>CM060990.1:268782789-271555289 GCA_030765065.1 Deroplatys truncata
ATCCGACAAGAGCATGCTGGAATTTTTCGAATCGGGAATTAGAAGTGGACTGTGCACAGTGGTGAAGGGCTACACCAAAGCTAACCACAGGTACATGTCCAACTTTGAGCAGCATACTCCTGTTAAACACCTGTCCTATTGGGACATAAACAACTTATATGGAGCCTCTATGGGATCTGCCCTACCGTACAAGAATCTGAAATGGCTCACCAGAGAAGAAATTGACAGCATAAACTTCACAGAAATCAAAGAAGACTCAGGGACTGGCTATGTGCTAGAGGCTGAAATCGAATACCCCGACCATATCCACGACGCCCATAACGAGCTTCCTTTCTGTCCACAGAGCGCGACACCACCGAATGGCCAATACAAGAAACTGCTTGCAACATTAGAAAAGAAAAGCAAATATGTCTTGCATTACAGGGTGATGAAGCAGTGTATCGAGCAAGTTCTTACTGTGAGACATATTCACAGAGTGGAGTCCTACGACCAGTCTAACTGGTTGAAGACATATATCGACATCAACACCGAGAAGAGAGTTCAAGAAAAGTCAAAATTCGGACAAAACCTATGGGAAAAAATGAATAACGCAGTATATGGAACATTTATAGAGAATGTGAGAAAATACACCGATTTTAAAATAGTTGGAACATGGAAACAGGCAAAGAAGTTGATAGCACGCAGCACTTACCTACGCACCATAATTTTTGAAGAAAATCTTGTAGGAATCGAACTGGGCAGAGAGGAGGTGCATATGAACAAACCAATCTACATAGGTCACGCAATTTTGTACATTTCAAAATTTATTATGTATGACTTCTTTTATAATATCATGAAACCAAATTTGAAAGACTTGCTGCTAAATTACATTGATACAGACTCATTCATTTTTGAAACGAGTTAGGTATCTATGAATTCATCAGGGAGAAACCACAGTATTTCGACACTTCAAACTTTGAAAAGGATAATGCATATGGCATTAAGCAAGCCAACAGGAAAAAGATTGGGTTGTTCAAGGATGAATTGGGCGGCTTGGTTATGGAGGAGTATGTCGGAATAAGAGCAAAATTACATGCGTACAGATACGGAGGGCAGACGATAAAGAAAGCAAAGGGTATCACCAGGGTGGGTATGGATAAAATCGATTTCGGCCATTATTTTGAATGCTTAAAGGACCACAGTATAAACATTTATTCACTTCAAAAAACATTTCGCAGTAAACACCACAAAATTAACACCATTGTAACAAACAAATTGGCATTGAAGGGTGGTGACGACAAGAGGAAGTTGATAGAAGGGAGCTATAAGACTCTAGCGTGGGGCCATTATTCCCTTAGACCTGTTGATTGTCAGTGTCTAAACTTGTAAATATGTAAATAATTCAAATATTCGAAGATTCCTTGTATTAATTTTCACTCTGAATTTTGTTGTATAAGTTCATTTAAAGTATGTGAGGGTTTTTAAGTATTAATTTTTCCCTCTAATGATGTTAATATTGTATATCATCATTTAAAGTTAGTGAGGGTTTTTAAGTATCTAATTTTTTCCCTCTGATGATGCTAATATTGTATATGATCATTTAAAGTATGTGAGGGTTTTTAAAGTATCTAAATTTTTTTCCTCTGATGATGTTAATATTGTATATGTTCATTTAAAAGTGTGTGAGGGTTTTTAAGTATTGATTTTCCCTGTGATGAAGTTAATATTGTATATGTTCATTTAAAGGTTGTGAGGGTTTTTTAAGTATTAATTTTCCCTCTGATGATGTTAATATTGTATATGTTCATTTAAAGTGTGTGAGGTTTTTTAAGTGTTAATTTTCCCTCTGATGATGCTAATATTGTATATGTTCATTTAAATTGTGTGAGGGTTATGTAAGTGCCCAATTTTTCCCTCAAAAAATAAGAAGAAGGATTTTTAAAAAATAAAAGCATACTCATGATTCTACAATCATAAAACTCTAGTCTTTATTAATTCTTCACACATTACACCAAATCCTTTCTATCAATCCACTCAGTATCTGCAAAACCATACCACTTTACAAGAACTTTGTTTCCACGTTTACGTATAACCTTTTCTACTAAATATGTGTTAGGATAGTTAGTCTTTTTAGTTCATGTCCATAAAAGCCACCTTTTATGATTTCGCCATTCCTATCCTTTAGTACGTATGTTGTAGGCTTGGTACGATTCACACGAAATACTTTGAAGATTTCAACACTCCAGTTAGATTCAAAACCCTTTTCAAAATGTCCTTTATGTTTAGATATCCTGACATAATCACCAACACTAAACTTCCTTGAAGCCTTCTTCTCTCTTCGTTCTTGATTATAATTATACACAGTCAGAAGAAGATCGTTGTTTTGCACTTCATTAGGCTTCATGCGGATAGTTGAATGAAAAGTATCATTGTACTTTACAAGGGTTCTAGGTAAAAGATCTAGCCACTTGTATGAGCCTTGGACTAAAAACTCTCGGTACATCATATTCTTCAAGGCTCGAATTAAACGTTCAACAGCCGCAGCCTTCACATTGGTATAGGCGCTGTAGTGGTTAATATTATACTTTAACATTAATCGTTTAAAGAACTTGTTATAAAATTCTTTCCCGTTGTCACTTTGAATATTCCGGGGAGGGACATCCATTTCTTGTAATATATCCTCCATAGCCTTTGCAACATTAACTCCACCCTTATCCTTTAAGGGTTTTGCGTATGCCATTTTAGAGTAGAAGTTGATTGCGATCAGAATGTATTTGAAATTTTTGTTCACTCTTGCATAGGGTATCAATTCATTCAAATCAATTTGTAATAAATCATTCATACCTTTGCTGATAATTTTGCGTCGTAAATAGTTCCTCCTCGCCGATTCGTGAAGCTCTCTGGCGATATTCTGTTTGGCGGTCATGCTATAATTTTAGATGCTTTCAACTCCCGGATAATTTCCTCAATCTCTTGAGCGTGACTTATTACCAGCGTCCCTCGAAGCAATAAGTAGCCTCAGTCTATTCACTAATGTGTTAGGATCTCTCCAGAAAACGTAGTCAACCTCCGTATCAGGCTTATGCTCCTTCCATCCCAGTCCTAGACCTGAATGTGTATTGAGCAAGGGACGTATTATAATCTTGTATTTATACGGTTTACCAGATTTCAAGCGACCGTGTCTGGTGTAATCACTTCTATGAAGAAAAGTACTTTTCATAATCTTAGCGTACGTCTCCAAGTCTTCACTGGTGTATGCAGAAATCTGAGGCGATCGCTCCGTCAAACCAGCGGTAGACTCATACGTTTCATCACCTATCAAAATTTGATTATTTATAAAATGAATATTTTTATTTCCAAACATATAACTACCGTCCTGATATCTCACACCGTACAATGTATCAATACGATCCTTGTCTTTTGAGCGAACGTGTTGAAGGTAAGTAGAAATACTTGTAGAATCACCATCTTCATTCTTGACGGTCTTCACAGTCAACCCTCGTTGAGTGTCCAAAATATCCTTGTGGGGGCGGTTACAAGCTTCAAAGCTTCGGACATGACATGCTGAGTCTCAAACCTGAGACCTTTTAGAGCTCTCAGTTTTTCTTTTACAGCCCTGGTATGCTCGGCTACAGACTCTTTAAGTCTTATGCTTTCACTATCCATCTTACAAATGATGTGAAAATAGGCGATTACCTTCAATTTATAGTCTGCGTCCAGCTTGAGTTCTCGACGTGTCGATAGCCTTAGCTAACATCTCTATCGAAGTTCTCAGTTGCTCGGTTTCTTTCTTATGCTCCTGTGTATGTGTCTTGAAAGCTTCAGCAAAGATTGCCGTATTAGCGTACTGGCTTCTGACTGATACTTCTAGACTCGTCATTTGCTGCATATTAGTTTTGTAGGCGTCCATCATCATATTTACATTTTCGTCCACTTTCTTAAGTTTATCATTGCAGGAATCAGTTTTGAGAGTATTCAAAACCTCAGTCTTTAACTGCTTGACTGTAGCCTCTAGATCTGAAACGCGCTTCATTGCTAACTTTTCTAAATTATTAATTTTCTGATTGCAAAGATTCTGAAGATTTGTTTTTTCTCTATCAAGCTCTGCGGTAACTTGTTTAATAGAGTCCATTACAGAATCCACTCTGGCGTTTGTAGAAGTTGTTAGATTATCCACTTTACTCGTAGTTTTATTCAGATTTGCCGTGATGTCTAGCAGGTTCTTACCTATTTGCATCTCTATTTCCTTTGGCAAGTACCTGTTTAACTGCTATCGCGTCTCGTTCGATTTCCTAATGAACATACCTCTAGTATATCTTTTATTTACAGCATCCGTATCTCCGAGAGGATCTGCTATATCAATGATTCTCTTATTCCCGAATATAATGTTACCATTATCATCTCTCGACTGCGTGCTATCTTTTCCTGCTTTTCAGTGATGACGTCATCAAATATAAAGATTGAATTTTCTTTGACTTCAGAAGGATGCAAAACATCATCTCCGTTGTCGAAGGTGTTCACTTTTATACCTTCGATATTTTCAAGTACTTTAATTAGGTATTGGTACTTTGGTTGATAGAGAGGCTGAATAAATATACAAATTTTCAAAACGTAGTCCATTCTCATGGAGTAGCATATTGATATGTCATGAACCTTTTATTCACAACATCATTATCGTGAACAGGATCTAGTAATATCTTCAATCTAACTTTATCGATTACGATGTTATTTTCCTTATCCCTCTTGAGGATATATCTTGAAATCAATTCATCGATCAGGGTCTTAGCCATAACCTCAACAATGTTAGCTGTTTGCTGAGAGAAATCGTGCATCCTAATTTCGAGAGCATGCACATAATTCTTATTGGAGGCATCATGATTATCTTCAGGATCGTGAACATTGCACAATGTCTTATTCTTGAATTGATAGTTTCCTTTGGCATCTCTATTTATGATAAAACGATCACTCTTCTAACTGGACCGGTTCTCTGAGAACCGAACCTATCGATGCTCATGATTAACTACGAATGATCACTTCTTTTTTGTCGAGCTTAATATATACATCAAAACCATTCCTGTACCGTCCCTCATTCAGGTGAAATTCAGGAACTATCACAACAAAGGGTCTTCCTTCTGATACACTCTCCCAAACGTTCTCACATAGATCTTTAAATTCATTCTAGGTCATGTCGGTATTTACATAATCTTCGTAAATATGCTTCAAGTTTAAATTGTCTTGCCTGAACAGTATTATCATGTTGGTATTATCGCGAATTAAATGTTTTGGAACTTTAGCATAGGACTGTGCTAGATATACAGAGTCGACATTTCGATGTCTACCCATACTGTAAAAGGATGCTATCTTTTCCTGCTTTTCAGTGATGACGTCATCAAATATAAAGATTGAATTTTCTTTGACTTCAGAAGGATGCAAAACATCATCTCCGTTGTCGAAGGTGTTCACTTTTATACCTTCGATATTTTCAAGTACTTTAATTAGGTATTGGTACTTTGGTTGATAGAGAGACTGAATAAATATACAAATTTTCAAAACGTAGTCCATTCTCATGGAGTAGCATATTGAGTAATACGTTTGTTTTCCCTGCACTGGAGCTCCCTAAAATAAGAACTCTGACATTAGATAAAAATAACTTTCCATGACGATCACTTCTAAAGTCACTTTCAAAGTCTAATACCTGAATAGGTAGAGAGCAGTGCTGCTTAACAAGCTCCATGTTAACAACTAACTTATAAAATATATGTGCGATGTTTATATATTACCGCGTGTACAGTAGTTAATGATTGAATGCAAATATATAAAAGGGCGAATGCATGCAATTACTCGCTTAGTATATCATGAGAGCTAAGAGAGGGAGGTCGTTGCAGTATAAGCGTGGCTCTGGAATTATTAATTCCATAATTAATTCGCTCCCCTTTGAAGCTCACTTACCTGGATATAGATATTGTGGGCCAGGTACTAAATTGGTAAAACGTCTAAAAAGAGGAGACCCAGGAATTAACCAATTAGACGAAGCTTGCAAACAGCACGACCTCGCGTACGCTGAGAATAAGGACACCGCTTCAAGACAAATAGCGGATAAGATTCTTGCAGAGAAGGCTTGGAAGCGTGTGCAGTCATCAGATTCAACTTTTGGTGAAAGGTTAGCTGCAAGGGTAATAACTGCAATCTTGAAGGGAAAGGTTGCAGTGGGAGCCGGAAAGAGAAAGAAGATGAGAGGAGGGTTTTTACCATTGATACCCATCATTGCTGCTTTAGACGCTGCAGCAGGCGGCGCTGCTCAGATAGCCTCTGCAGTCAATAAAAAAAGGCAGCTGATAGACACTTAGCAGAAGTTGCGAGGCATAACAAGGCGATGGGGACCAGAGGAAAGGGACTCCGAAAGACAAGGTATAAGAAGAGAAATAAAGGAGGATTCTTACCTGCAATGCCTCTGATGTCGTCTTTAGCCGCTGCATCTAAAATAGCAAGGTCCTTGAAAAAAGAGGATCTAAAGGCAGGGGTTTAAAGAAGAAGTCAAAAAACGGTGGAAGAGGATTGTACATATACCGGAGGAAGCCCTAAGTAACGTAGACATCGAATGTTATGCTAAACGTTTAAAAATTCCTTATTTTAGAGGAGTTTATATGATTGACAAACTTCCTTTAAAACCACACTTAAAGGAGAGACTTATTACCAATCTTCGATACCTCCGATAATGAAGGAACACACTGGGTTGCTATAAGGAAAGAAGGTGATGTCGCATACTACTTTGATAGTTTCGGTAATTTGAAGCCACCTCCTGAGATTGAGAAATATCTACACGGTGTAAAAATCTTCTATAATACACAGAGATACCAGAATTTTTGATTCAGTCATCTTTGGGCACTTGTGCTTGCCATTTCTTTTATCCTAGAAGCTGCTACATTGTCAAGATGAGTTATACAGTTACAGTGAGTGGGTCAGACACTGTTATTTCAACGTATCTAAACCCACCTCTACAGTTAGATTCTCCAGGTCATTATGAGATTGCTCTCTTGAATTTTGAAACATTCTATTCAATACCAAACGTCGATGAAAGTAATAATAGATTTCATTATATTCATAATGGTAAACCTGAAACCATTGTCATCCCTCATGGAACCTACGAGATTGCAGACATCAATGCATTTCTAAAGGATAAACTAGGATTGAATGATGAAGTCTTCTTTATAAGGCCTAACAATAATACAATGAAGGCTGAAATTAAATGTCCTTATACAATAGACTTTTCTAAGGCTAGATCTATTGATTCGCTTCTAGGATTCACAGACACTAAAATAATTCCTGCTGGAGAAGCGTTTGAATCTAATGATCTTGTGAATATATTTAAAGTGAGTATCATACGTGTGGAGTGCAGTATTGCAACAGGCTCTTTCATGGACGATAAAAGCGGACATTCGCTCTACGAATTTTTCCCTTCTGTTCCACCACGCTATCATATCCCTCAAGAACCCTCGAACCCGATATATTTACCGGTCATAGATACAAACTATATAGACCAGATCACTATTCGAGTGGTAGATCAACACGGAAAAGCGATCAACTTCAGGAACGAAGTTATCACTACAAGACTCCACATAAGACGCAATGGCAATACATTTTAAAAGACATCGCAAATACTATAATAGACGACGTACACCACGTTCGAAGCATACTACCTCTCCAGCTTCCGAGGAGTTAACAGGTGCTAACCGCAAGTTCCTCGAGGGGTTAGGTTACAAGCCGCTATAATGGACATCTTAAACGTGACAGAAGTTCCAGCCTTTGACAACAAGATCACCAAGGAGGAGGAGCATATTTTTCTACCATACAACACCTCCGCTCTGGATGTAAACGATGAAATTAGAATACCATGCCAAGCTGAAGATTTGTATACGCTACCTAACAAGAGTTATCTCTACATCGAAGGTGCTCTCACCAAGGTAGATGGAACCTCTACTACAGCGAAGCTCACTAATAATGCTATAGCCTTCATGTTTGATGAGATACGTCTAGATATGAATGCTACAGCTATAGACAGAACAAGGAATCCTGGAATTACTACATCTATACGAAATTATGTGACTCTCAACCCTATGGAATCGAATCGGCTGCTGAATGCTGGATGGGCCTATCCTGGTGAAGAAGTTGATATAGTACATGCGGCGAATGGGGCTTTCAATGCTGTAGTCCCTCTCTCGATGCTCCTAGGATTTGCTGATGATCATAAGAAGCTTATACTCAACAGCAAGTTTGAATTGATTCTCATAAGATCCAAAGATTCTAGAAATTTTGTCCTGAGTTCGAATGGAGAGGAAGCTAATGTAAAGTTAACTAGAATCGAATGGAGGGTGCCTGTAATTCGTCTTTCCGATGCTGAAAGGGTTCACATTCTAAAAATTGTCAAGTCTGATAAACCTCTACACCTTGCCTTTCGATCTATGGATCTTCATACCCAGGCTGCTGTACCTCAGACAAGATCTTTCACGTGGAGTGTAGCAACAACATCTAAGCTCGAGAAACCTCGCTTCATCATAGTGTGTGCGCAGACTGCAAGATTGGGTGATTATAGCAAGAACAGTTCCGAGTTTGATCACTGCAACATTACTAATTTGAGACTATTCCTCAACAGTGAATGCTACCCCTACCATGATTTGAACTTGGACTTTAAAAATTCAAAGTTTGCCTCCCTATATGAAATGTACTGTAAATTTCAAAGTTCCTGTTATGCAAGAGATAATTATTCCCTCTTGAAGAGAAAGAATTTTCTTCACCGTGCACCATTATTCGTAATAGACTGTTCTCACCAACCCGAGAAGGTTATAAATGGAGCTGTGAACATCAGAATCGAGATTCAAGCATCTGCAAATATACCCGCCCAGACGTCACTATACTGCCTGGATCTACATGACAAAGTATTTACCTACAAATCTCTTTCTCACGTGATGCAAGCACTTATATAATTATGTATATGTTTGGGTGAATGGTTTCTTTGAAGGAATGTACTAGGATAAGTTTATGAATAATAAATTGAATTCATATACTAAAACACTCTTTTATTGACTTTAGCATACATTTCAAGCATTTTCCTTCTCCCCCTCCTACTCCCTCAAAACCTAGTTGCTGCTGACTTGCAGAAATCATTTAAAATATTCAAATGTCTTTCAATATAGGGCAATAGCCGTTTTAGGTTCCTTACACCCTCAATGTTTAAATATATTACATTATTATTTAAACAAGTATTTATGAAATGAATTGAATGGTCAAAAAATACAATAATATTGTATGCATAAATTACATTGTCACAATATGTATCACACGCAAACTTTTTTGTTTGGTGTAGGTAATCTTCAATCATTGGAATGTTTTTGGATATTATATCCCAGTCTGATTTATAAACAAATGATTTATCACTTTCACAATTTATGTAGAGGGAGGGGCTGTCATAGTATAGTCCAATGTTCACGGAATGGGAGGTGGAGATGCTGACGTCATCAAGCGCATGTGATCGATTCTCCATGCTCCTCTGGCGAATGCAGGGTATCTTCAATGAATAAGAAGACCATAGGACCCTCGTTGAGGATCCTCCTCTTACACCTCTTCTGCTTTTTCTCCCCAGTCTCGTTCTGCCTCTACCTCCGCTCCCTCCTCACACCCCTGCAACATATATTCAAAACAATGTTAGAAATAGGTATAGTTAATGATTTCATTCGTCTGAAAGAGAATATACGTATATTAGAAAAAAATCCTCTTCCCTTGTCACACAAAAAAGTACTATCAAAGAGTGTCCTACTCACTTCAAGGGTTTACAAGGTTTTGGGTGTATCTCAGGCATGCAATCTGGACTCGTCTGATTTATCCACTCCTGCACCCTCGTAGCTTTATCATCAGGGGTAGTAATGGCGGGGAGTGGAGCGGCATCCTCATCCATAGGCTGGGTATGGCGCTCTGCTATCGGATATTCCACTATATCGACATCGCGTCTTTCAGGATCCAGCTCCTCTATTGGCACGGGTACCTTATGCGTAGTCATTCGCAGTCTGTAATAATTTAATTTTAGGTAGGACACAGAGTAGCATTAGAAGCAGTAAATGAATATGTAATTTAACATTTCTTCTACTTACTCGAGTTTTCTCTTCCTGCGCTGGTAGACCTCGCAGTTGTCGTTACATATGAAGAAGGATGTCATGCGTTCATGCTGGGCCGGGTTAGTACAAAGTACAGAATGCATGTATCCGGTGCACGACTCTGTATCACATTCAGCTAGGTGTTTCGAGACGAAGACATCGTCAACTTCATCGACATCGCTAAGATCCTCCACATAATCACCCATGCGATTTTCACTGAAAGAATAAAATAATTTCAAGTTAGATTTCATTTAACATGCGTACAATATATTACCGAGTTATAGAAAATTAAATGTATTACTTACATGTTCGCTCCTCGATAAACAGGACAGCTCTCTGTACACACTTCCAGTGTAGTCATCTGGTCATGATGCGATGGTTGAGTACACAACACTGAATGCATTAAACCATTGCATGTTTCGGTATGGAAGTATACGTAGTGAAAATAATCTTCTCCGCACTCGCTCCAGTAATCATTCACATCAGATGCACGATTATCACCAGCCATTTCGATTATCGCTGAACGAACACTGAAAAAACAATAAATGATCGCTCTGGCATCCGGCGTTCCTTATATACTGTAGACGGTAACGTCACGCGGCGAGGTGGAGTGGTGGAATGCATGTTGAGACCTGTTATTCACCCTCCAGGCAGAAGCCGGCTGTCTGTTTTTGAATACAAAGGAAAGCCATTGGCGAGCGTGTTTTAACATGATTTATGGACGCAGACAGAGTGGAGCCGGGCTAGTCTACACGTCTAGACCTGTTAGTGACGTCACGCACTCAGTCGTGGAGGGGGGTGAAACTCGTTATTACCAGACAGAAGTCGTCTGCTTGGTTTTCAGTACATGACGGACTGTTGCCGGAGAGGTTAAGACCGTGAGCGTGATCGTTATACATATGCTAGCACACACATACGATGGCGACCAGGTGCGCGCGAGTCAATTCATATAAGTTAATTACATGAATCAATCAAAAATACTTAATCGCATTCATCGATCGAAGAACAGCGTTTAATTACATCACCCCTTTAGAGGCACGATGCCCGGACATTAGCAGTATATAAACATTGATTCTTTTTTCAGTAACACATTACCTAATTGATTGACACAATTATCTCCTCAAATCGATTTGCCGAACAGCGGCACGCGTTGAGAAAACCATTCCCCTACCACACCCATCACCAGGGCGGGATTTAGACAGGCCGCAATGAGAGGGAGGTGACGTGGCCAGCGTATGGGAACAATACACACTCTCCCACCTATCCGCAGGGAACCAATCACCCGGGTGGGATTTAGACAGGTCACAATGAGGGGGAGGGGATGTGGCCAGCGTATGGGAACAATACACACTCTCCCACCTATTCACAGGGAACCAATCAGACCACAAAGGGCAGGGACGGGGGGGGCGCGTGCCAGGAGGCACTAGGTGAGACCATACAGGAGGGGGGCGGTGTGGCCACCGGCACGCGACCAGGCGGCATATAAGGCCTCAAAGGGAGGGGGCAGGGGCAGGCGGCCCGCGACCAGGCGGCATGTAAGGCCTCAAAGGGAGGGGGCGTGGCCCAGCGGCACGCGACCAGGCGGCATGTAAGGCCTCAAAGTGTGGGGGCGGGGTTTGGCGGCATAGAACAAAGGATCTTATCGGTTGTCGGCACCTGTTTGTGGCTCTGAATCGCTATGATATGACTACTGTCAGCGCTTCCATGGCCACTCTAAAAGTTGTATCTTATACTTCTGCAAAACTTCCTTGGCAATGCCAGTTTTATGCCTAGGATCATTATCATGCTGTACCTTCCGATTATGTGGTACATTTTCGTCTTCCATGAGAAATCATATTGCTCATCTGAATTTTGCCGCACTTCAGCCTGTCCATTGTTCCATCAATTTCGACCAGAGGAGTAATACCGCTTCGTGAAAAACAACCCCGCAAGATGATCCTACATCCTGCACGTTTCATGATGAATATCTGGAACTTATGGCAATTTCTTCTGTTGGTCGGCGTTTGAGCATACTTTATCGCATTTGATGATAACAGATTCAACCAATGATTCCACTCTCTTCATCACTACAGAGAATTTTAGACCAGTCATTAGTGATCCATGTTGCATACATCTTAGCAAACTGCTGTCTGGCCTTCATATTCTTCTTGCTAATAAGAGCTCTGATTGGGTCGCCTACCATTGACATCAAGAGATACTAAGCGACGTTTAAGAGTCGAAACCTGGACTTTTACCGTATATTTTTCTCAAGATATTCCCGCATGGCTCGAGCTGACTTTATAGGATTAGCAACTGATTGTCTACGAACTATTCTATCTTCTTTTACAGCTATTTTCCTGGGTCGACCACTTCGGAGATTGTTTCTACCGTCCCTCGTCCTTTCTGATGTTGACACCAAATACTCACAAGCTGTTGGGAGACGCTGAATTCCTTTGTCACAAAGGATTGTTTCTGGATTTTATGGATAGCATATAAGCTTCTGTTAAATGAGTTGAATATAACTTCGCTTTGGGATTTAATATAAACAGTTAAGAATTAGAATCACTCAAAATAGGGTTTCTGTATGTATTTTATTGTATCTGTTATTACTTTGAAAATGTACAAAATATTTATGAGCTACTAAGGAAATTAAGTTACCTGATAACCGTATGTTTTCCTGCACTCAATACACGTAAACGTGGCGAGGACAAGCAGTCTTCTGTCTGAACCATCAGTTTATTTTAATGCAGCTTGCAAATAAACACTCTATCCAATTAAATAGCTTCTACAAAACAATTTTGGGACTTCTGTACCATAAGTTCTGTAAGGAATGTGGCTTTATATTTTATTATCAATTTCTTTTCAGGAACGGGTGATCAGTGTAATGGTTGGTTTCATAACGGCATTTGTTGTATTGTTTACCATGATTAGTGCTTTCATATTTGAAGGCAACATTGGAAGAGGACTTAATATTACATTTGCGCTTGTTATTGCTATGACATGTGCCTCACATTTGCTTTTGGTAAGTGCATTAACTTTATATTTGTAATTATTCTAATGTTAGATAACCACAGTGTTTAGAACCATTATCTGTGCAAAAAATTAAATGTATCTAAATGTCAGCTGTATTGTTTTATAGTGCTGGTGCTTTATTACATTCACTGTACTCTGCCCTTATAAAGGAAAAATAATAAGCATGCACTAGTTCTGCGGAATGTCCGCGATTATACGGGTGAAACGATTTTGAAAGTCAACTCTTGAAATTCTTTCAATGTTTGTTAAGAAAAAGCAGCACGAACTCCTTAAAATCATCTTCCCATCTTCAAACACCTATTTAAAAGTAATTAATTTAAATTAGGTCAACAAATTTAGTATAAACTCGTAGAGATAAGTTAACCAACTCTCGATCGGAAAGCACCTGTTTCGGTACGAATCATTTACATTGTACATAAATGCTAATGTTTAATCATGAAACAATGAACACGAAACTATATACATGGCACTGTTTAAGCCATTATAAACGTTCATGTTCAATAGTAATGAACAACACACACTTGAGAATAAAATTGTGACATAAATTGAAATGTTTTCCTATTTATGTTTTAAAATTGGCGCATAAATAAAATATATTTTCCTACATCGTCCATAGGTTCATTTGCTCATTCATGATTGTGGTGAAAATTGGCGATAGCGCAGCTTGCCAATAAAAAGAGAGTTAATTTCTCGCTTCTATTTGGCTCAAAAAACCGGGATTCTGATTTTTTTGATCATGATAATGTATTCTTCTGCAATAAGTTTCTGATTTATTGTCCTTGAAACATCCTGATAAGAAACTCCAAAGATCCTGACTATTTCTTCATTACTCCTTTGTAGATCTCATCTGGTCACTTGCAGCATGTATTTTTTTTCTGTTCGAGAATTTTGATGTTCTTTGCGTGTGCAGCAGAGGATTAGATGTTCAAGGACACATAATGTTTATCCCGGCTAATCCCGTAGAGTCAGTAGGCAATTAATCCATATCCGATTAATCCCCTCTTAATCCCAACTTTTTAACTAATTTCCAGCGAGGAATAAGTATTTGAGGATGTTTAGAAATTAATTGCGAATGGCGACATGGCGCCCGCAAACGCCGCATTGATCAGGGCTGCTCTACACAAACCGAAAAAACTACATAATGCCTACAGCATCTGCACGAAAGTAAAAGAGGATAGACATACAACTGAATACCATGGAATAGGGGTGGAAGAACAGTTTAACGCAGAGAGAGAGAGAAGAAGAAGAAGAAGAAGAAGAAGAAGAATCTTGTAGTAAAGCAAATGGAGCTGCGGATTTTGCAAGTACCATATGGATGGTTTGATTTTTAAAGTTGTGAAAATCGTGTTTCTTTTCGTGAGTTTAATAAAATCTCTAATACACGTTTCACTTTTAGTCTAAGGTCTTCAGTGGTTTAAAATATTCGATAATGAAATCTGATTCGATTGTATTTCCCTAATTAATAATGAATTAAAAAGACTTTGCTACAAGTATCAACTCGTACATTTATTAATGCAGCCCAAATTCCACTTGGAGTTAATAATAAGCCTTGAAGCGGAAATATGTTCGCTAGTGCGCGCGCTTAGACATAACATTTACACTGATGATGATGAGGAGGAGGAGGAGGAGGAGGAGGAGATGCGGTTTAAGGGCGCTAAACACCTAAGGTCATCACCGCCCTTACAAAGTATAAAAGTCACAGTCCAAAAATAAAACTCCGATAAAAACCGCATAATTAAAAAACGGGACACAAACCCGCGATGTCCAAAAGGTAAAAAACAAAACATTAAATTTCAAAAACGAACACACTAGAACCATGGTCAATAAAAGAGTAAAACAGCGTGTCAAGAACTGTAGAATGCCAGGAACAACATTTACACTCCCTCTCCCTCCTTCACTCTCTCCCTTTCTCTTCTCTCCCCTCTCTGCAACACTATAATAAGGGAATTATGAAAAATGACTGCAGTTGCTTAGTTTTCTGACATTTTCAGAACAGCAGTGGTGATGAAAGCTCCAAAAAGGTGAAGAAGTGGTGGTTGCTTCACAGCCAGCATTTATGATTTCATTCATAAGAGAGATACTGAACTAACAGAGGAAGTGCTGCAAGGACACTTCTCATATTCAAAATCGAAATTTGTAGGTCTTAAGTTCTCATTTTGTTGGAAAGACACCTACATAAACCTTCTTGCTAACACAAAAAACAAGAATAAATAATTTAAATGCGCACCTGAGATGCATAATATTTAATTAGGCTAATCATTTTTGAAGACCAAACCCAGGGCAAATCCTTGCTTGCTTTGCTCCAAATGTGAGACGCCAGGACAATTGGTAAGATATTAATTTACCATTGGTTACCATTTATGCGTATCCCAGAAATTCCCGGCTTTATAATAATTGAAAGCATCTTTAATTTTCATTCGGCCAAAAACACTCTCTCTTAGCATATGATTGTGGGAGAGTGAGTTTGTGGATAGTTCCTAAAAATGTGAAATAAGGAACTCTCCTAAAGAAAAGTATGGTAACAGCCAACCACAAATTCATAGATTGCATCTAATTGAGTAATACAAAGCATAGGGAATTTTCAAGAACACAATAACCTGTAAAAATAATATTATTGAGCTCAAAATGTGCTACCTTCGTAAAGCATTATGAGATATGAGTGGCAATATGCATCATACAATAGACACATATTAAATACTTTTTAATTAAAACACTGTTCTCAACAAACTGTTTAGTTTTCATCGTCATAAACTTTACTACAAGACAACTTGCAATTAAATTTAACACTGAACAATTTTTTAACTCTGGTAACTACAAGTCTGCCCCCTGAAGATGTCTAGATATTACTATTAAGAGAAAATAACTTTCAACACAAGCAGATGTTGCAGGTAAGCAAACAAAATTTGAGAAACTTAAAAATGTTTCTGAAAGAAGTATTGGTTTCAGCAAGAGCATTAATACAAATTACTATTTTTTAACAATGCAAGTGATGAATAATCCTGAATTCCATTTTGGTTTTTGCTGATTTACAAACTGATTACCCAATTTATTCTTATCATACAGATCATCGATATTAAAATTGGCATTTCACAATACTGGTTACAATTACTGCATCATTTTCTAAAAGTGATCATGGTTTTTAACCATGGGAATCTAAATCCACCCACGGAAATGAACATACTTTGACAAAACTTTGTTCACACTACTCCAAGAACTAAATGCTGAGGTTATAAAACACAACCACATCGAAGATTTCCTTCAGATCACTAAAGAGCTGTTTAGCAGAAAATGGCATAAACTTACACAATTTTCTCTTTGTAAGCCAAGAAACTATTTCATGGGACCCTGGGAACGCTTTTAACAACTGTGTTATCGCTTTCCAGCTCAAACTCAGCCTTAGTTAAACGCTACAATATGCGTACTAAGAAAGTCGAACACTACTCATTTAGTGGATTTTTAATACCGGGTGACCCAGAGCACTCGCATCCGCCGTGCGCCCCCCCAGGGACTCACCTCGTGCGAGTACGGGTTTGGCGCATCCGGGGTCCTGAGCCACTCATCGCAATCGACATCCCTCCACCCTCGTCCGGTCGAGGTGGGTTCGTCCTCGTGACCGGGGGAAACAAGGTAGGCTTTAGTGCGTTCTGTGCATTTCATTCCATGCCGCCCTTGGCCATCGTTTCTTTCTTCCCTAGTCTCTATTTCCGAACATTTCACACCACGACCATTCGCACATTTCTTTTCCTTCCTCGCCGGCCTACATTGCGTGCGAAACGCCAACACACTTTATGGTTTATTTACGGTTTTTCTCCCTTTTAATCCTCCGTGGATACAGCCTGGCGGATACCCGCGCACTGGGTGCGCAACTGGGTGAGTGGGTAATGGCGTCATCCCCACCACATGGGGTCGTCATGTAGGGCCTGTGTTCGTATCCGCTGTTCAACTGCAGTATCCGCGGGGGTCATTGGATGAGCTGCTGACTCCCCATGGCCCTTGGATCCCTCTGTCTATGTTCTGGGAGGTGTGACCCTGGTGTGAGACTGGTATGGATGCACAAATCACCCAAGCCGGGGTAACTCACGGGAAGTCAAAGCCCGAGGTCGGAGACGGTTGCAATGGTGGAAGATTTCTTTCGCTATGGAGCCCTCTTTCTCCATTACTAATAACAAGCTCGGAAAGTCATTGCAACAGAAGTAACACCACGGATATTTGGTTGTTACTTAATCATTACACGAACAGAGGAAGGACAAACTTTTGAAAAGGTGAACCCTTTTATTATTCAGAAGGGCATTGACTCTATTGCTGGTTCGGTTCAGTCCTGCACTCGCCTTCGAAATGGTTCATAGTTAGTCCAAAGCAAGTCCGATCCCCAAAGTAAGCCCTGTTGCTCGCCACGATTCTCCACGGTTATCCCATCCGTGTTTGAGAAGCACCGCACCTTGAATTCCTGTCGAGGCGTCATTACCACCCATAGCCATGATGATATGTCGGACGATGAACTGGTCGAGTATATTTCCAACCAAAAGGTAACAGCAGTTCATTGAGTGCAGCTTAAACGCTACGGGGTGTTGGCACCCACTCGTACCCTGTATCTCACGTTCGTTGGCATCGATCTGCTCACGAGTATTTCAGCAGGGTACGAACGAAGCGCGGTGAGGCCTTATATTCCAAGACATCTGCGTTGTTTTAAGTGCCAACGTTTTTGGCATACGGAAGTCTCTTGTAAGAGTGCCGTTTCCATCTGTGCTTCATGTAGTCAGCCCTCACAGGATGGAACCTGTTCATTAGCCCCCGTCAGCGTTAATTGCGAAGGGTCTCATTCTGCTTTATTTGCAGACTGTCCGCGGTACTTGGACGAGAAGGCGATTCAGGAGATCCGGGTAAAGAAAAAGCTATCCTTCGCTGAAGCCCGGAGGCGTTACCATACGCGCCAACATGCGCTCCTGCTATCGGGTACATTCAGCTCTGTTGTTGCCTCGCCAGTACTCCGGAAGGATGCCGAAACTCAGACCTGAGCCAAGACTGGCTCGACCGCAACTAGCATCCGTCCGTCCATCTCTGGCACAGTCATGAAACCATCTAAAGCTGGTCCTAAGATGCTGAAGTCACAAGGTACTAATAAGAAGTCCAAGCAGAAACTTCTTAAGGAAGAATTGCTTTAGGACCCTCCGCGTGCGCGCGGTAAGAAAAGTTCACTTTCATCTCCTCGTAAGTCCCCCTCAGGGGCTCACCTTATGTGAGTACGGGTTTTTGGCGCACCCGGGGGTTCCCGAGCCAATCATCGCCATCTTCATCATTTCATCCCCGTCCGGTCAAGGTGGGTTCGTTCTCGCGACCGGGGGACTCAAGGTAGGCTCTGGTGCGTTCTGTGCATATCATTACATCTCCCCCTCGCCATCGCTTCTGTCTTCCCTTCTATTTATGCACATTTCGCCCCACGCCCATTCATTTACACGCCTCTTTTACTTCTTCGCCGGCCTACCTTGATTGCGAAACGCCCACACACTTTTAGTTTCTTTTAACGTTTTATGTTAATCCTCCGTGGACACAGCCTGACGGATACCCGCGCACTAGTGCGCAGCTGGGTGAGTGGGTAATGGCGTCATCCCCACCACCCGGGGTCGTCATGTAGGGTATGTGTTTGTATCCGCTGTTCAACTGCAGTCGCGCGGGGGGGCCATTGCATGAGCTGCTGACTTCCGACGGCCATTGGGTCCCTCTGTCTATGTTCTGGGAGGTGTGACCCTGGGGTGACCTCGGTATAGATAGGCCACTCACCCAAGCCGGGGTAACGCCCGGGAAGTCAGAGCCCGAGGTCGGAGACGGTTGCAATGGTGGAGAATATTTTTCGCTATGGAGCACCCTTTCTCCATTATAAACAACAAGCGCCGAAAAGTTTTAGTAACAGAAGTAGCACCGCCAACAGCTGGTTGTTACTTAGTGATTACCCGTACAGAGGAAGGACAATCATTCGAGAAGGTGAACCCTTTTATCATCCAGAAGGGCATTGACTCGGTTGCTGGTCCGGTTCTTTCCTGCACTCGGCTTCGTAATGGTTCGTTGTTAGTGCAAAGCAAATCCGAGGTACAAAGTAAGTCCTTGTTGAGCGCCACGCTTCTCCACGGTTATCCTATCCGTGTTTAGAAGCACCGCACCTTGAATTCTTGTCGAGGCGTTGTCACCACGCATAGCCTCGATGGTATATCGGACGAGGACCTGGTGGAATATCTTGCAGACCAGAAGGTGACAGCGGTTCATCGAGTGCAGGCCAAACGCGACGGCGTATTGGTACCCACTCGTACCCTGTTTCTAACATTTGATGGCGTCGATCTGCCCACGATCATCTCCGCAGGGTACGAACGTATTTCTGTGAGGCCTTATATTCCTAGACCTTTGCGTTGTTTTAAGTGCCAACGTTTTGGGCATACGCAAGTCTCATGTAAGAGTGCCGTTAACATCTGTGCAACATGTAGCCAGCCCTCACACGAAGGTGCCTGTTCAACAGCCCCCGTCTGCGTTAATTATAAAGGGTCACATTCTGCTTATTTTGCCGACTGTCCGCGGTATTTGGACGAGAAGGCGATCCAGGAGATCCGGGTAAAGGAGAAACTCTCCTTCGCCGCTGCCCGGAGGCGTTTCCATGCGCGCCAACCTTCGCTCCTGCGTTCTGGCACATTTAGTTCTGTTGTTGCCTCGCCAGTACCACGAGTAGATGCCGAAACTCAGACCTGGACCATGACTGGATTAACCGCCACTACCATCCGGCCGTCTATTAAAGCTACTGTTACCAAGCCCTATAAACCTGGTCCAAAGTCAATGAAGGCGCAAGTCGCTGAAAAGATGCCCAAGCAGAAACTACGTAGGGAAGATTTTTTGAAAGACCCTCCGCGTGCGCGCGGTAACAAAAGTTCACCTTCCCCTCCTCGGAGGTCGCTGTCTCAGGAAGGTCCTGGGACAAGCCGCGCTCAGCGGCACCCCTCACCCATCGCCACCCAGGACCGATTCACGGCGCTTGAATCGGTTTCTGGCACTGAGCGCGTGGGCCCTCCCTCCGAGGAAGCTATGGAGTCTGACCAACTCCATACCAAAAGCCCGAGCCCAAAGGTTAAACAAAAGGTAGTTTTAAGCCGCCCCTCTAAATAGACAGTTTATCCCCTTTTTCTTAATCGCTATCCTGACCTGGAATGTACGTGGTGTACGATCGCATAGGGCGGAACTGCAACTTTTATTGCGTTCCCATTCGCCTATGGTCGTATGTTTGCAGGAGACTAAGCTTCGCCCTCACGATCCTTTTGATCTCCGAGGATATACTCCGGTTCGCTACGACCTTGAACCGGAGGAGGGTACTCCTGCTCATGGAGGTGTCATGTTGTTAGTACGTAACGACCTTCATTTTAAACCTGTCACACTTACATCCGACTTGCAAGCTGTTGCCGCTCGCCTTCACTTACCCGGCTTTTTGTTTTCTGTTTGCTCTGTGTATTCACCTCCATCGTCTCCCCTCGCTCCCGCGGACATTCGAGCTCTCCTGTCCGCTCTCCCAACACCATTTCTTCTGTTGGGAGATTTTAATGCCCATCACCCCTGTGGTGGTTCGCCAAGGGCTTGTGTGAGGGGAACTCTTCTTTCTGAAATTTTTGTTCAGTTCAATCTCTCTATTCTCAATACAGGGAGCCTACGTTTCTTTCTGATTCTTCCGGTGCATTTTCTCTTTTGGACCTTGCCGTTTGCTCACTCCAGCTGGCTAGTCGTCTGCAGTGGAACGTCGTCGCTGACACCTACTCCAGCGACCATTACCCCTGCATCGTTTCTCTTCTGTCACACCACGTACAGCATTCGAAATTACCTACCTGGATATTCACAAAAGCCGACTGGAGCTTTGTATTCCAACCTCGTGCATTTTGACGACTAGCCCTTTACCGACATTAACCAACTATTGCATCACCTTACGTCTACGATTTTCTCTGCCGCTGAACGCGCAATTCCCCATTCATCCCCTTAACCTCGGCGACTGCCTGTTCCGTAGTGGAACGAGGATTTTCGGGACGCCGTTCGTGCCCGTAGGACTGCACTTAGGGTGTTTCGGCGACGCCCTACACTTGATAATTTGGTGACTTTTAAACAATGGCGCGCCAGGGCTCGTCGCATTATTAAGGATAGCAAGAAGGCGTCGTGGACTCGTTTTGTCGAGTCTTTTAATCGCTTTACGCCTTCATCTGTTGTTTGGGATAAACTTCGTCGCTTCTCAGGTAAAGTGTCGCATTGTGCTGTTTCTAGCCTTCAGGTTTCCAATGCCACTATAGTGGATCCAGCTGCCATCGCTAACACTCTGGCTGCTGCATTTGAGGCGGTATCCAGTTCAGACCATTATTCCGCCGGCTTTCGCTCTATCAAAGCCCGGCTGGATTCCGACACCATTAATTTTCGGTCTGCTGATATTGAGTGTTATAATGAACTTTTCACAATGCTACCTCCCTATCTCCCTCACCAGTTGCATTTGCAAGGAGATGGAGCGCATGATAAACGGGCGCTTGACATGGTGGCTTGAGTCTCAGAAACTTCTAGCGAACGCTCAGTGCGGATTTCGTCGCTATCGTTCTACCGTCGACCATCTGGTGTCCCTGTCGACGCATGTTATGAATGGATTTCTGAGAAAGTGTCAAACCGTGGCTGTGTTTTTTGACCTGTAGAAACGTTATGACACTTGTTGGAAGGGCGGCATTTTACGTACACTTCACGCATGGAATATCCGCGGTCGTCTTCCCATACTTCTTCGGGAGTTCATGACGGACCGCGTGTTTCGTGTACGTGTGGGCTCGGTTTTATCTCGTCATTTTATTCAAGAGAACGGAGTACCGCAGGGCTCTGTACTCAGTGTCACACTTTTTGCGATTGCTATCAACCCCATTGTTGATTGTATTCCACCTGGCATGTCATCGTCCCTTTTTGTTGACGATTTTGCCATTTATTGCAGTTCACGGCGGACCTGTCTACTCGAACGCCGTCTCCAGAGCTGTATCGACCGTCTCTACGCCTGGAGTAACGCCAACGGCTTTAATTTCTCCGCCGAGAAATCCGTCTGCATCAACTTCTGGCGCCGGAAGTATTTCCCTCCGCCCTCTCTCCATCTAGGGCCAGGGATACTTCCCTTTGCAGACGAGGCGAAATTTTTGGGGTTGATCTTTGATAGAAAGTTGTGTTGGACATCGCACATTTCCTTTTTAAAAGCAAAGTATGACCGTTCTCTTAATCTTTTACGTGTTTTAAGTGGCACATCCTGGGGAGCTGATCGGACCGTCCTTCTGCGTCTATATCGCTCTTTGGTCCGATCCGAACTTGATTACGGGTGTATTGTCTTTTCATCGGCACGTCCATCTGTGTTGAGTCGCTTGAATCCCATTCATCATCGTGGTATTAGAGTCGCTACAGGGGCCTTGCCAACTAGCCCCGTGCCCAGTCTTTACGCTGAAGCTGCAGAGCCTCCGCTGTCCTCCAGGCGTGAGATGCTCTTGTGTAGCTATGCCTGTCGACTCTCCAGCTTGCCTGACCACCCGTCCTTCGCGGTATTTTACGAGGATTCGCTTGACCGGCAATATTTAGTTAGCTCCGCTGCATTGCTCCCTGCAGGGGTTAGATTTCGACTGCTACTTCGGCATTTGGACGTTACGCCAGCGCCGGCCCTTCCAAGGGGTAAACGCGTTTTCCTCCATGGTTGCGCGCTGAGGTCCTCTGACACCTTGGGTTATCGTCGATGCCGAAGAATGAGCCCCCTTTTTCAGTCTTTAGATCAGCGTTTTTAGAACTTCAGTCGCAATTCGGGGACTTTGATTTTATCTTTACTGATGGATCTAAGACTGATGCTGGAGTAGGATGTGCCTTTTTTGTGGTGGAAATAGTTTTACCTTTCGTTTACCAGAGCAATGCTCGATTTTTACCGCCGAACTTTTTAGCTTTTATCAGTCTCTTTTATACATTCAGCGGCACGACTTGCGGCACTGTTTTATTTGTTCCGACTCCCTGAGTGCTCTTCAAAGTATTAGCTCGCTGTACAGTTACCACCCGCTCGTACAGCGCATTGATGACCTGCTCCACTCGCTTGGTGTCTCTGGCATCAGCGTCTCCTTCATGTGGATCCAGGTCATGTGGACATCTCAGGTAATGAATCTGCCGACGCCGCTGCCAAATTGGCGACTTTATCACCCAGAAGTTTTACCTCTGTTGTTCCCTCGTCAGATTTGTTTATTGTTTTACGTCGCCGCATCTTCTCGCTTTGGAGCGATGAGTGTACGGCCCTCCGGGGGAACAAGTTGCGGGAGGTTAAGCCTCTCCCGTTAGTCTGGGCTACCTCTTCCCGTGCTTCTCGTCGGGAAGAGGTAATTTTAACACGCCTTCGTATCGGACATTGCATTTTTAGTCATAAGTATTTGCTGAGTGGTGACCCCGCACCACTCTGTGGGCAGTGTGATGCGCCCTTAACGGTGCGTCGCATTTTAGAAGAGTGTCAGGTTTTAGCTCCATTGCGCGTTCGTGTTGGTCTGCCAGTTGGCCTAGCCAACGTTTTGGCAGACGACGCGCGTATTTTAGAATGTGTTTTACGTTTTATTAGTGACAGTGATTTTAATCTGCGCATTTGATGCGTTGAGCGTCCTTTAGCCTTGTTATTTTATTCTGTATGTTTTAATAGGGGCTCTACTCCCCAGTGGACATACGGCGCTCATGTCTCTCGCATTCTACAGTTTTTGACATGTTTTACTCTTTTATTGCTTATGCTTTTAGTGTGTTAGTTTTTGCGATTGTTGTCTTGTTGTTTTTAGCTTTTGGACATAGCGGGTTTGTGTCCCTTTTTTAATTATGCGTTTATTTTATCTTTTGGACTCTATATTTTATACATTGTAAGGGCGCTGATGACCTTAGTAGTTTAGCGCCCTTAAACCGCATCTCATCATCATCATCATCCTCGTAAGTCGCAGTCCCAGGATGCTCTTGGGACAAGCCGAGCTAAGCGGCCCCCCTCACACATTGCCACCCAGAACCGATTCGCGGCGCTTGAATCGATTTCTGGCACTGAGCGCGGGGGCCCTCCCTTCGAGGAGACTATGGAGTCTGACCAACTCCATACCAAAAGCCCGAGACCCAAAGTTAAGAAAAGATTATTTTGAACCGCCCTTCTAAGTAGACATTTTATGCCTTTTATTCATGGCTATCCTGACCTGAAGTTTGCGTGGTGTACGATCGCATAGGGCGGAACTGCAACTTTTATTGCGTTCTCATTCACCTATGTTGGTGTATTTGCAGGAGACCAAGCTTCGCCCTCACGACCCTTTTGATCTCGAGGGTATACTCCGGTTCGCTACGATCTTGCACCGGATGAGGTCACTCCAGCTCATGGAGGTGTCATGCTATTAGTGCGTAACGATGTTCATTTTCAGACTCTCATACTTACGTCCGACTTGCAAGCTGTTGCCGTTTGGCTTCAATTACCCGGCTTTTTCTTTTCTATTTGCTCAGTCTATTCACTTCCATCGTCTCCCCTCGCTAACGCGGACATTCGAAATCTCCTGTCGGCTCTCGCAACACGAATACTTCTGTTGGGAGATTTTAATGCCCATCAGCCCCTGTGGGGGTCGCCAAGGGCTTGTGCAAGAAGAACGCTTCTTTCCGACATTTTTGCTCAGTTCAACCTCTCCATCCTCAGAACAGGTAAGCGTACTTTTCTTTCTGATTCTTCTGGTACATTTTCTCATTTGATCCTTGCGGTTTGCTCTATCCAGCTAACTTGTCGTCTGCAAAGGAACGTCGTCGCTGACACCCAGTCTAGCGATCATTACCCTTGCATCGTTTCTCTTCTATCTCACCACGTCCAGCATTTCAGAGCACCTACCAGGCAATTCCATAATGCCGACTGGAGACTGTATTCCAGCCTCGTGTGTTTTGAGGTCCAGCCCTTCACTGACGTTATCCAAATGGTGCAGCACCTTACCTATACGATTCTATCTGCCGCCGAACGCACAATTCCCCCTTCGTCCTCCCACTCTCGGCGTATTCCTATTCCGTGGTGGACCTTGGACTGTCGGGACGCCGTTCGTGCCCGAAGAGCAGAGCTGCGGGTGTTTCGATGACACCCTATGCTTGATAATTTGGTTACTGTTAAACAATCACGCGCCAGGTCTCGTCGCATTATTCAGGATAGCAAGAAGACATCTTGGACTCGTTTTGTCGAGTCTTTTAATCGCTTCACGCCTTCCTCTGTTGTTTGGGATAAACTTCATCGCATCTCCGGTAAGGTGTCGCATTGTACTGTGTCTGGCCTTCAGGAACCCAATGCCACTATAGTGGATCCGGCTTCCATTGCTAACACTCCGGGTGCTGCCTTTGAGACGGTTTCCACTTCTGACCATGATTCCGCCGGCTTTCGCACTCTCAAAGGCCGGCTGGAGTCTGAGACCTATAGTTTTCGGTCTCCTAATCAAGAGTGTTATAATGAAATTTTCACAACGGGGGAGCTGGAGCACGCTCTCCATTGCTCTAGGCACTCTGCTTCTGGCCCGGACGGCATTCATGTCCTGATGTTGAATAACCTTTCAGCCGACAGTAAACTCTTTCTCTTGCAGGTCTATAACCGTATTTTCCAAGACGACGTTTTTCCTTCAGTTTGGCGCGAAGCCACCATTGTCCCTACACTTAAGCCTGGGAAGGATCGCCAACTACCTTCCAGCTACCGCCCTATCTCCCTCACCAGTTGCGTTTTCAATGTGATGGAGCGCATGTTCAACGGGCGGTTGACGTGATGTCTTGATTCTCAGAAGCTTCTGGCGAAAGCTCAGTGCGGATTTCGTCTGCATTGCGCTACCGTCGACAATCTGATATTTCTGCCCACGCATATTATGAAGGGATTTCTGAGAAAGTGACAAACAGTGGCTGTGTTTTTTGACCTGGACAATGCTTATTGGAGCTTGTTGGAGGGGCGGCATTTTACGTACATTCCACTCATGGTATATACGCGGTCGTCTTCCCATACTTCTTTGGGAGTTTATGACGGATCACGTCTTTCGTGTACGTGTGGGCTCGGTTATATCTACTGGTTTTATTCAAGAGAACGGTGTACCGCAGTGCTCTGTACTCTGTGTTACACTTTTTGCTATTGTTATCAACCTCATTGTTGAGTGTGTTCCACCTGGTATTTCATCTTGCCCTTTCGTTGATGATTTTCCATTTATTGCAGTTCACGTCGGACCTGTCTGCTTGAACGCCGTCTCCAGAAGTGTATCGAACGTGTCTACGCCTGGCGTAACGCCAATAGCTTTACGTTCTCCGCTTAGAAATCCGTCTATATTAATTTCTGGCGCCGGAAGCCTTTCCCGCCACCCTCTCTCCATCTTGGGCCGGAGATACTTCCATTTACAGACGAAGTGAAATTTTGGGGGTTGATCTTTGATCGAATGCTGAGCTTGACTTCTCACGTTTTCTTCTTAAATTCAAAATGTGACCGTACTCTTAATATTTTACGTGTTTTAAGTGGCACATCCTGGGGAGCTGATCGGACCGTCCTTCTGAGTCTTTATCGCTCTTTGGTCCGATCCAAACTTGATTACGGGTGTATTGTCTATTCATCGGCACGTCCATCTGCGTTACGTTGCTTGAATCCCATTAATCATCGTGGTATTAGAGTCGCTACAGGGGCCTTTCCAACTAGCCCCGTACCCAGCCTTTAGAAGCTGCAGAGCCTCCGCTGTCTTCCAGGTTGGAAATGCTTTTTTGCAGCTATACCTGTCGACTCTCAAGTTTACCTGGCCACCCGTTCTTTGACCTGTTTTTGGGAGAGTCGCTTGATTGGCAATATTTGATTAGCTCCTCTGCATTGCTCCATCGAGGGGTACGATTTCGACAGCTCCTTCGGCATTTGGACGTTACGCCACCGCCGACCCTTCCTATGGGGTAAACGCTTTTTCCTCCATGGTTGCGCGCTGAGGCCCACTGTCACCTTGAGCTAACGTCGATGCCGAAGACTGTGACCCCTTCTTCAGTCCTTAGATCGGCTTTTTTAGAAGTACGAGCGCAATTGGGGACTTTCATTTTATGTTTACCGAGGGATCTAAGACTGATGCTGGAGTTGGCTGTGCCTTTGTTTTTTGTCACTGTAGTTTTACGTTTCATTTACCCGGGTAATGTTCAATTTTTACCGCCGAACCTTTTAGTATTTAAAATCTGTTTTATACATTCAGCGGCACGACTTACGGCACTGTGTTATTTGTACGGACTCTCTGAGTGCCCTTCAGAGTATTAACGCGCTGTACCATTACCACCCACTCGTACAGCGCATACACGACCTGCTCCACTCGCTAGGTGTCTCTGGCATCAGCGTCTCCTTCATGTGGATTCCAGGTCATGTCGGCATCTAAGGTAATGAGTCTGCCGACGCCGCTGCCAGATCGGCGATCTTATTACCCAGATAACCTCTGTTGTTCCCTCCACAGATTTGTTTGTTATTTTACGTAGCCGCATCCTCTCGCTTTGGAGGGATGAAAGGACGGCCCTCCGGGGGAACAAGTTGCGGGAGGTTAATCCTCTCCCGTTAGTCTGGGGTACCTCTTCTCGTTCGTGTCGTTGGGAAGAGGTAATTGTAGCTCGTTTTCGCATTAAACATTGGCTTTTTAGTCATTGATATCTGTTTAGTGGTGACCCCACTCCACCCTGTGGGCAGTGTGATGTACCCTTAACGGTGCGTCACATTTTAGATGGGTGTCAGGTTTTAGCTCAATTGCGCGTTCGCGTGGATCTGCCTGTTGGCATAGCCAACGTTTTACATTTTGTTAGTGACAGTGATTTTAATCGGCGCATTTAATGCGCTGAGCGTCCTTTAGCTTTGTAATTTTATAATGTGTGTTTTAATGGGGACTCCACACCTCGCTGGACATATGGCGCTTATGTCTCATGCGTTCTACATCTCTTCACACGTTCGTTTACTCTTTTTCACCTTTTAGTGTGGTAGGTTTTAGAATTTGGTCTGTTGGTTTTACTGTTTTCGACCAAGCGGGTTTGTGTGTGATATTTTAATTTTTGTCTTTTAACGTTTATATTTTATACATTGTAAGGGCGCAAATAACCTTAGATGTTGAGCGCCCTTAAACCCCATCTCATCGTCATCATCTCTACATCGAAGGTGCTTTCACCAAGGTAGATGTATCTCCTACTACAGCGAAGCTCATTAATAATCCTATCGCCTTCATGTTTGAATATAATACATGCGGCGAATGGGGATTTCAATGCTGTAGTCCCTCTATCGATGCTCCTAGGATTTTCTGATGATCACAAGGAGCTTATACTCAACAGCAAGTTTGAATTGTTTCTCATAAGATCCAAAGATTCCAGAAATTGTTTCCAGACTTCGAATGGAGGGGAAGCTAGTGTAAAGTTAACCAGAATCGAATGGAGGATGCCTGTAATTCGTCTTTCCGTTGCTGAAAGGGTTCACATTCTAAAAATTGGCAAGTCTGATAGACCACTTCAACTTGCTTTTCGATCCATGGATCTTCACACCCAGCCTGCTGTACCCCAGTCAGGATCTTTCACGTGGAATGTAGCAACAACATCCAAGCTCGATAAACCCCGCTTCATCATTGTGTGTGAGCAGAATACAAGATTGTGTGATTATAGCAAGAACAGTTCCGATTTTGATCACTGCAACATTACTAATTTGAGATTATTCCTCAACAGTGAATGCTATCCCTACCATTATTTGAACTTGGACTTTAAAAATTTAAAGTTTGCTTCATTATATGGAATGTACTGTACATTTCAAAGTTCCTATTATGAAAGAGATAATTATCCTCTCTTGAAGAGAAAGTATTTTATTCTGCGTGCACCATTATTCGAAATAGACTGTTCTCACCAACACGAGAGGATTTTAAATGGAGCTGTGAGCATCAGACTCGAAATTCAAGCATCTGCAAATATCCCCCCCAGACGTCACTGCACTGCCTGGTTCTACATGACAAACTATTTACCTACAAACCTCTTTCTCGCGTGATGCAAGCACTTATATAAATTATGTGTGTGTTTGGGTGAATAGGTTTTTGTGGAGGATTGTACTAGGATAAGTTTATGAATAATAAATTAAATTCATATGCTAAAACACTGTATTATTGACTTAAGCGTACATTTCAAGCATTTTCCTTCTCCCCCTCCTACTCCGTAAAAGCTAGTTGTTCCTGACTTGTACAAATCATATAAATATTTAAATATCTTTCAATATAGGACAATAGGAGTTTTAGGTTCCTTACACCTACAATATCTAAAGATATTACATTATTATTTAAACAGGTACTTATGAAATGAATTGAATGGCCAAGAAATACAATAATATTGTATGCATAAATTACATTGTCACACTATTCATCACACGCAAACTTTTTTTCTTGGTGTACGTAACCTTTAATCATTTGAATGTTTTTGGATATTATATTCCAGTCTGATTTTGTAATATAAAGAAATGATTTATATCTTTCACACTTTATGTAGAGGGAGTCATAGTATAGTGCAATGTTCACGGTATGGGAGGGGAACACGCTGAGTCATTAAGCTCGGGTAATCGATTTTCCATGCTCCTCAGGTGAAGTCAGGGCATCTTCAATAAATAAGAAGACCTTTGGACCCTCGTTGAAATCCTCTTCTTACACCACCTCTTCTGCTTTTTCTCACCAGACTCGTTCTTCTTCCTCCGGTCCCTAATCACACTCCTGCAACATATATTCAAAGCAATGTTAGAAATGGGTTTAGCAAATGATTTCATTCGCCTGAAAGAGAAAATACATATATTAGAAAAATCCTCTTCCCTTGTCACCCAAAAGTATGATTAAAGAGTGTCATACTCACTTCAAGGGATAGCAAGATTCTGAGTTTATCTCAGCCGAGCAATTTGGACTCGCCTGATTTATCCATTCCTCAAGCCTCGTAACTTTATCATCAGGAGCAGTAATAGTGGAGAGTGAAGCGATATCCTCATCCATAGGATGTGTATGGCGCTCTGCGATTGGATATTCCACTATATCGACATCACGTCTCTCAGGATCCATCACCTCTATTGGCACGGGTAATTTTAAAATTTCTTCTACTTATTCGAGTTTTCTCTCCCTGCGCTGGTAGACCTCGCGGTTGTCGTTACATAGGAAGAAGCATGTCATGCGTTCCTGTTGGCCGGGTTAGTACAAAGTACAGAATATATGTATCCCGGTGCACGTCTCTGTATCACATTCCGCTAGGTGCTTCGAGACAAAGACATCATCAACTTCATGGACATTGCTAAGATCTTCCGCATCCTCCTTCATGCGATTTTCTCTGAAAGAATAAAATAATTTCACGTTAGATTTCATTTAACATGCATGCAGTATATTACTGAATTACAGAAAAATATATTACTTACATGTTCGCTTCTCGATAAACAGGACAGCTCTCTGTGCACACTTCCAATGTAGTCATCTGATCATGATGCGATGGTTGAGTACAAAATACTGAATGCATTAAACCATTGCAGGTTTCGGTTTGGAAGTATACGTAGTGAAAATAATCTTCTCCGCATTCTCTCCGGTAATCTTTCACATCAGATGCATGATTATCACTGAACGAACACTGAAAAAACAATAAATGATCGCTCTAGCTGCGTCGCTCCTTATATACTGTAGATGCTTGTTCGGTGACGTCACAGGGTGGGTGTGAAGGGGTGGAATGCATGTTGAGACCTTTTATTCACCCGCCAGACAGAAGCCAGCTAGGTGTTTTCGAATACAAAGGAAAGGCATTGGCGAGCGAGTTTTAACATGTTTTATCGACGCCGATAGAGCGGAGCCGGGTTATTCTACATGTCGAGACTTGTTAGTGACGTCACGCAGCAGTCGTGGAGGGGTGAAACTTGTTTTTACCAGTCAGAAGCCTGCTGCCGGGCTTTTCATTACATAGCGGAGGTTTGCCGCATAGGTTAAGAACAATGAGTGTCATAGTTATACATATGCTAACACCCACATATACGATGGCAACTAGGTGCGCGAGTCAATTCATATAGACTTATTTACACGAATCAATCAAAATACTTATTTGTATTCATCTATCGACGAGCAGCGTTTAATTACATTAATCAATCAAGATATATGCGGGGGATACTTAGGTCTGCGTCAAGCCCCTTAGAGGCACGATGCCAGGACGTTAGCAGTATAAACCTTTATTCTTTTTCAATAATGTTAGACGATGTTATGCATGGACGAACATTACCTGAATGATTGACACAATTATCTCCTACATCGATTTGCGGGGGCGACGGCACGCGACGAAAACAATACCCCATTGTTCGACGATCCCCGGCTGTCAGTATCAGTAGCGCACAAGGAACCACCTCCATTAACGACAAGCACAATAGCCCATTGTTCTACTCTCCCGGCCGGCATTAGATCAGGCCACAAAAAGGGCAATACCCAATTGTTCTACATCTCTGCCGGGCGGAATGACAGTAGCGCACAAACAGGAGGCGTGGTCGGCAGTTTTAGAGTCAGACCACAAAAGGACAATAGCTCCTTGTTCTAATACTCTACCGCGCGGCATGCTAGTAGCGCACAAAGGAGGGTCGTGGTCGGCGGCTTTTCGTGTTCAGCGCACAAGGCTGGAGCTGGCGGTATACGCTTCCAGTCTGCTATGGAAAGACTGCTGCACACGTTCTAGCATTTCAGCGGAGATTTCAGAGCAGGCAGCAATAATACGTCATTTCGTATCGTCCGGTGTAGTTGGTACATCCTCGTAGACAGTGTCTTTCAGCCTTCCCCACAGAAAAAAGTCTAAATGGGCCAGTTCTAGTGAGCGGGCCGGCCAAGGTACAGGTCCTCTTCGTCCAATCCAGCGATTTGGAAACAATCCGTTAAGACAAGTTGTATTACTTTGTGCACTTTGGGCTGGATAGCCAACATGTTGGTACCACAGATTCCTCCTAGTCTGCAAAGGAACGTCTTCTAGAATTTGTGGCAGATGGTCTGTCAGGAGGTTGCGATACTTTTGCGAGTTCATTGTTCCTTCTATGAACAAAGGGCCTATGAGCTGATGGTTCACTATACCACAGCACACGTTTAAACTCCATGGACGCTGGCGTTCCACCTGAATAAGCCACGGGGATTGTCAACAGACCAATAGCGCATGTTTCTGCGGTTTACCTGCCCACGATTAGTAAATGTTGCCTCATCACGACATGATGAATCTAGAGTATCATGTCTTAATGTCCATGTACAAAAGTTAACACGATTCTCAAAATCGTTTCATGCAGCTCTTGATGGAGAGAGATGTGATAGGGATGGAACCTATGTCTATGGAGAATGCGCAGTACACTTGCCTGACTTATGCCACTTCCACGTAGGATTGTGCGAGATTTAATTTGCGGATCTGCTGCAACGGCAGCCAAATATTAATTTCTGCCTCTTCTCCAGTCATTTGTTCGTTTTTGTTACGTTTTCTATGTGTTACACTACCACCTTCACGTAATTGGTTGAAGAGGTTGATAAATAATTCCCGAGATTGTTGACGTCTATTGGGATACCTTTCCGCATACATCGTACAGGAACGAACTGCATTCTTCCTACACTCTCCATATACCATGAATATGTCGACTTTTTCTGCATTAGTAAATCGCATCTTCCACTCACGACTTACTATTTGAACTGTTACAAACTAACTGACCAGAAAGTCGCAATGCAATCGATGAACATAAAACACAATGCAAACAAACATAACAACATCGTACCTAGCAACTAAGCAGGTTGAATGGGACAAACAATTGTCGGGGTGGAAACTCCTCAAAATACGATTTCTCGTAAACCACTTGCAATAGAATACTGCAACAAAGACCATTGATATTCTAATTTATCCTACCTTTATTCTGCTGATGTAACTAGGCACTGTTCTATTTAAAAATTGTTTGTTTGCTCAAAAAATGCACTTTCTCAGTATTATTAAAGTCTGTTTATAGGCTAAATGTACGAGCCCTGACTACCAATCAATGGTGTGAAAACTGCACATCAATAGTACATTCCAATTCCGAAATTTTTGCGGTGCAAGTTTTAGGTAATTAATCCTGTATATATACATACAGGATGTTTCAGAAATACTTTTACAAACTTCGGGTATGGGTTCCTTACACCACAAGCAGGAAAAAGTGCATATGAACATATATCCCATAATCCTTTGTTTTCTCGTTAGGAGGTGCTCAACACAGTGGTCCACTTATAACACAAAAACTCATAATAAATGCTCGAAATGTCCTCCTCTTGCTTCTATGCATGCCTGAACTTGTCGAATCATGGAATGTCTCACTCTGTCAAAAACTCCGGGATGGTGTCGAATGGTTTCGCAGGCTTCCATGACACGTCGGTGAAGCTTTTCTGCATCCGGGATGGCTGCTCCATAAACCAATGATTTAAGATGCCCAAAGAGGTAAAAATCCACAGGATTTCGGTCGGGAGAACGTGCAGGCCATGGAACTGGTCCTCCTCTGCCTATCCATCGGTCATGATAAATACCAGTGCACCTCGAACAATGCGACTAAAATGTGCCGGAGTCAGGCATTTATCACATTTATCAGCAAGGCATAATAAACTGCGACAAAGGTGGGATGACTCGGTTGTCTTCGGTCTGGAAAATACATCTGATAGAGCCGTGCAGCCTCGCGTCCATTACCATTCGCGCGACCAAATACAAAGACCATGTCTGCCAGTTCACGAAATGAATATCCAGCAATGGTGGAACGAAACACGTGCAATTAACTCACTACATGTACACAATTGAAACGCTGAGGACAGACTAATGACAAATGACAAACGTAAACAAGTCTCCATGGCAACACAGCGCCATCTACCCTATGTAGTACAGCGTGTCAACGCCTTCTATGAATGCATAGAGAAATGAAGTTTTGAGGTTGGACCCCGAAGGACGTTGAACTCACACTTTTATTGTGACAAGAATAACGCGAAAACCAAGGATTATGAGACATATGTTCATATAAGATTTTTTCCTTCTTTTGGTGTAAGGAACCCACACCCGAAGTTCGTAAAAGTATTTCTAAAACACCCGGTATATAAGTAGGTACTCTAGAGGAATTAAGAACAGTGTTTTGCGTTTATATGGGAAAGGATAGGAAAAGCGAGGTTAGATGAGACGGTTCACGGAAAAATTGCTTTTATATGAAAGAGATAGGGAATACGATGCCTGATGCTAGGCTAGACAGTTGTAGAAGGGGAATGCGCTTTATATGAGAGAGATGGGGAATACGTGGAGAGGTGCTAGGCTGGACAGATGCTGAAGCAGGGGAATATAGGCTTATACTGGTGAGATAGGGAATACGAGGGAAGGTGCTAAGATAGACGAATGTTAAAGTGGAATGCGTTTATACAGGAGAGATAGGGAATACGAGTAAAAAGATAGGCTAATCAGAGGTCGAGCAGAGTATACGTTATACGGGAGAAGTAGGGAATGGATGATAGTGTTTAGTGAACATGGTTAAAGAAACTGTAATACAAAGAACCGCATTATTTAAGAACTTGAACAACAAATAGACTCAAGTATAGATCATTTGTAAGGTATTCGAGGAGGGGTCTTTAGTGGAAAAAACCCTAAGTCAGTAGTATGGATATGTGCATTCAAAACACTTAAAATGCAGGAATGTGCATTCATATGCAAATGAGGTCTCCCCACCCCCTCACCCACCTTCTGATACTTCTGCTTGCAGCTGAGGGTCATAAATCTTCTTGAGTATAATGGAAAGCTAGAAGGGTAAGCAATTAAGGTTGCCAATCCCTGTCAAAACAAACAACAGAATGATAAATTATCTTCTGTAACAAAATCAGAGACGTTATTCTACCCACTCTATAACCGTACAATGCAGCAAGCCGACGGTAGCCGCATTGTTTGACGAACACGTGCAAAGATGACGATGATGAGATGGGACTTAAGAACGCTTAACTGCTAAGGTTATTAGCGCCCTTACAATGTATAAAAAATAAAATTAAAAGTCAAAAAACTAAAAAATCACACACACACACACACGCTTGGTCAAAAACACTAAAAAGCACAACACACCAAATACTAAAATCATGGTCGAAAAAAGAAGAAAACAACGTGTCAAGAACTGTAGAACGCGAGGGGCATGAACGCCATATGTCCACTGGGCAGGAGTGCCGCGATTAAAAGATAATATAAAATCAAACAGCTAAAAGGCGCTCAGCGCATCAAATGCGACGGCTAAAACCAATGTCAGTGATAAAACGTAAAAGACATTCTACAGCATGCGCGTCGTCTGCCAAAACGTTGGCTATGCCAACAGGCAGACCCACGAGAACGCGCAATGGAGCTAAAACTTGACACTCTGTTAAAATGTGACTCACCGTTAATGGCATATCACACTGACCACACAGAGGTGCCGGGTCACCACTAAGCAGGTATCTATGACTAAAAAGGCAATGTACGATTCGTAGACGAGCTAAAATCACCTCCTCCCGAAGATAAGAACGAGAAGAGGTGCTCCAGATTAACGGAAGAGGTTTAACCTCCCGCAACTTGTTCCCCGAAGTGCCGTCCACTCATCGCGCCAAAGCGAGAGGATGCGGTGTCGTAAAATAACACTCAAATCAGACGAGGGAACAACAGAGGTAAAATATCTGGAGAATAAAATTGCCGATTTGGCAGCGGCGTCGGCAGACTCGTTCCCTGAGATGCCCCATGACCTGGAATCCACACGAAGGACACGTTGATGCCATATGCACCAAGCGAGTGGAGCAGGTCATGGATGCGCTGTACGAGCGGGTGGTAAGTGTACGGCGCGTTAATACTCTGAGGGGCACTCAGAGAGTCCGTACAAACAACACAACACCGTAAGACGTATAAATGAATGTATAAAAACGCTGAATGTATAAAACACATTAATAGATACTAAAACGTTCGGCAGTATAAATCGAACATTGCCCGGGTAAAAGAAAAGTAAAACTATGTGCACCAAAAACAAAGGCACATCCTACTCCAACATAAGTCTTAGACCCATCAGTATAAGTAAAATGAGAGTCCCCGAGTTGCGCCTGTAGTTCCAAAAATGCGGATCTAAGGACTGAAGCAGGGGATGATGATGATGATGATGATGAGATGCGGTTTAAGGGCGCTAAACTGGTAAGGTCATCAGCGCCCCTAAAATGTATAAAATTTAAAGTCCAAAATATAAAACACGGTAAAAAACCGCATAAGTAAAAAACGGGGCAAAACCCCGCGATGTCCAAAAAGCTAAAAACAACAATACACCAATTCCAAAAACACACTAAAAGCATAGGCAATAAAAGAGTAAAACGTGTGAAGAACTGTAGAATGCGAGGGACATGAGCGCCTTATGTCCACTGGGGAGTAGAGACCTCATTAAAACAGATATAATAAAATTATAAAGCTAAAGATCGCTGAACGCATCAAATGCGCAGATTAAAATCACTGTCACGAATAAAAGGTAAAACACATTCTACAGCACGCGCGTCGTCTGCCAAAACGTTGGCTAGGCCAACGGGCAGACCCACACGAACGCGCAATGTAGCTAAAACTTGACACACTGTTAAGATGTGACGCACCGTTAAGGGGCATCACACTGCTCGTAAAATGGTGCGGGGTCACCACTAAGCAGGTATCTATGACTAAAAAGGCAATGTCCGATTCGTAAGCGATCTAAAAGTACCTCTTTCCGACGACACGAACGAAAAGAGGTACCCCAGGCTAACCGGAGAGGCTTAACCTCCCGCAACTTGTTCCCCCGGAGGGCCGTCCACTCATCCCTCCAAAGCGAGGGGATGCGGCTACGTAAAATAACAAACAAATCTGTGGAGGGAACAACACAGGTAAAATATCTGGGTAATAAAGTCGCCGACCTGGCAGCGGCGTCGGAAAACTCATTACCCGAGATGCCCACGTGACCTGGATTTCACATGAATGAGACGCTGATGCCAGAAACACCAAGCGTGCGGAGCAGGTCATGGATGCGCTGTACGAGCGGGTCTTAACTGTAAAGCGAGCTAATACTTTGAAGACCACTCAGGGAGTCTGAACAAATAAAACAGCGCCGTAATTCGTGCCGCTGAATGTATAAAAGAGACTGATAAATGCTAAAACGTTTGGCGGTAGAAATCGAATATTGCCTCGGTTAACGAAAGGTAAAACTATTTCTACCACAAATAAAGGCACAGCCTACTCCAACATCAGTCTTAGAGCCATAAGTATATTTAAAATGAAAGTTTCCGAACTGCGCCTGAAGTTCTAAAAAAGCCGATCTAAGAACTGAAGAAGGGAAGTCATTCTTCGACATTGACGTCAACCCAAGGTGACAGCGGGCCTTAGTGCGCAACCATGGAGGAAAGCGGGTTTACCCCCGGGAAGGGCCGGCGCAGGGGTAAAGTCCAAATGCCGAAGAAGCTTTCGAAATCGAACCCCTGGAGGGAGCAAGGCAGAGGAGCTAACGAAATATTGCCGATCAAGCGAATCTTCGTGGTCAGGCAAGCTTGAGAGTCGCCAGGCATAGCTGCACAAAAGCATCTCATGCCGGAAGGACAGCGGAGGCTCTGCAGCCTCAGCACACAGACTGGGTACAGGGCTGGTTGGAAAGGCCCCCGTAGCGACTCTTCTGCCACGATGGTGAAGGGCATTTAATCGACGTAATACAAATGGACGTGCCGACGAATAGACAATGCACCCGTAATCAAGCTTGGATCGGACCAAAGAACGATAAAGATGTAGAAGGACGGTCCGAGCAGCTCCCCAGGATGTGCCACTTATAACACGTAGGTTTAAGAGAACGGTCACACTTTGCTTTTAAAAAGGAAATGTGCTAAGTCCAAAACAACTTCCTATCAAAGATCAACCTCAGAAATTGCGCCTCATCTGCAAACGGAAGTATCCCTGGCCCAAGATGGGGAGAGGGCGGAGGGAAAGCCTTCCGGAGCCAGAAATTGATACAGGCGGATTTTTCGGCCTAGAGACGGTCGATATAGCTCTGGAGACAGTGTTCGAGTAGGCAGGTCCGCCGTGAATTGCTATAAATGGCAATATCATCATCAGAAAGGGACAATGAAATGCCAGATGGAATACAATCAACAATAGGGTTGATAGCAATTGCATAAAGTGTCACACTGAGTACAGAGCCCTGCGGTACGCCGTTCTCTTGAGTAAAACTACTGGATAAAACCGAGTCCACACATACACGAAAGACGCGATCCGTCATAAACTCCCGAAGAAATTTGGGAAGACGACAGCGGAAATTCCAGGCATGGAGTATACGTAAAATGCTGCCCCTCCAACAAGTGTCATAAGCTTTCTCCAGGTCAAAAATACAGCCACTGTTTGTCACTTACTCAGAAATCCGTTCATAATATACGTCGACAGAGACACCAGATGGTCGACGGTATAGCGATGGTGACGAAATCCACACTGAGCGTTCGCTAGAAGTTTCTGAAACTCAAGCCACCATGTCAACCGCGCGTTGATCATGCGCTCCATCGCCTTGCAAACTCAACTGGTGAGGAATATAGGACGGTAGCTGGAAGGTAGTTGGCGATCCTTACCAGGTTCAACTATAGGGACAATGGTGGCATTGCGCAAACGGAAGGAAAAAGGCCGTCCTGCCAAATACGATTATGGACCCGTAAGAGAAAGCGCTTACTGCCGGCTGAAAGGTTCTTTAACAGCAGAACATGAATGCCATCCGGCCCAGGAGCGGAGTGCCTAGAGCAATGAAGAGCGTGCTCCAGCTCCCTCATTGTAAAAAGGACATTATAACATTCCGTATTTTCAGACCCAAAATTATAGGTTGCGGTATCTAGGCGGTTTTTGATAGAGCAAAACCCGGCGGAATAATAGTCTGAACTGCAAACCGCCTCAACGGCAGCACCCAGAGTGTTAGCGATGGCAGCCGGATCCACTATGGTGGCATTGGAAACCTGAAGGCCAGAAACAGTACGCGACGCTTTACCTGAGAAGCGACTAAGTTTATACCAAATTACAGATGATGGCGTAAAGCGATTAAAAGACTCGACAAAACGATTCCAAGACGCCCTCTTGCTATCCTGAATAATGCGACGAGCCCTGGCGCGCGATTGTTTAAGTCACCAAATTATCAAGTGTAGGGTGTCGCCGAAACACCCTAAGTGCAGTTTTACGGTCACGAACGGCGTGCCAAAAATCCTCGTTCCACTACGGAACAGGCAGTCGCCGAGGTTAAGGGGATGAATGGGGAATTGCGCGTTCAGCGGCAGAGAAAATCGTAGACGTAAGGTGATGCAATAGTTGGTTAATGTCGGTGAAGGACTGGTCGTCAAAATGCACGAGGTTGGAATACAAGCTCCAGTCGGCTTTTGTGAATATCCAGGTAGGTAATTTAGAATGCTGTAGGTGGTGTGACAGAAGAGAAACGATGCAGGTGTAATGGTCGCTGGAGTAGGTGTCAGCGACGACGTTCCACTGCAGACGACTAGCCAGCTGGAGTGAGCAAACGGCAAGGTCCAAAAGAGAAAATGCACCGGAAGAATCAGAAAGAAACGTAGGCTCCCTGTATTGAGAATAGAGAGATTGAACTGAACAAAAATTTCAGAAAGAAGAGTTCCCCTCGCACAAGCCCTTGGCGAACCACCACAGGGGTGATGGGCATTAAAATCTCCCAACAGAAGAAATGGTGTTGGGAGAGCGGAGAGAAGAGCTCGAATGTCAGTGAGAGCAAGGGGAGACGATGGAGGTGCATACACATAGTAAACAGAAAGCAAAAACCGGGTAACTGCAGTCTAATGGCAACAGTTTGCAAGTCGGACGTAAGAGTGAGACGTTGAAAATGAACGTCGTTACGCACTAACAACATGACACCTCCATGAGCAGGAGTACGCTCCTCCGGTTCAAGGTCGTAGCGAATCGGAGTATATTCTCGGAGGTCAAAAGGATCGTGAGGGCGAAGCTTTGTCTCCTGCAATCACACGACCATAGGTGAATGGGACCTCAATAAAAGTTGCAGTTCCGCCCTATGCGATCGTACACTACGTGCATTCCAGGTTAGGATAGCCATTAAGAAAGAGGGATAAACTGTCTACTTAGAAGGGCGGCTTAAAATTACCTTTTGTTTAACCTTTGGGCTCGGGCTTTTGGTATGAAGTTGGTCAGACTCCATAGCCTCCTCGAAGGGAGGGCCCACACACTCAGAGCCAGAAACCGATTCAAGCGCCGAGAATCGGTTCTGGGTGGCGATGGGTGAGGGGAGCCTCTGAGAGCGGCTTGTCCCAGGAACGTCCTGGGACTGCGACCTCCGAGGAGGAGAAGGTGAGCTCTGCTTACTGTGAAGACGCGGAGGGTCTTTTAAAAAGTCTTCTCTTCGAAATTTCTGCTTCGGTTTTTTCTCTGTGGCTTGTGACTTCATAGACTTTGGACCAGGTTTAGAGAGCTTGCTAACAGTAGCTGAAATGGACGGCCGGACGGTAGTGGCGGTCAAGGCTGTCATGGTCCAAGTTTGTGTGCCAGCATCCTTCCGGGGTACTGGCGAGGCAGCAACAGATCTGAATGTTCCCGATCGCAGGTGCGAAGGTTGGCGCGCATGGTAACGCCTCCGGGCTTCGGCGAAGGAGAGTTTGTCCTTTACTCGGATCTCCTGGATCGCCTTCTCGTCCAAATGACGCGGACAGTCGCCAAATGAAGCAGAATGTGACCCTTTGCAATTGACGCAGACGGAGGCTGCTGAAAAGGCACCTCCGTGTGAGGGCTGGCTACATGTTGCACAGATGTTAACGGCACACTTACATGAGACTTGCGTATGCCCAAAACGTTGGCATTTAAAACAACGCAGAGGTCTAGGAATATAAGGCCTCAGAGAAATCCGTTCGTACCCTGCGGAGATGCTCGTGGGCAGATCGACGCCATCAAATGTTAGAAACAGGGTACGAATGCGTACCAATACGCCGTCGCGTTTGGCCTGCACTCAATGATCCGCTGTCACCTCCTGGTCTGCAAGATATTCGACCAGGTCCTCGTCCGATATGCCATCGATGCTATGCGTGGTGACAACGCCTCGACAAGAATTCAAGGTGCGGTGCTTCTCAACACGGATAGGATAACCGTGGAGAATCGTGGCGCTGAACAAGCACTTACTTTGTGCCTCGGACTTGCTTTGCACTAACAACGAACCATTGCGAAGCCGAGTGAAGGGTAGCACCGGAACAGCAATTGAGTCAATGCCCTTCTGGATGATAAAAGGGTTCACCTTCTCAAATGTTTAACATTCCTTAGTTTGCGGAATCACTAAGTAACAACCAGTTGTTGGTGGTGCTACTTCTATTGCAATCACTTTACGGCGCTTGATTTTTATAATGGAGAAAGGGTGCTCCATAGCAAAATAAATCCTCCACCGTTGCAACCGCCTCCGACCTCGGGCTCTGACTTCCCGGGCGTTACCCCGGCTTGGGTGAGTGGCCTATCTATACCTATCTCACCCCGGGTAACACCTCCCAGAACATAGACAGAGGGACCCAATCGCCGTCAGGGTCAGCAGCTCATGCAAGGGCACCCCACGGCACTGCAGTTGAACAGCGGATACGAACACATACCCTACATGACGACCCTGGATGGTGGGGATGACGCCATTACCCACTCACCCAGCTGCGTACCCAGTGCACGGGTACCCGTCAGGCTATGTCCACGGCGGATTTAAATAAAAAGATAAAAGCATTTAAAAGTGTGTGGCATTTCACACGCAAGGTAGGCCGGAGAAGAAGTAGAAGAGACGTGTAAATGAATGGGCGTGGGGCGAAATGTGCAGAAGGAGAAAAGAAGAAAGAAACGATGGCGAGGCACGACATGGAATGAAATGCACAGAACGCACGAGAGCCTAACTTGAGTCCCCCGGTCACGAGAACGAACCCACCTCGACCGGACGGGGATGAACACATGAAAATGGCGATGAGTGCCTGGGAACCCCCGGTACGCCAAACCCGTACTCCCATACGGTGAGCCCCTGAGGGGAGTCTAAGATGCCTTCTTGCTATCCTGAATAATGTGACGAGCCCTGGCGCGCGATTTTTTAAATGTAACCAAATTATCCAGTGTAAGGTGTCGCCGATACACTCTAAGCGCAGTCCTACGGGCACGAACGGCGACCCGATAATCCTCGTTCCACCCTGAAACAGGAGTACACTTAGGGCGACAGGATGATCGGGGAATTGTGCTTTCGATGGAAGATAGAATCGTAGACGTAAGGTGCTGCACCATTTGTTTAACGTCACCGAAGGGCTGGTCCTCAAAACAGACGAGGCTGGAATACAATCTCTAGTCCGCATTTCTGAATATCTAGGTAGGTACACTGGAATGCTGGACGTGGTGAGACAAAAGAGAAATGATTTAGAGGTAATGGTCGCTGGAGTAAGTGTCAGCGACGACGTTCCACTGCAGACGACTAGCAAGCTGGAGTGAGCAATCGGCAAGGTCTAAGTGAGAGGAAGTACAAGAAGAGTCAGAAAGAAAAGTAGGTTCACCTGTGTTGAGGATGGAGAGGTTGAACTGATAAAAATGTTGGAAAGAAGAGTTACCCTCACGCAAACCCTTGGCTAACCCCAAAGACGGTGATTGGTATTAAAATCTGCAAACAGAAGAAATGGTGTTGGGAGAGCGGACAGGAGAGCTTGAATGTCCGCGATAGGGAGGGGAGACGATGGAGGTGAATAGACAAAGGAAACAGAAAAGAAAAAGCCGGGCAATTGAAGCCTAACGGCAACAGCTTGCAAGTCGGACGTAAGAGGTAGAGTTTAAAAATGAACTTCGTTACGCATCAACAACATGACACCTCCATGAGCAGGAGCACCCTCATCCGGTTCAAGATCGTATTGAACCGGAGTGTACCCTCGGAGATCAAAAGGGTCATAAGGGCGAAGCTTGGTCTCCTGCAAACACACGACCATAGGTGAATGGGAACGCAATAAAAGTTGCAGTTCCGCCCTATGCGATCGAACACCCCGTAAATTTCAGGTCAGGATAGCCATGAATAAATGGGATAAACTGTCTACTTAGAAGGGCGGCTTAAAATAATCTTTTGCTTAACCTTTGGGCTCGGGCTTTTGGTATGGAGTTGGTCAGACTCCATAAGCCCACGCGCTCAGTACGAGAAACCGATTCATGCGCCGTGAATCGGTTCTGGGTGGCAATGGGTGAAGGTGGCCGCTGAGCGCGGCTTGTCCCAGGAGCACCCTGGGACTGCGAACTTCGAGGAGGAGAAGGTTAACATTTATTACCGCGCGCACGCGGAGGGTCTTTCAGAAAATCTTCTTTACGAAGCTTCTGCTTTGGGTTCTTTGCAGTAAATTGAGACTTAAGAACCTTAGGACCAGCTTGATAACAGGACTGGAAACGGACGGCCGGATGGTGGTGGCGGTTAACGCAGTCATTGTCCATGTCTGTGTTTCGGCATCCTGTCGGGGTACTGGCGAGCAAACAACAGAACTAAATGTACCATTTCGCAGGAGAGAAGGTTTATGCGCATGGTAACGCCTCCGGGCTTCGGCAAAGGAGAGTTTCTGCTTTTCCCAGATCTCCTGGATCGCCTTCTCGTCCAAATACCGCGGACAGTTGGCAAATGAAGCAGAATGAGACCCTTTGCAGCCTACGCAGACGGGGCGGATAAACAGGTACTATCGTGTGAGGGCTCACTACAAAAGGCAGAGGTGGAAACGGCACTCTTGCAAGAGTTGCGTAGCCCCAAAACGTTGGCATTTAGAACAACGCAGAGGTCGAGGAATATAAGGCCTCACCGCAATGCGTTCGTACCCTGCTGAAATGCACGTGACAGCTCGACACCATCAAATGTTATAAGCAGGGTACGAGTGGGTACCACTACTCCGTCGCGTTTGGCCTGCACTCGATGAACGGCTGTCACCTTCTGGTCTGCAAGATATTCTACCAGTTCTTCGTCCGATATACCATCGAGGCTATGCGTGATGACAACGCCTCGACAGGAATTCAAGGTGCGGTGCTTCTCAACACGGATAGGATAGCCGTGGAGAAGCGTGGCGCGCAACAAGGGCTTAGCCTGCTCTTCGGATTTGGTTTGAACCAACAATGAACCAATCCGAAGTCTAGTGCAGGATTGGACCACACTTGCAATTGCGTCAATGCCCTTCTGTACAATAAAAGGGCTCACCTCAAAAGTTTGACCTTCCTCAGTTTGCGAAATCACTAAGTAACAACCAGTTGTTGGTGGTGCTACTTCTGTTGCAAATACTTTACGGCGCTTGTCACTCATAACGGAGAAAGGGTGCTCCATAGCAAAATAAATCATCCACCATTGCAACTGTCTCCGACTTCGGGCTCTGACTTCCCGGGCGTTACCCCGGCTTGGGGGAGTGGCCTGTCTAATCCAAACTCACCCCAGGGTCACAACTCCCAGAACATAGACAGAGGGACCCAATCGCCGTCAGAAGTCAGCAGCTCATGCAGTGGCCCCCGCGGGACTGCAGTTGAACAGCCGATACGAACACATACCCTACATGACGACCCCGGGTGGTGGGGATGACGCCATTACCCACTCACCCAGCTGCGCACCCAGTGCACGGGTATCCGTTAGGCTGTGTCCACGGAGGATTAAAATAAAAGGATAAAAGAAACTAGAAGTGTGTGTGGGCGTTTCGCACGCAAGATAGGCCGGCGAAGAAGTAAAAGAGATGGGTAAATGAATGGGCGTGGGGCGAAATGTGCATAAATAGAAGAGAAGGAAGAAACGATGGCGAGGGGCGTGATGTATTGAAACGCACAGAACGCATGAGAGCCTACCTTGAGTCCTCCGGTCACGAGAACGAACCCACCTCGACCGGACGAGGGTGGAAGGATGATTGGCTTGGTAACCTCCGGGTGCGCCAAAACCCGTACTTACATAAGGTGAGCCCCTGGGGTGTCGATGTAGACATAACTCTTGTTAGGTAGCGTATACAAATCTTCAGCTTGGCAGGGTGTTCTAATTGCATCATTTACATCCAGAGCAGAGGTGTTGCATGGTAGAAAAAACATCCTCCTTCTCCTTGGTTATCTTGTGATCAAAGGCCTTAACCTCTGTCACGTTTAAGATGTCCATTACAGCGGTTTGTAACCATTACTCTCGAGGAACTTGCGGTTAGCACGTGTTAACTCCTCGGAAGCTGGAGAGGTAGTATGCTTCAAACGTGCTGTACATTGTCTATTATAGTATTTGCGATGTCTTTTAAAATGTATTGCCATTTCACCTTATGTGGGCTCTTGTAGTGATAACCTCGTTTCTGAAGTTGATTGCCTTTCCGTGTTGATCTGATCTATATAGTCTGTATCTAAGACTGGTAAATATATAGGGTTCGAGGGTTCTTGAGAGATGTGATATCCTGGTGGAACAGAAGGGAAAAATTATTAGAGCGAATATCCACTTTTTCCGTCAATGAAAGAGCATGTTGCAATACTGTACTCCACAGTATGATATTCACTTTAAAATATTCACAAGATCATCATATTCAAACGCTTCTGCAGCAGGAATTATTTTAGTGTCGGTGAATCCTTGAAGCGAGCCAATAGATGTAGCCTTAAGAAAGTCTACTGTATAAGGATATTTAATTTCAGCCTTCATTGTATTATTATTAGGCCTTATGAAGAAGATTTCATCATTCAATCCTAGTTTATCCTTTAGAAATGCATTGATATCGGCAATCTGGTAGGTTCCATGAGCGATGCCAATGGTTTCAGGTTTACCATTATGAATATAATGAAATCGATTATTACTTTCATCGACGTTTGGTATTGAATAGAATGTTTCAAAATTCAAGAGAGCAATCTCATAATGACCTGGAGGATCTATCTGTTGAGGCGGGTTTAGATATGTTGAAACAATAGTGTTTTAACCGCTCACTGTAACTGTATAACTCATCTTGACAATGTAGCCGCTCCTAGGATAAAAGCAATTGCAAGCACAAGCGCCCGCAGATGACTGATTCGAAATTCTGGTTATTCTGTGTATTATAGTAGATTTTAGCACCTTGTAGATATTTCTCAATTTCAGGAGGCGGCTTCAAATAACCGAGACTATCATAATAGCATGCGACATCACCTTCTTTCCTTACAGCAACCCAGTGTGTTCCTTCATTATCAGAGGTATCGAGATTGGTAATAAGTCTCTCTTTGAAGTGAGGCTTTAAAGGTAGTTTGTCAATCATATATGCTCCAATAAAATAAGGAATTTTTAAGCGTTTAGCATAAAATTCGTTGGCAACGTTACTTAGGGCTTCCTCCGGTATATGTACAATCCTCTTCCACCGTTTTTGGCTTCTTCTTTACACCCTTGCTTTTAGATCCTCTATTTTTCAAGGACCTTGCGATTTTAGATGCAGCGGCTAAAGGCGACATCAGCGGCATTACAGGTAAGAATCCTCCTTTATTCCTCTTCTTACACCTTCTCTTTCGGAGTCCCTTTCCTTGGGCCTCCAATCGCCTTGTTATGCCTCGCAACTTCTGCTAAGTGCCTATCAGCAGCCATTTTTATTGACTGCAGAGGCTATCTGAGCAGCACCGCCGGCTGCAGCGCCTAAAGCAGCAATGATGGGTATTAATGGTAAAAACCCTCCTCTCTTTTTCTTTCTCTTTCCGGCTCCCACTGCAACCTTTCGCTTCATGATTGCAGTTACTATCCTCGCCGGTAACCCTTCACCAAAAGTAGAATCTGATTACTGCACACGCTTCCAGCACTTCTCTGCAAGAATCTTATCCGCTACTTGTCTTGAAGCACTGTCCACATGCTTAGCGTATTCGTCTAATGGTTAATTCCCGGGTCTCTTCTGTTTAGACGTTTTCCAATTTAGTGCCTGGGCAAGTGAGCTTCAAAGGGGAGTGAGTTAATTATGGAATTGATAATTCCAGCGCCACGCTTATAATGCAACGACCTCCCTCTCTTAGCCCTCATGATATACTAATCGAGTAAGTGCATGCATTAGCCCATTTATATCTTCGCTTGAGGTCTAACCAAAACGTAACCACACGCTGCAAAATGAATCCAATCATTAATTACTTTGCACTCGGTAATATAAACAGCGCGCATACATTTTATAAGTTAGTTGTTAACATGGAGCTTGTTAAGCAGCACTGCTCTCTACCTAATCAGGTATTAGACTTTGAAAGTGACTTTAGATACGATCGTCATGGGAAGCTATTTCCATCTAATGTCAGAGCTCTTATTTTAGCGAGTTCCACTGCAGGGAAAACAAACGTATTACTCAGTGTGCTACTCCATCTGTATATCTAGCGCAGTCCTATGCTAAAGTTCCAAAACATTCAATTCGCGATAATACAGACATAATAATACTCTTCAAGCAAGATAATTTAAACTTGAAGCATATTTACGAAGAGTATGTAAATACCGACAAGACCTGCAATGAATTTAAAGATCTATGTAAGAGCGTTTGGGAGAGTGTATCAGAAGGAAGACCCTTTGTTGTGATAGTTCCTGAATTTCACATGAATGAGGGTCGATATAGGAACGGTTTTGATGTATATATTAAGCCCGACAAAAAAGAAAATGATCATTCGTACCTAATAATGAGCATCGATAGGTTTGGTTCTCAGAGAACTGCTCGAGTTAGAAGAGTGTTTGTCGTTTTATCATATATAGAGATGTCAAAGGAAACTATCAATTCAAGAATAAGAGATTGTACAACGTCCACGATCCTGAAGATAATCACGATACATCCAATAAGAATTATGGGGATGCTCTCGAAATTAGGATGCGCGATTTCTCTCAGCAAGCTGCTAGAATGTTGATGTTATGGCTATGACACTGATCAATGAATTGATTTCGAGGTATATTCTCAAGAGGGATAAGGAAAATAACATCGTATTCGATAAAGTCAGACTGAAGGTATTGCTAGATCCTGTTCACGATAATGATGTAAATAAAACGTTCATCACTGTATATGTCAGTTCACGTACGCAGTCGAGAGAACATAATATTAACATTATATTCGGCAATAAAAGAATAATTGATATGGCAGATCCTCTTGGAGATATGGATGCTGTAAATAAAGGATATGCTAGAGGTATGATCATTACCAAATCGAACGAAAAACGACAGCAGTTAAACAGGTACTTCCCAAAGGAAATCGGAATGCAAATAGAAAAGAAACTGAAAGCGTTCAATGCAAATTTGAGCAAAACTACGGAGCAAGTGGATGCTTTAACACTTTCAACAAAGGAAAGGATAGATTCCCTAATGGCTTCTATTAAACAAAAGGCAGAGGTACTGGAAAGAGAGAAAACAGCCATCCAAAGTATATGTAATGAGAAAATAAATACTTTGGAAAAATTAACAAATAGACAAATTTCAAGTCTGAACGGTACAATCGATCAATTAAAGGCTGATACTTTGAACACTCTAAAAAGCAGTTAAAGAAATACAAGTCAAAGGAATTCGAGACGAAAATAGGTAGGCAGCTGCTAGACATCACAGTAAATTTGAATAAAACTACGGGTAAAGTGGATACTCTAACAACTTCTACAAACGTCAGAACGGATTCTATAATGGACTCTATTAAACAAGTGACCGCGGAGCTTGATACATAAGAAACAAATCTTCAGAATTTTTGTAATCAGAAAATGAGCAACTTAGAATAGTTAACCCTCCGTCAGGCGCGCGCTTTGGTAGAACGGCGTTAGTCGCGCAGGGCCTAGTAGACCCGCGCTATATTTTTGTTGTTATTGTTTGTATTTTTGTTTTATTTCGTTTATTTTCTTTTTTTCCCTGTTTTTACCTTTATTTAGATTAAGCGTACAAGGCTTTCATTAATAGGTATTATCTTACAACATAAAAATACAAGCTAAAATATGAGTACATGTACGTTATAAATTGTATTACAGTAAGTATAAAGAAATACATTGCCATTTACAGGTATACATACAACTTGTAATTTCAAATGTTCAGTTACTCAGAATCGTGTACTAGCTCACCCGTGTTTTCCCCGACTAAGCCACTTTCGCAAATAATTTTAGCATGTTTGCTCAAACATAGGGGGGTGTTGCATTTCCCACATGCATATTTAGTTTTGCAGTTCATTTTGTCTTTGTTACAAGGTTCACATCGTTTCTTTTTCAATGTGCATAGTGGTGTATTTGACAATTCAACTACCCCGGATTCTTCAGGTTTATATTTTGTCAAAAGTCCTTTCAAATCACCGGGTAGATTTGATGCTGTTGCTCTCCTTTGTAGCTGTTGCAACAGTAAAGCTAAAGATAGTGATTTCAATACTCCTGCCTTGTAGAATATTTATTTTGGTTTCCAAGGAAGATAACCCTAGAATTGATACATGCAATGTTCAAGATATGGTCAAAAATTACCATGGGCCACCTCGTTGTTCTGGCTACATTGTATGTAGCACACAATTTATCTACTACATCAACTCCAGATTTAGTGTCGTTGTAATGCAGGATTATTTCAGGCTTTTTCTCAGCACCTTCTGATAACTGTGTGGATGAAACATGTAGACTTGAGAGCAAAACTACTGTTTTACCCTTTTTTGGAACATATGAAACAAGCGTTTCATTTTTTGTGAAGCCAAATATGCTTTCGTACTGTCTGCGATCTTTTGGAGAAGTGAAATTAGTGGGTAACTCTTTTTTGTTCTTTCGCACTGCACCGACGAAAGAAAGTTGTCTTTTGCGCAATTCATTCACCAGCGATACACTGGTAAACCAATTATCTGCAGTAACGTTTCGTCCAGTGCCAGAGATTGGTTCAGTTAGTCTCAGAACTACAGCCTCTGCCGAGTTAGTTTGCAAATATGGTCCGTCCGGCTGCTGTCCACAATAAATCTCCATGTTAGTTGTATAAAACAGTTTTGCATCACTCAAACAGAATATCTTTATGCCATATTTGTTTGGCTTGGATGGTATATATTGTCGAAAACCACATCGACCACGAAATGCCGGCAACTGTTCGTCGACAGTGACATTTTGTCCAAGAGAATAATGGTTGTGACAGTTGTTCAGAAACAATGTAAACATTTCTCTAACAGCAGCCAATTTATCCAATCTTCGTCGCTCCAGTCTTCAGCTTTTGTCATCAAAGCGAATACAGCGTATTAGAAAAGTGAATCGTTTTTCAGACATAGCCATTCGGAATAGAGGAATTCCAAGGTCATCGGTTCTCCAAAAATCGTGAATATTCTGGCGTCCACCACGAAAAATTCCTGTCAGGTACTATAAGCCTAGGAAAGCTTTTATTTCTATTACATCTGTAGGCCTGCTGTCTCTTTCACGATCAAATTTGTGCTGCACACTGCTAATGTAAGTATTTAAACTTTCAACAATCAGATCAACTATATCTTCGGTAACAAAAAGTTTGCAACAATCACTTTCCGTTTTCGCATTTTTTTGCAGCTCCTACCACACCAGGAAGTTTGGTCAATATATTGTGAGCCCTTGTCTGTGTCATTTTCAAAGGTGTTTTTTTCGATTTTGTTCCATCTCTTCCTGTAAATAACAACATAATGTATTGTCAATAATAATAAGAAGAAAAAGAAAATGAAGAAGAATTAATATGATACGCATATGATGTTACCTATAAAATACATGTTATCACACAAGCTGCTTTCATCATCTTCCTCTTCATCTTCATGGTCAGTTTCTGAATCTAAAGATCTCGTTTCGGGTTTATCTTCTGAATCAGAGTCATCTGATTCATATAAGTTGTCATCCACGGGCAAGGCATCATCATTGCAAAGTAGGCGATGTACTTCTTCCAAATAATTCGGATTTTGTAGATCATACCTTTTACTCGTATTCATGACGAAGCAGTAACAGCTCCTTGTAATATCAAAGCAATATTGCACAAAAGCTAATGAGAAACAAATCTGTCAACGATATGTAACGAGAGCAGGTGCGCGGGGCCCGGTTGACCTGTGCGACACGTAACTGCTGATTAGTCATTCCTCCAGCCAAACAAATAAACAGATAAGGTTATCGCTGCAGCAAAAAATCGCCAAAGGTGTAATGTTAGATGTCCTAGTCAGGCAATTGCATAGGTGCGTTCGTTCGAAAATTATAACATTTATATAATGCCAGGGGTCTCTCAGGCCCCTAGCGACTGACGGAGGGTTAACAATGAAGCGAGTTTCAGATCTAAAGGATACAGTCAAGCAGATAAAGACAGAGGGTTTGAATACTCTCAAAGCTGATTCCTGCAATGATAAACTTAAGAAATTGGAGGAAAATGAAAGCATGATGATGGACACCTACAAAAATCATATGTAGCAAATGACAAGTCTGGAAGAACCGGTCAGAAGCCAGTACGCTAATACAGCAATATTTGCTGAGGCTTTCAAGTCACATACACAGGAACATAAGAAAGAAATCGAGCAGGTGAGAACTTCGATAGAGATGTTAGCTAAGGCTATCGACACATTGAGAACTCAAGCTGGACGCAGACTATAAATTGAAGGTAATCGTCTATTTTCACATCATTTGTATGTTGGATAGTGAAAGCATAAGACTTAAAGGGTCTGCAGCCGAGCATACCAGGGCTGTAAAACAAAAACTGAGAGCTCTAGAAGGTCTCAGGTTTGAGACTCAGCATGTCATGTCCGAAGCTTGAAGCAGTAATTTGTATCACAATAATGTAAATGTCAGAGTGATTGTAGTGTGAATATGCATTGTTGTGTGACATTGACTTGAGATGTTTGTTGATTGTAAGCATTGTCGAGAAGTGGGTTTATACGGCCTTACTGAAACTGACAATAATAGCGTGCAATAATGTAGCGAGGGGGTGAGCTCTTTATCATTATTAGAGACGAGCAAATGACGTCAGAGTGGCGTGTTTTTCTTAGAATTTGCTGGAACATTTTCCCCAGAGCATATGTTTTCGTAATTTTCATTGGATATAAATATAGGCGCTAATGTTGGCGCGTTTTATTAACCAATAGCAGCTCGGTTATAATCTTTAGGCATATTGGGGCGAGGAAGTATAAATTCAGTGTCAGAATCAAGTTTCACGTAGTTCAACGGAGGCATTCGTGGAGTATACATCGCACGAAGTTCATCAAGGTTACGCGTAGCAAATTTATAAAAAATCTCTCGTGTCGTAAAGTTAATTACACAAAAAGTTGAAGTACGCGAATTAATAATGGGCAGTAAAGAAGTTATTATAACAGTTTCAGTTTGGCGAGTGTCAAGATTAATAGGTGAAAGTGAATAATGTGTTACGACAATAAAAGTGTAAAACAAATTCTTTTATCAGTGTTATCTTTGGATAAAAACTCCTTTCCGTTTACACACCTGTACAAGATAAGTGCTTGACCGAGAAATCATAGCTAGCCGGAGGACAGTGAACCCAAAATTAAATACAATAACAGGCGCCCAGTAAAAGATAACACGAAGTGACCGCGACAAATTGTCTTTCATACGTGCGGCAGATAAACAGTAGCATTTTCAATTACAAACATTAATACCACTACATATTGTTACCACAACTTGGGGCTAACAAATATATACTACTGCAAATTGGCTCCCAAACGTGGTGCATATAAACATGAAGTATCTTCCAACTACCAACTAATAACAAAAACAAACCATCATACCACAAATTGGCGCCCAACGTGGGGCTAACAACAAATATACCATTACAAATTGGCTACCACAACGTGGGGCTAACAACAAACAAACCAGCATACCACAAGCAATGAAGCCCGTAACCGCCCCCCTCAAGGATATTTTGGACAATCAACGGGGTTTGACTGCGAAGACCCTCAGGAATGAAGATGGCGATACTACAAGTATTTCTACTTACCTTCAACACGTTCACTCAAACGATAAGGATCGAATTGATACATTGTACGGTATGAGATATCAGGATGGTAATTATATGCTTGGAAATAAAGATATTTATTTTATAAATAATCAAATATTGACAGGTGACGAAACGTATGAGTCTACCGCTGGTTTGACGGAACTCATCTTTAAGCGATCACCTCATATTTCTGCATACACCAGTGAAGATTTGGAGGCGTACGCTTAGTTTCTGAAAAGTACCTTTCTTCATAAATGTGGCTACACCAGACATGGTGGTTTGAGATCTGGTAAATCGTATAAATACAAGAATATAATACGTCCTCTGCTAATACACATTCAGGTCTAGGACAGGCATGGAAGGAGCATACGCCTGATAAGCAGGTTGACTGCGTTTTCTGGAGAAATCCTAACGCATTAGTGAACGGACTGAGGCTACTTATTGCTTCGAGGGGACGCAAGTAATAATAGTCACACTCAAGAGATTGAGGAAATTATCCGAGAGCTAAAAACATCTAAAATGATAGCATGACCGCCAAACAGAGTATCGCCAGAGAGCATCGCGGATCAGCAAGGAGGAACTATATACGACGCAAAATTATCGGCAAAGGTCTGAATGATGTATTACAAATTGATTTCATTGAAATGATACCCTATGCAAGAGTGAACAAAAGCTTCAAGTACATTCTGATTGCAATCAACTTTTACTCTAAAATGGCATATGCAAAACCCTTAATGTACAAGGGTGGAGTTAATTTTGCAAAGACTATGGAGGACATATTACAAGAAATGGATGTCCCACCCCGGAATATTCAAAGTGACAACGGGAAAGAATTTTATAAAATGTTCTTTAAACGATTAACGTTAAAGTACAATATTAATCTTTACAGCACCTATACCAATGTGAAGGCTGCAGCTGTTGAGCGCTTAATTCGAACCTTGAAGAATATGATGTATCGAGAGTTTTTAGTCCAAGGCTCATACAAGTGGCTAGATCTTTTACGTAGAATCCTTGTACAGTACAATGATACTTTTAATTCAACTATCCGCATGAAGCCTAATGAAGCGAAAAACAACGATCTTCTTCTGACTGTGTATAATTATAATCAAGAACGAAGAGAGAAGAAGGCTGCAAGGAAGTTAAGTGTTGGTGATTATGTCAGGGTATCTAAACATAAAGGACATTTTGAAAAGGGTTTTGAATCTAACTGGAGTTTTGAAATCTTCAAAGTATTTCGTGTGAATCGTATCAAGCCTACAACATACACACTAAAGGAAGGGATGGTGAGGTTATAAAAGTTGCCTTCTATGGACCTGAACTAAAAAGACTAACTATCCTAACATGTATTTATTAGAAAAGGATATAAGTAAACGTGGAAAGAAAGTTCTTGTAAAGTAGTATGGTTTTGCAGATACTGAATGGATTGATAAAACGGATTTGATGTAATGTATGAAGAATTAATAAAGACTGGCGTTTTATGATTGTAAGAATCATTGTATGTTTTTTATTTTTAAAAATACTTCATATTGTTTTTTGAAGGAAAAATGTAGATACTCAAAAAAACCTCACACATTTGAAATGAATATAAAGCTGTATACAATATTAAAATTCAACAGAGGGAAAAGTAATACACAAAAACACTCACCCATTTGAAATGAATATAAAACACCATACAATATTAAAATCATCAGAGGGAAAAGTAATACATAAAAATCCTCACACACAATTGAAATGAATATGAAACTATATACAATATTTGAATCAACTGAGGGAAAACTAATACATAAAAAACCTTCACACACTTGAAATGAATATAAAACTATATACATCATTAAGAAATCAACTGAGGGAAAAGTAATACAAAAAACCCTCACATACTTGAAATATCTCTATTCTTATACATTATTTACATTTTTACATGGTTGGGCACTGGCAATCGCCAGGTATAAGCGAATAATGGCCCAAGGCTAGAGTCTTAGAGGTTCCTTCTATCAGCTTCGTCTTGTTGTCACCCCCTTACAATGCCAATTTGTTTGTTTCAATAGTGGTAATTTTGTGGTTTTTGCTACGAAATGTTTTTTGGAGTGAATAAATTTTTAGGCTGTGATCCTATAAGCATTCAAAGTAATGGCCGAAAACTATTTTCTCCATACCCGCACTGGTGATGCCCTTTGCTTTTTATTGTCTGCCCGCTGTATCTGTATGCATATAATTTTGCTCTGACACAGATATACTCTTCCATAACCACGCCACCCAATTCATCCTTGAACAAGCCAATCTTTTTCTTGTTAGCTTGCTGAATGCCGTATGCATTATCTTTTTCAAAGTTTGAAGTGTCAAAATACTGTGGGTTCTCCCTGATAAATTCATAGATATCAGAACTCGTTTCAAAAATGAACCAGTCTGTATACATGTAATTCAGCAGCAAGTCTTTCAAATTCGGTTTCATGATATTATAAAAAAGGCATTCATTATAAATTTAGAAATGTTCAAAGTTGCATGCCCAATGTAGATTGGCTTATTCATATGCATCTCCTCACTGCCCAGTTCGATGCGTACAAGGTTTTCTTCGAAAGCGATGGTGCGTAGATAAGTGCTGCGTGCTGTCAACTTCTTTGCTTGTTAGCAATTGCTATCTATTTTAAAATCTGTGTACTTCCTTACATTTTCTATGAATTTCTGTATACAGCATTATTAATTTTTTCCAGAGGTATTGTCCAAATTTTGATTTTTCTTGATCTCTTTTCTCTTAATTGTCGTCGATATAATCTTTAGCCAGTTAGACTGGTCGTAGGACACCACCCTGTGAATATGTCTCACAGTTAGTCCCTGCACGATACACTGTTGCATCACCCTGTAGTGCAAGACATATTTTCTTTTCTTATCTAATGTTGCAAGCAGTTTCTCTTATTGTCCATTCGTTCGTGTCGCTTTCTGTGGGCACAAAGGAAGCTCGTTATGGGCGTCCTGGATATGGTAAGGGTGTTCTATATCTACTTCTAGCACATATTCAGTCTCCGAATCTCCATGACGCTTATATTCTCAATTTCCTCCCTGGTTAGCCATTTCAGGCTTTTATAGGGGAGGGCCGATATCACTGAGACACCTATAAATTGTTAATGTCCCAATAGTACAGTTACTTAACAGGGACATGCTGGTCAAAGCTGGACATGTATATGTGGTTAGCTTTGGTGTATCCCTTCACCACAGTGCTCAGTCCACCTCTAATACCCGACTCGACAAACTCCAGCATGCTCTTGTCAGATATAAAAGAAAGTTTCCACTTTGTCGTCTTCAGCATTGCGTCAAAGTCAAGTTCTGGTAATGTATAAAAGCATGCTGCGTCACGCTTATACATTCCTGGGGTTAAGATCTCGAAAACTTTCAGAAATGTCTGCCAAGTGCAGTATATCTGCTTTGAGATATAGGTCGCTGTATTCCTCAAGATTCCGGATATTAAAGGTATCCCAGACTTCTACAGCATGCCCGTATTCCTCGTCGGTGATGTAAGTGTCAGAGTGCTGTAGAAGGCCTCCTTTGGTGGTAAAGCTTTTTCCTCAAGCTTTTCAAAGCTTGACCATAGTCATATGGGAATATCCCCTTGCTTGTTGCCAGCTTAAAATGCTCTTCAAAAGGATATTCTTCCCTGGTTATTTTAAAGTAACTCTCCTCCAGCATGTCAGCCAGGCTGGACAGCTTGTCGGTAAGAAACTTAAAGCTGATGCCCTGTACCCTTTGCTAAACGCTAGATACGTTTCACCACGTTGAGCTATGCACGACATGGTTTTATTATGATATGCCAGGCGTATTATCAGGAATGGACTGCCGTAATGCGAAGCAGAAATTGTCTCAATTCTTTATATTTATCACTGCAGTTTTATACCCCCAGGGGCTCATATTATGTGAGTACGGGTATGGCGTACCCGGGATGCCCGAGCCTCACATCGTTATCATCATCCCTCCACCCTCGTACGGTCGAGGTGGGTTCGTCCTCGTGACCAGGGTACTTAAGGTAGGCTCTCGTGCGTTCTTTGCATCTCGTTCCATGCTGCACCTCGCCATCGTTTATTTCTTCTCTAGTCTATTTCCGACCATTCGCACATTTCGTTATCTTCCTCGCCGACCTACCTTGCGTGCGAAACGCCCAAACACTTTTGGTTTCCTTTCCCCTTGTATTTTTAAACCTCCGTGGACACAGCCTGATGGATACCCGCGCACTGAATGCGCAGCTGGATGATTGGGTAATGGCGTCATCCCCACCAACCGGGGTCGTCACATAGGGTATGTGTTCGTATCCGCCGTTCAAATGCAGTCCCTCGGGGGAGGGCATCGCGTGAGCTGCTGACTTCCGACGGCCATTGGGTCCCTCTGTCTATGATCGGGGAAGTATGACGCTGGGGTGAGTCTGGTATAGATAGGCCACTTACCTAAGCCGGGGTAACGCCCGGGAAGTCAGAGCCCGAGGTCGGCGACGGTTGCAGTGGTGGAGGATTTCTTTCGCTATGGAGCACCCTTTCTCCATTACTAACAAGCGCCGAAAATTCTATGTAACAGATGTAGCACCACCGACATCTGGTTGTTACTTGGTAATTAACAGAATAGCGGAAGGCCAAACTTTTGAGAAGGAGAACCCTTTTGTTATTCAAAGGGGGATTGATGCTAATGCTGGTTCTATTCCTTCCTGCACCCGACTTCGAAATGGTTTGTTGATAGCACAAAGGAAGTCAGATGCACAAAGTAAGCCTTTGTTACGCGCCACGCTTCTCCACGGTTATCCTATCCGTGTTGAGAAGCGCCGCAACTTGAATTCCTGTCGAGACGTCGTTACCACCCATAGCCTCGATGGTATGTCGCACGATGAACTGGTCGAATATCTTTCCGACCAAAAGGTAACAGCAGTTCATCGAGTGCAAGCTAAACGCGACGGTGTGTTTGCATCCATTCGTACCCTGTTTGTCACGTTCGATGACCTCGATGTGCCCACAAGTCTTTCCGCAGGGGGCGATCGAATTGCGGTGAGACCTTATATTCCCAGACTTCTGCGTTGTTTTAAATGCCAACGTTTTGGGCATACGCAAGTCTGTTGTAAGAGTGCCGTCACCATCAGTGCATCATGTAGCCAGCCCTCACACGAAGGTCCCCGTTCAACAACCCCCGTCTGCGTTAATTGCAAAGGGTCTCATTCTGCGTCATTTGCCGACTGTCCGCGGTACTTAGACGAGAAGGCGATACAGGAGATCCTGGTGAAGAAGAAGCTCTCCTTCGCTGAAGCCCGGAGGCGTTTCAATGCGCGCCAACCTGCGCTCCTGCGATCGCGTACGTTCAGCTCTATTGTTGCCTCGCCAGTACCCCGGAAGGATGCCAAAAGATAGACCTGAACCATGACTGCATTGACCGCCACTACCATCCGCTCTTCCATTTCAGCCAAAGCTATCAAGCCATCTATAGCTGGTCCAAAGGTTATGAAGTCACAATGCACTGAGTAGAACTCGAAACAGAAACTTCGTAGAGAACATTTTCTGAAGGACTCTCCGCGTGCGCTCGGTAAGAAAATTTCACCTTCTCCTCCTCCAAGGTCGTATTCCCAGGATGCTCCTGGGACAAGCCGCTTTCAGCGGCCCCCTTCACCCATTGCAACCCAGAACCGATTCTCGGCGCTTGAATTAGTTTCTGGCACTGTTCGCGTGGGCCCTCCCTTCGAGGAACCTGTGGAGTCTGACCAAATCCATACCAAAAGCCCGAGCCCCAAGCTTAAGCAAAAAGTTATTTAGAGCCGCCCTTCTGGGTAAGAAATTTATTCCTGTTATTCATGGCTATCGTGACCTGGAATATACCAGGTGTACGATCGCATAGGGCGGAACTGTAACTTTTATTGCGTTCCCATTCACCTATGGTCGTGTGTTTGCAGGAGACTAAGGAGCGCCCTCACGATCCTTTTGATCTCTGAGGGTATACTCCGGTTCGCTACGATCTTGCACCGGATGAGGAGACCCCTGCTCATGGAGGTGTCATTTATTAGTGCGTAACGACGTTTGTTATCAAACTCTCACTCTTTCGTCCGACTGGAAAGCTGTTGCCGTTAGGCTTCAATTACCCGGTTTTTCTTTTCTGTTTTCTCTGTCTATTTACCTCCATTATCTCCCCACGCAAACGCGGACATTCGAGATCTCCTGTCCGCTCTCCGAGCACCATTTCTTCGGTTAGGAGATTATAATGCCCTTCACTCCCTGTGGGTTTGGCCAAGGGCTTGTGCGGGAGGAACACTTGTTTCCGACATTTTTTCTCAGTTCAACCTCTCCATTCTCAATACAGGTGAACCTACTTTTCTTTCTGATTCTTCTGGTACATTCTCTGACTTACACCTTGCCGTTTGCTCCATTCAGCTTGCTTGTAATCTGCAGTGGAACGTCGTCGCTAACACCTCCTCTAACAATCATTACCCCTGCATCGTTTCTCTTCTGTCTCAACACGTCCAGCCTTCTAGAGCACCTACTTCATACTTCCTTAAAGACGACTGAGAACTGTATTCCAGCCTCGTGTCTTTTGTGGACCAGGCCTTCACTGACGATAACCAAATGGTGGAGCACCTTACGTCTACGGTCCTATCTACCGCCGAAAGCACAAGTCCCCGTTCGTCGTCCCACCCTCGGCGTATTCCTGTTCCGTGGTGGACCGAGGACTGTCGGTACGCCGTTCGTGTCCGTAGAGCTGCGCTTAGGGTGTTTCGGCGACACACTACACTTGATAGTTTGGTTACTTTTATACAATCGCGCGCCAGGGCTCGTCGCATTATTCAGGACAGCAAAAAGGCATCTTGGAGTCGTTTTGTAGAGTCTTTTAATCGCTTCAAGCCTTTCTCTGTTGTTTGGGATAAACCTCGTCGCTTCTCCGGTAAAGTGTCGCATTCTACTGTGTCTGGCATTCAGGTTTCCAATGCCACCACAGTGGATCCGGCAACCATTGCTGCCTTTGGAGCGGTTTCCAGCTCTGCCCATTATTCCGCCGGCTTTCGCACTCTCAAAGAGCGGCTGGATTCCGTGACATATAGTTTTCGGTCTCTTAATCAAGAGTGTTATAATGAACTTTTCACAATGAGGAAGCTGGATCACCCCCTCCATTTTTCTAGGCACTCCGCTCCTGGACCTTACGGCATTCATGTCCTGAGGTTAAAGCACCTTTCAGCCGACAGTAAACTCTTTCTCTTACAGGTCTATAACAGTATTTGGTAAAATGGCGTTTTTCCCTCAGTTTGGCGCGAAGCCACCATCGTCCCTATACTTAGGCCTGAGAAGGATCGCCAACTACCTTCCAGCTATCGCCCTATCTCCCTCACCAGTTGCGTTTGCAAGGTGATGAAGCGCATGATCAACGGGCGTTGGACATGCTGGCTTGAGTCTCAGAAACTTCTAACGAACGCTCAGTGCGGATTTCGTCGCCACCGCTCTAACGTCGACCATCTGGTCTCTCTGTCGACGCATATTATAAATGGGTTTCTGAGAAAGTGTCAAACAGCGGCTGTATTTTTGGCTTGGAGAAGGTTTATGACACTTGTTGGAGGGGCGGCATTTTACCTGTACTCCACGCCTGGAACTTACACGGTCGTCTTCCCATATTTCTTCGGGGTTTATGACTGATCGCTCTTTCGCGTACGTGTGGGCTCCGTTTATCTAGTCGTTTTATTTAAGAGAACGGTGTACCGCAGAGCTCTGTACTCAGTGTCACACGTTTTGCGATTGCTATCAATCCCATTGTTGATTGTATTCACCCTGGCATTTCATCGTCCCTTTTTGTTGACGATTTTGACATTAATTGCAGTTTACGGCGGACCTGTCTGCTCGAACGCCTCCTCCAGATTTGTATTGACCGTCTCCACGCCTGGAGTAACACCAACGGCTTTAGTTTCTCCGCCGAGAAATCCGTCCGTATCAATTTCTGCGCCGGAAGGCTTTCCTTCCGCTCTCTGCCCATCTTGGGCCGGAGATACTTTCATTTGCAGACGAGGTGAAATTTTTAGGTTTGATCTTTGATCGGAAGCTGAACTGGACTCTGGCATCAGCGTCTCCTCCCTGTGGATTCCTGCTCTTGTGGGTATCTCAGGGAACGAATCTGCTGAACCCACTGCCAAATCGGCAAATTTATCGCCCAGAATTTTTACCTCAGTTGTTCCCTCCAGTGATTCCTATGTTCTTTTTCGACACCGCATCCTCTCGCTTTGGCGCGATGAATGGACGGCCCTCCGGGGGAATAAGTTGCGGGAGGTTACACCTCTCCCCTTGGGCTAGGGTACCGCTTCCCGTTCTTCTCGTCGGGAAGAGGTACCTTTAGCACGTTTACGAATCTGACATTGCCTTTTTAGTCATAGATACCTGCTTAGTGGTGACCCTGCACCACTCTGTGAGCAGCGTGATGCGTCCTTAACGGTGCGTCACATTTTAACAGAGTGTCAAGTTTTAGCTCCATTGCGCGTCCGTATGGGTCTGCCTGATGGCATAGCCAACGTTTTGCAGACGACGCGCATTCTGTAGAATGTCTTTTACGTTTTATAAGTGACAGTGGTTTAATCGGCGCGATTGATGCGCTGAGCGTCTTTTAGCTTGAGGCAGTATTTTTATCACTTAAGTGATTTCAGTCTAATTATATAAATATAAATTCAGTAACAGCCCGCCTTAAAGCAATATGTGTATTTAACTATATAAAAGTGTATGTAACAGTCATTGTATATGTTTATATTATTGTATCCATGTGTAATAATGTTGTGCGAATATATTACGTAATCTAATAATGTAGGAGCTGCGAGAATAATAGGTTAAAAGTTGCTAACAATGAGGTAACCTTGAGACAATAATGAGTTTGAGAGTTTAAATGCTACTTGTGATTATTGGAAGTAATAATGTAAATTTTGAGACCCTTTAAAAATAACCAATCAACAACCAGAAAAAGCTTTAGTTAAATGACGGTATTCTATTGGATTAGGTATATCCAATCATAGACTTGAAGTACAGAAAGTTACAAGTTTATGCGGTTGAAATCAGTTCAGTTGCCTGCAAACAGTGTTCCTAACCGAACGCGAGACACGTTCTTGAGAAGTATACAACGTATTCGTGTGAGCCAAGAATAGCTTACGTGTTAAAAAGTGCAAGTAATTCATAAAAGAATCTCACAGCTCTATATCAGTGAAGTGTTATTTAATTCGTATCAAGCATTAGTAAAAGGAGTGAAGTAAAATTATAATCTGTGTAAGCCTACATTCTTCAGTCGCACCACAACCCTGCTAAGAGAAACGTGTCTCTAACAATAATACTGACGCAGCCGAGGCAAACATAAATATATAATATTTAAAGAAACAGTTAAATTACAAAGTTAATATTTTTAAACTTGGGGCAAAAGCCACCTGAAAGTAAACTTGGGGCGCAGGCTACTGGAAACCGGGTACCATACGTGCGGTTGTAACCAACTTCAAGTTCGGCTGCCCAACATAAGTACTATAATACAACTCCTTCAATACAAACTACTTCAAATTGACCCCCAAAGCGTGATGCAAATAAAGTAACAAAATATCTACCTCAATTTATGATTTATATTGTTTGTTTTAATGGAGGCTCTTCTCCCTGACGGTCATGTGGCGCTCATGTCCCTTGCGTTGTACAGTTCTTGACACGTTTTACTCTTTTCTTGTTTTATTTACCATGGTTGTAGTGTGGTGGAATTTAGAATTTATTGTCTTGTTTTTAGTGTTTTACACTAAGCTGGTTTGTGTCCCGTATTTTAGTTTTGGATTTTAAATTTTATTCTTTGTAAGTTCGCTGATGACCTTAGATGTTTAGCGCCCTTAAACCCCATCACATCATCATCATCATCACTGCAGTTTTATTCCTAATTTTCTGTGGCAATTCAATATATGATGCCGCATGTAGGGGGTCATAGTATGTAGAGCGCATCACCAGGCTAGGTATGTCTAACAAGAACTTCGACGATGCTGCCCACTCACATTTGGAATTTTTTCTAAAATATCCCCGCATGTTGAAGAAAAGATCTGATTGAGGTCGCTTGACGGAAGTATCAGCACTGGCTTAGAATTAAAAAAGGAGAGAAAGTGCGCTTCTTCATCAGGTTTATAGATTATATATTTAAGTTCCAGGGAACACTTTATTTTCAATCCACTCCTGCTTTTCATCAAAAGTTTTCCACTTCTTTAATTATAAGCTCCTTGCACTCATCTAAAAAGACTCTGGAGTCGAATATTTTTAATGTATTTTTTGTTTAATATTAAAATATGTCCCTTGAATGCCAATTGGAATGTATTGCATTCCAGACCCTGACAATTGCTAGCACTAACCTTGGCTTTTTTAATGGTAAGTTGTCGTCCGATGCCTGTCCTCTCTTCCCACTCACGGGTGCTGAATTATTGGATGAGGAGGAGATTGACGGTGCAACTGCTTTATCAATTGCGTTGGTTGATGAGGAGGTTGAGGCTGCAGCGGCTACAAACTTCCACAGGCATGTCGGGCGACGAGGAGGCTGACGGTGCAGCGGCTGAGGCTTCATCAACCATCTCCTGCGACGCTGAGCGCTGTGTTGCAATGTCCATGGGTTGTTTCCCTCGTCAGCCAGAATATTTCTTGGAATAATAATAATAATAATAATAATAATAATAATAATAATAATAATAATAATAATAATAATAATAATAATAATAGAGCATGTGTAGAAGAATGTTAATAGTATTTTGTTACATTAACTTTTTAAAACACTGAAGAATTCCTACCGTTCGGTGGTTGCTGCATTTATGGGGCAGGGTCCCATCCCTGATGATTTGATACCGGGAGAGTATAGATGGTGGATGGTGCAGCGGACGCGTGTTGAATGAGACCCGTCCCGAAATAAATTCCGCTCCCTGGAATAATAATAATAATAATAATACTAATAATGTAGCATGATTAAAAGAACTTCATAAATTGTTTAAGAATTCTTACCATTCGGTGGTTGCTGCAAGTATGGGGCAGGGTCGCATACCTGATAATTTGGTTCCGGAAGGCTTGGAAGCCTGGTGGCGGCGGTGCTGGTGCAGCGGTCGCGTGTTGAACGAGACCCATCCCGAAATAAATTCCGCTCCCTGGAATAATAATAATAGTATAGCATGTGTAAAAGAACTTCTTAAAATGTTTAAGAATTCTTACCATTCGGTGATTGCTGCATGCGTGGGGCAGGTCGCCATCCGTAATGATCAGACGCCTGAATCATCACGTTATTTGCGAATGATCCTGCACTCGGCGATGAGTATCTAACTGGAGCTGATTATACGCTTCAGCTACATTAGCAGATCTGAATGGTGTAAACATAAGTAATTTGTGTGTTGGATTTTATTTATTTAGTTTAAAAAGGGAAGCTATATTATTAAGTAAATTTACTTTATTACGAATAGCTTATATACACGGAAATGTCAATGTATTTTAACCAGCAAGAAATTTCTATTGCAAATAAAAGAACATTTATTATTCGACACAGTCATGGAAAATTTCTCTTTTAACGTAATGGAAACAAAGTGAAAGTTTTCATTAAATGAATGCGTTAGGGAAATGAAACATGACCAAATAGCTATTAACTGAAGCATGTTCAACCGAGGCGTGCAATCTGAAGGCCCGGCTTCGAATTCCGTTGGTCACCCTTGGAAGAAGTTTGTATTGCATATAAAGAACCTTTTTATTCGATACGGTTGGTGTTCAAACAATTGTATTTCCTCTAAGAGGAATATAATTTACTCCCGTATTTGAGCACATGGAATAATAAGTTTGCTTAAAAATGAATACTTAACTAAACTGTTCACATTTTTGAGAAATGAATTCGCGCAGTTAGCTATTAAATGTAGAATAGCTATTAACCGAAGAATGTTCAACCGAGGAGTGCAATCTGAAGGCATGGCTTCGAATCCCGTCGGTCACCCTCGGAAGAAATTTGTATTGCAAATAAAGAACATTTTTATTCGATATGTTTGGTGTTAAAATAATTGTATTTCCTCTAAACGGGATATAATTTAATCCCGTATTTAAACACATGGAAGAATAAGTTTGTTTAAAAAAGAATACTTAACTAAACTGTTCACATTTTTTGAGAAATGAATTCGCGCAGTTAGCTATTAAATGTAGAATAAGCTTGCCTAAAATGAATACTTAACTAAACTGCTTGCGTTTGAGAAAAATTAAAATTCGCACGTCTAGCTATTAACTGCAGAATGTTCAACTATTTGCATATAAATGCCCGACATTGAAAACAAGAACGTGATTATAAGTTCAATGTAATGAGTAATAAGTTAACTTTTAAAGTAAATGAAGTGCTTTTACAACTTACCAGACATGATGCTTGATGAAATTTCACGACGTGAAGTAAAGCCTGAAGAGATCTTAACTCGTCGATGCCAGTCGAGAAACTGTAAGAATTTCCGGTGAAGCAGGCTAATATATCTCTCGTTTTGCAACATAAAACATATATGTGAGAAGTGTGACGGTATATGATACATAGGTTTTAATTGGCTACTCCAACCCTTCGAGCATGTGGGGAGCTAGCCTCGCGCAGGGGGTATTTCATAAAACGCGTTTAAACTTGTTGCGGGGGAATTCCTATATCACGCCTCAGCTCTGTAAGGGAAAATCCTTCTGTATATGACGCTAGAAAATAAAAAAGTATTATATTTTTTACATTATTGCTAAAATTCAATGTTTATTATTACCAAAATATTAGCTCCAGTATTATATCTGAAGCACCCGTCTACGATCAAAGTATTATTCTATCATGATATGAATGTGAGTGGTGACGCTGATGCCATCATCTGGGACTCCAACCTCATACATATGATTGTATAAATAACGCATTACTTAACGATGATTTTAGAGCGAACTAGATTGTCGCACTGATGCGATAGTTACGAATGTTTAAGTAAAGTGTTATACAGGATCTATACACCATACCCGCTAGGAAATATATTCCACCCGCGCTTATAAAGACCGCTAATGGGAGGGCTTGCTTTGTATCTATGTATTTGTAGACCTTCATACAGGTCCTAAAGTCAGAATCGGTGACCTCTCGAATTCAATCCTCACACGTTACCGCGAAGTAGTTTTTATCAAAACACTTTATACCCATGTTAAAAAAGACGGTCATTCGTCAAGTATAAAGCAAGTCGTAAAAACAGGTTTGCCTCAAAGACACATAAAGAAGAATGTCTGGTGTGATACACTCGAATGCTTAAGTTGAATTCTATCTCCCAATTTAATTCTAAATATCATACTCTTCTTATCATCCTCTCCAAATCATATTCCGTTGTTTAACATCCCATAAAATCACTTTATTATCGGTATCATGCAAACAATTGCTGTATTTGAGAAAGGTATATAAATAAAATACGACTAAACAAATTAGAAGATTTACACCATATCTATATGGTCAGGGTTTTTCCGATAAGAACGGTCTTTTCAGGTGAATGAGAAATCATTTTAAAAACACAATATACATCTGCGCTTTTAAAGGCGCTTAATGGGGAGGGTTTGCCATTGTCCGTTAATGTCTGTAGGATGGTATCCTGCTGCCGGGAATTTCCCGAGACGTGGTATACCCTCTTCAGGGATATACAACATATTATTGCAAGGGGTGTACAACTGAATAACTCATTGTGAATTTCTCGAAGTCCACTGGTGTGGGTCTTTAGAAAAAGATTTTGAACAAATATCAAATTTATTGAAGTCTTCCTAATGGTTCTATCTCTCTGCTGGAGTAGACAAAATATATTTCGAAGGAAGGGCTGTTTAAAAGTTCTCGCCCTATGTTATATATTTGCTAAGAAAGGAATGCATGTTTTGAAAGTCCATGTATTTTTTAGTTTGAGTTCAGAGTTCGTTTTCCCTCTGCTATTCACTGCCGCTTTAGACGTTGCGTATCCAAAGAATCACGGGTCTGTTGCAGTCGTCTTTTCATTTTTGTTACGGGAATAAAAAGGATGATCAATATAATAATAATAATAATAATAATAATAATAATAATAATAATAATAATTGCGAAAGTTACGAATCTTTAAGTACAGTGTTCTACAGGATCTATATATCATACCCGCTATGAAATATATTACACTCTCGCTTATAAAGATCGTTAATGGGAGGACTTGCCCTTGCACGGTAAATCACCTAACCGAGATTCGAACTCGGGACCGCTACCTCTCAGAGAAACTCGACATTGATTTATTATTACCTTGGAGCGATGCGGAATCAAATAACTTTTTAGATATGGTGGTTGAAAGACCAGTCTGTTTAAATGGAATAAACAAATAAGCTTTCTTGACGATATTAATAATAATAACAATAATAAAAATGATTGCGAAAGTTAAGAATGTTTAAGTACAGTGTTATACAGGATCTATACACCATACCCTCTAGCAAATATATTACCCTAAAGATTTCATTATTTATAACATATCATTTAATTATAATTTTAGCCTCAGTAATAAAAAGAAATTATCGTTGTTTCTCGATCTAATTCCGGGACTTAGGGGAAATCCATTCGCGTGTATTGCTAAAAACCCACTCAAGTGTTAAATTTGAAACACTCGCTTTAGATGTTATCTCTCCTCACGAATCCCGTCCATAAGGTGGGAATTTCCCGAGATCAGGATTGCCCTCTTCAAGGATGTAAACATATTTTTGCAAGGGGTGTGTAAACCACTATATAAATCGTTGGCGTCTCTGGAGTAATGTAGGGAGCGAGAGAGTGTGTGTGTGCTTGCGTGATGGATGCATTTTTTTACCGGCAATGACTGTTTTAAAGTCCCTGCCTACGCCTGTGCTTGCGCTGGCGGTGCGGTACATTATCGACAATGTCTATTTTAAAGTTCCTACCTGCAAAGGAGGGAGATAGAGATAGAGAGAGCTTGCGTGGTGGATGCGTTTTTTTACCGGCAATGACTGTTTTAAAGTCCCTGCCTACGCGTGTGCTTGCACTGGCAGTGTGGTACTTTATCGCCAACGACTGTTTTAAAGTTCATGCCTATGCGCGTGATTGTGCTGCGGGTGGAGTGCTTTGTCGACAACGCCTGTTTTAAAGTCCCTGCCCTGTATTTGACCTCGACTGTCTTAATATATTTCTATATAGTTTTATTTATGAGCGCTCTTGAACTTTTTTTACCGACAATGAATGTTTTAAATCCCCTGCTTACGCGTGTGCTTGCGCTGGCAGTGTGGTACTTTATCGCCAAAGTCTGCTTTTAAGTCCATGCCTATGCGCGTGATTGGGCTGCGGGTGGAGTGCTTTATCGACAACGCCTGTTTTAAAGTCCCTGGCCTGCATTTTACCTTGAGTGTCTTTATATATTTCTATTGAGTTTTATTTATGAGGGTTCTTTAACTGGTGTTGATTAAAAGAGTAACAAGGGAGGTGTTTTGTTTAGGGCACTCACCATATTCCATTACTTGTTTAGTTCATTATTTATTTATTAATAACGTATGTATTATTTAACTATGTTAACCCGTATTTATTTATTTTTCAGAGACGCCTTACGTGTAAACAAACCTTAGAAAATATGTCTTGAAGCGCTAAGTTACTTATCACCCTTCAAATTATTTATGCTAAATATTTCCCGGTAGCCAACATGGTTGTCATTCGCATGTTAAACACAATATGGCGAACTTCAGTCTTGTCTCACCCTGGGCGGAAGAGGGCAGCTTCGTCGCTGTCAGCTAGGGAGCGTGCGGAAGGTCTTGTCAAGAAGTGGAGAGGGAAGGGGTGTTTGGGAGGGGATACGAGCAGTCCAAGCCTGTAAACCCGAGAGATCATTAGTCGTTCGCGAGCACCGTAGAGGAGATGGACCGCGCGCGCATGGTTTTTCAGTGAAAGAATCACTCGTTAACGTCTCGTGTTAGTCATTAACGCCAACTCTGTCCTTTCTGTCATGGATTTTTTTGTTCACCTAAGTGATGTAATATTCCTATAACCCCCCAAAAAATTACCTCAAAAGTAGAATTAAACAAGTGTTATTAGTCGTAGTAATTATACACGCGTAATAATCACCTTAACACACACATATACGATGGCAACCAGGTGCGCGAATCAATTCATATACACTTATTTACATTAATCAATCAAAAGCACGTAATTGTATTAATCGATCGATCAGCAGCGTTTAATTACATTAATCAGTCAAGATACATGTGGGGGATACTTTGGTCTGCGTCCAGCCCTTTAGATGCCAGGACGTTAGCAGTATAAACCTTGATTCTTTTTCAATAATATTAGACGATGTTATGCATGGACGAACATTGCCTGATTGATTGTAACAATTGTTTCCTACATCGATTTGCGGGGTGACGGCACGCGACGACAACAATACCGCATTTTTCGACGATCCCCGGCTGTCGGTATCAGTAGCGCACAAAGACCCACCTCCATTAGCGACGAGCACAATATCCCATTGTTTTACTCTCCCGGCCGGCATTAGCTCAGGCCACAAAAGGACAATATCCAATTGTTCTACACCTCTGCCGGGCGGAATGACACAGGCGTTCAAACAGGGGCGTGGTCGGCGGTTTTTCGGGTCAGGCCACAAAAGAACAATAGCCCCTTGTTCTAATGCTCTACCGCGCGGCATGCTAGTAGCGCAATAAGGAGGGGGCGTGGTAGACGGCTTTCGGGGTCAGCGCACAAAGGAAGAATGCGGGAGCTGGCAGCACAGAACAAAGGATATCACTTACATCTTATCAGTTGTCGGCATCTCTTTGTGCTCTGGAGTCGCCATCTTTATCTACTTATGTTTGCTCAAAAGAATACACTTTCTTAGTATTATTATAATCTGTTTATAGGCTAAATGTGCGAGTCCGTGCCTACCAATCAGTGCTGTGAATAGCACTTTCCATTTCCGAAATATTTGCCATGCAAGTTTAAGGTGATTCACCCTTTATGTCCCCCAGGGGCTCACCTTATGTGAGTACGGGTTTGGCGTTCCCGGGGGTTCCCGAGCCACTCATCCCCATCTTCATCACTTCATCCCCGTCCGGTCGAGGTGGGGTCGTTCTCGTGACCAGGGGACTCACGGTAGGCTCTCGTGCGTTCTGTGCATTTCACTCCATGTCTTCTCGCGCCATCGTTTCTTTCTTCTCTTCTATTTATGCCCATTTCGCCCCACGCCCATTCATTTACACATCTCTTTTACTTCTTCGCCGGCCTACCTTGCGTGCGAAACGCCCACGCGCTTTTAGTTTCTTTTATCTTTTTATTTAAATCCTCCGTGGACACAGCCTGACGGATACCCGCGCACGGGGTGCACAACTGGGTGGGTGGGTAATGGCGTCATCCCCACCACCCGGGGTCATCATGTAGGGTATGTGTTCGTATCCGCTGTTCAACTGCAGTCCCGCGGGGGCCATTGCATGAGCTGCTGACTTCTGACGGCGATTGCGTCCCTCTGTCTATGTTCTGGGAGGTGTGACCCTGGGGTGAGATAGGTATAGATAGGCCACTCACCCAAGCCGGGGTAACGCCCGGGAAGTCAGACCCCGAGGTCGGAGACGGTTGCAATGGTGGAGGATTTATTTCGCTATGGAGCACCCTTTCTCCATTAATACCAACAAGCGCCGAAAAGTTTATGTAACAGAAGTGACACCACCGACAACTGGTTGTTACTTGGTCATTTCACGAACCGAAGAAGGGCAAAGTTTTGAGAAGGTGAACCCTTTCATCATTCAAAATGGCATTGATGCTATTGCTGGTGCGGTTCAGTCCTGCAGTCGTCTACGGAATGGTTCCCTATTAGCACAAATGAAGTACGATCAGCAAAGTAAGACCTTGTTGCGCACTTCGCTTCTCCATGGCTGTCCCATCCGTGTGGAGAAGCACCGCACATTGAATTCCTGTCGAGGTGTCATTACCACCCATAGCCTCGATGGTATGTCGGACGATGAACTCGTAGACTATCTTTCAGACCAAAAGGTGACATAAGTGAATCGAGTGCAGACCAAACGCGACGGAGTATTGGTACCCACTGGTGCCCTGTTTATAACATTTCATGACGTCGATATGCCCACGAGCATTTCAGCAGGGTACGAACGGATTGCGGTGAGGCCCTATATTCCTAGACCTCTGCGTTGTTTTAAATGCCAACGTTTTGGGCATACGCAAAACTGCTGTAAGAGTGCCGTTACCATCTGTGCCTCATGTAGCCAGCCGTCGCACGAATGTACTTGTTTCACAGCCCCCGTATTCGTAAACTGCAAAGGGTCTCATTCCGGGTCATTTGCCGACTGTCCGCGGTACTTGGATCCAGGAGATCTGAGTAAAGGAGAAACTCTCCTTCGCCGAGGCCCGGAGGCGTTACCATGCCCGCCAACCTTCTCTCCTGCGATCTGGTACATTTTGTTCTGTTGTTGCCTCGCCAGTACCACGAGTAGATGGCAAAGCTCAGACTTGGACCATGACTGCACTAACCGCCACTACCATCCGGCCGTCCATTTCTGGTATAGTTAGCAAGCCATATAAAGCTGGTCCCAAGTCAATGAAGTCAAAAGCCGCTGAAAAGAAACCAAAACAGAAACTTCGTAGGGAAGATTTTCTTAAGGACCCTCCGCGTGCGCGCGGTAAGAAAAGTTCACCTTCTCCTCGCAGGTCGCAGTCCCAGGAAGCTCCTGGGGCAAGCCGCGCTCAGCGGCACCCCTCACCCATCGCCACCCAGAATCGATTCACGGCGCTTAAATCGGTTTCTGGCTTTGAGCGCATTGGCCCTCCCTTCAGGAGGCTATGGAGTCTGACCAACTCCATTCCAAAAGCCCCAGCCCAAAGGTTAAGCACAAGGTAATTTTGAGTCGCCCTTCTAAGTAAGAAGTTTATCCCTTTCTTTATGGCTATCCAGGCCTGAAATTTACGTGGTGTACGTTCGCATAGAGCGGAATTGCAACTTTTATTGCGTTCCCATTCACCCATGGTATTGTGTTTGCAGGAGACTAAGCTTCGCCCTCATGATCCTTTTGATCTCCGAGGGTATACTCCGGTTCGCTACGATCTTGAGCCGGAGGAGGGTACTCCTGCCCATGGAGGTGTCATAATGTTAGTGCGTAGCGACGTTCATTTTCAAACTCTCGCTCTTACGTCCGACTTGCAAGCTGTTGCCGTAGCCGTTCAATTACCCGGCTTTTTCTTTTCTGTTTGCTCTGTCTATTCACCTCCATCGTCTCCCCTCGCTCCCGCGGACATTAGGGCTCTCCTGTCCACTCTCCTAACACCATTTCTTCTGTTGGGAGATTTTAATGCCCATCACCCCCTGTAGGGTTCGCCAAGGTCTTGTGCGAGGGGAACACTCCTTTCGAACATTTTTTACCAATTTAGTCATTCCATTTTCAATACAGGTGAAACTACTTGATTTCTGATTCTTCTGGTACATTCTCTCACCTGGACCTAGCCGTGGGCTCACTGTAGCTTGCTCGTCGTCTGCAGTGGAACGTCGTCGCTGACACCTACTCCAGCGACCATTACCCCTGCGTCGTTTCTCTTCTATCTCACCACGTCCAGCATTCCAGAGTACCTACCTGGATATTCAGAAAAACCGATTGGAGATTGTATTCTAACCTCGCGTCTTTTGCGGACCAGCCCTTTACTGACGTTAACCAAATGGTGCAGCACCTTTCGTCTACGATTCTATCTGCCACCGAACGCACAATTCCCCGATCATCCTCTCACCCTCGGTGTATACCTGTTCCGTGGTGGAACGAGGATTGTCGGGACGCTGTTCGTGCTCATAGGACTGCGCTTATGGTGTTTTGACGCCACCCTAACTTGATAATTTGGTTACTTTTAAAGAATCGCGCGCCAGGGATCGTCGCATTATTCAGGATAGCAAGAAGGCATCTTGGACTCGTTTTGCCGAGTGTTTTAATCGCTTTACGCCTTCATCTGTTGTTAGGGATAAACCTCGTCGCTTCTCAGGTAAAGTGTCGCATTGTACTGCTTCTGGCGTTCAGGTTCCCAATGCGACCATAGTGGATCCGGCTGCCATCGCTAACACTCTGGGTGCTGCCTTTGAGGCGGTTTTCAGTTCAGACCATTATTCCACCGGCTTTCGCTCTATCAAAGACCGGCTGGATTCCGACACCTTCAATTTTCGGTCTGCTAATAATGAGTGTTATAATGAACTTTTCACAATGAGGGAGCTGGAGCACGGTAGGTACTCCGCTCCTGGACCGGACGGCATTCATGTCCTGATGTTAAAGAACCTTTCACCCGACAGTAAACTCTTTGTCTTACAGGTCTATAACCGTATTTGGCAAGACGGCCTTTTTCCTTCCGTTTGGCGCGAAGCCACCATTGTCCCTATACTTAAACCTGGAAAGGATCGCCAACTACCTTCCAGCTACCGCCCTATCTCCCTCACCAGTTACATTTGCAAGGTGATGGAGCGCATGATCAACGGGCGGTTGACATGGTGGCTTGAGTCTCAGAAACTTCTAGCGAACGCTCAGTGCGGATTTCGTCGACATCGCTATACCGTCGACCATCTGGTGTCCCTGTCGACGCATATTATGAATGGAGTTCTGAGAAAGTTTCAAACCGTGGCTGTGTTTTTTGACCTGGAGAAAGCTTATGACACTTGTTGGAGGGGCGGCATTTTAGTACACTGCACGCATGGAATATCCACGGTCGTCTTCCCATATTTCTTCGGGAGTTTATGACGGACCGGGTCTTTCGTGTACGTGTGGGCTCGGTTTTATCTAGTCGTTTTATTCAAGACAACGGAGTAACGCAGGGCTCTGTACTCAGTGTCACACGTTTTGCAATTGGTATCAACCCCATTGTTGATTGTATTCCACCTGGCATTTCATCGTCCTTTTTTGTTGACGATTTTGCCATTTATTGCAGTTCACGGCGGACCTATCTACTCAAACGCCGTCTCCAGGGCTGTATTGACCGTCTCTACGCCTGGAGTAACGCCAACGGTTTCAATTTCTCCGCCGAAAAATCCGTCTGTATCAATTACTGGCGCCGGAAAACTTTCTCCCGCCCTCTCGCCATCTTGGGCCAGGGATACTTCCGTTTGCAGACGAGGCGAAATTTTTGGGGTTGATCTTTGATAGGAAGCTGAGCTGGATTTCGCACATTTCGTTTTTAAAAGCAAAGTGTGACCGTTCTCTTAATCTTTTACGTGTTTTAAGTGGCACATCCTGGGGAGCTGATCGGACCGTCCTTCTACATCTTTATCGCTGGTGTGTCCGATCCAAGCTTGATTACGGGTGCATTGTCTATTCGTCGGCGCGTCCATCTGTTTTACGTCGATTGAATGCCATTCACCATCGTTGCATAAGAGTCGCTACCGGGGTCTTTCTAACCAGCCTTTACCCAGTCTGTATGCTGAAGCTGCAGAGCCTCCGCTGTCCTTCCGGCCTGAGATGTTTTTGTGCAGCTATGCCTGTCGACTCTCAAGCTTGCCTGACCACCCGTCTTTCGATGTATTTTACGAAGATTGGCTTGATCGGCAATATTTCGTTAGCTCCTCTGCCTTGCTCCCTCCAGAGGTTCGATTTCGAAAGCTTCTTCAGCATTTGGAATTTACGCCAGCGCCGGCTCTTCCCAGGGGGAAACGCGGTTTCCTCCATGGTTGCGCGCTGCGGTCCACTGTCACCTTAGGTTGACCTGAATGTCGAAGCATGTGACCCCTTCTTCAGTTCTTAGATCGGCTTTTTTAGAACTTCAGGCGCAGTTCGGAGATTTTCGTTTTATATATACTGATGTGTCTAAGACTGATGTTGGAGTAGGGTGTGTCTTTGTTGATGGTAATTGTAGTTTTACATTTCGTTTACCAGGGCAATGTTCGATTTTTACCGCCGAACTTTTTAGTATTTATCAGTCACTTTTATACGTCCAGAGGTAGGACTTACGGCACTGTTTTATTTGTTCAGACTCCCTGAGTGCTCTTCAAAGTATTCGCGCACTGTACAATTACCACCCCCTCGTGCAGCGCATACATGACCTGGTCCACTCGCTTGGTGCCTCTGGCATCCGCGTCTCCTTCATGTGGATTCCAGGTCATGTGGGCATCTCAGGGAACGAGTCAGCCGACACCGCTGCCAAATCGGCGATTTTATTACCCCGATTTTTTACTGCTGTTGTTCCCTCGTCAGATTCGTGTGTTATTTTACGTCGCCGCATCCTCTCTCTTTGGCGCGATGAGTGGACGGCCTTCCGGAGGAACAAATTGCGGGAGGTTAAACCTCTCCCGTTAGTCTGGGGTACCTCTTCTCGTTCTACACGTCGGGAAGAGGTACTTTTAGCTCGTTTACGAATTGGACATTGCCTTTTTAGTCATAGATACTTGCTCAGTGGTGACCCCGCTCCACTGTGTCAGCAGTGTGATGCGCCCTTAACGGTGCGTCACATTTTAACTGAGTGTCAAGTTTTAGCTCCACTGCGCGTTTGCGTGGGTCTGCCTGTTGGCATAGCCAACGTTTTGGCAGACGACGCGCTTGTTGTAGAATGTCTTTTACGTTTTATAAGTGACATTGGTTTTAATCGGTGCATTTGATGCGCTGAGCGTCTTTTAGCTTTGAGATTTTATATTGTCAGTTTTATTGGGGCTCTTCTCCCCGACCGACATAAGGCGCTCATGTCCCTTGCATTCTACAGTTCTTGACACGTTGTTTTATTCTTTTAGTGACCATGATTTTAGTGTGTAGATTTTAGTCTTTGGTCTGTTGTGTTTTTTAGTGCTTTTGACCAAGCGGGTTTGTGTGTGGTTTTTTACTGTTTTGACTTTTCAATTTTATATTTTATACATTGTAAGGGCGCTAATAACCGTAGCAGTAGAGCGCCCTTAGGCCCCATCTCATCATCATCACAACACCCTTTATGTACACACACACATATATATATATAGGTCTAGTAACTGACCATTTTACGTATGGCTTACCAGGGCTCTAATGACCTTACGTCTTGTTCGCCTTAAAGCCTCACAACAACACCTACTACTACTACTACTACTACTACTACTACTACTACTACTACTACTACTACTACTACTACTACTACTACTACCACTGGTGCTACTACTACTACTACTACTACTACCACCACTGGTGCTACTACTACTACTACTACTACTACTGCTACTACTCCTGCTATTAGATTATGCTATTATACCTATAGTAAATCAGGGCTCTAATGAGCCCAGGACTTATTTTTCCTAAAGCCTCACACCCAGTACTATTAGTACTACTACTCCAATTACTACTAATATTACTACTACTATTACTACTACAAATACCACTATTAATGCTTCTGCTACCACCCCTAGGACTACTGCTGCTAATATAATATTATGCTATTATACCCATAAATTATAAGGGCTCTAATGAGCCCAGGACTTGTTCGCCATAAAGCCTCACACATACATCTACTACTACTACTACTACTACTACTACTACTACTACTACTACTACTACTACTACTACTGCTGCTGCTGCTGCTGTCGCTGCTGCCATTATATTATGCTATTATACCTATAGTTTATCAGGGTTTTGATGAGCCCATGACTTGTTCGCACTAAACCCTCACAACAACAACAACAACTACTTCTACTACTACTACTACTACTACTACCACTACCACTTCTGCTGCTGCAGCTGCTATTATACCTTTAGTTTATCAGGGATCAAATGACCTCCGGACTTTTTCATTCTAAATCCTAAAATACGATTAGTACCAGTACTATGATTACCACTACTACCACTACTACCACTACTACTACTACTACTGCTACTACTGCTGCTACTGCTACTGACATATTATGCTATTATACCTATAGCTTATTAGGGCTCTAATGACAGCAAGATTTGTTCGCCCTAAAGCCTCACAACAAGAATAACAACAACTACTACTACTGTTGCTACTACTGCCGCTATTGTACATATTGTGCTATTATACCTATAGTTTATCAGGCCGCTAATGAGCCCAGGATAGTTCGCCCTAAAACCTCACAGCAACTGCTGCTGCTGCTGCTATACCTATAGTTTATCAGGGCTCTAATGACCCCAGTAGTTGTTCGCCCTAAACTTCACTACCACTACTGCTACTACTACGACTCCTACTGTTGCCGCTGCTGCTATTATACCTAATGACCCCTAAAGCCTACTACTACTACTACTACTACTACTACTACTACTACTACTACTACTACTACTACTACTAGTACTACTTTTACTACTGCTGCTACTGCTACTGCTGCTACTACCACGATGACGACTACACGTCAAAAATGTAGCTGTATGAGAACCTGTTGAAGGCGATAGAAGCGTAATGCCTATCCTGTGTATATTGCAGTACCCTTAGCACACAATTCATTCTTCCTATTTGGTTATTTTTTAATTTTCATTAAGCGGGAAATGTACGCAAAACTGTTGCACTTATTCGCTGTTTTATAGGTTTTAGGATGTGTACTGATTGTCAGAAGAGCATTTATATTTGCTCGCATTATGTATTATTATAGTTACTATTATTGCCATTCTCATGTTTGTTTTCCATAGCCATATTATTTTTATGGGTTTAATTTATATTTTAAGTATTCTATATCATTATGCAAACCCTAAATTTGGCCGAATGATGAAATAATAATTTTGTAATAGAGGTATATTTTCACACCTTACAAATTACTACTATAGACTATGAAATTTAACGATATTGGCATAAATAGGCTAGTCATCATTTAGTCAGAACCAAGAGAAAGCGAGCTTGCACGTATTTCCTTGATGTTGGCCTAATACGATGGTATTCACATTATAATGCACTTTAGAAAAAAATAGTTCGTTTTTTGCGACCTCACAAGCAATTGCTCAGTCGTCTATAATAAATACTTAAAACACTTATGTATATCAAGTATAACTACAATATCACAATTGGAACATTGTAGAATTATAATAATACACATCAAATGCCTCCTCCACACACACGCAATCACACACACACACACCCTATTTCTTTCAAGCACAATAGAAGTTTATCTAAATAATTTCCTACTGCTAACAAATAACAACAGAAGTAGCACCAAGATGACGAACGCCAAAAGCAGTAAACATATTGGTGAGGGAGGCGGAATACCAGCAATGTCATTTAACTATCATCCCAGAAACTTTGGGCTGCTTGCAAAAGCGATGTTTAGACAACGTTTAGCGCTAGACGTTGTTTAACACATTGCAAAAACTTTGTTTAATCTAATTCGCGTCCATGTTTAGACACTACTTAACAGGTGGTTTAGATAGTGTTTAACCTTAAACGCCAGTATTATTTCATACGAGGTTCAGGTCGATTTTTTCGACCTGACACAGCAGAAACGCAGAGGAGGAAAAGGTAACCTACAATGGAGGAGAACGACTGGCAGTATTCCCTTTGCGTGGAACAATACTCTCCCGGAACGCGTAGTGATGTCACCTTATCTTACGTTGTGCCCGCACCTGCTGCTCTATTAATACTCACCCAACCCCCCCAGAAGATAAATGCACTTGTCCAGCTACTCCACATTTAGATAAGCGCGTCAGGATTAAAAAGTCAGCATGTACGGAGCTATAGCAGAGAAACAAAAGACGATTATGTGATTCTTTGATATCGTTGCACGATATGAAGGAGTGTTAAACCCTGAAAGGAAAAGAAGGTTGATAACGACCCCAAGTGTGCTCAGAGGCTGTTGAAATCCCTTAGAAAACGATACCGAAAGGTAACTCAAAGCAAGATTTAGGTGATTTATCCAGATGCATATTTTATCAATGAAGTGGTCTTAGAGCTAGTACCTCCGTAATACCATTTACCACAAATTAAATTAATGCTTGTGTCTCTCATACGCTGTTTCATCCTTCCTGTATTCTTTTTTAACAGTTGTATGAAAAAAATGCGCTTTAACTGTGTTAAAACAATCTAATGTCTTCTGCTAACTTGACCAACACTCGGTATGTTGCTTATAATAATATATTTCAACATAATTTAGTATCCTTCCTCTCAGGTTAATATGTACAAGCTAGTTTCTTATAGGTGCAGAATTTAAATAGGAAGAAATGTGCTCAGAGTTTTTTCTATGTAATAAATAAGCCGGGCATTACCTAACTTAATTTTTAATGAGATTTCCTGCAGTGAAAGCAAATTTAATGTGGAGGTTGTTATGAAATGTAACTCATTGATTCGTTCTGCCGTTTGAACTAGTGGTTCTGTTTAGAACGTTGAATTGATGTATGCAGACGTGATAATGCATTCCGTATATTCTTTCGAACAGGTCAACCGAGTTATTTTCTAAGTCCGAGGAAAGCCGCATGCGCGGGGAGGGCTCTCATATCAGCTGTACAAGTAGAGGCCACCAACTTATAGAAAACGAAAAGTAATTATGAAACAAACTCATCTAAACGTTGATATTCAAACGAGCGATGCTGTTGGTGATTCAAGTGTTTATAAAAACATTAAATCAGCACAGAAATGTAGCACATATACAATATTTAATGAAAAAAGCTTAAACTCGCCCTAAAACTAAATAACACCACACTTTCCTGCTCTAAATCTAATCTAAAGCACACCTAAAACACTACACTACAAGATACACGCTCCTAATGTCCTCAAATTTTCTACAAACGGATCTGGTTTGCAATTCTTGCACTCCTATTGCCACAAGTGGACAGGTGTTTGTCCATCTGGCCACGTCGAATGCAACTCCTAGACAACCAGTGCCGTAGACTTCGCGAGCGCGATTGTATATTGCTGGTGTGTGCATTGGTCACTGGATCCATGAAGTTAAAAGAATGAGTTACTGTTAAATGTGCAGCAAATCCACCATTCAGCAAACGATGATAACCTCTCCAGCAGTCGGTCTTGTATGGTACTGGCGAACTCAACGTTTTGAGATATGAGGTGGTAAAGTTTGCGGCATCTCTTTGATTATTTGAGCAAATTTCCATTAACATCGCGTTCGTGGTCACATCGATCATGCTAAGGATCCAATGTTTTTCCACGACTCTTACACAACTGAGTTTTCTTCGGCCTATCTTACATCTGCACGATGTGACCAGGATCCCTTATTCTGCCCTGTTGCGAAATTTGGTGTCATTGGAGATCATGCAGCAATAGCTGCACCAATCAGCCACTGTCCTATGACTTAGTTGCTGATCCTCAAATGAGCTTTCCGTCACTGTGAGTTCATAGGATGTCCTGTGCGCGAAACAATGGGTAATTAAGAAGCACTTGAGCAGGCATTACTTTGCATTTAGTAAACCATGCACCCACTGCCACGGGTTACGTAAATTGTTCATGCACACGTTTACAGGAGAATTGTGGGAAACGGCGGTCCATTCTAACCACGGGATGAAGAACAGCATCGCATTCACAACACAGAATTCTTCTTCGTAGAAGACGTCAAACAGAAATTGCATACACGCCTCTTCGTTGCTGCACAGCGGGAAAGATCAATTTTGTTCGTGAAGCGGCTCATTTTTAACTTTCCTACCCGAAATCTCTACAGAATGAGGTGGAAAGGTCAGGAAAAATCATTTTTGGGTCAACAAAATTCGAAACACATGTTTGTAACAATGAGAAATGTATTGCACAGATGTCTGCACAACGCATTATGTTGTGCACGTGCGTCTGGGGTACGTATTTGTGGTTTGGGGTTTAAGCCTAATGTTGACAGCTTTGAAAAGGCAGGGAATGGTTGCATATGCGCATTGCACTGAGATTAAACTTAGAAAATATACGGAGCTGGTTGTCATGATCGAAAGAACAGCCTGTATTGCTGCACCTGTATGAAGAACCTATGCTGTATTACTGCACACATGGTTTGTTCATTCGTTTCTGGTGTTAGGAGACATTTGGGTACCTTGTGTGATGAGAGTAGCATATATAGGGGGAAGCTGGCACAGTTTTTGCGTGTATATGGGAAAGGATAGGGAAAACGAGGGTATATGCGGCCCTTCAAGGGGAAAAATGCGTTTATATGGGGAAGATAGGGACTACGAGGATCGATGCTAGGCTAAGACAGGGGTTGAAGGACTGGGGATGTGCTTTATATGTGAAGGTAGGGAATACGAGAAGAAGTGCTATGCTAGACCGGACTTGAAGGGTAGATGACTTTTATATGGGAGAGCTACTAGACTATTCAGAGTTTGAAGGGTAGAGTATGGCTTTTTATATGAAGAGACGAGGAAAACGAGGGGGGTAGCTAGGTTGAAGGAGCGTTCAAGGAGGAAAATGCGTTTATATGGGAGAGATAGGGAAAACGAGGAGAGTGAGATATGCTTTATACGACAGAGATGGGGTATACGAGGGGAGGTGCTAGTGTAGACGAGATTAAGGAGTAGGGTATACGTTTATATGAGGAATATAGGGAAAACGGGGACAGGTGGTATGATAGACAAAAGCTGGGCCACTTTTGCGTTTATATGGGAAAGGATAGGGAAAACGAGGGTAGATAGGGAATACCAGGGCTGATACTAGGCTAGTCAGATGCTGAAGGAGGGATGGATACGCTTTATACGAGAGAGATAGGGAATACAAGGAAAGATGCTATACTAAACAGGACTTGAAGGGTAGAATATGGCGTTTTATATGGGAGAGATAGCGAACCGAGGAGAAGTATTAGGCTAGGAGGTTTGAATGATAGAGTAGGCGTTTATATGCGAGAGATAGGGAATACGAGGGTCGATGCTAGGCTAGACAGGGCTGAAGTAGGGGAATGCGCCAGTAGTTATAGTCCCGGATTAGCCAATTGGATTAACGATAAACCTGCCGCTAGGGGCGCTAGTGTCGCTAGTGTCGCCGCGAGCGACGGCGGTAAGTTTGAAAAGCGCCATGAGCGGAAGGATTATCGTTATCGCAATTGGCTAATCCGGGACTGTTTTCTTTATTTATAATTTGAATACAGTACATTGGATAAACATATGAATACATAGTTGAGATTAACATGATGTATTATTTGCTTAAAATATTAATACATAGTTTGAGAATAACATAATGGATTATTTGATTACAGGAGATTAACATATGAATACAATAAATGAACAATATAAAAAATACTAGGAGAAAAAAAGCACATTAAAATTCATAGTTTGTTGAGGCATTAGGACACACAGATTTCGCGCACAACAATGATTTTAAAGTACGTGGTGCACTTTGAGTCCTCGTCATCGCTGCTGCTGCTATCGACGGTAAATTGATGGATAGGTTTGGTGATGCAGGTGACGAGCAGGTGAGAGAAACTTTCGTTGACGAACTCGGTGAAGGTTGGTATATAGATGGGGATGGTAAATTCGTTGTAATGGCTGGTTGAGAAGCATCCTGTGGATGTGACTTTGTTGGTTAGAACAAGAATGTTGCTGTTGCCGAGGTATATGATGCATAGTGCGTCTTCTTGATGCTGGTGCACTTTGGTAGGTACGCATTTGACGTGGACGGCGTGAGCCCCTTGAACGTCGAGTGTGATGGTGACAACTCTGCTGTTGCGGAAATAGCAGTTGGAGATGCAGAGGATACGGATAGGTGATGCTGCGTTGAGAATGAGTTGTAGGTTAAGATTGTTCCCCACGGGGACGGGATAGGTTTCATCGGACATTATTTAGGGTTATATGGGGAGAACGTGACGATGTGACGTTTGAAACCGCTGCGTAGTTTTTCCTCGCCTGCGTATATGATGCAGAATGAGTTAGAGTTGAGTTTGCTGATGAGTTCTGGAGAGGCTTTTGCAAATCTTGTTGGTAGGAAAACTTCTGTGTCGTTGTAGAGTTTGGCGACGAGCTTTGTACCGTGAACGGTGTCGAGTGTTTTGACGCCGACGACACGATACGGTACGTGCTGTTCAGGCGTAGATACGCTGAGAGTGTCGGCCCTGCGGGAAAGTTCTTCTAGCTCTTTAAGGGCGTCCTGTGACATTATGAAGGCACAGATGGCAGTTTTTGATAAACGGTGGAGGACCGTCTATATGAGTGGTTTGATGAGGAAGGTTGTAGTGTTGTTTACACCTACGATAAGGTGCGCAAACTACCTGTGCGTCTCTGGGAAGTTGGTTCCACACAAGGTGGACGTCGCTTGGGGGATAACGTTCAAAGATGTATATGCCGTTCTGCAGCAGCACTTGGCGTTCCCTGGGCAGTAGCAGGTGGATTCTTCGTCCGTTATCGAGATACCGAAAGAGCACGATGAAGCAGTTCATGTGGTGTTTCTAGCGGAGTACCTTCGAAGGAATTGTTGAATTTGCTTGTTGAGTTGATCGAGGTCTTCGTAGAAACCGAGTTGACACTGCGTGCACAGGCGGGTGAGACGGTGCCTAAGTTCGCAGCTGCACGTTTGGTGAAAGCAAAACGAGCAGTGGAAGTCTTTACACGTCGGTCCTGGCATTCCCCCACGGCTGGCTAGCACCGAATGAAGGGGAAAAGAATGCGCGTGCATAAATATAACCCAACTGCCGGAAGCAGGAAATCACTGGTGGGGGAAAAGATTGTTGGAGATTTACCACATCAGGGGGAAGCACTGGTGGGGGAAAAGTTCGTTGGAGAATTACCACATCAGGGGGAAGCACTGGTGGGGGAAACGTTCGTTGGAGGTTCACTACATCCGGCGGAAGCGCTTAGCGATTATTGCACAACATCCGCAGGAAAAACACTGTGTCCGTTGATTTAACGGTATTCCTCTTGGAGGAGAACTCTGTTTTGAACGGTGCTGAACATGCAAACGCCGTGAATGTCATCGGGTATGATATAGGGTGATTTGCGACCCAAATGCGCCGCTAAGCACGTGCCGTAGCACATGGGGTTTTCGTTTAACATTTGCTGCATTTTGTCTGTGGAAATGTATTGCTGTTCGTAGAAAACGATGTATAAACCTCTTGCGGGCACAAATTGGAACCACTGATGTTGTGCGGTTCTTTATCTGCTTTGAAATGGATATCGTTGAACCACATGTTAGATAGCACAAAATGAATTTTGGTTTCGCAGCTGTGAACTCTGGCGGAGACGGATTTTCCGTCGTAGGTGCTGTCGACGAAGCGAAGTGCATAAGGTGTATTTTTATGGGGGTGACCGTCCACCTCGTAGTTTTTAAACACCTTACTGTCACGGTAGTACACCGACAGGTAATTTCTGTAACCCATGATGCGGGAGCGAAGGGCGCGAGATGATTGGGTGAGGTGCGGTTGGAACGCTGGTAGACATACATGCGCACTAAGGACTATATTGTGAGATGTGCAGTGCGAAATGGGTGTTGAGGAAATGATGCACGTCGAGGAATGTTCTAAAATTGGCGCACCGTATGTACTTGGTGAACTGCGTGAAATTCATGTTATGTAAGGGAACGTTGGAGGCATGGTTGTGAAGCATGTACTTGTGGTATGCCATGATTTGATTTTGCACGTCCATCTCTTCCTTCTTTTTGTGATACATGATGTCGGTAATGATGCGCTGCAGGGCATGCAACACGTGCCATTCTTGTTGGTTGAGCGTAACGGATTCGCCTTGCGGGTCTTTGAAAACGAGCTTTAGCTTTCCGAACACAAACTTAAACACGATGGTGACGCTGTCGCTGAATTGAAATTCCTGTAGACGTCCCTGGGGGTCATTCAAGCGTTTGTGAATGATCGGGATGGCTTCGACGAGTTTGTGCCACTGCGAGGAACTCATGACGACTGCGTTGTGCTGTCCACATTTGGCAATGGTGACGACGAGATGGTGCGGCGACTGGGGGAGAATCCCACACTGACGAATTTAGTTTGTTGCGGGTTGAGGAAGTAGATATCCGCCAGAGGACCCACAACTGCACTGTGTTGGAACTGTGCTGGCGGAGCAGGGCTGTGGGTATGCTGTTGGAGGTCGAAGATGGGTAGTTTCCTTTTTTTCCCGGGTTTCGAGGTGGTCGGGGTTTGAAATCCGGTTATACTGGAACACACAAAACAATAATAATATTGTGAGGAATAGAGAGATAAACGGCATAGAAAAAAGCAAGCTAATACATAGGTGCGGACCTACCTGGTCGGCGTGCTGCATGGCAGCATGACTGTATCCGCGTGCTGCATGGCACACTCTGAATGAGGCGAGCGGCACCGTGACGTTGCTTTTTATATGAGCAGGAGCGTCTTCTGAAAGCACGTGCAAGAGGATGGATTAGGTTAGATGTGATGAATAGTGACACACACACGCACACACGTACCTACCTTCAAGGGTTGACAAGTTTGCTGAGCGTCAGAGCACTTTGCGCGGCATGCGTCTTTGTACGTTTTGCGAATGACGACATCACTATGCGCGTGATTGCTGACGTGAAATTTTGAGAAGAATTTATGCTTAGGTAAGCCGGAGCAGCGGTGGGTGAGGTAGTCGATGACGTAATGACCGCAAGTGGTGCTGTCGAAACCTTGCAGCCTTCTGGCGTTGGTGGACCAACGCGTCCCGCAGACCGAATTTAAGAACCGGAGAAAATGGGGCGAAAGCGGTCCTATGCCGTAACTGTCAAAATATTCTCCATGCGAGTTTTTGTCCACAAAGATGCAAACCCAGTGTTGCCCGGATTTGGTGCTGGGGTCGGTGTTAGCCACTAGCGCCAAGGGAGGCGTTCGAATGCCGTGAAGTACGGGTAGTTTATCGCAGGGGTAGACGGCTAAAAAGTGAGAGCGCGTAGAGGGGCATGTCGATAGAAACCGTTGAATTTGAAAGGTGTTCATGATACCAAAATGGATAGGTTGGCGTCGATTTCGACCGTGCGATGTATTTCCGCTAGCAGCAGAAGTATGACCGGTTCTGTCAATTTATCGGCAAAACCGATGCTTATAGAGACGGTTCCGTGGCGCTGACCCGAGATGTGAGACTCGTTAGCGCTCATGTCTACAGTGAGATCGAAAACCATTATCGCATACCCTTGCGGGTAGGTTTCTCTGGAGATGGAGTGTCCCTCGTCCTTGAAATGAATGCCTAGCCGTCCTGCAGGGTTTGAAAGCATTGCAAATAGTGTCCCTTTGTAAAGTCGGGTTGCAGAAGTTGGGAGGGAACGGGTTGCCCGTTCACGTAGAGCTGAAAGAAGTTCATTTTAAAATGTTTCAAGTTGTACGGATTTGAGTTAAAATGGACGGAATAGGCGTTGTCGGTGACCATGGCTACTACCACTCTCCTGGGAACTTGCCCTACGCACACTTCGCTAAACGTCATTGCCCTGGACTCCTTGGGGATGCTGAGAGCGTGAAAGCGCGAAAGGTACTTTGCGTTGCCCTTTGCGAGCACGGCCTGGTGCGCGAGCTTTATGGTCGGCGAGGGCCGCACCGATTTTAAGCGCAGCGTTGCAGACACGATGTCGGCGTACCCCTTAAAGGTATCTACGTCGGAAAACAGATAAAACTGGGGAGAGGCGGGAGTGAGCTTGACGGTCATGCTAACGTTGTTCAAAAGCAGCTTATCCTGTCTAAACAGAGCGTTGGACAGAGGACCGATGAGCTGTACGACGTTGCTCCCTTTGGTAAACCCCTGACGCCACTCAAAACCCGCATTGGCGATAAAAGTGTCCATGATGCCTGCCGTATCCTTTCTCCAGAGGGTGGATTCTAGTTTGGTGTTCATGGCATCTTCGGAGTAATTGAGAAGCGTCTCGAGGTAGGTTCTATAGGGGTAACCAGCTTGCGGCATGGAGACGATGACGTTATTGAGGGTTACCTCCACCTGTTGAAACAGGGAATTTAAGGCGTTGTTGACCAGAGTGGCGTTAGCGTCAGCGTTTAAGGCCTCTCCTTTGTCATCTACAATGCGCACCATGAGTTCGAGTACGACGTAGGTCAAGTCTAGGTAATCGTCCGCATTTCCGGAATAATGAAATGTGATGGGGGCATTTTTCATTAAAGTGTTTTGAGGGTTTAGGTAAGGGAACCGTGACTCCTCGATGCTCATCTGAACCGGCACCTCTGTAAAGAGGTCCAGTTCGGAACTCATGTGGACGGCCGCGTCTGCCATTACGAAAATACGTCTTGCACCTTACGCCTACCGCGTTTCAGCTTCGACTGCTTGCTCTTTTTGGATTTGCTCGGTTTTATTCTCTTGAGGCGCCTGGCGCCGGAACCGAGCATGGCATCGAGCTTTTCGTCGGCTTTTCGCTTTAAATTGTATCCGGACTCCTTGAGCCTCCGTTGGAGCGCTTCCTTTGGCGCTGCTCCCGCGACAGCCACATCGGACAGAACGTGAGCGCCCGCCTTTAAGGCCTCCTTTCCGACTGCTTTTGCTCCGCTCTTTAAAAACGGTAGCAACCTTCTGAAGAGTCCTCCGAGGGCTGAAAAGAGACCGCTGCCTCTTTGGTAGCGCTTGCCCCTGTAGAGAATGAAATCGCGATCGTCGAACGCGCCGCCGGCCTGATTGAGGTAGTACCGCGTAACGGCGTGCACGTCCATTACGCCTGTTTCGGACGAAAAGCGAGAACTATAGTAGAGGAAAATACGTCGGCGAATGGTAAGAGATCGCCGTAACCGTTCCTTAAATCTATGTTGACCGTCTTGAAGTCTTGCTGAATCAAGGGTACCCAATTTTGGGGAAAAAACGTCTTTTCGTCGCTCATGTAAGTGTTGTTGCTTCTTTCGTATTCCACGGCCGCGCTCTCTATGACTTGGGCGAAGGTGTCGCCCACGACTTGCGGGGTCACTAGATTACAATAGATGAACATTTCGTAAGGAAACCCATATAAGGATCTACGGGGTGTTTAGGAGCTTTTTCGAGAATGACGTTGACGTAGGGCTCGAAACCCAACATTTTTGCCATAGCGGGCGTTAAGAGCAAACTGTGGATGCGGTGTAGAGGTTCCGGAGGGTCCTCCGATTTTGAAACGTCTGGTTTGGGTTTTGTGGTAGATGTCGCGGGTCTAACGGGACGAGCTGCCGCGGGTTTCTGCTGCCCCGAAGCCGGGGGCTTCGGTTTCGGTTTCGGCTTGGGTCGCTGGTGGGGCGCATCGTTCAAAACTTCGTATTCGCCGACCGCGTACGGTACGGCCGTGCGCGCGACATTTTCCACAAACCCGTCCAACGGAATGTCGGGTAGTGTTTCGGGATGGGCGACGGCGGCATTCACGCCCACCGTCTTCTTGCGCTCGTCGAAGAGGAAGAAGTTTTCCACGTGCAAGTGTTCGAGTAGAACGGCGTTGACGAGGTTCACCAAGTCTTTGGGATTGTGCACGATGCCTTGCGGCATATTCAGGCTGAAATTGGAATGCGTGGGGAGGAGAGTCATGGTGTACTTGGTGCCCACCAGACGGGCATCGTCTCGCGAAAGGTTATAAAATTTCACCGGATACCTGACCTTTTGCAGGGCGACCTCCCATTCTCCCTGCAGAACGATTCTCTCGGGCAAGATGTTAGAAAATCTGGCCGTGGTGTTGTCGGTAAAGTGTTCCATGGAAGCGTTGCTTACGAGAGTGATGGAGAAGGGCTTCGTCTTAATCATGTCGAATCGATGGTCGAAGCCAGAACCCACGAGTTAAACTTTGCCGGATACCCCTTCCACTTTACCAAGACCTGCTTCTTGCGCCCTCGGCCCTTGGTCTGTAAAACGCGTTCGATCTTAAAAGTCCGAGGTAGCGCGACCTTTTGTAGCTCCTCGGTGTAAAATATGCCGTCTATGGCTTCTCCGGCCAGATCCTTTAACTTATATACCACTGGCCGACCGCGCACCACCTCGGCTATCCGAAATATTTCGTCCGTCCAATTCTGCTCGTACCCCTTGTCGAATTTCATTTTTTCTTTAGAGATGCGCACGTGATCGCCCACGGAAAATCTGGGTTTCCCTGCGCGATGTACGGTCCTTTCCGTAGAGATTGCGGTACACTCGTAAAATGTTAGATTCGTTCACGTCCTTCGGAGCCATTTTTATGGACCTGTGTTGCGAGCTATTGTACGACTCGAGTAAGGCCGGAAGGACCTCCATGTATCTGTAACTGTTTTTGTGCGTGAAATACCTCCACATCTTGGTTTTTAAGATGCGGTTGAAGCGCTCCACGACGCTGGCTTTAACGTTATTTTTGGTTGTGTAATGTTTCACGTCGTGTTTCTTCAGAAAGTCGCGAAAAGTCTTGTTGGTAAACTCGGTTCCCTTGTCCGTTTGGAGGACCCTGGGTACGCGTTGGGAGAATATGGAGCGAAACGCTTGCGCAACCTCGGTACCCACCTTCGATTTAAGGGGTACGGCCCAAGCATATTTGGAAAATACGTCGATAACGGTCAGAATGTACACGTAAGGTTTGTTATGTTCCCTCACCCTGTTCATGACGTTTAGATCGGCCTCCCAAAGATCGTCCATATTCGTTACGTGATAATATCTGGTGGGGAGCCGCTTTCTGACCGGTTTGTGCAGAGTGTAACTGTCCTGGGTTTGAAGGAAGGACTCGATGTTCGCCTTAGACGCACCCGTGGCCTTTCGAAGGGGCTTGACCGTACCCAAACCGGCATAGTGTTCCGGTTTGGCATAGTATCGCCTTAGCGCCTTCCGTTCCTTCATGGTTTACTTGTACAGGGGTTGCCAGAGGCGTTTGCGAAAATGGTACGACGCGGAAGGCGATTTCGATTTCTTTTTCGGAGTGGCAGGGTTTGCCCTCTTCTTTTTGCGAGGCGAGAGGAGGTTGACCTTTATTGTTCGGGGTTCGACCTCCTGCTTCACCGGCACGCGTTCGTACACGTCTTCGTAATCGTCGTCGTCGTCGCTTTTGCTTTCGCCAAGGAAGGGTTTTCTGACTTGTGCCACGAGATCGAGGTAGTTGTCCAATTTATATATTACGAGCCGCCACTTTTCGTCGGCAGAGAGCTTTGCGCTCTGCAGGTTCTGAATTTCTTTAGCCAATCTGGTTATGGTGCGGTCTATAGCGTGAAGCTTATCGACGGTCTTTGGCTGCGGTGCAACGAGGATCTGCTTGCCGTACTTCATCCTGTTAACTTCGACACTAGCGCGCCGCCAAGCGAAGCCAAGACGGGTGGGAGAAATACCGGCAAAAAACCACCTTTTTTAACCAAGATGCTCTTCTTCTTGTTCAGAGGAACCCGTTTATCCGTCAACTTCCTCCAACAAGCCTTGTGCTTCTTTAGGCGACCCAAGCACTTTGCGGGAAGTTGCACGTGACCTCTGCACACGTTGAGCATACATTCGCAAATGGCCTTGATCAGATCGCCATCGGCATTTTTAACAACTTTTTGCGAAAAGGGGCCTTCGCCTTGGCCAGAGCCGTTAAATTACCGTGCTGTCTCGCTATGCGAGGACTGGTCAGCGTCACAAGCCTTAACCTACCTCTAGCCATGCTTGCGCGATAATGACGTTCGCTCCCAAAGCGGTACTTTTTATTTAAAATCAATGGCCTCAGTTGGGTAAGACCCTGCCAGGATAAGCCGCGCAAAAAAGCAGAAATATAGAACGAAACGAACCCGAGCCCTCTCGGCGGTCTCACTTGGGTACGAAATAAGAGAGGTTTTCCCCCGGTAGCACGCCGGTTCGATACCTGTATCGGGCGGGCGTGTACTGAGTGCAGTCCAACACGAGATACCCGTGAGGGCGTTCGGTGGCCTTCTCAAAGGCCTCCAAGAGAAACCTAGAGTTCCTGGGTTCGATCTGCTGGCACAGTCTCTCGATCTGCATCTTGTCCCGGTTGTTCTTGAAGACTACGACGTAGTTTGCATTCAGAGAGATGTTGCGATATTTCTGAACCTGCGGAAACACGTTCTGCAGGATGTAGACGATGCCGAAGCGCTTGTGATGGGAGTCTCTGGTGAAAAAATTGGACACGTCCTTCCCGCCCCCCTCCAGCATCAGATCGTGGAGGACGACGGGGTCGTTCTCGCCCACCGAAGAAGTTTGGGTATGCCCGCGTGGGTCTCGCAACGCAGAGCCAAAGGGTTCGAGTCTCGACGAATATTCCGGCGGGTGGCACCACAGCACCCTCCTGGGGCGCACGTCGAACATCCGGTGCGCGTGGCGTAACAGGTTTTTCACGAAGGTCGACTTGCAGCAGCGCGACGGCCCCGTCATGAGCATCGTGCTGGGAAACTCGAATCGCCCCAGGTCCCGGGAACCGGCCATCGTCTCCTCAGGGGCGCCCGGTTCGAAATGAGTTTGGCGCGGCTCTAGACGTCTCATTTATGCGTTCCTCTTGAACCCGTAGGAATAGGAATCGTGATCGCCGGCGAGAACGCGCTTGTTGGCCACCATCCTAAACGTCTTCGAGCTGGGTTCGGTGACGACCGTCCAAGACGGTTTCCGCGAAATCTGCGTGCCGGCCAGCTTCACCGCACGGTCGTTGTCCCTCAGCACCACGTCGCGAATCACCTCGGCGTTCACCAGGTCCAAGTTGCCCGAATTGAGCGTGATCCCCTTCACCTTGCACACCGAGAAGGTCTTGCCCCTCTCGGGGCAAACGATCTCCATGCAGTAGCTCTTGGGCCCCGTGGAGGCGAACCGGGCGATGTAAGAGTCCCTCCTGTACTTCTCCAGCTCGTCCGTCATGTCCCCCAGGAGGCGTCCAACGGGCGGCGTCCAGTCACCCGGAGCGGCGGCGACGACGACGGAATCGGTGTCGAAGTAGCAGACCCGTTCTCCCAGCCTCTTGAGGTAGGAGTAGAGCACCAGGCGCGCGTGAGCCGTGGTGTAGGCCGCCAGGACGGCGTTGGCGGTGGGGTTGACCTTGCGGCACTGCACGCAGCACCTCCACACCGCGTACATGATCCGGTCGGTGACGGGCACGTAGGTCTGCACTTCCACGCCCGGGTCGTTGAGCAGCTCCAGGAGGCGGTCGTACCGGTCCACCAGCTCGCACGTGAGGAGGTTGTCCCTCTGCCCCAGTTTGCCCCAGAAGCTGTTGAGCATCAGCTTGGCCAGCTCCCGCTTGCCGGGGTTGGTGGCGACGGCCTGGGGATCCAGGGCGACGCCTTCGTGCTCGAAGAATTGCTCCACGTACTGCTGCCTTGCGGCAGGGTCGTCGCAATCCGAGGGCCAGCCGGAGGCTTCGGTCTTGATCTTCAAGAACTGATTCACGTAGTCCTCAAAGAGACCCTTGGCTCCGGTGGTCGCTTCGTGCCGCACCACGTCGTACTCCCAGATCTCGTGGACCCGGAGGAGGCGGTGCCCCTCCTCCAGGGCGACCTTCATCTCGTCGATCACCCAGGTACCCGACAACGCCCTCTCGCGCTCTCCGTGGTGGCACTCGTCGTGGTTCTCCGCCTCCGCACAAGCGCGGCATAGCGCGAAAATGAGCTTGCCGCCGATGCGCGCCGGCAGCACCGGGTGGTACAGGTGTTGCGGCGGCAGAACCTCGCACTTCACCAACCCGCCCCCCAACGTCTTCCAAGCGCGGGAATCGATCCACGTCGATCTTGGGGTGGCCCGCGGGGTAGGGCTTCCTCTTGTTCACGTACGGGTACAGGCTGCATACGTCGTAGTAGTAGATCTTGCTATCCCCCTTCGCCTCGCAGTACGTCTTGTTGCAGTTGGTGCGACCTCTGTAGAAGGCCTCTCTGGGGTTCAGGGGTTCGGGTACCGGAAAGTCCCTTGCGTGGCGCACAAGGTCCTTGTTGGCCTTCATCGCGGCGTTGAACTCGCTCTCCCACATTTCCACCACGGCGTAGCCGGCGGCCTTGATCTTGGCCGTGAGCTTCTCGGTGCTCTCTAACCTGGAGGTCATGGTTTCCTGTCCCGAGTTCTATATCGCGGCATGGCGATTGTGAAAGCACCGCCTGCAGCCGTGGTAAAAGCAGCCGTGGAAAGCGTACACGGTTTTTTCAGCCTCTCTGTACCCGTCCACCTTGTGCCCCACGATTTTAACTTCGCGTCCTCGCATGGCGTGCTGGATGACGATGAGGTTTTGCATCTCTAGCCAAGTTAGCCATATGCATGCGGCGCGAGACTGCCGGTCCGCTAGTCGATACCCGCCCGCTGGCAAGAGGGCAATTTTTTAAGCGGCACGAAGCGCTTTCTATACACGCACATGCACGCCTGCGCGATGGTGACGCATTCTCTGAACGGGTCTATTCCGTTCTCGTCCAAGAATTCCCTTCTGAATTTGGAAACTCCCTGACTGAGTAGAAATACGTCCATCTTGCAATACGTCACCATTTCCGCCCTCATGTCGAAGACGTACCCGGAGGACGCCTTTTCTTCGTGCCACTGCTCGAAGGCTTTCCGACCCTCCGCCGACATGCCCTCCGGACAGTAATGCCTTTTGTCGGGAATCGAACCCACGTACTGCTCGTTTTCCTTCGTGTTAAACAGGTACGGGAAATAACCTTTGCATTCCTTCAATCCGAAGGTCTTGGAAAAGCGAGAGAGTGGCATGGGTATGAAGTTGAGCGAGTCTAGAAATGTGAGGCCACCGTACCTCATCCTATAGATCTTGCTCCCGTTCATGATGAGCTCCGGCGCCCAGTCTAAGTGCTCCACCATGTACTTCAATAAAAACTGCCCGTCGTAAGCTCTGAGGTTATGCGCCCCGACGTAGACGTCCCAGGCTTCGAACCTCGCCTGCGCGATGTGCTCGAAAACCTGCTTCACGGGCTCGTCCATAAACACCCGTTCTTTGCAACCACATTCGGTACAGTATGCCGTCTTGTGGCGTTCGTCGATGCAGAGCGGGCAGGCTTGGTACAACACGCACAAGTTAGGTACATGCTCGTATGTGTCCTTTTTGCCGGTATATGGAATGTTTTGCGTGCATTCAAAGTCGATAAACATAAACACGTACCGGTTTCGTTTGTTCTTTGTGGCATACGGTTGCATATAGCACATGTGGCTAGAATTCACGTGTGTCTTGCAATGATGGCAGTACTTTTCCCCGCACTCGTACGCGGTTTTTCTGTACCTCGCATTCACGAGCTTATTGCAAGACGTGCACACCTTTTCTACATCGCACACCGACAGCGCCTTTGGGTAAAAAACGCCTTTCTTTGCGTGGTTTGCAAAGCATGTCGGTCCCTTAAAATCTCTGTTACACTCGGCGCAGCGTATGTAGGCGTCAAATCGCGCATCGCACTGCTGATGGCATTTATCACACCTGGCGTCGCACCTATGAAATTCTTTTTTGTGTGCCGAGGGATGATGACACTGGCGGCAATACCATTTGCATTTAAAGCACTTGTGAAGGTTCACGATAGCATTAAAGTGCCCGGCGTGGAGCATGACGTCGATGTATTTATCGCATTTCTTATTCGACGCGTACAGCACGTGCTTCCCCGTATGATCGCCAAACACCGTCACAGCGTAGCCCTTTAACGCAGCGTCAAAGTGTGTGACGTCATCTATCGTACAGCTGTCGTGGCCTTGACCGATGCTCGCACACAAGGCTACGGCCTTCGATTTTTGCAGATAGTCGGAGCGCGTCATCGTTTTATAGTTGACGTCGCGATCCACTTTGGCTTTAACTACAACAATGGCTCTTGCTAAACACAAGTTGTCTTTGTTGGCTATTTCGAGAATGCCTTTATTGTCCCTACAGGCATCGCAAGGTTGGTGGCACGAAACCGAGACCTCCTTGGTCCACACAAACGTTACATGAAGAGGTCCGCTTAGCAAGAATTGTTGGTTACTTTGCATTACTTTTTCGATGCTCCGAATGACATCCGCATTGCTCACGCTCATATTGAAGGCTTAAGACGCCTCCTTTTCGTTGTTATGGATATGCCTAAATATCCGGGTTCGTTTTCTAACAGGTTCTCTTTCGCAAAGTTTAGAATATCGTTAAACAAATGCGATACCCATTGCTCCGGGTTAACATCTCTGGGGACCGGGTTTACGGTAATTTGCGACTCTGTAAAGCCGGAAAAAAGCCTTGGCAGCGTTCTCTGCTTGTGCCCTATAATTTCGAACGTAGGCTGCAAGGTGTCATCGCGACTTCCCCCGGGTTGCGGCTCCATCTTATCGTCCGAATGCACCGATCGCTCTTTACCTGCAAAGTGCTGCTGCTGTGTATTTCTGCTATTTTGTTTTCATTTTAAACTATTTTTCTCCACTTTAACACTCTGGGAACAACTGCTGCGGCGTATGTTCTGCTATCACTAGGGCGATGGTCAATACCGATCGATGAAAACACCCGCACATGTGCGCGTATTGCTCTAAAACTTATATTACGTCAAATAGCACGATTTTTCAGCAAAATCCACTATCGCTCCCGTTTCTCACTACGGCCGGCTGCTCTTGGCACTGGGTTTTTATAAGTTCGCTTATCGCAACCGCAGTTTCAGCATGCGCGTCGAGTTAAATGCCTCATTAAAAATCCTGGCGCCACAACTTGCCAAGTTGTAATCGCAGCCATTTCCGGTGCACTTCCGGTCACACCATCCATCCACCGCTGCACTTTTTCCCACCATCGACCATAAAACCACATTTAAAAGATTTTTTCGCTGATGAGCATCCGTTCGCTCGGCCATTTTTAAAGTTATCGCGCAGTTTGCAGCTCTTTAATCGCACATCGGCTGCTCCATCAGCACCCGTTCACACGGTCATTTTTCAAGTTATCGCGCCGTTTGCAGCTGTTTAATCGCGGCGGCCATATTGTAACACACATCGCCTGCTTCATCAGCATCCGTTCACACGGTCATTCACGTACTGCTGCTGCTTCCGCTACGCATGACAATCGTTCTTTTACTGTTTTCTCCGAGACTAACGTGAGCAGAACTATAACGCTTGGTACATGTTGCTAATAGTGGTTGAGCTTGCTATCCCACTAGCGCTTTTCGCGGAAAGTTAAGTATTTCCGCACGGCTATGTGATTTATTAAGTGCGTGTGGAGTTAAAAAACAGTGCCCCGCCTGAACTTCAACATCAGTGTCAAATATTTAAAACTATCAGTGTAGTGTGTAGTGATTTTGTGTTGTGCGGAGCATAAGATCTGAGAAAAATTAAGCACAAACTTTCGACGCGAGCAACAAGTGGCTGTGTGCCCTTCTTGCACGCATTGCAATAAACTGTCGAATATGGCCGCCAAACATCCGTTAACACGGTCATTCAAGTACTGCTTCTGCTTCCGCTGCGCATGACAATCGTTCTTTTACTGTTTTCTCCGAGACTAACGTGAGCAGAACTATAACGCTTGCTACATGTTGCTAATAGTGGTTGAGCTTGCACACCCACTAGCGCTTTTCGTGGAAAGTTAAGTATTTCCGCACGGCTATGTAATTTATTAAGTGCGTGTGGAGTTAAAAAACAGTGCCCCGCCTCAACTCCAACATCAGTGTCAAATATTTAAAACTATCGGTGTCGTATGTAGTGATTTTGTGTTGTGCGGTGCATAAAATCTGAGAAAAATCACGCACAAACTTTCGACGCGATCAACAAGCGGCTGTGTGCCCTTGTTGCACGCATTGCAATAAACTGTCGAATATGGCCGCCAACCGCACCATCAGCCACAGCATGGTAGGAGGAAAAAGCCTGGTTAAGATGCCGGAAGTCACTCCCCTCCACGACAACATGGCCGCCGGGCGAAGTTTCCAACCAACATTTGCCATCCCCTCCACTTCTACCGTTGCACAACAGCACGGCTAGGTAGATCATTCCATGGCTACTCAAACCATGGTAGGTGGAAGTTCCGCGGAACCCAGTGTCCCCGGCCCAGTGGATCCTACTATGTACTATCTAAATGGCGACGATCTCAGATCATTCATGAACAATGCACTCATTGTGGATCCTCATATTCCGCTGTCTAATGAAGTGGCGCTGAATTTGCAGTTGGAATTGTAATAAATACAAATAGAAACTTCCATTTTCGCAATCCATTATATAAAAGTAATGCAAAAAACTTATGCCAAAACGTATTGCCATATTATTGCGTTAAGTTGTATCACGCTCGTTGTTGTTGTTGTTGTTGTTGTATAATTCATGTATTCTAATCAGCACCCGTTCACACAGTCATTTTTCAAGTTATCGCGCAGTTTGCAGCTCTTTAATCGCGGCGGCCATATCGTAACGCACATCGACTGCTGATTACCACTCTTGCGTCTGCCATGTTGACCACTAAACTCAAATCCCCTCGTTCTTGACTTCTTGTCTCCGCCATCTTGTTTAGTTCCCATTTTTGCCACCGCTCCTCACATCTCCGAGCTAGATTGCCGGCAAGAACAGATTTCGTTCATTCACACCTCGACGGTTGACTACGACAGTAGCTACTGTGAACACCTGCGTCGTACACTTTTTTGACCGCTTTCGACCGGCAATGAGAACCCTGCTCCTACGTACGCTAGCGACCATTACAATGGTCCAGTACCAGGTTTTTGGTATAGTTAAATTACGTCTGTGGAAAGGGCGTCTGTACCACTTTAAAAAACCTAGGTATATCAGTGCGTAGTGATGTTGGTTGATCTTAAAGCTGGTTAAGCGTTTTCAAAAACAGTTTGCTTTTATTTTTTCGCGTCGCGTGAAGCTGCTGCGCTTTTGGTGACGCATCAACACCAGTAAGAGGTAAGTACCACACACATAATTATTTTTCGGGCCTGCTTGGTGTAGGAATATATCCTTTGGTGTTTTGGTACTGGGTTTGAGTCCCAAACTACAAACTCCACATTCCACCACATTTTAAAATAGCGTTGCGGTAGAAATACATGGTTTAGTGTTCTGGTACCGGGTTTGAGTCCCAAAGTAAAAAAGAAGTCCACATTCCACCAACATTCCTATTTAAAATACCGTTAAAGTTCACGTTTAATTCGAAGTTGTGATGTCACATTCAAAACGAAGGTTCAAAGAGTAACTTTTTAATGTGTTGGGTTTTGGTACTGGGTTTCAATCCCAACAGATGCGTTAATGATCACGGCTATCGTCAATACCGCCGCAAATCACCTTCACTTCGCCTTATTTATTCCTTTGTCCAATCCAATCACGTTTTATTTTCACCAATCACAAATCGTCTTATTTTCTCCAATCATAACATGCCACGTCAGTTCCTGCCTTCCTTTTTACACAAGCATTATTTTTTTGTGGTCTTTTGTGTTTTCAACTTTCGTGTTAGTTACTTGGCTGCTTCCATTCTCGTTCAAGGTATAATATTTATTTTTTCTTTTGTGAAATCTTCTTCACCACGCGCGTCCGCCATCTTGTTTAGTTTTCACAACATCAAATTTCCTCGTCACCATCTGTTGCGTTCGGCATCTTTCGCATGTTGACCCTAACCTCAAATCTCTTCGTCCCTCGACTTCTTGCCTCCGCCATCTTGTTTAGTTCCCATTTTCACCACTACGCCAGCGCCATCTTGGTTTAAGCTCTCCACGTTTACCTCATATTTTTAACCTGAACTTCCTGCCCCCGCCATCTTGTTTAGTTCCCATTTTTACCACCGCGCCTCACATCTCCTCGTCCCAACTCTGCCTCCGCCATCTTGGATTTAGTTCCCCTTCTTACGTCCTGTTTTAACCTAAAAGTCTTAACCTCAAATCTCCTTGCCCCCCCACCTCTTGCGACCGCCATGTTGACCACTAACCTCGAAATCTCCTCGTCCTTATATTTTTTGTCTTCGTCATCTTGTTTAGTTCCCATTTTCGCCACCGTGCCTCACATCTCCTCGTCCACACCATTGCCTTCGCCATCTTGGATTTCGTTCCCATGCTTACGTCCAGTTTTAACCTAAAAATCTTAACCTCAAATCTCCTTACCCTCCTCTTGCGTCTGCCATCTTGTTTAGTTCTCACGTTGGCTACCGCATCTCCTTGTCGCCGACACTCCGACATTTTTAGTTCCCACTATTTTAACCTCAAAATCTGCTCTTCTAAGCTCTTGCTTCCGCCATTTTATTTTAGTTCCCATTCTCACCACCGCGTCTCCTTGCCCACACCTCTTGCGTCCACCATGTTGACCACTAACCTCGAAATTACCTCGTCCTTAGACCTCTTGTCTCCGCCATCTTGTTTAGTTCCCATTTTCGCCACCGCGTCTCATATCGCCCCATCTCTCTATCCACTCAAGAAAACTACCATCCAACGTTCAAAAATTGCTGATGAGTTCTGGAGAGGCTATTGCAAATCTTGTTGGTAGGAAAACTTACCTTTCCCATCACCTCCAACATACCCCACTCCCACACCTTTTTCTTTCCACCAATCATAATCTCTCTTATTCTTACCAATCAACAACTTTCATTTGTTCCTTTCCACCAATAACATCACTTCTTATTCCCACCAATCACAACTTCACACGTCACTTTCTGTTATACTTTTTATCCCTCGTTCGCCATCTTTTCCCTCTTTCTGTACCGACGTCCGCACAGACAACACCTCGCCGCTCCGCTCCTCTCCATCACGTGTCCTCCATACTCTTTTATCTTCCTTCCTTCATCTTCCACCCGAATTAACGAACCAATCACATTTCGTCTTATTTTTACCAATCAAAACCCTCCACGTCACTTCCTGTTTTTCGTTCATCTTTCCCTAATCCTCAATTCTTTTATCTCGTCCCGGATTAACCAATTGCAATAACGATAATCCTTCCGCTCATGGCGCTTTTCAAACTTACCACCGTCGCTCTTAATCCGCGGCGACACTAGCGGCACTAGCGCCCCTAGCGGCAGGATTATCGTTACTCCAATTGACTAATCCGGGACTATAACTACTTGCGCCTTATATGAGAGAGGTAGGGGAATATGAGGAGAAGTGTTAGGCTAGACAGGGTTTGAGGTGTGGAATATGCGTTTATATGGGAAAGATTGGGGAAACGTGTACAGATAATAGGCTAGAAAGATTCTGAAGGACGGGAATATAGGCTTATATGGGAGAGATAGGGAAATACGAGGAGAGGTGCTAGACTAGACTGATGCTGAAGGAGGAGGGGATACTTTTATACGGAAGAGATAGGGAATACGAGGAGAGGTACTATAGCATACAGGACTTGAAGGGTAGAATATAGCGTTTTTATATCGGAGAGCTAGCAAACCTAGGAGAGGTATTAGGCAGGAAGGTTTGAATGACGGAGTATGCGTTTATATGGAGAGACGAGGAAAACGAAGGTAGGTGCTAGGTTGAGACAGTTTTCAAGGAGGAAAATGCATTTATATGAGGGCGGTAGGGAATACGAGGAGAGGTGCTAGTCTAGAGAGTGGCTGATGAGTAAAGTATACGTTTATATGGGAGAAATGCGGAAAACGGGAGTGGTACAAGGATAGACAGGGGTTGAAGAAGGCGGACGAATGTAGATTTATACGGTAATATAGAGAGTAATTAGATTATAAAACATTTCTCATCCAACGTTACAACACTTTTATATACCTTTTTCTAAACCTTACAAACTTTTTATATGTTAAACAGTAGTGCGCGAGACGGAGAGGGACAAACTGTATATCGGTTTACAGTGAAGTATTCGTCCTAACCTATTCCCGCCTTGTACGTTCTGGATCTTCTCATTGTATATTCATTCCTATCATCATCTAACGTAACCACGTAACAAGACGTAACACAACGTAACATAACAGCATGACAAGACGTCATAGTAAGTAACATAAGCACGTAACCACGCAACATCACGTGACATCTCGTAACCAGAAACGTCACACGACGTAACAACACGTAGCAACTATGTAACCACGTGACAAAACGTAAGAACAACACGTAACCAGCCCATGGCTAAGGTAACCTAAGCTAATCCATCCGTCATAACATAGACAATAAACACGAGAGCCTAGCCTAGATTAACCTGACCAATCCCAAACGTTTATCTCATCATCTATTCCACTCAGTCATCGCCTAACCTAATCTGGCTAACCACAGATAACCTCAACTTTCTTTTAGTGAAATTGCAATGTTTTATTCGCGATTTATTATTCCAGAGTTATAATTGAAAGTTTACGCCAACATAACTTTATTTTAATTCGTTGTAGTTGTCTCTCTTCTTTTTATCTAGGCTTTAGACTAGCACTAGGATTGCTCCTAATGGCAGGGTTACCACCTTCCCTTCCATCTTCTTCTTTCTTCACCAGGCGTCAGATGGTTGCATACACAGCACACGGATAACGTTCATTTTTTAAGATTGTAGACTCACGAGAAAATCTTTATCTTTGACTTACATTCTTTTAAGCGCTGGTTGTAATGGCGTAATGTCCATACGCATATGTCGTTATTCCATCCTCAGCAATAACTCTTTTATCATCAAACGGAGTCAATGTGATTTTATTCACTTGCACTGTGGCAAGAGCATGCTCCCGAGACGGGATCAGATTCATGGGTGTTCTGATGATTTCTCCGGTTTTAAGTTAGTCAGCATAACTCTCAAATGTAATGTAATGATTAATAGCACTACGTTTAATGCCTTTAATCTTTTTTATCATTGAGCCATGGATATCTAGGGCATACATCTTAGGTCGTATTCCGACAAAGCGCTGGATGATTTTACCATTAACCACATCTTTAAATTTTCCCAACACCTTCTTGTTTAGAGCTGAATAGCATATATGTTTGACAGGGTAATCAGATGTATCTAGGTGTTCGAGAAAACGTAGCTTGTCCTGGTACACATCTTCAGTCACCACACGATGAATGAATGAATCAGTGTCCATATACATGAGCTTCAGGTTTTCAAATCCATAATATGGCAGCAACACATCATAATGATAGTGGTACATTAATGTCTTGGAGATGTCCAACACACTCATACCGATGTATATAGGCTTGTTGAATACGATCTGACGAGAGGCCATATGTACATAGGCTAGATTAGCAGCATATATGGTTCGATCGATAAACGTAGGCTTTGCAATTAACTTTTCGAGAGTCTTCTCATTTGTCACCAGTCGTATATCCATACGGTTACGAAGGTTTTCCATTGTTTTTCCAAACATGGCGTTGTTAAACAGTTTGTAGAGATCCTTCTCAAAATCATTTGCAGCCTTTTGTCGTAGTCTGTTGTTAAATTCCACATACGGTTTTAACCACTGTGACTAACGGAATTGTAGGACGCGATGAATTTTTGTTAACCGTGGTCCATGATTAAGTGCTTGCTTCAAAGCCATGTAATGAACTATATACTTCTTTCGAGGTCCAAGACGAGGTATCAGTTTCTTTGTACTCGAGTCCTTAGGCTTCACACACTCAGGCAGGAATGGTAAATCATTATGCAGATCGTGAAGTTCTGCAGGATACTCGATATCGACTTCTAATATATATTCATGAGGATCATATTCTTGTAGTCTTTCTAAGTCAATTCTTTCGTGATATCCACTCAAATCCACCATAAGGGAGGGCGTGACACATGGCCCACACATATTGGTTATTAGCGTCCTCATATGTAATGAATTGGGTTGGTCTCGACGGATCATACTTGTCCATGTAAGCGTTATTAGCCTCTGCATAACGGTGGGCGCCTTGACATAAACCTCCTCTTATACCGGATTCCACCATGAGCAATTGGTCATAATCCTGTAACAGTTCCAGCTGAATTCCTGTATACAGCAACATGGCATCCCATGTAAATCCTGTAGAGGTAAACTAATGAGCCGGATCGACTTTATGCGTTTTGAGGGTTTGATCTCTAAATGTCTCAAAGACATCAGCTAGAAGAAGTACATCAGATATTAAGTAGAGGTCGCTGTACACGCCCACGTTTCTTGCATTAAACAGCTCCCATACATTTCTAGCATGATCGTAGTCAGCATCACTAATTTCTTCTTCATTCAATTTATTGTAGAAGTAGTTCTTAGGAGGCAGGCAGGTTTCGTTCAAAACATCCCATGAAGTGACGTAATCATAGGGAAATACACCCTTACGTGTCATCAACTTCATCTTGTCTTCTCCGAAGTGTTTCAGTGTTTCAGGGTACGATGTTAGATTCTTCACCAGCTTATCCAAGCTTGTACTCAGGAACCGAAAACTATCTACAAACCGAAGCTTTATATCTCCTACATACTTGGAGAATGATATATAGCTTTCTTCAGAGCTAGGAATTACTTCCACCCGCTCACTTGTACATCCCAGCTCCTTAACAATGAAGTGTGAGTTATACCCGCTGAGGTTGTGCATGAAGACTGGAATATATTTAGGTGTTTTACATGCTAAATTACATTCATTATGTAGACTTCCCCGATATTCACCACTGATGTGATCATGGTCGCGTACTTTATAGTTCTCTTCAGTAAAGGTTTTTCCACACAAGTAGCATTCTGTAGAGGAGTTGAAATCCATCTGCTTTTGATCTGTAAGTTTCATAGGCATGAGGGATTTGTATATATTATTAATTTCCTTTTCAAGGAACGATAGGTATTCCATAAACTTCTGAGCAGCATCAACACCACGATATACATAGGGATGCTTAGGAAGACCAGTTTCCAGATGTTCAACGTTGGTTGATGGTTTAACATAAACGCAGAAACTCATGGGAACATGCTGCTGATAAGGGGATGTATATGAAGTTTCAGGATCGGGTATGCATGTATGACATGGAGCGAGAATGCTTTCAAAGTCTGCGTAGATGACGTAAGGTAGTTTCAACATCCTTTCAAAAATTTTAAATTGTACAATTGATTTCTCCTTTGTAGGCATAACTACCCTTGCAACACCATGCTGATTACAGATGGTGGCATGTTCTTGTAGTTTTTCTTGTCCACTTTGTCCATACCGATCGTCAAAATGTGTAAAACAACGCTTACAGGTATAAACACGTGCTTTATGCATAGTTTTCTGACATCGTATAAGTTTTTCAAAATTCTTTATATACACGTAGTGATGTCTCCCACTACTGTCACTCAATAGCAGGAGGTCACGATGGTCAGGTAGTTCAGTCTCAGCAACCTTTATCGGATACACTTCATGCTTCTCATCCAGGCCGAAGACGTTGATAGACATCCTGTTAAGCTTCTCAAATTTAGGTGTTTGAGAAGGTGGCGTAGGGTAGGAAACACAGCTGAAGTCGTATTTATTTTGAAGTTGCTTGTACTTGCTCACCCGTTGGGCATTCTTCCCTATGAATTTAGCTAATATAGAGTACATGAAACATTTCTCATCGGCAAAGATCTGGATGTTTACGCAGGCTTTTCTTGCTTCAACAGATGGCGGTGGTGGTATGTAGCTACTTTTTCGTAACGGGTTGTACTTGTTGATACGAAGTCGAACTCCTTCCACAGCAAGCAGAGCCCAGTTGCTACCCTTAAGCTGAGACTCCTCCACTTCAGTAACCATCTTCTGCATTTTCGCTTCCAACATAGAGTCCAGATCCGTTTCTAGGAAAACAGGTTGATTCCGTGTTTTAAATGTTTTGTCACAGGTTTCTCCGGCACTATTAACAAATCTACACTCAGCTAACAGATTAATTTTCACACTTTTGTGAATACCAAGCTCTTTATGTACAGCTTGAATTATTCGCTGTTTCGCCTCATGCAGGTACATATTCAGGTCCTTAGCTGATTCACAACGTATAAAATATTATTTCAAGCGTCCATTGAATGAAGTTTCATGTTCTTTCATGTCACAGTCATCAAATGTAGAAAATAACTCATGCTTTGTCGGTTCTAATCTACGCTTCTTCTCAGGTCTGTTTATTTCACACGCATCTTCGTGTCGACGACCCTTATAACTGTCTTTGAAGGCTACGTTACAATATTTACGCTTGAAGAGCTTTTTACAACGTAGCTCATGTCGTCTTTTATCATATCCACGGAGGAACTTCTTACAGCATTTACCACAAGAATATCCTGAGGCACTAGGAATGATATCCTTATATGAGGACATATTCATTTTTCTTCTTGATATAATAAGATATTAACCTTTCTTCAAGGAATTGTACGCCTCTTTACCTTGATAACGCTTTAGAAGGTTGATTATTTTCTGAGAGGACAGCGAAGTTAACACCTCAGAGATGATCAACAGAATGAATTTCAATGTTAGAGGTCGCACTATTTATAGAGGAAACACGAACGTTTTTGGATCAATTATATAACGTATTAACCCTTCCTCAAGGAAATGTTTGCCTCTTTACCTTGATAACACTTAGAAGGTCGCTTATTTTCTAGGAGAACAACGATGTTGTCACCTCGGAGATGATTAACAGAATGAAGTTCAGTGCTCAAGTTCGCTCTGTTTATACAGAAAGCACGAAAATTTTTTGATCAATTATACTGAATATTAATACTAAAAACGGTGATGAAGCGTGTAAGCTCTTATATTTCAATTCGTGTTACACTGATGTTTGAGCGTCTCCGTAGAGTTTCGAGTGCTTAGAGAAAGTGTAATGTATTACGAGGATGATGTATTGTTTGGCTATAATCGTACAGATTCGGAGAGCTTGACTCGTGAAGGTGATGAACGATCCGTTGACCGAGCAAGAGGCAAGCATTCCCCCTGCGCAACGAAACCTGGAAGAAAAAAAGATGCGAATGAAAGGAAATCGCGGTAGCATACGGTACTCAGACATTCGCCTGTAGACCAGAGAAAACCACGAAAAATCCATAACCAGAGTGAGTGAGCAATGGGAATCGAACTAGGGAGACCTTCAGATTGTTAGCGTTAAAGATGTGAATTATATAGAATGGAAGGAAATCGCGACAGCATACACCTCTCAGGATTCGCCTGCGGACCAGGAAAAACCATGAAAAATTCCAGGCTAGAGTGAGCGTCGAACGGGACGCGAACCAGGGACTCTACAAGCATACGTGAAAGATATAAATGAAAAAGATTTAAAGGGAAAGGAAAACGGAATCAACGAGAAACCACCCCGGCGTTCGCCTGCAGACCAAGACATACCATAAAAAATATGATGTAGGAGTGAGCAACCAATGGGTATCGAACTCCTGAACCCTAAAAGCACACGTAAAAGATGCAAATTATACAGAATGAAAGGAAATCGGAATCGATGAGAAACCACTCTGACATTCGCCTACAGACCAGGGAAAAGCACGAAAAATCTCAGGCTAGAGCGAGCGTCGACAGGACTCAAACCAGGGGCTCTAGAAGCATACGTGAAAGATATAAATGAAAAAGATTTAAACTGAAAGGAAAACGGAATCAATGAGAAACCACCCAGGCGTTCGCCTGCAAACCAGGACAAACCTAAAAAATATGATGTAGGAGTGAACAACCAATGGGTCTCGAACTCCTGAACCCTAAAAGCACACCTAACGGATGCAAATTATATATAATTAAAGGAAGTCGTGATAGATGAGAAAATACCAAGACATTCGCCTACAGACCAGGGAAAATCACGAAAAATATGTCAGAGTGAACAACCAACGGTAACCGAACGAGGGAAACCTTCAGATTGTACACGTGAAAGATGTAAATCAAACAAAATGAAAGAAAATCGTGATAGATGGGAAACCACTCAGGCATTCGCCTGCAGACCAGGGAAAAGCATGAGAAATCCCAGGATAGAGTGAGCGACCGACAGGGAAATCAAACAAAGGACTAGAAGCACACGCGAAAGATGTAAATCAAATAAAATGAAAGAAAATAGAAATCGACGAGAAACCACTCAGGCATTCGCCTGCAGACCAGAGAAATCGAGGAAAATCTGATGTCAGAGTGAACAACTAACGGTAATCAAACCAGGGAGACCATCGGATTATACACGTGAAAGATGTAAATGAAAGGGAAAGTAAATCGCGATAGATGAGAAACCGCCCAGGCATTCGCAGCCAGACCAGCGAAAACTGCGAGAAACTAAGGTCAGAGTGACCGTCCCTACGGAAATCGAACCCACGACCTCGAACGCAAGTCACAGACGTTATCGTCTAAACCAGACCGTAAAAACAGGTTTATACCATACAACTCATAATAGGATGCCATGTCAGATGACGTCATACCTGTAGACAGACTGTCGAGGGTCAGTCGACATGTTGAAACGCGCATACCAACACCTCAATCCATTTCACAGCAAAGTTAATATAATTTTTATTATAATACTTTCTCTCATTTAATTAAATTCGTGTATATACCTTATTATTTCATGTTTTCAGTACTTTCTTTCCCTCGTCCCTCTCATTCACCCTAAAGAATCACTACACAATATGACATTTTTTATACGCTTAATGTCCATTTATCACAGAAAACCATGCTTAATTCACAGTTATCGCAGAAAACCGCTCACGAGCAAAGTAATTTTTTTCCAGAGTTACACGGATTTTAAACTCGTAGGATCGTATTCGAAAATTTATCACATTTTTTCAGTTCAAAGTGGGTAAACATTTTTAAAGTCATCGATTACATTTAGCGTAAAGATTATCATATTTAATTTTTAAAACCGTTTTGTTAAATATGTCTCGCAATCCATTTTAAAATCAAATCATACATGCGTTTAATGCATATAATGGATGTCTTCATATACCCAATATGGCTGCCATGCACGTAAACCCTTCAATATGGCAGCTTCCTCACAGATACTTCCGGCATCTTCATTGTTCAGCGGAAGAGCCAGCTTTCCAACCCCTCACTAAGCGGCGTGCGTGATGCAAGCTACGAGCTGCGCTGTGAGAGTAGGGAGAAGAAGCTGCTGGTACTAGCGAGAGTGGGGAGGGAGAAACCAGCTCTAATTACGGGTGCGGTAGACAGGGCACTTCAGTCGGCCTGAGAGCCTCGTTCATGGAGATCGTATAGTTCTCGCATTCATTTTAAGACGCGTCGACGTATCGCGTGTTCGTTACGTATTTTTTTTTACCTTTCTTAGTCGTGCATTCATCCAAGAGATGATTTTTCGTCAGAACGACAGTAGTCAAATATGCATTACGAAACAAACGTTTATTCGACGTCTTTATCTTAATTACTTTTTGATGTTATTCGAAGATGAATTTATATTCATGTCACGGGATTCAGTCCAAGACCACCAGATCAACTTGTAACAGCAGACAACTTCGCATCACATTCTAAAGATATAATCACCCTTTACTGCATATCGCTATCGCTTTCCATTCAGGAGATATAAGCATTTAACTGTAATAATACATTTTTTTGCGAAGCACCGCCAATTAAAGTGGTCTGTAATCGAATTAATTACCCCACAGTAGTAATGACATAGCGACTCTGGCCCACAAACAGATGCCGACAACTGATAACTTCCTTTGTTCTGTGCCGCTAGGCCACGATTACAGACCACTTTAATTGGCGGTTACGTCGAAAAAAATGTATTATTATCGTTAAATGCTTATATTTCCTGAATGGAAAGAGATAGCGATATGCAGTAAAGGGTGATTATATCTTTAAAATGTGATGCGTTGTTGTCTGCTGTTACAATTTGACCTGCTGGTCTTGGGCTGAATCCCGTGACATGAATATAAATTCATCTTCGAATAACATCAAAAAGTAATTGAGATAAAGACGTCGAATAAACGTTTGTTTTGTAATGCATATTTGACTACTGTCGTTCTGACGAAAAATCATCTCTTGGATGAATGCACGACTAAGAAAGGTAAAAAAAATATACGTAACGAACACGCGATACGTCGACGCGTCTTAAAATGAATGCGAGAGCTATACGATCTCTATGAACGAGGCTCTCAGGGCGACTGAAGTGCCCTGTCTACCGCACCCGTAATTAGAGCTGGTTTCTCCCTCCCCACTCTCGCTAGTACCAGCAGCTTCTTCTCCCTACTCTCACAGCGCAGCTCGTAGCTTGCATCACGCACGCCGCTTAGTGAGGGGTTGGAAAGCTGGCTCTTCCGCTGAACAATGAAGATGCCGGAAGTATCTGTGAGGAAGCTGTCATATTGAAGGGTTTAACGTGCATGGCAGCCATATTGGGTATATGAAGACATCCATTATATGCATTAAACGCATGTATGATTTGATTTTAAAAATGGATTGCGAGACATTATATTTAACAAAACGGTTTTAAAAATTAAATATGATAATCTTTACGCTAAATGTAATCGATGACTTTAAAAATGTTTACCCACTTTGAACTGAAAAATATGATAAATTTTCGAATACGTTCCTTGGAGTTTAAAATCCGTGTAACTCTGGAAAAAATATTACTTTGTTCGTGAGCGGTTTTCTGCGATAACTGCGAATTAGGCATGGTTTTCTGTGATAAATGGACATTAAGCGTATAAAAAATGTCATACTGTGTACTTATTCTTTAGGGTGAATGAGAGGGACGAGGGAAAGAAAGTACTGAAAACATGAAATAATAGGGTATATACATGAATTTAATTAAATAAGGAGAGAAAGTATTACAATAAAAATTATTTTAACTTGGCTGTGAAATGGATTGAGGTGTTGGTATGCGCGTTTCAACATGTCGACTGACCCTCGACAGTCTGTCTACAGGTATGACGTCATCTGACATGGCATCCTATTATGAGTTGTATGGTATAAACCTGTTTTTAGGTCTGGTTCAGACAATAACCTCTGTGACTTGCATTCGAGGTCGTGGGTTCGATTTCCGTAGGGACGGTCACTCTGACCTTAGTTTCTCGCAGTTTTCGCTGGTCTGGCTGCGAATGCCTGGGCGGTTTCTCATCTATCGCGATTTACTTTCCCTTTCATTTACATCTTTCACGTGTATAATCCGATGGTCTCCCTGGTTTGATTACCGTTAGTTGTTCACTCTGACATCAGATTTTCCTCGATTTCTCTGGTCTGCAGGCGAATGCCTGAGTGGTTTCTCATCGATTTCTATTTTCTTTCATTTTATTTGATTTACATCTTTCGCGTGTGCTTCTAGTCCTTTGTTTGATTTCCCTGTCGGTCGCTCACTCTATCCTGGGATTTCTCATGCTTTTCCCTGGTCTGCAGGCGAATGCCTGAGTGGTTCCCCATCTATCACGATTTTCTTTAATTTTATTTGATTTACATCTTTCACGTGTGCTTCTAGAGTCCTTTGTTTGATTTCCCTGTCGGTCGCTCACTCTATCCTGGGATTTTTCATGGTTTTCCCTGGTCTGCAGGCGAATGCCTGCGTGGTTTCCCATCTATCACGATTTTCTTTCATTTTATTTGATTTACATCTTTTACTTGTACAATTTGAAGGTTTCCCTCGTTCGATTGCCGTTGGTTGTTCCCTCTGACATCATATTTTTCGTGATTTTCCCTGGTCTGTAGGCGAATGTCTCGGTATTTTCTCATCTATCACGACTTCCTTTAATTCTATATAATTTGCATCTTTTACGTGTGCTTTTAGGGTTCAGGAGTTCGAGATCCATTGGTTGCTCACTCCTACATCATATTTTTTATGGTTTGTCCTGGTTTGCAGGCGAACGCCTGGGTGGTTTCTCATTGATTCCGTTTTCCTTTCCCTTTAAATCTTTTTCATTTAAATCTTTCACGCATGCTTCTAGAGCCCATGGTTTGAGTCCCGTTCGACGCTCGCTCTAGCCTGAGATTTTTCGTGGTTTTCCCTGGTCTGTAGGCGAATGTCTGAGTGGTTTCTCATCGATTCCGATTTCCTTTCATTCTATATAACTTGCATCTTTTACGTGTGCTTTTAGGGTTCAGGAGTTCGATACCCATTGGGTGCTCACTCCTACATCATATTTTTTATGGTTTGTCTTGGTCTGCAGGCGAACGCCGAGGTGGTTTCTCATTGATTCCGTTTTCCTTTCCCTTTAAATCTTTTTCATTTATATCTTTCACGTATGCTTCTAGAGTCCCTGATTCGCGTCCCGTTCGACGCTCACTCTAGCCTGGGATTTTTCATGGTTTTCCCTGGTCTGCAGGCGAATCCTGAGAGGTGTATGCTGTCGCGATTTCCTTCCATTCTATATAATTCACATCTTTAACGCTAACAATCTGAAGGTCTCCCTGGTTCGATTCCCATTGCTCGCTCACTCTGGTTATGGATTTTTCGTGGTTTTCCCTGGTCTGCAGGCGAATGCCTGAGTACCGTATGCTACCGCGATTTCCTTTCACTCGCATCTTTTTTGCTTCCAGGTTTCGTTGCGCAGGGGGAATGCTTGCCTCTTGCTCGGTCAACGGATCGTTCATCACCTTCACGAGTCAAGCTCTCCGAATCTGTACGATTATAGCCAAACAATACATCATCCTCGTAATACATTACACTTTCTCTAAGCACTCGAAACTCTACGGAGACGCTCAAACATCAGTGTTACACGAATTGAAATATAAGAGCTTACACGCTTCATCACCGTTTTTTAGTATTAATATTCAGTATAATTGATCAAAAAAGTTTCGTGCTTCCTGTATAAATAGAGCGAACTTGAGCACTGAACTTCATTCTGTTAATCATCTCCAAGTGACTACATCGTTGTTCTCCTAGAAAATAAGCGACCTTCTAAGTGTTATCCAGGTAAAGAGGCTAACATTTCCTTGAAGAAGGGTTAATAGGTTATATAATTGATCCAAAAAGTTTCGTGCTTCCTCTATAAATAGAGCGACCTCTAGCATTGAAATACGCAGCTCCGAGATGGCGAAGAAGAAGGTCCGCTCTGCCGACGCTCCTGCTAAGGCAGGAACCTCTTCGTCTCCTCCAGCACCCGCCGAGGAGATCTCGCCTCAGCTGCCGCTGCCTAGGGCAACCTATGCTGCAACCACCGCTTCGCCGCCAGCCAGCGCCGCTTCGCCGCGACTGCCTCGGCAGTCGCCGCGTCACTCACCGGCATCCACGCTGCCGATTCTGGGCACTTCCCAGCCACCGCAGAGCCAGCTTGTGCCTGAAGGTAGGTACAGTGCCGTCGTCCGTGGGGTCCCGAGGGACCTGCCAGCTAGGGCGGCAGCCAACAGCCTTCAAGTACTAACGCGGGTGCTATGGGGGACCACGCGAAGCCACGCCATTCCACTGTTTCCTTCTTCCTCTTTTCCATCCGGTGGAGGAGTTTTTAGTGGGTATGCCGACAATTGGTGAGTCCCACACTCTCAGTCCCGACTCCCATCGGGGCTGGGGTCAGTGATTAAATCATTTTCTCCTCCACTCGAAAAAAAATTGAAATTCATTCTGTTGATCATCTCTGAGGTGTTAACTTCGCTGTCCTCTCAGAATATAATCAAACTTCTAAAGCGTTATCAAGGTAAAGAGGCGTACATTTCCTTGAAGAAAGGTTAATATCTTATTATATCTAGAAGAAAAATGAATAAGTCCTCATATAAGGATATCATTCCTAGTGCCTCACGATATTCTTGTGATAAATGCTGTAAGAAGTTCCTCCGTGGATATGATAAAAAACGACATGAGCTACGTTGTAAAAAACTCTTCAAGCGTAAATATTGTAACGTAGCCTTCAAAGACAGTTATAAGGGTCGTCGACACGAAGATGCGTGTGAAATAAACAGACCTGAGAAGAAACGTAGATTAGAACCGACAAAGCATGAGTTATTTTCTACATTTAATGACTGTGACATGAAAGAATATGAAACTTCATTCAATGAATGCTTGAAATCATATTTTATACGTTGTGAATCAGCTAAGGACCTGAATATGTACCTGCATGAGGCGAAACAGCGGATAATCCAGGTTGTACATAAAGAGCTTGGTATTCACAAAAGTGTGAAAATTAATCTGTTAGCTGAGTCTAGATTTGTTAACAGTGTCGGAGAAACCTGTGACAAAACATTTAAAACATGGAATCAAGCTGTTTTCCTAGAAACGGATCTGGACTCTATGTTGGAAACGAAAATGAAGAAGATGGCTGAAATGGAGGAGTCTCAGCTTAAGGGTAGCAACTGGGCTCTGCTTGCTGTGGAAGGAGTTCGACTTCGTATCAACAAGTGCAACCCGTTACGAGGAAGTAGCTACATACCACTACCGCCATCTGTTGAAGCAAGAAAAGCCTGCGTAAACATCCAGAACTTTGCCGATGAGAAATGTTTCATGTACTCTATATTAGCTAAATTCATAGGGAAGAATGCCCAACGGGTGAGCAAGTACAAGCAACTTCAAAATAAATACGACTTCAGCTGTGTTTCCTAACCTACGCCACTTTCTCAAACACCTAAATTTGAGAAGCTTAACAGGATGTCTATCAACGTCTTCGGCCTGGATGAGAAGCATGAAGTGTATCCGATAAAGGTTGCTGAGACTGAACTACCTGACCATCGTGACCTCCTACTATTGAGTGACAGTAGTGGGAGACATCACTACGTTTATATAAAGAATTTTGAAAAACTTATTCGATGTCAGAAAACTATGCATAAAGCACGTGTTTATACCTGTAAGCGTTGTTTTACACATTTTGTCGATCGGTATGGACAAAGTGGACTGGAAAAACCACAAGAACATGCCACCATCTGTAATCAGCATGGTGTTGCAAGGGTAGTTATGCCTACAAAGGAGAAATCAATTGTACAATTTAAAAATTTTAAAAGGATGTTGAAACTACCTTACGTCATCTACGCAGACTTTGAAAGCATTTTCGCTCCATGTCATACATGCATACCCGATCCTGAAACTTCATATACATCCCCTTATCAGCAGCATGTTCCCATGAGTTTCTGCGTTTATGTTAAACCATCAACCAACGTTGAACATCTGGAAACTGGTCTTCCTAAGCATCCCTATGTATATCGTGGTGTTGATGCTGCTCAGAAGTTTATGGAATACCTATCGTTCCTTGAAAAGGAAATTAATAATATATACAAATCCCTCATGCCTCTGAAACTTACAGAACAACAGCAGATGGATCTCAACTCCTCTACAGTATGCTACTTGTGTGGAAAAACCTTTACTGAAGAGAACTATAAAGTACGCGACCATGATCACATCAGTGGTGAATATCGGGGAAGTCTACATAATGAATGTAATTTAGCATGTAAAACACCTAAATATATTCCAGTCTTCATGCACAACCTCAGTGGGTATGACTCACACTTCATTGTTAAGGAGCTGGGATGTATAAGTGAGCGGGTGGAAGTAATTCCTAGCTCTGAAGAAAGCTATATATCATTCTCCAAGTATGTAGGAGATATACAGCTTCGGTTTGTAGATAGTTTTCGGTTCCTGAGTACAAGCTTGGATAAGCTGGTGAAGAATCTAACATCGTACCCTGAAACACTTCGGAGAAGACAAGATGAAGTTGATGACACGTAAGGGTGTATTTCCCTATGATTACGTCACTTAATGGGATGTTTTGAACGAAACCTGCCTGCCTCCTAAGAACTACTTCTACAATAAATTGAATGAAGAAGAAATTAGTGATGCTGACTACGATCATGCTAGAAATGTATGGGAGCTGTTTAATGCAAGAAACATGGGCGTGTACAGCGACCTCTACTTAATATCTGATGTACTTCTTCTAGCTGATGTCTTTGAGACATTTAGAGATCAAACCCTCAAAACGCATAAAGTCGATCCGGCCCATTATTTTACCTCTCCAGGACTTACATGGGATGCCATGTTGCTGTATACAGGAATTCAGCTGGAACTGTTACAGGATTATGACTAATTGCTCATGGTGGAATCCGGTATAAGAGGAGGTTTATGTCAAGTCTCCAACCGTTATGCAGAGGCTAATAACGCTTACATGGACAAGTATGATCCGTCGAGACCAACCCAATTCATTACATATGAGGACGCTAATAACCAATATGTGTGGGCCATGTGTCACACCCTCCCTTATGGTGGATTTGAGTGGATATCGCCTGAAAAAATTGACTTAGAAAGACTACAAGAAGATGATCCTCATGGATATATATTAGAAGTCGATATCGAGTATCCTGCAGAACTTCACGATCTGCATAATGATTTACCATTCCTACCTGAGTGTGTGAAGCCTAAGGACTCGAGTACAAAGAAACTGATACCTCATCTTAGACCTCGAAAGAAGTATATAGTTCATTACATGGCTTTGAAACAAGCACTTAATCATGGACTACGGTTAACAAAAATTCATCGCGTGCTACAATTCCGTCAGCCACAGTGGTTAAAAACGTATGTGGAATTTAACAACAGATTACGACAAAAGGCTGCAAATGATTTTGAGAAGGATCTCTACAAACTGTTTAACAACGCCATGTTTGGAAAAACAATGGAAAACCTTCGTAACCGTATGGATATACGACTGGTGACAAATGAGAAGACTCTCGAAAAGTTAATTGCAAAGCCTACGTTTATCGATCGAACCATATATGCTGCTAATCTAGCCTCTGTACATATGGCCTCTCGTCAGATCGTATTCAACAAGCCTATATACATCGGTATGAGTGTGTTGGACATCTCCAGGACATTAATGTACCAGTATCCTTATGATGTGTTGCTGCCATATTATGGATTTGAAAACCTGAAGCTCATGTATATGGACACTGATTCGTTCATTCATCGTGTGATGACTGAAGATGTGTACCAGGACAAGCTACGTTTTCTCGAACACCTAGATACATCTGATTACCCTGTCAACCATATATGCTATTCAGCTCTAAACAAGAAGGTGTTGGGAAAATTTAAAGATGTGGTTAATGGTAAAATCATCCAGCGCTTTGTCGGAATACGACCTAAGATGTATGCCCTAGATATCCATGGCTCAATGATAAAATAGATTAAAGGCATTAAACGTAGTGCTATTAATCATTACATTACATTTGAGAGTTATGCTGACTAACTTAAAACCGGAGAAATCATCAGAACACCCATGAATCTGATCCTGTCTCGGGAGCATGCTCTTGCCACAGTGCAAGTGAATAAAATCACATTGCCTCCGTTTGATGATAAAAGAGTTATTGCTGAGGATGGAATAACGACATATGCGTATGGACATTACGCCATTACAACCAGCGCTTAAAAGAATGTAAGTCAAAGATATAGATTTTCTCGTGAGTCTACAATCTTAAAAAAATGAAGGTTATCCGTGTGCTGTGTATGCAACCATCTGACGCCTGGTGAAGAAAGAAGAAGATGGAAGGGAAGGTGGTAACCCTGCCATTAGTAGCAATCCTAGTGCTAGTCTCAAGCCTAGATAAAAAGGGGAGAGTCACCTACAACGAACTAAAATAAAGGTATGTTGGCGTAAACCTTTCAATTAAAACTCTCGAATAATAAATCCCGAATAAAACATTGCAATTTCACTAAAAGAAAGTTGAGGTTATCTCTGGTTAGCCAGATTAGGTTAGACGATGACTGAGTGGAATAGATGATGAGATGAACGTTTGGGATTGGTCAGGTTAATCTAGGCTAGGCACTCGTGTTTATTGTCTATGTTATGACGGATGGATTAGCTTAGATTACCTTAGCAATGGGCTGGTTACGTGTTGTTCTTACGTTTTGTCACGTGGTTACATAGTTGCTACGTGTTGTTACGTCGTGTGACGTTTCTGGTTACGAGATGTCACGTGATGTTGCGTGGTTACGTGCTTATGTTACTTAGTATGACGTCTTGTCATGCTTTTATGTTACGTTGTGTTACGTCTTGTTACGTGGTTACGTTAGATGATGATAGGAATGAATAGACAATGAGAAGATCCAGAACATACAAGGTGGGAATAGGTTAGGACGTATACTTCACTGTAAACCGATATACAGTTTGTCCCTCTCCGTCTCGCGCACTACTGTTTAACATATAAAAAGTTTGTAAGGTTTAGAAAAAAGTATATAAAAGTGTTGTAACGTTGGTTGAGAAATGTTTTATAATCTAATTACTCTCTGTATTACCGTATAAATCTACATTCCTCCGCCTTCTTCAACCCCTGTCTATCCTTGTACCACTCCCGTTTTCCGCATTTCTCCCATATAAACGTATACTCTACTCCTCAACCACTCTCTAGACTAGCACCTCTCCTCGTATTCCCTACCGCCCTCATATAAATGCATTTTCCTCCTTGAAGACTCTCTCAACCTAGCACCTACCTTCGTTTTCCTCGTCTCTCCATATAAACGCATACTCCGTCATTCAAACCTTCCTGCCTAATATCTCTCCTAGGTTTGCTAGCTCTCCGATATAAAAACGCTATATTCTACCCTTCAAGTCCTGTATGGTGTAGTACCTCTCCTCGTATTCCCTATCTCTTCCGTATAAAGCGTATCCCCTCCTCCTTCAGCATCAGTCTAGTCTAGCACCTCTCCTCGTATTTCCCTATCTCTCCCGTATAAGCCTATATTCCCGTCCTTCAGCATCTGTCTAGCCTATTATCTGTACACGTTTCCCCTATCTTTCCCATATAAACGCATATTCCACAACTCAAACCCTGTCTAGCCTAACACTTCTCCTCATATTCCCCTACCTCTCTCATATAAGGCGCATTCCCCTACTTCAGCCCTGTCTAGCCTAGCATCGACCCTCGTATTCCCTATCTCTCGCATATAAACGCCTACTCTGTCATTCAAACCTCCTAGCCTAATACCTCTCCTCGGTTCGCTATCTCTCCCATATAAAACGCCATATTCTACCCTTCAAGTCCTGTTTAGTATAGCATCTTTCCTTGTATTCCCTATCTCTCTCGTATAAAGCGTATCCATCCCTCCTTCAGGTTCTGACTAGGCTAGCATCAGCCCTGGTATTCCCTATCTACCCTCGTTTTCCCTATACTTTCCCATATAAACGCAAAAGTGGCCCAGCTTCTGTCTATCATACCACCTGTCCCCGTTTTCCCTATATTCCTCATATAAACGTATACCCTACTCCTTAATCTCGTCTACACTAGGACCTCCCCTCGTATACCCCATTTCTGTCGTATACAGCATATCTCACTCTCCTCGTTTTCCATATCTCTCCCATATAAACGCATTTTCCTCCTTGAACGCTCCTTCAACCTAGCTACTCCCCTCGTTTTCCTCGTCTCTTCATATCAAAAGCCATACTCTACCCTTCAAACTCTGAATAGTCTAGTAGCTCTCCCATATAAATGTCATATTCTACCCTTCAAGCCCTGTCTAGCATAGCACTTCTTCTCGTATTCCCTACCTTCACATATAAAGCACATCCCCAGTCCTTCAACCCCTGTCTTAGCCTAGCATCGATCCTCGTAGTCCCTATCTTCCCCATATAAACGCATTTTTCCCCTTGAAGGGCCGCATATACCCTCGTTTTCCCTATCCTTTCCCATATAAACGCAAAAAACTGTGCCAGCTGCCCCCTATATATGCTACTGATGAGCTTCAAGAATACCTCCTATGTACATCCATAATGTGTATAGGCCTTATGAATCGAACGTTATTACCGAAAAATATTGGGAGGATGCTGGCGAAATAATACGTTTAGTAGCACATTCTGACAATCCACAAATTTAAGCGAACAGAGTGAGTGCATGACAGAGAACAGTGAATCAAATGCTTAAGTTACTGTGAGCATTGGCAGGAAGAATGCTGAAGATCCATGTCGGATTAAATGCTCAATACCACTTAAAAGCTTAAAAAAATTAAGTATGTTTATGTAATAATTTTATTTCCTATGTTGTTGTACCCAACAGCTTTTTGTCGATTCTCTTTTTTTATCTCTGACTTTCTTTTCCAAAGAAGCATTAAAATATTAAAGAAAGAACTTTTAAATAAAATACAGTCTGGCTATTTACAGTATTCAGAGAATGTAATTTTAAAATAAATTAATCTGTAGCCCCCATAATATATTACAGCAGTCCATCAAATTGGATGTGCTTACTAGCAAGCCCTGATTTTTGTGCATTTATATTTCGGCACCTCATAACCACATCTATATAGTACTTTTCAGGTTCAATAATGCAAGTGTTTCAGTAATTCTTTTTCATATCGCAAATTATTATGGCAACCAAATTTGTGCTTTGTCAGCTGTAAATTACACTTTTAAATTTTCTTAAATATGTAGTGTTATATTTTACACAGTTATTTTTAAAGCGAGCGCTGTTTTGGCAATCTCCTATCTTAAACTCTCTTAATATTTCCAAAAGTGTTTCTTCTTCAGTGGTGCTGAAATTTTCTACTCGTTCAGGTTTTTTGCTTCCCGCGCCACTGGTAGAAAAAAATACCCTCTAAATTCTCCAGATATTTCTTCCACTACTTCCGGAAACATATACGCTGCTTGGTTTCCAAATTCGAAACCTTTAAAATCCGGTATTGTCGCGCTCACTTTTGTGGCAGATGGCGCTTTAAACGCTGCTTAGCTAAACACCGTCTAGACATGGATTTAGCAGTGCAAAGTTAAACAGCGTTTACATAATGTTTAACTGAACAGTGTTTAAGTCCTTAAACAGCGCATCGTTTTTCAAGCGGCCCTTTAGTTTCAGCTAGTTCATTATTGACAAAACGAATTCTACAATCGGATTTTGCAGTACCCATTGCGCCAATGCTGTGATAAATCCTCCTAGTTGAATCAACAGATATCATCTATGCCAAAAGACATCCAAGATGCCAGAATCACCAACAAAATTGTTCAGCATACTTTAACAAGTAGCAGAAACGACATAATTTGCGCTATAGGATAAACTTGTTGATGGAATACAGCACAATGAGCTTTGAGACGATTCGAAGAGAATGTGTGAAAATAGTTTTGGAAAAACAGCAGCTGCTAAAGGAACCAACTACACTCTAACTCAGCTGTACCTGAGAATTTGGTAATACATGCTAAATTCACACTATCCTGCCAAATTGGAGATTTCTCATTATAGGGTCCCTAAAAGAAACTTAAGGCTACTGCACTTCAAGGTTTGTGCATGAATGGTGCTGGGGGCTTACTAGAAAGTGCTTACTTTGCATATAAACAAATGAAATATCTTGAAAACTGTTGCGAGATTAAGACATCATCGTCGTTTTAGTATTAGCGTAGTATCAGGAATTATGTTAAAGACTTGAGCGCTGTTTTTCTGTGGATGGGAAAGACATTTTACGCACGCTAGTGGAGCTTGCAGTATGGGACTCCGGAACTCGCCATCGGAGTTTGGCCCTACGCACTAAAACCCCTCCACTTTTAATACGCTTAGCTTTTAGGTTCTCATGCATGTTTTAGTTGGGTCCCCATATTATCCTGGATATTAAATGAAAGAAATGATGCTGGCATGCATTGCATGCAAGCGCGTTAATGTTAATTACTTGGAATTACATATGACATGCTTCCTGAGCAATCTCGTATGGTTAGTTGTATAGTATTCTTGCAGTTGGTGTAAATGTCTAGAATATATAAATGCGTTAGGTGCCGTGCATTAGCCGAAATGTAGTGGCTCTGAATATACTTTAAAATGTGAATAAATGTTGATGTACAAGCACAATATACAAAGGATACTTGGCGTCAGCCAGTTGCCTTTTGAGGCCGGTCTGGTTTTGTTCCATTGGATGGGAAGAACGTCATATATTAAGACAGTTATTTTCCCCAAGAAGAATGCTCCCTCGTCGTCGGACTTATCCTAGCTATTGTCGCAACGTTTCGTGCACATCAAGTGGAGATCCGTTGTCATACTGCTCGTTGTTGTGACCACACAGATAAACAGCCAACCCATCTCCATGCAGTTGCATGAGTGTGTCACTCGGGGAAGCCTTAATCTCCCGGGGTCGCCTTGGCTCGGTAACACAAGGATTTCGAAGGCTACTGTATGGTCTGGAATTCTGTAACACTAGGAAGTTCAGGTAGTGAGCTGTTAGGTAGTTAAGGAGATTTTAGGAGGTTGTCTAGGAATTCTTGGATTTTAGGCTCTGATATGTCATTAAATAGTCTTTGGTCAAAAAGTGAAAGTGGTCGTTCATGTTTCTTGGCTTCTGTGTTGTAGTTGTCTAAGCCATGTATTAAAGGGTCGTGATGTGTTGTAAACTTTTGCATGTGTCAAAAGAAAGTTTCTTAATGAATTCCATCATAGTATGCCGTTTTAGTTCCTTGTGTAACATTTCCGCAGATGCGCTTACTGGCACTTTGGAACCTAAGCGTAAGAGTTTGTTTTGTAAAGTTTGACGCTTCTTAATGTGTGCTTTAGTGGTGTATCCCCATACAAACGCTGCATTGGTTAGTATTGGGCGAATTAGTGTTTTACAAGGTCATAGTCTTAGCTTGAGGTTTAGTTGGTTGTTGAAGTTTGTAAGTGGGTATAGCTTGTCTAATTGCGCATTGGCTTTCCCCCTGACATTTTCTCAGAAAATTTTACAGATGCTGTCTATTAGCTATTTTCATCTAGTGAACTAATTACCGTACCAGAAAAGGCATGTTTCAAATGAAGGCAAAATATTAATTTTATGGATTATACAACAATGCTCCATTTTCCAAACACACTGGGCAAATGACAATTAATGGTTTTATGAGCAAAATTTCCTCTCATGCTGTCATGCTTACCTGCAGCAGTCCTGATATATATTTTTTGACACAATTTTGAAGAACCTCATGTTTGTTGTAAACAGAAATGTATAAACACTGCATGGGAGTGTGTATGAATAATATGGTCAAATCTTATTCCTTCTTTATTTTCAGATATTTTGGTACCGACAGGGCGATGTGGATCCAAAATTCAAGAAATTGATTTATTTCAATGCACTTTGTATAACCTTACTTTGTATCTGTGCAAACATTTACTTCCATGGCCTATGAAGTTATATCTGTAAAATAATTAACAAGTGTTCCTGGAAACATGCGAGTATAATGTGTTTTAATCTTAAGAAAACACCTGATATGCAGATGTAAGCATAATTATTACATTGTTAAAATAAACATAACATAGCTACATATATGAAGTAATGACTTATTTTTATACTGCATTACACTATTAATTAAGTTCCACATTGCAATTGGAATGTTTACGAAACAGGTTATGCAGATTTAAGGAAGTTGTTTTACTTCACTGAACTTTATATCACTTTGCTTGGTATAGGTTTCGACATTTACTTCCTTAGGTTATGAAGTTACACTTCTAAGATAATAAACAGATGTTATAGAACGAATTCCTGAAATTAGATAATGTAGCTTAGCCTTATGAAAACTGGCGTTACTGCAGATGGAAGCTGGATTATAATATTGTTTAATATAAATATAACTACATACATGAAATAATTGATAATCTTTATATCCTGTGCGATTTTATTGTTTATTCACCTATTAACTTGAAACGTTAGCAAACCAAGCAGCCAAAATACAAGAAATTTAATTATTTTAACGCAGTTTTTGTAATTTAATTTGTATCTGTGTTAGCGTTTGCTTCCTAGCCTATGTTCAGAGTATGAATTTAGAACCTTATAATGTGATCTAGTCTTAAGAAAACAACTGAAATTGCAGGTATAATCTGATTGTTAGATTATCATTTAAAACTTGACATGCATGTAATATGAATTAACATGCTTATTTTATTATAGTTTTACACATTCTTTATTTAGTCCCCAATATCCACTAAAGGTTTTAGGAATTAGCATACAAAATTAAAGTGATGCAGTATTTCAGAACTGTCTGTATAGTCTTAAGTTACACGTGTACAACCATTTAATTTCATAGCACATGCAGTGCAATTTGTGGTTAACTTCTAAGAAAACAGTTGACATAGTAGACATTAGCTAGATTCAGGGGCAGTTCCTCAGGTGTAGCTAGTGAAGCGCTCCATCAGCTGTTTTCTAAATAGGTGCATTTGAATATAATTTAATCTCTCTTTAAACATTGTATATTTAAATATCTACTACCCACATAGATGTATATAATTTTACGAATCACTATTTTAAGACCGAAAACCGCCCTTTCAGAAGTGTTAACGCGGCAGTAGCAGGGAATAAGGAGAATGGGTTTTAAGCGAGCGAAATGGGAAAGCAGCAGTGTGCATGAGCAGAGTTGGTGAATCTAAGTAGGTTATTTAGGAGAGAGCTGGCGCAGTTTTTTTTGGCATATATGGGAAAGGATAGGGAAAACGAGGCTGGATGGGGCGGTTCAAGGAGGAAAATGGGTTTATATGGGAGAGATAGGGAATACGAAGACCGATACTATGCTAGACAGGGTTGAACGAGGGAAATACGTTCATATGGAAGAGATAGTGGAGTGGTGTTAGGCTAGACAGAGGTTTAGAAAAGAGAATGCATTTATATGTATGAGGGTATAGGAACAGGAGGAGAGGTAATTAGACTAAGGAAGTAGAGTATGCGTTTGTATGTATGAGAGGTATAGGAACGGGAGGAGAAGTGTTAGGCTACACAGAGATTGAGGAGTAGAGTATGGTTTATATGAGAGGTATAGGAAAACGAGTAGAGGTGTTAGGCTAGACAGAGCTAGACGAGTAGAGTATGGTTTATATGAGAGGTATAGGAACAGGAGGAGAGCTGTTAGGCTAAGAAGGTTGAGTATGCGTTTACAAGGAGAGACGAGAAAACGGAGAGATACTATGCTAGGATAGACAGGTGTTAAAGGTAGAATGTGTTTTATATGAGCGGTATAGGAAACCAAGGAGAGATACTCAGCTAGACAGGGGCAGGAGAGGAATGCGCTTTATGAGAGGTAGGGGATACGGGGAGTGGTGTTAGGCTAGACAGAGGTTGAGAGTAGAGTATGCGTTTATATGTATGAGAAGTATAGGAACAGGAAGAGGGGTGTTAGGCTAGACAGAGGTTGAGGAGTGGGGTATAGTTTATATGAGAGGTATAGGAAAACAAGAAGAGGTGTTAGGCTAGACAAAGGTCGAGGAGTAGAGTATGGTTTATATGAGCGGTACAGGGAAACGAGGAGAGGAGTTAGGCTACACAGAAGTCGAGGAGTAGAGTATGGTTATATGAGAGGTATAGGAAAACGTGGAGAGTCTGTAGGCTAGACAGATAGCGAAGCAGTAGGAATATGGACTTATATACACGAGAGAGAGGGAATAGGAGGGGAGGTGCTAGATTTTGAAAGCGACTTCAGACGAGAACTTCCTGGAAAGCTGTTTGTTGTCAATGCCAAGATATAAACTCTAGACAGCTATAGCACGTAACCCACTCACGTGAAAAAGTGACCCACACAGGGAAAAGCTGACCAACAAAGGGAAAAAGGTGACCAACAAAGGGGAAAAGGTGACCAACAAAGGGGAAAAGGTGACCAACAAAGGGAAAAAGGTGACCCACAAAGGGAAAAAGATGACCCGGAAAGGGAAAAAGGTGACCCATAAGGGAAAAAAGGTGACCCGCAAAGGGTAAAAGGTTACCCACAAAGGGAAAAAGGTGACCCATAAAGGGAAAAAGGTGACCCATAAAGGGAAAAAGGTGACCCATAAAGGGAAAAAAGGTGACCCGCAAAGGGAAAAAGGTGACCCATAAAGGGAAAAAGGTGACCCGCAAAGAGAAAAAGGTGACCCATAAAGGGAAAAAGGTGACCCACAAAGGGAAAAGGGTGACCCATAAAGCGAAAAAGGTGACCCATAAAGGGAAAAAGGTGAGCCATAAAGGGAAAAGGTGACCCATAAAGGGAAGAAGGTGACCCAAAAAGGGAAAAAGGTGACCCATAAAGGGAAAAAGGTGACCCAAAAAGGGAAAAAGGTGACCCACAAAGGGAAAAAGGTGACCCAGAAAGGGAAAAAGGTGAACCATAAAGGGAAAAATGTGACCCAGCAATGGGAAAAAGGTGACCCACAAAGGGAAAAAGGTGACCCTCTCAGGGACAAACGTGACCCACTCAGGGAAAAGGGCAGGGAAAAGGTGACCAAAAAAGCGAAAAAGGTGACCCAGCAAAGGGAAAAAGGTGACCAACAAAGGGAAAAAGATGACCCAATAAAGGGAAAATGTGACCCACTAACGTAAAAAGGTGAGTAATTCAGGTAGCATCACATGGTAGGACAGATTCCGGGAAGCGGATATAGCATAGTTCCGTATGATTTCACAGGTAGTTTAGATAGTATCGTAGGTATTTAGGATAATTCAAGCATCATAGGTGTTTAGAGTCACTCGGCTGGTACCACACGAGGCTAGATTTCAGGGCCAGGGCGAATCATAGCTGTGCATGATTTCACAGATAATTCAGCTAGTATCATAGGTATTTAGGCTAATTCAGTTAGTATCACAGGAGGATAGATTCTAGGGTTGGGAATAGCATAGTTTCGTATTTCACAGGTAATTCAGAGAGTATCGTAGTTATTTAGGATAATTCAAGTATCATAGGTGTTTAGAGTCACTCATCTAGTATCACAGGAGGCTAGATTCTAGGGGCAGGACGTATCATCGTTGTATATGATTTCACAGGCAATTCAGCTAGTATCGCGGGCATTTAAGCTAATTCAGCTAGTATCACAGGAGGCTAGATTCCAGAGGCTAACTGCATCATAGCTGTGCATGATTTCACAGGTAATTCAGCCAGTATCGTAGGTATTTAGGCTAATTCAGCTAGTATCACAGGAGGATAGATTCCAGGGTCGGTTATAACATAGTTTCTTATTTCACAGGTAGTTCAGGTAATATCGTAAGTATTGGAAGTAATCGACATAGTTTCACAGATATTAGTCATAATTTTGATCGGCGATTTGTATCACAGCTATTTAAGGTAATTTAAGTTGTATCAATGGTTTTTGAGTCTTTTAACAGGAAATTCAGATAGTATCACAGGTGCTCGTGCTAATTTAGAGCAGGAATTCGTATCAGAGCTAGTTAAGGTAATTTTACATGTTTAGGGTAGTAACACAGGTATTTAAGTCATAGCAGCAGCAGCCTCATTACATAACAGCTGTAGCAGAAACAGCAGCAAATCCAACAACTATAGATTCAGCATCCTCAGCAACAGGAAGCATCACAACAGCAAATACGACAGATGTAGTAGCAGATACAGCATCTATAGCAACAGCAGCTACAATGATAGCAGCAATAGATCCTACAGCTACAGAAACATCAGCCGCAGCCTGTACAATAGCCGTAGCAGAAGCAAATACAACAGCTACCGTAGCAGATACAGCAGCTATACAGCAATAGATGTAACAGATCCTACAGCTGTAGCAACATCTGCTACAATAATAGCAGTGACAACAACCGGTTACATAACAGCTGTAGCAGCAGCAGTCATCACAGCAGCTGTAACATCAAATACGAGAGCTGTAGTAGTAGATACAAGGCTGTAACATCAGCTACAAAAATAACAGCATCAGATCAGATAGCTGTAGCAGCATTAGACACAGTCAGCACAATAGCTGTAGCAGAAGCAAATACAGCAGCTATCGTAGCAGATACAGAGACTGTACAATGATGACTAGCAGATCCTACAGCAGCAGCGTCTGCTACAACAATAGCAGCAGCTGCCGCATTACATAACAGCTGTAGTTTCAGCAAGCATCACAACAACAGCAACAGCAATTACGAAAGATGTAGTAGCAGATACAGTATCTATAGCAACGGCAGCTACAACGATAGCAGCAATAGATCCCACAGCTACAGAAACAGCTTACAGCCTACACAATAGCCGTAACAGAAGCAAATACAACAGCTACTGTAGCAGATACAGCAGCTGTACAACAATAGATGTAACAGATCTTACAGCTGTAGCAACATCTGTTACAATAATGGCAGAGACAACAACCGATTTGTTCAGCAACAGCAAATACGGCAGATGTAGTAACAGATACAGCATCTATAGCAACAGCAGCTACAATGATAGCAGCAATAGATCCTACAGCTACAGAAACATCAGCCGCAGCCTGCACAATAGCCATAACAGAAGCAAATACAACAGCTACCGTAGCAGATACAGCAGCTATACGACAATAGATGTAACAGATCTTACAGATGTAGCAACATCTACTACAATAATAGCAGCGATAACAACCGGTTACATAACAGCTGTAGGAGCAGCAGCTAATCCAGCAGCTATAGATTTAGCACTCTTAGCAATAGCAAGCATCACAACAATGATATTCCAGCTGTAGATTCAGCAACAGCAGTCATCAAATACGAGAGCTGTAGTAGTAGATACAATGCTGTAACATCACCTACAACTATAACAACAATAGATCCTGCAGCTGTAGCAGCATTAGACACAGTCAGCACAATAGCTGTAGCAGAAGCAAATACAGCAGCTTTCGTAGCAGATACAGAGCCTGTACAACAATAGCTGTAACAGATCCTACAGCTGTAGCAGCATCTGCTATAACAATAGCAGCAGCAGTCGCATTACATAACAACTGCTGCAGCAGCTAGAGATTTAGCAGTGTTAGCAATAGCAAGCATCACAGCAATGATATTCCAGCTGTAGATTCACCTACCACAGCAACAGCAGTCATCACAACAACATCAACAGTAAATACGACAGATGTAGTAGCAGATACAGCATCTATAGCAACAGCAGCTACAACGATAGCAGCAATATATCCTGTAGCTGTAGAAGCATTAGACACAGTCAGCACAATAGCTGTAGCAAAAGCAAATACAATTGCTATCGTAGCAGATACAGCAGCTGTACAACAATAGATGTAACAGATCCTACAGCTGTAGCAACATCTGATACAATAATAGCTGCGACAACAACCGGTTACATTACAGCTGTAGCAGCAGCAGCAGCTAATCCATTTTTTGTTCAAATGTAGCAGATTTATCAGTTAAATCATTACTTCATTAAACAAGGATTGTAAGGGTAGACGTCTCTTCCATTTATATCGGCCTGAGACTAACACTAGTATTTGCTGCTAATGACAATGCCTACCGCCTCCCCTTCCATCTTCTCGTTTCTTCACCATCTGTCTGCTATGTGCATACACAGCACACGAGTGAACTTTAATTTTTTTAACATTGTAGACTCGCGGAGATCATCAAAGGGATTCAATATAATTTTATTCACTGGCACAGTAGTAACAGCGTGCTTTCGTGATAAGATTAGATTCATAGGCGTTCTGATAATTTCTCAGGTTTTAAGGCAGTTTTTATAGATGTCAAACGTAATGTACTGCTTAATAGCACTACGTTTTATACCCTTAATCTTTTTTACCATTGAGCCATGGATATCTAAGGCAAACATCTTAGCTCGTAGTCTGACAAAGCGGGGGAAGATTTTACCATTAGCCTCATCTTTAGATTTCCCAAGCACTTTGTATAGAGCTGAATAGCATATATAGTTGTAGGATAATCAGCAGTATCCAGATGCTCAAGTAAACGTAACTTGTCATGGTACACATCTCCAGTTGTTACACGATGAATGAATGAATAAGTATCCATGTACATAAGCTTCAGGTTTCAGCTCCGTAATATGGTAACAGCTCATCATAATGATAGTGATACATTGTCATGGAGATGTCCAACACACTCATACCAATGTATATAGGCTTGTCGAGAGGCCATATATACAACAGCTAGAATAGCAGCATATATTGCCCTATCGATAAACGTAGGCTTGGCGATCAGCTTCTCTAGAGTATTCCCATTTATCACCAGTCGTATATCCATACGATCAGGCAGATTATCCATAGTTTTTCCAAACATGACGTTGTTAAAGAGCTTGTAGACGTCCTTCTCGAAATCATTTGCAGCGTATTGTAATAGCCTGTTGTTAAATTCCACATAAGGTTTTAACCACTGTGACTGTTGGAATTGCAGCACACGATGGTGTTTTTTAGTCGTAACCCATGATTAAGAGCTTGCTTCAAAGCCATGTAATGTACTACATACTTCTTTCGAAGTCCAAGACGAGGTATCGGTTTCTTTGTATATGATTTCAATGGTTTCATACACTCAGGCAGGAAAGGTAGATCGTTGTGTAGATCGTGAAGTTCTATAGGATGCTTGATGTCTATGATGTCACACCCAGAGACAGGATGTCTGGCAGTATCAAACACGTTTAAACTCGTCTCGTGACTACCTGTATATGCTGTCACACAAACAAGAGATGTATTCCCACACGCTCATTCAGTCAGATGTTCCAATCAAAGCCTACCACCACCCATTAGACTAAAGCTAGCACAATCTCTATTATCAAAATACTTAAAAGTTGCGACGGTTTTTATCTTGTATTTATTTATTTATTTAGCCCCACGTTTGGGAGCCAATTTGCGATGGTTTTTATGTTATATTTATTTATTTATTGAGCCCCACGTTTGGGAGCCAATTTGCAGTTGTAATAATGTTAATGTTATTTAACATTATTGTAGCCCCACGTTTGGGAGCCAATTTGCGATGGTAAATTTATAATCTTATTTGTGTATGTGTGTTTACTTCACGGGTTATGCCATTTTGTGACGTAATTCTTTGTTAGGTTTGTAGCTCCATCTGGTGTTAGCAATTTGCGGTAGTATTAGTGTTTGTTTGAAAAAATGCTACTGTTATTTTATTTAATTTTGGTTTACTGTCCTCCGGCTGGCTATGATCTTTTCGGTCGAGCACTTCTCTTTATACAGGTTGTGTAAACGGAAAGGAATCTTTTATCCAAAGATAACACTGATGAAGGAATTTGTTTTATACTTTTTATTGTCGAACACAGTCACTATCACATTTACACATTGATCTTGACACTCGCCAAACTGAAACTGTTATAACAACTTCTTACTGATCACTTTTAATTCACGTACTTCAACCTTTTGTATAATTAACTTTACCATACTTGAGAATTTTCATAACTCTTATACGCGTAACTTGCGAATCGATAGCCGACGTGTAATATTTCTGCTGGACTGAAGGCGACGTGTATCATACAAATATTTTCGACGAACTGACGGGGTCTATCTCTAACCTAGCCCTTTTATACTCATACACCCCGATATGCCTAAAGATTATAACTGAGCTGCAATTGGCTAATAAAACGCGCCAACATTAGCGTCTATGTTTATATCCAATGAAAATTATGAATACATATGCTCTAGGGAAATGTTCCAGAAGATTTTAAAGGAAAACGCGCCAACATTACGTAACTTCCTCGTTTCCAATAATGATAAACAGCTCACCCCCTCGCTGCATTATTGCACGCTATTATTGTCAGTTTCAGTAAGGCAGTATAAACTTACTTCCCAACAATAATTACAATCAACAAACATCTCAAATCAATGTCACATAATAATGCATATTCATACTGTAATCACTCTTTACATTTAAATAATTTGTGATACAAATTACTGCATCATATGCCCCACTAGAAACATAATTATAACTATTTACAACTTGTTTGGAAATTTTATAATTGGGTTTTTAGTCTCCTAAATCTTGGAACACACGCTATCACTTTCACTTAACACTTCACACGTATTTAACACTCGACATATGTTTTGTCTTTATCTTACCACTATTTACTGGCTCTGGTTTAATGTGTTTAGACTTTAATCTGACATTACAATTTTTTTATATAGCAAATACTGTACCCTGAATTATTTAATTACTGTTACAAAATTGTTTACTTTCTTAAGTTGTTGACAAAAATTTGTGCATTTAAGAATTTTTGTAATTACTATACATACTTACTAATATATTCACCCTGTACACAAATATATTTACATCTCTTAAATCTAGGCACTGTTTCACATGTTCTGTTTGCTACATAAATATTTGTTTTAATTACTTTTACCCCATTTTTGTTGTTTTGTACTGTATATTCACAATACTCTTGGAATTATATCTACGTACTTTACTTTAATATAACATCATGCTTTATTTCAAATGCTGTTACAGTTACTAATAAAATGTTATTTTCCTTTTAAACATTTAGTTATGTCCAAAATTTATTTCGCCTTTCTTATGACATACATACATAATTAACCCTCTTACGTTCCAATACATTGCTCTGCATTTCCTCTTTAACTATCCAGCATTTACTATTTATCATCTTTGTCTTCTGTTTCACCTTTATCGTCATTGTTGTATGGTTTCAGCATCTCAATATGGAACTTTCCAATGCTTTTTCGAGTTGCTGGATTACATAACTCATATGTATTTGTTCCATATACTTCAACAACTTCATATGGTCCATGGTATTTGAGAAACATTTGCCAATAAAGTTTATTTGCTTTATCCGACAATTTCTTGGTTTTAACCAAAACTAAATCTCCTATTTTGATCCTCCATTCCTTTCTCTTCTTTTCTTCATGTTTAATTTTTCTTTTTATGGCCTTTCTCTTCATCCTCTCGAATGCTTTTCGGAACATCTCTTCTTCTGTTTGTGGTATCGAGTGCGCATCTGGAATGGCTTCTGAAATTTTCTTACACATTGTATTGATCTTCTTTCCTAACTTATGTTCACATGGTTTGTATCCTGTCACATTGTTTACGGTTTCATTTAGTAGATTCTGAACGAAATTCACGTATCCATACCATTGAGTTTGTTTTCGATGACACAGCACCCTTAAATAATTTGAAATTTCCTTAATTTCCCTCTCCACTGGGTTGGAGTTCGGTCTGTATCTTGACGAAAAATATTGTTTAATGCCATTTTCTTTCAGTCCATCCATAAATTTTTTTCCTGTGAAGTACGAAGCATTATCGCTCAATACAGATTGGATCGTTCCTTCTTCTATCACATATGACTTGAGTAGTCTATTCAAACATGCTAAACCTGTAGGTTTTCTCAAAGGGTAAATTCTTACATATTTGCTGAATATATCATAACAGACAAATATATATTTGTTTCCAAATTGACTTGGAGGCATCGGACCATGAATATCGATACTAATTACACATCTCGGCTTATCCCTTATAACCGAATTAGTTTCAAATGCATATGCTGCATTTATTTGCTTTGCCTTCTGACACAGGTTACAGCACGATATAAATTTCCGCACTTTCTGACGCAATTTGGATATGTATAAATTTTCTAAAATCACAGAAGTTGTCCGGTCCGTCCCTGAGTGTGCTAACCCTTCGTGAAAATTCTTAATTAGTTCATTTTCCATGCTTTTCGGAACCATTACCTTCCAACTAGGCATTTCTTTTCCATGCTTCTTGTATAATGTCCCATCCCGAATTCCTACAATTTCTTTCTTTGCCTCCTCAATTAATGGTGCATTTTCTTTAAGTTCAAATAATTTTGCGTCCTCATTTTGAATTTCACCCATATTTTTCAATTTTCTTATCATTTCTTTGCTTAAAGGAATTTCAATTGTCAATATTTTGACTTCATTTCTAGGCCTTTCAATATTTTCGGGAATTTGTGGGTTGTAGTTCAATCTTGATAGCAAATCACTGAAGGTATTATTTTTGCCAGGAATGTGTATAATCTCAATATCGAATGCAGATATTGCATGAATGTATCTAGCAAGTTTTCCACTACATAATCTACACCGTTGTATGAAAGTTAAGCTGATGTGGTCTGAATATACTTTCACCTTTTGCTGATAAATATAGGTTTTAAAACGAATTAATGAGAAATATAATGCTCCAATTTCTAACTGAGTTACTGAAGAATTCCGCTCAATATTTGTAAGTCCTCTAGAAGCTGTACTAATGACGTGAAAGTCATTGTTGATGTCTCGCTGTCCTAAAATTCCGGCGTATCCTTGCATTGATGGGTCGACATAAATCTCATATTCCAAATCTTCTCTGGGCCTCTCGAGTAATATGGACTTAGCAAGGAGTTCTTTTACTCTCTCAAAATATTTTTGATGATCGTCTGTCCATTTCCACTTATTGTTCTTTCGGAGTAGCTGCCGCAGTGGTTCTATTTCAGCCGAATATCTTGGTAAAAACTTACTCTGAAAGTTCAATACCCCTAAGAGACGTCTAATTTGTTTGACGTTCCTTGGTGATGGAATTTTCATTATTGCTTCAATTCTCTTTTGGTCGGGTCTTATACCTCGTTCATCCACTACATAACCCAGAAAATTTATTTCCTTGACACAAAATTTTGATTTTTGTATGTTTACAGTCATACCATGTTGTTGCAGTTTATTTAACACGTAATGAACATTATTCATGTGTTCTTCAAATGTTTGACTAATGATTAGGAAGTCGTCAATATACTTTATTAAAAAGTCATCTGCAGAATTTCCAAAGATACTGTGAATGGCTCTCAAAAATCCACTTCCTGAGTTTTCTAAACCAAAAGGATTTACACAAAAACGATACTGGATCCCCGAGTATTGAAATGAAGTGTAATCACGCACTTGTGGATGTAATTCCACTTGCCAATATGAAGCAGTGAGGTCAATGGATGTCAGAAATCTCCCTCTTGAAAGTTTCGTAATTAGTTGTTCAATTCCCTCACTTTGAAAATGATCTGGTTTCATATATTTGTTGACATATCTACCGTCTAAAGTTAATCTCAAACTACCATCTCGGTTAATACTCCAGCAGATTGAATTTATATACTGAGAATTACTTTGCTCAATAATCCCATTTTCTAACATGCTATTTATTAGTTGTCTAGCTTTATCCCGAAGACTTATAGGTAAATTGTCATACTTGTGCCTATATGGTGGTACGTCTTCTACTTGAAATGTATGCTGATATACATTACATCTGCCTGGGATATTACTAAATACTGAAATATTGTTCATCAAAACATCCTGAAGGATTTGTTTTTGCGTTATCGTAATATTATAAGCTTCTTCACACTTGTGTATTATTTCCTCATTTCTCTTCTCTTCCCAGCTGTTGTCCGTCTCGCTCACATGGTCGTCTTTTGTTTGGATTGTAAGTTTCTCTACTTTCTCTGGCATTTCTGCTAGCTGTTGAAAATATGGCGTGGTATTCCCTTCATATTCTGTGACTACCTGCTTTATCTGACTATTTGTATCAGTCTCTGTTATTTGCACAAAAAACTCTTGGTCACAAAGATTTTTCTCATCCTTTGTCATCTCAATCACAGAAACTTTCTCTTTTATAAAAGGTACCTTTATTTCTCTATCTTCTTTTGTTATTTTTAACTCTTCATGTTTAAAATCTATACGTGCTTCATATTCATGTAGGAAGTCACATCCTATAATTATGTCACAAATCAGATGGTTTACAATTAGAAACATAACCTCAAAATTCTCTCCGCCGATAAGTATGTTAAGTAGAGCTTGTGTTTTTATGACCTGTGTCGTTCTTCCGATTGCAACACGACAAACTAAATTACTAGTGGGAAGAGCCATAATTTTGTTACCTTCATTAATCAAATTTATGTAAAATTTCTGTGAGCAAATTGAAGCTGATGAACCAGAATCTATAGTTGCAATGATCTCTTTCTTCGCAATTTCCATCCTAACATGGGGTGACTCGAAATTTTCTCCCTTATCTTTTTTTGCTGCAATCTTATTACAGGGTGTGTGTGTAGGCATATTATTTGTATTGGTAATGGATACTGAATTATTAAAGACGTCCTGAGAACCTACTGCACAGGAGTCTATTAACAGTTTTCCTGGTTACTTCCATGTTCACGTACGGGACTGCCATTCCTAACAGGAGCTAAATCTATCTCATTGTCGCTACCATTGTTTTGAGTTCCCCTTCCTCGAGTTCGAAATCCTCGATTTCTGAAATTATGTCCCCTTGGCACATAATTTTCTTGCCGTTCCTCAGATCTTTCCCGGTTATTGTTTTCCCTCCAGTGAGTGAAATTTCCTCTTTGTCTAATGTACCGCCTTCCATAATTTTGCCCTCTTTCCGGCAATCTTTCTGTCCTGACATAATTTATTTGTTCCTGTCGACCTGGTCTCCCATCTATCCTCGATCTTTCAAATTGTGGAACGTATGATTGATACCGTTGTCTGGTATTATTCTCATGACGCCTGTCTTGTCCTCTACTTTGCTGATAACTACCTTGGTAATTTCGTCTATCTCGCACATCTAAAAATCTATGCTCCCACTCTCGAGATATATCTTCTTCCTGTTGTTCCAAAGCTGTCATTAATTCTGTCATCTCATAGATGCTACGTGGATTTGCAATTAATAAGCAATTTTGTATCCTTAAGGCATAATGCCTTGTGAGCAAACTCACAAAATCTTCCTCATTGATTGGAGGTGACAAGTTCCTAACCTGACTTGCATGTTTCAGTAAGTAATCAGTCATTGATATTCCCTCTCGTGGATCAAATTGACCATGACTAAGCATTGCTCGAATTCTGTGCTGTACCGTAACATTCCAAAATCTGTTCATGAATAACCTCTTAAAGGAATCATATGAAATTTCACCCCCTGATACCATTTGTAACCAATCTAGAGTTTTCTGGTCCAAACATCTTTTGACAACTATCATTTTTAATGCTTCAGGTATCTTTTTAATTTGAAAATACTCTGATAAGTCTGCAATAAACTGTACTGGACTGGAGTTTTCATTAAATTTTGGAAGTGGAAAATCACTTAAGATATGATTGTAATTTTGCAAATTCCCTACTCCCACATTTAAATTTTCTAGTGTTACTTGTGCACTCTGAGTTTCAGCATTAGCTATAGATGAAGCTGCAGCATCACTCACATTATTTGTCATACCTGATGAGCTACCTCTATCATTATTTTGTACATCAGATACATTAACATCACATATATTTAACCTTGAATTTAATTCTAACCTATTTACAGTACCTTGCAGATTTTCTATTGTCTGTTCCAATTTTTTATTATTCTCATTTTGAACAGCTTGGCGTTTGTTAATTTCAGAAGTTAGCTTTTGATTCAAATCTTTAGACAAATCTTTAACTTCTTCAGACAATTTATTTCTTTGTGTTTCTGACTCCTTCTGAATTTAAGATATTTCCCCTCTGAAATTAACTTGCACCTGAATTAAATCTGCATTTGTAGCCTCCATCATCTCTCTTAACTCATTTGAAATGCTACTCATTCGGCTACCTAACTCTGTACATTTTACATCAACATGTTCTATTTTATTACTAACCTCACTTTTTTGGTAGATATTTCCCTGCTCATGTCTAACATTTTCTTTGAAACTTCCCCTATCTCATTTACTATCATTTCCTGATTTTCTTTTCTCATTCTCATCATACTTCTGTCTAGCTCCATGAATTTCTTTTCAATTTCTTCCCTGTTTTGATCTATTTTCTTTTCTAATTTCTCATTACTTTTACCAATATCTTGAGTTAGTTTTTCTAATTTCTCATTAGTCTTACCAATATCTTCCCTCAATTCTTTCTTATTCTGATCTAGTTTTTGTTCTAAACTCTTACTAATATCTTCCCTTAATTTCTCATTATTCTGTTCCATACTCTGAGTTAATTTTTGTTCTAATTTCTCAATATTCTTATTTACTGTTTCGCCAAAATTTCTCCTCATTTCCATCATCATACAAGCATCAAAATGAACATTTCCTGCTATTTTATTCTGACTTTCTTCACTAACATTTCCTCCCTCAAATTCTACATTGTTTGAGCTATTTTCTGTAACCTGTATTGAATTACAGCTAACTGTTGCATTATCCCCTTCCATTATTGTTTCTTCAATATTATTAGTAGCCATTGTTTTCTTTATCCTACCGCTCCTAAGGTACATTTAAATTTTTTACCCTTTTTTTAGAATTAACATAACACTTTTCTAACCTTTCTGATGCTATCTGCTGATATTGCTTTGATGTCCAGCTTTCTGCCCCTCTCTCCTAGATTTGTATGTCGCTTCTGCGTCGTATTATGATGAATCTACGTCGTTTTGGTGTCCTGCAGTTGAGTTCCCCTGTTGCCTTGTAATCTTGGAATTACGATGTCCACTCATCCGCGTCGTCTGTCGTCCCTATAGTTGCTTCTGGAATCTGCATCTTGTAGTTCAGTTCACTACTCCATTCGTTCCACGTCCTGGTTCCTTCGCCCCTTCCTGGTTATTCTGCTCCTTTCCTGGTCATTCTTCTCCTTTCCTGGTCATCGTGCCCCACGTTCTGGGTGCCAATTTGTAGTGGTTTAGTGCTTAAGTAATGTTTTTACGTAAATTCTTAGAACTTAAAGATCTTATATTGTGCTGCTTTTGTTTTGTTTGGTTACATAATTTTAATTGCCCCAAGTATGGGAGCCAATTTGCGACGGTTTTTATGTTTTATTTATTTATTTATTTAGCCCCACGTTTGGGAGCCAATTTGCGATGGTTTTTATGTTATATTTATTTATTGAGCCCCACGTTTGGGAGCCAATTTGCAGTTGTAATAATGTTAATGTTATTTAACATTATTGTAGCCTCACGTTTGGGAGCCAATTTGCGATGGTAAATTTATAATGTTATTTGTGTATGTGTGTTTACTTCACGTGGTTATGCCATTTTGTGACGTAATTCTTTGTTAGGTTTGTAGCTCCATCTGGTGTTAGCAATTTGCGGTAGTACTAGTGTTTTTTTGAAAGAATGCTACTGTTATTTTATTTAATTTTGGTTTACTGTCCTCCGGCAGGCTATGATCTTTTGGGTCGAGCACTTCTCTTTATACAGGTTGTGTAAACGGAAAGGAATCTTTTATCCAAAGATAACACTGATGAACGAATTTGTTTTACACTTTTTATTGTCGAACACAGTCACTATCACATTTACACATTGATCTTGACACTCGCCAAACTGAAACTGTTATAACAACTTCTTACTGATCACTTTTAATTCACGAACTTCAACCTTTTGTATAATTAACTTTACCATACTTGAGATTTTTCATAACTCTTATACGCGTAACTTGCGAATCGATAGCCGACGTGTAATATTTCTGCTGGACTGAAGGCGACGTGTATCATACAAATATTTTCGACGAACTGACGGGGTCTATCTCTAACCTAGCCCTTTTATACTCATACACCCCGATATGCCTAAAGATTATAACTGAGCTGCAATTGGCTAATAAAACGCGCCAATATTAGCGTCTATTTTTATATCCAATGAAAATTATGAATACATATGCTCTAGGGAAATGTTCCAGAAGATTCTAAAGGAAAACGCGCCAACATTACGTAACTTCCTCGTTTCCAATAATGATAAACAGCTCACCCCCTCGCTGCATTATTGCACGCTATTATTGTCATTTTCAGTAAGGCAGTATAAACTTACTTCCCAACAATAATTACAATCAACAAACATCTCAAATCAATGTCACATAATAATGCATATTCATACTACAATCACTCTTTACATTTAAATAATTTGTGATACAAATTACTGCATCAAAGTAAAGGCTTAAAATGTAACGAAGAAGATTTTCCCCCTTATTTACTTAAATGTATGTATATACTACATTATTTCATGTTTTCATTCCCTTTTAAATTCTTCCTTTCCATCTTCCCATAGAAAGACCATTACATTTCACTGCAATCACCAGAAAAGCAGTTTTTCCAGAGTTACACAGATTCTAAGCTTCTAAATCGAACCCGGTAATACTTTTAATAAATGTATTTTTAGTAACTTAGCTCCCCCACATCAGCATCTGCCATTTAATCTTTATTCGAACCTGATATGATTCATAGGCTTGAAGATATATGAAATCACCTCTTCGGGATTCGATCTGAGTACTTTAAAGTAATTTTTATAATGATAACGATATTTAGGAACAATGTTATCTGTTTACGTTTACCTTGACATGTCTATCTAAATTAAATTACGAGTTATTAAATTTGCAAGTAAATTTCATTGAATCGGTATTCGAACCCAGAACACCAGGAACAAACTAATTTATAATATTAGCTTTACATGTTAAACAAAGCTATATGCAGTTACGCTATCAATCTAAGTGATATATTCTAGAGTATAGAGGAAAATTAAGGAAATCATTAAAAGATGGGGATTCGAACCAATTACAACTGATGAGCAATTATATACAGCAATAATCACCCAGTACAGAACCTATCAATCATGCTTTGGTCCACTCCTCTACCTTGCTTAGTTCCCGAGATAATGGAGATTTAAAAATTAAGGATCGAACCCAACACACCAGGTACCGAAGTGTGCATTCGAAAGAAACAATCTAATAACATAAATGTAATAAGGTTTATTTGACGTCTTTATCTTAAGTAGTTTATGAGTTATTAAATTTATAAGTAAATTACATTTTATCGGTATTCGTACCCATAACACCAGAAACAAAATTATTTACAATATTAGTTTGATATGTTTAAAAGAGCTGTATGCAGTTACAGCATCAATCTAAGTGATATATTCTAGAGTATAGAGAAAAATTAAGGAAGTGATTAAAAGTTCGGGATTCGAACTAAGGCTAACTGATTGACAGTTATATGTGGTATTAATTACGCATTATAACAGCTATCAAACATGCTTTAGTCCACGCGATTATCTGTCTTAGTTTTTGAGAATAAATTTTATTTAAATAAATAAATACAAGATAAAAACCGTCGCAACTTTTAAGTATTTTGATAATAGAGATTGTGCTAGCTTTAGTGTAATGGGTGGTGGTAGGCTTTGAATGGAACATCTGACTGAATGAGCGTGTGGGAATACATCTCTTGTTGGTGTGACAGCATATACAGGTAGTCACGAGACGAGTTTAAACGTGTTTGATACTGCCAGACATCCTGTCTCTTGGTGTGACATCATAGACATCAAGCATCCTATAGAACTTCACGATCTACACAACTATCTACCTTTCCTGCCTGAGTGTATGAAACCATTGAAATCATATACAAAGAAACCGATACCTCGTCTTGGACTTCGAAAGAAGTATGTAGTACATTACATGGCTTTGAAGCAAGCTCTTAATCATGGGTTACGACTAAAAAAAACCATCGTGTGCTGCAATTCCAACAGTCACAGTGGTTAAAACCTTATGTGGAATTTAACAACAGGCTATTACAATAAGCTGAAAATGATTTCGAGAAGGGCGTCTACAAGCTCTTTAACAACGTCATGTTTGGAAAAACTATGGAGAATCTGCCCGATCGTATGGATATACGACTGGTGATAAATGGGAATACTCTAGAGAAGCTGATCGCCAAGCCTACGTTTATCGATAGGGCAATATATGCTGCTATTCTAGCTGTTGTATATATGGCCTCTCGACAAGCCTATATACATTGGTATGAGTGTGTTGGACATCTCCAAGACAATGTATCACCATCATTATGATGTGCTGTTACCATATTACGGAGCTGGAAACCTGAAGCTTATGTACATGGATACTTATTCATTCATTCATCGTGTAACAACTGGAGATGTGTACCATGACAAGTTAAGTTTACTTGAGCATCTGGATACTGCTGATTATCCTACAACTATATATGCTATTCAGCTCTAAACAAAGTGCTTGGGAAATCTAAAGATGAGGCTAATTGTAAAATCTTCCCGCGCTTTGTCGGACTACGAGCTAAGATGTTTGCCTTAGATATCCATGGCTCAATGGTAAAAAAGATTAAGGGTATAAAACGTAGTGCTATTAAGCAGTACATTACGTTTGACATCTATACAAACTGCCTTAAAACCTGTGAAATTATCAGAACGCCTATGAATCTAATCTTATCACGAAAGCACGCTGTTACTACTGTGCAAGTGAATAAAATTATATTGAATCCCTTTGATGATCTCCGCGAGTCTACAATGTTAAAAAAATTAAAGTTTACTCATGTGCTGTGTATGCACATAGCAGACAAATGGTGAAGAAACGAGAAGATGGAAGGGGAGGCGGTAAGCATTGTCATTAGCAGCAAATACTAGTGTTAGTCTCAGGCCCATATAAAGGGAAGAGACGTCTACCCTTACCATCCTTGTTTAATGAAGTAATGATTTAACTGATAAATCTGCTACATTTGAACAAAAAATGGATTAGCTGCTGCTGCTGCTACAGCTGTTATGTAACCGGTTGTTGTCACTGCTATTATTGTAGCAGATGTTGCTACAGCTGTAGGATCTGTTACATCTATTGCTGTATAGCTGCTGTATCTGCTACGGTAGCTGTTGTATTTGCTTCTGCTACGGCTATTGTACAGGCTGCGGCTGATGTTTCTGTAGCTGTAGGATCTATTGCTGCTATCATTGTAGCTGCTGTTGCTATAGATGCTGTATCTGCTACTACATCTGTCGTATTTGCTGTTGTGATGCTTCCTGTTGCTGAGGATGCTGAATCTACAGTTGTTGGATTTGCTGCTGTTTCTGCTACAGCTGTTATGTAATGAGGCTGCTGCTGCTATGACTTAAATACCTATGATACTACCCTAATCATGTAAAATTACCTTAACTAGCTCTGATACGAATTCCTGCTCTAAATTAGCACGAGCACCTGTGATACTATCTGAATTTCCTGTTAAAAAGACTCAAATACCATTGATACAACTTAAATTACCTTAAATAGCTGTGATACAAATCGCCGATCAAAATTATGACTAATATCTGTGAAACTATGTCGATACCTCCAATACATACGATATTACCTGAACTACCTGTGAAATAAAAAACTATGTTACAACCAATCCTGGAATCTATCCTCCTGTGATACTAGCTGAATTAGCCTAAATACCTACGATACTGGCTGAATTACCTGTGAAATCATGCACAGCTATGATGCAGTTAGCCTCTGGAATCTAGCCTCCTGTGATACTAGCTGAATTAGCTTAAATGCCCGCGATACTAGCTGAATTGCCTGTGAAATCATATACAACGATGATACGTCCTGCCCCTAGAATCTAGCCTCCTGTGATACTAGATGAGTGACTCTAAACACCTATGATACTTGAATTATCCTAAATACCTACGATACTCTCTGAATTACCTGTGAAATACGAAACTATGCTATTCCCAACCCTAGAATCTATCCTCCTGTGATACTAACTGAATTAGTCTAAATACCTATGATACTAGCTGAATTATCTGTGAAATCATGCACAGCTATGATTCGCCCTGGCCCTGGAATCTAGACTCGTGTGGTACTAGCCGAGTGACTCTAAACACCTATGATGCTTGAATTATCCTAAATACCCACGATAGTATCTAAATTACCTGTGAAATCATACGGAACTATGCTATATCCGCTTCCCGGAATCTGTCCTACCCTGTGATGTCACCTGAATTACTCACCTTTTTACGTTAGTGGGTCACATTTTCCCTTTGCTGGGTCACCTTTTTCCCTTTGTTGGTCACCTTTTACCTTTGCTGGGTCACCTTTTTCCCTTTTTTGGTCAGCTTTTCCCTGCCCTTTTCCCTGAGTGGGTCACGTCTGTCCCTGAGAGGGTCACCTTTTTCCCTTTGTGGGTCACCTTTTTCCCATTGCTGGGTCACATTTTTCCCTTTATGGTTCACCTTTTTCCCTTTCTGGGTCACCTTTTTCCCTTTGTGGGTCACCTTTTTCCTTTTTTGGGTCACCTTTTTCCCTTTGAGGGTCACCTTTTTCCCTTTTTGGGTCACCTTTTTCCCTTTGTGGGTCACCTTTTTCCCTTTATGGATCACATTTTTCCCTTTGTGGGTCAGCTTTTTCCCTTTATGGGTCACCTTTTTGTCTTTGTGGGTAACCTTTTTCCCTTTGGGGTCCCCCTTTTTCTCTTTATGGGTCACCTTTTTCCCTTTCCGGGTCACCTTTTTCCCTTTGTGGGTCACCTTTTTCCCTTTGTTGATCACCTTTTCCCCTTTGTTGGTCACCCTTTCCCTGTGTGGGTCACCTTTTTAAATGAGTGGGTTACGTGCTATAGCTGTCTAGAATTTATGTCCTGGCATTGACAACAAACAGCTTTCCAGGAAGTTCTCGTCTGTAGTCGCTTTCAAGGTCTAGCACCTCCCCTCCTATTCCCTATCTCTCGTGTATATAAGTCCATATTCCTACTGCTTCGCTATCTGTCTAGCCTACCGACTCTCCACGTTTTCCTATATCTCTCATATAAACCATGCTCTGCTCTTCGACTTCTGTCTAGCCTAACTCCTCTCCTCGTTTCCCTGTACCTCTCATATTAACCATACTGTACTCCTCGACCTTTGTCTAGCCTAACACCTCTCCTCGTTTTCCTATACCTCTCATATAAACTATACTCTACTCCTCAACCTCTGTCTAGCCTAACACCAATCCCCGTATCCCCTACCTCTCATAAAGCGCATTCCTCTCCTGCCCCTGTCTAGCTGAGTATCTCTCCTTGGTTTCCTATACCGCTCATATAAAACACATTCTACTTTTAACACCTGTCAATCCTAGCATAGGATCTCTCCGTTTTCTCGTCTCTACTTATAAACGCATACTCAACCTCCTTAGCCTAACAGCTCTCCTCCTGTTCCTATACGTCTCATATAAACCATACTCTACTCCTCTAGTTCTGTCTAGCCTAACACCTCTACTCGTTTTCCTATACCTCTCATATAAACCATACTCTACTCCTCAATCTCTGTGTAGCCTAACACTTCTCCTCCCGTTCCTATACCTCTCATACATACAAACGCATACTCTACTTCCTTAGTCTAATTACCTCTCCTCCTGTTCCTATACCCTCATACATATAAATGCATTCTCTTTTCTAAACCTCTGTCTAGCCTAACACCACTCCACTATCTCTTCCATATGAACGTATTTCCCTCGTTCAACCCTGTCTAGCATAGTATCGGTCTTCGTATTCCCTATCTCTCCCATATAAACCCATTTTCCTCCTTGAACCGCCCCATCCAGCCTCGTTTTCCCTACCCTTTCCCATATATGCCAAAAAAACTGCGCCAGCTCTCTACTAAATAACCTAATGATCTACTCTCTGCTCTGAGATGTTCAGCTGCACTGTTTACGTCAGGACGCCATGACAACTAACTCAAGCTTGGACTTGAGCACCTCGTAAAAACTACCTGCTTCGAGACTACAGTGAAGCTAAAGTCCTGGATTTTCTGGATTAGAAAGATCCCTTATAGAGGCTCCTCGGCGGTCATTGACACTTCTGAAATCTTTTGTAGACCTGCAAATATCCCTTCCGTCGGATAACGGAGTGTCTTCCCTCTCAAATCACTTTTCAAACTTCAAGCTTTCTGACTGATCCTTGAGTATCAGTTCAGTTCATGTGCGAAAACAATCTGAACCCAGTGATTATTGTTGTGTGTATGTTCTTGGAAGTTCGTAATGCGAATTTAAGTATCAACAATAAGTTTGTCTTAAAGACGTTTAAACCATTGTCAATTTGCAAATAATCCACAAAATGACATAGTGTGTTGCATGTCACAAAAATCTTTTTCGTGGTGGACTGGGGACGAGACATGATATTTGAGGGTAGACTTGAGCCAGTTCTTAGTGTATCGGCAATTGAAGTAGTAAGGAAAAGTGCGAACTGTTACATTATATGTTTTAAAAGTTCGCCGTATAGTATGAGTGGTTTTTGCATTAGTAATTATTTGCAAAACTCTTTTGCTAAACTCGTCTGTTACCTGTAATAAAGACAACGGTGTGGAATTCTGAAGGCTTTTGTGACTCCTGAATATCAGGCTATTTTATAAATACTCAGATTCGCTGAATATCTCAAATGCGAGCTGCAATTAAAGCAGCTCCATAAAAATCAGAATAAAATAATTAATTACGCTCTAAAATAAAATCCTCGTCTTTGTGCAGCGCAGTATAATGATAATGTTAGGCTGAACAGATTATTCTTTAAACAGCAACTGAAGCAGTACTGTACCTAATGGGGAGACAGCGGTTTCACGATAGCATTATCGATAAGTACGCCAACCGATAGGATAGGAGAGTCAACTTATACAAAAATGCGTGAGTTGAATGTTTTGTTTTGTGCGAAAGAACTTCACCTATCGTGCAGGTCACAAGCCGCCATTGACTGTATTGTAGAGTACCTGAGGTAATACGTGAAATAGACGGTTAGCTTTTACAATGTGTTACATGAAGTGCTAAGTTCATGGATTTATATAACAGCTGGATCACTTACCACGTAATGACTAATGAGAATGCGAGCCTTCGTCTGCACGCTCCGACGCCATACTGAACGGATGAATCAGAGAATGCGATCATGAATCGTATAGTTAAATAATATGCATTGAAATATCACATAAATACCTTCATCAGTGTTATCTTTGGATAAAAGATTCCTTTCCGTTTACACAACCTGTATAAAGAGAAGTGCTCGACCGAAAAGATCATAGCCAGCCGGAGGACAGTAAACCAAAATTAAATAAAATAACAGTAGCATTTTTTCAAACAAACACTAATACTACCGCAAATTGCTAACACCAGATGGAGCTACAAACCTAACAAAGAAATTACGTCACAAAATGGCATAACCACGTGAAGTAAACACACATACACAAATAACATTATAAATTTACCATCGCAAATTGGCTCCCAAACGTGGGGCTACAATAATGTTAAATAACATTAACATTATTACAACTGCAAATTGGCTCCCAAACGTGGGGCTCAATAAATAAATAAATATAACATAAAAACCATCGCAAATTGGCTCCCAAACGTGGGGCTAAATAAATAAATAAATACAAGATAAAAACCGTCGCAACTTTTAAGTATTTTGATAATAGAGATTGTGCTAGCTTTAGTGTAATGGGTGGTGGTAGGCTTTGAATGGAACATCTGACTGAATGAGCGTGTGGGAATACATCTCTTGTTGGTGTGACAGCATATACGGGTAGTCACGAGACGAGTTTAAACGTGTTTGATACTGCCAGACATCCTGTCTCCGGGTGTGACATCATAGACATCAAGCATCCTATAGAACTTCACGATCTACACAACTATCTACCTTTCCTGCCTGAGTGTATGAAACCATTGAAATCATATACAAAGAAACCGATACCTCGTCTTGGACTTCGAAAGAAGTATGTAGTACATTACACGGCTTTGAAGCAAGCTCTTAATCATGGGTTACGACTAAAAAAAACCATCGTGTGCTGCACTTCCAACAGTCACAGTGGTTAAAACCTTATGTGGAATTTAACAACAGGCTATTACAATAAGCTGCAAATGATTTCGAGAAGGACGTCTACAAGCTCTTTAACAACGTCATGTTTGGAAAAGCTATGGAGAATCTGCCCGATCGTATGGATATACGACTGGTGATAAATGGGAATACTCTAGAGAAGCTGATCGCCAAGCCTACGTTTATCGATAGGGCAATATATGCTGCTATTCTAGCTGTTGTATATATGGCCTCTCGACAAGCCTATATACATTGGTATGAGTGTGTTGGACATCTCCAAGACAATGTATCACCATCATTATGATGTGCTGTTACCATATTACGGAGCTGGAAACCTGAAGCTTATGTACATGGATACTTATTCATTCATTCATCGTGTAACAACTGGAGATGTGTACCATGACAAGTTACGTTTACTTGAGCATCTGGATACTGCTGATTATCCTACAACTATATATGCTATTCAGCTCTAAACAAAGTGCTTGGGAAATCTAAAGATGAGGCTAATTGTAAAATCTTCCCGCGCTTTGTCGGACTACGAGCTAAGATGTTTGCCTTAGATATCCATGGCTCAATGGTAAAAAAGATTAAGGGTATAAAACGTAGTGCTATTAAGTAGTACATTACGTTTGACATCTATACAAACTGCCTTAAAACCTGTGAAATTATCAGAACGCTTATGAATCTAATCTTATCACGAAAGCACGCTGTTACTACTGTGCAAGTGAATAAAATTATATTGAATCCCTTTGATGATCTCCGCGAGTCTACAATGTTAAAAAAATTAAAGTTTACTCATGTGCTGTGTATGCACATAGCAGACAAATGGTGAAGAAACGAGAAGATGGAAGGGGAGGCGGTAAGCATTGTCATTAGCAGCAAATACTAGTGTTAGTCTCAGGCCGATATAAAGGGAAGAGACGTCTACCCTTACCATCCTTGTTTAATGAAGTAATGATTTAACTGATAAATCTGCTACATTTGAACAAAAAATGGATTAGCTGCTGCTGCTGCTACAGCTGTTATGTAACCGGTTGTTGTCACTGCTATTATTGTAGCAGATGTTGCTACAGCTGTAGGATCTGTTACATCTATTGCTGTATAGCTGCTGTATCTGCTACGGTAGCTGTTGTATTTGCTTCTGCTACGGCTATTGTACAGGCTGCGGCTGATGTTTCTGTAGCTGTAGGATCTATTGCTGCTATCATTGTAGCTGCTGTTGCTATAGATGCTGTATCTGCTACTACATCTGTCGTATTTGCTGTTGTGATGCTTCCTGTTGCTGAGGATGCTGAATCTACAGTTGTTGGATTTGCTGCTGTTTCTGCTACAGCTGTTATGTAATGAGGCTGCTGCTGCTATGACTTAAATACCTATGATACTACCCTAATCATGTAAAATTACCTTAACTAGCTCTGATACGAATTCCTGCTCTAAATTAGCACGAGCACCTGTGATACTATCTGAATTTCCTGTTAAAAAGACTCAAATACCATTGATACACTTAAATTACCTTAAATAGCTGTGATACAAATAGCCGATCAAAATTATGACTAATATCTGTGAAACTATGTCGATACCTCCAATACATACGATATTACCTGAACTACCTGTGAAATAAAAAACTATGTTATAACCAACCCTGGAATCTATCCTCCTGTGATACTAGCTGAATTAGCCTAAATACCTACGATACTGGCTGAATTACCTGTGAAATCATGCACAGCTATGATGCAGTTAGCCTCTGGAATCTAGCCTCCTGTGATACTAGCTGAATTAGCCTAAATGCCCGCGATACTAGCTGAATTGCCTGTGAAATCATATACAACGATGATACGTCCTGCCCCTAGAATCTAGCCTCCTGTGATACTAGATGAGTGACTCTAAACACCTATGATACTTGAATTATCCTAAATACCTACGACACTCTCTGAATTACCTGTGAAATACGAAACTATGCTATTCCCAACCCTAGAATCTATCCTCCTGTGATACTAACTGAATTAGTCTAAATACCTATGATACTAGCTGAATTATCTGTGAAATCATGCACAGCTATGATTCGCCCTGGCCCTGGAATCTAGACTCCTGTGGTACTAGCCGAGTGACTCTAAACACCTATGATGCTTGAATTATCCTAAATACCCACGATAGTATCTAAATTACCTGTGAAATCATACGGAACTATGCTATATCCGCTTCCCGGAATCTGTCCTACCCTGTGATGTCACCTGAATTACTCACCTTTTTACGTTAGTGGGTCACATTTTCCCTTTGCTGGGTCACCTTTTTCCCTTTGTTGGTCACCTTTTACCTTTGCTGGGTCACCTTTTTCCCTTTTTTGGTCAGCTTTTCCCTGCCCTTTTCCCTGAGTGGGTCACGTCTGTCCCTGAGAGGGTCACCTTTTTCCCTTTGTGGGTCACCTTTTTCCCATTGCTGGGTCACATTTTTCCCTTTATGGTTCACCTTTTTCCCTTTCTGGGTCACCTTTTTCCCTTTGTGGGTCACCTTTTTCCTTTTTTGGGTCACCTTTTTCCCTTTGAGGGTCACCTTTTTCCCTTTTTGGGTCACCTTTTTCCCTTTGTGGGTCACCTTTTTCCCTTTATGGATCACATTTTTCCCTTTGTGGGTCAGCTTTTTCCCTTTATGGGTCACCTTTTTGTCTTTGTGGGTAACCTTTTTCCCTTTGGGGTCCCCCTTTTTCTCTTTATGGGTCACCTTTTTCCCTTTCCGGGTCACCTTTTTCCCTTTGTGGGTCACCTTTTTCCCTTTGTTGATCACCTTTTCCCCTTTGTTGGTCACCCTTTCCCTGTGTGGGTCACCTTTTTAAATGAGTGGGTTACGTGCTATAGCTGTCTAGAATTTATGTCCTGGCATTGACAACAAACAGCTTTCCAGGAAGTTCTCGTCTGTAGTCGCTTTCAAGGTCTAGCACCTCCCCTCCTATTCCCTATCTCTCGTGTATATAAGTCCATATTCCTACTGCTTCGCTATCTGTCTAGCCTACCGACTCTCCACGTTTTCCTATATCTCTCATATAAACCATGCTCTGCTCTTCGACTTCTGTCTAGCCTAACTCCTCTCCTCGTTTCCCTGTACCTCTCATATTAACCATACTGTACTCCTCGACCTTTGTCTAGCCTAACACCTCTCCTCGTTTTCCTATACCTCTCATATAAACTATACTCTACTCCTCAACCTCTGTCTAGCCTAACACCAATCCCCGTATCCCCTACCTCTCATAAAGCGCATTCCTCTCCTGCCCCTGTCTAGCTGAGTATCTCTCCTTGGTTTCCTATACCGCTCATATAAAACACATTCTACTTTTAACACCTGTCAATCCTAGCATAGGATCTCTCCGTTTTCTCGTCTCTACTTATAAACGCATACTCAACCTCCTTAGCCTAACAGCTCTCCTCCTGTTCCTATACGTCTCATATAAACCATACTCTACTCCTCTAGTTCTGTCTAGCCTAACACCTCTACTCGTTTTCCTATACCTCTCATATAAACCATACTCTACTCCTCAATCTCTGTGTAGCCTAACACTTCTCCTCCCGTTCCTATACCTCTCATACATACAAACGCATACTCTACTTCCTTAGTCTAATTACCTCTCCTCCTGTTCCTATACCCTCATACATATAAATGCATTCTCTTTTCTAAACCTCTGTCTAGCCTAACACCACTCCACTATCTCTTCCATATGAACGTATTTCCCTCGTTCAACCCTGTCTAGCATAGTATCGGTCTTCGTATTCCCTATCTCTCCCATATAAACCCATTTTCCTCCTTGAACCGCCCCATCCAGCCTCGTTTTCCCTACCCTTTCCCATATATGCCAAAAAAACTGCGCCAGCTCTCTACTAAATAACCTAATGATCTACTCTCTGCTCTGAGATGTTCAGCTGCACTGTTTACGTCTGGACGCCATGACAACTAACTCAAGCTTGGACTTGAGCACCTCGTAAAAACTACCTGCTTCGAGACTACAGTGAAGCTAAAATCCTGGATTTTCTGGATTAGAAAGATCCCTTATAGAGGCTCCTCGGCGGTCATTGACACTTCTGAAATCTTTTGTAGACCGGCAGATATCCCTTCCCTCGGATAACGGAGTGTCTTCCCTCTCAAATCACTTTTCAAACTTCAAGCTTTCTGACTGATCCTTGAGTATCAGTTCAGTTCATGTGCGAAAACAATCTGAACCCAGTGATTATTGTTGTGTGTATGTTCTTGGAAGTTCGTAATGCGAATTTAAGTATCAACAATAAGTTTGTCTTAAAGACGTTTAAACCATTGTCAATTTGCAAATAATCCACAAAATGACATAGTGTGTTGCATGTCACAAAAATCTTTTTCGTGGTGGACTGGGGACGAGACATGATATTTGAGGGTAGACTTGAGCCAGTTCTTAGTGTATCGGCAATTGAAGTAGTAAGGAAAAGTGCGAACTGTTACATTATATGTTTTAAAAGTTCGCCGTATAGTATGAGTGGTTTTTGCATTAGTAATTATTTGCAAAACTCTTTTGCTAAACTCGTCTGTTACCTGTAATAAAGACAACGGTGTGGAATTCTAGAGGCTTTTGTGACTCCTGAATATCAGGCTATTTTATAAATACTCAGATTCGCTGAATATCTCAAATGCGAGCTGCAATTAAAGCAGCTCCAGAAAAATCAGAATAAAATAATTAATTACGCTCTAAAATAAAATCCTCGTCTTTGTGCAGCGCAGTATAATGATAACGTTAGGCTGAACAGATTATTCTTTAAACAGCAACTGAAGCAGTACTGTACCTAATGGGGAGACAGCGGTTTCACGATAGCATTATCGATAAGTACGCCAACCGATAGGATAGGAGAGTCAACTTATACAAAAATGGGTGAGTTGAATGTTTTGTTTTGTGCGAAAGAACTTCACCTATCGTGCAGGTCACAAGCCGCCATTGACTGTATTGTAGAGTACCTGAGGTAATACGTGAAATAGACGGTTAGCTTTTACAATGTGTTACATGAAGTGCTAAGCTCATGGATTTATATAACAGCTGGATCACTTACCATGTAATGACTAATGAGAATGCGAGCCTTCGTCTGCACGCTCCGACGCCATACTGAACGGATGAATCAGAGAATGCGATCATGAATCGTATAGTTAAATAATATGCATTGAAATATCACATAAATACCTTCATCAGTGTTATCTTTGGATAAAAGATTCCTTTCCGTTTACACAACCTGTATAAAGAGAAGTGCTCGACCGAAAAGATCATAGCCAGCCGGAGGACAGTAAACCAAAATTAAATAAAATAACAGTAGCATTATTTCAAACAAACACTAATACTACCGCAAATTGCTAACACCAGATGGAGCTACAAACCTAACAAAGAAATTACGTCACAAAATGGCATAACCACGTGAAGTAAACACACATACACAAATAACATTATAAATTTACCATCGCAAATTGGCTCCCAAACGTGGGGCTACAATAATGTTAAATAACATTAACATTATTACAACTGCAAATTGGCTCCCAAACGTGGGACTCAATAAATAAATAAATATAACATAAAAACCATCGCAAATTGGCTCCCAAACGTGGGGCTAAATAAATAAATAAATACAAGATAAAAACCGTCGCAACTTTTATGTATTTTGATAATAGAGATTGTGCTAGCTTTAGTGTAATGGGTGGTGGTAGGCTTTGAATGGAACATCTGACTGAATGAGCGTGTGGGAATACATCTCTTGTTGGTGTGACAGCATATACAGGTAGTCACGAGACGAGTTTAAACGTGTTTGATACTGCCAGACATCCGGTCTCCGGGTGTGACATCATAGACATCAAGCATCCTATAGAACTTCACGATCTACACAACTATCTACCTTTCCTGCCTGAGTGTATGAAACCATTGAAATCATATACAAAGAAACCGTTACCTCGTCTTGGACTTCGAAAGAAGTATGTAGTACATTACATGGCTTTGAAGCAAGCTCTTAATCATGGGTTACGACTAAAAAAAACCATCGTGTGCTGCAATTCCAACAGTCACAGTGGTTAAAACCTTATGTGGAATTTAACAACAGGCTATTACAATAAGCTGCAAATGATTTCGAGAAGGACGTCTACAAGCTCTTTAACAACGTCATGTTTGGAAAAGCAATGGAGAATCTGCCCGATCGTATGGATATACGACTGGTGATAAATGGGAATACTCTAGAGAAGCTGATCGCCAAGCCTACGTTTATCGATAGGGCAATATATGCTGCTATTCTAGCTGTTGTATATATGGCCTCTCGACAAGCCTATATACATTGGTATGAGTGTGTTGGACATCTCCAAGACAATGTATCACCATCATTATGATGTGCTGTTACCATATTACGGAGCTGGAAACCTGAAGCTTATGTACATGGATACTTATTCATTCATTCATCGTGTAACAACTGGAGATGTGTACCATGACAAGTTACGTTTACTTGAGCATCTGGATACTGCTGATTATCCTACAACTATATATGCTATTCAGCTCTAAACAAAGTGCTTGGGAAATCTAAAGATGAGGCTAATTGTAAAATCTTCCCGCGCTTTGTCGGACTACGAGCTAAGATGTTTGCCTTAGATATCAATGGCTCAATGGTAAAAAAGATTAAGGGTATAAAACGTAGTGCTATTAAGCAGTACATTACGTTTGACATCTATACAAACTGCCTTAAAACCTGTGAAATTATCAGAACGCCTATGAATCTAATCTTATCACGAAAGCACGCTGTTACTACTGTGCAAGTGAATAAAATTATATTGAATCCCTTTGATGATCTCCGCGAGTCTACAATGTTAAAAAAATTAAAGTTTACTCATGTGCTGTGTATGCACATAGCAGACAAATGGTGAAGAAACGAGAAGATGGAAGGGGAGGCGGTAAGCATTGTCATTAGCAGCAAATACTAGTGTTAGTCTCAGGCCCATATAAAGGGAAGAGACGTCTACCCTTACCATCCTTGTTTAATGAAGTAATGATTTAACTGATAAATCTGCTACATTTGAACAAAAAATGGATTAGCTGCTGCTGCTGCTACAGCTGTAATGTAACCGGTTGTTGTCACTGCTATTATTGTAGCAGATGTTGCTACAGCTGTAGGATCTGTTACATCTATTGCTGTATAGCTGCTGTATCTGCTACGGTAGCTGTTGTATTTGCTTCTGCTACGGCTATTGTACAGGCTGCGGCTGATGTTTCTGTAGCTGTAGGATCTATTGCTGCTATCATTGTAGCTGCTGTTGCTATAGATGCTGTATCTGCTACTACATCTGTCGTATTTGCTGTTGTGATGCTTCCTGTTGCTGAGGATGCTGAATCTACAGTTGTTGGATTTGCTGCTGTTTCTGCTACAGCTGTTATGTAATGAGGCTGCTGCTGCTATGACTTAAATACCTATGATACTACCCTAATCATGTAAAATTACCTTAACTAGCTCTGATACGAATTCCTGCTCTAAATTAGCACGAGCACCTGTGATACTATCTGAATTTCCTGTTAAAAAGACTCAAATACCATTGATACACTTAAATTACCTTAAATAGCTGTGATACAAATAGCCGATCAAAATTATGACTAATATCTGTGAAACTATGTCGATACCTCCAATACATACGATATTACCTGAACTACCTGTGAAATAAAAAACTATGTTATAACCAACCCTGGAATCTATCCTCCTGTGATACTAGCTGAATTAGCCTAAATACCTACGATACTGGCTGAATTACCTGTGAAATCATGCACAGCTATGATGCAGTTAGCCTCTGGAATCTAGCCTCCTGTGATACTAGCTGAATTAGCCTAAATGCCCGCGATACTAGCTGAATTGCCTGTGAAATCATATACAACGATGATACGTCCTGCCCCTAGAATCTAGCCTCCTGTGATACTAGATGAGTGACTCTAAACACCTATGATACTTGAATTATCCTAAATACCTACGACACTCTCTGAATTACCTGTGAAATACGAAACTATGCTATTCCCAACCCTAGAATCTATCCTCCTGTGATACTAACTGAATTAGTCTAAATACCTACGATACTAGCTGAATTATCTGTGAAATCATGCACAGCTATGATTCGCCCTGGCCCTGGAATCTAGACTCGTGTGGTACTAGCCGAGTGACTCTAAACACCTATGATGCTTGAATTATCCTAAATACCCACGATAGTATCTAAATTACCTGTGAAATCATACGGAACTATGCTATATCCGCTTCCCGGAATCTGTCCTACCCTGTGATGTCACCTGAATTACTCACCTTTTTACGTTAGTGGGTCACATTTTCCCTTTGCTGGGTCACCTTTTTCCCTTTGTTGGTCACCTTTTACCTTTGCTGGGTCACCTTTTTCCCTTTTTTGGTCAGCTTTTCCCTGCCCTTTTCCCTGAGTGGGTCACGTTTGTCCCTGAGAGGGTCACCTTTTTCCCTTTGTGGGTCACCTTTTTCCCATTGCTGGGTCACATTTTTCCCTTTATGGTTCACCTTTTTCCCTTTCTGGGTCACCTTTTTCCCTTTGTGGGTCACCTTTTTCCTTTTTTGGGTCACCTTTTTCCCTTTGAGGGTCACCTTTTTCCCTTTTTGGGTCACCTTTTTCCCTTTGTGGGTCACCTTTTTCCCTTTATGGATCACATTTTTCCCTTTGTGGGTCAGCTTTTTCCCTTTATGGGTCACCTTTTTGTCTTTGTGGGTAACCTTTTTCCCTTTGGGGTCCCCTTTTTTCTCTTTATGGGTCACCTTTTTCCCTTTCCGGGTCACCTTTTTCCCTTTGTGGGTCAGCTTTTTCCCTTTTTTGATCACCTTTTCCCCTTTGTTGGTCACCCTTTCCCTGTGTGGGTCACCTTTTTAAGTGAGTGGGTTACGTGCTATAGCTGTCTAGAATTTATGTCCTGGCATTGACAACAAACAGCTTTCCAGGAAGTTCTCGTCTGTAGTCGCTTTCAAGGTCTAGCACCTCCCCTCCTATTCCCTATCTCTCGTGTATATAAGTCCATATTCCTACTGCTTCGCTATCTGTCTAGCCTACCGACTCTCCACGTTTTCCTATACCTCTCATATAAACCATGCTCTACTCTTCGACTTCTGTCTAGCCTAACTCCTCTCCTCGTTTCCCTGTACCTCTCATATTAACCATACTGTACTCCTCGACCTTTGTCTAGCCTAACACCTCTCCTCGTTTTCCTATACCTCTCATATAAACTATACTCTACTCCTCAACCTCTGTCTAGCCTAACACCATTCCCCGTATCCCCTACCTCTCATAAAGCGCATTCCTCTCCTGCCCCTGTCTAGCTGAGTATCTCTCCTTGGTTTCCTATACCGCTCATATAAAACACATTCTACTTTTAACACCTGTCAATCCTAGCATAGGATCTCTCCGTTTTCTCGTCTCTACTTATAAACGCATACTCAACCTCCTTAGCCTAACAGCTCTCCTCCTGTTCCTATACGTCTCATATAAACCATACTCTACTCCTCTAGTTCTGTCTAGCCTAACACCTCTACTCGTTTTCCTATACCTCTCATATAAACCATACTCTACTCCTCAATCTCTGTGTAGCCTAACACTTCTCCTCCCGTTCCTATACCTCTCATACATACAAACGCATACTCTACTTCCTTAGTCTAATTACCTCTCCTCCTGTTCCTATACCCTCATACATATAAATGCATTCTCTTTTCTAAACCTCTGTCTAGCCTAACACCACTCCACTATCTCTTCCATATGAACGTATTTCCCTCGTTCAACCCTGTCTAGCATAGTATCGGTCTTCGTATTCCCTATCTCTCCCATATGAACCCATTTTCCTCCTTGAACCGCCCCATCCAGCCTCGTTTTCCCTATCCTTTCCCATATATGCCAAAAAAACTGCGCCAGCTCTCTACTAAATAACCTAATGATCTACTCTCTGCTCTGAGATGTTCAGCTGCACTGTTTACGTCTGGACGCCATGACAACTAACTCAAGCTTGGACTTGAGCACCTCGTAAAAACTACCTGCTTCGAGACTACAGTGAAGCTAAAATCCTGGATTTTCTGGATTAGAAAGATCCCTTATAGAGGCTCCTCGGCGGTCATTGACACTTCTGAAATCTTTTGTAGACCGGCAAATATCCCTTCCCTCGGATAACGGAGTGTCTTCCCTCTCAAATCACTTTTCAAACTTCAAGCTTTCTGACTGATCCTTGAGTATCAGTTCAGTTCATGTGCGAAAACAATCTGAACCCAGTGATTATTGTTGTGTGTATGTTCTTGGAAGTTCGTAATGCGAATTTAAGTATCAACAATAAGTTTGTCTTAAAGACGTTTAAACCATTGTCAATTTGCAAATAATCCACAAAATGACATAGTGTGTTGCATGTCACAAAAATCTTTTTCGTGGTGGACTGGGGACGAGACATGATATTTGAGGGTAGACTTGAGCCAGTTCTTAGTGTATCGGCAATTGAAGTAGTAAGGAAAAGTGCGAACTGTTACATTATATGTTTTAAAAGTTCGCCGTATAGTATGAGTGGTTTTTGCATTAGTAATTATTTGCAAAACTCTTTTGCTAAACTCGTCTGTTACCTGTAATAAAGACAACGGTGTGGAATTCTAAAGGGTTTTGTGACTCCTGAATATCAGGCTATTTTATAAATACTCAGATTCGCTGAATATTTCAAATGCGAGCTGCAATTAAAGCAGCTCCAGAAAAATCAGAATAAAATAATTAATTACGCTCTAAAATAAAATCCTCGTCTTTGTGCAGCGCAGTATAATGATAATGTTAGGCTGAACAGATTATTCTTTAAACAGCAACTGAAGCAGTACTGTACCTAATGGGGAGACAGCGGTTTCACGATAGCATTATCGATAAGTACGCCAACCGATAGGATAGAAGAGTCAACTTATACAAAAATGGGTGAGTTGAATGTTTTGTTTTGTGCGAAAGAACTTCACCTATCGTGCAGGTCACAAGCCGCCATTGACTGTATTGTAGAGTACCTGAGGTAATACGTGAAATAGACGGTTAGCTTTTACAATGTGTTACATGAAGTGCTAAGCTCATGGATTTATATAACAGCTGGATCACTTACCATGTAATGACTAATGAGAATGCGAGCCTTCGTCTGCACGCTCCGACGCCATACTGAACGGATGAATCAGAGAATGCGATCATGAATCGTATAGTTAAATAATATGCATTGAAATATCACATAAATTCCTTCATCAGTGTTATCTTTGGATAAAAGATTCCTTTCCGTTTACACAACCTGTATAAAGAGAAGTGCTCGACCGAAAAGATCATAGCCAGCCTGAGGACAGTAAACCAGAATTAAATAAAATAACAGTAGCATTTTTTCAAACAAACACTAATACTACCGCAAATTGCTAACACCAGATGGAGCTACAAACATAACAAAGAATTACGTCACAAAATGGCATAACCACGTGAAGTAAACACACATACAGAAATAATATTATAAATTTACCATCGCAAATTGGCTCCCAAACGTGGGGCTACAATAATGTTAAATAACATTAACATTATTACAACTGCAAATTGGCTCCCAAACGTGGGGCTCAATAAATAAATAAATATAACATAAAAACCATCGCAAATTGGCTCCCAAACGTGGGGCTAAATAAATAAATAAATACAAGATAAAAACCGTCGCAACTTTTAAGTATTTTGATAATAGAGATTGTGCTAGCTTTAGTGTAATGGGTGGTGGTAGGCTTGGAATGGAACATCTGACTGAATGAGCGTGTGGGAATACATCTCTTATGGTGTGACAGCATATACAGGTAGTCACGAGACGAGTTTAAACGTGTTTGATACTGCCAGACATCCTGTCTCCGGTGGTGACATCATAGACATCAAGCATCCTATAGAACTTCACGATCTACACAACGATCTACCTTTCCTGCCTGAGTGTATGAAACCATTGAAATCATATACAAAGAAACCGATACCTTGTCTTGGACTTCGAAAGAAGTATGTAGTACATTACATGGCTTTGAAGCAAGCTCTTAATCATGGGTTACGACTAAAAAAAACCATCGTGTGCTGCAATTCCAACAGTCACAGTGGTTAAAACCTTATGTGGAATTTAACAACAGGCTATTACAATAAGCTGCAAATGATTTCGAGAAGGAGGTCTACAAGCTCTTTAACAAAGTTATGTTTGGAAAAACTATGGAGAATCTGCCTGATCGTATGGATATACGACTGGTGATAAATGGGAATACTCTAGAGAAGCTGATCGCCAAGCCTACGTTTATCGATAGGGCAATATATGCTGCTATTCTAGCTGTTGTATATATGGCCTCTCGACAAGCATATATACATTGGAATGAGTGTGTTGGACATCTCCAAGACAATGTATCACCATCATTATGATGTGCTGTTACCATATTACGGAGCTGGAAACCTGAAGCTTATGTACATGGATACTTATTCATTCATTCATCGTGTAACAACTGGAGATGTGTACCATGACAAGTTACGTTTACTTGAGCATCTGGATACTGCTGATTATCCTACAACTATATATGCTATTCAGCTCTAAACAAAGTGCTTGGGAAATCTAAAGATGAGGCTAATTGTAAAATCTTCCCGCGCTTTGTCGGACTACGAGCTAAGATGTTTGCCTTAGATATCCATGGCTCATCTTAGAAAGATCCCTTATAGAGGCTCCTCGGCGGTCATTGACACTTCTGAAATCTTTTGTAGACCTGCAAATATCCCTTCCCTCGGATAACGGAGTGTCTTCCCTCTCAAATCACTTTTCAAACTTCAAGCTTTCTGACTGATCCTTGAGTATCAGTTCAGTTCATGTGCGAAAACAATCTGAACCCAGTGATTATTGTTGTGTGTATGTTCTTGGAAGTTCGTAATGCGAATTTAAGTATCAACAATAAGTTTGTCTTAAAGACGTTTAAACCATTGTCAATTTGCAAATAATCCACAAAATGACATAGTGTGTTGCATGTCACAAAAATCTTTTTCGTGGTGGACTGGGGACGAGACATGATATTTGAGGGTAGACTTGAGCCAGTTCTTAGTGTATCGGCAATTGAAGTAGTAAGGAAAAGTGCGAACTGTTACATTATATGTTTTAAAAGTTCGCCGTATAGTATGAGTGGTTTTTGCATTAGTAATTATTTGCAAAACTCTTTTGCTAAACTCGTCTGTTACCTGTAATAAAAACAACGGTGTGGAATTCTAAAGGCTTTTGTGACTCCTGAATATCAGGCTATTTTATAAATACTCAGATTCGCTGAATATCTCAAATGCGAGCTGCAATTAAAACAGCTCCAGAAAAATCAGAATAAAATAATTAATTACGCTCTAAAATAAAATCCTCGTCTTTGTGCAGCGCAGTATAATGATAATGTTAGGCTGAACAGATTATTCTTTAAACAGCAACTGAAGCAGTACTGTACCTAATGGGGAGACAGCGGTTTCACGATAGCATTATCGATAAGTACGCCAACCGATAGGATAGGAGAGTCAACTTATACAAAAATGGGTGAGTTGAATGTTTTGTTTTGTGCGAAAGAACTTCACCTATCGTGTAGGTCACAAGCCGCCATTGACTGTATTGTAGAGTACCTGAGGTAATACGTGAAATAGACGGTTAGCTTTTACAATGTTGTTACATGAAGTGCTAAGCTCATGGATTTATATAACAGCTGGATCACTTACCATGTAATGACTAATGAGAATGCGAGCCTTCGTCTGCACGCTCCGACGCCATACTGAACGGATGAATCAGAGAATGCGATCATGAATCGTATAGTTAAATAATATGCATTGAAATATCACAACCAAATGCTTCTGGTAATGCTTTAATAATGAAATATACACAGTGAACATCAGTTAATTAGCACTGAGAGAACATTGAACCTACTCCGCAGTTTTTTCTTGTATTTAAACTATAACTTCTCCTTAACATTACGAAATTACAAACTTATATTTTATCATTTGCAAGCATTTCTCTGATTTCTGTTCACTGACGATACAAGTACAAGTGCGTACTAAAAGCAGTGACAATCTTCAGCAGATCTGAATGGCTCTCAACATTTTACAGGCAAAGGAACTAAGTTACGCCTTTAACATTCTACCGTTTTAAGGACTAAAACTGTTCACACATAACTTTCCAAATCCCCAGTTACATCTAAATCATTAATACTGATTCGTTAGACCTGTCTTCAAATGCGAACAATTATGCGCCTTAGAGCTAATGGGGACATTGTTTGATACAGCTTTAGTAAACAATTACCTTCTTGTCAAAACTACATCAGTTTTGGTTTTGATTTTGCATAAACGTTTTAAAACAGAAAGTCCCGTAAAATTCTCTATTCTGGCGATTAATTTTAAAAATAAAATAATTTCTTTCCATAATTGGGTTTCAAATTTAGAAAAATGTCTTTCGCCTCGCATTTGAAAGTTAAATCAACCCTGCGTTATATAAAGAAGATACTGCAACTTTTTAGAATGCCATGTTTATAAAAGCAAATGAAATTTGTTTATATTTTACTGCTACTTTATGCTTTGCGAGTTGATTCCCTGTAGTTTATTTGATTTGCGCTAATAGTTTGTTAATTATCGTCATTTAAATATTTTGTGTTCACCCAAAAATGAATTTCACCAGAGAACATTTCCGGCTATTATATTTTTACGACTTTAATCATCATTAACACCTAAACAATGTGAATATCGGCTTAGAAATGCATTTGGCGAAGAAGTCCCATATAAGCCAACAATTTATAATTGGTACAGCGAATTCAAAGAAGATAGATTTTTTCTTAGTGATGAATTTCGTGAAGGACGCCCCAAAACTGCTGTTACTGATAAACATATTGCCGCTGTTCGAGCAATGCTTTAAGAAGTAGAAGAAGATGAAGAAAAAGAAGAAGAAGATAGACGGACATCTTATGAATTCATTCGAATGATTTTGGGCATTGGTATGAGCCAATCCAGAACATTTAACATCAACAGTTAGACGTGAGAAAGTTTATTGTTGATGTATTCCACATAAAGTGACCTATCAGAAACAATGCATTGATTGGTGGAGAAAAGCTCTGGAAAAATTCCAAGGCGGCACTTCAAAATTGGTTTGGAATATCGCTACTGCTGACGAATCTTGGATTTGTTGTTATGATCCTGAAAAGAAAAGTCAATGAGGTCAATGGGTCTTTCGAGCGGAACCTAAGCCTACCAAACGTCCGACGAATTCGCAATGCTGGTAAGATGGTTGCTAGTTTTTTCTAAAATGGGCCATATTGCTGCTATAGCATTAAAAGACAGACGTACCGTTACCTGATTAGTGCACAAATGTCTGCTTACCGCAAATTTTTGAAAAAGCTCGTGAACACCGCTCAAAGGGAAAAATAACATTACATAATGGCAACGCATTGTCCCATACAGCAAAACTAGCAACAGAGTATCCAGATGTCCTAAAGGTCAGCACCATGGACTCTCCATCATACAGCCCTGACTTTGCACTTTGTAATTTCTTTTTGTTTCCAAAAATTAAAGATAAAATGCACGGAATCACTTTTTCATCAGATGCAGTGGAGCATTATAAACACCTGGTTTCCGAAGTGCCTCAGGAGTGGCATCATTGCTTTAAGGACTGGTTTCATCGAATGCAAAAAATTTATTTACGCTAAAGGGGAATATTTTGAAAAACAATAAAATCATTTAAATTTTTTAAAACTAATCCTTGTTTGATTTTGTTTCAGTGTCGCTCTCGTACGCGTAAGCAGAAAGGTGGGTAAATGCGACTTGAGATTAGCACACTATGTGCTATTAATGGGGTGCTTATTCCACAATTACCACCTCATTTATCTCCTTCTATACAAATACCATACTACGCTTACTGTGCAAATCACAACTGGTGGCCTGTTTAGAATTCTTGTTTAGCTGTCCTTTTAACAAGTGAGGACTTCTGAGGAGATGAATATAGAAAGGACTTCACTTTCATTTAAGAACTTTATGTATTCTCTTCCCCAGGCTTCAGCTGTACCAGTCTTCTGTAAAATGACTACTATAAAGGTCACTATATCTTAAGGTTCTCTGTCTTCCCTTCGAATAACTTTAACCCACTTATCTAAGACATCAGGCCTTGAATGTGGAAATCTTTTAGACATTAAAGTGACATACAAACTGCTAAGTTTACATGGGACCTGTTTCATATGTTGAATTATTTTTAAGTTACAGTGGCTTATGTGAAGTGTATGACAATAACTTAAAAGTTGCAGAATCTATGGTGTTTACCTACATGCGAAAATTTAAACTCTTGTCCACATACCTTTGGGTGTTTATACAACCATACACAACACAGAGTATTCCCATGGTTTGATCTCAAATTCTAAGAAAATATATTACAGTAATATACTTCATAATGGAATCTACACGTCCAATTCGGCATATTGGACGACGCCCGATTTCATTCGTAAGAAGCACGTTTAACACTCATTCCACTCTTTCCTCTACCTCCATGGCTAAGTTAGCTTCGGAGGAGTGTGGAGGCTCCAGAAAGTAACGAAAGAAAGGTCTATGTAACGACGGAAACTATCATGAAGATATACAAAGAGTGAATTAACTTAATTAATAACGTGAAAAGGAATTGTTGTAAGAAAGCAGTTCATAAAGAGGAGATGGTGAATATTTTCTCTCCTCTATGATTGGTATACTACTAATTATTGGAGGTGTTGAAGTTAATCGCGGTTCAAATGGAGATCATGCAGTACTGATAAAACTCTGAAATGAAGTGCAGGGCATGCAAGAATGATTGGGAAATAGAATTATGGAGGTAGGTAAAGAAATTAAAGACGAAATAAAAAATTAAGTGCAAGTAATAACTCTATATCTGTACCTATAGCAGCTTAGACTTTAGCTAGGTCAGTTCATAGTTGATAAACAACAGTATTATTGTGAGCTGTGAATAGGGTACTAGTAGAGAACTTTCTATTTTGTTGTAACCAGACGTTAATTGTAAAATGCGGGTAAGGTGAATATATTTATCATGGATAACTTTGTTTTTAAGAGACCGCACTTGCACTTGTCAGAAAATGATATTTCAAATGCCACTCCCTCTGTCCCTTAACCGTCCGTCTCAACTTCATCAGCTTCCTTCAGGCAGTTACTCCCTAATAAGAAGTTAAATGGAAATGGAGGGACGCATGGATGACTTCATTCAGCTGGATAGAGTAGGTTGCCTCTGTTGAAAGGGTGTTCTATAAAACTTGTAAGGATGCTGAGTCCCAGAGTTTGTATATTAAAATTTAGCTCAAAGGAGTATACCTTTACCTCCGTTGGTTTAGCAATTGGAAAAAAGCACTTGAAAAGTTTAGAGCACATGAAAACACCCAAGCCCATAAGGAAGGGAAAACGAAGGTGGTATCTTTTTCCAAATCGAGAGTAACGGTGCTGTTGAACGAATAGCTGAATAGTGAGATGAACACGGGCGCAGCTCTTGTGGCTATTTTTACGAGCTAGAGATTACTTTCTCCTTAGGGCGTAGCAGTTCAAGGACATGGTGACATAACCTCCAATTTTTTGTAGTTACTACAATTGCGGAAAGATGTGCCTGATTTGAAAGACTGAATGAGCCGTTCTGGATACAAGTGTATCTCACATGATATCCAAAACGAAATCATAGACATCTTGGGAGTCAGCTGTTTTGCGTTTATTGCTAAATCACGTCAAAAGCCCGCCCAGGGGCTCACTTTATGTGAGTACGGGTTTGGCGCACCCGAGGTCCCGAGCCACCCATCGCCATCGCCATCCCTCCACCCTCGTCCGGTAGAGGTGGGTTCGTCCTCGTGACCGGGGGACACAAGGTAGGCTCTCGTGCATTCTTTGCATTTCGTTCTATGCCGCCCCTCGCCATCGTTTCTTTCTTCTCTAGTCTCTATTTACAAACATTTCGCACCATGACCATTCATTGACGCATTTCTTTTCCTTCCTCGCCGGCCTACCTTGGGTGCAAACGCCCATACACTTTTGGTTTATTTTACCCTTTTCTCTCTTTTAAACCTCCGTGGACACAGCCTACAAAACCCACGCACTGGGTGCGCAGCTGGGTGAGTGCGTAATGGCGTCATCCCCAACACCTGGGGTCGTCATGTAGGGTGTGTGTTCGTATCCGCTGATCAACTGCAGTCCCACGGGGGGCCATTGCATGAGCTGCTGGCTCCCCGTGGCCATTGGGTCCCTCTGTCTATGTTCTGGGAAGTGTGACTCTGAGGTCAGACCGGTATAGGTAGGCCACTCATCCAAGCCGGGGTAACGCCCGGGAAGTCAGAGCCCGAGGTCGGAAACGGTTGCAATGGCGGAGGATTTCTTTCGCTATGGAGCCCTCTTTCTTCATTATTAAACACAAGGGTCGAAAAGTCATTGTAACAGAAGTAGTACCACCACCTTCTGGTTGTTACTTAGTGATTATCCGAATAGAGGAAGGACAGTCTTTTGAGAAGGTGAATCCAGTTATCATCCAGAAGGGCATTGACTCTATTGCTGGTTCGGTTCATTCCTGCACTCAACCTCGGAACGGTTCATTGTTAGTCCAAAGCAAGTCCGATCAGCGAAGTAGGAGCTTGTTGCGCCTCACGCATCTCCACGATTATCCCATAAGTGTTAGAGAAGCACCACACCTTGAATTCCTGTCGAGGCGTCGTCACTACCCACAGCCTCGATGGTATGTCGGACGATGAACTGGTCGAATATCTTTCCGATAAAAACGTAACAGCGTTTCATCGAGTGCAGGCTAAACGCGACGGAGTGTTTGTACCAACTCGTACCCTGTTTCTAAATTTCGATGGTGTCGTTCTGCCACAGAATATATCAACTGGGTACGAACGTATTGCGGTGAGGACCTATATTTCCAGACCTCTGCATAGTTTCAAATGCCAATGTTTTGGGCATACGCAAGTCTCTTGTATGAGTGCGGTTTGCATCTGTGCCTCATGTGGTTAGCCCTCACACGATGGTACTTGTACATCACCTCTTGTCTGCGTTAATTGCAAAGCGTCTCATTCTGCCCCATTTGCTAACTGTCCGGAATACTTGGACGAGAAGGCGATCCTGAAGATCACGGGTAAAGGAAAAACTCTCCTTCACTCAAGCCCGGAGGCGCTTCCATGCGCGCCATACTACGCGCCTGCGATCGAGTACATTCAGCTCTGTTGTTGCCTCGCCAGTACCCCGGAAGAATGCCGAAACTGAGATCTGGACCATGACTGCCTTGACCGCCACTACTATCCGGCCGTCCATCTCTGGCACAGTTATTAAGCCATCTAAAGCTGGTGCTAAGGTACTGATGTTACAAGGCACTGAGAAGAAATCGAAGTAGAAACTTCACAAGGAACATTCTCCGCGTGTGCGCGGTAAGAAAAGTTCACCTTCTCCTCCTCGGAAGTCACAGTCCCAGGATGTTCCAGGGACAAGCCGCGCTCAGCGGCATCACTTACCCATTGCCACCCAGAAACGCTTCTCGGCGCTTGAAACGGTTTGTGGCACTAAAAGCGTGTTCGCTCCCTTCCAGGCTATGGAGTCTGACCAACTGCATACCAAAACCCGAGCCCCAAGGTTAAGCAGAAGGTTATTTTAAGCCACCCTTCTAAGTAGACAGTTTATCCCTTTTATTCATGGCTATCCTGACCTGGAAGTAACGTGTTGTACGATGGCATACGGCGGAACTGTAACTTTTATTGCCTTCCCATTCACCTATGGTCGTGTGCTTGCAGGAGACCCAAGCTTCGCCCTCAAGATCATTTTGATCTCCGAGGGTATACTCCGGTTCGCTACTATTTTGCACCGGATGAGGGTTCTCCAGCTTATGGAGGTGCCATGCTATTAGTGCGTAACGACGTTCATTTTCACTCTCACACTTACGACCTACTTGCAGGCTGATGCCGATTGGATTCAATTACACGGCTTTTTCTTTTCTCTTTGCTCCGTTTATTCGCCTCCATCGTCTGCCAACGCTAACACGGACATTCGAGATCTCCTGTCCGCTCTCCCAACACCATTCCTTCTGTTGGGAGGTTTTAATGCCCATCACCCCCTGTGGAGTTCACCTAGGACCTGTTCAATGGGAACGCTTCTTTCCCACAGTTTGCTCAGTTCAAGCTCTCCATCCTCAATACAGGTGAGCCTAATTTTCTTGTCTGATTCTTCAGGTACCCTCTCTCACTTAGACCTTGCCGTTTGCTCAATCCGGCTTGCATGTCGTCTACAGTGGAACGTCGTCGCTAACACCTACTCCAGCGATCATTCCCCTGCATCGTGTCTCTTCTGTCTCACCACGTCCAGCATTCCAGAGTACCTACCTGGATATTCAGAAAAGCCGACTGGAGGTTGTATTCCAGCCTCGTGTGTTTTGGGAACCAGCCCTTCACTGATGTTAACCAAGCGGTGCAGCACCTATCGTCTACGATTCTATCTGCCGCCGAACGCACAATTCCCCGTTCATCCTCTTATCCTCGGCGTATTGCTGTTCCGTGGTGGAACGAGGATAGTCGGGACGCCGTTCGTGCCCGTAGAACTGCGCTTAGGTTGTTCCGGCGACACCCTACACTTGATAATTTGGTTACTTTTAAACAATCGTTCGCCAGGGCTCGTCGCATTATTCAGGATAGCCAGAAGGTGTCTTGGACTCGTTTTTCCCTCAGGGGCTCACCTTATGTGAGTACGGGTTTTTGGCGCACCCGGGGGTTCCCGAGCCAGTCATCGCCACATTCATCCCCTCACCCCCATCCGGTCGAGGTGGGTTCTTCAAGTGACCGGTGGACACAAGGTAGGCTCTCGTGCGTTCGTTACATTCCATTCATACCGCACCTCACCATCGTTTCTTTCTTCTCTTGTCACTTTCCGGCCATTTCGCACCACGACATTCGCATATCTCTCTTTTTCTTCCCCGCCGGCCTACCTTGCGTGCGAAACGCCCACACAGTTTTAGTTTCTTTTATCTTTTTATTTAAATCCTCCGTGGACACAGCCTGACGGATACCCGCGCACCGCGTGTGCAGCTGGGTGAGTGGGTAATGGCGTCATCCCCACCACCCGGGGTCGTCATGTAGGGTTTGTGTTCGTATCCGCTGTTCAACTGCAGTCCCGCGGGGGGGCCATTGCATGAGCTGCTGACTTCTGACGGCGATTGGGTCCCTCTGTCTATGTTCTGGGAGGTGTGACCCTGGGGTGAGTCTGGTATAGATAGGCCACTCACCCAAGCCGGGGTAACGCCCGAGAAGTCAGAGCCCGAGGTCGGAGACGGTTGCAATGGTGGAGGATTTATTTCGCTATGGAGCACCCTTCCTCCATTTCTACTAACAAGCGCCGAAAAGTTTATGTAACAGAAGTGACACCACAGACAACCGGTTGTTACTTGGTCATTTCACGAACCGAAGAAGGACAAAGCTTTGAGAAGGTGAACCCTTTCATTATTCAAAAGGGCATTGATGCAATTGCTGGTGCGGTTCAGTCCTGCACTCGTCTACGGAATGGTTCCTTATTAGCCCAAACGAAATCCGATCAGCAAAGTAAGACCTTGTTGCGCGCTACGCTTCTCCACGGCTATCCCATCCGTGTGGAGAAGCACCGCACATTGAATTCCTGTCGAGGCGTTATTACCACCCATAGCCTCGATGGTATATCGGACGAGGACCTGGTAGAATATCTTGCAGACCAGAAGGTGACAGCGGTCCATCGAGTGCAGGCCAAACGCGACGGCGTATTGGTACCCACTCGTACCCTGTTTATTACATTTGATGGCGTCGATCTGCCCACGAGCATCTCCGCAGGGTACGAACGGATTTCTGTGAGGCCTTATATTCCTAGACCTCTGCGTTGTTTTAAATGCCAACGTTTTGGGCATACGCAAGTCTCCTGTAAGAGTGCCGTTAACATCTGTGCAACATGTAGCCAGCCCTCACACGAAGGTACCTGTTCAACAGCCCCCGTCTGCGTTAATTGTAAAGGGTCTCATTCTGCTTCGTTTGCCGACTGTCCGCGGTACTTGGACGAGAAGGCGATCCAGGAGATCCGGGTAAAGGAAAAACTCTCCTTCTCTGAAGCCCGGAGGCGTTACCATGCGCGCCAACCTTCACTCCTGCGATCTGGCACATTTAGTTCTGTTGTTGCCTCGCCGGTACCACGAGTAGATGCCGAAACTCAGACCTGGACCTTGACTGGATTAACCGCCACTACCATCCGGCCGTCTATTAAGGCTACAGTTATCAAGCCGTATAAACCTGGTCCCAAGTCAATGAAGTCGCAAGCCGTTGAAAAGAAGCCCAAGCAGAAACTTCGTAGGGAAGATTTTTTGAAAGACCCTCCGCGTGCGCGCGGTAACAAAAGTTCACCTTCTCCTCCTCGGAGGTCGCTGTCCCAGGATGGTCCTGGGACAAGCCGCGCTCAGCGGCACCCTTCACCCATCGCCACCCAGAACCGATTCACGGCGCTTGAATCGGTTTCTGGCACTGAGCGCGTGGGCCCTCCCTCCGAGGAAGCTATGGAGTCTGACCAACTCCATACCAAAAGCCCGAGCCCAAAGGTTAAACAAAAGGTAATTTTAAGCCGCCCTTCTAAATAGACAGTTTATCCCCTTATTCTTAATGGCTATCCTGACCTGGAATGTACGTGGTATACGATCGCATAGGGCGGAACTGCAACTTTTATTGCGTTCCCATTCGCCTATGGTCGTATGTTTGCAGGAGACTAAACTTCGCCCTCACGATCCTTTTGATCTCCGAGGATATACTCCGGTTCGCTACGACCTTGAACCGGAGGAGGGTACTCCTGCTCATGGTGGTGTCATGATTGTGGTGCGTAATGACGTTCATTTTCAAACTATCTCACTTACGTCCGACTTGCAAGCTGTTGCCATTAGACTGCAGTTACCCGGTTTTTTCTTTTCTGTTTGTTCTGTGTATACACCTCCATCGTCTCCCCTCGCTCCCGCGGACATTCGATCTCTCCTGTCCGCTCTCCCAACACCATTTCTTCTGTTGGGAGATTTTAATGCCCATCACCCATTATGGGGTTCGCCAAGGGCTTGTGCGAGGGGAACTCTTCTTTCCGACATTTTTTATCAGTTCAATCTTTCCATCCTCAATACAGGTGCACCTACTTTTATTTCTGATTCTTCTGGTACATTTTCTCACCTGGACCTTTCCATTTGCTCACTCCAGCTTGCACATCGTCTCCAGTGGAACGTCGTCGCTGACACCTACTCCAGCGACCATTACCCCTGCATCGTTTCTCTTTTGTCGCACCACGTAAAGCATTCCAGAGTACCTACCTGGATATTCGCAAAAGCCGACTGGAGCTTATATTCCAGCCTCGTGCATTTTGCCGACCAGCCCTTCTCCGACATTAACCAACTAGTGCAGCACCTTACGTCTATTATTTTCTCTGCCGCCGAACGCGCAATACCCCGTTCATCCTCCCAACCTCGGCGGCCACCTGTTCCGTGGTGGAACGAGGATTGTCGGGACGCCGTTCGTGCCCGTAGGACTGCACTAAGGGTGTTTCGGCGCCACCCTACACTTGATAATTTGGTGACTTTTAAACAATCGCGCGCCAGGGCTCGTCGCATTATTCAGGATAGCAAGAAGGCATCTTGGGCTCGTTTTGTCGAGTCTTTTAATCGTTTTACGCCTTCATCCGTTGTTTGGGATAAACTTCGTCGCTTCTCAGGTAAAGTGTCACATTGTACTGTTTCTGGCCTTCAGGTTTCTAATGCCACCATAGTGGATCCGGCTACCATCGCTAACACTCTGGGTGCTGCCTTTGAGGCGGTTTCCAGTTCAGACCATTATTCCGCCGGCTTTCGTTCTATCAGAGACCGACTGGATTCCGTCACCTATAATTTTCGGTCTGATAATACGGAATGCAATAATGATTTTTACAATGAGGAAGCTGGAGCACGCTCTTCATTGCTCCAGGCACTCCACTCCTGGTGCGGATGGCATTAATGTTCTGCTGTTAAACAACCTTTCAGCCGACAGTAAACTCTTTCTCTTACAGGTCTATAACCGTATTTGGCAAGACGGCTTTTTTCCTTCCGTTTGGCGCGAAGCCACCATTGTCCCTATACTTAAGCCTGGGAAGGATCGCCAACTACCTTCCAGCTACCGCCCTATCTCCCTCACCAGTTGCATTTGCAAGGTGATGGAGCGCATGATCAACGGGCGGTTGACATGGTGGCTTGAGTCTCAGAAACTTCTAGCGAACGCTCAGTGCGGGTTTCGTCGCTATCGCTCTACCGTCGACCATCTGGTGTCCTTGTCGACGCATATTATGAATGGATTTCTGAGAAAGTGTCAAACCGTGGCTGTATTTTTTGACCTGGAGAAAGCTTATGACACTTGTTGGAGGGGCGGCATTTTACGTACACTTCACGCATGGAATATCTGCGGTCGTCTTCCCATATTTCTCCGGGAGTTCATGACGGACCGCGTCTTTCGTGTACGTGTGGGCTCGGTTTTATCTCGTCGTTTTATTCAAGAGAACGGAGTACCGCAGGGCTCTGTACTCAGTGTCACACTTTTTGCAATTGCTATCAACCCCATTGTTGATTGTATTCCTCCTGGCATTTCATCGTCCCTTTTTGTTGACGATTTCGCTATTTATTGCAGTTCACGGCGGACCTGTCTACTCGAACGCCGTCTCCAGAGCTGTATCGACCGTCTCTACGCCTGGAGTAACGCCAACGGCTTTAATTTCTCCGCCGAGAAATCCGTCTGCATCAACTTCTGGCGCCGGAAGTATTTCCCTCCGCCCTCTCTCCATCTAGGGCCAGGGATGCTTCCGTTTGCAGACGAGGCGAAATTCTTGGGGTTGATCTTTGATAGAAAGTTGTGTTGGACCTCGCACATTTCTTTTTTAAAAGCAAAGTGTGACCGTTCTCTGAATCTTTTACGTGTTTTAAGTGGCACATCCTGGGGAGCTGATCGGACCACCCTTCTGCGTCTATATCGCTCTTTGGTCCGATCCAAACTTGATTACGGGTGTATTGTTTATTCGTCGGCACGTCCATCTGTGTTACGTCGATTGAATGCCATTCACCATCGTGGCATAAGAGTCGCTACAGGGGCCTTTCCAACTAGCCCCGTGCCCAGTCTTTATGCTGAAGCTGCAGAGCCTCCGCTGTCCTCCAGGCGTGAGATGCTCTTGTGCAGCTATGCCTGTCGACTCTCAAGCTTGCCTGATCACCCGTCTTTCGCGGCATTTTTCGAGGATTCACTTGACCGGCAATATTTAGTTAGCTCCTCTGCATTGCTCCCTCCAGGGGTTCGATTTCGACTGCTACTTCGGCATTTGGACGTTACGCCAGCGCCGGCCCTTCCAAGGGGGGAAACGCGTTTTCCTCCATGATCGCGCGTTTAGGCCCTCTGTCACCTTGGGTTATCGTCAATGCCGAAGAATGAGACCCCTTCTTCAGTCTTTAGATCAGCGTTTTTAGAACTTCAGTCGCAATTCGGGGACTTGCCTTTTATCTTCACTGATGGATCTAAGACTGATGCTGGAGTAGGATGTGCCTTTTTTGTGGTGGAAATAGTTTTACCTTTCGTTTACCAGAGCAATGTTCGATTTTTACCGCCAAACTTTTTAGCATTTATCAGTCTCTTTTATATATTCAGCGGCACGACTTACGGCATTGTTTTATTTGTTCCGACTCCCTGAGTGCTCTTCAAAGTATTAGCTCGCTGTACAGTTACCACCCGCTCGTACAGCGCATTCATGACCTGCTCCACTCGCTTGATGTCACTGGCATCAGCGTCTCCTTCTTGTGGATTCCAGGTCATGTGGGCATCTCAGGTAATGAGTCTGCCGATGTCGCTGCCAAGTCGGCGATTTTATCGCCCAGACGTTTTACCTCTGTTGTTCCCTCGTCAGATTTGTTTATTGTTTTACGTCGCCGCATCCTCTCGCTTTGGAGCGATGAGTGGACGGCCCTCCGGGGGAACAAGTTGCGGGAAGTTAAGCCTCTCCCGTTAGTCTGGGCTACCTCTTCCCGTGCTTCTCGTCGGGAAGAGGTAATTTTAACACGCCTTCGTATCGGACATTGCATTTTTAGTCATAAGTATTTGCTAAGTGGTGACCCCGCACCACTCTGTGGGCAGTGTGGTGCGCCCTTATCGGTGCGTCACATTTTAGCAGAGTGTCAAGTTTTAACTCCTTTGCGCGTCCGTGTTGGTCTGCCTGTTGGCCTAGCCAACGTTCTGGCAGACGACGCGCGTGCTGTAGAGTGTCTTTTACGTTTTATCAATGACATTGGATTTACTAGACGCATTTGATGCGCTGAGCGTCTTTTGACTATGTACTTTTCTCTTGTTTTTTAATGGGGCATCTCCTCCCCAATGGACATTGGCGCTCGTGTCCCTAACATTCTACAGTTCTTGACACGTTTTAATCTTTTATTGGCTATGTTTTAGTGTGTTGGTTTTATCAGTTATTTGTATTGTTACAATTGTTGTTATTGTTATTGTTATTATTGTTATTTTTGTTATTGTTATTATTGTTATCGTTATTGTTATTGTTCTATCATTGTTATTTTTAACTTTTTGACATCGCGGGTTTGTGTCCCGTTTTTTAATTATGCGGTTCTTTTAACTTTCATTTATATTTTGACCTTATATTTTATACCTTGTAAGGGCGCTGATGACCTCAGCAGTTTAGCGCCCTTAAACCGCATATCATCATCATCATCATTGGACTCGTTTTGTCGGGTTTTTTAATCGCTTCACTCCTTCCTCTGTTGTTTGGGATAAACTTCGTTGCTTCTCCAGCAAAGTGTTGCATTGTACTGTGATGATGATGATGATGAGATGGGGATAAGGGTGCTAAACATCGAAGGTCATCAGCGCCCTTACAGTGTGTAAAATTTGAAATCCAAAAACTAAAATCGGAACAAAAACCGCATAGTCAAGAACGCTAAAAAAATCCCACACGAAAACATGGTAAACAATAAAAGAGTAAAACGACGTGTCAGGAACCGCAGAACGCATGGGACATGAGCGCCATATGTCCACTGGGGAGTAGAACCCCCATTAAAAAAGACAATATAAAATCACTGATAAAACGTAAGAGACATTCTACAGCGTGCGCGTGATGTGCCAAAACGTTGGCTTTGCCAACAGGTAGACCCACACAAACGCGCAATGGAGCTAAAACTTGATAATCTGTTAAAATCTGACGCACCATTAGTGGCATATTACACTGATCACACATTGGTGCGGTGTGACCACTAAGCAGGTATCTATGACTAAAAAGACAATGTCCGATTCGTATACGAGCTAAAAGCAGCTCTTCCCGAAAACACGAACGAGAAGAGGTACCCCAGACTAACGGGAGAGGCTTAGCCTCCCGCAATTTTTTCCCCCGGAGGGCCGTCCACACATCGCGCCAAAGCGAGAGGATACGGTGACGTAAAATAACACAAATCTGACGAGGGAATAGCAGAGGTAAAAAATCTTGGGGATAAGATCGCCGATTTGGTGGCGGCGTCAGCAGACTCGTTCCCTGAGATGCATCCATTACCCGGAATCGACCCAAAGGTGACGCTGGTGCCAGAAACACCGCGTGAGTGGAGCAGACCCTGTATGCGCTGTACGAGTGGGTGGTAAATGTACAGCACATTAATGCTCTGAAGGGCACTCACAGATTCTGTGCAAAGAACACAGTGACGTAGCTTATGCCGCTGTATGTATAAAAGTGACTGATAAAAACTAAAACGTTAGGTGGTAAAAATCGAACGTTGCCCGGGTAAACGAAAAGTAAAAGTACGTTGACAAAAACAAAGGCACACCCTACTCCATCATCAGTATTGGAACCATCAGTATATAAAATTAAAGTCCCCGAATGGCGCCCGAAGTTCTAAAAACGCTGATCTAAGGACTGAAGAAGGGGCCGCATTCTTCGGCATCGATGTTAACCTAAGGTGACAGTGGGCCTCAGCGCGCAACCATCGTGGAAAACGCGCTTCGTTCCTGGGAAAGGCCGGCGCTGGCATAACACCCAAATGCCGAAGAAGCTGTCGAAATCGAACCCCTGGAGGGAGCAATGCAGAGGAGCTAACTAAATATTGCCGATCAAGTGAATCCTCGAAAAATAACTCAAAGGACGGGTGGTTAGACAAGTTTGAAAGTCGACAGGCATAGCTGAACAAAAGCATCTCACGCCTGAAAAACAGCGGAGGCTCTGCAGCTTCCGCATATAGACTAGGTAAAGGGCTGGTTGGAAAGGCCCCTGTAGCGACCCTTATGCCACGATGGTGAATGCAGTTTTATCGACGTAAAACACATGGACGTGCCGACGAATAGACATTGCACCTGTAATCAAGCTTTGATCGTTCCAAAGAGCGATAAAAACGCAGAAGGACGGTCCGATGAGCTACCAGGATGTGCCACTTAAAACACGTAAAAGATTAAGAGAACGATCACACTTTGCTTTCAAAAAGGGAATGTGCGAAGTCCAGCTCAGATTTCTATCAAAGACAAACCCCAAACATTTCGCCTCATTTGCAAACGGAAGTATGCCCGGCCCAATATGGAGAGAGGGCGGAGGGAAAGCCTTCCGGCGCCAGAAATTGATAACGATGGATTTTTCGGCGGAGAAATTAAAGCCGTTGGCATTACTCCAGGCGTAGAGACGGTCGATACATCTCTGGAGACGGCGCTCAAGCAGACAGGTCCGCCGTGACTGCAATAAATGGCAACATCGTCAACGAAAAGGGACGATAAAATACCAATTGGGATACAATCACAATGGAGTTGATAGGAATCGCAAAAAGTGTGACACTGATTACAGAGCCCTGCGGTACAACGTTCTCTTGAATAAAACGACTAGATAAAACCGAGCCCACACGTACACGAAAGATACGATCCGTCATAAGCTCCCGAAGAAATATGGGAAGACGACCGCGTAAATTCCATGCATGGAGTATACGTAAAATGCCGCCCCTCCAACGAGTGTCATAAGCTTTCTCCCGGTCAAAATCCACAGTCACTGTTTGCCACTTTCTCAGAAATCCATTCATAATATGCGTCGTTAGACACCAAATGGTCGACGGTAGAGCGATGCCGACGAAATTCTCACTGAGCGTTCGCAGGAAGTTTCTGAGACACAGGCCACCATGTCAACCGTCCGTTGATCATGCGCTCCATCACCTTGCAAATGCAACTGGTGAGGGAGATAGGGCGGTAGTTGGAAGTTAGTAGGCGATCCTTCCCAAGCTTAAGTATAGCGACAATGGTGGCTTCGCGCCAAACGGAAGGAAAACGGCCGTCTTGCCAAATACGGTTATAGACCTGTAAGAGAAAGAGTTTAATGTCGGCTGAAAGGTTCTGTAACATTAGGAGAAGAATGCCGTCCGGCCCAGGAGCGGAATACCTAGACCAATGAAGAGGGTGATCCAACTCCCTCATTGTGAAAAGTTCGTTCCAGCATTCCTTATTAGCAGAAAGAAAATTATTTGTCTCGGAATCCAGCCGGTCTTTGAGAGTCCGAAAGCTGGCGGAATAATCGTCAGAACTTGAAACCGCCTCAAAGGCAGCATCCAGAGTGTTAGCTATGGCAGCTGGATCCACTATGGTGGCATTGGGAACTTGAAGACAAGACGCAGTAGAATGCCTCAGTTTACCGGAGAAGCGACAAAGTTTATCCCAAACAACAGAGGAAGGCGTGAAGCGATTAAAAAACTCGACAAAACGAGTCCAAGACACCTTCTGGCTATCCTGTATAATGCGACGTGCCCTGGTGCACGACTGTTTAAAAGTAACCAAATTATCAAGTGTAGGGTGTCGCCGAAACAACCTAAGCGCAGTTCTACGGGCACGAACGGCGTCCCGACTATCCTCGTTCCAATACGGAACAGCAATACGCCGAGGATAAGAGGATGAACGGGGAATTGTGCGTTCGGCGGCAGATAGAATCGTAGACGATAGGTGCTGCACCACTTGGTTAACATCAGTGAAGGGCTGGTTCCCAAAACACACGAGGCTGGAATACAATCTCCAGTCGGCTTTTCTGAATATCCAGGTAGGTACTCTGGAATGCTGGACGTGGTGAGACAGAAGAGACACGATGCAGGGGAATGATCGCTGGAGTAGGTGTTAGCGACGACGTTCCACTGCAAACGACTGGCAAGCTGGATGGAGCAAACGGCAAGGCCCCAGTGAGAGGGTGTACCAGAAGAATCAGACAGAAATTTAGGCTCACCTGTACTGAGAATGGAGAAGTTGAACTCATCAAAATGTCGTAAAGAAGAGCTCCCTTCGCACTAGCCCTTGGCGAACCCCACGGCGGGTGATGGGCATTAAAACCTCCCAACAGAAGAAATGTCGTTGGGAGAGCGGACAGGAGATCTCGAATGTCTGCGTTAGCGAGGGTAGAAGATGGAGGTGAATAGATAGTGCAAACGGAAAAGAAAAAGCCGGGTAATTGAAGCCTAATTGCAACAGCTTGCAAGTCGGACGTAAGTGTGAGAGATTGAAAATGAAAGTTGTTACTCACTAATAACATGACACCTCCATGTGCAGGAGGACCCTCATCCGGTGCAAGATCGTAGCGAACCGGAGTATACCCTCGGAGAACACAAGGGGTTGTGAGGGCGAAGCATGGTCTCCTGCAAGCACATGACCATAGGTGAATGGGAACGCAATAAAAGTACAGTTCTGCGCTATGCGATCGTACACCACGTAAATTCCAGGTCAGGATAGCCATGAATAAAGGGGATTAACTGTCTGCTTAGAAGGGCGGCTCAAAATAACCCTTTGCTTAACCTTGGGGCTCAGGCGTTTCAACTCCATAGGCTCCTAAAAGGAAGGCCCACGCGCTCAGTGCCAGAAACCGATTCAAGCGCCGAGAATCGGTTCTGGGTCATAATGGATGAAGCGTGCCGCTGAGCACTGCTTGTCCCAGGAGCATCCTGGGCCTCGGACCACCCAGGAGGAGGTGAACTTTTCTTATTGCGCGCACGCGGAGGATCTGTAAGAAAATCTTCCTTACGAGGTTTCTGCTTGGATTTCTTATCAGTGCCTTGTGACTGCAGTACCTTAGGACTAGCTTTAGATGGCTTGATAACTGTGCCAGAGGTGGACGGCTAGGTGGTAGTTGCCATCAAGGCAGTGATGCTCCAGTCTAAGTTTCGACAACCTTCCAGGGTAGTGGCGAGGCAACAACGGAACTAAATGTACCAGATTGCAGGAGCGAAGGTTGGCGCGCATGGTAACGCCTCCGGGCTTCAGCGTAGGAGAGTTTTTCCTTTATCCTGAACTCCTGGATCACCTTCTCGTCCAAGTACAGCGGACAGTCGGCAAATGAGGCAGAATGGGACACTTTGCAATTAGCACAGACGTTCCCGATGAACAGGTACCATCATGTGACAGATAGTAACGACACTCTTACAAGAGACTTGAGTATGCCCAAAACGGTGGCATTTAAAACAACGCAGAGGTCTGGGAATAAAAGGTCTCACCGCAATTCGTTCGCCCCCCGCGGAAAGACTCGTGGGCAGATCGACGCTATCAAATGTAATAAACAGGGTACGAGTGGGTACCAATACTCCGTCGCATTTGGCCTACATGCGATGCACTGCTGTCACCTTTTGATCTGAAAGATGGTCTACGAGTTCATGGTCCGACAAAGCATCAAGGCTATGGGTGGTAACGACGCCTCGACAGGAATTCAAGCTGCTGTGCTTCTCAACATGGATGGGATAACCGTGGAGAAGCGTAGCGCGCAACAAGGTCTTACTTTGCTGTTCGGACTTTGTACTAATAAGGAACCATTCCGTAGACGAGTGCAGGACTGAACCGCACCAGCAATAGCATCAGCGCCCTTCTGAATAATAGAGGGGTTCACCCTCTCAAAACTTTGTCCTTCTTCTGTTTCGTGAAATGGCCAAGTAACAACCAGTTATCGGTGGTGCTACTTCTTTTTCATAGAATTTTCGTCGCTTGTTGTTAGTTATGGCGAAAGTGCACTCCATAGCAAAAGAAATCCTCCACCATTGCAACCGTCTCTCACCTCGGGCTCTGACTTCCTGGGCGTTACCCTGGCTTGGGTGAGTGGCCAGTCTATACCAGACTAACCCCAGCGTCATACCTCCCGATCACAGACAGAGGGACCCAATGGCCGTCGGAAGTCAGCAGCTCATGCAATGGCTCCCCCGTGGGACTGCATTTGAACAGAGGATACGAACACATGGCCTACATGATGACCCCGGGTGGTGGGGATGACGCCATTACCCAATCACCCAGCTGTGCAACCAGTACGGGGTATCCGCCCTGCTGTATCCACGGAGGTTTCAAATAAAAGGGGAGAGGAAACCAAACGTGTTTGTGCGTTTCGCACGCAAGTTAGGCCAGCGAGGAAGAAAAAGAGATGTGCGAATGGTCGTGGTTCGCAATGGTCGGAAATGGACTAGAGAAGCAAGAAACGATGACGAAGGGCGGCATGGAACGAAATGCAAAGAACGCAGGAGAGCCTACGTTGAGTCCCCCGGTCACGAGGACGTACCCACCTCGACCGGACGAGGGTGGAGGGATGATCATGGTGATGACAGGCTCGGGCACCCCGGGTACGCCAAACCCGTACTCACATAAGGTGAGACCCCGGGGGCATTATACTGTGTCTGGCCTTCAGATATCTAATGCCACCATAGTGGATCCGGCTACCATTGCTAACACTCTGGGTGCTATCTTTGAGGCCGTTTCCAGTTTTGACCATTATTCCGCCGGCTTTCGCACTCTCAAAGTCCGGCTGGATTCCGTGACTTATAATTTTCTGTCTTCTAATCAGGAGCTTTATAACGAAGTTTTCACAATAAAGAAGCTGGAATACGCCATTATTTTATCTAGGCACTCCGCTCCTGGGCCGGAAGGCATTCATGTTCTGATGTTAAAGCACCTTTCAGTCGACATTAAACTCTTTCTCTTACCGGAGTATAACTGTATATGGCAAAACGGCGTTTTTCCATTCGTTTGGCGCGGGGGCACCATTGTCCCTAATCTTAAACCTGGGAAGGACCGTCAACTACCTTCCAGGCACCGCCGTATCTCCCTCACCAGTTGCATTTGCAAGGTGATGGAGCGCATGATCAACGGGCGGTTGACATGGTGGCTTGAGTCTCGGAAACTTCTAGTGAACGCTCAGTGCGGATTTCGTCACCATCGTTCTACCGTCGACCATCTGGTGTGTCTGTCGACGCATATTATGAATGGATTTTTGAGAAAGTGGCAAAAAGTAGCTGTATTTTTTGACCTGGAGAAAGCTTATGGCACTTGTTTGACGGGCGGCATTTTACGTACACTCCACGCATGTAATTTACGCGGTTGTCTTCCCATATTTCTTCGGGAGTTTATGACGGATCGCGTCTTTCGTGCACGTGCGGACTCGGTTTTATCTAGTCGTTTTGTGTAAGAGATTGGTGTACCGCAGGGCTCTGTACTCAGTGTCACACTTTTTGCGATTCCTATCAACTCCATTGTTGATTATATCCCACCTGGTATTTCATCGTCCCTTTTTGTTGACGATTTTGCCATTTATTGCAGTTCACGGCGGACCTGTCTACTCGAATGCCGTCTCCTGAGCTGTATCCACCATCTTACGCCTGGAGTTACGTCAAAGGCTTTACTTTCTCCGCCGAGAAATCCGTTTGTATGAATTTCTGTCGTCGGTAGGCTTTCCCTTCGCCCTCTCACTATGTTGTGCCGGATAGTCTTCCATTTGTAGATGAAGCGAATTTTTTGGGGTTGATCTTTGATTGAAAGCTCAGCTGGACTTCACACATTTGGTTTTTAAGAGCAAAGTGTGACCGTTCTCTTAATCTTTAACGTGTTTTAAGTGGCACATCCTGGGGAGCTAATCGGACCGTCCTTCTGCGTCTTTATCGCTCTTTGGTCCGATCCAAGCTTGATTACGGGTGCATTGTCTATTTATTAGCACGTCCATCTGTGTTACGTCGCCTGAATGCCATTCGCCATCGTGGTATAAGAGTCGCTACAGGGGCCTTTCCAGCTAGCCCTGTACACAGTCGGTATCCTGAAGCTCCAGGGGTTCGATATCGCTAGCTTCTTCGGTATTTTAACGTTACCTAAGCGCCGACGTTTCCCAGGGGGAAACAAGGCTTCCTCCTTGGTTGCGAGCTGAGAGCCACTGTCAACTTGGGCTAACCTCGATGCCAAATAATGAGACCCCTTCTTCAGTCCTTAGATCAGCGGTTTTAGAACTTCAGGCGCAATTCGGGGAATTTGATTTTATATATACTGATGGATCTAAGACTGATGTTGGAGTAGGGTGTGCCTTTATTTTTGGTCAACGTAGTTTTACCTTTCGTTTACCGGGGCAATGTTCAATTTTTATACCCGAACTTTTTAGTATTTGTCGATCACTTTTGTACATCCAGCGGCACGACTTACGACGCTGTGTTCTTTGCGCAGACTCTCTGAGAGCCCTTTAGTGTATTAACGCGCTGTACAGTGACCACCTACTTGTACAGCGCATACATGATTTCTCCACTCGCTCGGTGTTTCTGGCATCAGCGTCTCCTTTGTGTGGATTCCGGGACACGTGGGCGTCTCTGGCAACGAGTCTGCGGATGCCGCTGCCAAAGCAGCAATTTTATCGACCAGATGTTTTACTTCTATTGTTCCCTCCACTGATTTGTATCTCATTGCGTCATTGTATCCTCTCGCGTTGGCGCGATGAATGGGCGGCTCTTAGGGGGAATAAGTTGCGGGAGGTTAAACCTTTCCCGGTTGTCTGGGCCACCTCTTCTTATGCTCCTCGTCGGGAAGAGGTCATTTTAACAGGACTGCGTATCGGACATTGCCTTTTTAGTCATAGACACTTGCTTAGTGGTGACCCCACACCACTCTGTGTGCAGTGTGCGGCACCTTTAACGGTGCGTCACATTTTAACAGAGTGTCAGGTGTTAGCTCCACTGCGTGTTCGTGTGTCTCTGCCTGTTGGTTTAGCCAACGTTTTGGCAGACGACGCGCATACTGTAGAATGTCTTTTACGTTTTGTCAGTGACATTGGTTTTAGTCGACGCATTTGATGCGCTGAGCGTCTTTTAGTCTTGTGACTTTATATTCTCTGTTTTAATTGGGACTCTTTTCCCCGGCGGAGGTATGGCGTTCTTCTCCCTTGCGTACTGCAGTACGGGACACGTCGTTTTTCTCTTTTATTGTTTTATTTATCATGTTTTAGTGTGGTGGTTTTAGAATTTGTTGGCTTGTTTCTTTTAGTGTTTTTGTCTATGCGGTTTTTGTCCCGTATTTTTGTTTTTTTATTTTAAATTTTACACTTTGTAAGGGCGCTGATGAGCTTCGATGTTTAGCGCCCCTAACCGTCATCTCATCATAATCAGATCAAAAGCTGTGAACAATTTGCTATTATGGTTGACGACGTGCGACATATCCGTTCACGAACAAGTGATGTTTTGCATTAGAACAGCAAACGCAAATTTAGACATATGTGAAAATTTTGTGGGTCTCTATGAAGCTCTTGTCACATAACTTAAAACTCCTTTTGAAATTGTAAAAGGTATATTTTCACGTTTGAATTTGTGATTTAAAACTTCAATATGACCGTGTTTACGACGGTGACTCTGAAATGCGTGACAAATTCAAAGGTATAAAAAATTAAGTCCCAGATTTCCAACCTAAAGCGCTTTACGTACACTGTATTGTTCACAGTCTGAACTTAGCTGTTGAAGGCAGCTTGCGCCATCTGCCTTGCATGAGGGATACGATGGGTTTAGCAAAGGACTTAACGCAATGGAGAACTCCAAAACGAGTTAATTTGTTAAGAAGCATTGACTTCTGTGAGAGGAGTAGTGAAACCGATTTCGTCCGTCGTGTCCAACTCGCTGGACTATGTGAGCTTCCAGCATTCAAGAAATTTTTAAAACTACGAGAAACTTCTTATATTTTAAGTGAATTTTCTGAAGAACACTCATCAGATACAACGTTAAAATGTGCTGGACATCTTGAAAAAATGCTTCAGTTCCAAACCTTTTTATGCATGTCTCTCTACTGTCATGTCATGAAGGAGGTAAACAGCGAAATACAGTTTCCAAGTGTCGGTACCGCTGAGGTAGAAACTAAATTTCAATGTCTTGTTGACATTTTAAAAGACAAACGGGAAGATTTTCAAATATTTTGCGAAGCCTGCATCAAGATAAAGCCTGAATTTGTTGGTGATTCTAAGTTACCGAATCAACGTTTCGTTCCGAAGAAATTTGAGAAGCTTGGTGTTGTCAATCCTTAAAAATTCAGTACTCGCAAAGAGCACATTAAGACATTATACATTGACGTTTGTGACACAGTGAAAACAACTGTTGAAGAATGATTTGAGAATACAGGATTGGAGAAAGTAACTGCAGTAGAGAAAGAGTGATACAGCAGTGAACTGTATGAATGTAAGACTGAAGCAAGCTACAGAATTCTTTGCTGAGGATTTAGACAACTTTGCTAAACAAACGAAAATCAGACGACTGAAAAATTCAATGCCATAGCCGGGATTTGAATCAGGGATCTCGCGGTCTCCGTCCGGTTGCTCTAACCACTGAGCTAGCATGGCAACATGCTGGTCGGGCATTAAATTCGCCAACTGATTCGCATGTTTCCCGGTAAACCACAAGGAGATCTCATGGTATTGAATTGGCTATGGCATTGAATTTTTCAGTCTGATTCTACCTTTCCAAACTTGTCCAACACACGGCTTGTGTGGAAGAACAATCAATTCCAAAGGAAAATGACATTGTCTGGATTGCGGGAGATAAGGAATTCTTTTATTAGAAGACAGTGGTGCTCTTGAACTTCTACCGGAAGTGTCTAAATGTCTGAAATTTCTTTGCACAGTTCCTGTGACAAATTGCTACAGCCGAAAGATCCTTCAGCGCTCTTCGTCGGCTGACAACTCATTTGAGATTCACAATGGGACAGAAGAAGTTAAACAATTTAGCACCACTAATTAACTATCAAACTGTGCTGGACAATTTGAATCTAAGGCGTCTGGTCAATGAATTTATTCAGAGGAATCCGTTGCAAAAATTTACATTCGCTTTATTCTAATTTTACTTCGAGAGACTTTTCAGATGACGTAATATCTTACTTTGCGCAGTTCTTTAAACTTAAAAAAATCATTTTTCATACAATCAACATTATAATTGAGTGTGTGAGTGTGTGAGTGTGTGAGTGTGAGTGTGTGGGTGTGTGTGTCCGTGTCCTTTGTTTCACAAAGCTTAAATTCCAGTAAATCTTCCAAGGCAAAAAATATTAATTTACAGTATTTTTATTACTGATACTTACGTTCGATATTTTAATTTAAAAACTCCTGTTTTTTTCAGTTACTATTAAAGAACAAAATCGGTATGATCTGTTAAATGTATTTTTAATATGCAAGTATTTTCAACATATTTTTATAAGCTGCACCCCAATGAAAACAGAAGTAAGTAACCACTAACATTTTAATCATTGTCCAACTTTCATTATGTGTACAAAATTGGCCCCCCTCAATAATTTTGACAAGCCGGCGCCCCTGCCAGAGAGAGAGTAGTTCAAAAACAGATGACCGGTATGTAGCAGTGATAGAACAATCAAGTTCTTTAAGTATTATTTCTATGCTTAGAGGGAACTTATTACTGATAGAAAGGGTGGAAGAACATAGCGGTGATATTGGTCGATGGGTACTTGGAAGTTTGACTTGTAACTCAGCCTTGCAATGATGGCAGGAATGTTAGAATAGGGGCAAGTTGAACACTTTAAGATTTCGCGCTGGTTCGCAATAGGATTGTAGAATGGGAAAGAAAAGGAGAGGGTTTGTGAAATTTGGGTTTTAGAATTGTGAAGGTATGCGTAAAGGGCTGAGTCGTCGATTTTTCAAGGAGTTGTTAACCAAGGTCAATTTGTTACCACTAATTGTAACGCGATTAGACGGCAATAAGTGTATTATTGCTCACGGCTTTGATTTTATGGGTAAAAAGGTGGTGAGGAAGAGAGTTAGGGTGTGTAGAGTTGTTGATGAGGAATGAGTTCACAGGCAAAATGGAGGAGAGGAAGTCAGAAGTTAATGTGGGTGGTATTAAGGGAGTGTAACATGTGTACTGGAATAATTTACCGGCTTTATTCCTAATTCATACTTGAAAATTTATTTTGCGCTTTGGCTGGTAGCAGGCATTTTATATCTGTGCTGCTCATACAGTAGAGTTGCCAACATATGAACGAAAAACAAAGCGAGCCTTACGTGAGTGACTGATTTATGACCCTAAGCCGTAAAGCGTAGCCCAGGGTTTAGGGCCGTAAGCCGTAGTCAGGATGTGTTTTTATAAGTAGTGGAATGGGGCAGTTGCAGCATCAGAGCGTAGCTGTAGGATCTGTGTCTCCAAACCCCATTACTATGAATCTTTATTTGGTGGGATAGATACGGTAGAATTTTTACTTTTTGTAATATGAATTTAATTTAATTTTAGTGGTGTGTGTAAGAAGAAGGAGAAGAAGAGCTAAAGATAATACTATTTTCGCGGATTTCGCTAGTACTCATGGCTTGGCCCCTTCTTCCGCGCATGCGCAGTAGTAATAAAATGGGGCACTTTGCTGACATTTAGCAATTTATTTCTTACATAAGAAAGCGTCTTAAAACGGGCGAGTTGGTGGGCCTCAGGGGCTTTTTAACTGTTCACACCTCCTTTAAGTGTATAATATATGTATTTTCGTTCCCCAACTCATCCTTTTCTGCATTTCAATTTAGGGATATTTAAGGAACCATTGCCGATTTACACTTCGCTTGTGAATTCTAAATTTCGCAACCCGGACCTCGTTTGATAAGTAGAAATGGAATTAGACAGTATAAAAACGGTGTTTTCTCATATAGAGTTTATGTTGCTAAGGAATCTTAACGCGAGAGTGGGAGAATTATAAACTAAGGAGGTAGGTGTGTGGGGTGACATGAGGAGGGATGAAAATAATGCAATATGGATTAGGCGGAGTTAAGGGTGGGGCAGTTGATGAGGAATTTAAGCTAGTATAGTTTTGTGAGAACAATAGATTTGTGATCTCGAGCGGGGCTGTTGGGAGGAAGATGTTGCAGGTAAATTCACGTTAAAAGTGGATGTGGACAAAGTGTGATTGATTGTATACATATGCAGAGGTGACATACTATGCACTGTCTGTGACCTTAAAGTTATGAATACTAGTGTCGTAAGCTCTCACTTTCCACCTTTGGTGTCAAGGTATTGTGGAAAGTGTTTCAATAGTGGAGAAGTTAGTGGATATGGAACCAGCACTAAAATAGTTACAAGTGGTGTCCTGAGAGGTGTACCCCCCAGGGGCTCACCTTATGTGAGTACAGGTGTTGGCGTACACGGGGGTTCCCGAGCCACTCATCGCCATTTTCATCGCCTCATCCCCGTCCGGTCGAGGTGGGTTCGTTGTCGTGACCGGGTCACTCAAGGTAGGCTCTCGTGCGTTCTGTGCATTTCATTCCATGACGCCCTCGCCATCGTTTCTTTATTCTCTCTTCTATTTATGTACATTTCGCACCACTTCCATTCATTTGCACATCTCTTTTCCTTCTCTGCCGGCCTACCTTGAGTGCGAAACGCACACGTTTAGTTCCTTTTAACCTTTTATTTTAATCCTCCGTGGACACAGCCTGACGGATACACGCGCACGAGGTGCGCAGCTGGGTGAGTGAGTAATGGCGTCATCCCCACCACCCGGGGTCGTCATGTAGGGTTTGTGTACGTATTCGCTGTTAACTGCAGTCCGGAGGGGGCCATTGCATGAGCTGCTGAATTCTGACGGCGATTGGGTCCCTCTGTCTATGTTCTGGAAGGTGTGACCCTGGGGTGAGATAGGTATAGATAGGACACTCGCCCAGGCCGGGGTAACGCCTGGGAAGTCAGAGCCCGAAGTCGGAGACGGTTGCAATGGTGGAGGATTTATTTCGCTATGGAGCACCCTTTCTCCATTAATTCAAACAAGCGCCGAAAAGTTGTATTGTAACAGACGTAGCACCGCTGACATCTGGTTGTTACTTGGTCATTTCAAGAACAGAAGAAGGACAAAACTTTGAGAACGTGAACTCTTTTATAATTCAGAAGGGCATAGATGCTATTGCTGGTGCGGTTCAATCCTGCACTCGGCTACGGAATGGATCGTTATTAGCACACTCGAAGTACGATCAGCCAACTAAGACCTTGTTGCGCGCTACGCTTCTCCACGGTTATCCCATCCGTGTTGATAAGCACCGCACATTGAATTTCTGTCGAGGCGTCGCTACCACGCATAGCCTCGATGGTATATCGGAACAGGACCTAGTCGAATATCTCTCCGATCAAAAGGTGACCGAAGTGCATCGAGTGCAGGCCAAACGCGACTGCGTATTGGTACCCACTAGTTTCTAAAATTTGATGGCGTCGATCTGCCTACGAGCATTTCCGCAGGGCACGAAAGGATTTCTGTGAGGCCTTATATTCCTAGACCTCTGCGTTGTTTTAAATGCCAACGTTTTGGGCATACGCAAGTCTCATGTAGCAGTGCCGTTAACATCTGTGCAAAATGTAGCCAGCCCTCACACGAAGGTGCCTGTTCAACAGCCCCCGTCTGCGTCAATTGCAAAGGGTCACATTCTGCTTCATTTGGCGACTGTCCGCGGTATTTGGACGAGAAGGCGATCCAGGAGATCCGGGTAAAGGAGAAACACTCCTTTGCCGAAGCCCGGAGTCGTTACCATGCGCGCCAACCTTCGCTCCTGCGATCGGGAACATTCAGTTCTGTTGTTGCCTCGCCAGTACCCCGGAAGGGTGCTGGGACTCAAACTTGGGCCATGACTGCCTTGACCGCCACTACCATCCGGCCGTCCATTTCAGCTCCTGTTACCAAGCTCTCTAAACCTGGTCCAAAGTCTATGAAGTCACAAGCCGCAGAAAAAAAACCGAAGCAGAAATTTCGAAGAGAAGACTTTCTAAAAGACCCTCCGCGTGTTAACAGTAAGCAGAGTTCACCTTCTCCTCCTCGGAGGTCGCAGTCCCAGAAAGCTCCTGGGACAAGCCGCGCTCAGCGGCAACCCTCACTCATCGCCACCCAGAACCGATTTTCGGCGCTTGAATCGGTTTCTAGCTCTGAGCGCGTGGGCCATCCCTTCGAGGAGGTTATGGATTCTGACCAATTCCATACCAAAAGCCCCAGCCAAAAGGTTAAACAAGAGGTAATTTTAAGCCGCCCTTCTATGTAGACAGTTTATCCCTTTTTCTTAATGGCTATCCTGACCTGGAATGTACGTGGTGTACGATCGCATAGGGCGGAACTGCAACTTTTATTGCGTTCCCATTCGCCTATGGTCGTGTATTTGCAGGAGACTAAGCTTCGCCCTCGTTTTGATCTCCGAGGATATACTCCGGTTCGCTTCGACCTTGAACCGGAGAAGGGTACTCCTACACATGGAGGTGTCATGTTGTTAGTGCGTAACAACGTTCATTTTCCACGTATCACTCTTACGTCCGACTTGTAAGCTGTTGCCATTAGACTGCAGTTACCCGGTTTTTTCTTTTCTGTTTGCTCTGTGTATTCACCTCCATCGTCTCCCCTTGCTCCCGCGGACATTCGAGCTCTCGTGTCCGCTCTCCCAACACCATTTCTTTTCTTGGGAGATTTTAAAGCCCATCACCCCCTGTGGGGTTTCGCCAAGGGCTTGTGCGAGGGCAACTCTTCTTTCTGACATTTTTGATCAGTTCAATCCCTCTATTCTCAATACAGGTGAGCCTACGTTTCTTTCTGATTCTTCCGGTACATTTTCTCACTTGGACCTTGCCGTTTGCTCACTCCAACTTGCTATCGTCTGCAGTGGAACGTCGTCGCTGACACCTACTCCAGCGACCATTACCCTTGCATCGTTTCTCTTCTGTCACACCACGTACAGCATTCGAGAGTCCCTACCTGGATATCCACAAAAGGCGACTGGAGCTTGTATTCCAGCCTCGTGCATTTTGACGACCAGCCCTTCACCGACATTAACCAACTAGTGCAGCACCTTACGTCTACGATTTTCTCTGCCACAGAACGCGCAATTCCCCGTTCATTCTCTCAACCTCGGCGAATGCCTGATCCGTGGTGGAACAAGGATTGTCGGGACGGCGTTCGTGCCCGTAGAACTGCATTTAGGGTGTTTCGGCGACACCTCACACTTGATAAATTGGTGACTTTTAAACAATCGCGTGCCAGGTCTCGTCACATTATTCAGGATAGCAAGAAGGCGTCGTGGACTCGTTTTGTCGAGCCTTTTAATCGCTTTACGCATTCATCTGTTGTTTGGGATAAACTTCGTCGTTGCTCAGGTAAAGTGTCGCATTGTACTGTTTCTGGCCTTCAGGTTTCTAATGCCACCATGGTGGATCCGGCTGCCATCGCTAACACTCTGGGTGCTGCCTTTGAGGCGGTTTCCAGTTCAGACCATTATCCCGCCAGCTTTCGCTCTATCAAAGACCGGCTTGATTCGCAACGATAATTTTCGCTCTGCTAATACGGAATGTTAGAATGCCCTTTTTACAATGAGGGAGCTGGAGCACGCTCTTCATTGTTCTAGGCACTCCGTTCCTGAACCGGATGGCATACATGTTCTGCTGTTAAAGAACCTTTCAGCCGACATTAAGCGCTTTCTCTTACGGGTCTATAATCGTATTTGGCAAGACGGCCTTTTTCCTTCCGTTTGGCGCAAAGCCACCATTGTCCCTATACTTAAGCCTGGTAAGGATCGCCAACCACCTTCCAGCTACCGCCCTATCTCTCTCACCAGTTGCCTTTGCAAGGTGATGGAGCGCATGATCAACGGGCGGTTGACATGGTGGCTTGAGTCTCAGAAAGTTGTAGCGAACGCTCAGTGCGGATTTCGTTGCCATCGCTCTACCGTCGACCATCTGGTGTCTCTGTCGACGCATATTATGAACGGATTTCTGAGAAAGTGTCAAACAGTGCCTGTATTTTTTGACCTGGAGAAAGCTTATGCACTTGTTGGAGGGGCGGCATTTTATGTACACTCCATGCATGGAATTTCCGCGGTCGTCTTCCCAAATTTCTTCGGGAGTTTATGACGGACCGCGTCTTTCGTGTGCATGTGGGCTCCGTTTTATCTAGTCGTTTTATTCAAGAGAACGGAGTACTGCAGGGCTCTGTACTCAGTGTCACACTTTTTTCAATTGCTGTCAACCCCATTGTTAATTGTACTCCACCTGACATTTCCTCGTCCCTTTTTGTTGACGATTTTGCCATTTATTGCAAGTTCGCGGCGGACCTGTCTACACGAAAGCCGTCTCCAGAGTTGTATCGACCGTCTCTACGCCTGGAGTAACAATAACGTCTTTAATTTATCCGCCGAAAAATCCGACTGTATCAGTTTCTGGGGCCAGAAGGCTCTCCCTCCGCCCTCTCTCCATCTTGGGCCAGGGATACTTCCGTTTGCAGACGAGGCGAAATTTTTGGGGTTGATCTTTGATAGGAAGGTGAGCTGGATTTCGCAGATTTCGTTTTTAAAAGCAAAGTGTGGCCGTTCTCTTAATCTTTTGCGTGTTTTAAGTGGCACATCCTGGGAAGCTGATCTGTCCGTCCTTCTACATCTTTATCGCTGTTTGGTCCGATCCAAGCTTGATTACGGGTGCATTGTCTATTCGTCGGCGCGTCCATCTGTATTACGTCGATTGAATGCCATTCACCATCGCGGCATAAGAGTCGCTACGGGGGCGTTTCCAACCAGCCCTGTACCCAGTCTGTATGCTGAAGCTGCAGAACCTCCGCTGTCCTTCAGGCGTGAGATGCTTTTGTGCAGGTATGCCTGTCGACTCTCAAGCTTGTCTGACCACCCGTCTTTCAAGGTATTTTTTGAAGATTCGCTTGATCGGCAATATTTCGTTAGTTCCTCTGCCTTGCTCCCTCCACGGGTTCGATTTCGAAAGCTTCTTCGGCATTTGGAGTTTACGCCAGCGTCGGCCCTTCCCAGGGGGAAACGCGCTTTCCTCCATGGTTTCGCGCTGAGGCCCACTGTCACCTTCGGTTGACGTCAATGTCGAAGAATGCGACCCCTTCTTCAGTTATTTGATCGGCTTTTTTAGAACTTCAGGCGCAGTTCGGAGACTTTCATTTTATATATACTGATGGGTCTAAGACTGATGTTGGAGTAGGGTGTGCCTTTGTTGATGGTCATCGTAGTTTTACATTTCGTTTACCCGGGCAAAGTTCGATTTTTACCGCCGAACGTTTTAGTATTTATCAGTTACTTTTATACGTCCAGCGGTACGACTTACGGCACTGTTTTATTTGTTCAGACTCCCTGAGTGCTCTTCAAAGTATTCGCCCGCTATAAATTACCACCCCCTCTCGGAGCGCATACATGACCTGGGCCACTCGCTTGGTGCCTCTGGCGTTCGCGTTTCCTTCATGTGGATTCCACGTAATGTGGGCATCTCAGGGAACGAGTCTGCCGATGCCGCTGCCAAATCGGCGATTTTATTGCCCAGATTTTTTACATCTGTTGTTCCCTCGTCAGATTCTTGTGTCATTTTATGCCGCCGCATCGTCTTGCTTTGGCGCGATGAGTGGACGGCCCTCCGGGGGAACAAATTGCGGGAGGTTAAACCTCTCCCGTTAGTCTGGGGTACCTCTTCTCGTTCTACACGTCGGGAACAGGTACTTTTAGCCCGTTTACGAATTGACATTGCCTTTTTAGTCATAGTCACCTGCTGAGTGGTGATCCCGCTCCACTGTGTCAGCATTGTGATGCGCCCTTAACGGCGCGTCACATTTTTAACGGAGTGTCAAGTTTTAGCTCCACTGCACGTTCGCGTGGGTCTGCCTGTTGGCATAGCCAACGTTTTGGCAGACGACGCGCATGCTGTAGAATGTCTTTTACGTTTTATAAGTGACATTGGTTTTAATCGGCGCATTTGATGCGCTGAGCGTCTTTTAGCTTAGAGATTTTATATTGTCAGTTTTAATGGGGCTCTTCTCTCCGACGGACATAAGGCGCTCATGTCCCTTGCAATCTACAGTTCTTGACACGTTGTTTTATTCTTTTAGTGACCATGATTTTAGTGTGTAATTTTTAGTTTTGGTCTGTTGTGTTTTCTTAGTGCGTTTGACCAAGCGGGTTTGTGTGAGGTTTTTTAGTTTTTCGACTTTTCAAGTTTATATTTTATAGATATTAAGGGCGCTAATAACCATAGCAGTTGAGCGCCCTTAAGCACCATCTCTCTCTCTCTTTCTCACCTCCATCGTCTCTCCTTGCTCCCGCGGACATTCCAGCTCTCCTGTACGCTCTCCCAACACCATTTCTTCTGTTGGGAGATTTTAATGCCCATCACCCAATATGGGGTTCGCCAAGGGCTTGTGCGAGGGGAACTCTTCTTTCCACATTTTTGATTAGTTCAATCTCTCTATTCTCAATACAGGTGAGCCTACGTTTCTTTCTGATTCTTCCGGTACATTTTCTCACTTGGACCTTGCCGTTTGCTCACTCCAGCTTGCTAGTCGACTGCAGTGGAACGTCGTCGCTGACAACTACTCCAGCGACCATTACTCCTGCATCGTTTCTCTTCTGTCTCACCACGTGCAGCATTCCAGAGTATCTACCTGGATATTCACAAAAGCCGACTGGAGCTTGTATTCCAGCCTCGTGCATTTTGACGACCAGCCCTTCACCGACATTAACCAACTAGTACAGCACCTTACGTCTACGATTTTCTCTGACGCCGAACGCGCAATTCCCCGTTCATCCTCACACCCTCGACGGATTCCTGTTCCTTGGTAGAACGAGGAGTGTCGGGTTGCCGTTCGTGCCCGTAGAACAGCACTTAGGGTGTTTCGGCGTCACCCTAACTTGATAATTTGGTGACTTTTAAACAATCGCGCGCCAGGGTTCGTCGCATTATTACGGATAACAAGAAGGCATCCTGGACTCGTTTTATCGGGTCTTTTAATCGCTTCACACCTTCCTCTGTTGTTTAGGATAAACTTCATCGATTGTCCGGTAAAGTGTCGCATTGTACTGTGTCTGACCTTCAGGTTTCCAGCGCCACCATAGTGGTTCCGGCTGCCATTGTTAACGCTCTGGGTACTGCCTTTGAGGCGGTTTCCGGTTCAGACCATTATTCCGACGGCCTTCGCTCTAATAAAGACCGGCTAGATCCCGCATCATATAATTTTCGGTCTGCTAATAATGAATGCTATAACGAACTTTTCACAATGAGGGAGCTGGATCACGCTCTTCATTGCTCTCGGCACTCCGCTCCTGGGCCGGACGGCATTCTTGTCCTGATAATAAAGAACCTTTCATCCTACAGTAAACTCTTTCTCTTACAGGTGTATAACCGTATTTGGCAAGACGGCTTTTTCTTCCGTTTGGCGCGAAGCCACCATTGTCCCTATACTTAAGCCTGGGATGCATCGCCAACTACCTTCCAGCTACCGCGCTATCTCCCTTACCAGTTGCATTTATAAGGTGATGGAGCGCATGATCAAGGGGCAATTGACTTGGTGGCTTGAGTCTCAGAAACTTCTAGCGGACGCTCAGTACGGATTTTGTCGCCATCGATCTACCGTCGACCATCTGGTGTCCCTATCGACGCATATTATGATTGGATTTCTCAGAAAGTGTCAAACCGTGGCTGTGTTTTTTGACCAGGAGAAAGCTTATGACACTTGTTGGAGGGGCGGCGTTTTACGTACACTTCACGCATGTAATATCCGCGATCGTCTTCCCATATTTCTTCGGGAGTTTATGACGGACCGCGTCTTTCGTGTACGTGTGGGCTCGGTTTTATATAGTTGTTTTATTCAAGAGAACGGAGTACCGCAGGGCTCTGTATTCAGTGTCACGCGTTTTGCAATTGCTATCAACCCCATTGTTGATTGTATTCCACCTGGCATTTCATCGTCCCTTTTTGTTGACGATTTTGCCATTTACTGCAGTTCACGACGGACCTGTCTAGTCGAACGCCGTCTCCAGAGCTGTATCGACCGTCTCTACGCCTGGAGTAACGCTAACGGCTTTAATTTCTCCGCCGAAGAATCTGTCTGTATTAATTTCTGGCGCCGGAAGGCTTTCCCTCCGCCGTCTCTCCATCTTGGGCCGGAGATCCTTCCGTTTGCAGACGAGGTGAAATTCTCGGAGTTAATTTTTGATAGAAAGTTGCGTTGGACCTCGCACATTTCCTTTTTAAAAGCAAAGTGTGACCGTTCTCTTAATATTTTGCGTGTTTTAAGTGGCACATCCTGGGGAGCTGATCGGACCGTCCTTCTTCGCCTTTATCGCTCTTTGGTCCGATCCAAGCTTAATTGCGGGTGCATTGTCTATTCATCTGCACGTCCATGTGTGTTGCGTCGCTTGAATCTCATTCATCATCGTGGTATTAGAGTCGCTACAGGGGCCTTTCCAATTAGCCCCGTACCCAGTCTTTACGCCGAAGCTGCTGAGCCTCCGCTGTCCTTCAGGCGTGAGATACTCTTGTGTAGGTATGCCTGTCGACTCTCCAGCTTGCCTGACAACCCGTCCTTCGCTACATTTTACGAGGATTGGCTTGATCGGCAATATTTAGTTAGCTCCACTGCATTGCTCCCTCCAGAGGTTCGATTTCGTCAACTTCTTCGGCATTTGGACGTTACGCCAGCGAGGGCACTTCCAAGGGGCGAAACGTGTTTTCCTCCATGGTTGCGCGCTGAGGCCCTCTGTCACCTTGGGTTGTCGTCGATGCCGAAGAATGAGACCGCTTCTTCAGTATTTAGATCAGCGTTTTTAGAACTTCAGTCGCAATTCGGGGATTTTCATTTTATCTTTACTGGTGGTTCAAAGACTGATGCTGGAGTAGGATGTGCCTTTTTTGTGGTGGAAATAGTTTTACCTTTCGTTTACCGGCGCAATTTTAGATTTTTGCCGCCGAACCTTTTAGTATTTATCAATCTGTTTTATACGTTCAGCGGCGCAACTTGCGGCAGTGTGTTGTTTGTACAGATTCTCTGAGTGCCCTTCAGAGTATTAACCCGCTGTGCAGTTACGACCCTCTCGTACAGCGCATACATGGCCTGCTCCACTCGCTTGGTTCTTCTGGCATCAGCGTCTCCTTCCTGTGGATTCCAGGTCATATGGGCATCTCAGGGAACGAGTCTGCCGACGCCGCTGCCAAATCGGCGATTTTATTACCCAGATTTTTTACTGCTTTTGTTCTCTCGTCAGATTTGTTTCTTACTTTACGTAGCCGCATCCTCTCGCTTTGGAGGGATGAGTGGACGGCCCTTCGGGGGGAACAAGTTACGGGAGGTTAAGCCTCTCCCGTTGGTCTGGGTTACCTCTTCTCGTTGTGTCGTCGGGAAGAGGTACTTTTAGCTCGCTTACGAATCGGACATGGTCTTTTTAGCCATAGATACCTGCTCAGTGGTGACCCCCCACCACTCTGTGAGCAGTGTGATGCGCCCTTAACGGTGTGTCACATTTTAGCAGAGTGTCAAGTTTTAGCTCCGTTGCGCGTTCGTGTTGGTCTGCCTGTTAGCCTAGCCAACGTTTTGGCAGACGACGCGCATGCTGTAGGATGTCTTTTACGTTTTATCACTGACATTGGTTTTAGCCGTCGCATTTGATGCGCTGAGCGCCTTTTAGCTGTTTCATTATACATTATCTTTTAATGGGGGCACTCCTCCCTTGTGTATATCTGGCGCTTGTGTCCCTCGCATTCTTCAGTTCTTGACACGCTGTTTTATTCTCTTGCTGACCATGATTTTAGTGTGTAGCTCTTAGTATTTGGTCTGTTGTGTTTTTTAGTGTTTTTGACCAAGCGGTTTGTGTGTGGTTTTTTAATTTTTTGACTTTTACATTTTATATTTTACACATAGTAAGGGCGCTAATAACCTTAGCAGTTAAGCGCCCTTAAGCCCCTTCTCATCATCATAATCATCATTATCATCACTTCCGACTGTCACTACTTACCGGTATACGACAGTTTCTCCACAGGAAGGCCCGACTTTATGCCCCTACCACTGGAATAACCGCTAGTGGCCCCCACTTTGGGCCACGCTGCCTCAACAGAGTCAACGTAGATTCAGGGGACTTATGGTTGATTACATCGGGCCCCAAACAGCGGTAACACGTCGAGTCCCCCCGGCAACCCAGCCACGCGCGGTGACCGAACCGTCCGTGGGGACCGGGCCCCTATGGGGCTATGTGGGTGTACATGACAGTGGAACGGCTCCGCACCTAATGTGGCATGAAAGGGGTAGTCAGGAGGGTGCACTCGATGCTCACGCTTGAGACCTACGGAGAGCACACAAGTTGGAAGCTGTGCTGAAACCCTGGGACAGCAACCACGGAGATAGAAAGAATCACTGTTGGTGAGACAGGAGTTAATGAACCTAAGGAGCTTAAACCGAGTATAAGAAATAATTCTAGAAGAGGGAGAGTAAAATAAATAAAGGTAACGTGGCTAGTCCAGATGGGGGTTAGGGGATTATAATTGTGAAGACTAGCTCGGGCACCCCGGGTACGCCAAACCCGTACTCACCTAAACTGAGCCCCTGGGGGTACGCATCTACAAGATTATGAATGGAAACATGTTATGTATGAGTACAATAAATATGAAATATACGTCCTGGTTTAGCCAGCCAGATTCCAGGACGGTATATTACAGATTTATTTTATATCTTATTTTATTTATTGTAATAAGTAGAAAGTGCTGCCAGATTCTTCAGCATTCTTTTAGAAACGAAGCCAAAGTGTATAATAGAACTGTGTATCGACATAATGTGCAAAACTGAAGTGAAAATGACTCTCATTGGGTGAGAGAAACCGCGTTTCAGATGCAATGGAGTGTCAACTTGTGGTGTCTCACACTGATCTCTAATCGTGCGGAATTACACAGACTATATATGGAAAAATGAATTGGGAGGGACCCGTTGCTTGGCCGGCTGGATCTAATTTCACTCCACGGGATTACTTTCTGTGAGGCTGTGCCTGTGCACAGCAACCAGAAAACCCAAATCAATTATGGATTCTGCTTAGCGAAGCGCACAGATAGGACATACCAAGCTTCTTGCAGCACACAGTAACTTCTCTCTAACAACGTTCTCAAATCTGTATTAGCGAAAGAGGGCGCCATTTTCAGCAGTTTCTTCGTTAATCAAATGCTTTATGAGCAACTTGTTTATCCATTCTCCGGGCGCCTAAAATGTTTAACTGATCATAGTAATTACGCTAATATCAGACACATAACTCTAATCGGACAAATGAACCAAATAGAAAAAGGAAATAAATAAATAAAATGACAAAAAGCAAATAGAACAAAAAAGGGCCTAGAGAATTTGAACGTGCGAAATTTCTATTGATTTCATGACACCTTGATGGCTAGGCCACTAAATCATAGCACGCCTTTTCCGAAAGCCTGCTTAATGAAACATAAGGGTTAATCAAATATAAGCCGTTTTTTGTTTTCTTTTACAATTCTATTGAATCCACCAACAAAAGAACCGCCTTATTGTTCTAAATAGTCTCATAGACTAAATAGTCTCATTTTCCTACATAGCAAAGTCAGTAACCGTTGTACAAAGACATTTTCGTACACGACTTCATAAGGTTTCACTAAATAAGAAGACAAGGCGTGCTGGTTATTCGAGATTTATAGCCCAAGAAATCCACTGGACGCCCGTCTGCCTCCAGCGAAACAGATGAGAGCGTAAGAGAAGCTTATGTGCGAAGTCTGAAGAAATCGACTGTGAAGGCAAGCAGAGAGCTTGGGTATCCACAGCAGACTGTATGGAAGGTGCTGCATAAAGGTCGCAAAGTGAAAACATATCGCTAGAACTGCATCAAGCCGTCTCGATAGATGACAACCATCGACGCCATGAGTTCTGTAATGAATTCTAGGAATTGCTAAAGGTCGAAGACAGATGTAATAAACTGATCCCCAGTGACGAGGCGACTTTTCATTTGAGCGGCAAAGTGAAAAAACATAATCCTCCAGTATGGGAGACGAAAAATTCTCGTTTGATTTTAGAACATGTACAAGATTCACCGAAAGTCAATGTGTTTTTGCAGTGTCTTCTGATAAAGTGTACGGACTATTCTTTTTTGCTAAAAACACTGTGACTGATCTATCTTATGTGAACATGCTGACGTGTCTGCTGCCCCTCAGTTACTTGAAGATAAACCTGGGTGTTTATTACAACAAGATGGATCTCCACCACATTTCCATGTTGTAGTGCGACATTACCCTAATGAGCAATTCCCTTAACATTGGATTGGACGAGCCTCTAATAACGATCAGTGTCTTCTCCGTTGGCCTGCCCGGTCGCCTGATCCTACACTCTGTGATTTCTTTTTACGGGGGAAGTTTATGTACCACCCTTACCAGTCTGTCTTCATGAACTGAAGAATCGAATTCGTGCGGCTCTGGCTACAGTTGGTGGGTATGGATGGAGTTGTACTACCGAGTGGATGTTTGTCGCGTTTTGCGAGGAGGTGACATCGAGCACTTGTATGAGTTGTAGGTTCAAAATTTGTTGATCTTTTCTTTTCCTTGATAGGTATAATTCGATATAATAGGCCTTTTACTTCTCATAGTACACGGCAACAAAATTGAGTAATGAATTTGTGCTGTATTAGTGTATTTACGAGTATAATCACGTCATTTTATATTGTTTACGCTCATTATTTATCTTTTATTATTCCTTGTCTGTATTATTATCATCGTGATTATTATTAATTTGCTATGTTGGATGTAAGTAAATAGAAATTTTTAAGACATGATTTATATTTGTTTGTGGTTCAACTCTATCTCACTATTTTAACTCTACTACGTACATCAGTAACATAATCCCTGAACCTCTGATTCTTGGTACAAAATTTCTTCTCGTGGTATTCTAATACCACCGAACAACTAAACCATTAATTTCATTCATGCTACAACATAATGCGATAGAGTAAGAAAATTGTAGACTCTATTCGTAAGACGCCCACTGAGCTGGAATTTCGATTCCTAAAATGCCGGCAGCGCTTGCAGTGGCATGGAGAGCGGCAAGCGGTTGCTTAACAACGAAATAAGCCATTTCCTCCTTCCAAATACCGCGAACCGGGCATAGATCAGACTCATATTCTGTTCTATGTTCAGGAGCTTTTAACAAACGTACGAATATATGTTTACCTTGACTTGCATTAGAATTACAAGTAGTGTTACTTATGCTAATAATATTAATTATATATGTTTATTATCATTCGATTTCAATGTGTTATCATTATTTTTATAATTTGCAAAATATTATTTTAATATAATAATGATTTCTAACATCTGAACTTATATTAGGTGTCACATTATTATGGTTATCATTATTATTATCAGCATTGTCATCATCATCATTACCATCAGCATTATCAAATTTACAGATTTGCTCCCCGATGGATCCAGAAAGTATAATAAACTATATAAATAACAGAGGGAGGCGGGTTAAGATTTTCAGTAAGTGGACCACCAGCTATTGTTGTCCAGCATTTCATTCAACTTGTTGGCTATAAACACCATCAGGTTGTGAAATTTTCTTGTGCGTCCTCTTCTCTCCCACACTTCCATAACATTAATCGAAAGTGCTATTACTGTTCTTTCTTGTTGAGGATCCGATTCTCGAACCGTTATGTCGCATTTATTCTCGATCACATTTATATCGTCTGATTTAGCCTGTCCAGGAAGTGTTTAAACCTCGGGATTATCATTTAACAGCTCCTTGTTGATGTTTGAGATGTGGAGACTGTTGTTATCGTGCACCGTACGTATTTGAGGCATTTCCTCCGCAGAATACACTCATCGAACAGTGGGCAGCATTTAGTTTTCGAGTACGGTGATGTATTCCTCAGAATCCATTCAGGTGTATATCTGCAGCAATTCCCCTACACCAGCAGCTGACATCTTCCCCCAGAATGCTACAGTGATTTTTCCATTTTTCTTGTTAGCTATTACAATGTATGTGGGGGTGTAGCGTCCAAATAACACTCTGCTAGAAATCATGTGACATTGGCAGGTAGAGAAGGGCGAAGTTCACTCTGTCTTCTCGGTGTGTTGGTGTTAGACTTTCTTTCTTGCCTGCCCTTTGATGGTGAATTGCACTGTTATACAGGCATTTTCGAACTGTAGATTCTGTTACGGGCAGACCCAATTCCAGGACTTTTGCAACTGCGGACAAGAAAGGAGCTGTTTTATGAGTAAATCCTGCTTCTCATTTGCTTTCCTTATCTGGAAAATGTTCCGGCTACCTCTCAACCCATTTTAATTCCCTTCTTGAAAGTGCTGAATCCAGCGTCTGAAGATCTCCTCTGTCGATTACATTAATTTCAGAAAAGAGTCGGCCGGTTTCCCAAATTCGAATAGTTTTTGCCTCTGGTTAACTCTGTGATACGAGGGCAGTCCCAGAAGTACCCGACCTGATGTATAGATAGCGGTTGATGTTTCAAACAAATGACTGTGATAGAAAGTACCAACCTTATAAAGCTTAAGTCTGAAGTTTGATGATGCTACGTCGTTTAGTAATTGTTTGGCAGCCATCAACAGTGGACGCTCTCAGCAAATTTGTAAACATGGATAAAGGTGGTCATGATTATGTGATGCAATACTTTCGTTTGAAAGGTCTTAGTCCAACTAATATTAAAGCTGAGCTATATTCCACTCTGGGGCAGTCTGCTCCTTGGTTTCCAAAAGTAAAATATTGGGTGACAGAATTTAAGCGAGGCGGTAGGAGCTGCCAAGACGAACATCGCAGTGGTCGACCAAATGAGGTAACTACGCCAGAAATTGTGAGGAAAATTTACAAAATGGTATTGGATGACAGTCGACTGAGTGCGCGAGCTAGCAGACATCTTAGGCATTTCAAAAAGTGCTGTACATCGCACGCTGACTGAAAATTTAGACATGAGAAAGCTATGTGCAAGATGGGTGCGGCGTTTACCCACAATGGAACAAAAGCAGCATCGTGAAGATGTTTCAGTCGAGTGTTTGGCAATGTTTTGCTGCAATAAAGCCGAGTTTTTGTGTCGATTCATAACCATGGATGAAACATGGGTCCATTACTTCATACCTGAGACGAAGGAACAGTCAAAACAGTAGATTGAAAGGGGAAATGGGCTCCAAAGAAGGTGAGACAGTTCTATTTGCAGGTAAGGTCATGGTGTCAGATTTTTTGGAATGTGTGTGGTATAATTTTCATTGATTATCTACAAAAAGAAAAAGCAATCAATGGCGAGTATTATGCAAACTTATTGCAGCATTTGAATGATGAACTCAAGCAAAACCGGCCGCATATAGTGGAAAAGAAACTTTTGTTTCATCAAGACAATGCGCCAGTTCACACATCCATTATCGCCATGGCCAAAATCAATGAGTTAAAGTTCGAATTGCTTCCTCATGCGCCCTATTTGCTAGATTTAGCCCCCTCTGATTGTTTTCTATTTCTAAAGTTGAGGAAATAGCTTGGTGGTAAAATATTTGCCAGCAGTGAAGAGCTGGAGTCTGCTGTTGATGACTATTTTGCAAAACTCGTTGGTTCTCAGTGTAAACAGGGTATCGAAGCTATTGAACACCGCTGGGAAGGTGTATCGAGCTGAAAGGAGAATATGTAGAGAAATAAAAATGTTTTTTCCCCAAAATCTTTGTGTTTTCTTTGTTAGATTGGGTACTTCTGGGACAGCCCTCGTATGCTTTGGTATTTTGGCAACATTTGTTCGCTAATAGGAATGTCTCAACTGTTTGCTCCTTATACAACCCCTCATGCCTTGTCTTCTGTGTAGGGTACCGTTATCGTGCGAAAGGCTTAGATACCACATAAGCAACTTATGTGTGCTGCAACACACGACAAGGTTTAAGGTCGTTACCAGGCCCATGCAGTTACCTACTTTTTCTTGTATGCTGGTTGTGTTAAACGCAGCTTGATTTATCCACTATATTGGACATTTGATGAAGTAGAAAATTTCGTTTCTCACAAAAATGTGTTAACAGCAAATTCTTATTATATAATTGTAGCTGCGGGTTTCATTGTAGATAGCAAATAAGTAAATGTTACTTATGTTGTTTTAGTTAGAAATTAGAATACCTTATAACTGTTTAATTAGAATTCAAGGATACAACTATTTTCTTCCTGTTATCGCAAGTAGTAATCGTTAAAGAAATCGCATATTATGTTCTCGGAAATGATCAATTCGGTGTTTATATCTAAGCCAAAACTTTAGTCAAGTAACTAGTATAATTCTTTAAATACTTCCTAACTGTAGTCTGTGTGTGTGCCTTTGCTGGTTTTACAACTCTAAGCATTCGCAGCGGCTACCCATACTTACGTGTTATGAAATATGTTAAAACTATAGGTAAATGTACAATAATCAATTATTGCTGCTCATTTACGCTCATTTCTGTATTAAACAGTAAATATAATTGTTGTTATTCACTGTCTGTCAATGACATATGAAACGTTAAGTGTATTCGGATGTACTGCCTTAGTTCAGTTAGGTTAGATTTCAACCCTATGGGAACAGTGAATAAAGCAATCTTTATTTGTAATCCCATTAATCTTTGCATGTGAGTACATACATATTCTAAACTAAAGTTAAAATTGTAACCAATATAGTGATGCAGTAATTTGTATCACAAATTACTTAAATGTAAATAATGATTGTAATATGAATATGCATTTTTATGTGACATTGATTTAAGATATTTGTTTATTGTAATTATTGCTGAGAAGTAAGTTTTTAATGCCTTACTGAAACTGTCAATAATAGCGCAATAATGCAGCGAGGGGGGGGTGAGCTGTTTATCATTATTGGAAACTAGGAAGTTACGTAATGTTGGCGCGTTTTTCCGTTGAGAATCTTCTGGAACGTTTCCCTAGAGCATATGTATTCATAATTTTCATTAGTTATTAAAATAGACGCTAATGTTGGCGCGTTTTATTTGCGACGGAAATGTTATTATTTATTTAACATTATTGTAGCCCCACGTTGGTGCGGCAATTATGCGACGGAAAATGTTGCTTACGTAATATTTATAGCGTAAGTTATTAGAACTTGTAGATCATATGTTGTGCTGCTTTACTTCACGCGTTGCCATCTTGTGACGTCATTCGTTGGTTGGTTCGTAGCTCCCTCTGGCGTAGCAATTTGCATCAGTTTTGAAATAATTCACTTTAAATGTTCACCGGCTAGCTATTTAGGTCGACATTTAACTCTTGCAGGGTGTGAATCGGAAAGGAATCTTTTATCCAGAAATGATACTGATGAAGAAATTGGTTTTATAACTTTTATTGTCGAACACGTTCACAAACACTTTTACATATGGATCTGGATACTCGCCAAACTGAAACTGTTTGTAATAACTTCTTATTTATCACTTTTAACTCGCCTACTTCAACTTTATGTAATTTTTTAAATGTATAATACTTTATAATAATTCTCGTAATTCTGCTGCGTGTAACTTGGCGAAATGAATGAACTGAGAGACCGACGTGTAGAGTACTGAGAATTCTGTTGAACTGGGGGACAAGCTACCTCAAACCTACACTATTTATAGGCCTGCATCAAGATACGCCTAAAGATTATAAATGAACTGCTATTGGCTAATAAAACGCGCCAACATTAGCGTCTATTTAAATATCCAATGAAAACCACTAATACATATTGCTTTAGGAAATGTTCTAGAAGCTTCTAAACGGAAAAAACGCGCGAAACATTACGTAACTTCCTTGTTCCCGGTAATGATAAACAACTCACCCCATCGCTGCATTATTGCGTTATTGTTGACAGTTTCAGTAAAGCTGTATATTATTATTTACCAATAATAATTACAATTAATAAACCTCTGAAATCAATGTCACATAAAAATACATATTCATATTACTATCATTAATTACATCTGAGTAATTTGTGATACAAATTACCGTATCATATGCCCCACTAGAAACATAATTATAAATATTTATAACTTGTTTGGAAATTTTAAAATTGTGTTTTTAGTCTCCTAAATCTTGGAACACACGTTATCACTTTCACTTAACACTTCACACGCATTTAACACACGACATATGTTTTATCTCGCCACTACTTACTGGCTCTGGTTTAATTAATTTAGATATTCATCTGACATCACAAATTTTTTTATAGCAAATACTGTACCCTGAATTATTGAATGACTGTTTCAAAATTGCTTACTTTCTTAAGTTGTTGACAAAAATTTATACATTTAAGATTTTTGTAATTATTACACATATTTACCAAAATATTCACCCTCTACACAAATATTTACATCTCTTAAATCTAGGCACTGTTTCACATGTTCTATTTACTACATAAGTATTTGTTTTGAATTATTTTTACCATTTTTTGTTATTTTGAATTTTATTTTAACAATACTCTTTGAATTGTATTTACGTACTTTTAATTTAATATCATATTAAGTTTCAATCTTTGCATTCTTAATTTTCAAATGTTGTTGCAGTTACTAAAAATTTATTTTTTTTTCTTTTTTTTATAATTTATTTCTCTTTTCAAATGACATATATAAATAATTAACCCTCTTACGTTCCAATACATTTCTCTGCAAGTCATATTTACCTATCCAGCATTTACTTTACGTCTCATTGCTATTTACCCTCCTGGAACAAATTGTGTGTGGCTAAACATTACTCGTAGCCGTAACCTAACCTTCAAATTTTTGTTCATGAATAACCTCTTGTATTCATATGACATTTCGTTCCCTGATAACATTTGAAAACAATCTACAGTTTCTTGAACAACACATCTTTTAACAACTTTCATTTTCAATTCTTCTACTATCTCTTTAATCTGAGAATACTCTGACAAATCTGTACTAAACTGTACTGGACTGGAGTTTTCAATTTGAACATCTTGGTACAATTTATTTCTTTGCATTTCTGATTCTTTTTGTATTTCTGATATCTCCGCTCTGAAATTAACTTGCGCCTCATTTACATCTACATTCCTAACCTCTTTTATCTCTCTTAGCTCACTTGTAATACTACTCATTTGACTTCCTAACTCTGTACATTCTACATTAACCTCACTTTTAGTATTAACCTCACTTTCTTTGTTATCTCTTTCCCTACTCATGTCTAGCATTTTCTTTGAAATTTCTCCTATCTCACTTGCTATTACTTCCTCATTTTCATCACTCATTTTTGGCATACTACTATCTAGCTTCATAACTTTCTTTTCAATTTCTTCCTTGCTTTGATCTACTTTTTGCTCTAATACCTCATTACTCCTACCAATATCTTTTCTCAATTCCCTATGATCCTTTTTTATAGCTTCTCTCAATTCCCTATGATTCTTTTCCATATCTTCCAATATTTCCCCGCCTTTTTTATAGCTTCACTTTCTTGATCTAATTTCTTTTCTAATCTCTCAAAACTCTTTTGCATATCTTCCCTAAATTGAACTATATTCTCATTCATCTTTTTTATCATATCCATAATCATTCTAGTATCAGAATTAATATTTCCTGCTATTCTATTCTTACTTTCTGCACTAACATTTCCTCCCTCCAATACTATATCGTTTGAGCCTTTTTTTGTAACCTGTATTGACTTACAGTTAACTGTTACACTATCCCCTTCCATCATTGTTTCTTCAATATTACTAGTAGCCATTGTTTTTGTTTTCTAAAAAAATTACAATCACCTGACCTTTGTGATGCTGTCTGTTGATGTAGCTTTGATGTCCAGCGTTCTGCCCCATTCTCCTATGTTTGTATGTCGCTTCTGCGTTGTGTTGTGATGAATCTACGTCGTCTCGATGTTTTTGTAGTTGAATTTCCCAGTTGCCTCGTAATCTCGGAATTACGATGTCCAATTATCCATGTAGTCTATCGTTCCTTTTGTTTCTGGAATCTGCGTCTTGTAGATCATTTCACTGCTCCATTCATTCCTTCCTGGTTATGTTGATTCATTCCTGGTCGTATTCCTTTCCTGGTCACTTCGCCTTCCTTTCCTGGTTATCGCGCCCCACGTTCTGGGTGCCAATTATGCGACGGAAATGTTATTATTTATTTAACATTATTGTAGCCCCACGTTGGTGCGGCAATTATGCGACGGAAAATGTTGCTTACGTAATATTTATAGCGTAAGTTATTAGAACTTGTAGATCATATGTTGTGCTGCTTTACTTCACGCGTTGCCACCTTGTGACGTCATTCGTTGGTTGGTTCGTAGCTCCCTCTGGCGTAGCAATTTGCATCAGTTTTGAAATAATTCACTTTAAATGTTCACCGGCTAGCTATTTAGGTCGACATTTAACTCTAGCAGGGTGTGAATCGGAAAGGAATCTTTTATCCAGAAATGATACTGATGAAGAAATTGGTTTTATAACTTTTATTGTCGAACACGTTCACAAACACTTTTACATATGGATCTGGATACTCGCCAAACTGAAACTGTTTGTAATAACTTCTTATTCATCACTTTTAACTCGCCTACTTCAACTTTATGTAATTTTTTAAATGTATAATACTTTATAATAATTCTCGTAATTCTGCTGCGTGTAACTTGGCGAAATGAATGAACTGAGAGATCGACGTGTAGAGTACTGAGAATTCTGTTGAACTGGGGGACAAGCTACCTCGAACCTACACTATTTATAGGCCTGCATCAAGATACGCCTAAAGATTATAAATGAACTGCTATTGGCTAATAAAACGCGCCAACATTAGCGTCTATTTAAATATCGAATGAAAACCACTAATACATATTGCTTTAGGAAATGTTCTAGAAGCTTCTAAACGGAAAAAACGCGCGAAACATTACGTAACTTCCTTGTTCCCGGTAATGATAAACAACTCACCCCACCGCTGCATTATTGCGTTATTGTTGACAGTTTCAGTAAAGCTGTATATTATTATTTACCAATAATAATTACAATTAATAAACCTCTGAAATCAATGTCACATAAAAATACATATTCATATTACTATCATTAATTACATCTGAGTAATTTGTGATACAAATTACCGTATCATATTAGCCAATTGCAGTTCAGTTATAATGTTTAGGCGTATCTGGATGTGGGAGTATAAATAGAAGCTAGGTTAGAGGTAAAGTCAGTCAGTCGCTCAGTTCATCAAAAATCTGTGTACACTACACGTCGCCTTCAGTTGCTGAGTTCATCAAAATTCTTTGTGCACTACACGTCGTCTTCAGTTCGTCAGTTCGTCAAACTATTTGTATGAGATACGTCGGCTATAGATTCACAAGTTACGAAAATCTAAAGTATTATAAAGTTAATTATACACAAAGTTGAAGTACGTGAATTAAGAGTGATTAGTAATGAAGTTATTATAACAGTTTCAGTTTGGCGAGTGTTAAGATCAATGTATAAATGTGATAGTTAACGTGTTTGACAATAAATGTGTAAAACAAATTTCTTCATCAGTGTTATATTTGGATAAAAGATTCCTTTCCGTTTACACACTCTGATTCAAGAGACATGTTCGACTGAGAAATAATAGCTAGCCGGAGGAATTGTAAACAAAACTTATAATTCTTTCAAACACTAATACTACCACAAATTGCTAACACTAGATGGAGCTACAAACCGAACAAATGAATGACGTCACAAGATGGCAACACGTGATGTAAACCCACATACACAAACTATACAACATTAATACCGTCACAAATTGGCTACCACAACGTGGGGCTACAATTAATGTTAAATAAATACAACATTAATACCGCATCAAATTGGCGCCCAACGTGGGGCTACAATAATGTTAAATAAATATAACATTAATTCTACTACAATTTGGCACCACAACGTGGGGCTACAATAATGTTAAGCACATTAACATTAAACTATCGCAAATTGGCTCCCAAACGAGGGGCTAACAAATACAAACATATACAACATTAATACCGCATCAAATTGGCTCCCATACGTGGGGCAGTTAAAATTATGTAACCAAACAAAACAAAAGCAGCACAACATAAGATCTTCAAGTTCTAATAATTTACGTAAAAACATATTACGTAAGCAAAGAATGTTACTTCAAATTGGCACCCAGAACGTGGGGCAGAGTAACCAGGAAAGGAACACGATGACCAGGAAAGGGGCAGAGTGACCAGGAAAGTAGCAGAATTAACCAGGATGTGGGGCGAATGGAGAAGTGAACTGAACTACAAGATGCAGATTCCAGAAACAACAGGGACGACAGACTACGCGGATGATTGGACATCGTAATTCCGAGATTACAAGGCAACAGGGAAATTCAAACTACAGGACAACAAAACGACGCAGATTCATCGAAGCGACATACAAATCTAGGAGAGAGGGGCAGGAAGCTGGACATCAATGTAACAGCAACAGACTGCATCACAAAGGTCAGAGTATCGTAATTTTTTTTAGAAAACAAAATTGTAACCTTCAAATGTACTTAAGGAGTGGTAGGATAAAGAAAATAATGGCTACTAATAATATTGAAGAAATAATTATGGAGGGAGATAATGTAACAGTTAGCTGTAATTCAATACAGGTTACAGATAATAGCCCAAACAATGTAGGATTTGAGGGTGAAAATGTTAGTGCAGAAAGTCAGAATAGAATAACAGGAAATGTTAATTTTGATGCTGGTATGATGATGGAAATGCTGAGAAATTTTGGTGAAACATTAAATAAGACTAATGAGAAAATAGATCAAAACAGGGAAGATATGCAAAAGAATAATGAGAAATTATAAAAGAAAATAGATCAAAACAGGGAAGATATGCAAAAGAGTCATAGGGAATTAAGGGAAGATATTAGTAAGAGTTTAGAACAAAAACTAGATCAGAATAAGAAAGAATTAAGAGAAGAAATTGGTAAGAGTAATGAGAAATTAGAGCATAAATTAGATCAAAATAGGGAAGAGATTGAAAAGAAATTCATGGAGCTAGAAAATAGTATGATGAGAATGAGAAATGAAAATCAGGAAATGATAGCAAATGAAATAGGTGAAGTTTCAAAGAAAATGTTAGACATGAGCAGGGACATATCTAACCAAAAAAGTGAGGTTAATAATAAAATAGAGCATGTTGATGTAAAATGTACAGAGTTAGGTAGCCGAATGAGTAGCATTTCAAGTGAGTTAAGAGAGATGATGGAAGCTACAAATGCAGATTTAATTCAGGTGCAAGTTAATTTCAGAGGGGAAATATCTGAAATTCAGAAGGAGTCAGAAACACAGAGAAATAAATTGTCTGAAGAAGTTAAAGTTTTGTCTATAGATTTGAATCAAAAGCTAACTTCTGAAGTTAACAAGTACCAAGCTGTTCAGAATGAAAACTCCAGTCCAGTACAGTTTAGTACAGATTTGTCAGAGTATTCTCAAATTAAAATGATAGCAGAAGCATTGAAAATGACAGTTGTTAAAAGATGTGTAGTTCAGAAAACTTTAGATTGTTTTCAAAGTATATCTTGGGATGAAATTTCATATGAATACTTTAAGAGGTTATTCATGAACAAATTTTTGAAGGTTAGGATACAGCTACGAGTAATGTTTAGCCACACACAATTTGATCCAGGAGGGTGAATAGCAATGAGATGTAAAGTAAATGCTGGATAGTTAAAGATGACTTGCAGAGCAATGTATTGGAACGTAAGAGGGTTAACTAAATATATGTGTCATGAGAAAGGAGAAATAAAATTTTGGACATAATTAAATTTTTTTAAAAAAACAAAGAAAATAACATTTTTTTTGTAACTGTAACAGTATTTGAAATTAAAAATGTAAAAATTGAAACTTAATATGATATTAAAAGTAAAAGTACGTAAATAAAGTACAAAACAACAAAATGGGGTAAAAATAATTAAAAAAAACAAGTACTTATGTAGCAAACAGAAAATGTGAAACAGTACTTAGATTTAAGAGATGTAAATATATTTGTGTAGAGGGTGAATATTTTTGGTAAATATGTTTAATAATTACAAAAAATTCTTGAATTGATAAATTTTTGTTAACAATATAAGAAAGTAAACCATTTTTGTAACAGTAATTAAATACTTCAGGGTACAGTATTTGCTATAAAAATTGTGATGTCAGATTAATGTCTAAACACATTAAACCAGAGCCAGTAAGTAGTGGCAAGATAGAGGAAAAACATGTCGTGTGTTAAATACGTGTTAAGTGAAAGTGATAGCGTGTGTTCCAAGATTTAGGAGACTAAAAACCCAATTATAAAATTTCCAAACAAGTTGTATATGTTTATAATTATGTTTCTAGTGGGGCATATGATGCAGTAATTTGTATCATAAATTACTTAAATGTAAATAATGATTGTAATATGAATATGCATTTTTATGTGACATTGATTTAAGATATTTGTTTATTGTAATTATTGCTGAGAAGTAAGTTTTTAATGCCTTACTGAAACTGTCAATAATAGCGCAATAATGCAGCGAGGGGGGGTGAGCTGTTTATCATTATTGGAAACTAGGAAGTTACGTAATGTTGGCGCGTTTTTCCGTTGAGAATCTTCTGGAACGTTTCCCTAGAGCATATGTATTCATAATTTTCATTAGTTATTAAAATAGACGCTAATGTTGGCGCGTTTTATTTGCGACGGAAATGTTATTATTTATTTAACATTATTGTAGCCCCACGTTGGTGCGGCAATTATGCGACGGAAAATGTTGCTTACGTAATATTTATAGCGTAAGTTATTAGAACTTGTAGATCATATGTTGTGCTGCTTTACTTCACGCGTTGCCATCTTGTGACGTCATTCGTTGGTTGGTTCGTAGCTCTCTCTGGCGTAGCAATTTGCATCAGTTTTGAAATAATTCACTTTAAATGTTCACCGGCTAGCTATTTAGGTCGACATTTAACTCTTGCAGGGTGTGAATCGGAAAGGAATCTTTTATCCAGAAATGATACTGATGAAGAAATTGGTTTTATAACTTTTATTGTCGAACACGTTCACAAACACTTTTACATATGGATCTGGATACTCGCCAAACTGAAACTGTTTGTAATAACTTCTTATTTATCACTTTTAACTCGCCTACTTCAACTTTATGTAATTTTTTAAATGTATAATACTTTATAATAATTCTCGTAATTCTGCTGCGTGTAACTTGGCGAAATGAATGAACTGAGAGACCGACGTGTAGAGTACTGAGAATTCTGTTGAACTGGGGGACAAGCTACCTCGAACCTACACTATTTATAGGCCTGCATCAAGATACGCCTAAAGATTATAAATGAACTGCTATTGGCTAATAAAACGCGCCAACATTAGCGTCTATTTAAATATCGAATGAAAACCACTAATACATATTGCTTTAGGAAATGTTCTAGAAGCTTCTAAACGGAAAAAACGCGCGAAACATTACGTAACTTCCTTGTTCCCGGTAATGATAAACAACTCACCCCACCGCTGCATTATTGCGTTATTGTTGACAGTTTCAGTAAAGCTGTATATTATTATTTACCAATAATAATTACAATTAATAAACCTCTGAAATCAATGTCACATAAAAATACATATTCATATTACTATCATTAATTACATCTGAGTAATTTGTGATACAAATTACCGTATCATATTAGCCAATTGCAGTTCAGTTATAATGTTTAGGCGTATCTGGATGTGGGAGTATAAATAGAAGCTAGGTTAGAGGTAAAGTCAGTCAGTCGCTCAGTTCATCAAAAATCTGTGTACACTACACGTCGCCTTCAGTTGCTGAGTTCATCAAAATTCTTTGTGCACTACACGTCGTCTTCAGTTCGTCAGTTCGTCAAACTATTTGTATGAGATACGTCGGCTATAGATTCACAAGTTACGAAAATCTAAAGTATTATAAAGTTAATTATACACAAAGTTGAAGTACGTGAATTAAGAGTGATTAGTAATGAAGTTATTATAACAGTTTCAGTTTGGCGAGTGTTAAGATCAATGTATAAATGTGATAGTTAACGTGTTTGACAATAAATGTGTAAAACAAATTTCTTCATCAGTGTTATATTTGGATAAAAGATTCCTTTCCGTTTACACACTCTGATTCAAGAGACATGTTCGACTGAGAAATAATAGCTAGCCGGAGGAATTGTAAACAAAACTTATAATTCTTTCAAACACTAATACTACCACAAATTGCTAACACTAGATGGAGCTACAAACCGAACAAATGAATGACGTCACAAGATGGCAACACGTGATGTAAACCCACATACACAAACTATACAACATTAATACCGTCACAAATTGGCTACCACAACGTGGGGCTACAATTAATGTTAAATAAATACAACATTAATACCGCATCAAATTGGCGCCCAACGTGGGGCTACAATAATGTTAAATAAATATAACATTAATTCTACTACAATTTGGCACCACAACGTGGGGCTACAATAATGTTAAGCACATTAACATTAAACTATCGCAAATTGGCTCCCAAACGAGGGGCTAACAAATACAAACATATACAACATTAATACCGCATCAAATTGGCTCCCATACGTGGGGCAGTTAAAATTATGTAACCAAACAAAACAAAAGCAGCACAACATAAGGTCTTCAAGTTCTAATAATTTACGTAAAAACATATTACGTAAGCAAAGAATGTTACTTCAAATTGGCACCCAGAACGTGGGGCAGAGTAACCAGGAAAGGAACACGATGACCAGGAAAGGGGCAGAGTGACCAGGAAAGTAGCAGAATTAACCAGGATGTGGGGCGAATGGAGAAGTGAACTGAACTACAAGATGCAGATTCCAGAAACAACAGGGACGACAGACTACGCGGATGATTGGACATCGTAATTCCGAGATTACAAGGCAACAGGGAAATTCAAACTACAGGACAACAAAACGACGCAGATTCATCGAAGCGACATACAAATCTAGGAGAGAGGGGCAGGAAGCTGGACATCAATGTAACAGCAACAGACTGCATCACAAAGGTCAGAGTATCGTAATTTTTTTTTAGAAAACAAAATTGTAACCTTCAAATGTACTTAAGGAGTGGTAGGATAAAGAAAATAATGGCTACTAATAATATTGAAGAAATAATTATGGAGGGAGATAATGTAACAGTTAGCTGTAATTCAATACAGGTTACAGATAATAGCCCAAACAATGTAGGATTTGAGGGTGAAAATGTTAGTGCAGAAAGTCAGAATAGAATAACAGGAAATGTTAATTTTGATGCTGGTATGATGATGGAAATGCTGAGAAAGTTTGGTGAAACATTAAATAAGACTAATGAGAAAATAGATCAAAACAGGGAAGATATGCAAAAGAATAATGAGAAATTATAAAAGAAAATAGATCAAAACAGGGAAGATATGCAAAAGAGTCATAGGGAATTAAGGGAAGATATTAGTAAGAGTTTAGAACAAAAACTAGATCAGAATAAGAAAGAATTAAGAGAAGAAATTGGTAAGAGTAATGAGAAATTAGAGCATAAATTAGATCAAAATAGGGAAGAGATTGAAAAGAAATTCATGGAGCTAGAAAATAGTATGATGAGAATGAGAAATGAAAATCAGGAAATGATAGCAAATGAAATAGGTGAAGTTTCAAAGAAAATGTTAGACATGAGCAGGGACATATCTAACCAAAAAAGTGAGGTTAATAATAAAATAGAGCATGTTGATGTAAAATGTACAGAGTTAGGTAGCCGAATGAGTAGCATTTCAAGTGAGTTAAGAGAGATGATGGAAGCTACAAATGCAGATTTAATTCAGGTGCAAGTTAATTTCAGAGGGGAAATATCTGAAATTCAGAAGGAGTCAGAAACACAGAGAAATAAATTGTCTGAAGAAGTTAAAGTTTTGTCTATAGATTTGAATCAAAAGCTAACTTCTGAAGTTAACAAGTACCAAGCTGTTCAGAATGAAAACTCCAGTCCAGTACAGTTTAGTACAGATTTGTCAGAGTATTTTCAAATTAAAATGATAGCAGAAGAATTGAAAATGACAGTTGTTAAAAGATGTGTAGTTCAGAAAACTTTAGATTGTTTTCAAAGTATATCATGGGATGATATTTCATATGAATACTTTAAGAGGTTATTCATGAACAAATTTTTGAACGTTAGGATACAGCTACGAGTAATGTTTAGCCACACACAATTTGATCCAGGAGGGTGAATAGCAATGAGATGTAAAGTAAATGCTGGATAGTTAAAGATGACTTGCAGAGCAATGTATTGGAACGTAAGAGGGTTAACTAAATATATGTGTCATGAGAAAGGAGAAATAAAATTTTGGACATAATTAAATTTTTTTAAAAAAACAAAGAAAATAACATTTTTTTGTAACTGTAACAGTATTTGAAATTAAAAATGTAAAAATTGAAACTTAATATGATATTAAAAGTAAAAGTACGTAAATAAAGTACAAAACAACAAAATGGGGTAAAAATAATTAAAAAAAACAAGTACTTATGTAGCAAACAGAAAATGTGAAACAGTACTTAGATTTAAGAGATGTAAATATATTTGTGTAGAGGGTGAATATTTTTGGTAAATATGTTTAATAATTACAAAAAATTCTTGAATTGATAAATTTTTGTTAACAATATAAGAAAGTAAACCATTTTTGTAACAGTAATTAAATACTTCAGGGTACAGTATTTGCTATAAAAATTGTGATGTCAGATTAATGTCTAAACACATTAAACCAGAGCCAGTAAGTAGTGGCAAGATAGAGGAAAAACATGTCGTGTGTTAAATACGTGTTAAGTGAAAGTGATAGCGTGTGTTCCAAGATTTAGGAGACTAAAAACCCAATTATAAAATTTCCAAACAAGTTGTATATGTTTATAATTATGTTTCTAGTGGGGAATATGATGCAGTAATTTGTATCATAAATTACTTAAATGTAAATAATGATTGTAATATGAATATGCATTTTTATGTGACATTGATTTCAGATGTTTCTTGACAGTAAATATTGTTGAGAAGTAAGTTTTTAATGCCTTACTGAAACTGTCAATAATAGCGCGCAATAATGCAGAGAGGGGGGTGAGCTGTTTATCATTATTGGAAACGAGGAAGTTACGTAATGTTGGCGCGTTTTTCCGTTTAGAAACTTCTGGAATATTTTCTCCCTAAAGCATATGTATTCATAATTTTCATTGGATATTAAAATAGACGCTAATGTTGGCGCGTTTTATTAGCCAATAGTAACTCAGTTATAATCTTTAGGCATGTCGGGGAGTGGGTGTATAAAAAGCCAAGTCAGAGGTAGATCGCGGTCAGTTCATGAAAATTGTTAGTACATTACACGTCGCCTTCAGTCGTTCAGTTCATCAAAAATCTGTGTACACTACACGTCGCCTTCAGTTGCTCAGTTCATCAAAATTCTTAGTACATTACACGTCGCCTTCAGTCGTTCAGTTCATCAAAAATCTGTGTACACTACACGTCGTCTTCAGTCAGTCAGTTCGTCGAAAGTATTTGTACGGCAAACGTCGGGTATCGATTCACAAGTTACGCGCAGCAGAATTATGAATAATCTAAAGTGTTGTAGGTTAATTATACAAAAAAGTTGAAGTACGCAAATTAAGAGTGATCAGTAAGAAGTTATTATAACAGTTTCAGTTTGGCGAATGTTAAGATCAATGTATAAATGTGATAGTTAACGTGTTTGACAATAAATGTGTAAAACAAATTTCTTCATCAGTGTTATATTTGGATAAAAGATTCCTTTCCGTTTACACAACCCTGATCAAGAGACATGTTCGACCAAGAGATAATAGCTAGCCGGAGGACAGTAAACAAAATTTAAATCAAATAACAGTCGCATTCTTTCGAACACTAACACTGATGCAAATTGCTAACACCAGATGGAGCTACAAACCGAATAAATGAATGACGTCACAAGATGGCTTCAACACTGATGTAAACAAACATTATAAGTAATACCGCAACAAATTGGCTACCACAACGTGGGGCTACAATAATGTTAAATAAATATAACATTAATTCTACTAAAAATTGGCACCACAACGTGGGGCTACAATAATGTTAAACACATTAACATTAAACTATCGCAAATTGGCTTCCAAACGAGGGGCTAACAAATACAAACATATACAACATTAATACCGCATCAATAGTTGTATTAACAATAATCATCATAATAATAAGAATACTAATAAAATGCTTATTTTTAAAGTTTCCTATTTGTATGTTTATATAGATCTACAATACAGCATTATATATAAAGAAAATCTCAAAAATAAAGTGCATACCTTAATATTTTCGGTAGTGTAGAACATTAAACTAAGTGAACAAATGATAATGCAAACGAGCTCTGAAGCTGCATGATATTCATCGTAAAGATTGAGGAGAAAACAAAGAAAACAAAAAGGTGGTATTACAACCGTGATTCTAGCCACATTTCTCAAAGCGAGCATCAGACACGTTACACATACACCATGCCGTTTCTTTCCTTTTTTACACTATGCCATTACTCAAACGCTATTGTTCTCACTCTGTCATTTTATAAAGGCCTTCTACATATAGTAGTAAAAGGGGTATGGTGAAGGTTTTCCTTTCCTTACAAGATTAGAACAATAGTGAATATTTGAACACTGGCGTTTTGTAACCAGGAAACATGCTTTCGCTAGTTGTGCATCTTGTGTTCCATAATAGCTCTAGGCAATATTTATCTTAACCTTTATAAATTACGATTAATTATTCATTAGTAATGCTGGTTTACCGATTATACATGGGAGTCTTTGTACTTATTTGGATACTCACTATGTTGGGCACTTTTAAGGATGAATAGTGAAAATAGAATTGGGCGAAATTTGTCTCCAAACCCACACAACTATGAAAATGGATATTCCGGGGTGAATTTCTGCTACTACGAAATTGTGCTCTCGCATGCCTCTACGGTAAAAAGTGGCGTATCTAAACACTGACATAAGCGCCACTCGATTTTAAATAGCGAGAATGTACCTTACCGTAAAACAGATGAGGCTTACCTCGTTTTTAGGATGAGGATTCCCGACTACGACATTGGCTATATAACGGGCAGTGGTGCAACAAGGATGTTATACGCAGCAGAGATATGAGGGCTGGAAAAATGTAGATGCTATACATAGGATTTTTTCAAAATAAGCCTGGAATTACCAAAAAGCTCACGGAATGGAGTAGCACAAGCAGAACTAGGGCGGGTTGGAGCTCAAGTCAAAATGGTAGAAAGGGCAATCAAATTCTGGTTCAGAATAAAGCTATTGGAGGAGAATGAGATACTAGAGCAATACTTGGTTGAACAGGAGAAATTGGGGAAAAAAGAAACTTGAATGCACAATATACAGACAACATTGAAATAAAAAGGATTGGGGGAAACGAGCAGAAAGAACCCACAACAGTAAGGATTTGTTGAAAGAAATTAGAACAAGAGTGGAGGACACTGAAGAGCAAGAAACTGTGAGTAGTTTCAAGGAAAAGGGTAATTAATTGAATATAGGTTATTAAAAACGGAATGGGGAAAAGACACATACATCAAAGTATGGCACAAAGAGTTTAGAATGGGGTATGCATGGGCGAGGACAAGTGTAATGAATTTAAGTGGTCTAACAGGGAGAAGAAGTGGGGTGTACTAATGGATTACATGACCTTTGGGATTATATTCTGGAATGCCAGGTCACGGATAAAGGAATAGAGAATTTAACACTAGAGAAATTTAAAAAATTACCATAGAGCTAAAAGTTAGGACGATTTTTAATACAAGATCAAATGAATATATAGAGAAAGCAACAAAATATATAGGAAAAAATAGGCTAAAGTAGTTAAAAGAGATGTGAAGAAAATTTTACAAAATACGGAAAAAGGGTAACAAGGCACAGAAGTAAATAGTGGAAAATTATATTCCCCATTATATATAAAACAGAATGTTACATATTGTCGTTACCTCTACATTTTCTTTAACTCACGGGGGGTAGAGCGAAGTACCGGTTTTCAAACACATCACAAATTACACAAGGTCCGACAGGGGCGACCTCAACTAAGTTCCTAAATACCTGAAAATTCTTAAAAATATATCTAGATCATGGTGTGAAAGGAGAGTAGGATCAACCTACGTTAATGATTTACATAGTGTTAATTTGGATTACTAATTATATTGAGGATAAAGAAAGATACAGAATACTTTCTGCTGTTGACGGAGCGTCCCCCCCAGGGGCTCACCTTATGTGAGTACGCGTGTTGGCATACCCGGGGGTTCCCGAGCCACTCATCGCCATCTTCATCACTTCATCCCCGTCCGGTCGAGGTGGGTTCGTTCTCGTGACCGGGGGACTCAAGGTAGGCTCTCGAGCGTTCTGTGCATTTCATTCCATGTCGCCCCTCGCCATCGTTTCTTTCTTCTCTTTTACTTATGCACATTTCGCCCCACGCCCATTCATTTACACATCTCTTTTACTTCTTCGCTGGCCTACCTTGCGTGCGAAACGCCCACACACTTTTAGTTGCTTTTATCTTTTTAGTTAAATCCTCCGTGGACACAGCCCGACGGATACCCGCGCACTGGGTGCGCAGCTGGGTGAGTGGGTAATGGCGTCATCCCCACCACCCGGGGTAGTCATGTAGGGTATGTTTTCTTATCCGCTGTTCAACTGCAGTCCCGCGGGGGGGGCATTGCATGAGCTGCTGACTTCCGACGGCGATTGGGTCCCTCTGTCTATGTTCTGGGAAGTGTGACCCTTGGATGAGATAGGTATAGATAGGACACTCACCCAGGCCGGGGTAACGCCCGAGAAGTCAGAGCCCGAAGTCGGAGACGGTTGCAATGGTGGAGGATTTCTTTCGCTATGGAGCACCCTTTCTCCATTAATTCAAATAAGCGCCGTAAATTTATTGTAACAGAAGTAGCACCGCCGACATCTGGTTGTTACTTGGTAATTTCAAGAACGGAAGAAGGACAAAACTTTGAGAAGGTGAACCCTTTTATAATTCAGAAGGGCAAAGATGCTATTGCTGGTGCGGTTCATTCCTGCACTCGGCTACGGAATGGCTCGTTATTAGCACACTCGAAGTCCGATCAGCAAACCAAGACCTTGTTGCGCGCTACTCTTCTCCACGGTTATCCCATCCGTGTTGAGAAGCACCGCACATTGAATTCCTGTCGAGGCGTCGTTACCACGCTAGCCTCGATGGTATATCGGACGAGGACCTGGTGGAATATCTCTCCGATCAGAAGGTGATCGAAGTGCATCGAGTGCAGGCCAAACGCGACGGCGTATTGGTACCCACTCGTACCCTGTTTATAACATTTGATGGCGTCGATCTGCCCACGAGCATTTCCGCAGGATACGAACGGATTTCTGTGAGGCCTTATATTCCTAGACCTCTACGTTGTTTTAAACGCCAACGTTTTGGGTATACTCAAGTCTCATGTAAGAGTGCCGTTAACATCTGTGCAACATGTAGCCAGCCCTCACACGAAGGTGCCTTTTCAACAGCCCCCGTCTGCGTCAATTGCAAAGGGTCACATTCTGCTTCATTTGGCGACTGTCCGCTGTATTTGGACGAGAAGGCGATTCAGGAGATCCGGTTAAAGGAGAAACCCTCCTTCCCCGAAGCCCGGAGGCGTTAACATGCGCGCCAACCTTCGCTCCTGCGATCGAGAACATTCAGTTCTGTTGTTGCCTCGGGAGTACCCCGGAAGGATGCTTGGACTCAAACTTGGACCATGACTGCCTTGACCGCCACTACCATCCGGCCGTCCATTTCAGCTCCTGTTACCACGCCCTCTAAACCTGGTCCAAAGTCTATGAAGTCACAAGCCACAGAGAAAACACCGAAGCAGCAATTTCGAAGAGAAGACTTTTTAAAAGACCCTCAGCCTGTTCATAGTAAGCAGAGTTCACCTTCTCCTCCTCGCAGGTCGCAGTCCCAGGAAGCTCCTGGTACGAGCCGCGCTCAGCGGCACCCCTCACCCATCGCCACCCAGAGCCCATTCTCGGCGCTTGAATTGGTTTCTGGATCTGAGCGCGTGGGCCCTCCCTTCGAGGAGACTATGGATTCTGACCAACTCCATACCAAAAGCCCGAGCACAAAGGTTAAATAAAAGGTAATTTTAAGCCGCCCATCTAAGTAGAAAGTTTATCCCTTTTTCTTAATGGCTATCCTGACCTGGAATGTACATGGTGTGCGATCGCATAGGGCGGAACTGCAACTTTTATTGTGTTCCCATTCGCCTATGGTCGTGTGTTTGCAGGAGACTAAGCTTCGCCCACAAGATCCTTTTGATCTCCGAGGATATACTCCGTTCACTACGACCTTGAATCGTAGGAGGGTAATCCTGCTCATGGAGGTGTCATGTGTTAGTGCGTAACGACGTTGATTTTCAACGTCTTACTCTTACGTCCGACTTGCAAGCTGTTGCCATTAGACTGCAGTTACCCGTTTTTTTCTTTTCTGTTTGCTCTATGTATTCACCTCCATCGTCTGCCTTTGCTCCGCGGACATACGAGCTCTCCTGTCCGCTCTACCAACACCGTTTGTTCTGTTGGGAGATTTTAATGCCCATCACCCCCTGTGGGGTTCTCCAAGGGCTTGTGCGAGGGGAACACTTCTTTCTGACATTTTTGATCAGTTCAATCTCTCTATTCTCAATACAGGTGAGCCTACGTTTCTTTCTGATTCTTCCGGTACATTTTCTCATTCGGACCTTGCCGTTTGCTCACTCCAGCTTGCTAGTCGTCTGCAGTGGAACGTCGTCGCTGACACCTACTCCAGCGACCATTACCCCTGCATCGTTTCTGTTCTGTCACACCACGTGCAGCATTCCAGAGCACCTACCTGGATATTCACAAAACCCGACTAAAGCTTGTATTCCATCCTCGTGCATTTTGACGACCAGCCCTTCACCGACATTAACCAACTAGTGCAGCACCTTACGTCTACGATTTTCTCTGCCGTCGAACGCGCAATTCCCCGGTCATCCTCTCAACCTCGGCGACCGGCTATTCCGTGGTGGAAAGGGGATTGTCGGGACGCCGTTCGTGCTCGTAGAACTGCACTTAGGGTGTTTCGGCGACACCCTACACTTGATAATTTGGTGACTTTTAAACAATCGCGCACCAGGGCTCGTCGCATTATTCAGGATAGCAAGAAGGCGTCGTGGACTGGTTTTGTCGAGTATTTTAATCGATTTACGCCTTCATCTGTTGTTTGGGATAAACGTCGTCGCTTCTCAGGTAAATTGTCGCATTGTACTCTTTCTGGCGTTCAGGTTTCCAATGCCACCATAGTGGATCCGGCTGCCATCGCTAACACTCTGGGTGCTGCCTTTGAGGCGGTTTCCAGTTCAGACCATTATTCCGCCGGCTTTCGCTCTATCAGAGACCGACTGGATTCCGTCACCTATAATTTTCGGTCTGATAATACGGAATGCAATAATGATTTTTACAATGAGGAAGCTGGAGCACGCTCTTCATTGCTCCAGGCACTCCACTCCTGGTGCGGATGGCATTAATGTTCTGCTGTTAAACAACCTTTCAGCCGACAGTAAGCACCTTCTCTTACGGGTCTATAATCGTATTTGGCAGGACGGCCTTTTCCCTTCCGTTTGGCGCGAAGCCACAATTGTCCCTATACTTAAGCCTGGTAAGGATCGCCAACTACCTACCAGCTACCGCCCTATCTCCCTCACCATTTGCATTTGCAAGGTGATGGAGCGTATGATCAACGGGTGGTTGACATGGTGGCTTGAGTCTCAGAAACTTCTGGCGAACGCTCAGTGTGGTTTTCGTCGCCATCGCTCTACCGTCGACCATCTGGTGTCTCTGTCTACGCATATTAAGAATGGATTTCTGAGAAAGTGTCAAACGGTGGCTGTAAGTTTTTGACCTGGAGAAAGCTTATGACACTTGTTTGAGGAGCGGCATTTTATGTACACTCCATGCATGGAATTTCCGCGGTCGTCTTTTCAGATTTCTTCGGGAGTTTATGACGAACCGCGTGTTTCGTGTACGTGTGGGCTTGGTTTTATCTAGACGTCTTATTCAAGAGAACGGAGTACCGCAGGGCTCTGTACTCAGTGTCACACTTTTTGCGATTCCTATCAACCCTATTGTTGTTGTGTTCCACCTCTCATTTTATCGTCCCTTTTTGTGGACGATTTTGCTATCTATTGCAATTCACGACGGAACTGTCTACTCGAACGCCGTCTCCAGAGTTGTATCTACCTTCTCTACGCCTGGAGTAACGCTAACGGCTTTAATTTATCCGCCGAAAAATCCGTCTGCAACAACTTCTGGCGCCGGAAATATTTCGCTCCGCTCTCTCTCTCTCTATCTTGGGCCGGAGATGCTTCCGTTTGCAGGCGAGGTGAAATTCGTGGGGTTGATTTTTGATAGGAAGGTGTGTTGGACTTCGCACATTTCCTTTTTAAAAGCAAAGTGTGACCGTTCTCTTAATCTTTTGGGTGTTTTAAGTGGCACATCCTGGGTAGCTGATCGGACCGTCCTTCTTCGCCTTTATTGCTCTTTGGTCCGAGCCAAGCGTGATGACGGGTGCATGGTCTATTCGTCGGCGCGTCCATCTGTAGTACATCGATGGAATGCTATTCACCATCGTGGCATAAGAGTCGCTACAGGGGACTTTCCAACCAGCCCTGTACCTAGCCTATATGCTGAAGCTGCAGAGCCTCCGCTGTCCTTCAGGCTTGAGATGCTGTTGCGCAGCTATGCCTGTCGACTCTCCAGCTTGCCTGACTACCCGTCATTCGCGAAATTTTACGAGGATTCGCTTGATCGGCAATATTTATTTAGTTCTTCTGCATTGCTCCCTCCAGGGGTTCGATTTCGTCAACTTCTTCGGCATTTGGACGTTACGTCAGCGCCGGCCCTTCCACGGGGGAAACGCGTTTTCCTCCATGGTCGCGCGCTGAGGACCGCTGTCACGTTGGGTTAACGTCGATGCTGATAAATGAGACCCCTGCTTCCGTCCTTAGATCCGCTTTTTAGAACTACATGCGCAGTTCGAGGACTGTCATTTTATATATACCGATGGGTTTAAGACTGATGTTGGAGTAGGATGTACCTTTGTTTTTGGTGCACATAGTTTTACTTTTCGTTTACCTGGACAAGGTTCGATTTATACCGCCGAACGTTTTAGTATATATCAAAGTGTTATTATACATTCAGCGGCACGTCTCACGGTGCTGTGTTATTTGTACGGACTCTCTGAGTGCCCTTCAGAGTATTGACGCGCTGTACAGTTACCACCCGCTCGTACAGCGCATTGATGACCTGCTCCACTCGCTTGGTGCCTCTGGCATCAGCGTCTGCTTCGGGTGGATTCCAGGTCATGTGGGCATCTCAGGCAACGAGTCTGCCGACGTCGCTGCCAAATCGGCCATTTTATCACCCAGATGTTTTACCTGTGTTGTTCCTTCCTCAGATTGTTATGTTATTTTACGTTACCGTATCCTCTCGCGCTGGCGCGATGAGTGGGCGGCTGTTAGGGGGAACAAGTTGCGGGAGGTTAAACCTCTTCCGTTAATCTGGGTTACCTCTTCTCGCTCTTCTCGTCGGGAAGAGGTACTTTTTGCTAGTTTACGAATCGGACATTGTCTTTTTAGCCATAGATACCTGCTCAGTGGTGACCCCGCACCACTCTGTGAGCAGTGTGATACCCCGTTATCGGTGCGTCACATTTTAGCAGAGTGTCAGGTTTTAGTTCCGTAGCGCGTTCGTGTTGGTCAGCCTGTTGGCCTAGCCAAAGTTTTGGGAGACGATGTGCGTGCTGTAAAATGTCTTTTACGTTTTATCAGTGACATTGGCTTTAGCCGACGCATTTGAATCGCTGAGCGTCTTTTGGCTGTTTGATTTTATATTGTCTTTTTAATGGGGCATCTCCTCCCCAATGGACATCTGGCGCTCGTGTCCCTCGCATTCTACAGTTCTTGACACGTTGTTTTACTCTTATTGACCATGCTTTTAGTGTGTTCGTTTTTGGAATTTGGTGTTTTGGTTTTTACCTTTGGACATCGCGGTTTTGTGTCCCGTTCTTTAATTATGCGGTTTTAAATCGGACTTTTATTTTTGGACTGTAACTTTTATACTTTGTAAGGGCGCTGATGACCTTAGCTGTTTAGCGCCCTTAAACCGCATCTCATCATCATCAGCGTCCTACCCTGCCATTTGCGCGGTTCACTACATTCCAAGAGACTTTCTTAGCGTCAGACGCTACTACTGAGAACCAGCTTTCCCCCACTTACATTACATCATTCCGGTCTGTGCTACCAACTTAAACAGTCACATATAATGATGCCAACCACAAATATAATAAAGGTATTACCACACCACATGCCACATCTCCCCCTGGCTACCCAAATAGACGTCCCTGTCGAAGCAAGAAAGATTTTGTTTTGTTACACAGAATTACAGAAAAGAAAATGACGTACTTCAAAAAATTATTAAAACAAACAATATCTGGTATTTACAAAAGTAAGATGGAGCAGAAACGTCTCTCAAAAAAGAAGTTACATATTGAAATACCGGTTAGTGTGAGTGTGAAGCTAATACAAACATAATGGAGTCTCAAGTGCCACCGACGATATTTATTAAGATGTCTTGTCTAATTAAGTGTACCCCGCACACGCACATTATAACTTACTGCCACTGTTACACACGCACCACACTGCACCAACTCTCGACGTATCTGTTTGTGGGAGGAATTTTCACCATCACCCACAACGACGAAGTTTCAACCGCAGAGTTTTTTTGTTTTTACTGTTTATGTAATTCGCTGATGAAGTGGGGAGCAATCGCTGACTTCGATTGCCCCCGAACAGTGGCTCCTTTTGCCACATGCAGTGTAGTTGACTGGCAGCAGCTCTCCATGGTGTGTATATATGCAACCTCTGGCATGTCTCTGTACAGCGGGATCACTCGTCTGGACACTCGAGCTCCCAAACCAGCAAAATCGCTATAACATGAATTACAAACAGGTATAACTTGTGCTTCCAAAAGATCGGCATAATAATGGAAGAAAATAGTATGTCGTTTAAAGGAATATGAATAGGAAATGCCACAAATTTGGCAAAAGTTTACAAACATTCAATCTTAGTACTTAGAAACGGGAAAATATTGATTAGAGATTGACATAAAAACTGAATTTTCCAAAGCGGTACAGTGCAAAATTTTAGAATAAATGTTTAGGAATCAAAGTAAAGAGAAATGAAAGGGCCAGAATACATGAATATTATGCCAATTATATCCATACTCTACACATAATAACACAACACAGATATAGCAAAACATTTGGGATCCCAATATTAAATCTAATCATCTGGTACAACTAACAAACAAAATGAATATGTGCACTTATCATTCATTCATCCATACACATGAAACAAAATCATTCATAACCACCGTGGCTCAAATAATACAACACACTCACTTTAATAACTACCAAAGCTATTGTAAACATTACTACATGCGTCAAAATCTGCACCTCGTTACATGCATCAAACTACAAATACTCATGCTTTACTTGCAATAACACAAATTCTCATTCTCGTTACTATTATATCCTCCTCGTTATGATCGTCAACCTAGTTCTCAACGTCATCGTCATACACAGTAATTACAGAGAAAAGAAAACATTCACTGACATGTCTAATTCATCTAGCTGCAAAATCAAAGATACCTGACATAGGCATAAACTGAACAAATCACATTAACATCTCAGGAATGAAACAAATAACATAGCATTACACTGTTGCATCCACATCTACCGAATCAAGATGAAGCCGGAAAATAGATGGTACTAAATCTTGTTATATAAGATGGTACTAAAACTTGTTGTATAAGATGGTACTAACACTTGTTGCATAAACTCAAAAAAAATTATTCTCATTGCATTTACTCTCTTTTGTGAACACATCACACACGCTATACTGGGCACGTTCAGCAACACTAATAAGCAAAGCATCTCTCGACTCGTCACATCGAATTTCTAGGCATGTGTTAGCCCTCCTGAAAACTCAAACATGCAAACTTCAAGGGTACATTATAGCTATCCCATCGAAGCTGACATTAACTCCCCACATCTCACTAACACCATCGGGATTACTCTTCGGCACTCCCACTGAGGCAAATATTCCATATACTACTCACATAACCTCACACACACACAAAATTCATGCAACAATTTCTGCAAAGAAAGATCACAGCATCATAGTGAAACACAAAATAAAACCAAAAGAATTCAACAGAACAAAGCACATCGTTACCAAATTAACACTTTCATATATCATTCCTGGAAGTCAAAGGAAATTAAGCACAGTACACATCAAACCAATACAGTGCAGCATAACATAACCAAATACTTTCTAATGCCCAAAACAAAATCCAAAATTTTGGTTACACAAAATGGTGACAAACTTTCAATTTAGCAGAGACATACATAGCACACTTCATTCCTGAAAAGCAAAGCTTAATTAAGCATTGGTCAGTGAAGCAAAATAAAAATTTAGCATACCTGTCTCCGTTGTGAAACTTATCAGTTGGTCAAAATATACATACCACACTTTGGTACAGACAATGTGCACATACTTACAGGTTGTTTTTCTTTTTCTTTTCTTTCTACTACAAAATTCCAGTGTAACTCTCCAAATTCTGGTAACACGCATATAGCTGCACCATTGACATCCAATGGGGGTCGATAAGTCCTGCTGGTCCATATTGGATGCCCGTTAAACCTATGTAGGTGAAGATACTGGCACAGCTGGTGGTAGCTGAAACTTTCACTCAAATTAGTAATTTGAAATACTTTCAAAAAATTGCGTAACTAGATAAAACCAAACATGGCAACGGTGAAGCAAAGTTATTAGTAGTACCACTAAGCGTTCATGGCGAACGTACGAGTAGGATGCACAAATATTTTTTTAAATAGATGCACCTCACTGCTTATACACACACGCAATTTAAAACACAAAACACGTGAAATGTAAAAGATTTGCTTCACATTCTAGAATTGTTAATGCATTGCAAGACCACGCAACGATTACGCATCATTACGCAACACCAGCTAACACGCGGCAATCACATCATTAAAGTTCCAAATGTCACTAAATTTTCCACAATTCACAAAAAAACAAGAAATTTAGAAAGGACAGTGCAAACAATTTTTCATACAAACAGAATTTAACAGAATTTAAACAATGGTAAGGGGGACAATGAAGCAAAAAATTAACGACGCTCCGCCAACGAGACAATGTAAGAATTTTAAAGTGAGCTCAAAATAAAGATACAGACACAGGACTTTTAAGGAAATACTTTTAGATGAATTTAGAACACAAAACCACAAATTATCAAATAGAAACCCTTACCATTAAGCCAACACTAAAGATTTACATGTTCCAACGAACACGTGGAGGACCAAATCACACAAACTACATTTCAGGCTAAGAGAAAAAAAATTTGCACTTCAAAATCTCAAAATACCTGGCACCTCCACCACTTTGTCGTAACCTCTACACTTTCTTTAACTCACGGGGGTAGAGCGAGGTACCGGTTTTCAAACACATCACAAACTACACGAGGTCCGACATGGGCGAGCTCAACTAAGTTCCTAAATACCTGAAAATTCCTAAAAATATATCTAGACCATGGTGTGGAAGGAGAGAAAGATCAAGCTACGTTAATGATTTACATAGTGTTAATTTGGATTATTAATTATATTTAGGATAAAGAAGGATACAGAATACAATCTGCTGTTAACGGAGCGTCCCACCCTGCCATCTGCGCTGTTCACTACATTACAAGAAAGTCTCTTAGCGTCAGAAGCTACTACTGAGAACCGGCTTTCCCCCACTCACATTACATCATTCCGGTCTGTGCTACCAACTTAAACAGTCACATATAATGATGCCATCCACAAATATAACAAATGTATTACCACACCACATGCCACAATATAAGGGGAAGAGAAATAATAAGAAACTCCATTGTATTGTAAACATTGTATAAATTGCATGCAAGCACAAAGTAAACAATAAAGCATTCATTCATGTAACGGCCACAACTATCTGTAGTCCCATCGATTGATAACCACACACCATAGTTGCGCATGTCTTGTTTCATGTCCTCCATTGTGTTCTGGTATATTTTCGTTACATACTCTTTTTCCGCAAATTAAATTTCTGGGGCACTCTCTAAATCCTCATTTTGTAGAAAATTCAGCGCTGTATTAGCATATCGCATAAAAGCAAGTGGAAGCTGTCTACAATACTTCGTTGCCAGAGAATGTAGAAATGAATAGCTGAGCCAGTAAATTCCGTTCCTTGTTTATGGTTTTTTTAGTGCTCCTTGGTTCTTATGCTCCGGTTTGCCGCCTTTTAAGTTTAAATGTGCAATTTAGCCATTTTAGGTTATATGAAATTCATGTATTTTACGTCAGAATGGATGGAACGAACAACTGTGCAGATATATTCGAGATGTGTGATAAGGAGCAAAAATTGGTCGAATTCTTGGAATCCTAACCCTAACAATTATGCATAATGTATCTTATTCCACTAAATAGGTATAACGTTCCTTGTTTCTCATATTATGTGTGTCATAACTTTCCAATACTGGCCTTATAATTTGGATTTTGAATTTTTTGGAACCTAATTTATATATTAAGACTTCAGGCTTCTTTACATAGTTTCCATTAAACTTTTACTTCTCTGGAAAGGTAGAACCAGACGACTGAGAAATTCAATATCATAACCGGAATTTGAACCACGGATTTCCCGGTCTCTGTTCGGTTGCTCTAACCACTGAGCTACCATGGCAACATACAGGCACGTCATTAAATTCTCCAGCTGATTCGCATTTTCCCGGTAAACCACAAGGAGATCCCAAACTGTATTGAGATGACATACCCCAATGGCGACTTACAATGTTCTAAGTGCTTTAAGTCTCGGGCTTCATAGTTTCAACCACCATTAAGTCAATTAATAGAATTAATTGTGCCGTGTGTTGGACACGTTTGGAAAGGTAGAGTCAGACGGCTGAAACATTCAATACCATAGCTGGGATTTGAACGGTTTCTTCCGTGGAAGAACAATTAATTCGATTAATTAACCTAATAGTGGTTGAAACCATAAAGTCCGGGACTTAAAAGTGCTTACAACACTGTAAGTCTCCATTGGGATATTTGTCATCTGAATACAATTTGAGATCACCTTGTAGTTTACCGGGAAAAAATGCGAATCAGTTATAGAATTTAATGTCATGCCTGCATATTGCCATGGTAGCTCAGTGATTAGAGCAATCGGATGAAGACCGGGATAGCCGTGGTTCAAATCCCGGCTATGGCATTGGAGTTTTCAGTCATCTGATTTGACCTTTCCAACTTTGTCTAACACAGGACTTGTGTGGAAGAACAATTAATTCCATTTTACTGTCTCTCTTAAGTACTTACAGTAAGTGTAGGATATATTGTATTACACCCAAAAATTCCTTATTCAGATTTCACCGTAAATACATGTTTTGAAGCCTCCTGAAGCCAAAAAGTGCATTTCTTTAGAAAATGTTCGTGCGTCTTCCGTGTACTAGTGGTACCATACTGGCCTCTAGTTCCCGAGGTCGTGGGTTCAAACCCGGCGGAGGGCAATGGATCTTTTCGGGCGTAAAATTCCTTAGCATAGCTTCCTTGGGAAGGGAAGTAAAGCTGGTGGTCCCTATACGGCACGTATAAGAACCTCAAGCCGGATAAAGAGGGCTCTGAGAAGAATTGTCGGTCTCTCACGACCAATGCAGAATAGGATGCTAAAGACCATAGTAGCTAAAAGCGTTCATAAATAAAACTCAATTTGATTTTCTGTGTGTCTTTCAACAGCAGCAGGGTGAAAAATAGGACTCCGAGCTAAAGGACCTGCCACCTACTTAATATTCATTGTTTTACACGTAAGTCACGCCCTTTTTTGGAACCTCATTCCAATATGTATTTAACGGAGGAACCCAGAAAGACACTGCTCCACCAGTGGTGAAACCAGACATCCTCACGTTCTCTAATCGCTTGTTTCCTGTCAAATTTGATTGAGAAGGGTCTGTCAGGGGTCAAATTATCACGCCTCCTCATCTCTATGGATTCCATGAAGGGAGCGACAGGACGACCGCCTGCCGGTGTCAAATGTTAGACGCTATAATCACCTGTTACCTGTCGATTTTTATTAATGAGGGTCTGACATGTGTGAAAATGTCACACTTTTGTACGCCTATGAAAAAGCTGCTATCGCTAGTCGCCTGCCGCCGATCGATTAAACTAAAATGCAATAATTAGTTTTATTAATAAACCAGGTATATTACATGTCAAATTGAATGCAATGTTTCCTCTGAATGCTATGCCGCTATTAGTTTTCATGTATCTTACAATGGGTTATCCTAAGTGTTCGATTTATTTCAAATTATATGATTAATTTTATTTATCAACCAGACGCATTACGTAAAAACTTGAAGAATAAACTGGAATATGATGGTAGCGTTAGTTTTCGACTGTATTTAAAAATAATTTAATAATTACCTATGCAAGATTATACAATCACTAGCTATCATTTTGATACAATAATTACCGACAGGATGTTCCGATAGATGTCACGTGCTGGTATTTCCCGGCTCTTCTAATAAAAGAATTTGCAAATAGAAATTAACATCAAAGGACTTTGATCACAGTCTCTTTGTAAATACGCCGACATTAAACCTTTTCCCGCAGTTTTTGATCTGTCCCTTTCTAATAAGCCGTAAGCAAGGACATTTAAAAATACAAAGTCATGTAAAACATCGCAAGTGACAATACACTTAAAAGCTATTGAGTAAAGGAACTACTCACTTAGCTTATGCAATTAACGCCTTTCTGTTTTTGATAAAAGTACGCTCGATATACAATTCCCCCTTTAAAAATTTTATCTATCGTGCAATAAATGAGCTCGCCTAATCAAAGAATAAATATAAAACTTTAGACTGTTTTGAACATACAGTCAGTATGTACAATAACAAGGTATTTAATTGATATAATGTCAAAAGATTAATAACATATCCTCCGTGGCCTAGGGGTACCTCCAGTTCCCAAGGTCGCGGGATCAAACCTGGCGTAAGGCGATGGATTTTTTCGGACATAACGATCCTTAGCATGAATCCTTCGAAATGAAGTAAATCCGGTGGTCCAGGTCATAGATTTACGGCACATAAAAGAACTTCCAACCTGATAAAGAAGCCTCTGAGTAAAATTTTCGGTCTTTCACGCCCTGTATAGAATGGGACACTAAGGACCATAGTCGATAAAGAGCGTCTATAAACAAAAACCGTATTAGAAGCAATAAAAATATATTGATATTAATGTATATGAGATATGTACCTAGGGCACAGATACAATACGACTATTTTTACGTTCGAGCGTAACATGTATTAGCAAGTCAAGGTAACAAAGAGCGACTTTCCTAGCTTCAAAAACATATGTCTGTATGCCGGCAAAAAAGACTTACAGAGAGGGATGGAATCGGACAATCCGATGGTGGCAAACCGTACACATTATTCCAATCGCCTCTCGGGACTTTAAAAACCGGCCCCTAGGATAGGTCTCTCTCTCTCGCGCACATGAGATGAGGGAAGGTGACACCCTCTTAGTTCGTTTTTGAAAAAGAATATCGTTCTCCACACATACGTGGAATTCCAAGGAGCTCTCTTACGTGCAGTGGAATTAATAAATGAAACTGTAAAGAACGACACTCTTTAAATCCAAGGTATTGTTAGAACTAAATAAAAAGGTTAATTGGCTCTTTTTGTGAAACGCAATTCGATCTACTTTTTAGTTACTCTCTAGAGCCTATTACGGCCAAGCGAAAGCATATTACTAATAAATATTGCTCCTCAAGCTAACAGACAGGATACTTTAGGTTTAGTATGTTTAAGCATGTGTTCAGGATTGGTTTAAATTACAAGTCGAGTAAATTTACGGAAATACGAAGCTCTCTAGTATACGCATGAATGAAAAATCTTTTACCCTTGGGTAACATTTGCAAAACATTTCCTTCCCCAAAATATATTACGATCCCCGAAATAAGATACATGTATTTTATATTTTCAACACTACTAAGATATAGGAAACTTTCTTATAAAACAGACTATTTCGTTAGACAATATATTTGCTCAGGCGTATCTATTATGGGAAAATTGTTATTTACAATGTATAACGAATTATAATACTTCTCCTCTTCTTCAAATTTAAGAAATCCGAAATGGGGTTTTCATAATTTGCTTTAATTTCCAATGCAAGTCGAAAAAGGCTATTATTTCAGGGTAGAACATGATTTTTCTATCCAGACGGTAAAACACGTTTACTCCTTTGAAAACCAAAGGTTTATGTTCTACAGCGAATAAAAAAAAACCGTATATCATTAACCACTCGTAAACTTCTCACTCAAAAACGTATCACCCAAGCGCACTTCACAGAATGGATTTGCCTGTTAGTCACTTCCCCCAACAATTGTCATATTATTGATGATCACTCCCACATATAAGTATGATTTTTGCAAAAGGGGCTGTGAAAGTTTGTTCAAACACTTTATCAAAAACTTGACCATTGAGAAATAGAGTGATCTGCAAGTTAAAAGACAGCGTTCAAATTCCAGTGTGTGTGTGTGCGTGTGTGTGTGCGCTTGTAAAAAATACAGTTTCAGAAGGCTTCTGCAAAATAAAACTTGGAAAACGTCTAGCAAGTATCAATTCTTAAAAATATATTCTCTTCTACTCAACATATTCGTTCAGCATGTATGTGAATCGCATTCCAAGTGTTTTATTAAATCATTAAACGATTTTAGTACATACAGTCACTGTAAATTTTACGTTTATTAACTTACTTAACGTTAAAATCAACTTAACTACTTTTTAGTCTAAAGATGCATTATATATTAAAGATTTCTTTACTTATCAATTATTGGGTAAATACTTGCTTTAAGATAACGAGTCATTATATAGCCAATGTCTTAAAATTTGCTTTGAATAATACTTACTATAGGACTTTACCGAAGATGAATGTACGCCTAAAGGTAGCTCGAATTAAGTTACAAACAGAACTAGGAAAGTTTCTATCATGACAGAGCTGATGTACACTAACCCAGTGCAAGTTGCATCTTTTAAAGTACGGTTGAATGGGCTTAGAAATTCAAGGGATTTCTTTATCGTTTGCAAAATGCTTTAAATGCTACTTTATGGCGAATATTTCTTTATTTTAATAATATAAGTAGGATATTTAGAGGAAAGCTGGGCCACTTTTTTGGGCATATATGGGAAAGGATAGGGAAAACGAGACTGGATGGGGCGGTCGAAGGAGGAAAATGGGTTTATATGGGAGAGATAGGGAATACGACAGTATTAATACAAATGTATGTTCAGAAACAAAGGAGATGCCTACAACTGATAAGGTGTAGTAATAGAAATGTATGTATTTCCCCTCATTTCCCCTCTTCCCCCCACCCCACAGTAGTCATATCCTGCCGATTCTGGCACACAGACAGATGCCGACACTCTCATTTACATGTGTTTTAACACATGTAAACACATGTAAACATATGTAACATGCTAATGACCGCCGCTAACGTCACGTCTAATGGATATGTGTGGTAATACATATGTAAACATATGTAACCCGCTAATGATCGCCCGAGATGCCGACAGGTGATAAGATATAATTGACATCGTTTGTTCTGTGTTGCCGCCTCCCGCCGGCTCCCTTTGAGGTCTTAGATACCACCTGGTCTCGTGTCACTAGGCCCCGTCACCTCTCTCTTTGTGATCTTACCTAATTGTCTTGAGATGTGTGGTAGGGAATGATTTTCTCGATGCCTGCCGCCCCTCGGAAAATCAATTAGGTAATTGTCGTCAAACATTATTGAAAAAAAAATTGTTATTTTTATGACTACTAATGCCCTTGATTAATTAATTGTATATGAATTGAATCGAGCGCAAGTGGTGGCGTGTGTATAAGTAGCACGCTCACGGGAACAGTCTGTCATGTAATGAAAACCCTGCAACCTACTTCTAATGTTAGACGCTTTCACCACATTAATAGACTTTAAGATTGCATTCCGGATTTGTACTCTCTTTGTGATCTTACCTAATTGTCTTGAGATGTGTGGTAGGGAATGATTTTCTCGATGCCTGCCGCCCCTCGGCAAATCAATTAGGTAATATTCGTCAAACATTATTGAAAAAAAAGGATTGTCATTTTTATGACTACTAATGCCCTTGATTAATTAATTGTATATGAATTGATTCGAGCGCAAGTGGTCGTCTTCGTATAAGTAGCGCGCTCACGGGAACAGCCCGCCATTTTATGAAATAAACCCCGCAACCTACTTCTGTCTGAGGATAACGGAAATGTTTCATGTATACATTAGCTGACAACGTTAGACGCTTTCACCACATTAATAGACTTTAAGATTGCATTCCGGATCTGTATACAGTCATTAGCGAACAATGTCAGTAATTGTTTTCCTAAGTGCTCTGAAAAACCCCCAGACACTCAATGTAAATACCTTTTAGCTCGTAGAATTTCCATCACAAACTACATATGTTATTAAAAATAAAATAAATACGGATAACATAATAGTTAAATATTATAAATGTTATTAAAAAATAAATGATTCGGTTAACATTATAGTTGAATACTATATATGTTATTAAAATAAATACGGTTAATATTATAGGTGAATATTACATACGTTATTAAAAATAAATAATGGCCTCGCTGATCAATGAATACAATTAAATATTTTTTATTAATTAATTGTATATGAATTGACTTGCGCATTTTGGTTATTGCGCTGTGTCTCCCTAACGTTTCCAGATCCAGGATCGTTCCAGCTAGTCGCGCGCTTCTGCCATCTACCTTCTAAAGTAAAGTTGCGCGCTTCTACCATCTTCATTCTAAAGTAGTACAATGAGATAAAAACTAATCAATTCTTTGGAATGCACCGCATCATTAGGGTATTGTTCCAAGTTATCCGGGATGCTTGGGGTCGAATCCTAGGAGTGATTACAAATTCAGCTTCTAATAACTCAGAGACTAATTACGATAAAGACGTCAAATAAAGTTTATTACATTAATGTCATTAGGTAATTTCTTGTGAATGTATATTTGGGTACCTGGTGTTCTGGGTTCAATCCTTAATTTTTAAATCGTCATTATCTCGGAAACTAAGAAAGCTAGAGGGATGGACTAAAGCATGATTGATAGCTCCTGTGATGGGTAATTAGCACTGTATATAATTTTTAATCAGTTGTCCTTATTTCGAATCCCGATCTTTCAATCACTTACTTATTTTTTTTCTCTATACTCTAGAATATATCACTTAGATTGATACTGTAACTGCATACAGCACCTTTAAACATATCAAACTAATATTGTAAATAAGTTTGTTTCTGGTGTCCTGGGTTCGAATACCGATAAAATGTAATTTAATTATAAATTTAATAACTCCTAAACTAATTAAGATAAAGACGTCAAATAAAGTTTATTACATTAATGTCGTTAGGTAGTTTCTTGTGAATGTATATTTGGGTACCTGGTGTTCTGGGTTCAATCCTTAATTTTTAAATCGTCATTATCTCGGAAACTAAGAAAGCTAGAGGGATGGACCAAAGCATGATTGATAGCTCCTGGGACGGGTAATTAATACCGTATATAATTTTCAATCAGTTGTCCTTATTTCGAATCCCGATCTTTCAATCACTTACTTATTTTTTTCTCTATACTCTAGAATATATCACTTAGATTGATGCTGTAACTGCATACAGCACCTTTAAACATATCAAACTAATATTGTAAATAATTTTGTTTCTGGTGTCCGGGGTTCGAATACCGATAAAATGAAATTTAATTATAAATATAATAACTCCTAAACCGATTAAGATAAAGACGTCAAATAAAGTTTATTACATTAATGTCATTAGATAGTTTCTTGTGAATGTATATTTGGGTACCTGGTTTTCTGAGTTCAATCCTTAATTTTTAAATCTTCATTATCTCGGAAAATAAGAAAGCTAGAGGGATGGACCAAGGCATGATTGATAGCTCCTGTGACGGGTAATTAATACTGTGTATAATTTTCAATCAGTTTTCCTTATTTCGAATCCCGATCTTTCAATCACTTACTAATTTTTTTTTCTCTATACTCTAGAATATATCACTTAGATTAATGCTGTAACTGCATACAGCACCTTTAAACATATTAAACTAATATTGTAAATAATTTTGTTTCTGGTGTCCTGGGTTCGAATACCGATAAAATGTAATTTAATTATAAATTTAATAACTCCTAAACTAATTAAGATAAAGACGCCAAATAAACTTTATTACATTTATGTTGTTAGGTAGTATTTTGTAGATGTGTAATTAGATACCTGACGTTCTGGGTTCGATCCTTAATTTTTAAACTTTCATTATCTCGGGAACTAAGTGAGGTAGAGGAGTGTACCAAAGCATGATTGATAGGTTCTGTACTGTGTGATTAATGCTGTATATAATTATCAATCAGTTGTGCTTGGTTCGATTCCCCATCTTTTAATGACTTCCTTAATTTTCCTCTGTACACTAGAATATATCACTTAGATCGATGATGTAACTGCATATAGCTTTGTTTAACATGTCAGGCTAATATTATAAATTATTTTGTTCCTGGTGTCCTGGGATCGAATACCGATTCAATGAAATTTACTAGCAAAAATTTAATAACTCGTAATTTAATTTAGATAGACATGTCAAGGTAAACGATGGGAAACTTGGCATAAACCTCCTCTTATACCTGATTCCACCATGAGTAGTTGATCATAATCTTGTAACAGCTCCAGCTTAATTCCAGTATACAGTAACATGGCGTCCCATGTAAGTCCTGGAGAGGTAAAATAATGGGCGGGATCGACTTTGTGTGTTTTAAGGGTTTGCTCTCTGAACGTCTCAAAGACATCAGCTGGGAGAAGTACATCCGAAGTTAAGTAGAGATCGCTGTACTCTCCCAGGTTTCTCACATTAAACAGCTCCCATACATTTCTAGCATGATCGTAGTCAGTATCAGTAATTTCTTCTTCATTTAATCTATTGTAGAAGGAGTCCTTAGGAGGCAAGCAGGTCTCGTTCAGGGCATCCCATGACGTAACAAAATCATATGGAAATACACCCTTACGGGTCATCAACTTCAATTTGTCTTCTCCAAAGTACTTTAGCGTTTCAGGATACGAGGTTAGATTTTTTACCAACTTATCCAAGCTTGTACTGAGAAATCGGAAGCTATCCACAAATCGAAGCTTTATATCTCCTACATACTTGGTGAATGAGATATAGCTTTCTTCAGAGTTAGGAATTACCTCCACACGTTCACTTGTACAACCCAGCTCCTTAACAATGAAATGCGAGTCATATCCGCTAAGGTTATGCATGAAGACTGGTATATATTTAGGTGTTTTACAGGCTAAATTGCATTCATTATGTAGACTTCCACGATATTCACCGCTGATGTGATCATGGTCGCGTACTTTATAGTTCTCTTCTGTAAAGGGTTTTCCACACAAGTAGCATGTCGTAGAAGACTCAAAATCCTTTTGCTGTTGACCGTAAGTTTCAGAGGCTTAGCAGATTTGTATACGTCATCAATAATTTTTGCAAGAGATGTCAGGTACAGCATAAACTTCTGAGCAGCATCAGCACCACGATATACATAGGGTTGCTTAGGAAGACCAGTTTCGAGATGTTCAACACAGGATGTTGGCTTCACATAAACACAGAAGCTCATTGGTGAGTGCTCTTGATAAGGTATTGTATAGGAAGTTTCAGGATTGGGTATACACGTATGGCATGGAGTGAGAATACTCTCAAAATCAGCATAGATGACATAAGGTAGTTTCAACATCCTCTCAACATTTTTAAACTGTACAATTGATTTCTCCTTGGTAGGCATAACTACCCTTCCAACACCATGTTGATTACAGGTGGCTGCATGTTCTTGTAGTTTTTTCAGTCCACTTCGTCCATATCGATTATCAAAATGTGTAAAACAGCGCTTGCATGTATAAACACGTTCATTACATTTAGTTTTCTGACTTCGAACGAGCTTCTCAAAATTCTTTATATACACGTAGTGATTTTTTCAACTACTATCATTTAATAGTAGCAGGTCGCGATGTCCCCTCAGGGGCTCACCTTATGTGAGTACGGGTTTTTGGCGCACCCGGGGGTTCCCGAGCCAATCATCGCCACATTCATCCCCTCACCCCCATCCGGTCGAGGTGGGTTCTTCAAGTGACCGGTGGACCCAAGGTAGGCTCTCGTGCGTTCTTTGCATTCCATCCATACCGCACCTCACCATCGTTTCTTTCTTCCCTAATCACTTTCCGGCCATTTCGTACCACGACATTCGCATATCTCTTTTTCTTCCCCGCCGGCCTACCTTGCGTGCGAAACGCCCACACAGTTTTAGTTTCTTTTACCTTTTTATTTAAATTCTCCGTGGACACAGCCTGACAGATACCCGCGCACTGGGTGCGCAGCTGGGTGAGTGGGTAATGGTGTCATCCCCACCATCCGGGGTCGTCATGTAGGGTTGTTGTTCGTATCCGCTGTTCAACTGCAGTCCCGCGGGGGGTCCATTGCATGAGCTGCTGGTTTCCGACGGCGATTGTGTCCCTCTGTCTATGTTCTGGGAGGTGTGACCCTGGGGTGAGCTAGGTATAGATAGGCCACTCACCCAAGCCGGGGTAACGCCCGGGAAGTCAGAGCCCGAGGTCGGAGACGGTTGCAATGGTGGGGGATTTTTTTCGCTATGGAGCACCCTTTCTCCATTATAAACAACAAGCGCCGAAAAGTTTTAGTAACAGAAGTAGCACCGCCAACAGTTGGTTGTTACTTAGTGATTACCCGTACCGAGGAAGGACAATCATTCGAGAAGGTGAACCCTTTTATCATCCAGAAGGGCATTGACTCAATTGCTGGTCCGGTTCTTTCCTGCACTCGGCTTCGTAATGGTTCGTTGTTAGTGCAAAGCAAATCCGAGGCACAAAGTAAGTCCTTGTTGAGCGCCACGCTTCTCCATGGTTATCCTATCCGTGTTGAGAAGCACCGCACCTTGAATTCTTGTCGAGGCGTTGTCACCACGCATAGCCTCGATGGCATATCGGACGAGGACCTGGTCGAATATATTGCAGACCAGAAGGTGACAGCGGTTCATCGAGTGCAGGCCAAACGCGACGGCGTATTGGTACTCACTCGTACCCTGTTTCTAACATTTGATGGCGTCGATCTGCCCACGAGCATCTCCGCAGGGTAGGAACGTATTTCTGTGAGGCCTTATATTCCTAGACCTCTGGGTTGTTTTAAGTGCCAACGTTTTGGGCATACGCAAGTCTCATGTAAGAGTGCCGTTAACATCTGTGCATCATGTAGCCAGTCCTCACACGAAGGTGCCTGTTCAACAGCCCCCGTCTGCGTTAATTGTAAAGGGTCACATTCTGCTTCGTTTGCCGACTGTCCGCGGTATTTGGACGAGAAGGCGATCCAGGAGATCCGGGTAAAGGAAAAACTCTCCTTCGCTGAAGCCCGGAGGCGATTCCATGCGCGCCAACCTTCACTCCTGCGATCTGGCACATTTAGTTCTGTTGTTGCCTCGCCAGTACCACGAGTAGATGCCGAAACTCAGACCTGGACCTTGACTGGATTAACCGCCACTACCATCCGGCCGTCTATTAAAGCTACTGTTACCAAGCCCTATAAACCTGGTCCAAAGTCAATGAAATCGCAAGCCGCTGATAAGAAGCCCAAGCAGAAACTACGTAGGGAAGATTTTTTGAAAGACCCTCCGCGTGCGCGCGGTAACAAAAGTTCACCTTCTCCTCCTCGGAGGTCGCTGTCCCAGGAAGGTCCTGGGACAAGCCGCGCTCAGCGGCACCCCTCACCCATCGCCACCCAGAACCGATTCACGGCGCTTGAATCGGTTTGTGGCATTGAGCGCGTGGGCCCTTCCTCCGAGGAAGCTATGGAGTGTGACCAACTCCATACAAAAAGCCCGAGCCCAAAGGTTAAACATAAGGTAATTTTAAGCCGCCCTTCTAAATAGACAGTTTATCCCCTTTTTTCTTAATGGCTATCCTGACCTGGAATGTACGTGGTGTACGATCGCATAGGGCGGAACTGCAACTTTTATTGCGTTCCCATTCGCCTATGGTCGTATGTTTGCAGGAGACTAAGCTTCGCCCTCACGATCCTTTTGATCTCCGTGGATATACCCTGGTTCGCTACTACCTTGAACCGGAGGAGGGTGCTCCTGCTCATGGAGGTGTCATGTTGTTAGTGCGTAACGACGTTCATTTTAAACCTGTCACACTTACATCTGACTTGCAAGCTGTTGCCGTTCGCCTTCACTTACCCGGCTTTTTGTTTTCTGTTTGCTCTGTGTATTCACCTCCATCGTCTCCCCTCGCTCCCGCGGACATTCGAGCTCTCCTGTCCGCTCTCCCAACACCATTTCTTCTGTTGGGAGATTTTAATGCCCATCACCCACTGTGGGGTTCGCCAAGGGCTTGTGCGAGGGGAACTCTTCTTTCCGACATTTTTTATCAGTTTAATCTTTCCATCTTCAATACAGGTGCACCTACTTTTCTTTCTGATTCTTCTGGTACGTTCTCTCACTTGGACCTTGCCATTTGCTCACTCCAGCTTGCTCATCGTCTTCAGTGGAACGTCGTCGCTGACACCTACTCCAGCGCCCATTACCCCTGCATCATTTCTCTTCTGTCGCACCACGTACAGCATTCCAGAGTACCTACCTGAATATTCGCCAAAGCCGACTGGATCTTGTATTCCAGCCTCGTGCATTTTGACGACCAGCCCTTCTCCGACATTAACCAACTTGTGCAGCACCTTACGTCTATTATTTTCTCTGCCGCCGAACGTGCAATACCCCGTTTATCCTCTATACCTCGGCGGCCACCTGTTCCGTGGTGGAACGAGGATTGTCGGGACGCCGTTCGTGCCCGTAGGACTGCACTTAGGGTGTTTCGGCGACACCCTACACTTGATAATTTGGTGAATTTTAAACAATCGCGCGCCAGGGCTCGTCGCATTATTCAGGATAGCAAGAAGGCATCTTGGGCTCGTTTTGTCGAGTCTTTTAATCGTTTTACGCCTTCATCCGTTGTTTGGGATAAACTTCGTCGCTTCTCAGGTAAAGTGTCACATTGTACTGTTTCTGGCCTTCAGGTTTCTAATGCCACCATAGTGGATCCGGCTGCCATCGCTAACACTCTGGGTGCTGCCTTTGAGGCGGTTTCCAGTTCAGACCATTATTCCGCCGGCTTTCGCTCTATTAAAGACCGGCTGGATTCCGCATCATATACTTTTCGGTCTGCTAATGATGAATGCTATAACGAACTATTCACAATGAGGGAGCTGGAGCACGCTCTTCATTGCTCTCGGCACTCCGCTCCTGGGCCGGACGGCATTCATGTCCTGATGTTAAGGAACCTTTCAGCTGACAGTAAACTCTTTCTCTTACAGGTCTATAACCGTATTTGGCAAGACGGCATTTTTCCTTCCGTTTGGCGCGAAGCCACCATTGTCCCTATAATTAAGCCTGGGAAGGATCGCCAACTACCTTCCAGCTACCGCCCTATCTCCCTCACCAGTTGCATTTGCAAGGTGATGGAGCGCATGATCAACGGGCGGTTGACATGGTGGCTTGAGTCTCAGAAACTTCTAGCGAACGCTCAGTGCGGGTTTCGTCGCTATCGCTCTACCGTCGTCCATCTGGTGTCCTTGTCGACGCATATTATGAATGGATTTCTGAGAAAGTGTCAAACCGTGGCTGTATTTTTTGACCTGGAGAAAGCTTATGACACTTGTTGGAGGGGCGGCATTTTACGTACACTTCACGATTGGAATATCCGCGGTCGTCTTCCCATATTTCTTCGGGAGTTTATGACGGACCGCGTCTTTCGTGTACGTATGGGCTTGGTTTTATCTCGTCGTTTTATTCAAGAGAACGGAGTACCGCAGGGCTCTGTACTCAGTGTCACACTTTTTGCGATTGCTATCAACCCCATTGTTGATTGTATTCCACCTGGCATTTCATCGTCCCTTTTTGTTGACGATTTCGCTATTTATTGTAGTTCACGGCGGACCTGTCTACTCGAACGCCGTCTCCAGAGCTGTATCGACCGTCTCTACGCCTGGAGTAACGCCAACGGCTTTAGTTTCTCCGCCGAGAAATCCGTCTGCATCATCTTTTGGCGCCGGAAGTATTTCCCTCCGCCCTCTCTCCATCTTGGGCCAGGAATACTTCCGTTTGCAGACAAGGCGAAATTTTTGGGGTTGATTTTTGACAGGAAGTTGTGTTGGGCCTCGCACGTTTCCTTTTTAAAAGCAAAGTGTGACCGTTCTCTTAATATTTTACGTGTTTTAAGTGGCACATCCTGGGGAGCTGATCGGACCGTCCTTCTTCTCCTTTATCGCTCTTTGGTCCGATCCAAGCTTGATTACGGGTGTATTGTTTATTCGTCGGCACGTCCATCTGTGTTACGTCGATTGAATGCCATTCACCATCGTGGCATAAGAGTCGCTACAGGGGCCTTTCCAACTAGCCCTGTACCCAGTCTGTACGCAGAAGCTGCAGAGCCTCCGTTGTCCTTCCGGCGTGAGATGCTTTTGTGCAGCTATGCTTGTCGACTCTCAAGCTTGCCTAACCACCCGTCCTTCGATGTATTTTACGAGGATTCGCTTGATCGCCAATATTTCGTTAGCTCCTCTGCATTGCTCCCTCCAGGGGTTCGATTTCGACTGCTACTTCGGCATTTGGACGTTACGCCAGCGCCGGCCCTTACCCGAGGGGAAACGCGCTTTCCTCCATGGTCGCGCGCTGAGGCCCACATCCACCTTGGGCTAACGTCGATGCCGAGGAATGAGACCCCTGCTTCAGTCCTTAGATCCGCATTTTTAGCACTTCAGGCAACATTCGGAGACTTTCATTTTATTTATACTGATGGGTCTAAGACTGATGTTGGAGTAGGATGTGCCTTTGTTTTAGGTGCGCATAGTTTTACTTTTCGTTTACCCGGGCAATGTTCGATTTATACCGCCGAACTTTTTAGTATCTATCAATGTGTTTTATACATTCAGCGGCAAGTCTTACGGCGTTGTGTTGTTTGTTCGGACTCTCTGAGTGCCCCTCAGAGTATTAACGCGCTGTACACTTACCACCCCCTCGTACAGCGCATTCATGACCTGCTCTATTCGCTTGGTGCCTCTGGCATCAGCGTCTCTTTTATGTGGATTACAGGTCATGTGGTTATCTCAGGGAATGAGTCGGCCGACGCCGCTGCGAAATCGGCGATTTTATTACCCAGATTTTTTACTTCTGTTGTTCCCTCGTCAGATTCGTGTGTTATTTTGCGTCGCCGCATCCTCTCGCGCTGGCGCGATGAGTGGACGGCCCTCCGGGGGAACAAGTTGCGGGAGGTTAAACCTCTTCCGCTAGTCTGGGCTACCTCTTCCCGTGCTTCTCGTCGGGAAGAGGTACTTTTAACACGCCTTCGTATCGGACATTGCCTTTTAAGTCATAGATACCTGTTAAGTGGTGATCCCGCACCTCTGTGTGGTCAGTGTGACGTGCCCTTAACGGTCCGTCACATTTTAACCGAGTGTCAAGTTTTATCTCCACTGCGCGTTCGCGTGGGTCTGCCTGTTGGCCTAGCCAACGTGTTGGCAGACGACGCGCATGCTGTAGAATGTCTTTTACGTTTTATCAGTGACATTGGTTTTAGCCGTCGCATTTGATGCGCTGAGCGCCTTTTAGCTGTTTGATTTTATATTGTTAGTTTTAATGGAGCCCTTCTCCCCAGACATAAGGCGCTCATGCTCCTTGCATTCTACAGTTCTTGACACGTTTTATTCTTTTAGTGACCATGATTTTAGTGTGTTGGTTTTTCAGATATTTGTATTGTTATTATTGTTGTTATTTTTATTGTTATTATTGTTGTTATTATTATTGTTATTGTTATATTATTGTTATTTTTAGCCTCTTTTGGACATCGCGGTTTTCTGTCCCGTTTTTTACTTATGCGGTTATTTTATCCTTTTGACTTTATATTTTATACATTGTAAGGGCGCTGATGACCTTAGTAGTTTAGCGCCCTTAAACCGCATCTCATCATCACACCACAGGTCGCGATGTTCAGGTAGTTCAATATCAGCAACCTTTATCGGATACACTTCATGCTTCTCATCTAGCCCGAAAACGTTAATAGACATATTGTTAAGTTTCTTAAATTTAGGTGTTTGAGAAAGTGGAGTAGGGTAGGAAACACAGCTGAACTCGTACTTGTCTTGAAGCTGCTTGTATTTGCTGACGCGTTGAGGCTTGGTGCTCACGAATTTAGCTAATACGGAGTACATGAAGCATTTCTCGTCGCTAAAGTTCTGAATGTTTATACATGCTTTCCTTGCTTCAACAGCTGACGGTAGTGGTATGTAGCTACTTCCTCGCAACGGATTGTACTTGTTGATACGAAGTCGAAGTCCTTCCACTGCAAGCAAAGCCCAGTTGCTACACTTAAGCTGAGACTCCTCCATTTCAGTCACCAATTTCTTGAATTTCGCTCCCAGTGTTGAGTCCAGATCTGTTTCTAGGAAAACAGGATGATTCCTTGTTTTAAATGTTTTGTCACAGGTTTCACCAATACTGTTAACAAATCGACACTCAACCAGCAGATTAATTTTAACACTCTTGTGAATACCAAGCTCTTTATGTACAGCCTGGATTATGCGTTGTTTTGCTTCTTGCAGATACATATTTAGGTCCTTAGCTGATTCGCATCGTATAAAATACGATTTCAATCGTCCTTCGAATGAAGTTTCGTATTCTTTCATATCACAGTCCTCCATTGTTGACAGTAACTGATGCTTAGTTGGCTCCAATCTTCTTTTCTTCCGAGGGATGCTTATTTCACATATATCTTCGTGTCGCTGCCCCTTATAACCATCTTTGAAGGTTACATTACAATGTTTACATTTGAAGAGCTTCTTGCAGCTCATCTCGTGTCTTCTCTTGTGATAACCTCGGAGGAACTTCTTCCCACATTTTCCGCATGCATATCCAGTAGCGCTTGGAATAATACGCTGAGTTATTCATCTTTATTCTTGATGTAATAACGTATTAATCACTGATCAATGAAATGTAGACCTCTTCACCTTGATACCACTTTAGAAAGCTGATTATTCTTGGAGAGAACACTATGTTAACACCGCAAGACTAATTAGCACAATGAAGTCCAATGCCCTAGATCACCATATTTATAGAGGGAGCACGAACCTTTTAGATCAATCATAAACTCGCTCCATAACCAGCTGTATATGATCGCTCAACGTGTATTAACCCCCGCCATATAACATCAAGTCCAGAGACAGGATGTTTATGACGTCACATCCAGAGACAGGATGTCTGGCAGCATCAAACACGTTTAAACTCGTCTCATAACTACCTGCTTATGCTATCACACCAGCAAGAGAAGTATTCCCATACGCTCATTCAGACATATATTTCAAATTCAAGCCTACCACCACTACTACCACCATCACCACCTATTGTACCAAGGTTAATTCAAGCTGTATTATCACAATACTTAAAAGTAAAAGCTTAAAAGGAAACCTAGAAAATGTCACCTTATTTAGTTAAATGTATGTATATACTACATTATTTCATGTTTTTATTCCCTTTTCAATTCTTCCTTTCCATCTTCGCACAGAAAGACCATTAAATTTCACTACAATCACGAGAAAAGCAAACGCTCATTCAGGCATATATTTCAAATTCAAAGCCTACCACCACCACCACCACCACCACCACCACCACCACCACCACCACCACCACCACCACCACCACCACCACCACCACCACCACCACCACCACCACCACCACCATCACCTATTGTACCAAGGTTAATTCCAACTGTATTATCACAATTCTTAAAGTAAAAGCTTAAAACGTAACGTAGAAGATTTTCCCCCTTATTTACTTAATTATTTCATGTTTTCATTCCCTTTTCAATTCTTCCTTTCCATCTTCCCACAGAAATACCATTACATTTCACTGCAGTCACGAGAAAAGCAATTGTTTCAGAGTTGCACAGATTCTAAGCTTCTAAATCGAACCCGGTAATACTTTTAATAAATGTATTTTAGCTCCCCAATATCAGCATCTACCATTTAATCTTTACTCGAACCTGATATGATCCATAAGCTTGAAGATATATGAAATCACCCCTTCGGGATTCTATCTAAGTACTTTAAAGTAATTTTTATAACGATAACGATATTTAAGGACTAGATACTCTGTTTACGTTTACCTTGACATGTCTATCTAAATTAAATTACGAGTTATTAAATTTTTGCTAGTAAATTTCATTGAATCGGTATTCGATCCCAGGACACCAGGAACAAAATAATTTATAATATTAGCCTGACATGTTAAACAAAGCTATATGCAGTTACATCATCGATCTAAGTGATATATTCTAGTGTACAGAGGAAAATTAAGGAAGTCATTAAAAGATGGGGAATCGAACCAAGCACAACTGATTGATAATTATATACAGCATTAATCACACAGTACAGAACCTATCAATCATGCTTTGGTACACTCCTCTACCTCACTTAGTTCCCGAGATAATGAAAGTTTAAAAATTAAGGATCGAACCCAGAACGTCAGGTATCTAATTACACATCTACAAAATACTACCTAACAACATAAATGTAATAAAGTTTATTTGGCGTCTTTATCTTAATTAGTTTAGGAGTTATTAAATTTATAATTAAATTACATTTTATCGGTATTCGAACCCAGGACACCAGAAACAAAATTATTTACAATATTAAATTGATATGTTTAAAGGTGCTGTATGCAGTTACAGCATCAATCTAAGTGATATATTCTAGAGTATAGAGAAAAGAATAAGTAAGTGATTGAAAGATCGGGATTCGAAATAAGGACAACTGATTAAAAATTATATACAGTATTAATTACCCATCACAGGAGCTATTAATCATGCTTTGGTCCATCCCTCTAGCTTTCTTAGTTTTCGAGATAATGACGATTTAAAAATTAAGGATTGAACCCAGAACACCAGGTAGCCAAATATACATTCACAAGAAACTACCTAATGACTTTAATGTAATAAACTTTATTTGACGTCTTTATCTTAATTAGTTTAGGAGTTATTAAATGTATAATTAAATTAAATTTTATCTGTATTCGAACCCAGGACACCAGAAACAAAATTATTTACAACATTAGTTTGATATGTTTAAAGGTGCTGTATGCAGTTAGCATCAATCTAAGTGATATATTCTAGAGTATAGAGAAAAAATAAGTAAGTGATTGAAAGATCGGGATTCGAAATAAGGTCAACTGATTGAAAATTATACACAGTATTATTTGCCCGTCAAAGAGGCTATCAGCCATGCCTTGGTCCATCCCTCTAGCTTTCTTAGTTTCCGAGATTATGACGATTTAAAAATTAAGGACTGAACCCAGAACACCAGGCACCCAAATATACATTCAAAAGAAACTACCTAATGACATTACTGTAATAAACTTTATTTGACGTCTTTATCGTAATTAGTCTCTGAGTTATTAGAAGCTGAATTTGTAATCACTCCTAGGATTCGACCCCAAGCATCCCGGCTAACTTGGAACAATTTCCTAATGATGCGGTGCATTCCAAAGAATTGATTAGTTTTTATCTCATTGTTCTACTTTAGAATCAAGATGGTAGAAGCGCGCAACTTTACTTTAGAAGGTAGATGGCAGAAGCGCGCGACTAGCCGGAACGATCCTGGATCTGGAAACGTTAGGGAGACACAGCGCAATATCCAAAATGCGCAAGTCAATTCATATACAATTAATTAATAAAAATATTTAATTGTATTCATTGATCAGCGAGGCCATTTTTTATTTTTAATAACGTATGTAATATTCACCTATAATATTAACCGTATTTATTTTTTAATAACATTTATAATATTTAACTATAATGTTATCCGTATTTATTTTATTTTTAATAACATATGTAGTTTGTGATGGAAATTATACGAGCTAAAAGGTATTTACATTGAGTGTCTAGGGGTTTTTCAGAGCACTTAGGAAAACAATTACTGACATTGTTCGCTAATGACTGTATACAGATCCGGGATGCAATCTTAAAGTCTATTAATGTGGTGAAAGCGTCTAACGTTGTCAGCTAATGTATACATGAAACATTTGCGTTATCCTCAGACAGAAGTGGGTTGCGGGGTTTATTTCATAACATGGCGGGCTGTTCCCGTAAGCGCGCTACTTATACGAAGACGAACACTTGCGCTCGAGTCAATTCATGTACAATTAATTAATCAAGGGCATTAGTAGTCATAAAAATAACAATTCTTTTTTTTCAATAATGTTTGACGAATATTATCTAATTGATTTGCCGAGGGGCGGCAGGCATCGAGAAAATCATTCCCTACCACACATCTCAAGACAATTAGGTAAGATCACAAAGAGAGAGGTGACGGGGCCTAGCGACACGAGACCAGGCGGTATCTAAGACCTCAAAGGGAGCCGGCGGGAGGCGGCAACACAGAACAAACGATGTCAATTATATCTTATCACCTGTCGGCATCTCCGGCGGTCATTAGCGGGTTACATATGTTTACATATCCATTAGACGTGACGTTAGCGGCGGTCATTAGCAGGTTGCATATGTTTACTTGTGTTTACATGTGTTAAAACACATGTAAATCAGAGTGTCGGCATCTGTCTGTGTGCCAGAATCGGCAGGATATGACTACTGTGGGGTGGGGGGAAGAGGGGAAGTGAGGGGAAATACATACATTTCTATTAATACTGTCGTATTCCCTATCTCTCCCATATAAACCCATTTTCCTCCTTGGATCGCCCCATCCAGTCTCGTTTTCCCTATCCTTTCCCATATATGCCCAAAAAAGCGGCCCAGCTTTCCTCTAAATATCCTACTAATATATTTAACTAAATTAGAACTATACTAAAATCAAGGAGACTTAAGCTACATACAGATGGAAACAAATCGAATAAGCTCAAGAAGGTTAATATCAATACTTATTATTTTTCAAGTCAACATGTACGAAATTTTTATTTTTACGCTTTTATTAAGTCTGGATATGAGTAGTAATTACTTTAACACTTCAACATGCGATCGTAACAATAATTCAATGAAGATTTATAAATGTGCGTAAGAGTTTTCTAGGAATATATTTTCTCCAAAATAATTACTATGGTTTAGTTAATTTATATAAACTCATATTTATCCTACTTATAATTAAATTGTTATTAATCATTATTTTTCACAGCTTGATTGTTTTTATATCAAAAATACTTATTAGAAATGATAAACTATAGAAGGACATTTTTGCTTGTTGTATGCAGTGCCATCAAGCTTCTTAGAAAGCCCCATTGATGTGAGCAATCCAAATATTGAGGAAACCTCTCCTTCTGCTATGGAACGTAAGAATTATGACGTTAATTATTTTAAAAGTATCTTAAAACAATGTTGTAGACGGAGATCCACAGTTAAAATTATCACTTTTTAAAACCTCATAGAGGCATACAGTACTATGAATATAAATATATTCTCTCCAAAATAAAGTTTGACTAATATATATATCTCATATTTTTTTCTACATAGAATTATATTTTTATTTGTATGGTTGTTATTTTTTCACAGCTTAGTTATTTTTCTGTCAAAAATACTTATTATAAGTGATAAACTAAAGAAGGGTTTTCTTGCTTTTGTTTATAATTCATCATCAGGTTTCATAGCACGCCCTGCGGTACGAACACCTGCGAATATTGGCTTTTCCAGGAATTTATGTTCAATGCTGCTACATCAGTAAACCATGGTAACTAGTATAGCAACGCCAGTGAAATGTGTAACAATAAAAAATACATAATTACACTACTTTCACCTCCTTCATCACTACCATCACCACCATCATTATCACAGATAAATTTCGAGTTTATACACATACAAAACATTCGGTTCACACAAACACATCATTCTCTACAACGATTTTAATCCCCAATATACACACACCCACGCCATACACAAACAAACTTTCGCAATTTAACTTTATCGGGTATAGCTACACTATCTAAAACCCAATATAGCATACAACACACACACAGCCAACACGATGTAGATTAAACTTAGAGACAAATGCCACAAGCCAAAGCACACAAGCAACTTCACTACCAGGATTATTACCTGTAACGGATACAGCGATAAGAAGACACTCAAGACGACACAACCCAATATAAGCATGCATACACTTTTTAAAATCAATATTTTTCCATAGAAACACAAACACTCATACAGAAAACAACGAATGATTTTGTAAAATATATCATACTCATTTCACCTCAACAACACAAGCTAGTTTAGATTTTCTATAAAGCATTTTCTTCTAAAAATGTATAAATGTGTACTTATATTGATTCAAGCGTTTTAAATAAATATTTATTTTGCTTGAATGGAGATTTTAAAAATTGTATATTTTGCTTCAAAGCGGATTTTTACAAAAAAATGCATACAATTGACTCAAAGTGTTTTGTTTTAGGAAGTGTATATTAGTTGCGTAATTATTGTACTGTAAGTCAGCTCTGAACACGTACTTAAAGATACTAAAGCTAAGGTATCTTATTTTTGAGATTGAGGAACAAGATTTATCAGTCATATGCTTTCGCTAGACCGCAATATACTTTAGAAAACAGCTGAAAAATACAACGTATCGTGTTTCACGGAAATAATTAAATAACGTTTTCCTTCAGTTCTAAACAGAACCATGATTTCAAAAGCGCTGTTCTTGTGCAATTTAATTTTCAAGCTCCTCTACAGGTGAGATAGTTCCTTGCAATTCCAGGTTTGTGTTGTGGGCGATCTGTTTTTTGCAAACGGAATAGTAGACCGGGTGTCGCCCCTTCATCCCATGAGTACGAGCGAGAGACCTACAGTGGTAGCCTGTTTTTAAAGACACGAAATGAGATGGACTCTCGTGGTTACCACTGGAACAATGTGTCCGCTCCGCTACCAGCCGATAGTGCGTTTACACTCCTCTCTCTAAGGATTTCCTAGCTATCCTATAGAGATGCTTTGAAGCGTGGAAGGTCGCTCTTCGTTATTCTACCTTGCTAATAGATAGTACGCTCGAACGTAAAACTCAGGTATCGTCACTATGTTTTGCGTATACAATATGCATTGATATCAATGTTTCTATTGCTTCTAATACGTTATTAATTTCTTTGAATTGTATCACACAAATACTTTATTACTGTACATATCACTTGTGAGTTCATAAGAAGTTTTAGCGTTTCTGTAGATATCGTTTGGTTAGATTAATTCATTCACTGGATGATAGATAATGGTTTATGAGGGGAATCGTTTCTAGAGCGTAGTTTCATTTAATACCGAAAAGGGTTAATATATAATAGGCTAAGTGAGGCGTTCATTTACCCAATAGGTTTTGAGTGCAATATTACTTATGATGTTTAACAAGACTGTATTTTAAGGCTTTTAATGATGGCTGATTAAAAACAGAAAAATCAAAGTCTGTGGTAGAGGTTTTAATGTTAACTTATTACAAAGAAGAGACTGTGTTCAAGGTCACAAACAATTAGATTGTGACATTTGACACCTGCCGGCGGTCCGTTTGTCGGTCCCTTCATGTAATCGATAGGGGTGAGGGAGGCGTGGAAACGTGACCCCTGTCCACCATGGTTCAACAAAATTAATGGGTAAGAAGCAACTGGAGGTGGTTTGGGGTGTGAGATTTCATCCCTCGCGAGGCGTTGTTTCTCGATCCCTTTGTGAGATCGATATAGCGTGGGTGTCCAAAAAGGGCATTGATTAAGTGCGAAAAGATTAATATTAAATAAGCGCAAATCCTTTAGATCAGGGTCCCCTTTTAGCTTTCACTAACAGGATAACTAGAAAACGAATGTTGGTAAATACCAAACGTGGAGTGCAACTTTAGCATCTTGTATTACTAAGATATTTGTATTTCATTTTCTGGGAATAGCCTATGAAGTCCTCTTCATTCTGAATGAATTTTGCATAACTGGGAAACCGCCAGACATTGAAAGAATATTACGGCAGAATCGTACATGAATGTACTTCTCATTAAAGCACACAGTTATTGTCAAATAACTCTTTGGTGGCGCTAACCATTTCGAAAATATCTTTGTTAGTGGTTTGAAATTATGAACACTTAGTTTTCTCAAAAAGAAATTCGCTATCCGTGTGTATCTCTTGGACGTGTAAAGAGAATGGGATTTTTAAGCCATCACATATCCACCCACTCCTAAAAGGTTTTGCCATCGGTTAATGGCTTTTGTATTCTCCTAACCCTTTTGTACCTACAAGTAGATGTATAATAAGACAATTTCTGCAAACGTTTATCTCGATTTACATGAAATGGACAGAATAATAGGGCTTTGTAATAATAGTTTGTTGAAGAATGGATGAAGAAAACCATGTGAATGTACCACATCAGAGTTTTAGAAAGAGGTGCGTGTGTGTGTGCGCCCCTATGTCTGTTAGCAGTATAACTTGAAAACAAAAATTCGGTTAGGTAACAAACTTAGTATTTAAGTTCAGTGTCCTCCAGAGATGCGACACGACGGTTTTCGAGAAAATCTCTCGCCACAATTTACACTTTATACGGAACAGTTTTCAAACTTCTTCAATTTTCAAAAAAAAATGTAATGATTTTAAATAAAATATCATATATTAGGGATATCTAGAGGTCAAGTACAATGTATACTTTGAGTTTAATGGAAATATCCCGTAAAATTCACTTCATTCTGAAGGAAATTTGTATAATATTCTGTAACTGGTAAACGTTAAGCAAATGACGAAAACGTACTACACAAAAAGCATGTAGATCTCCTTAAAACACACAATTTATTTCAAATAACCTTTTGTGGTATTAGCCACTTCCGAGATATCCGTGTGGATATTCAGCTGTTTCTCGCGATTGCATGGAAAGACTAATCGAATTTTAAGGCCAGCATACAGTGACCAGTTCTTAAACATCTGACTATCGCCATCCCCTTTGTCTATATAACGAAATGTGTAATGTAAATATTTATGCACATATTTATCTCGATTAAACTAAAGTAGATGGAAAAATAAGCTTCTTCAAAATAGTTGTGTACATAGTAATAAGCGATGAAAAGTAAAGAAGGCCATGTGAATGTAACGCAACAGATTTCTGTTTGCAAAGTAAGGATCTGATTCACAGCATATTGGTTTATATCAATGTATTTGTCATAATCTTGCTTTCTATCTTTGCAAACATTTGCATTCCAGACCTATGAAGCTGTGAGGGCATTAAGCAAATGCTCAGAGAATAGACAATATAATGTGGTTTAGTTTTAAGATAGCTGACATTCCAGATAGCAGGTGATATCTGAAATTGTTTAATATGCACATTACATGTAAATACTCTGCTTTATATGTTACGTTGCATGTGTACAAACATTTACTTCCATATTCTGTGAAGTTACATGAACAGATGATCTTGATATGAATTTCAGGAAACAATGTAGTCTGGTTTTAAGAAACCACATGACATTGTAAATGATTTTAGACTTCTTTACAGTAATCGATAACGGTAACCAGAACGAGAGCGACAACGTTAAAATACATTTATTATAATGCAAGAATTCACAATCACCGGGAACTTTCCCTTGCAAAGAAGACTTGGCCAAGTTTTAATATTCTCCATCTCGTTACCGGGTACGGCGTATTAGATCCATGTTGTGCATATTGGACTCTTTGCTTTAGAAAGACACCAGAACTCTCTCTAATCGCAAGCTAGGGAACTGATAAAACTGAAAGAAATTCCATATTTGCAGCCTAATCTCAGATGCAGACACTTGTAGAACCATTTAGCGTTGGCTCTTGTAGCGAAAGCGACATCTCTAGTTTTTTTATATGCAACTCAAAATTAGCTATTGCCTCAAAAGCAATAGAAAAGACTAAAAGAGCAGCAAAAAGATCGGTAGAAATTAACAAAGAACAACAAACAACTTTAATGTACGCTATTAATTAAGCAATGAAGCTTGGCACTACTAGAGGAATCGGAAATTGCAATGAATCTGCATTTAGGAAATGTTTACTGTTTCGAACTTTGACGTTGACTAACCCGCATTATGTGGACGGAATTGCAAGTTGGTGAAAAAATATGATCGGACGGTTAGAAACAAATGAAATTCCAATGGGCAAGGCCGAGTTTCCACTTTGTTATGAATTTCTATATGGTCATTTATATGAATTTCTGCTATCCTTACAAGGCTATTGTGAACCAAAATGTATGTTGCATTGCTTCCGCTTCTCGTTTCCGTTTTGGTTTCCCTTCTCGGGTTATTGTGAAGCAATCTTTAGCCGGAGTGTGAATTCAAGCATGACATGGGTATACCCAGAAGCCATTTTGTAATATTGGAGTACGCATTATTTGTTCAGCTGGTAATTAAATTATGAGTGTTTGAAAAGTAAGGATCTACAATACAGAAAACTGATTCAACGCATTCCACTTTGCGTAAACTTGATTTTTATCTATGCAAGCATTTAATTCCATGGTCGATGGACTTGCACTTGCAAGAAAATTATCAGCTTCAAATATAAATTCCGGAAACCATAATGTTGCATGTACTGTCGAGTAGCGCATTAATTAAAATTTTGTCGGAATTGTTAACAGAGAATTCACATTCCTCTAGATTGCATAACTTATACCTTTGCATAATTTAACGGAATCAGAAATACCTAAGTTATTTACTATCCATTTGGTTTACCACTTCTGATGATAGCTTACAGGAATTTTACCGAAACACCTTGTGCCCTGTATTACATTAAACATGCGAAACTAGGAGTATCACATGAGGCCGGGAAGGACCCTAACATCTCATAGTACCCTTTCATTGGTTGCTATATTTTAAAACTAAGGCGTTGGTTTTCCATGTGTGGTAAAGGTTACATCATACTGTAGAGAGCATCCTAGGCAACTGCGACACTATATTTTAAGGAGCAGCTGAGTCCTAGCTCTCTCTCTCTCTCTCGCTCTCTCTCTCTCTCGTTTTGCTCAATTTTCTCTCGACTCTTGATGCTTGTGAGTACGTGCTGTCGACACACTTGGCATTACCGACAGTTCCTCAAGTGAAGCGCTCCAATTGCAGTTACGTTGATTGGTCTAACAATGAATAGAAGGTTCTAATAACTGATACTTTAAAACAGATTATGGCAAGGTACGTTCCTTGTCATAGCTTAAAATGTTTTGTCTCTTCAAAATTTTGTTTCTATATTACCCTTTGGCAAAATACACACTCCTGGTCACGTATGTAACGTGACAAATTAGTGGCTGCACCGACCTATCTAGTTCGTTTCTTGAGTGAGAAGGTTCGATTTATATGACACAAAAGTTGGATGTACCGATTTTTGTACTTTAAGTACGGTAATGATTGGATTCCGTGTACCTGGCACCTGTGATGGTGTAGTCGGCCTATTAATATTACTACATTCTCTAATGAAGTCTACGAGTGTTTTCAATTCATAATTGATCCAAAATGATACAAATCTTAACATATGTGCTTTTTCTTATTAATCCTTAGCCATGAAATGTATCCCTGTTCTTGTTGGTCTATTATTTCTCTGATTTAAATCTGTGCCCTGTCTAGTGTAATTATCGAGTGTACATAGAACACAGTGGCGAGACCAGTGACAGTAGTTCAGCCGGGAGTGATGTAGTTCCACAAAAATGAACGAAAACTGACACCACAATAGAACTACCCGTCCTATGGTCTCTCAGCTCTCTTTTGGATATATTCAACCATTTATTTCTCCTTCAGGAGTTTGCCATAATCTAGAAGTGGGAAGTGAGGCACTTGAATATTTTAATCCTTTCGTGGACAAGGCATTTTTTGAGTTTCTTGCAAGCGAGGCTAATAAATAGGCAAAGTTTTGACAGCTGGAAAAACCAGATTATCGATGGAAGGAAACAAGTATGAGTAAAATGACGGGATATTTAGAAATTCTGATTTATATGGGAATAGTGGATATTCCCGAAACCAGGGCTTACTTCACAGGAGGCGTATGCGTCTGTTCTATCGTAGAAAAATCTATGACACTCAGACGCTTTGAAAAACTTTCGCAATTTGCATTTAAATGCTGAAGAATCTAGGCCAAAGCAGGGAGAGGAAGCTTTTGATTACTTGTACCAGGTTCGTCCTGCACTGAACGCTGTAAAAGAGTTTCAAACCCATTACAAATCAGGTCGGCATCTCACCTTGGATTAGGTCATGATAGGATTCAAGTACCGGTTTCATTTGAAATAGTACATGCCAGGTAAACCAACAATATGGAGAATAGAGGCATGGGGAATAGCAGTCAGCGGAAGCGTGAATCTGCTAAATCGTAAAATATACCTTGCCAAAGAAGAACATGCAAGGAGCGAGCTACTTTTTGGAGAGCAGGTTGTCATGGAAATGTGTGAGTATTACGCAGGACAGTGGCATCATGTGTATTTCATAATTTCTTTACCTCCACCAAGCTCATGAAAATGCTCCTACATAAATAATTGTATGCTTGTGGCACAACCCGTGCTGGGAGAAAAAACTGGCCGAAGGAGTTCTGTCGTCCTCCATGGACTAGTGATACCGTGCTAGCCTTTAGTTCCCAAGGTCGCGGGTTCAAACCCGGCGGAGGGCGATGGATTTTTTTCGGGCATATACACCCTTGGTATGGCTTCCTTCAGAAGGGAAGTAAAGCCGGAGGTCCCCTGTCGTAGATTTACGGCACGTAAAAGAACCTCAAGCCTGATAAAGGTACCTCTGAGCAAAATTACCGGTCTTTCACGCCCAATATGAAATGGGACGCTAGGGACCGTAATAGTTAAAGTGCGTCCATAAATTAAAACTCAATTTCCATTTCGAAAGAGTTCTGAAAATCTAAACTGTTGAAGTTAAAAGGTGGGGGATCGTTGAAACTGCAACATTAGAACGTGACTGCCATTATATAGCTCGATAGTAGGGACGTATTGTTGCTTTTCACTAATTCAGACCCAAGGTAAACAGGTTATTGCAATTCAGGAAAAACTGATGCATCAGCTTATCGGCAATTTTACATCACGAAAGCGATGTGGTGGCATAGCAACCCACACATTGCCATTTCATCACCATCTTTATTTCATTCCACTGAGAAGATACAGGGTCGTGTGTAAACATGTGTAGAGTGTTCCGCAAACAAACGCAAGACTAAATTGGGGCGTGGGATTTAAACCTGGCATAGATGTGAACAATGCAACATTACCTTATATAAAACTGGATGCTTCCATGAATATCAGCAAAAGAGAGGGTGGAAGTAAAAACGGAGAATGAACACATAAGACGAACTTATAAGAAGCATGGAAATAATAACGTGGTGATAGTGTAAATATATAAAAACTGGAGCTCTAATGCAAACATCAAGTAAGCCTTCGCTGCTGCAGTAACGGATCAATATCTACCACCATAGCTGTAAGGGTGAGTTACCTAATTTTTTATAAAGTTCTAAGTAGATATTTTTGTGCCTAGTTATTACATAAAAACCCTTGATATTTTGTACACTATTTCATTTTTTGATATTACATAGTTGGTTTATACATTAACAGGCGGAAGCATCACACCACTACACATTTAAGTTTAAAGGCCCACAAATGAAGTGGTCTGGCTGGAAGAAAGGCAGCAAATACTGAAGGAAGGACAGAGGGTTAAGCCCTTTGGGTTTATAAACCCCTGTCTCACCCACAGGAATTCTTTGTGTCCCCATATTCCTGTCCCACGGTTTCGCAGCAACTTCCAAGTTGTGTGCTCTGTGCAAGCCTCAGACGTGATGGATGAGTGGACCTTCCTCACTACCCCTTCTGTGCGACACTAGGTGCACGTAGTTCCTGATCGGCCGGGACCCCTCGCACATTTCGTCGAACGCGTGTCGCTGGTACGTACGGCTAGACCTGACGTGTTACCGCTTTCTGGGGCCCAAAGACTCCAATCACAATTCTTCTGAATATACGCTGACCCCGTTGCGGCTGTGTGGTGTAAAGTTGGGGCTACCAGTGGTAGCAGCATAACGTCAGATCTGTCTATTGTGAAACTGTAGCATGCCGGTCCGTAATGATAGTTGTAGGGTAACACCTGTAGATATTCCTTGAGATCAAGCCTGCAGTGGGTGCTCCAGGCCTGAGCAGACTAGAAAATTAAGGTGTCTTTTCCCCTTTAATCCCCGGGTAGCAGGCTGACGATAACGGTTCGTGAAAAACGACCCTCTGAACATGGCTTATCTGCGCTCAAACATATTAGCACCACATCCTTCAGTTATGCTGTTGAACAGTGACAGTAAGACCATGAAGAACCTATACTTCTTTTATAATCAACTCGGATCGATCGAATCTGTGGTGCAGTAAGTATGCCACACAATGTAGAGACGATAGCATACTAAATGAGGTTGCCATAAACGACCAGATAATCAAACGTTTGAGATCCAGTTGTGGGCACCTTACGCATTAATGGTAGGGAAGCACACAATCCCAACAGCATCCTAGTTTTAGTTACTACTGCAAGTATATAGTTAAATGCTTTTTCACCAAGATGTTACTGCGACGTTCAGGTTAATAGGGAAAAGGAATGGCAAACAGTTCCCACTTCGAACGGCCTTTTGACCTTTGAATGAACCGTCCTACCGAGATTATCTTGTGTGATTACGAGCGCGCCGCTGCTCGTCCTTAATGTCCCAAACCCCAAGGTTATTTGGTTGAGCAGTTCTTTGACGAGAAGAACGTTGTACTGCCTGGTCAATTTTACCCTCGTTGTATAAGGGACGCAAACAATGGATCGCTGTGTTCTCAGGATCCCAAATGTGTAAACTGTGAGGGGCATACCCGTTGAACTCAGAAGATTGCTCATGTTTTCTATAAGAACGGAGATGCAGGGGTTTATAGTTACGAAACGCTTAAATTTTCTAGACGCGAGGAAGCGTTACCACGAACTTAACTTGACTGCAGCAGTGTGACACTTGCAGCTATTCCTTCAGAGCACTGCAGGGTCTTCGGTCGCTGTACATTTATCATCTTCCGATGCAGCGCATAAAAATTGCTTTCACTTGCTCGCTGGTGCTTGTATTAAGTGATGATGCTGCTGCCACAGCTGCAATTTTATCTCCCGGGTGTAGTAGTTTTTGCGTCACTTCTGGTGGCCTTAGCGCTGTCTTACACCGCTCTATATTTTTGCGCTGGCGTGATGAGTAGGCTGCTTTTGGAGGGAAGAATCTTCGGCGGAGTTAAACCCGTTCGTTTTATCTCCAGTACCTCGTCGCGCATAGCTAATTTTAGCCAAATTACGTACCGAGAACCGACATTTCAGTCACAGTAACTTCTTCTGACCCTGTATCAGTTTGCCTCGTTCTAATGAGCCAGTGACAGTGCAACGCGTTTTAATCCAGTGCCAGGTTATATCTCAGTTACATGTGTGTCTGCGTTTGGCACCTACCGTGAGTCAGGTACTGGCTGATACTTGATGTGCTGTATAACGAGTTTTATTTTTTAAACGTCACGGCGGTTTTAAACAAAGTATGTAAATTGTGAACTAGCTGTGAGACTGAAGTCCGCCAACAGAACTTTGACATTTCCTGGTTTCTTATGTGTACACTTTGACCTCCAGCGGAACTACATACTTCGACACATAGAGGTTTTATGCTCCTGATTCAAACCACGTTTATTACCAGCCTTTCGCTTACCACCAGCAAGCAAGCTGTTGCCCTTATATCGAAATTTCATGGTTTTTGTTTTACGCCTTGTTCCATGCATACGTACCAACTTGTACTGGTAGGTAAAACTGAAGTATTAGGCATTACAAATACTTACGTCATTGGTACCCTACCAAAATATAAAAGTTAAACACCACCACCATTCCAATCGTAAATATACGTAAAATATTAACACTAGCTTAAACTTAATAACGGGATTAAAATAAGCTAAAACGGCCAAGATTTGAAGATTAGTAACAACTACTGGTAAAAAGCATTAAATTGTGTCAAAGGACTTGTTAGCTCGAAGATAATTAGCTAAACTATTGCCCAACTACAGATGCATCGTTCCTGGAAATGCCCAAGAAGATGCAGGTCAAGGAAAATATAACATTGAAGAGCAACCAAATCTGGGTATGCTAGTATAACGTCGCAGACGGATAAACTTTCTCCACAAAGGGTACAAACAGGAGCATGCTCACTCCTTAACAAATGTCGATGACTAAACTAACAGTACCCTATGCGCAGTCCTGCTAAAATGACTTCTTTACCAGGACAATTAGCGGGACATGGCCCTAAGATCAGGGGTGCTTTAATTAGTCTCGCTTGCAAGAAACTCAAAACATGACTTGTCCACGAAGGGATTAAAATATTCAAGTGCCTCACTTCCCACTTCTAGATTATGGCAAACTCCTGAAGGAGAAATAAATGGTTGAATATCTCCAAAAGATAGCTGAGAGACCATTTGAGGGGTAGTTATGTTGTGGTGTCAGTTTCCGTTCGTTTTTGTGGAACTATATCACTCCCGTCTGAACTACTGTCACTGCTCTCGCCACTGTGTTCTATGTCACTGTTTTTCACGGAGTCCACTAAACACAACGCGTCAGAACCGTCACCTTTGTAAGGTAATTCTTCTTCAATTGCTGCGATTATGTCCTAGTTGATTACTAATTTCTGTTTGTAAAAACGGTATCACTTCTTGAAGAGCTTGCACGATTTTGCGTCGCTCTAGATAAACTAAAAAGGTGAACCAAAGTGTCGAAGAAAAGCCACAAATTGTACCCTCGTCGGTGATTATGTTGCAAACCGTCATCTAATATTTCTCAACACAAGAGCTCCAGGATTTGTAAAACTACATTCAAGCATTAAAATTTTAAGCTTTTGCCGTTAGATGTTCCTAATATGACTAAAAAATTCAACTACACTTTACTACGATATGCGGCGCAGGCGACATTTAACTTTACTATGCTTTACTGCGACATGTGGTGCAGAGGGTTAAACTTACGATGACAACCTAGTAGAGGAAGACAATACTGGTAACGAAAAACGTAGCTCCAACAAGTGGTGATGGGGGACGTAATGGGCGAGTGGCTTGGGATTGCGAGTACTCCATATCCGTACTCAGTTTAAGTTACCCCGTGGGGATGTCTAGGTTAACTAGATATTCCTTAAAGATGTTGGGGATTTCATTACTGCTGGGAATATCGCTAGAGAACTTTGTATTAATTTCCATCAATACTCTTAAAATCACAGAGCTAGGAACAACGATAATCCCTCGTACACTAATTACACTAGACAAGGCACAGATTGAAATCAGAGAAATAATAGGCCAACAAGAACAGGGATACATTTCATGGCTAAGGATTAATAAGAAAAAGCACATATGTTAAGATTTGTATCATTTTGGATCAATTATGAATTGAAAACACTCGTAGACTTCATTAGAGAATGTAGTAATATTAATAGGCCGACTACACCATCACAGGTGCCAGGTACACGGAATCCAATCATTACCGTACTTAAAGTACAAAAATCGGTACATCCAACTTTTGTGTCATATAAATCGAACCTTCTCACTCAAGAAACGAACTAGATAGGTCGGTGCAGCCACTAATTTGTCACGTTACATACGTGACCAGGAGTGTGTATTTTGCCGAAGGGTAATATAGAAACAAAATTTTGAAGAGACAAAACATTTTAAGCTATGACAAGGAACGTACCTTGCCATAATCTGTTCTAAAGTATCAGTTACTAGAACCTTCTATTCATTGTTAGACCAATCAACGTAACTGCAATTGGAGCGCTTCACTTGAAGAACTGTCGGTAATGCCAAGTGTGTCGACAGCACGTACTCACAAGCATCAAGAGTCGAGAGAAAATTGAGCAAAACGAGAGAGAGAGAGCTATGACTCAGCTGCTCCTTAAAATATAGTGTCGCAGTTGCCTAGGATGCTCTCTACAGTATGATGTAACCTTTACCACACATGGAAAACCAACGCCTTAGTTTTAAAATATAGCAACCAATGAAAGGGTACTATGAGATGTTAGGGTCCTTCCCGGCCTCATGTGATACTCCTAGTTTCGCATGTTTAATGTAATACAGGGCACAAGGTGTTTCGGTAAAATTCCTGTAAGCTATCATCAGAAGTGGTAAACCAAATGGATAGTAAATAACTTAGGTCTTTCTGATTCCGTTAAATTATGCAAGGGTTAAGTTATGCAATCTAGAGGAATGTGAATTCTCTGTTAACAATTCCGACAAAATTTTAATTAATGCGCTACTCGACAGTACATGCAACATTATGGTTTCCGGAATTTATATTTGAAGCTGATAATTTTCTTGCAAGTGCAGGTCCATCGACCATAGAATTAAATGTTTGCATAGATAAAAATCAAGTTTACGCAAAGTGGAATGCATTGAATCAGTTTTCTGTATTGTAGATCCTTACTTTTCAAACACTCATAATTTAATTACCAGCTGAACAAATAATGCGTACTCCATTATTACAAAATGGCTTCTGGGTATATCCATGTCATGCTTGAACTCACACTCCGGCTAAAGACTGCTTCACAATAACCCGAGAAGGGAAACCAAAACGGAAACGAGAAGCGGAAGCAATGCAACATACATTTTGGTTCACAATAGCCTTGTAAGGATAGCAGAAATTCATATAAATGACCATATAGAAATTCATAACAAAGTGGAAACTCGGCCTTGCCCATTGGAATTTCATTTGTTTCTAACCGTCCGATGATATTTTTTCACCAACTTGCAATTCAGTCCACATAATGCGGGTTAGTCAACGTCAAAGTTCGAAACAGTAAACATTTCCTAAATGCAGATTCATTGCAATTTCCGATTCCTCTAGTAGTGCCAAGCTTCATTGCTTAATTAATAGCGTACATTAAAGTTGTTTGTTGTTCTTTGTTAATTTCTACCGATCTTTTTGCTGCTCTTTGTAGTCTTTTCTATTGCTTTTGAGGCAATAGCTAATTTTGAGTTGCATATAAAAAAACTAGAGATGTCGCTTTCGCTACAAGAGCCAACGCTAAATGGTTCTACAAGTGTCTGCATCTGAGATTAGGCTGCAAATATGGAATTTCTTTCAGTTTTATCATTTCCCTAGCTTGCGATTAGAGAGAGTTCTGGTGTCTTTCTAAAGCAAAGAGTCCAATATGCACAACATGGATCTAATACGCCGTACCCGGTAACGAGATGGAGAATATTAAAACTTGGCCAAGTCTTCTTTGCAAGGGAAAGTTCCCGGTGATTGTGAATTCTTGCATTATAATAAATGTATTTTAACGTTGTCGCTCTCGTTCTGGTTACCGTTATCGATTACTGTAAAGAAGTCTAAAATCATTTACAATGTCATGTGGTTTCTTAAAACCAGACTACATTGTTTCCTGAAATTCATATCAAGATCATCTGTTCATGTAACTTCACAGAATATGGAAGTAAATGTTTGTACACATGCAACGTAACATATAAAGCAGAGTATTTACATGTAATGTGCATATTAAACAATTTCAGATATCACCTGCTATCTGGAATGTCAGCTATCTTAAAACTAAACCACATTATATTGTCTATTCTCTGAGCATTTGCTTAATGCCCTCACAGCTTCATAGGTCTGGAATGCAAATGTTTGCAAAGATAGAAAGCAAGATTATGACAAATACATTGATATAAACCAATATGCTGTGAATCAGATCCTTACTTTGCAAACAGAAATCTGTTGCGTTACATTCACATGGCCTTCTTTACCTTTCATCGCTTATTACTATGTACACAACTATTTTGAAGAAGCTTATTTTTCCATCTACTTTAGTTTAATCGAGATAAATATGTGCATAAATATTTACATTACACATTTCGTTATATAGACAAAGGGGATGGCGATAGTCAGATCTTTAAGAACTGGTCACTGTATGCTGGCCTTAAAATTCGATTAGTCTTTCTATGCAATCGCGAGAAACTGCTGAATATCCACACGGATATCTCGGAAGTGGTTAATACCACAAAAGGTTATTTGAAATAAATTGTGTGTTTTAAGGAGATCTACATGCTTTTTGTGTAGTACGTTTTCGTCATTTGCTTAACGTTTACCAATTATAGAATATTATACAAATTTCCATCATAATGAAGTGAACTTTACGGTATATTTCCATTAAACTCAAAGTATACATTGTACTTGACCTCTAAATATCCCTAATATATGGTATTTTAATTAAAATCATTACAATTTTTTTGAAAATTGAAGAAGTTAGAAAACTGTTCCGTATAAAGAGTAGTTTGTGGCGAGAGATTTTCTCGAAAACCGTCGTGTCGCATCTCTGGAAGACACTGAACTTAAATACCAAGTTTGTTACTTAGCCGAATTTTTGTTTTCAAGTTATGCTGCTAACAGGCATAGGGGCGCACACACACACGCACCTTTTTCTAAAACTCTGATGTGGTACATTCACATGGTATTCTCCATCCATTCTTCAACAAACTATAATTACAAAACCCTATTATTCTGTCCATTTTATGTAAATCGAGATAAACGTTTGCAGAAATTGTCTTATTATATATTTACTTGTAGGTACAAAAGGGTTAGGAGAATACAAAATCCATTAAGCGATAGCAAAACCTTTTAAGAATGGGTGGATATGTGATGGCTTAAAAATCCCATTCTCTTTACACGTCCAAGATAAACAAACGGATAGCGAATTTCTTTTTGAGAAAACTAAGTGTTCATAAATTCAAACCAATAACAAAGATATTTTCGAAATGATTAACGCCACAAAAGTGTTATTTGACAATAACTGTGTGCTTTAATGAGAAGTACATCCTTGTACAATTCTGCCGTAATATTCTTTCATTGTCTGGCGATTTCCCAGTTATGCAAAATTCATTCAGAATGAAGAGGACTCCATAGGCTACTCCCTGAAAATGAAATAGAAATATCCTAATTATACAAGATGCTAAAGTTGCATTCCACGTTTTGTATTTTACCAACATTAGTTTTCTAGTTATCCTGTTAGTGAAAGGTAAAAGAGGCCCCTGAGCTGAAGGATTTGCGCTTATTTAATATTAATCTTTTCGCACTTAATCAATGCCCTTTATGGACACCCACGCTATATCGATCTCACAAAGGGATCGAGAAACAACGCCCCGTGAGGGGTAAAATCTCACACCCTAAACCACCTCTAATTGCTTCTTACCCATCAATTTGGTTTAACCATGGTTGACAGGGGTCACGTTTCCACGTCTCCCTCACTCCTATCGATTACACAAAGGGACCGACAAACGGACCGCCGGCAGGTGTCAAATGTCACAATCTAACTGTTTGTTACCTGTCAATTTTAATTTATCAAGGTCTGACAGGTGCGAAAATATCACATCTCTGTATGCCTTTGAAATAAAGCCTCTACCGCAAGTCGCGTTCCACAGGCCCATTAATTTGAAATGGAATATTTAATTTTATTGATTAAAAAGGCCTATTACGTGTAAAACTGAATGTATTTTTCTCTGAAACAAATTCCGCTATCAGTTTTTATCTATGGTTAAAATAATTTATCTTCCCAACAGATCGATATATCTGAAATGGAATAATTAATTTTATTTATAATCTAGGAGTATTGCGTCTAAACTTTAAGGAATTTTCCCCTTGAATCCAGCAGTTTCCAGATATGTTTAAAAATAGTTTAATAGTTTGTTGTGCATGATGATAAAAGTTTAGTTTACATTGTGATATAAAGAATTCCGACAAGATATTACCATTGATGTCACATGCCTGTCTTGTTTCGACTCTTATAATGAAGGAATGCGTAAATATAAACTAATATCAAAGGGCCTTGAACACAGTCTCTTCTTTGTAATAAGTTAACATTAAAACCTTTACCGCAGACTTTGATTTTTCTGTTTGTAATGAGCCATTATTAAAAGCCTTAAAATACAGTCTTGTAAAACATCGCAAGTAATATTACATTCAAAAGCTATTGAGCAAATGAACCCCTCACTTAGCCCATTATATATTAACCCTTTCGGTTTTAAATAATACTATGCTAGTAGTAACAGAAATGTATGTTTGGAGCCGCAGACAGATGCCGACAACTGATAAGAAATAATCGACATCGTTTGTTCTGTGTTACCGCCTCCCGCCGGCTCCCTTTGAGGCAGCCGCCGAAGATGACCCCTCCATTTCGCCGGTTCCTTCCCCTTTCTTTGTGTGCTAACCCTTAAAGCCGCCGAAGATGACCCCTCCTTTTGGCCTCCTAGCATGTCACCAGACTCTGTGTCGCTAGCCCCCGCCCCCTCGCTTTGTGGCCTTACCTAATGCCGATAGGTCCTACCCCCTCCCCCATGCGGTGTGGTCGCGTGCCGTAGCGTCCTGTCTTGAGGTGTGCGGTAGGGAATGGTTTTCTCGATGCCTGCCGCCCCTCGGCAAATCAATTAGGTAATGTTCGTCAAACATGATTGAAAAAAAGAATTGGCATTTTATTACTACTAATGCCCGCACATTGCATATCTAATGCTCCTCGAGCAATTAAGTTTTTTTGATTAATTGTATATGAATTGACTCGAGCGCAAGTGGTAACGTTTGTATAAGTAGCACGCTCACGGGAACAGTCCGCAATGTAATGAAAACCCTGCAACCTACTTCTGTCTGGTGATAAGGGTAATATCCATGTATACACACATTAGCTGACAACGTTAGACGTTTTTACCACATTAAACACATTAATAGACTTTAAGATTGCATCCCGGATCTGTATACAGTCATTAGCGGACAATGTCAGTAATTGTTTTCCTAAGTGCTCCGAAAAACTCCAGACACTCAATGTAAATACCTTTTAGCTCGTAGAATTTCCATCACAAACTGTGGAAAAACCCAATTCTAGACAATTTTTTCCCTGATAATTAATGATTAAGTTTCATAGCTCTTATTTCTGTCAATAAAATATTGCGAATAAAGTATTCAGAATTCAGATTGGCGGAAAGAAATATTACATACGGTATTAAAAATAAATAAGCGTCTCATTGATCGGTGAATACTACATATGTTATTAGAAATAAAATAAATACAGATAACATTATAGTTAAATATTATAAATGTTATTAAAAAAAGAAATGATTCGGTTAACATTATAGGTGAATACTATATATGTTAGTAAAAAATAAATACGGTTAACATTGAAAAAAAATGGTCATTTTATTACTACTAATGCCCGCACATTGCATATCTAATGCTCCTCGAGCAATTAAGTTTTTTGATTAATTAATTGTATATGAATTGACTCGAGCGCAAGTGGTAACGTTTGTATACGTAGCACGCTCCCGGGAACAGTCCGCAATCTAATGAAAACCCTGCAACCTACTTCTGTCTGAGGATAACGGTAATGTCCATGTATACACACATTAGACACACATATATACACGTTAGACGTTTTCACCACATTAAACACATTAATAGACTTTAAGATTGCATCCCGGATCTGTAAATACCTTTTAGCTCGTAGAATTTCCATCACAAACTGTGGAAAAACCCTAGTCTAGACAATTTTTTCCCTGATAATTAATGATTAAGTTTCATAGCTCTTATTTCTTTCAATAAAATATTGCGAATAAAGTATTGAGAATTCAGATTGGTGGAAAGAAATATTACATACGGTATTAAAAATAAATAAGCGTCTCATTGATCGGTGAATACTACATATGTTATTAAAAATAAAATAAATACGGATAACATTATAGTTAAATATTATAAATGTTATTAAAAAATAAATGATTCAGTTAACATTATAGGTGAATACTATATATGTTATTAAAAAATAAATACGGTTAACATTATAGGTGAATATTACATACGTTATTAAAAATAAAAAATGGCCTCGCTGATCAATGAATACAATTAAATATGTTTTATTAATTAATTGTATATGAATTGACTTGCGCATTTTGGTTATTGCGCTGTGTCTCCCTAACGTTTCTAGATCTAGGATCATTCCAGCTAGTTGCGCGCTTCAGCCATCTACCTTCTAAAGTAAAGTTTAGATCTGTCTTGGCGTAGAATTTCCATCACAAACAGTGGAAAACCCAAGTCTAGACACGTTTAAGCTTACTATAACAATTTTTCCCCTGATAATTAATATAAATTCTACATGAAGATTATTAATGATTAAGTTTCATATCTCTTATTTCTTTCAATAAAATATTGAATATGACTCTAGCGTTAGGAAAATTAAACGGTGAGAAGCAATATTTTCTACGCTGAAATTATAATTAAAGGCGTACTGTATAGATTCTGTACTTAAGTATTCGAATGTATCTCTGTCATTATTTAAATACTCACATACAAGAATTGCATGCATGATATCAAAAATTAAACTGATTTTTTTTTACGTGATGTTAAACAAAGAAATATGATTTGGCGAGAGTGATATGAAGAATTCAGATGTTGGAAAGAAATATTACATACGATATTAAAACGCATCGCTGATCGAGGAATACTACATATGTCATTAAAAATAAAATAAATTTTCTAGAGTCATATGCAGACGCATTCCCTTAAGGAGAGATGACGTGATGTTGGATTTCCCCATAATAGGTTTAGGCTTGCTTACGAAATGTCACTGTGCGAGGCAAGCATTTCCCTCTCATTCTACTCGAATGTTTGGAGTAGCCAATCAAAATCGTTGTATTATATACCATCACACCTCTCACCCCTTCAGCTTTTATCGGAGGAAATGATATAAAAGCAGCAGCTTCTCCAATGATTTTCACTGTATTGTGAGAACACAGCGATCTAAGCACTCTGCAAACTTTATTCTTTCAACGTGAAATTTCATCCAACATCATGTGTGGTAAGTTGTATCACCAATTCATTTTCATTAAAAAGTTAACTTATTACTTAGTACGTTTAACTTATATTTGCGTTCTTGTTTTTAATGTCAGACCTTTATTTGTAAATAGCTGAGCATTCTAAAAGTTAATAGTTAGACTGTTGAATTTTCTGAAATGTGAACAGTTTAGTTAAGTATTCATTTTAGGCAAGCTTATTCTACATTTAATAGCTAACTGCGCGAATTCTCAAAAATGTGAACAGTTTAGTTAAGTACTCATCCTGTTGAGTAATTATTATTCCAGGTATTTAAATACGTGTTTTCACCAAGTGAATTATATTCCTTTCTAGACAAAATACAATTACTTGAAAACCCCCACGAATCGAATAAAAAATGTTCTGTATAAATATTCTTCCGGGGGTAACCTACGGTAATCGATCCGGGGACTTCATGTTTGCATGCATTGGTCGAACATTCATCAGTTAATGTTTCATTCCTCTCGCGCATTTATTTAGTAAAAACTTTCAGCCTGTTTCCATCATGTTAAAGAGATATTTTCCATGAGTGTGTGGAATAATACAAGTGCTTTATTTTGTCATAGAAATTTCTCAGGTGTTTAAAAATACATCGACATTTTCCCTGTATAAGCTATTCGCAATAAAGTAAATTAACTTAATAATATAACTTTTCTTTATGTAAAAACACTTCATTTACTTTAAAAGTTAAATTATTACTCTGTACATTTAACTTATATTTGCGTTCTTGTTTTTTAATGTTGGGTATTTATACGCGAATAGTTGAACTTCTAGTGTTAATATCTAGCTGGGTGAATTCTCAAAAAAAATGTGAACAGTTTAGTTAAGTATTCATCTTGTTGAGTAATTATTATTCCAGGTATTTAAATACGTGTTTTCACCAAGTGAATTATATTCCTTTCTAGAGAAAATACAATTACTTGAAAGCCCCCACGAATCGAATAAAAAATGTTCTGTATAAATATTCTTCCGGGGGTAACCTACGGTAATCGATCCGGGGACTTCATGTTTGCATGCATTGGTCGAACATTCATCAGTTAATGTTTCATTCCTCTCGCGCATTTATTTAGTAAAAACTTTCAGCCTGTTTCCATCATGTTAAAGAGATATTTTCCATGAGTGTGTGGAATAATACAAGTGCTTTATTTTGTCATAGAAATTTCTCAGGTGTTTAAAAATACATCGACATTTTCCCTGTATAAGCTATTCGCAATAAAGTAAATTAACTTAATAATATAACTTTTCTTTATGTAAAAACACTTCATTTACTTTAAAAGTTAAATTATTACTCTGTACATTTAACTTATATTTGCGTTCTTGTTTTTTAATGTTGGGTATTTATACGCGAATAGTTGAACTTCTAGTGTTAATATCTAGCTGGGTGAATTCTCAAAAAAAATGTGAACAGTTTAGTTAAGTATTCATCTTGTTGAGTAATTATTATTCCAGGTATTTAAATACGTGTTTTCACCAAGTGAATTATATTCCTTTCTAGAGAAAATACAATTACTTGAAAACCCCCACGAATCGAATAAAAAATGTTCTGTATAAATATTCTTCCGAGGGTAACCGGTGGTAATCGATCCGGGGACTTCATGCTTGCATGCATTGATCGAACATTCATCAGTTAATGTTTCATTCCTCTTGTGCATTTTATTTAGTAAAAACTTCCAGTCTGTTTCCATCACGTTAAAAAGAGATATTTTCCATGAGTGTGTCGAATAATACAAGTGCTTTATTTTGTCATAGCAATTTCTCAGGTGTTTAAAAACACATCGACATTTTCCCTGTATAAGCTATTCGCAATAAAGTAAATTAACTTAATAATATAACTTTTCTATTAAAAACTAAGTAAATAAATAAATAAAATCTAACGTGTAAATTACTGGCGTCTTTTATTTTGAGGAAGACGCTCTCGAGGCGTCGGTGTCTCCGGTTTTCCCTGGTCAAGCGATCAGCAACTACCGAATTGTAAGAATTTTTCAATATTTTATGAAGTTCCTGTTTTTCAAATGCTATACTACCATTAGTATTATTATTATTAGCAACCACCGATCGGTAAGAATTTTTCAATATTTTATGAACTTCTTGCTTTACACATTCTATATTATTATCATTAATATTATCATTATTATTATTTTCAGGGAGTGGACTTTATTTTGGGATGAGTCAACCATCGTCCGCTGCACAGGCACCACCTGACTTCCAAGCCTTCATGGGGCCAAATCAGCAGGGTCGGGTCCCTGCCCCATACATGCAGCAACCACCGACCGGTAAGAATATGTTTCAACATTTTATGAAGTTCTTTTACACATTCTATATTATTATTATTATTATTATTAATATTGTTATTATTATTTCCAGGAAGTGGACTTTATTTCGGAGGCGGGTTTGTTCATCACGCGCCCTCTGCACCACACGCTTTCCCTGCACCAAATCAGCAGGGGTGGGACCCTGCCCCATACATGCAGCAACCACTGAATGGTAAGAATCCTTCAACATTTTATGAAGTTCTTTTACACATTCTATACTATTATGATTATTATTATTATTATTATTATTAATATTATTATTTCCAGGAAGTGGACTTTATTTCGGGGGTGGTATCACTGAACATGCGAGCGCTGTACCATCAGCCTTCCCTATACCAAATCAGCAGGGATGGGGCTCTGACATATGTGTGCAGCAACACTCGAACGGTAAGAATCCTTCAACATTTTATGAAGTTCTTTTACACATTGTATATTATTATTATTAATATTATTATTATTTTCAGATTTCGGTCTTTATTCCTTTGATGAAGACAGCGACGAGTCGTCTGCGACCTCGGGTTTCCCAGGAGGGTCAAGTACTCGCCACCCACTGAGCGGTAAGAATTTTTTCAATATTTTATGAAGTTCTTGTTTTGCACGTGCTATACTGTTATAATAATAATAATAATAATAATAATAATAATAATAATAATAATTATTATTATTATTATTATTATTTTCAAATTTCGGTCTTAATTTTTTTGATGAAGACAGCGACGAGTCGTCTGCGCCCTCCGGTTTCCCAGGAGGGTCAAGTACTCGCCAACCACTGAGCGGTAAGATTTTTTCAATATTTTATGAAGTTCTTGTTTTACACGTGCTATACTATTATCATTATTATTATTATTATTATTATTATTATTATTATTATTATTATTATTATTATTATCATTATTATTTTCAGATTTCGGTCTTTATTTCTTTGATGAAGACAGTGACGAGTCGTCTGCGCCCTCCGGTTTCCCAGGAGGTTCAAGTACTCGCCAACCACTGAGCGGTAAGAATTTTTTCAATATTTTATGAAGTTCTTGTTTTACACGTGCTATACTATTATTATTATTATTATTTTCAGATTTCGGTCTTTATTTCTTTGATGAAGACAGCGACGAGTCGTCTGCGCCCTCCGGTTTCCCAGGAGGGTCAAGTACTCGCCAACCACTGAGCGGTAAGAATTTTTTCAATATTTTATGAAGTTCTTGTTTTACACGTGCTATACTATTATCATTATTATTATTATTATTTTTATTATTATTATTTTTTATTATTATTTTCAGATTTTGGTCATTATTTTGATGGAGTCACTCACGGTTTGCCTACACACTCCGGTTTCCCAGGGGATTTAAGCGTACCGCAGCAACCTTCACACCGATCCGCATCTACCTCATCTTCAATCCCCTCTCCTACCCTTTCTTCAGCTTCAACCTTAAGAATATTTGAAGTTACACCACCACCTATCGTCGTTAACCCTCCATTCCTATCCACATCACTGACATCGTCCACACCCTCTCAGATTAGAAATTTAGCAACTCCCCTATCAGGGGTTGCTAAATTACAGCAACCAGATGAAACCCCCGACATCCCTCAATTCCATACTGCCTTTCCCAACATCTCTCACTGTAGTACTACCACCTTCAACAGCCAGGCATACCACAGACGAGTGAGGAGACGGCTGACATATCAAGTCCTACCGCCGCTACCGCCTCTAATACCACTAACAAGTGAAGTTGTTAGGAGGTATAAGGAAGACATCAAAAAACAAAAAAAAAACAATAAACATTAAAAAAAAAATCTCACAGCTCTCGATATTAGTGAAGTGCTATTTAATTTGTGTCAAGGATTAATAAAAAGGATTGAATTAAAACTACAAATCTCTGTAAGCCTACATTCTTTGTCGCATCAGCCCTGCCTAAGAGAAACGTGTCTCTAACAATAATACTGACGCCGCCGTGGCAAACATAAATAAACGAGTTCTGATATCTATGAATTCATCAGGGAGAAACCCCAATATTTCGACACTTCAAACTTCGAAAAGGATAATGCATATGGTATTAAGCAAGCCCACAGGAAAAAGATTGGGTTGTTCAATGATGAATTGGGCGACTTGGTTATGGAGGAGTATGTCGGTATAAGAGCAAAGTTATACGCATACAGATACGGAGGGCAGACAATTAAGAAAGCTAAGGGCATCACCAGGGCGGGTATGGATAAAATCGATTTCGGCCAGTATTTTGAATGCTTAAAGAACCATAGTCTAAAAATTTATTCACTTCAAAAAACATTTCGGAGTAAAAATCACAAAATTAACACCATTGAGACAAACAAATTGGCATTGAAGGGGGTTACGATAAGAGGAAGTTCATGGAAGGAAGCTATAAGACTCTAGCGTGGGGGCCATTATTCCCTTGACCTGGTGATTGCTAGTGCCTAAACTTGAAAATATGTATATAATGTAAATATTTGAAGATTTCTTGTTTTTTACTTTTTCAATCTGAATTTTGTATATATCCATTTAAATTGTGTATGAGGGTTTTTATGTAATAATTGTTTCCCTCTAATGATGTTATTGTATATATTCATTTAAAGTATGTGAGGGTTTTTATATATTAATTTTCCCTCTAATGATGTTATTGTATATATTCATTTAAATTGTGTATGAGGGTTTTTATGTAATAATTTTCCCTCTAGTGATGTTATTGTATATATCCATTTATAGTATGTGAGGGGTTTTTAAGTGTCTACATTTTTCCCTCAAAAAAGAAACAATATGAATGATTTTTTTTAAAATAAAAATACTCATGATTTTACAACCATAAAAACTGGTCTTTATTAAGTCTTCATACATACACCAAATCCTTTATATCAATCCATTGAGTATCTGGAAAACCATACCACTTTACAAGAACTTTGTTTCCACGTTTACGTATAACCTTTTCTACTAAATATGTGTTAGGATAGTTAGTCTTTTTTAGTTCATGTCCATAAAAACCACCTTTTATGATTTCACCATTCCTATCCTTTAGTATGTATGTTGTAGCCTTGGTACGGTTCACACGAAATACTTTGAAGATTTCAACGCTCCAGTTAGATTCATAACCCTTTTCAAAATGTCCTTTATGTTTAGATATCTTGACATAATCACCAACACTAAACTTCCTTGAAGCCTTCTTCTCTCTTCGTTCTTGATTATAATTATACACAGTCAGAAGAAGATCGTTGTTTTTCACTTTATTAGGTTTCATGCGGATAGTTGAATGAAGAGTATCATTGTACTTTACAAGGATTCTAGGTAAAAGATCTAGCCACTTGTATGAGCCTTGGACTAAAAACTCTCGGTACATCATGTTCTTCAAGGTTCGAATTAAACGTTCAACAGCCGCAGCCTTCACATTGGTATAGGTGCTGTAGTGGTTAATATTATACTTAAACATTAGCCGTTTAAAGAACTTGTTATAAAATTCTTTCCCGTTGTCACTTTGAATATTCCGGGGAGGGACATCCATTTCTTGTAATATATCCTCCATAACCTGTGCAACATTAACTCCACCCTTATCCTTTAAGGGTTTTGCATATGCCATTTTAGAGTAAAAGTTGATTGCGATCAGAATGTATTTGAAATTTTTGTTCACTCTTGCATATGGTATCATTTCAATCAAATCAATTTGTAATAAATCATTCATACCTTTGCTGATAATTTTGCGACGTAAATAGTTCCTCCTCGCCGACCCGTGAAGCTCTCTGGCGATATTCTGTTTGGCTGTCATGCTATAATTTTAGATACTTTCAACTCCCGGATAATTTCCTCAATCTCTTGAGAGTGACTATTATTACCGGCGTCCCTCGAAGCAATAAGTAACCTCAGGCTATTCACTAATGTGTTAGGATTTCTCCAGAAAACGTAGTCAACCTCCTAATCAGACTTATGCTCCTTCCATGCCAGTCCTAGACCTGAATGTGTATTGAGCAAGGGGCGTATTATATTCTTGTATTTATACGATTTACCAGATTTCAAACAACCGTGTCTGGTGTAACCACTTCTATGAAGAAAAGTACTTTTCATAATCTTAGCGTACGTCTCCAAGTCTTCACTGGTGTATGCAGAAATCTGAAGCGTTCGCTTAAAGATGTGCTCCGTCAAACCGGCGGTAGACTCATACGTTTCATCCCCTATCAATATTTGATTATTTATAAAATGAATATCTTTATTTCCAAGCATATAACTTCCATCCTGATATCTCACACCGTACAATGTATCAATGCGATCCTTGTCTTTTGAGCGAACGTGTTGAAGGAAATTCGAAATACTTGTAGAATTATCATCTTCATTCTTGACTGTCTTCACAGTCAACCCTCGTTGAGTGTCCAAAATATCCTTGAAGGAAGCGGTTACAGGCTTCAAAGATTCGGACATGACATGCTGAGTCTCAAACCTGAGACCTTTTAGAGCTCTCAGTTTTTCTTTTACAGCCCCGGTATGCTCGACTACAGACTCTTTAGGTCTTATGCTTTCACTATCCATCTTACAAATGACGTGAAAATAGACGATTACCTTCAATTTATAGTCTGCGTCCAGCTTGAGTTCTCATCGTATCGATAGCCTTAGCTAACATCTCTATCGAGGTTCTCAATTGCTCGGTTTCTTTCTTATGTTCCTGCGTATGTGTCTTGAACACTTCAGCAAAGATTGCCGTATTAGCGTACTGGCTTCTGACTGATTCTTCTAGACTCTTCATTTGCTGCACATTAGTTTTGTAAGCGTCCATCATCATATTTACATTTTCCTCCACTTTCTTAAGTTTATTATTGCAGCAACCAGTTTTGAGAGTATTCAAAACCTCTGTCTTTAACTGCCCGACTGTAGCCTCTAAATCTGAAACTCGGTTCATCGCTAACTTTTCTAAATTACTAATTTTCTGATTGCAAAGATTCTGAAGATATGTTTTTTCTCTATCAAGCTCTGCGGTAACTTGTTTAATAGAGTCCATTACAGACTCCACTCTGTCTTTTGTAGAGGTTGTTAGAGTATCCACTTTACTCGTAGTTTTATTCAGATTTGCTGTGATGTCTAGCAGCTTCTTACCTATTTGCATCTCGATTTCCTTTGGCAAGTACCTGTTTAACTGCTGTCGCGTCTCGTTCGATTTCCTAATGATCATAGCTCTAGCATATCTTTTATTTACAGCATCCGTATCTCCGAGAGGATCTGCTATATCAGTGATTCTCTTATTGTCGAATATAATGTTACCATTACCATCTCTCGACTGCGTGCGTGAATTGACATATCCAGTGATGAACGTTTTATTCACAACATCGTTATCGTGAACAGGATCTAGCAATACCTTCAATCTAACTTTATCTATCACGATGTTATTTTCCTTATCTCTCTTGAGGATATATCTTGAAATCAATTCATCGATCAGGGTCTTAGCCATAACCTCAACATTGTTAGCAGCTTACTGAGAGAAATCGTGCAACCTAATTTCGAGAGCATCCACATAATTCTTATTGGAGGCATCATGATTATCTTCAGGATCGTGAACGTTGCACAATCTCTTATTCTTGAATTGATAGTTTCCTTTGACATCTCTATTTATGATAAAACGATCAAACACTCTTCTAACTGGCTCAGTTCTCTGAGAACCGAACCTATCGATGCTCATGGTTAACTACGAATGATCATTTTCTTTTTTGTCGAGCTTAATATATACATCAAAACCATTCCTATATCGCCCCTCATTCATGTGAAATTCAGGAACTATCACAACAAAGGGTCTTCCTTCTGATACACTCTCCCAAACGTTCTTACATAGATCTTTAAATCCATTGTAGGTCATGTCGGTATTTACATAATCTTCGTAAATGTGCTTTAAGTTTAAATTGTCTTGTCTGAAGAGTATTATCATGTTTGTATTATCGCGAATTAAATGTTTTGGAACTTTAGCATAGGACTGCGCTAGATATACAGAGTCGACATTTCCATGCCTACCCATACTGTAAAAGGATGCTATCTTTTCCTGCTTTTCAGTGATGACGTCATCAAATATAAAGATTGAATTTTCTTTGACTTCAGAAGGATGCAAAACATCATTCCTGTTGTCGAAGGTGTTCACTTCTATACCTTCGATGTTTCCAAGCACTTTAATTAGGTATTGGTACTTTGGTTGATAGACATTGAATAAATATACAAATTTTCAAAACGTAGTCCATTCTCATGGAGTAGCATATTGAGTAATACGTTTGTTTTCCCTGCACTGGAACTCCCTAAAATAAGAGCTCTGACATTAGATGGAAATAACTTGCCATGACGATCACTTCTAAAGTCGCTTTCAAAGTCTAATACCTGAATAGGTAGAGAGCAGTGCTGCTTAACAAGCTCCAGGTTAACAACTAACTTATAAAAATGTATGTGCGATGTTTATATATTACCGGATGTAAAGTAGTTAATGATTGAATGCAATGATATAAAAGGGCTAATGCATGCAATTACTCGCTTAGTATATCATGAGAGCTAAGAGAGGGAGGTCGTTGCAGTATAAGCGCGGCTCTGGAATTATTAATTCCATAATTAATTCGCTCCCCTTTGAAGCTCACTTACCAGGATATAGATATTGCGGACCTGGTACTAAATTGGAAAAACGTCTAAAAAGAGGAGACCCCAGAATTAACCAATTAGACGAAGCTTGCAAACAGCACGACCTCGCGTACGCTGAGGATGACACCGCTTCAAGACAAATAGCGGATAAGATTCTTGCAAAGAAGGCTTGGAAGCGTGTGCAGTCATCAGATTCAACTTTTGGTGAAAGGTTAGCTGCAATCATGAAGGGAAAGGTTGCAGTGGGAGCCGGAAAGAGGAAGAAGAAGAGAGGAGGGTTTTTACCGTTGATACCCATCATTGCTGCTTTAGGCGCTGCAGCAGGCGGCGCTGCTCAGATAGCCTCTGCAGTCAATATAAAAAGGCTGCTGATAGGCACTTAGCAGAAGTTGCGAGGCATAACAAGGCGATGGAGACCCGAGGAAAGGGACTCCGGAAGGGAAGGTGTAAGAAGAGGAATAAAGGATGATTCTTACCTGCAATGCCGCTGATATCGTCTTTAGCCGCTGCGTCTAAAATAGCAAGGTCCTTGAAAAAAAGAGGATCTAAAGGCGAGGGTTTAAAGAAGAAGGCAAAAAACGGAGGAAGATGATTGTACATATACCGGAGGAAGCCCTAAGTAACGTAGCCATCGAATATTAAGCTAAACATTTAAAAATTCCTTATTTTAGGGGGGTTTATATGATTGACAAACTTCCTTTAAAACCACACTGCAAAGAGACTTATTACCAATCTCGATACATCAGATAATGAAGGAACACACTGGGTTGCTATAAGGAAAGAAGGTGATGTCGCATACTACTTTGATAGTTTCGGTAATTTGAACCCGCCTCCTGAGATTGAGAAATATCTACAAGGCGTTAAAATCTACTATAATACACAGAAATACCAGAATTTCGATTCAGTCATCTGCGGGCACTTGTGCTTGCAATTTCTTTTATCCTAGAAGCTGCTTCATCGTCAAGATGAGTTATACAGTTACAGTGAGTGGGTCAGACACTGTTATTTCAACGTATCTAAACCCGCCTCTACAGCTAGATCCTCCAGGTCATTATGAGGTTGCTCTCTTGAATTTTGAAACATTCTATTCAATACCAAATGTCGATGAAAGTAATAATAGATTTCATTATACTCATAATGGTAAACCTGAAACCATTGTCATCCCTCATGGAACCTACGAGATTGCCGATATCAATACATTTCTAAAGGATAAACTAGGATTGAATGATGAAGTCTTCTTGATAAGACCTAACAATAATACAATGAAGGCTGAAATTAAATGTCCTTATACAATAGACTTTTCTAAGGATAGATCTATTGGTTCGCTTCTAGGATTCACAGACACTAAAATAATTCCTGCTGGAGAAGCGTTTGAATCTGACGATCTTGTGAATATATTTAAAGTGAGTATCATACGTGTGGAGTGCAGTATTGCAACAGGCTCTTTCATTGACGGTAAAAGCGGACATTCGCTCTACGAGTTTTTCCCTTCTGTTCCACCAGGCTATCATATCTCTCAAGAGCCTTCGAACCCGATATATTTACCGGTCATAGATACAAACTATATAGACCAGAACACTATTCGAGTGGTAGATCAACACGGAAAGGCGATCAACTTCAGGAACGAAGTTATCACTACAAGACTCCACATAAGACGCAATGGCAATACATTTTAAAAGGCATCGCAAATACTATAATAGACGACGTACACAGCGTTCGAAGCATACTACCTCTCCAGCTTCCGAGGAGTTAACACGTGCTAACCGCAAGTTCCTCGAAGGGTTAGGTTACAGGACGCTATAATGGACATCTTAAACGTGACAGAAGTTCCAGCCTTTGACGACAAGATCACCAAGGAGGAGGAGCATATTTTTCTTCCATACAACACCTCCGCTCTGGATGTACACGATGAAATTAGAATACCATGCCAAGCTAAAGATTTGTATACGCTACCTAACAAGAGTTATCTCTACATCGAAGGTGCTCTCACCAAGGTAGATGGATCCTCTACTACATCGAAGCTCACTAATAATGCTATAACCTTCATGTTTGATGAGATACGTCTAGATATGAGTGCTACAGCTATAGACAGAACAAGGAATCCTGGAATTACTACAACTATACGAAATTATGTGACTCTCAACCCTATGGAGTCGAATCGGCTGCTGAATGCTGGATGGGCCTATCCTGGTGAAGAAGTTGATATAGTACACGCGACGAATGGAGCTTTCAATGCTGTAGTCCCTCTCTCGATGCTCCTAGGATTTGCTGATGACCACAAGGAGCTTATACTCAACAGCAAGTTTGAATTGATTCTCATAAGATCCAAAGATTCTAGAAACTATGTCCTGAGTTCGAATGGAGAGGAAGCTAATGTAAAGTTAACTAGAATCGAATGGAGGATGCCTGTAATTCGTCTTTCCGATGCTGAAAGAGTTCACATTCTAAAAATTGTCAAGTCTGATAAACCTCTACACCTTGCCTTTCGATCTATGGATCTTCATACACAACCTGCTGTACCCCAGACAAGATCTTCCACGTGGAATGTAGCAACAACATCTAAGCTCGAGAAACCTCGCTTTATCATAGTGTGTGCTCAGACTGCAAGATTGGGTGATTATAGCAAGAACAGTTCCGAGTTTGATCACTGCAACATTACTAATTTGAGACTATTCCTCAACAGTGAATGCTACCCCTACCATGATTTGAACTTGGACTTTAAAAATTCAAAGTTTGCTTCACTATATGAAATGTACTGTAAATTTCAAAGTTCCTATTATGAAAGAGATAATTATCCCCTCTTGAAGAGAAAGGATTTTCTTCATCGTGCACCATTATTCGTAATAGACTGTTCTCACCAACCCGAGGAGGTTATAAATGGAGCTGTGAACATCAGAATCGAGATTCAAGCATCTGCAAATATACCAACCCAGACGTCGTTGTACTGTCTGGTTCTAGACGACAAAGTATTTACCTACAAACCTCTTTCTCACGTGATGCAAGCACTTATATAATTATGCATATGTTTGGGTGAATGGTTTTTGTAAAGGAATGTACAAGGATAAGTTTATGAATAATAAATTGAATTCATATACTAAAACACTCATTTATTGACTTAAGCATACATTTCAAGCATTTTCCTTCTTCCCCTCCTACTCCCTGAAAAACTAATTGCTCCTGACTTGCAGAAATCATTTAAAATATTCAAATGTCTTTCAATATAGGGCAATAGCCGTTTTAGGTTCCTTACACCCTCAATGTCTAAAGATATTACATTATTATTTAAACATGTATTTATGAAATGAATTGAATGGTCAAAAAATACAATAATATTGTATGCATAAATTACATTGTCACAATATTCATCACACGCAAACTTTTTTTCTTGGCGTAGGTAATCTTCAATCATTGAAATGTTTTGGATATTATATCCCAATCTGATTTTGTAATATAAACAATTAATTTATCACTTTCACAATTTATGTAGAGGGAGGGTATGTCATAGTATAGTCCAATGTTAACGGAATGGGAGGGGGAGGTGCTGACGTCATCAAACGCCAGTGGTCGATTCTCCATGCTCCTCCGGCGAATGCAGAGTATCTTCAATGAATAAGAAGACCCTAGGACCCTCGTTGAGGATCCTACTCTTACACCTCCTCTTCTGCTTTCTCTTCCCAGTCTCGTTCTGCCTCTTCCTCCGCTCCCTCCTCACACCCCTGCAACATATATTCAAAACAATGTTAGAAATAGGTTTAGTTAATAATTTCATGCCCTCTAAAAGAGAAAATACATATATTAGAAAAATCCTCTCCCCTTGCCACACAAAAAGTACTATCAAAGTGTGTCATACTCACTTCACAGGCTTGCACGATTCTGTGTGTATCTCGGGCGAGCAATCTGGAATCGTCTGATTTATCCCCTCCTGTACCCTCGCTGATTTATCATCATGGGTAGTAGTAATGTCGTGTAGTGGAGCAGCATCCTCATCCATAGGCTGCGTATTGCGCTCTGCGATTGGATATTCCTCTATATATAGAATGCGTCTTTCAGGATCCAGCTCCTCTATTGGCACGGGTACCTTAGGCGCAGTTATTCGCAGTCTGTAATAATTTAATTTTAGGTTAGACATAGAGTAGCATTAGAAGCAGTAAATGAATATGTAACTTAACATTTCTTCTACTTACTCGAGTTTTCTCTTCCTGCGCTGGTAGACCTCGCAGTTGTCGTTACATAGGAAGAAGGATGTCATGCGATCATGCTGGGCCGGGTTAGTACAAAGTACAGAATGCATGTATCCCGTGCACGACTCTGTATCATATTCAGTTAGATGTTTCGAGACGAAGACATCGTCAACTTCATCGACATCGCTAAGATCCTCCACATCATCACCCATGCGATTTTCACTGAAAGAATAAAATAATTTCAAGTTAGTCTTCATTTAACATGCGTACAATATATTACCGAGTTATAGAAATATATACATTACTTACATGTTCGCTCCTCGATAAACAGGACAGCTCTCTGTACACACTTCCAGTGTAGTCATCTGATCATGATGCGATGGTTGAGTACACAACACTGAATGCATTAAACCATTGCATGTTTCGGTATGGAAGTATACGTAGTGAAAATAATCTTCTCCGCACTCGCTCCAGCAATAATTCATCTCAGATGCACGATTATCACCAGCCATTTCGATTATCACTGAACGAACAATAAATGATCGCTCTGGCTGTCGACGTTCCTTATATCCTGTAGACGGTGACTTTATGCGGCTGTGGAGGGGGTTGAACGCATGTTGAGTCCTGTTATTCACCCTCCAGGCAGAAGCCGGTTGTCTATTTTTGAATACAAAGGCATTTATTTTTTTAATAACATTTATAATATTTAACTATAATGTTATCCGTATTTATTTTATTTTTAATAACATATGTAGTATTCACCGATCAATGAGACGCTTATTTATTTTTAATACCGTATGTAATATTTCTTTCCGCCAATCTGAATTCTGAATACTTTATTCGCAATATTTTATTGAAAGAAATAAGCGCTATGAAACTTAATCATTAATTATCAGGGAAAAAATTGTCTAGACTTGGGTTTTTCCACAGTTTGTGATGGAAATTCTACGAGCTAAAAGGTATTTACATTGAGTGTCTGGGGTTTTTCAGAGCACTTAGGAAAACAATTACTGACATTGTCCGCTAATGACTGTATACAGATCCGGGATGCAATCTTAAAGTCTATTAATGTGTTTAATGTGGTGAAAACGTCTAACGTTGTCAGCTAATGTGTGTATACATGGATATTACCGTTATCACCAGACAGTAGTAGGTTGCAGGGTTTTCATTACATTGCGGACTGTTCCCGTGAGCGTGCTACTCATACAAACGTTACCACTTGCGCTCGAGTCAATTCATATACAATTAATCAAAAAAACTTAATTGCTCGAGAAGCATTAGATAAGCAAAGTGCGGGCATTAGTAGTAATAAAATGCCAATTCTTTTTTTCAATAATGTTTGACGAACATTACCTAATTGATTTGCCGAGGGTCGGCAGGCATCGAGAAAACCATTCCCTACCGCACACCTCAAGACAGGACGCTACGGCACGCGACCACACCGCATGGGGGAGGGGGTAGGACCTATCGGCATTAGGTAAGGCCACAAAGCGAGGGGGCGGGGGCTAGCGACACAGAGTCTGACGACATGCTAGGAGGCCAAAAGGAGGGGTCATCTTCGGCGGCTTTAAGGGTTAGCACACAAAGAAAGGGGAAGGAACCGGCGAAAAGGAGGGGTCATCTTCGGCGGCTGCCTCAAAGGGAGCCGGCGGGAGGCGGCAACACAGAACAAACGATGTCGATTATGTCTTATCAGTTGTCGGCATCTGTCTGTGGCTGCAAACATACATTTTTATTACTACTTATGCTCTACAAACGATTCCCCTCATAAACCATTATCTATCATCCAGTGAATGAATTAATCTAACCAAACGATATCTACAGAAACTCCTTATGAACTCACAAGTGATATGTACAATAATAAAGTATTTGTGTGATACAATTCAAAGAAATTAATAACGTATTAGAAGCAATAGAAACATTGATATCAATGCATATTGTATACGCAAAACATAGTGACGATACCTGAGTTTTACGTTCGAGCGTACTATCTATTAGCAAGTTAGAATAACGAAGAGCGACCTTTCACGCTTCAAAGCATCTCTATACGATAGCTAGGAAATCCTTAGAGAGAGGAGTGTAAACGCACTATCGGCTGGTAGCGGAGCGGACACATTGTTCCAGTGGTAACCACGAGAGTCCATCCCATTTCGTGTCTTTAAAAACAGGCTACCACTGTAGGTCTCTCGCTCGTACCCATGGGATGAAGGGGCGACACCCGGTCTACTATTCCGTTTGCAAAATCAAGATCGCCCACAACACAAACCTGGAATTGCAAGGAACTCTCTCACCTGTAGAGGAGCTTGAAAATTAAATTGCACAAGAACAGCGCTTTTGAAATCATGGTTCTGTTTAGAACTGAAGGAAAACGTTATTTAATTATTTCCGTGAAACACGATACGTTGTATTTTTCAGCTATTTTCTAAAGTATATTGCGGTCTAGCGAAAGCATATGACTGATAAATCTTGTTCCTCAATCTCAAAAATAAGATACCTTAGCTTTAGTATCTTTAAGTACGTGTTCAGAGCTGACTTACAGTACAATAATTACGCAACTAATATACACTTCCTAAAACAAAACACTTTGAGTCAATTGTATGCATTTTTTGTAAAAATCCGCTTTGAAGCAAAATATACAATTTTTAAAATCTCCATTCATGCAAAATAAATATTTATTTAAAACGTTTGAATCAATATATGTACACATTTATACATTTTTAGAAGAAAATGCTTTATAGAAAATCTAAACTAGCTTGTGTTGTTGAGGTGAAATGAGTATGATATATTTTACAAAATCATTCGTTGTTTTCTGTATGAGTGTTTGTGTTTCTATGGAAAAATATTGATTTTAAAAAGTGTATGCATGCTTATATTGGGTTGTGTCGTCTTGAGTGTCTTCTTATCGCTGTATCCGTTACAGGTAATAATCCTGGTAGTGAAGTTGCTTGTGTGCTTTGGCTTGTGACATTTGTCTCTAAGTTTAATCTACATCGTGTTGGCTGTGTGTGTGTTGTATGCTATATTGGGTTTTAGATAGTGTAGCTATACCCGATAAGGTTAAATTGCGAAAGTTTGTTTGTGTATGGCGTGGGTGTGTGTATATTGGGGATTAAAATCGTTGTAGAGAATGATGTGTTTGTGTGAACCGAATGTTTTGTATGTGTATAAACTCGAAATTTATCTGTGATAATGATGGTGGTGATGGTAGTGATGAAGGAGGTGAAAGTAGTGTAATTATGTATTTTTTTATTGTTACACATTTCACTGGCGTTGCTGTACTAGTTACCATGGTTTACTGATGTAGCAGCATTGAACATAAATTCCTGGAAAAGCCAATATTCGCAGGTGTTCGTACCGCTGGGCGTGCTATGAAACCTGATGATGAATTATAAACAAAAGCAAGAAAACCCTTCTTTAGTTTATCACTTATAATAAGTATTTTTGACAGAAAAATAACTAAGCTGTGAAAAAATAACAACCATAACAATAAAAATATAATTCTATGTAGAAAAAAATATGAGATATATATTAGCCAAACTTTATTTTGGAGAGAATATATTTATACTCATAGTACTGTATGCCTCTATGAGGTTTTAAAAAGTGATAATTTTAACTGTGGATCTCCTTCTACAACATTGTTTTAAGATACTTTTAAAATAATTAACGTCATAATTCTTACGTTCGATAGCAGAAGGAGAGGTTTCCTCAATATTTGGATTGCTCACATCAATGGGGCTTTCTAAGAAGCTTGATGGCACTGCATACAACAAGCAAAAATGTCCTTCTATAGTTTATCATTTCTAATAAGTATTTTTGATATAAAAACAATCAAGCTGTGAAAAATAATGATTAATAGCAATTTAATTATAAGTAGGATAAATATGAGTTTATATAAATTAACTAAACCATAGTAATTATGTTGGAGAAAATATATTCCTAGAAAACTCTTATGCACATTTATAAATCATCATTGAATTATTGTTACGATCGCATGTTGAAGTGTTAAAGTAATTACTACTCATATCCAGACTTAATAAAAGCGTAAAAATAAAAATTTCGTACATGTTGACTTGAAAAATAATAAGCATTGATATTAACCTTCTTGAGTTTATTCGATTTGTTTCCATCTGTATGTAGCTTAAGTCTCCTTGATTTTAGTATAGTTCTAATTTAGTTAAATATATTATTAAAATAAAGAAATATTCGCCTTAAAGTAGCATTTAAAGCATTGAGTAAACGTTAAAGAATTCCCTTGCTTTTCTAAGCCCATTCAACCGTACTTTAAAAGATGCAACTTGCGCTGTGTTAGTTTACATCAGCTCTGTCATGATAGAAACTTTCCTAGTTCTGTTTGTAACTTAATTCCAGCTACCTTTAGGCGTACATTCATCTTCGGTAAAGTCCTATAATAAGTATTATTCAAAGCAAATTTTAAGACATTGGCTATATAATGACGTAGTGTTTAAAGAGAATTCAAAATCACACTCGTTATCTTAAAGCAAGTATTTACCCAATAATTGATAAGTAAAAAACTCTTAAATATATAATGCGTCTTTAGATTAAAAAGTAGTTGAGTTGATTTTAACGTTAATAAACGTTAAGTAAGTTAATAGACGTAAAAGTTAAAGAGACTGTATGTACTAAATTCGTTAATGATTTAATAAAACACTTGGAATGTGATTCACATACATGCAGAACGAATAGGTTGAGTAGAAGAAAATATATTTTTAAGAATTGATACTTACTAGTATTACTAAATGCATAACATCTGAGGTTGACCATATTGGGTCCTTTAACATAATTGAAGTATAAATTATTTACAAATAGTGAATAACTATCAGTTGTGTACATAACTGAACAATGAATAGATGAAACAATTTATAAAATTAACATAATAAAAGTCGATAATTATTATTGTTAACAGAACTCATCTGTGCCATTTGATTGAACATGTGGTAATTTTCTTTTTAGCCTTTTAAGTAGAGATCTATTGCTCAAGTTGTATGCTTGAGCACCCGTAGCGTTGCTTAATTTACTGAAGAATTACCTTCAGAGATGTTTTATATGCTGCAGTATTGGAAGCATGTTATGTTTATGATGTAGTTAGTATTACCATGGAGCACTTGTAGCTCTCCGGAGAAATTTGTTCTGTATGATTTGCAGTCTATGGATATCTGTTTTACTTGTGTCCTATGCCAGCTGCATAAGTCAGTAATGGTCGAATTAAAGATGTATAAAGGAGAGTAGAGCAATACAATCCAATCTTAGAGCGTCTCTTGATTAATGCCTATAGCTTGGTGAGTCCTGATGTAGGAAGTATTGTTGTCTGTGTAATATGGTCATTCCAAGTCATTATGTCAGTCACTCCGTGTTAATCCAGAAATATGCCAAGATTTTTTACTGGGGTTTGGGATGGTAGCCAGGCTAGCTGTTTGTTCAGAAGATATATACAGCAAGAGCTTTTGTATGGTCTTAAAGAGAAAATGTTTGCTTCTGCTTTGTGGAGTTGAGAGAAATGCCTAAAGTTTCAAGCTATTCTGTCAGTGTTTAAAGAGATGCTTGAAGGCAGCTAATTGCCGTATTTATTTTGAAAAGTGTATGAAATAGGACAGTATCGTCTGCGTACATGGCTATATAAGTAGCTTGTACCCCGGGAGTATCATGTGTGAGTATATTAAAGAGCCGAGGAGTGAGAACTAATCCTTGTGGTACTCATGCAGCAATTGTTCGTGTTCTTGATTTGAAAGTACCAAAGCGATTTAGAAATTGTGGTACTGTTATATAGCTTCTTATGATCTGAGTTATATAACACCGTTCTACAAATTTTCAAAGGTTGACGTTACGGTGAAGAAAATGTGTTTACTCTATCTTTTTGGGGTTGCTGGACAAGAAAATGATGTTTAAATTTATTGATTAGCTCTCATTATTGAGATAATGATATTTAATCTAAGTATCTTACCAAAATATGAAAACAGGAAAGATCAATTACTTTAAAAACGTATTTTTGTCTACCTCTGGTACTGTTCTGCAGGAGCGTCCCTTTTCACCATCCAGCAATCATCAGCATGGCAACATTCCATTTTTCTTTATATCTTTGCTCCATCAATGAAATATCCTGGTGGAGTCGCTTACCATGTTCGTCGCTCATATCAACAGAGTTTGGTGGAAATAAATCTAAGTTGATTTCAAAAAGTCCATTTTTAGGGACATATTACACTTCAACTGTTCAAATCGCCCACAAGTTCTTTGAAATTTTCAGACTTGAAGTTACCCAGAAAACTGTTCGAAACATTCTTAAATATTGCGATGCTGTTTTCTCCTTATCATTTAGCACTAAATCTAAATATTTAAGACTTATTGTCTTTAAAAGGATCACCAATCTGTGAAGCGATTACACATTGCTTTGAATTTTTCAAAATTGAGCCTTGGTAACTTTTGACGTAAATAAGTGCTTGCAGAGCCATTTGCATCTAAAGATTTTACAAATTGTTTCATAAGCCCCAGTTTTATACGTAGTACTGGGAATAAAATTTCGTTTGGCTCTATCAATATTTCACACAACGCATCTTTCATTTCAGGAGTTAATGATTACCTCTTGGGCTAACTTTTCCGAGAATAATGTTTATCTCTAACACGCTTATCCCTCTCGCAAAGGAAACAATAGTACCTGGTACAGCCGGGATTGCATCCCTAATAAAATGGCAATAACTTCAAAATCCCCACACTTCCTTGGTATCTTGCGTAGTCTACTCCTATCAGGATGTTTTTCATATTTGTTTATTTTTCTTTTGTATTGGTTTCATACGGCACAGGAATGGAAGGAAATTCGTTTCCATTATGTAAAGGTACTCCTTTAAGACTTGCCTTCGAAGCGTCGATGAACAATCGCCATTGATCAAGACTGTGTTTCATATTCAATGCTTCCATCAGACCAAGTACGTCTTTGGAGAATTAAAAGTCCCCCTCAGTTTTAAAAAAAACTTCTCAGATTATTTATTTCTAGTGCGAAATGTTGTCACCTTCAGTGAGTTAGCAAATACTTCCGTTGTTGTAACCGTGATGCCAAAAGATCTGCCTCATTTTTAGAAAGTTCTAGATCCCTCATGAGGCCTTTAGCTCCCCGTGTGTCATCTTGTGATTCGAGGATAAAGTGCTTGGAAAGAAGTGTGCGTCTCTTGCGGTTGATGGCTGTTCTTCAACAGTTAAGGAAAAAATTAAGTTGAGTTTTCTTTATGGACGCCCTTTAACTGCTGTGGTAATTAGCGTCTCATTCTATATTGGGCGTAAAAGACCGGTAATTTTGCTCAGAGGTCTCGTTATCAGGCTTGAGGTTATCTTACGTGCCATAAATCTACGACATGGGACCACCGGCTCTACTTCCCTTCCGAAAGAAGTCATACTAAGGATTTTTACACCCGAAAAAATCCATCGCCCTCCGCCGGGCTTGAACTGGAGGCTAGCATGGTAACCACTACACCACGGAGGACGACTTCAGTTACGGAAGCATTCCTATCTTCATTATAGCTCGCATAAATGTTTTCTGAGAGATAAAGAACAGGAAGTTCGTTGTCATGAGGTACAGAGCGAATTGCAGAGGGTATATAAGGTACATAATGGTTGAATTTTTCTTCGTGTAGATTCCTTTGTGTATAGACGGAACCAAACAGAAATAACCGTCAGTATTATGGTCCGTGGTCTCTTTCCAAATCATCGAGACTCCAAATGTCATATGACGTGCTTTCTATTCATCCAGGCATTAAAGTTGGACGAACAAGTAGTGCAGCATTACATGCGACATGGTGCCTAATTTTTTAATTTTGAACCCCTATCTTACAGCCAAAATACAAGAAATAGCCTTTTTTATAGAAGGCGTAGTTGAACACCTAGAAGCAAATGTTACTTCGCCGCAAATATACCAGAAGTTATATTCACGACTTTACGAGATATTTTTGTATTTACCTGTAAATAGTAGATTGCCAGCTGGAAGTATCACAACGCAGTTATCACCAAAGCACTTCGAGACATACCCAAACATGCCCACTTTCTTATTTATAATACTCGCTATAATGCTCTTATCTGGCCACAAAGCTACTGAACACGTGATGAACATGTGCGAGAATGTACCCGATCACGTGATGATATCTTATTGTGAGAATGACGACATGCTCAGGCAGTGCAGCCAATTGCTTATATATGGGACTCGATATGTTGCAAAAATAGCCTAATTACAGGCTATTCTGTTCGAAAACTGCAGTTTGAAAACGATTGCTGACATGCGAATTGTAAGTTTAGTTTCGAATTCCGTGGCACGAATTAACAGAGTTTAGCTCATTTCATTTCCATAATGCTTTGTGTGTAGAACAGTGTAATCTGGTGGTCCGATTCTATGAAGCTTCACAATAAGTACGCCGTGCCACTAGATCAAAGACTGGAGCGAAGTCAAGAAAGACTGCAACATTGTACTGTTTCTTGTCAAATCCTTTAATTACTGAATTTGTGATCCTTAATAACTGATGTGTAGTAGAAGGCTTAGGACTAAAACCAAATTGAAAATCGGGAATTTTGGGATTGCTAACCAAAACGATTATGAGACGCTTTTAAATTATTTTTAAAATGGTTTCGATAATGTTGGTAGTAGACTAACCGGTCAATAACTGGATGGCTAATGTTTTCACTTAGCCGGTTTGTGAAAAATTATAATTTCTACGTGTTTCTAGGACTGTGGAAAGTGACCAAATCTCACAGAGGCATTGTAAATTGTAGCTAGGTAAGCCAAGGCTTTATTGGTGAACTTTTCTGACATTATGTTGGGGGTTAGTTCATATCCTAGTGACTCTTTGAGCGGAAATTGATAAGCAATTTAAATTCTTTTGTAGACGTTGGAGTAATTATGTTTGGTACCATTGGCTTGTTTATGTGTACGCTGTTGATTGTAAGGGTTGTCCGTTCATCATCACTGCTGTATTTAAACAAGTTTTCGTAGTACGAAGCTAGTAGGTTGCATTTACATTGTGTGTTAGTGACGATGATGTTATTTGCCTGCAGTGAGAGAATCACATTTGGTTCTCGGAGTATTCGTTTAGTTGTCTGCCAAAGAGTTGTCGCGGGTGGAGAGACGATAAAAGGGATTTAAGCCTAAATTTGTTTACCTCAAGTTTAAACATGCGTGTAAGAATATTAAGTTTCCTTTCCTGCCTATGTTGTCGTTCCCTTTTTAATCTACGTACAATGTGATGTTTTTCTGTAAAATGTTTCATTAAAGGTTTTAACAGCAGTGTCAGTGTTTGCTGTTGTTGCAGAATGATATGCTAACTACAGATTAAACTTCAGTGCTGCCTGGAACCTGTTCCATTGCCAAACCCTTTAATAAGCCCTGATGTGTGCATTAAGATATTAGTCCGCTGTTGAAAATTAATTAAAACTGGGCAGCGATTGGAATCGAGTATTGTTAATGTGGTGTATGTCGGCAGCTGCATGTTTTGTGAATTCCGATAACAAGTATATCGGGAGGAATGTTTGCATTATATGAATAGCATGTTGATTCATCTGGAGCTAATATGTGCAGATTATGATTGTTAATGCACTGTAGATGCTGCGACCATTTGGGTTTGTGGTTCTGTATCCCAAAGAAGTATGTTTGCAGTTGAGATGTCCCAGCAGTAATGTTGAGCCAGTCGCTGGAAAGAGTCAGGATAGCTGGGTTACACTTAGGAAAGAGGATGGAGGTTTCTAAGCGCCAAGTAGTAAAAAGTCATTTTTGCGACATTGCACTTGATCCCAACAATTTTCAGATCCGTCGAAGGTGATATTAATACTGGATTATGGCTAATATTGCGATGTATTATAATTGCAACTGTTCCGGAAGCAGTTTTATCAGTTCTACAAATTTTGTAATCAGGGATTTTAAAACATTAATTAGGTAGGTATAAAATTTGTTTCGGTTACACAGACTATACTGGCGTCCTGTAAGCTTATGTAGCGATGTAATCTAAAGCACGCGTATGAGTGCGATGCCGTTGGCTGGTTCATCTTGTAACCCTTACAGAAGGAAAATGTAGTTCTCAGTCATACTTCTCATTTTGCTTATATTTGCTACAAAATATAAAAATTCCGCTCTATTGAAAATGCAACAGTCAAATAGTATATAGAATTATATTTTATTTCATCAAAGTAAAAGTAGTTGAATGCATTATTCTGAATGCACACGCTTGTGCAGTTAAGACAAGGAAGTGCGCCATTCAGTTTCTACAACATAGCCGCTTTCGTGCAATATGTGAAGTATCCTAGAGGGAAACCGTTAAAAAGTGGTGAAAAATGATGATAATGATGAGATAGGGTTTAAGGGCGCTAAACATTTAGGGTCATCAGCGCGCTTACAATGTATGAAATGTAAAATCCCCAAAACTAAAACACGGTTCACAAAACGGCTATGTCAAAAACTAAAAGACAAAGCAAACACCAATACCTAAAAACCAACACACTAAAATCATTGTTAATAAAAGAGTAAAGAAACGTGTCAAGAACTGTAGAATGCGAGGGACATGAGCGTCATATGTCCGCCGGGGAGAAGAGCCCCATTAAAACAGACAATAGAAGATCACAAATCTAAAAGACGCTCAGCGCATCAAATGCGCCGATTAAAACCACTGTCACCTATAAAACGTGAAAGCAATTCTACAGCACGCGCGTCGTCAGCCAAAACATTGGCTATGCCAACAGGCAGACCCACACAAACGCGCAACGGAGCTAAAACTTGACACTCTGTTAAAATGTGACGCACCGTTAAGGGCGCATCACACTGCTCACAGAGTAGTGCGGGGTCACCACTGAGCAGGTATCTATGGCTAAAAGGACAATGTCCGATACGTAGTTAAAATCACCTCATCTCGACGAAAGGAGCGAGAAGAGGTATCCCAGGTCAACGGAAGAGGTTTAACCTCCTGCAACTTGTTCCCCCTAAGAGATGCCCAACCATCACGCCAGCGCGAGAGGATACGGTATCGTAAAGTAACATAAAGATCTGAGGAAGGAACAACACAGGTAAAACATCTGGGTGATAAAAGCGCCGATTTGGCAGCGGCGTCAGCAGACTCGTTCCCTGAGATGCTCACATGACCTGGAATCCAAAAGAAGGAGACGCTGATGCCAGAAGCACCAAGCGAGTGGAGTAGGTCATGAATGCGCTGTACGAGCGGGTGGTAAGTGTACAGCGCGTGAATACTCTGAAGGGCACTCAGAGAGTCCGTACAAACAACACAAGCCGTAAGACTTTGATAAATACATACACATTGTTAAATACTAAAACGTTCGGCGGTATAAATCGAACACTGTCCGAGTAAACGAAAGGTAAAATTATGTGCACCAAAAACAATGGCACATCCTACTCCAACATCAGTCTTAGACACATTAGCATAAATAAAATGATAGTCCCCGAATTGCGCCTGTAGTTCTAAACATGCGGATCTAGGGACTGAAGCAGGGGTCTCATTCTTCGGCATCGACGTTAACCCAAGGTGAGAGTGGGCCTCAGCGCGCGACCAAGGAGGAAAACGCGTTTCCCCCGAGGAAGGGCCGGCGCTGGCGTAACGTCCAAATGCCGAAGTAGCTGTCGAAATAGAACCCCTGGAGGGAACAATGCAGAGGGGCTAATTAAATAGTGGCATACAACAGACTCCTCGAAAAATAACTCGAAGGACGGGTGGTCAGGCAAACTTGTGAGTCGACAGGCATAGCTGCACAAAAGCATCTCACGCCGGAAGGACAGCGGAGGCTCTGCAGCTTCAGCATACAGACTGGGAACAGGGCTGGTTGGAAAGGCCCCCGTAGCGACTCTTATGCCACGATGGTGAATGGCATTCAATCGACGTAACACAGATGGACGTGCCGACGCATAAACAATGCACCCGTAATCAAGCTTGGATCGGACCTAAGAGCCATAAAGGCGAAGAAGGACGTTCCGATCAGCTCCCCAGGGTCTGCCGCTTAAAACACATACAAGATTAAGAGAACGGTCACATTTTGCTTTTAAAATGGAAATGTGCCAAGTCGAAAACTGCTTCCTATCAAAGATAAACCCTCAATTTTCACCTCGTCTGCAAACAGAAGTAACTCCGGTCCAAGATGGAGAGAGGGCGGAGGGAAATACTTCCGGTGCCAGAAGTTGATGCAGACGGGTTTCTTACTGGAGAAATTAAAGCCGTCGGCATTACTCCAGGCGTAGACACGGTCGATACATCTCTGGAGGCGGCGTACGAGCACACAGGTCCGCCGTGAACTGCAATAAATCACCAAATCGTCAACAAAAACGGACGATGAAATGCCAGATGGAATACAATCAACAATGCCGGTGATAGAAATCGCAAAATGTGTGACACTGAGTACAGAGCCTTACGGTACACCGTTCTCTTTAATAAAACTACTGGATAAAACCGAGCCCACACGTACACGAAAGACGCGGTCCGTCATAAACTCCCTAATAAATATGGGAACACGACCACGGAAATTCCATGCATGGAGTGTACGTAAAATGCCGCCGCTCCAACAAGTGTCATAAGCTTTCTCCAGGTCAAAAAAACAACCACTGTTTGACACTTTCTCAGAAATCCATTCATAATATGCGTGGACAGAGACAACAGATGGTCGACGGTAGATCGATGGCGACGAAATCCGCACTGAGCGTTCGCCAGAGGTTTCTGAGACTCAAGCCACCATGTCAAACGCCCGTTGATCATGCGCTCCATCACCTTGCAAATGCAATTGGTGAGGGAGATAGGGCGGTAGCTGGAAGGTAGTTGGCGATCCTTCCCAGGCTTAAGTATACGGACAATGGTGGCTTCGCGCCAAACGGAAGAAAAAAGGACGTCTTGCCAAATACGGTTATAGACCTGTAAGAGAAACGGTTTACTGTCGGCTGAAAGCTTCGTTAAGATCAGGATATGAATACCGTCCGGCCCAGCAGCGGAGTGCCTAGAGCAATGAAGAGCGCGCTCCAGCTCCTTCATTAGCAATGGCAGCCGGATCAACAATGGTGATATTGGAAACCTGAAAGCCAGAAACAGTACAACGCGACACTTTACCTGAGAAGCGACGAAGTTTATTCCAAACAACAGATGAAGGCGTGAAGCGATTTAAAGACTCAACAAAACGAGTCCAGGGCGCCTTCTTGCTATCCTGAATAATTCGACGGGGCCTGGCGCGCGATTGTTTAAAAGTAACCAAGTTATCAAGTGTAGGGTGTGGCCGAAACGCATTTCTACGGGCACCAACGGCGTCCCGACAATCCTCATTCCAACACGGAACAGGTATTTGCCGAGGGTGAGAGGAGGAACGGGGAATCGCGCGTTCGGCGGCAGATAGAATAGTAGACGAAATATGTTCCACCATTGGGTTAACGTTAACAAAGGGCTGGTTCTCAAAACACACGAGGCTGGAATACCATTTCCAGTCGGCTTTTCTGAATATCCAGGTAGGTACTCTGGAATGCTGGACGTGATGAAATAGAAGAGAAACTATGCAGGGGTAATGGTCGCTGGAGTAGGTGTCAGCGACGACGTTCTACTGCAGACGACTAGCAAGCTGCAGTGAGCAAATGGCAAGTCCAAGTGAGAGAATGTACCGGAAGAATCAGAAAGAAACGTAGGCTCACCTGAATTGAGAATAGAGAGGTTGAACTGTTCAAAAATGTCAGAAAGTAGGGTTCCACTCGCACAAGCCCTTGGCGAACCCCACATGATGATGGGCATTAAAATCTCCCAACAGAAGAAATGGTGTTGGGAGAGCGGACACGAGAGCGCGAATGTCCGCGTTAGCGAGGGGAAACGATGGAGGTGAATACACAGAGCAAACAGAAAAGAAAAAGCCAGATAACTGTAGTTTAACGGCAACAGCTTGCAAGTCGGACGTAATAGTGAGAGTTTGAAAATGAACGTCGTTACGCACTATCAACATGACACCTCCATTAGCAGGAATACCCTCCACCGGTTCAAGATCGTAGCGAACCGGAGTATACCCTCGAAGATCAAAAGGTTCGTGAGGGCGAAACTTGGTCTTCTGCAAACACACGACCATAAGTGAATGAGAACGCAATAAAGGTTGCAGCTCCGCCTTATGCGATCGTATCACCACGTAAATTCCAGGTCAGGGTAGCCATTAAGAAAAAGGGATAAACTGTCTATTTAAAAGGGCGGCTTAAAATTAGCTTTTGCTTAATCTTTGGGCTCGGGCTTTTGGAATGGAGTTGGTCACACTCCATAGCCTCCTCGAAGGAAGGGCCCACGCGCTCAGAGCCAGAAACCGATTCAAGCGCCGAGAGTCGGTTCTGGGTGGCAACGGGTGAAGGGGGCCGCTGAGCGCGGCTTGTGCCAGGAGCATCCTGGGTCTGCAACCTCCGAGGAGGAGGAGAAGGTAAACTTGTCTTGCCGCCCGCACGCGGAGGGTCTTTCAAAAACCCTTCGCTACGAAATTTCTGCTTCGATTTCTTCTCAGTGCCTTGTGACATCATAGACTTTTGACCAGGTTTAGAGAGCTTGGTAACTGTAACTGAAATGGACGGCCGGAGGGTAGTGGCGGGCAATGCAGTCATGGTCCAAGTTTGAGTCTCTGCATGCTTTCGGGGTACTGGCGAGGCAACAACATAACTGAATGTTCCCGATTGCAGGAGCGAAGGTTGGCACGCATGGTAACGCCTCCGGGCTTCGGCGAAGGAGAGCTTCTCCTTTACCTGGATCTCCTTGATCGTCTTCTCGTCTAACTACCGCGGAAAGTCGGCAAATGAAGCAGAATGAGATCCTATGCAATTAACTCAGACGGGGCTGTTGAACAGGTACCTTCGTGTGAGGGCTGGCAACATGTTGCACAGATGTTAACGACACTCTTACAAGAGACTTGCGTATGCCCAAAACGTTGGCATTTGAAACATCGCAGAGGTCTAGGAATATAAGGCCGAACCGCAATACGTTCGTACCCTACTGAAATGCTTGTGGGTAGATCGACGCCATCAAAAGTTATAAAAAGGGTACGAGTGGGTACCAGTACTCCGTCACGTTTGGCCTGCACTCGATGTACTGCTGTCACCTTTTGATCGGATAGGTATTCGACTAGGTCCTCATCCGATATACCATCGAGGCTATGCTGGTAACGACGCCCCGACAGGAATTCAATGTGCGGTGCTTCTCAACACGGATGGGATAACCGTGGAAAAGCGTAGGGCGCAACAACGTCTTAGTTTGCTGATCGGACTTCGTTTGTGCCAATAAGGAACCATTCCGTAGACGAGTGCAGGACTGAACCGCACCAGCAATTGCATCAATGCCCTTCTGAATTATCAATGGGTTCACCTTCTCAAAGCTTTCTCCTTCTTCTGTTCTTGAAATTACCAAGTAACAACCAGATGTCGGCGGTGTTACTTCCGTTACAACATCTTTACGGCGCTTGTTGGAAATAATAGAAAAAGGGGGCTCCATAGCGAAATAAATCCTCCACCTTTGCAACCGTCTCCGACCTCGGGCACTGAATTCCCGGGCGTTACCCCCTCAGGGGCTCACCTTATGTGAGTACGGGTTTTTGGCGCAACCGGGGGTTCCCGAACCAATCATCGCCACATTCATCCCCTCACCCCCATCCGGTCGAGGTGGGTTCTTCAAGTGACCGGTGGACCCAAGGTAGGCTCTCGTGCGTTCTTTGCATTCCATCCATACCGCACCTCACCATCGTTTCTTTCTTCCCTTATCACTTTCCGGCCATTTCGCACCACGACATTCGCATATCTCTCTTTTTCTTCCCCGCCGGCCTACCTTGCGTGCGAAACGCCCTCACAGTTTTAGTTTCTTTTATCTTTTTATTTAAATCCTCCGTGGACACATCCTGACGGATACCCGCGCACCGCGTGCGCAGCTGGGTGAGTGGGTAATGGCGTCATCCCCACCACCCGGGGTCGTCATGTAGGGTTGTTGTTCGTATCCGCTGTTCAACTGCAGTCCCGCGAAGGGGCCATTGCATGAGCTGCTGGCTTCCGACGGCGATTGTGTCCCTCTGTCTATGTTCTGGGAGGTGTGACCCTGATGTGAGCTAGGTATAGATAGGCCACTCACCCAAGCCGGGGTAACGCCCGGGAAGTCAGAGCCCGAAGTCGGAGACGGTTGCAATGGTGGAGGATTTTTTTCGCTATGGAGCACCCTTTCTCCATTATAAACAACAAGCGCCGAAAAACTTTAGTAACAGAAGTAGCACCGCCAACAGCTGGTTGTTACTTAGTGATTACCCGTACAGAGGAGGGACAATCATTCGAGAAGGTGAACCCTTTTATTATCCAGAAGGGTATTGACTCAATTGCTGGTCCGGTTCTTTCCTGCACTCGGCTTCGTAATGGTTCGTTGCTAGTTCAAAGCAAATCCGAGGCACAAAGTAAGTCCTTGTTGAGCGCCACGCTTCTCCACGGTTATCCTATCCGTGTTGAGAAGCACCGCACCTTAAATTCTTGTAGAGGCGTTGTCACCACGCATAGCCTCGATGGCATCTCGGACGAGGACCTGGTCGAATATCTTGCAGACCAGAAGGTGACAGCGGTTCATCGAGTGCAGGCCAAACGCGACGGCGTATTGGTACTCACTCGTACCCTGTTTCTAACTTTTGATGGCGTCGATCTGCCCACGAGCATCTCCGCAGGGTACGAGCGTATTTCTGTGAGGCCTTATATTCCCAGACCTCTGCGTTGTTTTAAGTGCTAACGTTTTGGGCATACGCAAGTCTCATGTAAGAGTGCCGTTAACATCTGTGCAACATGTAGCCAGCCCTCACACGAAGGTGCCTGTTCAACAGCCCCCGTCTGTGCTAATTGTAAAGGGTCACATTCTGCTTCGTTTGCCGACTGTCCGCGGTATCTGGACAAGAAGGCGATCCAGGAGATCCGGGTAAAGGAGAAACTCTCCTTCGCCGAAGCCCGGAGGCGTCTCCATGCGCGCCAACCTTCACTCCTGCGATCTGGCACAATTAGTTCTGTTGTTGCCTCGTCAGTACCACGAGTAGATGCCGAAACTCAGACCTGGACCTTGACTGGATTAACCGCCACTACCATCCGGCCGTCTATTAAAGCTACTGTTACCAAGTCCTATAAACCTGGTCCAAAGTCAATGAAGTCGCAAGCCGCTGAAAAGAAGCCCAAGCAGAAACTACGTAGGGAAGATTTTTTGAAAGACCCTCCGCGTGCGCGCGGTAACAAAAGTTCACCTTCTCCTCCTCGGAGGTCGCTGTCCCAGGAAGGTCCTGGGACAAGCCGCGCTCAGCAGCGCCCCTCAACCATCGCCACCCAGAACCGATTCACGGCGCTTGAATCGGTTTCTGGCACTGAGCGCGTGGGCCCTCCCTCCGAGGAAGCTATGGAGTCTGACCAACTCCATACAAAAAGCCCGAGCCCAAAGGTTAAACAAAAGGTAATTTTAAACCGCCTTTCTAAATAGACAGTTTATCCCCTTTTTTCTTAATGGCTATCCTGACCTGGAATGTACGTGGTGTACGATCGAATAGGGCAGAACTGCAACTTTTATTGCATTCCCATTCCCCTATTGTTGTATGTTTGCAGGAGACTAAGCTTCGCCCTCACGATCCTTTTGATCTCCGAGGATATACTCCGGTTCGCTACGACCTTGAACCGGAGGAGGGTGCTCCTGCTCATGGTGGTGTCATGATTTTGGTGCGTATTGACGTTCATGTTCAAACTATCACACTTACGTCCGACTTGCAAGCTGTTGCCATTAGACTGCAGTTACCCGGTTTTATCTTTTCTGTTTGTTCTGTGTATACACCTCCATCGTCTCCTCTCGCTCCCGCGGACATTCGATCTCTCCTGTCCGCTCTCCCAACACCATTTCTTCTGTTGGGAGATTTTAATGCCCATCACCCACTGTGGGGTTCGCCGAGGGCTTGTGCGAGGGGAACTCTTCTTTCCGACATTTTTTATCAGTTCAATCTTTCCATCCTCAGTACAGGTGCACCTACTTTTATTTCTGATTCTTCTGGTACATTCTCTCACCTGGACCTTGCCATCTGCTCACTCCAGCTTGCACGTCGTCTTCAGTGGAACGTCGTCGCTGACACCTACTCCAGCGACCATTACCCCTGCATCGTTTCTGTTCTGTCGCACCACGTACAGCATTCCAGAGTACCTACCTGGATATTCGCAAAAGCCGACTGGAGCTTGTATTCCAGCCTCGTGCATTTTGACGACCAGCCCTTCTCCGACATTAATCAACTAGTGCAGCACCTTACTTCTATTATTTTCTCAGCCGCCGAACGTGCAATACCCCGTTCATCCTCCCAACCTCGGCGGCCACCTGTTCCGTGGTGGAACGAGGATTGTCGGGACGCCGTTCGTGCCCGCAGGACTGCACTTAGGGTGTTTCGGCGACACCCTACTCTTGATAATTTGGTGACTTTTAAACAATCGCGCGCCAGTGCTCGTCGCATTATTCAGGATAGCAAGAAGGCGTCGAGGACTCGTTTTGTTGAGTCTTTTAATCGCTTTACGCCTGCATCTGTTGTTTGGGATAAGCTTCGTCGCTCCTCAGCTAAAGTGTCGCATTGTACTGTTTCTGGCGGTCAGGTTTCCAATGCCACCATGGTGGATCCGGCTGCCATCGCTGACACTCTTTGTGCTTCTTTTAGGGCGGTTTCCAGTTTAGACCATTATTCCGACGGCTTTCGCGCTATCACAGACAGGCTGGATTCCGACACCTTTAATTTTCGGTCTGCTAATAATGAGTGTTATAATTAACTTTTCACAATGAGGGAGCTGGAGCACGCTCTTCATTGCTCTAGGCACTCCGCTCCTGGCCAGCACGGCATTCATGTCCTGATGATAAAGAACCTTTCAGCCGAGAGTAAACTCTTTCTCTTACAGCTCTATAACCGTATATGGCAAGACGGCTTTTTCCCTTCCGTTTGGCGCGAAGCCGCCATTGTCCCTATACTTAAGCCTGGGAAGGATCGCCAACTTCCTTCCAGCTACCGCCCTATCTCCCTCACCAGTTGCGTTTGCAAGGTGATGGAGCGCATGATTAACGGGCGGTTGACATGGTGGCTTGTGTCTCAGAAACTTCTAGCGAACTCTCAGCGAGGATTTCGCCACTATCGCTCTACCGTCGACCATCTAGTGTCCCTGTCGACGCATATTATGAATGGATTTCTGAGAAAGTGTCAAACGTGGCTGTGTTTTTTGACCTACAGTAAGGTTATGACACTTGTTGGAGGGGCGGCATTTTACGTACACTGCACGCAAGGAATATCCACGGTCGTCATCCCGTATTTCTTCGGGAGTTTATGATGGACCGCGTCTTTCGTGTACGTGTGGGCTCGGTTTTATCTAGTCGTTTTATTCAAGAGAACGGAGTACCGCAGGGCTCTGTACTCAGTGTCACACTTTTTGCGATAGCTATCAACCCAATTGTTGATTGTATTCCACCTGGCACTTCTTCGTGCCTTTTCGTTGACAATTTTGCCATTTGTTGCAGTTCTCGGTGGACCTGTCTACTCGAACGCTGTCTCCAGAGCTGTATCGACCGTCTTTACGCCTGGAGTAACGCTAACGGCTTTAATTTCTCCGCCGAGAAATCCTTCTGCATGAACTTCTGGCGCCGGAAGGCTTTCCCTCCGCCTTCTCTCCATCTTGGTCGGAGGTCCTTCCATATGTAGACGAGGTGAAATTTTTGGGGTTGGTCTTTGACCGGAAGCTGAGCTGGACTGCTTAGGTTTCCTTTTTAAAAGCAAAGTGTGACCGTTCTCTTAATATTTTACGTGTTTTATGTGGCACACCCTGGAGAGTGCTTCTTCGCCTCTTAGGTCCGATCCAAGCTTGATTACGGGTGCATTGTTTAGGCGTCGCCAGGTCCATCTGTGTTACGTCGATTGAATAACATTCACCATCGTGGCATAAGTGTCGCTACGGGGGCCTTTCCAACCAGCCCTCTTTCTAGTCTGTATGCTGAAGCTGGAGAGCCTCCCTGTCCTTCCGGCGTGAGATGCTTTTGTGTAGCTATGCCTGTCGACTTGCAAGTTTGCCTGAACACCCGTCCTTTGAGTTATTTTTCGAGGAGTCAGTTGTATGCCACTATTTAATTAGCCCCTCTGCATTGTTCTATTTCGACAGCTACTTCGGCATTTGGACGTTACGCCAGTGCCGGCCTTTCCTCGGGGGAAACGCGTTTTCCTCCTTGGTCACGCGCTGAGGCCCACTGTCACCTTGGGTTAACGTCGATGCCGAAGAATGAGACCCCTGTTTCAGTCTTTAGATCCGCATTTTTAGAACTACAGGCGCAATTCGGGGACTGTCATTTTATTTACACTAATGTGTCTAAGACTGATGTTGGAGTAGAATGTGCCATTGTTTTTTGTGCACATAATTTTTCCTTTCGTTTACTCGGTCAATGTTCAATTTATACCGCCGAGCGTTTTAGTATTTAAAACGTGTATGTATTTATCAACGTCTTACGGCATTGTATTGATTGTACGGACTCTCTGAGTGCCCTTCAGAGTATTCACGCGCTGTACACTTACCACCCGCTCGTACAGCGAATTCATGACCTGCTCCACTCGTTTGGTGCTTCTGGCATCAGTGTATCCTTCGTGTGGATTTCAAGTCATGTGGGCATCTCAGGGAACGAGTCTGCCGACGCCGCTGCCAAATCGACTATTTTATCCTCCAGATTTTTTACCTCGTCTCATTTTAGTGTTTTGTTACGTCACCGCATTCTCTCGCTCTGGCGCGATGAGTGGACGACCCTCCGGGGGAACAAATTGCGGGAGGTTAAACCTCTCCCGTTAATCTGGTGCACCTCTTCTCGTTCTTCTCGTCGAGAAGTGTTGATTTTAGCTCGTCTACGAATCGGACATTGCGTTTTTAGTCATAGATACCTGCTGATGGTGATCCTGCACCTCTGTGTGGTCAGTGTGATATGCCATTAACGGCGCGTCACATTTTAACCGAGTGTCAAGTTTTAGCTCCACTGCGCATTTGCGTGGGTCTGCCTGTTGGCCTAGTCAACGTTTTGGCAGACGACGCGCATGCTGTAGAATGTCTTTTACGTTTTTTCACTGACATTGGTTTTAGCCGTCGCATTTGATGCGCAGAGCGCCTTTTAGCTGTTTGATTTTAAATTGTCAGTTTTAATGGGGCCCTTCTCCCCGACGGACATAAGACGCTCATGTCCCTTGCATTCTACAGTTCTTGACACGTTTTATTCTTTTAGTGACCATGATTTTAGTGTGTAGATTTTAGCCTTTGGTCTGTTGTGTTTGTTAGTGTTTTTGACCAAGCGGGTTCGTGTATAATTTTTAGTTCTTTGACTTTTCAATTTTATATTTTATACATTGTAAGGGTGCTAATAACCAATGTAGATGAGCGCCCATAAGCTCCACCTCATTATCATCATCATTTAAGAGTGCGAAAGCCAGCGGAATAATGGTCATAACTGAAAACCGCCTCAAAGGCAGCACCCAGAGTGTTAGCAATGGCAGCCAGATCCACTATGGAGGCATTGGGAACCTGAAGGCCAGACACAACACAATTCGACACTTTGCCGGAGAAGCAACGAAGTTTATCCCAAATAACAGAGGAAGGCGTAAAGCCCCCTGAAAACGAGTCCAAGAGTCCTTCTTGCTATTCTGAATATTGCGAAGAGCCCTGTCGCGCGATTGTTTAACAGTAGCCAAATTATCAAGTGTAGTGTGTCGCCGAAACACCCTGAGTGCAGCTCTATGGGTACGAGCGGCGTCCCGACACTTCTCGGTCCAACATGGAACAGGAATACACCGAGGGTTGGAGGACGTACGGGGAATTGTGCGTTCGGCGGCAGGTAACATCGCATACGTAAGGTCCTGCACCATTTGGTTAACGTCAGTGAAGAGCTAGTGCACAAATGACACTATGCTGGAATACAATCCCCGGTCGGCCATAAGGCATTGCCAAGTATGTACTCTGATTGGCTAGACATGTTGAGATAAAAGAGAAACCATGCATGATTAATGATCGCTGGAGTACGCGACGACGTTCCACTGCAAACGACAAGGAAGCTGGATGGAGCAAACAACAAGATCGAAGTGAGTAAATGTACCAGAAGCACCAGAAAGAAAATTATTCTCACCTGTATTAAGGATGGAGAGGCTGAACTGATAAAAAATGTCGGAAAGAAGAGGTCCCGTTGCACAAGCCTATTGCGAACCCCACAGGGGTTGATGGGCATTAAACTCTCCCAACAGAAGAAATGTGGGAGAGCGGACAAGAGATCTCGAACGTCCGCGTTAGCGAGAGGAGAGGAAGGAGGTGAATAGACGGAGGAAAAAGAAAAGAAAAAGCTGGGTAATTGAAACCCAATGGCAATAGCATGCAAGTCGGAAGTAAGTGTGAGAGCCTAAAAATGAACGTCGTTACGCATTAATAGCATGACACCTCCGTGAGCAGGAGTACCCGCATCCGGTGCAAGATCGTAGGTAACAGGAGTATACCCTCGGAGTTCAAAAGGATCGCAAGGGCCAAGCTTGTTCTCTTGCAAACACACAATCATAGGTAAATGGGAACGCAACAAAAGCAGCAGTTTTTCCTATGCGATCAAACACCATGTAAATTCTAGCTCAGGATAGCCATGAATAAAAGGGATAAACTGTCTACTTAGAAGGGCGGCTCAAAATAACCTTTTACTTAACCTTGGGGCTCGGGCTTTTGGTATGCAGTTGGTCAGACTCCATAGGCTCCTCTAACGCAGGGCCCCCCAGGGCTCACCTTATGTGAGTACGGGTTTGGCGTACCCGGGGTTCCCGAGCTACCCATCGCCATTTTCATCCCTTCATCCCCGTTCGGTTGAGGTGGGGTCGTTCTCGTGACGGGGGACTCAAGGTAGGCTCTCGTCGTTCTGTGCATTTCGTTCTATGACGCCCTCGCCATCGTTTCTTTATTCTCTCTTCTATTAATGCGAATTTCGCCCCACGTCTATTCATTCACACATCTCTTTTTCTTCTTCGCCGGCCTACCTTGCGTGTGAAACGCCCACACACTTTTAGTTTCTTTTACCCTTTTATGTTAATCCTGCGTGGACACAGCCTGAAGGATACCCGCGCAATGGGTGCGCAGCTGGGTGAGTGGGTAAAAGCGTCATCCCCACCACCCGGGGTAGTCATGTAGGGTATGTGTTCGTATCCGCTGTTCAATTGCAGTCCCACGGGGGCCATTGGGTCCCTCTGTTTATGTTCTGGGAGGTGTGACCCTGGGGTGAGTTTGGAATAGATAGGCCACTCACCCAAGGCGGGGTAACGCCCTGGAAGTTAGAGCCCGAGGTCGGAGACGGTTGCAATGGTGGAGGATTTATTTCCCTATGGAGCCCTCTTTCTCCGTTAGTATTAACAAGCGCCGAAAAGTTTATGTAACGGAAGTAGCAGCACCGACATCTGGTTGTTACTTGATAATTAGCCGAAAAGTGGAAGGCCGATCCTTTGAGAAGTTGAACCCTTTTATTATACAGAAGGGGATTGACGATATTGCTGGTTCAGTTCTTTCCTGCACCCGACTTCGGAAGGGTTCTTTATTAGTTCAAAGCTCGAATTTCGTCGGACCAACAAAGTAAGTCCTTGTTTACGCGCCACGCTTCTCCACGGTTATCCCATCCCTTTTGAGAAGCACCGCACCTTGAATTCCTGTCGAGGCGTCGTCACTATTCAGAGCCTCGACGGAATATCGGACGATGAACTGGTCGAATATCTTTCCGACCAAAAGTATACAGCGGTTCATCGTGTGCAGGCTAAACGCGACGAATCGTTGGTACCAAATCGTACCCTGTTTCTCACGTTCGATGGCGTCGATCTGCCCACTAGTATTTCAGCAGGTTACGAACGAATTGCGGTGAGGCCCTGTATGCCTCGATCTCTGCGTTGTTTCAAATGCCAACGTTTTAGGCATACGCAAGTCTCATGCAAGAGTGCCGTTTCCATCTGTGACTCTTGCAGTCAGCCCTCACACGATGGTACTTGTACCTCTGCGCCCGTCTGCGTTAATTGCAAAGGGTCTCATTGTGCGCCGTTTGTTGACTGTCCGTGGTACTTGGACGAAAAGGCGATCCAGGAGATCCGGGTAAAGGAAAAACTCTCCTTCGCTTAAGCCCGGAGCGTTACCATGCGCCGCAACCTTCGCTCCTGCGATCTGGTACATTTAGTTCTATTGTTGCCTCACCAGTACCACGAAGAGATGCCAAAACTTAGACCTGGAACATGAATGCACTAACCGCCACCACCATCCGGCCGTTCATATCTGCTATGGTTACCAAGCCATCTAAACCTTATCTTAAGGTCATGATTTCCTAAGGCACTGGTAAAAATCTCAAGTAGAAACTCCGTAAGGAAGATTTTCTCTAAGACCCTCCGCGTGCGCGCGGTAAGAAAATTTCACCTTCTCCTCCTCGAAGGTCGCAGTCCCAGATGCTCCTGGGGCAAGCCACGCTCAGCCGCCCCCTTCACCTAATACCACCCAGAACCGGTTCTCGGCGCTTGAATTGGTTTCTGTCACTTAGCTCGTGGGCCCTCCCTTCGAGGAGCCTATGGATTCTGAACAACTCCATTCAAAACGCCCGAGCCCCAAGGTTAAGCAAAAAGTTATTTTGTGCCGCCCTTCTAAGTAAAAAGCTTATCCCTTTTCTGCATGCCTATCCTGACCTGAAATTTAGGTGAAGTACGATCGCATAGGGCAGAATTGCAGCTTTTATTGCGTTCCCATTCACCTATGGTCGTGTGTTTGCAGCAGACTAAGCTTCGCCCTCATGATCCTTTTGTTCTCCGAGGGTATGCTCCGGTTCGCTACGAACTTGAACCGGAGGAGGGTACTCCTGCTCATGGAGGTGTCATGATATTAGAGCGTAACGACGTTCATTTTGAAACTCTCTCACTCATGTGCGACTTGCAAACTGTTGCCGTTAAACTAGTTACCCGGCTTTTCTTTTCCGTTATCTCTGTATATTCACCTCCATCGTCTCCCCTGCTCACGCGGACATTCAAGATCTCTTGTCCGCTCTCCCAACACCCTTTCTTCTTTTGGGAGACTTTAATGCCCATCACCCCCTGTGGGGTTTGCCAAGGGCTTGTGCGAGGGGAACCCTTCTTTCCGACATTTTTATCAATTCAACCTCCCATCCTCAATACAGGTGAACCTACTTTTCTTTCTGACTCTTCTGGCACATTCTCTCACTTGGAACTTGCCGTTTGCTCATTCCAGCTTGTTAGTCGTCTGCAGTGGAACGTCATCGCTGACACCTACTCCATCGACCATTAACCCTGCATCGTTTGTGTATTGTCTTACTACGTCCAGCATTCCAGAGTACCTACCTGGATATTTAAAAAAGTCGACTGCAGATTGTATTCTAGCCTCGTGCATTTTGACGACAGCCCTTCACCGACGTTAACCAAATGGTGCAGCTCCTTACGTCTACGTTACTATCTGCCGTCGAACGCGGTATTCCCCGTTCCTCCTCTCACTCTCGGCGTATTCCTGTTCCGTGGTAGTACGAGAACTTTCGGGACGCCTACGTGCCCGTAGAACTACACTTAGGGTGTTTCGGATACACCCTACACTTGATAATTTGGTTACTTTTAAACATCGCGCGCCAGGGCTCGACGCGTTATTCAGGATAGCAAGAGCGCTTGTTGGACTCGTTTTGTATGTAGAGTCTTTTAATCGCTTCACGCCTGCCACTGTTGTTTGGGATAAACTTCGTCGCTTCTCCGGTAAAGAGTCGCATTGTACTGTGTATGGCCTTCAGGTTTCCACTGCCAACGTAATGGATCCGGCTGCCATTGCTAACACTCTGGGTGCTGCTTTCGAGGCGGTTTCCAGTTCTGCCCATTATTCCGCCGGCTTTCGCACTCTTAAAGACAAGCTGAATTCCGAGACCTATAATTTTCGTTCTACTATGAAGGAGTGTTACAATGAACTTTTCAGAACGAGGAAGCATTAGCACGCACTTCGTATCTCTAGACACTCCGCTCCTGGTTCGGACGGCATTCATGTCCCGATGTTGAGGCACCTTTCAGCCGATAGTAAACTCTTTCTCCTACAGGTCTATAACCGGGTTTGGCAAGACGGTTCTTTTCCTTCAGTTTGGCGCGAAGCCACTATCGTCCGTATACTTAAGCCTAGGAAGGATCGCCAACTACCTTCCAGCTACTGCTCTATCTCTCTCACCGGTTGCATTTGCAAGATGATAAAGCGCAAGATCAACGGGCGGATGACATGGTGGCTTGAGTTTCAGAAACTTCTAGCGAACGCTCAGTGCGTATTTCGTCGCCATCGCTCTACCGCCGACCATCTGGTGTCTCTGTCGACGCATATTATGAATGGATTTCTGAGAATGTGTCAATCAGTGGCTGTGTTTTATTACCTAAAGAAAGCTTATGACACCTGTTTGAGGGGCGCCATTTTACGTACTCTTCACGCATAGAATTTATGCGGTCGTCTTCACATATTCCTTCGAAAGTTTATGAACGACCGCGTCTTTCGTGTTCGTGTGGGCTCGGTTTTTTCTAGTCGCTTTATTCAAAATAACGGTGTACCCCAGGACACTGTCCACAATGTCATACTTTTTGCGACTGCTATCAACCCCATTGTTGATTGTATTCCACCTGGCATTTCATCGTCCCATTTTGTTGACGATTTTTCCATTTATTGCAGTTCACGGCGGACTTGTCTGCTCGAACGCCGTCTCCAGAGCTGTATCGACCGTTTCTACGCCTGGAGTAACGCCAACGGCTTTAATTTCTCCGCCAAAAAATCTGTCTGTATCAATCTCTGGTATCGGAAGGCTTTTTCTCCGCCCTCTCTCCATTTGGGGCTGGAGATGCTTCCTTTTGCAGACGAGGTGAAACTTTTTGGGTTGATCTTGCATCGAAAGCAGAGCTGGACTTCGCACATTTCTTTTTTAAAGCCAAGTGTGACCGTTCTCTTAATCTTTTACGTGTTTTAAGTGGCACATCCTGGGGAGCTGATCGGACCGCCCTTCTTCGCTTTTATCACTCTTTGATCCGATCCAAACTTGATTACGGGTGCATTGTCTATTCGTCGGCACGTCCATCTGCATTACGTCGATTGAATTCCATTCACCATCGTGGCATAAGAGTCGCTACGGGGATCTTCCCGAGCTGCAGAGCCTCCGCTGTCCTTCAGGCGTGAGTTGCTTTTGTGCAGCTATGCATGTGGACTCTAAAGCTTGCCTGAGCACCCATCCTTCGAGTTATTTTACGAGGATTCGATTGATCGGCAATATTTCTTTAGCTTCTCTGCATTTCTCCCTCCAGGGGTTCGATTTCGACAGGTTCTTCGGCATTTTGACGTTATCCCAACGCCGGCGCTTCCCAGGGGAGAAACGGTTTTACCTCCATGGTTCTGCGGTGAGGCCCACTGTCACCTTGGCTAACGTCGATGCCGAAGAATGAGACCCTTTCTTCAGTCCTTAGATTCGGGTTCTTAGAACTTCAGGCAGAATTCGGGGAGGTGCATTTTATATATACTGACGGGTCTAAGACGTATGTTGGAGTAGGATGTCACTTTGTTTTTGGTCAACATAGTTTTACCTTTCGTTTACCGGGGCAATGTTCGATTTTTACCGCCGAAGTTTTTAGCATTTAGCAGTCTCTTTTATACATTCAGCGGCACGACTTACGGCGCTGTTTTATTTGTTCAGACTTCCTGAGTGCTCTTCAAAGTATTACCTCGCTGTACAGTTACCACCCGCTGTTACAGCGCATCCATGACCTGCTCCACTCGCTTGGTATTTCTGGCATCAGCGTCTCCTTCATGTGGATTCCAGGTCATGTGGGCATCTCGGGTAATGAGTCTGCCGACGCCGCTGCCAGATTGGCGATTTTATTACCCAGATATTTTACCTCTGTTGTTCCCTCCACTGATTTGTTTGTTAGTTTACGTAGCCGCTTCCTCTCGCTTTGGAGGGATGAGTGGACGGCCCTCCGGTGGGACAAGTTGCGGGAGGTTAAGCCTCTCCCGTTAGTCTGGGGTACCTCTTCTCGTTCGTCTCGTCGGGAGGAGGTACTTTTAGCTCCTTTACGAATCGGACATTGTCTTTTTAGTCATAGATACCTGCTCAGTGGTGACCCCGCACCACTCTGTGAGCAGTGTGATACGCCCTTAACGGTGCGTCATATTTTAACAGCGTCAAGTTTTGGCTTCGTTGCGCGTTCGTGTTGGTCTGCCTGTTGGCGTAGCCAACGTTTTGGCAGACGACGCGCGTGCTGTAGAATGTCTTTTACGCTTTATCAGTGACATTGGTTTTAGCCGACGCATTTGATGCGCTGAGCATCTTTTGACTGTGTGATTTAAATTGTCTTTTAATGGGGCCTCTACTCCCCAGAGGACATATGGCGCTCATGTACCTCCCGTTCTACAGTTCTTGACACGTTTTACTCTTTCATTGACCATGATTTTAGTGTGTTGGTTTGTGTGATTTGGTGTATTATTTTTTTAGCTTTTTGGACATCGCGGGTTTGTGTCCCGTTTTTTTAATTATGCGTTTTTTTACCCGAGTTTTGTTTTTTGACTTTAGATTTTATACTTTGTAAGGGCGCTGATGACCTTTGCTGTTTAGCGCCCTTAAACCGCATCTCATGATCGTCTTCGAAGGGAGGGCCCAGGCGATCTGTGCCAGAAACCGATTCAAGCACCGAGAATCGGTTCTGGGTGGCAATGGGCGAAGGGTGTCGATGTACGACGCGGCTTGTTACAGGAGCATCCTGGGACTGGGACCTTCGAGGAGGAGAAGGTGAACTATACATACCGCGCGCACGTGGAGGATCTTTAAGAATATCTTCCCTACAGAGTTTCTGCTTTGTTTTCTTTTCAGTGTCTTGTGACATCAGTGCCTTAGGGCCATCTTTAGATGGCTTGATAACTGTGCCGGAAATGGACGGCCGGATGGTAGTTTCGGTCGATGCAGTCATGGTCCAGGTCTGAGTCTCGGCATCCTTTTGGGTTACTGGCGAAGCAGCAACAAAAATGAATGTTCCCGATCGCAGGAGCGTAGGTTGCCGTTCATGGTAACGCCCCCGGGCTTCGGCAAAGGAGAGTTTCTCCTTTACCCGGATCTCCTGGATCGTCTCCTCGTGCAAGTACCGCGGACAGTCGGCAAATGACGAAGGATGAGACCCTTTGCAATGAACGCAGACGGGGCTGATGAACAGGTACCATCGTGTGACGGCTGGCTCCATGAGGCACAGATGGGTACGGCACTTTTACAAGAGACTTGTGTATGCCAAAACGTTGGCTTTTGAAACACCGCAGAGGTCTAGGAGTAAAGGGCCTCACTGCAATACGTTCGTACCCTGCGGAAATATTAGTTGATCGATCGACGCCATCGAACGTGATAAACAGGGTACGAGTTGGTGCCAACACTCCGTCGCGTTTAGCCTGAACTCGATGAACCGCTGTTACCTTTTGGTCCGAAAGATATTCGGTCAGTTCATCTTCCGGCATTCCGTCGAGGGTGTGAGTGGTGAGGACGCCTCGACAGGAATTCAAGGTGCGGTGCTTCTCAGCACGGATGGGATAACCATGGAGAAGCGTGGTGCGTAACAAGGACTTACTTTGTTGTTCGTACTTGCTCTGAACTAACAAACAATCATTCCGAAGTCAGGTGCAGAAATGAACAGAACCAGCAATAACGTCAATCCCCTTTTGAATAATACAAGATTTCACCTTCTCAAAATGTTGGCTTTCCTCTGTTCGGCTAATTACCAAGTAACAACCAGATGTCGGTTTTGCTACTTCTGTTACAAATACTTTTCGGCACTTGTTACTAATAATGCAGAAATAGGGCTCCATAGCGAAAGAAATCCGCCACCATTGTAACCGTCTCCGACCTGGTGCTCTGACTTCCCGGGCGTTACCCCGGCTTGAGTGAGTGGCCTATCTATACAGTGTCACCCCAGGATCACACCTCCCAGAACATAGACAGACGGTCTCAATGGCCGTCGGAAGTCAATAGCTCATACAATGCCCCCCGCGGGACTGCAGTTGAACAGTGGATACGAACATAGGCTCTACATGGGCGACCCCGGGTGGTGGGGATGACGCCATTACCCACTCACCCAGCTGCGCACCCAGTGTTCGGGTATCCGTCAGGCTGTGTCCACGGAGATTAAATTAAAAAAGGAGTAAATTAACCAAAATGTGTGTGGGCGTTTCGCACGCAAGGTAGGCCGGCGAAGAAGGTAAATTAATGTGCGAATGGTCTTGGTGCGAAATGTTCGGAGATGTAGACTAGGGAAGAAAGAAATGATAGTGATGGTGGAGGGATGTCAATGGCGATGACTTTCTCGTGACCCCGGGTGCGCCAAACCCGTACTCACACGAGGTGAGCCCCTGGGGGATAGAAGTTGGCCTTTGGTTCCGTGTAGACCTTTGTTCTGAACTAGTACTATGGCTTCTCTCTACTTTAGCTATACGTTCTTGAGTTTCCGAGACGGTTTTAGCAGTGTTATATTTAGTTATTGTGCTTTAAGCCGCAGAATAATAACCTCCATTTTATTCATACAGTTTGGACAGGGAACTAATGACAACAGAAGTTGTGCGCCCTAAACCCACGCTGATGCTACTGCAGCTTCTACTACTACTACTACTACTACTACTACTACTACTACTACTACTACTACTACCACCACCACTACTACCACCACCACTACTACCACCACCACTAGTACTACTATCACTACTACTACTACTACTACTGAAACATTCTCTGTCGATTTTAAGCATAACTATGCTAATGAACTCAAGATATTAATAATCCAGATAATCGATACTTCAACATTTTGCTGTGTCTCCAAGGCATCTCTAATTATGGTGAAGGGATAGCATGAAGAAGGGAGGAAATAAATCAATAAAGGTTTATTTTTTTACATGAAAATGATTATAATCACGACAATGATACTGTTAAAGAGGTATGTTAATTGCTAAGCATAAAATGATCATCTGTTTTGATTTTTGCACCATGTTTCCTAACTTGGCACGAGAAAGGATAGGATATGTTTGGGTAATATTGCGTTCATTAGGTATCGTCTTTTACTAAATACGTACCGAATTCTTCTGAGACTTTAATGGACTTCTTAAAGAGGTTAAAAGTGGCAAATGTGTGGTTGCAACGACTTGAGAATAGAAAAGAGCTAAGTATAGATACAGAGAAAAATGATACAATACTTTTAACTTATACCAAAATGATCCCTGCAGGAATACAATTCAGCTTAATGCGAAATATTGTTCACATTTCTTTACCATTAGTAAAATTATTTTCCTCCTCATTACCGCTTTTCTTTAGGTCTCACGTAAATGAAGTTTTCTGCAGCTATGTGATACATACAACACAGCGGAACCACATACATTTATAAGATATTGATCCCTAAACAAAAAACACTACATTTAAATGCTACGCAAAAACGGCACATAATTACACCATACACTAAAATAAAAGGCAAGTAATTGCAATGCCTCTCAGTTTCACATAACACAGCGTGGTTTATTCCTTCTATTTCACACCAGTAAGGATGTGTTATTGGTTTGTAGGATGTTGATATTCGTAAGATGTTGTAAGATTTGTAAGACGCTTAACTGGGAAGGCTATGGTCTTTTAGCTCCAACTTCTTGCCGAAAATCATGTTGATCCCGAGATGAAAAGGTTCTGCTACGTATGTTCCTAAAAAACTGCACCTAACTATCCTATACCCTAAAATAAAAGGGAAGTAAACACAGTGCGTCTCCGTTTCATATAGCACAACATGATTTCTTTTTTCTAACGCCAGACCAATAAGTATGCGCTATTGCCTCACCTGATCTCTTTGTAGATTGAGTTAAGTTATTATTTTTAATTGCAGTATTGTTTTCGGACTCTGCTTGAAGTTTTCAATCATAATACCTCATTGGTGAGCATAAATACATTATCTTCGTGAATATTTCCAAATACAAATCTAGAGAAACCCGAACCCACACGCACACGAAATACTCAGTCCTTCATAAGTCCCCAAATATATATATATATATATATATATATATATATATATATATATATATATATATATATGGCTCCTTAAATCCTACTGATGGAGCATTTGAGGTATACGACCCCTTCAAAAGGTATCACAGGCTTTCTCCAAGTCAAAATATACCTCAGAGTTTCACGCTTCCTGAGCAACCCGTCCATATACGCGTCAAATGTTTACTACGTGATAGGTGGCAGATCGGTCATGGTGAAATCCTCACTTAGCCTGCGCTAAAATATTATGGGAATCAAGCGTCCAGGATAACCTCCCGATAACCGTGCGTTCTAGAACATTGTGGTTGCAACTGGCGGGCCAAATCCGTGTGAGCTGTTAGTTGTGGTCCTTCCCAGGTTTAAGAATGGGAACGAAACTGCCTTCGAGCTAAACTGTTGCAAACATTCCCGTTTCTCAAAGAGATGTTGTAGCTCTGGAGGAGAAAGCCCTTGCAATCGATAGTCCAAACCCGATGCATTAAAACCTGCAGTCCATCGGGCACTGGGGCACAGTGTCGAGAATTTGCATGTGCATGCTCTAACTCTTGCATCTTAAAACATAGTTGTAACGTTTGAAGATAAATGAGGGTTGCTTAGCTTAATTGGCGGCTTTGTTAGAAAGAAACTCTGGGTGGTAGTGAGTACAGCTGGATATTGCCTCGAAACTCGGGCGCAGCGTGTTTGCATATGGTTCGACGAATGTGTCATTGAATAGGCAGAGTCTAGCTATAGAGTAGACTATGGTATTACCGACTACGCGTAGATCTATTTTGCTATACAACGGAAATGTGTGTAGAGTTGTTGCAATTCGCTACACATCCAGTGCATCAATTAGTCCTCTTATTTTCCATAATAACCCTGTTAGCTCTGGTTCACCGTTCTTTGTAGGCGTTCAATTTCCCCGAAACAGGATGACGCTTAATTGTCCGAAGATCACCTCTTCGGGTAAGAATGACGTTTCCACACTACTCCGGAGACCAGGACACAGGTAAATGCCTGCTGTTTGAAGATATAGGGGAATGGGGCGCTCTACTGCGGCCAGAGTCACCAAAATAAGATGTTTTACCATATTATTATTTATAGGAAATTGACGGTCTGAAAATATGGCTAGAGGGGATCAGAGCGCCCAGTCAGATTTGTGCATCTCTGTTTAGCAATACCAGTAGAATATATGCTAGCAGAACGTAAGGTAACTGCACAAGAAAAAATTTTCGTTGGAGTGCGCGTCAGGACTGAGATTCCACTCCAAACTACGAGCAAACTGTGGTGAGTGCAGACTTCAATCCAGATGAGAATGGCAGCCGATTAGTGTAGAAGGAGATGTTTTTGCCGTTTTAAAGCAGAAACGTTAAGCTGTTAGCAAGTTGTACTCCCTCGTACATACCCGAGGTGATCACTGATAAGGGTGGTGGGAATTCAGCTGCCAGACTGGATAGACAATGTCACCATGTTTGAACCCATTGCGCCATTCTGCCATATTAGAAGGTACATTTTTGAAAGATTGAAGTTTACTCAATTTAATATACAAAGAATGAACTCAAAGAAACTTATTATTAATCCAATAAATTTAAAATTTCTTTAAATGGCGCTATTAGAGAAGCAGAAGAAACATAAGCGTACAGATTGAAAGGGAAAAATCAGGAAGGGAAATCTGAACAGTAACAGCTTGCAAGAGAACGATGAAAAGAACGGTTTTCTAGTATGCGCCATCATAAACAGGTATCATAACCCCAGCATGCGCAGCATGGCAAGATACTGTACAAGATCGAAGTACACCGGAAAGTACTTCCGAATACAAAGGCATCCTGAAGGAGAAGTTTTGTATTCTGTAAGCATACGTAGAGGAGTGATTGTTAGTACAAAAGATATTCCAACTCTGCACTTTTGAGCGGAGACCGTGTATATTATGCCGAAGACCTGTAATAAAGAAGAAAACATTGCATATAATGCACAGGCCGATCAAAGAATTAAAGTTTAGGATTTAGTCGGTGTGATGCTTTCGATATTTAACCTTTTTTACGCGTAGGACTGTATACTGGTCTGGTGCGGCATACAACCTCGAAGCCGCCTGTCTCACCATCGCTGCTACTAGTGTCCAAACAGGTTAGTTTATTTGAATAGCAGTTTGCAGAACGGCCAGTAGAGAATTTCCGTAGCTAATTGTCAACGGCAGCGATACTGGCAGATCTGGAAGCTGTGGCTGGCAAGCTATATCAGTGACCATGAGTAACCAAAGGAGTTATAACCTTGGAACAGTCAGTCTGAACTGCCACAGATATACGTGTACAGGGTATAGAACAGGTCTGTACTATGATAACTAATTTCGGTATAGGCTGGCGGACCCAAATGGAATATTGCATCGATGAATTTGCGTGTAGCACCTAGTAATGTTTTTTGGCCTCCCGAAAAGTCAGAGGTTCCTTGACCGTTAGCGTTTGTATCTTCTGCTCCTCTGGAATTGGAGGACAGTGCTTCGAATTAGATGAATGCCCACTCCCACATTCGACACTGGTGAGACACTGGGGAACACTAATCCATCATACGCTGCCATAACATAACGATGGCATATTGGAGAATCGCAACGTTGCTGCGTATGCACGAACTTCAGATAACGGTAGCAGCACATGGGGTTCAGTATTTAGGGACAAATAGACTCCCGCTCGACTTGTCAGCATCTGCACCAGGGTAACTCATATAGCCTCGTTTCCGAAGCTGTTCGTGGTATTTGACTGAAACGACCGTCCAGGAGCTCCAGATTAGTGAGAACCTTTCCTTCACGGAAGCTCGATGTCGTGATCTTACTCATTGGCCGTCTCTATCCAATTTCTGGATTTTTAATTCTATTGCCGCTACGGCAGTACCGCTAAGGATGGCATCACACAGACATGCGCTATGTCAAACATTTATGCAGCCGAAATTCAGTAGCCGAAATCCAGCTTCAGACTTCCCGTATATGGCCTCTCAGTCCGTTGTAGCATCTAAACCAAACGTACTTGCCCTTCCAGCTTCCTCGAGTATGTTTAAGGAGGCGTAATCCAGGGAGGCTTTTGGAAATCTGCACACTCACGTAAGAGAGGGAGAAGGCTGTCGCTCTCTCCTGCACGTAGGTCTCAACCCCAGGATGATCCTGTGTCCAGCCGCAATTGGTGTAGCGCTTTCCCGCCAATTACCTCCACCAACCGATTCCGAGCCCGGGAACCGGATTCCCACATCTGAAGGTACAGCTCTTCTCTGAAGAGTCCGTGTATGACGACCAAATCGTAACTAAAGCTCTGAGCCCAACACGGAATAGAGTCACTTTGAACTGACCGACTAAATAAAACGCTTATCCCTTCCGTGATGGCGATAGTGACGTTGAATGTATGTGGTGTGGCTGCGCATAGTTCGAAACTTCAAATCTTGTTGCGTTCTTATTCTCCTATGATCATCTGCTTACAGGAAACTAAGCTGTGTCCTCAGGCTACCTTTGGCATCAGAAATTACACCACGGTGCACTGTCATTTTCCAACGGAGGAGGGTACTCCAGCATGTGGAGGTGGGTGTCCTGCTTCTTATTCGGCACAACGCTTTTCACCAGCCTCTCGCGCTTACTACTACCATGTAAAGTGTTACTGTTACTAAACAATACCTGGTTTTGCTTTTTTCAATATGTACCATATACATTCCGTCTTATCTTTCTTTGCCATCGCTGACATTTAACATATGGTGTTGCAGCTCTCTAGCCAGGGAGTACTCAAATTTCAGCTGAAAAATTTTAAAGCCCACCACTCCCTTTAGTGTTCGCCTTGGACTTGTGCAAGGGGGGCATTTCTTTCAGATTTCTTTACGTTTCACCACCCTTTGATCCTCAACACCCGCGAAACAACCCGATTGTTTCCGATTATTCCGGCGCTATCTCTCAATTGGATTTATTTATTTTATGTATTCGGATTGCACACAGCTTGCAATGGAAACCTCGTCCCTTGCGTCATCAGCTTATTTTTATTACCGCGCTCCATCGCCACGCGTACTAATCTGGCAAACAAACAAGGCCAATTGGGATCTTTATTGTAACCTAGACGTCTTCGATAACCATCTTTACGAAAACTGTGTCGACCAGATGGTTGACTACACGACCTCTGTCATCCTTTCCACTACTTCGAAGTAGACAGATGTCCACTCCCACATTTGGCATTTGTAGGGTCACTGTGTTACACTGATCCAACATGCGCGGTCATTCCACCACGATTACACACTGGCGAATCGAGCAACTTTGCTGCAGATACACAAACTTCTGGTACCAATAACAGCACATGGTATTCGGTATATAGGGACGACCAGGCACCCGCTCGTAGCCGTAAAGGACAGACCGGACCTGACTACGTCTATTACAAGGTTTTCATACAGCCATATTTCCAAACTTTACGTGGTATCTGTATGAAAAGGCCATTCAGGATCTCCAGGTTAAGGAGTCCTTCACGGAAGCCCATAAGCGTGATCTTGCCCATCAGCCGTCTCTGCTGTGATTCAGCATGTTTAGCTCCGTTGCCACTTTACCGGTACCGCGAAGAAATGTCACCACGTAGAGATATACCATGACTACTGCTTCCGAAACTGGCATGACAGTTTGGACGTCCAGCCCTAGTATTAATCATCTAAAGCCAAGCAGTCAGTCACAGCGTTTAAATCCGTTCTACTTGTCTCATAAGCGTCACCGGGGATGTTTAAAGCCCATTATCATTTATTTCAGCTAACAGCCCAGCTGGTGTTCTTGTGTCTTCCATATGAAAGGTCCAGGGGAATAACGATTCAAGTCGAAAAAATAGTGTTTTCTGCTCTATCCAATAGAGGGCATCCAGAACTATATTTTCTAATAATTTTTATTGTGAAAATTTCATTCTAGTCACGAGAAATGAGGGCTTGAAATACAGGGATATTTATAAGTCGATGTCACACTTCGGAAGTTTGTTGTGAAATAAGTACTTGCCATATAGTGTGAATGATATACCAAACGAAAGGCAATCTCTCAAAGTATACCTTAGAAGTGTTTAATGTGTGCGCCTCTGGTTACACGGGAGACATCCAGAGGATAGTCCAATTCCGCCCACACCCACACCAGCATGAAACAGCCGATCGTTGCTATCGCTGCTGTAATGCGATCTTGGAGGTCCTTCAAGTCAGCTGGAAGTAGTGGAATGAAGACCCTATCCTTCACATATCCCCAGAGAAATAAATCACATGGCATTAAATTCGGGGATCGGGGCGGCCACCGAAACAATGCGACGTCATTGTCAGCATTTTGTCCAATACAACGTCACGATAAGTTCTGATCCAGGTATGCGTGCACAAGTCGATAGAAGTGGGATGGAGCCTCATCCTGTTGGAAAATAAAGTCACCTCTGTCCGTCAGTTGCAGCATAAGTCATTGTTCTAACGTTTCCAGATAAGTTATGCCATTCACTGTGAATTCGGCGAAGAAAAAGGGCCCGTAAACCTTGTCCTTTGACAGGGTGCAGAACACGTTAATCTTTGGGGAGTCATGCCATGCTCGACTGCCACAGGTGGGTGTTCGGTTTCCCAAAAACGCACTTTGTGATGGTTCACTTTCTCTGACAAGTGGAACGTTGCTTCGTTGCTGAAGACGAGTCTGTCACCAAAATCATCATCTGCCATTGCAGCCTACATGTCGATGGCAAATTGTGTGTGAACTTCCTTGTCACTACCTGTGAGTGCCTGCAGGAGCTCCAGTTTGCACGGTTTCACCTTCAGTTGCTTGCAAAGAATCCGCCACACCGTCGAATGAGACATTCCCAGCTGCAGACTTGCATGATTTGTGAATTTCTGAGGGCTGCACCCAAACAACTCACGAATACCGGCAACAGTGGCATCTGACGATCTCAGCCTTCCGGGTCGTTTGAGTGGACACAGACAACCAGTGCACTCGAGCGTTTCATACCACCTCTTGATGGCCTTGCGATCTGGCGCATCCTTGTGAAAACGAGTGCAAAAATTGCCGCTGAACAGTCACAGTAACCTCTGTTTTCACAAATTGTATCACGCAAAAGACTCTCTCGTTACCTGCAAACGCCATTTTGTAGATTCCTGCAGCCTAGCGGCCAAACGCATCACCACAGCATGCACACTTCATGTGGGAAAAACTTGCAGAGTTTCTATTTCCATACGTACATGATTCGGTCTCGCACGTCTCATACATGACGTACAGGATGTTTTCCAAATGTGGTACTGACTTATGAATAATCCTGCATTAATTCAAATGAAAGAATGATCAAAATCCATGCATTGTAAGAAAGAACCGTGATGGTCCTTGCTTGCCTTACTGTGTAGATTAAATGTTCTTTAGACTGAAAATGTAACAGCCAACAATGAATTGTTGAGCATATTATTGTAGTATACAGCATTCCTGTTTCCATTCTTATATATTCTTTAACAGTATAATTTAAGTTTTCGTGATGAACAATGAAGGAGGTGAATGTGATAATATTGTGATCAACAGCTTTTAGGAAAAGACTAAGAACTGGGAGAATCTGCGATGCACCAAAGAAAATTCGCTCAATAAGCCACCTTAGAGGCGTGACTTGTGATTGTAAAATAGTTTGTTTTAGAAATATTAGTCTAACACAGAGGGACAAGATTATTAAGGATTTCAACCGCCTTCAGCCGCTATTCACGTGGGAATTCCTATGGATATAGTGTGAAATTAAAGTTTGTAAGATGGCGTTTATTTCATTGCATAGAATAACCAATCAGAGAATACAGATGATAAACAAGTCATTAGTTGAGACAGGTAAAGATCCAATTGGTAACCGTGGTAAACACCATAACAGAAAACAAACTATCAGAACACACGGTAAATAATGTAATGACCCACATTTCTTCCCTTAAGGGCAGACAATCATATTACAGTTTACATGAACACAGAAAATGCACTTACCTGAGGAACTGTTCAATAAGCAAATTGTATGAAATATATAAATCAATTTGTCCATCTCACCCTGTGAGCTAAGAAAGTTACAGGCAAATTTTCAACAGAAAATTTAATATTTCATTCGGATATCCGAGGACGGACACGTATAGTGAACGCGATGACCATATTGATAAGATCTCTTCGCTTAAAGCAAATCTCTTAAATTTGTCAGAATCGGATGTAGGAGAGAGAAACATTTTGGAGCAGGAAATAAAATCGAAGGAAAACATCAATATGGTTCACAAATGAAAGACTGCAGCATTCTATAACCGAAAACGACAATCTAAAACTTCTGCCATGAAAATTCTTCTTATGGAAGCATTATTTTTGGATTTTCAAAAAAGGCTACAAGTGCCGAACATTTCAACCCACGACGTCTATTATACGCGACATCTCTTTTTCTACATTCATCATGCATGTTCTATCCTCCCGGCAGGCTGCATTCTACACGTATGACCAAGCAGTTGCCAAAAATGGCTCTGATGAGTTATTTCATTTCTCGACAAGTATGTATCAGAAATCTTTCCTTCCACAGTAACAACTCTACATCTATTCTGTGATCCTGGGGAGCAAAATAATAATTACAACCTTTTTCGGGTTCTATATTGGGTAGTTCATGAAATGAAAAGATTAGAGGAAATCAAGTCACCTTTCCTATCAGAGACCACTGTTACCTCGAATGTGACAGGAACATGGTCCTCATAAATCAGAAGACTGATTTGGAAATTCCTTCTGAATGGAATCAACTTGTTCGAAATGCAAGGGTAAAACGAAATCCATTTTGAGTGATTGAAGTCAATCAGAATCTTGTACATGCTGGGACAGCGTATTTGGGGACTCCACACACGAAAAATGTCCCTTTCAAACCAGACCCGTGGTTGGGATGAACTCCCGTGAACACCCAAGAACAATGAACCTGAGGAATTCACACAACGGATAGTGGAAGAGCTATGACGTCATAGACAAGACATCTAGAAAAAATGGTTTACAGGCATTCCAAATAATTCTGGAACAGAACCTTCATATGGATGCCGAATCCTAGTTCCTCAAGCAAAATTCAATGGCTTAAAAGTCCTCAAGGGATTCTGCAGTGAATCAGCCCAGAATTCTTTGACGAGTTATCCACGTGCAATGAAGCAGACGATGTGGATGATATGCATTCCCAAATGCGACGTCTTGAAGAAAAGTGTTTTTACTATGTTTTTTATTCTAACAATACTATTAATGTTTTTTATATTATTTCAATTTTTTATTAAAACCATGGACACTCATCCCTTTATCATTCTAAAATGGACGTTGATTGATTTTTCATCCCAAAAATCTCAGTAAGCAAAATAATGTGTTCATTATAACAATATATACAAAATGTTACATGTAACTATAACCAAAAATAATTTGTACAATCCTCATTGTATTTTTATGCCTTATTCCAAGATTCCATAATGAAGGTTTTGTTGAGAGGGGTTTTCAATTTTGTTTAATAACTAACTCTATTATAAGAAAATGTGACTTGGATCGTTATTCACCTGGACATTTCATATAAAAGCGAGATGCGAACGTTATCTTATTCTTTTGCGCGTTTTAAATGGCACATCCATGTGAGCTACGAGGGCTGTCCCAGAAATACCCGACCTAACAAAGAAAACACAAAATTCTGGGGAAAAAACATCTATATTTCTCTACATAGTCTATTTTCAGCTCGATACGCTTTTCTCAATTGTGTTCAATAGCTTCGATATCCTGTTTATACTGAGAACCATCGAGTTATTCAAAATATCCATCAACTGCAGACTCCAGCTCCTCACTGTTGGCAAATCTTTTAGCACCAAGCTATTTCTTCAACTTCGGAAATAAAAAATAATCAGAGGGGGCTAAATCTGGCGAATAGGGTGCATGAGGAAGCAATTCGAACTTTAACTCACTGATTTGGCCATGGCGACAATGAATGTGGAACTGGTGCATTGTCTGGATGAAACAAAAGCTTCTTTTCCTCTAAATGCGGCCGTTTTTGCTTGATTTCATCACTCAAATGCTGCGGTAAGTTTACATAATACTCGCCATTAATTGCTTTTCCTATTTGAAGATAATCAACGAAAATTATTCCACACACATTCTAAAAACCTACGCCATAGCCGTGCCGGCAAATGGAACTGTCTCACCTTCTTTGGAACCCATTCCTCCCATTCAATCCACTGTTTTGACTGTTCCTTTGTCTCAGGTGTGAGGTGATGAATCCATGTTTCATCCGTGGTTATGAATCGACACAAAACCTCAGCCTTATTGCAGCAAGATATAGCCAAACACTCGACTGAAACATCTTCACGATGCTGTTTTTGTTCCATTGTGAGTAAACGCGGCACCCATCTTGCGCATAGCTTTCTCATGTCTAAATTTTCAGTGAGTATGCGATGTACAGCACTTTTTGAAATGCTTATGATGTCTGCTAGCTCGCGCACTCAGTCGACGGTCATCCAATACCATTCTGTAAATTTTGCTCACAATTTCTGGCGTGGTCACCTCATTTGGTCGACCGCTGCGATGTAAGCTACTGCGGCCTCGCTTAAACTTTATCACCCAATATTTTACTGTTGTAAACGAAGGAGCAGACTCCCCTGGAGTAGAATCTAGCACAGCTCTAATATTGGTTGTTTTAAGACCTTTCAAATGAAAGTATTGTATCACATAACGATGACCAGTCTGCTGCCAAACAATTACTAAACGACGTAGCATCATTAAACTTCAGACTTAAGCTTTATAAGGTTGGTAATTTCTACCACAGTCATTTGTTTGAAACAACAGTCACTCTCTATACATCAGGTTGGGTACTTCTGGGACTGCCCTCGTAATTTGACCGTATCTTTAAGTCTCCATGGCTCACTCGTCCAAACGAAGTTTGATTACCAATACACTGGGTTTTTTCTGTTGAACCTTCTACTTTATATCGCCTGAATTCAATTTATCATGTGGTGTGAGGCTGAGTAGGACGTGTTTGCATAAAACCATCATTCTTTGTGTAGGAGCTGCTGAACCTCGGGTATCTTATCTACGAAATGCATTTCAATATAACTATGCAATCTCCATATTTTATCCTGAAGATTCATCATTTAATTTGTTTGAACGGATCATTGGGCCAGCAGTATGACTAAGATCCCGTGGTGTACTCTTCACCGTAGTTGGGATTTGTTTGCTGTTTCGGCTGTTGGACTTCACTTTCCCCTCCGTGACTTTGCGCCCATACCATTTTTGATCTAGGGTTGATGTCCTCGCCGATCTCAATGATCCCCAATTTAGTTATCCATTCCGTCTTTTTAGAAATTAAAAAGTAGTTATGATGCTGCGTCTTTATTTCAACTGATGGCTGACTGAATGATCAAGAAGTAGGCTGTGCTTTTACACATGACCGTTAAAACTTTAGAGTTCACCTTTTATCCCAGGATTCAAATTTACCTCTGTGCGTCTTAGTATTTACGTAGCGGTATGTTCAGCAGCAAGGCTTGCAGCAGAGTATTATTTGCACCGATTTGTTGAGTAGGCCGCACGGTTTTCGGTCTCTGTGGAGTTAGCATCACATTGTTCTCAGCGCATCTACGATTGCCTTAATACATTTCTTTGGCTGACACCAGCATATCTTTCGTGTGGATTCCCGGCCAAGTCGGCCCGCTAGAAGTAATCATTCAGATGGCGTTGCTAAGGCTTTTTTATATCCTCCATGTGAATTAAATTGAGTTTTATTTATGGACGCTCTTTAACTACTATGCTCCTTAGCGTCCCATTCTATATTGGGCATGAAAGACCGGTAATTTCGCTCAAAGGCCTGTTTATCAGATTTGAGGTTCTTTTACGTGCTGTAAATCTACGACAGGGGACCACCGGCTTTACTTCTCTTCCAAAGGAAGCCATGCTAAGGATTTTACGCCCGAAAGAATCCATCGCCCTCCGCCGGGTTTGAACCCGCGACCTTGGGATCTAGAGGCTAGCACGGTACCACTAGTCCACGGAGAGCGACATCCTCCATGTGTTTTAGCTCTTCTGCACCTTGAGATGACTTTAGTGCTGTTTTGTGCCGTTGTGTTTTATGGCGCTGGAGTGATGAGGTGGTTCTGATATTAAAAGGGAAATCTTCGGTAAGTTAATTCCCTTTCTATCCCCTGGACTACATTTTGCCTGACTCCCGTTGCAAGACGTTTTCAGCCAGATTGCTTCTCATATACTACCATTTTAGTTACCTGCTACTTATTACCCTCTGACTCTGCACCTCTTTGCACTCATTGTAATGAGCTTTTGATGGTACAACATATTTCAATCCAGTGTCAGATTTTAGTGCAGCTGCGTCAGTGCTTGGAAATTCCAGCAACCATGTCCTAAGAGCTTTACGTTCTGCGGAGCGTGTATTGTTTTTATTTTCCTCAACGGTATGAGTCACTTTGTGTAATCCGGATACTTTGACCTTTTTAGCTCTTAATAGTATGGAGTCTATTTTTAACGGTATTCACTTTTCTGTTTGCGTCTAAGTGTATGATTCGTTGCCGGTCTTTTGGGTATACGTTCTGCTGATGGAGGTGCGTTTTCCTTCGGAATGATCAGGAGGGCAAGGAAGGCTCTCTTGCGTTCTATATCTTTTGGTTTCAGCTTACGCCTCTCGCCGTTCATCGCGTTTTCTTTTCTGGTCCTCACATACCCATGTTATCCATGCACAATTTCACGCCATCGTATTTATTTTTTGTCGTCCTTGCTCGCGTTAGTCAACAATACATGCTTGTCCATTTTTCTCTTTCATTTCCCATTTATTTTCTATTACAATGTCAATTATGCGCACTCTGAGGGACACCCGCACGCTTTACTGTGTAGCTGGTGGCTGGGTAATGGCATCCATCGCAGCACCTGCATCGTCATGTTTGGTTGCATTCGTTTCCGTTGTTCAAATACAGTCCCGTGGAAGGACCATTGCATGAGCTTCTAACTCCAGATGGTAATTCCGTCCCTCTGTCTTACACCGGATGTGTGATCATGGATTTAATTTGATATAGACAGGCCGCTTACATAAGATAGGTCAGTTCCCGTCCTGTTAGGACCTAAGATTGAAGTCGGTTGCAATGATGGAGGAATTTTCCCGCCTTGGGGACATTTAACATCAACCTTTCAAATAAACACCATAGCGTTTTCGAAAAGGAAGTAACGCTGCCATCATGTGATTGTTGCTTGGTAATTACGCATAAAGGAGAGGGTCAGTCTTTTCTCACTTGAACCCGTTTATTATATAAAACGGCACCGACAGATTAGCTGGAACAATAAAATCGTGCACGCGTTTGCGGAATGGCACTCTATTGGTAAAGACTTCTAGAGATAGATTAGGAGTGTAATATAAGCCACGTATCTCCACGGCTACCCTATTCGTGTGTAGAAATACCGCTTCCGGAACTCTTCAAGGGACGTGGTCACTATGCACATTCTTGGCATTCGTACGAAGAGCTTTTCGGTATTCTTGCTAACCTAGGAGTTACTTCCGTGCAACTAGTCCAGATGAAACGTGGCAATATATAAATACCCAAGGTAATCTTTTTGAGGACGTGAATATACCCAAAAGGATCAAAGCAGAATAGGAATGTATGCGCCATATTATATAAAATATCCGCTGGATGCTTTAAACGTAACGTTTCGGAGACAATTTCCCTGAAGGAGCACTTTTCCTATCTGTACGTCATATGTTAAGCCCAGTCAGTAGGGTAATTGTAGCTCTGCGGCTGTGTGCGTCAACAGCAGGAGAGCTAAGGCATCCTCGTTCTCAAACTGACCGCCTCACTTAAATGAAAAAGCCATCCAGGTACTCCGGAATAAGGATAAACTTTCCTTCACGGAAGCCGGTAAACGCCATTCATCTATCACTCCTGCGATTCGGTAGATTTAGTTTTTGTTGTCGTTTCGCCAGTATTGCTATACTACTCCCCACGCAGACATGACTACCACTTATCACACCAGCATCACATCGTCAACTTCCAGTTACATCACTAAGCCGACTGAAACCAGCTATTCAGTCACTGCGTATAAATCAAGCGTGGTTTCCATCAAGCCTCAACGTGGAGGTTTGAAACCTGTTACTTCTGGAGAATTTCTTGTAGGTTCTAGTATGTTGGAATGGCAAAAAGTAAATGCCGTGTTCTCAGAAGTCTAAATTGGAGGACGCTCCTGCTCAAGCCGTAATCGGTGAAGAGTCTCCGTGCAAGTTACCATGGCGAATCGATTTTTGGCTCTGGAATCGATCTCAATGCATGATGTCGTAGGTCCTACCTCCGACAATTCAGTGGATCATGACCAGATTTTACTGCCATCTCCAAGCCTCACATGAAAGAAGAAGTTTTCCTTGAACGGATACACTAATTAAAACGCTTATCTCTTACAAAATGACATGCTCTCGTTTAATATATGTGGTATACATGCGGATCGGACCTTCAACGCTTGTTGATGTTTTATTCCTTAATGTTTGGTTGTTTGTAGCACACTAAGCTCTGCCCTCGGGCTATCTTTTATACCCGTTACTATCCCCATTCCGGTGCGTTGCGAACTTGCACTGGAGGAAGGCACTCCTCCACAAGGAATATCATGCTCCTTATTCGGAACTACGTTTGTCATCAACCTCTCGTGCTTACTACTACAATATCAGCTGATGCTATTACATTAACAATACTGATTTTTGTTTCTATATTTCTACCTTCTACATTCCGCCTTCATCTCCCTTCGGCACTGACGACTTATACAGCTGGTGTCCAGTTTCTAGGGCCCAACCTTCTGTTGGACGATTTTAATGCCAACATCCCTTCAGGGATCTTCATTTCTAGATACGGTTTTTGTGCACCTGGTGTTCCAAGGTGCTCATAATGATTGCCATCCTCCTTCACCATTTGCTACAGACACTTCTCATCACTTAGTTTTAGCATTTTCCTCTCTATGGTTACTAGTTTCGTAGGTTCTGGTATCTTATAATTATTCATTCCTATCTCTCCAACAGGTCGCTCAGTGTTTGCTTTGTGAGTATAGATTTGGCGTACCCGTTGACACGAGCCTCTCATCACCATCCTCATCCTGTTGACACATTAGGATTGTGCCAGATTTTTAACACTATTATTAAAGTCACCTCATCTTCTGGGGTAACTCTCTTTATTAGGATCAAGTATGTTAGTTTTACAAAATGCTTCCTCACAAGCAGGAACTCTTTCTGCCTCCGTAGCCTTTTTAAAGGCTTAGGTGCAGCTTCCCTAACAATGTCGAAAACAGTAATAATGTCAGAAAACACATAGTATTGCGGGAATGAAGACAAAGAATTGGTGAAGAGCAAGAGTTTAAAGGTTTTGAAAATGTGGAAAATTATTTTAAAACGTGGAAAGTGCTTTAAAATGCTAATAACACTAAAATAATTCTCGCTTCTTAAACGTTTTCACAAATATCATGCAATATATTAAGCTGGAATGAAAATTAATATTATAGGAGTGTTTGTGCTTCACTAACTCCTAATGTGTCTCCAAGGTAAGCATTGTTTTATTCGATGTACGCTCCAGCAAGGTTTCAGATCCTGTAGGTGTAAGAACTTACAGGTTCGGACCATTTTTCCCAGTGTGTATGGGAGGGTTGGGGAAGATAAAATACTGATCTAGTTCACGCCAGGACGACTTCTGACGCATGTTACCTAAACAAGCAGCATAGGCAGAAGTAGATCGAAAACTGCACACCTCTAGTATCCCTATCGAAAGAAAAAGCATAAGCTGAGCCGGCCCGTACGGCTAATAGACGTTTACAATTCTTACCGGCGCGCTCATTCCGATGCCCCCCCACTTTTATCTTCTTTCTAATGGAACTTCTTCAGTACAATATAAGTTTTCTACGCATAACTAAAAGTTTTATTACGTTTTCATACACCGGTCATCCTTCTTTCAGGAGACTAAGTTGCTCCCTCCAAACACTTTTGCTGTCCGTGCAGGCAGTACGTCCTACAGATTTGTGTTTTCTCTACGGACCCTGTGAGCGCCTTCCATAGCCTTACGGCGATGTACACTTATCATTTTATTGTGCATGGTATCCAGGGTTGTGCCCACCTCCTTAACACTGTTGAATTAACTTATATTTTACTTGTGTTCTTGCTCACCTTAGCATGCCATAAATGAGGCTGTAGTTGGAGCTGCCTAGAGTGCAAATTTATCACCCTAGTATTTTAGCTTTTCAGTTCCAATGGACAATTTTAGGCATTCTCTACGGAGGATCATTCTTTCTTGTTGGTATGATGAATAGTCCTGTGTCCAGGGGAATAAATTATCGAATATTAAATAGTTTCCCTCTACCTGGGCAATGTCTTCCCGACCATCCCTTATACAGGAGTTTCTATGTTATCCCTTATGTGGCTTCGCATCGGACATTGTCATTTTTTGCCACCGTCATTTGTTGTACGGAGAGCACGCACTAGTGTGCCATCGTTATGGCGGGACTTTGCCGGAGTGTCAGCTTTTAGTCTTTATTCGTCTAACCTTGAGCATGGGTGATGCATCGCCCGGCATTTTGGCGGATGACTTGTAGTTGCAGAACGTGTTTTAATCGCTATTAGACGCAGCAATATACTTTTCAGCTTTTGACATGAGTTTGGGCTGATTTCTGAGTTTTAATGTGTTGTTTCAACTCCATTGCTTTTAGACTTGCATTCTGCACGCACTACCATATTGTGCTTTTATTCCTTTTAACTCTTATACACAATATTCATATTTTAATCCGCATGATATTTTGGACTGATGAATTTGCTGTACCGTATTTAAGTGTTGATTTGCGTTTTATATTTGATGTTGGGCGCTAATCACCTTTCTGGTTTTGTGCCCTAAAACCCCATTTTATTCATACCACCGCCCCTTTGAGATTCACCTAGAGCTCATAGATTTCTTTACACGGAGGCTGCTTTCTATTTTAGGAACCGGTGAATTCCCTTTTTCTAACTCTTCCAGTACTCTCTCACACTTGGATTTATTCTGAACAGCTTGAACACAGTTTTCAATGGAACGCCCTCTGTAATACTCCAGTGATCATTTACCTTGCGTCATGAGCTTACATTCTCGCCACCTTCCACCGTGACGTTTACCAACCTGGCAAATAAGAAAGGAGAACTTGTATCTTTATTCTAGCCTATCGGAATTCGAAGACCGCCGTTTCAAGATCTTGACTATGTACTAAATTGAAATTGAGTTTTATTTATGGACGCTCTTTACCTGCTGTGGTCCTTAGCGTCCCATTTTACATTGGGCATGAAAGACCGGTAATTTTGCTCAGAGGCCTTTTTATCAGGCTTGAGGTTCTTTTACGTGCCGTAAACCTACGACACGGGACAAGCGGCTATACTTTCCTTATGGAGGAAGCCATGCTAAGGATTTTTATGCCCGAAAAAATCCATCGTCCTCCGCCGAGTTATAACCCGCAACCTTGGGAACTACAGATTAGCATGGTAACCACTACATCACGGAGGACAACTTGGACCGTATACTGGATAACCTCATCATTTGCACTGCCGAATGTTCTATCTCACGGCTGTTCTTCCACCCAAGAGTTCATCGAATTCTTGGCGGATCGACGAAAGCTGGGTGCCTATTTATTCACGAAGGACTACGCTTCATGTACTTTGGCGCCAACCAACACTTGAAAAATCTACTCTCCTATACACAAATGCGCTCCAGTTCCGGACGCTTCATTCAGACCAGGAAGAAGGCATCTTGGAACTCATTTGTAGAGTCTCTTACTTGCTTCACGCCTTTGCCCTTGGAATGGGATAAGCTTTGCCGTGCGACTGACAAAGCGATGCAATCTGGAGTAGCCGATCTCAGTATAAACAATGACACCATAGTTAATGTCTTCACCTTGCTGACACTCTGGGATATTCCTTTGCGACTATCTCCAGTTCATCCAATTTCCATCCCAACTTTCGGTCTATTAAGAACCGGTTCCAACCGCATGAGCTCTTTTTTAAATCATCGTCCCAATATTAAAGTCTGAAAAGCATCTCATCTATCTTCCAGTTGTCGCAAGATATCCCTCAGTAATTGTATTTGCAAGGTGATGGAGTACATGTCAAACGGGCGATTGACTTTGTGGCTTGAATCCCAGAAACTGTTATGAACACGTAGTACAATTTTGTCGCTACAGTTTGACACGTGATCACTTAGTCTCATTATCCACGCACATCATGGACACATTCCTGAGTAGGAGTCTGACGTTTGAGTTTCATTTTTACCTCAACAACCCTTATAATATACCATGCAGAAACGGCAATTCTTGTACCCTCCATAAGTGGGGCAGTAAAGGTCGTCTTTCCGATGAAGCAGTTGAATCTCCAGTATCTTATAAGCGCGATGCTCTGTTGTGTGACTATGCATGCAGATTCTCTAGTCTACTCGGAAATCCGTCTTTTAATTTCCTTTTCAACGCTTCTTTGGACCGCCAGTACGCGACGAGCTCCCTGACTTTACTCCCTCCTGGTGTTAGTTTTCGTTTATTTCTTCAGCATTTGGATGTCCTTACTGACAACAGTTACCCAGAGAAAATCGATTTCCCCCTTGGCTCTGCGCCGAGACCCATGTAGATCTAGGTTTCATGTCCACACCGAAGTCAAATACCCCAAACTCGGTTATTCGTTTAGCATTTTAGAACATAAAGCGCATCTTGGAAAGTGGTATTCTATTTACACCGATGGATCGAAAAAATATCAGAGCGTAGGCTGATTTTATACTGATGACCGTCATAGACATATATTTCACCTTTTACCGCAGCCCTCGATATTTACGGTTAAGTTTTTAGTATTTAAGAAGCTCTTTTACACATACAACGGCAAGGCCTGCAGCAGTGCGTCATTTGCAGCGGCTGCTTGAGTGTACTACAGAGCCTTCGGTCTCTGTACAATTACCACACTCTTGTGTACCGCATCCAGGATTGCCTTTACTCGCTCGTTGTTCCTGATATTAGCGTGTTCGATGTGTACGTGACTGGTTACGTCCACCTACCAGGAAATGAGGCTGTAGAACCCATTGCCGAGGCAGCAATTTTGTCTCTCAGGTGTTTTAGCTCTTGCGTTTTTTCTAATGATTTAGCGGTGTTTTATGTAGTTTCATCCTATTGCGTTAGAGCGATGAATGGGCTGGTATTCAGTAGGATAAACTGCGGGAGTAAAGCTGTTTCCTGTCACGTGGAGTATCTCCTCGCACGCCTGTCGTCATGATGAGGTTATTTTAGCGAGACTGCGCATCGAGCGTTGCCATTTTGGTCACCGTCACGTATCACCCTGTGACCTTGTACCTCCTTGTGTTAATAACAAGCCACTGACGGTGCAAAGTGGTTTAATTCAGTTTCAGTATTCAGTTCCGTTATGTGTGTCCTTGGCCTTGGCAGAAACCATTTTCCAGATGCTGGCTGATACTTTAAGTGCTGTGGAAGGTGTATACCTGAGTTTTAATTGTCGCAGCGTTATCAGCCACCGCGTTTGATCTAGCTAACATTATCTTTTTGCATTTTATTATTTTGGCTTCTGGTTTTGACGCTTTTTTACGCTTTGTGTGTCAAAGCGTGTGCCGCTATTTGGCTATACTTCTGCAGTTGCCGACACTGTTATATCTAGGGTTTTATTCCTTGTTTTGTTATTTTAGATTTCAAGACTAGAACGCGTCATTTTATATCCAATTAGGGCGTTAGTGACCTCAGCAGTTATGCGCCCTAAAGCCTCGCTGCTTTTGCTATATGGCACCGATGGGGATGGCTAAAGCGGTAACATCTGTGGCCCGCACTCGGAAGATCCTGGGTTCTATTCCCGGTGACCGCCCACTCTGACCATGGAGTTTTTCGTGGTTTTCACCTCATCGCCATGGAGAATGTCGGGATGGTGTATTGTAACACGATTTTACCTTTCCCCCATTTCCTCTCATTTCGTCTTCATTTCACGTTTCGGGTGCTTTTTCAGGTTCTGCACTGCTGGCGGTGCTAGGTAGATGGTATGGATGCACGCGCCTAGGGAATATTTCTCCTCGTGAACGCCAGAGTGAGCTGTCTCGCCCATTAGGATCGCTGTGTGGACCTCCTGGGATCCGTCGCCACTATTGCCCGGATGTTGAAAGTAAAAATATTAGGGACTTCCGCGTATCTCTGTGAGCCTGTCTGGCTGCGGACTGGGACTTCCTACGTCTCCCTCATCTGCCTCCTGGGAGGTGTAGCCACAATAGATATAAAATGGTCGCAGTGCGCAGGTGTCCCCCTCCAGTAAACACATCCTACATCCTAGTATACGTTAGTTTATAAGAGATTTCACAAGGGAAAGTGAAGATCCGGAATTTGAATCTCGACCAGGATCCGAAATTTTCAAATGTGATTCACCTTAATAGTACAAAAATATAACATGTGGCGCCACAGACAGCGAAGGGCATGGCCTCACCAACCTAACTACTGGTCTCACGCCCATTTACGCTCAGAATAGGTGGGCGATCCTCCAACCGATATGAGGAGGTGATATGGCTAACATCACGCATTCCCCGGCCGGAAAGTTGCCATACCAGATCAGGACTGCTGACTATCGCAGCTCCTCACTTTTCTCAGTGAGCAAGGTACTTATAACCGGGACTTACGCACACCCATGAGTGGGATCGAAGCCGAGCACAATGCATAACTGGGAAAAACATCTGCGCGCCCAAAGTCCAAACTGCCACAGGGCTAAAGTATGTTTTACCTGCATAATGTGTGGTTAATCATAGCTATAGGTACGATAGAGATACTTGTTCTCCTTCACCTGCCTGCTGTATCTCTATCTGGGGTCGGAAGTCTGGCAGCTAACCCAGTGCTCGAAATTCACAGTAGCAAACTTTACGGCGACAGTTGTGTGTACACGGCCGTACAAATAAAGCCAGACTGCTCCCGGGACCAAGTCCCCCGACCCTGGGCAAAGGTGAGATTGTTACCTTTGGCGGAGAGGAGCATAACATGAATGAAAATGCTAGAGGGAAACAGCAGAGAGGTGAGGCGGAGAAGAGCAATGTATTCATGCCAAGGAGATCTCTAGCGCGATCACCAGATATGAAGGAAAAGGAAACTGAGAAAGAAGAGATGAAAAATGAGGATGTAGAAAATAACAAAAATGTAATGGCTGAACAGAAATATTTGTATATTGTGAGTACAATAAGTGAACTACAAATGATAATAGTGACTGATAGCAAAATGTTGCAAGGGAATAAACAAAAAGCTTTAAGTGCCTTAACAAAGTTAGCAGAACAAATGGAAATAATGAAGATTGAGAATATGAAGTTATCAACTGAAAATAGAACAATAAAGAAAATCAAATTATAAACACTAATGAGCTATGCTCAGGCAGTCGAGAAGCCTAAATTGCCGCAGAGTACGGCGAAAGTGGAACATAGCTTACAACGACAGATATATCTGGTTTTTATCACATCTGAAACAGAAGAAGCCATTGAGGAGGTGCAGTAAATAGTTTCAAGTAATTTGCAGCCCGTTAAAGAAAAAATTATAATAACACGATTTAGAGCGACTACAAAAACTGTAATAATTGAAACAGAAACGGCGGTGGATATTGATAACATTTTTAATATTAAAAACATAAAACGGAAAGATTTGAAAATTGAAAAGCCAAGGAAGCGAAATCCACTGGTCATATTATATGACGTATTTGTTGGAAGGAAAGAAGTAGATTTGAAAAGAATGCTCTATGAACAAAATTTTGAGAAAATGGAATGGGAGAATTTTGAGAAAAAGCTTCATTTTGGTTTTAAGACAGGACCAAGAAACAAAACAGTTGCACATCACGTATTAGAAGTACATCCACAGATCAGAGCAATAATGTTTAAAAGAGAAAAGACTTTTGGGGATTTTAAGTGGTGACAGCAGAAGATTACGTTCTTGTTGCACGATGTATGAAATGCCAAGAGCTCGGTCATGTGAAATATTTTGAGAGTAAAGTAGATGTTTGCTACCATTGTGGGGAACAGGGACACAGTAAAACCGATTGTATGAAGAATGAGCAGCCAGGGGTATGCGTTCCTTGTCAGAATAATAAGAAAAAGTGTAATGGAGGAAAATAGTGTAGCACTTATAAAATCTTTGGGAAAGAGTGATCCAAAGAACCGATTACGGATAATTATTTAAATTCTTATATTGTATGATGGATGTTGTTAAGAATATAAGATTTGGACAAATTAACGCACAAAACAGCAAGATGGTCATGTTGGAACTTAGGAAATTAATAGAATAGATGCAAATCGATATAATCTGAATACAAGAACCGCACACTTTTAAAGGAAAAGTGGTGTATATGCCAGTAAATGCGAGAATTGTCTTGGAAGTTGAAAATCCTAAAGTCGCAATCATTATAATGAACAAGGAGATACAGATTTTAAAAAATTCACAATTGTGTGACGAACACATGGTCTGTATAAAGATGACATACAGAGGATGAAGTAATATAGTACGTAACCAATATTATCAATATAAGGACGATATAGTGCAACATTTGGAGAAAACGAGGAACGTATTAGAGGACTACCTTAACAGCTCGATTATATTCACTATGGACGCCAACGCCAAATCTGCATTACGGTGGAGTAGGAATCCTGATAGTAAAGGTGACCTAGTGGAGGAACTTATACATACATATAATCTAACTATATTAAATACATCTAATAATCCTTATACTTTTAACAATCGGGCAGGAGCCCAGGAAAAGATACTACACTAATAAAGGGATATATTATAAAATATTTAAGTAATTGGCGAGTGACTGAAAACCAAGCAACTAGTGATCATAATTTAATACTTTTCTAATACGAAATTGTATTTGATGATCCATATACAACAATTGAAAAGAGAAATATTTACAATTATAAGAAAGCCAATTGGGAAAAACTAAAAGATAGATATGATCCACCAGATATAAATGATTTGGATACTGTGGATCATATGTTAACACAGAGGCTACAACGAGCCATGAGGAGTTCTTTACCATTAAATACTAAAAGAAACAGAATTAATGGACTTTGGAATGACAAACTATACAAGTTACGCAGAAAAGCAAGAAAGGCTAGAGGAATTTATCAGCGTTCTGTAATTGTAACAGAAAGAGACAGAAATCTAAGAATATATCTAGAAATCAAGCATAAATACAAACAGGAACTTGAAGAATCAAGGAAAATATCCTGGGATAATTTTGTAGAAGATAATTTAAATGATAATATATGGGGTGTACCCTACAAGATAACTATGGAAAAAATAAAAGCTCCAGAGTAGATATCGACCATTGAAAAAGAAGATGGCGAGCGAACCAAGACTTGGAGAGACTCGATTAATTATTTATTGGATAAACTTTTGCCAAAGGATAGCTTATTAAATGATAATGGTAATCATACAATATATAGATCCCTATTAAAAGAACCGTACATGGGAAAAAGATTGGTCTATCCGTTTGATAAAACTGAAGTAAGAGCAGCAATTAGGGAAGGAAAGGACAAAAAGTCAGCAGGACCAGACGGTATAGGATTTGAGGTAATTAAACATTTAGAAGATGAATTAGTCCAAGATCTGTGTAATTTATATAATGAATGCTTACACCTAGGAAGAATGCCATATTGTTGCATGGAGACCAATATTACCATTAAAAAGAAAGGGAAGCATAAGGATACTTCTAAGGTCAAGGCATATAGACCTATCTGTTTATTAAATACTCTAGAAAATGTGCAGGAGAAATTGCTTTATAAGAGGGTCAACGAATTCAGATTGATGATAGGTACATGCGAGAAGCAGTACGGTTTTAGAAAGAACAAATCTACAGAAGATGCCATTAATCAAGCTGTCAGAAGGGTCAATGAAAATGAAAATAAATACGTAATAGCAATTTTCTTCGACATACAAGAAGCCTTTGACAATCTCTGGTATCCAGAATTGTTTAGAATATTAAGAAAAAAGGATTACCCAAGTGCATATACAATAGTTTGAAGGATTATTGTACAGACCGCGAGTCAAAATACTGACAACGACTACAAGCATAAATAAAGATATAACAAAAGGGTGTCCACAAGTATCCATCTTGGGACCCTTGTTCTGGGACATAATGGCAGAATCTATTCTGGAAAAATTAGAGGAAATGGAAGAAGTATACGAAGTCATTGCATATGCCGATGACATTATGATAATGGTGGAAGCTAACAGTAGAGCCAAGGTAGAATATAAATCCAACATAATAGTGAATGTTTTGGACAGGTGGTGTGCGAGAGTGAAGTTGCAATAAGCTCCGAATAAATCCGCGTACATGTTATTAAAAGGGCAATTAAAAAGGGACACAATTATCAAAATCTATAACCACAACATCAGAAGAGGGAAGTCATGCAAATATTTAGCAATAGAACTCGATGAAAAGCTTTTTTATGATAAACACATGAAAAATACTAGAGTCAAGGTTGTCAATGTGGTCATGAAACTAGCAACAATAATTCGGAAGAGGTACCGTATACCCCTAGGGACTACAAAAATATATCATATCAGCTTCGTAGTAGGTATTATTGTATACGGGGCCAGTATATGGTCTTACAGATTAAGATTAAAGCGGAATATCAAGTTACTTAGGGGGACCCAACGTCAATAATTTAAGAAGCTGTGGGGCTTTTGGGACCACGTCAACAATGTCACTACTTGTAGCAATAGGAATATGACCCATTGATTTGATTATACGTTTAAGAGGAGCTACGTATTGGCTGAAGAGAAGAGAATACTGTAAAATAGAAGAAATTATCGGAACTCATTGCACTACGAAAAGTGAAATTATCAATTACCTACTATCAGAGTGGCAGTTAGAATGGCAAGAACTGCATGTAGGAAGAAGAACTTACAGAATATTTCCCGATATAAGAGAAAGGTTAAGGCTGCGATATATTAAACCTAAACAGGGATTACTACAATATTTAACAGGCCATGGACCATACAAAACTTATCTAAAGAGAATAGGAAGTAGTAACAGCGATAATTGCGAAATTTGTGGAATAAAAGAAACGCCGGATCATGTGGTTTTTGAATATCCGAGGAATGAAGAAGACTTAAAAGAAGAAAAATTGAAATTTCAAGGGCGAAGAATCTGGGATATCATAAGAAATCAAGATATGTATAAAAATTTAGAAGCATTAACGTAATTAGTATCAACAAGAGCTGCGGAAGAATACTCACAACGAGGAAATAAGAAGGTTACTAATGGAAGGAAGAAAGATCAACCGCAAGCTCCATCACAAAGGATATTAAGACAGAGGAATGTTTTACATGCCAATCCGTAAACAAAAGAAAAGTACACTAGATAACTGGAAGTTTGGAAGCTGTGATTCAAGAAGAATAAGACCTAGAAGAAATTTTAAATAAAACCAATAAGGATTATATGAACAGGGTAATAGTAGAGAGAGAATATAAAGAAGGAGAAATAACATCATTATACGATTTGATATATTGACCTCTTCCACTGAAGCCGACATTTAAGGATAATGAATTGTGATAAAGGATACATTTGATTACTAGTAACTGATAAAAACGAATAGAAAATGGATAGGTATCAGTCTTTTAGGGAAGAATTTGATTAGTCTTCCTTATTCCCAAGTGGATAAATTATCTAGAGTTTAGGTTTGATAATTTAAGTTTGTTTCAGGTTTGAAGTTTAGTTTACAACGAGAAATAGAAGGATTTATTTTGTTTTTGTGAAGAAGGGATTTTAGTATATTTTGAGTTAAAGACTGTTTTAGGAGAAACACAGAAGCAGGATATGAAAGACTACTGATAATTCAGTAACCTGTAGTATAGATATTAAATATTTTGTTAGTGATAGTAGATTCTGCAACATATTAAAACATATATTCGCAAACTTTGATTAAAGAAAATAATGAACAGAATATGCATTATTCAGGTCAGGTATAGACTCCAGAAGCCTCACTTTGAGCTACGCAGAGTATATATATATTTATTTTGTTATATTTTTTATTTTTTATTTTTTATTAGTTTATAAATTTTTTGTATCTTTATCTTCTCTACCACCTACCCAGCACGTAGATGAAGTATTGCTTAACATCTAAAAATTCGATATGGAAATTTCACCGATAATACATGTTTGAGACTTACTTAATAAACATAATTTTTAGAAAAATGTTCTTGTGTTCTTGTTTGCAGGTGTGTATGCGTGTTGAACAGCATAACTAAAATACGAATACCTAATTTGATAGATAAATTCACTACCTTCCTACCAACCCAAACCCCGTTTATATACAAAATATTTCTTTATTTTAGATTTTCTCAAAAGTGGCTCTATGATGCTGATTAAAATACTGTATATTTAGGGTATTTACAGAACAAATAAAATGTATATCTGAAATTTTCTGGGAACATTACTCTTCACCGGAAAGAATTTTGTATAATTGGTAAATCCTAAGACAAATACAAACCTTACTACACAGAAAGTGTGGATCTTATTTCAAATAAATTTGTTGTAGAATCAGCCATTTGCAAGGTATCGTTATTGTTTGTTTGAACCTTTCAATACGTTGTTGTTTTCAGTTGTTTTCTCCCGCGGCCATCGAAAAAGTATGCAGTTTCATGGTCAGTACATAGGGACCTGTCCTTTGATATTTGACTATAGTTTTCGTTTCCTGTATCCACCTAGTACCTACAACGAAATGTGCCATACAACTGCTTCTGTAAACGTTTAGCGCAGTTAATATGAAGTGGATATAAAATAAGTTTTTGTGAGAATTCTTTGTAAAAGGTGTATTTTGGGAGGTCCCGAGGTCGATTCCAGTGATGGCCCACTTTGACGCATGAGGTTTTCGGTTTTTTTTCCGTAGTCAGGCGAATGCTGAAGTGGCTTCCTTTAGCCCCCGAATTTCTTGTCCCTCCATTTCGTTCCATTCACCATTTCATTCATCCTTCACATCTCTAGGTCTCTTTCAGGGTTGCATGTATTGTGGATGGTAATTCGGTGCGGCGTGGTAGGGAAAACGATGCTCTTTGTGGAGCTTTCTCTCCATCCCTCAGTTTTCGGCTGGTTGCCGGGAGTGAACGGTCCGCCCCTTTGGAGAGGGATGTTGGACCCTCTGTGCGGAGCAGGGGCCTGTCCGACTGCCGGGAAATCTCAGTTTGGAATCTGTAGGCACCATGTCATTGCTGTGCCATCACTCCTAGTTCCGGCCGCCCTGTGTCTCCTTGCACATTCTCCTCCCTCGCGGGGGCGCCACCTTGTGTAGCATTGATTCAATATCCTCACTGGAGCAGCGCTGAGACCCCTCCGATAATACTCAGGGAAAACAGGATATATTAAGCTTCACTGGGATGACGTACATACTAAATATTTTAACAACATTGTAACTATAATAATAATTATTTTTTTATTATTTGACCATTAATTCCGAAATCTTTACCTCAGCCACAAAAGGTAGTACGTGGACAAAGTAAGGTGCAGCGAAATTAAGTCTTCAGCATGAAGCAGAACGTGCTGTTAAAGAAATGTAAATCTTAATTTCTTAATGACTTTGATTATAGAATTAGCATGTTAATTCTTTCCTGTTGCCATTGTTCTAATAAGCACACATTTGACGGATGAACTGCTCACTACTACGCTATGTGCTGATACTCGATACGGCCGCTATTACTGGTGTGCAGGTTGCAATGCTCTTCAATATCTTCGCTTCGCATTATCCTACACTAGATGACCAGACGTGCTGATTTCGCTGGACATGTCCTGTTTTTTGTTAGTATTTTGTGAAAGTCTGACTGGCTTTTTATGATAAAGCCAAAAGTTCGGCTTTCTGCCTTCCAACAACATAGTGCAACAAATGTTTAAATACAGTATACATGGTGGACCATTTAAGTTGAGACTGTACAATATCTCCAAATCGTGGTTCAAATCCCGGCCATGGCATTGAATTCTTCAATCGTCAGATTCTACGTCTCCAACCTTGTCCAACACACGGCTTGTATGAAAGAACAATTAATTCCAATTTCACAACTACACTGGTGTGCAAAACTTAAGGACGAAAGTAATCTTCGCATGCTGTAACACTGCCAAGTAACATAGCTCAATGAAACTTGAACCATACACAGAGGGAACTGCTACGGTATGCTACAGTAGGCAACTAAACGGAATATGCAGTGAGACGAACAGAAATGCCACTTTTATTCATAGACCATAAGCTACACTAAAGTCAATTCGACATATGATGGTTCTCTATATTTACAGAAACGGATACATGTGCTTAAAAGGGTGTATGATTACCACGGACAGCAATGCATGCTCTGCATCGTGCTCCCATGCTGGCCACAAGGTTGGTAAGCAGTTCTTGTGGTAGGGCGTTCCATTCCTCCACCAGCGCTGTTGAGAACTGTTGGATGGTCGTTGGTGCATGTATATGTGCTGCAATGCGTCTCCCCAAAGGATTCCACACACGTTCGATGGGATTTAAATCGGGGGAATGGGCAGGCCAGTCCATTCGCCGAATATCCTCTCGTCCTAAGAGATCCTCCACCTGCGCTGTTCGTTGCGGTCGCGCATTGTCATCCATAAAAATGAAGTCAGGACCGACTGCACCCTTGAAAAGACGCACATGGGGAAGGAGTACAGTATCACAAAAACGTTGACCAGTGAGCGTACCGTGTTAAAAGTTTTGGAGGTCGCACTGACATGCAACATTATGCCTCCCCAAACCATAACATCCGGACCACCAAAACGATCATGTTCAAGGATGTTTCTGGGTTCATTACGTGTTCCTACCTGTAAGGGGATATACCATATATATAAGAATTGTACATAGTAATAGTACAATTCACCAAGAAGCAAGTTAAAATAGTTAATAACCAAGAATTGTACAAAGCAGATTGTAAGAGACGAGTGAGCTAGCAAATTCGAGGTAAAAGATAATTCTAGGTAGAGCCCACCTTTCACCAAGCTAATGAACAGGGAGCCGGTAGCGGTAAGGAGAAATAGAAAGAGGCAGATAGAGAAAAGACAGAGACGGAGATATTGAATCCGCTTCCTGACGCGTCATGGGGACGCGTATGCGCAAAACTTTGGAGTAGAATATTCTCAAACATGTTATGGTAACGCGGTCTGAGGACGAATTAGAAATGTCGTTACATTTTGAGGCGCGGAGGTAAGCGTCACTAGGCTTAGGTATATAAAGGGAAACAAAGCCCAGGGTTTCACTCTCTTCTAGAATCTTGTGAACTCAAAGTGCTACGCTCTGGATGAAAAATGTACGTGTGTGCATATGGGTGGGAAGACGTGTGCAGTTAGTTTAAGCTCCTGATCAAATAGTGGGATTGGTGTAATGGGAAATGCTAGCCACCCGTAAAATATTTGATTTGATAATAAACCACATTTATTAAGGGAAATGCAGTATATTTTAGTTTGCCTCACCTACGATAACCCTGAGACTCAAGAATTAGCCATATAGGTAAAGATTAGGAATGGTAAACACAGCCACCGATGAGCAGCAATAGTCGCGGGCAAGAACACTGCAGCAGACAGCATCAACCAGAGGAACGACGCTTTCCAGATGCAACTGAACTACGATTTCCCGCTACAAATGACACCCAACGACCTTTACCCGCTACAAATGGCGCCAACGTGGTTTCAGTAAAGGAGGCACCACCCACGCAGTCAAGGAGTTAACGCACATCAGCTTGAAAAGGGTCAACACCCACGCAACTAGACTTTTAAGAACTTCAAGTTTACAAAGTGTAACGTACCAAAATATAATTTTTAAGTTTATATCAGTCACAATTGTTAAGTGTTAAAATTGCATTTCGCTCAGGAGTAACAAAATTTTAATCATGGCCTAAAAACCCAATGCTGACACCCAAGTTGAAGGAGAAGCCAGTGCTCCACCTCTGGGCCAGCATAATAATCACACACAACCTGAGTTACATACTATTGCAACTCAAAACATACAAGATGACGTAACAATTAATGTAGTAGAATCCGGACACAGCTCCGCCAATTTAATGCAGTTGCTGCATTTCATGCTCACCTCAACATTGAGAGAGTCGAATAGACAATTACAGGAACAAATCTCAACGAATAATTAGCAGGTACAGGAAATGTTCGTTTCTAGCAATCAGCTACTACACAATGTACAGTAAATGTTAGTTTCTAGTAAGCAACAATTACAGGAACAAACCACAATGAATAATCAGCAGGTATAGGAAATGTTAGTTTCTAGTAAGCAACAATCACAGGAAAAAATCACAACGAATAATCAGCATGTACAAGGAATGCTAGAACAAATTAGCTTAGGACAGGCAAATATTCAAACAGAGGTTTTAACATTAAAACAGAAGTTGCAAGTAAGTAAAGGTGAAATAGCCACTTTATCCGAATTTGTCATTTCACAGGTAGAAACATTAACTGCTAATAATGAGAGGATGCAATACCAGTTAGGGCAGGTAAAAGAAACATTAGCACAAAGCCAACATGCATTGGTAAACAGGATAGATTCGGAACTCACAGCCGTTAAGAAAGCGGTAACTGCTTCTCAGGTAGCAAATTCGCAAGAAATTAATGAACTTAGAAATGTTGTACAAACAATGAATGCAGTGCATGATAGAGAAATTAACGAACTAAGGAATTCTGTCCAAAGATTAGAACTGGAACCTACCGCAAGTCAAAGTTCACCTAGCGAATGCCAAAGATCGGCAGACCCCGGCAGCACTCCATTGTTACCGGGCGAAGTCTCCAACAATTTACATAACGAATGTAATTATGATGTGTACGCTATAAGTGTAAGGCCACCGGTCACCTGCTCTCATAATACCAATAACTTAAATTATCACTTGTTAAATGATTTGTCACCCCATATTTGATGAAGTAAAAGATCACCCACAGGAAGTAATTAGTGAATTGGAACAATACTTTAGGTTAAAAGCCACTCCAGAGGAAGTAACATTAATTTTTGTAAGAAAATGCTTAAAAGGGCGTACACTGAACTGACTGCGTCTCACGTTGGGAGATTCTTTGTCGTACAGTGAATTTAAATAGGTTTTTCTATTACGTTACTGGGGACCAACATAGGTTAACAAAGTAAGACTATAGCTCAACAATGGCCGCTATGATCAGAATATTCACGGCAGCTTGATTGATTGTGTACACAAATTGGCACAAAATAGCAAAAAATAGAGTCCACACTGTTAGACACAGAAGTGATTGTTCTACCCATCAACCATCTTGACCCACAAATACGGAATGATTTAAGTATTGCCAAACCACAAACGATGTCAAAAATGCTGGAGCTCATCACAGCTTTCGACCAGAAGCCCAGCACAAGAAACACGTGGCAAACACAACAGAGCAACTATCCACAAGATGGCCGACAATTACCGTTTTCGGGGACCTGGGGCAAGAGCCCCTCACTACAACAATGAACGGCACCCGACGTCACCAAAGACAAGGAATAGATTCCAGCTACCACGATACTAGAGAAGACAGCAGCCATATTAACATAACAGACAACAGAGGCCACACGGAAGAGGACACATCAATAATATCCGCTACACAGGGCGTAGCCATTATCACCAAGACAACCGCAACAATGGAGGCAGAAACTAGCCTGACCAAAACATGCACCAAGGAAACCGTGACAGACGCCGGAGATATTCCAATGGATTAGGGGGACACAATCCGGTACCCTCACAGATTATCGAAAACACGAACATTGGGAGAAGAAGGGGATCAAACCCGGAATTGAACAATGAACATCCAAGCACAAGCAATAATCAGAATCCGGGAAACCAATCCCAGGTGTTTGCAGGGGCCAGGTAAACACCTTATACCCGTTGACAGAAAAAAATCGTCAAACTCAGTGCCCATTGCTTCCATACAAAAGTGCAACAATGGTGAAGGATACAACAATACTTACAAGAGGATAGAAAATAAAGAAAACAATGAATCGTCGATAATTATAGTGGATATAATGGATATCACCACAACAGTACTCTTAGATACTGGTGCAAATATTTCTGTGTGTTCTGAGGGTTATTTCCAACAATTGTTGAATGGAAAAATCAAAGTCATGTCGCTACCCATTAAAAATGTTTATTGTACTTTGGCAATATCAAAAAGGGAAGAAAGGGTAAAGCACCAAGCCATGTGTTCCATAAAAATAGGAAAGAAAAGTTCAATGTTAATTTTCTTGATTGTGCCACGACTGCAACTAAGAGTGATTATTGGTGCAGACTGTTTTTATGCTTGGGGAGCCATCATCAATTTTGAAGAAAGACGTCTATCATTGGAACAGGGAACTATTCAAGCACCGTTAAACAAAGAAGATTTAAATAGAAACAGCAGTCCCACCGAGGAAGAACAACAACTGCAAGAGGAAGAATTTTGTGGAAACAATCACGGTACAAGAAGAATTCATGATCGACATTATCAATGTGAATGAGAAATCACAGAACGTTACTGCAGAAGGCGAGAATTGCGAAGAGGCACTTTATGTTCACACGCAAACTATTAACGGAGAGTCGGAACACTTTGACCTGCATATGTTGCATGCCGATCGACCGCCAAGTGAGCAATAACCGGTCCAGGCTCCTCATCAAAAGGTGTTGACAGCCGACAAAGACCTTGCGGCTCAGATAAGGCACACAGTAACAGCGGCACAAGATCTGTCGGATCACCAAAGAAAAAGGTTATCACTTCTACTTGGAAGAACAAGTAAGTTTTTTCATCGCAACCAGGACGTTGTTCAGCCCTCGCACATTCTTTTGAAGTCAAACCAATTGCCCCATATACTCATAAGTGCCGTAACCTACCCTTTGCGATAAGGGAACAGGCTGATGATGTTATCGCAGAAATAATCAATAATGATATAATACAACTCTCCAATTCAAAATATACCAAGCCATGTTGTTGGGTTAGAAAGCCAAATGGCAAATTACGTATGACCTTAGACGCCAGGAAGATAAATTCAGTCACACTGCTCTACCATTTCTGAACTGAAAGTATCGATCAATTACTGGCGCGTGTAAAAAGCGGAAAATGTGTTTCAAGTATAGATCTATACAAGCTTTCTGGCAGATTCGCTACAAACGAAAACTTAAGACAACTTATAGGCTTCCTCCACAAGAGTAAAATATTTTCTTTCAAAGTCGTCCCCTTCGGTTTATCCATAAGCAGTGCAGCACTGGTACGAGCAGTCCATTCCATGTTTGGTGAAACTACGGTCAACTTTGCTATACAGTATGTACGACTTTTTGATTTACGACTCTGATATTGACCAACACATACGCCATATTGATTATGTCTTATCCACTTTAAAGAACTATGAGGTGACAGTAAATATTAAAATATGTCGCTTCTTTGTCAATGAAACAAAATTTCTGGGATGCATTATATCCAAAGACGGCATAAAGCCGAATCCAGAACGAATAGAAAGCATACGCCAGATACCCGAGCCCGGGAACTTGAAACAACTCAGAAGATTCTTCGGCATCGTCCAATACCAAAGTAAATTTCTAATAAACTTCGCCAAGGAAGCAGCGCCACTCAGAAAACTTCTGCAGAAAAACATAAAATGGACCTGGAAAGCAGAAGAAAACTATGCATTCCAAAGAATTAAAGACTTGTTTGCTCAAACAGTACTATTAGAAAGACCAATAGACGGCGTGCCCTTCCACGTTTATTCAGATACCAGTGTGGGAGGTTATGGAAGTGTATTATGCCAGATTGATAGAGAGGACAATATGCACGTCATTGTCACTGCATCAACAGGACTGACAACAACAGAAACAAACGCCGATGTCAGTGAAATGGAAATTGGGGTCATATACTTCTCCTTGTGGAAATTTAAGCAGTATGTTTACAAATGCAAGATAATAATACACACGGATCACATAAGCCTAGAATTTATCAAACAATGTAAACTAACCAGTAGCAAGATTTCACGCTACATCCACGAAATTTTTTCTTACGATGTGGATCTAATACACATACCAGGGGTCGTTAACGTTTTCAGTGATGTGCTATCTCGACTCCCGCGGTGCAACTCGTTACCGGAGAACAACAGCAGGCAATTCCACGAGATTAAAATTATAACCTTACAGACCGAGAGTAAACAAAGTATCACAGAAGCCGTAAGAGACATAACATTGTGACAGGAGAACGATGAAGATACAAGAAAACTATTACAAACGGCACCAGAGATAACAGGGAACCCTACAGCCACAATTGGCAAACATAAAAACGTACTATATAAATTACATGGTGATCCACCGAAGTGGAAAGCTTACATACCAAAAACATTCGAACAATTATTCATAGCCGCATTCCACCAGTCGCTCGTCCATGTTGGATCAGAGCGCACAGCATTAAACATTATAGAACATTTTTGTGTGAAGAAATTACACCAAAAAGTCAGAAAAATGATATCAACCTGCAAACTGTGCCAATTGGCCAAACCTATAAACGTGAAGTTTGACACACAGATGCAGTCAGTAATCAGGGAACAACCAAGAATGCTGATCTCCATGGACACACACGGTCCGTTACCAACCAACAAATTTGGTACAAAATTAATTCTAGTATTTTTAGACGTTTTTTCGTAGCACACGAAAATATATCCAATAAAGGACATCACAGCCAGGACGTGTGCCAGAAAGTTACTAAATGATTACATTCCGGAGTGTGGAATGATAAGCTCCCTCTTATGTGACAATGCTACGGCTCACAGGAGTAAGGTATTTACAAGGCGCTAAACGACAAAGGGATAAAATTGTACCACAGTTCCAATTATTAACCACAAGGGAATATGTCAGAGCGCATTCTAAGGGATATTGCCGGTTAATTCAGAATTTTGAATCACAAACGTCACACAGGATGGCAAGACCATTGCAAAAATATTGAGTTTTGTCATCAATAACTCGGTGAACGCCACTACAGGCTACGGGCCGGTTCAACTACAATTTGGAAGAAAACCGGAACCCATACTTAAGAGCACACCGAAAACCATACCAAAGGGACTGGAGGAAACAACGCTGGAACAATGCCAGAAAGCCCTGGAAAGAATTCGGAAACAGGCAGACTAGAGAAGCAACTCAGCTAAAAGGCACCGGAAGAAGTGGACAACAAAACTTGGAGATCTGCTTCTCGTCAGGAATAAGAAGAAATCGTCAGCCTGGAACAAGGAATATCATCGAATGTATCTACATTACAGAGGGCCAGCGGAGATAACATTCCAGTTTGGCCCACACACTTACCAATTAAAGGGTGTAGATTATAACAAAATTTGGGAAACCTATCATCGGCAATTATTAAAACATAAATAATTTGTTCCAACGCGCTGAACTTTCATAAAAGGTATTATAATTTGTGTACATATAGTAATACTATTTAGGGTATATTTTATGTATAATGTCATTGATCACTTTTTGACCGGTCACCGATTATTTAGAAGTAGTAAATTCGCCACGGGCGGGAGAAAAGAATTTGTGAGGAAAATTAGTAACAAGAAAATTAAACAAATATTTATGCTCGTTTGTGTATGAAAGCAACTTTGGCTCTTGCAAACAATAACTTAACATGTAAATTCATTTATAAATTGTACAATGGATTTAATATCTCAAGTGTAAGGATTCATTCAAATAATTCGTATGTCTTGATAGCTAAAGAAGGGACAACAGTAAATTTAATGCACTATGAAAAATGTTTGTAAAATCCAACAAAAATAATAAAATACAATTTTAGGTTTAATTGAGAATAGTTAAAACTTCTTTTTCTTATGTTACAACCAAGATTTGCGGTTAATGTCTCATCAGAGAGCAGGCACCGCGGCCGACACTATAGCATCTTAGTTAGTTACAAAAACATTGTAATTAGTAGTAAGTAGTGCACAAAATATGCGTGTGCAGTGACCTAAAATGCAGGCGACCAAAGGGCTAGTGCAAGTGAATAAGTGAAATAGTGACAAACAGCCCAAAGTACCAGTTTTTGGTTAAGTGGGAACAGCAAACTAAAGTGAAACCAACTCCGAAAACGAAGAACGAAAATTGTATATTTTTCTGTCTCTTTTCCTTGTGCTACGAAAACAGAACACAGACAATCACCAGTTGTGCTGGACACTCAAAAACAATATGAAGCTGCTTCACATTACAGCCCATTAGATGGTAAATGTCTATAAAATTGTACATACTTGTTATTCCTTCTTTTATTGTTACTTTTAAGCAGATTTTTAGTGTATTGTGCATGTATCATGTTTTGTTTGGGGACATTCATCTATGTTCCAAAAATGTCCATGCTGGAATTTTAGCAACATAGCTGCGGGGCATTTGTAAGGGGATATACCACACACACATTATATATATATATATATATATATATAAGAATTGTTATAGTAATAATATAATTCACCAAGAAACATGTTAAATATTTAACAACCAAGAATTGTAAAAAGCAGATTGTAAGAGAAGGGTGAGCTAGCAAATTCCAGGTAAAAGATAATTCTATGTAGAAGCCACCTTTCACCAAGCTAATGAACAGGGAGCCGGTAGCGGTGAGGAGAAATAGAAAGAGTCAGATAGAGAAAAGACAGAGACGGAGATATTGAATCCGATTCTTGATGCGTCATGGGGACGCGTATGCGCAAAGCTTTGGAGCAGAATATTCTCTTACATGTTAAAATAACGCAGTCTCAGGACCAATTAGAAATTTCGTTACATTTTCAGGCGCGGATGTAAGCGTCACTAGGCTTAGGTATATAAAGGGAAACAAAGCCCCAGATTTTCACTCTCTTTTAGAATCTCGTCGACACAAAGTGCTACGCTCTGGACGAAAAATGCACGTGCGTGCATATGGGTGGGAAGATGTGTGCAGTTCGTTTAGATTCCTGATTTATTCAAATAGTGGGATTGGTATAATGGAAAACGCTAGCCACCCATAAAATGTTTGATGTGATAATAAACCACGTTTAGTAAGGGAAATGCAGTATATTTTAATTTGCCTCACCTACGATAACCCTGAGACCCAAGGATTAGCCATATAGGTAAGATTAGGAATGGTAAGCACAGCCACCGACGAGCAGCAATTGCCGAGGACAAGAACACTGCAGCAGACAGCATCAACCAGAGGAACGACGCTTTCCAGATGCAATTGATCAACGATTTCCCGCTACAAATGGCACCCAACGACCTTTTCCCGCTACAAACCTCTCGTCAGATGAGGGTACTTCGAGAGTCACTACTTAGACTAAATCTTCTCTCAACCGAGAAGAGCACGCGGCCCCATTCCTCGTCGTCCAATTTTGATGCTTTTGGGACTATCGCAAACGGTGCCGCCGATGTGCGGATGTCAATGGAACACAACGTACTGGCCTTCGGACAAAGAGACCACTTCTGTGTAGTCACCATGCCACTGTGTATGGTGAGATTGCCTGCCTAGCTGTTCTGTTAAATGTGGTTGCAATTGCACCCGCTGTTTGGCTTGGATCCCTTCTTGCCTGTTGCACACTGTAGCGGTCATCTGCTGCTGTAGCTGAGCGTGGTCAACCACCACCTCTCCTTGGGACAGCAGTGCCTGTGGTTTGCAAGGTTCCCCATGCACGTGAAACAATGCTGTGAACAATTTCAAACTCCTGAGTAACACTCGTCACACTTCGTCCTTATTCCAGTTTCCCGATGATTCTTCCCCGTGTAAAGTCATCCAAATGGTGTCTACGGGCAATGTTGCAATGAAGAACACCACTACAGTGCACCGTAACAGCTCGCTAATTGCCACACACTGCCTTGTTCTGTTTCGCCAACTGCGCCGTGTTGCGGAACCAGACCCATTTGGCACTATAGGCTCGATACACTCACGCCATGTGACGTCCAGCTTTCTGTGTACGTGTGAGAGACCTCTGGCAACATGCTCCCGCACCTTCATCTACTTCCACCAAGTAGTTCATTTGTTATGTTACTTTACCCATCTTGTCCTTAGGTTTTGCACAACAGTGTATTTGTTGAAACACACAAAGATACTTACGGGACATTACCTTTACTCAGAAGTATGATTAAGAAATTGTATGATTAATAGCAAGCAATAGGTAGCGTTGGTACTGTATTTTCATGTTACTTTAATTGCCTAAGTGAATAAATGGAATTTAGTGTGTTCTCAGGCTTTTTTTTAAGTTTACTGCTTTTCTTCTTTTAAATGTCCTGCTTTTGAAAACTTTGATCTGATCTCCCTATCCTGAAGTAATACATCCTTGCTGAGTCAGCAACTCTTAAAGAGTGAATGAGTTTGCCTCTCTGTCCAATGGCAAAAAGCAGAAGTCACCGCTCTAAGGGATGCTCTTCCGCATCCTTATACTAACAGTTTACTGACTATAACTCGTATAATCAAGGTGCACCACGGCATGCTATACACGAAATGCGGGTAACTTAAATTCTTCTAACGAGTAGCCATCGTCAATATCTGGTAAACAGGTAAACTTTAAGGTATATACAAACAATAACGTTTGTGCCAAAGCAAGATTCTGATATAGCTTTATTTAGGGTTTTATACTTGGACATACTTTACAGAGCTGAAAAGGTCATTGAGATTTCAACAGAAACATTACGGCTCCCTAGACCCAAAAAGTGTGTTTGGTAAGCGTTTAACGGGTGTGCACGCATGTGTGTGTATGTGTGACCTATAAAAGTCAGAAAATACATACTATAAAGGGCGTAGGATGGATAAAGCATTACAAATTTACGTAAATAATTTTTCTTACACGAATTGATTCCAAATCAATAGTTGCTATATGTTTATTAAATGTATCTTATAAAATGAAATTACCTATGTAAATTATATATGCAATATATTGCTGTGGAAGCTGTGTCATATGGCAACTTGCGAAATCAAGCAGCTCCATTTTATCTTCTTTGAATAAATAAATGGTTGTGTTTTTTTCTGAACTTTTCTTCTTCTTCTTTAACCGATAATACTCCTCTTTGTAGGACTTACAAGGCAATGCCTTGGGTGAGTAGCCTATTGAGGAGCAAGCAAACTATAGGTCATATCATATTGTTGCACGCTTAATTTGAAGGGGCTTGAGGGCGTTACATTTGGGGAGCGTAAAAGAATTTAGGCTCAGCTGAGCACATAACTTGTAAAAGTATATAGTTTTAATAAAAGTGCATGAAATAGGGGACACAATGTCATGCAAGCAAACCGATCTGTTTACTGAGACTACAAATACTTAATGTAAGATTACTTTATTCAGCAAATGTAGAATCGTATGCCATGCCTGGGTGTGGGTGGTGTCCTGGGTAACCCATTCATTGGGTAGCGCCTCCGGCATACTCTTAATGATGCTTCCATCAAAACTGTCCTGCTCATTGATTTATGAAGGATCTTTTATACTATGGGTACTAGCCTCCACACAGGACATGGCGAAATATGGATAGGTAGCTTTTGCTGTTTAGTACTCATCAACTGCCCACACAAAATCAATGGGAATAAGCGGTGATAGGTTACACAGCTCTATACATCCTGTGTTGCACCATATGAAGTAATGACTTTAGAAAATAATTTAACTTAATCTGGCTCAAACGGCCCTCTGTCCGGGGTACTAAAGGAACACACTTCTACTGTATGTGGATAAGAAAAAATAAAAGAATGCTACAAGGTCACAAAATTATTACACAGGTTCAAACAAACAAAATGGCAATATTAACATCAGTGAGTAAAAGAAAAGGTCAAAAGGAAAACAATTAGATATAATGGGTGCTTGAGTATGTGTGAATACGTTGTTTATCATCCGGCGTTGAACTGCGGAACATAAGTTGGAGTAATCACTCGTGAAATTCTTCAATTGCTTTTAACGAGTGGCACACGCTATATATAGTTTCTTAAAATCTGCTGTGGAATATCAGTTGGTTAGCGATACGAGCCAAGCCGTATGCTGGAGTCCGCTTGCAAAGGAATAGTAAGTCTGACTGCATGGTGGCGTGTAGCGGTACAGGAAACTTAATTTCACTTGACAATCTGGAACAAAGTCTTTGGTTCACTGCTTAAGAGGGCCTGGGCACAGCATCAGCCTTTACGTACTGACGACCGTCACAACAGGCGTAAACCCATGTAGGAATATACGATCAATGCGATGTAGCGTTATCAATAAGGATAACCACAAAACAGGTAAGCCTATATGCAGGTTTGCTAAGTTGCATAATACTATGGCTTATCTCTGTAAGCCATCTGAAGCACTTGATGCCGATAGCTCACACACAACACTCATATTAGAAGGTAGCACCACACTCAAAACAAAAGAGCAGTGTTGGGCCTCATGACTCAAAAGGAGCACAATATACGCTTATTACAATGAGTAAAATAAAGTGACCTGTACCCATAGAGTAAAATGTATTGTATCAAAAACAAATATTATTAAAATTTAAAAAAACTTGATTCGAATGGTTAAAATCTAAACATGTTACAACAGTATATCATTAGATATCAAGAAAAAAATTTCAGAAATCAATGCTTGACATACACAAAATTATAAGAAAATAGACGTTGAATAAATACAGTAGTGCTTCATACGCGAAAACAAAGTGAGTACAATACAGTAAACTATATACGTTATTTATGCTTGATTAAATACATCATAAACATTATTTGAAAAGCTTACATGTACTCTTAAATTCCCAAATCCAATTTCAGATATTCGAAATTCTCAAAATCCATGACGTGCTTATTGAAGTAACTCCTTTAAAACTCAGCGACTAAAAAAAGCATTCTTTTGAATTTATCAATACTCGACTAAAATCAACAACAATGTGTTAACAAGCAACTCAGTATACAATCGTTTTTTGTTGTTGTGATTTTGGGTTTCTCAATTATTGTTATATAAATCGTAGGTATAGATGAGATGAGGGTTGTAGGTTAAGAACACCAAAGCTAACAGTGACATTTCAAAGTGGAAAAATGAAATTATAAACAACTGTTATTCCACAATTTACAGTTTTGTACCCAGAATGTACTCAACTTAAGAATTCATGTACCTACATTTCTGACATTTGGCAGGTAGGTTTTGGTATTCAGTAACAAAGCCAACATTCCGTTGGGGCAGATTTAAAAACAACATTCTACCGTAATTAAGCACCACAGATGCACACTTTTAGTTTCACCACATTTATAAAGTATAAATATATCTTCCTCTTTTCAAGTTAATTCAGCAGAAATCTCCCCCACAGAAAAATTCAAGCTTCTGAATAAGACTTTAGAAAAATCGTTTCAGAGAGACAGAGAGAGATATACAGAGAGAGATATTTCGAAGAGGTAAAAATAGGAAAAATGATGTTTTTATTAAGTTTTTTACATCTAACATAAGTGATACTACGTCTGCCAAATTAACGTATTTAATTTGCTTTTTTAAAAACGCAACCGTTATAATGCATTATCTGTTGTCATACATTCTCATCTAATTCCTTCCGTGAATGAGCATGTGTCTACTTTGCACTACTTATTAATTTTATTCGTATTTATTGAACACTAATCGTTAAATAGCTATTGCTAAACCCCCCGGATAAAATAGATCCAGAGTACTCCAAGAAGATTCGCCACAAGGATAACCTAATATTTAACATTAATCTCAACTAAGAATGCTTTAATTTCTCTGTTTCCCACATAACTGTTAAAACAATGGTCAAACGTTTCATTGTTTACAATAGACGGTGGGCGCTTGCACTACACTTGTTCAAATTATTCCTCCATATTACTTGTAAGTTATCTGTAAGAGACCATCAAGAGTACCCTAAGAGAAACAAACATTTGCTCCCCGCAAAAAACATACATAATACAAAAATCCAGGTTTAGCACATAACTGTTAAAACAATGGTCAAACATTTCATTGTTGCACTGCGCTTGTTCAAATTATTCCTCCATATTACTTGTAAGTTATCTCTAAGTAACCATCAAGCGTACCCTAAGAGAAACAAACATTTGCTCCCCGCAAGAAAAAGAATTCATCCATCCATCCGTCCGTCCGTCCGTCCATCCTTCCATCCGTCCATCCACCCATCCATCCACCCATCCATTCAGGTAACCTGTGGAGGTATATATGTCAACACATCAACAACAACAACAACACTAGAACCTTAGGAGTGTCCCATAAGTATTGCCAGTGTGAGTAATAAATCCATAAATAAATGCAAGGAATTAATCTAGAGAGCCGTTTCGGTATTCTACTCTATACTACGTAATATTTAATATTACCAAAATACTTTATGCCCTAAGAGACTAGAGTTAGGGAACGACTGTTACAAAGAAAATAAAGTGCATCTTCCACATCAAACATACTTAAAAAGTATCAAACAAATATATTAAAAATTGACTTCAGAGATTATATGCTCAATGAAATATCGTTGATGTTGTGTGAGGAGTAAATCGCTGTCATCCAAATACATATGCATCATGATGGTTAACTGCATTAACATTCCACCGGTAGTAATGAAAGAAAGTCATGAAAGGGCTGTGTTCAACTCCCGAGTATCTCAATAGGGAGTAGATGTAAACAATTGTAGCTCAAACTATACAATCTGTGAACAGAACTAAAAAGTAATTGAGAGCATGTTCCTTAACAGAAAAAGGTGATACTAAGTTTGGAATATAAAAAAAATAATATTTATATAATATCTTAAGTCAGACAGTGAAATTCTATTAAACTGTAGTATTACTACAAAATTCTTTCGAAGCTCAAATTGTTTCATTTACGTGTCTTGTGACTGGCGATTGCCACATCAGATAAACAAAAGGGAATGTAAAGTATTCAAAACGAGTTTAAAATAAATTGACAAGCGATGTTCATCTTCATAAAATAATGTGCCTAATTAGGTAAAGCAGGGAGAAAGAAAAAAAAACGATGTGGGTAAAAAGAGTAACAAATTTAGTGCATGTCCGTACTTCATTATACATACTGCCTGTACTTGAGGTGAACCCTAACGGATATCCAAAATAAGATAACATAAGTGTATCATTCTGCAGCTTTATTATATGTCTAAAGAAACAATTCCAGGAAGAATCCTGATTTTAAATATTCTGCTAAGCATTTTAAACCATAACAGATAAAAGAACTTTAGTTCTGTTTCTTAGGTGCTTAGGAGAGAGAGCGAGGGAAATGAAATGGGTCGTACATTAATTGTAGAATTTACTGCTAATTCGTCATAATTAGAGGACAATCACAAACCTCTAAGATCACGATGGGTAAATTAACACGTAAGCAATAACATTTAGCGCTTCAGCACACATAAATCAAGATAAGGTGGATGCTCTTAACTGCTTGCATAGTCACAATGATAACTGCAATAATTCAGATGGTTGTGTTATGTATACAACGTTTTCCCATAATTATCACACTATAGTATGGTGTGGTTTCAAAAAAAGAAAGTGAGGCTGAGAAAAGATGAAAATACCTGGGAAAAAACAACATACGGGATTTCAACAACAATCTTAACCAGTGCACAGCGTTATCAGTAAAGATAGAGAACACTCAGTGGCCACATCCTGTTACAAGACAACAATTTTACGGAACGCTCGTGCAAGCTCATGCTAATCTATACATGAGATAAGTCCTCTAATTGTTGCAGAGATGGAACATTTATACTTTGATGCTTAACATTACCATTTCCTCGTGTGGTTCAGCTAAAAAGTTCTGCTACTTAATCAATATATTATATCCTCCACTGCGTTGGAATCATGTGTAATAAGGGTAAAGCCGTTTCACATTTACGATTATATATTTGCGTTTAGTTTCCGTTGTCTAACATTAATTTACTGGGGAGAGCTTTTGTAATACTTCGAAAGGGCCGTGGAATCTATGAAGTAGCATGGGGCTTTCCTTTCTTATGTACCGGGGTAAAAAGTTTCACAAGCCGGACGGGGTGAAATGACAATGTGCGCCGCTATCCCAAAAGCGTTCTCTAGGCCATCCCTGAGTCATTGCCAGGAATGATCAGCCTGTCTATGCAAAAATATTTGGTACCACGTCGCCGCGGCATCCCCAAATAACAGGGGAGATGTACCTACTTTTTGTGTGCCTCCTCCCAGCGTTAACTTTGTCCACAGTTTCGAAAATTTTCAGGCACATTGAAACATTCTGGTCTGGTGTTCAACTAAATTTGCCTGGGTCTATGAAGGGTCGTGCGAAGGGTACACCAGATGCTACTGGGTTGTCAGCGGATAGGTTCCTAGTGTCAGGCATTATAAAGCATTCTGGAGACTCCAAAACTGTTAATTCACTGGCCTTACCGTCGGCGGGGACTTTACTAGGTCTGCTGCTGAGGGTGGCAGTTCTTGTGATGTCGAGGGATGGTTACTGTAAAGTAGTTGGGAATACTGTGGAGGAAGCCGACGTCCTGACCGTAGCTGAATGTTTGTCATGTACTCTGCGAGTGAGTCGAATACTCATAATAATTCTTGAGCGTCACCTTTGCTCTGGGAATAAAACTTATGATTCTTTTGCAAATATTATGTAATGACGTACATAGATTACGAGTTTTCCCATGAACAGGAGACCTACCTTCCTTTGCCATTAATTAGCGAATAATGCATAATATAACGTGAAGTGAAACAGTGTAACCAAGTCACTCCAAAATAAATGCACTTAAATTAACAATACAGTGATTTAAGCATGCACTATTCATTAGCAAGAAAACTCACACTATAACTCAGTAATTAGACGGATAGCTAGCTTACAGGCTCTTGTCAACACAGAGGCTGGGGAATTAACTCAAATCCCACGTAAACAGAAAAATGTAAGGCTCGCGCTCCACCACTATGTCGCACCCTTAATTTGAAGCGGGTTGAGGGCGTTGCTTTTGGGGAGCGTACTGGATTTAGATTCGGGTAACCACTCATGTTATCAAGACATAACTTATAAAAATATATAGCTTTACTAAAAATGAACGAAATAGTGAATACAGTAGTATGCAGATTTTTTGTATTCATCGTTTATCTCCGGTCTTTGTTATGACCTGTCCTTCTAAGGGCGCTAATGACTTAGAAGTTGAGCGCCCTTAAACACAAATCATCATCATCAATAGTATGCAAGCAAGCCGATCTGTTTCACTGAGGCTAGAAATACTTAGCTGAAATTTACCTTATTGAGCAGATTTAGAGTCGAGTGCCATTCCTGGGTGTGGGTGGTGTCCTGGGTAACGCATTCATTGAGTAGCACCTCCATCATACTCTTGGTGATGCTTCCATCAAGACTGTCCTGCTCATTGATTTATGGATGACCTTTTATACTATGGGTACTCGCCTCCACACAGGACATGACCAAATATCGACAGATAGCTTTAGCTCTTTAGTTCTCATCAACTGCCCACACAAAATCAATGGGAATGAGTGGTGATAGATGACAAATCTCTATACATCCTGTTTTGCACCATGTGAAGTAATGACATTAGAAAATAATTCAACTTAACCTCACTCATACGTTACAATATCCAGGATGGGTGATAAGCCCAATGCCTGGTATGTCGGTGAAGAAGAAGGAAATGAAATGTAATGATCAAAGGGATGATATGAAAATTCATGGATCAAATTATCCAACACAGCATTCGCCTAGCGATCGAAGAAAACCGTGAAAAATGCTTTGGTCAGACTGGTGGGCCTCGGGGGTGTGAACCCGGGATCTCCAGAATCATCCCTTTCATCACTACATTTCGTTTCCTTCTTCTTCACCGCCATACAGGTATTGGGCTGATCAGCCATTCTGGATATGCTATGATCCAGAGTTTGCTTGCTCCTCAACAGGCTACTGACCCAAGGCATTGGCTTATAAGTCCTTAGGGATGTAAGTCCTACAAAGAGGAGGGTAATTCGTTGAAGAAACAATACCCATTGCTACTCTCATTGCTTGGCTCTTTACACATTGGGTTTCTTTTCCCTAAGGATCATACATACAATAAGATGTATTTCTACTGGTATTATAGTAATGAATTGAAACCATTGTGTGCGCATATTTCGGGATATTTATTTGAAATGGACTGAAAAATAACTGTTTATGTGTATGGTGTGTAAAACTGCTGTTAAATATAAATTACTAGAGAAAAACGCCTGACTTGTACACGTGCTGTTTTTTTCAGTTTAGTGACTGGAGTTTCTACATAATAAGTTTCATGTTTGCATATAGTATTAACATTCATTTTCATCAACTTCATGATTTCGTTTGCCTTTAATTATTTGTATTTTAACACACTATTTTGTACGTTGAGGTTAATTATCACCTCTATAAAGTAAACTTGGCTTTGTCGCAGAGTGTATGAGCAGCAATGAATGTGCAATTGACTTCATGCTCCCTATTTGCTACCGCTCTGGTGTAACGGTCCGGGAGGTGCGGAGCGACTGCTCTGCGTCTAAATCAATAGAAACAAGTAAAAAGCTAGCGGTGGTGGCACCGGCGATGGTTAAGTTCAAGTCAGACGAGGAAAACGCTAAAGCCCTTTTGGAAGGTATGTTGCTGCGGGACGCTGAAACATCGCTTTAACTCACAAATGGCGGCTTTATCAGTACCACGTGGAACTACAATTTTAACAAAAATATATTTTCTTTCTTAACGTTCATCTAAACACAGCTGCATTACAAACGGTGAGTACTGATATTTTACAGGTTTCTACAGGCTTATGTTTGCGAAATTCATTTGCAGAATTAAGGATGTTTTTTTCAGTGCGCGACTGTTGATGGAGAAATTCATTTACAAACGAAATCACGTTCACGTACGGTGAATATTTTAATACCAAATAACGTCAAATAGTACGTTAAATGGGTAATGTTTTCCAAATATGTATTCTAATGTCGCTATTACGCAGCAGTTTTATTACATGCAAAAATTAAACTCAAACTTAAAAACAGGTTTGAAAAATAGATTATTTCACTAAAAGTTATGAACCCTTATTTATATCAGACATGTTTTTGCCAAAACACCGCGTTGTGCGACTAAGATGGAAATCAGGGTATGACATTTCACGTCGTGAACATTTTTACGGACTCCGAAAGAATCAATATGTACTGAAGCACGTGATGAAATATTTTGCTCTAGTGATGCGTTTGCGGTGACAACTTAAGTAATCAAACTTGCATGAAAACAACACTAATTATACTCTGCGGCACTGACATAAATTATAGCATATTAAGCTCTTTTTGAACGTGTATTTGTCTGTTGAGGTTTGCACATGCGTATGTTTATTGCCTGGAACGTATGTGCGCTAACCATAGAGTATCATTGAATCCAAACGCATTGAAGAACATTTTCGCCAATGGTATCAATCTATAAATCCGCTTACCATCGCGTGAATCTGATCAGTAAATACAAAAACAGTAAATTTATTTGCTTTAAAGGAAGTGTTTAGCTTTGGAAAAAAGTAGCTACCCGTTTTACACATTTCCTTTAAATAACAAAAAATAGCAGTCCTAAGGGAGAAAAGGAAATCAATTCATAAGTTTCTCAAAGCATAGTACGTTTAGAATTATACATTGAAAGCATAAAATAACGATATATTTGAAATATACGTTAAAAACAATTGAAATAATAATAAGAAGAAGAAGAGAAAAGAATATAACGACGACATTTTTGAGCTATAAATGTTTAAATAATAATAATAATAATAATAATAATAACAATAAATAAGAATACTAATAATAAATAAATATAATAAACTGTCCAAGAGCTTACCTATGCCGAAATAAGTGGCCACAAAAGTGTATTTGTGGAAACCGCCTTGGAGGAGGTATATTAAAGGAGGTAATCCTGTATGTGTATTCCGGTTCTCAAACTCTGTTCAATACATTTTGAAGAAATTCACTGGAAAAGGATTTCGGATCGATCTAGGCAGGCCTCATCTTCAGGAAAACTAATATTTATAGGCTTTTTGCAAATACAAATAAGCAGCCAAAGCCCACGATATTACCTTAGATGGTAATGGCAACATATAAACGGAACAAATAAAATATAAAAACCGGTCATGGGAATGCTTATACCATAGGAATCAAATATATTGTTTAGTTAATGTGCACTGCATCAAAAATTATTTTATGGTGATTTTACGAATACATAACCTTTTTAAAGTTTAACCTCACGGTATATAACCGATGATATACTGTTTTATCCTAAATTATTAAAGTATATGACTGCGTGTATGCAGTCTAAAAAACAGAATGAAGCATTCCATGACAGTTACTAGTTAAGGTTTAAGATGATCCATGAAAATGTAATTTTTCGAGTAATAGACTTCATAATCAGCTGTAAATTTTATACTTGTGCAATGTGATATACTGCGTCGTAGTTGTGTCCTGCAGGAAATACTGTTACCGCCAATGTAACTTTAGCTGCTAATTCACAACCTGCGAATAATGCAACGATATCCCGCAGTATGTAATTAATCGATCAAGAAATCATAACCATAAAACTTCGTATCCCATGTCCACAGAAATATAAGGCATGCGTATATTCATTGGTCAGGTATATATCGGACTTCGTATGTTACTAGCTTACATACTAGAAATGGATATGGGATTTTAACCCTCCGTCAGGCGCACGCTTTGGTAGAACACCGTTGGTCACGCGGGGCCTAGTAGATCCTCACTATATTTTTTTTGTTATTGTCTGTATTTATTTCTTCTTTGGTTAATTTTCCTTTTTTCCCTATGTTTACCTTCATTTAGGTTAAGTATGTATGGCTTTCATTAGTAGGTGCTATCTTACAACATAAAAAGGCAAGCTAGAATATGAGTACATATACATTACAAAATGTATTACACAAGTATTAAGAAATACATTGTTATTTTCAGGTATACATACAACCTGTAATTTCAAATGTTCAGTTACTCAGAATCATCTACTACCTCTCCCGTGTTTTCCTCGACTAATCAACTATCGCCAATAATTTTATCATGTTAGTAGAATATATAGGGGTGAGCTGGGCAGCTTTTGCGTTTGTATGGGAAACGATAGGGAAAACGAGGGTAGATGCGACGGTTCAAGGAGGAAAATGCGTTTTTGCGGGGAAGATAGGGACTACGGGGACAGATCCGAGGTAGAGCAGGGGTTGAAGGAGTGGGGATATGCTTTATAAGTGAAGGCGGGGACTACGAGGAGAAGTGCTGGACAGAGCTTGAGGTGTGGAGTATGCGTTTATATGGAAAAGATAGGGAAAACGTGAACAGATAATAGGCCAGACAGATGCTGAATGAGGGTGCGATACGCTTTATACGGGACAGATAGGCAACACGAGGAGGGATGCTAGACTAAACAGGACTTGAAGGGTAGAATATGACTTTATATGGGAGAGATAGCAAACCGAGGAGAGATGTTAGGCTAGGAGGGTTTGAATGACAGAGTATGCGTGTATATGGGGAGACGAGGAAAACCATGGGAGTAGCTAGGTTGGAGGAGAGTTCAAAGAGGAAAATACGTTTATATGAGAGATAGGGAAGACGGGGGCCGATGCTAGGCTAGACAGGGTCTGGAGGAGGGGAATGCGCTTTGTACGGGAGGTAGGGAATACCAGGAGAAATGCTAGGCTAGACAGAGTTTGAGGTGTGGAGTAGGCGTTTATATGGGAAAGATAGGAAAAACGTGGACAGATGATAGGCTAGATAGATGCTGAAGGAGGGAATATGGACTTATATACAGGAGAGATAGGGAATGCGGGAAGAGGTGATAGACCAGACAGGGCTTGAAGGGTAGAATATGTCTTTTATATGGCACAGCGAGCAAACCGAGGAGAGGTATTAGGCTAGGAGGGTTTGAATAATAGAGTATACGTTTATATGGAGAGACGAGGGCAGAGTCTAGGTTGAGAGAACCTTCAACGAGGAAAATGCGATTATATGGGAGAGATAGGGAAAACGAGGAAAGTTCCGAGGTAGAGCAGGGGTTGACGGAGGGGAACGCCCTTTGTGTATTAGAGGTAGGGAATACGAGAAGAGGTAGTTTGACAGAGTTTGAGGAGTAAGGTATATGTTTATGTGGGGAAGATATGGAAAACTGAGCGAGATCCTATGCTAGGAGAGATTTGAAGGAGGGCAAGGCGCATATGAGAGAGGTAGGGAATACGAGGATAGGTGCTAATTTAGACAGAGGTTGAGGAGTAGAGTATGCGTTTATATGGGAAAATATAGGTAAACGGGAAGAGCGGCTAGGGAGGTTAGTGTTGATGTATGTGTAATGTTTATCCATGCATAACATTATTTAGACTCATTGACTTCTAGATATAAACGCTAACAAAGGGTATATTGCGTTCTAACGTCCCGGGATCGTGCCTCTAAAGGATGGGATGCTGGTCGTTGATATAACTACCCCGCCGCATGTATTTTGATTGATTAATGTAATTAAACGCTGCTCGTCGATTGATGAATACGATTATTCCAATTAAGCATTTTTTAATATTACAGTATAAAGAGTAATTCGGATAGTATGATATATATGTAGGGTAAACCGGTTAGTATCACAAGTGTTCATGGTAATTCAGAGCAGCGATACGTACCAGAGCTATTTACGGTAATTTTCACATGATTCGGGCAGTATGTCGGGTATTTAAGACATTTTAACACATAATTCAGGTAGCGTCACAGGTATTCCCGGTAATATAGAGAGTAATTAGATTATAAACATCTCATCCAACGTTACAACACTCTTATATACTTTTTCTACATCTTATAAACGTTTTATATGTTAAACAGTTAGTGTGCGAGACGGAGAGGGATAAACTGCATATTGATTTACAGTGAAGGTATATAGAGGTATTATAAACTAAACCCACACCGAACGTCCTAAACTATCCCTACCTTGACTTCTCATTGTCTATTCAATCCTATCATCGTCTAATCTAACCAACGCAACAAGACATAACACCACGTAACATAACCACGTAAAAAGACGTAACGTAACCAGCAAACGTGCCCACGCAACAGGACGTAACACTGCGTAACATAACCACTTAACAAGACGTAACGTACGCAACAAACGTAACCTCGTAACAAGACGAAACATCACGTAACATAGCCACGTAACACAACGTAACATAAGCACGTAACCACGTCACTCAGCGCAACACCGCGTAAAGAATAAACGTAACAACGTAACCAGACGTCAAACTACGTAACATCGCCACGTAAACACGTGACAATACGTAACATCACGTAATAGGATGTAACCCAGCGTAACATAACCATGTAACAAGACGCCACACCCCCAGGGGCTCACCTTATGTGAGTACGGGTGTTGGCGTACCCGGGGGTTCCCGAGCCACTCATCGCCATATTCATCCCTTCATCCCCGTCCGGGCCAGGTGGGTTCGTTCTCGTGACCGGGGGACACAAGGTAGGCTCTCGTGCGTTCTGTGCATTTCATTCCATGTCGCCCCTCGCCATCGTTTTTTTCTTCTCTTCTATTTATGCACATTTCGCACCACGCCCATTCATTTACACATCTCTTTTACTTCTTCGCCGGGCTACCTTGCGTGCGAAACGCCCACACACTTTTAGTTTCTTTTATCCTTTTCTTTTACTCCTCCGTGGACACAGCCTGACGGATACCCGCGCACTGGGTGCGCAGCTGGGTGAGTGGGTAACGGCGTCATCCCCACCACCCAGGGTCGTCATGTAGGGTATGTGTTTGTATCCGCTGTTCAACTGCAGTCCCGCGGGGGGCCATCGCATGAGCAGCTGACTTCTGACGGCGATTGGGTCCCTCTGTCTATGTTCTGGGAGGTGTGACCCTGGGGTGAGATAGGTATAGATAGGTCACTCACCCAAGCCGGGGTAACGCCCGGGAAGTCAAAGCCCGAGGTCGGAGACGGTTGCAATGGTGGAGGATTTATTTCGCTATGGAGTCCGCTATCTCCATTATAACCAACAAGCGCCGTAAAATTATTGTAACGGAAGTAACACCGCCGACATCTGGTTGTTACTTGGTAATTTCAAGAACAGAAGAAGGACAAAGCTTTGAGAAGGTGAACCCTTTTATAATTCAGAAAGGCATTGATGCAATTGCTGGTGCGGTTCAGTCCTGCACTCGTCTACGGAATGGTTCTATATTGGCACAAACTAAGTCCGATCAGCAGATTAAGACCTTGTTAGGCGCTACACTTCTCCACGGTTATCCCATCCGTGTCGAGAAGCACCGCACATTGAATTCCTGTCGGGGCGTCGTTACCACGCATAGCCTCAGTGGTATATCGAGTGCAGGCCAAACGCGACAGCGTATTGGTACGCACTCGTACCCTGTTTCTAACATTTGATGGCGTCGATCTGCCCACGAGCATTTCCGCAGGGTACGAACGGATTTCTGTGCGGCCTTGTATTCCTAGACCTCTGCGTTGTTTTAAATGCCAACGTTTTGGGCAAGTCTCATGTAAGAGTGCCGTTAGCATCTGTGCAACATGCAGCCAGCCCTAACACGAAGGTGCCTGTTCAACAGCCCCCGTCTGCGTCAATTGCAAAGGGTCTAATTCTGCGTCATTTGTCGACTGTCAGCGGTACTTGCACGAGAAGGCGATCCAGGAGATCCGGGTACAGGAGAAACACTCCTTCGCTGAAGCTCGGAGGCGTTACCATGCGCGCCAATCTTCGCTCCTGCGATCTGGTAAATTTAGTTCTGTTGTTGCCTCGCCAGTACCCCGGAAGGATGCTGGGACTTAAACTTGGACCATGACTGCCTTGACCGCCACCACCATCCGGCCGTCCATTTCAGCTCCTGTTACCAAGCCCTCTAAACCTGGTCCGAAGTCTATGAAGTCACAAGCCACAGAGAAAAAACCGAAGCAGAAATTTCGAAGAGAAGACTTTCTAAAAGACCCTCCTCGTGTTCACAGTAAGCAGAGTTCACCTTCTCCTTCTCGGAGGTCGCAGTCCCAGGAAGCTCCTGGGACAAGCCGCGCTCAGAGGCACGCCTCACCCATCGCCACCCAGAACCGATTCTCGGCGCTTGAATCGGTTTCTGGCTCTGAGCGCGTGGGCGCTACCCTCGAGGAAGCTATGGAGTCTGACCAACTCCATACCAAAAGCCCGAGCATAAAGGTTAAACAAAAGGTAATTTTAAGCCGTCCTTCTAAGTAGACGGTTTATCCCTTTTTTAATGGCTATCCTGACCTGGAATGTACGTGGTGTACCATCGCATAGGGCGGAACTGCAACTTTTTTTGTGTTCCCATTCGCCTATGGTCGTGTGTTCGCAGGAGACTAAGCTTCGCCCTCACGATCCTTTTGATCTCCGAGGATATACTCCTGTTCGCTACGACCTTGAACCGGAGGAGGGTACTCCTGCTCATGGAGGTGTCATGTTGTTAGTGCGTAACGACGTTGATTTTCAACGTCTCACTCTTACGTCCGACTTGCAAGCTGTTGCCATTAGACTGCAGTTACCAGTTTTTTTTCTTTTCTGTTTGCTCTGTGTATTCACTTCCATCGTCTCCCCTTTCTCCAGCGGACATTCGAGCTCTCCTGTCCGCTCTCGCAACATCATTTCTTCTGTTGGGAGATTTTAATGCCCATTACCCGCTGTGGGGTTCGCCAAGGGCTTATGCCAGGGGGTCTCTTCTTTCTGACATTTTTGATCAGTTCAATCTCTCTATTCTGAATACAGGTGACCCAACCTTTCTTTCTGATTCTTCCGGTACATTTTCTCATTTTGACCTTGCCGTTTGCTCACTCCAGCTTGCTAGTCGTCTGCAGTGGAACGTCGTCGCTGACACCTACCCCAGCGACCATTACACCTGCATCGTTTCTCTTCTGTCACACCACGTACAGCATTCCAGAGTACCTACCTGGATATTCACAAAATCCGACTGGAGCTTGTATTCCAGCCTCGAGCATTTTGACGACCAGACCTTCGCCGACTTTAACCAACTAGTGCAGCACCTTACGTCTACGATTTTCTCTGCCGCCGAACGAGCAATTCCCAGTTTATCCTCTCAACCTCGGCGAATGCCTGTTCCGTGTTGGAACGAGGATTGTCGGGACGCCGTTCGTGCCCGTAGAACTGCACTTAGGGTGTTTCGGCGACACCCTACACTTAATAATTTGGTTACTTTTAAACAATTGCGCGACAGGGCTCGTCGCATTGTTTAGGATAGCAAGAAGGCGTCGTGGACTCGTTTTGTCGAGTCTTTTAATCGCTTTACGACTTCATCTGTTGTTTGGGATAAACTTCGTCGCTTGTCAGGTAAAGTGTCGCATTGTACTGTTTCTGGCCTTCAGGTTTCCAATGCCAGCATAGTGGATCCGGCTGCCATTGTATACACTCTGAGTGCTGCATTTGAGGCACTTTCCAGTTCTGACCATTATTCAGCTGGTTTTCGCACTCTCAAAACCGGCAGGTTTCCGAGACCTACAGTTTTCGGTCTCCTAATAAGGAGTGTTATAATGAACTTTTCACAATTATGGATCTGGAGCACGCTCTCCATTGTTCTAGGCACTCCGCTCCTGGGCCGGACGGCATTCATGTGCTGATGTTAAAGAACCTTTCAGCCGACAGTAAACTCTTTCTCTTACAGGTCTATAACTCTATTTGGCAAGACGGCTTTTTTCCTTCCGTTTGGCGCGAAGCCACCGTTGTCCCTATACTTAAGCCTGGGAAGCATGGCCAACTACCTTCCAGCTACCGCCCTATCTCCCTCACCAGTTGCATTTGCACGGTGGTGGAGCGCATGATCAACGGGCAGTTGACATGGTGGCTTGGGACTCAAAAACTACTAGCGAACGCCCAGTGCGGATTTCGTTGCCATCGCTCTACCGTCGACCATCTGGTGTGTCTGTCGACGCATATTATGAATGAATTTCTGAGAAAGTGTCAAAGAGTGGCTGTGTTTTTTGACCTGGAGAAAGCTTATGACGCTTGTTAAAGGGGTGGCAATTTACGTACACTTCACGCATGGAATATCCACGGTCGTCTTCCAATATTTCTTCGGGGATCTATGACGGCCCGCGTCTTTCGTTTACGTGTGGGCTCGGTTTTATCTAGTCATTTCATTAAAGAGAACAGAGTACCTCAGGGCTCTGTACTCAGTGTCACACTTTTTGCAATTGCTATCAACCCCGTTGTTAATTGTATTCCACCTGGTATTTCATCCTCCCGTTTTGTTGACGATTTTGCCATTTATTGCAGTTCACGTCGGACCTGTCGACTCGAACGCCGTCTCCAGAGCTGTACCGACCGCCTCTACGCCTAGAGTAACGCCAACGGCTTTAATTTCTCCGCCGAAAAATCCTTCAGCATCAACTTCTAACCCAGGAAATATTTCTCTCCGCACTCTCTCTATCTTGGGCCGGAGATGCTTCCGTTTGCAGACGAGGTGAAATTTTTGGGGTTGATTTTTGATAGGAAGTTGTGTTGGACATCGCACATTTCATTTTTAAAAGCAAATTGTGACCGTATTCTTAATCTTTTGCGTGTTTTAAGTGACACATCCTAGGGAGCTGATCGGAACGTCCTTCTTCGCCTTTATCGCTGTTTGGTCCGATCCAAACTTGATTACGAGTGCATTGTCTATTCGTTGAAGCGTCCATCTGTATTACGTCGATTGAATGCCTGTCGACTCTCCAGCTTGCCTGACCACACGTCTTTCGCGATATTTTACTAGGATTCGCTTGATCGGCAATATTTATTTAGCTCCTCTGCATTTATTCCTCCAGGGGTTCGATTTCGACCGCTACTGCTGCATTTGGACGTTACACCAGCGCCGGCTCTTCCACGGGGGAAATGCGTTTTCCTCCATGGTCGCGCTCTGAGGCCCACTGACACCTTGGGTTAACGTCGATGCCGAAGAATGAGACCCCTGACTCCGTCCATAGATCTGCTTTTTTAGAACTACAGGCGCAGTTCGAGGACTGTCATTTTATATATACCGATGGGTTTAAGTCTGATGTTGGAGTAGGATGTGCCTTTCTTTTTGGTGCACCGATTTTTACGTTTCGTTTACCTGGACAATGTTCGATTTATACCGCCGAACTTTTCAGTATATATCAATGTGTTTTCTACATTCAGCGGCACGTCTTACGGCGCTGTGTTGTTTGTACGGGCTCTCTGAGTGCCCTTCAGAGTATTCTCGCGCTGTATAGTTACCACCCGCTCGTACAGCACATTCATGACCTGCTCAACTCGCTTGGTGCTTCTAGCATCAGCGTCTCCTTCGTGTGAATTCCAGGTCATGTGGGCATCTCAGGCAACGAGTCTGCCGACGCAGCTGCCAAATCGGCCATTTTATCGCCCAGATGTTTTACCTGTGTTGTTCCTTCCTCAGATTTTTATGTTATTTTACGTTACCTTATCCTCTTGCGCTGGCGCGATGAGCGGTCGCCTCTTAGGGGGAACAAGTTGCGGGAGGTTAAACCTCTTCCGTTAGTCTGGGGTACCTCTTCTCATTCTTGTCGTTGGGAAGAGGTGCTTTTAGCCCTATACGATTCGCACATTGCCTTTTTAGTCATAGATGCCTGCTTAGTGGTGACCCAAACCAGTATGCGAGCAGTGTGATGCGCCCTTAAAGGTGCGTCACATTTTAACAGAGTGTCAACTTTTAGCTTAATTGCGCGGTCGTGTGTGTTTGCCTGTTGGCAGAGCCAACGTTTTGGCAGACGACGCGCCTGCTGTAGAATGTCTTTTACGTTTTATCAATGACAGTGATTTTAATTGGCGCATTTGATGCGCTGAGCGCCTTTTAACACTGTGATATTATATTGCCTTTATAATGGGGGCTCTACTCTGCAGTGGACTTATGGCGCTCATGTCCCATATGTTCTACAGTTCTTGACACGTGGTTTCACTCTTTTATTGTTTTGTCTAACATGTTTTACTGTGGTGGTTTTAGCATTTGTGTACGCGTTTTTTATTGTTTTTGACTTGTCGGATTTTCCGTATTTTAGTTCTTGAATTTTATATTTTACACTTTGTAAGGGTGCTGGTGACATTTGATGTTTAGCGCCCTTAACCCCATATCATCATCATCATCATCAAGACGCCACACCACGTAACGTAGCCACTTAACCACGAGACAAGGCGTAACATCACGTAAGAAAACGTAACAGCACGTAACATAAGCACATAACCACATAACACGACCTAACACCACGTAGCCAACGTAACATCGCGTACCATTAGCACCTAGCACCACGTAACTAAGCACGTAACCACGTAACAAAACGTAACAACACGTAGTAACCGTGTAACTACGTATCATAACCACGTGACTAGACGTAATCAGCTAACAACGCGTACACCACGTAACATAAGCACTTAACCACGTAACAAAACGTAACAACACGTAGCAACCATGTAACTACATTTCACAACCACGTAGCATGACGTAACACCCTGTGACATGACATAACCAGAAACGTAACAAGACGTAACACCACCTAATCTCCCTAACCAGAGATAACCTCGAGTTTCTTTTGGTGAAATTGCGGCGCTTTATTCGGGTTTTATTATTTGAGAGTCTTAATTGAAAAGTTTTACATCAACATACCTTTATTTTAGTTCGTTGTAGGCGCCTCTCCCCTTTATCTAGGCTGAAGGCTAGCACTGGGATTGCTCCTAATGGCAGGGTTAACGCCTGCCCTTCCTAATTTCTTTTTTTATCAGGTGTCTGCTAGGTGTATACACATCACATGGACAAACTTCCATTTTGTAAATTGTAGACTCACGGATAAAATCTTAATACTTGACTTACATTCTCTTCTGCGCTGTTTGTAATGCTGTAATGCTCATATGCATATGTCGTTATTCCATCCTCGGCAATAACTCTTTTGTCATCCAACAGAGTGTGATTTTATTCACTTGCACTGCGCTAACAGCATGCTCCCGGGACAGGATCAGATTCATGGGGATTCTGATCATTTCACGGGATTTAAGGCAGTCTCTATATCGGTCAAATGTAATTTACTGCTTAATTGCACTACGTTTTATGTCTTTAATCTTTTTTGTCATCGAGCCTTGAATATCTAAGGCGTACATCTTAGGTCGTAGTCCAACAAAGCGTACAATGCTTTTGCTATTAGCCTCATCTTAAATTTTCCCAACATCTTTTATTTCTGAGTGGTTGTCAGTATAATCACCTCTATCTAGGTGTTCGAGGAAGCGTAACTTGTCCTGGTGCACATCTTCAGTTGTCACACGATGAATGAACGAATCAGTGTCCATGTACATAAGTTTCATGTTTTCAGCCCCATAATATGGCAACAACACATCATAATGATAGTGACACATTAATGTATTGGAGATGTCCAACACTCTCATACCTATATATATATAGGGCTTGCTGAATACGATCTGTCGCGAGGGCATATGTACAGCAGCTATATTAGCAGCATATATCGTCCTATCGATAAACGTAGGCTTGGTGATCAACTTTTCCATGGTACTCTCATTTGTAAGCAATCGTATATCCATAGGATTACGGAGGTTCTCCATAGTTTTTCCAAACATGGCGTTGTTAAACAGTTTGTAGAGGTCCTTCTCGAAGTCATTTGAAGCCCGTTGTCGCAGCCTATTGTTAAATTCCACATAAGGTTTTAACCACTGTGACTGTCGGAATTGTAGCACACGATGGATTTTTGTTAGCCGTAGTCCATGATTAAGAGCCTGCTTTAAAGCCATGTAATGTACTACATACTACTTTCGAGGTCCAAGATGGGATATCATTTTGTTTGTACTCGAGACCTTAGGCTTCGTACACTCAGGCAGGAAAGGCCGGTCGTTGTGTAGATCGTGAAGTTCTACAGGGTATTCGATGTCGACTTCTAATATATATATATTTTTCATGAGGATCATCCTCTTGTTGTCTCTCTAAGTCAATTTCATCAGATGACACCCACTCAAATCCACCATAAGGGAGAGCGTGGAACATGGCCTAACCATATTGTTTATTGCCGTCCTCGTATGTAATAAATTGCGTTGGACTCGACGGATCATACTTCTCCATGTAAGCGTTCTTTGATTTAGCAAACCGGTGGGAAACCTGAAATAAACCTCCTCTTATACCGGATTTTATCATGAGTAATTGATCATAATCCTGTAACAATTCTAGCTAAATTACAGTATACATCAACATGTCGTCCCATGTAAATCCTGGAGAGGTGAAATAATGGGCAGAGTCGACTTTGTGTGTTTTGAGGTTTTGATCTCCTAATGTCTCAAACACAGCAGCTAGAAGAAGTACATCAGAGATTCAGTAGAGGTCGCTGTACTTGCCCAGGTTTCTTACTTTAAGCAGCTCCCATACATTTCTAGGATGTTTGTTGCCAGAATCACTAATTCCTTCTTCATTTAATCTATTGTAGAAGGAGTCCTTAGGAGGCAAGCAGGTTTCCTTCAAAACACCTCATGACGTGACGTAATCATAGGGAAGTATCCCCTTACGGGTGATCAACTTCAACGTGTCTTCTTCGATGTGCTTCAGTGTTTCAGGGTACGGTGTTAGATTTTTCACTAGCTTATCCAAGCTTGTACTGAGGAACCGAAAGCTATCCACAAACCGAAGCTTTATATCTCCTACATACTTGCAGAATGATGTATAGCTTTCTTTAGAGCTGGAAATTACTTCCACACCCGCTCACTTGTACATCCCAACTCCTTAACAATGAAGTGTGAATCATACTCACTGAGCCTAATATCTCTCCTCGGTTTGCTAGCTCTCCCATATAAAAGACATTCTACCCTTCAAGCCCCCACCCCGAGGGTATCACTTTATGTGAGTACGGGTTTGGCGCACCCTTGGTGCTGAGCCGCACATCTCCATCGTCATCCCTCCACACTCGTCATGTCGAGGTGGGTTCGTCCTCGTGACAAGGGGACACAAGGTAGGCTCTCGTCGTTCTTTGTGTTTCTTTTCATGCCGCTCATGGCCATCGTTTCTTTCTTCTGTAGTGTATTTCCGGCCATTTCTCACCACGACCATTCGCACATCCCTTTTTCTTCCTTTGCCGGCCTACCTTGCGTACAAATGTCAACACACTTTTTGGTTCATTTACGCATTTTTTCTTTTAATCCTCCGTGGGCACAGCCTGACTGATACCCGCAAACTGCGTGCGCAGCTTGGGTGAATGGGTAATGGCGTCATTCCCAACACCCGGGGTCGACATGTAGAATGTGTGTTCGTATCCGCTTCAAATACAGTCCCGCGGAGGGGGCCATTGCATGAGCTGCTGACTGCCCACGGCCACTGGGTCCTTCAGTCTATGTTCTGGGAGGTGTGGGGGGCTCACCTTATGTGATTACGGGTGTTGGCGTACCCGGGGGTTCCCGAGCCAATCATCGCCATATTCATCTCTTCATCCCCATCCGGTCGAGGTGGGTTTGTTCTCGTGACCGGGTGACACAAGGTAGGCTCTCGTGCGTTCTTTGCATTCCATTCATACCGCACATCACCATCGTTTCTTTCTTCCCTTGTCACTTTCCGGCCATTTCGTACCACGACATTCGCACATCGCTTTTTCTTCCTCGCCAGCCTACCTTGCGTGCAAAACGCCCACACAGTTTTATTTCTTTTATCTTTTCTTTTAATCCTCCGTGGACACAGCCTGACGGATACCCGCGCACGGGGTGCGCAGCGGAGTGAGTGGGTAATGGCGTCATCCCCACCACCCGGGGTCGTCATGTAGGGTTTGTGTTCGTATCCGCTGTTCAACTGCAGTCCTGCGGGGGGGCCATTGCATGAGCTGCTGACTTCTGACGGCGATTGGGTCCCTCTGTCTATGTTCTGGGAGGTGTGACCCTGGGGTGAGCTAGGTATAGATAGGCCACTCACCCAAGCCGGGGTAACGCCCGAGAAGTCAAAGCCCGAGGTCGGAGACGGTTGCAATGGTGGAGGATTTATTTCGCTCTGGAGCACACTTCCTCCATTAATACAAACAAGCGCCGAAAAGTTATTGTAGCAGAAGTAGCACCGCCGACATCTGGTTGTTACTTGGTCATTTCAAGAACAGAAGGACAAAACTTTGAGAAGGTGAACCTTTTATAATTCAGAAGGGCATTGATGCTATTGCTGGTGCGGTTCTATCCTGCACTCGTCTACGGAATGGTTCCTTATTGGCACAAACTAAGTCCAATCAGCAAAGTAATACCTTGTTGCGCGCTACGCTTCTACACGGTTATCACATCCGTGTCGTGAAGCACCGCACATTGAATTCCTGTCGGGGCGTCGTTACCACCCATAGCCTCGATGGTATATCGGACGAGGATCTAGTCGAATATCTATTCGATCAAAAGGTGACAGCAGTGCATCCAGTGCAGGCCAAACGCGACGGCGTATTGGTACCCACTCGTACCCTGTTTCTAACATTTGATGGCGTCGATCTGCCCACGAGCATTTCCGCAGGGTACGAACGGATTTCTGTGAGGCCTTATATTCCTAGACCTCTGCGTTGTTTTAAATGCCAACGTTTTGGGCATACGCAAGTCTCATGTAAGAGTGCCGTTAACATCTGTGCAACATGTAGCCAGCCGTCACACGAAGGCACCTGTTCAACAGCCCCCGTCTGCGTCAATTGTAAAGGGTCTCATTCTGCGTCGTTTGCTGACTGTCCGTGGTACTTGGACGAGAAGGCGATCCTCGCTCAAGCCTGAAGGTGTTTCCATGCGCACCAAACTGCGCTCCTGCGTTTGGGTACGTTCAGCTCTGTTGTTGCTTTGCCAGTAACCCGGATGGATGCCGAAACACAGACCTCGACCATGACTACCTTGACCGCAACTACCATTAGACCATCCATCTCTGGTACAGTCATCGAGCCATCTAAAGCTGGTCCTAAGGTACTGAATTCACAAGGTACTGATAAGAGGTCCAAGCAGAAACTTCGTAAGGAAGAATTGCTTTAGGACCCTCCGCGTGCGCGCGGTAAGAAAAGTTCACTCTCTTGTCCTCGGAAGTCGCAGTCCCAGGATGCTCTTGGGAGAAACCGAGCTAAGCGGCCCCCGTCACACATTGCCACCCAAAACCGATTCTCGGCGCTTGAATCGGTTTCTGGCACTGAGCGCGTGGGCCCTACCTTCGAGGAGACTATGGAGTCTGACCAAATCCATACCAAAAGCCCGAGCCCCAAAGTTAAGAATAGAATATTTTGAACCGCCCTTCTATGTAGACAGTTTATGACTTTTATTCATGACTATCCTAATCTGAAATTTACGTGGTGTACGATCGCATAGGGCGGAACTACAACTTTTATTATGTTCCCATTCACCTATGGTCATGTGTTTGCAGGAGACCAAGCTTCGCCCTCACGATCCTTTTTATCTCTGAGGGTATCCTCCGGTTAGCTACGATCTTGCACCGGTTGAGGGTATTCCTGCTCATAGAAGTGTCATGCTATCAGTGCGTAACGTCGTTCATTTTCAGATTCTCATACTTACGTCCGACTTGCAAGCTGTTGCCGTTAGGATTCAATTATCCGGCTTCATCTTTTCTATTTGATCCGTTTATTCACCTCCATCGTCTCCCCACGCAAACGTGGACATTCGAGATCTGCTGTCCGCTTTCCCAACACCATTTCTTTTGTTGGGAGACTTTAATGTCCCTCAGACACTGTGGGGTTTGCCAAGGGCTTGTACAAGGGGATCTCTTCTTTCCAACCTTTTTACTCAGCTCAACTTCTCCATCCTCAATACAGGTGAGTCTACTCTTCTCTCTGATTCTTCTGGCACATTTTCGCACTTGTACATTGCTGTTTTCTCCGTGCAGCTTGCTTTCAGTCTGCAGTGGAACGTCGTACCTGACACCCACCTCAGCGATCATTACCCTTGCATCGTTTGTCTTCTGTCTCACCAGTCCAGCATTCCAGAACACCTACCTGGATATTCCATAACGCCGACTGCAAACTATTACAGCATCGGGTGTTTTGAGGACAAGCACTTCATTGACGTAAAGCAGATGGTGCAGCGCCTTACTTTTACGATGATATCTGGCGCCAAAGTCACATTTCGTCCTCCAACACTCGGCGAATTCCTGTTCACTGGTGGACCGACGATTATCGGGACGCCGTTTTTGCAGGCAGATCTGCACTTAGGATGTTTCGGCGACGACCTACACTTGATAATTTAATTACTTTTAAACAATCGCGCGCCGGGGCTCGTCGCATTATTCAGGATAGCAAGAAGGCGTCCTGGACTCGTTTTGTCGAGTCTTTTAATCGCTTCACGCTTTCCTCTGTTGTTAGGGATAAACTTCGTCGCTTTTCCGGTAAGGTGACGCGTTGTACTGTGTCTGATCTTAAGGTTTCCAATGCCAGCATAGTGGATCCGGCTGCCACTGTATACACTCTGAGTGCTGCATTTGAGGCACTTTCCAGTTCTGACCATTTTTCAGCTGGTTTTCGCACTCTCAAAGACCGGCAGGTTTCCGAGACCTACAGTTTTCGGTCTCGTAATAAGGAGTGTTATTATGAACTTTTCACAATTATGGATCTGGAGCACGCTCTCCATTGTTCTAGGCACTCCGCTCCTGGGCCGGACGGCATTCATGTGCTGATGTTAAAGAACCTTTCAGCCGACAGTAAACTCTTTCTCTTACAGGTCTATAACTCTATTTGGCAAGACGGCTTTTTTCCTTCCGTTTGGCGCGAAGCCACCGTTGTCCCTATACTTAAGCCTGGGAAGCATGGTCAACTACCTTCCAGCTACCGCCCTATCTCCCTCACCAATTGCATTTGCAAGGTGATGCAGCGCATGATCAACGGGCAGTTGACATGGTGGCTTGGGACTCAAAAACTTCTAGCGAACGCCCAGTGCGGATTTCGTTGCCATCGCTCTACCGTCGACCAACTGGTGTGTCTTTCGACGCATATTATTAATGAATTTCTGAGAAAGTGTCAAACAGTGGCTGTGTTTTTTGACCTGGAGAAAGCTTATGACGCTTGTTAAAGAGGTGGCATTTTACGTACATTTCACGTATGGAATTTACGCGGTCGTCTTCCCATATTTCTTCGGAAGTTTATGACGGATAGCGTCTTTCGTGTAAGTGTGGGCTGGGTTCTATCTAATCGTTTTATTCAAGAGAACAGTGTACCGCCGGGCTCTGTACTCAGTGTCACACTTGCTGCTATTGCTATCAACCCTATGTTGATTGTATTCCCCCTGGCATTTCGTCGTTCCTTTTCCTTGACGATTTTGCCATTTATTGCAATTCACGGCGGACTTGTGTGCTCAAACGCCACCTCCAGAGCTTGTATTGACCGTCTCTACGCCGGGAGTAACGCCAATGACTTTAATTTCTCCGTCGAGAAATCCGTGTGTATCAATTTCTGGCGCCGGAAGGTTTTCCCTCCGCCCTCTCAGCACCTTGGGCCGGAGATACTTGCCTTTGTAGACGAGGTGAAATAATTAGGTTTGTTGTTTCATCGAAAGCTGAACTGTACTTTACACATTCCCTGTGTAAAAGCAAAGTGTGACCGTTCTATTTATGTTTTACGTGTTTTAAGTGGACATTCTGGGCAGCTAATCGGAACGTCCTTCTACGTCTTTATCGCTCATTGGTCCGATCCAAGCTTGATTCCGGGTGCATTCTCTATTCATCGGCACGTCCATCTGTGTTATGTCGCTTGAATGCCGTTCACCATCGTGGCATAAGGGTAGCTACAGGGGCCTTTCCATCTAGCCTTGTACCCAGTCTGTACGATGAAGCTGCAGAGCCTCCACTGTCATTCAGGCGTGAGATGCATTTGTGCAGCTATGCGTGTCGACTCTCAAGCTTGCATGACCACCCGTCCTTCGAGTTATTTTTCGAGTATTCGCTTGATCGGCAATATTTAGTTGGCTCCAACTCCCTCCAGGGGTTCGATTTTTCCAGCTTCTTCGGCATTTGACGTTACGCCAGCGCCGATTCCTCCCAGGGGGAAAACGCGTTTTCCTCCTTGGTTGCACGCTGAGGCCCACTGTCACCTTGTGTTAACGTCGATGCCGAAGAATCAGACCCCTTCATTAGTCCTTAGATCTGCTTTTTTAGAACTTCAGGCGCAATTCGGGGATTGTCATTTTATATATACTGATGTGTCTAATACTGATGTTGTAGTAGGGTATGCCTTTATTTTCGGTCGCCATGGTTTTACCTTTCGTTTACCGTGGCAATGCTCGATCTTAACCGCCAAACGATTTACTGTTTATCAGTCTCCTTTACACATGACTGCACTGTGTTGTTTGTAGGGACTCTCTGGTTGCCTTTCATACTATTAACGCGCTGTACAATTACCACCCCATCGTACAGCGCATACTTGATCTCCTCCACCTGCTGGGTGCCTCAGCCATCAGCGCCTTCTTCGTGTGGATGCCAGGTCATATGGGCATCTAAGGGAACGAGTCTGTCTATGCCTCTGTCAAATCGGCAATTTTATCACCCAGGTGTTTCTCCTCTGTTGTTCCTTCCACGAATTTTATGCTATTTTTCGTCACCGTATCCTCTCGCTTTGGTGCGATCAATGGACGGCCCTCCTGGGGAACACGTTGCGGGAGATTAAAGCTCTCCCGTTTGTCTGGGGTACCTCTTCTCTTTCTACTCGTCGGGAAGAAGTAATTTTTGCTCGTTTACGTATCGGTCTATCCTTTTTAGTGATTAGCACCTGGTAGTTGAGACCGCGCACTACTCTCTCTCCCGCAAGGGGCTCACCTTATGTGTGTACGGGTTTGGCGTACCAGGGATGACCGAGGTTTTCATCACCATCATCCTTCCACTGTTGTCCGGTCGAGGTGGGTTCGTCCTCGTGACAAGGGGACTCAAATTAGGCTCTCGTGCGTTCTTTAAATTTCGTTCCATTACACCCCTCGCCATCGTTCATTCTTGATCTCTCTCCTTACGAACATTTCGCACCACAAACATTCATTCTTTCATCTCTTTTCCTTCCTCGCCGGCCTACCTTTCTTGCGAAACGCCCACACAGTTTTTATTTATTTTACATTTTCTCTTAATCCTCCGTGGACACAGCCTGACGGATACCTGCGCACTGGTTACGCAGCTAGGTGAGTAGGTAATGGCGTCATCCCCACCACCCGGTGTCGTCATGTAGGGTTTGTGTTCGTATCCGCTGTTCAACTGCAGTCCCGCGGTGGGCCATTGCACAAGCTACTGATTTCCGACGGCCATTGGGTCCCTCTGGCTATATTCTGGGGGTGTGACCCTGGGGTGAGACGTGTATGGATAGGCCACTCAACTAAGCCGGGGTAACGCCTGGGAAGTCAGAGCTCGAGGTCGGAGACGGTTGCAATTGTGGAGGATTTCTTTCGCTAGGGGGCCCTTTTTCTCCATTATAAATAACAAGCGCCGAAAAGTAATTGTAACAGAAGTAGCACCACCGCCATCTTGTTCTTACTTAGTGACTACCCAAACTGAGGAAGGACAATCTTTCGAGGTGAACCCTTTTATTATACAGAAGGGCATTGACTCAATTGCTGGTCCGATTAATTCCTGCACTGGCCTTAGAAATGCTTCATTGTTGGTAAAACGAAGTTCGAGCAGCAAAGTAAGAGTTTGTTGCTCGCAACGCTTCTCCACGGAATATCCCATCCGTGTTGATAAGCACCGCACTTTGAATTCCTGTCGAGGCGTCGTTACCGCCCATAGTCTCGATGGTATGTCGGACGATGAACTGGTTAAATATGTTTCTGATCAATTGGTGAGAGCAGTTCATCGAGTGCAGGTTAAAGGCGACGTGTATTGGTACCCACTCGTACCCTGTTTCTAACTTTTAATAGTATAGATCTGCCTACGCATATCTCAGCAGGGTACGAACGTACTGCGGTGAGGCCCAATAATGCTAGACCTCTGTGTTGTCTTAAATGCCAACGTTTTGGGCATACGCAAGTCTCGTGAAAGAGTGTCGTTTCCATCTGTGCCTCTTGTAGTCAGCCCTCACACGATGGTACCTGTTTTCAACCCCGTCTGCGTCAATTGCAAAGGGTCTGCTTCTGCGTCATTTGCCGATTGTCCGCGGTACTTGGACGAGAAGGCGATCCAGGAGATCCGGGTAAGGAGAAACTCTCCTTCGCTGAAGCCCCGAGCGTTACCATGCGCGCCAGCCTTCGCTCCTGCGATCAAGTACATTCAGTTCTGTTGTTGCCTCATCAGTACCACGGAGAGATGCTGAAACTTAGACCTGGACCATGACTGCCTTGACCGCCACTACCATCCGGCGGTCCATTTCTGCTATAGTTACCAATACATCTAAAGCTGGCCCTAAAGTTATAAAGTCCCCAGGCACCGATAATAAGTCCAATCAGAAACTACGTAAAGAGGATTTTCTGAAACACTCTCCGCGTGCGCGCGGTAAAAATGTTCACCTTCTCCTCCTCGAAGGTCGCAGTCCCAGGATGTTCCTGGGACAAGCCGTGCTCAGTGGCCCCCTTCACCCCTTACCACCCAGAACCGATTCTCGGAGCTTGAATCGGTTTCTGGCTCTGAGCGCGTGGACCCTCCCTTCGAGTAGCCTTTGGAGTCTGACCAACTCCATACAAAACGCCCGAGCCCCAAGGTTAAGCAAAACGTTATTTTGAGCCGCCCTTCTAAGTAAGAAGTTTATCCGTTTTATTCATGGCTGGAATTTCGTGGTGTACAATCGCATAGGGCAGAACGGCAACTTTTATTGCGTTCCCATTCACCTATTGTCGTGTGTTTGCAGGAGACTAAGCTTCGCCCTCGCGATACTTTTGATCTCCGAGATTATACTCTGGTTCTTTACGATCTTGAACCGAATGAGGGTACTCCTGCTCATGGAGGTGTCATGTTATTAGTGCGAAACGACGTTCATTTTCAAGTTCTCACTCTTACTTCTGGCTTCCAAGCTGTTGCCGTGAGGCTACAATTACCCGGGTTTTCTTTTCCGTTTGTTCTGTGCATTCACTTCCGTCGTCTCTCCTCGCTCACGCGGTCATTCGCGATCTCCTGTCCGCTCTCCCAACACCATCTGTTCTGTTGGGAGATTTTAATTCCCATCACCCCCTTTGGGGTTCGCCAAGGGCTTGTGCGAGGGGAACTCTTCACTCCGACATTATTGATCAGTTCAACCTCATATCCTCTTACAAATGAGCCTGCTTTTCTGTCTGATTCTTCTGGTACATTCTCTTGCTTGGACCTAGCCGCTTGCTCACTTCAGCTTGCTAGATGTCTGCAGTGGAACGTGGTCGCTGCCACCCACTCCAGCGACCATTACCCCTGCATCGTTTCTCTTTTGTCTCACCACGTCTAGCATTCCAGAGAACCTACCTGGATATTCTGAAAAGCCGACTGGAGATTGTATTCCAGCCTCGTATGTTTTGCGGACCAGCCCTTCATTGACGTTAACCAAATGGTGCAGCACCTTACCTCTACTATTCTATCTGTCGCCGTACGCACAATTGCCAGTTCGTCCTCTCACCCTCGGCGTATTCCTGTTCCGCGGTGGAACGAGAAATGTCGGGACGCCATTCGTGAAAGTAGAACTGCACTTAAGGTGTTTCAGTGACACCCTACACTTGATAATTTGGTTTGTTTTAAAGGATCGCGCGCTAGGGCTAGTCGCATTATTCAGGTTAGCAAGAAGGCGTCCTGGACTCGTTTTGTCGAGTCTTTTAACCGCTTCACGCCTGCTTCTTTTGTTTGGGGCAAACTTCGTCGCTTCTTCGGTAGAGTGTCGCATTGTACTGTGTCTGAACTTCAAGTTTTCCAATGCCACCATAGTGAATCCGCCTGCCATTGCTAACACTCTGGGTGCTCCCTCTAAGGCTGTTTCCAGTTCTGCCCATTATTCCGCCGGGTTTCGCACTCTCAAATAGCGGCTGGATTCCGAGACCTATAATTTTCGGTCTGCTAATAAAGAGTGTTATAACGAACTTTTCACAATGAGGGAGTTGGAGCACGCTCTTCATTCCCCCCAGGGGCTCACCTTTTGTGAGTACGGGTTAGGCGCACCCGGGGTACCCGAGCCAATCATCGCCAGATTCATCCCCTCACCCCAATCCGGTCGAGGTGGGTTCTTCTCGTGACCGGTGGACCCAAGGTAGGCTCTCGTGCGTTCTTTGCATCACATTCATACCGCACCTCACTATCGTTTCTTTCTTCTCCAATATTTCTGCGCATTTCGCCCCACGTTCATTCATTTACGCCTCTATTTTACTTCCTCGCCGGCCTTCCTTGCGTGCGAAACGCCCACACAGTTTTGGTTTCTTTTATCTTTCTTTTAATCCTCCGTGGACACAGCCTGACGGATACCCGCGCACTGGGTGCGCAGCTGGGTGAGTGGGTAATGGCGTCATCCCCACCACCCGGGGTCGTCATGTAGGGTATGTGTTCGTATCCGCTGTTCAACTGCAGTCCCGCGGGGGGCCATTGCATGAGCTGCTGGCTTCCGACGGCGATTGGGTCCCTCTGTCTATGTTCTGGGAGGTGTGACCCTGGGGTGAGTCTGGTATAGATAGGCCACTCACCCAAGCCGGGGTAACGCCCGGGAAGTCAGAGCCCGAGGTCGGAGACGGTTGCAATGGTGGAGGATTTATTTCGCTATGGAGCACCCTTTCTCCATTATTAATACTAAGCGACGTAAAGTACTTGCAACAGAAGTAGCACCGCCGACAACTGGTAGTTGCTTAGTGGTTTCACGAACTGAGGAAGGTCAAACATTTCAGAAGGTGAACCCTTTCATTATCCAGAAGGGCATTGACGCTATTTCAGGTGCGGTTCAGTCCTGCAGTCGACTACGGATTGGTTCCTTGTTGGTTCAAACCAAATCCGAACAGCAGAGTAAGACCTTGTTGCCCGCTACGCTTCTCCACGGTTATCCTATCCGTGTAGAGAAACACCGCACCTTGAATTCTTCCCGTGGCGTTGTCACCATGCATAGCCTCGATGGAATATCGGACGAGGACCTGGTGGAATATCTTGCAGACACACGATCTGCCCACGAGCATTTCCGCAGGGTACGAACGGATTTCTGTGAGGCCCTATATTCCTAGACCTCTGCGTTATTTTAAATGCCAACGTTTTGGGCATACGCAAGTCTCATGTAAGAGTGCCGTTAACATCTGTGCAACATGTAGCCAGCCCTCACACGAAGGTACCTGTTCAACAGCCCCCGTCTGCGCTAATTGTAAAGGGTCTCATTCTGCTTCGTTTGCCGACTGTCCGCGGTACTTGGACGAGAAGGCGATCCAGGAGATCCGGGTAAAGGAAAAACTCTCCTTCGCTGAAGCCCGGAGGAGTTACCATGCGCGCCAACCTTCACTCCTGCGATCTGGCACATTTAGTTCTGTTGTTGCCTCGCCAGTACCACGAGTAGATGCCGAAACTCAGACCTGGAGCATGACTGGATTAACCGCCACTACCATCCGGCCGTCCATTAAAGCTACAGTTACCAAGCCGTATAAACCTGGTCCGAAGTCAATGAAGTCGCAAGCCGCTGAAAAGAAACCCAAGCAGAAACTTCGTAGGGAAGATTTTTTGAAAGACCCTCCGCGTGCGCGCGGTAACAAAAGTTCACCTTCTCCTCCTCGGAGGTCGCTGTCCCAGGAAGCTCCTGGGACAAGCCGCGCTCAGCGGCACCCCTCACCCATCGCCACCCAGAACCGATTCACGGCGCTTGAATCGGTTTCTGGCACTGAGCGCGTGGGCCCTCCCTCCGAGGAAGCTATGGAGTCTGACCAACTCCATACAAAAAGCCCGAGCCATAAGGTTAAACAAAAGGTAATTTTAAGCCGCCCTTCTAAATAGACAGTTTATCCCCTTTTTCTTAATGGCTATCCTGACCTGGAATGTACGTGGTGTACGATCGCATAGGGGGAACTGCAACTTTTATTGCGTTCCCATTCGCCTATGGTCGTATGTTTGCAGGAGACTAAGCTTCGCCCACACGATCCTTTTGATCTCCGAGGATATACTCCGGTTCACTACGACCTTGAACCGGAGGAGGGTACTCCTGCTCATGGTGGTGTCATGATTTTGGTGCGTAATGACGTTCATTTTCAAACTATCACACTTACGTCCGACTTGCAAGCTGTTGCCATTAGACTGCAGTTACCCGGTTTTTTGTTTTCTGTTTGTTCTGTGTATACACCTCCATCGTCTCCCCTCGCTCCCGCGGACATTCGATCTCTCCTGTCCGCTCTCCAACACCATTTCTTCTGTTGGGAGATTTTAATGCCCATCACCCACTATGGGGTCCGCCAAGGGCTTGTGCGAGGGGAACTCTTCTTTCCGAAATTTTTTACCAGTTCAATCTTTCAATCCTCAATACAGGTGAGCCTACTTTTATTTCTGATTCTTCTGGTACATTCTCACACCTGGACCTTGCCATTTGCTCCCTCCAGCTTGCTAGTCCTCTTCAGTGGAACGTCGTCGCTGACACCTACTCCAGCGACCATTACCCCTGCATCGTCTCTCTTCTGTCGCACCACGTACAGCATTCCAGAGTACCTACCTGGATATTCCCAAAACCCGACTGGAACTTGTATTCCAGCCTCGTGCATTTTTACGATCAGCCCTTCGCCGAACATTAACCAACTAGTGCAGCACCTTACGTCTACGATTTTCTCTGCCGCCGAACGTGCAATTCCCCGTTCATCCACTCAACCTCGGCGGCCACCTGTTCCGTGTTGGAACGAGGATTGTCGGGACGCCGTTCGTGCCCGTAGGACTGCACTTAGGGTGTTTCGGCGACACCCTACACTTGATAATTTGGTGACTTTTAAACAATCGCGCGCCAGGGCTCGTCGCATTATTCAGGATAGCCAGAAGGCATCGTGGACTCGTTTTGTCGAGTCTTTTAATCGCTTTACGCCTTCATCTGTAGGTTGGGATAAACTTCGTCGCTTCTCAGGTAAAGTGTCGCATTGTACTGTTTCTGGCCTTCAGGTTCCCAATGCCATCATAGTAGATCCGGCTGCCATCGCTAACACCCTAGGTTCTGCCTTTGAGGCGGTTTCCAGTTCAGACCATTATTCCGCCGGCTTTCGCTCTTTTAAAGACCGGCTGGATTCTGCATCATATACTTTTCGGTCTGCTAATAATGAATGTTATAACGAACTATTCACAATGAGGGAGCTGGAGCACGCTCTTCATTGCTCTCGGCACTCCGCTCCTGGGCCGGACGGCATTCATGTTCTGATGTTAAAGAACCTTTCAGCCGACAGTAAACTCTTTCTCTTACAGGTCTATAACCGTATTTGGCAAAACGGCATTTTTCCTTCCGTTTGGCGCGAAGCCACCATTGTCCCTATACTTAAGCCTGGGAAGGATCGCCAACTACCTTCCAGCTACCGCCCTATCTCCCTCACCAGTTGCATTTGCAAGGTGATGGAGCGCATGATCAACGGGCGGTTGACATGGTGGCTTGAGTCTCAGAAACTTCTAGCGAACGCTCAGTGCGGGTTTCGTCGCTATCGCTCTACCGTCGACCATCTGGTGTCCTTGTCGACGCATATTATGAATGGATTTCTGAGAAAGTGTCAAACCGTGGCTGTGTTTTTTGACCTGGAGAAAGCTTATGACACTTGTTGGAGGGGCGGCATTTTACGTACACTTCACGCATGGAATATCCGCGGTCGTCTTCCCATGTTTCTTCGGGAGTTCATGACGGACCGCGTCTTTCGTGTACGTGTGGGCTCGGTTTTATCTAATCGTTTTATTCAAGAGAACAGAGTACCGCAGAGCTCGTTATCTCAGTGTCACACTTTTTGCGATTGCTATCATCCCCATTGTTCATTGTATTCCACCTGGCATTTCATCGTCCCTTTTTGTTGATGGTTTTGCCATTTATTGTGGTTCTCGGCGGAGCTGTCAACTCGAACGCCGTCTCCAGAGCTGTACCGACCGTCTCTACGCCTGGAGTAAGGCCAACGGCTTTAATTTCTCCGCCGAGAAATCCGTCTGCATCAACTTCTGGCGCCGGAAGTATTTCCCTCCGCCCTCTCTCCATCTAGGGCCAGGGATGCTTCCGTTTGCAGACTAGGCGAAATTTTTAGGGTTGATCTTTGATAGAAAGTTGTGTTGGACCTCGCACATTTCTTTTTTAAAAGCAAAGTGTGACCGTTCTCTTAATATTTTACGTGTTTTAAGTGGCACATCCTGGGGAGCTGATCGGAACGTCCTTCTTCGCCTTTATCGTTCTTTGGTCCGATCCAAGCTTGATTACGGGTGTACTGTTTATTCGTCGGCACGTCCATCTGTGTTACGTCGATTGAATGCCATTCACCATCGTGGCATAAGAGTCGCTACAGGGGCCTTTCCAACTAGCCCTACCCAGTCTTTACGCAGAAGCTGCAGAGCCTCCGCTGTCCTTCCGGCGTGAGATGCTTTTGTGCAGCTATGTTTGTCGACTCTCAAGCTTGCCTGACCACCCGTCTTTCGAGTTATTTTTCGAGCAGTCGCTTGATCGCCACTATTTGATTAGCTCCTCTGCATTGATCCCTCCAGGGGTTCGATTTCGACAGCTCCTTTGGCATTTGGACGTTACGCCAGCGCCGGCCCTTCCTCGGGGTGAAACGCGTTTTCCTCCTTGGTCGCGCGCTGAGACCCACTGTCACCTTGGGTTAACGTTGATGCCGAAGAATGAGACCCCTGCTTCAGTCCTTAGATCCGCATTTTTAGAACTTCAGGCAACATTCGGAGACTGTCATTTTATTTATACTGATGGGTCTAAGACTGATGTTACAGTAGGATGTGCCTTTGTTTTTGGTGCACAGATTTTTACTTTTCGTTTACCCGAGCAATGTTCGATTTATACCGCCGAACTTTTTAGTATCTATCAATGTGTTTTATACATTCAGCGGCACGACTTACGGCGTTGTGTTGTTTGTTCGGACTCTTTGAGTGTCCTTCAGGGTATTACAGCGCTGTACAGTTACCACCCTCTCGTACAGCGCATACATGACCTGCTCCACTCGCTGGCAGCCTCTGGCATCAGCGTCTCCTTCGTGTGGATTCCAGGTCATGTGGACATCTCAGGGAACGAGTCTGCCGACGCCGCTGCCAAATCGGCGATTTTATCCTCCAGATTTTTTACAACCGTTGTTCCCTCGTCTGATTTTAATGTTTTGTTACGTCACCGCATCCTCTCGCACTGGCGCGATGAGTGGTCGGCCCTCCGGGGGAACAAATTGCGGGAGGTTAAACCTCTCCCGTTAATCTGGTGCACCTCTTCTCGTTCTTCTCGTCGGGAAGAGGTGATTTTAGCTCGTCTACGCATCGGACATTGCCGTTTTAGTCATAGATACCTGCTTAGTGGTGATCACGCACCTCTGTGTGGTCAGTGTGCTCTGACATTAACGGTCTGTCACATTTTAACCGAGTGTCAAGTTTTAGCTCCACTGCGCGTTCGCGTGGGTCTGCCTGTTGGCCTAGCCAACGTTTTGGCAGACGACGCGCATGCTGTAGAATGTCTTTTACGTTTTTTCACTGACATTGGTTTTAGCCGTCGCATTTGATGCGCTGAGCGCCTTTTAGCTGTTTGATTTTATACTGTTTGTTTTAATGGGGCCCTTCTCCCCGGACATAAGGCGCTCGTGTTCCTTGCATTCTACAGTTCTTGACACGTTTTATTCTTTTAGTGCCCATGATTTTAGTGTGTAGATTTTAGTCTTCGGTCTGTTGTGTTTTTTAGTGTTTTGACCAGGCGGGTTTGTGTGTGGTTTTTTAGTTTTTTGACCTTTCAATTTTATTTTCATACATTGTAAGGGCGCTAATAACCACTGTAGTTGAGCGCCCTTAAGCTCCACCTCATCATCATCACGCTCTTCATTGCTTTAGGCACTCCGCTCCTGGGCCGGGCGGCATTTATGTGCTGATGTTAAAGAACCTTTCAGCCGACAGTAAACTCTTTCTCTTACAGATCTATAACCGTATTTGGCAAGACGGCTTTTTTCCTTCCGTTTGGTGCGAAGCCACCGTTGTCCCTATACTTAAGCCTGGAAAGAATCGCCAACTACCTTCCAGCTACCGCCCTATCTCCCTCACCATTTGCATTTGCAAGGTGACGGAGCGCATGATCAGCGGGCGGTTAACATGGTGGCTTGAGTCTCAGAAACTTCTAGCGAACGCTCAGTGCGGATTTCGTCGCCATCGTTCTACCGTCGACCATCTAGTGTGTCTGTCGACGCATATTATGAATGAATTTCTGAGAAAGTGTCAAACAGTGGCTGTGTTTTTTGACCTGGAAAAGGCTTATGACACTTGTTGGAGGGGCAGCATTTTACGTACACTTCACGCATGGAATTTCCGCGGTCGTCTTCCCATATTTCCTAGGTAGTTTATGACGGATCGCGTGTTTCGTGTACGTGTGGGCTTAGTTTTATGCAGTAGTTTTATTCAAGAGAACGGTGTACCTCAGGGCTCTGTACGCAGTGTCACACTTTTTGCGACTGCTATCAAACCAGTTGTTGATTGTATTCCACCTGGCACTTCCTAGTATCTTTTCGTCGACGTTTTTGCCATTTATTGCAGTTAACGGCAGACATGTTTGCTCGAACGCCGTCACCAGAGCTGTATCCAGCGTCTCTACGCCTGGAGTAACACCAACCGCTTTAATTTCTCCGCCGGGAGATCCGTCTGCATCATTTTCTGTCGCCGGAAGGCTTTCTCTCCGCCCTCTCTCCATCTAGGGTCGGAGGTGAAATTTTTGGGGTAGATCTTCGAACGAAACCTGAGATGGACTTATGACATTTCCTTTTAAAAGCAAAGTGTGATCGTTCTCATAATCTTTTACGTGTTTTACGTGGCAAATCCTGGGGAGCAAATCTGACCATCCTTCTGCGTCTTTATCGCTCCTTTGTCCTATCCAAACTTGATTACGGTTTCATTGTCTATTCATCGGTACGTCCATCTGTGTTACGTCGCTTCAATGTCATTCACCATCGTGGCATAAGTGTCGCCTTTTCAACTGGCCCTGTAACCGGTCTGTACGCTGAAGCCGCAGAGCCACCACTGTCCTTCAGGAGTGAGGTGCTTTTGTGCAGCTATGCATGTCGACTTTCAAGCTTGCCTGACCACCCGCCCTTCGAGTTATTTTTTGAGAACTCGCTTGATCGGCAGTATGTAGTTAGCTCCTCTGCCTTGCTCCATCCAGGGGTTCGATATCGTCACCTTCTTCCGCATTTAGACTTTACGCCAGCGCCGACCCTTTCACGGGGGAAACGCATTTTCCTCCTTGGTTGCGCGCTGGGCCCACTGTCACCTTGGATTAACGTCGATGCCGAAGAACGCGACCCCTTCTTCAGTCCTTAGATCAGCGTTTTTAGCACTTCAGGTGCAATTCGCGGAATTTAATTTACCTTTACCGTTGGATCTAAGACTGATGTTGAAGTAGGGTGTGCCTTTGTCTGTGGTGAAAATAGTTCTACCTTTCGTTTACCGGGGCAATGTTCGAGTTTTACTGCCGAACGCTTTAGCATTTATCAGTCTCTTTTATACATCCAGCGGCACGTCTTTCCGCACTGTGTTTTATATTCTGACTCTCTGAGTGCCCCTCAAAGTAACACCCGCTCGTACAGCGCATTCATGACCTGCTCCACTCGCTCGGTGCTTCTGCTATACGCGTCTCCATCGTGTGGATTCCAGGTCATGAAGGCATCTCAGGAAACGAGTCTGCCAACCCCGCTGCCAATTCTGCAATTTTATCTCCCAGATATTTTACTTCTGTTGTTCCCTGCAGAGATTTGTTTGTTATTTTACGTGGGCGCATCCTCTCGCTTAGCCGCGATGAATGGATAGCCCTCCGGGGGAACAAGCTGTGGGACGTTAAACCTCTCCCGTTTGTCTGAGGTACCTCTTCTCGTACTTCTCGTCGGAAGGAGGTGATTTTAACTCGTTTACGTATCGGACAACATGTCGTTTTAGTCATAGACACCTGCTCAGTGGCGGCCCCGCTCTACTCTGTGAACAGTGTGATGCGCCCTTAACGGTGCGTCACACTTTAGAAGAGTGTCAGGTTTTAGCTGCATTGCGCGTTCGTGTGTGTCTGTCTGTTGGCATAGCCAATGTTTTGGCAGACGACGCGCATGCTGTTACATGTCTTTTACGTTTTATAGGTGACAGTGGTTTTTATCGGCGCATATGATGCGCACAACGTCTTTTAGATTTTTTATTTTATATCGCCTGTTTTACTGGGGGCTCTTCTCACCAGCGGACCGATGGAGCTGTTGAGTTTTGCCTTTTACAGTTCCTGACACGTCTTTTTAATATTTTATTGACCATGTTTTTAGTTTGTTACTTTTTAGAATTCCCCGTTTTGTTCTTTAGTGTTTTTCACGCCTTGGGTTAGTCAGCTCGATGGTATACCAGACGAGGACCTGATAGAATATCTTGCAGACCAGAAGGTGACAGCGGGTCATCGAGTGCAGGCCAAACGCGACGGCGTATTGGTACCCACCCGTAACCTGTTTCTAACATTTGATGGCATCGATCTGCCCACGAGCATTTCAGCAGGGTACGAACGGTTTGCTGTGAGGCCTTATATTCCTAGACCTGTGCGTTGTTTCAAATTCCAACGTTTTGGGCATACACAAGTCTCATGTAAGAGTACCGTTACCAGCTTCCATCATGTAGCCAGCCCTCACACGAAGTTACCTGTTCAACAGCCCCCGTCTGCGTTAATTGCAAAGGGTCTCCTTCTGCGTCGTTTGCCGACTGTCCGCGGTACTTGGACGAGAAGGCGATCCAGGAGATCCAGGTAAAGGAAAAACGCTCTCATGAGCGCCACCTTCGCTCCTGCGATCTAGTACATTTAGTTCTGTTGTTGCCTCGAGGGTACCACGAGTAGATGCCGAAACTCAGACCTGGACCATGACTGCATTAACCGCCACTACCATCCGGCCGTCCATTTCTGCTATAGTTACTAAGCCAGCTGAAACTGCTCCTAAGTCATGAAGTCCCAAGGCATTGATAAGACGTCGAAGCAGAAACTACGCAAGGAATTTTTTTTTGAAAGACCCTCCGCGTGCGCGCGGTAAGAAAAGCCCACCTTCTCCTCCTCGAAGGTCGCAGTCCCAGGAAGCTCCTGGTAAAAGCCGCGCTCAGCGGCCCCATCACCCATTGCCACCCAGAACCGAATCACGGCGCTTGGATCGGTTTCTGGTACTCAGGGCGTGGGCCCTCCCTTCGAGGAGGCTATGGAGTCTGACCAACTCCATACCAAATGCCCGAGTCCAAAGGTTAAACAAAAGGTAATTTTAAGCCGCCGTTCTAGGTAGACAGTTTAACCCTTTTTCTTAATGGCTGTCGTGACCTGGAATTTACGTGGTGTACGATCGCATAGGGCGCAATTGCGACTTTTAATGCGTTCCCATTCACCTATGGTCGTGTGTTTGCAGGAGACTAAGCTTCGCCCTCACGATCCTTTTGATCTCCGAGGGTATACTCCGGTTCGCTACGATCTCGAACCGGGGGAGGGTACTCCTGCTCATAGAGGTGTAATGATATTGGTGCGTAACGACGTTCATTTTCAAACTCTCACACTTACATCCGACTTGCAAGCTGTTGCCGTTCGCCTTTACTTACCCGGCTTTTTGTTTTCTGTTTGCTCTGTGTATTCACCTCCATCGTGTCCCCTCGCTTCGGCGGACATTCGGGATCTCTTGTCCGCTCTCCCAACACCTTTTCTTCTGTTGAAAGATTTTAATGCGCATCACCCCCTGTGGGTTTCGCCAAAGGCTTTTGCAAGGGGAACTCTTTTTTGGGCATTTTTTATCAGTTTAACCTCTCTATCCTCAATACAGGTGAACCTACTTGTATTTCTGATTCTTCTGGTGCATTCTCTCACTTAGACCTTGCCGTTTGCTCCATCCAGGTTGTTAGTCGTCTGCAGTGGAACGTCGTCGCTGACACCTACTCCAGCGACCATTACCCCTGCATCGTATCTCTTTTGTCTAACCGCGTCCAGCATTCCAGAGTACCTACCTGGATTTTAGTAAGGCCAACTGGAGATTGCACTCCAGCCTCGTGTCTTTTGCGGACCACCCCTTAACTGACGTTAACCAAATGGTGCAGCACCTTGCGTCTACGATTCTATCTGCCGCTGAACGCGCAGTTCCCCGTTCATCCTCTCACTCTCGACGGATTCCTATCCCTTGGTGGAACGGGGAGTGTAGGGTTGCCGTTCGTGCCCGTAGAACTGCACTTAGGGTGTTTCGGCGACACCTTACACTTGATAATTTGGTTACTTTTAAACAATCGCGCGCCAGGGCTCGTCGCATTATTCAGGATAGCAAGAAGGCATCTTGGACTCGTTTTGTCGAGCGTTTTAACCGCTTCACACCTTTCTCTGTTGTTTGGGATAAACTATGTCGCATCTCCGGTAGTGTCGCATTGTACTGTGTCTGGCTATCACGTTTCCCTTGCCACCATAGTGGATCCGGCTGCCATCGCTAATACTCTGGGTGCTGCCTTCGAGGCGGTTTCCAGTTCAGACCATTATTCCGCCGGCTTTCGCTCTATTAAAGACCGGCTGGATTCCGCAACATATAATTTTCGGTCTGCTAATACTGAATGTTATAACGAACTTTTCACAATGAGGGAGCTGGAGCGCGCTCTTCATTGCTCTCGGCACTCCGCTCCTGTGCCGGACGGCATTCATGTTCTGATGTTAAAGAAGCTTTCAGGCGACGGTAAACTCTTTCTCTTACAGGTCTATAACCGTATTTGGCAAGACGGCCTTTTTCCTTCTGTTTGGCGCGAAGACACCATTGTCCCTATATTTAAGTATGGGAAGGGTCGCCAACTACCTTCCAGCTACCGCACTATCTCCCTCACCAGTTGCCTTTGCAAGGTGATGGACCGCATGATCAACGGGCGGTAGACATGGTGGCTTGAGTCTCAGAAACTTCTGGGGAACGCTCAGTGCGGATTTCATCGCTATCGCTCTACCGTTGACCATCTGGTGTCTATGTCGACGCATATTATGAACGGATTTCTGAGAAAGTGTCAAACAGTGGCTGTATTTTTTGACCTGGAGAAAGCTTATGACACTTGTTGGAGGGGCGGCATTTTACGTACACTCCATGCAATGGAATTTCCGCGGAATTTCCCATATTTCCTAGGGAGTTTATGACGGATCGCGTCTTTCGTGTACGTGTGGGCTTGCTTTTATCCAGTAGTTTTATTCAAGAGAACGGTGTACCTCAGGGCTCTGTACGCAGTGTCACACTTTTTGCGATTGCTATCAACCCAGTTGTTGATTGTATTCCACCTGGCATTTCATCGTCCCTTTTTGTTAACGACTTAGCGATCTATTGCAGTTCATGGCGGACCTGTCTGCTCGAACGCCGTCTCCAGAGCTGTATCGACCGTCTCTACTCCTGGAGTAACGCCAACGGCTTTAATTTCTCCGCCGAGAAATTCGTCTCCATCATCTTTTGGCGCCGGAAGTATTTTCCTCCGCCCTATCTCCATCTTGGGCCGGAGAAACTTCCGTTTGCAGACGAGGTGATATTTTCGGTGTTGATCTTTGATAGGAAATTTTGTTGGACTTCGCAGATTTCCTTTTTAGAAGCAAAGCGTGACCGATCTCTTAATCGTTTACGTGTTTTAAGTGGCACATCCTGGGGAGCTGATAAGACCGTCCTTCTTCGTTTTTATCGCTCCTTGGTCCGATCCAAGCTTGACTACTAGTGCATTGTTTATTCGTCGGCAGTTCCATCTGTGTTACCTCGATTGAATGCCATTCACCATCGTGTTATAAGAGTCGCTACGGGGGCCTTTCCAACCAGCCCTGTTTCCAGTCTGTATGCTGAAGCTGCAAAGCCTCCACGGTCCTTCCGGCGTGAGATGCTTTTGTGCAGCTATGCCTGTCGATTCGCAAGTATGCCTGACCACTCTTCCTTCGAGTTATTTTTCGAGGAGTCGGTTTTATGCCACTATTTAATTAGCTCCTCTGCATTGCTCCCTCCAGGGGTTCGATTTAGACAGCTCTTTCAGTATTTGGACGTTACGCCAGCGCCGGCCCTTCCTCCGGGGAAACGCGTTTTGCTCCTTGGTCGCGCGCTGAGGCCCACTGTCACCTTGGGTTAACGTCGATGCCGAGGAATGAGACCCCTGCTTCAGTCCTTAGATCCGCATTTTTAGAACTACAGGCGCAATTTGGGGACTGTCATTTTATTTATACTGATGGGTCTAAGACTGATGTTGGAGTAGGATGTGCCTTTGTTTTTGGTGCACAGATTTTTACTTTTCGTTTACCCGGGCAATATTCGATTTATACCGCCGAACTTTTTAGTATCTCTCAATGTGTTTTATACATTCAGCGGCACGTCTTACGGGGTTGTGTTGTTTGTACGGACTCTCTGAGTGCCCTTCAAAGTATTCAGGTGCTGTATAGTTACCACCCGCTCGTACAGCGTATTCATGACCTGCTGCACCCGCTTGGTGCTCCTGGCATCAGCGTGTACTTCGTGTGGATTCCAGGTCATGTGGGCATCTCAGGGAACGAGTCTGCCGATGCCGCTTCCAAATTGGCGATTTTGTCCTCCTGATTGTTTACCCCTGTTGTTCCCCCGTCTAATTTGAGTGTTATTTTACGTCACCGCATCCTCTCGCTTTGGCGCGTTGAGTGGACGTCCCTCCGGGGGAACAAGTTGCGAGAGGTTAATCTGGAGCACCTCTTCTCGTTCTTCTCGTCGAGAAGAGGTGATTTTAGCTCGTCTACGAACCGGACAGTGCCTTTTCAGTCATAGATACCTGCTTAGTGGTGACCCCGCTCCTCTTTGTTGTCCGTGTGATATGCCATTAACGGTGCGTCACATTTTAACAGAGTGTTAAGTTTTAGCTCCATTGCGCGTTCGCGTGGGTCTGCCTGTTGGCATAGCCAACTTTTTGGCAGACGACGCGCATGCTGTAGAATGTCTTTTAGGTTTTATCACTGACATTGGTTTTAGCCGTCGGATTTGATGCGCTGAGCGCCTTTTAGCTGTTTGATTTTACATTATCTTTTAATGGGGGCAGTCCTCCCCAGTGGACATATGGCACTCATGTCCCTTGCGTTTTACAGTTCTTGACACGTTGTTTTCTTCTTTTATTGACCATGATTTTAGTATTTGGTCTGTTGTGTTTTTAGTGTTTTTGACCAAGAAGGTTTGTATGTGGTTTTTTAGTTTTTTGACTATTAATTTTATGTTTTATACATTTAAAGGGCGCTAATAACCTTATCATTTGAGCGCCCTTAAGCCTCATATCATCATACTCTACCTCGGATCTGTCCCCGTAGTTCCTAACTTACTCGTATAAATGCATTTTTCTCCTTGAACCGTCGCATCTACTCTCCTTTTGCCTATCGTTTCCCATATAAACGCAAAAGTGGCCCAACTCCCCCTATATATTCCACTCCTGTTTGTTCAAACAGGGGAAAGTGTTGCATTTGTCACATTCATATTTAGTTTTGCAGTTCTTTTTGTCTTTGCTGCAGGGTTCAATCGTTTCCTTTTCAATGGGGATAGCGGTGTATTTGACAGTTTATCTACTGCGGAATCTTCAGGTTTATATTTTGCCAAATGGTCTTTCAAATCACCGGGTAGATTTGATACTGTTGCTCTGCTTTATACCTGCTGCGATAGTAAAGCTAAAGACAGTGCTTTCATATACCCCTGCCTTCTGGAATAATTATTTTGGTTTCCAAGGAAGATAATCCTAGAATTAATACCTGCAAGTTCAAGATATGGTAAAAGACTACCATGGGCCACCTTCTTGTTGTTTCTAGCTACATTGTATGTAGCACACAGTTTATCTACTACATCCACTCCAGATTTAATATCGATGTAATGCAGGAGTATTTCAGGCTTTTTCTCAGCACATTCTATAACTGTTTGGATGAAGCATGTAGACTTGAGAGCAAAACTACTATTTTACTCTTTTTTGGAACATATGAAACAAGTGTTTCATTTGTTGTGAAGTCAAATATGCTTTCGTACTGATTGCGAACTTTTGGATAAGTGAAATTAGAGGGTAATTCCTTTTTGTTCTTTCGTAGTGTACCGACGAAAGAAGGTTGTCTTTTGTGCAATTCATTCACGAGCTATACACTGGTAAACCATTTCTCTGCAGTAACGTTTCGTCCAATGCCAGAGATTGGTTCAGTTAGTCTCAGCACTACAGCCTATGCCAAATTAGTTTGCAGATATAGTCTGTCCGGCTGCAGTCCACAATTAATCTCCATATTACTGGTATAAAAGAGCTTTGCATCACTGAAACGGAATATTTTTATGCCATACTTGTTTAGCTTGGATGGTATATATTGTCTAAAACGATATCGACCATAAAATGCCGGCAACTGCTTGCCGACAGTGTCATTTTGCCCAAGGGATTAATGCTTCTGACGGTTGTACAAAAACAATGTAAACATTTTTCTAACAGCAGCCAATTTATCTAATCTTCGTCGCTTCATTCTTGAGCTTTTGTCATCATAGCGAATACAGAGTGTTAGAAAGCTGAATCATTTTTCAGACATAGTCACTCGAAACAGAGGAATTCCAAGATAATCGGTTTTCCAAATGTCGTGAATATTCTGGCGTCCACAACGAAAAATTCCTGCCAGGCACAATAAGCACAGGAAAGCTTTTATTTCTATTACATCTGTAGGTCTACCGTCTCTTTCACGATCAAATTTGTGCTGCACACTGGTGATGTAAGTATTTCAGCTTTTAACAATCAAATCTACCATATTTTCGGTAACAGAATCTTCCAACAATCCATTTCCGTTTTCGCATTTTTGGCAGCTCCTACTACACCAGGAAGTTTGGCCTAAATATTGTGTGCCCTTATCTGTGTTATTTTGCAAGGTATTGTTTTTCCATTTTATTCCAAGTCTTCCTGTAAATAATACCAGAATGTATTGTCGATAATAATAATCATAATAATTATTATGATTATTATTATTACTATGATAATCTTATAGTGTTACCTATAAAATACATCTTATCACTCAAGCTGCTTTCATCGTCTTCCTCTTCATCATCGTGATCAGTTTCTGAATCTAAAGATCTCGTTTCGAGTTTATCTTCAGAATCATCTGATTAATATAAGTTGTCATTCACGGGCAACGCATCATCATCGCAAAGTAGGCGATGTATTTCTTCCAAATCATTCAGATTTTGTAGATCGTACCTTTTACTCGTGTCCATGACGAAGCAGCAACTGTTCCTTGCAATGGCAAAGCAATATTTCACAACTAATGAGGAACAAATCTGTCAGCAATATGTAACGAGAGCAGGCGCGCGGAGTCTGGTTGACCTGTTTGACACATAACTGCTGATTAGTCATTCTTCCAGCCAAACAAATAAACAGATAAGGTTGTCGCTTCAGTAAACAATCGAGCAATGTGTAATGCTAGATGCCCTAGTCAGGCAATTGCATAGGTACGTTCGTTCGAAGATTATAAATTTTAAATAATACCAGAGGTCTCTCAGGCCTCTAGCGACCAACGGAGGGCTAAGTGAATAAGTGGTGCTTCACTTCAACAGAAGTTGGCATGCATGAAATCGGGCGAGAGAAGGTCTGGAGAGAAATGTGTCGGCTGCAGCGTTGGCACAGGGGTAAATGGGTAAGAAGGCAGCAACGCAGACTTAAGGGAGGTAGCTAGCTTAATGTGTAAGATGGTGATTCTGCACCTCTAAGGGTTTGAGGATTCTCAGAGAGGAGATGAGGGATGTGGCTGGACTAATGTGCGAGGTGTGATCCTAGCCATCTAGGACAACGATGTTGTCAGTCCTTTATACCTACATGACTCATTTATAGCTCACTGGCGTGCTAGGTTAGGTCTATCTTAAAATAAAATTTATTTATATGAATGTAAAATAGCTTGAGTCCTGCGCCATGGCGCAATGGATTGGAGAGTGGTGCTATAGTTTTCGTCCACGAATGTGACCGGTTAGATCCTACCCATGCGGGTGAGGATTTTACGTCCCGGGTATAGAACCGATGCCCACTCAGCATCCAGAGAAAAGGGGGGAGCTGCGATAGGTAGCGATCCTGGCCTGGTGAGCCAACTTTCCAGCTGAGGAATACGTGCTGCTGGCCACATCACCTCCCCGTATCCGTTGGATGATCGCCCACCTCTGTCATACGCGCGTGGGCGTGAAGCAGTCGGTTTGGCAGAACCAGGCCTTCGCGGGCTCTAAGCCACAGGATTTATTTATTTTTATTTTAAAATACCTTGGGTTATATACGCATTGGCATTAGCAATAAAACGATGAGGTCAGATGATGTCAAGTTAAGTTAGCTCAGCTGAGACGAGTTTGGGTTAGGCTTTAGGTGAAGTCAGGTTGAGCCAGGCCGAGTTACTTTAGCTTAAGTTGTGTCCGGTTACGTTAGCTTAGCTGAAATCAGGTTAGCTTAGGCTTTACGTGATCTCGGGTTCAGCCAACCCAGGATAGGTAGCTGAGATTGAGGTCAGATTAGCTTTGGTTAGATGACATTGGAAATCTTGGTTCATGTATGTGGATGCAGACTCCTTCATTCATCAAGTAATAACTATATACATATGTATACCACCGGGCGAGATGGCACAGGCGGCAACGTCTGTGGGCCGAATTCGTGAGGTCCCGGGATCGATCGCTGGCGATCACCCACTCAGACCCGTAGGTTTTTTCGGCAGTTTTCCCGGGACCTCAGGCGAATATTGAAGTGCTTTCTTTCATCCCCCTCCAGGCTCTGATCGAGTATTTCTATGACAACTTTTACTACCTTTATGTGTACATCTTCGGCATCTTCGGTAGTAAAGATAAACAAGTCCGTTCTTTCCATATCTGACGCTACCGCTTTCAGTAGGTTAGCGTTGCTTTTCCTGTTGCCTAACAAGTTTTCTCTAAGAGTAAAATATTTTGTTCACGTTAAACTGAATGCCAAATGAAGTTTTTATGAGATTAATACACACAAAAACTCTTTAACTGCTTGTTCATTTTCAAAACGAAGGGAGTATCATAGAACCATTTTGAGAGAGTACATTCAATTATACCTCTGCTATGAGTAAGGTCTGCCATAGGCTTCATGAGGCGCATAAGGTACTGCTCGATGCACATATTGTCCAGGTTCCAGATAAAAATTTATCTTTCCTCCTTAGGGTAAACATTTTTCTTTTTGGTAAACAGCTCTCCTTCTCTTAAATCAACTTCAAGATAATCATAAATTCCTAGGCATTAAAATGTGATCTCTTAACATATGGTAAATGGCCAGCAGAGTGAAAAACGGAAGCATTTATACTATTGTAGCCACTTGCATTTCCAAACTTCATCCCTTCTGCGACCCATACAATGGACCTGCTCCCTCTCCCACGGAGAAATTTACCTGGAAGACACACTAGGCGCTCCTTTGGCTTAGAATTCACCTCACACAAGCTAACATGTTAGGTTACAATTACTATATTCTCGCCTATCAGCTAACACGAAGTCGACTCGCTCATGATTACCACATGATGTAGGAGGGCTTATTATTTCAGTGTCGGTATCATAACATTTTTAGCCATAATATCATCCCGTAATATAATTAATTATACTATTGCAGCCCCTGACTGAAAACGCTATACTGAAAATATAGCACTTTAGCCTTGTAATTATTGTGCTACCTGTTAGGTTTTAAAGCCAGTTCATTTTATCTGCACCCTTTACCAAGCAATACAGTCTCATAGCAGACATGGTTTCAAGTTCTTCGGGTTCTAAAACATTTCCCCAAAAGCAATAATTATATCTCTTGTGAGCCAAAGTTTCACAGGGCTATATAATAAATATGCTGGACTGTTAAGGTGCTTTCTCACAGGAGCATGATCTGTGAGAAATGCTATTATTGTTCTCAGCTGAAGTCCGAAACATTTAAGTAAGCTGTCAGCGCTTTTCATACATATTTTTCTAATAAATAGTTTACCAAGTTTGTTTCCTGAAGTTTTAAGCCAGGTTTTATGATGTTGAACTTTGGACCAGTTCTTAATAGCGTCTCTTATTAAACATCGAGATGTTCCTAGACCTGGTTCTGGCCCAATTAATTTTGAAGCTGTTCTTTGTCTGGCAAGTTCATCAGCTTCTTCATTTTCCTCTATGCCACTATGATTCGGTACGCAGAATTGAACTTCATTCTGTTCTGCAAAGCATATGGGCAAGCTTAGGCAGTTTAAAATCAGTCTTGACGTTATCTTATGACTACTTAGAGCCTTAAGTGCAGCTTGGCTTTCTGAGAAGAAAGGATCTGTTTACCAGCGTAAGCTATCGTTATGTTTTCATATATGCATTGAATAATAGCATAAATTTCTGTTTCAAAAAAGTACCATGTTTACACAAGGGAAAAACGTTTTGCACCTTTGTTTATGCCTATACTCCAGATACTCTTCCTGAGACATCTGTAAACCACATTAAAGTTCTTTCAGAAGTTTCCAGAGTTTTATTCGTCCAACATACAGGATTATTCAGGACCATTTAAGTTGAGACTCTACAATATCTCCAAAACTAAGCGTTGTAGAAAGAAATGTCTTGAATAAAAGTTGCTTGATATTATGGGGGAAAGTAAACACCAGTAGTTGTGTTTTATTTGGAGGACGGTATGATGGTCATTCTAGAGTCAATTTAATTTTTTTTAAATGGGAACCTACATTTTCTATTTTATAAAAAGCTGTTTATTTTGTGATGAGGAGAAAGAAAATGTTGGTTGCCAATTGCGAAACGTAACTTGACCCTCAAATGACCATCCATGGATGGTTCAACCATTCATTGCGCTTTTCTTATACAGCCATTCAGAAGTTTCGTTGTTATTTAGGTTAGTGTAGGAACAATTGCAAAGTGCTTTATACAAATGTTCTTTAGTTTTTAATGAGGAGTGAGAAAACAACAAAAAAAGGTAGGTGTGCATTAAAAAATATTAAACTGGCCCTAAAATGAACATCACAACGTCCTCCAAATAAAACACGATTAATGGCATTTACTTTCCCCCATAATATCAAGCAACCTTTATGCAAGGCATTTCCTTCTACAATGCTTAGTTTTCCAAATATTGTAATTGCACAGTCTCCACTTAAATGGTCCATCATCTATATAGAGGGTGAATCACTAAAAACTTGCACTGCAGATATTTCGGAAATGGAAAGTGCTATTGATGTGCAGTTTTCGCAGCATTGATTGGTAGTCAGGGGCTCGTACACTTAGCCTATAAACAGATTTTAATAATACTGAGAAAGTGTACTTTTTGAGCAAACATACAATTTTTAAATGGAACAATGCCTAGTTACCTCAACAGAATAAAGGTAGTGCAAATTAGATGTCAGTGGTCTTTGTTGCACGATTCTAGTGCAAGTGGTTAACGAGAAATCGTATTTTGGAAAGCTTCCACACCGACAATTGTTTGTCCCATTCAACCTGCTTAGTTGCTAGGTACGATGTTGTTATGTTTCTTTGCATTGCGTTTTCTAGTCACTGATTGCATTGCGACTTTCCTGTCAGTTAGATTGTAACAGTTCAAGCAGTAAGTCGTGAGTGGAAGATGGGGTTTACTAATACAGAAAAAGCCGACATGTTCATGGTGTATGGAGAGTGTAGGAAGAATGCAGTTTGTTCCTGTACGGTGTATGCAGAAACGTATCCCAATAGACGTCAATCATTTCGGCAATAACTTATCAACCTCTTAAACCAGTTACGTGAAGGTGTTACTGTAGCACCTATAAAACGTAACAGAAACAAACAAGTGACTGGAGAATAGGCATAAATTAATATTTTGGCTGCCGTTGCAGTAGATCCGCAAATTAGTTCCCGCAAAATCGCACATCGAAGTGGCATAAGTCAGGCAAGTGCACTGCGCATTCCCCATCGACATAGGTTCCATCCCTATCACATCTCTCTCCATCAAGAGCTGCATGGAAACGATTTTGAGAATCGTGTTAACTTTTGTACATGAGCATTAAGACATGATACTCCAGATTCATCAGGTATCTTGTTCAGTGATGAGGCAACATTTACTAATCATGGCCAGGTAAACCGCAGAAACATGCACTATTGGTCTGTTGACAATCCCCGTTGGCTTCGTCAGGTGGAACGCCAGCGTCCATGGAGTTTAAACGTGTGGTGTGGGATACTGAACCAACAGCTCATAGGCCCTTTGTTCATAGAAGTAACAATGAACTCGCACAAGTATCGCAGCCTCCTGACAGACCATCTGCCATAGATGCTAGAAGATGTTCATTTGCAGACTAGGAGGAACCTGTGGTACCAAAATGATGGCTGTCCAGCCCATATTGCACGAAGTACTACAGCTTGTCTTAACGGATTGTTTCCAAATCATTGGATTGGACGAAGTGCAACCGTACCTTGGGCGGCTCGTTCACCAGATCTGACCCCTTTAGACTTTTTCCAGTGGGGAACGCTGAAAGACACTTTCTACAAGAATGTACCAACTACACCAGACGATATGAAACGACGTATTACTGCTGCCTGCTCTGAAATTTCCGCTGAAATGCTAGAACGTGTGCAGCAGTGTCTCCATAGCAGATTGGAAGCGTGCATTGAAGCTGTCGGTGATCATTTTGAACACAACCTTTGAAGATCTATGTTCTATTTAATTGTAAGAATCCACAGAAGTATTGTAGTTCCCTTTTGTTTTTCTTTAGTTTGTGCTACCACAGGTTGTACAATTGTCGGTGCGTAAAGGTTTGAAAATAAGATTTTTCGTAAACCACTTGCACTGGAATCTTGCAACAAACGCCACTGACATTTTAATTTACCCTACCTTTATTCTGTTGATGTAACTAGGCATTGTTCCACTTTAAACTTGTATGTTTTCTCACAAAATACATTATATAAATCGTTATTAAAATTCTTAAAACACACTGGGCTTTTTGGCCGTGTTCTAAACGATAAAACATCGCCTGACGTTTCGCCCAACATTCCGGCAGACAGCTTCAGAGGACAAACTGAGCGGCTTCTGGCACCAACTGTACGTTAATTTGTTTTTTGAAGGTGACAACGTCTACGCATGCTGTTAGTATCTAACGTGCAACTAATGGGGGTACTTTGTTAATAGTGACGTGCTAGTGCTTGTTGAATGAAGTGTGTTAGATGATCGTGTTCCGCGGAAGCACCTCGGTTAGTAACGTTAAACTACTCATGCGAGCATGCAGAACATGCAAGCGTGTCACGTGGGGTTTACTACCGCAAGCCATGGCGAGCCCTGGCTGGCGCTCGGTGGTTAGTACTGGTTAGGTTAGGGTGGTAATGCTAGAGATACGTTAAAGAGCTTCGGCTTAAAAGCTAAATGGGATGGCGCGGGTGTTAACATCATGCCGGTGATCGAAGTGAGAGGTGTGGCGGGATTTTACCTTTGGTTACCGCTGCAGTGTTGCTGTCGTGGTGTATGGCTTAGAGGTGGTTCCTTTTGGGCTGGCGCAGTGGCAGGGGCAGACCATTGTTTTGAAGTTCCTGTTCGGTATGGTTTCCTGTAACTGAAGACGTATTATTAGTGTGGGAGAATGTGACAAAGGTACAAAGTTATGGGGGTATAAGACGGTTTAGGTGTTCGAGGATCTCCTCAATAGAAACTTCATCGGACAGGTTGCGGTCAAACAGGGTTAATGGTCGTTTGTGTTTGTTGATGTGGTTTCGTGGGTGCCTAGTTTTTGGATGAGGGTTTTTTTGCTTTTGGTGCAGTTGGTGTACAAATCGGCTGCTAGGTTTTGATAAATTGTTCAATGGTGTGCATCCTGAGTTCTTGGTGTAGCAGTTTGGAGGGTGCAAGTATAGGTACCCTGGCTATAATACGGAGGATTTTGTATTGGAGTGATTGGAGCGTGCTGATACGGCTTTTAGCTGCGTACCCCCAGACGGGGGCCGCGTAGGTGAGTATGGGTCGGAGTAGCGTCTTGTAGATGGTGAGGCCTAGTCGTATCAGAAGGGTACTATTGTAGTTTAAAGAGGGTACAGTTTGCATAGTTGCGAATTGCATTTTCTGCAGACGTTAAGTACGTGGTCTTTCCAGGTGAGGCCCTGGTCCATTGTGACGCCTAAGTAGGTAACAGTGTTGGTCCATTGTATGGGAGTGCCAAAGAGTTGCATTGGTGGCTGCGTTCGCGCAAGTTTTCGGTGTTTAACTCGCTTGGTGAAGATTATTGCTTGTGACTTGGTTGGATTGACTTTAATGCGCCATTTGGTCAGCCATTCCGCATTTGCTGAAAGCGCTTGCTGAAGGCGAGAATTAATGTGCTTTAGGTTGCCGGACTGTGCCATTACGGCAGTGTCATCTGCAGAGAGTGAGAGGAGCGTGTTGTTGAGTTTTGGAATGTCATTCATGTATATTGTGAAGAGGACCGGCCCCTGTACACTTCCTTGGGGACTCCGGCCGGGACTGGGCGTAGTGTAGAGAGAAAGGAGTTAACAGAAGACTGAAATTTGCGGTTGTGTAGGTAGTTAGCAACGACTTTGAGTGCGGTGTCCTGAAAGTTGTATTGCCTGAGTTTGCGCAGTAGTCCCTCATGCCATACTCGGTAGAAAGCCCACTCAAGGTCAAGAAATATGGCACCTGTGGTTTTTCGTGTGTAAAATCCCTGCGTAATGTGTTCATCAGTACGGGGGAGCTGCAACGTGGTGGAGTGCTTGGCGCGGTAGATGAATTTTTCTGGAATTAGAATGTCGTGTCGCACAAGATGTGCATTTAGCCGATTGAGTATGACTTTTTCAAGTAGTTTGCTCAGAGAGTTGAGTAGGCTAATTGGTCGATAGCTGTGAGGGTTTGTGTTGTCTTTATTCTTTTTAGGAAAGTGCTGGATTTTGGCGGTTTTCCATTGCTCAGGGTAATATCCTTGTTGTAGTGTAAAGTTGCAGATGTTGGACAGCGCCTGAAGGGCGGTAAGTGGTAAACGTTTCAGAGCGATGTCAGGAATGCTATCTGGACCTGGGGCCTTCTTGTTGTGAAGGTGTTTGATCATCCAGGCAAGTTCAGAGGGGCAGGTTTTTCGGAGTTTTTTGTGTGTTTGACGCGTTCGGAAAACGGTTGTAGCTGCTAGGGTATCTGCGATGAAGGCGTGATCAATCGGTTGTGGGTTTGGCACGAGGGTTTCTTGGAGAGCGTCTGCAAGGGCTTCAGACTTCATGTCGGAGGTTGCTATGCGTTGGTTGTGGTGTAGTGCGGGAACGGTCATCGGTTGCCTAATGAGGAATTTGGCAATTCGCCAGATTGTTTGGTTTTTAAGATCAATGTTAGTGATAGTGGCATACCATTGGTTTGTAATGTGCTCTGCAGTGCGTTCTCTCACTGCAGCATTAAGCCGGCGGAATTCGTCTAAGTCAGCTTGATGCCTTGAGCGCTGCCGGGCGCGTCTGGCTCTGTTAAGCTGTGCTGTGAGGCGCTTCGGGTCTGGGGGAGGGGTGGAGCTACGGTTGCCCTGGATGCTGATTGGTGTGGCTTGCGATATGGCAAATTAAATGGTGCTCTCGAGGTGTGCTGTGCGTTGTTCCAGTACTGTTTTTGAGGTGATCGACGTTAATTAGAGCTGGTCGGCTCTGGTGGAGCTAAAGAGTTACCAGTCGGCCTTGTTGAGGTTGTGGCGCGGTATTTGTGTATCTTGGGCAAGGCTGCCTCTGGTGGTTACTATCAATGTAATGATGATGATGAGATGCGGTTTAAGGGCGCTAAACTACTAAGGTCATCAGCGCCCTTACAATTTATAAAAATATAAAGTCCAAAATATAAAAGACGGGTAAAACAAACCGCATAACTAAAAAACGGGACACAATCACGCGATATCAAAAAGCTAAAAACAATACACCAATCCCAAGAACACACTAAAAGCATAGGCAATAAAAGACTAAAACGTGTCAAGAACTGTAGAATGCGAGGGACATGCGCGCCTTAAGTCCACTGGGGAGTAGAGTCCCCATTAAAACAGACAGAATAAAATTATAAAGCTAAAGGTCGCTCAACGCATCAAATGCGCAGATTAAAATCACTGTCACGAATAAAACGTAAAACACATTCTACAGCACGCGCGTCGTCTGCCAAAACGTTGGCTAGGCCAACAGGCAGACCCACAGGAACATGCAATGCAGCTAAAACCTGACAATCCTCTAAAACGTGACGCACCGTTAAGGGCGCATCACACTACCCACAGAGTGGTGCGGGGTCACCACTGAGCAAATACCTATGACTAAAAATGCAATGTCCGATACGAAGGCGTGTTAAAATGACCTCTTCCCGACGAGAAGCATGGGAAGAGGTAGCCCAGACTAACGGGAGAGGTTTAATCTCCCGCAACGTGTTCCTCCGGAGGGCCGTCCACTCATCGCTCCAAAGCGAGAGGATGCGGCGACGTAAAACAATAAACAAATCTGACGAGGGAACAACAGAGGTAAAACTTCTGGGAGATAAAATTGCCGATTTGGCAGCGACGTCGGCAGACTCGTTCCCTGAGATGCCAACATGACCTGGAATCCACATGAAGGAGACGTGGATGCCAGAGACACCAAGCGAGTGGACCAGGTCATGTATGCGCTGTACGAGTGGGTGGTAACTGTACAGCGCGTTAATACTCTGAAGGGCACTCAGGGAGTCTGCGCAAAGAACACAGTGCTGAAAATCATGCCGCTGGAGGTATAAAAGTGCCTGATAAATACTAAAAAGCTCGACGGTAAAAATCGAACATTGCTCCGGTAAACGAAAGGTAAAACTATGCCGACCAAAAACAAAGGCACACCCTACTCCAACATCAGTCTTAGACCTATCACTGTATATAAAACGACACCGATTTTCGCCTGGAGTTCTAAAAAAGCTGATCTAAGAACTGAAGAAGGAGTCTCAGTCTTCGGCATCGAAGTTAGCCCAAGGTGATAGTGAGCCTCAGCACGCAGCCATGGAGGAAAAAGCGTTTCCCCCTGGGAAGGGCCGGCGCTGGCGCCACGTCCAAATGCCGAAGGATTTGTCGAAATCGAACCCCTGGAGGTAGTAATGCAGAGGAGCTAAATAAATATTGTCGATCAAGCGAATTCTCGAAAAATAACTCGAAGGACGGGTAGTTCGACAAGCTTGAGAGCCGACAAGCATAGCTGCACAAAAGCATCTCACGCCGGAAGGACAGCGGAGGCTCTGCAGCTTCTGTGTACAGACTGGGTACAGGGCTAGTTGGAAACGCCCCTGTAGCGACTCTTATACCACGACGATGAACGGTATTCACGCACCGAACACAGATGGACGGGCCGATGAATAGACAATGCACCCGTAATCAAGCTTGGATCGGACCAAGGAGCGATAAAGACGCAAAAGAACGGTCCGATCAGCTACCCAGGATTTGCCACTTAAAACACGTAAAATATTAAGAGAACGGTCACACTTTGCTTTTAAAAAGGAAACGTGAGAAGTCCAGCTTTGCTTTCGATCAAAGATCAACCTCAAGAATTTCACCTCGTCTGCAAATGGAATGACCTCAGACCCAAGGTGGGGAGAGGGCGGAGGGAAAGCCTTCCGGCGCCAGAATTTGATGCAGACGGATTTGTCGGCGCAGAAATTAAAGCCGTTGGCGTTACTCCAGGAGTAAAGACGGTCGATACAGCTCTGGAGACGGCGTCTGAGCAGAAAGGTCCGCCGTGAACTACAATGAATGGCAAAATCGTCAAAAAGGGACGATGAAATGCCAGATGGAATACAATCAACAATGGAGTTGATAGCAATTGCAAAAAGTGTGACACTGAGTACAGAGCCCTGCGGTACTCCGTTCTCTTGAATAAAACGACTAGATAAAACCGAGCCCCACGAAAGACGCGGTCCGTCATAAACTCCCGAAGAAAATTGGGAAGACGACCGTAGAAATTCCATGCATGGAGTGTAAGTAAAATGCCGCCCCTTCAGCAAGTGTCATAAGCTTTCTCCAGGTCAAAAAACACAGCCACGGTTTGACACTTTCTCAGAAATCCATTCATAATATGCTTCAACAGAGACACCAGATGGTCGACGGTAGAGCGATAGCGACGAAATCCGCACTGAGCATTCGCTAGAAGTTTCTGAGACTCAAACCAACATGTCTACCGCCCGTTGATCATGCGCTCCATCACCTTGCAAAGGCAACTGGTGAGGGAGATAGTGCGGTAGCTGGAAGGTAGTTGGCGACCCTTCCCATACTTAAATATAGGGACAATGGTGGCTTCGCGCCAAACGGAAGGAAAAAGGCCGTCTTGCCAAATACGGTTATACACCTGTAAGAGAAAGAGTTTACCGCCGCCTGAAAGGTTCTTTAACATCAGAACATGAATGCCGTCCGGCACAGGAGCGGAGTGCCGAGAGCAATGAAGAGCGCGCTCCAGCTCCCTCATTGTGAAAAGTTCGTTATAACATTCAGTATTAGCAGACCGAAAATTATATGTTGCGGAATCCAGCCGGTCTTTAATAGAGCGAAAGCCGGCGGAATAATGGTCTGAACTGGAAACCGCCTCGAAGGCAGCACCCAGAGTATTAGCGATGGCAGCCGGATCCACTATGGTGGCATTGGAAACCTGAAGGCCAGAAACAGTACAATGCGACACTTTACCTGAGAAGCGACGAAGTTTATCCGAATCAACAAATGAAGGTGCAAAGCGATTAAAAGACTCGAAAAGACGAGTCCACGACGCCTTCTTGCTATCCTGAATAATGCGATGAACCCTGGCGCGCGTTTGTTTAAAAGTCACCAAATTATCAAGGGTAGGGTGACGCCGAAACACCCTAAGTGCAGCCCTACGGGCATCAACGGCGTCCCGACAATCCTCGTTCCACCACGGAACAGGCAGTCGCCGAGGTTGAGAGGTTGAACGGGGAATTGGGCGTTCGGCGGCAGAGAAAATCGTAGACGTAAGGTCTACGAGGCTGGAATACAAGCTCCAGTCGTCGTTTGTGAATATACAGGTAGGTACTCTGGAATGCTGTACGTGATGTGACAGAAGAGAAACGATGCAGGGGTAATGGTCGCTGGAGTAGGTGTCAGCGACAACGTTCCACTGCAGACGACTAGCAAGCTGGAGTGAGCAAACGGCAAGGTCCACGTGAGATAATGTACCGGACGAATCAGAAAGAAACGTAGGCACACCTGTATTGAGAATACAGAGATTGAACTGATCAAAAATGTCAGATAGAAGAGTTCCCCTCGCACAAGCCCTTGGCGAACCCCACAGGGGATGATGGGCATTAAAATCTCCCTACAGGAGAAATGTTTTGGGAGAGCGGACAAGAGATCTCGAATGTCCGCGTTAGCGCGGGGAGACGAAGGAGGTGAATAAACAGAGCAAACAGAACAGAAAAAACCTGGTAAGTGAAGTCTAATGGCAACAGCTTGCAAGTTGGACGTAAGAGCGAGAGTTTGAAAATGAACGTCGCTACGCACTAGAATCATGACACCTCCATGCGCAGGAGTACCCTCCTCCGGCTCAAGATCGTGGCGAATCGGAGTATACCCTCGGAGATCAAAAGGATCGTGAGGGGGAAGCTTAGTCTCCTGCAAACACACGACCATAGGTGAATGGGAACGCAACAAAAGTTGCAGTTCCTCCCTATGCGATCGAACACCACGTAAATTCCAGCTCAGGATAGCCATTAAGAAAAAGAGATAAACTGTCTACTTAGAAGGGCGGCTTAATATAATCTTTTGCTTAACCTTTGGGCTCGGGCTTTGGTATGGAGTTGGTCAGACTCCATAGGTTCCTCGAAGGAAGCGCCCACGCGCTCTGTGCCACAAAACCGATTCAAGTGCCGTGAATCGGTTCTGGGTGGCAACGAGTGAAGGGGGCCGCTGAGCGCGGCTTGTCCCAGGAGCATCCTGGGACAGCGACCTTCGAGGAGGAGGAGGAGGAGGAGGAGAAGGTGAACCTTTCTTCCCGCGCGCATGCGGAGGATCTTTTAAAAAATATTCCTTACGAAATTTCTGCTTGGATTTCTTCTCGGTTGTGACATTATAACCTTTAGACCAGCTTTAGTTGGCTTTATCACAGTGGCTTGAATGGACAGCCGGATGGTGGTGGCGGTTAGTGCAGTCATGGACCACGTTTGAGTCTCTGCATCCTTTGTGGGTACTCGCGATGCAACAACAGATCTGAATGTTCCTGATCGCAGGAGCGAAGGTTGGCGCGCATGGTAACGCCTCCGGGCTTCCGCGAAGGAGAGTTTCTCCTTTAGCGGATCTCCTGGATCGCCTTCTTGTCCAAATACCGCGGACAGTCGGCAAACGAGGCAGAATGTGACCCTTTGTTATTAACGCAGACGGGGGCTGTTAAAGAGATACCTTCATGTGAGGGCTGGCTACATGTTGCACAGATGTTAACGGCACTCTTACATGAGACTTGCGTATGCCCTAAACGTTGGCATTTGAAACAACGCAGAGGTCTAGGAATATTGGGCCTCACCGCAATACGTTCGAACCCTGCGGTAATGCTCGTGGGCAGATCGACGCCATCAAATCTGATAAAAAGGGTACGAATGGGTACCAATACTCCGTCGCGTTTGGCCTGCACCCGATGCACTCCTGTCACCTTTTGATCCGATAGATATTTCACTAGGTCCTCGTCCGATATACCGTCGAGGCTATGGGTGGTAACGACGCCTCGACAGGAATTCAAGGTGCGGTGCTTCTCAACACGGATAGAATAACCGTGGGGAAGCGTAGCGCTCAACAAGGTCTTGGTTTGATGATCGGACTTGCTGTGTACTAATAATGACCCGTTTCGAAGGCGAGTGCAGGACTGAACCGAACCAGCAATAGAGTCAATGCCCTTCTGTACTATAAAAGGGTTCACCTTCTCAAACGATTGTCCTTCCTCTGTTCGTGTAATAACTAAGTAACAACCAGATGTTGGCGGTGCTACTTCTGTTGCAAATACTTTTCGGCGCATATTAGTAATAATGGAGAAAGGGTGCTCCATAGCGAAATAAATCCTCCACCATTGCAACCGTCTCCGACCTCGGGCTCTGACTTCCCGGGCGTTACCCCGGTTTGGGTGAGTGGCCTATCTATACCTAGCTCAACCCAGGGTCACACCTCCCAGAACATAGACAGAGGGACCCAATCGCTGTCAGAAGTCAGCAGCTCATGCAATGGCCCCCCGCGGGACTGCAGTTGAAAAGCGGATACGAACACATACCCTACATGACGACCCCGGGTGGTGGGGATGACGCCATTACCCACTCACCCAGCTGCGCACCCAGTGCGCGGGTATCCGTCAGGCTGTGTCCACGGAGGATTTAAATAAAAAGATAAAAGTAACTAAAGGTGCGTGGGCGTTTCGCACGCAAGGTAGGCCGGCGAAGAAGTAAAAGAGATGTGTAAATGAATGGGCGTGGGGCGAAATGTGCATAAGTAGAAGAGAAGAAAGAAACGATGGGGAGAGGCGACATGGAGTGAAATTTACAGAATGCACGAGAGCCTACCTTGAGTCCCCCGGTCACGAGAACGAACCCACCTCGACCGGACGGGGATGAACGGATGAAAATGGCGATGGGTGGCTTGGGAACCCCGGGTACGCCAAATCCATACGCACATAAGGTGAGCCCCTGCGGGGACTTTCACTGTGTTCATTAAGTATGTATAAAAAATACACTTTCTCAGTATTATTAAAGTCTGTTTATAGGCTAAATGTACGAGCCCTGACTACCAATCAATGCTGTGAAAACTGCACATCAATAGCACTTTACATTTCCGAAATATTTGCGGTGCAAGTTTTAGGTGATTCATCCTGTATAATATGGTCACGGTTTAGCAACTAAGAAAACAGAAGACGTAACAATATCAAAGAGAATAGTATCGTTTTATGGGGCAGAGAGGTCTTAGTGAGTAGACCATCAAGTTAGGAACGCACCGAGGTTGGTGGCGAGATAAAGTGGGAGCGCTTGTGACCTTATTTAGTTCTCTGTAGCCAAATATGATGTATAGTTTCAAGGCAGTACACCTTACCTCAATAGCAGGTAGATCACAGTTAAGGGGTATTAGAAGGAAAAAAACAATATATCTTTAACTATTGATAATGGGCAATAAAGTTACCTCGTGATTTAATTAAGGCATTAATATACATAAATCTGAGTCACATTGTCTTTTTTTAAATCGTAAGCTGTAAATTTTTAAAGCAATATCCGTTTTTCTTAGCGGATGATCTGATCCATAATTTGGAGTTGAGGAGGTTGAAAGTCCACTTTCCTCGTTGTTCCTTTCTAATAAAGTTGCCAACATCACATTTTCCTTGTTTTTTATTGAATTACAGGTTAGTAGGTATATATTCGCAGTAAAAGATCCGTTGGTAAAAAAGGGCTTCAAACCCCGAGGTGATATGAGCGATATTCGCAGTAACGAACCCCTTGGTATAAAGCATATGATTATCGAACCCTGGTATCGAACCTAGGATGTGCTTAATTCATAGTAACGAACCCCTTGGTATCGAAGCTAGGAGTGATATGTGAGTTATTTGCAGTAACGAACCTCCTGGTATCGAACCTAGGAGTGATATTCGCAGTAACGAACCCAAAATCGGTATCGAACCTAGGTGTTATATGTGCGATATTCGCAGTAACGAACCCCTTGGTATAAAGCATATGAGTAACGAACCCTGGTATCGAACCCAGGATGAACGATATTCGCCTTGGTATAAAGCATCTGACTAACAAACCATCGTAACGAACGCAGAAGTGATATGTGTGATATTCGCAGTACCGAACCCCTTACTATCGAACCCCAGGAGTAATATGAATGATATTCCAGTTACAGTAAAGAAAAACCTCAACGCTTGTATGAATGATTCCAAACGTAAATGTAAGAATTCAAAACAGCATGAAACAGCAGCTGAGGTGGCTACATATCACTCGAATCGAGGACTGTGTAAAGCATGCAAGTCTGACTATGGAAGTGTATGCAAAGCGATTAGCGCTCTATTCATGGAAAAAACCTTTTACAGTTAAGAGCTCGAGGATCTCATCCGCCTAGCTGAGTATAAACGAACCTATATGAATCAATCACATGCTTGTACCATCACGTCGCTGCAAGCACAACACATCAACGCGTAGTCAGGGGTTTAGAGGTAGAGTATATTAGCTATGAGGGACCGCCACATGCTTACACACATGTTCGAGACGAGTAGCAAGCTGGAGAGTGACAACGCAACATAGGACACACAGACCTTCGAGGAGATGCGTCAGCACTGTCTCGAGAAACATATCCAGAAGTGTGATGGTGTGACACATCGCGTCATATTCACCGAGCCATCGAAGCATCAGGAGATGATGAGCTTCTTCAGCTGCTTCGAGCATTGCAACGTGAAACGTGAGGATGAGTCAAACCCGAAGGTGCGGACATCCCACCTCCCATCTGGGAAGACGATACAGAAGGGTAAGTTCAGTAACCGCTGAATAAGGTAATAAAGTGGTATGTAAACGAATGTCAATCTAATAATGAACGTATCCGTGTGTTGCAGTGGCGACAAGGAGAAAAAGGAGTTGGTAACAACGAAGAAGAGAAACAGACACAGCAGGAGCAATAAGAAGGATGAGTAGCTTGTCGTCATCTTCCTCGATCCCCTACTACCACCGCAAGCTCCAGCAGCTGCAGCAACCAACAATGAGTGAACTATGCATATTTGATAGAAATATTTCCATAACCCCCGTATACGTGTGAACATAGGACTGCATCGCCAAACACCTGTTTTATACATTACAACTCACAATGGAAAATGTGTGTATATAACGCTAAAATACTGGAAAATAATAAGGTTAAACACATCAGTGATTGTAAAATATCTCAAAGAGGGGGTGTACCCACCATCAGTGGAATATTGTGAAAACATAATATATGCTTACAATGTATTAATACATGAGGGATAGGGAATATGTAAGAACAGAAAATAATTGTTTAAATGAAAACGTAATAGAACTGGATTGGGATGCAATACGTGGACTTGAAAGATACTCATCACACATTGAAAAGTACCTTCAATAACTCCAAGATGTTCACAACGCACTAAATTCCTATTGTATATCAAGCAGAAGGATAAGGTGGAGGGTAGTGGGGATGTGTGGAAAAAATGCAATTAAAACATTGTATAAAGTATGAAAAAGATCTTTTTATTTATTCATATTACAGCCTGTACAACATGCGATAAACGTTTGTAGGTGAAAAGTTTATCATGAGTAGTCAAACAAAACATTGATGTTTGACGTGGTATATTCCTAAGGCTTGTACATCCAGACGTATGTTGACAGCAACGCTCACAACCTCTTCAAGCTGATGGGAGCAGTCGATGATGAAAAACGGTGCGGAGGTAAGTAAATCATTCCTCTTCAATAGCGGGTAATTATCCTTTCCATAATATGCACTTTGGAATCTAGAGTACAGTTCATACAGAAAGGCAATCTTCGAATTGTCAAAATCTAAATTTATGTCATGGTAGGGATAGCATTCACTGTTGATGTATAGCTTCATATTAGTAATGTTACAGTGATCGTAAAGTGAGCAATCAGAATTGGAATTATTCAGGCGGTTAGTCTGCATTCTAATGATGACAAAACGTGGCGTCTCAAACTTTGAGGTAGTGGAAACATTCCAAGTGAACGCTTTAGTCTGTAGTACTGCAGGCTGTACATGTAGCTCCCACGTTCTAAACGCAACATACATTGCTGGATCGGACTTGACCAATTTAAGCTTCTCGGCTCTCTCACCATCGGGAAGGCGTGTACTGGCATCCTCCATTCGAGTCTCGTCAGTTGCATGGCCGCCTCTTCCTCGCCAACGATGCAAAACTTTGAATTCTTAGTTCTGATGAGAATTAATTCATACCTGCTATTAAGTACAATCTCCTTATGATCGTCGGAAAAACCGAGAAGCATGGATAGAGGAACTACAGCATTAAAACTTCCGTTGGTAGTGTTCACAATCTTCACTTCTTCTCACGGGTACACCCAGCCAGCGTTCTGTAGACGAAAAGATTCCATAGCATTGAGACATGCACAGTTATGTAGCGTGGGTCAAATACCAGGAAGTCTTGTTCTAACTATGGTAGTACCATTCATATCCAGACAAATCTCATCAAAGAGAAAGACCATAGCGGTGTTGACAAGTTTTGAGCATGTCGGTTCCCCTGTAGGTTTGGGGATAGTACCTTCAGTACACAGATAACTCTTGCTAGGTAATGTGTACAGATCCTCAGCCTGACACGGAATTCGAATTTCATCATTCTCACCCAGTGCCGACGCATTGTAGGGTAGAAATATATGTTCCTCCTCCTTGGTAATCTTATCATTCAGGGATGGTACTCGGTCACATCCAATATATTCATCATCTCACCCTGTAGCCCAGGCTCTCGAGGAACTTTCGATTAGATGATGTTAACAGCTTGGATGTAGAATATCGAGTATGCTTTAGTTTACAGAAGAAGGGCTTAATATACTGACGATGTCGTTTAAAGTCTAGACCCATTGTTTCGGATGTGTAGTCTGACGGTTGACCTCGTGTCTGAAATCTACTGTCTTCTTGTCTACTGCTCGAATGGTGATCTGATCAGTGAGATTCGTATCGATGAGTGGTAAATATATAGGGTTGAATGGTTCCTGTGAGATGTGAAATCCTGGAGGGACCGATGGAAAAAACTTGTAGATAGAGTGTCCACTCCTACCATCGATAAATGATCCCGTTGCAATGCTACACACGATGCGTATGATGCTCACTTTGAATATGTTGACCAAAGCGTCAGATGCGGTCATCACACCTGCCTCCACCAGACTAGTATTCGTAAAGCCCAGGAGCGAACCGATAGAGTTGGCCTTAGAAAAATCAATCGTGAATGGACATTGAATCTCGTCCTTCATGGTATTATTATTAGCACGTAGAACGAAAGCATCACCCACGCCGAGCATCTTCTTGATGAGAGCGTCGAGATCGTCGATCTCATACGTACCAGGAGGGAGTTCCAGTGCGTGAGATTCACCATCTCGAATATAATGAAAGAGATTATTGCTTGCGTCGACGTTCGGTATGGAGTAAAATGTTTCGAAATTCAGAAGGGCAATCTCATAGAGTCCATTGGAATCCAGGTAGTTGGGCGGATTTATGTATGTGGAAATGGCGGAATCAGTTCCACTTACAGTAATCGTATAACTCATAGCGATAGGAACTGAACAAACAAGTTTCCGCAAATGACTGAATCGAAATCTTGATATCTACGTTTGTTATACAATACTTTGGTTCCTTTTAGATACGATGCAATCTCCCTCAGAGGTTTCAGATTACCGAAAACATCGAAATACAATGCTGTATTCCCATCCTTTGGTATAGCAACCCAATGAGTACCTGGGTTACTTGAAATATCCGTGTTAACTATGATGCGCTCCTTGTAGCTCGGTTTTGTCGGTAGAGTGTTCAGCATATACACACCTCGAAAATGTTGAATGCGCAGACGTTTGGCATACTTCACTGCCTCCGTATTGCTCAACGCTTTTTCCGCCATATGTACAAGCCTCGACCTTTTTTCTCTACAAAGACCCTTTCCCATGGCCAAGGCCTCTATGTGTTGATTTTGACGTTTTGACTCATCCAACTGCCGATCGGTGGCACGCTTCTTATTCACTGCGGTAGCGATGCCAGCTGCACCGCCTGCAATACTTTCAGCAGCGCCCAAGGCCACTATGAGAGGTATCAGCGGTAGAAAACCACCAGTCTTCTTCTTCTTAAGCCCAGCGCCTACAGCAACCTTACACTTCATCAGTGACGTAACTAGACGTTCAGCAAGTCTCTCTCCAAACGTTGCGTCTGCCGACTTAACCCAATTCCAAGCCTTCTCTGCAAGGACGCGATCAGCAATATGTATCGAAGCGATATCTGGATGCTCATAGTATGCAATATCGTGCTCCCTACACGCCTCATCAAGCTTATTTACACCCGATCACCTTTTGCCAGTCTCTTCCTGAGCTTCGTACCGGGTCTGCAAAAATGATATCCTGGAAGATGGGCTTCGAAAGGCAGTGCACTGATGAGGGAATTAAGAATTCCCGATCCACGCTACCTCACACTCCTAGCTCTCATGATAGAACAGCAAATAAATAATGTATAGGGTGGTTATATAGTCTTAGATACGAGATGGAGGTTGTAAAGAAAGCGTGTTACCTGCCCATAAGGTTGTTAGACTTCGAAAGCGACGTGCAAAGATGAAGATATGGTGCACTCCTTCCAAACAATGTTCGTACCCTATACTATGTAGTTCGAATGCCGGCAAGGCCAACGTGCTACTCAATCTACTCGAACACGAGAACGGTCTCAAATTCGAGAATTTATACATATACTCAAAATCAATACATCAACCGAAATATCGGTACCTACTCAAGGTGCTAAGAAACATACCCGACATTAAAGTTTACACCAACACCGATGGTAAAAAGGTTTTGAATACGTCGGATGCTAAAGAAAACCCAATCTTAATCTTCGATGACGTCATCATAGAGAAGCAAGAAAAAATCGCTTTGTTCTACAGCATGGGTAGACGTCGCAACGTCGATGCGCTCTATCTAGCTCAAACATATGCTACGGTTCCTAAACATTTAATTAGAGATAATGCAAAAATGATTATTCTCTGTAGTCAAGACAACCGTAACCTAAAACACATATACAATGATTATGATGATGATGATGATGATGATATAGGGTTTAAGGGCGCTAAACATCTAGGTTCATCAGCGCCCTTACAACGTATGAAATGTAAAACCCCAAAACTAAAACACGGTACAATAACTCGCTATGTCAAAAAATAAAAGACAAAACCAAACATCAATACCTAAAAACCAACACACTAAAAGCATTGTCAATAAAAGTGTAAAACAACGTGTCAAGAACTGTAGAATGCGAGGGACATGAGCGTCAAATGTCCGCCGGGGAAAAGAGCCCCATTAAAACAAACAATAGAAAATCACAAAGCTAAGAGAACGCTCAGCGCATCAAATGCGCCGATTAAATCCACTCTCACTTATAACACGTAAAAGCAATTCCACAGCACGCGCGTCGTCTGCCAAAACGTTGCCTATGCCAACAGGCAGACCTACACGAACGCGCAACGGAGCTAAAACTTGACACTCTGCTAAAATAGGACTCAACGTTAAGGGCGCATTACATTGCTCACAGAGTGGTGCGGGGTCACCACTGAGCAGGTATCTATGGCTAAAAAGGCAATGTCCGATAGGTAAACGAGCTAAAAACACCTCTTCTTGACGAAAGGAGCGAGAGGAGGTACACCAAACCAACGGAAGAGGTTTAACCTCCTGCAACTAGTTCTCCCTAAGGGCCGCCCAAGCATTGCGTCAGCGCGAGAGGATACGGTATCGTAAAATAGCATAAAATCTGCGGAAGCAACAAATCAGGTAAAACATCTGGGTGATAAAAGCGCCGATTTGGAAGCGGCGTCGGCAGACTCGTTCCCTGAGATGCCCACATGACCTGGAATCCACACGAAGAACACGCTGATGCCAGAAGCACCAAGCGAGTGGAGCAGGCCATGAATGCGCCGTACGAGCGGGTGGTAAGTGTACAGCGCGTGAATACTCTAAAGGGCACTCAGAGAGTCCCTAAAAACAACACAGCGCCGTAACACGTGCCGCTGAATGTATAAAACACATTGATAGATACTAAAACGTTCGGCGGTATAAATCGAACATTGCCCGGGTAAACGAAAAGTAAAAATCTGTGCACCTAAAACAAAGGCACATCCTACTCCAACATCAGTCTTAGACCCATCAGTATAAATAAAATGACAGTCCCCGAATTGCGCCTGTAGTTCTAAAAATGCGGATCTAAGAACTGAAGCAGGGGTCTCATTCCTCGGCATCGACGTTAACCCAAGGTGACAGTGGGCCTAAACGCGCGACCAAGGAGCAAAACGCGTTTCCCCCGAGGAAGAGCCGGCGCTGGCGTAACGTCCAAATACTGAAAGAGGTGTCTAAATCGAACCACTGGAGGGAGCAATGAAGAGCAGCTAATTAAATAGTGGCATAAAACCGACTCCTCGAAAAATAACTCGAAGGAAGAATGGTCAGGCAAACTTGCGAGTCGACAGGCATAGCTGCACAAAAGCATCTCACGCCGGAAGGACAGCGGAGGCTCTGCTGCTTCAGCATACAGACTGGAAACAGGGCTGGTTGGAAAGGCCCCTGTAGCGACTCTTATAACACGATGGTGAATGGCATTCAATCGACGTAACATAGATGGACCTGCCGCCGAATAAACAATGCACTAGTAGTCAAGCTTGGGTTGGACCAAAGAGCGATAAAGGCGAAGAAGGACGGTCAGATCAGCTCCCCAGGATGTGCCACTTAAAACACGTAAAGGATTAAGAGAACGGTCACGCTTTGCTTCTAAAAAGGAAATGTGCGAAGTCCAACAAAACTTCCTATCAAAGATCAACCCCAAAAATTTCACCTCGTCTGCAAACGGAAGTTTCTCCGGCCCAAGATGGAGATAGGGCGGAGGAAAATACTTCCGGCGCCAAAAGATGATGCAGACGGATTTCTCGGCGGAGAAATTAAAGCCGCTGGCGTTACTCCAGGCGTAGAGACGATCGATACAGCTCTGGGGACGGCGTTCGAGCAGACAGGTCCGCCGTGAACTGCAATAGATCGCAAAGTCGTCAACAAAAAGGACGATGAAATGTCACGTGGAATACAATCAACAATGGGGTTGATAGCTATCGCAGAAAGTGTCACACTGGGTACAGAGCCATCCGGTACACCGTTCTCTTGAATAAAACTGCTGGATAAAACCTAGGTCACACGTACACGAAAGACGCGATCCGTCATAAACTCAGTAAGAAATATGGGAAGACGACCGCGGAGATACCATGCATGGAGTGCACGTAAAATGCCGCCCCTCCAACAAGTGTCATAAGCTTTCTCCAGGTCAAAAAATACAGCCACTGTTTGACACTTTCTCAGAAATCCGTTCATAATATGCGTCGACAGAGACACCAAATGGTCGACGGTAGAGCGAAGGCGACGAAATCCGCACTGAGCGTTCGACAGAAGCTTCTGAGACTCAAGTCACCATGTCAACCGCCCGTTGATCATGCGCTCCATCACCTTGCAAAGGCAACTGATGTGGGAGATAGGGCGGTAGCTGGAAGGTAGTTGGCGCTCCTTCCCAGGTTTAAAGATAGGGACAATGGTGGCTTGGCGCCAAACGGAAGGAAAAATACCGTCTTGCCAAATACGGTTATAGACCTGTAAGAGAAAGAGTTTACTGTCGGCTGAAAGTTTTTTAACATCAGGATATGAATGCCGTCCAGCCCAGGAGCGGAGTGCCTAGAGCAATGAAGAGGGTGCTCCAGGTCCCTCGTTGTGAATGTTCATTATAACACTCAGTATTAGAGGACTGAAAATTATAGGTCACGGAATCCAGCCGGTCTTTGAGTGTACGGAAGTCGGTGGAATAATGGGCAGAACTGGAAACCGCCTCAAAGGCAGCATCCAGAGTGTTAGCAATGGCAGCCTGATCCACAATGGTGGCATTGGAAACCTGAAGGCCAGACACAGTACAATGCGACACTTTACCTGAGAAACGACGAAGTTAATCCCAAACTACAGATGAAGGCGTGAAGCGACTAAAAGACTCGACAAAACGAGTCCAGTACGCCTTCTTTCTATCCTGAATAATGCCATTGGCCCTGGCGCGCGATTGTTTAAAAGTAATAAAATGATCAATTGTAGGGTGTCGCCGAAACATCCTAAGCGCAGTTCTGTGAGCACGAACGGCGTCCCGAGAGTCCTCGTTCCACCACGGAACAGGGATACACCGAGGGTGAAAGGACGAACGGGGAATGGCGCGTTCGGCGGCAGATAGCAACGTAGACGTAAGGTGCTGAACGATTTGGTTAACGTCGGTGTAGGGCTGGTCGTCGAAATGCGCGAAGCTGGAATACAATCTCCAGTCGGCCTTACTGAATATCCAGGTAGGTACTCTGGAATGCTGGACGTGGTGACACCAAAGAGAAACGATCCAGGGGTAATGGTCGCCTGGAGTAGGTGTCGGCGACGACGTTCCACTGCAGCCGGCTAACAAGCTGGATGGAGCTAACGGCAAGGTCTAAGTAAGAGAATGAACCAGAAGAATCAGAAATAAAAGTAGGTTCACCTATAATGAGGATGGAGAGATTAAACTGATAAAAAATATCGGAAAGAAGAGTTCCCCTCGCACAAGCTCTTGGCGAACCCCACTGGGGGTGATGTGCATTAAAAGCTCCAAACAGAAAAAATGGTGTTGCGAGAGCGGAGAGAAGATCGCGAATGTCCGCGTGAGCGAGGAGAGACGACGGAGGTGTATAGATGGAGCAAACAGAAAAGAAAAAGCCGGGTAAGTGAAGTCTAACGGTAACAGCTAGCAAGTCGGACGTAATTGTGAGAGTCTGAAAATGAACGTCGTTATACACTAACAACATGACACGTCCATGAGCAGGAGTACCCTCCTCCGGTTCAAGATCGTAGCGAACCGGAGTATATCCTCGGAGATCAAAAGGATCGTGAGCGCGAAGCTTAGTCTCCTGCAAACATATCCATAGGTGAATGGGAACACAATAAAAGTTGCAATTCCGCCCTATGCGATCGTACACCACGTATATTCCAGGTCAGGTTAGCCATAAAGAAATGGGAAAAACTTCTTACTTAGAAAGGCGGCTCAAAATTACCTTCTGTTTAACCTTTGGACTAGGCCTTTTGGTATGGAGTTGGTTAGATCCCATAGCCTCCTGGAAGGGAGGGCCCACACGCTCAGAGCCAGAAACCGATTCAAACGCCGAGAGTCGGTTCTGGGTGGCGATGGGTGAGGGGTGCCGCTGACCGCGGCTTGTCCCAGGAGCATCCTGGGACTGCGACCCCCGAGGAGGAGAAGGTGAAGTTTTCTTACCGCGCGCACGCGGACGGTCCTTCAGAAAATCTTCCCTACGAAGTTTCTGCTTTGGTTTCTTTTCAGCGGCTTGCGACTTCATTGCCTTGGGACCAGCTTTAGATGGCTTGGTAACTATAGCAGAAATGGACGTCCGGATGGTAGTGGCGGTTAATGCAGTCATGGTGCAGGCCTGAGTATCGGCATCTACTCGTGGTACTGGCGAGGCAACAACAGAACTAAATGTCCCAGATCGCAGGAGAGAAGGTTGGCGCTCATGGTAACGCTTCCGGGCTTCGGCGAAGAAGAGTTCCCCCTTTTACGCGCATCTCCTGGATCGCCTTCTCGTCCAGGTACCGCAGACAGCCGGCAAACGACGCAGAATGAGGCCCTTTGCAGTTAACGCAGACGGGGGCTGTGGTACACGTACCTTCGTGTGAGGGCTGGCTATATGAAGCACAGATGGTAACGGCACTCTTACAGGAGACTTGCGTATGTCCAAAACGTTGGCATTTAAAACAACGCAGAGGTCTAGGAATGAAAGGCCTCACCGCAATGCATTCGTACCCTGCTAAATGCTGTTGGGAATATCGACGCCATCAAATGTTATAAGCAGGGTACGAGTGGGTACCAATAAGCCGTCGCGTTTGGCCTGCACTCGATGCACTTATGTCACCTTTTGGCCTGAAGGATAGTCTACGAGTTCATCGTCCGACATGCCATCTACGCTATGGGTGGTAATGACGCCTCGACAGGAATTCAATGTGCGGTGCTTCTTAACACGGATGGGATAGCCGCGGAGAAGCGTAGCGCGCAACAAGGTCTTACTTTGCTGATCGGATTTCGTTTGTGCTAATAAGGAACCATTCCTTAGACGAGTGCAGGACTGAACCGCACCAGTAATAGCATCAATGCCCTTTTAAATAATGAAAGGGGTCACCTTCTCAAAACTTTGCCCTTCTTCGGTTCGTGAAATGACCAAGTAATAACCAGTTGTCGGTGGTGTCACTTATGTTACATAAACTTTTCGGCGCTTGTTGGTATTAATTAAGAAAGGGTGCTCCATAGCGAAGTAAATCCTCCACCATTGCAACCGTCTCGGATCTCGGGCTCTGACTTCCCGGGTGTTACCCCGGCTTGGGTAAGTGGCCTATCTATACCTATCGCACCCCAGGGCCACACCTCCCAGAACATAGACAGAGGGTTCCAATCGGCGTCAGAAGTCAGCAGCTCATGCAATGGCCGCCCCGCGGGACTGCAGTTGAACAGCGGATACGAACACAAACCCTACATGAGGACCCCGGGTGGTGGGGATGACGCCATTACACACTCACCCAGCTGCACACCTCATGCGCGGGTATAAGTCAGGCTGTGTCCACGGAGGATTAAATTAAAAGGTTAAAAGAAACTAAAAGTGTGTGCGCCTTTCGCACTCGAGGTAGGCCGGCGAAGAAGGAAAGGGAATGTGTAAATGAACGCAAGTGGGTGCGAAATGTGCTTAAATGGAAGAAAGAATAAAGAAACGATGGCGAGGGCGTCATGGAATGAAATGCACAGAACGCACGAGAGCCTACATTGAATCTCCGGTCACGAGAACGAACCCACCTCGACCGGACGGGGATGAAGCGATGAGGCTGGCGATGAGTGGCTCGGGAAACCCCGGGTACGCCAAAACCCGTACTCACATAATGTGAGCCCGTGGGGGGACGATGATTACGTCAATACTGATATGAGTTTTGTAGAATACAGAGGTTTGTGTAAGAATGTATGGGAGAGTAATGAGAAAGAGAATGTGAGACCGTTCATGGTGTTAGTTCCCGAATTTCCTCTAAACGACTGGCGCTACAGTCGCGAATTCGATACCCTTTATCAAGATGTGTAAATAACCATCTCCAGTCACAACAGTCATGAGTATTTTTCGATTCGGTGCTCAAAGAAAGGCATACGCTGATCACTGGATACATCGTCGACAGAGATGCAGAGGGCAACTATCTTTTCTCCGGTCGACGGTTACGTCAGGTGCAGCTGCCTAGGGAAATTAGTGATGTGGCTACTAAAGGGTATGTGGATACGCATACGTCTAATATTGAGGATAGAATGAGACATGGAGTGCAGAAACAAGAGAGCACGCTCAGAGCGTTTGTACACACGTCGCTCGACGATATGAGGACGTACATCGGGGAACACCTGCTGAAACGTGACGCCGAAAACAACATCCTACCGATAAGACGAGACTCAAGGTAACTCATCCTCCAGAGCACGATCACGATGTACCCGACAGGAGATACGTAACAAGTTACGTTAAGGCACGCGTTCCACCCATCACCTCAGACGGTAGCTTAAAATTCCTCAAAAGAAGAATAATATATCTAGCAGACCCTGTTACCGATATGGACGGGGTAAATAAGAAATATCTGCTAAGGGAGATAAATGAATTACAACAAAGTACAAATAGCGGTATCGTTACGACTACTATAAACATTGATAAGGTAGTTAACGGTAGGCTAGAATCCGTCGAGAGTGCGTTCGCTCATAACGTGGGAATACATGTTGAAAATATGAAGCAGCAAATAGAAACTGTAAACAACACGCTTCAGACACTCGAAATGCATACCCTGAACACGTTAGATATTGAAAATAATATAAACATGAAACTACAACATAGGGTAAAACAAGTATCTGCAATCTTCAGTGATGAAAATTCAAAACTCGAGACACTGTTCAATAATAAACTACAGACAAGTGTAAACATTCTTATGAATAATCTAAGTCACACAACTGCAAATACCAAGACCCGAATGCGTGATTTTACTGCTTAGGTCAGGTCTGTAGATGAGCTCCAGCAAAGGTGATCGATAGTAATAAGTCACGAGTGAATAATCTTGCAAAACAAGTGAAATCGACCGACGAGCTCTTAGCTAAGGCTATGGATACATCGCAAATACGTGTGGTTGGCATGTCGGGTAATCTCATCATACATCTTCGCTCCCTAACGCTGAGGAGAGCAAACACGTATGTGCTATCATCTGGATTCTCATTTTAAACCCCCCCCCAGGGGCTCACCTTATATGCTGGGTGAGTGGGTAATGGCGGCATCCCCACCACCCGGGGTCGTCATGTAGGGTATGTGTTCGTAACCTCTGCTCAACTGCAGTCCCGCGGGGGGCCATTGCATGAGCTGCTGACTTCTGACGGCGATTGGGTCCCTCTGTCTATGTTTTGGGAGGTGTGACCCTGGGGTGAGATAGGTATAGATAGGCCACTCACCCAAGCCGGGGTAACGCCCAGGAAGTAAGAGCCCGAGGTCGGAGACAGTTGCAATGGTGGAGGATTTCTTTCCCTATGGAGCACCCTTTCTCCATTACTACAAATAAGCGCCGAAAAGTTTATGTAACGGAAGTGGAACCGTCGACAACTGGTTGTTACTAGGCAATTAGACGAACCGAGGAAGGCCAATCCTTTGAGAAGGTAAACCCTTTTATTATACAAAAGGGGATTGTCGCTATTGCTAGTTCTCTTCTTTCCTGCACCCGACTACGGAATGGTTGTTTATTAGTTCAAAGCAAGTCGGAACAACAAAGAAAGTCCTTGTTACGCGCCACGCTTCTCCACGGTTATCCCATCCGTGTTGAGAAGCACCGCACCTTGAATTCCTGTCGAGGCGTCGTCACCACTCACAGCCTCGACGGAATATCGGACGATGAATTGGTCAAATATCTTTCCGACCAAAAGGTTACAGCGGTACATCGTGTGCACGCTAAACGCGACGGAGTGCTGGAACCAACTCGTACGCTGTTTCTCACCTTCGATGGCGTCGATCTGCCCACTAGTAATTCAGCAGGGTACGAACGTATTGCGGTGAGGCCCTATATACCTAGACCTCTGCGTTGTTTCAAATGCCAACGTTTTGAGCATACGCAAGTCTCGTGCAAGAGTGCCGTTTCCATTTGTGCTTCTTGTAGTCAGCCCTCACACGATGGTACCTGTACCTGTGCACCCCCTGCGTTAATTGCAAAGGGTCTCATTCTGCATCATTTGCCGACTGTTCCCGGTACTTGGACAAGAAAGCGATGCAGGAGATCCGGGTAAAGGAGAAACTCTCATTCCCTGAAGCCCGGAGGCGTTACCATGCGCGGCAACCTTCGCTCCTACGATCTGGTACATTTAGTTCTGTTATTGTCTCGTCAGCACTACGAGTAGATGCCGAAACTCAGACCTGGACCATGACTGCATTACCCGCCACTACCATCCGGACGTCCATTTCTGCTATAGTTACCAAGCCGTCTAAAGTTGGTCCTAAGGTCATGAAATCGCAATGCACTGATAAGAAGTCCAAGCAGAAACTACGCAAGGAAGACTTTTTGAAAGACTCTCCGCGTGCGCGCGGTACTAAAAGTTCACCTTCTCCTCGAAGGTCGCAGTCCCAGCATGCTCCTGGGACATGCCGCGTTCAGCGGTCACGTTCACCCATTGCAACCCAGAACCGATTCACGGTGCTTCAATCGGCTTCTCGCACTGAGCGGGTGAGCCCTCCCTTAGAGGAGCCTATGGAGTCTGACCAACCCCGTACTAAAAGCCCGAGCTCAAAGGTTAAGCAGAAAGTAATTTTGAGCCGCCCTCCTAAGTAGACAGTTTATCTCCTTTATTCATGGCTATCCTGACCTGGAATTTACGTGGTGTACGATCGCATAGGGTGGAACTGCAACGTTTATTGCGTTCCCATTCACCTATGGTCGTGTGTTTGCAGGAGACCAAGCTACGCCTTTACGACCCCTTTGAGCTCCGAGGGTATGCTCCGGTTCGCTACGACCTTGAGAGTACTCCTGCTCACGGGGTTGTCATGATATTATTGCGTAACAACGTTCATTTTCAGACCCTCACAATTGCGTCCGACTTGCAAGCTGTTGCCTTTAGACTTCACTTACCTGGCTTTTTCTTTTCTGTTTGCTCCATCTATACACCTCCGTCGTCACCCCTAGCTAACGCGGACATTCGAGATCACCTGTCCGCTCTGCCAACACCATTTGTGTTGTTGGGAGATTTTAATGCCTATTACCCCCTGTGGGGTGCGCCAAGGGCTTGTGCTAGGGGAATTCTTCTTTCTGACATTTTTTAACAGTTCAACCTTTCCATCCTCAATACTGGTGATCCTACTTTTCTGTCTGATTCTTCTGGTACATTCTGCCGCTTAGACCTAGCCGCTTGCTTACTCCAGCTTGCTAGTTGTCTGCGGTGGAACGTCGTTGCTGACACCCACTCCAGCGACCATTAACCCTGCATCGTTTTTCTTCTGTCTCACCAGGTCCAGCATTCCAGAGTACCTACCTGGATATTCATAAAATCCGACTGGATATTGTATTCCAGCTTCGTGTGTTTTGCTGACCAGCCCTTCACTGACGTTAACCAAATGGTGCAGCACCTTACGTCTACGATTCTATCTGCCGCCGAACGCACAATTCTCCGATCATCCTCTCTTCCTAGGCGTATTTCTGTTCCGTGGTGGAACGAGGATTGTCAGGACGCCGTTTGTGCTCGTAGAACTGCGCTTAGGGTGTTTCGCCGAGGCCCTACACTTGATAATTTGGTTACCTTTAAACAATCGCGCGCCAGGGCTCGTCGCATTACTCAGGATAGCAAGAAGTCCTTCTTGGACTCTTTTTGTCGAGTGTTTTAATCGCTTCACAACTTACTCTGTTGTTTGGGATAACCTTCATCGCTTCTCCGGTAAAGTGTCGCATTGTACTGTCTCTGGCCTTCAGGTTTTCAATGCCACCATATTGGATCCTGCTGTCGTTGCTAACACTCTGGGTGCTGCCTTTTAGACGGTATCCAGTTCTGCCCATTATTCCGCCGGCTTTCGCACTCTTAAAAACCGGCTGGAATTTGATACCTATGATTTTCGGTCTGCTAATAAGAAGTGTTACAATGCAACCTTTACAATGAGGGAGATGGAGCATGCTCTCCATTCGTCTAGGCACTCCGCTCCTGGGCCGGACGGCACTCATGTCCTGATGGTAAAGAACCTTTAAGCCGAAAGTAAACTCTTTCTCTTACAGGTCTATAACCGTATTTGACAGACGGCCTTTTCCCTTCCGTTTGGGCCCCTCAGGGGCTCACCTTATGTGAGTACGGGTTTTTGGCGCACCCGGGGGTTCCCGAGCCAATCATCGCCATATTCATCCCCTCACCCCCATCCGGTCGAGGTGGGTTCTTCAAGTGACCGGTGGACCCAAGGTAGGCTCTCGTGCGTTCTTTGTATTCCATTCATACCGCACCTCACCATCGTTTCTTTCTTCCCTTATCACTTTCCGGCCATTTCGCACCACGACATTTGCATATCTCTTTTTCTTCCCCGCCGGCCTACCTTGCGTGCGAAACGCCCACACAGTTTTAGTTTCTTTTATCTTTTTATTTAAATCCTCCGTGGACACAGCCTGACGGATACCCGCGCACTGGTGCGCAGCTGGGTGAGTGGGTAATGGCGTCATCCCCACCACCCGGGGTCGTCATGTAGGGTATGTGTTCGTATCCGCTGTTCAACTGCAGTCCCGCGGGGTGGCCATTGCATGAGATGCTGACTTCTGACGGCGATTGGGTCCCTCTGTCTATGTTCTGGGAGGTGTGACCCTGGGGTGAGTCTGGTATAGATAGGCCACTCACCCAAGCCGGGGTAACGCCCGAGAAGTCAGAACCCGAGGTCGGAGACGGTTGCAATGGTGGAGGATTTATTTCGCTATGGAGCACCCTTCCTCCATTAATACTAACAAGCGCCGAAAAGTTTATGTAACAGAAGTGACACCACCGACAACTGGTTGTTACTTGGTCATTTCACGAACCGAAGAAGGACAAAGCTTTGAGAAGGTGATTCCTTTCATTATTCAAAAGGGAATTGATGCAATTGCTGGTGCGGTTCAGTCCTGCACTCGTCTACGGAATGGTTCCTTTTTAGCCCAAACGAAATCCGATCAGCAAAGTAAGACCTTGTTGCGCGCTACGCTTCTCCACGGCTATCCCATCCGTGTGGAGAGGCACCGCACATTGAATTCCTGTCGAGGCGTTATTACCACCCATAGCCTCGATGGTATATCGGACGAGGACCTGGTAGAATATCTTGCAGACCAGAAGGTGACAGCGGTCCATCGAGTGCAGGCCAAACGCGACGGCGTATAGGTACCCACTCGTACCCTGTTTATTACATTTGATGGCGTCGATCTGCCCACGAGCATTTCCGCAGGGTACGAACGGATTTCTGTGAGGCCTTATATTCCTAGACCTCTGCGTTGTTTTAAATGCCAACGTTTTGGGCATACGCAAGTCTCATGTAAGAGTGCCGTTAACATCTGTGCAACATGTAGCCAGCCCTCACACGAAGGTACCTGTTCAAAAGCCCCCGTCTGCGTTAATTGTAAAGGGTCTCATTCTGCTTCGTTTGCCGACTGTCCGTGGTACTTGGACGAGAAGGCGATCCATGAGATCCGGGTAAAGGAAAAACTCTCCTTCGCTGAAACCCGGAAGCGTTACCATGCGCACCAACCTTCACTCCTGCGATCTGGCACATTTAGTTCTGTTGTTGCCTCGCCAGTACCACGAGTAGATGCCGAAACCCAGACCTGGACCATGACTGGATTAACCGCCACTACCATCCGGCCGTCCATTAGAGCTACAGTTACCAAGCCATATAAACCTGGTCCCAAGTCCATGAAGTCGCCAGCCGTTGAAAAGAAACCCAAGCAGAAACTTCGCATGGAAGATTTTTTAAAAGACCCTCCGCGTGCGCGCGGTAACAAGAGTTCACCTTCTCCTCCTCGGAGGTCGCTGTCCCAGGAAGGTCCTGGGACAAGCCGCGCTCAGCGGCACCCCTCACCCATCGCCACCCAGAACCGATTCGCGGCGCTTGAATCGGTTTCTGGCACTGAGCGCGTGGGCCCTCCCTCCGAGGAAGCTATGGAGTCTGACCAACTCCATACAAAAAGCCCGAGCCCAAAGGTTAAACAAAAGGTAATTTTAAGCCGCCCTTCTAAATAGACAGTCTATCCCCTTTTTCTTAATGGCTATCCTGACCTGGAATGTACGTGGTGTACGATCGCATAGGGGGAACTGCAACTTTTATTGCGTTCCCATTCGCCTATGGTCGTATGTTTGCAGGAGACTAAGCTTCGCCCTCACGATCCTTTTGATCTCCGAGGATATACTCCGGTTCACTACGACCTTGAACCGGAGGAGGGTACTCCTGCTCATGGTGGTGTCATGATTTTGGTGCGTAATGACGTTCATTTTCAAACTATCACACTTACGTCCGACTTGCAAGCTGTTGCCATTAGACTGCAGTTACCCGGTTTTTTCTTTTCCGTTTGTTCTGTGTATACACCTCCATCGTCTCCCCTCGCTCCCGCGGACATTCGATCTCTCCTGTGCGCTCTCCCAACACCATTTCTTCTGTTGGGAGATTTTAATGCCCATCACTCACTATGGGGTTCGCCAAGGGCTTGTGCGAGGGGAACTCTTCTTTCCGAAATTTTTTACCAGTTCAATCTTTCAATCCTCAATACAGGTGAGCCTACTTTTATTTCTGATTCTTCTGGTACATTCTCACACCTGGACCTTGCCATTTGCTCCCTCCAGCTTGCTAGTCGTCTTCAGTGGAACGTCGTCGCTGACACCTACTCCAGTGACCATTACCCCTGCATCGTCTCTCTTATGTCGCACCACGTACAGCATTCCAGATTACCTACCTGGATATTCCCAAAAGCCGACTGGAACCTGTATTCCAGCCTCGTGCATTTTTACGATCAGCCCTTCGCCGACATTAACCAACTAGTGCAGCACCTTACGTCTACGATTTTCTCTGCCGCCGAACGTGCAATTCCCCGTTCATACTCTCAACCTCGGCGGCCACCTGTTCCGTGGTGGAACGAGGATTGTCGGAACGCCGTTCGTGCCCGTAGGACTGCACTTAGGGTGTTTCGGCGACACCCTACACTTGATAATTTGGTGACTTTTAAACAATCGCGCGCCAGGGCTCGTCGCATTATTCAGGATAGCAAGAAGGTATCATGGGCTCGTTTTGTCGAGTCTTTTAATCGTTTTACGCCTTCATTCGTTGTTTGGGATAAACTTCGTCGCTTCTCAGGTAAAGTGTCACATTGTACTGTTTCTGGCCTTCAGGTTTCTAATGCCACCATAGTGGATCCGGCTACCATCGCTAACACTCTGGGTGCTGCCTTTGAGGCGGTTTCCAGTTCAGACCATTATTCCGCCGGCTTTCGCTCTATTAAAGACTGGCTGGATTCCGCATCATATACTTTTCGGTCTGCTAATGATGAATGCTATAACGAACTATTCACAATGAGGGAGCTGGAGCACGCTCTTCATTGCTCTCGGCACTCCGCTCCTGGGCCGGACGGCATTCATGTGCTGATGTTAAAGAACCTTTCAGCCGACAGTAAACTCTTTCTCTTACAGGTCTATAACCGTATTTGGCAAGACGGCATTTTTCCTTCCGTTTGGCGCGAAGCCACCATTGTCCCTATACTTAAGCCTGGGAAGGATCGCCAACTACCTTCCAGCTACCGCCCTATCTCCCTCACCAGTTGCATTTGCAAGGTGATGGAGCGCATGATCAACGGGCGGTTGACATGGTGGCTTGAGTCTCAGAAACTTCTAGCGAACGCTCAGTGCGGGTTTCGTCGCTATCGCTCTACCGTCGACCATCTGGTGTCCTTGTCGACGCATATTATGAATGGATTTCTGAGAAAGTGTCAAACCATGGCTGTATTTTTTGACCTGGAGAAAGCTTATGACACTTGTTGGAGGGGCGGCATTTTACGTACACTTCTCGATTGGAATATCCGCGGTCGTCTTCCCATATTTCTTCGGGAGTTTATGACGGACCGCGTCTTTCGTGTACGTGTGGGCTCGGTTTTATCTCGTCGTTTTATTCAAGAGAACGGAGTACCGCAGGGCTCTGTACTCAGTGTCACACATTTTGCGATTGCTATCAACCCCATTGTTGATTGTATTCCACCTGGCATTTCATCGTCCCTTTTTGTTGACGATTATGCTATTTATTGCAGTTCACGGCGGACCTGTCTACTCGAACGCCGTCTCCAGAGCTGTATCGACCGTCTCTACGCCTGGAGTAACGCCAACGGCTTTAATTTCTCCGACGAGAAATCCGTCTGCATCAACTTCTGGCGCCGGAAGTATTGCCCTCCGCCCTCTCTCCATCTTGGGCCAGGGATACTCCCGTTTGCAGACGAGGCGAAAGTTTTGGGGTTGATTTTTGATAGGAAGTTGTGTTGGACCTCACACGTTTCCTTTTTAAAAGCAAAGTGTGACCGTTCTCTTAATATTTTACGTGTTTTAAGTGGCACATCCTGGGGAGCTGATCGGACCGTCCTTCTTCGCCTTTATCGCTCTTTGGTCCGATCCAAGCTTGATTACGGGTGTATTGTTTATTCGTCGGCACGTCCATCTGTGTTACGTCGATTAAATGCCATTCACCATCGTGGCATAAGAGTCGCTACAGGGGCCTTTCCAACTAGCCCTGTACCCAGTCTGTACGCAGAAGCTGCAGAGCCTCCGCTGTCCTTCCGGCGTGAGATGCTTTTGTGCAGCTATGCTTGTCGACTCTCAAGCTTGCCTAACCACCCGTCCTTCGATGTATTTTACGAGGATTCGCTTGACCGGCAATATTTGGTTAGCTCCTCTGCATTGCTGCCTCCAGGGTTTAGATTTCGACTGCTACTTCGGCATTTGGACGTAACGCCAGCGCCGGCCCTTCCACGGGGGGAAACGCGTTTTCCTCCATGGTCCCGCGCTGAGGCCCACTGTCACCTTGGGCTAACGTCAATGCCGAAGACTGAGACCCCTGCTTCAGTCTTTAGATCGGCTTTTTTAGAAGTACGGGCTCAATTCGGGGACTTCCATTTTATCTTTACCGATGGATCTAAGACTGAAGCTGGAGTTGGATGTGCCTTTGTTTCTGGTCACTGTAGTTTTAAGTTTCGTTTACCTGGACAATGTTCAATTTTTACCGCCGAACTTTTTAGCATTTATCAATCTATTTTATACATTCAGCGGCACGCCTTACAGCACTGTTTTATTTGTACGGACTCTCTGAGTGCCCTTCAGACTATTACTGCGCTGTACCATTACCACCCGCTTGTACAGCGCATACATGACCTGCTCCACTCGCTTGGTGTCTCTGGCATCAGCGTGTCCTTCATGTGGATTCCAGGTCATGTGGGCATCTCAGGTAATGAGTCTGCCGACGCCGCTGCGAAATCGGCGATTTTATTACCCAGATTTTTTACTTCTGTTGTTCCCTCGTCAGATTCGTGTGTTATTTTACGTCGCCGCATCCTCTCGCGCTGGCGCGATGAGTGGACGGCCCTCCGGGGGAACAAGTTGCGGGAGGTTAAGCCTTTCCCGTTGATCTGGGGTACCTCTTCTCGTTCTTGTCGTCGGGAAAAGGTAATTTTAGCTCGTCTACGGATTGGACATTGTGTTTTTAGTCATAGGTATTTGCTCAGTGGTGACCCCGCGCCACTCTGTGGGCAGTGTGACGTGCCCTTAACGGTGCGTCACATTTTAACAGAGTGTCAGGTTTTAGCTGCATTGCGTGCTCGTGTGGGTCTGCCTGTTGGCCTAGCCAACGTTTTGGCAGACGACACGCGTGCTGTAGAATGTGTTTTACGTTTTATTCATGACAGTGATTTTAATCTGCGCATTTAATGCGTTGGGCGTCTGTTGGCTTAGTACTTTTATTCTGTCTGTTTTTATGGGAACCCTTATCCCCAGTGGACATATGGCGCTCATGTCCCTCGCATTCTACAGTTCCTGACACGTTTTAATCTTTTATTGCCCTTGCTTTTAGTGTGTTGGTTTTTACAGAACTTTGTATTGTTGTTATTGTTATTCTTGTTGTTCTTGTTATTATTGTTGTTATTGTTATTGTTATTGTTATTATTGTTGTTATTATTGTTATTGTTATTTTGTTATTGTTCTATTGTTAGTTTTAGCTTTTTGAACATCGCGGGTTTGTGTCCCGTTTTTAACTATGCGGTTCTTTTACCTGTTTTATATTTTGACCTTATCTTTTATACATTGTAAGGGCGCTGATGACCGTAGCAGTTTAGCGCCCTTAAACCGCATATCATCATCATCACACCCTTCCGTTTGGGGCGAAGCCACCTTTGTCCATATCCTTAAGCCTGGGAAGGATCGCCATCTACCTTCCAAATACCGCCCTATTGCCCTCACCATTTGCATTTGCAAGGTGATGGAGCGGATGATCAACGGGTGGTTCACATGGTGGCTTGAGTCTCAGAAACTTCTAACGAACGCTCAGTGCGGATTTCGTCACCATCGCTCTACCGTCGACCATCTGTTGTCTCTGTCGCCGCATATTATGAACGAGTTTCTGAGAAAGTGTCAAACAGTAGCTGTTATTTTGACCTAGATAAAGCTTATGACACTTGTTTGAGGGGCGGTATTTTAGTGCACTCCACGCATGAAATTTACGCGGTGGTGTTCCCATATTTCTTCGGGAGTTTATGACGGACCGCGTCTTTCGTGTACGTGTGGCCTCGGTATTTAGTCGTTTTATTCAAGACAACGGTGTACCGCAGGTCTCTGTACTCAGTGTCACACTTTTTGCTATGGCTGTCAACCCCAATGTTGACTGTATTCCACCTGGTGTTTTCTAGTCCCTTTTTGTCGACGATTTTGCCATATATTGCAGTTCACGTCGGACCTGTCTGCTCGAACGCCGTCTCCACGGCTGTATCCACCGTATCTACGCCTGGAGTAATACTACGGCTTTAATTTCTCCGCCGAGAAATCCGTCTGCATCGATTGCTGGCACCGGAAGGCTTTTCCTCCGCCCTCTCTCCATCTTGGGTCTGAGGTCCTTCCATTTGCAGACTAGGTGAAATATTTGAGGCTGATCTTTGACCGAAGGCCGAGTTGGACTTCTTGAATTTCCTCTTAAGAAGCAAAGTGTGACCGTTCTATTAATATTTTACGTTTTTTAAGTGGCACATCCTGGGCAGCAGATCAGACCGTCCTTCTTCGTCTTTATCGCTCTTTGGTCCGATCCAAGCTTGATTACGTGTGCGCTGTTTATTTGTCGGCACGTCCATCTGTGTTACGTCGATTGAAGGCCATTCACCATCATGGCATAAGAGTTGCTACAGGGGCCTTTACAGCCAGCCCTGTGCCTAGTCTATATGCTGAAACTGCAGAGCCTCCGCTGTCCTTCCGGCGTGAGATGCTTTTGTGCAGCTATGGCTGTCGCCTCTCAAGCTGGCCTGACCGCCCATCCCTCGAGTTATTTTTCTAGGAGTCGCTTGATGGACAATATTTAATTAGCTCCTCTTCATTGCTCCCTCCAGGGGTTCGATTTCGACAGCTTCTTCGACATCTGGACGTTACGCCAACGCCGGCACTTCCACGGCGGGAAACGCGTTTTCTTTCATGGTTGCGCGCTGAGGCCCACTGCCACCTTGGGTTAACGTCGATGTCGAAGAATGAGACCCCTTCTTCAGTCTTTAGATCAGCCTTTTTAGAGCTTTAGGCCCAATTAGGGTACTTTCATTTTATCTTTACCGATGGGTCCAAGACTGATGCTGGAGTAGGGTGTGCCTTTGTTTGTGGTGGAAATAGTTTTACCTTTCGTTTACCGGGGTATTGTTCGATTTTTACCGCCGAACGTTTTAGCATTTATCAGTCTCTTTTATACACTCAGCGGCAGGACTTACGGCACTGTTTTATTTGTTCAGACTCCCTGAGTGCTCTTCAAAGTATTAGCGCGCTGTACAGTTACTACCCGGTCGTACAGCGCATTCATAACCTGCTCCACTCGCTTGGTGTTTCCGGCATCAGCGTCTCCTTCGCGTGGATTCCAGGTCATGTGGGCATCTCAGGGAACGTGTCTGCAGACGCCGCTGCCAAATCGGCGATGTTATCACCCAGAAGTTTCACCTCTGTTATTCCCTCGTCAGATTTGTTAACTATTTACGTCGCCGCATCCTCTCGCTTTGGAGCGATGAGTTGACGGCTCTATGGGGGAACAAGTTGCGGGAGGTTAAACTTCTCCCGTTAGTCTGGGCTACCTCTTCCCGTGCTTCTCGTGGGGAAGAGGTAATTTTAACACGCCTTCGTATCGGACATTGCATTTTTAGTCATAGATATCTGCTCAGTGGTGACCCCTCACCACTCTGTGGGCAGTGTGATGCGCCCTTAACGGTGCGTCACATTTTAGAAGAGTGTCAGGTTTTAGCTGCATTGCGTGTTCGGGTGTGTCTGCCTGTTGGCATAGCCAATGTTTTGGCAGACGACGTGCACGCTTTTACATGTCTTTTACGTTTTCTATGTGACTGTGGTTTTTATCGGCGCATTTGATGCGCTCAGCGTCTTTTAGATTTGTTATTTTATATTGCCTGTTTTACTGGGGGGCTCTTGTGTTTTCCCTTTTCCTGCTCCTGACACGTCTTTTTTAATATTTTCTTGACCATGCTTTTAGTGTGTTGATTTTTAGAATTTGCCGTTTTGTTTTTTAGTGTTTTTGACGCCTTGGGTTAGTGGCCCGTATATTGGTTTTTTGGCTTCATCTTTTATATATTGTAAGGGCCCTAATAACAGTTGATGTTTAGCGCCCTTAAACCCCATTTCGTCATCATCATCACTCTATACATTTCCGATGAAGGGTGAACTTATAGCGTGCTGGATCACATCGCAGGATCCTGTAGGCGGACCGAGAAGTAGTATAATTACTCAAGAGAGAAGCGATACAATAGTTGCGAAAAATGATAATGTTATCAGCAAATATCCCACATTCTTTAACATAGGTGATAAAATAACATTCACACCACCTCCTCATCGTGCGATTGACGGTCATAGGCTACACATCGAAATGCTCGTATCATATAAAATGAATGTACGCTAATAATGATCTATCATTGACAAGATGAATACCGATGCTATAGCTCTGAAACAATCCATTGTGAAGCATACGAATGCCATTAGGTTCAAGTTGCGTTCCCTTAGAGTTCTACGGTTCGAGACGCCTGTAACTACACCACTGAATGTCATACTGGAGAATACCAGGAAGAAGGTGGAGAGTAGGCAGGTTAATGAACTAGAGCGTCAACTGAAAGCGATGCAACGTTTAGGTAAAACAATTTGGTTACCACATATGGAATTAGATATGCGGATGGTAATTATCCTTTGGGAAATAAAATAATCTCCATAGACGAGAATGATCACATTCAAATGGGAAGCGAACGCTACAAGACTACCCCCGGCCTGCTAAAACTCATCTTCAAGAGGAAACCTCTCACCTATACCGATGAGGATCTAGATGTATACGGTGAAATCTTAAATCAAACGCTAGTGTACAGAAGTGGACACACCATCACCGGACGGATAAAATCGAACACTGGACATAAGTATACACACATCATTCGCAAACTCGTGACTGACAAGGTGACCGGCTCGGGATTCGAGTGGAAAGAGCTGCAGAATAATCAAACCTATTACATATTCTGGTCCGATGTGAATGTACTTGTGGATCGTCTCAAATTACTCATTGCGTCGCAGAAAGCTGGAAATATAGGTCACACGTCCGAGATTGCCGAGATTGTTGAGGAATTGAAGAGAGCAAAAGTTATAGCATGATCAAACGTGCAATTGCAAAGGAATTACATGCGTCAGCCAGACGGAATTTTGTACGCAGAAAGATAATTACAAAAGGTCTTCATGATCTCCTACAGATCGATCTAATGGAAATGATTCCATATGCAAGCGTAAATAAAATCATAAATACATATTGATTGCATTTGACTTTTATACGAAAAAGGCATATGGCAGAACATTGAAGAATAAGAGGGGTGAGGATGTGACGCAAGCAATGGAATCCATTCTGAAGGAAATGAAGATTCCACCCAAACATATCCAGTCAGATAATGGAAAAGCGTTTTATGATAACTCATTCAAGTAGCTAATGGCAAAATATAAAATTAATAATTACAGTACGTTCAGTAGCATAAAGGCTGATGCTGTCGAACGACTTATACGCACTCTAAAAAGTCTTCTCTACAGAGAATTTCTAGTGTAATGTTCGTATAAATGATTGGGGCTCCTGCGTAAAATACTTACTCAGTATAATAATACTTACCATTCAACGATTCGCACGAAGCCAAACGATGTCACGAGCAATGATTTGCTGCTAACGGTACACAGTCAGCAGCAGCACCAGTGGCGACCTCAAGGATTCAAGATTGGTGATTATGTACGCATCTCTAGACATAAGGCACATTTTGAAAAGGGCTACTTCCCCAATTGGAGTGCCGAAATATTTCAGATCTATCAAATTGGAAATTCTCAAGCACCAGTCTACCTTTTGAAGGATTCGGAAGGAGAGGTGATTTTATAGACAGAAACTTCAAAGGACACGGTATCACGACGTCTTCCTAATTGAAAAGTTATTGAAACGCTCCAAGGTTAGGATTCTTGTCAAGTGGTGGGGATTTTCAAACCCCGAATGGATTAAACGTGAGGATGTACTATGAGCATGCACATTATATGGAATAAGTAAATGTTTTTTTCATAACTCATCTTGTTCTTATTTTCCTTATCCCTCACAATTAAAGGAGAGTGATAGGCTGGAAGGGAATACCGAAATAAGTAACACATTTTATTTGTATCAGTTGTATATTTCACAAGCCTAGAAGCTGGTATCTCAGAAACAAATATGTATTATGCAGAATTCTTTTTTTAAAATCATAAGCAAACATGTAGGTAGAAGCTGAATATTTTTTTAAAAGCAGACCGCCCGTCACACCTTGAGCTGAAAATGAAATGCCAAGAATCCACATAACACTGAACTACTTGTGTGTTTTGAAATCTCCACATGAACATGTGCATACTTTTCCTATACAAAACTACTTTTTAATGCTTGCAAACATGTGTGTATGAATATACATTTACCTCAATACATTCAATACCTTCGTTATTCCACATAACATTTATACACAATTACTTTTTAATGCTTACAAACAAGCGTGTATGCACATACATTTACCCTAATACATTCATTATCTTTTTAATTGGACATACCCCCATTATCTTCACATACAGTTAATGCTTCACCCTGATAGCCTCATGCTAATGTCATATGACTACCATCATTAAGGATTATACGCTTGTCATCGAATGCGTCCAGCGTGCGATTTTTTGATTCGTTGGTATACACATCGTGTTTGAAACTTCTAAAACCCAACTGAATTGAATATGTTTCGGACTTATCGTTTAAACATGTTTTATAATCCTCAAATTTAATTGTCCGCATTGCCTGTTTGGTAATATCCTTAGCCTTTTTGTTTCCTCCCCTTTATATTTAAATGCATACAGTTTAGAGCCAAAACCTACATATTCTGAAATTACCTTAACCGATAGCTCATCCTTAAATGTTCCAATAACTTTATGATTAACCTTTGGTACATCGTAAACATTGTTTTTCAGGTAATTGGAGGTTTCGAAATAATTGAGATTCTCTTTCACAAATTCATATATCAGTGCTGGTTTGAAAAATAAATGTCTGCATCGTTGTATACAGTAATTTAAGATCCTTCAGATTCGGCTTCATCACGTTATAGTAAAATGTATACATAAACAATTTTGACTTCTCTAATATTGCCTGTCCGATGTATATCGATTTGGTCATTTTAATCTCCTCGAGTGCCATCTCGATACCGCCCAGACTCTCCGAGAACCTAATGTAGCGAACAAAGTTTGAACGAGATATCAATTTACGTGCCTGTTTCCTTGACGTGACAAGTCGAAAGTCTTTGTATTTCCTTACATCCTAAATCGCTTTACCGTTTGTCGCATTATTTAACAGTTTATAAAGGTTCTCTCCAAATTTAGAGGTCTATCGTGTGCGTAGCTCGGAATTCATCATTATGTATTTTTTAAGTTATTCTGATTACTCTTGCACAATCACTCTATGTATATACTTTAATTTCATACCCAATTGAAGACATTCCTGCATATTTACATAATAAATCACATATTTATCTTTGTTCGTTAGTGTAGCTAGTAATTTTTTATGTTTCCCGTTTGGCGGTATTTTCGAACGTGCACACAGTGGCAGATCATTGTGAAAATCGTGAATTTTTGAAGGATATCAATGTCTAGCACTTATCCAATCGGTGAATTTTCGGGCACAGTTGCAAAGTCAATGTTTTCAATTTCATTTCTGGTTAACCATCTGAGCCCTCCATATGGAAGTGCCCCCATCATAGCCTGGCCATATAAATGCGTACAGCGGTAGCAGCCTAAATATTTCATTTGCCGTGAGTTATCATACTCCGAAACGTATTTATTATTTGGTTTTGCATATCTACCAGAGACGGTACACATCCCACCACGTATTCCATCTTCAATCATGCAATGCATCTCTTTATCTGTAATTAGGGAAAGCGTTACATTGGTTATCTTGAGCATTGCATCGAATGCAAGTCCTGGGAGTGTAAAGTAATGAGCACAGTCCAACTGATAAACATTTAAAATTATGTCACGAAACTTTTCGAAAATGTCGGCTAACAAACATGTATCGGTTTTCACGTATAAATCGCTATACTATCCTAGCGTTTCTATATTGAATGTTCGCCAAACGGTAAGGGCATGTTCGTATTGCTCTGCTGTTTTATCATCAAACATTGTAATATCGGGCAACTCTGTCTCATTCAATTTAGATAAACAATCAATATAACTATATGGGAATACACCTTTCTTTCTAACGAGATTCTGTTGTGTCACAGTCTTAAATTCACTTTTCATAAATTTGAAATCATCCATACATAACATATCAGCAAGGTTTGATAATTTATTATTCATGAATCGATAGGTATCTAGAAATCTTAGGTAAATTGTTTTATAATTTTTACTGAATGAAAGGTACTTTTCAGAGCTTTGTGCTATGCAACTTATAGGTTGAGTGTCATGGTTGAGATGTTTCACTATAAAGTGAGCGTCACATGATGTTAGACAATGAAAGAATATGGGTATAAAATTTGGCGCTTTTCTATTTAAATTACAAGAGCTGTGGCTAGCCCCTTTATACTTTCCATTCCAATGTTCGTGATCGCGCACTTTATCGTTAGTTTGCATCTCGCGATGACGTATGTGACAAACAGTTGCATTCCTAAAATTCAACTCATCTTCAGGTGTCATTGTTAATTTAACATTTGTTTCATATAATGCTGTAGTTTCATCTGCTATATTTTTACTTCATTGAGAAAGTCTGTGATTGCATTGGGTCAGCGAAAGAGTTTAAATCTTTAAAGAGAGGGAAACGGTCTACATGCCATTGTAGAGCGACTGACATAATCTTATGCTTCTGTTTGGGACGCGACCAGCTATGGTCATTATCAGTTTGACATGTCTGGTCCCGAACCAGTACACTTTCCAGGTCTGCATAAATGATCACTGGTACGTCGAATGCTTTGTTGTGTGCTTTAAAATAATTTATCATCCACTCCAATCTCAGGCCTTACTACGGACTGTGTTTCCGTACATTTTAGAATATGTTTCCTTAAAGCCTCTGCATTTGAAAACCGTCTAAGACACCTCTCGCACATTTGCATTCTCCGCGTATTCTTAGTGATTTGACTGTTAAGTAAACGTGAAAAATTGGTGATTAGTATGTAATGTGCATGTGTTAGTTCTCAATACGTAGTAAATTGACATGATTTCTTTTTCTAGATATTGTCTGATATAATAGAATGGTTGATTTTCTAGGCCATATATTGACAATGATGTGTCTTTATTCTTTTGTTCGAATAGCTCTAACTGATACAACCCCACCGGAAGGGAAATGTTATCTAATACAAATTCATTAAATATATTAAATTTGCTATAGGTAGATTGTCGATTCCTGTTGAATAAAGATGGATATTTCGCTGCTAGCAATGAGTAGACAAAGCATAGTGAATTGTAATTACGTATATTACAGGTTGCTTTCTTTCGACTGATAAAATCGTGCAGTTTAATATAGCGCGAAGCATTCAATAGATCATATCTACACATATTTATCTCCAGTGATATAATTTCATGTAGCGCTTTTGAACTATCGCGGCATTCAAAGTTTTCAATCTGCTCGATTATAGGATCTTTAAGTTTACCCACATAACTGCTCAAAATCTGTTGATTGGAAGATGAAGGACATCCTACTATTGAAACAAAACTTTTCAATTACCTCTTCATCTGGTTTATTTACTATATATGCACACGTTAATGTTGCACCCACTTTAAGACCGTTTATGTGCTTGTTTAGAGTCTGCTTTGTTTGTTGTTCAACCAACGATTTACACTGTTCAATAAAATCGGATGGATTCGTGGCACCAATAACATTTTCAATTCTATATGTGACTAATCTGCGTTTAAATGCGGTCTCGATCTCATGACTTTCCAATTCTCTTCTACACTTTTTTGATGTTGATGGCGTATCCTCGGCTTTTCGCTTCACTGCTGGGGTATGTACTGTCTATCTGTAAAAACATATGTATATGTAAAAACTAGTATTGATATTTTCTCGCGAATGTACATGTAATGCTATTCCGTGGGTTAACACATACCTTTCTTTATTGCTGCTGTAAAAAAGCAATTCTGTGCTTTTTGAAGCCTGATGGTTGGGTTTCGAGACCTCGGTATTGTAGAGCATCCGTTCCAGATGCTAGTTGCATCCACATGTCAGCTGGCATATTCATGTAGCGTGCTGGGAGGAAGACTTGAATCTCATCATAATCGTCGGCTTGGAGATGTACGACAGTTCTGGTACCGTAACGTGTCGCCACTGCCCTGCATTGTGTGATCCTGTAGGTGACATGTTGTTGCAGCTTCCGTAGCTCGGGGAATGTACTTTCAGCCTCAAGTTCTGCTAATCTATCGAGCAGCATAACTGAAATGAAGAGAGATATCATGTAATTTTAGGAATGCAAGTACAGTTAATTAATCTAAAATGTATAAGCATAACTGAAATGTAAACATTGCATTAGAAACACACAATCGATCTAACGAACGTAGAACATACACATTTATACTACAATTCTAAAAGTAAACATGTATAAACGTTTTAGAAATGTACATACAGTTACATAACAAAAATGTAAGAAACACATAATCAATCTAACATGTATAAGCATAACTGAAATGTAAACATTGCATGAGAAACACACAATCGATCTAACGAATGTAGAACATACAAATTTATACTAAAATTCTAGAATATACACTAAAATTCGTTAGAACATACAAAATTTATACTACGACAGTAGAACATACAAATTTACACTACTACATTCAAATTTGTAAACCACAGAACATACACAATTTATACTATGACAGTAGAACATGCAAATTTACACTACTACATTGAAAATTCGTAAGCCATATAGTTAAGCTGAAACGAATCGTAAAAGATGTGTATTATAGGTTAGACTACAATACGTAAGCTGAAAAGAACGTGTTGTTTCTTACCGGCCTCGGGCATATCCTGCGACATGTTGCGACGCTGTCTAGTTTCGTTGTATTCGCTGTGTTTTTTTTTTTTTTTTTTTTTTTTTTTTATTAATGTGGGGGCGGCCCCACACCCGCCGCCCCCGGTGACGATCATCCTCTGAGGCTACATCGTCTCCCCATGCACATGCCGTTAGTAAACTAATCATGCAGGATGCAGGGGGTGCTTTGTTAGTGTAGTTGCAAGGTGTTAGTCGGGTTCCGCGGAAGCACCCCGGTTAGTATCGGTGAATGAAATGCTGGCATGCAAGGATGCGAGCGCGTCAGTGATGATTCCAGGGGTCTACACATGACCGAAGCCCTGTGTGGATCGCTGGGAGTAAATGGAAGGTGGCGTGAATATGAGTTGTGAAAAGAAGGTCGGTGTCCGTGGTTAGGTTAATGTTAGTTGGTGGGGATCTAGGGGTTAATAACTATTCATGCTTCAACGTATGTACAGGGTGGGGGCAGGCGTCGTAAGGCTTACCGTTCGTGATGTGAGTGGTTGGTTCTCTGCTGATTCGCGTGGCCTTGCAGGGTGACTGGAGTTCCTGAAACTAAAGAGCAGTTAGTTCTTAAGGTATGTAGCCAGTGATGCGCGCCAGATGTACGCGTGCGTCAATGGCGTCAGTGCTGGGTGTGATAGTTCGGTCAAAAAGTGAAAGGGGGCGGTTGTGTTTGTCGTGGGTGTGGTCGTATGAGCCTAGTTCGTGTATGAGCGGATTGGTATTATACGGTATTTTGGCATACAGGTCGGCTGTTAGTTTCTTGATAAATTCTTCGATGGAATGGATCCTAAGTTCGGTGTGGAGCCTGTCGGCAGGGGCTGTTCGAGGAACCTTGGCGATCTTGCGTAGTGTTTTATTTTGTAGTGTCTGGAGGGATGTAATATGACTGGCCGCGGCATATCCCCACACGGGGGCTGCGTAGGTCAGGATTGGGCGGATAAGGGATTTGTATAGTGTAAGGCCGGTGTCCAATTGTAGGGAGTTGCTGTGATTTAGTAGTGGGTACAGTTTCCAAAGAATTGCAATTGCCTTGTTGCGCGCTAGGCGAATGTTGTCCTTCCACGTAAGTCCTTGGTCGAGGGTAAGTCCCAGGTAGGTAACTGTGGGAGTCCACGGAATGTTCTCGCCAAACATTGTGAGCGGTGCAAGTTGGTGTCCGGGGTAGCGGTGAGTAATGCGGCGAGTGAAAATTATCGCTTGTGTCTTTGAGGGATTGACTTTGATGCGCCAGTTTATGAGCCAGGTTGTAAGTGTATCTAGTGCATTTTGCAGGTAGCGGCGGATGAACTGCGGTTTTGTAGAGTGAGTCAGGAAGGCAGTGTCGTCTGCATAGAGGAGTTTCATAGTGAACGGTGAGCTGGGTATGTCGTTCATATAGATGTTAAACAGGGCCGGTCCGAGCAAACTACCCTGGGGGACCCCTGCTAGGATGGGGCGCGGAGTGGAGTGAGCGTAGTTTACTACGGAGCAGAAATGGCGGCCTGTGAGATAGTTTGCAATGAGTTTAATAAGCGTATCAGAGAAGTTGTGATCAGCTAGCTTGCGCAGGAGACCTGGGTGCCACACTCGGTCGAATGCGCGTTCGATATCAAGGAACACAGCTCCGGTAGAGCGGTTGGTGTTGAAACCCCGCGTGATGAATTCAGTTGCGCGTAGGAGCTGGAGAGTGGTGGAGTGGTTTTTGCGGAAGCCGAACTGCTCGTGTATGAGAATATTATGTCTGAAAATGTGTCGGTTGAGTCGTTTGAGGATGGTTTTCTCTAGCAACTTGCTGAGTGAGTTTAATAAGCTGATTGGTCTATAGCTGTGAGGGTTTGCGTGATTCTTGTTCTTCTTTGGGAAGTGCCGCACTAGGGCAGTCTTCCAGGTGTTGGGAAAGATACCGTGCAGTAGAACGTAATTAAAAATCTGTTCCAAAGCTTTTAGGGCGCCAGGTGGCAAATGTTTGAGCACGATGTTCGGGATTTTGTCGGGGCCCGGTGCCTTGCGGTTGGGCAGATGTTGGATGAGCCAATTGATTTCGTGTGTGCTGGTCTTTCGTATCCGGTCATGAGTTATGCGGTCGCCGAAGTGGCGAGTGAGGTTTTCGGTTTCAAGGGAGAAAGCAATTGAGGAGGGCACTTCGTTGGGCCTAAGCGTGCTGCAAAGCGCATCGGCAAGTGCTTCTGCTTTTTCAGTGTCAGTGGAGGCGGTGTGCTGATTATGTTGCAGCGGAGGAATAATATGGGCTTCTTTAGTTAAGCATTTAGCTATTCGCCAGAGGGAGGCATGTTCGGGGTTGAGATTCTGGAGTGTTTGGTTCCATTGCTGGTTGAGTACTGCGGATGTGGCCTGCTGGAGGTGCTGGTGATGCCTGCGGTAGCTGTCAAGATCTGCGGGGTGACGGGACCTCTGCCACCGGCGCCGCGCTCGGTTCCGTGATTGGCTGAGAACCTTGATGTCCCTGGGCAAGGGTTGGTGGGTGGGACGTGGTTGCGTTACGGGTACTGAGGCTGCGATAGCTTGTTTAATGGTGGTTTCAAGGTGTGTAGTGGCCTCTTCGAGGTCGTTGTGAGTAACAAGCTGGTTTATGTTGAGGTTAGAGGTGAGAGACTCCTGGAACCGCGTCCAGTCGGCCTTGTTATAATTACGGCGGAGAGGGAACTGTGTACTGGCCAAAGAGCCTTCGAGATTGATTAGGAGGGGCAAATGGTCAGAGCTGAGGTCATTAATGACTGTGAGGCGGGCCCGGTGTGTTAGATTGCGGATCAATGCTATGTCGAGTATGCTGGGACTCGCGTTAGGTCGCGATGGAATGTATGTGGGTTCGTCGGGGGCACAGATGATATAATCGGAGTGGTTCTCGTGGGCAAGTAGCTTAATCCCGGCGGTATTACTAGAATTGCAGTTCCAGATAACATGTTTAGCGTTGAGGTCGCCGGCTAGGAGCACCTGTTGGTCGAGATGTAGAAGGATTTCTATGTCCGCGGGGTCTAAGTCGTTGGGGCGGTTGTAGGCTGAGATGATCGTAGCGTTAAGCTGGTCGATTGAGACTCGAATGGCGGTGGCTTCAAGGCGGGCAAGAGGCGGAATGGCTACCTGATGGTGGGCGATGCACGGCTTGACGGCAATGGCTGTGCCGCCTCCGCGGCCGTCGCGGTCTGTGCGATAAACGACATACCCAGGAAGCTGGAACCTTATCTGTGGGCGTAGGTGAGTTTCGGTGATCAGTGCAATATCAATTTGGTGGCGTATAAGAAAGTCAGAGAGTTCAGCCTTGCGGCGCCGTGCCCCGTTCGCATTCCATGTCATTACCTTAATCATGCGGTTGTCCATTGTGAGCGGCTGGAGAGGTGTGTCCGTGTTCGGTGCATTGGTCGTCGTCTTTACTGGTATTGGATCGCCCCAGGCACTGTAAATAGCGCAAAGAACTGAGCATACTGGCTCAGAATCTGGGGCGCATCCAATGGCTTAAGTAGGAGCCAGTTCAAAACTTCAGTTGCCATGTCTCGAACTACGTCCCACGGCATGCTTTTCACCACCATGTTGCTGTGCAGTGCCTTCGTATATGGAAGCTGTGGCAAAGGCACTTGCACAACAGTCGGCAGGAGGTTGAATGCCGCGGGCGTCTCTGGTCGGCTCCCAGGGTCTGGTGTACCCTCAGTGTGAGCCCGAGGAGGGGCGAATGCATCACTCTGGGGTACCGTGTTTTGGGTGATAGCAGATGCTGCCTGCAATCCGGGCGCCTGTGGCCTAGGTTGTGCAGCAGGAGTTGATGCGGAAGGTGGGGCCCGGAATGGCGCTGCCCTTAAGTTTCCGGGAGCCCTATGCTGTAGTGGAGAGCTGTCTGCTCTGCGATGCCCTTGTGTTTGTGCTCGGTGGTCGGCGTTGATGCGCAAAGCATCTAGCTGACGCCGGTACTCCGGGCACGCTCTCCAGCGGGCGCCATGTCCACGCTGGCGGCACAGCACGCATCGTCTGTCCTGAAGTGGGGTTTGGCAAGGTGCTGACGCGTGCGGTCCTGCACACTTGGAGCAGGTTTCAGTGCGGTCACGGCACTCGTGAGCCTTATGTCCCAGTCGCTGGCACTTGTTGCACTGCACAGGAAAGCAAGGTGGGCGAAACTCCTCCACCTTGACCCGGCAGTGCAGCAGTTCTTCAGTGGCCAGCAAGCGGGCTCTGTCGTTCTCTGTCTTGACCTCCACTTTGTATATTGGGAGAGGGGTCCGTTGGCGGTCAAAACGTCGAAGCTGCTGGACCACTTCGGCATGGATATCCCTAGCACGGAGTTGGTCCAGCAGCGCCTCTTCGGCTCCATTCATGTATACGTGTTTTATCACCAGTCGGTGAGTCCGGCTGGTGCTAGAGGCCGTGATGCTGAAATTGGCACCTCGCGCCTCTAGGAATCTAACCAGGTGGTTGTAGTCCCTGGGCGTCCTGGTCCTCACTACATAGTCCAGCGACACAGCCGCTCGCGCCACATTGTAACCATTGTTAGGGTGCGCATTGTCGAAATCGACTAGAATGCGATGGAGGTCACCTTCGTGACTCCGCGCAATGTAGACGGGCGGCTGCAGGGCAGAGGTCACCGCATCGGCATAGCTACTGGGCGCTGTCCGGTTTTCTACAACTGGCGCAGGGCCAGTTGACGTGGAAGCGCCAGCATTTGCGGTCGCTAATGCCACTGCATTGTCGGCAGCAGCCGGCAGAGCAGCATTTGCGTTGTTCGGGACAGTTGTGAGATCAATGACGGGAGGAGGGGCGGGGTTGTGGGAAGAGGTGGATGCGATGGGTTGCGGGATGGGTTCTAGGGTAGTGGAAGGAGACGGAGCCGACGACGAGAGTCGACGGGGGTCCGCGGGGCGAGGGATGCGTGTAGGGGTTGAGCGGGGAATGGGATGTTGGTTGAGGGGAAGACCAGAGTCCGTGGAGGAGAAGGAGGCATTAGGTGTAGAGGTGGGTGAAGAAGGAGGCGGGGTATCAAGGGAGTCGGAAGGTGTGCGCGAGCGCGGCGGGCCAGGCGCGGCCTTGCTCCGGGTCGCGGGTGCCATCTGCGCAAAGAGAAAGACCAAGAGGAAGAAGTGCTCAAGGATGGCTCTGTCGTCACTGTTCTCAGAGCGGGCCTCCTTGAGCGGAAGCCTATAGTGGGAGAAGGATAGCAAAGATGAAAGAAAGTGGAAGTAAAAGAGGTAGACAGCGGTTGCTAAAAAGCGTGAGGAACAGCGGGCCGGACACCACTGGGGTGCGCCGTTACTCGTCGCTAGTACGAGGGCTGTGGCCTTGTTCCTCGACCGGCAGTGCTACAGCTGCGCCTAGAGGAGGCTGCGCGTGAGCGATAGCGGCGCTCGAAGGTCTCGCCGGCTGGTCAGGCAGAGCGGTCGGATACCGGTCTGCCGCTGGCGCTTCGTCGTTGGTCCGCAGTGAACAGGCTGGCTTCTCTGCAACAGGCCAAAGGAGGCTGGAAGAGATCTTCTCGCCTGTTCACCCTCCAGAGTCCGGAGCGTGAATGTTCGCTGTGTATGTACTGTAGCACTATTTATACACTGTCGTGTTGTTGCCTGCCAATCGGATACCAGCCTCTAGGCTTGAAATATTATATACTTACAGGCTTCTAGCCTCTAAGCCTGAAAGGTTGTATGTTGAAGAGTTTGTATTTACTAAGTCTAATATGGTTTATGCATAATCTTTTATACTGATTTTACCCACATACATCACTCATCCAGCGTCTCGGTGGGGAGGTAGGGGTGGCCCCTTTAAACGTTTTTCTAGGACGTCCGTTTATTTTTCCCTCGAGAGTGTATAATGTATTCGCATCACACACCGATGACCTATATTCATAAAAGTTTTACTGTCTTTCGTTATATTTGTTTTTGTCTTACTTATAAGCATTTTAGTCTTGTGTTTAGTTACTGGTAATTTGCACTCTCAGTATTGAGTGCGCTATTTCCAGACTTGCTAAGTGGAAATGTTTGTTTGTTATGAAGTGATCAACTTACCGACTCTATCTATGCGAGTGTCACCTCGCTAAGTGCGATGTTTGTTAGCCACGAGATGACCTACATTATCGGAGCGGACGTCTGATGGGTTTTCTATGAGTAGAGCGCTAATCGCTATTGTATACTGTCCTTGACTGGACTTGCATGGTTTACACCAGTCCTTGGTTCAAGTGATATGTAGTCACCCCAAATGCTGTTTCGTGGTGTGTTGAATGCTTTACATTAGTGTTTGGAATCCTTCATACAAGTGTTGAGGTTTTTTTCTTTACTACAGCTTGACCGGAATATCATTCATATTACTCCAGAGTTCGATGCTAAGGGGTTCGTTACTGCGAATATCACTCCAGGGTTCGATACCAGGGTTCGTTACTCATGCTTTATAACGAGGGGTTCGTTACTACGAATATCGCTCCTGAGATCGATACCAGTTTTCGCTACTCATATGCTTTATCCCGAGACGTTCGTTACTGCGAATATCGCATATATCACTCCTGGGTTCGATGATTTTGGGTTCGATACTCATATGCTTTATACCAAGGTGTTCGTTACTGCAAATAACGCACATCCTAGGTTCGATACCATGGTTCGTTACTCATATGCTTTATACCAAGTGGTTCGTTACTGCGAATAACGCACATATCACACCTAGGTTCACCCTCCCCCCCCTCAGGGGCTCACCTTATGTGGGTACGGGTTTGGCGTACCCGGGGTTCCCGAGCCAATCATCGCCATCATCATCTTTCCACCCTCATCCGGTCGAGGTGGGTCCGTTCTCGTGACCGGGGGACTCAAGGTAGGCTCTCGTGCGTACTGTGCATTTCATTCTATGTCGCCCCTCGCCATCGTTTCTTTCTTCTCTTTTACTTCTGCACATTTCGCACCACGTCCATTCATTTACGCCTCTCTTTTTCTTCCTCGCCGGCCTACCTTGCGTGCGAAACGCCCACACAGTTTTATTTCTTTTACATTTTATTTTAATCTTCCGTGGACACAGCCTGACGGATACCCGCGCACTGGGTGCGCAGCTGGGTGAGTGGGTAATGGCGTCATCCCCACCACCCGGGGTCGTCATGTAGGGTAAGTGTTCGTATCCGCTGTTCAACTACAGTCCCGCGGGGGGGCCATTGCATGAGCTGCTGACTTCCGACGGCCATTGGGTCCCTCTGTCTATGTTCTGGGAGGTGTGACCCTGGGGTGAGCTAGGTATAGATAGGCCACTCACCCAAGCCGGGGTAACGCCCTGGAAGTCAGAGCCCGAGGTCGGAGACGGTTGCAATTGTGGAGGATTTAATTCGCTATGGAGCACCCTTTCTCCATTACTCACAACAAGCGCCGAAAAGTCTAAGTAACAGAAGTAGCACCGCCCACATCTGGTTGTTACTTGGTCATTACACGTACAGAAGAAGGACAGAGTTTTGAGAAGGTGAACCCTTTCATTATTAAGAAGGGCCTTCACGCTATTGCAGGTGCGGTTCAGTCCTGCACTCGTCTTGGAATTGGTTCATTGTTAGTTCAAACCAAATCCGAACAGCAAAGTAAGTCCTTGTTGCGCGCCACGCTTCTCCACGGTTATCCTATCCGTGTCGAGAAGCACCGCACCTTGAATTCCTGTCGAGGCGTCATCACCAGCCATAGCCTCGATGGTATGTCGGACGAAGAAATTGTCGACTATCTTTCTGATCAAAAGGTGACAGCTGTTCATCGAGTGCAGGCTAAACGCGACGAAATTTTGGTACCAACTCGTACCCTGTTTAACACTTTCGACGCCGTCGATCTTCCCACGGGTCTTTTAGCAGGGTACGAGCGTATTGCAGTGAGGCCCTATATACCTAGACCGCTGCGTTGTTTCAAATGCCAACGTTTTGGGCATTTTTGATTACGGGTGCATTATCTATTCGTCGGCGCGTCCATCTGTTTTATGTCGGTTGAATGGCATTCACCATCGTGGCATAAGAGTCACTACGGTGGCCTTTCCAACCAGCCCTGTACCCAGTCTGTATGCAGAAGCTGCAGAGCCTCCGCTGTCCTTCCGGCGTGAAATGCTTTTGTGCGGTTATGCCTGTCGACTCTCAAACTTGCTTGACCACCCGTCTTTCGAGGTATTTTACGAAGATTCGCTTGATCGGCAATATTCCGTTTGCTCCTCTGCCTCTCTCCCTCCAGGGGTTTGATTTCGAAAGCTTCTTCGGTATTTGGACTTTACGCCAGCGCCGGCTTTTCCCAAGGGGGAAACGCGCTTTCCTCCATGGTTGCGCGCTGAGGCCCAGTGTCACCTCGGGTTGACGTCAATGTCGAAGAATGAGACCCCTTCTTGAGTTCATAGATCGGCTTTTTTAGAACTTCAGGCGCAGTTCGGAGATTTTCGTTTTATATATACTGATGGGTCTAAGACTGATGTTGGAGTAGGGTGTGCCTTTGTTGATAGTCATCGTAGTTTTACATTTCGTTTACCCGGGTAATGTTCGATTTTTACCGCCGAACTTTTTAGTGTTTATCAGTCACTTTTATACGTCCAGCGGTACGACTTACGGCACTGTTTTATTTGTTCAGACTCCATGAGTGCTCTTCAAAGTATTCGCGCACTGTACCATTACCAGCCCCTCGTGCAGCGCATACATGACCTGGTCCACTCGCTTGGTGCCTCTGGCATCCGCGTCTCCTTTATGTGGATTCCAGGTCATGTGGGCATCTCAGGGAACGAGTCAGCCGACGCCGCTGCCAAATCGGCGATTTTATTACCCAGATATTTTACCTCTGATGTTCCCTCGTCAGATTCGTGTGTTATTTTACGTCGCCGCATCCTCTCGCTTTGGCGCGATGAGTGGACGGCCCTCCGAGGGAACAAATTGCGGGAGGTTAAACCTTTCCCGTTAGTCTGGGGTTCCTCTTCTCGTTCTACACGTCGGGCAGAGGTACCTTTAGCCCGTTTAAGAATTGGACATTGCCTTTTTAGTCATAGATACTTGCTAAGTGGCGACCCCGCTCCACTGTGTCAGCAGTGGATGCGCCCTTAACGGTACGTAACATTTTAACTGAGTGTCATGTTTTAGCTCCACTGCGCATTCGCTTGGGTCTGCCTGTTTGCATAGCCAACGTTTTGGCAGACGACGCGCATGCTGTAGAATGTCTTTTACGTTTTATAAGTAACATTTGGTTTTAATCGGCGTATTTGATGCGCTGAGCGTCTTTTAGATTGGAGATGTTATATTGTCAGTTTTAATGGGGCTCTTCTCCCCGACCGACATAAGGCGCTCATGTTCCTTGCATTCTACAGTTCTGGACACGTTGTTTTATTCTTTTAGTGACCATGATCTTAGTGTGTAGATTTTAGTCTTTGGTCTGTTGTGTTTTTTAGTGTTTTTGACCAAGCGGTTTTGTGTGTGGTTTTTTAATTTTTTGACTTTTCAATTTTATATTTTATACATTGTAAGGGCGCTAGTAACCATAGCAGTTGAGCACCCTTAAGCCCCATCTCATCATCATCATCATCATCATCATCATCACCTAACAATATCTGTACACAGGTAACTCTGATTTTAAATCCGTCATTGTATACAAATAGACATTATTTTCCTGAACAATAAACGAAACTCTAACTATAAGCATTTCACTTCATCTAACTTCCAAAAACAGAAATAAAACACTTGTGTCAATGGTTCATTAGCAATGGTTTTCCTTGACTTGTGGATAGGCTTTCCCTTCACTAATTTTACATCATTAAGTGCTATTTATCGTGTAAATAAGAAATAAATTATAGATAGCAGTATGGAATTTAATACTTAACTTTTTAAGAGAGATGTAGTGATGATCATGATAGAAAATGATTTCTTGATTAAGTACTGGTCCCTAACATGCATAATCCTCTGGCAGCGAGTCTATGTAGACGGAGAATCGTTTCTGGGGAAAGATTTTACATAAATCACGAAGCTTAACCTCCTATGTGAGTTTATACTGGAGTTCTATGTAATTTTGCAATCAGCAACTTCTGGTTGGTATTCATTACTTACATTGGTACAGCCAATAGAAGATGTTACAGCAAAGTTTCGGAGAAGTGCCGAAGCTATTCGACGTTTCGAAATGTACACGAAAATTTTACACTCAGTTCTTTCAGAATTTGTCTTCAAATTATTGTAAGGGACATCTTATACACCAAATTTAGCGTTGTAAAGTGACAGGTGTTCTTATCAACTATCTAACCGTCCCATCATAGTGTAGATTGCATTTTTAACTTGAAAAAAAATATTTAGCACTTTTAACTGTACCCTAATATGTGAAATGAAAGCTAAGGTAGACATCGATTAACTATTCCTCAATTCAGGTACCGCTTTATTCTATAATCACCAAAAATAATACGATTACATCGATGAATCCAATAATCTGTCGAGTACCGTAGCAGAATTCAGCCATTGTGCTACACAGTAATATGGCTAGTCTCAATGATCTACATCTGTTTCTTCAACGAGCTGTTTAAACTGATGATGTTGCAGTCCTTTTGACCTTACAGTATTGGCAGTTTTAGCATCCTTTTCAACTACATTCCGGAGTTTGACACCTTCAGCGCATAAGCCCTGCTTGTATATGATGTAATGTATGGCTGCAACTGTCCAATAAGAAGCCCTATAATTTTATTGATGATACACCTCATAAATCTAGTCGGATGTCAAAACATCCTAAGAATGCCATTTGTTCCAATGAGAGGGGCTTATTCCATGATTGTCCCATCTTTTGTCCACCCTCCACCATGTATGTGGAAATATCCACGGCAGTAGTTTGACTTTAACTCCGACAAATTTAATATTTTCTCTGTAACTTTAAGACCCATATGCACATCTCTGATGATATTCCCAAGAAATAATTTTAAAAAAACGCTCCTGCGGTGCCCATAATTGATCTTTAACAACTTCATTCATTTTCTGGCGCATAATTAGAAGATGACAAGTTGACAATGTTAAATTATGGAACTAACTCAGCATAAAGCCACTCGGTTCTATAGCTAAAAAATTCTTACTAACATTTCATCATCAGAATTATGGTTTCCACTTTTTCGCTATCTGCAATGAGTTCTTATATTTGATACTTACGACCGACTCGCTAAGGTATAACATTTAACGCTGATCTTCCTATAAATTATGGTAGTTTGTTCTGTCTTATATTGTTCATAATCATTTGAGTGATGGAAAGATTAATGGCGTTATGGGTTAAAATTCGTTCTTTAATTCAGTCTTTTAACAGAAATTAATCACGTTATCACTCCACGCTTTTCATAAGCATAAATAATTATTCCTATAATAATACATTCAATGGCGTCAATGGATTGACGGGTGTCTCTTAATGCCAAAGGTCCAGTCCACGAACACTGTACGTGTTTGTGTACAGATAGCATTATACAGCACTAGATAACATCCCTTATACAGACCAAAGCCCTCTCAGCTTCCTACGATAATAGGTGCAGGTTTTGCAAGGCCGGCTCCCGAAGCACTTATCACCATTGTCATCGTCCACCATCATTTGTAACAACCCGTTTCTGCCATACATTTTATGTCTTCCTCTTCTAGGATAATTACATTCATAGAATCTAGTCTCTTATATGTGTTAACTCCTATCTTACCAACAGTGCCATTTCCACTTTCTGATTTCTATCCTACAGGTTTCGGCACAGCTTCATACTTGTGTCCTCTCCGGAAGTTTCTGGCATTAATATTGGCTGGACCTTCTTCACTTTCCGCTTATCGCTACACCATATGCGGAGCCACTCCATAGCAATTTATGGTCACTTAGCTCCAAAGCAGCCGTGTCCCCTCGAGTACTTCGTCGGTCGGCCATGTGCCGCAGGGAGGAATGGGGAGACCCGTCCTGTTACCGCTGCTATGGACCGGGCTTATTCACCAATAAGTCCTGTGAATCCACGCTGGCTCTCCTGAGATTGGGTAGTATATTTTTGGGAGTCACCGGTTCTTATTCCGGCGGTAGGGGAATCATTCTTTCCTACCTATGCTGAACTATTCGAATACCGGTAAGTAGTGGTGGTTGGAGTAAAACGTTTCTAAGGTGTTCATAGAGATGCGATTTGGAGTGAGTACTACAGGCTTGTATAGACCAGGAGATTTTGGTGTCCTTGATTTTTATCATCCGAACGAAGGCTCACTCCGACGGTTGTGGATGGCGACCGCTTCACCATGGCTTCTCTGCTCTCAACCTTTACGTTTTCTAAAAATACGGTTTAACTGTGAGACAAAGGCTGTAATTGAACTGAGTCCCTTTTACATTCATACGAACATTGACAGGATATATGATTCAGTGGTTGTCTCCACGCACTGTGGATATGGGACACTGTTGATAGAATTAGCAACCCCAAGCCAATCCGCGAATATACTAGCATCACTCATTTAAGTTTCGTACCCTGAAGCGGTGCATAAAAATAGGACCTTTAACATCAATCCCAGTGTACTCACTATTGCCAGGTTGAACGGACTTTTAGACGAGCAGATCGTCAACGTCCTGACGGATCAGTGAGTTTTAAGGACTTACCGCTTAATAAGGAAACGGGACGATAAACCGCTTCCGTTGCGCAAGTCTTCTTGATTTTAACAGAAATGTGCAACCATCTTACATCTTGTACGGTTAAGAGAGGTCCCTATGTACCCAGCCCCATGTTCTGCTTTCGGTACTAGAAACACGGGCATACCCAGTACGGATGTTCCGACTCGCCTATATTTGCTCATTGTGTTAGGCCAGCTCATATGCTCTCAAGACCTACTTGTGTCAACAGTGGAGCTTTAAATCCTTCTGATTCAAAGAAATAGCCAACACTTCCCGAGGGGCGAAGGTCCAGGAGCTCAAAAACTGATTCGTTTTGCGGAGGTCAGAAAAAGGTATCACGATCTTCACCCAGCTACAACCTTCAGGGACTCGTTTGGTTTCCACCAGACAGAATGCAAACAGGATGCCGCAGTACAGAGTTGCGCTAGATCTTCTACCCGAATCCACATGGGAATGCAGACCGATTCCTTACAAAATCCAAATACTTCAATACCCACCTTATCGCACAAACATTTTTCTAACTCGCCAACTACACCTTCAACATCTATTACTGCCACTAATGATCGTTTAAGCCGCAAATTCTACCTTGACCGTCTTGCTAAATTCTCCGTAATTCGTTTCCGTACTCGAATGATCTGCCCAGATACTGCCAACTGCGTGAAAAATGATACATTTTTGAAACGTTTGTGCCACGGTAAATATGGTGCAGAATATTTAAACGCTTATCAGTAGCAAACCCACGCAATTAAAATTTTGGCTATGTTTTCTTGTACATATTTGCGTGAGCAACTACTTTCTCAAATGAACTATGCCAAGCCAAAATGCAGAACCTGTTTCACTGACGAACGTCTGTTGGAGAAGCTGCAAGTAGCTCTAACAGGTACCCCAAGATTTTAACGAAATAATTGAAATTGTAAAAGAATGTAATTAAAATACAATGCTGTGTGTATTAGTCTAGGCTATTAATTTGCAATATAAACGATATATAAACCAAAACCACAATGACTTCCTCGGTGTGGACTGTGCATTTGCTGAGGGAGTCAGTCAAGACTCCCACCCATGTGTTGGCCGTGCGTAGAAAATGTGTCGGCGGAAAGAGGTATCCTGGTTTTTTGAGGGATGGGTCTCTGAGCCTGATTTGTTCTGTGTACATTTACTAGGCAGGGTGAGCATTTCCAATACACCGCTTTGGTTTCTGCTTCACATAAATGGGACCGTAGGCGCTAACCCACTCCTAGCCAATCGGCCAGCACTAGATTTTCAACCGCACTTCAGGGTGAGTGGGACAGCGCGCCCGCCTCCCCCCCAGGGGCTCACCTTATAAGAGTACGGGTTTGGCGTAACCGGGGGTTCCCAGCCTTCTATCACTATCATCATACTTCCACCCCCATCCGGTCGAGGTGGATTCGTTCTCGTGACCGGGGGACTCAAGGTAGACTCTCGTGCGTTCTGTGCATTTCATTCCATGTCGCCCCTTGCCATCGTTTCTTTCTTCTCTTCTATTTAGGCACATTTCGCCCCACGCCCATTCATTTCCACATCCCTTTTACGTCTTCGCCGGCCTACCTTGCGTGTGAAACGCCCACACACTTTTAGTTCCTTTTATCCTTTTATTTTAATCCTCCGTGGAAACAGCCTGACGGATACCCGCGCACTCGGTGCGCAGCTGGGTGAGTGGGTAATGGCGTCATCCCCACCACCCGGGTCGTCCTGTAGGGTATGTGTTCGTAACCGCTGTTCAACTGCAGTCCCGCGGGGGGCCATTGCATAAGCTGCTGACTTCTGACGGCGATTGGGTCCCTCTGTCTATGTTCTGGGAGGTGTGACCCTGGGGTGAGATAGTTATAGATAGGCCACTCACCCAAGCCGGGGTAACGCCCGGGAAGTAAGAGCCCGAGGCCGGAGACAGTTGCAATGGTGGAGGATTTATTTCGCTATGGAGCACCCTTTCTCCATTATTACTAATAAGCGCCGAAAAGTTTTTGCAACAGAATTAGCACCGCCAACATCTGGTTGTTACTTAGTTCTTACACGAACAGCGGAAGGACAATCGTTTGAGAAGGTGAACCCTTTTATAGTACAGAAGGGCATTGACTCTATTGCTGGTTCGGTTCAGTCCTGCACTCGCCTTCGAAATGGGTCATTATTAGTACACAGCAAGTCCGATCAACAAACTAAAACCTTGTTGAGCACTACGCTTCTCCACGGTTAGCCCATCCGTGTTGAGAAGCACCGCACCTTGCATTCCTATCGAAGCGTCCTTACCACCCATAGCCTCGACGGTATATCGGACAAGGACCTAGTGATATATCTATCGGATCAAAAGGTGACAGCAGTGCATAGGGTGCAGGTAAAAAGCGCCGGAGTATTGGTGCCCACTCGTACCCTTTTTATTACATTTGATGGCGTCGATCTGCCCACGAGCATTACACCAGGGTGCGAACGTATTGCGGTGAGGCCCTACATTCCTAGACCTTTGCATTAATTTAAATGGCAACGTTTTGGGCATATGCAAGTCTCATGTAACAGTGCCGTTAACATCTGTGCAACATGTAGCCAGCCCTCACACGAAGGTGCCTGTTCAGCAGCCCCCGTCTGCGTCAGTTGCAAAGGGTCACATTCTGCTTCATTTGGCGACTGTCCGCGGTATTTGGACGAGAAGGCGATCCAGGAGATCCGGGTAAAGCAGAAACTCTGCTTCGCCGAAGCCCGGAGGCGTTACCATGCACGCCAACCTTCGCTCCTGCGATCGGGAACTTTCAGTTCTGTTGTTGCCTCACCAGTAACCCGGAAGGATGCTGGGACTCAAACTTGGACCATGACTGCCTTGACCGCCACTACCATCCGGCCGTCCAAGTCTGCTACTGTTACCAATCCCTAAAAACCTGGTCCAAAGTATATGAACTCACCAGCTACTGAGAAGAAGCCGAAGCAGAAACTTCGAAGAGAAGACTTTAAAAGACCCTCCGCGTGTTTACAGCAAGCAGAGTTCACCTTCTCCTCCTCGGAGGCCGCAGTCCCAGGAAGCTCCTGGGACAAGCCGCGCTCAGCGGCAACCCTCACCCATCGCCACCCAGAACAGATTCTCGGCGCTTGAATCGGTTTCTGGCTCTGAGCGCGTGGGCCCTCCCTTCGAGGAGGCTATGGAGTCTGACAAACTCTATACCAAGAGCCCGAGCCCAAAGGTTAAGCAAAAGGTGATTTTAAGCCGCCCTTCTAAGTAGACAGTTTATCCCTTTTTTCTTAACGGCTATCCTGACCTGGAATGTACGTGGTGTACGATCGCATAGGGCGGAACTGCAACTTTTATTGCGTTCCCATTCGCCAATGGTCGTGTGTTGCAGGAGACTAAGCTTCGCCCTCATGATCCTTTTGATCTCCGAGGATATACTCCGATTCGCTACGACTTTGAACCGGAGGAGGCTACTCCTGCTCATGGAGGTGCTATGATATTGGTGCGTAAGGACGTTTATTTTTAAACTATCACACTTACATCCAACTTGCAAGCTGTTGCCGTTCGCCTTCACTTACCCGGTTTTTGTTTTCTGTTTGCACTGTGTATTCACCTCTATCGTGTCCTCTCCCTCCGGCGGGCGTTCGAGACCTCTTGTCCGCTCTCCCAACACCTTTTCTTCTGTTAGGGGATTTTAATGCGCATCACCCCCTGTGGGGTTCGCCAAGGGCTTGTGCGAGGGGAACTCTTCGACATTTTTTATCAGTTTAACCTTTCTATCCTCAATACAGGTGAACCTACTTTTATTTCTGATTCTTCTGGTACATTCTCTCACTTAGACCTTGCCGTTTGCTCCATCCAGGTTGTTAGTCGTCTGCAGTGGAACGTCGTCGCTGACACCTACTCCAGCGACCATTACCCCTGCATCGTTTCTCTTTTGTGTCACCACGTTCAGAATTCCAGAGGACCTACCTGGATTTTCAGTAAGGCCGACTGGAAATTGTATTCCAGTCTCGTGTCTTTTGCGGACCAGCCCTTCACTGACGTTAACCAAATGGTGCAGCACCTTGCGTCTACGTTTCTATCTGCCGCCGAACGCGCAATTCCCCGTTCATCCTCTCACTTTCTGCGGATCCCTTTTACTTGGTGGAACGAGGAGTGTCTGGTTGCCGTTCGTGCCCATAGAACTGCACTTAGGTTGTTTAGGCGACACCCTACCATGGATAATTTGGTTACTTTTAAACAATCGCGCACCAGGGCTCGTCGCATTATTCAGGATAGCAAGAAGGCATCGTGGACTCGTTTTGTCGAGTCTCTTAATCGCTTCACACCTTCCTCTGTTGTTTGGGATAAACTTCGTCGCTTGTTCGTTAAAGTGTCGCATTGTACTGTGTCTGGCCTTCAGGTTTCCAATGCCACCACAGTGGATCCGGCTGCCATTGCTAACACTCTGGGTGCTGCCTTTGAGGCGGTTTTTTATTTCAGACCATTATTCCGCCCGCTTTCTCTCTATTAAAGACCGGCTGGATTTCGCAACATATAATTTTCGGTCTGCTAATACTCAATGTTATAACGAAATTTTTCAATGAGGGAGCTGCAGAACGCTCCTCATTGCTCTAGGCACTCCGCTCCTGGGCCGGACGGCATTTATGTGCTGATGTTAAAGAACCTTTCAGCCAACAGTAAACTCTTTCTCTTACAGGTCTATAATCGTATTTGGCATGACGGCCGTGTTCCTTCCGTTTGTCGCGAAGCCACCATTGTCCCTATACTTAAGCCTTGTAACGATCGCCGACTACCTTCCAGCTACCACCATATCTCCCTCACCAGTTGAGTTTGCAAGGTGATGGAGCGCATGATCAACGGGCGGTTGACATGGTGGCTTGAGTCTCAGAAACCTCTGGCGAACGCTCAGTGTGGGTTTCGTCGCCATCGCTCTACCGTCGACCAACTTGTGTCTCTGTCGCCGTATATTATGAACTGATTCCTGAGAAAGTGTCAAACAGTGGCTGTATTTTTTGACCTGGAGAAAGCTTATGACACTTGTTGGAGGGGTGGCCTTTTACGTACACTCCATGCATGGAATTTCCACGGTGGTCTTCGCATATTTCTTCGGGAGTTTATGACGGACCGCGTCTTTCGTGTACGTGTGGGCTCGGTTTTATCTAGTCGTTTTATTCAAGAGAACGGAGTACCGCAGGGCTCTGTACTCAGTGTCACACTTTTTGCAATTGGTATCAACCCCATTGTTGATTGTATTCCACCTGCCATTTCATCGTCCCTTTTTGTTGACGATTTTGCCATTTATTGCAGTTCACGGCGGACGTGTCTACTCGAACGCCGTCGCCAGAGCTGTATCGACCGTCTCTACGCTTGGAGTAACGATAACGGCTTTAATTTCTCCGCCGAAATATCCGTCTGCACCAGCTTCTGGCGCCGGAAGCACTTCCCTCCGCCCTCTCTCTATCTTGGGCGGGAGATGCTTCCGTTTGCAGACGTGGTGAAACCTTTGGGGTTGATTTTTGATAGGAAGTTGTGTTGGAATTCGCACATTTCCTTTTTAAAAGCAAAGTGTGAGCGTTCTCTTAATCTTTTGCGTGTTTTAAGTGGCACATTCTGGGGAGCTGATCGGACCGTCCGTCTTCGCCTTTTTCGCCCTTTGGTCCGATCAAAGCTTGATTATGGGTGCATTGTCTATTCGTCAGCGCGTCCATCTGTTTTACGTCGATTGCATACAATTCACCATCGTGGCATAAGAGTCACTACGGGGGCCGTCCCAACCAGCCCTGTACCCAGTCTGTATGCAGAAGCTGCAGAGCCTCCGCTATCCTTCCGGCGTGAGATGCTTTTGTGCAGCTATGCCTTTCGACTCTCAAGCTTGCCTCACCACCCGTCTTTCGAGGTATTTTACGAAGATTCGCTTGATCGGTAATACTTCGTTAGCTCCTCGGCCTTGCTCCCTCCAGGGGTTCGATTTCCAAAGCTTCTTCGGTATTTGGACTTCACGCCAGCGCCGGGTTTTCCCAAGGGGGAAACGCGCTTTCCTTCATGGTTGCGCGCTGAAGCCCAGTGTTACTTTGGGTTGACGTCAATGTCAAAGAATGAGACCCCTTCTTCAGTTCTTAGATCGGCTTTTTTAGAACTTCAGGCGCAGTTCTGAGATTTTCGTTTTATATATACTGATGGGTCTAAGACTGATGTTGGAGTAGGGTGTGCCTTTGTTGATGGTCATCGTAGTTTTACATTTCGTTTACCCTGGCAATGTTCGATTTTTACTGCCGAACTTTTTAGTATTTATCAGTCACTTTTTACGTCCAGCGGTACGACTTACGGCACTGTTTTATTTGTTCAGACTCCATGAGTGCTCTTCAAAGTATTCGCGCACTGTACAAATACCACCCCCTCGTTCAGCGCATACATGACCTAGTCCACTCGCTTGGTGCCTCTGGCATCCGCGTCTCCTTTATGTGGATTCCAGGTCATGTGGGCATCTCAGGGAACGAGTCAGCCGACGCCGCTGCCAAATCGGCGATTTTATTACCCAGATATTTTACCTCTGATGTTCCCTCGTCAGATTCGTGTGTTATTTTACGTCGCCGCATTCTCTCGCTTTGGCGCGATGAGTGGACGGCCCTCCGGCGGAACAAATTGCGGGAAGTTAAACCTCTCCCTTTAGTCTGGGGTACCTCTTCTCGTTCTACACGTCGGGAAGAGGTACTTTTAACCCGCTTAAGAATTGGACATTGCCTTTTTTAGTCATAGATACTTGCTAAGTGGTGACCCCGCTCCACTGTGTCAGCAGTGCGATGCGCCCTTAACGGTGCGTAACATTTTAACTGAGTGTCAAGTTTTAGCTCCACTGCGCGTTCGCGTGGGTCTTCCTGTTGGCCTAGCCAACGTTTTGGTAGACGACGCGCATGCTGTAGAATGTCTTTTACGTTTTATAAGTGACATTGGTTTTAATCGGCGCTTTTGATGCGCTGAGCGTCTTTTAGCTTTGAGATTTTATATTGTCAGTTTTAATGGTGCTCTTCTCCCCGAACGACATAAGGCACTCATGTCCCTTGCATTCTACAGTTCTTGACACGTTGTTTTATTCTTTTAGTGACCATGATTTTAGTGTGTATATTTTAGTCTTTGGTGTGTTGTATTTTTTAGTGCTTTTGACCAAGCGGGTTTGGGTGTGTGGTTTTTTACTTTTTTGATTTTTCAATTTTATATTTTATACATTGTAAGGGGGCTAATAACCATAGCAGTTGAGCGCCCTTAAGCCCTATCTCATCATCATCACCGCTATTTCCCCTGTGTAGCTCTGTCATCCCAGTGGAATGAACCCTCCTAGGCGGGTGGGGAGTACTGGGGGATAAAATTCATATAACGTTTTCATGACAATCACAACATCCAAACGAAAACGACAAGTTCAAGTAGACAAAGATGTAAACGCTGTGGCATCCGCTGATTACCTGTTGACCACTTGACCGGAAGAGCCTCAGTTCTTTCTGAAGATCAATTCGTTAATCAGTCAGTCGGATCTTGACATTATAGCCAGTCCTGTTAAGTTCTGTACGCGCCTTAAAATAGGATCTCTTCTAGTTGAGACCTACAGTGCCACGAAGTTTGAGATTTTGCTAAAGGCCAAACTCCTCCACAGATATACTATCGCTGTCGTGAAGCACTAAACCCTAAAATCCTCAAAGGTTGTGATTATCACCCATTTGGTAGATGGTATGCCAAAGGAATGGATCCAGGTGTACCTGTGGGACTAGCCAGGAAGAATCATCTGTGTATTGTGTGCTAGTAAAGCGTGATGGTGACCAGGTGCCTACCCGTATGCTTTTCCTTTCATTTGATCTGCTCGATCTCGCTCAAAAGATTAAGGCAGGCTGCGAGGTCATTAACGTTGGGCGTATATTCCAGCCATATGCGTTGTTTTCAGTGCAAACGCTGTAGGCCACACTAACCTATGCTGTAAACATTCCATCTCAGTTTGTGTCAACTGTGTTAAGTATGCCTACGACGGAGTTTGTCCATCTGCCAATTTACTGTGTGAATTGTCGAGGTGCCCTTCCGGCGACTTGCCGCGAATATCCACGTTTTTGGACGAGAAGACCATTCATTAGCTGCGAGTGAAGGAGGACTTATCTTTCGCTGAATCCCGCTAATGCTACCTTGCTCGACAGCCCACTATCATAAAGTTTGGTACTTTTAGCTCAGTGGTTTCATACCAGGCACCCAAGAAGGATATGAGTACTCAAACTTCTCGTGTAGCCTCCATCACAGTCCCTCCTTCTAGCATAACAGCACCATCTTCCAATTCCGCCACCTCCACGACCATGGATTTTACTGCGGAAGCTCGAAAATTCAAAATAGAACATAAGTGCGTCGATTTTCTTAAGGACCCTCAGGTCTCTAGCATTGGAAAGTCCACCTTCAAAGCCAGTTTTTCTTCGCTTCGTAGAAAATCAGATGCTGAAGGGCGTAGTCGAGTTCGGCGGAGTTCTCCTCACGTGTCCACAGCCAACCGTTTTGAAGCACTAACCTCCGTTTCCGGTGAAACTGAGTCTCTTCCTTCCAAGGAGTCAATGGAGCAAGAGTCAAGTACCTACAAAAGCCCTAGTCCCACGCGCAGCTAGAAGAGCAAATTGAGGCGACCACCGCCAGTGAAGTGATCTTTGTAAGCAGCTTATCCCATTTGCCTCCGCATGCCCATGCCTCAGCGGAATACATATGGCATACACCTCATTGGGCCAAATTACAGTTTATAATTAAATTGCCATCTCCCACTATTTTGTGTTTGCAGCAGAATAAACTTCATCCGCAAGACAGTTTTACATTTCCTTTTTTGATTACGGTGCGCTTGACCTACCACCGGAACCTGGTACTCCTGCGCACAAGAGTGCCATGCTTCTCATTCGCGAAGAAATATTTTACCAGCAATTCGTACTTACCACTAATCTACAAGCTGTGTCTGTTACCTTGAATTTACCTTAGTTTTCTTTTATCATTTGTTTCGTGCATCTACCTCCTTCCTCTCCCTTCGTCGTTACGGATTTTGCAGATCTAGTATCCCAGTTCTTTGCGCCTTACCTTTTGTTGGGAGTCTTTAATGACCACCACCCTTTTTGGGATTCACCTCGGGCTTGCGCAAGGGGGACCCATCTTTCTGAGTTTTTCACACACACCAACCTTTCTCTTCTAAACACTGGTGAACCTACCTTTGTTTCTGATTCTACATGCACTTTCTCTCATCTGGACCTATGCATTTCCATAGCTGGTATAGCTGGCATCTCTTTCTATTCGTCTTCTTTTTCAGTGGAGTATCGTCTCTGGCATCATTTCCAGCGATCATCTTCCTTACCTAATCAATCAGTTTTCACACTCCATCCCGTCGTCACGTGTACCCACATGATCAATTCAGAGCGACCTGGAATCTTTATTCCAGCTTAGCCGCTTTTGACGACTGCCTGTTCGAAGTTGTTGACCAGTTGGTGATCTCCTTACTTCGGTCATTCTTTCCGCTGCCAAACGTGCTATCTATCTATCGTCTTCCCAACCGAGGCGTTTACCGGTCTCTTGGGGATCGACGAAAGTTGTGCGGCAGTCCGTGCACGCAAAGCTGCCCTTCGGGATATTGGGTGCCACCCTAAGTTTTATAACCTGGTAACGTTCAGCAATAATTTAAAAGCTATCAGCAGGGCTCGCTGAATCATACAGGCAAAAAGATATCGTGGATCTATTTTGTGGAGGCTTTAATGACTTCACTCCATCGGCTGTCGCTTGGGACTAGCTTCGTCATTTGGCTGGCAAAGCATCACAGTTCAACGCACCGGATTTTAAATTAATAATGGCACCATTCTTTGCTCTAGAGGTCTGCTGACACTCTGGGCACTACTTTTGAAGAAGCTTCCAGATCATCTCATTACCACCCGGAAATTTTGTCTATCAAGAACCGTGTTGAATCCCATATCCTCCAATTTTCCCCCTTCTAACCGTGAGTGTTATAATTCCCTTTTCAGCATGCCGGAGATGCAGCGTGCCCTGACCTTCTCCAGGCCCTCAGATCATGGGCTGAATGTTTTCCACCGCTTAATGCTGCACCACCCTTCCTCGGCTGTTAAACCTTTTCTCTTGGAGGTCTATACCGTACCTGGCGATCTGGCAAACTGCTACTGTTCCATCAGCTTGGAGCGAGGCCTCCATGGTCCAAATTTTAAAACCTGTCAAGCGGCTGTTTCCTTTATAAGAAGCAGGGCATTAGCTGTCTTTTATATCTTTTGATTGTGATTTCTATCTAAGTACTTCACTATCGTGAGCTAGAGCCGGTCATTTGCTCGTCTAGGCACTCAAATTTTTGGCTTAATGATTTTCACATTTTATTGCTGCAGAACCTCTCTTCTGAAGGTAATCTTTTCTGAAGTTGAACTTCCTGTAGCTTAGAGTGCGGCAACATTTATCACATTACAAAACCAGAGAAGTTTCGTCAACTATCTTCCAGTTACTGGATGATCTTCCCCAGCAGTTCCGTTTGTGATGTTTAACGGACGGATGACACGGTATCCTGAGTGCCTGAAGCATCTGCTCAGTTTCCAGAGAGAAGGAAATCGCTATAATTCTACGTTCGCCCATTTAGTGCAACTAACCAAACATAATGGAGCCAATCTTTTACCTTGAGAAAGCATATGACACTTCTGTAGGTCAGGTATTCTTCGTACTCTATATATAGAAGTAAATGTGGCATTCCTATTCGTCTTCTCCTTTTTTCGGAAGTTCATAATGGATCGGATATTTCGTTCACAAGTGGACATGGCTTAATTCCGTAAGTAGTATAATACCCTTTTCAGACAGAACCATTTTCAAGGTCAAAAAATTTGATAGGGGTTCCGTTTCGGACAATTTGATGTGACCGTTTCGGTCAATTTGTATAAGATGCAAGGTCGGGCAGTTTTGTTGTTCTGTATCGGAAAGTTTTGAAGTGAGGTGCAAGGTCGCACTGTTTGCAGCGCCTTGGCATGTGCTACCCTTATCTGACGGGTACCTCTGCTACCCCAATGCCGGTACCCCTATTTGTAACGGCCGCAGTCATACAACCGCTGGGCGCTTCTACTACCCCTGACCGCTGCGACACCCTACAACGCCCCTGCACTTAGCTCTACATTCTACGGCTACAGCTGTCCCGGCCCATGTCTGCTGCTACCCCGTGGCCGCTGCAACCCCTACTGCTACCTCTGACGGCCACAGTTACCGCAACCATTTTCCACTTCTAACCCACCCCTACACTTAACGGGTACCACTACTACCCAACGGCTGCTGACTCTGACCGCTATCCCTGCCCTTAGCCCACCTCCGGCGATCGCAGCTACCCCTTTCCGTGGCCGCTGCTACCCCAAGCCGCCCGTGACGGCTGTTAAACCAACGCGCCCCTTCCGTGCCTCTGCTGGCTGTCCGCGTTTGCACTTCCCCGCCGCTGTTGCCGTTGCGCATGCAGCCCCCTGCCTGCTGCCCACTATTACACTTGCTCGCCCCGCTGCACATGCCTGCCCTTGCCTACTCCCCGCATGTAAACTTCCCCGTCCCGTTGTTGCCGCTGCCGGTTGCCCGCCATTACATTTCCCCTGGACCGCTTTTGCCGCTGCACATGCTCCACCGTTGCTGCTCGACGCCAGCAACCTATGCCCGCGTATTGTTCACAGCTTTGTCTTTCGCTACTACTCCTAACCTGTTTGTGGCTGTGCCTTTGGTTGTCTGCTTCTGCCGCCTACTTTTTAGGGTGCTACAAGGCTTGCCATTTATATTGTGTACGTTGAAACTGGATGTGTCTGAAAATGGTTCCTATCTGCTATAGGGCATTAGTTTACGTTATGTTTGTGAAGATTATGGAAAAGAAATGGGATGAGGAATGAAAATAAAAAATACATAGGAGATTAGAAATTATATTTCACAAAATTTTATTTCACAAAAAGTCTTATACATGATAGAGCAAATGAACACTTAAATGAAAAATCGAAAACACTTTGAATATAGTTATGCGTGGGGCACCTTCGCAAATAAATATCGTTTTGTGGGTTAGTATGTTTTGGTTTGCACTAATACGAAAATAAAAAATGGAGTTAATACATAAAAATTGTTACATAGAGATATACGTTTAAGTAGATTTAAAAAGAATAGATAATGCTTACACTGGTGCATAAAAATTATTTTGGATACAGTCGTGAAAGGAGAACACAGTGGGGCCTTGCTTTCATACATACTTTTGGTTTCGCACGAAAAATAAATACGGGAATAATTATCGCTGCTGTCACCTTTGGGGAAACAAACGGGAGTGTTGATGTTGGAATTTTCATTTGGTATGAACACGTTATGATTTATTGACAAAGTTCAAGACTCCTCCTACAGTTAGGGGGTATCTTGTGTGGAACGAATAACAAAAAGATGACGGCTGCATGCGAAATGTTGACGTTGATAATGACGGTTTTGATGTGGACGAATTTTTCTACGGTCGTCGATGGGATTTAGAACTCCTCTTCATCGACGTAGTCCCCGACCTGCGTTACCGTTCCGGATGCATTGAAGTTGATTGATGCAGTTATACTGTTTAATACCCTAAACAAGTAATTGAATGATTTACTTGTGAGAAGAATGAGCAAAAAGGGATCAAAGAATGTTAAATATAGGATTTAAGATTTTTACCGATGTGGAAGGAATCCGAAGAGCACGCCATACTTAATCTTGGCTAGGATGGGTGAGATGCTCAGCGAATTGGATGCTGAATTTTTCGAATCCAACTCTTTGAAATTCGGACCCTTTATAGATGATGTAATAGTTTATGCGATTGATGTCTTCGATGGCTCCAGTTTCCAGGCTGTTAAGGGCCGAGGGAAGGAATATTTCCCTTTCGTCCCTAAGTTTGACAACGGTGGTTTCTCCGTACTTGGTTTTGACACATTTTTGCGCTGGTGATGCAATGAGGGTTGTTAAGCGTGAGGTCACGATGCTTCCGCGACCGGAAGACTGTGCGCGCTTGTAGAACAATAGAAGCACAATGTTAGGCATGAAGGAAGACGTTTTTGATTAAAACAAAAGCAGTTGATCATGAAACTAGGATTGAAGGTTCGGTTTGTGAATGTAGAAGAGCGACTTCAGACATTACTTCTCCTCGGCAAGGAGAGCCACGCCGGAAGGTTTGGATACGATGAACGGAGACACAAAGAGGCATTTGAAGTGGATGTTGGTTTTGTCTGTGACAGTCACCTTAGACGTGAGTAGACTGGCGGTAGCGTTGAAGGGGTCATCGAGTTTTAGTCCCGCTTCTCAACGAAATGCTGCCCAATAGCAAAATGAGTGAAACTCCGCCGAATTCTTCACACAGATGGCGATGGTGACGAGCACCTGCGGCTCCGTCGTTACGGTGAGGTACATAGCTTCGGCGTTGCTCAGAAAGTGTGCAGCGGTGGCCCTAACAAAATAGAAAGAACAAACATGAATTAAAAAGCGATGAATAACAGCTAGAATAAATAACGAGGAAGGGTGGAACACTAGTACTTACGAAGTTTAGCGGTTGGAGGCCATTGTTCCGCATGTTTATAAGCGTAAACAGGGCGACAAGATTCAGCGTTAGAGGAGGAACATCTTCCATTGTGTAATAAGGTTATGCGGTAGTCATTGAATTGGTAATCCCATATTTTAAATTTAGAAAAAAGAAGTATGTCGGTAAGTTGCAACATCGGTGGGATAGACACACAAAGACGGAATGTCCGCACGTGGCGAAAGATTTCCTTGCAAGCGACAGGTGACGCGTCGCCAATGCGAGCCGCAGTAGTTTTGCAAGAAGGGAAGAGCGATGGGCAAGAGGAGTGGTAATCCGTAGCTGTCGAAATATTCGTCGTAATCGTCTTTAGAGGCGAAAATGCATTTCCAGTGTTTTTCCAGTTTGGTGTGAGTGTCGGTGATTATGACCGTCGCAGCTTGGGGTAGAATGAGAAGGGAACAGGAATTTGATCGCTAGCGAACACGCCTATAAACTGGGTATAATTTCGAAGACATGAAGGATTATAGCTGGCATTCATGTTACAAGCATCGATCGCTTACTGTCGATTTCGATCGAAAAAACAAAACGGTGTATTCCTTTTGGTACACATTTCTAGTGATGGGAGACATTCGGGGTGAAAATGTTTTTGTAACCGTGAAATAGAGAATGATACGTCTGGGTAAATTCGCCTGCGGTAAAATTGGCTCATGACGAGACGGAACGGGAAGGTAATTGACGAATAATTGAAGAGCGGTCAATTTCAAGTGCTTGAAGTTAGAGGGATTTTTTGTAATATCCCCAGGTATGCCTTATCGAATGTAATATCTAGAGTGACGCGCCTGGGAACTTTTTAAACGAGAATCTTAGTAAAGTGAGCGGTAGAATAATCCTTTGGAATGCTTAGGGATTGAAAATACACATCTAAAAATGGTACAAAGCGATAGCCTTTAGATGACCGCTTTGATGAGCCAAGTTTACGGTGGCGGAATGCCTATCCTTTTTAGGATACAATTTAGCCGTAAGAATTTCCGTCTACGCTTGAAGAGCCACATTGTTGAAAATGAGCTGAAGCTAAGGGGCCGACGGAGTTAGCGTGATGGCTAGGTGTACGATGCTGAGAATGCGATGTTTCCGATTAAAGGGGCCGTGAGAGACGAGATTCATGGGATACATCACCTTGCTGCCTTTGGTGTGAATGGAACGAGATTTTACCTCATTGCTATTTTCCCGCAGCGACAATTGTAAAATGGAATTCAGGCCAAAGAGGGTGTAATTGAGCAGATTTTTAAGTTAAGTAATGAAAGGGTAACCTTGTTGGGGCATGAATACTTTGACATTAATTAGAGACACCGAGACGTGGCAAAATAGTCGTCCTCCGTGGTGTAGTGGTTACCATGCTAGCCTCGAGTTCCCTAGGTTGCGGGTTGAAACCCGGCAAGGGAAGATGGTTTTTCAGGCGTAAAAATCCTTAGCATTGCTTCATTTGTAAGGGAAGTAAAGCCATTGGTCCTGTATCGTAGATTTACGGTACGTACAAGAACCTCAAGCCTGATAAAGGGGCCTCTGATCAAACCTACCGGTCCTTCAAGCCCAATATAGAATTGGACGCTAAGGACCACAGCAGTTAAAGAGCGTCGATAAATAAAACTCAGTTTCATTTGTGGTTAAATGGGAAATTTAAAGAATTGTTAATGAAGGTAACGTTATCTTCGAGTTTGACATTTTTTCTGGAAGGATCGAGAATTTGACACCCAACTCTAGCTGAAAGTAAAATAAATCGCGATAATCGTCGCTATTGGACGAATACAGAAACGAGACGGGGAAGTTTTGGGAAGTGGTATTTTGTGGGTTGAGATAAAATATTTCGTGCTGTTCGAGACTAGTTTGAACCAGCTTCGGTTTGAAGATTTCCGGTTCCGAATTTGCAGAACCGGACCACTCATGATGAAAAAATGATGATATAATATTTCTTGCAACGTATATCGCTCTTGGCTTTAATTTTTGCTTTCCTTCTCGACTTGACTGCTTCTTACATCACTAAGGCTTGGTTTTTGACTGCTTTTTTCTGGGCTTAACGCCCATTTTATACTTATTTGTTTAGCTGCCGAACCGACAATGGCCTGGAGCTTAGCCTGGGCCTGTTGCTTTAGATTGAAGCCGGCTTCTTTTGGTCCACTTTCTGAGGTGTGGACAACGTGGCCATGGTTGCTAGAACATTAGACCAAAATTTTAAAGTATGCTTTCTAACCGCTTTGGTTTCACCTTTCAAAACGAGGAGTAGCGAACGAAGTAACCTGCCTAGAGCCTAAATAGTCCGCTGCTCCTCCGTAACGGTCCACCTCTATATATAACGAAATCGTGATCGTCGTACTTGCCTCCGGCCTGATCTGAGTAGTAGCAAAAGATGAGTTGGTTATTAGAATTCATTTTTTGATCCAAAGGACAGAACTAAAGGAGAAGAAAAACCGACGGCAAGTGACAAAATATGACAGAGACCGTTCATTAAATCTTTGTTAACGGCGTTAAACCCTTGTTGAAGCAAACGAATCCAATTTTTAGGAAAAAACTACCGAAACACGTTTGGAAGACTCACGAGTGTGGTCGATGATGACGCTGTCCACCACTTCAAATAACGTGTTGCGCACCAAATGCGGAACGACGAGGTTGCAGTAGACCTCGTAAGGAAACCCCATATACGGGTCCACGGTGTAAATCGGTGAGATCCAAACGACATCATCGTTGGGTAAGTAACGTTGCATTCTGCCTAACGACACAGAAGAATTCAACGAGGAAATCAATCACGTAATGGAATAGTTGTGGCAGTGCTGATGAGATGCGGTTTAAGGGCGCTAAACCGTTAAGGTCATCAGCGCCCTTACAATGTATAAAATATAAAGTCAAAAACATAAAAGATAGGTAAAAAACCGCATAATTAAAAAACGGGACACAAACCCGCGATGTCCAAAAAGCTAAAAACAATCAATACACCAATCCGAAAAAACCAACACACTAAAAGCATAGGCAATAAGAGTAAAACGTGTCAAGAACTGTAGAATGCGAGGGACATGAGCGCCATATGTCCAAATAAGGAGTAGAGTCCCCATTAAAACAGATAGAATAAAATTACAAAGCTAAAGGACGCTCAACGCATCAAATGCGCAGATTAAAATCACTGTCACGAATAAAACATAAAACACATTCTACAGCACGCGCGTCGTCTGCCAAAACGTTGGCTAGGCCAACAGGCAGACCAACAGGAACGTGCAACGGAGACAAAACATGACACTCTGTCAAAATGTGACGCGCCGTTAAGGGCGCATCACACTGCTCACACAGTGGTGCGGGGTCACCACTGAGCAGGTATCTATGACTAAAAAGACAATGTGCGATTCGTAAACGAGCTAAAAGTACCTCTTCCCGACAAGAAGAACGAGAAGACGTAGCCCAGACTAACGGAAGCGGCTTAACTTCCAGCAAATTGTTCCCCCTAAGAGCCGCCCACACATCGCGCCAGCGTGAGAAGATACGGTAACGTAAAATAACATAAAAATCTGAGGAAGGAACAACACAGGTAAAACATCTGGGTGATAAAATGGCCGATCTGGCAGCGGCGTCGGCAGACTCGTTGCCTGAGATGCCCACATGACCTGGAATCCACATGAAGGAGACGCTGATGCCAGGTGCACCAAGCGAGTGGAGCAGGTCATGAATGCGCTGTACGACGGGTGGTAACTATACAGCGCGTGAATACTCTGAAGGGCACTCACAGAGTCCGCACAAACAACACAGCGCCGTAAGACGTGCCGCTGAATGTATAAAACACATTGATATATACAAAAAATCGGCGATATAAATCGAACATTGTCCAGGTAAACGAAAAGTAAAACTCTGTGCACCAAAAACAAAGGCACATCCTACTCCAACATCAGTCTTAGACCCATCGGTATATATAAAATGACAGTCCCCAAAATTTGCCTGTAGTTCTAAAAAAGCGGACCTAAGGACGGAAGCAGGGGTCTCATTTTTCGGCATCGACGTTAACCCAACGTGACAGTGTGCCTCAGAGAGCGACCATGGAGGAAAACGCGTTTTCTTCCGTGGAAGGGCCGGCATTGGCGTAACGTCCAAATGCCGAAGAAGTTGACAAAATCGAACCCCTGGAGGGAGCAATGCAGAGAGGCTAACTATATATTGCCGATTAAGCGAATCCTCGTAAAATATCGCGAAGGACGGGTGGTCAGGCAATCTGGAGAGCCGACAGGCGTAGCTGCACAAGAGCATCTCACGCCGGAAAGACGGCGGAGGTTCTGCAGCTTCAGCATATAGGCTAGGTACAGGGCTGGTTAGAAAGGACCCTGTAGCGACTCTTATGACACGATGGTGAATGGCATTCAATCGACGTAACACAAGTGGAGGCGCGACGAATAAACAAAGCACCCGTAATCAAGCTTGGATCGGATCAAAGAGCGATAAAGATGTAGAAGGATGGTCCGGATAGCTCCCCAGGATGTGCCACTTAAAACAATTAAAAGATTAAGAGAACGGTAACACTTTGCTTTTAAAAACGAACTGTGCGAAATCCAGCTCAGCTTCCTATCAAAGATCAACCCCAAAAATTTCGCCTCGTCTGCAAATGGAAGGACCTCCAACTCAAGATGGAGAGAGGGCAGTGGGAAAGCCTTCCGGCGCCAGAAAATGATACAGACGGATTTCTCGGCGGAGAAATTAAAGCCGTTGGCGTTACTCCAGGCACAAAGAGACGGTCGATATAGCTCTGGACCCGGCGTTCGTGTAGACAGATTCGCCGTGAGTTGCAATAAATGGCAAAATCGTCAACAAAAAGGGACGATGAAATGCCAGGTGGAATACAATCAACAATGGGGTTGATAGCAATTGCAAAATGTGTGACACTGAGTACAGAGCCCTGCGGTACTCCGTTCTCTTGAATAAAAAGACTAGATAAAACCGAGCCCACACGTACACGAAAGACGCGGTCCGTCATAAATTCCCGAAGAAATATGAGAAGACGACCGCGGATATTCCATGCGTGAGGTGTACGTAAAACACCGCCCCTCCAACAAGTGTCATAAGCTTTCTCCAGGTCAAAAAGCACAGCCACGGTTTGACACTTTTTTTAGAAATCCATTCATAACATGCGTCGACAGGGACACCAGATGGTCGAAGGTAGAGCGATAGCGACGAAATTCGCACTGAGCGTTCGCCAGAACTTTCTGAGACTCAAGCCACCATGTCAACCGCCCGTTGGTCATGCGCTCCATCACCTTGCAAATGCAACTGGTGAGGGAGATAGGGCGGTAGCTGGAAGGTAGTTGGCGAACCTTCCCAGGCATAACTATAGGGACAATGGTGGCTTCGCGCCAAACGGAAGGAAAAAAACCGTCTTGACAAATACGGTTATAGACCTGTAAGAGAAAGACTTTACTGTCGGCTGAAAGGTTGTTTCACATCAGGACATGAATGCCTTCCGGCCCAGGAGCAGAGTGCCTAGAGCAATGAAGAGCGAGCTCCAGCTCCCTCGTTGTGAAAAGTTCGCTATAACATTCAATATTAGCGGACTGAAAATTATATGTTGCGGAAACCAGCTGGTCTTTGATAGAGCGAAAGCCGGAGGAATAATGGTCTGAACTGGAAACCGCCTCAAAAACAGCACCCAGAGTGTTAGCGATAGCAGCCGGATCCACTGTGGTGGCATTGGAAATCTGAAGACCAGAAACACTACAATGCGACACTTTACCTGAGAAGCGACAAAGTTTATCCCAAACAACAGATGAAGGCGTAAAGCGATAAAAAGTTTCGAAAAAACGAGCCCATGATGCCTTCTTGCTAGCCTATATAATGCGACGAGTCCTGGCGCGCGATTGTTTGAAAGTCACCAAATTATCAAGTGTAGGGTGACGCCGAAACACCCTAAGTACAGTTCTACGGGCACGAACAGCGTCCCAGCAATCCTCGTTCCGCCATGGAACAGGCATTCGCCAAGGTTGAGAGGATGAACGGGGAATTGCGCGTTCGGTGGCAGAGAAAATCGTAGACTAGGTTGCTGCACTAGTTGGTTAATGTCAGTGAAGTGTTGGTCGTCAAAATGCACAAGGCTGGAATTCAAGCTCCAGTCGGCTTTTGTGAATATCCAGGTGGGTACTCTGGAATGCTGTACGTTTTGTGACAAAAGAGAAACGATGCAGGGTTAATGGTCGCTGGAGTAGGTGTCTGCGACGACGTTCCACTGCAGACGACTAGCAAGCTGGAGTGAGCAAACGACAAGGTCCAAGTGAGAAAATGTACCGGAAGAATCAGAAAGAAACGTAGGCTCAACTGTATTCAGAATAGAGAGATTGAACAGATCCAAAATGTCGGAAAGAAGAGTTCCCCTGGCACAAGCCCTTGGCGAACCTCACAGGGGGTGATGGGCATTAAAATCTCCCAACAGAAGAAATGGTGTTGGGAGAGCGGACAGGATAGCACGAATGTCCAAGGGAGCAATGGGGACGATGGAGGTGAATACACAGAGCAGACAGAAAGGAAAAAACCTGGTAACTGCAGTCTAATGCCAACAGCTTGCATTTCGGACGTAAGAGTGAGACGTTGAAAATGAACGTCGTTACGCACTAACAATATGACACCTCCATGAGCAGGAGTACCCTCCTCCGATTCAAGGACGTAGCGAACCGGGGTATATCCTCGGAGATCAAAAGGATCGTGAGGGCGAAGCTTAGTCTCCTGCAAACACATGACCATAGGCTAATGGGAACGCAATAAAAGTTGTAGCTCCGCCCTATGCGATCTTACACCACGTACATTCCAGGTCAGGATAGCCTTTAAGAATAAGGGGCTAAACTGTCTACATAGAAGGGCGGCTTAAAATTACCTTTTGATTAACCTTTGGGCTCGGGCTTTTGTTATGGAGTTGGTCAGACTCCATAGCCTCCTCGAAGGGAGGGCCCACGCGCTCAGAGCTAGAAACAGATTCAAGCGCCGAGAATCGGTTCTGGGTGGCGATGGTGAGGGGTGCTGCTGAGCGCGGCTTGTCACAGGAGCTTCCTGGGACTGCGACCTCCGAGGAGGAGAAGTGAACTCTGCTTACTGTGAACATGCGGAGGGTCTTTTAGAAAGTCTTTTCTTCGAAATTTCTGCTTCGGTTTTTTCTCTGTGGCTTGTGACTTCATAGACTTTGGACCAGGTTTAGAGGGCTTGGTAACAAATGCTGAAATGGACGGCCGGATAATAGTGGCAGTCAAGGCAGCCATGGTCCAAGTTTGAGTCCCAGCATCCTTCCGAGGTACTGGGGAGGCAACAACAGAACTGAATGTTCCCGATCGCAGGAACAAAGGTTGGCGCGCATGGTAACGCCTCCGGGCTTCGGCGAAGGAAAGTTTCTCCTTTACCCGGATCTCTTGGATCACCTTCTCGTCCAAATACCGCGGACAGTCGCCAAATGAAGCAGAATGTGACCCTTTGCAATTGACGCAGACGGGGGCTGTTGAACAGGCACCTTCGTGTGAGAGCTGGCTACATGTTGCACAGATGTTAACGGCACTCTTACATGAGACTTGCGTTTGCCCAAAGCGTTGGCATTTAAAACAACGCAGAGGTCTAGGAATATTGGGCCTCACAGAAATCCGTTCGTACCCTGCGGAAATGCTCGTAGGCAGATCGACGCCATCAAATGTTAGAAACAGGGTACGAGTGGTTACCAATACGCCGTCGCGTTTGGCCTGCACTCGATGCACTGCTGTCACCTTTTGATCGGATAGATTTTCGACTAGGTTCTTGTCCGATATACAATCGAGGTATGCGTGATAACGACGCCCCGATAGGAATTCAATGTGCGGTGCTTTTTGACACAGATGGGATAACCGTGGGGAAGCGCATCGTGCAACATGGTCTTACTTTGCTGACCGGACTTAGTTTGTGCCAATAAGGAACCATTCCATAGACGAGTGCAGAACTGAACCACACCAGCAATTGCATCAATGCCCTTCTGAATTATAAAAGGGTTCACCTTCTCAAAGTTTTGTCCTATTCTGTTCTTGAAATGACCAAGTAACAACCATATGTTGGCGGTGCTACTTCTGTTACAATAACTTTTCGTCGCTTATTTGTTTTAATGGAGAAAGGGTGCTCCATAGTGAATGAAATCCTCCACCTTTGCAACCTCGACCTCGGGTTCTGACTTCCCGGGCGTTACCTCGGCTTGGGTGAGTGGCCTATCTATACCTATCTCACCCCAGGGTCACACCTCCCAGAACATAGACAGAGGGACCCAATCGCCGTCAGAAGTCAGCAGGTCATACAGTGGTCCCCCCGGGGGACTGCAGTTGAACAGCGGATACGAACACAAAGCCTATATGACGTCCCCGGGTGGTGGGATGACGCCATTACCCACTCACCCAGCCTAGCACCCCGTGCGCGGTTATGCGTCAGGCTCTGTCCGCGGAGGATGTAAATAAAAGGATAAAGGAACTAAAAGTGTGTGGGCGTTTCGCACGCAAGGTCGGCCGGCGAAGAAGTAAAAGAGTTGTGTAAATGAATGGGCGTGTGGCGAAATGTGCATAAATAGAAGAGAAGAAAGAAACGTTGGCTATGGGCGACATGGAATGAGATGCACAGAACGCACGAGAGCCTACCTTGAGTCCCCCGGTCACGAGAACGAACCCAACTCGACCGGAGGGAGGTGGAAGGATAATGATGGCGACGATTGGCTCGGGAACCCCCGGGTACGCCAAACCCGTACTCACATAAGGTGAGCCCCTGGGGGACTTATAGGGTGCGTTATACCTTTTAACGTAATACATGACGGTTAGGTCGGCTTCCCAAAGGCGTCGATGTTGGTCACGTGGTAGTGTTTGGTGAGATAAGACCTCGCCGGCTTGTTCAAAGTGCAACTATTTTTAGTTTTAAGAAAATCTTTCACGATGTCCGTAGAAATGCCGGTTACCTTGTGAAGTTTGTCGGCCGCTCCCAACCCCGCATAGTCGTCTGTTTTATTATATAGTCGGTCTAATACAGAGTCAGCTATTGCGATTCCTCCGGTTGTCTTGGATCGTAAACTGTACCAGTAGCGATTGGAAATGTTAGACAAAAAGACGTCCATTTAACCCTGAAGAAGAAGATGAAACTTCGCTTTCGCTCTTACTCAAATTCTGTTTTATGGGACTCACAAAAACCTCTCGTCTGCTAAACTCGTCCGTTTCTGGAGGAGGCGACGGCAGTCTTAATGCCGAGAACAAGTCGTAATATTTGCCTAACTTATATTTTAATATGTTCCACTTTTCTTCGGGTGACATTTCCGCATTCATAATCCTCGAGATATCGTCGGGAGTTGAGGGAAATGGTTTTATCGATGACGTGCCACCTTTTTGTGCTTTCGGGATTAGAATGATACATCACGATTTGCTTCGCGTGCTTCGGATTTACGCGAACTTGGAAACGATGGCGCTAGCGATACAGCACAGAACGAGAAAGACAGACGCTATTAAAACACGCTAATTTTATTGAGAATCCTCCACGTTTTCTTTAGCGATAATGTCTAATCCACTAGATGTCTCCTGCATGCTTTACGGCTTTGTAAACGCTTTCTGCTACCGGAAGGAACGGTAACTCTAACTTGCAAACATTAACTACGCATTCAAAAATGGTCTAAATGGTTTCCGTTTTCGCTTCCATCAAGAGCTTATGGCGCAACTTCGATCTGGTCTTTATAAGAGCAATCAGGTTATTCGATTGTCTCGCTGTGAGAGGAGGTGATACTTCACGTATCATTTCTTCCATAATGGGCCACAAGCGCTCTACTACCGCAATATCTATACCTGCACGGAACCAGAAGGAATTTCTCCCGTAAAACGCTCGTTCTTTGGGGAAAACCATCGGGCGTGTACTGCGTGCTTTCCAAATTAAGGTATTCGTACGGCGATTGCGTGGCCGTTTGAAAAGCCCCCCATAAATATTTAGAGTTTCGGCGTTCCATCAGTTGGAGCAATTCTTGATTTGCATATTATGTAATTAGCGTTAGGACAAATCGTACGAAACTTCTTGCCGTGAGGAAGTACGTTTTGCGTGATGAAAATGACTCCAAATTTTAAATGGTGTGAATCCCTGGTGAAAAAGTTTGACACGGCGGAAGAATCGAATTCCCACATTAAATCGTTGATAACGATTTTATACCCTTCCATAATTAAATTTATGGGATGTATGCCCGCGTGGGAGTACGCGTTAAAGTTGCGGTGGCTATAAGCGTTTCCCAAGTTATGTGGATAATCTTGCGGGTGAACCACACGCCACGCTTGATAGGGTTGACAAACACTTGGTTCGCGTTGGCAAGAAGGCGCCTAACAAAGGTATATTTTCCGCATCGAGAAGAACCGGCAACTTGCATCGCGCTTAGAGAAGTGAATTTCCGCACATCTTTAGATCTGGCTTCCGGCGATTTTTTTATCTGCGAAATCGGTCGCTTACTGAATGTCCACCTCTTTTCCGGTATTCCGTTTTTCCCTCACTGTCACAACTTCCCTAACGATAAATTCTTGATTTTCACTACCGTTCCCGAATTGGCTCGCTTAAGCCTTCTCCTGTCGTGCACCAATTCCCCTGAAGAGGCAACCTGCATTTGCGCCACTCTTCTAAAATCCACCAGCTTCGTAATCTATCTGCCGGGCGCTGCTTGTGCGAACGATATGTTTGGCGCGTTTACGTTACCGTTGACGGCAACGTCTCCTGTATCGGAAACCAACCTGCGTCACGCATCCCCCCCAGGGGCTCACCTTATGTGAGTACGGGTTTGGCGTTCCCGGGGGTTCCCGAGCCACTCATCGCCATTTTCATACGTTCATCCCCGTCCGGTCGAGGTGGGTTCCCCCTTGTGAACGGGGGACCTAAGGTAGGCTCTCGTGCGTTCCTTGCATTTCATTACATGTCGCCCCTCGCCATCGTTTCTTACTTCTCTTCAATTTCAGAACATTTCGCCACACGCCCATTCATTTACACCTCTCTTTTACTTCTTCGCCGGCCTACCTTGCGTGCGAAAAGCCCACACACTTTTAGTTTCTTTTACATTTTATTTTAATCCTCCGTGGAAGAACCCTGACGGATACCCTCAAACTGGGTGCGCAGCTGGGTGAGTGGGTAATGGCGTCATCCCCACCACCCGCGGTCGTCATGTAAGGTATGTGTTCGTATCCGCTTTCAACTGCAGTCCCGCGAGGGGCCATTGTATGAGCTGCTGACTTCTGACGGCGATTGGGTCCCTCTGTCTATGTTCTGGCAGGTGTGACCCTAGGGTGAGATAGGTATACATAGGCCACTCACCCAAGCCGGAGTAATGCCCGGGAAGTCAGAGCCTGAGGTCGGAGACGGTTGCAATGGTGGAGGATTTCATTCGCTATGGAGCACCTTTTGTCCATTAATACAAATAAGCGCCGAAACGTTATTGTAACACAAGTAGCACCGCCGACATCTGGTTGTTACTTGGTCATTTCAAGAACAGAATAGGACAAAACTTTGAGAAGGTGAACCCCTTTATAATTCAGAAGGGCATTGATGCAATTGCTGGAGTAGTTCAGTCCTGCACTCGTCTACGGAATGGTTCCTTATTGGCACAAACTAAGTCCGATCAGCAAAGTAAGACATTGTTGCGCGCTACGCTTCTGCACGGTTAACCCATCCGTGACGAGAAGCACCGCACATTGAATTCCTATTGGGGCGTCGTTACCACGCATAGCCTCGATGGTATTTCGGACGAGGACATAGTCGAATATCTATCCGATCCAAAGGTAACAGCAGTGCATCGAGTGTAGGCCAAACGCGACGACGTATTGGTACCCACTCGTACCCTGTTTCTAACATTTGATGGCGTCGATCTGCCCACGAGCATTTCTGGAGGGTACGAACGGATTTCTGTGAGGCCTTATATTCCTAGACCTCTGCGTTGTTTTAAATGCCAACGTTTTGGGCATACGCAAGTCTCATGTAAGAGTGCCGTTAAAATCTGTGCAAAATGTAGCCAGCTCTCACACGAAGGTGCCTGTTCAACAGCCCCCGCCTGTGTCAATTACAAAGGGTCACAGTCCGCTTCATTTGGCGATTGTCCGCGGTATTTGGACGAGAAGGCGATCCAGGAAATCCGGGTAAAGGAGAAACCCTCCTTCGCCGAAGCCCGGAGGCGTTACCATGCGCGCCAACCATTGCTCCTGCGATCGGGATCATTCAGTTCTGCTGTTGCCTCCCCAGTACCTCGGAAGGATGCTGGGACTCAATCTTGGACCATGACTGCCTTGACCGCCACTACCATCCGGCCTTCCACGTCTGCTACTGTTACCAAGCCCTATAAACCTGGTCCTAAGTCTATGAAGTCACCAGCCACTGAGAAAAAGCCGAAGCAGGAACTCGAAGAGAAGACTTTTTAAAAGAACCTCCGCGTGTTCACAGCTAGCAGAGTTCACTTCTCCTCCTCGGAGGTCTTAGTCCCAGGAAGCTCCTGGGACAAGCCGCGCTCAGCGGCAACCCTCACCCATCGCCACCCAGAACTGATTCTCGACGCTTGAATCGGTTTCTGGCTCTGAGCGCGTGGGCCCACCCTCCGAGTAGGCTATGGAGTATGACCAACTCCATACCAAATGCCGGAGCCCAAAAGTTAAACAAAAGGTAATTTTATACCGCCCTTCTAAGTAGACAGTTCATCCCTTTTTCTTAATGGCTGTCCTCACCTGGAATGTACGTGTTGTACGATCGCTTAGGGCGGAACTACAACTTTTATTGCACTCCCATTCGCCTATGGTCGTGTGTTTGCAGGAGACTAAGCTTCGCCCTCATGATCCTTTTGATCTGCGAGGATATACTCCGGTTCTCTACGACTTTGAACCGGCGGAGGGTACTCCTGCTCATGGAGGTGTCATGTTGTTAGTGCGTACGACGTTCATTTTGAACGTCTCACTCTTACGTCCGACTTGCAAGCTGTTGCCATCAGACTGCAGTTACCCGGGTTTTTCTTTTCTGTTTGCTCTGTATATTCACCTCCATCGTCTCTCCTCGCGAACGCGGACCTTCGAGATCTCTTGTCCGCTCTCCAAACACCATTTCTCCTGTTGGGAGATTTTAATGCCCATCACCCCCTGTGGGGTTTGCCAACGGCTTTGCGAGGGGAACTCTTCTATCCGACATTTTGGATCAGTTCAATCTCTCTATTCTCAATACATGTGAGCCTACGTTTCTTTCTGATACTTCCGGTACATTTTCTCGTTTGGACCTTGCCGTATGCTCACTCCAGCTTGCTAGTCGTCTTCAGTGGAACGTCGTCGCTGACACCTACTCCAGCGACCATTACCCCTGCATCGTTTCTCTGTTGTCACACCACGTACAGCTTTCGAGAGTACCTACCTGGATATTCACTAAAGCCGACTGGAGCTTGTATTCCAGCCTGCTGCATTTTGACGACCAGCCCTTCAGCGACATTAACCAACTATTGCAGCACCTTACGTCTACGATTTTCTCTGCCGCCGAACGAGCAATTCTCTGTTCATCCTCTCAACCTCGGCGACCGCCTTTTCCGTGGTGGAATGAGGATTGTTGGGACGCCGTTAGTGCCCGTAGAACTGCACTTAGGGTGTTTGGCGGCACCCTACACTTGATAATTTGGTGACTTTTAAACAGTCGCGCTCTAGGGCTCGTCGCATTATTCAGGATAGCAAAAAGGCTTCGTGGACTCGTTTTGTCGAGCCTTTTAATCGCTTTACGCCTTCATCTGTTGTTTGGGATAAACTTCATCGCTTCTCAGGTATAGTGTCGCATTTTACTGTTTCTGGCCTTCAGGTTTCCAATGCCACCATAGTGGATCCGGCTGCCATCGCTAACACTCTGGGTGCTGCCTTGAGGCGGTTTCTAGTTCAGTCCATTACTCCGCCGGCTTTCGCTCTATCAAAGCTCAGCTGGATTCCGCAACATATAATTTTCAGTCCGCTAATATTGAATGTTATAACGATCTTTTCACAATGAGGGAGCTGGAGCACGCTCTTCATTGCTCTAGGCACTTTGCTCCTGGGCCGGACGGCATTCATGTCCTGATGTTAAACAACCTTTCAGCAACAGTAAATCTTTCTCTTACAGGTCTATAACCGTATTTGTCAAGACGGCTTTTTGCTTCCGTTTGGCGCGAATCTACCATTGTCCCTATACTTAAGCCTGGGAAAGATCGCCAACTACCTTCCAGCTACAGCCCTATCTCCCTCACCATTTGCGTTTGCAAGGTGATGGAGCTCATGATCAACGGGCAGTTTACATGGTGGTTGAGTCTCAGATATTTCTGGCGAACGCTCATTGCGGATTTCGCCGCTATCGCTCTACCGTCGACCATCTGGTGTCCCTGTCGACGCATATTGTGAATGGATTTCTGAGGAAGCGTCAAACCGTGGCTGTGTTTTTTGACCTGGATAAAGCTTATGACACTTGTTGGATGGGCGCCATTTTACGTACACTTCACGCATTGAATATCCGCGGTCGTCTTCCCATATTTCTTCGGGAATTTATAACGGACCGCGTCTTTCGTGTACGTGTGGGCTCGGTTTTATCTCGTCATTTTATTCAAGAGAACGGAGTACCGCAGGGCTCTGTACTTAGTATCACACTTTTTGCAATTGCTATCAACTCCATTGTTGATTGTATTCCACCTGGCATTTCATCGTCCCTTTTTGTTGACGATTTTGCCATTTATTGCAGTTCACGGCGAACCTGTCTCCTCGAACGCCGGCTCCAGAGCCGTTTCGACCGTCTCTTTTGCCTGGAGTAACGCCTACGGCTTTAATTTGTTTACCGAGAAATCCGTCTGTATCAATTTCAGGCGCCGGGAAGCTTTCCTACTGCCCTCTCTCCATCTTAATTTGGAGGTCCTTCCATTTGCAGACGAGGCGACATTTTTGGGGTTGATCTTTGATAGGAAGCTGAGCTGGATTTCGCACATTTCGTTTTTAAAAGCAAAGTGTGACCGTTCTCTTAATCTTTTACGTGTTTTAAGTGGCACATGCTGGGGAGCTATCCGGATCGTCCTTCTTCGTTTTTATCCTCTTTGGTCCGATCCAAGCTTGATTACGGGTGTATTGTTTATTCGTCGGCACGCCCATCTGTGTTACGTCGATTGAGTGCCATTCACCATCGTGGCATAAAGGTCGCTACAGGGTCCTTTCCAACCAGCCCTGTACCTAGCCTGTATGCTAAAGCTGCAGAACCTCCGCTGTCCTTCCGGCGTGAGGTGCTCTTTTGCAGCTATGCCTGTCGACTCTCCAGCTTGCCTGACCACCCGTCCTTCGCGATATTTTACGAGGATTCGCTTGATCGTCAATATGTAATTAGCTCCTCTGCATTGCTCACTCCAGGGGTTCGATTTCGATTGCTACTTCGGCATTTGGACGTTACACCAGCGCCGGCACTTCCTCGGGGGAAACGCGTTTTCCTCCATGATCGCGCACTGAGGCCCACTGTCACCTTGGGTTAACGTCGATGCCGAAAAATGAGACCCCTGCTTCCGTCCTTAGATCCGATTTTTTAGAACTACAGGCACAGTTCGGGGACTGTCATTTTATATATACCGATGGGTCTAAGACTGATGTTGGAGTAGGATGTGCCTTTGTTTTTGGTGCACAGAGTTTTACTTTTCGTTTACCTGTACAATGTTCTATTTATACCGCTGAGCGTTTTAGGATATATCAATGTGTCTTACGGCGCTGTGCTGTTTGTACTCTCTGAGTGCCCTTCAGAGTATTCACGTGCTGTATAGTTACCACCCGTCGTACAGCGCATTCATGACCTGCTCCACTCGTTTGGTGCATCTGGCATCAGTGTCTCTTACGCGTGGATTCCAGGTCATGTGGGCATCTCAGGCAACGAGTCTGGCGACGCCGCTGCCAAATTGGCCATTTTATCACCCAGATATTTTACCTGTGTTGTTCCTTCCTCAGATTTTTATGTTATTTTACGTTACCGTATCCTCTCGCGCTGGTGCGATGAGTGGGCGGCTCTTAGGGGGAACAAGTTGCGGGAGGTTAAACCTCTTCCGTTAGTCTGGGGTACCTCTTCTCGTTCTTCTCGTCGGGAAGATGTACTTTTAGCTCGTTTACGAATCGGACATTATCTTTTTAGTCATAGACACCTGCTCAGTGGTGACCCCGCACCGCTGTGTGAGCAGTGTGATGCGCCCTTAACGGTGCGTCACATTTTAACAGAATGTGAAGTTTTATCTGCGTTGCGCGTTCGTGTTGGTCTGCCTGTTGGCCTAGCAAACGTTTTGGCAGACGACTCGCGTGCTGTAGAATGTGTTTTAAGCTTTATTCTTGACAGTGATTTTAATCTGCGCATTTGATGCGTTGAGCGTCCTTTAGCTTTGTAATTTTATTTTGTCTGTTTTAATGGGGACTCTACTCCCCAGTGGACATATGGCGCTCATGTCCCTCGCATTCTACAGTTCTTGACAGGTTTTACTCTTATTGCCTATGCTTTCATGTGTTGGTTTTTTTCGGATTTGTGTATTGTTGTTTTTAGTTTTTTGGACATCCCGGGTTGGTGTCCCGATTTTTAATTATGCGGTTTTTTTACCTGTCTTTTATGTTTTTTGACTTCATATTTTATACATTGTAAGGGCGCTGATGTCCTTAGCAGTTTAGCGCTCTTAAACCGCACATTCATCATGATTATCATCACGGCACGCATCCGCTTTTCTATGCAATATTCCCATTTGCTCTTTGTCGTTAGCGAAGCTTTCGCCTGCATCAGAAAGCAGTTCGCGCCACGAAGCAGAATTCCTATACAGGACACTGCGCCTCAGCTGCGTAGGACGCGTTACGTTGCCACATTTAGTTTTTTTTCTCCAAAATTCCAACCATATTCGCAAAGCTCCTCCTTCTTCTCGCCTGCTTAGTCTAACAGCCGCAAGGGCTTTAAAAATCGATCGCTGGAACAGGATTAAAACCCCTTAGGTGTCGCAGGTTGCTGGTCCTTCGACCTTCTTTTGTTAAACAGGAAGAAAAGGGATTTATTTATACCGTGGCCTTTTATACCCTTACGGATAGGATTCCAAATCTTGCCTTAAAACCAGCTTGTTCACCACCATGCGAAAGGTTTTTGCGTTTACGGTTTAATACAACGTCACGCAAAATATCGGCGTTAATGTTTCTAGGGTTGCGCGAATTCAACGTGAGGCCCTTGATTTTGCATATTCCGTGAACTTTATCGTCGCCATCGCACCTGACTTCGAAACAATAACTCTTGGGACCGGAGGATGCAAATTTCCATATGTAGGCAGGCTTGCCAAATTTTTCAAGTTCGTCGGTCATGTCCCCCAAAAATGCACCGGTGGGCGGTATCTACTCCCCCGGTTTGTAGGTTGCTATGACGGATGCGTGTCGATGTAGCAAATACGGTCTCGAAGTTTATCGAGATAGGAATACAATTCCAAGCGAGCGTGTGCCGTGTTGTATGCCGCAATAGCAACGTGGATGGTGGAGTATACTTTAGGTGCGCATTCGTCATACTTCCACACCACGTAAATGACTTCGCTAGAAGCGGGCATATGCAACCGTTTCATGATTCCCAAGTGATTTAGTATTTCGTTTAATCTAGAGTATCCTTTGACGACTTCGCAAGAGGGTAAATTATCGCGCTGTCTGTATTTCCCCCAAAGGAATTAAGCATTAATTTAGACATTTCCGCTTGCCCGGATTAACCCCTAAACACTTGAGGTTCAAGAGAACGCCCTCCCTTTCTAAGAAAACGCCGACGTAACGCCTTGTCAACTCCTCCGCGGTGCAGTGGGATGGCCACTCGGAGGATTCCGTTTTCATCATCAAAATGAGATGCACATATTCCTCGAATAATCCTTTTTGCCGGTATTTCGATCGTATCGAACCATTTCGTACTCCCAAATTCCCTACACCTTCAAGATACTATATCCCTTTTTACGACAGCCACCTTGACCTCGTCTATCGCATAAGTACCCGATAAACATCTATCGTGCTCTTCGTGGTCGCCTTCTTAGTTCGCTTCCGTTTCCGCACAAATGCGGCACTAAGGAAACATCAGATTGCCGTTTATTCTTGAGGTAAGGACGGGGTGATACAGATCCCCAGAAGGTATAATCCCGCACTTTACCAGTCCGCCTTCGATGTACACCAAGGTCGGAAAGTTATCCACGCGTATTTTCGGATATCCTACCGGGTACACTTTGGCTTTGTTCACATGGGGCTAAAGACTGCATACTTCGCAATAAAACATTTGTTGTCGCCCTTCGCTTTGCGGTACACCTTGGTGCAATTCGCCCGCCCACCAAAAAAGGCTTCTATAGGATTTAAAGGCACAAGAAACTCCGTCTCGCGATGGCTTCGTCACCGGTGTCGTATATGGCAGAATGCGTATTAGAAAAGCACTTATTACAACCGTGGTAAAAACAACAGTGATAAAGTAGACCTTTCTGTCGCCGTCATACCCATTCACTTTAAAACAAAAAAATTTAATTTCCTTACCTCTATATGCGTACCGGATGATGGTATTTTGTAAATACGCCAACCACGATAATCACAGGCATGCGATGGGCGACTGGGTGTCGGCCAATCAGTACGCAGCATTAGGAATGACGTCTTTGGGCATGAACTTAATATGCGTACTTCCATCTTGCAATACATCATCATCTCCTTCATGTTAAATGCGTATCCCAACGAAACCTTTTCTTGATACCACAGTTCGAAAGCTTCGTGTTCGACTACACCCACTCCTTCTGGACAGAAATACTTCCGTTTAGGCATGGGTCCCACGTAACCTTCGTTTTCTTGGTATTGGACAAATAGGTAAAATATGCTTTACATTCGCTCATTGCGAACATCTTAGGAAAACGCGATAGTGGCATCGGAATGAAGTTGAGGTGGTCTAGAAGTATTGCATTTCCATACTTTGATCTATAAATTTGTATTCCATTCATGAAAGGTTCCAGATTTTATTTAAAGTCTCTAACATGTACCTTCAGAGAAACTGTCTATCGTATTCTTAAGTTATGGGCCATGATGATTACTTCACAAGATTTAAACCTGGTTTGGGCAGCGTGTCCCAATACTTGCTTCACGCAATCCTTATCGTACACCCACTCTTTTACGCAGCATTAGTTGTAATAAGTGATTTTAATGTGTTCCTCGATGCATCATAAACACGCCTGATATAACTCGCATGGGTTAGGCACATGTTCTGTAACCCCCTCACTTTCGGGATACGGCATGCTTTGTGTGCATTCGAAATCGATAAACATAAAAATAAATTCCTTTCTGTTCATCTTGCGGGTGTTGTAGGTCTGAATAAAACACATATGGTTTGCATCTGCGTGCAATTTGCTGTTTCTAGCATATTCTTCACCGCACCGGTGAGGTGCTTTCCTGTTCTTCGTATTGTATTGCTTGTTGCATAAACGGCAAACCTTCTCTACATCGCATACGGGGTCAGTCTTGGAATCGCTCTTCTTCAAGTCTTGATGATAGTATTCCCGCCCGTTAAAATCCCTATGACATCTCTCGCACTGCGCGTACGAATCGTAGCTACCGCGAGGTTCGCGGTGACACTTGGTGCAGTTTTTATCTCTTTTGTGTTTCTGCCTTTTAGGCGAATAGTGCATATGTCATTGCGGACAATAGGTTTGACACCTAAAACAAGTATCTAGGTTTGCAATGGCCATAAAGCGACCCTCGTGATGCAGTAGATGTGTACGTTTATTGGAGGTGGTATACATTGTGAAGACTTCGCCGAGAGATGGGCAAGTAGAAACAACGCCGCATCACTGACTGCAGAAAAGGAAACCGTCGCGGCTCCCCTGATAACCGCCGACGTGAATGGCCACCACCCGCTAACACCGGACCCAGCCAGCAACGACTCTCCGGCTGCTCTCCCGGCACCTGCCGGGACTGCGGCCTCTCCAACGCCGCCTGCAGAGGCTAACAATGCTTCGCCTGCTGCTTCGCTCCGACAGCAGGGGCAGCTGCTGTCTCATCCGCCGGGCGGGGCAGGGAGGGTAGCCCCTACACTGCTGCTAGTAGGGACGAGTTACGCCTCCGCCACCGCTTCGCCCATTCTGCAACCAGGAACAACGCCACTTCAGCCGGCCGACTACAGTCTTCCAGAGTTAAATGAGCCTCTGTATTAGTCACAGCCGACGTCGCCTGCGCCGGATACACTACCCGAGAGCCTCAGCGCCATAATATGAAGTCTGTCTCGAGACCTCCCAACACGTTTCTCCCTCACCGATGCACAACAATACCAGAATCTACACCACACGAGGACCAACACCGCTCATTAGACTGCAATTTACCGACCCTGGCGACTACCAAGCTGGCTTGAGGGCGGGGCTGCCCTTATTAGGGCAGCGTCTAGCATTGAGGCTAGGAAGTAACACCGCCACGTACTCTGTCGCCACTGCTGCAGATATGGCCACACTGCTTCCTCCTGCGCAGCCGAGCCGAGGTGCCATTACTGTGGCGCCTCCAACCTCACGGCCAACTACACGCGGCACGATTTGAGGAACTGTTGGCAGTACTGCGCCACCTGCAACGGCTACGGCCACTATACAGAACAGGCGCAGTGCCCTTGCTACCCCAGACAGCGCCGTCAGCCACCGCAGCCGTCATCAACTTCAGACGCTACAGGAACACCACAGCAACCGGCTCCACCCGGGGAGACCAAAAAGCCACCACCGCCGGAACAGCCCTCAACCAAGCCCACCTACGAGAGTCTCCGGGAAGTCGTTCTGGATCTCCATACAGAGGTCCTGAACATTGACGGCGCCTGAGGATCGTCGAAGAAGGCATACAGTACATCACCAGCGCCCTCACAGACACACGCGCCGAATCTCAACTCAGCCGAATTGATGCCACTATGCAAGACCTTCACCAACTCCATACAGATTTCACCGCTATATTTAAACAGATCTACACACACATCCAATCACTCGAAGACGCCTCACACTTCAGGAACAGACCGACCAGAACATCACAGAAACACTCTAGTCCATACAGAGGAAACTCATCAGGATAGAAAACAACCTGGAACTAACATACTAGACCACACCAGATCAAATCACTCAAACGACACAACTCCAAAATCAACATTACACTTCATACTCAGCAGCTGAACACCTCACAGAAATCACCGGATATGTTTCACCACATCTCCAGCATTTCAAGCTCACACTCGCACCAGACCACACTGCCAACAACCGTAGATACGGTGGCCTCTTCTGAGGTTACTTCCAAGCACTCGTGTACGGCACCATATTCTATTTTTATGAAATAAAGTCAACCCTAACAACTTCCGTTACTCCCCGGGTGGCAGTCAGGGTTCCGGTCATGGCTGCCACTCGGAAACTTTTCCGTTACACACTGCCAACGCAATAAGCTGTCAGTTATTCCTACGCACTAACGGGGGTGCAAAGGTGGAACCCTAACACCTTTCCTTATTTCTCCTATCAACTCCACTCCTTAAGTTTACTTTCGTATTTCCGTTGCTACCTAAAAAATAAATAAATAAATAAAAGTTTTATACAAAACTCCTCCTTTCGGCGTGATCACCAAACACCGTAAACTGTACTCTTTTAATTTCTTTTCAAATGCTTTTACATTGTCCAACGGAAATGCCGTACCTCTAGTTACTATGCCGTTGCACAGGTTTAAAGCCCGTTACTTTTGCTTGCGTTCCCTACGCCTAATGGATAGGTACTCTTTATCGCCGTCCGCCTTAGCTTTACACACTGCTATAGCCCTCGGTAGACACAAGTGGTCTGTGTTTTGAATGCGTATGATACCGTTTTTACCCTCGCACAAGCTGCATTGTTTAAAGCACGAACTCGCAACCCGCTTTGTCCAAATGCATTATCTTTACATGTCCGCTATTTAAAAACTCGTTGCTGCTCTGCATGACACTTTAGATGTCATGCATGATAATTTTGGAATTCACCTGTTCGAATTATCTAAGCTTAACTTTAAATGCTGTAGCGGATTTTCCCATATTCGAAATGGACATGCCGATTCATCTGGGCGAGTTTTCCAGCAAATTTTCATTCACGAGTTTTAACACTTCCTCAAACATGTTGTGCAGCCACCCACGCGGATCTGCATCTTCGGGCATTATGTCTAAACACGATGTCCGTTTTCAGAATACCCCGAAAAAGTATTTTCTGGTTCTCTACCTATGCTGCACTTCATAGAAAAGAGGTTCGCTACTTACCGACAAGTCGCCATTGTTATCGTAAGAGGTTGCATATCTCCAGGAACGGGCATAACGTTCCCGTCGATAAAATAACCAGATAAATCATCTTCTTCATGTTTGAATTCTTTCTACTTAATTAACATTTGTTTCTAATAAGACAACATATATATACCATAATTATCCCTTTAACTTTTCCTCCTACTTACCGCTCTCCGTATGCTCAGGAACGATACAAATACCGAAATACTGCGGTAGCACTCCCATATGTACCGTCGCATCACGTTGCCAATCCGATGCGCGCGTCGGCACGTGTTACCCACGCCATGTTTCTACTTGACAGTTTTTGTAAGGTAACTTCTTCAATGATTTGTGGTTTTGCACCCTACTTCCCCACATCGATAATACACATGACTGCTTGGAAAATGTATGGCCTATTGTCATACCGTCTTACCGCACGGTATTTTGCAGCATAGTTAAAACGCGACACTTATCTTTTCTAGCTTTGCACGGATAACGACCGCGCGGAAGTACTTTGTTGCGCAGGATATCTTATCGCAAGCACCACATCACTAAAAGCTAAAACGCTCATTGTTTTCCTCTTTTGCATGAGTAACGACCATGAGAAAGTATTTTTTCTTTCGCAACGCTTCTTATTTAAACCATTTTCAAAGTGGCTAAAACTGGAACCCCTATCTTCCTCGTTTAAAGACCGACATAAAGCAAGTTGTTTTCGAAAAGGTATCTTATCGCACGCTATGTGCGTCATTTCTAACATTCCGTTTTCAAGTATATATACCACCCAGCTTTTCCATACATTCACTACAGTTGTCTTTCACCTTGTCGAAGAAGTGAGAACCGAAGCATTTGCCTAAGTACAAATTTTACTCATTTATTCAAACTTTTCTCTTTTTAAGGGCTCAAAAAATAATTGGTATGAAACTAAGTTTTTCCTATTCTTCATTTTCTCTTCTAAAGTTTAAGAATCTATGCATCTTTTCCGCTATTTTCTAAGTTTTTCTACTGGGAATCATCTGTTCCTCTGGGGCATCTTCTCAATGTAATTATGTGATTTCAATACCTTTAATTTTTTCAGTTATTTTCCAAAAAGGTTACAGTTGTCCTTAAAAAACATACCTTAACTTGAACTTCGTTTTCTTTTCCATGAAGTGTGCAATCTCTGCCATCCGCTTGTGTCGTTTTGCGATATCTAGCATCTTGCATCAACAATCGACGTTCATTTTGTCCTGTGCTGCTGCTGCCGTTTTCCAGTGTTTGCTACTTAATCGTAAGTATAACAAAATAGTCTTAAGGTTTAAAAGTAAAGGAAGTATATTACTTTTCAATTATGCATTTTTACATTGTTGTTGCATGCGTTTTTTCAAATGAATTTGGTAATAGGGGCCGAAGGGTGTTTTCCTTGTTTTACTGTTATATGACCTTTATGCGGATCGTCGATATGTGCTGGCAACACTTTCAAATCTTTCATTACCAATAAATCTGCTACGACCCATATTTCACCTTGGACCGATATATCTAGCGATTTCTATTTTCATAACATTAGATGTTATATCGACTGTAGATTCATCGAACCTGATCCTTACTACCTAGCTGTCACTTGCATGGAATGTAAATTACAGTTTGAGTTTCGATTCAAAGACATTAAAAAAACCTCTGGATCTGCATTTAACTTTATGGAAGTAAAAAGGTGAAGGTTTTAAATTATTTTGTTCCTCATCCAAATACCACCCTCCCGGCTAGCATATTTGCTCTTTCGAAATTAAGTTTTAAACATCGTTATTTGATCGAGCTAAACAGACTAATAACGTTTTCTTTACCAAAAAATTTACTTTGTGGTTTTATCATGAGGAAACTCTCGCCCATGATAATTGCAGTCCTTATTTAAGATTCAGTACCTATTTAAGATATGGCATCTTTAAGTGGTGTGATGACAATTGCGATCAGGTCGTACTACTACATCTAAAGTAATGTTTCAGCCAGTAATTAGGTGTGGCGTTTCCATGTTTCTTTCAAATGTCTGGGACCGGTCATCACAATAGTTCCTGTTATGCAATAAAGTGTCATGAGTGTAACGTGATGTTTTGCATTTCTCAAAAACCTATGTACACTCCTTCAGCAATATGTCCCGAATGCGGGATATCTTACCGGCACGTTATTCGATACGCTCATTATTTAATGTCAAATTGCAGGAGAATGGTTTGCCCGCAATGTAATGCTTGTTTATGCACTTGGCTATTTTACGTATCCGCAAGGTACAGATGGATTAGTCTCTGCCCGTTTTTCGCGAAAGCTTATGTGAATAATTTCATCTGCAATTATGGTGCTATGCTTTTTTTCCCTCCCTTTTTAAATGCCTGTCGCCTGTGATGATTACGTCGGCTTCTGTCACGCAGTAGAGTGCCATACCAGTTACATCCTCTGTTGCAGTGGGCGACTTTCGATAAATTTCCCTCCAAATTGTGGGGAAAACTTCTGTCGCATTATTAAAATCCGGGATGATACGATGCCAAATTGTATTAGAGTAAATTGCGCAAGATGTAATGCATCGCTATGCGGATGGTTACACTATATTGCTCTAAGCCACGGCTGGGCTAATCTCTGTCCGCTTTTCAGTTGTTAACCTTTATGACCATTTTTGGCGTAATGCTCTTTTTTTCCTTGCCTTCGGTCGATATCAGAATTGCGCCCTCCTACGCATTAAAGTTTTACGATTGTAACATCATCTTTTGCGTAGCACAAAATCCATTTGAACGTTACACCCCTTCCGATCGTTGCCCACATTGCGATAAACCCGCCGAATGCAATATGTGCACCACGCATCATGCGGTGTGGAGTTGTACGAGAGCGCATTGTCGGTATTGTAACCCCTCTGTATGCGCTTTTCTATCTATCTATTGCACTCCCTAGATTGGGTTATCTCTCTCCGTATTGTAATCAAAATTTACAATAATGTTTTCATTTCTTTTTACTTTTTTTACAGATCATTGGATTCGTTGCTTCCTGCTCTCTTCCTTTTTCCACCAGCACCTTCCTGTTTCTAGAAGCTTCGAAATATATTTCATTATCTCGCCATTTTCTTACTTTTTCTTTATTAGAGACTTATTCCCCACTTTCGTTTCCCTTCTTCTAGAGCCCTTTAATTCGGATCTGTTTTTATTTCTTTAGAGATAACGTGTGCACCATCATTTCGGGCGATTCTTTCACCCAACTGTGTAACCCCATGAAATCATCTCAAACGCCTCTCATTCCGATATTCTGTCCCGTAATCTCAAAATCTCCAAATTTTCGCCATCGCGAATTCTTGCCTAAATTTTTCATCGTCGATTCGAAAGATGAATAGAATATCGATACGCGCGCTTCCTTCTTGCAGATGAGGTTACGTTTACTTTCGTTTAGACACACTATTGCACACGCACGTGTGCGTGTCATGGATATTGCAGTGCCCCGGGGTATCTCCTTCTTTAATTAACACGCGTTTATAGAATTGGGTATCTGCGAATATGCTCCCCATTCTCTCGCATGGATCGACCTTTTGACTTCCATTTACCTGTGTTTTAACCAACCTTTGAAAACATTTAGTGTCGTGTGTCTACCCGATGCGCATGGCAGGTTGCGAATACATTTCTTTGCGATCCTTAAGCCCTTTGTTCCCCTTACAAAATTTACATTTATAAACCTTGTTTCTAACACCGTAACTTTTAGCAACTGGCCATGCATCGTATTCAATCTTTCGCCCCCTTCCCTCAAGTCTTGAGCTTTTAAATCCGCTGTAATCCCCTTTGGGCATTTCCAGGTTCCCTACAATCCTTCAAAACAATCCCTCGCACCATAGCCTTCATGCAGCAGCAAAAGCCGCAGCAGCATCCAGAAGGGTAAGAGAATGACCCGAACATTCCGCGCAAACTGGACGAGTTGCTGAAGTCTTGTGAGGCATGTGCATCGGCCTGGAAGCAAGTACAAGACTTTTAACGATTTTGAAATATATAAACATCTAGAAGTGACTACATTGGTAATTTAGAAAAGGAAGTTAAAGGGCTTACGCCGTTTGTACAAAACATACAGCGAATTGAAGAAAAAACATTAGAGATCGAAGTTCATCTAATCACGAAATTGTGCCTCAACATGAGAAAGAGGAATATTGCATTAAAGAAAAGAAAACAAGGGTAACGTTCAAACCTTCTATAAGCGTTCAAGCGCATTGGATTATGATGACATAATCTCTTTTCCGTCGACCCCTTGATAAAATTGGCGTTCAGTTATGTATTTTGTGTTTTAAAAAATTCTTCAACACTTAAGTGGAGTAAGTGTCAACCGGTAAGAAATCAGGTAAAAGACTTAATATTAATTATCGATAACAAAAATGTTGTACCTCATGTTCATTCTTCCATCAATTGTTGCAAAGATACTAATCCATTCGCTTATGTATATATACTGTACTATCGCCATCTTCTTTTAACCAAAACAATGTATACCATGTCAAAATGCACAAAACATACATAGATGAATACATTTCTTTAAAAGATGTCAATTAGATAATTATTTTAAAATTACCTTAACCTGTGTTATATTCCAAGTCTATGTCCTCCTGTTCCACTTCCTCCTTCTTCACCCCACCGTCTTCATTCGTCATGTTGTAAGATTCCGCGTAGTTGGGGTATTCATCCCCTCCTTCACTTCCGCTGCAGGATTTTCCAAGTTTTACTATCAAATCCTTCAATCCTTCAAATTCTTCCAGCATCTTTCCCACGTTTAACCTTGTCTTCGTCACCAAATCATGCTGACTCGCCACATTTCCCCTTTTTAACTCGAGTTCTTCAGTTACACTTTCTAACGCTTCTTGTACCTTTCGCAACACTACTTCCCTACCCCCCTTATCCTTAAATGCAGTATCCGACTCCCTATTCAAAATCTTATTCCTATCTCCGCACTCCTTTTTCTTCTTTGGCTTCACGCCAGTGATGCTTTTCTTGCACCTATTCGCCGCCACCGTCCTTAATTTATCTATAAACTTTCGCCGTCCTTCTCCGTTTATTTCGCATTCGAAAGACACTCTTAAATGTCCCTCCGCGCCCCATCTCGATCCTCTATTTACCGCAAATCCACAGCTCCCAATACTCACGCACCTATCTTATCCTGCTACCATCCCCAAACGCAGTGCTAAAAGCCAAATCAGCTCTATCGTATCGTCCTCTCATCGCCCTACATATTTTTCCCCCTTTATGCCTAAAACTCCCCCACCAGTACGATTATCCTCTCTCATTTCAGCCAATTACCGTCTCCCTTTGTTCCATCAATCCCATTTATCTTCTCCCGCTTTATATTCCTCTCACATTTTTCATCCTTTCATCTTTAAGTTTTTCCTTCATCTCTGCACCAAGGTAAGCTCTAGCCTCTGTATGCCTTAACAATATACGAATTCGTTATTAGTCAGATTGGCCGAGTGGCTAAGGCGCCTGCCGATAAGGGATGCCTTCTTCGGAGGCACGGGATGGAATCCCACATCTGACAAATTATTTTCTCGTGTTTACCAATCTCATCCTTTACAGCAATGTCAGACACATAATTCAAATACTTATAATGCTATCGACGGGTGGCACAACTATCGAATGAGGAGCGGCTCGCCGTTTCTATATCTGGGCATCGATTCCATTCCCTATATCCGCCAACAGATGTCCAGCAAGTATGGCAATCCTTGGACACATTTTTCAGAGATGCTTTCTCACCATTTAATAGGTGTTCAAAGCATTGGGGCCGTCCAAATCGGCGGCAGAAGTATAGCAAAACTATCGCACCTTGTGCTTGGCTACAAAGCTATCCGACCTTGCACCCCGCTACAAAACCGTCCGATCTTGCACCTCGATTCAAAACTGTCCGACCTTGCACCTCGCTAAAAGACTGTCCAACCTTGCACCGCGCTCCAAACTGTCCGACCTTGCACACCGATAATTAAGGGAAAACCTCCACCGACGGCCAATAACTTGTCCGCAACGTAGTGAGCGGAGCTACTCTCCTAGGCAGCGCCGTAGTCGGCGCCCGCAAGGGGCAGCACCAAACTGTCCGACCTTACATCTCATACCAAACTGTTCGAAACGGACCCCCTATCAAATTGTCTGACCGAAAATTGTTGTGTAAAGGGTCCTCGTGTACTACTCCCGTACTTTTACTCAGCAGAATGGAGTACCGCAGGGCTCGGTGTCTAACTTTCACTGTTGCCATAAATTATATTGTAGTATGGGTTCACAGGGTGTTTTGTCCTCATTGTTCATGAATGATTTCGTCTCCTAAAATACTGACACCAGGGATGTCCTGTCTGCCTTTACACGTGATGTATAGAAGACGGCTTTAACTCTTTTGTCGAGAAAAGCTTTTACGTTAGCTTTTTGCACCGGAAGGATGTTGTTAACCTTCTCCGCATCTCGTGCCAAATCTTCCTCCTTTCTCAGATGAGACCAAGCAATTAGAATTTATTTTTGACATAAAACATAGCTGGTCTTCTCATATATTCTACTTAAAACTGAAGTCTGAGAGTTCTCTTAATATTTTGCTTATTTTAATTGACACATGCTATGGAGCTGATCGGATGGCAGCTTTAAGACTGTATTACTTACTATTCCGATCAAAATACGATTACATGTGAATTGTGTATTCTTCGCCGAGACTTTACATTTTTAGTCGTCTAAACTCAATTCATCATCGTGGTAGAAGGCTGCGTACCCGCACCTTTCTTACGAGTTAAGTTATCGGTCGGTTTGAAAAAACTGTTGGACTGCCTTTATCTTATTGGCGGAATGTTCTTCTTTGTATGTACAAATGCACACTTTCTAGTCTTCCCGGACATGCATGTAGCCTTATCTATTTCTCCTCTCTCTCGCCTGGACATACATATTTTATTTCCTAATCATTCAGAGCCGCCTATATGAAAACGCTCCTTGTTTTTTCTCCCTCCTTGTGTTCCTTCCCGTTTGCTCCTTCGGCTCCTGGACGTAACCTTTCCGGCAGTGCTTATAAAAGGGGAAATTAGTTTTCCTCCATGGATACGAGCCGAGACCCACTTCGATCTAGTTTTGATGTGCACGTCTAAGTAAACGTACCCTATTTAGTTATTCGTTGGGAACTTTTAGAAATTAAATATCAGTTTGGGTACTATGATTTTCTTTACACTAACTGCTCAAAGAATGATCACGGAGAAGCGTGTGCCTTTAATCATGACCAACAGGGTTCATATTTTGTCTTTTACTGCACTTTTCTATTTTTTCCGTTCAGCTTTCTAGTATTCCCGAAACTCTTCTATATGATCAGCAGAAAGACTTGTAGCAGCCTACTGTTTACAGCGATTCTTGCCTGGCCTCCATTACATTCAATCCCTGTACAGTAATCATCCTCTCGTGCAGCCCATCCAGGATTGCCGAGTGCTGGTACTAGCGTGTCCATGATGTCGGTTCCTGGACATGTTGGTCTGCCTTTAATGAGGTCGCAGATGCTGCCGCCAAGGTTTCAAGTTTATCACCCGTGGGTATTAGCTCTTCTGTTTCTTTTTATAACTTTAGTTCTGTTTTTTTGCATCGTTATGTTGCATAGCGCAGGCGCGGTAAGTGGGCTAATATTCAAGGGAGCAAGCTTTGGAGAGTTTAGGCTCCTTACTATCACCTGGAGTGTCTTTTCGCGCGTCTTCTATCGAATGAAGGTGACTTCAACCAGATTGTGTCTCGAGTACTGCCACTTTAGCTACACTTGTATGTTATGTTTCGACCCTGCACCTCTTTTTACTGATTATAAGGAGCCATTTAAGGTACACCAAGCTTTAATGCAGCATCAGTTGTTAAATCAGATACTTTTGTCTTTTATTTGCCAGGAACCTTATTCCAGGCGCTGGCCGTCTCCGTATGTGCTGTAGAGCGTGTACTGTGTTTTTTCGCTGGAGTTTGAACCATTTTGCTCTTTTAAATTTTATTAGCAGGAGGTATCAGTTTAGGCCCCATTTATGCATGCCATTTCATCTCGTGCAACAAATGCTACGCGATCTAAAAGTACATTGAGTTAAATGGAAGCATTTATACCATGTCGCACAATATTCTGTGTCGTACGACCCAAAAAACACGTTGCATATTCTCTCAGATCGCGCGACATATGAAACAGTCGCATTACCTCAATATACATGGGTGTATATTACACTGTTTATGCACGTCGCACTGCCGCATTGTGAGCGAGATAATGGAATTAGAGATACCACTTTGGCAAGCAAGAGCTGTAGTTCTTGCTGTAGAGCTGTAGTTGTTCTTTGTGCTTTCACGTGTTGCGAGATTGTTCTGATTGTTGTCGTTCAGACTTTTATCGCCTATGGATACGGAACATTTTGTAGAAGTTCGTATTAATCAGGATTTGAAAATTGGAATGTTGCGTCAGAAAATTACAAGGATCGTGACAGGAAACAATTTCCCAAAGAGGCCCCTAAACACATTGTCTACAAACCTTGTATTTTTTATGATTGTACACTCCACTCGTCTGTTTTTTATTCCTTTTCTTCCTTCTTTCTTTCATATTTGTTTCTTTCTAGCCGAATATATACGAGTAGTAGGAAGAAAAAGTATTACTTCCCACCCAAGAAATCCGAGCTCACCGGAAAAGAGCTATTTAATCCAAACAAGGCGTTTTTAGGAAAAGGCCCTCGCGCGCGCGTGTGTGAACAGCATACCACAAAGAAAAAAACTCGGTTATACAAAAAAACTTGGTACTTAAGTTCAGCATCTTCTTATGAGAATGGGACACGCAGATTTTCAAGAAAGTTCCCTATTCCCCAGTAAACTTTACATGGAACACTTTTCGAAAACTTTTATATTTTATAATTGACTCTAACGATTTTGATTGAAGTATCGTATGTCAAAGATGACATAACATGACAAAAAACCTGTATACCTTGAATTTTCTGTGAATAGTCTGTTATGGCCTCTTTATTCGAAAGGAATGTTGTATAATTTTGTATAATTGGTAAAAGTTGAGCGATAGACGAAAACTTACTCCAAAAAGAAATTTAGGTCTCTTTAAAACACACAATTTATTAAAAAATAATCTTTTGTGGCATAATCCATTATAGAGATATCCGTTAATAATGGTTCGATTGCTCAATACCATTGAGTCTTTTCTTTTAAGTGCTTTCGATTTTCAGTTGCTTCTCGCGATGACATGAAGAGAGTATGGAATTTTAAGGCCAACATATAGCGTCCAGTTCTTAAACATTTCACTATCGTTGTTCCCTTTATATCCTAACGAAATGTGTAATGAAGCTATTTCTGCAAAGGTTTGTCTGTATTAAAATGAAGCAGAAGGAAACATAAATTTTTATATGAGATTTGTATACCCATTAGTAAAGGATAAATGGTAGAGAAAGTAATGTCAATGTACCACATCAGAGTTTTACGAGTTTAGAGTTTGTAGCAACAGTACAACACAAAGGTGTTCATTCTAGCTGTCGAGTCAAATGAGAAAATATGCTAGTAAAACTGATATTCCAACAATACAGTGCGACACGTCCGATGCATAAATAGACCACTAAAAATTATGCCGCGTCGCATCATTCCTTGTGCTACGATATGAAATTGCATACATAAATGGGCCCTTACTCTCACTTAAGTTCCTGATAGTGCACTTGTCTTTTTAATATACCTTCTTCGGTTGCTGGCACACTTACTTAATTTTTGTTTGACGGACTAGTGATTTACTTGCGACATTTTAGCATATTTAATCCTTACAGTTTGATAGAGTTTAAACAGTCAGGGCGACAATAACTCTTTATGCTGTGCGCCCTAAACTCCCAATTACCGCCACTAGTAACTCTTGGATCAAATCGAACGTCTGCTCCTGCAGTACTTATCACATGTAACGCAGTCAATACAGAAAGGTTGCCTAAACCACCGCGGTTCTGTGGTGTGCGCCTGATGATGAGTTAAACTAATATTAATGTAGAGAAAATACGGAAGTTAGCTAAACTCAGCGGCATGGCCAGTTAAATTTCTGTTTATGCTTTGCTTTAATACTAGTCCGCAGAATACATTCCAGAGGTCGCCCCATATAATCATATCGATCATCTTATTGTCGAGTTTCCATGTCTAGTTTCTGGTGTGTGCGAAGAACTGTGATGTAGTGTAGTAGTAAACAGGTACAAATAAAATACGAACAGGGCTGGCGGTCCCGTTGCTCACCGCTAATATGTGCTAGGTTAAACGAATATAAATTACGGCAGAAATGGTTTCATATATTCAAGCAATCGAATATCAATAAGGGGTGGGTTTAAAAACTAAACAATTCCAAATAATACAATAACTTCACATTACGATGTATTCGAATATTCTAAATCAATGTCAGTGATGTTCAAATCGCTTGGATTTTGGGTAGCAAGATCGTTGCGGCTGAAGGAAGTTTCTTCATGTAGGTCGAATTATTGGAAGACACCGATCTACTACGATGTGCATATAAGTGACAAACAAAACAATTTTTTTTCACAGAAAAATAAAGCGGCCAAGGAAGTTAATTTTGAATATTTTGAATACTAAACCTGTATAAAAATATAACGGGATAATTATGCCTTACAGTTCACTTGATTTTAGTGATCTTCATTGCACCAGCCAAACTGGTAACATTGAGATGGTTTATACGTCATGGGTGAGCAGAAGTTATTCGAGGCAATCAACATCAATGAAGTTTCGCGTTCAGAATCACGTGGTGTAACTGCATTGCATGCCATTATTGCTTTGCTACGAGAGAACTGATTGTTTCCAAATTCCTGTTTTCGCGCTCTTCGTTCACGGTTCTTGAAAGCCTTGCTTATGAATAAGCTAGACTTACAGCCAAACAACCGTGGACATCGTTGTGAGCCCAACTGTAGCCAAGAGGTTACAACATACTCAGGTGGAGCTTTGTGATTTTCTTTGTGTTTAATTTATGTAGATTTTGCCTGGTGCTGTATCATATAAGAGATGGACATATGATTCCCGTAGATGAAATTACATATGCATTTAAATACGTACTGATTAATTAAGGAAAATTCAGTACAGTGGTTTCTACCGAAATAATAACACCGAGAAGAAATTGCACCTAATAATAAATTCGTTTTAGTATGAAGATAAACGTCCACTAACATTTAAGAACGGGGGTGCATTTGACTGCTTTGTTATGTAAAACGAATACCATGCACTTACAATTCCCACGTTGTATCTGAAGGAGATAACGCTAATACCACCACTGGCACCATAACCAACAACGGTGGCCTAAGTCATTTCCTTAAGGACTTGTGAGCAAGTAATCTCAATTTCGAATTTCACTTTAACTGTCATCCGTTACTAATGTTTTCTCAAATTTTACAAGGTTATCATAAATAACAGATGCCGAGAGAACACACTAACTTAGGCCTAAAAGTTTCCTTTTAGGTTATCCATTTCATGTACATCAGCGTCCTCTGTCTATGGTGCCGTATATATATATAAAATAACGTTAAACACTGTTAAAAACAAACCACCCCTTTAATCACCACTACTACTACTTAGTCGAATATCACACCACTTATCACTATCATCATCGCATACTTATCACTTAGCAGCTAGTATCTTAATTTTTTCATAAATGGGCACTAATTCGTTATCCAATCATGATGCTGAAGACTTTCTCTGTACACCTGATAATATGCTTTGTCTATATAACTACACATGCGTATACTCGTGTGGTTCAGGTCATTAAAGCACTGTTATCTCCGACTGGGGTTTTTTCAAGGTTTTTCGCAGTCTTCATAACTAGCAAATTCCGGGGAGGCCAATTCCTGACCTTCAGCCGAAAAGTTTCCTTCCCAAACTTCACTTCCCAATTATAATTTCATTTCTCATCACTGCCCATCGCCTGTATGCTGAGTGTATTAATAGTGGGCCTTAAACATTACAAAAGATGGCGCTGAATTGATAGATATTATGCATCTTTCTAGACTCCTAGACCGTCGTTAGAGTGTTGCACATTCTTACCAATTTCATTTGTTTGATTGAGTGGCTATAATCCACATCTGCTTCTAGCTGAAGATCTTATTCAACTTGAGGAGATATTACCCACGAAAACATAGGAACTAAAGTTATATAACTTTTGAAACTTCGATAGCTTAGCCCTTGAAACCGTGCTTTGGTATGTAGTCTATACTGTTTAATCTTCTAAGAAATGAACATTCCTCTTTTTCTTATTTTTTGCACATTCCTTCAGTGGTTTTGAAAAGCCTAGGTAATATTAGGGAATTTGCTCCAGAAACTTAAAGGCGCTCTATGAAACACTCCTTAGCCATTTATTTTACGTAAAGGTAGTAGAAATATTTTAATACAAAAAATGCTCCTCTTATTTTGCAGACTCAGCTGGTAAGCAAAATGAGTCCGTTCATGAAACTTATGCAGTTGTTCCTTATGATGACCGGTACCGTTCTGGGAATGCTATTACTTCTACTGGTAACGCCAGATTTAGAGGATACAATGCTGCGAGCCGTCAGGAGGTACCAACGTAAACATATATTATCTTCACACACGTAAGTACACATATGCATTTTTGTGAGAAACAGATATTGCACTCTCACCAATGCACTAAATGAAACTCTTAGCATATAGTAACTTGCAATCAGTCACAATAGTCTCTCAGCCACGCTCCATATAGGCCACATGCAAACTGCTCCACATGCTACGTATCAGTGCGCTGAATTAACACGTTTCTTAGCACAATAGCGCAACAGGTATATTTTTGATCACTCCTGCCGAATAAGCCCCTTTATATTAACAATGGAACTAATTCTCGTAGAAGGTACAATAACAGGCATTTTCTAGCTCAATGTGCGAGTGATATTCCACTAATAATAATTGGACATAATTGCATCTCAGAAACGATGCATTCTCAAAGGTTGGATCCCCTACAAAATAATTGGATGCTACCTTTCCGATTTGGTGGGTTGATACGGAAGTACAACGACCTTCTAATGCATGTTTTTGAATCTCATAGCTGTCGATGTTTTCACATGGGTATACGAAAAGGGAGTCTCGGTTGTATAGGGCTAAGATCAAACTCAATGAGCATGTAAGGAAAGTATCATCAGGCGGTGCATAGATTTACTCGTACACCTGCAATGCTGGAAAAGGTGTTTTCTGACGCACTGCATTTTAGTGAGCTGTGTGTGGAACTGCACGGTGGTGATATGGAGTATAGCTGAGACAAGATATGATGAATTGCGTGTTACTGTATGTCAAGGATTTAATTGTGTAGTACCTGATTCTCTTAAGAATTAATGAAACTTTATAATCATTCTGTAGAACAAAGTAGCTTGTAATGTCTGAAGAGAAATTCAAAATATTTGGTCACTAACTAACAATATCCAAGAGTATAAACCCGCTGCATGAATGTGCGAACGCTTCCATAGTCAACTGTTGGTGTTGCTGGATACGGACGGGAAAATCCAGATTCAATATCGGAACGGAATCTTCAGTATGGGTGATGTTTTCTTCGAAGGGGTTGAACCGCCACCCACAAGTTAAAAATCAACTGGGTAACCAGCTTCTATCAATTATATCAAGATAACCACAATTCAATGGAATACACGTGGCATTTGTGCGCATTCCCCCTAGCATTAACCTCTCTGATTTCCTGGTTGTACTCTAGAGCTTGCAAAGACTGTAAGGTTATAACCAAGTTATACAGCGCATCGAGGACATAGTGTCGTCGTTCGCTGAAGATGAGCGTTAAAGGTGGTTTGTTCCTCGTAGTGACCGGCGTGCACAAGTAAGGCTGTCTGTTATTTAATAATTTCGTTTCATGTTCCGTCCCTCGTCCTTCACAGCTATTTCTTGCCTATTTGTTTCCTGGTCGTTTCATTCATCGTACCCTCACGCATTCATCCTTATGCTCTTGTTGGCCTTTCTTTTGTGCGGAACGCCCAAAATTATTCCACATAATGTCTTTGACCTTTTTTTCTCATTTTCTTTCACTTCAAACCCCAATGTGCGCAGTGTAAGGGACACCTCACACCTTAGCGTGAAGCCGGCGTCTGGGTCAAGGCGTCATCCTCAGCACCTCGGTCGTCATGTAGGACTGCATACTTATCCGCTGTTCTGCGGAGGAGATCATTGCATTACGGTAATTGTGTCCCTCTGTCATTCTACCGGAATGTGTGATCCTGGGGTGACTTTGGAGTAGATAGCCACTCAACCAAGTCGGGGTAACAGCCCGGGGATTTGGAACCCGAAATCGGCAACGGCATTTGCACGACATGAAGACACACAACCTTTCAAAATAGCACCGTAAGGTTTTTCTAAACAAAAGTATAATCACCGTTAGCTAGTCCTCACCTTCTAATAACACGAACTTAAGAGGGCAAAGCTTTTCTTATGCTCAACGCGCTTATAATGTAAAAGAGCGTCGACACAGTCCTTGAAGTCATATAATTGTTCAAGTATTTCTGCAATGGCTCTTTATTAGTGGACATTTCCGCTGTTGACCAGACTAAGGCTTTGCTGCAGGTTGTCATTCTGCACGATTGCTGTGTTAGTGTAGAGAAATTTCTATTTTATTTTAATGAAAGAGGGCGCAACATATTCCCTACACACTGCGACCACTTATGACCTACTGTGCTTCCTTCATTTAACCCGTTACGATACTTGTCTCCCTTGCAATGTCTGAGTGTTTCTTAGTAGGCGCCTTTTGCAATCCTTGCAATCATATGATCTCCTGAATGAAGTATTTAACCCTAAGAACTGTGAGACCTCCACAGTCAGACAGGAATTGAGATACTGTATAATTCGCTCATCTGCATCTTCTGCATAATCCGCATAGAGAAGTACCGTACATTGAGCTCTCTGGAAGACGTGGTCACCACCCATTTTCTTGACGACATATCGGTCGAAGAGATTCTCGTCTATCTTAACAATCAAGGGGTTACTTCAATGCATCGTGTTTGCAAGACGAGTTTGGCTGTTGATACCAGCATTTATCCCGTTCCTCACACGTGAGGATCCAAGGATCAAGGCAGGGCACGAATGTATAGATGCGCGGCCGTATTAAAAACATCCATTAGGATGGTTTAAATTTGAAAGTTAGAAGCTCACTCTAGTTTCTTGTAAGAGCACTATTCCTATCCTACCCCATCCAGTCAGCTTTGTCATGAGGGCATTTGTACCTCCGCACCAGTCTACGTGAACTGCAAGGGAGGTCATTCAGCCTCGTTTCCGAATTGTCTGCGTTATTTTAATGAAACACCTATCCAGGAGCTCCGGGTTAAGGAAAACCTTCCTTCACGGGAGCCTGAAAATATCATCTTTCCCGCCAGCTGTCTCCCTGTTATTCAACACGTATGGTTATGTTGTCGTTCCATAAGTACCGCAAAGGATGGCACCATGCAGAAGTGTACCGTGCCCACCGCTTCCATAACTAGCATCACACTGTCAATACTGAGCCGCAGCAAAAGCCACCAAAAGCCAGGCCATCCGCTATTGCGTCTAAATCAAACGTGGTTGCCTCTCAAGCCTCACCGAAGAAGTTTCAATCCTTATTCCTGGGAGTACTTAGGAAGGTTCCAGCACGCAATGTAGTTAAAAAGCATTTGCCCTCTCCTCCTCGGAGGTCTCAATCCCAGGGTGCTCCTGGGTCCAGCCGCAATTGGCAGAACATATCTCCGCCAATTATGATCACCAAACTATTCTCAGTCTTACAATTGGCTCCCATACCTAATGGCGCATTTGAAACCTCGGAATAGTCCATGGATCACGAACAGATCCTACCTATATTTTTCAGCCCTACAGCGAAGAAAATAACCGTTTTAAAGGGGCCAAATAAATTAAACGCTTCTTCGCTTCTCAATAGCTGTACTGACTTGGAATTTACGAACGTATAACGCGGAACTTCAAGTTGAGTTGCTTTATTGTTCTCCTATAATTGTTTGCTTTCAGGAAACTAGCCACGCCCTCAGGTAATCTTTCACATCCAGAACTACACCCGGTGGGCTGCGATCTTCCACAGGAAAAGGGTATTCCCGTACATGGATTTGTCATGCTACATATCTGGTATGACGCTTATTGCCAGCCTCTCTCGATTGACACTACCACTCAGCTGTTATTGTTACAATAAAAACAATAGGAATATCTGGTTTTGCTTTTTCTATTTATACCGTCTGTATTCCGCCTTCATTTTGCTTCGCAATCATCAACATTGCCCATCTGCGATCCCTGCTCCCAGTTACTTACTTCATGTTGGTTCGCCTAGGACTTAGCTGAGGGACACATTTAGCAAATTTCTTCACGCAATGGCAGTTTTCCATTTAAATCACTGGTAAACCAACCTTTTTCCGATTTTTCCGGCACGCCTTTACACTTGGATTTATCCTTTAGCTTTCACAGCTTGTTCACCACTTGCAGTGGAACGTCGTCCCTAACACCCTCTCCAGATAATGGTTTCCCTTGTGTCATTAGTTTGCTTTCTCACCACGCATTGTCACGTTTACTAATCTAGGAAGTACACAAGATAAAATTGTGACCTTTATTCTCGCTTAGGAGTCTTCGAAAACCATGTTTTCGGAAATGCTGGACAATCTAACCTCTGTCATCATTTCTGCTGCCGAATGTTCTATCTCCCGCTCACATTCATACGGGGCGACTGTTCGTGCACGTAGTACTGCACTTCCGGTATTTGGACGCCAACGAATACTAGCAACTCCTATAAATAAATTCGAGCTACAACTACACGCATCAATCAAACTACCAACCCCCGGGGCTCAACTTTTGTGAGTACGGGTTAGGCGTACCCGGGGTGCCCGAGCCATTCATCGCCATCTTCATCCCTTCATCCCTGTCCGGTCGAGGTGGATTCGTTCTCGTGACCGGTGGACACAAAATAGACTCTCGTGCGTTCTTTATATTTCGTTTCGTGTCGCCTCTCGCCATGATTTCTTTCTTCCCTAGTCTACTTCCGACCATTTCGCGCCACAACCATTCGCACATCTCTTTTTCTTCCTCGCCGGTTCCTTGAGTGCGAAACGCCCACACAGTTTTATCTATTTTAGCCTTTTATTTTAATCCCCCGTCGACACAACCTGACGGATACCCGCGCACTGTGTGCGCAGCTGGGTGAGTGGGTAATGGCGTCATCCCCACCACCCGGGGTCGTCATGTAGGGTATGTGTTCGTATCCGCTGTTCAACTGCAGTCCCGCGGGGGGCCATTGCATGAGCTGCTGACTTCTGACGGCGATTGGGTCCCTCTGTCTATGTTCTGGGAGGTGGTCCTGTTCATTCCTGCACTCGGCTTCGTAAAGGTTCGTTATTAGTACAAAGCAAGATCGAGGCACAAAGTAAGTCCTTGTTGAGCGCCACGCTTCTCCGCGGTTATGCCATCCGTATTGAGAAGCACCGCACCTTGAATTCCTGTCGAGGCGTCGTCACCACCCATAGCCTGGATGGTATGTCGGAAGAAGAGCTAGTGGAATATCTTTCCGACCAAAAGGTAACCGCAGTTCATCGAGTGCAGTCTAAACGCGACGTAGTGTTTGTACCTACTCGTACCCTGTTTATCACTTTCATGGCGTTGATTTGCCCACTAGTATTTCAGCAGGGTACGAACGGATTGCAGTGAGGCCTTACATTCCTAAACCTCTGCGTTGTTTTAATGCCATCGTTTTGGGCATACGCAAGTCTCTTCTAAGAGTGCCGTATCCATCTGTGCCTCATGTAGCCAACCGTCACACGATGGTACCTGTTCCTCAGCCCCCGTCTGCGTTAATTGCAAAGGGTCTCACTCTGCTTCATTTGCCGACTGTCCGCGGTATTTGGACGAGAAGGCGATCCAGGAGATCCGGGTAAAAGAGAAACTCTCCTTCGCCGAAGCCCGGAGGCGTTACCATGCGCGCCAACCTTCGCTCCCGCGATCGGGAACATTCAGTTCTGTTGTTGGCCTCGCCAGTACACCGGAAGGATGCAGAGACTCAAACCTGGACCATGACTGCACTGACCGCCACTACAATCCGGCCGTCCATTTCAGTTACAGTTATTAAGCCCTCTAAACCTGGTCCAAAGGTTATGAAGTCACAAGGCACTGAGAAAAAATCGAAGCAGTTATTACGTAGAGAAGATATTTTTGAGAGACCCTCCGCGTGCACGCATAAAGAAGAGTTCACATTCTCCTCCTCGAAGGTCGCAGTCCCAGCATGCTCCAGGGACAAGCCGCGGTCAGCGGCCACCTTAACCCAGTGCCACGCAGAACCGATTCACGGCGCTTGAATCGGTTTCTGGCACTGAGCGTGTGGCCCTCCCTTCGAGAAACCAATGGAGTCTGATCAACGCCATACAAAAAGCCCGAGGCCGAAGGTTAAGCACAAAGTTATTTTGAGCCGCCCTTCTAAGTAAGAAGTTTAACCTTTTTATTCACGGCTATTCTGACCTGGAATTTGCGTGGTGTACGATCGCATAGGGCACAACTGCAACTTTTATTGCGTTCCCATTCATCTATGGTCGTGTGTTTGCAGGAGACCAGGCTTCGCCCTCAAGACCCCTTTGATCTCCGAGGGTATACTCCGGTTCGCTACGATCTTGAATCGGATGAGAGTGCTCCTGCATGGAGGTGTCATGTTGTTAGTGCGTAACGACGTTCATTTTCAAATTCTCACACTTACGTCGGACTTGCAAGCTGTTGCCCTTAGGCTTCAATTACCTCGCTTTTTCTTTTCTGTTTGCTCTGTGTATTTAGCTTTATCGTCTCCCCTCGCTCACGCGGAGGTTCGAGATCTTCTGTCCGCTCTTCCAACACCATTTCGTCTGTTGGGAGATTTTAATGCCCATCACCCCCTGTGGGGTTTACCAAGGGCTTGTTCGAGGGAAACTCTTCTTTCCGACATTTTTGATCAGTTCAACCTCTCTGTCCTCAATACAGGTGAACATACTTTTATTTCTGATTCTTCTGGTTGATTCTGTCACTTGGACTTTGCCGTTTGCCCACACCAGCTTGCTAGTCGTCTGCAGTGGAACGTCGTCGCAGACATCTACTCCTGCGACAATTACCCCTGCATCGTTTCTCTTTGGTCTCACCGCGTCCAGCATTCCAGAGTACATACCTGGATATTCAGAAAAGGCGACTGGAGATTGTATTCCAGCCTCTTATTTTTTTGCCGACCACCCCTTCACTGACGTTAACCAAATGGTGCAGCACCTTTCGTCTACGATTCTATCTGCCGCCGAAAGCACAATTCCCCAATAATCCTCTCACCCTCGGCGTATACCTTTTCCGTGGTGGAACGAGAATTGTCGGGACGCCGTTCGTGCTCGTAGGTGTTTCGGCGCCACCCTATACTTGATAATTTGGTTACTTTTAAAAAATCGCGCACCAGGGCTCGTCGCATTATTCAGGATAGCAAGAAGGCATCTTGGACTTGTTTTGTCATGTCCTTTTAATCGCTTCACACCTTCCTCTGTTGTTTGGGATAAACTTCGTCACTTTTCCGGTAAAGTGTCGCATTGTACTGTGTCTGGCCTTCAGGTTTCCAATGCCAACATAGTGGATCCGGCTGCCATTGCTAACACTCTGGGTGCTGCCTTTGAGGAGGTTTCCAGTTCTGCCCATTATTCCGCCGGCTTTCGTACTCTCAAGGACCGGCTGGATTCCGAGACCTGTCATTTTCTGTCTACTAATAAGGAGTGTTATAATCAAATTTTCACAACGAGGGAGCTGGAGCACACTCTTCATTGCTCTAGGCATTTCGTTCCTGGGCCGGACGGCACTCATGTCCTGATGTTAAACCACCATTTAGCCGACAGTAAAGCCTTTCTCTTACAGGTCCATAACCGTATTTGGCAGGGCGGCGTTTTTCCTTCAGTTTGGCGCGAAGCCACCGTTGTCTCTATACTTAAGCGTGGGAAGACTCACAACTACCTTCCAGCTGCCGCCCTATCTCTCTCATAAGTTGCGTTTGCAAGGTGATGGAGCGCATGATCAACGGGCGGTTGACATGGTGGCCTGAGTCTCAGAAACTTCTAGCGAACGCTCAGTGCGGATTTCGTCGCCGTCGCTCTACCGTCGACCATCTGGTGTCTCCGTCGACGCATATTATGAATGGGTTTCTGAGAAAGCGTCAAGCAGTGGCTGTGTTTTTTGACCTGCAGAAACCTTATGACACTTATTGGAGGGGCGGTATTTTACGTACACTTCACGCATGGAATGGCCGCGGTCGTCTTACCATATTTCTTCGGGAGTTTATGAGGGACCGCGTCTTTCGTGTACGTGTGGGCTCGATTTTATCTAGTGGTTTTATTCAAGAGAACGGAATACCGCAGGGCTCTGTACTCAGTGTCGCACTTTTTGCGATAGCTATCAATCCCATTGTTGATTGTATTCCACCTGACATTTCATCGTCCCTTTTCGTTGACGATTTTGCCATTTATTGTAGCTCACGGCGGGCCTGTCTGCTCGAACGCCATCTCCAAAGCTGTATCGACCGTCTCTACGCCTGGAGTAACGCCAAGGGCTTTAATTTCTCCACCGAGAGATCCGTCTACATCAATTTCTGGTGCCGGAAGGCTTTCCCTCCGCCCTCTCTCCATCTTGGGTTGGAGGTCCTTCCATTTGTAGGCGAGGTGAAATTTTTGGGGTTGATCTTTGATGGAAAGCTGAGCTGGACTTCTAACATTTCCTTTTTAAAAGCAAATTGTGACCGTTCTCTTAATATTTTGCGTGATTTAAGAGGCACATCCTGGGGAGTTGATAGGACCATACCTTTGCGTCTTTATCGCTCTTTGGTCCGGTCCAAGCTTGATTACGGGTGTATTGTATATTCATCGGCACGTCCATCTGTGTTAATTCGCTTTAATGCCATTCACCATCGTGGCCTAAGAGTCGTTACAGGGGCCTTTCCAACTAGTCCTGTTCCCAGTCCGTACGCTGAAGCTGCTGAGCCTCCGCTGCCCTTCAGTCGTGAGATGCTTTTGTGCAGCTATGCATGTCGACTTTCGAGCTTGCATGACCACCCGTCCTTCGACGTATTTTTCGGGGATTCGCTTGATCGACAATATTTAATTACTTCCTCTACATACTCCATGCAGGGGTTCGATTTCGACAGCTTCTTTGGCATCTGGACGTTACGTCAGCGCCGGCTCTTCCCAGGGGGAAACGCGTTTTCCTCCATAGTTGCGCGCTGAGGCCCACTGTCATCTTGGGTTAACGTCGATGCCGAAGAATGAGACCCCTTATTCAGTTTTTAGATCACCATTTTAAGAATTACAGGCGCGATTTGGGGATTGTCATTTTATATATACTGATGGGTCTAAGACTGATGTTGGAGTAGGGTGTGCCTTTGTTTTTGCTTAATTTAGTTTTAAGTTTCGTTTACCTGGGCAATGTTCGATTTTTACTGCCGAACTTTTTAGTATTTATCAATCTGTTTTATACATTCAGCGGCACGACTTACGGCACGTTGTTGTTTGTACGGACTCTCTGAGTGCCCTTCAAAGTATTAACGCGCTGTACCATTACCACTCGCTCGTACACCGCATACATGAACTTCTGCACTCGCTTGGTGCCTGTGTCATGAGCGTCTCTTTCCTGTGGATTCCAGGTCATGTGGGCATCTCAGAGAACGAGTCTGCCGTCGCCGCTGCCAAATCGGTGATTTCATCACCCAGATGTTTTACCTGTGTTGTTCACTCCTCAGATTCTTATATTATTTTACGGTACCGCATCCTCTCGCGTTGGCGCGATGAGTGGCCGGCGCTTAGGGGGAACAAGTTGCGGGACCTTAAACCTCTCCCTGTTGTCTGGGTCACCTCTTCTCGTGCTTCTCATCGGGAACAGGTGATTTTATCACGACATCGTATCGGACATTGCGTTTTTAGTCATCGACACTTGCTTAGTGGTGATCCCGCACCACTCTGTGGCCAGTGTGCGGCAACGTTAACGGTGAGTCATATTTTAACAGAGTGTCAGGTTTTAGCCTAATGCGCGTTCGTGTTTCTTTGCCTGTTCGTATAGCCAACGGTTTGGCAGACGACGCGCACACTGTAGAATGTCGTTTACGTTTTATCAATGACAGTAGTTTTAGTCGACGCATTTAATGCGCAGAGCGTGTTTTGGTTTTGTGAGTTTTTATTGTCCGTTTTAATGGGGGGCTGTCCTCCCATGGGACATATGCTGCACTAGCCCCTTGACGTCTATAGTTCCTGACACGTAATTTAATCTTTTATTGTTTCATTTACTGTCGTTAGTGGTGGTTTTTAGTCTTTGACATGTTTTTATTGATTAGACTCAGCGGGCTTTTGTCCCGGATTTTAATTTCTGGATTTTAAATTTTATACATTGTAAGGGTTCTGATGACCATAGCTGTTTAGCGCCCTTAACCCCTATATCATCATCATTACAAACTACCAACAAAGCATCTTGAAACTGAGTGACGGAGCCTTTTAGTTGATTCGGGCCTTGGTCTGTGTTATGGGATAAGCTTCGTTGTGCTGTCAAAGCAACGCAGTTTACAGTACCCGGCCTTTAGATAAATTACCACATCATTGTTGCTATGGTGCCTGTTACTCACACTCTGTGTAATGCCTCTGTGGCTATTTCTAGCTCGTCTTATTATCACCCCGACCATCCCTGTTTAATAATCCGGTTGTATCTGCCGAGCCCCCATTTATATCTTTTAATCATGTGTGTTTAACTTATATTTCATCATGCTTAAGCTGAAGCAGCCTTATGCTGCTCTAGGCATTCTGCCCATGTGCTGGGTCGTCCTCCGTAGTGTAGTGGTTACCATGCCAGCCTCTAGATACCAAGGTTGCGGGTTCAAAACCGGCGGAGGGCGATGGATTTTTTCTGGTGTAAAACTCCTTAGCGTGGCTTCCTTTCGAAGGGAAGTAAAGCCGGTGCTCCCGTGTCGTAGATATACGTCACGTAAAAGAACCTCAAGCTCGATAAAGAGACCTTTGAGCCAAATTACCGCTCTTTCAATCCAAATATAGAATGAGACGCTAAGGACCACAGCAGTTAAAGGGCGTCCATAAATAAAACTCAATTTCGTGGCCCTCTGCCGGATGGGGTTCATAAGTTAATGCTGCAGCACCTCCCTTCTGACAGGAAGCTCTTTATTTTGGGGTCTATAAGCGTATCCTGCTAATGATTACTTTTCGATCAGTTTGGCGAGAGGTCACAATTCTTCTACTATTAAAACCTGGAAGGTACCGTCACCTACCTTCCAGCTACAGTCCTATCCTCCTCATTTGCACCTACAAGGTGATGGGGCTTTAACTTCTGGTGCCTAAAGACATTCCTATCCCCTTCTCTACATTTCGGTGCAGATATTCTTGTTTGGAATTGATTTTGTAAAGAAAGCTTAGCTGGTTTTGTGCTACTTTATGTTCAAAACCGGGGTGTGAACGTTCTCTTAAGCTTTTACGCGTTTTTAGCGGGAGACCATGCGAGAGGTTGGGATATTGTTTTATGACTGTGTCACTCGCTGGTCCGATCGAAATTGGTTTATGTATGCATCATGTATTCTGCGGCACGGCCGTACTGTTAATTCACCTTAACCCTATGCATCACGGTAGCATCAGGCTGTGTATCGGTACCTCTCTCACAAGCCCAGCTTAAGCCTGAGTGCTTAACTCCCGCTATCGTATCTCCATGGTGTTCTATATAGCTATGCATGCACTCTCTCTAGTCCAAATGAAATCCGTTTTCTTTTTTAAGCGATTATTGAACCAGCAGCAAGCAATCAGCTCCCAGCTTTAATTTCTGCTGGTGTGTGTTTCCGTTTACTCCCACGGATTTTGTACGTCACTAAACCGGCAAAATTTATCAGGTGATTCTCGATTTCCTCCACGTCCCCGTGTCCAGGTACACTTCGATTTAGTGTTAACGTCCATACTGAAGTTGACGCAGTTGGTGGGTTGCTGAAGTTGGTTATTCGTTCTGCCATATTAGCATCTGTAATCCGTCATTTCATTTATACCGATGCCTCAAATAATGATCGGTGAGGATGTCGTGCTTTTATTCATAGCCGTCCGAGTTTTATATTCCAGATTGCCTTCACTCAATCACTGGTGCTGACATTAGCGTGTCGCTCGTGTTGTGCTTAGCCACATACGCCTACCAGGAAATGAGGGCCGTTAATGCCGTTCCAAAGGCTACAATGACCACAAAGCTAAATGGGCAATATTTTTAAGCCAACAAAAGCCCGTATGAGGATGAAGTTTATCTGATTCTGCTGGATAAGAGTTGGTAGTTTGCATCCCCTCATCTGCAGATAATTTTCAGGGAGTACCTAACCAAGAGGAATGGCTTCTGTTTCAGGCGGTAGGCCGAAGCAGTGTTCATGCTTATGCCTGGTAGACAATCCTGTTATTGGATTTAGGGTTTTCATACCATTAGTCTAGCTTTCTCTATGTTCAAGCCTCTGGAAAGGCTGTTACATAGAAATTAACAGGAATTCAGGTAGATAGACCTATACACTAAATCATTATGCGTATTGGCCAGGAAAATCCGTGAAATGAGCTCTCCATCAGTAGTAGTAAGACTGAAAGGTATGCTGAACTGTGGAGTACTGTTTTTGGCAGTTTGTTTTACAGTCGGGGTTTATTTTAATCAAATAGCTTTAGGTACAATTAAGAAGTGTCTATAAAACCGAGGAGTCTGTTTCGTGGTAATTCACTGTATAATGACTTGGAAGGCCGATATGCTATGATAGTTTTTAGGAGTAAGTCCATGAGAGCCACAGTGTCGCGCGGCTCTTCTTAAGAAAGAGTTTTGTCACCAACTCTATGGTGTCTAGTGGTGGATGACCTACTGAACATACTCAACAAGGTGGGAATTCAATCTCAAGGCTATGCCTATGTCATACGCCTTGTAGGAAGTAACAAAATTATCCATCACTGTTTCGGAACTTATGCAGAGCCCGTTACATATTCTGGAGGAATGGTGCATTGAAACTGATTCTCGTTAATCCTAGCAAGACTGGGTTAATGGTCTTTACAAGGAAGTGGAGGCCACCTGATTGGGTAGAGCCTCTTCTGTTTGGGAAGTAACTGAAGCTATCTGGTTCGGTTAACTATCTAGGAATTATCCTGGAATATGCATGTGAAAAATAAAACAAAGAAGGCCCGCAATGTGTTGTGGACCCTTAGAAGCGCCATTGGGCTGAGGTGGGAGATGGCACTTTACCTCGGCTATAAAGTTCCCTGTAACTTATGCAGTGTTGGTCTGGTGGCCTTCCTCCTCTCTGAGGACAGTTGCTGCCAGACCCAATACGCTGAAAAATTATCATGTTTGATAATAACCGAAGCGTTGCTCACTACCCCACAGTCGCCTTAGAGATTTTAGTGGGTCTTCGTCCTATGCATTTCTTTGTGAAGGAGATCGCTAGGGTGAATGCGCAGCGTCGCTGGACAGTCCGGTGGTTGTGCCTTAAGTTACCATTTAAGGGGCATTTCCTCGTTTTTAACTGTGTCCCATAACCCTGGAAGGGTAATTAATGAAGTTCATCTATAATTTCATTCAACTTTTCTCAGTAGTAGTATCTCAAAAGAATGGGTGAAAAATAGATAAAGGATCTTCCTGGTAAACTGGGGCCAAATCTGCTTTCGTGATGGCTCCCGGTTGAGGCGCAGGATGTGAACTGGTGCTTTGGAGCCTAGAAAAATGCTTTCCATTCCCTCGGGGAAGTATGATAGTCTGCTTTTCAGGCTGATACATACGCAATCCTGGCATGTGCATTTAGTACCATACATGTGTTAGGCATACGGGCAGAAGTGAATGTCCGCTAGTATAACTAGACAGCTATAAAAGCCCTTAAGGTTGTTAAAATAACACTCGAATTTGCTTCGCAATATTAAGTGCTGGATGCACTTTGTGTCCTCTGCCCGGTCACCGTTGTTTGCTTCCCTGGACATGCAGATATTGGAGGTAACGAGATGTCGGACACGCGCGTTAATTGTAGCTCAGATCATAATTACACAGGACTCGAGCCCTTTTGAGGCTTGTCTCCCAGGTGTATATTCTATGAGATAACCCGACTAACAGGTAGCTTTCTTCGTGAATATTGTATTAAACAAACTACTCTCAGGCAAGCCCATAATTATATTCGGATCAAGGCGGTAAACAGGATAAGATTAATTAGAATTTAACCAGCTCTAAGATCGAATATGTCGTTGGCTATCTTATGGGCTACAACACACTGCAGAGATCTTTGCACATAATTGGACTTACACAGGATTCTATAGGCAGGAAATGTGGAACGCAAAGGAAAAACTCTCAGCCTCTAATATGCGAATGCAAAGCTTTCTCCATACATAGATATATCCTTAGGCTCATTTTCCTTGGAACCTGAAGCTGTAAGGAGATTAAATATCAAGGACGTGGTACGTTTTATCGGGACCATTGGATATGTTTAAAATCCCAGTTTGAGAAGCACAAAGGGTCAAAGAGACTACGTACTGGCTTTAAATAAATCAATTTACCTCATCATCATCACCATCAAGGCTACAATTTATCTCCCAGGTGTTTTGGCTCTTGCGCTGATTCTGATTATTTTAATGCTTTTATGCGTTGTTGTGTTCTATCGCCCTGGTCTAATGATTAAGCTGCTGTAGGTGCGAATACGGTTCGGGAAGTTAAGATCTTCGCTGTTACCAGGACACTGGGGTTGCCTTGGGATTACCAGCAACACTATCCGGATTCTGGACGATACTTTGTGGACTGTAGAGTGTGTACTATTTTTATTCTTTGCAGCGATATAAAGCATTGTTATAATCTGAGTAGTTTTGAACTTTTAATTTTTATTAGCATTGCCTCATTATTAGCACTTCTGTATGCTGTAAGTGGATGCTGCCTTGTCTGTCCTTTACCTATACGTTTTACACCTCCTAGCACTGTTCGGTTTACTTCTTTTAGCTTTATATTGTAGAACGTAAGATTAGTACCTGATTTTTAATGTTTGTTTTTGTCAGGGCAATGTCTGTAGAAGGGATTCCCTAAAGCCCCACTACTGATAATAATGCTACTACTAATAGTACCTCTTCTTCTTCTTTTACTGCTACTACTACTTCTACTACTACTACTACTACTACTACTACTACTACTACTACTACTACTACTACTACTACTACTACTCCTATTTTGTTAGACGGTTATTCTTTCTCCTGAAAATTGAAGCAAGGCTTGAACATCCCGTTCATACCTGGGGACATAAATGATTCAAATGACATAATCATCCAAATTATCTTCCCATAGCTGACATCCTTTAGATGTCTCCCAATCTTCTGTCTGTGCTCGAAAATGTCACTGGGGTTCTTCTGATTGTTCTTGCATCCTCGGAATTTCAATAGTTGAGAAGTGCGTATTTAAGTGTACCTTTATTATTTCTTCCACTGAGTCTGCAAACTTCCCATCTGCCATCTTGACTTTCTTCCTGCATTTGTGGGTATTCTGTAAGAAACTTTTGGAGTCGTGCTCACACATGGGTGTTTTCTAGCTCAACATAAAGCTCCTCCCCGGAGTATTTTCTGGCCTTATTGACTAAGGTTCTACCTTTGAGTTACCCAAGGTCTGTATATCGTTTTGTGCTCCAGTAAAAGAAAATATGTATGTTTCTGACGTTATAATAACTCACGAGAAACTAGGGAAATAGATTGCAAAGTACAGGGCGTCGATACTAGAGTAAGGATAAAATACTCAGGGATGTCTCCTAGTATCCGTGAGGCTCCGTTAGGCTCCATGTAGTGTGTGCACCTCCTGGGCACGGGTCGCATTACACATTGGGATTGGGTGGGTGCTTTAGTTTCCTTTAGCCTGAATCCACCAGCCTGCTTCCTGAGTAAGAGTCCCTTTTGTCAACACAATCAGGGACTGTTGGAACAGTCCAAGGGCCCAAGATAGAAGTACGTATCTCCCTCAACACATAAAGGTCGTGTCTTTCAATGGGAAAGCCAAACCTACGGGATGATACTAGCATCCTGAAGCGGCAACCGCTGTTTACTACACTTTCATTTTTGTAGGTATCAACACAGTGCTCATTTTAGGGTTACAGTGTGAAGATAAACTCCTTGGGATAGAGCAGATGCCTTTTTACAGCAACAACTGAATGGTTGATTTACTCCATACATGTATAGACCATGCACCAGTAATTGCGATTTGTTTACGTTAAGCATGTCACACTTCAGTTTAGAGGAAAATAACCAAGCGATACAACTAAATGCAGTTCTATTAAGGTTTTGGTTTTGGAATCATATCGGATGTTAGTAGGTCGCCGTTACTCACTACCAAATGTGCATTCAAAGCTCTGGAATCATCAGAGAGTTTGTAATGAGTGAACCTCGCTGTCAAAACTTCAGCGTAAAGTTAGTCAAATGGTAGTGGGCTGATTACCCTGATATTAGAAAGCAATCAGCAAAACTCAGGAAAGACCGCATTCACTGTAACAGGCCTTTCATTCTTTCCCATACCGTTCTAGCCTTACCAGAATTGGAAAGGCGATCTATCAACTTGTCAAGCTAAAGCTATTCCTTTCAAGCTGGAGAATCCGTCGAATTGTGGCCTGTGTCAGGGTTTCTTTTTCTAAGTGAAAAATATGTGATCGAGATATCCAAATTTCGAGAACTGTCATTGATTAGGAAGGCGTAAAATTTATTATTATGCTCCATATGAGACCAACGATAAATCGAAAACACTGCACTGTATACAGCACAGAAATCCTGCCTCCTATGGGGCAGAAACTTGTAGGCACGAGTTTGGCGCACCCAGGATCACGAGCCACTCATTGCCATTATCACAGTCGGAATTTGAACCACGGATCTTACGGTTCCCGTACAGTTGCTCTAACCAAATGTTACACCAACACTTGTTTAGAGCAACCATGGAGAATCCGTAGTTCAAATCCCGGCTGTAGCATTGAGTTTCTCCGTCGTCTGATTATATCCTTCGAACCTTGTTTTCCACACATGGCTTTTGTGAAAGAATAGTCAATTCCTGGTGTTGATTTCTGTTAACACGGGATGGTAATCGGAATTAACTGGGGTGATTGAAGTGAAGGTGAGATGATAGGAGAAGTGCTTGGTATTCGCGATGTTGATAGCTGAGGGCATCCCTCCACCTCGCCGATGATGTGTAGGGTTCTGCACTTGAAGCTGTAGTCTACGTCTGTTAGGTGAATAATTGTATTGCCGCGGGCGTCCGTCCGGCGGCCACAGTCCTAATGTGGATGTTTGGCATTGAAGTCACCGGCCATAATGGAACTGGGATGTAGGGTTAGGATTGTAAGGCAGTCGTTGAGCACCACCTGCCTTCCAGAAGAATGGTACACACAGAATATCATAACTTCCGTACCGCCAATGTCCGAAAAAGCGGCCGTGGGCACTAGGGTTAGAAGATGTGAGAGCTGGATTGGATGATGTACCACATTTTGCCGCACGAGAAGCGCCGTACCGCCTGCTGAGCGACCTTGAGGATCTCACCTGTGACAGATTTAGCCTGGTAAAAGGAAACACAGGTCTGTACGGCTATGATTTTCGCCCATAAGATGACGTGTAAGGAAATGGAGCGCGCAAAATACAGCAACTCGTCCCCCTAGCCGAACAGTCCGGGTGCATTCCAGTTCGAGAACCTAAATGAGGTACGAAACCTAGTCTTATTCACCGTTTTGAACGCGCGTGATGACATTGATCAGAAGAGCGAGTCCTTCTATGGCTACTAAACGTCTGCCAGCCGGGTCATTGGTAGCAAAGAATTTGACGATCTCCTCGCATATTTGTTCTCCGTGCGTCAGCAGCACCTTCTGTAGCCACTTCAGCATCACCGCGAGTCCAAAGTTAGGAATTGGGGTTGTGTTTGGTATAGGGTTGGTGGTGGGAGCTGAACGAGATGATGGGGAGACCTTGTCAGCCCTATCGTCCCTCTGCTGACGTTGAGGTGTGGGGGCTCCAGTCCTCTCCACCGCTTCGTTTGTCGATTGAGGCCCCCTGCTCTGTCTTTAGGAGTTGAAGCGGTTAGGGTTTTGGTTGGCTGAACCTGGTGTTAACTTGTGTGCGACGTTATGTTTATGAAGCACAGAACATGCGTTGAGCACGTGGGGGCTTTTGCACATCCTGGGCAAGGATAGCTCTTGGTGGCTCTTCCTACTGTTGTGGGCACTGCTGGTTTCTTGTCACCTGCCGATGATGGCGAGTAAGGTTGGGTCAGCAATAGGCGCTGGAGGTGGAAGGGCTTCCTTAGCCCCTCTTGGCTGACTATGTCCCGTGGTTCATCCTCATGGAGCGACTGTAGATTCTGGAGGCGATGATGGCCTTTCTTGCTGGACACCCGTTGTAGCAGGTCACATACTCACCCATCAATTTGCCCACGCGGGCTTATCCGTGGGGACAAGTTGCCAGACTTCTTTGAGTAGGAATCCCCGCACCGAAGGTAGCACAGGTTTTGGTGTCAAAAGTAGCTGGGGTGGTTAAACCACAGGCATCGGGGCATTGTGGGGACCGCCAAAGCTTCTGGTATTCAGTCGGTAATACGCTGCATTTCCACCATGCATACTGAAATAGTATGTTTATAGGGGAAGAAATTAAAACGAAATCTTGCTTTCTCCATTATAGAATCGGGTACAGACTTTAGCATCATGATAGGTGAAAGTACAGGATTTGTAATAAAACCTGCTTAATAATATGCGTACGTTTGTCCTTTGAGAGAGTTGCTTGCAATTCCGTTTTCGATATTGTTGAATTAGAAATTGGAACAGGGGAAGGTAATATACTCTTAGCAGCTCTTGAAAAGTTTAACATTAAATACGATGTACTACAAATCCATCTTGTAGGTATCGCAACAGATGGTGTTGCAACCATGCTTGCACCTTACAAAGCGTAGCCGCTCTTTCAGCGTAATAATTTACATAAGGACCTAATTGTCGTGCTCTGTATGAACCATAAAATGGAACTCGCTGAGCATGAAGTTGTGTATGATGTGACAGATGTGTACCGTATACATACATTTTAAATTTTTTATATTCTCAACTTTCTCAAAGTCTCAAAATTCAGACTACTATAGGATGTTTCGTAAGAACTATCCTCTCAACTATTAAAACTAGGCCGCGTTTTTCACCAACGTTGGACTGTGTCGTCATTTAATGCTGCTCGATCTCTTCTTGAAAGTCACATTTCTCGTGTCCATCTTTTTGGAAAGCTGAGTCATTATCTTCGCCTATCAACTTGTGAGAGACATAAGTTTGAAGGACTGCTTTAATATCTCACAGATGGTTACTTGTAAGGTAATTAGTTGTAATTTATGAGGACCTAGAAGTTCTTAATATATTATCATTCTTTAAGTAAAACACAAATTCCGCACTCCTTACAGCAAACAGGAAATTGACGTGGATTTAAAACCTCTTGAAACACTGAAAACAAATGAATCGCCGTGAATTAGGATGATAGTACAAGAAATGGAGGGAAAGCACACATTGAAAGAAGTTGCAATTAAAGAACCATCTTGCGATAAATATAACAACTTTGAAATATTTCGGAAGAAATGTTATGTCTTTGGTGAACAATGTAAAAAGCTGTATTAAAGACTTGGTTTTGCTTTCGGATATAGCTGTGTTAAATTCAGATGCGTGGCTTTCAGACGAATGTGAACGTGTGTTTCATGGTGATATATCAATTGCTCGTTTATTTAAAAAGGAAGATTTTAAATTAAATGAAAGCACGTGTGCGTCACCAGTTAACGTTTTTCGCATCTCAATTCTCAACACATTCCCACTTCAGTGAAAGAGCTTGCGAAAGCTGCGAAATTATGCTTATATATATACGGCTGAATGTGAACGCGGATTTAGTGTCATGAATCTAACGCTGACTGATCAGAGAAATCACTTATAAATTTCGACATCCTCAAATCTGCTTTTCGTTTTAATAATAGACCTCCGCTGTATTGCTTCGATGCAGAAAAATTTGCAGCAAGATGGATCAAGTCTCAGCACCACAGTGCCCTTGACAAACCAACTGGTAAACCATCCAACCTTCAGGAGCAATCTCATTAATCTCGTCTACTCAACTGAACTCTGTAGGCTACATGACAGGTATATACCATAGCCTTATTTTGTAAATAAACATTTCTATAATGAGCTTCTAAGATATATCAAGTAAGTAATCAGATATTATATATAGGGAATTAGTTAATTAATTGACATTATAGCACACAAGAAAATAGTGCATATAAGGTTGCTATGTATAAATACATAGATCTATATTTATTTATTTTTCTAAGGTAACCCACTAACACAATGCGCCCAGTGCTAAATTCAAAACTCCTACACTGTATAGGTGTAACGTTCTTACTTCTCCGGCTCTGTTCGCATGTTTGAATCCCTTTTGACACCCGAGTCCTGACTACAGTATTTATTTGGTGGTTTCGCTTAGTTCTGAGGGTGAATATTAGATAGAATATTTAGGATTCGATCACATTTACATACTAATTTTCAACTTTTATTCAATTTCTGTCATGATGTACCATATTAACAGTGTGGGAGGTCTATTAAACTCAAAAGGAACTTACACTAACTGAAAATTTTTACCTTGCTAAAAGTATGTACAATGTGTATCACCTTTGTGACGCATATGTTTCCCCCAAGAAAATAGGCCATTGATCAATTTGCCTCTCTTAGAACCTTCTATCCAAGCTGAAAGGTGCAGCATGATTCGTTTAAAGTAGGTAAAGCGGACAAAGAAGGGTACAAATATAAGTTTCCTTTTTTTATGAAACTTAGGACATATTCAGTGAAATTGCATATAATTGTCTGTATAAGTATTTCGCTTTAACTTCTGAATTATGGAAACTATTTTTCTGGTATTTAAAATGGCGGAACGGTGAAATATCTGAAAAAGCTAAATCGCTATATTCTAAGATTTCCAAGAAATAATATCACAATTCATAGGCTGATAAACACAAACTGTCCAGAAGGAAAACTTAATAGCAAAAAACAGATTACAGTTTTAATTCCATAGACAAGACATTAAAGGGAACTAATGAACTTCAAACTATATTGTAATATACATGGTGCCGATAACAAAAATTGTGTCAGGGCAAGGAAAGCTCAAGAGTTCTAATTTTTCCATACAGGTCCGAAAGCTATTTTATTTATTGCCAAGAGGTCAAGAACTTGGGAGTAAACAGAATCCTATTGCGGATATCAAGGAATCCTTGAAAAATGAGCAACATATAAGAATGCAAAATCTGTTATTGCCCTTGCCATATTTAACATAAAATATGCACCCGACAATAAAGTCAGCCACCCTAAATGACATTTATGACGAACAGCTACACATGTTATACTAGAAACCCCTGACGAGCAAGAAACCTAGCACCATAAGGGAGAACTTGCTATTTAGAATGAAGATGTAACCTACGTAATCTAGAATCAACAAGAAGAGAAAATGCAATATTAAGCAATAAATCATATGAAGATCTCGTATATTCTAGATAATTAATAGCAAAAACGACAAGAGAAGTAACACAATTATAAGAGTACAAGGTTTGGGAAACATTTGCTTCCATATGCTTGATATTATTGCTGGAGCATCGCATACAAGTTATCTTTACCACCTATATATTTGCATTTGTACGCTAATATAAGCGCCATTTGAACGAATGGTCCTATTCCACCTCTTTACTACTGACGTGAAGTTCTCTAAAATTCACAGACAAAAATAAATCCATTTAAAACTAAACATTTAATATAGAGTATTCTGAGGAGTATCTTGAAAGACCATGGCGCCATTTTGCCTTCTTGTGCCATCAAAATTGGATTACGGCTTAATTACTCTTTTTGCAGAATCCAGCTATCTCATTTGTACGGCTGTCTTTATTCAGGTGTAATGATGATGTAAGTAACACCACTTCACCTGTGTTATTCGTCTTTTTGAGATGTTACCTAACCACCGGTTTCTGTTGCGTGGGGGATTCTTCTATGTAACTCCGCTTGTAGGCTAAAGACCTTTCCTCGAAACAAGCCGTATGCTTCCACCTTTTTTATTATTCTGTTGATTATTGTTATGCGAGTATCTTAGTTTTTCTGTGTTTGCATTGATTCTTCTATGTGCTGCGAAGGAGAGACATCAGGACACCTGCTCATTAATGGTGGCGACACTTTCCTGTGCCTGAGCTCTGTTCTTAGAGTGGCTTGCAATGTCACAGGCGAGCTCGTCGCTATTCGTCAGCTGGGTTAATGAAGCTGCCTTTGTCACAACCGTCTCCACGGAACTACATTGAGTCACGATGTCGTGTTAGGGCCTGATGAGCTCAGAAACGACGGACGAGATTGACGGTTGTGATTCCGATTCTGCTACGGCAGGAAAGGAAATCGTAAGTAAAGAGAAAAGCGAATCCACACTTCTTACACTTGTAGCGTACCCGTGCCTGAAAGTAAGAAAGGGAGAGATAGGGCTGTACATTGACCACCTCCCTGGTTTGTCCTCTTCCCTTTTATACCTGAAGACGTGAGCCTTCGTTGAGTTCGTTGGAGGTTGGTGCCACTCCCTGGTTTATTTCTTACACTACTGTACACCTCCACCTCTGAATGAGGTTGGTGCTAACTGCATGCATTCTGGTTTAATGGACGCTGTCTAGGAAAGTACTTGGCTAATTATGTTCACTACTGTAGTTCACAACAGGCCTCCCCCAGATTGCCATATCACAGGGCAATAGGCGGCAGATATCCTTGTCTGCAACTCCTCCGTCCAATATGTGAGCCACCGGTGCTGTTTTGGGCTGCGCTGGTGCCTGTGTACGTTGATATGTTAGCTATAGTAGTAAGTGCCGCTGCCTCGGTGATGCTCTAGCTGCTCGGTGTCGGATTGGGAGATTTTCCTAGATTTTCATTCGGTAGCATGTGAGCGGCTTTGCACCTGCCGATGGAAATGTTTATGCCTTTACTTCCTCATACGGATTGCTACAGTCCTGTTGTCTTCGCGGAGTGCCTCGAAAGGACCATGGCACGGGGGAATAAGCATGCTCTTCTCTGTTACTTGTAGGATGTAGCTGAATTTTGACCTTGTAGGTTTCTCGGGAGGAACGCATTGGTTGAATCCTTTATGCGGAGCCGAGTTTTTCTCTGTATTTCGCGTTAGTGGGCGTCGTGGAAATGAAGTCCATCGGCAGTTGGACGGTTTGGTGAAACACCCGTTCCATTCGGCTCAGACTGTAGATGGAACTGAAGGCCGTGAGAGGGCCAAGATGAGTTGTCGGCAGGTTGCTGCCCCAGGCAATGATGTTCAGCGAACAGTTGCGAATATTTTGCATATTTATACCAACTTTCTACCTTTCCATTGGCTTGCGGATGGTACACTCTGGTGCGAAATCTGTGTATGCCTGAGAGCCTTGTCAGCTTACTGAAGAGATCTGCTTAGAATGCTCTCTGTAGTCAGTGGTAATCCGAGTGAATGTACCAAAAACGATAAACTCAATGTTGGAGGAACTTGTCTGCTATGGTTTCGGCGTCGATCCTTGGGAGGGGTATAAACTCTGGCCAACTAATGGTACGGTCATTGCTGTAAGGCAGTATGTGTATGCTTGGGATGGTGGCAGTAGCCCCAGGATATAGAAGTGCACATGTTAGAATTTAGTTGCTTCCGAGAATGCTGGTAGCGGTCTACGGGTATGTTTGTATTGTCATCGGTGACAGTTCAATGTCCACGCTTTTATGTCGAAAAGCATGGAGGGTCAGAAGTAGGATTCTGTTATCATATTTCGTATGGTCCAAACGCCAGGATGGTTTAGTCCGTGGAGTGTGCTGAAGATTGCCTTTCAGAACGATACTGAGTCGAGAGGCTGAAGTTACAGGCCAGAGTAAGGTTTATGCCTATATCGGGCACTTACTGAGCATTAGGGATATTAGCATATGTTTCCATATAGCTCCTTAGCTCTGTTTGCGCAGCCTGTGTCCACTAAGATCCCTGCGTAAGTTTCATCTATCGTTTCCACTGGGGATAGGGCATCTACGGCAGAGATTTTTTCTCCAATCGGATGTCAGTTGTGAAATGGGAAATGGAGATTTAGCTGTCAAGGTCGTCGTGGGCTGCTGTTTTTTTTTTTGAATTCTGAGTAATGGAGTGTGTCAGAGATTTGTAATGTGTAAGCACCGTGAAGCATCTGCTTTAAATTTGTCTTTAAAATAGCGAATTTCCTCATAAATGGGTATTAATTCGCGGTTAGAAGGTGGAGTAGGATATTGGCCCCTTACTTGATGTCTTAGAAAAGTATTACAGATGTTCATTGATGACCATGCCTGCGTTGCTAGAGGACGGCAACAATTCTAGTGAAACTGACGTCAGAGGAAAGAAGCACTGCAGCTTCTGCCGATGGGTTTACCTGGAGAGTGTCCTTAGCTAGAACTTATTTCGTAGGTATAAAGACATCGATCCATGTAATCGGAGCTTCTGCCTTTCTTCTTGACGCTGTGTGACATGTGTTCAGTGGCCGCTGTTGACTGCTGCTTTCGGGAGACTGGCCTATACAAAAGTAGTAATGGCGCAGTTCCAAGAAAAGGCGTAGCTCGAATCTTTCCCTGAATTGAGGTAATTTCAGGTTACGGGTTTAATTCGTTCCAACAGTACCACAATCACTAGGTTATTGACCATGGTTTGCCCCAGTACGCGTTTGGTGATGGTGAGGCGAAAGTTTACAGCAAAGTGTACCTGTGATGACGTTGAGGCTATGAAAATCTCATCTGTGCAGCAGAAGGTGAATGGCATGTCCTGAAACGGTCCCCCCAGGGGCTCACTTTATGTGAGTACGGGTTAGGCAAACCCGTGGTGCCCGAGCCATTCATCGCCATTTTCATCAGTTCATCCCCGTCCGGTCGAGGTGGGTTCGTCCTCGTGACTGGGGGACTCAAGGTAGGCTCTCGTGCGTTCTGTGCATTTCATTCCTTGACGCCCCTCGCCATCGTTTCTTACTTCTCCCTTCTATTTACGCACATTTCGCCCCACGTCCATTTATTTACACATCTATTTTCTTTCTTTGCCGGCCTACCTTGAGTGAGAAACGCCCACACACTTCTAGTTTCTTTTAGCCTTTTATTTTAGTCCTCCGTGGACACAGCCTGACGGATACCCGCGCACTGGGTGCGCAGCTGGGTGAGTGGGTAATGGCGCCATCCCCATCACCCGGGGTCGTCATGTAGGGTATGTGTTCGTATCCGCTGTTCAACTGCAGTCCCGCGGGGGGCCATCGCACAAGCTGCTGACTTCTGACGACGATTGGATCCCTCTGTTTATGTTCTGGGAGGTGTGACCCTGGGGTGAGATAGGTATAGATCGGCCACTCACCCAAGCCGGGGTAACGCCTGGGAAGTCAGAGCCCGAGGTCGGAGACGGTTGCAATGGTGGAGGATTTATTTCGCTATGGAGCCCGCTTTCTCCATTATTTCCAACAAGCGCCGTAAAATTATTGTAACGGAAGTAACACCGCCGACATCTGGTTGTTACTTGGTAATTTCAAGAACAGAAGAAGGAGAAAGCTTTGAGAAGGTGAACACTTTTATAATTCAGAAAGGCATTGATGCAATTGCTGGTGCGGTTCAGTCCTGCACTCGTCTACGGAATGGTTCCATATTGGCACAAACTAAGTCCGATCAGCAAAGTAAGACCTTGCTGCGCGCTACACTTCTCCACGGTTATCCCATCCGTGTCGAGAAGCGCCGCACATTGAATTCCTGTTGGGGCGTCGTTACCACGCATAGCCTCAATGGTATATCGGACGAGGACCTAGTCGAATATCTCTCCGAACAAAAGGTGACAGCAGTGCATCGAGTGCAGGCCAAATGCGACCGAGTATTGGTACCCACTCGTACCCTGTTTATAACATTTGATGGCGTCGATATGTCCAGCATTACAGCAGGGTATGAACGCATTGCGGTGAGTCCCTATATTCCTAGACCTCTGCGTTGTTTTAAATGCCAACGATTTGGGCATACGCAAGTCTCTTGCAAGAGTGCCGTTTCCAACTGTGCCTCTTGTAGTGAGCCCTCACACGATGGTACCTGTTTATCCGCCCCCGATTGCGTAAATTGCAAAGGGTCACATTCTGCTTCATTTGCAATCTGTCCGCGGTATTTGGACGGGAAGGCGATCCACGAGATCCGAGTAAAGGAGAAACTGTCCTTCGCCGAAGCACGGAGGCGTTACCATGCGCGCCAACCTTAGCTCCTTCGATCGGGAACATTAAAGCTCAGTTGTTGCCTCGCTAGTACCCTAGAGGGATGCCGAAACTCCGACTTGGACGACTGCATTGACCGCCACTGCCATTTGGTCGTCTACTTCTGGCACAGTTACCAAGCCAGCAAAACCTGGTCCTAAAGTACTGATGTCCCAAGCCCCTGAGAAGAAATCAAAGCGGAAACTACGCCGAGAAATTTTTTGAAAGACCCTCCGCTTGCACGCGGTAAAAAGAATTCACCTTCTCCTCCTCGAAGGTCACAGTCCCAGGATGCTCCTAGGACAAGCCGCGCTCAGACGCAACCCTCACCCGTTGCCACACAGAACCGATTCTCAGCGCTTGAATCGGTTTATGGCTCTGAGCGCGTGGGCCCTCCCTTCGAGGAGGCTATGGAGTCTGACCAAATCCATACCAAAAGCCCGAGCTCAAAGGTAAAGGAAAAGGTAACTTTGAGACGCCCTTCTAAATAAGAAGTTTATCCCTTTTATTTATGGCTATCCTGACCTGGAATTTACGTGTGGTGTACGATCGCATAGGGCGGAACCGCAACATTTATTGCGTTCCCATTCATCTATGGTCGTGTGTTTGCAGGAGACTAAGCTTCGCCCTCACGATCCTTTTGATCTCTGAGGGTATACTTCGGTTCGCTACGATCTTTAACCGGAGGAGGGTACTCCTGATCATGGAGGTGTCATGTTGTTACTGCGTAGCGATGTTAATTTTCAACGTCGAATTCTTACGTCCGACTTGCAAGCCAATGCCATTAGACTGCCGTTACCCAGTTCTTTCTTCTCTGTTTCCTCTGTGTATTCACCTCCATCGTCTCCCCTTGCTCCCGCGGACACTCGAGCTCTCGTGTACGCTCTCTCAACACCATTTCTTCTGTTGGGAGATTTTAATGCCCATCACCGCCTGTGGGGATCGACAAGGGCTTGTGCATGAGGAACACCTCCTTCTGACGTTTTTGATCAGTTCAATCTCTCTATTCTCAATACAGGTTAGCCTACGTTTCTTTCTGATTCTTCTGGTACATTTTCTCACTTGGATCTTGCCGTTTGCTCACTCCAGCTTGCTAGTCGTCTGCAATGGAACGTCGTCTCTGACACCTATTCCAGCTACCATTACCCTGCATCGTTTCTCTTCTGTCACACCACGTACACCATTCGAGAGTACCTACCTGGATATTCACAAAAGCCGACTGCAGCTTGAATTCCAACCTCGTGCGTTTTGACGACGAGGCCTTCAACGACATTAACCAACTAGTGCAGCACTTACGTCTACGCTTTTCTCTGCCGCCGAACGCGCAATTCCACGTTCATTCTCTCAACCTCGGCGAATGCCTGTTCCTTGGTGGATCCAGGATTGTCCGGACGCCGTTCGTGACAGGGCTCGTCGCATTATTCAGGATAGAAAGAAGGCGTCGTGGACTCGTTTTGTCGAGTCTTTTAATCCCTTTACGCCTTCATCTGTTGTTTGGGGCAAACTTCGTCGCTTCTCAGGTAAAGTGTCGCATTGTCCTGTTTCTGGCCTTCAGGTTTCCAATGCCACCATAGTGGATCCGGCTGCCATCGCTAACATTCTGTGTGCTGCCTTTGAGGCGGTTTCCAGTTCAGAACATTATTCCGCCAAATGTCGCTCTATCAAAGACCGGCTGGATTCCGCAAAATATAATTTTCGGTCTGCTAATACGGAATGTTATACTGCCCTTTTCACGATGAGTGAGGTGGAGCACGCTCTTCATTGCTCTAGGCACTCCGCTCCTGGGCCGGATGGCATTCATGTTCTGCTGTTAAAGAACCTTTCAGTAAGCGCTTTCCCTTACGGGTCTATAATCATATTTGGCAGGACGTCCTTTTCCCTTCCGTTTGGCGCGAAGCCACCATTGTCCCTATACTTCAGCCTGTTAAGGATCGCCACCTACCTTCCAGCTACCGCCCTATCCCCCTCTCCAGTTGCGTTTGCAAGGTGATAGAGAGCATGATCAGCGGGCGGTTGGCATGGTGGCTTGAGTCTCAGAAACTTCTGGCGAACGCTCAGTGTGGATTTCGTCGCCATCGCTCTACAGTCGACCATCTGTTTTCTCTGTCGACGCATATTATGAACGGATTTCTGAGAAAGTGTCAAACAGTGGCTGTATTTTTTGACCTGGAGAAAGCTTATGACACTTGTTGGAGGGGCGGCATTTTGCGTACACTCCATGCATGAAATTTCCGCGCTCGTCTTCCCAAATTTCTTCGGGAGTTTATACGGACCGCTTCTTTCGTGTACGTGTAGGCTCGGTTTTATCTAGTGGTTTTATTCAAGAGAACGGAGTACCGCAGGGCTCTGTACTCAGTGCCACAATTTTTGCGATTGCTTTCAACCCCATTGTTGATTGTATTTCACCTTGCATTTCATCGTCCTTTTTGTTGACGATTTTGCCATTTATTGCAGTTCGCGGCGGACCTGTCTACTCAAACGCCGTCTCTAGAGTTCTATTGACCGTCTCTACGCCTGGAGTAGCGCTAACTGCTTTAATTTCTACGCCAAAATGTCCGTCTGCATCCACTTCTGGCGCCGGAAATATGTCCCTCCGCCCTCTCTCTATCTTGGGCCGGAGATGCTTCCGTTTGCAGACGAGGTGAAATTTCTGGGGTTTATTTTTTATAGGAGGTTGTGTTGGACTTCGCAATTTCATTTTTAAAAGCAAAGTGTGACCGTTCTGTTAATCTTTTGCGTGTTTTAAGTGGCACATCCTGGGTAGCTGATCGGACCGTCCTTCTTCGCCTTTATCGCTCTTACATCCGATCCAAGCTTGATTACGGGTGCATTGCGTATTCGTCGGCACGTCCATCTGTGTTACGTCGATTGAATGCCATTCACCATCGTGGCATAAGAGCTGTTACGGGGGCCTTTCCAAACAGCCCTGTTCCCAGTCTGTATGCTGAAGCTGCAGAACATCCGCTGTCCTGCCGGCGTGAGATGCTTTTGTGCAGCTATGCCTGTCGTCTCTCAAGCTTGCCTGACCACCCGTCTTTCGAGGTATTTTTGAGGATTCGCCTGATCGCCAATATATAGTTAGCTCCTCTGCATTGCTCCCTCCAGGAGTTCGATTTCGACTGCTACATCGGTATTTGCACGTTACGCCTGCGCCGGCACTTCCACGGGGGGAAATGCGTTTTCCTCCATGGTCGCGCGCTGAGGCACACTGTCACCTTGGGTTAACGTCGATGCCGAAAAATGAGACCCCTGCCTTCGTCCTTAGATCCGCTTTTTTAAAACTACAGGCGCAGTTCGGAGACTGTCATTTTATATATACCTATGGGTCTAAGACTGATGTTGGAGTAGGATGTGCCTTTGTTTTTGGTGCACAGAGTGTTACTTTTCGTTTACCTGGACAATGTTCGATTTATACCGCCGAACTTTCTGGTATATGTCAATGTGTTTTATACATTCAGCGGCACGTCTTACGGCGCTGTGTGGTTTGTACAGACTCTCTGAGTACCCTTCAGAGTATTCACGCGCTGTATAGTTACCACCCGCTCGTACAGCGCATTCATGACCTGCTCCACTCGCTTGGTGCTTCTGGCATCAGCGTCTCCTTCGTGTGGATTCCAGGTCATGTGGGCATCTCGGGCAACGAGTCTGCCGACGCCGCTGCCAAATCGGTCATTTTATCACCCAGATGTTTTACCTGTGTTGTTCCTTCCTCGGAGTTTTAGGTTATTTTACGTTACCGTATCCTCTCGTGCTGGCGGGATGAGTGGGCGGCTCTTAGGGGGAACAAGTTGCGGGAGGTTAAACCTTTTCCGTTAGTCTGGGGTACCTCTTCTCGTTCTTCTCGTCGGGAAGAGGTGCTTTTAGCCTGTCTACGAATCGAACATTGTCTTTCTAGCCATAGATACCTGCTTATTGGTGACCCCGCACCAGTATGCGAGCAGTGTGCTGCGCCCTTAACGGTGCGTCACGTTTTAACAGAGTGTCAAGTTCTAGCTCCATTGCGCAGTCGTGTGTGCCTGCCTGTTGGCATAGCCAACGGTTTGGTCGACGACGCGCATGCTGTAGAATGTCTTTTACGTTTTATCAATGACAGTGATTTTAATCGTGGCATTTGATGCGCTGAGCGTCTTTGAACATTATGGTTTTATATTGCCGTTTTAATGGGGCTCTACGCCGCTGTGGACATATGACGCTCATGCCCTATGCGTTCTAAATTTTCTGACGCGTTTTAATATTTTATTGAATTGTTTCACGTGGTTTTTGTAGTGGTTTTATATTGATGGCTGATTTTAGAGTATTTTTGACTATGCGGTTTTTTACTCGTATTTTATTTTGGAACTTCAATTTTATACTTTGTGAGAGCGCTGATGATCGTAGCAGTTTAGCGCCCTTAAACCACATACCATCATCATCACTACGACCTTGAACCGGAGGAGGGTACTCCTGCTCACGAAAATGTCATGATATTAGTGCTTAACGACGTTCATTTACAAAACTCTCACTCTTACGTCCGACTTGCAACCTGTTGCCGTTAGACTTCAGCTGCCTGGCTTTATCTTTTGTTTGTTCTGTGTATTCGCATCCATCGTGTCCCCACGTTCCCGCGGACACTCGATCTCTCCTGTCCGCTATCCCTACAGCATTTCTTCTGTTGGGAGATTTTAATGCCTATCACCTCCTGTGGAGTTCGCCAAGGGCTTGTGCGAGGGTAACTCTTCTTTCCGACATTTTTACCAAATCAATCTCTCCGTCTTCAATACAGGTGAACCTACTTTTATTTCTGATTTTTCTGGTACATTCTCTCACCTGGACCTTGCCGTTTGCTCACTCCAGCTTGCTAGTCGTCTGCAGTGGAACGTCGTCGCTGACACCTACTCCAGGAACCATTACCCCTGCATCGTTTCTCTTCTGCCTCACCACGTCCAGAATTCCAGAGTACCTACCTGGATATTCACGATAGCCGACAGGAGATTGTATTCTAGGCTCGTGTATTTTGACGAGCCCTTCAGCGGCATTAACAAAATGGTGAAGCATTTTACGTCGGCGATTCTATCCGCCGCCGAACCCGCATTTCCGCGCTCTTCCTCTCAACATCGGCGTCTACCTGTTCCGTTGTAGAACGTGGTATATCGAGACGCCGCTGGTGCCCGTAGAACAGCGCTTAGGGTGTTTCGGCGACACCCTACAATTGATAATCTGCTTACTTTTAAACAATCGCGCGCCACGGCTCGTCGCATTATTCAGGATAGAAAGAATGTGTCTTTGACTCGTTTTGCCGAGTATTTTAATTGCTTTGCGCCTTCATCTGTTGGTTGTGACAAACTTCGTCGCTTCTCAGGTAAAGTGTCGCATTGTCCTGTTTCTGGCCTTCAGGTTTCCAATGCCACCATAGTGGATCCGGCTGCCATCGCTAACATTCTGTGTGCTGCCTTTGAGGCGGTTTCCAGTTCAGAACATTATTCCGCCAAATGTCGCTCTATCAAAGACCGGCTGGATTCCGCAACATATAATTTTCGGTCTGCTAATACGGAATGTTATACTGCCCTTTTCACGATGAGTGAGGTGGAGCACGCTCTTCATTGCTCTAGGCACTCCGCTCCTGGGCCGGATGGCATTCATGTTCTGCTGTTAAAGAACCTTTCAGTAAGCGCTTTCCCTTACGGGTCTATAATCATATTTGGCAGGACGTCCTTTTCCCTTCCGTTAGGCGCGAAGCCACCATTGTCCCTATACTTCAGCCTGTTAAGGATCGCCACCTACCTTCCAGCTACCGCCCTATCCCCCTCTCCAGTTGCGTTTGCAAGGTGATAGAGAGCATGATCAGCGGGCGGTTGGCATGGTGGCTTAAATCTCAGAAACTTCTGGCGAGCGCTCAGTGTGGATTTCGTCGCCATCGCTCTACAGTCGACCATCTGTTTTCTCTGTCGACGCATATTATGAACGGATTTCTGAGAAAGTGTCAAACAGTGGCTGTATTTTTTGACCTGGAGAAAGCTTATGACACTTGTTGGAGGGGCGGCATTTTGCGTACACTCCATGCATGAAATTTCCGCGCTCGTCTTCCCAAATTTCTTCGAGAATTTATGACGGACCGCTTCTTTCGTGTACGTGTAGGCTCGGTTTTATCTAGTGGTTTTATTCAAGAGAACGGAGTACCGCAGGGCTGTGTACTCAGTGCCACAATTTTTGCGATTGCTTTCAACCCCATTGTTGATTGTATTTCACCTTGCATTTCATCGTCCTATTTGTTGGCGATTTTGCCATTTATTGCAGTTCGCGGCGGACCTGTCTACTCAAACGCCGTCTCTAGAGTTCTATTGACCGTCTCTACGCCTGGAGTAGCGCTAACTGCTTTAATTTCTACACCAAAAAGTCCGTCTGCATCCACTACTGGCGCCGGAAATATTTCCCTCCGCCGTCTCTCTATCTTGGGCCGGAGATGCTTCCGTTTGCAGACGAGGTGAAATTTTTGGGGTTTATTTTTTATAGGAAGTTGTGTTGGACTTCGCAATTTCCTTTTTAAAAGCAAAGTGTGACCGTTCTGTTAATCTTTTGCGTGTTTTAAGTGGCACATCCTGGGTAGCTGATCGGACCGTCCTTCTTCGCCTTTATCGCTCTTACATCCGATCCAAGCTTGATTACGGGTGCATTGTGTATTCGTCGGCACGTCCATCTGTGTTACGTCGATTGAATGCCATTCACCATCGTGGCATAAGAGCCGTTACGGGGGCCTTTCCAAACAGCCCTGTTCCCAGTCTGTATGCTGAAGCTGCAGAACATCCGCTGTCCTGCCGGCGTGAGATGCTTTTGTGCAGCTATGCCTGTCGTCTCTCAAGCTTGCCTGACCACCCGTCTTTCGAGGTGTTTTTGAGGATTCGCCTGATCGCCAATATATAGTTAGCTCCTCTGCATTGCTCCCTCCAGGAGTTCGATTTCGACTGCTACATCGGCATTTGGACGTTACGCCTGCGCCGGCCCTTCCACGGGGGGGAAATGCGTTTTCCTCCATGGTCGCGCGCTGAGGCACACTGTCACCTTGGGTTAACGTCGATGCCGAAAAATGAGACCCCTGACTCCGTCCTTAGATCCGCTTTTTAGAACTACAGGCGCAGTTCGGAGACTGTCATTTTATACATACCGATGAGTCTAAGACTGATGTTGGAGTAGGATGTGCCTTTGTTTTTGGTGCACAGAGTGTTACTTTTCGTTTACCTGGACAATGTTCGATTTATACCGCCGAACTTTTTAGTATATGTCAATGTGTTTTATACATTCAGCGGCACGTCTTACGGCGCTGTGTGGTTTGTACAGACTCTCTGAGTGCCCTTCAGAGTATTCACGCGCTGTATAGTTACCACCCGCTCGTACAGCGCATTCGTGACCTGCTCCACTCGCTTGGTGCTCCTGGCATCAGCGTCTCCTTCGTGTGGATTCCAGGTCATGTGGGCATCTCGGGCAACGAGTCTGCCGACGCCGCTGCCAAATCGGCCATTTTATCACCCAGATGTTTTACCTGTGTTGTTCCTTCCTCGGAGTTTTAGGTTATTTTACGTTACCGTATCCTCTCGCGCTGGCGGGATGAGTGGGCGGCTCTTAGGGGGAACAAGTTGCGGGAGGTTAAACCTTTTCCGTTAGTCTGGGGTACCTCTTCTCGTTCTTCTCGTCGGGAAGAGGTGCTTTTAGCCTGTCTACGAATCGAACATTGTCTTTCTAGCCATAGATACCTGCTCATTTGTGACCCCGCACCAGTATGCGAGCAGTGTGCTGCGCCCTTAACGGTGCGTCACATTTTAACAGAGTGTCAAGTTCTAGCTCCATTGCGCAGTCGTGTGTGCCTGCCTGTTGGCATAGCCAACGTTTTGGTCGACGACGCGCATGCTGTAGAATGTCTTTTACGTTTTATCAATGACAGTGATTTTATTCGTGGCATTTGATGCGCTGAGCGTCTTTGAACATTATGGTTTTATATTGCCGTTTTAATGGGGCTCTACGCCGCTGTGGACATATGACGCTCATGCCCTATGCGTTCTAAATTTTCTGACGCGTTTTAATATTTTATTGAATTGTTTCACGTGGTTTTTGTAGTGGTTTTATATTGATGGCTGATTTTAGAGTATTTTTGACTATGCGGTTTTTTACTCGTATTTTATTTTTGGAACTTCAATTTTATACTTTGTGAGAGCGCTGATGATCATAGCAGTTTAGCGCCCTTAAAACACATACCATCATCATCACTACGACCTTGAAACGGAGGAGGGTACTCCTGCTCACGAAAATGTCATGATATTAGTGCTTAACGACGTTCATTTACAAAACTCTCACTCTTACGTCCGACTTGCAACCTGTTGCCGTTAGACTTCAGCTGCCTGGCTTTATCTTTTGTTTGTTCTGTGTATTCGCATCCATCGTGTCCCCACGTTCCCGCGGACACTCGATCTCTCCTGTCCGCTATCCCTACAGCATTTCTTCTGTTGGGAGATTTTAATGCCTATCACCTCCTGTGGGGTTCGCCAAGGGCTTGTGCGAGGGTAACTCTTCTTTCCGACATTTTTACCAAATCAATCTCTCCGTCTTCAATACAGGTGAACCTACTTTTATTTCTGATTTTTCTGGTACATTCTCTCACCTGGACCTTGCCGTTTGCTCACTCCAGCTTGCTAGTCGTCTGCAGTTGAACGTCGTCGCTGACACCTACTCCAGCAACCATTACCCCTGCATCGTTTCTCTTCTGCCTCACCACGTCCAGCATTCCAGAGTACCTACCTGGATATTCACGAAAGCCGACAGGAGATTGTATTCTAGGCTCGTATATTTTTACGAGCCCTTCAGCGGCATTAACAAAATGGTGAAGCATTTTACGTCGACGATTCTATCCGCCGCCGAACCCGCATTTCCGCGCTCTTCCTCTCAACATCGGCGTCCACCTGTTCCGTTGTAGAACGTGGTATATCGAGACGCCGCTGGTGCGCGTAGAACTGCGCTTAGGGTGTTTCGGCGACACCCTAAATTGATAATTTGCTTACTTTTAAACAATCGCGCGCCACGGCTCGTCGCATTATTCAGGATAGAAACAATGTGTCTTGGACTCGTTTTGCCGAGTATTTTAATTGCTTTGCGCCTTCATCTGTTGTTTGGGGCAAACGTCGTCGCTTCTCAGGTAAAGTGTCGCATTGTCCTGTTTCTGGCCTTCAGGTTTCCAATGCCACCATAGTGGATCCGGCTGCCATCGCTAACATTCTGTGTGCTGCCTTTGAGGCGGTTTCCAGTTCAGAACATTATTCCGCCAAATGTCGCTCTATCAAAGACCGGCTGGATTCCGCAACATATAATTTTCGGTCTGCTAATACGGAATGTTATACTGCCCTTTTCACGATGAGTGAGGTGGAGCACGCCCTTCATTGCTCTAGGCACTCCGCTCCTGGGCCGGATGGCATTCATGTTCTGCTGTTAAAGAATCTTTCAGTAAGCGCTTTCCCTTACGGGTCTATAATCATATTTGGCAGGACGTCCTTTTCCCTTCCGTTTGGCGCGAAGCCAACACTGTCCCTATACTTCAGCCTGTTAAGGATCACCACCTACCTTCCAGCTACCGCCCTATCCCCCTCTCCAGTTGCGTTTGCAAGGTGATAGAGAGCATGATCAGCGGGCGGTTGGCATGGTGGCTTGAGTCTCAGAAACTTCTGGCGAGCGCTCAGTGTGGATTTCGTCGCCATCGTTCTACAGTCGACCATCTGTTTTCTCTGTCGACGCATTTTATTATTGCATTCCTCAGAAACTCTCAAGCGGTGGCTGTGTTTTTTGACCTGGAGAAAGATTATGACACTTGTTGAAGGGGCGGCATTTGACGTATGCTTCACGCATGGAATATCCGCGGTCGTCTTCCCATATTTCTTCGGGAGTTTATGAAGGACCGCGTCTTTCGTGTACGTGTGGGCTCGGTTTTATCTAGTGGTTTTACTAAAGAGAACGGTGTTCCGCAGGGCTCTGTACTCAGTTTCAGTGTTCTTGCGATTGCTATCAATCCCATGGTTGATTGTATTCAACCTCGCATTTCCTCGTCCCTTTTCGTCGACGATTTTGCCATTTATTGTAGTTCAAGGCCGATCTGTCTGCTCGATAGTCGTCTGCATCAACTTCCCCCCAGATTAACGGGAGAGGCTTAACCTCCCGTAACTTTTTCCCCGAAGGTGCGTCCACTCATCCCTCCAAAGCGAGAGGATGCGGCTACGTAATATAACAAACAAATCTGACGAGGGAACAACAGCAGTAAAATATCTGGGTAATAAAATCGCCGATTTGGCAGCGGCGTCGGCATACTCGTTCCCTGAGATGCCCATATGACCTGGAATCCACAGGAAGGAGACGCTGATGACAGAGGCACCAAGCGAGTGGAGCAGGTCATGTATACGCTCTACGAGAGCGTGGAACTGTACAGCGCGTTAAAATTCTGAAGGGCACTCATAGAATCTGTACAAACAACACACAGCCGCAAGTCGCGCCGTTGAACGTATAACACAGATTGGTAAATACTAAAAAGTTTGACGGTAAAAATCGAACCCGGTAAACGAAAAATAAAACTATGATGATCAGAAACAAAGGCACACCCTACTCCATCATCAGTCTTAGACCCTTCAGTAAATATAAAAGGCAAGTCCCCGAATTGCGCCTGCAGTTCTAAAAAAGCTTATATAAAGACTGAAGATGGGATCTCATTCTTCGGCAGCGACTACATCCCAAGGCGACAGTGGGCCTCAGCGCGCAACCATGGAGGAAAACGCGTTTCCCCCCTTGTAAGTGCCGGCGCTGGCGTAACGTCTAAATGCCAAAGAATGTGACGAAATCGAACCCCTGGAGTAAGCAATGCAGAGGAGCTAACTAAATATTTCCAATCAAGCGAATCCTCGTAAAATATAGCGAAGGACGGGTGATAAGGCAAGCTTGAGAATCGACAGGTATAGCCGCACAAAAGCATCTCACGCCTGAAGGACAGCGGAGGCTCTGCAGCTTCAGCATATAGCCTAGGTACAGGGCTGGGTGGAGAGGCCCCTGTAGCGACCCTTATGTCACGATAGTGAATGGCATTCAATCGACGTAATACAGATGGACGTGCCGACGAATAGACAATGCACCCGTAATCAAGCTTGGATCGGACCAAAGAGCGATAAAGATGTAGAAGGACGGTCCGATCAGCTCACCAGGATGTGCCACTTAAAACATGTATAAGATTAAGAGAACGGTCACACCTTGCTTTTAAAAACGAAGTTTGCGAAATGCAGCTCAACTTCCTATCAAATATCAACGCCAAAAATTTCGCCTCGTCTGCAAACGGAAGTATCCCGGGCCCAAGATGGAGAGAGGGCGGAGGGAGAGCCTTCCGGCGCCAGAAATTGATAGAGACGGATTTTTCGGCGGAGAAATTAAAACCGTTTGCGCTACTCCATGTGTAGAGACGTTTGATACAGCTCAGTAGACGGCGCTCGTGTAGACAGGTCCGTCGTGAACTGCAATAAATGAAAAAATCGTCAACAAAAAGGGACGACGAAATGCCAGGTGGAATACATTAACAATGGGGTTGATAGCAATTGCAAATAGTGTGACAGTAAATACAGAGCCCTGCGGTACTCCGTTCTCTTGAATAAAACGACTAGATAAAACCGAGCCCACACGTACACGAAAGACGCGGTCCGTCATAAACTCCCGAAGAAATATTGGAAGACGGCCGCGGATTTTCCATGCTTGCAGTGTACGTAAATTGCCCCCCCTCCAACAAGTGCCATTAGCTTTCTCTAGGTCAAAAAACAGAGCCACGGTTTGACACTTTCTCAGAAATCCATTTATAATATGCGTCGACAGGGACACCAGATGGTCGACGGTAGATTGATGGTGACGAAATCCGCACTGAGCGTTCGCTAGAAGTTTCTAAGCCTCAAACCACCATGTCAACCGCCCGTTGATCATGCGCTCCATCATCTTGCATATGCAACTGGTGAGGGAGATAGGGCGGTAGCTGGAAGGTAGTTGGCGATCCTTTCCAGGCTTAAGTATAGGGACAATGGTGGCTTCGCGCCAAACGGAAGGAAAAACCCGTCTTGCCAAATACGGTTATTGACCTGTAAGTGAAAGAGTTTTCTGTTGGCTGAAAGGTTCTTTAACATAAGGACATGAAAGCCGTCCAGCCCAGGAGCGGAGTGCCTAGAGCAATGAAGAGCGTGCTCCAGCTCCCTCATTGTGAAAATTTCATTTTAACACTCATGATTAGCAGACCGAAAATTAAAGGTGTCGGAATTGAGACGGTCTTTGATAGAGCGAAAGCCGGTGGAATAATGGTCTGAGCTGGAAACCGCCTCAAAGGCAGCACCCAGAGTATTAGCGATGCCAGCCGGATTCACTATAGTGGCATTGGGAACCTGAAGCCAAGAAACAGTACAATGCGATACTTTACCTAAGAAGCGACGAAGTTTATCCCAAACAATTGATGAAGGCTTAAAGCTATTTAAAGAGTCGGCAAAACGAGTCCAAGACGCCTTCTTGCTAAACTGAATAATGCGACGAAACCCTGGCGCGCGATTGTTTAAAGGTAACCAAATTTTTAAGTGTAGGGTGTCGCCGAAACACCGTAAGCGTTGTTCTACGGGTACAAACGGCGTCTCGACAATCATCGTTCCACCACGGAACAGGTAGACGCTGAGGTTGAGAGGATGAACGGGGAATTGCGCGTTCGGCGGCAGATTGAAGCGTACACGTAAGGTGCTGCACCGTTTGGTTAATGTCGTTGAAGAGCTTGTCGTCAAAATACACGAGGCTGGAATACAAGCTCCAGACGGCTTTTGTGAATATCCAGGTACGTACCCTGGAATGCTGGACGTGGTGTGACACAAGAGAAACGATGCAGGGGTAATGGTCGCTGGAGTAGGTGTCAGCGACGACGTTCCACTGCAGACACCTAGCAAGCTGGAGTGAGCAAACGGCAAGGTCCAAGTGAGAAAATGTACCGGAAGAATCAGAAAGATACGTAGGCTCACCTGTATTGATAATAGAGGGATTGAACTACTGAGCAAAAATGAGAAAGAAGAGTTCCCATCGCACAAGCCCTTCGCGAACCCCACAGGGGGTGATGGGCGTTAAAATCTCCCAAAAGAAGAAATGGTGCTGGGAGAGCGGACAGGTGAGCTCGAATGTCCGCGTGAGCAATGGGGACGATGGAGCCCAATACACACAGCAAACAGAAAAGAAAAAGCCGGGTAATTGAACCCTAACGGCAACAGCTTGCAAGTCGGACTTAAGAGTGGGAGTTTGAAAATGAACGTCGTTACGCTCTAACAAAATGCACCTCCATTAGCAGGAGTACCCTCCTCCGGTTCAAGGTCGTAGAGAACCGGAGTATATCCTCGGAGATCAAAAGAATCATGAGAGCGAAGCGTAGTCTCCTGCAAACACACGACCATAGGCGCATGGGAACGGAATAACAGTTGCAGTTCCGCCCTGTACGATCGTACACCACGTACATTCCAGGTCAAATTAACCATTAAGAAAAAGGGATAAACTGTCTACTTAGAAGGGCGGGTTAAAATTACCTTTTGTTTAACCTTTGGGCTGGAGCTTTTGGTATGGCGTTGGTCAGACTCCATAGCCTCCTCGAAGGGAGGGACAACGCGCTCAGAGCCAGAAACCGATTCAAGCGCCGAGAATCGGCTCTGGGTGGCGACGGGTGATGGGTTGCGCTGAGCGCGGCTTGTCCCCGGAGGAGAAGGTGAACTTTTCTTACCGCGCGCACGCGGAGGGTCCTCCAGAAAATCTTCCCTACGAAGCTTCTGCTTTGGTTTATTTTCAGCGGCTTGCTTCTTCAGTACCTTGGGACCGGCTTTAGATGGCTTGCTAACTATAGCAGAAATGGACGGCTGAATGGTAGTGGCGGTCAATGCAGTCATGGTCCAGGACTGAGTTTCGGCATCTACTCGTGGTTCTGGCGAGGTAACAACTGAACTAAATGTACCAGATCGCAAGAGAGAAGGTTGGCGCGCATTGTATCGCCTCCGGGCTTCGTCGAAGGAGAGTTTCTCCGTTACCCGGATCTCCTGGATCGCCTTCTTGTCCAAGTACCGCGGACAGTCCGCAAACGACGCAGAATGAGACCATTTAAAGTTAACGCAGACGGGGGCTGTGGATCAGGTAACTTCGTGTGACGGCTGGCTACATGAAGCACAGATGGTAACGACACTCTTACAGGAGACTTGCGTATGCCCAAAAGGTAGGCATTTAAAACAGCGCAGAGGTCTCGGAATATAAGGCCCCAACGCAATGCGTTCGTACTCTGCTGAAATTCTCGTGGGCAGATCGACGCCATCAAATGTTATAAACAGGGTACGGTAGGATACCAGTACTCCATCGCGTTTGGCCTGCACTCGATGCACTGCTGTCACCTTTTGGTCTGAAAGATATTCTACGAGTTCATCGTCCGACATACCATCGAGGCTATGTGTGGTAATGACGCCTCGACAGGAATTCAATGTGCGTTGCTTCTCCACACGTACGGGATAGCCGAGGAGAAGCGTAGCGCGCAACAAGGTCTTACTTTGCTGATCGGAATTCGTTTGTGCTAATAAGGAACCATTCCGTAGACGAGTGCAGGACTGAACCGCACCAGAAATAGCATCACTGCCCTTTTGAATAATGAAAGGTTTCACCTTCTCAAAACTTTGCCCTTCTTCATTTCGTGAAATGACCAAGTTACAACCAGTGTCGGTGGTGTGACTTCTGTTACATAAACTTTTCGGCGCTTGTTGGTATTAATGGAGAAAGGGTGCTCCATAGCAAAATAAATCCTCCTACATTGCAACGGTATCCGACCTCGGGCTCTGACTTCCCGGGCGTTACCCCGGCTTGGGTGAGTGGCCTATCTATACCTATCTCACCCCAGGGTCACACCTCCCAGAACATAGACAGAGGGACCCAATCGCCTTCAGAAGTCAGCAGCTCATGCAATGGCCCCCCGCGGGACTGCAGTTGAACAGCGGATACGAACACAAACCCTACATGATGACTTCGGGTGGTGGGGATGACGCCATTACCCACTCACCCAGCTGCGCACTTTGTGCGTGGGTATCCGTGAGGCTGTGTCCACGGAGGATCAAAATAAAAGTTTAAAAGGAACTTAAAGTGTGTGGGCATTTCGCGCTCAAGATAGGCCGGCGAAGAAGGAAAAGAGATGCGTAAGTGAATGGAAGTGGTGCGAAATGTGCATAAATAGCAGAGAGAATAAAGAAACGAAGGCGAGTGCGTCATGGAATGAAATGCACAGAACGCACGAGAGCCTACCTTGAGTCCCCCGGTCACGAGAACGAACCCACCTCGACCGGGCGGGGATGAAGCGATGAAGATGGCAATGACTGGCTCGGGAACCCCTCAGTGTGTCAGGTTTTAGTACAATTGCGCGTTCGTTTGTCTCTGCCTGTTGTTATAGCCAACGTTTTGGCAGACGATGCGCGTGCTTTAGGATGTCTTTTACGTTTTATCCGTGACAGTGGTTTTAGTCGACGCATTTAATGTGCTGAGCGTCTTTTTTGGTTTGTGATTTTATATTGTGCGTTTTAATGGGGTGCTGTTCTCCCCTGGGTTCCTATGGCGCTCTGATCCGTTGACTTCTACAGTTCCTTGCACGTAGTTTAATATTTTATTGTTTGATTTACCAAGTTTTAGTGTGGTGTTTTTTAGACTTGGATATGTTTTTATTGCTTTTACTAAGTGGATTTGTGTCCCGTAGTTTATTTTCTGTATTTTCAATTTTATACATTGTAATGGCGCTGATGAGTTCAGCTATTTAGCGCCCTTAAGCCCATATCATCATCATCACCTGAAACGGTAGGTCCAGGAATCTTTGGGAGCATTCCGGAGTCAAAATCCATTCGAGTATATTCGAAAAGGCCTAACCCTACGATGACGACTATCTTAAGGATTCCTTTCGGTGTTGGTGGTGTGTAGTAGAAGGCCCTTTGGTTGTCTAGGGTGAGTAGATCTTCGCCCATGTAGTAAGGCTTTAGAATCGCTGATGTGTGGTACTGAATTGTTCTTATTCAACACTCTGTAATAACCTCAAAGGAGAGTAAAGCCGTCTAGGTTATATATCATATCCTTCTGACGAGGCCAATGGGAACTGGAGGAATGGATTACGCTTTCAGCGTTCAGTATGGTGAATTATTCGTTTGCTTCTTTGACATTAAAGTTTATAGCGATCGTGCTTGGGAAGTGATTATAGCACCTTGGTCTCGATGTGCTGGAATACACACATATTTCTATACCGCCTTTCAGGGTGGGTCTCGTGGCTTTAGCATACGAGTCACGGAGGTTCTTGTACTGTGTCTGGGGTAGGATATGACATATCAGTGATGAGGAAGGCCCAAGAGTGCCGTAGATGGGAGGGTTGAGGGCGGTGTCTCTGAGTGTATGGTAGTGAGGTTTACCTTGAGCTGAAGTGAGTTAGGAAGGTTGGGACGATGAACGCCTTGGGTATATCTGCCACTAGGAAGTCCCATGCGTATGCGACGGTTGTCAGTTTGAGACTAGGTCTGTGGTAGCCGAAGGTGGAAGTTGATGTTCCGTTAACAGTATACACTTTGTAACCTGTAGGTGTAATGCGAGGGAGAATACGTTTTCTAAGGATGGATATACAGGTGCTTGTATCTCAGAAAAATGTCTGTGGTCTCCACATTTGATGAACAGAGAATTTGCTGACTATGGTTACAGCGAGCCCGGCCTCACTCGCCATGTGTCTTTGCGATTCTCTGTGGTCTGTCTTCGATGGCTATAGTCCGTCAAGCTGGTAGGCAATTTCGGGCGTTTTGTTCCCACCTTTTGTGGTACCAGCACGTTCGTTTGGGTGTTGGATTTGCTGATCCCTGGAACTACGCTTCGGTTGCCTCGCTTGTTGAAATTCTATCGCATTCAATTAATCTGCGATCTCAACTATGTGGGGTTGTAGCGCCGCTGGGAGTCTGGAGTTATTCATTAGGTGATGTGTACTAAGACTGTCTCTGGTGTCTCAAGGAGCCGGTCAGATATGCGTTTCAGCCTGTACTGTTCCTAGGTTGTCAGTTCATTGCGTACGTATCTGCGGCTCAACTGGAATCCTGCGGAGAAACAATTTCATGAGCTATTAAGTCCCCACGGTTTTTTTCCTTCCTCTGCCATACCGGGAAGTGTGACCCTGGGGCAACTAATGTATAGATAGGGCACCTACGAAACCCGGGGAAATCACGAATAACTAGAGCCTGAGGTCGGAGACGGTTGTAGTGGTGAGCTGTTTTGCCCGTGATGGAGACATCTTACACCAACACCTCAAGTATATATTGTAGAATTTTAAAGGGAAGTAAAACGGCCATCAACTGAATGTTATTTAGTAATCACGCGTACGAAAAAGGACCAGTCTGTTATGAAGGCAAACACATTCATAATAAAAACAGGCAGGGACGCAATAGCTGGAGCACCTAATTCCTGCACACATCTGACGAATGATTCTCGTCTTTTGGAGGATTTGTTTGCACAGCACACCGGATCTCCTTGAAGGCAGTCATTTTCAATGGCCACCCAAGCCATGACGAGGAAAATCGCACCAAGGACTCTTCGAGGCACATAGTAAGTACCCATCGCCTTGACGACATGCCCGAGGAAGAGATTCTTGAAATCCTTACCAACAAAGGAATTACCTCTGTTCACCGTGTTAATGCGCAATCTGAGGGCACGATAGTACCTACGAGTACTCATATTTACCTACGATTACCCTGCGTGTCACTTTTGAGGGTGCCAATTTACTCAAAAGAATCAGGGCAGATTATGTTTTAATGTGTGGGCCTTATATTCCATGTTTAATGTGCTACTCTAAATGACCCACTCTTAAGACACACTGGATCCCTGTAAGAGAACTGTTTCCGTTTGTGCCTCGTGCGTTAAGCGCTACCATGATGCTGAGGTACTCGTGCACCAGTCTGAGTAAATTGTAAATAAAATCACTCAGTGTCGAACTCCAAGTCTCCGCACTATTTGGATTTATGAACCTTCCAAAAGCTCCCGGCTAAAGACAAACTCTTCTTAACGGAAGCTCAGGCACGTCATCTTGGCCGTCAGGTATCTCTCCTACGATGGGACACTTTTAGTTCTGTTGCCGCTGCGCTGTTACCGCGAAAGAATGCCTCCACGCAGACATTGATCATGCCTGCCGTTTCCGAAGCTATAATTAAACCATCCACGTTAGGCTCCAAAGATGCCACCTATAATGCCAGCCAGTCCGCCACCCCGTCTACCCAAAAAAGAGCTTGCGCTTCAGGCATTATTAAGGAAGCCTAACAAGGATTAGTGCCAGGACGATTTTCTAAATATTGCTCTCTCAAGTAGGAAAATCAACAAGCAGTAGCGCTTTCTCCTCCTTGAATGTTCCAGTTCCAGTGTACTTATGGGTCAAGTCACAATTTGCGGGGAGTTTCCTCGTCGATTCTTGCAGGAAAACGATTTTTAGCTGTGGAATCGTTTTCAACACTTGAAGGCGGAACGTTTACCTCCGCGGAGACAGTGAATAACGATCGCATCCAAAAAACCTTCAGCCTTAGAGTAGAAAAAATCCCGACTTGTACATATCCAAAAATCAAACCCTTATCCCTTACCAAATGAACATACTGTATTAAAATGCATGTGGTGTTACGTACACACTGGGAGAAGCTTCAAATTTGTTGGGCTCTTCTCCTATGATCATTTGTTTGCAAGATACTAAGCCGTGCGCTCAGGCTACTTTGATGTCCGGATTTATACACCGGTGCGTTTTTATCTTCCGTCAGAGAAGGGCCTTCCTGTACTTGGGGTTGTCATGCTCCATATTCGAGATGATATTTATCACAGCCTCTCGCGCTTACCGCTACAGTGCACGGTGTTTTCTGTTGCCACAGCAATAACTCGTTTTGCCTTTTCCATCTGTACCGTTTACATTTCGCCTTCATCTATCTTCGCCAGTGCCGAAATTATAAATCTGGTGTCGCTTTTCACAAGCCTAAGTTTTGTGGCATATTTTAATCTCACTACCCACGTTTTGTTTGGATTGCAGCTTTTTTGATGTCGGAAATGTCTTGCGCATTTCTTCGCCCAGATGCACCTTTGTGTTTTAAACATCGGCGATTCCAGATTCCTTCCGTTTCCTCTGGCTCTCTCAAATTTAGATTTATTGACTTGCTTTGTACAGCCAACACATCGCTTTTTTTGGAACGTAGTCTGATACCTACTCTATTGATAATTTTCCTTGCGTCATCTGTTTATTTTCCCACCACATTCCACCTTATGTGTACCACCGTGGCAAATTAAGAAGGCGAATTGGGTTCATTATTCTAGCCTAGCCGTTTTCGAGGATCGTCTTTTCGAAGACGTTGACCACATGTTGCACACCTCACCTCTATCATCATTTCCACTGACGAACTTCTATCTCCCGGATGTCTTCAAAACCAAGACCTTTTCCGGTCCCATAGTACTCGATGTATACGGGGCGAATGTTTGTGCACGCAGAGCCATACTTTTGTTTTTTCTGTTACACTGAAAATTTAAAAATCTGTTCAACAATAAGCAAATACACGTCAGGGCCCTAACGCATCATTTACATTAGTAAAACGGTCTCCTGAAACCTGATTCTGGATTCTTTTAAACGTTTCACACCTTCGCACGCGGTATCGTATATGTTTCGTCATGTAGCAGCCAAAGTGAGAGACTACAGTCCCTAACATCGTTGATTCGATTCACGTTGCTCACACCCTGGGTAATGCATTTGTGAACACATCTAGCTCATCTAATTACCAAACGGACCTTCGCTATATTAAGAACCAAGTTGAATCTGATATACTAACTAAACATATTTTAATCGCGACAGTTTGAACAAGTTTCTCGCAATGCTGGAACTCGAGCGGCCCTCTGTTCCTCTAGGCACTCTGCTCCTGAGTCGGTTGTTGATCATATTTTAATACTGCAGTACCTCTCTTCCGAGGGCAAAATCTTAATCTTTGAGGTCTATAATGCTACTCAGCTAAAGTTTAATTTTCCAATAGTTTAGCACAAGGCCACAATCGTTCCAATATTAAACCCCGGTGGGTACGGGTTTGGCGTACCCGGGGTCCCGAGCCACTCGCCACCATATCACCCCCTCCACCCTCATTGAGTGTGCCACGAGTTTCCATTACTTCTTCGTTGTTAGTTAATAATCCTCTTCCTCTTCTAGGTTTATTCTGATTCTTAGTTTTTACGATCTTAGGTTTATTAACTCACCTGCAGGGATCTTTTCCGTCTCCATGGTTCCTTCCCACGATTTCAGCGCGGCTTCCGACATGTTTGCTCTACGGGGGTCTCAGCGCAAAGGTCGGGCGGACCCCTTGCACTGCCCCTGTGTGTAACCTTAGGTGCGGTGCCCGTCCACGCCGTTGTGTACACCCACGTAGCTCTCTATGGGCCCGGCCTGTGTTAATTCTCCGACGACCGAGGGTCGCTGGATTAGTATCACGGGCCGAACGTGTTACCGCTGACGGAACCCCGGTGTACTCAACCACCAGCCCCCCGAATCCGTGTCGGCACCTTGATCGCAGCGTGGCCTAGAGTGGGGAGCCATGGGCGGTTATTCCCGTGGTAGGGGCATAAACCCGGGGTGTGTGCGCTGAATGTCTTACATATATGGACCAGCAGTGGAGATTGGGGGTAGACCTTCTAAAGTACGCCTTGCGATCGGTCTTGGGAGGGTTTCCATGACGGCACAGACCGTAAAGGTATGGTGTCTTTTTTTCTTTAACCCCCGGATGGAAGGCTGACGGTTTCGGATGGGGGTCCATTCATCATGTATCCGCACAAAACCCTTTACTGATTCTTTTTCGGTTGTGACTTTGCCTAGTGATGGTAAAACGTTTAAGGATCTTAACCTATTTTACATCAAGCGTGAGGTGGATAGAATCTGTGGCCAGATAAAGAACGCGACGCGACTTCGAGACGGTACGTTATTCATCGAGACGAACAATGCGGAGCAGTCCCAGAAACTGTTGAAAGCGAGTTTGTTGGGCTCCTATCCCATCCGAGTAGTCCCACACAAGCCTTTAAACTCCATTAGGGGGATTGTCACCACCTCCAGTCTAGACAATTTTTTCAACGAGGAAATAGTCACTTGCCTCTCTGATCAAAGTGTATGTCAGGCGTACTGGTTATCTCGCAAGCAGGACGATCAAGAATACCCGTTACGCACCGTGTTTCTCACCTTCCTGAAGCATGGCGGCACTTTGCGCAAATTCAACCTCCAACCACCGCTGGTTATGCTTCCGCCGTTCCGCCGCTCTCCTGTTAATACTGTTGGCTTACCATGCGCGCCCGTTTTCATGCTTTGGCATAAACCGAGTGACCAGTGAGTACCTCTCCATTTCCTCCAGTTGACCCAGAGCAACAGTCCCTGTCTTCAGCGGTGTCGCTACCAGCCTCCAAGCCATCCACCAGTACCCGCACAACAGCGTCATCAGCTGAGGATGTTACTTCGCGACCTCAACATAGATCGAGTAGTCGCACTTTCTCTGTAGAGTCCCGGTCCCGCTCCACGAGCCGCAGGGGCTCTTCCGGTTCCCGGATATCGGAGGGATCACCAGAGGATGCGCATTTTAGTGTAGTCGGTCCGAAATTTGTCAAGGAGAAGAAGAAACGTAAGCGAGCCCCTTGACCTTTTCTTGCAATGGAAATACTCCAGTGGAACCTTTAATAGGTTCCGGGCACTCCTTCCGGACATACAGTGTTTAGCTTCCCAACGATCTCCCTCAATCGTCTATCTTCAGGAAACCCATTTGAACGCTACTCACGCTTTGCATCTTCGAGGCTTTTCGTGCTTTAGGCATGACTCTGTTGTTGAACCGCGCGACAGCGTTTGGGTTGTTATTTTCGTGGCGCATAATATTTGTGCTACTAACATACCGCTGAGCACAACACTGTCGGCTGTGGCTGTGCGTGTCGAATTTCAGGGTATCTCTTTCTGCGTGCGCAACGTCTATCTACCACCGCTCAGTGTCGTTCAAACGCACGAACCTCGGGCAGTTTTTGCACAAATTCACCCACCACTACTTTTCATTGGTAATTTGAATGCCAGACATTCTCTCTGGTGTTCCGACACCGACTATGCTCGTGTCTGCCTTATAGAAGAAGTTTGCGATACGTCCTACTTATGTTTGTTAAATACTAGTGCCCCTATTTTATTATCCTCTGCCTATGGCAACAATTAACCTAGGATCTTTCTTTCTGCAGCCCGACATTACTTGCCCTGATTGGTTGGTCGTTGCTTTTGGAACTTTTTGGCAGTGATCATTATCCCATTTCCATTCGCTTATCCGGCCACCATCCTCTGCGCTCAATACATCCTCCCTGGATTATATCCAAGGCTGAGGAAGAGGTTTCGTTCCCACATTCATCTAGCTGACAGGGGTTTTGCCACCATAGATGAAATGATGGAGTAATTTACTCGCCCTGTCTTACTCGCAGAGGATTTGAGCATTCCTCCAGATTCCTGCGCCCCACGTCACGTTCCTCTCCCTTGGTGGACATCGGAATGCCGTTTGGCTCTCAAAGCGCGAAGGCGTGCCGTGAGTGTCTTTCAGTTACATCCTACTGAGGAGAATTTCGTTGCTTTTAAACATTCTCGGACTAAGGCACGTCTTGTGCTTCGCAACGCCAAACGCAATTATTGGGAACCTTATGTCTCTTCCCTTTCCCGTTGTAGTCCTTCAAATTCAGTATGAACTGCAGTTCGGCGTATGCATGGATGGTGTCACGGGGCGAACATTCCCGGTTCTACCGTAAGCGGCACTATCTATACCAGCGAACCGGATATAGCCGAAGCAATTGCCAGCTCCTAGGCTACTTTCAGCCAAATGGCTAGTTATGATAGCTCCTTTTTGTCCATCAAAGCCTCTGCGAAGCGGTTGGTCCTTGATTTTAACAGTGACTGTAGTAAATCGTACAACGCATGTTTTAACGTTGCTGAGCTGGCCCATTCTGTCTGTCGCCAAGGATTCTTCCTCTGGTGCCGATGACATTCAACGACAAATGCCCCTTCATTTTCCGCCTGAGGCGATTGCATACTTACTTGGGATATACATCTGCATCTCAAGCCAGCAGGAATTCCCGTCCTTGTGTTGGGCGGATATTGTCATTCCTATCCCTCGGCCCGGTTAAGACCTGTTGCTTCCCTCTAGGTCCCGACCTATTTTTGTGACGACTTTCGTGTGTAAGACGTTTGAACGCATGATTAACGTTCGGTTATTGTGGTGGTTCGAGAGGAATAACCTCCTCTGCAATTTTCAATGTTAATTTCGTCGTCATCACTCCAGTGTCGACAACCTGACAACCTCGAGCATATTGGGACGGCGATCGCACCTCGATGTTGCAGTTGTACCGCTCCTTGGTTCCGGCCAAACTGGATTATGACAGTTTTTTACGACGCTGCGTCCGCGACTAAACGCCGCCTCTTAGACGCTGTTCATCATGCTGGTATCCGTTTTGCTATTGCGGTTTCCGCACTAGACGTGTCGAATGTCTATTCGCTGATTCTGGCAAACTCCCATTGTCTATTAGACGTTTGTTTTCACTCTCTTCCTATGATGCAAGGTTGAGGGTTCATCCAGGTCACCCTTGTTTTAACTCTGTTCTACATTTGGCTCTCGCTCTTCGTTATCTGTGGAATAGTACTACCTCTCGCGCCAGCGATATCCGGTTTCACGACCTTCTCTTTTCACCTGACCTCCGACTGTCTCCTTTGGAGCGGTTCTCTTTCGGACGTTGTCCTCCGTGACAACTCCTGCATGCCCGGTTTAAACTAGCAATTTCGCACACTGCGGGGAGTCCTCTACCCCACTATCGGTGTTTCGATGGCTTTTCACCGAGCTTCAGGGCAGTTACCCGAACTACAGCCTGGTGTTTACTGATGCTTCCCAGGTGCTTTGTGCTACTAGTTGCAGTTACCTTCTTAACGGTGCGACTCACTGTTATCGCCTCTTGGACGTCAGTTACGTTTTAACCGCCGAGCTCTCTACCATCTTTTATTTTCTGTATTTTATCTGCAGTTTAGATCCAGCGTGTTTTTCTATCTGCTCTGACTCCTTGAGCGCCGTTCAAGCCTTGCAACACCTTCTCGGCTACCCCACCCTTGTCGTGAAAATTCAGAAGCCCGTCTCCTAGTTGCTTTGTCGCGGATACCAATTAGTTTTTACATGGACCCCCGGCCATGTAGGTATTGGCGGTATGAGGAAGCAGATGCGGCTGCAAAGTCCGCCTGCCATTTGTCGGGGTTTTCCACAGCGACTGTGCCTTACAGAGATTTCCAGCGGTGTTTCCGGCGTAATATATTTGTGCCTGGCAGATGTCATGGGAGGCGTTGAGTAGCACCCAACTGCTGAGTATTAGCGAAACCGTCAAAACTTGGCCCACTTTTTGCAGGGAATCACGGCGACTTGAACTTATTCTGACTCGTCTACGCCTGTATCATATCCACGCCACACATGGACACCTATTGCAAGCTGAACCAACCTCTGTTTGTCCGACATGCGACGTGCGCCTCTCCCTTTCCCATATTTTACTTGATTGTCCGCAATACGCTCGTGAACACCGGTTCTTTGCCCTATGTTCATCTCTGCGTTTTGTTTTAGGTTGACGATCCCATAGCTGTCGATAAGGCACTTCGATTTGTTTTAGCTATTGGATCTCATACGCAGGTGTAAGTTGTATTTATACTTTCTATCTTCTGTTTTTAAACTTCTCGGCCTGTACCTGTATAGAATTTTAACTCTTTAATACATGACTTCTAGGTTTTATGGTTTTAAGTTTTGACCTCGGGCCCTAAAGAAGCACTTGTCGACGGGCCCTTAAACCCCAGTCACTCACTCACTCACTCACTTGTCATCTACCTTCCCCCTCGGGGCTCACCTTATGTGAGTACGGGTTTGGCGTACCCGGGGTGCCCGAGCCAATCATCGCCATCAGCATCCCTCCACCCTAGTCCGGTCGAGGTGTGTTCGTCCTCGTGACCGGAGGACTCAAGGTAGGCTCTCGTACGTTCTTTACATTTCGTTCCATGCCGTCCCTCGCCATCGTTTCCTTTTTGTCTTGTCTCTTTCCGAACATTTCGCATCACGACCATTCATTCACACATTTCTTTTACCTCCTCGCCGGCCTACCTTGCGTGCGAAACGCCCTTTTTATTTATTTTACCCTTTTCTTTTAATCCTCCGTAGACACAACCTGACGGATACCCGCGCACTGGGTGCGCTGATGGGTGAGTGGGTAATAGCGTCATCCCCGCCTCCCGGGGTCGTCATGTAGGGTATGTGTTCGTATCCGCTGTTTAAATGCAGTCCACGCGGGGAGCCATTGCATGAGCTGCTGACTTCCGACGTCCATTGTGTCCTTCTAGTCTACGTTCTGGGAGGTTTGAAGCTGGGGTGAGTCTGGTATAGATAGGCCACTCACCCAAGCCGGGTAGTGCCCGCGAAGCCAGGGCCCCGAGTTCGGAAACGGTTGCAATGTTGGAGGATTTATATCGCTATGGAGCCCTATTTCTCCATCATTAATAACAAGCGCCGAAAAGTCTATGTAACAGAAGTAGCACCACCGACAACTGGTTGTTACTTGGTCATTCACTAACAGGAGAATCTCAAACATTTCAGTAGCCGAACCCTTTTATTATTCAGGACATTAATGCTATTGCTGGTGCGGTTCAGTCCTTCACTCGTCTACGGAATGTTTCCTTATTAGTAAAAACAAAGTCCGATCAGCAAAGTAAAACCTTGTTGCGCGCTACGCTTCTCCACGGTAATCCGCAACTTGAATTCCTGTAGAAGCATCGTTGCCACCCATAGCCTCGGACGATATGCTCGTAGACTATCTTTCAGAACAAAAGGTGACAGCAGTGCATCCAGTGCAGGCCAAACTCCAAGGCGTATTGGTACCCACTCGTACTCTGTTTATAACATTTGAGGGCGTCGATCTGCCCACGAGCATTTCAGAGGGGTACGAACGTATTGCGTTGAGGACTTATATTCCTAGACCTCTGCGTTGTTTTAAATGCCAACGTTTTGGGCATACGCAAGTCTCATGTAAGACTGCCGTTACCATCTGTGCGTCATGTAGCCAGCCCCAACACGAAGGTACCTATTCATCAGACCCCGTCTCCGTTAATTGCAAAGGGTCTCATTCTGCGTCATTTGCCGACTGTCCCCGGTCCTTGGACGAGAAGGCGATTCAGGAGATCTGCGTAAAGGAGAAACTCTCCTTCGCTGAAGCCCGGAAGTGTTACCATGCGCGCCAACCTTCGCTCCTGCGATCTGGTACATTTACTTCTGTTGTTGTCCCGCCAGTACCCCGAAAGAATGCCGAAACACAGACCTGGACCATGACTGTATTAACCACCACTACCATACGACCGTCCGTTTCTAGCACGTATATCAAGCCATCTAAAGCTGGTCCAAACGTTCTGAAGTCTTAGTCCACCGAAAGTAAGCAGAGCCAGAAACTTCGTAGGGAAGATTTTCTGAAAGACCCTCCGCGTGTACGCGGTAAGAAAAGTTCACCTTCTCCTCCTCGCAGGTCGCAGTCCCAGGATGCTCCTGGGACAAGCCGCGCTCAGCGGCATCCCTCACCCATTGCCACCCAGAACCGATTCTCGGCGCTTGAATCCGTTTCTGGCTCTGAGCGCGTGGGCCCTTCCTTCGAGGAGGCCATGGAGTCTGACCAACTCCGTACTAAAACCGGAACCCAAATTTAAACAGAAGATAATTTTGAGCCGCCGTTCTAACTAGACAGCTTATACCTTTTATTCAGGGCTATACTGACCTGGAATTTACGTGGTGTACGATCGCATAGGGCGGAACTACAACTTTTATTGCTTTCCCATTCACCTATGGTCGTGTGTTTGCAGGAGACTAAGCTTCGACCTCACGTCCTTTTGATCTCCGAGGGTATACTCCGGTTAGCTACGATCTTGAACCGGATGTGGGTACTCCTGCTCATGGAGGGGTGTCAGGTTATTAGTGCGTAACGACGTTCATTTTCAAACTCTAACTCTTACGTCCGACTTGCAAGCTGTTGCCATTAGGCTTCAATTACCCGGCTTTTTCTTTTCTGTTTGCTGCGTGTATTGGGCTCCATCGCCCCCTCCCTCACGTGGACATTTGAGATCACCTGTCCGCTCTCCCAACACCATTTCTTCTGTTGGGAGATTTTAATGTTCATCCCCCAGTGGGGTTCGCCAAGGGCTTGTGCTAGGGAAACTCTTCTTTCCGACATTTGTTATCATTTCAGCCTCTCTATTCTCAATACGGGTGAGCCAAATTTTCTTTCTAATTCTTCTGGTACATTCTATCACTTGGACCTTGCCGTTTGCTCCATCCATGTTGCTTGTTGTCTGCAGTGGAACGTCGTCGCTCAAACCTAGTCAACAATCATTACCCTTGCATCATTTCTCTTCTGTCTCACCACGTCCAGCATTCCAGAGCACCTATCTGGCAATTCAGGAAAACCGACAAAAGACTATATTCCAGCCTCGTGTCTTTTGCGGACAAGCCCTTCACTGATGTTAACCAAATGGTGCAGCACCTTACCTCTACGATGCTATCTGCCGCCGATGCACATTTCCCTGTTTGCCCTCTACCCTGGGCGTCTTCCTGTTCCGTGGTTCAATGAGGGACACCATCGGGACAGCGTTCGTGCCCGTAGAACTACGCTTAGTGTATTTCGTCTACACCCTACACTTGATAATTTGGTTACTTTTAAACAATCGCACGCCAGGGTCCGTAGCATTATTCGGGATAGCAAGAAGGCGTCTTGGGCCTGTTTTGTCGAGTCTCTTAATCGCTTCACGTCTTCCTCTTTTGTTTGGGATAAACTCTGTAGCTTCTCCGGTAAAGTGTCGCATTGTACTGTGTCTGGCCTTCAGGTTTCCAATGCCACCATAATGGATCCGGCTGTCATTGCTAACACTCTGGATGCTACCTTTGAGGCACTTTCCAGTTCTGCCCATTATACCGCCGGCCTTCGCACTCTCAAAGACCGGCTGGTTTCCGCGACCTATAATTTTCGGTCTGCTAATAAGCAACGTTATAATTAACTTTTCACAATGAGGGAGTTGGAGCATTCTCCTCATTGCTGTAGGCACTCCACTCCTGAGCCGGACGGCATTCATATGCTGATGTTACGGAACCCCTCAGCCGACAGTAAACTCTTTCTTTTACAGGTCTATAACCGTATTTGGCAAGACGGCTTTTCTACTTTCGTTTGACAGGAAGCCACCATTGTCCCTATACTTAAGCCTGGGAAGTATCACCAACTACCTTTCAGCTACAGCCTTATCTCCCTCACCAGTTGCCTTTGCAAGGTGATGGAGCGCATTATCAACGGGCGGTTGACATGGTGACTTGAGTCTTAGAAACTTCTGGCGAACGCTCAGTGCGGATTTCGTCGCCATCGCTCTACCGTCGACCATCTGGTGTCTCTGTCGACGAATATTGTGAATGAATTTCTGATAAGGTGTCAAACATTGGCTGTGTTTTTGACCTGGAGAAAGCTTATGTCAGTTGATGGAGGGGCGGAATTGTACGTACACTCTATGCATGGAATTTCCGCGGTCGTCTTCTTTTATTCCTTAGGGGGTTTATGAGGGATCGCGTATTTCGTGAACCTGTGGGCTCGGTTTCATCTAGTAGTTTCATTCAAGAGAACGGTGTACCGCAGGGCTCTCTACTCACTGTCACAACTTTGTGATTCTATCAACGCATTGTAGATTATATTCTACCTGGTATTTCATCGTCCATTTTCGTTGACGATTTTGCCATTTATTGCAGTTTACGGCTCATACGGCGTCTCCAGAACTGTATCGTCCGTCTGTACGCCTGGATTAACGGCAAAGGCTTTAAGTTCTCTGTAGAAAAATCTGTCTGCATCAGTTTTTGGCGCCGGAAAGCTTTCTCTCCGCTCTCTCTCTCCATCTTGGGCCGGGGATAAATTCGTTTGCAGACGAGGTGAAAATTTTGGCGTTGATCTTTGATAGAAAAGTGAGCTGGACTTCGCACATTTCCTTTTTAAAAGCAAAGTGTGACCGTTCTCTTAATGTTTTACGTGTTTTAAGTGGCACATCCTGGGGAGCTGATCGGACCATCCTTCTACGTCTATATCGCGCTTTGGTCCGATCCAAGCTTGATTACGGGTGCACTGTATATTCGTCGGCACATCCGTCTGTGTTACATCGATTGAATGCCATTCACAATCGTGGCATAACAGTCGCTACAGGGGTCTTTCCATCCTGCCCTGTACCTAGTCTATATGCTGAAGCTGCAGAGCCTCCGCTGTCCTTCAGGCGTGAGATGCTTTTGTGTAGCTATGCCTGTCGACTCTTAACTTGCCTGACCACCCGTCCTTCGAGCTATTTTTCGAGGATTTACTTGATCGGCAATATTTAGTTAGCTCCTCTGCATTGCTTCCTCCAGGGGATCGATTTTGACAGCTTCTTTGGCATTTGGACGTTACACCAGCGCCGGCCCTTCCCAGGGGGAACCACGGTTTCCTCCTTGGTTGCGCGCAGTGGCCCGCTGTCACCTTGGGTTAAGGTCGATGCCGAAGAATGAGACCCCATTTTTCAGTCTTTAGATCCGCCTTTTTAGAGCTTCAGGCACTGTTCAGGAATGTCATGTTATATATAATGATGGGTCTCAGACTGATGTTTGTGTAGGGTGTGCGTTTGTTTTTGGTCAAAGTAGTTTTACCTTTCGTTTACCCAGGCAATGTTCGATTTTTACCGCGGAAAGTTTTAGTATTTATCAATCCGTTTTATGCATTCAGCGGCAAACCTTGCGGCACTGTGTTGTTTGTACGGACTCTCTGAGTTCCCTTCAAAGTATTAACGTGCTGTACAATTAGCACCCCCTCGTACAGCGCATACATCACCTGCTCCACTCGCGTGGTGTCTCTGGCATCAGCGTCTCCTTCATGTGGTTTCCAGGTCATGTGGGTATTTCAGGGAACAAATCTGCGGACACCGCTGTAAAATAGGCAATTTTGTCACCCAGATATTTTACCTTTGTTGTTTCCTCGTCAGATTTGTATGTTATTTTACGTCGCGATGTCCTCTCACTTTGGCGCGATGAGTGGATGGCCCTCCAGGGAACAAGTTGCGGGAGTTTAAACCTCTCCAGTTAGTCTGGGGTACCTCTTCTTGTTTTTCTCTTCGGGAAGAGGTACTTTTAGCTCGTTACCGAATCGGACATTGCCATTTTAGTCATAGCTTTCTGCTCAGTGGTGACCCTGTGTCACTCTGTGAGCAGTGTGATGCGCCCTTTACTGTGCGTCACATTTTAACATAGTGTCAAGTTTTAGCTCCATTGCGCGTTCGTGTGGGTCTGCCTGTTAGCATGGCCAACATTTTGGCAGATGGCGTGCGTGCTGTAGAATGTGTTTTACGTTTTATTATTGACAGTGGTTTTAATCGACGCATTTGATGTGCTAGCGCCTTTTCGACTTGTGATTTTATATAGTCTGTTTTAATGGGGGCTCTTCCCCTTCGGCAGACATATGGCGCTAATGTCCCTTGCGTTCTACAGTTCTTGACACGTCGTATTACTCTGTTGTATTATTTACCATTGTATTAGTGTGGTGTAATTTAGAATCAATGTCTTGTTTTTAGTGCTTTGGACTCAGCAGGTTTGTGTCTCGTATTTTAGTTTGATTTCAAATTTTATACTTTGTAAGGGCGCTGATGACCTTTGATGTTTAGCGCGCTTAACCCCATCCCAACATCATCATCATCACCTACATTCCAGTTACGTCTGATCTCCCTCGACAATTCCATTTGCAACGCGATGGGATGTTAACTTCTGGTGTCGGAAAGCATTCCCTTCCGTTTCTCTATATCCCGTCCAGATATTCTTCCTTAGGCAGACGAAGCGAAGTTTTTAGGATTGATTTTCTATGGAATGCTTGGCTGAAGTTATGCTATATCTTTGTTAAAACCAGAGTGTGAACGTTCTCTTAATCCTTTACGCGCTGTAAGTGGCGGATTATGCCTGAATTGTGAAAAGTTCTTTTTAATACTGTATAAATCGCTGAACCGATCGAAACCTGTTTATGTGTACATTATATGCTCCTCTGCAGCGACCTTACGGTGAAGTGTTAAAGAATTGACGGGGAGTAGGCTATGCTTCTACTCATGGCCATTCATTTCGCTTTTTACGAACGTCTTCGACTTTTAGATCTGATATGTACAGTATTTACCAAGATCTTTAGCATATTCAGTGGCAAGACCTACAAAAGTGCGTTTTTACACACTTCCTCTGAGTGCACTCCACTGGTTTCGGTCGCTGTACAATTACCATTCTCTTATGAGCCGCATCCAAGATTGCCTTCACTCGTTCGTTGGCGCTGACATTAGCGGTTCCTCGTTTTGCACCTAGATACATCGGCCTACCAGGCAATATCTATGTTGCTGCTAATGCTAAGGCTCCAATTATAAGAAGGTTAGATGGTCAATATCTGCTTTTGAGCCCTATAAATGCGGTGGTGAGATTGGAGTTTTGTAGATTCTTTTGCAGGAGGGTCGGAGCTTCTATCCCACCATCTCCTGAGAATTTTCAGGTCCTGCCTAGCCATGAGGGATGTTTTTCGTTTCTGGCTGCTGGTACCCGTGGTGTTTATGCTTATCCTTGTTAGACATTCATATTGTAGGTCTATAGTTCCCATGCTCGCAGGTTTAAACCTGGCAAAGTCCGATGGATTTTTTGGGGGGAAAATCCTTTGCATGGCTTACTTCGGAAGGAAAGTAAATTCAGTGGTCCCTTGTCGTAGATTTACGACACATAAAACAACCTCCAGCCTGATAAAGAGGCCTTTGACCAAGCTTTTCGGTGTTTCACGCCTAATATAGAATGGGATGCTAAGGACCACAGTAGTTAGAGAGCGTCAGTGGTATAGATATAGCAGTACAGAAACAAGAGAATTACTGACTCATTGTTGTTCCTATACGGGAACAATAGCATTTATGAGTCATTGTTCCTTCCCGAACAATAGAAATAATCACCCATTGTTCCTTTCACACCTCCCCACCTACCTCATTACTTTGTGTTACTCCGACATGCAGACAATTCCAGAACAATGTAATTAATGACCCATTGTTCCTTCCACATCTCCCGCCCCTCCCCTCCTTTGTGTTACTCCAGCATGCCGACAACATTGTTCGTTTCACACCTCTCCCCTCTCCCTCCGTTTGGTTACACCGACATTCCGACAAAGTAGCTGTCACGTAGCTGTCAAATTTCATTGACACACGATCTCGCAATGGAGCTAAAACCTGACACTCAGCTAAAACAAGACGTACCGTTAAAGGCGCCGGACACTGTACACAGAGTGGTGCGGGATCACCACAAAGCAAGTTTCTATGACTAAAAATCCAATGTTCGATACGAGGGCGTGTTAAAATTACCTCTTCCCGACGAGAAGCACGAGAATAGGTGGCCCAGACAACCGGGAGAGGTTTAACCTTCCGAAAGTTATTCCCCCTAATCTCCGCCCACTCATAGCGCCAACGCGAGAGGGTACAACGACGTAAAATCACATAAAAATCAGTGGACGGAACAATAGATGTAAAACATCTGGGCGATAAAGTTGCCACTCTAGCAGCGGCATCAGCGGACTCGTTGCCAGAGACGCCCACATGACTCGGTATCCACACAAAGGAGACGTTCGTGCCAGAAACACCGAGCGAGTGAAGGAGATCATGTATGCGCTGTACAAGTGGGTGGTAATTGTACACTGTGTTAATACCCTGAAGAGCGTTCATAGAGTCTGCGCAAAGAACACAGCGTCGTAACTCGTGCCGCTGGATGTATAAAAGTGATTGAAAAATACTACAAATTTCGGCGGTAAAAATCGAATTTTGCCCCGTAAACCAAAGGTAAAACTATGTTGACCAAAAACAAAGACAAATCCCACTCCAACATCAGTCTTAGAGCCATCAGTATATAAAAAATTAAAGTTGCCGATTTGCGCCTGAAGTTCTAAAAACGCTGATCTAAGAACTGAAGAAGGGTTCTCATTCTTCGGCGTCGACGTTAACCCAAGGTGACAGTGGGCCTCAGCGCGCAATCAAGGAGGAAAACGCGTTTCACCCTGGGAAGTGCCGGCGCTGGCGTAACGTCCAAATGCCGAAGAATCTGTCGAAATCGAACCCCTGGAGGACGCAATGCAGAGGACCGAACTAAATAATGCCGATCAAGCGAATTCTAGAAAAATAAATCGAAGGACGGGTGGTAGGGAAAGCCTGAGAGTTGACATACATAGCTGCAAAAAGGCATCTCACGTCTGAAGGACAGCGGAGGTTCTGCAGCTTCAGCATAAAGACTGGGTACAGCGCTGGGTGGAAAGCCCCTTGTAGCGACTCTTATGCCACGATGGTGAATGGCATCCAGGCGACGTAACATCGACGGACGCGTCGATGTATAGACAATGCACCCGTAATTAAGCTTGGATCGGAAAAAAGAGCGGTGAAAACGCAGAAGGACGGTCTAATCAGCTCCCCAGCATGTGCCACTTAAAACACGTAAAAGAGTGAGAGAACGGGCACACTTTGATTTTAAAAAGAAATGTGCGAAATGCAGCTCAGCTTTCGATTAAAGATCAAACCCAAGGATTTCACCTTGTCTGCAAATGGAAGAGCCTCCGACCCAAGATGGAAAGAGGGCAAAGGAAAAGCTTTCCGGTGCCAGAACTTGACAGAGACGGATTTCTCGGCGGAGAAAGTAAAGCCGTTGGCGTTACTCCAGGAGTAGAGACGGTCGATACAGCTCTGGAGACAACGTTCGAGCAGACAGGTTCGCCGTGAACTAAATAATGGCAAAATCGTCAACGAAAAGGAACGATGATATACCAGGGGAACACACCCAACAATCGGGTTGATAGCAATCGCAAAAAGTGTAACACTGTGTACAGAGCCCTGAGGTACTCCGCTCTGATGAATAAAATGACTAGATAAAACCGAGCCCACACGTACACGAAAGACGTGATCCGTCATAAACTCCCGGAGAAATATGAGAAGACGATCGTGTATATCCCATGCGTGAAGTGTACGTAAATTGCCGCCCCTCCAACAAGTGTCATAAGCTTTCTCCAGGTCAAAAACACAGCCACTGTTTGACACTTTCTCAGAAATCCATTCATAATATACGTCGACAGAGTCACCAGATGGTCGACGGTAGAGCGATGGCGTCGAAACCCGCACTGAGCGTTCGCCAGAAGGTTCTGAGACTCAAGCCACCACGTCAGCCGCCCGTTGATCATGCACTCCCTTACCTTGCAAACGCAACTAGTGTGGGAGATAGGGTGGTAGCTGGAAGGTATTTGTCGATCCTTCCCAGGCTTAAATATAGGGACGATGGTGGCATTGCGCCAAACTGAAGGAAAAACGACGTCTTGCCAAGCACGGCTATAGACCTGCAAGAGAAAGAGTTTACTGTAGGCTGAAAGGTCCTTTAACATCACGATATGAATGCCGTCCGGCTCAGGAGCGGAGTGTCTAAAGATATGGATGGCGTGCTCCAGCTACCTCATTGCAAAAAATTCATTATAACACTCCTGAATAGGAGACCGAAAATTATATTTCTCGGAATCCAGCCGGTCTTTGGGACTGCGGAAGCCTGCGGAATAATGGTCAGAACTGGAAACCTCCTCAAAGGCAGCACTCATAGTGTCGCAGCCGGATCCACTATGGTAGCATTGGAAACCTGAAGGCCAGAAACAGTACAATGCGACACTCTGCCGGAAAAGCGACGAAGTTTATCCCAAACAACAGAGGAATGCGTGAAGCGATTAAAAGACTCGACAAAACGAGTCCAGGATACCTTTCTTCTATCGTGAATAATGCGACGAGCCCTGGCGCAGGATTGTTTGAGCGTAACCAAATTATCAAGTGTAGGATATCGCCCAAAACCCTAAACGTAGTTCTACGGGTACGAACGGCGTCCTCAAGTCCTCGATCCACTACGATACAAGAATACGCTGAGTGTGGGAGGACGAACGGGGAGTTGGGCGTTCGGCGGCAGATAGCATCGTAGAGGTAAGGTGCTGCACCATTTGGTTAACGTCAGTGAAGCATTTGGTCCTCAAAACACACGAGGCTGGAATACAATCTGCAGTCGGCTTTTCTGAATATCCAGGTAGGTTCTCTGGAATGCTGCACGTGGTGAGACAGGAGAGACGCGATGCAGGGATAATGATCGCTGGAGTATGTGGCAGCGACGACGTTCCACTGCAGACGATAAGTATGCTGGATGGAGCAAACGGCAAGGTCCAGGTGAGTGAATGTACCAGAAGAATCAGAAAGAAACGTAGGCTCACCTGTATTGAGGACGGAGGGGTTGAACTGAGCAAAAATGTCGAAAAGAAGTGTTCCCCTTGCACAACTCCTAGGCGCACCCCACAGGGGGTGATGGGCATTAAAATCTCCGAAAAGAAGAAATGGTGTTGGGAGAGCGGAGATCTCGAATGTCCGCGATGGCGAGGGAGACGATGGAGGTGAATAGACGGAGCAAAGAGAAATCCGGGTAATTGAAGCCGAACGGCAACAGCTTGACAGTCAGACGTACGTTTGAGAGTCTGAAAATGAACGTCGTTACGGACTAGTAGCATGACACCTTCATGAGCAGCAGAACCATCATCCGGTGCAATATCGTAGCGAACCGGAGTATACCCTTGCAGATCAATAGGATCGTGAGTGCGAAGCTTGGTGTTCTGTCAACACACGAACATAGGTGAATGGGAACGCAATAAAAGTTGCAGTTCCGCCCTCTGCGATCGTACGCCACGTAAATTCCAGGTCAGCATAGGCATGAACAAAAGGAATTAACTGTCTACTTAGAAGGGCGGCTTAAATTAACCTTCTGCTTAGCCTTGTGGCTCGGGCTTTTTGATGGACTTAGTCAGACTCCATAGGTTCCTCGAAGGGAGGGCCTACGCGCTCAATGCCAGAAACCGATTCAAGCGCCGAAAATCAGTTCTGGGTGGCAATGGGCGAATGGTTTGCCGTTGAGCGCGACTTGTCCGAGGAGCATCCTGGGACTGCGACCTTCGAGGAGGAGAAGGTGAACTTTTCTTACCGCGCGCACGCGTAGGGTCTTTAAGAAAATCGTCCCTACGAAGGTTCTGCTTTGATTTCTTTTCAGCGCTTTCTGACATCATAACCTTGGGACAAGCTTTAAATGGCTTGATAACTGTAGCCGAAATGGACGGCCGTATGGTAGTGGCGGTCAATACAGTCATGTTCCAGGTCGGAGTCTCGACATCCTTCCCTGGTACTGGCGAGATAACAACAGAACTGAATATACCTGATCGCAGGAGCGAAGGTTGACGCGCATGGAAACGCCTCCGGACTTCAGCAAAGGATAGTTCTCCTTTACCCAGATCTCCTGGATCGCCTTCTCGTCCAAGGACCGCGGACAGTCGGCAAATGACGCAGAATGAGACCCTTTGCAATTTACGCAGACGGGGGCTGATGAACAGGTACCATCGTGTGAGGGCTGGCTACAAGAGGCACAAATTGAAACGGCACTCTTGCAAGAGACTTGCGTATGCCCAAAACGTTGGCATTTAAAACAATCCAGAGGTCTAGGAATATAGGGCCTCATTGCAATTCGTTCGTACCATGCTGAAATACTCGCGGGCAAATCGACGCCATCGAAAGTGATAAACAGGGTACGAGTGGGTACAAACACTCCGTCGCGTTTAGCCTGCACTCGATGAACTGCCGTTACCTTTTAGTCGGAAAGATATTCCACCAGTTCTTCGTCGGACATATCGTTGAGGAATGGGTGGTTAGACGCCTCGACAGGAATTCAAGGGGCGGTGCTTCTCAACAGAGATGTGATAACCGTGGAGAGGCGTGGCGATCAACAAGGACTTACTTTTTGCATCGAACTTGCTTTGTACTAGCAATGAACCATTACGAAGGCAAGTGCAGGAATGAACCGGACCAGCAATTGAGACAATGACCTTCTGGATAATAAAAGGTTTCACCTTCTCAAAAGTTTGACCTTCGTCGGTTCGCGTAATGACTAAGTAACAGCCAAGTGTCCGTGGTGCTACTTCTGTTACAAAAACTTTTCGGCGCTTGTTTGAAATAATGGAGAAAGGTGGCTCCATAGCGAAAGAAATCCTCCACCATTGCAACCGTCTCCGACCTCGGGCTCTAACTTCCCGGGCGTTACCCCGGCTTGGGTGAGTGGCCTATCTATACCAGTCTCACCCCAGGGTCACACCTCCCAGAACATAGACAGAGGGACCCAATGGCCGTGGGAAGTCAGCAGCTCATGCAATGGCCCCCCGCGAGACTGTGTTTGAACATCGGATATGAACACGAACCCTACATGACGACCCTGGGTGGTGGGGATGACGCCATTACCCACTCACCCAGCTGCTTACCCAGTGCGCGGGTATCCGTCAGGCTGTGTCCACGGAGGATAAAAATAAATAAGATGGGAAAATAAACCAAAAGTGTGTGGGCGTTTCGTACGCAAGATAGGCCGACGAGGAGGAAAAAGAGATGTGTGAATGATTGTGGTGCGAAATGTTCGGAAAGAGGCTAGACAAGAAACAAATGCAAAGAACGCACGAGAGCCTACCTTGAGCCCCCCGGTCACGAGGACGAACCCACCTGGACCGAACAAGGGTGGAGGGATGATGATGGCGATGAGAGGCTCGGCACCCCCGGTATGCCAAACCCGTACTCACATAATGTGAGACCCTGAGTGTTTGATAATACGATATATTTCAAAGTTCTTGTTAACTATCGCCGAAGTTCATTAACAGCATTTTCCTCACTGCTTTCCTATAACTTTAGATGTCTTCAGCTTACTTATAATTTCTTTAATTTCCCTCGTATAATTGCTAATACCAGCCTCTCTCGAGCTTGCTTATAATTTCTTCAATCTCCCTCGTATGATTGCTAATATCAGCCTCTCAAGTAATCTCAAGATATTTACCAGTGTATTCGGATTTTCAAGCGTAGATATCACTGAGTTATTATCATATGGAAACGTCAAATTAGTATACACACGATTTTCACTGTATTCTAATTCCTCGCTCACAGGAGACTCAAGTTTAGGATAGAGAGTTGATTCAGTACAGGATCTTCCTCTATGCATCTTAAGTCTTGACAAAGAACGATTCTTTAAAATCCGACCACATATAGAGCGTTTAACGACTCGTTTTTCTCTGAGTGTAATGTATGAAATTTGAGTTTCTCACAGGTTGGTAGCATCGATTTTCTCCCGCAATGGCTCATGCTAAAACTCTAAAAGGAGATAAATGAATACGCGAATGCTAACGCTCGAAGAAATTGAAAGCGAATGAATGAATTAATAACGCGCAACTGTGTATATATCTTGAATGAAAGTGACGGAGGGGAATCTCGGCATATGCATAGCAGGGAAAAGGAGGCTCTCTGGAAACATTTGTCATCCAGGCAGCGATTTATCCCTGTGCCCGTAGACGTGTGGTTGCCATTCAGGTTGGTCGGCACAGGCTCCAAGTTCAAATCCTCAAAAGGTAGGTATCCCGCCCTTTGCCTTGCATGTCTTCTGGACCGTCCTAACCGCGTAACAAAAACGTAACCAGAAAACATAACAATACGTAAGAAAAGAAAACGGAGGCGGCGAGAAGGGGAAAATGATTCTCTCTAGAAACATTCGTCATCCGGACAGCGATTGGTCTCGGGGTCAGTAGACGTGAGGTTGCTATTCACGTTGGTCGGAACAGGCTCCAAGTTCAAATCTTTCAAAGGTAAGAACCCGCCCTTTGCCTGTCATTCTCCTGGACCGTCCTAAGCGTGTAAGGTGTTCGCATGAGACAATGTTTTGACACGCTTGCTTATGCCTTGTCGCGTGATAGGCAGAGGGCATGGCGCTACCTATTAAAGATTTGATCACCCAGTGCTGGTTGGTTGAGCATTTCTCCTCCCTCCATGTACACCGCTCGAATCTCTATGCTTCAATGACTTCCTTGGGAGTAATGGAGTGAGAAGTTGCAGAGGGATGGGTCGGACCAGGAGTCACGACAGACTAAGGGCGGGGTCCCTACCTTTTAAAAATGTGAACTTGGACCCTGTGCTGGCCGACCAGAAAATGGCAACCTCACGCCTACGGACCCGAGACCAATTGCTGTCTGGAGGACAAAAGTTTCCAAGAAGCATCCTTTTCCCCTGCTATGCATATACCGAGACTCCCCTCCGACACTCTCATTCGAGATATTCACATAGTTGTATGTTATTAAGCGGGGATCCTAACTTTTAAAGATTTGAACTTGGAGTTTGTTCTGACCAACCTGAATGGCAGCCTCACGTCTACGGACCCTGATACCAATCGGTGCCTGAATGACGAATGTTTCCAGAGAGCATCCTTTTTCCCCTGCTCGGTGCCTTCGTTTTCCCTTATTACGTATTATTACGTTTTCTGGTTGCGTTTGTTTACGTCGTGTTACGTTTTTGTTACGTGGTTAGGACGGTTCATGACACATGGTAGGCAGAGGGCGAGGTCCCTACCTTTTAAATATTTGAACTTCGAGCTTGTTCCGACCAATCTGAATGGCAACCTCACGTCTATCGACCCTGAGATCCTGAGACCCTGATGACGAAAGTTTCCAGAGGGCATCGTTTTCCCTGTTATGCATATGCCGAGACTCCCCTCCGAGACTTTCATTCGAGATATATACATAATTGTGTTATTAGTTAATTGATTCCCTTTATGCTGTCCTCACGCCCTCGGAATCTGAGACCGGTTCCTGGAGGATGAAGGTTTCTAGAGAGTATCCTTTCCCCTCTATGTACACACCGAGACTTCCATCCAACCCTCACGTTTTAAAGATTTGAACTTGGAGCCTGTGCAGGCCAACCAGAATGGAAATCTCTCGTCTACGGATCCTGAGATCAATCCTACTCTGGATGTCGAATGTTTTCAGAGAGCATCCTTTTCCCTGCTATGCATATGCCGAGACTCCCCTCCGACACTGTCATTCGAGATATATACATAGTTGTGTTATTAATTCATTCATTCCCTTTTATGCTGTCCTTACGCCTGCGCACCCTGAGACCGACTGCTGGAGGATGAAGGTTTCCAGAGATTATCCTTTCCCCTCTATGCAGACACCGAGACTTCCATCCAAACCTCACCTTTTAAAGATTTGAAGTTGGAGCCTGTGCAGGCCAATCAGAATGACAATCTCAGGTCTACGGACTCTGAGATCAATCATACACTGGAGGTCGAATGTTTTCAGAGAGCATCCTTTCTCCTGCTATGCATATGCCGAGACTCCCCTCCAACATTGTCATTCGAGATATATACATAGATGTGTGTTGTTAATTCATTCGCTTTTATGTTGCCCTCACGCCCCTCACCCAGACTTCCATCCGACCCTCTCATTAAATATATATGTATAGCTGTAGGTTATTAATTAATTCATTCGCTTCTAATTCCTTCACCGTTAGCACTACGCATTCATTTAATTCCTTTTAGGTTTTTGGCATGAGATAATGGGCAGGGATTCGATACAGCCTGCTTATGAGGTGCTTAATTTTTCATACATTACATTCGGGAGAATATGTGACGTTAAATGCTGTATATGTGATCCATTTTATATGGCCGTATGTGGATAAGTCACATAAGTAATGTTGGGTTAGGTTAGGTTACGGGTAGGGTGATTTTTATTAATCTCATTATGCACTTCTTGCATTACCAATCTTCCTGTAACGCAATCTCAGGGATGTCATTTTATTTCATTCCAGCTAGCATTAACATGTGAATAGATTCGCAATTACGTTAATATCATGTAATAAAGTGATTGTTTTACACGAGTGCCCTCCCATTTCACTTTTGAAATTATTTCACAGGCTAGCACATCCATGCCATCATATTCGTGTTTAGAAATGAATGTGAGGCTTATTGTGAAGAATTGTGGTAGTATTTATAGTAGTAGTAGTTGTAGTAGTAGTAGTAGTAGTAGTAGTGGTAGTAGTAGTAGTAGTAGTAGTAGTAGTAGTAGTAGTAGTAGTAGTAGTAGTGGGGTATTTTTATTTTTTTTATTCTCATGAATTATCTCACAGGCTAACGCATCCATGCTATCATCATCGTACTTGTGCTGGAGAATTTTGGTAGTAGTAGGGTAATTTTTTATAAAATAAATTTGGATTATATGCTGTTTTATTCACACTTCATTGCAAATTTAGGTGGTTTATTTAAACTCATTTACAGTGCTTCTACATTATTTTTAAGGACACCATTATTCAATGCTATGTTCAAAGTCTGCTTTTCCATAAATACGTTAATATTAAGTAATAAAGTTATATTTTTTTACTAGACAGGCACATTTTTTACTTTCGTGAATTATCTCACAGGTTAATGAGCGTGTATACAAATATCATTGAGAAAGTCTTGCCTCACCACAGCCACTTTAGAGTTGTAAACGTCCTGGATCGCTGTTCTCTCATGCGTGATTGCTCTTGTTCCCAAAGGTCTTATTGCAGAACCTGAAACATTAAAGAGTGAGGGTAGAATAATATATAATGGAATATATAAATCCTGAAAAAGAATCGTATTTGTTAGATATCAAGGTGTGTAGGGGGTGGTGTAAAAATAATTATACCTGTAAGTTGACAATGATGAAATTAATAATAATTAAACAGTGAAACTGCTAGAACATCTAAAACTGTGAAAAGAATTGCATTTGTTAGATATCAAAGTGTGGAGGGGGTGTAAAAATAATTATAGCTGTAAGTTGATAATGATTAAATGAATAATACCTTATTTCTCAGAATTTTTGCTTGACGTGGGTGAATAGTTGCAATTGTTGAATCTAATGAGTGAATATGCATGAGTGGCTTTGTGTATGTGTGTGTGTACGAGTGTGTATGTACATGTTTTTGTGTTCGTGTATGTGTGAGTGTGTATGATTGAATGTTTTTATCGTGACTTGTTTAAGTATGCTCTGTTCTAGTAGGGGGCGATTGGGATTAGAGGCGGGTGAGGTGGCAGGATTGCATTCATGGTATCAAAGTTTAATCGCCTCCGTATGGAGCGTATATGGTGATTGCAGATAGTTATGAATGATGATGATGATGATGATGATGGCAGCGGACTAATGCCTGATATTGATGATTGATGCGTGGTCTGTGATGATTGTAATGTTAGCGAGGGCGATTGGGTTAGGTCATGATTTCTATGGGATCTAGGTGAATGGGTGCGGGTTGTTCTGTAATCAGGATTGTGTATTGAGATGTTATTGATCTCTGTGTGGGCGACTGAAATGTTGATGGTGAGGGGCGATGATGATCGCACGTCAATTGCAAATCATCTAAGTCACTATATCCCAGAGCCTTATTCCTTTCTTCAATCGCGTCCTCTAAAAATTGCTCCATAATGTGCTGATCGCAGGATATCTCTGCGTTGTGAGGGTGTGAGTGACGTATGTATTTCACCTCTATAAACATATAAATGCGTGGATTAGATAGCTTTACCATTCCTGACATGTGCTATTATCTTAAATACAGGTGTCAAAAATTTAATTCGTATTTAATTCAAACGTTGTAGCTCATTATCCTGCTTTTCAAATGATTCCATTTGTTTAAATACTAAATAATCGCAGGGAGAGGTGACATAAATTAATTTCCTGTACTAAAATGTAGTGAAAAATTGAATAAAAATGTCTAATAATAATAATAATAATAATAATAATAATAGCATGTGTAGAAGATGCTAATGTGAATTCATAGCTTAATTTTTATAAAACACTGAAGAATTCTTACCATTCGTTGGTTGCTGTATGTGTGAGCCAGGACACCATCCCTGATTATTGAGTGCCTGAATTTGAATGCAGGTGGTGCAGCAGACGTGTTGTAGACAGAGGATGCAACGGCCACGGGTTGCCACATTCATCCCACGAAATAAAGGCCGCTCCCTTTACTACTACTACTACTGCTACTACTGCTACTGCCACTGCCACCGCCACCGCCACCATCACCACCACCCCCACCACCACCCCTACCCCTACCGCCACCGCCACCGCCACTACTACTACTACTACTACTACTACTACTACTACTACTAATAATAATAATAATAATAATAATAATAATAATAATAATAATAATAGCAGTTGTAGAAGATGTTAATATGAATTCATACCACTCAAGCCCGAACCTACAAATATACTCGAGGTTCGAGCCGCCTCCTCCATTGTAGGCGTTCCGACATTAGTTAAAGGCCGGAAAGGAGCCTGAATTCTGTTATTTACAGACTCGTTCAGCAGCCGGCGGTAAGTATTTTGCTGGAGCTTGTTATAAGCTGCCGGTAGATTACCAGGCCAGAATGCTGAAAGCATAAGTAATTTACGCATTAGATTTTATTTAAACAAAATATATATTATTAAGTTAATTTACTTTATTGTGAATAGCTCACATACTTGAAAATGCCTGTGTATTTAACACGGAAAACATTTCTATTGTATATAAAGAGCGTTTATTATTCAAAACGGTCATGGAAATATCTCTTTTAAAATAATGAAAACGCTTGAAAGTTCTCACTACATGAAAGCATAGGGAAAATGAAATTCGCACAACCGAGTTTTTGTAATATTCTAAAAAAAAGCAAAAAGTTAAGAAGGTATTCAAATAATTGTATTTTTTCTCTAGAAATGAATATAATTCACCCGCTAAAAATGTCGTATTTAAACACGAGAACAATAAGTTTGGTTAAAATGAATACTTAACTAAACTGTTTGATTTAGAGAAAATAGGATTTACACAACTGGCTACTAACTGAAGAATATTTATTCGAGGTAACGTACGAGGCTCGCATTTGTGAGGTTCCGGGTTTGATTCCCGTTGATCGCCCACGGAAAAAATTTCTATTGCATAAAAGAACGTTTATTATTCAACACGGTCATGGAAATGTCTCTTGTAACGTAATGAAAACAGCCTGAAAGTTTTCACTTAATGGAAGCGTAAGGGAAAATGAAATTCGCACAACAGGCTTTTTGTAATATTCTAAAAAAAAGGCAAAAGGTTAAGAAGGTATTTATATAATTGTATTCTTTTCTCTAGAAATGAATATAATTCAACCGCTCAAAATCTCGTATTTAAACACGTAGAATAAAAAGCATGCTTAAAAATGAATACTTAACTGATCTGTTTGCATTAGAGAAAATGAAATTCACACAACTAGCTATTAACCGTTGAATGATTAACTATTTGTAGATAAATATCTGACATTCAACAAACAAGAAATAACACATTTATAAATTGCATGCAGAGAGTTAATCTTTAAAGTGAATGAAATGCTTTTACAACGTACCAGACGTGGTGTTTGATGAAATGTAGCACAAAGAATATCGCAGAGTGTTGTAAAACAAAAACAGTACTAGACGAGTTCCAGCAAGACAGAATGAAAATTGCTGGAGAAGAATTGCTCTCTTATATAATTTTCTTTTATTTGGTTATATAAACAATTTCAAGCGAGAGGCGTGACGATATAAAATAAACTTATTGGTTACTCCGCCCCTACCGAGTAAAAACATCTTTTCTAAGAAGTCATGGAGGAAAACTAGTCCCGCACAGGGTATTCATTCATTATCTGTTTACCCTCCTCTTATGTAGGACTTACACCCCCAGGACTTACAAGCGGGTGCCTGGGGTCAGAGGCTCGTCGAGGAGCAGATACTCATGGATCAGACAGAGCATCCAGGATGGGTGATCAGACCGATGCCGGGTATGGGATGAAGGAAATAGATGAAACGAAATGTTCGTGAAATGGATGAAAGGAAAGGTGATGATGGAGCAGTTGGTGGAATGAATGGCGGGGGAAACCGGAGAACCCGGAGAAAACCCGCCCAGACGCCGCTTCGTCCACCACAAATCCCACATGCAGGTCCCTGGGATTGAACCCGGGCCGCCTAGATGGGAGGCGAGCGGTCTAACCACTCGGCCACGGCGCCGCCTCCGCACAGGGTACATTTCATAAATAAACGCGTCTAAACAAGTAGGGCTTTTCAGCGTCATGTATCCTTATAAAGACGCTTATTGGGATGCGTGGAGGGGTTTTCCCGATAAGTATGGTCTTTCGATATGTATGATTTCACTTCTCGAAAACCACACGCTTGCATTTTTAGAAACCGTGTAAGTATCAAATTTATATTTGAAGCGTCCGTGGTTGGATTCCCGCTAGGGTACCCAATACGAATTTCAACATCGTATGTTTTATGTCCCCTCCTGCAACACCTTATTCCAGAGGAAATACATGTTTTGAAGGTTCTCTGTATTTTACCTCGAGTATGCGAGAATGCATGTTTTGAAGTCTCCCAGGTCCATGTTATTGTCATTTTTGCAATACTTGTATATTTTCTCAAATGAGAAATCGTTCTTATGTTTGGACATAGGAATAAGCGCTTGTAGAAAAAGAGTAGATAAAGCTATGTGAGTGTAATGCATTAGATTTTTTCTATGGAGAACCCCGAGAAAGTCATGCTCCTTCAACGTCTTAGTTTCACTGTAAATACATGTTTTGTATGTCCCCTGTATTTTACCTCGAGTGTCCAAAAATGTATGTTTTAATGCCCCCAGGACCATGTTATTTACACTTTTGCAAAACGTATATATTTTCTCAAATGAGAAATAGTTTTTTATGTTGTAGACATAGGAATAAGCGTTTATGGAAAGAGTCATGTACGTGTAATACATTAGATTTTGTATACCACAAATACCCTATGCGATAGCCGGGTATCGAGCCTCGGAGAGAGACATTGTCCAAGAGAGGGGGAGAGAGAGTGAGGGAGTCATGTGACTTTGAAACAGAGTTTTGTTCTAAAAAGTACATTCAATGTACACACACGTTTTTTTATTAATAAAACATTTGTATTGCTTGAGTTCCGGGTTCAATTCCTGGTGGTGTTCAATGGTTTTTAATTCCACGCTCAACTTTATTATCAATCATTATTAAATACTACGATCAGAGTTTGATCCTACCATCTCGAGTCACGTGTCAGTCTTGTCTATGATTTATATCTCCCCCAGCATTCACAGGTGCGGAGTTGTTATCTCGTTCCTCAAAAGCGAAGTGAGCTGTTTGGAAATTCCGTGCCATTACGGCAAACAAATGCAAGTCTTCGAATATCTGTGAAAGCGGAATGGCCCATTGCAATCAGCTAGCGAGGTCGGGTTTCCCACCTGATGAGGTATATAGCTTATTTAGTAGGGGTGTTTAAGACGGGAGTATAACTCGCGGGCGCATCCAATCCTAGGAAGGTGATGGTTTCTCTACTTAAAACCTTTAACATTTAATGAAAATTGTTTCGAATAAAGAGGGGGAGGCGTCTGTTATTTTGTGAACTAAAAGGCTGTGATTACACATCACCTGTAACATTTAATTTTGTGAATAATACCGATAAAAGAGGCGGAGGGTTCTTACACATGTTTTGGTTACACACAGGAGGGTGGGGGTAGCCTGTTATATCATCAATGAAGCGGTAATTATATTAAGGTAGCGGCATGCTAGCACAAAGGACAAAGAGAGAGAGAGGGAGTGTAGGTGGTGGCACGCGTCGAGCCATTTAGGGTACGTGATACTGGAAATCCAACCCGCTAGAGGACGATACTGCCTTTGTTAGCGGTATAAGACTTAGAAGTCAATGAAGCGAGATTATGTTACACTTGGACGATCGTTATCTAATCGATTGACAAGCACTTAGAGATGCAGTCTCTTTCGGCGGTAAGCCACATGTCATTAAACATGTAAACAACTATTTCCTCAATTAAACTCATAAGACGGCTCACTTAGTATACAAATAGAGAATATACACTTAATCATATTAATCAATCTAGGCCACGCGACCAGATATTTAGAACTTGCGGCGGGAGGACTTCGCCCACACAAAGGAGTGGGAGGAGGGATTTCCTGTGTCGGGAAAATACCAACATATGGTGTCAAAACATTTGTGAATACGTTCTATTAAACTAATCAGATTACACGGTCAATTAATTGTCGGCGCTTTTGTGGCACGCGACTATCGGGAGAACAAGGGAGCGTAAGATCCTCTTCGAATTTAGGGAAGCGATCGGCAAATTCTTGTCCTAGAGGACGGAAAATGGCTTTGTTCGCGGCTTCAGTCCTTTGAAGTTAATGAAGCGAGATGTTACACATGGACGATCATTATCAGACCGTTATCAAGCCCTTGTCAAACCCTTGTCAATCAAATTTGACAGCTACATGACAATTACATTAGCGATAAGTGGCACAAAGGACGGCGGAGGGAGAGGTGTGAAAAACACGTGTTATCTGATTACACGGGTTATCAATTAGCGGTATCTCCTTGTGGCTCAAACCCTTGTCAAACCCTTGTCAATCAAATTTGACCACTACATGACAGCTCCTTTGTCGGCATGTCGGAGTAACACAAAGGAGGGAAAGCGCGGGAGGTGTGAAAGGAACAATGTTGTCGGCATGTCGGTGTAACACAAAGGAGGAGAGGAGCGGGAGGTGTGAAAGGAGCAATGGGTCATTAATTCTGTTGATCCAGAAACAATAATAGGACATTAATCTTATTCTTTCTGAACTGTGATCCTTCCACTACTAGCGTCCATAAGTAAAATTCAATTTTATTGTAGATCTAAAGGTGTTTGTTCAATTAGTCTAACCTTCTTCAAGCTAAAGACTCTGGAAAGCTGTTAGATACAGATTTAGGAGAGGGAGTGTTGGTAGATAGACCTATACACCTCCATCAGTGTGTCTTTTGGCCAGGGAAATCCATGGAATTGGCGCTCCACCAGCTAGTGGTAAGACAGGAAGGGAGGCTGTATTATAGATAAGCGGCAATGGCATTTTTTGTGGACATAGAGGTTGCGTTTTTTCAAATGAGTTTAGGCACCACCATTACCAAGTTTCCGGAGAATGGAAGAGTCGGTCTGGTGGTATCGGACGTGATAAAGACATCCTTGGAAGGCCGAAAGCATGTGGTAGCTTTGAGAGTGAGTCCATGAGAGCCTCAGTGCCCCGTGGCTGCTCCCAAGGAGGAGGTTTGTCAGCAACTCTGTAGTGTTGTTGGTGTTGGCGGCGGCCACGGTGTTGGTGGTGGTGACCATGGCGGCCTACTGAACAGGCTCACCCGAGGGGTGATTCATGCTTAAGTCTACGCAGATGACATATGCGTTGTAGTAAATAGAAAATGCACCAGTACCGTTTTGGAACCTATGCAGGTCTCCTTACATACTCTGGAGGAATGGTGTAAAGAAACTGATTTTTGATACTCCGGACAAGACTGGATTAGTAGTCTTTACGTAGAGGAGGCTGCGTGACTTGGTAAAGCCCTGTGTTGTTAGAAATTGAAGATATCTGGTTTATATAACTATATGAGAATTACCCTGGATGTTAAACTGAGCTATAAAATACACTTGGAAAATAAAGTAAAGAACACCCACAATGCCTTTGTTGCCTGTAAGAGAGCCATTGGGTGAAGGTGGGACCTCCAAACAAAGATGGTCAGATGCCTCTGTAGCTCGGTTTTAAAGACCTCGTAAGTAATGCGGCGTTGATCCGGTGGCCTGCCTCCTCTCTGAGGACACATGCTGCTAGACTTAATACGCTGAAACGATTATAATGTTTGAGAGTAACCTTAGCGTTGCGGATAGACCCAATGTCTGGCTTGGAGATTTTGGTGGACCTTTCTCTTTTGCGTTTGTTTGTGAATGAGGCTACTAGAGTGCACATGCACCAACTCCGGATATTCGGTAGTAGTGATTTAAGCTACCCTTTAAGAAACACTCCCTTATTTTAACCAGGCTCAAAGAAATATGTCCCGTTACCCTGATAGGAGGGTACGTAATGAGGCTTAGGTATAATTGAATTCAAATTTTCTCTGTCGTAATATCTCTCAGTAATAAGTAGAAAACGAAGAAAGCATCTTCCTTGAAAACTGGGGTCAAATGTGTTTCAATGATGGCTCCCAGTTTAGGGACAGAACAACAGGGCCTGTAACTGAGGCCATAGAACTAGACTTACCATTCCCTGGGAATGTGTATCTTTATTTTTCAGACTGAGTTATATACAATCCCAGAGTCTGTGCGTTCCATTTTATAAACATGCCACGAAATATCCGACTGTAAACTTCTATTTTGGATGCCTATAACAGTTTCTGACGAACTATTACACTTTCCTCAGTTAGGCGTGCCGTGTTCATCGTCGCAATATGAAAACCTGGAATGTGTAGCCGTCGACAGGTACCATCCGAGCTCCCTCACCCAGTTGTATCTAAAAGCTGATGGAGCGCATGATTCAACGGGTGTTTGAAATGGAGCCTTGAATCTCTGCGGAAGCTGCTGTCGAACGTATAGTGTGGTTTTTGTCAATACCGCTTAAGGTCAACCACTTAGTCTTGTCAAACACGCACATCATGGACGCATTTTTGAGAAACAGTCAAACGTTGCAGTGTTTTCTTTTACCTCAGAACATGTATGATACTTGCTGGAGTGAGTATATTCTTATTTCGCTGTATTAGTGGACCGCTCGTGGTCGTCTCCCCCCTCTTCGGCACCTCAGGAAAAATAACGTATTTCGGGTACCAGTGTGCCTGGTTTTATAACGTGGTTTACTCAGTAGAACGGAATACTGCAGTGCTCGATGCTCACCGTCACACATTTCGCTATTGCATCATCGGTTATGTAAGCAAAGCCCTATTCATTTTTATTGTTGTGTACCACCAAGTAAAGTCTCCCACTGGGCATATGTAAATCAGATTATACTTTATAATTATTCCTGAAAACGTATGAAGAAATGGCTTTCATAAGTCCGGAGCAGACTTGCATTTAATTCTGGACGGTAATTCTCGAATAACCCAAATAAAAAGTAATAGAAACGTTTTACCTTGTTAATTTAGTGCTGATGATATGCTAATATTACCTACTATAAGTACGAGGGGTAATTAGAAGCTTAGGTTACAAGGCCAATATTCCTTAAGTTTCGTCATTATAGAGAAATTAGTGGTGTGCGGTAATACTAATACATGCTGTTGGCAACTGTACAGGTTTTCAGCCACCCAGCTCCTACAGCACTAGTTGAAGTTATACACAAATGGCGACTCGTTTGGAAAGCTGTTCTCGCAAAGAAATCCGCTTCGTTATTCGATTTCTGTGGGCGAAACATGTAACCGGGGCTGAAATTTACCGTCATCTGGTAGAGGTTTACGGAGAGACTGTAATGTCTCGTCAACATATTGCAGAATGTTGTTGATAGTTGGCGGCCGGTAGAGTAGAAGTCACAGATGAGGATCGCAGTGGCTGACCTAGCACGGCATCAACAGATTTGAACATAGCTCGAGTGGAGGAGATGTTTCAGGACAACAGGAGGATCACGTTACGGCATATGGCGGTAGAATTGGGAATGTCGTTCGGGAGCATTCGTTACATTGTTTACGATATTCTGCAGCACCGGAAAGTTTGTTCCTGATGTGTTTCACGAAGTCTGTCAAACCAAAACAAGGAGAAGCATGTGGAGGCAAATCTGCAACTTTAGCAACGGTTCTCCACGGAAGGTAATAGGTTTCTTCACCACATTGTCACGGGTGACCAAACATGTATTCACCATTACACCCCAGCGGTAAGCGGTAGTTATTGAAGTGGAAACACCCTCCTCTCTATAGACAAAGAAGTTTAAGGTGGCGCCATCTGCCGGGAAGGTGATGACGACAGTGTTTTAGGACAGCACGGGTGTCATACTCTTGAAGGTTTTGGAAAGAGACCCCACAGTGACCGGTGACCACTACTGGGAGACCTTTAAGTGATTGTGCGAAGCAATCAGGAGGAAACGGCCAGGACTTCTCACCGAGGGCGTTATCCTTTTTCACGACAACGCGCGACCTCGTAGAGCCCAAAAGACCACCACGCTGTTGAAGCACTTCGCTGGGACATCATCGACCGCCGTTCCTACAGCCCGGGGTTCACTCGAAGCGACATTCACCTTTTTCCTCACTTGAAAGAGCCGACGATTCGCTTCAAACGGGAGGTGAAACACTTCGAGACAACATGGCTGAACACAAATTGACAGGACGGAATATTAAAAATCATCTCACGAAGCGACAAGCGCCTAAACCAATATGGAGACAATGTCGAAAAATAACCTAATGTATGTACTATCAGTTTGCTGTATTGGTTGTATGAAAATGTACACATTTCACTGCAAGGTTTATAACCTTAGTTTCTGATCACCCCTCGTATATAAAATTGCTCACCTTAGTAGTCAACGTGTTTCTGTAATATTTATAGAAAACTACCATGAAAGTTTATACCTAAATAACGATGCATCATTCAGGCTTAGAATAAGGGGGTCTATTGTGTTGTGCTTAGTTATGACCAGCAAAACAATACATTTATATATGTATACATGATTTATTTTCAGAGTGCCTGATGGTGTGGTTAGTGTCGCTGCGGCGACTCACAGTGCACTGGAGTCAAGAGTTAAATACCATTTTCCAGGTAAGCATGTGTAATTGAGCAATACCAAATATAATAATTTACATAACTGTAAAGAGGGAAGACGACATTAGTCTGAACAACAAATTATGGTGTTTCTCCCCTTAACTGTATTGCTATGTTTTATGTCTGACGTGTTACAGAATTTTATGGAGAAACATTGTTGGTTCTAACAGGGTAATTATACGTTTGTGCTTTCCTGCTGGTAGTAAAGCATTTCTGCAGTGTTTGTAGTTTTCACTTTGGTTTTTTATTAGCGAATAATAGAAATAACTAAAACCAACATGCATTTGTGTTAGCTTTACATAAGTATGAACTAAATTGTTATATATTAAGTAATTGTTTTCTTGAGCCGAACATTTAACATATGCTATATAGGAATTGCAATAACAGCAATAAAATCCGAGAAGCTACCCGCTAAAGTAAAACAAATTATTCCAATGCCGTAAGTTCCATTCTATAGAAAAACAATGTAACATTCAAAACGACCGTGCAGAGTACTCTAAAAATAAGGACTATATAATTAATAGCAGCAAAATAATTAGCATCAGGGAATAAATGGAATCTAACGGAAGACTCGTCTATGGAATCGCAGTTAGTGATATCATCAGTATTCGTATACAATGATGATATGGGGGTTAAGGGTGCTAAACATCTATGGTCATCAGTACCCTTACAACGTATAAAATTTAAAATCGAAAAACTAAAATACGTGACACAATCCCGCAGAGTCTAAAACAATAAAAAACAACATATCAAAGTCTAGAAACCACCAAACTAAAACATGGTAAATAAAGCAATAAAAGAGTAAACGACGTGTCAGGAACTGTAAAAGTACAGCGACAAGAGTGCCATACGTTCGCCGGGAAGAAGAGCCCCCATTAAAACAGACTAACGAAAATCACTAAACTAAAAGTAGTACAACGCATCAAATGCGCCGACTAAAACCATTGTCACTGATAAAATGTAAAAGACATTCTACAGCATGCGCGTCGTCTGCCAAAACGCAGGCCATGCTAACAGGCACAGCGAAACGAACGCGCAAATGAGCTAAAACCTGACACTCTGCTAAAATGTGACGCACCGTTAAGGACGCATCACACTGCTCACAGAGTGGTGCGGGGTCGCCACTGAGCAGGTGTTTATGACTAAAAAGGCAATGACCGATACGTAAAGGAGCTAAATACGTAAAGGAGCTAAATTTACCTCTTCCCCACGAGAAGAACGGGAAGAGGTACCCCAGACTAACTGGAGAGGTTTAACTTCCCGCAACTTGTTCCTCCGGAAGGCCGTCTACACATCGCGCCCGACGAGAAGAACGGGAAGAGGTACCCCAGACTAACGGGAGATGTTTAACTTCCCACAACTTGTTCCCCCGGAGGGATGTCTACACATCGCGCCAAAGCAAGAGGATACGGTGTCGTAAAATAACATACAAATCTGTGGAGGGAACAACAGCGGTAAAACATCTGCGTGATAAAATGGCCAATTTGGCAGCGGCGTTGGCAGACTCGTTCCCTGAGATGCCCATGTGACCTGGAATCCACACGAAGGAGACGCTGATGCCAGAAGTACCAAGCGAGTGGATGAGATGATGTATGCGCTGTACGAGGGGGTGGTAATTGTACAGCGCGTTTATACTCTGAAGGGCATTCATTGAGTCTGTACAAACAACACAGTGCCGTAAGTCGTGCCGCTGAATGTATAAAACGCATTGATAAATACTAACAAGTTCGGTGGTAAAAATCGAGCATTATCAAGGTAAACGGAAGGAAAAACTATGTCGACCGAAAATAAAGGCGCACGCTACTCCAACCTTAGTCGTAGACCCATCAGTACATAAAAAAATTACATTCTCCGAATTGCGCTTTAAGTTCTAAAAAGGCGGATCTAAGGACTGAAGGAGTCTCATTCTTCGGTATCGACGTTAACCCAAGGTGACAGTGGGCCTCAGCGGGCAACCAAGGAGGAAACCGCGATTCCGCCCTGAGAAGAGGCGGCGCTGGCGTAAAATCCAAAGCCGAAGAATCTGGCGAAATCGAAACCCTGGAGGGAGCAATGCATAGGAGCTAACTAAATAATGCCGATCAAGTGAATCTCCAAAAATAACTCGAAGGACGTATGGTCAGGCAAGCTGGAGAGTCGACATGCATAGCTGCACAAAAGAGCCTCACGCCTGAAGGACAGCGGAGGCTCTGCAGCTTCAGCATACAGACTGTGCACACGGCTAGTTGGAAAGGCCTCCGTATCGACTCTTATGCCTCGATGGTGAATGCCATTCAAGCTACGCAACATAGATGAACGTGCCGATGAATAGACAATGCACCCATAATCAAGCTTGGATCGGACCAAGGAGAGATAAAGACGGAGAAGGACGGTCCGATCAGCTCCCCAGGATGTGCCACTTAGAACACGTAAAAGATTAAGAGAACGGTCACACCTTGCTCTGAAAAACGAAATGTGCGAAGTCCAGCTCGCTTTCGATCAATTATCAACCCCAAAATTTTCGCCTCGCCTGCAAATGGAAGACTATCCGGCCAAAGATGGAGAAAGGGCGAAGTGAAAACCTTACGGAGCCAGAAATTTACCCAGATGGATTTCTCGGTGGAGAAAAAAAAGCCGTTGGCGTTACTCCAGGAGCAAAGACGGTCGAAAGAGCTCTGGAGACGGAGTTCGCGCAGACAGGTCCGCCGTGAACAGCAATAAATGGCAAAATCGTCAACGAAAAGGGACGATGAAATACCAGGTGGAATACACTCAACAATGGGGTTAATAGCAATCGCAAAAACTGTGTCAGTCAGTACAGAGCCATGCGGCACACGACTCTCTTGAATAAAAAACGACTGGATAAAACCGAGCCCATACGTACACGTAAGACGCAATCCGTCATAAACTCCCGAAGAAATATGGGAAGACAACCACATATATTCCATGCGTGGAGTGTACGTAAAATGCCTACACTCCAACAAGGGTCATAAGCTTTCTCTAGGTTAAAATACACAGCCACACTTGTACACTTTCTGAGGAATCCGTTCATAATATGCGTCGACAGAGACATCAGATGGTCGACGGTAGAGCGATGGCAACGAAATACGCACTCAGCGTACGCTAGAAGTTTCTGAGACTCAAACCACCATGTCAGCCACCCGTTGTTCATGCGCTCCATCACCTTGCAAATGCAACTGGTGAGGGAAATAGGGCGGTAGCTGGAAGATCGTAGGCGATCCCTCCTAGGCTTAAGTATACGGACGATGGTGGCTTCACACCAAACTGAAGGAAAAACGACGTTTTCTCAAATACTGTTATAGACCTGTAAGAGAAAGAGTTTACTTGCGGCTGAAAGGTGCTGTAACATCAGGATATAAATGACGTCTGGACGTGGAGTGCCTAGAGAAATGGAGGCCGTGCTCCAACTCCCTCATTGTGCAAACGTTCATTATAACACTCCTGATTAGGACATCGAAAACTAAAGGTCAGGGAATTCAGCCGGCATTTGAGAGCGCGAAATGCGGCGAAATAATGGTCAGAACTAGAAACCGCGTCAAAGGCAGCACTCAGAGAGTTAGCAATGGCAGCCGGATCCACTATGGTGGCATTGGATACCTGAATGCTAGACACAATACAATATGACACTTTACAGGAGAAGCGACGAAGTTTATTCCAAACACCAGAGGAAGGCGTGAAGCGATTAGAAGACTAGACAACACGAGCCCAGCACGCCTTCTTGCTATCCTGAATAATGCGACGAGCTCTGGCGCGCGATGTTTAAAGGTAACCAAATTATCAAGGGTAGGATGTCGCCGAAACGCCCTGAGCGCAGTTCTATGGGCACGAACGGCGTCCCAACAGTCCTCGTTCCACCAAGGAACAGGAATACGCCGAGGGTGGGAAGACGAACGGAGAATGGTGCATTCGGCGGCAGATAGCATCGTAGAGGCAAGGTGCTGTACCATTTGGTTCACTTCAGTGAAGGGCCTTTCCACAAAAGACACAAGACTGGAATACAGTCCCCAGTCGGCTTTAAGGAATTGCCAGGTAGGTGCCCTGGAAGGCTAAACGCGGTGAGACAAGAGAGAAACGATGCAGGGGTAATGGAGTGTGTGTCTGCGACGACGTTCCACTGCAGACGACAAGCAAGCTGGATGGAGCAAACGGCTAGGTCCAAGTGAGAGAATGTACCAGAAGAATCAGAAAGAAAAGTAGGTTCACCTGTATTGAGGATGGAGAGGTTTAACTGGTCAAAAATTTTGGAAAAAAGCGTTCCCCTCGCGCAAGCCCTTAGCGAACCCCACAGGAGGTGATGAGTATTAAAATGTCTCAGCAGAGGAAATGGTGTTGGGAGAGCGGACAGGGGATTTCAAATATCCGCGTTAGCAAGGGGAGACAATCGAGGTGAATAGACGGGGCAAAGATAAAGCAAAAACACGCATACGTGAATCACAAGGGCAACAGCTTGCAGGTTTGAGGGTCTAAAAATGAACTCGTTACGTACTAATAGCATGACACCTCCATGAGCAGGAGTACCCTCATCGGCTGCAAGATCGTGGCGAATCGGAGTATACCCTCGGAGATCAAAAGGATCATGAGGGCGAAGCTTGGTCTCCTGCAAACACACGACCATAGGTGAATGTGAAGGATATAATAGTTGCAGTTCTGCCCTATGCGATCGTAAACAGCGTAAATTTCAGGTCATGATAGCCATGAAGAAAACGGATAAACTGTCTACTTAAAAGGGCGGCTCAAAATAACCATCTGCTTAACCTTGGGGCTCGGGCATTTGTTATGGTGTTGGGCAGACTCCATAGGCTCCTCGAAGGGAGGGTCCACACGTTCAGTGCCAGAAGGCGACTCAAGCGCCGAGAATCGGTTCTGGGTTGCAATGGGTGAAGGGGGCCGCTGAGCGCGGTTCTCCCAGGAGTATCCTGGGACGGCGACCTCCGAGGAGGAGGAGGAGAATATGAACCTTTCTTACCGCGCGCACGCGGAGAGTCCTTAAGAAAAGCTTCCTTACGAAGTTGCTGCTTGTATTTATTCTCAGTGCCTTGGCACATCAGTACCTTAGGACCAGCATTAGATAGCTTGATAACCGAGCCAGAGATGGACCGTCGGTTGTTAGTTGCGGTCAAGGCAGTCATGGTCCAGGTCTGTGTTTAGGCATCCTTCTGGGGTACTGGCGAGGCAACAATATAGCTGAATGTACCCGATCGCAGGAACACAGGTTGGTGCTTATGGTAACGCCTCCGGGCTTCAGCGAAGGAAAACTTTCCTTCAACCGGATATCCTGGATCGGCTTCTCGTCCAAATACCGCGGAAAGTCGGCAAATGACGCAGAATGAGACCCTTTGGAATTAACGCAGACGGGGGCTCATGAACAGCTACCATTGTGTGAGGGCTGACTACAAGAGGCCCAGATGGAAACGGCATTCTCACAAGAGACTTGCGTATGCCCAAAACGTTGACTTTTAAAACAACGCAGAGGTGTAGGAATATGGGACCTCACCGCAATTTGTTCGTATCCTGCTGAAATACTCGTGGGCAGATCGACGCCATGGAAAATTATAAACAGGGAACGACTAGGTACCAACACTCCGTCGCGTTTAGCCTGCACGCGATGAACGGATGTCACCTTTTGATCATAAAGATAGTCGACAAGTTCATCGTCCGACATTCCATCGAGGCTATGGGTGGTAACTACGTCTCGACAAGAATTCAAGGTTCTGTGCTTCTCAGCATGAATGGGATAACCGTGGAGAAGCGTGGCGCGCAACAAGGGCTTACTTTGTTCTTCAGACATGGTTAGAACCAACAAGGAACTATTCCGAAGACGAGTGCAGGACTGAACCGCACCAGTAATAGCGTCAATGACCTTCTGATTAATAAAAGTGTTCACCCTCTAAAAATATTGCCCTTCGCTTGTTTGCGTAATGACTAAGTAACAACCAGATGTCGGTGGTGCTACCTCTGTTACCAATACTTTTCGGCGCTTGTTAGTAATAATGGAGAAAGAGGGCTCAATAGCGAAGGATATCCTCCACCATTGCAACAGTCCGACCTCGGGCTCTGACTTCCCGGGCATTACCCCGTCTTGGATGTAGGACCTATCCAAACCAGTCTCACCCCAGGGTCAATCCTTCCAGAACATAGACTGAGGGACTCAATAGCCATGGGGATTCAGCAGCTCATGCAATGGCCCCCCTCGCGGGACTGCAGTTCAACAGCGGATACGAACACACTTTAAAGGGAGGAGAAGGATAAGTGAAGAGGTCTGCCTTTACATTACAAGGGTATTCAAGGATAAGGAATCTAACATAAACAAAGGCACTGAAATATCGTTAGTTGATGTTTATTAATAACTAAAATGATGAAGAGTATTAATTCCATCTAAGCTATCTAATTAACTAGTAAAAATAAACCCTTATTCCCTATTCTTTATCTATCAATATCCCTACACCTAAAATAAGTAAAATGAGAAAGTGTTCTGTATGCCCTATACAATAATAACAATATTAGAGGAAAGCACTTTTGACAATGTCAGGCAGCTCTGATGATAGAATTGTACACCTTTACTCACATATCAAACAAAGGAAGATTGTTGCTGTGTCCATCACAGGTTCCTCTAGCACAGGCTAAAGACAACATGCCTTGCTTGCTCGAGGTAAGTCCTTATATATCCCCTTCGAGACAACGCCTTAAGTACGTAATCCGTGGTCAGATTATGGCTTGCTCACGTCCTGTTAGACATTAATCTTCTTATCCGCAGCTTAAGGATGTAGCCTGAGGGGCTCCAAATAGGAGTTTATTCTTCTCACATTAATTATTACAATTGTGAAAGTATTAACCTTCATAACCTTTTAGATCCGTGAGAATGCCCGAAAAGGTCAGGGTTGCTTAATGGACCTCTCATGTATTTTTGGAAGTGATTAATTAATCGTAAGAAATCGTGTTTATAGCAGAGCATTATAACACCCTACACGACGACTCCGGGTGGTGGGGATGACACCACTACCCACTCACCCAGCTGCGTACCCAGTGCGCGGGTATCCGTCAGGCTGTGTCCATGGAGTATTAAAAGAAAGAAAAGGGTAAAATAAACCAAAAGTTTGTGGGCATTTCGCACGCAAGGTAAGCCGGCGAGGAAGGAAAAGAGATGTGTGAATGACTGGGGTGCGAAATGTTCGAAAGGGGACTAGACAAGAAAGGAACGATGGCGAGCGGCTGCATGGAACGAAATGCAAAGAACGCACGAGAGCCTACCTTGTGTCCGCGGTCACAAGCACGTACCCACCTCGACCGGACGAGGTTGGAGGAATGACAATGTAGATGGGTGCCTCGGGACCCCGGATGCGCCGAACCCGTTCTCACATAGGATGAGCCCCTGGGGGGAGCATACCTATACGAAAACCATTCATCACTAGTATATGTATTTGGTTTGGGTACAGAAAGGTACAGAAAATTTAAAGCTAAATACTAAAGACCACGATATTTCAATGCTATAATATTATATTTTACCCGCATATGGATACATGAAAGATCGAAGTCCTAAGTTGACTATTTGCAAGTATCCTATTCTGCTGATAATAACTATTAGATTTTATAGTATTGTATTGTATTAAATTAACTGCATTTAGCCTGTAGGTAAAATCATTTACTCGACGTACAAGCCTATTCATTAGGCGAGTGAGTTAATTGCTTGGTAAATGCAACCAATGTCATGGGCTATCACATCCATCACTCTTTATATTAAAACAAGATTTTGTATTCAAGTCAGTATTTGGCGCAAAAACTTCCTGAATACGTATATTTATACTCGTGTAGCATTTAAATGTCAGAATCACATTTTCCTAAAAAACCAAACGTTGAATATTAAAGGCATTTGGATTATAATGTAAAACCATGAAAATGTTTATACATTAAAACAAATACAACTATATACGAGGCGTATTCCAATATTAAGGTCCTTTTGGTAATAACAACAACATCGCTCATGAGACAAGGTTTGATTGACAATAATATGCCTACATATATACTTTAATTTTTCGGCATCATCACGTTCACATCTACACACTTGCTGTAACGCTGCATCAGCTTCTTTAACCCCTCGGCATAGAAGTCTGCCGCCTGTGACTTGAAACATTTGGTTACGCTCGTCTTGAGTTCATTGTCGGTTTGAAATCGTTGTCCACCCAGCCACTGTTTCAAATGCAAAAATAGGAAATAGTCGCATGGTGCCAGCTCGGGACTATACAGAGTATGGTCAAAGAGTTCCCAACCAAATTCTTGAATCTTCTCTTTGGTTTTGGCAGCGGTGTGCGGGCGTGCGTTGTCCTACAAGAGGATGATGTCAGACAACGGTTTCCCGCGGCGTCGATTTTGCATCGCACGTCCAGTTCGGTAAGCTTTGCACAGTACACGTCAGCTATAGTTTTTGACCCACTGTCCATGAAATCAGTCAAAAAGCTGCCCTTTTTGTCATAAAACACGGTAGCCATAATTTTGCTTTTCGTGTACGGCGACTGCTTACGCCTTTTTGGTTTGAGTGAACCGGAACGGCGCCACTGCATTGACTGTGTTTTCGATTCTCCGTTGGTGTACGCTATCCATGTCTCGTCGCCCTAACCATGTAGGAAAAAAGTCATCTCCACCTTGTCTATAGCGCTCCAAAAACTGTCGTGTACTACGCGTTCGTTGCTCTTTGTGCTGACCGGTGAGCAGTCTTGGCACTCACATCGCACAAAGTTTTCGATATCCAAGCTGTCCAGTGACAATCCTGTAAAGTGAGGTTCGAGCAACATTTGGGAATTCATCAGCCAGACCACTAATTGTCAAACGCCGATCACTTCGAAGTTTTTGGTTCACCTGCTCAACGAAGTCGTCGGTCCGAATACTGGGTCTACCACGCCGCTGTTCATCATCCACATTTGTGCAGCCATTTCGAAATTCACGACAAAGTGTCAACCTGTTTATCACTCATTATGTCTGGTCCATACACGAGGCATAGCTCACGATGGATGTCCGCAGGTGACGATCCTTTTACCAGAAAAGATCTAATCAGACCGCGCACTTCACAACTGGCGGGAACTACGATTGTCGCGGCCGTTGCGATCTGCTCTCACCGACTCGCAAACGCCCACTGCGTCACACTAACACTGCGGTAGGTTCCTTAGGGGTCGGTGGACAGCGCTGCAGGCGTGAAACGTCTTTCAGGCCTACCATCCGATAAATATTGTTCACCGGACCTTGGTTTTGGAATACGCCTGGTAATATAAACTAATAAGGGTTAATTTTGAAGTCTAAACTGTTTCTTCAAGCAATACATACATTAATATTTTGTAAGTGCACCGTTTGATATTGAAATATGCATTAATGTTAAAATAAAATAATATATTTGAATTTATTATTAATCTACAACTGAGTGTGACAGTGGAGAATGTTCAAAATCTTGGACGAAATATATTGCAAGTCTCTGGCTTTACTACTCCAGTGGTTTGTTTTCACTTCATCTTTCGGCTCCTTTACGTTACTTTACTGGCAAAGCTTACCGGAGTGACAATTCATTTTCCTGTATGTCTCCGTGCTTAGAACCACTTCAATCTAAGATTGACGTCTGCTCCGAAGTCAACGATCCCAGTTCGATTATTCGTTGAACATTTTTTACCTAAGAAGCGGTTCCGAACTGCCTTTTCTTTACACTAATAACACAAGGGGCGAGTAGTCAATGCTTTTACTCATGAACGTCATAGCTTTAAATGCTGTCGTTTTCCGCAATGTTAGCTTTTTATCGCTGAGGTTTTAAGCACTTGCCAAGCTCTTTTATATATTCGGCGGAAAGACCTTTAGCAGTGCGTTATTTGCACTGAATCCCTGAATGCATTTCGTAGCCCTCGGTGGCTCTGTAGTTACCAGTCTCTTGTACAGCCCATCCATAATGCAGTGGTGGCTTTTTGGGTGAAGAGAGTGAAACGCTCTTCATATGCTTTGGGCTTAAAGATTAAAAAAAGCATCCATCAATATTTATTTCGAAATTCTCAGCCTAGTTGATTCCATAGGCTGGGCTGCTGTAATGGGTTTTTCTCTGCAGTCTGTATTGCTTCACAAGATTGTTTATGTATCCTCGGGTGACAGGTTGGCAAACGACACTCGACAGAGAGTGAGTGTATGGTCTATCTCCCTCTAACCACCTGCTAGTGGATGTGAAGGGGCACTATCTGCCAAACCCTGTCTCTCCCTCTACTTTACATGGTTGCTATAACAACGTGAGGTCAATAACTCTTTCTGCATGCGATTTTAAACCTGTACGTGCTGGAATGGCCTCAACAGATAAGAACCCTTTCACTTCCTTCCCAACTAACTTTGAATCATATTTGCTTAGGGGCCTAGGTGCCAGGGGAGCGATGTACCAACATCACACTCAGAGTCATGCTTTCGTTATTGTGAGTGAGGTGTCTAAAGTTTGATACAAGTGGCTTGTGGATGTTATCGCCTGTGTTTGAGAAATTAATCCAATTAACGGCACAGTTTGTAATCTATTTGAGACACCGTTCTCCAGGTGGAAATACGTGAATAAGAAACACGTGTTAACGTTGTAAGACCTACTACGCCATGAAATCTTTGTATAAAGAAGGAAAAGAACGGTAAATGTTAATTTTAAAACATTTGGTTTCCAAATTTCCATGGTTATGCATTAGCTACAATTTAGACTATTTTGTTGGTTCTCTTTACTTATTAGTACTAACCATAATGTCTGGAATAAGCAAGAATTTTCAGATTTTAAAAACAATAAGCGAGCTCTAAATAAGCGTAAAGATCCCGCTTAACACCTGAAATGCAAACTACAATTCGACACTTCTTTAAAGAATAGAAATACAACTTCTTGCGCCCTACAGAAAAATGAAAGTCAAGTTATGGTTCAGTTCATTAAAATATGAGTATATTATTTTTCCAGCTGGTTATAGATGCTGTGCTATAGTTAGGTAAGTAAGAACTTGGATTTAGGGGGCACAATAAAGGCGTAAGTAGAATATATCTTGGAAATTTCAAGAAACTGCTCGCTTTATATATATCGAAGGGTTCATTGGAAATTCAAAATGCCTATTCAAAAATTAATAGTGTATTTAGTGGGGACTCCAAAACAATTCAAAATGAAGTCACAAGCTGCATATCTGAATATATACAAAATCATATACTAATGAAATTCATAATATTACCTTTTATGCTATTGAAGTTGATGATGGAACAGATATAACCCAAACATCAGTGTTCTATCATAGAAAGATGTATGAATTTTGAAGGAAATGTTTGTGAGAGTTTTCTAGGGTTCTATGATGTTAGTGCTCATAGAACATCTGAGGCCTTGTTTAATGCTCTGGGTGGGACTTTGTCTGAGAAGAAATTAGTGGGTGAATGTTATAATGAGGCAAGTGTAATGTCAGGTCAGTTAAACGGTCTTCAGCAGAAAATTAAATAAAAAGTATGCATTGCTTAGCTCATCGGCTAAACTTGGTGTTTCAACAAAGCTTAGATTTAATTTAAAACTGTCGCATATTTTTTGCAAGTAACAGTGGGATTCCTTCATTTTCCCACTGTTCATGAAAAACATCACAGCTACTAGATTCATTTTCAGCTATACATATTCCAACCTGAGCAGAAATTCGTTGATTTTATAACTCAGAACTACTCACTGTAATTGTAGGAAATTGGGAAGAATTGAAACAAGTGTTTAAGAAAATAATGAATGACAGGCAACCTGATATGATGATTACGATATGGGGTTAAGGGCGATAAACAGCTAAGGTCACCAGCGCCCTTACAATGCATAAAATTTAAAATCCAGAAATATAAATACGGGACACAAATTCGCTTAGTCGAAGCAATAAAAACATATCAAAATCTAAAAATCACCACACTAAAAACTCGGTAAATGAAACAATAAAAAGGTATACTACGTGTCAGGATCTGTAGAAGCCAAGGGACCACAGCGCAATATGACCCCAGGGGAGAACAATATAAAATCACAAAACTAAAAGACGCTCAGCGCATTAAATGTGTCGAATAAAACTACTGTCACGAATAAAACGTAAAAGACATTCTACAGTATGCGCGTCGTCTGTCAAAACGTTGGCTAAAAGAACAGGCAGACACACACGAACGCGCAATTGTGCTAAAACCTGACACTCTGTTAAAATGTGACGAACCGTTAAGGGTGCCGCACACTGATCACAGAGTGGTGCGGGATCACCACTAAGCAAGTGTCTATGACTAAAAACGCAATGTCCGATACGAAGGCGTGTTAAAATCACCTCTTCCCGACGAGAAGCAAGGGAAGAGGTGGCCCAGACAGCCGGGACAGGTTTAACTTCCCGCAACTTGTTCCCCCGGAGGGCCGTCTACACATCGCGCTAAAGCAAGAGAATACGATGACGTAAAATAACATACAAATGTGTGGAGGGAACAACAGAGGTAAAACATCTGCGTGATAAAATGGCAGATTTGGCAGCGACATTGGCAGACTCGTTCCCTGAGATGCCCACATGGCTCGGAATCCACACGAAGGAGACGCTGGTCCCAGAAACACCGAGCGAGTGGAGGAGATCATGTATGTGCTGCACGAGTGGGTGGTAATTGTACAGCGCGTTAATACTCTGAAGGAAGCTCAGGGATTCTGCGCAAAGAACACAGTGCCGTAAGCCATGGCACTGGATGTATAAAAGTGACTGATAACTACTAAAAAGTTCGGAGGTAAAACTCGAATATTGCCCCGGTAAACGAAAGGTAAATCTATGTTGACCAAAACAAAGGCACATCCCACTCCAACATCAGTCTCAGACCCATCAGTATATATAAAATGAAAGTTCCGATTTGTGCCTGAAGTTCTAAAAACGCTGATCTAAGAACTGAAGAAGGGGGCTCATTCTTCGGCATCGACGTTAACCCAAGGTGACAGTGGGCCTCAGTGCGCAACCAAGGAGGAAAACGCGTTTCTCCCCTGGGAAGGGCCGGCGCTGGCGTAACGTCCAAATGCCGAAGAAGCTGTCGAAATCGAACCCCTGGAAGGAGCAATGCAGAGGAGTTAACTAAATATTGCCGATCAAGCGAAACCTAGAAAAATAACACGAAGGACGGGTGGTCAGGCAACCTTGAGAGTTGACATGCACAGCTGCAAAAACGCATCTCACGCCTGAAAGGCAGCGGAGGCTCTGCAGCTTCAGCATACAAACTGGCTACAGGGCTGTTGGAAAGGCCCCCGTAGTGACCCTTATGCCACGATGGTGAATGGCATTCAGGCGAGCTAACAACGGCGGACGCGCGGATGAATAGACAATACACATGCAATCAAGCTTGGATCGGAGCAAAGGGCGGTGAAGACCAGAAGGACGGTCCGATCAGCTCCTAGGATGTGGCACTTAAAACACGTAAAATATTAAGAGAACGGTCGCACTTTGCGTTTAAAAAGGATATGTGCGAAGTCCAGCTCAGATTTCGATAAAAGATCAACCACAAAAATTTCACCACGTCTGCGAATGGAAGGACCTCCGGTCCAAGGTGGAGAGAGGGCGGAGGGAAAGCCTTCCTAAGCCAGAAAGTGATGCAGACAGACTTCTCGGCGGAGAAATGAAGACCGTTGGCGTTACTCCAGGCGTGAAATAGGTGGATACAGCTCTGGAGACGGCGTTCGAGCAGACAGGTCCCACTTGAACTGCAATAAATGGCAAAATCGTCGACGAAAACGGACGAGGAAATGCCAAGTGAAATAAATCAACAATGGGGTTATAGCAATCGCAAAACTTGTGACACTGAGTACAGAGCCCTGCGGTACACCGTTCTCTTGAATAAAACGACTAGATAAAACCGAGCCCACACGTACAATAAAGACGCGGTCCGTCATAATCTCGCGAAGAAATATGAGAGGACGCCGCTTAAATTCCATGCGTGAAGTGTACGTAAAATGCCGCCCCTCTAACAAGTGTCATAAGCTTTCTCCAGCTCCAAAAACACAGCTACTGTTTGACATATTTTCAGCAATCCGTTCATAATATACGTCGATGGAGACTCCAGATGGTCGGCGGTAGAGCGTCGGCGACGAAATCCGCACTGAGCGTTCGCAAGACGTTTCTGAGACTCAGGCCACCATGTCAATTGCCCGTTGATAATGCGCTCCATCACCTTGCAAACGCAACTGGTGAGGGAGATAGGGCGGCAGCTGGATGGTAGTTGGTGATTCTTCCCACGTTTAAGTATAGAGACAACGGTGGCTTCGCGCCAAACTGAAGGAAAAACGCCGCCCTGCCAAATACGGTTATGGTCCTGTAAGAGAAAGAGTTAACTGTCGGCTAAATGGTGGTTTAACATCAGGACATGAGTGCCGTCCGGCCCAGGAGCGGAGTGCCTAGAGCAATGGAGAGCATGCTACAGCTCCCTCAGTGTGAAAATTTCATTATAACACTCCTTATTAGCAGACCGAAGATTATAGGCCTCGGAATCCAGCCAGTTTTTAAGAGTGCGAAAGCCGGCGGAATAATGGGCAGAACTGCAAACCGTCTCAAAGGCAGCACCCATAAGTTTAGCAATGGCAGCCAGATCCACTATGCTGGCACTGAAAATCTGAAGGCCAGACACAGTACAATGCGACACTTTACCGAAGAAGCGACGAAGTTTATACAAAACAACAGAGGAAGGTGTGAAGCGATTAAAAGACTCAGCAAATGAGTCCAAGGTGACTTCTGGCTATCCTGAATAATGCGACGAGCCCTGACCTGCGACTGTTTAAAAGTAACCAAGTTATCGATTGTAGGGTGTCCCCGAAACACCCTACGGGCACGAACGGCGTCCCGGCAGTCCTCGGTCCACCAAGGTACAGGAAACGCCGAGGGTGGGAAGACGAACCGGTAATGATGTGTTCGGCAGCAGATAGGATCGTAGACGTAAGGTGCTGCACCATTTGGTTCACCTTAGTGAAGTGCTGGTCCACAAAAGACATAAGGCTGGAATACAGTCCCCAGTCGGCTTTAAGGAATTGCCAGGTAGGTGCTCTGGAAGGCTGAACCTGGTGAGACAAAAGAGAAACGATACAGGGGTAATGATCGCTGGAGTAGGTGTCAGCGACGACGTTCCACTGCAGACGACAACCAAGCTGGATGGAGCAAACTGCAAGGTCTATGTGAGAAAATCTACCGGGAGATTTAGAAAGAAAGGTGGGCTTACCTGAATTGAGGATGGAGAGGCTGAACTGATAAGAAATGTCAGAAAGGAGAGTTCCCCTCGCACAAGCCCTAGGCGAACCCCACAGGGGGTGATGGGCATTAAAATCTCCCAACAGAAGAAATGGTGTTGGGAGAGCGGACAAAAGATCGCGAATGTTCGCGTTAGCGAAGGGAGAGGATGGAGGTGAATAGACGGAGCACAGAGAAAAGAAAAAGCCGGATAATTGAATCCAAACGGCAACAGCTTGCAAGTCCAGGTAAGTGTGAGAGGCTGAAAATGAACGTCTTTACGCACTAATATCATGACACCTCCATGAGCAGGAGTACCCTCATCCAGTGCAAGATCGTAGCGCACCGGAGTATACCCACGGAGGGTAAAAGGATCATGAGAGCGAAGCTTGTTCTCCTGCAAACACACGACCATAGGTGAATGGGAACGCAATAAAGGTTGCAGTTCCGCACTATGTGATCGTACACCACGTAAAGTTTAGGTCAGGATAGCCATGAATAAAAGGGATAAACTGACTACTTTGAAGGGCGGCTCAAAATATCCTTTTGCTTAACCTTGGGACTCGGGCTTTTTGTATAGAGTTGGTCAGACTCCATAGGCTTGTCGAAGGGAGAACCCATGCGCTCAGCGCCAGAAACCGATTCAAGCGCCGAGAATGGTTTCTGGGTGGCAATGGGTGAAGGTGGCCGCCAAGCGCGACTTGTCCCAGGAGGATCCTGCGACTGCGACCTTCGAGGAGGAGGGGAAGGTGAACTTTTCTTACCGCGCGCACGCGGAGGGTCTTTAAGGAAATCTTCCCTACGAAGTTTCTCCTTTGATTCCTTCTCAGGGGCTTGGACCTTCAGTACCTTAGGACCAGCTTTCGATGGCGTGATAACTGTGCCAGAAATAGACGACCGGATGGTAATGGCGATCAATGCAGTCATGGTCCAGGTCTGATTCTCGGCATCCTTCCGGAGTCCTGGCGAGGCAATAACAGAGCTGAATGTTCCAGATCGCAAGAACAAAGGTTGGCGCGCATGGTAACGCTTCCGGGCTTCGGCGAAGGAGAGTTTCTCGTTTACCCGGATCTGCTGGATCGCCGTCTCGTCCAAGTACCGCGGACAGTCGGCAAATGTCGCAGAACGAGAGCCTTTGCAATTCACACAGACGGTTGCTGATGAACAGGTACCGTCGTGTGAGGGCTCACTACAAGAGGCACAGATAGAAACGACACTCTTGTAAGAGACTTGCGTATGCCTAAATACGTTGGCATTTAAAACAATACAGAGGTCTAGGAATATAGGGCCTCACCGCAATTCGTTCATACCCTGCTGAAATACTCGTGGACAGATCGATGCCATCGAAAGTGATAAACAGGGTACGAGTGGGTACAAACACTCCGTCGCGCTTAAACTGCACTCGATGAACTGCCGTTAACTTTTGTTCGGAAAGATATTCGACTAATTCTTCGTCCGACATACCATCGAGGTTATGGGTGGTGACGACGCCTCGGCAGGTATTCAAGGTGTGGTGCTTCTTAACACGGATGGGATAAGCGTTGAGAAGCGTGGCGCGCAACAAGTTCTTACTTTGTTGATCGGACTTACTCTGAACCAACAATGAACCGTTTCGAAGTCGAGTGCAGGAACGAACTGGACCTGCAATTGAGTCAATGCCCTTCTGAATTATAAAAGGGTTCACCTTCTCGGAAGATTGTCCTTCCTCTGTTTGCGTAATGACTAAGTAACAACCAGATTTCGGTGGTGCTAGTTCTGTTACCAAACTTTTCGGGGCTTGTTCGAAATAATGGAGAAAGAGGGCTCCATAGTGAAAGAAATCCTCGACCATTGCAACCGTCTCCGACCTCGGGCTCTGACTTCCCGGGTGTAACCCCCGCTTGGGTGAGTGGCCTATCTGTACCAGACTCACCCCAGGGTCACACCTCCCAGAACATAAACAGAGGGACCCAATGGCCGTCGGAAGTCAGCAGCTCGTGTAATGGCCCCCCGCGGGACTGCAGTTATACAACGTATACGAACACAGGCCCTACATGACGACCCCGGGTGGTGGGGATGACGCCATTACTCACCTACCCAGCTGCGCACCCAGTGTGCTGGTATCCGTCAGGTTGTGTTCACGGAGGATTAAAGTGAATAGAATGGTACAATAAAACAAAAAGTGTTGGGTGTTTCGCACGCAAGGTACGCCGGCGAAGAAGGTAAATAGCTGCGTGAATGAATGGACGTGGTGCGAAATGTGCGTAAATAGAAGAGAGAATAAAGACACGATGGCGAGGGGCGTCATGGTGTGAAATGCACAGAACGCACGAGAGCCTACCTTGAGTCCTCCGGTCACGAACGAACCTACCTCGAGCGGACGAGGGTGGAGGGATGATGATGGCGATGATTGGCTCGGGCACCCCGGGTACGCCAAACCCATACTCACGTAAGGTGAGCCCCTGGGGCAATCTGATAAAATATCAATTAGCTCCTAAATGAATCTTTGAACGCAATGAATAGTTTCGTATTTACTCTTCTGGCTGTAGTATCGATTGCATTTTTTCTTTGACAAGCATTCTTTTTGAGGTTTTGCAAAAGAGATCACCGGAAAATTCTGATTTCATTTCAAACACCATGCTGACATGTGATTTAATAAGGAATAAAGCAAATGGATAATATTTCTTTAAATATTTGTGCAAGACAAAAACAGACCTATCTGACTCAAAGAAGAGCACATGGAAACATGACAGATTTTGAAATTTTCAACAGTTTCAAGATATCGTTTTTCGAAAGTTTTTATTCCGTTTCAGTGGAAATAAAAGTAAGTTTTGAAGATTGTGACAGTGTACAATTTCTTACCCTTGTGGATACCACAACACTTGAAAATTACACTAAAAGTTTTCCTACTTCAGCTCTTCAAAATTGTCAACGATATTATTCAAAGATATTTCAAAGAATTGATGATTTGAAGAATGAACTGCATCTTTATTCTGCTGATGAGGTGTATATGTCTGTTCCACAGTGGAGTGCTTTTAATCGTGCCGGAGAAATAAGGATGTTTTTGGAGAAACATGCAAATTAGGTATTTGCTTTAGTTTTAATAATGCCATCCATAAGTGCATCAGTGGAAAGAAGTTTTTTGTTTTTGAAAAGAATGAAATGCAGATTCACATCATTATTGAACATCACTATTCAGAAGGTACTTTTCTGTTAACTAATAAGGAATGAGCCATTTTATGAGGACATCACGAATTAGTTTGCTGCTCTCAAAGATCGTAGGATTGACTTAGTATACAAGAAATAAATTAGGTAGTCTGGTATGATAATTATTATTTGGCTAAATTATTATGTTTAAACTCCGCTACCATTGTTTATTAAAGTCTGCAGTCCTTCACCTACTATTTAAGGCACAGACTGCCAATGCCATAATTACCTTCACTAGACCACTGATGCTTGAATAAGCAAGACCTTCGTGTGGGTTGCTGGAAATGTCGACCATGCAAGAATAGGGACTGCAGATGCCACTGCCAAGGACATAATTTTATCCCCCAAGTGCTTTAGCTCCTATTCTCCTTATGATTACTTTAGTGCTGTCTCGTGGTTTTCTATTCTATTGTGCTGTAGTAGTAGTGGTGGTGGTTGTGGTAGTAATAGTGATGGTGGTAGTAGTAGTAGTAATAGTAGTAGTAGTAGTAGTAGTAGTAGTAGTAGTAGTAGTAGTAGTAGTAGTAGAGCAGCAGTATTAGTAGTAGTGGAGCCTAACAATTCCTTACGTCGTTAGCCCCGTGAAAAACAAGAGTTATAAATTTCAAGTATTAGTCCTGCATATTAAAACATGAGCAGAATAAAACACTGTCTAAAACAGCGTTAGCAGCTGCAGAACGTTTAGCTAAAAGACAGCCAAAGCCTCACACGACAAACAAAAGCGAAAAGCCCAATAGTCATACACCAAAATAATAAAAGCTAAAAACGTAAAATTACGCACATGACACACGGTGTTTCATACCGCTGCTATGAATGAAACACCGTACACACACTGCAGCACATTAAATGTCAGCCAACATCTAAGACAAAGTGGTATGTAATTCTAAGAACACGCGTGACTGAGCTAACAACTGACATGGACTCAAACACGTTATGTGATCAACGGCTCATTACAATGAGAGCAAATATAAGTCCTGGTTAAGACAGATACGCGAAGGGATGCTAAAGGTGTTACAGAGAGGCTCAACCTCCGGAAACTTGTTCCCTTCCGGAATGAGAGAATGGCACGATGCAAAAAACTGAAATTGTCACAAGGAACACAACAGCTAAAATACTTCTGTGATAAAAAAGCAGCTTTGGCAGATTCTTCGGTAGCCTCATTCCCCGGTAGTCCCATGTATCCAGGCACTCTGAAGAAGGACACGGTAATACCAACACGAGCGAGCGAGTGGAGGCAATCCTGGATGCGCTGCGCGAGAGGATTGTGAAATAATACGCCGCTGCAGGTCTTGCCACTGAGTATATTAAAGAACTTGGTATATACTTAAATATTCAAATACAAAAATTCATCACTGCGGTAACAGGCGAAATTAAAGATCCTAGCAGCCATGAGTAAAAGTACAGCCTACTCCCCGATTCTTCTTAGAGTCATCAGTGTAAATGAAATAGTAGTTTCCCAGCTGTCCTTTAGTTGCCCAACACACCGAGCAAATAACACCATCCTTAGAGCGACTTGGACCTCGGCACGGAGCCATGGGTGAAATAGAGTTTTCTCTCTGGTAAATTTTGTCGGTAAAGTAACGTCCAACAACGTATAGAGTAAAACAAAACTAACACTAGGATGGAGGAGAACCAGAGAGCCTCTTTCATACTCAAGACCCAATGAATCCATAAAAAGCAAATTAAATGACCGTTGTACAGGCAGAATAGAGAGGCTTAGCTACAAAGGAGAACATCGCGTCGATAAGATAACCGAGTTTTAGGAGCTTCTGCAATCAGGTTGATAAGTGGACTTGTTGGAATCACACCGGTTGCAGTCTAAATCTTTGGTATTCTTATTGGCAGTAATGTATGTAAGGTTGTACAACTCATGATTAACGGTCGCTTAACTTGATGCCTTGAATCTCGGAACCTTTTCCAGGCGTGGAGTGCAATTTTCGCCGGCACCGATCTACCGTCGATCACTAAATCAGCATTTCGACACAGACACTTGATGGATTCCTGAGAAAGTGTCAAACTGCGTCTGTGATGTTTTACTTGAAGAAAGCCAACGACACGTGTTGGTGCACCGGTAAACTTATTACTCTTCATTAACTTGTTTCGAGATCACCTGACTTCTTCATTGGAAAATTTATGAAAGAGCAGCCATACGATCTGCGTGTGAGGTCGGTTTTATCTAGCGTCTTTAATCAGGAGAACGGAGCACCCCAGGATTTGGTACTCAGCGTCACACTATTTGCCATAGTCATCAATCCTCTTGTTACATGTATTCCACTAAAACTATCTTCATTCCTTTTAATCGACGATTTAGCTATTTATCTTAGTTCTCTTCGTACCCGTCTCTTGGAAAGCTGCTCCAGTTATGTCTGAACCACCCGTAATTCTGGAGTATACAAAGCTGTTCCAGCTGAAAAGACAGTCTGCATCAATTTCCAACGCCGAAATAAGTGTATCTACCGTCTCTATATTCTTGCTCCGAAAAAGTTACCCATCGTAGCCTAAGCGAAGTTTTTATGGTTGAATTTGACCGAAAGCTATGTTGGTCTCAACTTATAACATATCGAAAGCACGATATGAGCGTTTTATTCACATTTCACGAGTTTTAAGTGGTGAATCATGGACATCTTATCGGACCGTTCTTTTTCGCCTTTATTGATCATCTGTGCGCTCAACGCTGGTCTCTGAATATGTAGTAGAGTCATCAGCACGGCTGTCAACCTTAAGTCGCCGTGACGCTGTGCATTATCGAGGCATCAGGATAACATTCAGTCCAATTGTCAGTTGTACACAGAAGCGGCCAAGCCTCCACTGTCCTTTCAGAGAGACGATCTTCTCTTCAGCTGTATATGCAGTTTTTGGCTAAACCTCGTCACCCGACTTTCCACAACTTTGGGATTCGTTTTTGCTTCCTTCGTCAGAAGTTGTTGGCCTCCTTGCCTATTACCTCTACCATTCGTTTTCCTCCTTGGATACTAACAGCTCACTCGATTTTGATTTGACGTCCATATGCAAGTCCAGACAATTTGACAATTTTTGCTGCATTTGTGGAGCTAAAATCACATGCTTTAAATAACAGCTTTATTTGAAGCGATGGCTTAACTTATCACCAGGGAGATGGATGTGCCTTTGTTGCTAACGATAATAGTTTTGGTTACCGCCTGTTTGTTCAGTGTTTTATTTTTACCGCAATACCTATTTGCTCTGTATAAGGTTGTTTTATACGTTCCGTAGCAGAATTTCCGTTCTTGTGTAATCTGTTTAGAATTCCTGAGCTCTTTAGACAGTCTTCGTATTCTGTACTCTTTCCATACTTTAGTGCAGCGAAATCAGAACCATTTCTATGTGCTCCAAATTGAAGGCGCAAGTTCATCTTTTGCATGGATTCCTGACCACTTCGGCGTGCACTTGAACATAGCTGACGAGTTGCTGTGAAGGGAAGAAGTTAGAGCCCAGATTTTTATTTCCGCAGTTTACTGAAATGATTTTAGAAATTATCTTGTCGAGCTATTTCAGTGTGATGATATGCGGAATGGTTTGCACTTCAGGGTAAAAAAATTGCATAAAATTAAATTACTCCCTCGTGCATGTACTATTCCATCGCGTAATTGTCGCGAACAGGTTATTTTAGAATGATTGCACATTGGGTACTGCAAAATTAGTCATAGGCATTTGTTAATGGGAAGAGTCCCCATATTTGGAGAGTGCCTCTATCCGCACACTTCTGCTGGAATACACAAAACTGAATAGTCTTTGGCGTTACTTTCCCTTGGTCTCCATTCTGTCTGGAATTCTCGCCGGCGATAAGTTTGTAGTTGAGAGGGTTTTTAATTATTTTCGACGTTGCAAATTGGTTGATACAATTTAATGCTGTTACCTTCAGTGCTAGTGTCCACTCTTCAAACAAGATAATTCTTTTTAGCTTATTAATTTTAATTACTTCACGAGGCTTTAGCCAGAGTTTTAATTTTTTAAATATATTTCAGACGGGACTAATGTATTGTATTTTACTTTTATGGTTCTCTCAGGGCGCTAATGGTCTAAGTAGCAGCGTCTCCTAAAGCCTTAACTTACTACTACTACTACTACTACTACTACTACTACTACTACTACTACTACTACTACTACTACTACCACCACTTTTCCCACACGTTTGAAATCTAAAAACACTGCGTAATTCCACAGCTTCAAGTTATTCCCAAATATGTTTGTTGTTTTTTTTAAGATTCTTGATCTGACACCTTTTTGAAATTGATTTTCACATTTAACACTTTAGAACAGGGTAATTTCAAAGGATAAATCAAATGCAAGAAATGTGTTAAGTAATTTGACATTGATAATACATTTGTTTGCTATTTTCAAAATATAACTAAAATATTACGATCCGAATAGAATATGTGAGCTATATGTAACGACATATTTTGAGCTGAACGTTGTGATCGATCTTTATGAACAAAAAAATAAGATCCAAAAATAAGACCCTCTGCCTTTTGACTTTAAACAGAACACTGATTTTTGTGTCAAATATAGTATTTGTACTAAAACCACAACTACTACTAGTACTACTACTATTACTACTACTACGACTGCTGCTGCTACTACCACTACTACTTGTACTACTAGCAGTACTACTGCTTCTGCTGGCGCTTCCAGTCAATGTTAAGAGCAGGATATGAATTATGCAGATGTTTCTGAAGAAAGTTGCGGAATAATGCATCTGAAACATTAAAAATAACTAAATAGTGCAATATTTGTTATTTATACAGTGTATTAGGAATAAAATCCTAACCTCCTTGTTTGGGCTATACGTAATAAAGGTAAATGTATTTATTACTTTTTCTTTCTTCATCAGCGGCTATTTTGCTCCCGTCTCAAGTCAAGTAGCCTTATTAATATGAGTATACGCATAGGTGAATGTATTCTTTGAGATAAAATCACACCCACCTTTTGACTAGACAGGCAAAAACAGTCGAAAACATTCCCTTTCCGCTGTTCCTTTCCAAAATCATCACCCGCTGGAAAACATTTTAATTTGTCCGTACAGCACATCCAGAATTACCTTGAATCGCCCTCTCGTGCTGGCATTAGCGTGTCCTTGTGGGTTCCTGTATATGTCCACCTACAGGATCGATCCTGAAGGATAAAGAATCTGGCGAATGACCTGCTTGGTCGGACGTCGCTCCTAGGGGCCTGATCTATAGGATCTATTGGGCACATTGGTACTTCCTGGTTATCAAAAAAGGTGTGTTAAAGATACTGTGGGAATCCACAAACGGAAAAACCAAGGTACAGGAGCCAGTGCTTCCAAGCACCAAGGTGAAAATAGTCCTCGAGTAGACTCACGCCGAGAATACCGGAGGTCATATGGGTATAAATAAGAGTTTGGAGGTGCTACGTCTCTGATTATATCGTTTGCATCTTCGAAGCGATGTGGAAAGATGGTGCCAGCAATGTGACATCTGCTCGGCAGTCATGGGCCCCAGGCTCGCAGTTGGGACGGGATGCAACAATACAAGTTCGGAGCGCCATTCGAAAGAATTGACATCCAACGCAACAGGCCCTTTCCCAAGGACAGACATGAGGTATTGCTGCCTGCGAAGGTTGTCCGAGGTTTACGCGATTTCCAATTAAGAGGCCTTGATTGTGGCTAAATCTCAGTTGCCAAACTTCTTCTGCCCGTTCGGGATCCCGGGAGATCCACAGTGATTGGAGAACTAATTTCAAATCCAAGATTATGCGACAGCTGCTCCAGTGAACCCGGATACACAACACATATACCATTCCCGTTCATGCACAGTCATACGTAATGGTGGAGCGTTATATTCAGATGTTCGAGGAGCACTTCCAGAAAGTCGTATTCAGCCATCAGAGAGACTGGAATGTGCGTGTGCAAGGCCTCCTAGCAGTAAGGCCGCAATACTGCGCGTAAGAGATCACGTTAAAAGACTGTCGTCCTCCGTGATCTAGAGATACCATGCTAGACTACTTCCCAAAGTCGCGGGTTCAAACCCGGCGGAGGGCGATAGATTTTTTGGGGTAAGAATCCTTAGCATGCCTTCCTTCAGAAGGGAAGTAAAGCCAGTAGTGTCATGTCGTAGATTTACGGCGCGTACAAGAGCCTCAAGCCTGATAAAGATGCCTCTGAGCAAAATTTCCGGTCTTTCACGCCCAATATAGATAGAAACCCTAAGAACCGTAGCACGTAAAGAGTGTCCATAAATAAAACTCAATTTACTTTAGCGTTAGGAGATCATCAAACTCTGCTCGGTTACACTAATCTCAGTGCGCCATTTTCCATTCCTCGGGGCTGAATTTTAAAGTCATTTTAGGTGTGAAGGAGCTGCACTTCAAACAAAAATCAGAAACTGCCATGTAATTTAATTTGAAACACATTATAATTTGCAGTGCAACACACACTATGTTATTGAAAGCTAGCGTTTGTTCCTGGGGCATTAACAAGCATTAAAACACGCATAAACGGTTAACTATGTAAATTGCGCCTGTTCCTGTGCTTATTTTTCTATCGAAATTGTTAACAAGCTTCCCTTAATAATCAGAAGAAGATAATGAAATCGGATGACGTACCTAAATACATAGTAATAAGGAAAACGTCAAGTAATTCCCTAATCATTACCCTATCTAAAGCTTTAAGAAGTAATATGTGGCAGGGAATTTCAATTTTACTACGCAGTTTATTTTAAAATAAGTGCTATCCCGTTTTTATAGTATGCTGCTTTATAGTCTCATATTGGGGAAATACCTAAAATGCCATATGGCTCATTCTTTAAGTGGGAGAAAAAGTATGTTTATGTATCAAATTACATAGCAACTGAAGCCGGGGAACATCTTTAAAATGCAATTTTTGGCATCGTGTAAAACGAGTATTTATCCAACATTAATCAGATAAGTTTTTCTTATAGTTTTGTAGATATCATCATCATCACCTTTATGGCATAGGCATGTATAGGTTGGAAAAGGCACAACTTGGGAATTACTGCAGCCAGAGATGAGTTCCCCAGTATTAAGAGGATAAAAAGGATAAGAGGAGGAAGAGAATTTTTATTAAAGGTGTAATTATAAAATTAGGCATAATTCAAACGCAATGATCATAATATTTTATTTATTTGTAAAAGTCCAACAACTACCTACATCTCACATTCTTCTGAGACACCCATACACGAAGTAGATGTGGACACTTCACACATCCAGTACAATAATAGATGTAACATTTATATAAATAAGAAGTTAATAGATGCACTTCATGTTAAAATGATGTGTTAATCAACCACAGTAATACATACCGATGGTTCAAAATGCTTGGAAGCTCATTCAGTAGATGCTGCCTGCTATACACAAAACCTCATTTCAAAATCCTTCAGGCTAACGTCTACTACATCTGTACGTAATGCTGAAATATTTGCTATTAAACAGGCTATTCTTTAAGTAATGCAAAATTTTCGAAAGTATTTATAATTATAAAAGATTTTCTTTCGGCTTTAAGTCACTAAGAATCATTTATTACCATTCGGATAATTGTAACTGACACTGAATTTAGAGAACTTAATATTAGAAAAAAGTACAACATATCTGTCAAATTCTTTTGGGTTCCTGAACATAAGTGCATTAGAAGCAATAAAATGGTAGACAAATTAGCAAAAGTTGGCAGAGAAAAGAAGAATTCTTTGTCTACAATTTGCTATGTACTTATAGTTTTAAAAATTTAAGGAATATCAATAATTCATAAATGTCAAGAAATACAGGGTCAACTAAATGCTGCAAATCCTCTTATGTACTACAATATTCAGAAAATTATACCGAATATTCCCTGGTACTATGATGTTAATCTTCTTAGAAAGGTAATATCTACTGCTCTTCAAATGATATCAGGGCACATATTCACACCTGAACAAATGAACATAATTAAAATTTAAAATTATTTCTACTGTCACTGTGGAGAGAAGGGTTCAGAAGATAATTTGTTTTTTGACTGTCTTAACATGTAAAATGAGCACTAATCCGAGTTAATTAAAAACAATTTTGAAACCTCTATAAGCGTGCAATCTTTTATAAGTGTACTATCTCCAAAAGTTTGTAATATGCTGTTTAGGTTTCCTTCAAGATGTAAAATGAAAATTTAAGGTAATATATATATATATATATATATATATATATATATATATATATATGTGTGTGTGGGTGTGTGTGTGCGTGCATGTGTACGTATACATATTTAAAATGTGATGCTTCATGGTGGACTAACTGCTTTATTGCATTATTGAATATGGTTATAACACTTATAGTTTCAAAATACAGTTTTTATTACAAAGAAAAACAAAGAGTTGAATTTTAGATCATTGTATGAGGAAACATTTTAACATAAGTATAAAGTAAGTATATTTTTATTCCTATACACGGTGTATCACAGCAACTGTTCCTAAAATTCAGCTTCATGGAGGACTAGAACATATTATTTTCTTAGTAAAGTAGCGCCTGGAAATGCTTTATTTTTAAAATAAAATCTAAGATTGATTTGTTATTAATTGAGATATTGTCTGATATCTCACCAGTAACTTCATATCTTAACCATTCTAATGTCAGTATAATGCCCTACAGAAATTCACACCTTGTACTGTTTTCACAGGCAACACATATCAATGTACTGCATATCTAAACTGTATACCAAAACACATATACAGCAGCTGCACATTCTACTCCATTGTATGCCCGGCCAACAGTGTTTCCACCCTTGTAATTCACAAAGAAGTTTAGGTGGATCTCGTCCATTAAGAGGAAAACAGTTCTATTCCCTTTGCTTAATAATTTAGCCTTTTTAGCCAAATGCCCCAGAAAATTGGCGGAGTCATGTTCAGTTATGGGTATTGTGGAAAGGCTGTTGCATACTTCAGACAAAGTAACTGAACATGGCATTGTTAACAAAGCACTACTCATTAAAATCCGTAACACTGAGGTGAAATGGAATGCACCAGAGACCAGAATATTGTGGCTTCCGAAGCTGGAATATCCTCCTATAGCAAATCGGTAATGACCGAGAAGAAACAACTTACGGATAACGTAAATGTGATAGGTAAAATGAATGACTTAAGTAAGATCATATAAACAATAAATTCTGGCGAAATATGTAAGGGTAAAATGTATTCCAAGCATTCCAAGCAGTAGGAACTACAAATATAGTAGAAACGATGGAAAATAGAAGAGATGACTAGTACACGCACCTTCGTAGAATGGACTCACACCATAGTCCTCTCCAAGTATTAAATTGTCATTTAATTTAAAAGAAGTGTAGAAAGACCCAAAAAAGCCATTGAGAGATCAGCTATAACTCTATGTGATCGGAACGGATCTTAGGGTCCCAACCGTGCACTATTTTATGCTGATGATGATTCCAAAAATTGAGAAATACATATTCGAGTTCAGCTACATAAAAGAGGGCGCAAATAACGGAAAGAGAATATTTTGAACCTTTTGAAACGAAGAAAGTATGTGAGGAAATTGACCACGAAAAAATTGTTTATACCCGCCCGGAGGCGATATTAGTCTCCCGTGTAAGCATAAGGGAACATGGCGTACGTGACTAAATGTGGGAAAGGAATGAGAAGAATATAAGAAATGCCGGATTTTGGTGATTGACGGGCAATAAAAGTAAACCATAACTTAGCCCGACGGCCGAAAAGAGGGTCATTTGTGTCAGCTCTCGTGAACAGGAGAGACGGTGGTAACACGGTTAAGCTCGAGTAAAGTATTATTGCCCTATAGGATAAGCGAACATCTTAGAGTACGTGTTCGGTGATCGCATAAAAAGTCATTATTCATCGCAGCGCGATAGCCCACGAGCACGCGAGCGATATAAAGAGGCGTTTAAAGTTAAAGCGAAAAAGAATTTAATTTGCCATACATGTTGGACTTGTGTGGTAGGGAAGAACCAACTTACGGTCAAAAAGTGGTTTTCGGTGAGATCAAATAAATACTATATATGAACTGGCTGGAGATATATCGACCCTGAGATTCCAATGCTTAGTCACCGGCTACTACAGCCGGCAACTCACTCTCTGTTTTCCTTCACCTCTTCATCTGCGGCTGCCAACCAGCGAGTTTCTCAGCTACAGCAAATAAATCAACCGCACCTCATACTAAACACCACCACGCCTCCCACGAATACCTTGCCCTTGACTTGTGACAGTTAAGCAAAGAAACTTGCTTTTTCATAAGTAGAATTGCTTCTTCTTTCTCTGCCAACTTAATAGACAAATTTGTTAAAGCATCCTCTATGAGCCCATTGCCATTTTCAATGCGTTGGCTTTCACACCTATTGCTGAAATTAAAACAAAGATCATGTAGAAGTGATCGCATTGGATCCTGTTACTGATGCTAGCAGCTTCATGTTTCCCACCTGCTGCAATTCAACATCATTTACAAAAGCTGATAAAACCAAGTACTTGTAAAGTATACATGCAACTGTCGTCCTCCGTGGTCTAGGGTCACCATGCTAGGATCTAGTTACCGAGATCGTGGGTTCAAACCCGGCGAAGGGCGATGGATATTTTCGGACGTAAAACTTTTAGCATGGCTTCCTTCGGAAGGGAAGTAAAGCCGGTGGTGCCGTGACGAAAATTTACGGCACGTAAAAGAACTTGAAGCCTGATAAAGAGCCTCTGAACAAACTTTCTGGCCTTTCATGCCCAATGTGGAATGGAACGCTAAGAACCGTAGTAGTAAAAGAGCGTCCATCAATAAAACTCAATTCAATTTCTACCTGCAACTTTTGGCACTGGACTATCTCTCCCTAAAATAAAATGTATACCACTGTCTGTTTTTATAACCCACTCTTCGTTTAGTTCACAGCAAACAATCTTCTCAAGTAGTACCCCTACATTGCGAAATGTGGCTTTCTTGATACACTCTTCAGCGCTCAAGCTCCCTGAAAGTGTAAAATTTATGCAGTCATTTTCCAAGACCTTTTTAGGATTCTCTTTTGAAGTAGAGTGTTTTGAAAAATATAAAGTACGCTCAGTCAAAAGAGAAGAACCTCATCTGCAGCATATTAAAGAATTTACCTTATTAATGAAAATCTTTAATGGCATATAAGTAATAGCTAAGTTAATTACACTTAAAAACCCACAGCAAACAAGTGCTACATATCACCACCTTACTGCACATGATTAATAACAGTAATAACAATACTAATTAGGATGACAAAAACGTCTAGGACAATCATAGTAATAATAATAGAACCTACATTATTTAACAACAAGAATCATATTTACAGATCATAGCAGTGTATATAAGTGCAAATAATTAAGCAAATATGAGAAAGTTTAACAATGCACATGATAAAATTGGTAAATGGTTTGAATGTTTGTGCAATCTAATTATATTATTTAACACCTCTTGGTCGCTAACATCCATTCCACTTAAAACGTGAAGGATCAGTAAACGTTTGCTGAAAGCCTTTTTTTCAGGCTTGGGTTTTTTTTGTACCTAAAATATACGATATGGGGCCCATGGCTTTACATCCATTTCAAGTGGTTTGAAGCACACGACCTTGCATAGGACGACAGAATTATTTTAGGGATAAGCAAGAATTTGGTTCAAACATTTACATCCATATTACATTTATCATATTAACACATATTCCCCTGCTTGCTACATTTTGACACTCTTACTAAATGAATTGATATGCTTAATATGTACCCTTTCATCTTTCGGAGTCTGCACCGGGACCCATTTCGGCGTTCTCGCCGAAATCAGGGACTCCCATTTCGGTTATTCGTTCGATGCCTTAGAACTTAGAGAGCAATTTGGAAGCTGAGATATTCTTTTCACTGATGGCTCTAAGAACGTTCGGGGAGTTTGCAGTGCTTTTAGTGATAACAAGCAGAGTGTTACAAATATTTCGCCGTTGGCTCTGTTCCGACCCTGCACCACTTTGTGCTCGTTGTAATGAGCCGTTTGACGGTGCAGCGAGTTTTTAAGCGCTGTCAGATTTTAGAACAGTTTGCGCGTCTTTGTGTTCGCCTTTAACTGTATTCTAGGTGCTGCCCGACGGATATTATGCTGTGGGGCGCGTACTGTGTTCTATTCGTCTCGGTATTATGGGTGGTAAATGGTATGATATATGCCAATTTTGTTTTTATATTTCATTAGCATACCTCTTCATAGGCCCACTTTATGCGTGTACGTGTTTTGCGTGACCGGGGATCTCAGACGCTTATCGCCACTGTCATTATCTCATCACCATTATTTATAGTCAAGTTCTGCCACTTAGTTCTAATATCTTGTTCTTGCGATGTCTCTATGACTTTAGTAAGATACCGTTCTGTGCTGTAATGCATAATTACGGCGACTATCGAATCCAAGAAATTGTACTGTGTCAGTTTCTTTATAAGTCCCGCGTGTCACAATTGTCAAAGGCGTGTTGTATATACAGATATATGCCTCCTTTGCACTTGGTCGTGTTAACAACTTTTAGTGAGTTCATTGCTCATGTATACCTGATGGACTGTGCTATAATGCCTGGTTCGAAGCCCGAAGTGCTCGGTGATTAGAATGTTGTGTATGATTATGTTTGGGTTTATTCTTTTAATATTACTTCTTCGAGTACCTGCTAATGATATTTAAGACTGATAGGCCTCTAGTTGATGAACAGTGCCCAGTTTGTCTAAGTCTTTGGGAATATATATTTTTAGCTTCTTTCCATTTCTAGAGAGACCTTCCGTGTACCATTGTGTATTTAAATATATTTGCATCTGTGACATGGAAGATTTTCATGACATTTGGCATTTCCTGACCCGCGCCATTGAGTTTTGGTAGGTGTTTTATAATCCTGCTGATTTGTCCTGTATTCTTTTGGGGATTTTGTTGTGTGTGACTTTGACGAAAGCTTTCGTATAGTTTTCGGTTTCTTTTATTTGTTCCACTTGTCCTGCAACTACTTTCGGATTGTAGACCTCTTTTGATGTAACCTGGAAACCTCGGATTTCCCCCTGGGGCTTCTAGCCACAATATTATTGACTTTTAATTCAGTAATAATTCATTTTGTGCCAGTGTGATATTTCACTGTCCACAATATACGAGGGATGCCCAGAAAGTAAAGAACAATTTGACATAACTAAATAATAACGAAAGATACCAACACAAAACTTTATTTACAAACATACAGCAGCTCGATCTCTTTCTCAATGCAATCGCCATTACTGTCAAGGGTTTAGTGTAATGTGGTACCAGCTTTTCAATGTCGATGTTATACTCTTCTGCCGTCAAAGACTGTCACTGCCTCTTTGAGGTGTTTATCTGTTGGAAGCCCTTTTCCAACAAAAACGACCTTTACATCAAAAGAGGTCTACAATCCGAAAGTAGTTGCAGGACAAGTGGAACTAATAAAAGAAACCGAAAAGTATACGAAAGCCTTCGTCAAAGTCACACACAACAAAATCCCCAAAAGAATACAGGACAAATCAGCAGGATTATAAAACACCTACCAAAACTCAATGGCGCGGGTCAGAAATGCCAAATGTCATGAAAATCTTCCATGTCACGGATGCAAATATATTTAAATACACAATGGTACACGGAAGGTCTCTCTAGAAATGGAAAGAAGCTAAAAATATATATTCCCAAAGACTTAGACAAACTGGGCACTGTTCATCAACTAGAGGCCTATCAGTCTTAAATACCATTAGCAGGTACTCGAAGAAGTAATATTAAAAGAATAAACCCAAACATAATCATACACAACATTCTAATCACCGAGCACTTCGGGCTTCGAACCAGGCATTATAGCACAGTCCATCAGGTATGCATGAGCAATGAACTCACTAAAAGTTTTTAACACGACCAAGTGCAAAGGCGGCATATATCTGTATATACAGCACGCCTTTGACAATTGTGACACGCGGGACTTATAAAGAAACTGACACAGTACAATTTCTTGGATTCGATAGTCACCGTAATTATGCATTACAGCACAGAACGGTATCTTACTAAGTCATAGAGACATCGCAAGAACAAGATATTAAAACTAAGTGGCAGAACTTGACTATTGTAGAACAGACAGGCTTGACTTCACAGCAGCGAAACTCGACTCGCAGTAAGGTAGAGTAAGGAGCTAACTAGAGTGCATAAAATTGTGGTGGTGTGGGACCGGCATCGAGCGTGATGGCAATTGATCTTTACTTTCTGAATGTCCGTCCTACTATTGCTCAGGGGATTTGTGTTTTCCAATGTATGGTTCCAGTGATTACGGATGTATTCCCCAGCGTTGTTTGCTATGCTTCTTGCTTCAATATATTTGTTAGTCTATATTATAACTCTTGTAGATGCCATCGGCACCTAGCCCCATTTTGTTTCAGTTGAAGCCCTTTAAGGTCTTTTGGATACCTACTGTTAACGAAAACTAAATGTTTAAGACAGACGTACCTCGCTGTTGCTAACCTTACAGCCTTTTCTAAATTGTCAATCCTTAAGCGCGTGTTTCCGTTCGGAGGATTGGTATGTTCCAGTCAACCTAGTCGTAAGTTAGTCCCCGGCTTGAACGAAATTGGTTATCCGATTCGTAATAGTACCGGTAAATGGTCGAAATGACTTCGTGAATTAGGGTTGTAACAAAGTCAGTCGGTTTGTTATTTAGGAGTGCTGCACCTAGTGTGTCCAGTATTTGATTAGAGACATGTGGTATGCGGTTGAATTTTTTGGGGAAAGGTGTTATTCAGTTAGTACGATTTATATAACTTAGGTTTGGATGCATGTATTGCTAGTTTGGATGTATGCAATTACATAGGTAGTGTTCGTGGTTGCGATACCCTACAAGTATTACTTTAGGTCTCATCCTCATTAACATGTCTACATCATCCGTGTCTTTATCCCTGTCCGGTTCTGTGTATGTGCTTATCATCGCTATTTCTATATTACATATTTTAATTGTATTTATCGTGGCCTCCAAGCTGTGCAGCGGCGGAATGTGCAGATGATAAAGTCAATATTGGACTGGGTTGTTTCATATCGCAGTCCCTCCTCTACAATTCCGATCGTTTCTGTAGCCCGGATTTGAAAAAAGTCTATGTCACTTGAGTGTGTCTCATTTAATTATGCTCGTTTAATGGAATGTTTGAAGTGAATAGACAAAATATTTTCCTTTCTCACACAATAGAGAGTAAATCCAGAAAATCATCCTCACCGTACCCGTACTCATGTCTGAAGCTATAACTATGCACATTAGCGTTAGCAGCAGCCGCTCCTTTTTCAGCTGATCTTAAAACGAAAACGCTAGCCTAGCAACTGACAACAACACAGGGTCCAAGTTGAATGCGACGGCGAATTCTAGACGGACGAGTGGTATGGAACGACATGTGCAAGTGATTCGTGTGAGATTCATTGCACAATATTACTGATCGCGCACTACTCTGAGCACGCGGTTGGAAAATTTTGGATAACTCCGTAAATGACCACATTTTGGCGGCCATATGATATGCGCTGCTGTGGTGGTAAATAAAATTATGCAGCGGTGGTGGATTGTCTCGCCATCAGGGCGGGACGCAAATCTTTGATTGCCTACGATGGTGCTATCATCAAGCATGCAGTTTGTTGTGCTGTCTGTTGAGGCAAATTCTTCGGAGATCTGATATTCTACGACGTCTGAAACCGCGGTAGCAGATTCCGTATTGGTTGAGGATGTTGAAACGTTTGACCCCAGTCATTATCACCTCAACCCACTACGGAGTTGCCTTTCTGTTCTTCCTGGGCATGGAGACGAAGTCCAGCGTCGAGCTTATACTCTCATCTTATATCGTAGCGTCTCAAGGCTGGGAAAAAACCCCAGGTACCATCGTGAGGCAGCACTTGCGAAAATGTTGAAATAAGGGCATATGGTGGATCTAGCTTAACAGAACCCTGATTCCTCGTAACGTAAGATATTTCATCTGACGGAACTGAGGTCACATGGGAGTTCACCTCACCACACGATACGGAGCATCTCTACGCTGGTTGAACCCGCTATGAAACAACTTTCCAACAGATGGGTATGTTGCAAGCTCAGTTAATCACAGTCTGGGCTATAACCCCTTAGGTTGAAAAAATCCCAAGGCTTCGGCAGGAGCGTTACCCATGGCTTTCTTTGCCCCAGCAACCCACACTCCCTTCGCCAGAGCTGTACGCATCCTAGGGAGGTACTCTAACCCCGAAGTAAGTCATCTGTGTAGCACGCAGTATTTCCCGGGTCATTACAATTGTAGGATTCACCGGTTGTGAATTCCTAGTAAGTTCCTATTTCTCCCCCTGCGTTACTGTTTGGAGGAGGTGTGGATTATTAACTCTCCGAGAGTCTTTTATTTCTCGTTTCCCCCTCTGCTACAATTTAGGGTTAAGCTTCAGGTATATTTAGGTGACTTCATAGTTGTTAGTTGTTGCGAGGTTACAAGTTTAGTATTTGTCATTACTCACAGCATTATACAAGGATTAGGATGTTCCTCAAACGTATAAATCACGGCGGCTACAGCTGAGAGTAGGAAAACGCATGGAAGCCAATTTGTGCTGAAGTGGTAAGGTGTTACCGTGAACGTCTTTAGAGTTTAAGCAACATTTGCTTATTTTCTTTTTTTCCTTTCTCTCCCCTTATGAATGGCAAACGCATATAAGTATAAAAGGTAAGGGTAAAGTACATATTACGTAAGTGTCCCCAAAACCGGTTGTTGGTCTAGCTTTGCAATTTGTCTAACTGGTTTACTGCTTTGTTATTATAATTCTTACCATATGGGTTAAATCTCCGGTGACAACCCACTCTGACCGATGGAGTTTTCGCGGTTTCCTCATGTTAGGATGAATGCAGCTGTAGTTCCACTCTTACTACGACTTTCCTGTCCCTTATTACGTAAACCCGTTATCTGCTACATTTTACTTTGTCTCAGGGTAGCAGAACCAGGCCACAGTGTTTGGCAGTTTGCGACTGGGCTGTGGATGTTCGTTTTGTAGAGCTTTCTTCCTTGACATCGGTCTGCAACCGCCTCTGAAGTGGGTCCCACCAGGGGAACCATCAGGGTTAGGGGCTTGTGGCTGGGTGCGGCGGCAGTGGATGTATTTTATTTGGAAACGTTAGCCACTCCGTCCAAGCTTGCACCCGTCATCTTAAAATACTCGTTTTTTGTGTCTCTCCCCTCATTCAATTTCCTAGGAACACACATAAGCTATATCCGGAGAGGATTAAACAGCCCATCTAAGAGGTATCACCCGTTGTGCTAGTCAAAATTAAAAATGGAGTATATAGGCTTTCGGTTGACTAAAGAAGTATAACACGAAGACAATAACGTCATCTATTACAGTGTCCTTAATATATGACCTCTTAAGTTACCTAGGAGGGTCAAAGTATTAAGGCGCGTTAGATCTACTCAGTGCGTGTTTCCAATTACCACTGGCCGAGAGAAGTAACAAAATACACATTTGTTTACTTCTCTGGATGGACGATACGAATTTCAGAGACTTATACTTTGGCTTGGTGAATGCACTGAAAGCGTTTCCAGATGTTGGTAATAAGTTACTAGGAGAACTAAGATACAAGAAAGCTCTGTTATACTTAGACGACATAATATCTTCGCACCGACTTTCCGAGGTTTGATGGCAAACTTAGAGGTGGTGTTCAAAAAGCTGAAACAAACACTTTGTAGTTATGGTCCCAGAAATGCTGTTTCGCAAAGACAAAATGTAAGGTGCTAAGTTCTGGGGTGTCAGCAGCAGGTGTTGAACCTTATAAGGATAAAATCCGGGCGATCATAAAGCTCAGCATTTCCCAAAATGTCAGAAATGTACACCAAGTGCTAGGCCCTTTCCCCTGCTACAGCAGATTTATCAAGAATTTGGCAGTCACTGCGAAACTCTAACGAGTTAACTATGAGAGATATAAGTTAACGTGAACTAAAGAGCATCAAGGAGCTTTCGAAAAACTTATCGAGTTAATGATTCCGGCACACGTGTTAGCTCATTATAGACCAGATGAGGAAATAGAAATGTATTGCGACGCTAGCGCATCACACATACGGATAGAATTACTTCAGGAGTCGAATAAGGGAGAGATGCATCGCACTACGCATCTATCACAATGCCCTAGTACACCGGAAAATAATTACACGCTGTCGAAATAGGAATTGTTGGCAGTCATGTACGGATGTTACAGATTTAGTCAGTACTTCCTCGGGTACCGAGTAACAATGGACACGAAACACGAGTGTTTGTGCCACTTAAGTAACTGACCTTTCAGACAGATTGGCACGATATAGCTTGGTGTTGCAAGAATTTTAACCCACAGCGAGGACGAATTTGGAAGCGAAAAATAAGGACGCGGAGTGTTTATCTAGGATATCAAGGAATCCACCCGATGACGATACTGGACCGGAATATGAGGACATAATAACATGTTTAATAGAACTGGTGGTAGTGGTGCTACAGCAGAAATGGGATGCACAACTTTGGCCATTGCTCCAAGCTTTAAAGCTCCCAGCCACGACAACCCTAGACAAAATAGTCAGATAGGAAAACTGCGGGAGTAACAGGGGATATGCACTTATTCGTTCTCTCCGAGAGGCCAAAGGGTGAAAAAATGTACAACAATCGCGATGCCCTATTGGGCGTGCGTGTTTTTCCTAAAACTATTTCGCAAAATTCATTCCTGTTACTACTAGAACAGAATGAAGAAGGATATCCAAAACCTATCCGGAAAGAAATGGGTCTACATATTTAAAATCGGCAGGACTACTAAAGCCAATTGGGGTTAATTTCTTAGGAGAAGGTTTTTCAATTTATATTCCTGGACCCTTCCCCGGTCAAGCAGGAATAACAGCTACATAGGTGTAGCCACCGAGCATCTGTCGAAATACGTAGAAATAAGGCCAATACCGGCAGTATCCATACAGTGCGTCGCGGAATGCAGTTTAGATATCATTTGTTGAGATGATGCTCTAAAATACATGCTGTCAGGTGGAGGGTCAGTTTTCATATTTGAAGTGACAGAGGAACTGTTGAAATTGATGGGCACTATTCCGAACTTTACGATTCAATAAACAGACGCATAGTTTCACTGAGCGTACGAATAGAACGATTGCACAAATTTTGAGTAAAGACGTGAAATTCAGGCATACATTTTGGGAATGGAATTTTCACCAGGTCCGATTTGCCACGAACATTAGCAAGCAGCCGAGCACGAAATTGACCCATTCAAACTCATTTGTGTACGAAAACCCGTGTTACCAGTCGGCACGCAATTGCAAGTGGCAACCCAAAACATATTAAAGAAATCAACGATATGATTTTGGAGGCAAGAGACTTATCGGCGAAAGAAATCAGAATGAGCCAGGGGAAAAATAAATGCTGTGGGACTGGAAGCGCAAGGTTGTAAAAATCGGATCGGAAAGAAAGTAAACCTGTACAACCCACGTCGCAAGGTTGGCAGATTCGCGAAGCTGCTGATGAATTACTCTGGCCCTTATGTAATTACGAAGAAAATAAGTTCCTTAAATTACGTGATTAAAGCAAATAGTTCCACGAATAGCCAGATTATACACGTGAGCAGGATAGCCCGTATTACGGTGGAGGAAAAATAGACGTAAATAAATAACTAGGATGACACAGAAAGTCAGGTATGGTAAATGCAATTGCATTCAGATACACAGAGAAATGACGCAAGTGTGCGATGCTATGGTACTCCTATTCCAAAGAAGAAATAAAATAAAAATGTTTTAAACATAGTTGGTAGACAAATGCATGACACCAGGTGGCACTCGGAAGACTTCTAGGGCTAAAATACAAGATAACGCACGAACGAAGGAATACTAAGAAAGTAATAATAAAGGTCGTAGAAATATACGAATGAAACACCTGAACATTTTAATGTAATAGTAACACGTTCGTCAGAAGTAAAATATGAAAAGCACAAGGAAGATAACGATGGGAATCTAGGAATGCAGGAAAAAGGAAAAAACAAAAAAAGGACTGATAAGGAATACAGGTCGTACTCGTATCTTAGTTTGAGGTAAACTAACTGGGAGAGAATTGGAGGCATAGCACTGTTTGGCAAAAATACAAAGTCAGCAGGACGTCGCCTAGCAGGACACCCAGGGCCAGGTCCGCAAAAACGGTAGCTTCCAGATCAGGTACTTGGAAGATCATGCCTTTAATTGAGGATAGGAATGTAAGGGACGACACAGGGAAGAAAAACAAGAAACACTGTATAGGTAGTAGGGTAAACAATGGAAAGAGTCACATTTAATAAGTACTTAAGAGCTAACTTAAACATTTCTCATGTCATATTTTACATAAGTGAATTATATAGGGAAGTAGCATAAGCAATTAAATAGAACAGGGTCTAAACCTGGGTTATATAACGAAAGCAATGTTTCTTCCAGTATAAATTGTGTTAAATAGTTTCGGATCCAGGGTGTTATGAGGAATAGTACCCTTAGCCACCAAAACTGGGCGACACGTGAGTAGTTGCTCACGCATAAAGTTAGGGCAATTATAATGCTTAATTCTCTCTACAACTGGGAAGTATGTAAGGGAGTAGCAAGGTGCTCTCGTTTCAATGAAACGTGTTTCCATTAGTTAATTATTTTCTTTCTCCTCTCTTCTCTCTATCTACAACTATTATTAAGTAGATGGTATAAGCAAAAGGGAGGATTTAAATGCACACTAAAAGGCCATACGGGTAAATTTTAGCACAATGTCTGCAAGTTTTGGGAATACTCACCGGAGAGATAGCCTACAGTATAATCCCAAATCCGCGATCCTATTAGTCTCAAGGGACGCCAACTTTATATAAGGGCTTATAGGAACCCTTAGGGAGAAATTAACGGTAACTGAGTCAACCTGCACCTAGTGGAAAATTGATGGGATAATCAACAAGTAAGCCAAATACGCGCCTCCTTGACAGGAGTGCCGAAGTAGGCACCAGAAACGCAAACAGTTAGATATAAGCCAAATCCGCCCGCAAAGATGTTGTTGACAGAAATGGAAGGAACGAAATAGCAGATACAAGGAGCCCAGAATGTCATGGACGGATCACCCATGATTAATGTTGACCCCTAGCCCTCCCTAATCAATAGGGCCGAACAGAGTGAAAATGCAAAATAAGTGCCCAAGAAGTTAGTCAAAGCAGAAGAACGCAGGATACAATACACAGTTAAGTTATACTACAAGCTAAGTCGCATAAAATAGAGAAGGAAAGTAGAAACTAGCCACATGTAACAAATATGAAAGTAGGACGTGGAGACAGAGGAATTACCACCAAAAATAAAATTCCTCTCTCAGAATACTGAGAGCAATGTAATCGCTGTTACACGTATTAAGAAGGGATAGCAAGATTAGAAGGAAGAGAAGCAGTCGCTAAATAGTTGCGCAGCGGGAAATGTGGCTATAAAAGGAATAGAAAGTTGTAACTCCGAAACGGAATCCAGCAGTTATTGTAGATAGTGAGTAAAGAACCTCTTTACAAAGTTATTTACAAAAGGAAGAAACCAGAGGAGAAGAAGATAAATACCAGTTTATAGTAGTAGATACTTCAGCAAGCAGCATACGAGAGACTAGAGTACCTGCTGGTTAAAAATTGCAGGACAACAGGGATCAAATTTAGGTAAGGAGACGTCTCCTGCGAGGTCGTGTACATGGGGTAAGGTTACTAGGAAGGCGCCACCTTACGGGCTAAGCAGCAAGCGCTTCCCCAGAAAGAATGTAATCCTACTCACTAAAACACGTTATCCCACCGGCACTTGAATAGTGAAGAGCCCACTCTCTCTGGGTTGGCAGGCAGCGCGCCATGGAGGCTGCAGGAACCAAACAGGGCGTCACACAGGTGGAGTGGCGAGAGCTAAGGTCAAAGAGAAAAAGTGAACTGAAGGATCTAAGACAGTGGAGAGCGAAGAGAGGAAGCAAATATGATCAGCTGTTATCCGGATGGGATAACCCCTGAAACAACTAAAGACAAGGAAGAACGAGCGCCAAAATTCAAAAGTGACAGCCTGCGGACGCGCTAACACTCCCGGCAAGAGGAAAGAAGAGACGAACGAAGCACAGCAGGTAGCGCAGCGGCTACGTAGCACATGACGTCGTGGCAGAGTCAGTACCGGACGTCACACCAAGGTAAACCCAGAAGCAAGGGAATCTAGACCCACATCCCAGAGAGAAAGGGTGAGAGATCCCCTCTTGTCCCCTCCCTAACCACGAAGACAGCAGGGCTGTAGGAAGATGAATCGAGGAATTTAAGTAATGGAATACCAATTTTAGGTCTTTTTCTCGTTTCTTTCGCCCACGGTACGGCATGGCACACGTTTACAAGCAGAACATCAGGCCAACCTGGGTGTTACTGTTGGGCTTTATGTGCAGCACTCGACTTCGCTAGGACTTACAATTCCGCAGGCGCTTGAATTCTCCAACCTGGGTTTAGTTGCGGCGTCCCAGGACTGGTAACGAACCCCAGGTATCCTGGTGAGCCAAGACTCGCGAAAATTTGCATATTAGGGTACGTGGTGAATCTAGATTAACATAACGCTTACACCTCACAGCATAAGATATTTAAGCTCACGGAATTGTGGTTACACTGGAGACCACCTCATTCCCCGGTATGGAACGTCTCTGTGTTAGTCGAACCCTCAGCGAGTGTTCTGGTAATTTTTGTGTAAGAAATAACTTCGTCTCTAGCCAGGTGTGTGAAAGCTCACGTACTTACTGATTGACCGTAACCCCTTATGCTAAAATAAAAGAGCCCAAAGAAAGGGCAGGAGCATTACCACGAGTTCCATGCCACCGCAACCCGCGCCCCGTTTCCGAGTGCTCAGCGCCCCCTATGGGTACTCTACCCCGAAGTTCGTCACCATGTAGCACCCGGTACTTCTCGGTCATTACGACAATGTCATGTCGCCGCGATGTCTCACGCTGCCATTGGCTGGAGATCCGCCAGTTAATAAGCGCTTCCCTATGAGCTGTTTCCAAATGAGGTTGAGTGGTCTTCGTTTCTGTCTGTTAATCTTATTTGCTTATTTGTCTACCTCTATACTTCTCCCGATATATCCATGAAGAAAGTTCCTGGCGGTTTATAGTAGTTCTATTGTGTCAAAGTCGATGTCATTTTTCTATTATGTATTTTTCTATTACTGACTTTCTGATTGCTTGTGCTTAAGGCTGATAATATCTTCTAATCTACGTGTGATTATGCATCTCCCTGTTTGTCCAATAAGAGTATTTTCGCAGTCGTAGGTTTATTTCAAACTCCTGGGTTGAGAGGAAGAACGTTAGAGTGCTTGATCGTACACAGGAACAATCGGAGCTGGAGGATGTATTTAGTGTGTAATATGCAATAAGCGATTTTGTTTTTCCAGCGTAAACGAAATGATGCTTCCTTACAGGAAGCGTAATAGTTTCTGATAGCAAAAACAGTTACTGAAAATGCTAATTTTATTACAACACAGCTCTCCATTTCCTTTTATTTGTTCTTAAGAAAGGATGCTTACAGTCCTAAATCCTGTTGTATTAATTGTAACACACAAGCTTATATCCAACGAATGTGTTGGATTCTCATTGTATCAAATCCTTTAAATTGTGTTCTTTTCTGGCATAAGAACACAAAACTCCAAACCCATTGGCATGTGTTTTCAAATGCATCTATTTTGGGGGGGGGTATTAGTCTAACTGACCTCATAGTTAAACCACTGTAGATCTCGCGCTTAAGGTTGGGAATTTTTTCACCTTTAACCCGAAACTTCAGGTATTAACTTTTTGTTGAACATTTTCGTTGGATTGTAAGAAATATTCGGTCTCCCAATGCAATGTGTCTTCTAGTTTTAAATAGAGAAAATTTCAAACCAAAACCACATTTACCCTTGAAAAACATGAACAATTGTTTATAGGAAACCAACCGTTCTGTATTTTATTCTTGGGTGACAATATAACAAATTCATTTAGATTTTGATGCATTTGTATTCTTTTAAACAATTGTATTGTACCAAATTTTCTTACCGCCACATGCTTAGTTTTCTCGCGTACTCCCGCTATATTTTACTGTTAATGTACCGGTTTGCCGTTGGATGTCGGTCGTGCCATCCTTGCCTGTCGTTTGATTGTGGGTGAGAAGTGTACCACCGTCACTCGCGTTCGGACCGATTGGTCCGACCTACCAGGCTTGGAGTGTGCTCCTGTTCTTCGGCCCGTACGGTACGCGATCTGGTAAGTTCCTCCACACTTTTCATTTTGTTCGCGTAATGTAATTTGCTTTGCCCCCGTTTTTCTGGCCGTCTCTTAGTTCCTGCTCAGTTTCTGTGACAGCTCTGTTTGCAATTTGTAATATGTGGCCGAAAGTTCTGCAAATTTTCCGCATTTGCCGCTTTAAATGCATGTTTAGTGTTTTAAATTTTAGCCGACGGGGTTTCAGATAATTAAGGATTATCACTGTATAAGTTTCTTGGGAAGAAACGGCGCGTTTCTTAGCGAATTTATGGCCAGTTATATAATTTTAATTCCTATCCTTTGAGATATCAAATGCGCTAAAGGCTTAAGAGATCATAAATCTTCAGCAACAAGCCTCAAGAATAACTTGCAAATTTTATAGCTGCATTTGTGTTGCATTTATATGCATTAGTTGTGAGACGGAAATATATTAAATATATATTCCGTGTTTTTGTGACGACTTCTGGCTGAATAATTCCCCTCATTTAAGATGTTGCGGTAGGGCGAGGAGGTGCTGCAGTTTTGGCAATCGGGTGCGGGGTTTATACGGTCCGTATTATAATTTTGTAAATGTAATTTTGTCATCTTTTAGCGTGTTAATGGTTATGGGCTCGCCTTGCACTATTTTTAATTGTATTCTCTTATTCCCGATAGTTAAAAGGATCTTTTTGATCTTGCTTGTGTCTTTAGTACTTCTGAACAATTAGGAATGTAAACTGGCACTGCTCTTAGAGATTAGCATCCGTAGAGGTCAATTGACATCTGTTGATGCAGCTGCTATAGTTGACGGGTTGCGTCTTTTTAAAAACGCTAAACTTATTAAATTGCCTTAGAATCACGAATATGTAGTACGCTCTGTTTCGGTGTGCTCTTCAGCTCTTCTGGAATTTATGAAATTCTGTCCATTTGGGAACATGATGATCCCCATCAAAATAGCAATGTGTCAAGGTATCCACCCGTATACATTACGTACAGTGTTTAGAGTACCTAATTTCCTGACATTCTAATGCATCACATTTAGAACAGTGGAAAATGTTAAAGCAGGAATTTTCTACTGTGAAGGCTGCTTAGTGTTTGAATGTGTTTGAAGGTCTTTTCCTTCCCGTCTGCGTGCCTGTTGATATTCCTATCACGGGTCCTGTGCAAACAGTGTTTCAGCGTTTCGAGAATTGCGTCTTTCGCATCCTCTCCAGCGATTAGTGGTATCTACAATTAGTTTTGATGTTGTTTATGTTAGTTCTGCGATAGAAGTTTTTAAGTCGTTTGTAAAAGTCATTGAATATGCGTCTAATTATCAGGTTCGTCATTCGAAGCTATTGGAGCCGATTTCGCCTAAATGCAATGACCTTCTTTTACAGTGTGCACACTGAGGCTTTCACGGCCGGCGTCAAGACTAATAATTGAATTACTACCATCCAGGGTTGTAGGCCGTGGTATAGTAGGCATCGTGGATACCGACGTTTCGCCAAGTACAACGCTTGGCATCTTCGGGGTGAAGTGATTCAGTGTCTGCGGAGGTCGGAGCCTGAATGTGGAGACCAGAGGATGGCACTCTTATAGAGACGCGAGCCAATCACTACACAGGACCTCAAGTAAGCCCCGCCCACTCCCACTATATAAGAGCGCCATTCTATTGGTCTCCACATTCAGGCTCCGACCTCCGCAGACACTGAATCATTTCACCCTGAAGATGCCAAGCTTTGCACTTGGCGAAACGTCGTATCCACGATACCTTCCAGACCACGGCCTACAAGCCCGGATAGTAGTAATTCAATTATTATTCTTTACGCCTTTGCTACTTTATAAAGACTCTGCTGATTTGTTGGGGTTTTTCACCAATCCAAGTTGGATTTCTTTGTTCCTCGTGGGGAACTTGTAAATACCATGCAACAGTATTGTTTACGTCAACAGGGATTACGAGAATCGTTTGTTGAATTTATGAATAGGCTGTTTGTACATATTTTGAGACCGCCTAGGGGCTCACTTCGCGTGAGTACGGGTTTGGCGCACCCGGGTCCCGAGCCACTCGCCACCATTTCACCCCCTCCGTTCTCATCTACTGTGACACGTGCATTTATTTGTTCTTTATTTGTTAGCGATCCTCTTCTAGGCTTATTCTGATTCTTAGTTTTACCTTTTTAGTCTTATTAACTCCTGTCTCACCAGCAGGTATCTTTCTTGTCTCCGTGGTTCTTTCCCACTGTTCCCGCGCGGCTTCCGACATGTGTGTTCTACGGAGGTCTCAGGCGCGAAGGGCAGGCGGACCCCTCGCACTGGCCCTGTGTGTAACCTTAGGTACGGAGCCCGTCCACGCCGTCATGTACACCCACGTAGCTCTCTGGGGGCCCCGCTTGTGTTAATTCTCCGGCGACCGAGTGTCGCTGGATTATTACCACGGGCCGGACGTGTTACCTCTGACGGAGCCCCGGTGTAATCAACCACAAGTCCCCTGAATCCGTGTGTGTGTGTGTCTTGCTCGCAGCGCGGCCTAGAGTGGAGAGCCATGGTAGGGGCTTAACGCCGGTGTGTGTGTGTGTGTGTGTGTGTGTGTGTGTGGTGAACGGCTTACACATATGGACTAGCAGTGGAGATTGGGGGTAGCCCTTCTGAAATGCACCTTGAGATCGGTCTTGGGAGGGTTCCCACGACGGCACAGACCGTGAAGATATGGTGTCTTTATTCCTTAACCCCCGGATGGTAGGCTGATGCCGACGGTTTCGGATGGGGGTCCATTCATCATGTATCCGCGCAAAACCCTTTTCACTGACACCTTTTTGGTTATGACTTTACCAAGTGATGGTAAAGCGTTCAAGGACCTTAGCCCTTCTTACATAAAGCGTGAGGTGGATCGGGTCTGTGACCAGGTAAAAAACGCGACGCGAATTAGAGACGGTACGTTATTGATCGAGACCATCAATGCCGAGTAGTCCCAGAAACTGTTGAAAGCGATTTTGTTGGGCTCCTATCCCATCCGGGTAGTCCCGCACAAGTCCTTAAACTCTGTTCGGGGAGCTGTCACCACCTCCAGTATAGACGATCTCTCCAAAGACGACATAGTTTCTTGCCTCTCCGATCAACGTGTCTGTCAGGCGTACCGGCTATCTTGCAAACAGCACGATCAGAAATACCCACTGCGCACTGTGTTTCTAACTTTCAAAGGCACTGTGTTGCCGGAGTTTAGTTTTTGTGGTTACGAAGGTGCCGCCGTGCGTCCATATATTCCGAACCCCATGCGCTGTTTTCGGTGCCAGAGGTTCGGGCATACTACCCGCTCGTGTGTCCATCCTGCTCTCTGTGAGCGATGTGGCCTACTTGCCCATGACGGCGCGGCCTGTGTTCGTGACCCTAGTTGTGTTAACTGTCGAGGATGTCATCCGTCTAGCTCGCGACAGTGTTCTCGGTTTTTGGACGAAAAGTATACAGGAGCTGAGCATTAAGGAACACCTCACATTTCCTGAAGCCCGACGGCGCTTTGCGCAACTTCAACCTGCAAACACTACTGGTTATTCATTCACCGTTTTCCGCTCTCCTGTTGCCACTTTTAGCTCACCACTCACGCCCGTTGCCCATGCTTCGACACAAACCGAGCTTCCAGCGAGTACTCCTCCATCGTCTCGAGTTGACAGTGCGGCACAGTCTTCATCTTCAGCCGCGCCGCCGCCAGCCTACAAGCCGTCTACCGATGCTCGCCCATCAGCGACGTCTACTGAGGGTGTTCGTTCTCGGTCTCAACATAGACCGAGTAGTCGTACTTCCTCTGTGAAGTCCAGGTCCCGTTCCACGAGCCGCAGAGGCTCTTCCGGTTCCCGGGCATCGGAGGGTTCACCAGAGGATGGAGATTTTACTGTCGTTGGTCAAAAATCTGTCAAGGTGCGGAGGACGCTCAAGTGGACATCCTAGCCTTTTTGTCTTCAATGGAAATACTCCACTGAAACGTTAATGGGTTCCGGGCACGCCTTCCGGACTTACAGTGTTTAATTTCCCAACGTTCTCCCTCAATCGTCTGTTTACGGGAAACCCATTTGCAGCCTACTCACGCTTTGCATATTCGGAGCTTCTCCTGCTTGCCAGCGGTGGGTTTGCTATTTTGGTGGCGCATAATATTTGTGCTACCAACATAACGCTGCGCACACCATTGTCCGCTGTGACAGTGCGTGTCCAATTGGAGGGCGTCTGTTTCTCTGTCTGTAACGTGTATCTGCCACCGCTCCGTGTCGTTCAAGCGCACGAACTTCGTGCCCTTTTGGAACAGATACCCCCACCGCTACTTTTCGTTGGTCATCTCAATGCCAAACATTCTCTCTGGGGTTCCGATATTGACGATGCTCGTGGATGCCTTATAGCAGACGTTTGTGATATATCCGGCTTACGTTTATTAAATACTGGTGTCCCTACCTTCCTATCCTCTGCCTATGAAACCCACTCAGTCTTAGACATTTCTTTCTGCAGCCCGGCATTACTTCCCCTCCTTGATTGGTCGGTGCTTTCGGACCTTTATGGCAGTGATCATTACCCTATTGCCATACGCTTATCCGGTCACTATCTCCTAACTTCACGACATCCTCCCTGGATTATTTCTAAGGCTGATTGGGAGAGGTTTCGTTCCCTGATTCATCACACCGCTAATAGTTTTGCCACCATAGATGACGTGCTGGAGTATTTTACTTGTTCTATTTTACTCGCAGCAGATTCCAGCATTCTTCGAGGTTCTTGTGCCCCATGTCGCGTTCCTGTCCCTTGGTGTACCACGGAATACCGTTTGCCCCTTAAAGCGCGCAGACGTGCCCTGCGTGTCTTTCATTTGCATCCTACCGAGGGAAATTTCGTTGCTTATAAACGTTCTCGGGTTAGGGCACGTTTTGTGCTTCGGAATGCCAAACGCAAGTCTTGGGAAACCTATGTCTCTTCTCTTTCCCATCGCAGTTCTGCACAACAGGTGTGGTCTGCAGTTCGGCGTATGTATGGCAGGTGTAGCAGGGAGATCACTCCCAATCTTGCCGTAAACGCTCCACCCTTACCAGCGAACCAGATATAGGCGAAACCCTTGCCAGCTCCTTTGCTACATTTAGCCAAACGGCTAGTTATGATAGTTTGTTTTTATCCCTTAAAACCTCTGCGCAGCGGTTGGCCCTTGATTTTAACAGCAAGCTATACAACCCACCTTTTACCGTTGCCCAGCTAACGCATTCTCTGTCAATCGCGAGAGATTCTTCCCCCCATCGAGGAAGCTTTGCAGTCCGACCAAATCCATACCAAAAGCCCGAGCCCAAAGGTTAAGCAAAAGATTATTTTAAGCCGCCCTTCTATGTAGACAGTTCATACATTTTATTCATGGCTATTCTGAGATGGAATTTACGTGGTGTTCGATTGCAAAGGCCGGAAATGCAACTTTTATTGCGTTCCCATTCATCTATTGGAGTGTGTTTGCAGGAGACCAAGCTTCGCTCTCACGACCCTTTCGATCTCCGATGGTACACTCCGGTTCGCTACGATCTCGAACCGGAGGAGGAATCTCCTGCTCATGGAGGTGTCATGTTGTTAGTGCGTAACGACGTTCATTTTCAAACTCTCGTTCTTAAGTCCAGCTTGCAAGCTGTTGCCATTAGACTGCAGTTACCCTGTTTTTTCTTTTCTGTGTGCTCTGTATATTCACCTCCATCGTCTCCCTTCGCTCCCGTGGACTTCTGAGTTCTCCTATCCGCTCTCCCAACACCATTTATTCTGTTGGAAATTTTTACGCCCATCATCCGCTGTGGGGTTCGTCAAGGGCTTGTGCGATGGGAACTCTTCTTTCTGACATTTTTGATCAGTTCAATCTCTCTATTCTCAATACAGGTGAGCCTACGTTTCTTTCTGATTCTTCCGGTACATTTTCTCACTTGGACCTTGCCGTTTGCTCAACCCAGCTTGCTAGTCGTCTGCAGTGGAACGTCGTCGCTGACACCTACTGCAGCAACCATTACCCCTGCATCGTTTCTCTTCTGTCACACCACGTACAGTATTCCAGAGTATCTACATGGCTATTCACAAAAGCCGACTGGAGCTTGTATTCCAGCCTGGTGCAGTTTGACGACCAGCCTTTCACCGACATTAACCAACTAGTGCAGCAACTTACGTCCACGATTTTCTCTTCAGTCGAACGCGTAATACCCCGTCCATCCTCTCACCCTCGACAGGTTCCAGTTCCTTGATGGAACGAGGAGTTTCAGGTTGCCGTTCCTGCCCGTAGAACTGCACTTAGGGTGTTTCGGTGTCATCCTACTTTTGATACTTTGGTTACCTTTAAACAATCGCGAGCATGGTATCGTCGCATTATTCAGGATAGCAAGAAGGCATCTTGGACTCGTTTTGTCGAGTCTTTTAATCGCATCACACCTTCTTCTGTTGTTTGGGATAAACTTTGTCGCTTCTCAGGTAAAGTGTCGCATTGTACTGTGTCTGGCCTTCAGGTTTCCAATGCCACCATAGTGGATCCGGCTACCATTGTTAACGCTCTGGGTACTGCCTTTGAGGCGGTTTCCAGTTCAGACCATTATTCCGCCGGGTTTCGCTCTATTAAAGACCGGCTGGATTCAGCAACATATAATTTTCGGTCTGCTAATAATGAACGCTATAACGAACTTTTCACAATGAGGGAGCTGGAGCACGCTCTTCATTGCTCTCGGCACTCGGCTCCAGGTCCAGACCGCATTCATGTCCTGATGTTACAGAACCTCTCAGCCGAGGTAAACTCTTTCTCTTACAGGTCTATAACCGTATTTGGCAAGACGGCAGTTTTCCTTCCGTTTGGCGCGAAGCCACCATTGTCCCTATACTTAAGCCTGGGAAGGATCGCCAACTACCTTCCAGGTACCGCCCTATCTCCCTCACAGTTGTATTTGCAAGGTGATGGAGCGGATGATCAACGGGCGGTTGACATGGTGGCTTGAGTTTCGGAAACCTCTAGCGAACGCTCAGTGCAGATTTCGTCGATATCGCTCTACCGTTGACCACCTGGTGTCCCTTTCGACGCATATTATGAATGGATTTCAGAGAAAGTGTCAAACTGTGGCTGTGCTTTTTGACCTGGAGAAAGCTTATGACACTTGTTGGAGGGGCGGCATTTTACGTACACTTCACGCATGGAATATCCACCGTCGTCTTCCCATGTTTCTTCGGGAGTTTATGACAGACCGCGTCATTCGTGTACGTGTGGGCTCGGTTTTACCTAGTCGTTTTATTCAAGAAAACGGAGTACCGCAGGGCTCTGTACCGAGTGTCACACTTTTTTCAATTGCTATCAACCCCGTTGTTGATTGTATTCCACCTGGCATTTCATCGTCTTTTTTTGACGATTTTCCAATTTATTGCAGTTCACGACGGACCTGTCTACGCGAACGCCGTCTTCAGAGCTGTATCGACCGTCTCTACGCCTGGAGTAACGTCAACGGCTTTAATTTGTCCGCCGAGAAATCCGTCTGTATTAATTTCTGGCAACGGAAGGCTTTCTCTCCGCCCTCTCTGCATCTTGTTCTGGAGGTCCTTCCGTTTGCAAACGAGGTGAACATTTTGATGTTGATCTTTGATCGAAAGCTAAACTGGACTTCTCAACTTTCTTTTTAAAGCAAAGTGTGACCGTTTTCTTAATCTTTTAGGTGTTTTACGTGGCACATCCTGGGGAGCTGATCGGACCGTCCTTCTGCGTTTTTATCGCTCTTTGGTCCGACCCAAACTTGATTACGGGTGCATTGTCTATTCATTGGCATGCCCATCTGTGTTACGTCGCTTGAATCCCATTCGTCATCGTGGTATTAGAATCGCTACAGGAACCTTTCCAACTAGTCCCGTACCCAGTCTTTACGCTGAAGCTGTAGAGCCTCCGCTGTCCTTCAGGCGTGAGATGCTCTTATGTAGCTATGCCTGTCGACTCTCCAGCTAGCCTGGCTAGCCGTCCTTCGCGACATTTTACGAGGATTCACTTGATCGGCAATATTTAGTTAGCTCCTCTGCATTGCTCCCTCCAGGGGTTCGATTTCGTCAACTTCTTTGGCATTTGGACGTTACGCCAGCGCCGGCCCTTCCAAGGGGGGAAACGCGTTTTCCTTCATGGTTGCGCGCTGAGGCCCTCTGTCACCTTGGGTTATTGTCGATGCCGAAGAATGAGAGCCCTTCTTCAGTCTTTAGATCAGCGTTTTTATAACTTCAGTCGCAATTCGAGGACTTTCATTTTGTCTTTCGTGGTGGATCTAAGACTGATGCTGGAGTAGGATGTGCCTTTTTTGTGGTGGAAATAGCTTTACCTTTCGTTTACCGGGGCAATGTTCGATTTTTACCGCCGAACGTTTTAGCATTTATCAGTATCTTTTATACATTCAGCGGCACGAGTTACGGCACTGTTTTTTTTTTTGTTCAGGCTCCCTGAGTGCTCTTCAAAGTATTACCTCGCTGTACAGTTACCACCCGCTCGTACAGCGCATTCATGACCTGCTCCACTCGCTTGGTGTCTCTGGCATCAGCGTCTCCTTCATGTGGACTCCAGGTCATGTGAGCATCTCAGGTAATGAGTCTACAGCCGCCGCTGCCAGGTCAGCGATTTACCTCTGTTGTTCCCTCCACATATTTGTATGTTCTTTTGCGTAGCCGCATCCTCCTGTTTTGCAGGGATGAGTGGACGGCCCTCCAATGGATCAAGTTACGGGAGGTTAAACCTCTCCCGTTAGTCTGGGGTACCTCTTCTCGTTCGTGTCGTCGGGAAGAGGTACTTTTAGCTGGTTTACGAATCGGACATTGTCTTTTTAGTCACAGGTATCTGCTCAGTGGTGACCCCGCTCCACTCTGTGAGCAGTGTGATGTGCCCTTAACGGTGCGTCACATTTAGAAGAGTGTCAGGTTTTAGCTCCATTGCGCGTTCTTGTGGGTCTGCTTGTTGGCCTAGCCAACGTTTTGGCTGACGACGCGCGTGCTGTAGAATGTGGTTTACGTTTTATTCGTGACAGTGATTTTAATCTGCGCATTTGATGCGTTGAGCGTCCTTTAGCTTTGTAATTTTATTGTCTGTTTTAATGGGGACTCTACTCCCCAGTGGACATATGGCGCTCATGTCCCTCGCATTCTACAGTTCTTGACACGTTTTAATCTTTTATTGCCTATGCTTTTAGTATGTTGGTTTTTGGGATTCTTGTATTGTTGTTTTTAGCTTTTTGGTCATCGCGCGTTTGTGTCCCGTTTTTTAATTATGCGGTTATTTTACCCGTCTTTTAAGTTTTTGACTTTATATTTTATACATTGTAAGGGCGCTGATGACCTTAGCAGTTTAGCGCCCTTAAACCGCATCTCATCATCATCGTCATCATCATCATCGTCTGTCTGCCTGTTGGTTTAGCCGACATTTTGGCAGACGACGCGTATACTGTAGAAAGTCTTTTATGTTTTATCCGTGACAGTGGTTTTATTCGACGCATTTAATGCTTGGATTGTCTTTTATTTTTATGATTTTATATTGTCCATTTTAATGGGGTGCTGTTCTCCCCTGGGGTCATATGACGCTCTGGACCCTTGGCTTCTACAAATCCTGACATGTAATTTACTCTTTTATTATTTGATTTGCAATGTTTTAGTGTGGTTGTTTTTTTAGACATTGATATATATTTTAATGTATCGACTACGCGGGTTTGTGTCCCGAATTTTAATTTCTAGATTTTAAATTTTCGACATCAATGGCTTATTTTATAGTGTTGTATCTGCAGTTTTTTGCCCCTATTTTATTTTTGGACTTTCCATTTTATACTTTGTAAGGGCTCTGATGACCATAGCTGTTGAACGCCCTTAAACCGCATCTCATCATCATTCAAGGGTATAATCCGATTCGCTATGATCTTGCACCGGATGAAGGTTCTCCTGCTCATGGAGGTGGCATGCTATTATTGCGTAACGACGTTCATTTTCAGACTCTCACACTTACGTCCGACTTGCAAGCTGTTGCCGTTAGGATTCAATTAACCGGGTTTTTCTTTTCTCTTTGCTGCGTCTATTCACCTCGATCGTCTCCCCTCGCTAACGTGACATACGAGATTTCCTGTCCGCTCTCCTAACACTATTCTTCTGTTAGGAGATTTTAATGTCCATCAATCCCTGTAGAGTTCACCTGGTTCTTGTGCAAGAGGAACGCTTCTTTCTGACATTTTTGCGCAGTTTAACCTCTCCATCCTCAATACACGTGAGCCTACTTTTCTTTCTGATTCTTCTGCTACATTCTCTCACTTGGACCTTGCTGTTTGCTCAATCCAGCTTGCTTGTCGTCTGCAGTGAACGTCGTCGCTGACACCTACTCCAGCGATCATTACACCTGCATCGTGTCTCTTCTGTCTCACCACGTCCAGCATTCCAGAGCATCTACCTGGCAATTCCATTAAGCCGACTGGAGACTGTATTCCAGCTCCGTGTCTTTTGTGGACCAGCCCTTCACTGATGTTAACCAAATGGAGAAGCATATTACGTCTACGATCCTATCTTCTTCCGTACACACAATTCCCCGTTCGTCTCAACCTTTTCCGTGGAGGACCGAGGACTATCGCGACGCCGTTCTTGTCCGCAGAGCTGCGTTCAGTGTGTTTCGCCGACACCCTACGCTTGATGATTTGGTTACTTTTAAACAATCGCGCGCCAGGGCTGGTCGCATTATTCAGGCTAACTAAAGGGCGTCCTGGACTCGTTATGTTGAGTCTTAAAATCGCTTCATGCCTTCCTGTGTTGTTTGGGATAAACTTCGTCGCTTCTCCGGTAAAGTGTCGCATTGTACTGTCTCTCGGCTTCAGGTTTCCAATGCCATCATAGTGAATCCGGCTGTCATTGCTAACACCCTGGGTGCTGCTTTTGAGGCGGTTTCCAGTTCTGACCATTATTTCGCCGGCTTTTGCACCCTCGAAGACCGGCTGTATTCCGTTACATATAGTTTTTAGTCTGCTAATCAGAGGTGTTATAATGACCTATTCTCAATGAAAGAGCTGAAGCACGCCCTCCATTTCTCTAAGCACTCCGTTCCTGGGCCGGACGGCATTCATGCATTGATGGTACAGAACCTTTCAGCCGACAGTAAACTTTTTCACTTACAGGTCTATAACCGTATTTAGCAAGACGGAGTTTTTCCTTCAGTTTGGCGCGAAATCACCATCGTCACTATGCTTAAGCCTGGGAACGATCGCCGCCCTATCTCCCTCACCAGTTGCATTTGCAAGGTGATGGAGCGCATGATCAACCTGCGATTGACATGGTGGCTTGGGTCTCAGAACCTTCTGGCAAAAGCTCAGTGAGGTTTTCGTCGCCATCGCTCTACCGTCGACCATCTGGTATCTCTGTCGACGCATATTATGAACGTATTTCTGAGAAAGTGTCAAACAGTGGCTGCGTTTTTGACCTGCACAAACCTTATGACACTGGTTGGAGGGGCGGCATTTCACGTACACTCCACGCATGGAATATTTGCGGTCGTCTTCCCATATTTCTCCAGGAGTTTATGACGGTTCGCGTCTTTGGTTACATGTGGGCTCGGTTTTATCTAGTAGTTTTATTCAAGAGAACGGTGTACCGCAGGCTCTGTACCCAGTGTCACACCTTTGCGGTTGCTATCAACCCCATTGTTGAGTGTATTCCACCTGGTATTTTATCGTCCCTTTTCGTTGACGATTTTGCCATTTATTACAGTTAACGGCGGACTTGCCTGCTCGAACGCCGTCTTCAGAGCTGTATTGACCGTCTCTACGCCCGCCTGCATTAACGCCAACGGCTTTATTTTCTCCACCGAGAAATCCAACTGTATGAATTTCGGGAGCCGGAAGGTTTTCCCTTCGCTGTCTCTCCATCTTTGCCGGATAGTCTTACACTTGCAGACGAGGCGAAATTTTTTAAGTTGATCTTTGATCGGAAGCTGAGCTGGACTTCAGTCATTCCTTTTTTAAAAGCAAACTGTGACCGTTCTCTGAATCTGTTACGTGTTTTAAGTGGCACATCCTAAAGAACTGATCGGACGTTTCTTCTGCGTCCTTATCGTTTATTGGTCAGATCCAAGCTTGTTTTCGGATGCAATGTCTATTCTTCGGTGCGTCCATCAGTGTTACGTCGCTTGAATGCCATTCACCATCGTGGCATAAGAGTCGCTACAGGTACCTTCCCAACTAGCCCTGTACCCAGTCTATATGCAGCTGCAGAGCCTCAGCTGTCCTTCAGGCGTGAGATGCTTTTGTGCACCTATGCCTGTGGACTCTCCAGCTTGCCTGACCACCCGTTATTCCAATTATTTTTCGAGGATTCGCTTAATCGGCAATGTTTAGTTAGCTCCTCTGCATTGCTCCCTCTAGGGGCTCGATTTCACCAGCTTCTTCAGCATTTGGACGTTACGCCAGCGCCTAAACTTCCCAGGGGGGAAACGCGGTTTCCTCTTTGGTTGCGCTCTGAGGCCCACTGTCACCTTGTGTTAACGTTAATGCCGAGGAATGAGACCCCTTCTTCAGTCCTTAGATCAGCCTTTTTAGAAATTCAGGCGCAATTCTGGGAATTTCATTTTATATATTTTGATGGGTTTAAGACTGATGTTAAAGTAGGGTGTGCCTTTATTTCTGGTTAGCATAGTTTTACCTTTCGTTTACTGGGGCAATGTTCAAGTTTCACAGCCGAACTTTTTAGCATTTATCAGTTACTTTTATACATCCAGCGGCACGACATACGACACTATGTTCATTGTACAGACTCTCTGAGCGCACTTCAGAGTATTAACGCGCCGTACAATTACCACGTACACGTACAGCGCATACACCGACTCCTCTACTCGATCGGTATTTCTGGCATCAGCGTCTGTTTTTTGTGGATTCCGGGTCATGTGGGCGTTTCTGGATAGATTCTGCGGATGCCGCTGCCATATCGGCAATTCTATCGCCCAGATGTTTCACTTATACTGTTCCCTCTACTGGTTTGTATGTCATTTTACGTCACTGTATCCTCTCCCGTTGGCGCGATGACTGGGCGGCCCTTAGGGTGGACAAGTTGAGGGTTGTCTGGGCCATCTCTTCTCGTTCTTCTCGTCGGGAAAAGGTCATTTTAACGCGACTGCGTATCGCACATTGCCTTTTTAGTCATAGACGCTTGCTTAGTGGTGACCCCGCACCACTCTGTGAGCAGTGTGCGGCGCCCTTAATGGTGCGTCGCATTTTAACGGAGTGTCAGGTTTTAGCTCAATTGTGCGTTCGTGTGTTTCTGCTTGTTGGTGTAGACAACGTTTTAGCAGACGACGCGCATACTGTAGAATGTCTTTTACGTTTTATCAGTGACAGTGGTTTTTGTCGACGCTTTTAATGCGCTGAGCGTCATTTAGTATTGTGATTTTACATTGTCCGTTTTAATGGGGGGCTGTTCTCCCCTGGGGCCATATGACACTCTAGTCCCTTGACTTCTACAGTTGCTGACATGAAGTTTAATATTTTATTGTTTTATTTACCATGTTTATAGTGCGGTGATTTTTAGCCTTTGGTATGCTGTTTTTTATTGCTTTAGACCAAGGGTGGCGAAAACGACTTCTTTGCGTGAATCACCAAATATTCAACACACACTGCTTCGCTCAGCAGCATGTGAAAAACAAACGGACGGTTGCAGAGAGGGAACGACGCCTGCGAGTGAAAATAACTCGCGAGTCACGTTTTCGTCACCTCTGCTTTAGTCTAAGCGGGTTTGTGTCCCATATGTTAGTTTTTGGATTTTAATTGTTATACGTTGTAAGGGCGCTGATGACCATAGAAGTTTAGCGCCCTTAGCCGCCATCTCATCATCATCATCACACCCATCTTTCGCTTGGTGTTAATGGCGTAACATATATACCTGAAACAGTAGCTAGAAAACTTCTGTATTAGCATTACTGGACTCGGACAGTTCTCTATCTTTAATTAACGAGCAGTTTATACCAAGCGTTTGGCTAAATGTTATCCCAAAGTGACGCAGTGCTTAATGAAGTGTGTGACAATAAACGGAAACGTATTTCCTATAACCACTTAAGTATTAGTGTCTATTCATTTTCCTAGATGTACATATAAGGACTGCGGTTTTAGCTTCCCAAATTGTCCCATTCATTTATTTTGTGTACTGATTTCATGACACGCTCTCGTCTTATTTTAGACTTTATTAGTAAGTGGTTTCACTTTGCTATTGCTCCGCATGTTAAAATCCCATTTCATTGGAAGTCGAATCCTTGGCCTTCCTCAATAGAAAACGGGAATGTGCAATGTTGTGAACGTAAGCCTGGTGTCGGGATCCTGCTTCTTTATCTGCGCAACAAGCTTCAGCTATTGCGGGTCTCGTCAAAGGGTTCCCAGATTTATTTTCCAATAAATTAGGAATCACGAATTTAATTGAATATAACATACAATTGACTGACCGTACACCAGTAAAGTGTTCGCTTTATCGTTTGAAAATTCAAACAATGGTCATTCTAAACGCTCAAATACAAGAGATGTAAGATAAGCGAGTTATTCTTCCTTCAGTTTCTAGTTATATTTGCCCCATTTTTTGGTTCTCAACGGTGATGACAGTTTCCCACCGGTCATTGATTATCGGCGTCTAAATAAAGGGTTAAACTGAAAGCGACCCCACTGGAAAACTTTCACACGACGCCGCAATGTTTTTCAAATGCACATATGTTTACGACACTTGATCTGAGTAGTGCGTATTTTCAAATACCGTAGGCTAGCACACTAAACAAGTAAGCGTTTTTACCACACCATAACACTTGTATGAATTCAAACGCGTTCTTTTTAGTCTTTCGACTGGAGCGCAAGTTTTGTCTCGGTTGCTGCAACATTTTTTTCGATGTCAAATTTAGTTTCATGTACCGTTACCTCCATGATTTGGTCGTTTATTCCCCAGACATTGAATCTCACTCGACAGTTCCGTGGAGTATTCAGCCGTCTTCGTACCGCGGGCTTGACAGTTAAACCCGCGAAGGTGAAGTATGCCACTTCTCAGATTTCGTTTTTGGTTCATTTGTTATTACCCGTGGGTATAACTATAGACCCTGAGAGAACCTAAAGTGTTCGAGAAGTTCCTGTACCAGGGAACTTGCGTGCTTTCCTTTTTCCAAATTTATTACTACTTGTGCCGCTAGAGCGGAACCTTTAAATCGGTTACTTAAGAAAGGGATTCTATTTGTGTGGTATACTGACCAGCAAGCGGCTTTTGAGGATATCAAAGCTGTTAGCGCCAATCCTCCTATAAAAGGCTTTCTCTATTTTAAAAGGAGGTTTGTTCTCCAGATTGACGACAGTAAAAGATTTCTGGCAGCTATACCTTTTCGGGATTTCCCTGGTGGCCTTCAGCCGATTTATTGTTGTTCCAGGACGTTATTTTCTGCTGAGCGTAAGTTACCTGTGTATGAACTGGTGACCAAGTTGTATTTGGACTAGAAAATAATTAGCAACATCTAGAACATGCGGAGTTCACTTTGGAATGCGATAATAGGCATTGACCTAGGCGCTAACGAACTCGTGATCTACATAAATATTAGTTGGGCAGGGTGTTCGTATTGGCGCATTTCGGTTTACTCCAGTACATATTTGCAGCTCTGATAATGTTGTGGCTGACGCGTTAACGCGCGTATTTACTGATAGCCATGACGACTATCCAGCTTCTAGGAGTCCGGAGTTCCATCCTTGTAATGTATTTCCGGGAATGTTTACCAGCATTGTCGAGTATCAGCGTTGTGATTCTAATTAACACCCATTATTGAACAACTAGACGGTAGAAGGTGGTACGCTTCTCCCACCGTATCGTATACGTAACGGGGTTTTAACCGTTTGTGCTCGATTGGATGGAAAATTACAGATTGTCTTGCCACACGCACTTGTTCCTATGGCATTTAAATACTGCCATACATAATATTTTGGCTGTTATCTGGGAATCGCAAAGACGCTTTGTAAAATCCGTCAGCAGTTCATCTGGCGTGGCATGGTTATAGAAATTGCAACTACGGTCAAGTCCTGTCAGGCTTGTGCTTTGGCAAAACATACTGAACGCACGACTTGGGGTAGCCTTGCTTCAGAGAGATTTCTAAGCCCCTGGAAAAATCTCTTATAGATCTTATAGGCCCCTTTCCAAGATCTGCCAAGCTAACACTTATGCTCTCGTTGTGACTGACGTGTTTTCTAAGTTAGCTTTGTTTGCGAAAGTTTTCGCGCCTTTCCGCGCGCCGCGGTATTTGGTTTCCGATAATACAACCCAGTTCGCATCGCGTTGGTTTAGCGCTTTATGCTTTTATTGGAGTGTGTCACATATCACCCTAACCTCTCCCATGCGGAGAGGGTGAACCGTAATTTAAAATCGGTTCTTATAACCTATCTTCGTGACCAACACAGCAGTGGAATGTGAATTTCCGAAAGTTTCAGTTTACTTACAATTCTGCTTGCCATGAAGCCCATCATTCTGTACCGTTTAATTTGATGTTTGTATACTCGCCTAGTTCTCCTTTGCTAATTTGTGGGCTTTAGATGATATTTTGCTAGAACAATTTTCTCGGGATACAATCAAGGGTAAGTGGAAGAGAGCTTTCACCAATCATAAAAGAACACACGGGATCACTAAGAAACTATATGAGTCTAGGAGAATCTCTCCGAGTGTGGTTGGCCAGAGTGTTATGTGCTGCAATTATACTATAAGTTCCAAGAAAGATGCTTTTGTGACAAAGTAGGCACCAAGATATCTAGGCCCGTATAAAATATTTGCAATGTATAAAGGTGTGGCGGTAAAATTGCAGGATCCGCACACTCGGCAGATAAGACCTGCCCACGTGTCACAGTTAAAACCGTGCTTTTCTAGTCCGACTTGAAATGTTTATTTACATTTGTTTCACTGTTTATGTTTACTCTCTGTGTCTGCTTTCATTTGCAATGTTTGTTTTCATTCTAACTGTGTCGGAAACTTAGCGTTTTATCTATGTACTGCGTTGTGACCATCTGCGTGGCGTATGCTTTATGTGAACACAACTCCATGTTTGGTATTGTGTGTTGCCTAACTTTCTTTTTTTCTACGACCGGTCGTTTCTTCCTCGTCCTTTCCTTCTTTTCCTTATGTGTTGTCTTTGTGTTTTGTGCTGTGAGCCCTCTTGTTCCTAAGATTGTTTAATTATCTCGAGTGTATATGAGAGTGAGATATTTGGGCCGTAATATTTATACGTCATGTGTTGCCTGCTAGCAAGGGATTTAAGGATTCACCTCACTTCTCCGATTTTCTCATTTTTACTTTTCCATTTTAAATTTTTTTTAACTTTTCCTTTCAAGTTTAAATTACAGTTTTAGGCTTTAGCTTCCAAGTTTAACTTAAAGTGTCAGTTTCTCAAAATTTGTTATATTGTTATGCTATCACAATTATACTACTGTTATTCTTTATTTCCTTTGTTTAAAGGAAAATATCCGACACTCTTATTGTTGTTTCCAAGAGTGGGATACTGCTGATATGGATTTTCTTTCAGGCCTGTCCAATCTTTTGTCTGTATCACTACGCTATCATCATAAATGTAGAATTGTGCCTTTCATCGTTCCGGTTCAACAAATTGTCGACGCCTCCAACATGATACTCTGCCTATGAACGAGCATCTTGTACTTCGGCCGGCGTTGGGTGACGTACTTATCTGTATTCCCAATTTCCTGGCGAAGCGCAAATGTTAATCGTGCCAGTGGTCGCTGCCTACCGCTTTACAGTGTCATGTGCTTATTTCTCACACCTCGGGCATTTAGTGAATGTGTGATGGTGCGTCCTTTTATCGTTTTTTCACTTATCTGAGTTCCTGTCTTTTTTGCATGTGATAGGAGGGGGTATATATGCTGGATTTTCTTAATCCATTACATGTTTTTTCTCGCGTACCCTTGGTTACATTTTGTCCGGTCCGCCGCTGGATGTTGGTCGTGCCGTCCATGCCTATCGTCTGTTTGTGGGTGACAAGGGCACCACGGTAGCTGTAGCGTTCGTACCGCTTGATCCGGGCTACCACGCTCTTGTACTTTGGCCGGCGATGTGCGCGATCTGTCAGGTTCCCCCAGAGCTTTCCATTTTATTTGCGTAACGTAATCTACTTTGACCTCCATTTTTGTGACCGTGTCTTAGTTCCTGTTCGGTTTGTGTTACAGCTCTCTTCGCAATTTGTAACATATAGCCAAACGTTTCGGAGATTTACCACTTCAAATGTATGTTTCGGACTTTTAAATTTTAGACAGCGGGGTTTCAGGTAATTAAGGGTTATCATTGTAAATGTTTTGTAGGAAAAACCATGATTTTCTTGGCCGAACTATGGCCAGCTTTGTAATGTGAGTTCCTATTCTTTGTGGTGTCAAAGACACTAAAGATTTAAAATAACATTCATAAATGTTCAGCAAAATGCCTCAAGAACAACTTGTGAATTTTATAATTATATTTTTGTTGAAATTTTTCCTAAATTATATTTTTGGGTTGTTTTGTGAAGGCTTTTGGGTGAATAATTCTCTTCCCTTAAGGTTTGCGGTAGGGATGGGCTGGTGCAGTATAGTCAACAGTATCATTATTATTATTATGTATTAATTCATTCCTCAGGGAAACGTTTGCTTTAATTCCCTTTCTTACTAGTCACTACAGAGAGGCAGCTGCCTATGTGGTTGTTTAAATTCATGTACTGAATTCAGTTTATATTAGTGTGGTATTAAATTTATTTTATAAGTTGGTAATTTTAATTTCAGGAGCTTCTGCAGGACTAGAAGTTGATAGAAACCGTAAGGCATTTGTTCCTTGGCCTTATTCAGAAGAATGTAGACATTATAGAGTATATTTTGCTCGCCAGAAGTCACTTCCCATGACAGCTCTCGTTTCTTTCCCCGGCAGTGGTAACACCTGGGTACGCTACCTACTGGAAACTGCGTCTGGAGTCTTCACAGGAAGTGTGTACATCGACCGCAGAATCATAAGCAAAGGTAGGCCTCCCACATTACGTTACGTATGCTAGATGCACAACTTTGATTTATCAGGGTCAAATGTAGCGATTCTAATTAACACAGTATTTATTATCGCTTAGTTAGCAGAGTGAAAAATGTTACAAATTTACAAAATAGTAATACTTTGTCATACATAGAAACGTCTTTAAGCATTGTGGAGTTTTCTACTGCAGACCTATGGCTGCCTCATTATTTGTCTGGTTCATTACCATGTTTTTACCCTATATTCGTTTATAATCCCCCAAGATCCTACATTTTTTGTTTCGGTTTTGACTATACGGGGTCCCGAGAAACTCATCGTCATTGTCATCCACCATCAGAATTTGCTTTGATTATGCTTCTGTCCTTAATTTTGGTTTCTTCTTCTTGTAGGTTTATTATTTTTGTAGGCTCTGGTCTATTTCAATTGTTAAATACAGTCCTACTAGCAGGGATATTCCCTGTATTCGTAGTTTCTGTCCTACGGCTTATGGCGCAAATTCCAAAGTGTGCGCTCTCCAGTCGACCCTCCATACTAATCCTTTCATGCTGTACTAGCTGCGCAGCCTTTCCATAGCTATACATCCACGTAGCTCCGAAGGCGCCGTGTAAGCTAAAGTACATCAGCGACTATATGTAATTGGGATGAACGGGCGATCTGACATATTACCGCTGCTTCACTGCATGGTACTCGGCGTAATCAACCAAGATTTCCTGAGTGCTGCTGCCTCTACTGAGACTGTGAGGCCCAAAGTGGCTATCACTACGGTTATTCAGGTGGTAAGGGAATAAACCCAGATCTAATCTATGGTGAGCATGTAAAATGCCGGCAAGTAGTGACGAGTGGACGGTAACTCCTCTGAGGTACTTTTCGATATGGGACCTGAGTGGGTGCTACAAACCGGCAAAAACCGAAATACTTAGGTATAGGTTTTATTTCTATCCATCGAAAGGGCTGGCTGGCTGGCTGACTGACACCAAAGGTTCGCGATATGGGATTTTCAGCTTTCTCTGAGCTCAATGCCCTCAACGCCACGCCTTTTTGCTGTGCGGTGGCATTCTGAGATAAAGGGGATTATAGATCTGAGTCTACTTAGGTACAGACGGAAACTAATACCATGGGCTATTCTGCGAATGACGCTACAATGTCGGCAAGAGTCACAATGCATCAAAGTAAAAAACAACGACCAATTAGCTGACCTGGTGATTGTCACTCTGCTCTACTTTTCTTCAGTAAAGGTTCAAAACGTAAGAGGCTAAGCAGCCGCTGGGTAAAAACTACTGCGAGATTAGATGGCATCTCTAACGAGGAGATTGTGAACTGTCTGTTGGAACAGTATGTTGGCGGTGCGTACTGATTAATTGACAGGAAAATACGATAGACCTTTTCCGATAACGAAGGTCTTTCTGAACTTCGAGAGAACTGTTTTACTACTTTCCATCTTTTGCGGTTACGAACGGGCGCCTGTTCGTCCTGATATACCCCACACCACATTAACTGAGTTGTTGCTGCCTGAAATTCGGGCATGTGTAACAACGTTTTTTGTGGTCGCCAATGTTCTCGTTATGTAATGCTAGAACATGATGGATCTAATTGCTCTAAAGACGCCATTCATATCACCTGCGGGTGTGAGCATCCATATAATTCGAAGCAGTGTTCTGAATTTATACAGAAGAGAAACAGGTGCTAAGATTCAGGGATCGCCTCACTTTTCCGCAGACCAGAGAAAGCTACCGATGGACCATCCAACTACATCGCTGCTGTATTTCACTGCAACGCTATATCAATACACGCTGCCTTAGTGCAGACTTCTGTTCCTTCTTCAGGTATCTCTATGGTGATTTAGATCTATTTCTTCGAGCCTATAACTCCTATGGATACTCATGCCCACTGCTCAAACTTGCCAGCATACAGCTTCAATATCTGCTACGGACATCAGTGGTCCTTACTGCCAGAAATCTTCTGGCTATCCTACCAGCCGTTCACAGTCAACGTTTTCGGATACTGCTGGCACGGATACTGTGACGGATACCTTCGAGGTTATACGCTGCACTAGACTGGGACGCAGTATTGTACATAATAAAAACCCCAAGCTCAACAAAACCGCAAAGACCAAACCTCAATTCTATTTGGGGTCTGTACGCATTTTACGCAGCCAAATATCTTCGCCATTTACCTGATTCCATTGAACTACATGTGAACACCGCTCATAACCTACAGAGCTGGAATTTTCTTCAGTTCCGCTAAACTAGCCATCGTTTGCTTATCAGAGACGTTGATTCGCCTCAGGATTATCTTAATATTCCGAGGTAGTTTTAGTTCTCTTTAATTTTGTAATATGCAAGGCTCTCCTGCGCATGGCTGTATTATGATTATTGATCGCAATGCCGTATTTTAACTGTTCCGCTATATTAAACTGACAGAAACTGTTCCGCTCATCTCTGACTTGCAAGCTGTTACTGTACACATTTCCTTTCCTATTTTCTTTATTTTTCTGTTTGTGAGGTTTATGTTCTTAGGTGTTCTCTTGCGCATTCTCATACTGTTCGTCTAGTCTCGCAGCTAATTCCATCTTATTTATGATAGGGGAGTTTATTATCTACCACCCCTCTGAGAAGCATCTCAGGCATCACCCGGGAAACCGTACTTACTATCTGTATATAATAATTCAATATTTCGGTTTTAAATAACGGCAAATCCACATTTTACTGACCCAGCCACCCACCTTTGTCATATGGATGGAAGCCTTTGCTCTCCACAGCTTTCTCACGTTTTGGAGCGGAAAGTCGTTTCTCATACACGCTATAGTGTTCATTTCCCTTGCGTAATTAGCTTGTTTGGTGCTAATGTATATACCACTGGTGTTGCTGAGCTCAGCTAAAAAAAGCAGACTGGATACCATACTCACATCCAGCCCACTTCGCGGACTCTCAATATTCTACCTTTGACACCGTGGTAGAACACCTGACTTTAGTGATTCTGCACGCGGCCGAACCTTCTCTTCCCCGGATGTTTTCCCACCCTAGGATTTTAGTGTTCTCTTGGTGTTCAGAGCAGCGTGATAACGCCGTTTGTAGATGAAAAGAGATGTGTTACTTAAGCGTCATCCCACTTTAGAGAACCTTGTCACTCACAAACAACTGAAATACAGAAGTCGCAGAGCTATTAGGAAAAATTAGAAGCTTCTTGGACGCGCTATGTGGCGAGGTTTAATTAGTTCTACGCCAAAATCTGTTGTCGGGGAAAAACGTCCACTCATAGCACCTAAGGTATGACTTTTCACCATACCGGTCTTCGTGTAGCCAACGCATCATCGTCGAATTCTATGCTATTACAGACTCAGTGGGCCAGCACCTCGAGGAAATTTACAGCTCCATCTATTTACAGCCAGGACTTCTTCCTCATAAACCCGCCATGGATGTCCAAGAAATATCATTCTGTTGCAAACACCATGATGGGTACAAGCATGTATTTAATATGCGATAATTGGAGCATGCACCAGCGAATTCGCAGTATTACATTAGCGATTAACTGCCGACGGTGAGCCTCTTCTCCTCCAGATGTACACCTGTATATGCAAAATCGGTATGTTTCATGCAGCTTGGCATGAAGTCAACGTTGTTCACATCTGAAACCTGGAAAGCATTGCCAAATCCCTTTCAGCTGCCACCAATTTCCCTAATGAATTGCGTTTGAAATGTATTGAAAGGCGTAATTTAGCGGTGATTAACTTGAACGCTTGAATCCCAGAAAATGTTGCGAACACGAAGTGCGCTTTCGATCATCCAGTCATGCTTTCCATGCATTTATAATACAGTTATAAAGGAAAATGTCAAGCTTTGTCTGTGTTTATTACTTGGAGACCTGTTAACGGGGAGTATGCTTTGTGCTCTACTTCTTTTTTCCGTGTTGTTTCGGCCAACTTTATTTAGGAATTTATGAATAACCGGGTATTTCGCGTGCGTGTGAGTGCAGTTTTCTCTGGAATTTTTCATAGAGAATGTAGAAATCTCAGTGCTCGCCATTCTGCGACACACTGCTGTGGCCATGAGACCTGTTGTCAATTGTGCTGTATCATGCATTTCATTGTCCAATTTTATCAACGATTCTGATATCTACTGTAGTCGTTAGCAAGCATGTACACAGGGACACCGTCCTAATTGTCTTGGCGCCTTGTATCCTAGAGTATCGGAAACGCATTGCTTTGTTCGACCGTGAAGACCATGTGCGTATTTTGTAGTGCCGGAAGGAGTTTTCTATACATTTTCCCTACATTTTGCAGACGACTCGAAGGTAATACTATTGAAATTTGTTTGGAGCTTGTTTGATCGTCCACATAATGTAATATTTGAGAGCACGGTGACACCGCTCACTTTGTATTTCATGAGATATAAGTCCTACATCGTGGGGACCTGATTTTCACTTGGAATCGGTTCCAGGATCTCGAATGGGAGTTTTCTATTTGAAAGGCGTCCTCTCCCGTGGAGGAGATGTAGCAGGAGTGTTCTGCCTGCACTGCCATAACGACACTGAAAGAGAGGCAGTATCCTTCCTCAATTAAAGCTGCTAGCTCTACCTCAACGAAACTGGGCAAATTAATTCTACTATCGCCGTTCGCAATGTAGTGAACTCTTAGGATTGAGAACTTATTCCATTATGAATACTATTACTATCCTACAATGAAACATATATGGCATTAGAACACATCGACCAGAGCTTGAAGGTTTACTCAGTAAGAATAATACTATATTCATGTGTTTACAAGAGACTAAGCTCCGTCTGTACGGTAGCTATAAAATCAGGCGGTATACCTCAGCACTTAGTCCTCAGCATTGGGTTTTTTATTTATGGACACTATTTAACTGCTGTGGTCCTTAGCGTCCCAATTTCATATTGGGCGTGAAAGACCGCTAATTTTGTTCAGAAGCCCTTTTATCAGGCTTGAGGTTCTTTTACGTGCCGTAAATCTACGACACGAGACCACCGGTTTTACTTCCTTTCCGAATGAAGCCATCCTATGGATTTTTACCAACTAAAAAACCCATCGCCGTCCGCCGGGTTTGAACCCGCGACCTCGGGAACTGGAGTCTAACATGGTGACCACTACACCACGTAGAACGACTTGAACGCTGAGGCGGAACATGAAACTAAATGGTATATAACGCACGAGGATCTCCCTTGCCGCGCCAGGTCACTACGAAGATGATCCCACTTTGACTGGTACTGTAAAATATGTTACTTTTCCAGCCATGTCAAAAAGCTTATCCAATAATAGAGACGAAAGTGTAAAGCAAGTAAAGGCATCTACAATACATTTCGAACGGAATGATGCGGCGCGCAGTTTTTTATGATATATATTTAGAATGTGCGGTGGCCCCGAAGAATCCGAAGTGCAGCTCTACGTGCAGGAATAGCCTTCTGGTATTCTTAGGTCCACAAACGAACAATTAATCGACCTAGGCTGGAGAACGTCCGGGTACAGTACGTTCAACAGCGGATAGAAATTCAAAGTAAGCTTGTCCACCGTCTGGTCAACAGCTTTTGAAAACACTGTCATCAAAGGCGTCTAGACTGCAATGTAGTTTACTGCTCGCGCTGTTCATTTTACAGGTACTTACCTGTGACGGTAGGATATGGTGAGATAGCGAACTGATGACGGACGGTAAATATCACCGGTGCAGGTTTCAGAGTCGACGATCCACTGAAAAGAGTTTGCAAGCTATTCAGAGCAAACGGATGAACGTAATGCTAAGAGATTTTTAGGAAGAATCGAAAAAAACGTAGTTACGCCGAAGTTTAAGTATGCGTGTGGTTTATGTGAACAAATGGGAAAGATATGTCCCCTCGCTCAAGCTCTCGGGGAACCTCAAAGGTAGTATTAGGCATAAAATCTCCCAACAGAAGGTGGAACATTGTAATGCCAGATGAGCAATGTTACAGATTTGAAATGCGGATGCAAGCAGCATGTACACAGGAAAACAAAACCCAGTCATTTTCAATTAAAAAGCCTCAGTTTGCATTTAGTGGTAACTAGAAGTACATAAGTGCCGTCCTTTGGTAAAAATCACAGCACGGTTATATAGTGACGGTATTCAAAGTTAACCAAACCACAAAGCTTAGCTTTCTGTAAAAAAGTGATTATTACAGAATAAAGTACAATTGTGTGCCGTCAAAAACATACACCATGGAGATCTTACGTCAGTGTGTCATCTAATTAAGGGATAGATGATTTGTTTTCTTATTAGGTTTTTTCAGAATTACCTTTTGCTTCAGTTATAGAGATACAATAATCCTAGTAACAAACCATTATCGTGTGAGTCACAGATGGGTAAATTATTTCTACAAGAGAGATGGGCGTTTCCAAGACACTATCATTTAAAACAGCTGGGTATATAAGACTACAAGTCTGCGCATTCCTACATTGCCTTTAATCCCTTCGATAGATTCTGCAGCGAGGGTCCACTGGAGTAGCTTCACAGCCCGTTAGTTCCTAAAGATGGACCTTGAGTGGGTACCGGATGCGTCCGCGGCTGGGGGATTGTAAGAAACTGACCAGCGGTGTTGGCTGGCTATCGACACGCTGGTCAGGCCTGTCTCCGAATAAAAAATGAGACCACGAACCAGCTCCTCAATCCCAAGTTATTCAGCGACCCGTGTCGAAAGGATGCATGGAACATGGGAGATGTGTCGTTAATGGAGGCTCTGAGATACCGGCCGACCTCTCAGAGTATATAGTGCTACCCAGTTATGCGGGGCTCCGCCGGAGCGGACCAAATATATCCCCAGCTAGTCGTGGGAACATAGAGATTAACATTTCTTCTAAACCGGAAGGCCCTTCTGGGAACTCCGAAAGAACACCAAAGGAACGGTAGCTGGGGCCTCGAAAGGGGACTCTGATATCCAGAGTAAACAAATGGAGGTGCAACTGCAGCTTTCGAAGATGTGGAAGAACAGGTCATTCCTGCATTAACTCCAAAAGAAGACCAAATTTCCACAGGAGAACTAGCCTCTAATGAAAAGGGACAACGTGCATAGTAACGTAGGCTGCAATAGTCTCTTTGGTCCGGAATAACCTAAAAACGATATTACTGCCTCGAGATTTCTATATAGTTGCATATCGCCGCAAGATTTGAAAGTTCCCATAATACAAGCACGTTGGCTAACGCAATGTCATATTATGTGAGCAAAGTTTGAGGGTTTCTCTATTTTCAGGGTTTCAGCTGATGTTAAACACAGAGCATAAGTCTTGAAAAGGCACAGTAAAACTTGGGTTCTGCCATATTTTTGTGCCAGCGATCTGATTGCGGTGATGTTGAGACATGAGGAAGGTGGACTACCTCGGCAGGTGGTAGTGTCCTCGGCCTGTTTCGCTTATAACTCTAAGAAACGTCCTTCTCCTCCTCCTCTCCTTCACCTCAGGAGCTCAGAAATATTCTGGTATATTGCAAGGGTAGTAACATCCACTTCTAGACCGACGGCTCCACTGCCCACCATAGCATATGGAGCAGTGTGGACGTCAATAAGAGAGGGGAGACTTTGTTATAGTTTTTTAACACATCGGATCTTGAGATCTTGTATTAACTGGGCGTTCCGACTATTGTAAATTAGACATGATCCCAACGTTCTTCGGGATCCTAAGAGTTGAAGGGTTAATATGGAAACTCCCTTATTCGATCATAGACATGTCCGCTATGATCTAGGTGGAAAAGGAAAGCAGGTCTCTACAAAAAAAACCTAGGAGCACCAAATGGGACTCATTTAGTGAGCTCCTGAAAGTCGGGCTTGAGAATGGGCCCTAGATTAGGATACGGTATACGGAGGACCTGGAGTGGTACATGTGTATATCACGAACACCTTGGTTTCTGCTTATAAAGGGAACTTCTTTCTCGTACGTGAGGTAAGGGGAAAGCTAAATGGGGATGGAATTCGTTGTTAAGACCCATCAAGAAAATGACTCGTAGGCCTAATAAAACGCATAGGGCCAATAAATATCGGACAACATGGGTCTCCTATAAAAATCCCAGAGAAAGTATAAAATGGAGATTAAAAGATCCAGAGATGAACCTTGGAGGAACTCCTGTGGTACCAGGTTAGCCACGAGGACCCCCTGGTGTTATGACTCAATCGGGGGGGAGACCTTCAGGCTGTTACATCAAACCCACTTCCCAGGGACCTGTATAATGAACTAAGAACTAGCCTAGGTTAGGGCAGGAGATCTAAATCTGAAAAATCGATGGAAATTGGCCTCAGAGATTATGAACTTTTATCAAGTTAAAAGGACTGCTTTTGTTTTGAGGCTTATAAAAGCGTAGCGCTGATGTGGTCTTGCAGGCTCTACTTCAGGAGATATTGAGATCGCCTGTCCCCTCCTGATGAGAATTTTACGACCTTTATTGACATAGAGCATGTATTTCGCCCTTAGATGGACTTCACGGTAGATTTTATACCTAAGCCGGATACATAATATCACTACAGGCCCAAGAGTTTTCGCCCTATCAGTCTAACATCCTTTTTGTTGAAGACTATGGAAAGCCTGGTATACAGACATTTGAGGGATGGGATGTTGGTTACAAGAAATATACATCCTCATCAGTGTGCCCGTTGGCCAGTTAAGTCCACGTAATTGGTGCATCAACAGCTTTGAGTAACTAAGTAGGGGGAGCTGGGCTGTGGAAAACTGGCAATTGCAGTTTTCTTGCTCATCGAGGGTGCCTGTAATCAAATGCACTTAGGTAACATTAGGAAATACCTGGAGAATAGAGGAGTCGGCCCGGCGGTTACGGATTGGATTATGGCCTCCTTGGAAGGCCGTATGGCTGTGGTTGCCCTCGGGAGTGAGACCATAAGTGCATCAGTACCCGGGAATGCCTATAAGGAGGAGTTTGGTCACCCACCCTGTGGTATCTGCTGGTGGATAAACTACTGGACAGGCTCAACAGCGGGAAGGACAGATGTTCATGTCTATGGTGATGACATATGCCTTGTAGCAGGTTGAAGATTACCGAATACTGTTTATGAACTCACTCAGTGCTCCCTGCAAAATCTAGAGGAATGCTCTAAGGAAACAGACTCGTCCGTTTACCTGAACAAGACTGGAATAATGAATTTCATGGAGGAAAAGGAGGTTGTCTGGGTTAGTAGAGGCCCTTCTGTTTGGGAAGAGATTGAATCTATCTGAAACGTATAAGTATCTAGATGTGTACGCAAATGCTGGGATGAGCCAGAAAAATGTAAGATATAAAGTCAAGAAGGTCCACAATGATTTGTGAGCATATAGGAATGTGATTGGGTTAGGTGGAGCCTACGATGAAGGGTGGTCGATTGGCTACACACTTCGATAATAAGGCCTTCAATGGCCTATGCAGCGCTGGTTTGGTGGACTCCCTCTCTTGTGAAGACAGTAGCTGCCCTAGATTCCTGCAAAGACTGACATGCATAATTATAACCAGGGCAGGGCTGACTACCCAACAGTCCGCCTTAACGATCAGGGTGGACCTTCCTCCTTTGAACGTTTTATGAAGGAGGTCTGAAATGTGAGTGTGCACCGTCTTCGGACGATAGGGGTGCTGTTTCAAGCTATTGTACAAGGATGCTCAATTATACTAACTACACTTCAGGAAATGTGTCCTATTACCCTGATGGTAGGGGATTTGTTGGAGATTAGCTACAATCTAAGTCCACCCCATACAATGGCAATAACTTCCAGGGAGGAGTGAGACATAGAGACAGCATCTTCCCAGAAGGCAGCAAGCCTGGCGTGGATCAGGGATGGAAATTTCGCTACTGATATGCATCCCGAGATATATGCAATTTTAGCCTGTGATATGCATACTTTACTTTTCCACGCAGACGGATGGAAGTTCGCATCTTCTCAGATTTACAGACAGCTTTAAAGGTCCTTATAGTGGTCAACTACATCCAAAATGGTGTGTCAATGCCAAAGACGTTTAGTTAGACACTCTGCCATGCGTCCGGTTACCAATGTTTGAGTTCCCAAGCATGCTGTTATTAAAGATAATCAGAGGGAGGAGAGCGGCGACGGGCTTATTTAAGAGTTTCCGAACATATCTATGGCGTGTCTGCCAGAAATGTCAATTATGAGATAATCCAGCTCACTGTGACGGCTCATCTTGAGGTCTGGAGTAACTAAAATAGCACCAGGTATACCTATCAGTTGCTTTTGCGGCCTTGCGCAAACAGAGAGCTTCTCCTGAATTTATCTAGATCTTAGCTCAGAAGGGCTGTTGGCTATCGTACAGGCCACAACACTTCGCGTAGACATTTATACATAATTAAACATATTCAAGACCCTTTATGTAGGAAATGTGGGAGGGAATATCTAACCTCCCAACAAATTCTATACGAATGCTTAAGGTTCACTATGCACGGGTGTGTATCCCTATCCTCCTTTTTCTTAGAACCAGAGCATACAAGAAGGCCAGCTATCGAGGATGTGGTCTGTTTTATCCGGACTACTGGACGTGATTAAATGTTTAGGCCAAGAGGCACAATGGTTCCAGGAGGCTGCGTGCATGCTTCCATTGAGGCCACTCAACATTTCACTAACATTGTCATGATCAATTCTTGGGGAGATCGGCGCCCGCAGTTGAGAGAAACAAGGCATAAGAGGGTACTAACATTCCATCATATTTCGGCTGGACACTATACGTAACCTACAAGTCGTTCCTCCGACTTCTCGTTGAGAAGATGGTAGTGACGTCTGCTTCGAAAAACTCGTGTGCGCTAATTCTCAGCACGGATAGGTTAGATTGAGACATGCGAGGAGACGAGGATTAATATTGTGTGCCTTTTTTATAGGCAGGAAGCTTCACTTAGACCTCCCGGGAATACTAGGTTCTAAGCTTCATCGCGGATGATGATTTTTTGTTTAAGGACGTTCAACCACTAGGTCACTAACGCCCTTGTAAAACAGATCATTTCAAAGGTCAGCGATAAGGATCAATACAAAACTCATGGCAAAAGCCCGGGTCACCGTTAAAAAGACAACCGTTAGTAAAATTTTAGTGGTCAATACGCAACCAAGCCAAAATGACCTCACGATGCGATACCTAAGAGGAAATCACCCAGTTGATCGGAATATCCTTCACTACTCTAAGCGTGTTTCCGCGGAGAGCTAACTACTCCTCGCGCCAGCACGAAAGCACCAGTCTCGGCACAACAAGCCTAAGGTCTTCCCACGTTACCCGAGATATTGTAACACTGTGTTCTGTGGTTGTCGCCTTAACTCCCCCCAGGGGCTCACCTTATGCGAGTACGGGGTTGGCGTACCCGGGGGTTCCCGAGCCACTCATCGCCATCTTCATCACTTCATCCCCGTCCGATCGAGGTGGGTTCGTTCTCGTGACCGGGGGACTCAAGGTAGGCTCTCGTGCGTTCTGTGCATTTCACTCCATGTCGCCTCTCGCAATCGTTTCTTTCTTCTCTTCCACTTAAGCACATTTCGCCCCACGCCCATTCATTTACACATCTCTTTTACTTCTTCGCCGGCCTACCTTGCGTGCGAAACGCCCACGAACTTTTAGTTTCTTTTATTTTTTATTTAAATCCTCGGTGGACACAGCCTGACGGATACCAGCGCACGGGGTGCGCAGCTGGGTGAGTGGGTAATGGCGTCATTCCCACCACATGGGGTCGTCATGTACGGTATGTGTTCGTATCCGCTATTCAATTGCAGTCCCGCGGGGGGGGGCATCGCATAAGCTGCTGACTTCTGACGGCGATTGGGTCTCTCTGTCTATGTTCTGGGAGGTGTGACCCTGGGGCGAGATAGGTATAGATGGGCCACTCGCCCAAGCCGGAGTAACGCCCGGGAAGTCAGAGCCCGAGGTCGGAGACGGTTGCAATGGTGGAGGATTTATTTCGCTATGGAGCACCCTTTCTCCATTAATACCAACAAACGCCGAAAAGTTTATGTAACAGAAGTGACACCACCGACAACTGGTTGTTACTTGGTCATTTCACGAACCGAAGAAGGGCGAATATTTGGGAAGGTAAACACTTTCATCATTCAAAAGGGCATTGGTGCTATTGCTGGTGCGGTTCAGTCCTGCACTCGTCTACGAAATGGTTCCTTATTAGCACAAACTAAGTCCGATCAGCAAAGTAAGACCTTGTTGCGCGCTACGCTTCTCCACGGCTATCCCATCAGTGTGGAGAAGCACTGCACATTGAATTCCTGTCGAGGCGTCATTACCACCCATAGCCTTGATGGTATGTCGGACGATGAACTCGTAGACTATCTTTCAGACCAAAAGGTGACAGCAGTGCATCGAGTGCAGGCCAAACGCCACGGAGTTTTGGTACCCACTCGTACCCTGTTTATAACACTTGATGGCGTCGATCTGCACACGAGCATTTCAGCAGGGTACGAACGGATTGCGGTGAGGCCCTATATTCATAGACTTCTGCGTTGTTTTAAATGCCAACGTTTTGGTCATACGCAAGTCTCCTGTAAGGGTGCCGTTATGATCTGTGCCTCATGTAGCCAGCCGTCGCACGAAGGTACCTGTTTTACAACCCCCGTCTGTGTAAACTGCAAAGGGTCTCATTCTGCGTCATTTGCCGACTGTCAGCGGTACTTGGACGAGAAGGCGATCCAGGAGATCCGGGTAAAGGAGAAACTCTCCTTCGCCGAGGCCCGGAGACGTTACCATGCGCGCCAAACTTCTCTCCTGCGATCTGGTACATTTTGTTCTGTTGTTGCCTCGCCAGTACCACGAGTAGATGCCGAAACTCAGACTTGGACCATGACTGAATTAACCGCCACTACCATCCGGCCGTCCATTTCTGGTATAGTTAGCAAGCCATATAAAGCTGGTCCCAAGTCATTGAAGTCGCAAGCCGCTGAAAAGAATCCAAAGGAGAAACTTCGTAGGGAAGATTTTCTGAAGGACCCTCCAGGTGCGCGCGGTAAGAAAAGTTCACGTTCTCCTCCTCGGACGTCGCAGTCCCAGGACGCTCCTGTGACAGCCACGCTTAGCGGCACCCCTCACCCATCTCCACCCAGAACCGTTTCTCGGCGCTTAAATCGGTTTCTGGCTCTGAGCGCATGGGCGCTCCCTTCGAGGAGGCTATGGTGTCTGACCAACTCCATACCAAAAGCCCGAGCCAAAAGGTTAAGGACAAGGTAATTTTGAGTCGCCGTTCTAAGTAAGAAGTTTATCCCTTTCTTTATGGCTATCCTAACCTGGAATTTACGTGGTGTACGATCGCATAGAGCGGAATTGCAACTTTTATTGCGTTCCCATTCACACATGGTAGTGTGTTTGCAGGAGACTAAGCTTCGCTCTCATGATTCTTTTGATCTCCGAGGGTATACTCCGGTTTGTTACGATCTTGAGCCGCAGAAGGGTACTCCTGCCCATGGAGGTGTCATGATATTTGTGCGTAGCGACGTTCATTTTCAATCTCTTGCTCTTACGTCCGACTTGCAAGCTGTTGCCGTAACTGTTCAATTACCCGGCTTTTTCTTTTCCGTTTGCTCTGTCTATTCACCTCCATCGTCTCCCCTCGCTCTCGCGGACATTCGGGCTCTCCTGTCCGCTCTCCCTACACCATTTTTTCTGTTGGGAGATTTCAATGCCCATCACCAACTGTGGGCTTGTGCGAGGGGAACACTTCTTACCGACATTTTTTACCAATTCAATCTCTCCATCCTCAATACAAGGTGAACCTACATTTATTTATGATTCTTCTGGTACATTCTCTCACCTAGACCTCGCCGTTTGCTCACTCCAGCTTGCTCGTCGTCTGCAGTGGAACGTCGTTACTGACACCTACTCCAGCGTCCATTACACCTGCGTCGTTTCTCTTCTATCTCACCACGTCCAGCATTCCAGAGTACCTACCTGGATATTCAGAAAAGGCGATTGGATATTGTATTCCAGCCTCGTGTCTTTTGCGGACCAGCCCTTCACTGACGTTAACCAAATGGTGCAACACCTTTCGTCTACGATTCTATCTGCCGCCAAACGCACAATTCCCCGATCATGCTCTCACCCTCGGCGTATTCCTGTTCCATGGTGGAACGAGGATTGTCCCACGCTGTTCGTGCTCGTAGGACAGCGATTAGGGTGTTTCGGCGCCACCCTACACCTGATAATTTGGTTACCTTTAAACAATCGCGCGCCAGGGCTCGTCGCATTATTCAGGATAGCAAGAAGGCATCTTGGACTCTTTTTGCCGAGTCTTTTAATCGCTTTACGCCTTCCTCTATTGTTTGGGATAAACTTCGTTGCTTCCCATGTAAAGTGTCGCATTGTACTTTTTCTGGCCTTCAGGTTCCCAATGCCACCATAGTGGATCCGGCTGCCATCGCTAACACTCTGGGTGCTGCCTTTGATGCGGTTTCCAGTTCAGACCATTATTCCACCGGCTTTCGCTCTATCAAAGACTGGCTGGATTCCGACACCTTCAATTTTCGGTCTGCTAATAATGAATGTTATAATGAACTTTTCACAAGGAGGGAGTTGGAGCACGCGCTTCGTTGTTCTAGGCACTCCGCTCCTGGGCCGGACGGCATTCATGTCCTGATGTTAAAGAACCTTTCAGCCTACAGTAAACTCTTTCTCTTACAGGTCTATAGCCGCATTTGGCAAGACGGCTTTTTTCCTTCCGTTTGGCGCGAAGCCACCATTGTCCCTATACTTAAACCTGGGAAGGATCGCCAACTACCTTCCAGCTACCGCCCTATCTCCCTCACCAGTTGCATTTGCAAGGAGATGGGGCGCATGATCAACGGGCGGTTGACATGGTGGCTTGAGTCTCAGAAACCTCCAGTGAACGCTCAGTGCGGGTTTCGTCGGCATCGCTCTACCGTCGACAATCTGGTGTCGCTGTCGACGCATATTATGAATGGATTTCTGAGAAAGTGTCAAACAGTGGCTGTGTTTTTTTACCTGGAAAAAGCTTACGACACTTACTAGAGGGGCCGCATGTTACGTACACTGCACGCATGGAATATCCGCGGTCGTCTTCCCATATTTCTTCGGGAGATTATGACGGACCGCGTCTTTCGTATACGTGTGGGCTCGGTTTTATCTAGTCGTTTTATTTAACAGAACGGAGTACCTCTGGGCTGTGTACTCAGTGTCACACTTTTTGCAAATGCTATCAACCCCATTCTTGTTTGTATTCCACCTGGCATTTCATCGTCCCTTTTTGTTGACGATTTTGCCATTTATTGCAGTTCACGGCGGACCTATCTACTCAAACGCTGTCTCCAGGGCTGTATTGACCGTCTCTACGCCTGGAGTAACGCCAACGGCTTCAATTTCTCCGCCGAAAAATCCGTCTGTATCAGTTACTGGTGCCGAAAAACTTTCCCTCCGCCCTCTCTCCATCTTGGGCCTCTCCGTTTGCAGACGAGGCGAAATTTTTGTAGTTGATCTTTGATAGGAAGCTGAGCTGGATTTCGTACATTTCGTTTTCAAAAGCAAAGTGTGACCGTTCTCTTAATCTTTTACGTGTTTTAAGTGGCACATCCTGGGGAGCTGATCGGACCGTCCTTCTACATCTTTATTGCTCTTTGGTCCGATCCAAGCTTGATTACGGGTGCATTGTCTATTCGTCGGCGCGTCCATCTGTTTTACGTCGATTGAATGCCATTCACCATCGTGGCATAAGAGTCGCTACGGGGGCCTTTCCAACCAGCCCTGTACCCAGTCTGTACCCTGAAGCTGCAGATCCTCCGCTGTGCTTCCGACGCGAGATGCTTTTGTGCAGCTATGCCTGTCGACTCTGAAGCTTGCATGACCACCCGTCTTTCGAGGTATTTTACGAAGATTCGCTTGATCGGCAATATTTCGTTAGTTCCTCTGCCTTGCTCCCTCCAGGGGTTCGATTTCGAAAGCTTCTTCGGAATTTGGACTTTACGCCAGCGTCGGCCCTTCCCAAGGGGGAAACGCGCTTTCCTCTGTGGTTGTGCGCTGAGGTCCAGTGTCACCTTGGGTTGACGTCAAACTCGAAGAATGAGACCCCTTCTACAGTTCTTAGATCGGCTTTTTTAGAACTTCAGGCGCAGTTCTGAGATTTTCGTTTTATATATACTGATGGGCCTAAGACTGATGTTGGAGTAGGGTGTGCCTTTGTTGATGGTAATCGTAGATTTACATTTCGTTTACCCGGGCAATGTTCTATTTTTACCGCCGAACTTTTTAGTATTTATCAGTCACTTTTATACGTCCAGCGGTACGACTTACGGCACTGTTTTATTTGTTCAGACTCCCTGAGTGCTCTTCAAAGTATTGGCGCACTGTAAAATTACCACCCCCTCGTGCAGCGCATACATGACCTGGTCCACTCGCTTGGTGCCTCTGGCATCCGCGTCTCCTTCATGTAGATTCCAGGCCATTTGGGCATCTCAGGGAACGAGTCAGCCGACGCCGCTGCCAAATCGGTGATTTTATTACCCAGATTTTTTACCTCTCGCTTTGGCGCGATGAGTGGACGGCCACCCGGGGGAACAAATTGCGGGAGGCTAAACCTCTCCCGTTAGTCTGGGGTACCTCTCCTCGTTCTAAACGTCGGGAAGAGGTACTTTTAGCCCGTTTGCGAATTGGACATTGCCTTTTTAGTCATAGATACTTGTTCAGTGGGGACCCTGCTCCACTGTGTCAGCAGTGTGTTGCGCCCTTAACGGTGCGTCACATTTTAACTCAGTGTCAAGTTTTAGCTCCACTGCGCGTTCGCGTGTGTCTGCCTGTTGGCATAGCCAACGTTTTGGCAGACGACGCGCATGCTGCAGAATGTCTTTTACGTTTTATAAGTGAGATTGGTTTTAATCGGCGCATTTGATGCGCTGAGCGTCTTTTAGCTTTGAGATTTTATATTGTCTGTTTTAAGGGCTCTTTCCCCGACGGATATAAGGCGCTCGTGTCCTTGCATTCTACAGTTCTCGAAATGTTGTTTTATTCTTTTAATGACCATGATTTTAGTGTGTAGATTTTAGTCTTTGGTCTGTTGTGTTTTTTTGTGTTATTGACCAAGCGGATTTGTGTGTGGTTTTTTAGTTTTTTGACTTTTCAATTTTATATTTTATACATTGTAAGGGCGCTAATAACCGTAGCAGTTGAGCGCCCTTAAATCCCATCTCATCATGATTATCGCCTTAACTGCCAAATCCGCAAAGTTATTCCCGGCAAGCCAACGTGACCAAGTATCCAAGCACACACCACATTAACAGCAGAAGCGTATAAAACATGGAGGGCATCGTGGATTCGCTGAACAATTGGATCACAGTTGTACTGCTCACGAAGGCTCTGAAGTGCATAAGGGAATCACTCAAAATCAATCTTCTTATTTTCGACGGCGCACACTCAAAATGGCTCGGTATGGCATACAGCTCTGCACTACGAATGGAAGTTCTATCATTAAAACCAAATTTATGGGGTTTATTTTCATGAACATAAGCACATCCAACAACTTTAGAGCACTTAGTTCCGTCGGTGTAGATAAAACCTCGGTTACTATAACGTGACAAAAATTCTAAAAAAAACAAGTGCGAGTACTAAAAGTAGGTATCGTGGACTTCTGGTGTGTCATCATCCCAAGGTCTACGTGAGATATCACACGTAACCAATGGGGTACACTCTCTCCGCTTAGGAAATGTGCTTGGTATTTAAATTTCATGTTTTCTAAGAAGTTCCCGGAAACGATAACCTGCATACCTTGGATTAGTGGAGCTGTTTCCATAATATTCGTCTACTGCGGTATTGAAAAAGGGAAGCGAACGTTCGATGGGTAGGCATACATTTAGGCCTACTGCCATAATTTCCTAACAGGACATTACGTCGTGATCGCAGAAGAGGTTCTGCCGATTCGGCGTTAAGACTCATAACTGGGCTATTAGAACCTCCAATGGCCACACGAATACCTCGATTATGGGCTATGTCTAGCCTTCTCAAAACAGATGGTCGAGCTGAAGAATGAACGATACAGCCGTAGTCTAACTTGGTTCGGATCAGTGCGCGATATAGTCGCAGTAAAACTGCCCGATCCGGTCCCCAAGATTTGCCGTTTAATGCCCGCAACATATTCAGAGAACTGTTACATCGCGCTTTTAGCTACGCTATATGTGATGACCAGCTAAGTTTCCTATCAAACGGCAACCCCAGGAATCTAGTCAAATCTGCGAGTGGAAGCAAATCTGGACCGAATCGAGCGAAAATGGTAAACGTCTTCTACGGCACCAGAAGTTAACTCAGATGGACTTCACAGTGGAAAAACGAAAACATTGCTGCAGACGGCTTTCCAAAAACAATTCAGGCTGATAAGTACAATAGACGCCAAAGTCGTCTAAGAATAAACATGGCAATTTCCTTGGAGCAACACATTCCGAGATAGAATTAATTGCTATAGCACACAGTGTAACGCCTACTACCTATCCCTGAGACACGCCGTTCTCTTGAATAAAACTGCGAAAAGCCACGCCGACCCTTACTCGGAAAGCGCGGTCCTTCGTAAACTCTTAAAGGAATACTGGTAAGCGTCTTCGGATGTTCCAGGTGTGTAAGGAACGTAGTATCCCTGCTCGCCAACACGCATCATAAGCCTCTTCAAGCTCAGATAATATCGCAGCCGTTTTAAAATGTTTCATGAATCCGTTCATGATCTGCGTCAATAATAACAAAAGGTAGTCCATTGTTCAACGGCGTAGTCAAAAACTGCACTGGGTGTTGATCAGTAGGTTGTGAGTTTCTATCCACCATACCAACCGTCCATTGATCATGCATTAACCTTGCAAACGCAAGTGGTGAGGGATATAGGACGTTAACTGGACGGAAGATGACGGTCCTATCCAGTCTTCAAAATGGTTATGACGGTTGTCTCCCACCACTTTTCTGGAAAAGTGGCATCAATCCAAACACGATTATAGACCTCGAACAGGAAAGCCTTACCTTCAGGAGAGAGCTGCTGCAACGTTTTAACGTGGATACTCTCTGGCCCTGGTGCTGATAGTCGCGAAATTGAAAGAGGGTGTTCTAGCTGCGCCATGGTGATAGGGCGATTGTAATCTTCAAGGATTCCAGAATGAAACCAGAAACCTTAAGATTCCACCTGAGCCTTAACAGGAAGGAACTCGGGTGGATAGTTATCTGAGCTAGACGCTTAAGCGAGAGCAAAGCCAAATGTGTTAGCCACGTCAAATGCTTCAACAACAGCTCCTGCAACTGATTTAAGACCGGTAGTTGGCATGCGGGTCGATTTTCGGGTTGAACGTATCCCATACAACCAAATAAGGCGTATGTCGATTAAATGGAACTACAAACTTGCTCCATGAAGCCTTTTGAATATCTTTAATAACATGTCTAGACTTGTCGCGCATTTTCTATTATTCGATCAGGTTATCCAGTGTAGGGCGACACTGGAAAACCCAAGAGTAGGCCTTTGAGCGCGAATGACATTTCGGCATTCATCCGTCCACCAAGAGACCATCCACCGGTGGCCCCGTGTCGTAGATTTACAGTAGATATAACATAGCGACTCTTGCGCACAGAGAGATGCCGAAAAACTGATAAGCTTCTTTGATCTATGCCGCTAGCCCCGCCCCCTCCCTTTGTGCGCTACTATTTGCCGCCCGGTCGCGTGCCGCTAGCTCCGCCCCCTTCCCTTTGTGCGCTTACCTAATGCCGACAGTGTCTGTGCCGGCAGGTCCTCCCCCCTCCCCCTGTGGTCACGTGCCGGTGACCCGCCCCCTCCCTCCCCCATACGCGTGTCCTCCCTCCCCTTTGTGTTCTGGTTGGTTCCCTGTGGATAGGTGGGAGAGTGTGTATTGTTCCTATACGGTGACTACATTCCCGCCCCTCATTGTGACTTGTCTAAATCCCTGCCGTGTGATTGGCTTGGGGTAGGGGATGTGCCGCTCGGGGTGAGGGGTTATATGTGAGGGTTCTCGGTGCGTGACGTTGGCGGTGTGGGAATGCGATTCTCGATGCCTGCCGCACATCGGCAAATCGTTTGAGTACATAATTGTGTCAATCAATTAGGTAATGTGTGTTATTGAAAAAAGAATCGCTATCATATTACTACTAATGCAATTAAACGCTATTCTTCGAGCAATTAAGTATTTTTGATTGAATCGCGCACACCTGTCCCTAAACCGCCATTTATAACCTACTATTGTCAATAAATTACACGTCTAATGAAACACGGCTAGTCTGTCGATGAAAACAATTAAGTATTTTTGAATGATTAATTGACTCGCGCGCAACTGTTCGTTATCGTATATGTGTGGTAGCATGTGTATAATTATTACGAGTAATAACATTTATTTAATTCTACTTTTGAGGGAAAATATATTTTGGATTTATAAGAATATTACAACCCTTAGATGAAAGGACAGAGTTGACGTAACACTCGTTATCGCGTGATAATTGCGGTGGAACCTCGACCGCAACCTTCCGCTCCGAGACGTTTCACTGGAATGACTAACTCTCGATATTTGGACTGGCAAGTCGACTTCCGCATCCCCTCCACTCCCGCTTCAGTTCGCAACATACACTAGCGCGCCAAGTGGTAATATGAGTGAAACTCCAGCGAGTGTTCCCACACAGCGCCCCTGGTGGTCATACCCGAAAGTTGTGAATTCACCATATTTAAATTCGAGGTGTACGCAAGACGGCCATCTTAACTCTATATAATTCTGCGAAATATGATTCCGGAAAAAAATAAAGGGGAATTAACATGCAAGGGGCGTTCATGTTGGCTCCGGAGGAATTGATTATGAAATAAATAAAAAATAAATAAGACTCTCGCTGATCGATGAATACAATGAATAATTAATGTAATTGACTCGCGCTCCTAGAGATATCTCACCCAATTATTCATCTACCATGAATATCTCACTTCTAATGAAACGACGCAGTCTATCGATTAAAAACAATTAAGTTTTTTTTGATTGATTAATGTAATTGACTCGCGCGCAACTGTTCGTTATCGTATATGCGCGATTATTACGCGTATATAACTATTACGGCTAATAACGCGTGTTTAATTCTTCTTTTGACTGGAGGGTTTATAAAAAATATTACATTGCTTAGATGAATTAAAAAGCAACTTAAAGCGAAATTTCAAATAGCTTGTATGAGACGTTAACACGAGAACCCTTTACGAAAAAACAAGACGCAATGTGACAGCAATGCCCCGTCCATCATGAGAGGCGGTTAAACCAGGACGCGTGGGTTTTCCCCACTACCTGCTCTTAATGGCTAGGGGTATCCAGCACATAGGAGTACGCTTCAACAAAGCCCGCTATGTCTCTTCTCACACGAGAGAAGTAATAATTACAATTCAAAACAGGCGTACCTGTAAGTAACACGCACGAAGACTACAAATATAAATTTTATATTCGTTTTAAATGTTCTTTCTAAAGACGTAGCGAACTTTGAGAAATTCAACGAATTATTCACTGGCGTACACTGCCTGAAAGAAATATGGTGTACACCCCTGAAGAATGCATATGTAGACCCATTAGCAGACAACGGCAAACTCTTCCGCACCATTAATTTTCGTCAGAAGAATGTAAAAACAAGGTCTTGTATAGAGCTCTTAGTGAACAATAACACCCGTTTCCAATTCATTAAACAGCCTAAGTGCTCTGAAAAACCACAGACCCTCGGGGTAAATAACAATTACCGGCACAAAAGATTTTCTTAAGAGCTTCCTCTGTCCAGAAATTCCATCATACACAGCGGAAAACCCTGTCTAGACATGTTTTAAGCTTACCACAAAAAATGTTTTCCCGATAATTAATATAATTCTACATGAAGAATATTAATGATTTAAGTTTTCAATTAAACGTATACTGTATAGATTCTGTACTTAAACATTCGATTGTATCTTTGTCATTATTTAAATACTCGCGTAAAAGAAATGCAAACATGATATCAAAAAATTAAACTGATTTTTTTTCGGGATGTTAAACAAAGAAATATGATTTGGCGAGAGTAATATGAAGAATAAAAAGTATTCAGAATGATATTACATACGTTATTAAAATAAGGCTCTCGCTGATCGATGAAAACAATTAAATATTTTTTTATTAATTAATTGTATATGAATTGACTCGCGCATTTGCTTGCTGTCGTATGTGCATGATTATTACGACTAATAGCATTTGTTTAATTCTAAATAATGAAATATGGAGCCTTGCCTAAACAATCCTCGTTACTCTTAATTTATTCCATTTTTAAAAAGATTAGGCTTAGTAAACATAGGACGAGTACGATTTTAAATACCCCATCCATTCGAGAGATATTTTTCGAATATTCCAGCATGTTAATATAAACTTAATACACACACACACGCACAAATTCATTTCAAGTAATCTAACGATATTGAATAAAATATTAAATGTTTAAGATATTGTAATGAGAAATGAATTGTATATCTCGAATTTTCTGGGCCGCAGGCTGCAGGATCGCTCATTAAATACCGTAATGATTCAGACACCCGAACACCCGAATGGTAAGCATTCTTCAGAGTTTTTAAATAAGTAATGTAACAATTCATATTAACTTCTTGTTCATATTCTTTATTATTATTTGTATTATTATTTCCAGGAAGTGGACTTTATTTTGGTATCGACCATCCATCGAGCGCTGCACAGGCAGCGCCAGGCTTCCAGACCTTCCTGGTACCAAATCATCATGGAGGCGGCTCTACCATCCGTACATGCAGCAACACTCGTAAGGTGAGAATTTACAGACGGGTGTTTGAGGATTTTAACTAAAAAATTACATGATAGTAGACATACAATGTCGATTCTGGCACACAAAGGCATGCCTCCGACAGCATAGAGTTCTGGATTGTATAAGGAGAAAAGGATATATTTAAGGGGAGTTTCTCACCCATATGCAGTCACATAACTCTTTCGGTCTCCCAGAATGCTATGTATTTTTCACGAGGGTGTTTAAAACATGTATTTTTTTTCACGTATAGAGTGTAGATTCTTTAGAACTCTGTACTTAAACATGCTATACTATTATTATTTATTTATTTTTTCCAGGAAATGGACTTTATTTCGGAGGCGGTATCGGTCAACATGCGACCGCTGCACCGGTAGCATCAGGCTTCGCGAGCGTTGTACCAGCAGGCTTCGCGACCGCTGCACCGCCACCTCCAGGCTTCCAGACCTTCCTGGCACCAAATCAGCAGGGTGGGGGCCCTGCCCCATACATGCAGCAAGCACCGAACGGTAAGAATTTTTTCAATATTTTACGAAGTTCTTTTTACACATTCTATATTATTATTAATATTGTTATTATTTTCAGGAAGTGGACTTTATTTCGGAGGCGGGTTTTTTCTGGGAATGTCTCCAAAGTATTCTTCATTCTGAACGACTTTTGCAAAACTGATAAACCATAAGAGATAGACAAAATTTTACTACACAAAAAATGGAGATCGCGTTAAAATACATAATTTATAACATATACATTCTTGTTGTTGAGTAAATCGTTTTTCGAGATATTGCTTGTTATTCCATTAAAATTTTCCAATACTTATACTTTTTCTCAAATTCATTATTCTTGTTTTATGTCCTCGATATGCAAAGAGAATGGAATGCACCACATAGCAACCAGCGTTAAAATATTTGACTATCGCTTAAAACCTATCATATTCACATTGTATCGTCATGAAAATTACCAATAACATTGACATCTCGATATCTCGATTAACATGAAGCATATAGGGAATAAGTGCTTGTAAAAATAGTTTGTACAAGAGTAGAGAAAGCCATGTGAGTGTATCACATCAGATTTTTTGATATTGGTTTAAATTTTCAAATACTTTTAACTTTTCTCAAGCGGTAACTCGCTATTCGTTTTTTCCCGTGGTAATGCATAGAGAATAGAATTATAAAGCCATCACATAGCATCAGACGTTCTTTAAACATCTGTAACGTGTCTATTCACAATCGAAAGGTTGCTGGTTCGAGGAAAATTATATCTACAGAAACAATACATTATTTTCGCTCTGTGATTAATTTGGTAATGTAACAATAATTAACAATGAATTTTTAGCGGTAAATGTAAAAAATAAAATATATTTTTTATTTCCTAGCGTCATACGCAGAAGCATTCCCCTTAAGGAACGCTGGCGTGAGCGATGGTTTCCCCCATAACGGGTTCAGACTTGCTTACGAAATGTCCCTGTGCGAGGCTAGTATTTCCCTCTCCTTCTCGAATTTTTGGAGTAGCCAATCAAAATTGCTGTATTATATAACGTCACACCTCTCACCCCTTCAGATTTTTATCAGGCGAAGCGATATAAAAGCAGTAGCTTCCCCAGCGATTTCACTGTATTGTGACAACACAGCGAGCTAAGATCTCCGCAAACTTTTCTCATTCAAAGTGAAATTTCAACGAACATCATGTCTGGTAAGTTGTAACAAAACACTTCATTTACTTTAAAAGTTAAATTATTACTCTGTACATTTAACTTATATTCGCGTTCTTGTTTTTAATGCATGGCATTTATATGCGAATAGCTGAGCATTCTAAAAGTTAATAGCTAGACAAGTGAATTTTCTGAAATGTGAACAGTTTAGTTAAGTATTCATTTTAGGCAAGCTTATTCTACATTTAATAGCTAACTGCGCGAATTCTCAAAATGGGAACAATTTAGTTAAGTATTCACCTTGTTGAGTAATTATTATTCCAGATATTTAAATACAGGATTTCACAGAGTGAATTATATTCCTTTTTGGAGAAAATACAATTATTTGAATGCCTTATTAACGTTTTTGCTTTAGAATATTACAAAAAGTCTGTTGCGCGAATCATTCGCTCTAACAAAGTAAATATCTACATTATATTAAAACATTTAAATTGAAAAATACAGTACTTAATGAACTTCATTAGTGAATCAGAACCTCAATTATATTTACACATATTATCATTTTCAGAAAAAAGTTAATAAGTTTGTAACTTTCAAATAAATGAAATTTTTGTTATGCAACACATTCTCTAATAAAGAATATGTTTTTTTCTCTTCCTAATGCAGAAAGTTTGACATCTCAACTTAACACATTGGCTGAGGGTAGCATTTACCCAGCCGTTCAAAGACTACAAGATCTTCAGCCAGAGGAGCCTTATAATATAAAATCCTTAAGAAAAATTGATACTCGATACGGTGCTAGAGTCGTTGCACTTTTAGAGAATAAGCAAGTGTTTCTCCCGACAAGATATTCAACCCTAACAAGCCAACAGTTGGAGGAAATGCCTGGGAAGTTTCAAATGGTATATCATGGAGTAGTACCAGCCGGCAAGTTTAAGACATGTAAATTGTCTTTTCTTCCTATTAAGGTTTGTAGAAATAATTCAGCTATCCTTTCAAAGCTTCATTTAGAGTTACATTCGTTGAGTTTATAAATTCGCACTTCAGTAGGATAACATTTGTCTAAAGTATACATCAATATGTAAAAAAAATAACGTCCAGGATGTAGTCTGAGCGAGGATCTGCAGAAAGAAGTTTAATAGTCTATTCACTGATTCTTTACCTCAAAGCAGATACCTACAGTAAGTTTCAAATAATTTCCAGCACGATAGCAGTTGTCAAAGCAGGCATCACTGTATTAAAAAAAATATGTGTAAATAATGTCTAGATTGTACTCTGTGTGATTTCGTGCAGAAAGAACTTTAATACCCCTTGCAGTGATTCTCCACATCGAAGTATATACCTACAAGAAGTTGCAAATAATGTGAATGTGTGTTACAGGAATGCCCAGCTGAATGTAAATGAAGAGGAAGAACGAGATAGCTTAAAACATCATAAACAGAAATGTGATAGGAACATTCTCAACACCTCCCAGTAACCTCAATCAATGAAGAATTGCACCAGTGCGGAACATACATGGAAAAAACATCCGCGTGTGTAGAATATAACAATAATATATATATATATATAATTATGTACTCATTATTACTGCTATACCAGCCTATACCATTGATTTCATAAATAATTTCATAATTGTTTAAGGAGAATGCCTATCTTAAAAACATTGATGCTACATGAAATCTGTCGTCCTCCGTGGACTGGTGGTACCGTGCTAGCCTCTAGTTCCCAAGGTCGCGGGTTCAAACCCGGCGGAGGGCGATGGATTTTTTCGGGCGTAAAAATCGTTAGCACGGCTTCCTTCGGAAGGGAAGTAAAGCCGGTGGTCCCGTGTCGTAGATTTACGGCACGTAAAAGAACCTCAAGCCTGATAAAGAGGCCTCTGAGCAAAATTACAGGTGTTTCACGCCCAATATAGAATGGGACGCTAAGAACCATAGTAGTTAAAGAGCGTCCATAAATAAAACTCAATTAAATTAAATTACATGAAATCTAAACAAAAAGATTATTGAACTATTACTGAAAGAGACTTGAATAAATGGGAATCTAGAAGCCTGAACCATCTTAATATTGGGCTGTATGATATGAGGTGTATAAAAAGATTAATAAAAAATGAGGTCTATGTAATATAAACAACATTTATTTTTTATAAACATTTTCCTATTACATTCCTATACAAAAAAACATACATATTTCCTAAAGACAAAGGTGATAGTCTAGACATTCTAAAACACTCAGTTATATAATCATATACATCACACAGAAAGAGACCTGCATTATCCATAAAAAACTAAACATCTCAAGAATGTCTGGATGATGTATTTTATAAGTACAAGGTTTTGATATTTCAAAGTTCCTGTTAACCATGACTGTAATTGATTAACACAATTTCTCGATCCTGTCATGCTATAACTTTAGAAGCTTTCAGCTTACTTATAATCTCCTCAATCTCTTGTGTGTGACTATTATTACCAGCATTCCTCGATGCAATTAGTAACCTCAATATATTTACTAGTCTATTTGGATTTTCAAGCGTAGATATCACTGAATCATCATCATATGAAGATTTCATATTCTCGCGACTCCCGCTGTATGCAGATTTTTCACCATCAGTAGTCTCCAGTGAAGGACAGAGGCTTGATCCGGTATAACATGCCCCTCTATACATCTTCGGATCTTCGAGTGTAGGAGAGAGAGTCGATCCAGTATAGCATGTTGCTCTATGAAGCTTAAATCTTGACAAAGAAAGATTCTTAAAAATCCGCTCGCATATACAGCATCTAATGACGTGTTTTCCTCCATGTGTAATGTATGAAAAATCGAGTTTCTCATCCGCTAGTTGCACAGATTTTCTCCGGCAGGAGCTCATGCTAAAACTAAAAGAAATTAAATGAATACGGGAATGCTAACGCTCGAAGGAATTAAAAGCGAATGAATGAATTCATAACACGCAGCTATGTATATATTCATTGTGAGGACGCCGGAGGGAATCGCAATCTTCGCATAGCAGCGATAAGGATGCTCTCTGGAAACATTTGTGGAGAAGGAGGCTCTCAACAGAACATGGCGAATGCGAGCATGCGCGATTCCTTTGTTACATAGCGTGATTCCTTTGTTACATGGCGCGATTCCTTTGTTACATAGCGTGATTCCTTTGTTACATAGCGCAATTCCTTTGTTACATAGCGCGATTCCTTTGTTACATAGCGCGATTCCTTTGTTACATAGCGTGATTCCTTTGTTACATGGCGTGATTCCTTTGTTACATACCGCGATTCCCTTGTTACATAGCGCGATTCCCTTGTTACATAGCGCGATTCCTTTGTTACATAGCGCGATTCCTTTGTTACATACCGTGATTCCTTTGTTACATAGAGCGATTCCTTTGTTACATAGCGCGATTCCTTTGTTACATGGCGTGATTCCTTTGTTACATAGCGCGATTCCTTTGTTACATAGCGTGATTCCTTTGTTACATAGCGCGATTCCTTTGTTACATAGCGAGATTTCTTTGTTACATAGCGTGATTCCTTTGTTACATAGCGTGATTCCTTTGTTACATAGCGTGATTCCTTTGTTACATAGCGTGATTCCTTTGTTACATAGCGTGATTCCTTTGTTACTTAGCGTGATTCCTTTGTTACATGGCGTGATTCCTTTGTTACGCAGCCTTTTCCACAAACGTTTCCAGAGAGCATCCTTTTTCCATGCTCGCACTCGTTATGTTCTGTTGAGAGCATCCTTTTCCCACGAATGTTCCCAGAGAGCATCCTTTTTCCATGCTCGCATTCGCCATGTTCTGTTGAGAGCCTCCTTCTCCACAAATGTTTCCAGAGAGCATCCTTTCCCGCTGCTATGCGAAGATTGCGATTCCCTCCGGCGTCCTCACACTGAATATATACATAGCTGCGTGTTATGAATTCATTCATTCGCTTTTAATTCCTTCGAGCGTTAGCATTCCCGTATTCATTTAATTTCTTTTAGTTTTAGCATGAGCTCCTGCCGGAGAAAATCTGTGCAACTAGCGTATGAGAAACTCGATTTTTCATACATTACACATGGAGGAAAACACGTCATTAGATGCTGTATATGCGAGCGGATTTTTAAGAATCTTTCTTTGTCAAGATTTAAGCTTCATAGAGCTACATGTTATACTGGATCGACTCTCTCTCCTACACTCGAAGATCCGAAGATGTATAGAGGGGGATGTTATACCGGATCAAGCCTCTGTCCTTCACTGGAGACTACTGATGGTGAAAAATCTGGATACAGCGGGAGTCGCGAGAATATGAAATCTTCATATGATGATGATTCAGTGATATCTACGCTTGAAAATCCAAATAGACTAGTAAATATATTGAGGTTACTAATTGCATCGAGGAATGCTGGTAATAATAGTCACACACAAGAGATTGAGGAGATTATAAGTAAGCTGAAAGCTTCTAAAGTTATAGCATGACAGGATCGAGAAATTGTGTTAATCAATTACAGTCATGGTTAACAGGAACTTTGAAATATCAAAACCTTGTACTTATAAAATACATCATCCAGACATTCTTGAGATGTTTAGTTTTTTATAGATAATGCAGGTCTCTTTCTGTGTGATGTATATGATTATATAACTGAGTGTTTTAGAATGTCTAGACTATCACCTTTGTCTTTAGGAAATATGTATGTTTTTTTGTATAGGAATGTAATAGGAAAATGTTTATAAAAAATAAATGTTGTTTATATTACATAGACCTCATTTTTTTATTAATCTTTTTATACACCTCATATCATACAGCCCAATATTAAGATGGTTCAGGCTTCTAGATTCCCATTTATTCAAGTCTCTTTCAGTAATAGTTCAATAATCTTTTTGTTTAGATTTCATGTAATTTAATTTAATTGAGTTTTATTTATGGACGCTCTTTAACTACTATGGTTCTTAGCGTCCCATTCTATATTGGGCGTGAAACACCTGTAATTTTGCTCAGAGGCCTCTTTATCAGGCTTGAGGTTCTTTTACGTGCCGTAAATCTACGACACGGGACCACCGGCTTTACTTCCCTTCCGAAGGAAGCCGTGCTAACGATTTTTACGCCCGAAAAAATCCATCGCCCTCCGCCGGGTTTGAACCCGCGACCTTGGGAACTAGAGGCTAGCACGGTACCACCAGTCCACGGAGGACGACAGATTTCATGTAGCATCAATGTTTTTAAGATAGGCATTCTCCTTAAACAATTATGAAATTATTTATGAAATCAATGGTATAGGCTGGTATAGCAGTAATAATGAGTACATAATTATATATATATATATTATTGTTATATTCTACACACGCGGATGTTTTTTCCATGTATGTTCCGCACTGGTGCAATTCTTCATTGATTGAGGTTACTGGGAGGTGTTGAGAATGTTCCTATCACATTTCTGTTTATGATGTTTTAAGCTATCTCGTTCTTCCTCTTCATTTACATTCAGCTGGGCATTCCTGTAACACACATTCACATTATTTGCAACTTCTTGTAGGTATATACTTCGATGTGGAGAATCACTGCAAGGGGTATTAAAGTTCTTTCTGCACGAAATCACACAGAGTACAATCTAGACATTATTTACACATATTTTTTTAATACAGTGATGCCTGCTTTGACAACTGCTATCGTGCTGGAAATTATTTGAAACTTACTGTAGGTATCTGCTTTGAGGTAAAGAATCAGTGAATAGACTATTAAACTTCTTTCTGCAGATCCTCGCTCAGACTACATCCTGGACGTTATTTTTTTTACATATTGATGTATACTTTAGACAAATCTTATCCTACTGAAGTGCGAATTTATAAACTCAACGAATGTAACTCTAAATGAAGCTTTGAAAGGATAGCTGAATTATTTCTACAAACCTTAATAGGAAGAAAAGACAATTTACATGTCTTAAACTTGCCGGCTGGTACTACTCCATGATATACCATTTGAAACTTCCCAGGCATTTCCTCCAACTGTTGGCTTGTTAGGGTTGAATATCTTGTCGGGAGAAACACTTGCTTATTCTCTAAAAGTGCAACGACTCTAGCACCGTATCGAGTATCAATTTTTCTTAAGGATTTTATATTATAAGGCTCCTCTGGCTGAAGATCTTGTAGTCTTTGAACGGCTGGGTAAATGCTACCCTCAGCCAATGTGTTAAGTTGAGATGTCAAACTTTCTGCATTAGGAAGAGAAAAACACATATTCTTTATTAGAGAATGTGTTGCATAACAAAAATTTCATTTATTTGAAAGTTACAAACTTATTAACTTTTTTCTGAAAATGATAATATGTGTAAATATAATTGAGGTTCTGATTCACTAATGAAGTTCATTAAGTACTGTATTTTTCAATTTAAATGTTTTAATATAATGTAGATATTTACTTTGTTAGAGCGAATGATTCGCGCAACAGACTTTTTGTAATATTCTAAAGCAAAAACGTTAATAAGGTATTCAAATAATTGTATTTTCTCCAAAAAGGAATATAATTCACTCTGTGAAATCCTGTATTTAAATATCTGGAATAATAATTACTCAACAAGGTGAATACTTAACTAAATTGTTCCCATTTTGAGAATTCGCGCAGTTAGCTATTAAATGTAGAATAAGCTTGCCTAAAATGAATACTTAACTAAACTGTTCACATTTCAGAAAATTCACTTGTCTAGCTATTAACTTTTAGAATGCTCAGCTATTCGCATATAAATGCCATGCATTAAAAACAAGAACGCGAATATAAGTTAAATGTACAGAGTAATAATTTAACTTTTAAAGTAAATGAAGTGTTTTGTTACAACTTACCAGACATGATGTTCGTTGAAATTTCACTTTGAATGAGAAAAGTTTGCGGAGATCTTAGCTCGCTGTGTTGTCACAATACAGTGAAATCGCTGGGGAAGCTACTGCTTTTATATCGCTTCGCCTGATAAAAATCTGAAGGGGTGAGAGGTGTGACGTTATATAATACAGCAATTTTGATTGGCTACTCCAAAAATTCGAGAAGGAGAGGGAAATGCTAGCCTCGCACAGGGACATTTCGTAAGCAAGTCTGAACCCGTTATGGGGGAAACCATCGCTCACGCCAGCGTTCCTTAAGGGGAATGCTTCTGCGTATGACGCTAGGAAATAAAAAATATATTTTATTTTTTACATTTACCGCTAAAAATTCATTGTTAATTATTGTTACATTACCAAATTAATCACAGAGCGAAAATAATGTATTGTTTCTGTAGATATAATTTTCCTCGAACCAGCAACCTTTCGATTGTGAATAGACACGTTACAGATGTTTAAAGAACGTCTGATGCTATGTGATGGCTTTATAATTCTATTCTCTATGCATTACCACGGGAAAAAACGAATAGCGAGTTACCGCTTGAGAAAAGTTAAAAGTATTTGAAAATTTAAACCAATATCAAAAAATCTGATGTGATACACTCACATGGCTTTCTCTACTCTTGTACAAACTATTTTTACAAGCACTTATTCCCTATATGCTTCATGTTAATCGAGATATCGAGATGTCAATGTTATTGGTAATTTTCATGACGATACAATGTGAATATGATAGGTTTTAAGCGATAGTCAAATATTTTAACGCTGGTTGCTATGTGGTGCATTCCATTCTCTTTGCATATCGAGGACATAAAACAAGAATAATGAATTTGAGAAAAAGTATAAGTATTGGAAAATTTTAATGGAATAACAAGCAATATCTCGAAAAACGATTTACTCAACAACAAGAATGTATATGTTATAAATTATGTATTTTAACGCGATCTCCATTTTTTGTGTAGTAAAATTTTGTCTATCTCTTATGGTTTATCAGTTTTGCAAAAGTCGTTCAGAATGAAGAATACTTTGGAGACATTCCCAGAAAAAACCCGCCTCCGAAATAAAGTCCACTTCCTGAAAATAATAACAATATTAATAATAATATAGAATGTGTAAAAAGAACTTCGTAAAATATTGAAAAAATTCTTACCGTTCGGTGCTTGCTGCATGTATGGGGCAGGGCCCCCACCCTGCTGATTTGGTGCCAGGAAGGTCTGGAAGCCTGGAGGTGGCGGTGCAGCGGTCGCGAAGCCTGCTGGTACAACGCTCGCGAAGCCTGATGCTACCGGTGCAGCGGTCGCATGTTGACCGATACCGCCTCCGAAATAAAGTCCATTTCCTGGAAAAAATAAATAAATAATAATAGTATAGCATGTTTAAGTACAGAGTTCTAAAGAATCTACACTCTATACGTGAAAAAAATACATGTTTTAAACACCCTCGTGAAAAATACATAGCATTCTGGGAGACCGAAAGAGTTATGTGACTGCATATGGGTGAGAAACTCCCCTTAAATATATCCTTTTCTCCTTATACAATCCAGAACTCTATGCTGTCGGAGGCATGCCTTTGTGTGCCAGAATCGACATTGTATGTCTACTATCATGTAATTTTTTAGTTAAAATCCTCAAACACCCGTCTGTAAATTCTCACCTTACGAGTGTTGCTGCATGTACGGATGGTAGAGCCGCCTCCATGATGATTTGGTACCAGGAAGGTCTGGAAGCCTGGCGCTGCCTGTGCAGCGCTCGATGGATGGTCGATACCAAAATAAAGTCCACTTCCTGGAAATAATAATACAAATAATAATAAAGAATATGAACAAGAAGTTAATATGAATTGTTACATTACTTATTTAAAAACTCTGAAGAATGCTTACCATTCGGGTGTTCGGGTGTCTGAATCATTACGGTATTTGATGAGCGATCCTGCAGCCTGCGGCCGAGAAAATTCGAGATATACAATTCATTTCTCATTACAATATCTTAAACATTTAATATTTTATTCAATATCGTTAGATTACTTGAAATGAATTTGTGCGTGTGTGTGTGTATTAAGTTTATATTAACATGCTGGAATATTCGAAAAATATCTCTCGAATGGATGGGGTATTTAAAATCGTACTCGTCCTATGTTTACTAAGCCTAATCTTTTTAAAAATGGAATAAATTAAGAGTAACGAGGATTGTTTAGGCAAGGCTCCATATTTCATTATTTAGAATTAAACAAATGCTATTAGTCGTAATAATCATGCACATACGACAGCAAGCAAATGCGCGAGTCAATTCATATACAATTAATTAATAAAAAAATATTTAATTGTTTTCATCGATCAGCGAGAGCCTTATTTTAATAACGTATGTAATATCATTCTGAATACTTTTTATTCTTCATATTACTCTCGCCAAATCATATTTCTTTGTTTAACATCCCGAAAAAAAATCAGTTTAATTTTTTGATATCGTGTTTGCATTTCTTGTACGCGAGTATTTAAATAATGACAAAGATACAATCGAATGTTTAAGTACAGAATCTATACAGTATACGTTTAATTGAAAACTTAAATCATTAATATTCTTCATGTAGAATTATATTAATTATCGGGAAAACATTTTTTGTGGTAAGCTTAAAACATGTCTAGACAGGGTTTTCCGCTGTGTATGATGGAATTTCTGGACAGAGGAAGCTCTTAAGAAAATCTTTTGTGCCGGTAATTGTTATTTACCCCGAGGGTCTGTGGTTTTTCAGAGCACTTAGGCTGTTTAATGAATTGGAAACGGGTGTTATTGTTCACTAAGAGCTCTATACAAGACCTTGTTTTTACATTCTTCTGACGAAAATTAATGGTGCGGAAGAGTTTGCCGTTGTCTGCTAATGGGTCTACATATGCATTCTTCAGGGGTGTACACCATATTTCTTTCAGGCAGTGTACGCCAGTGAATAATTCGTTGAATTTCTCAAAGTTCGCTACGTCTTTAGAAAGAACATTTAAAACGAATATAAAATTTATATTTGTAGTCTTCGTGCGTGTTACTTACAGGTACGCCTGTTTTGAATTGTAATTATTACTTCTCTCTGGTGAGAAGAGACATAGCGGGCTTTGTTGAAGCGTACTCCTATGTGCTGGATACCCCTAGCCATTAAGAGCAGGTAGTGGGGAAAACCCACGCGTCCTGGTTTAACCGCCTCTCATGATGGACGGGGCATTGCTGTCACATTGCGTCTTGTTTTTTCGTAAAGGGTTCTCGTGTTAACGTCTCATACAAGCTATTTGAAATTTCGCTTTAAGTTGCTTTTTAATTCATCTAAGCAATGTAATATTTTTTATAAACCCTCCAGTCAAAAGAAGAATTAAACACGCGTTATTAGCCGTAATAGTTATATACGCGTAATAATCGCGCATATACGATAACGAACAGTTGCGCGCGAGTCAATTACATTAATCAATCAAAAAAAACTTAATTGTTTTTAATCGATAGACTGCGTCGTTTCATTAGAAGTGAGATATTCATGGTAGATGAATAATTGGGTGAGATATCTCTAGGAGCGCGAGTCAATTACATTAATTATTCATTGTATTCATCGATCAGCGAGAGTCTTATTTATTTTTTATTTATTTCATAATCAATTCCTCCGGAGCCAACATGAACGCCCCTTGCATGTTAATTCCCCTTTATTTTTTTCCGGAATCATATTTCGCAGAATTATATAGAGTTAAGATGGCCGTCTTGCGTACACCTCGAATTTAAATATGGTGAATTCACAACTTTCGGGTATGACCACCAGGGGCGCTGTGTGGGAACACTCGCTGGAGTTTCACTCATATTACCACTTGGCGCGCTAGTGTATGTTGCGAACTGAAGCGGGAGTGGAGGGGATGCGGAAGTCGACTTGCCAGTCCAAATATCGAGAGTTAGTCATTCCAGTGAAACGTCTCGGAGCGGAAGGTTGCGGTCGAGGTTCCACCGCAATTATCACGCGATAACGAGTGTTACGTCAACTCTGTCCTTTCATCTAAGGGTTGTAATATTCTTATAAATCCAAAATATATTTTCCCTCAAAAGTAGAATTAAATAAATGTTATTACTCGTAATAATTATACACATGCTACCACACATATACGATAACGAACAGTTGCGCGCGAGTCAATTAATCATTCAAAAATACTTAATTGTTTTCATCGACAGACTAGCCGTGTTTCATTAGACGTGTAATTTATTGACAATAGTAGGTTATAAATGGCGGTTTAGGGACAGGTGTGCGCGATTCAATCAAAAATACTTAATTGCTCGAAGAATAGCGTTTAATTGCATTAGTAGTAATATGATAGCGATTCTTTTTTCAATAACACACATTACCTAATTGATTGACACAATTATGTACTCAAACGATTTGCCGATGTGCGGCAGGCATCGAGAATCGCATTCCCACACCGCCAACGTCACGCACCGAGAACCCTCACATATAACCCCTCACCCCGAGCGGCACATCCCCTACCCCAAGCCAATCACACGGCAGGGATTTAGACAAGTCACAATGAGGGGCGGGAATGTAGTCACCGTATAGGAACAATACACACTCTCCCACCTATCCACAGGGAACCAACCAGAACACAAAGGGGAGGGAGGACACGCGTATGGGGGAGGGAGGGGGCGGGTCACCGGCACGTGACCACAGGGGGAGGGGGGGAGGACCTGCCGGCACAGACACTGTCGGCATTAGGTAAGCGCACAAAGGGAAGGGGGCGGAGCTAGCGGCACGCGACCGGGCGGCAAATAGTAGCGCACAAAGGGAGGGGGCGGGGCTAGCGGCATAGATCAAAGAAGCTTATCAGTTTTTCGGCATCTCTCTGTGCGCCAGAGTCGCTATGTTATATCTACTATTTACGGCACGTAAAAGAACCTGAAGCCTGATAAAGAGGCTTCTGAACAAACTTACCGGTCTTTCGCACCCAATATAGAATGGAATGCAAATGACCACAGCATTAAAGAGTGTACATAAATAAAAAACTCTCACTGTTCAGCGTCTTTCTTGTCTAGTCCATTGTTTACTAAGTTATTCCTGCGAAACTTATTTTTCTCTAGCAGACCTTTTTTGCGTGTGGAAGGCGTGTGCATTGGTCCACATCATGTGTTTGAAGTTTTTCTGTTCTTTTCTTTTGTTTCAACCTCCGTTATGCGCAGTATGATGGATATCCGACTGCCTTGTGCAACCAGTGAGCACGTGAAAACGTCATCGCCAGCACCTGGGTCGTCTTGTAGGGCTTCGCACCTATCCACTGTTCAAGTGCAGTCCTTCCTACGGATATGTGGGCCTGCTAGGTAAGGAGGCTGCTGATGCCAGGGTCTGGGCTGCAATTTTATCTCTCAGGTGCTTTAGAGCTTGCGCTACATCTGATTCTTTAGCGCTGTTTTACTCGTATCATTCTGTCACGCTGGCCTGGTGTGTGGGCTGTGTTGAAGGCAACAAATTATGCTAGATTAAGCCCCTCCCCATCATTTTGAATATCTCATCGTACAGTTGCCGCGAGGAGGCCAATTTTAGCCAGATTGTGTATTGTGTACTGTCGTATTAGTCAAAGTTACTATTTATCTTCTGACCCTGCAGCTACTTCCGCTCATTGTAACCAGCATTGATGGTGTAAAATGATTTATTAGTCTTGTGTCAGTTTTTTTTCAAGTAGCCTGCGTCTTTCTGTTTGCCAGCTACCATATCCCAGATGCTAGCTCACAATTTATATGCTGTAGAGGGGGTTTTATGTTTTATTCGTCGCAACGATTGGTGCCACTGTATGTAAACTATGCTGTTTTTATTTTAAATTTTATAAGTATCGCTTGCATTCTTTTTAGCTCATCTAACTTCCATCTCATTGAAATTGTGACGGTTTTCTTGTGTTTGAATTACGCATTTTTCACTTCCTGACAGTGCTTTAGTCGAGTTTTATTTGGATGTTATGTTTTTGAATTCGGTATTAGTATGTGCTTTTTATTTCTGTGGTTTTGTTAGGGCGCTAATGACCTCAAAAGCTGTGCGAACTAAAGCCCAAACACTACTACTACTACTACTACTACTACTACTACTACTACTACTACTATTCTGCAGTACCACGCCTTTAGATAAACATTGACACTATCGTTGATCCAATAGATGTTGCTGATCTTCTGCGTAACGCCTGCGCGGCAGCTTTCAGCTCCTCCAAATATCATCCCGGTCGAGGTACGTTATTCGTCGAAGCGACAGGGGCAGCAAGGAGCGCTCTCGTGCCTTCTATACTATTTCGTTTCACGTTTTGCCTCTAGCCATTTATTGGCCTTTCCATGCCTAAATCTTTCCTGACCAATTCCTTCATACGCACCCTCGCCGTTTGATTATTCTCTTGTCGGGCTTCTTTGCGTGCGAAGGTCCACACGCGGGACCGCTTCCTGTGTTTGAGCCCAACTCCGTTTCTTGCTCCTATTATTTGTGTTTAAATCTGCGTTGCACGCAGTCTGAAGTGCACCCCACTTCTTAATGGTAGCTGGTGATCGGGCAAAGGCGTCTTCCCCAGCACCTTGGTTGTCATGTAAGACTATGTTCGTATCCATGGTTTAGCTACCGTCCCATGGAGGGACATTGCCTAAGCTAGCTGCCCATGGCGATGGGTCTCGCTGCCATTGCCCTTGGATGTGTGACACTGGGGTAACGTGGTACTTAGAGCACTTACCAAAGCCGGGATAACAACCGGGGTAAATAGGGCTTCTGACGGTTACAATGGTTGAGGGTTTTGTCTGATATGGAGGCATCGGTGTCCAATACTTCTCATAGGCACCGATGATTATTAGAAAACCAAGGAATACCAACGTGATCTGGTTGTAATTTATTAATTACAGGAAATTGGGAATGTTATTTGTTAGAGTAAATCCATTTAATACTCAGAAGGTTATTGCAGGAATCGCTGGCGCGGCTAAATCCCGCAGACAACTGAGTAATAGTGCTGTTTTTGGGGTATACCTATGCTAAGCAAACTTAATGAGGACCAGCGTTCTCCAGTCCTCCCTGTCCGTGCAAACAAACTCGTACCCCCAAACTCTTTGAGGGTCTTAGTCACTATGCAACTACTTGAGGACAGGTTGGATGAAGATACTGCCCGGTATCTTACAGACACAGGGGTTACCGACATGCATAGTGTAGAGGCGAAATGTGTTGGCATGCTAGTACCTACAAGTACCCTGTTCCCTATATTCCAGGGCGTCAATCTCTCCAAGCGGATTAACGCAGTGTGCACTGTTCCCAAATTCGACGGAAGTGTTGGAGAGGAAGAAGCGGGTGTCAGAGACATAAGATACAGAAAATAAACACATTTCTAGTAATGCGGTCTTTGGTGTAAAGGTGCGCGTTTTGGCTCAGCATTGCAGAAATCGCGTGGTCAGTCCGGGGATATGACTTGCATTTTTTGCTAAATAAGCTGTCTGCGTGCCTTTTACATGTAAATATTTACTCATTCTATATGCTTTTGCTATACAAAAAATTAACATATCAATATCCTAGTATTATTGTTGTTGTATACAAAAGACAAATGGTTATTATGTTTAGTGTATGTTTCTGTTATTATCATAAGACCACCAGCCTTGATTTTCAATGACCTCATTTATTCTCCGAGGCACCGAGGAAACTAAAGAGTTGCAGATATGAGGTCTTCTCCTCATATTTTCCCTGATTCCCAAACATGTTTTCTCAGTGCCTCTTTGGTGCGGTCTTGACGTTTCCTCTCCCGAGCCATTAATGCCTAGACGTTTACAATTCTGGGATGTGTGCACATTGTTGTCGTGCATGAAATGTATCACAGGCATTTCCTCTTATACGTAGATAGATCGCATCGTTGGCAGTATGCATTTTTCAGGACTGCAACATATTCCTTAGAGACCATGTTAGCGGAGACTTCAACGATTTCCCCTATTCCACCGCCGCTCATCCAGCTCCATACAGCTAAGCTGATCCTACCACTCCGTGCAGTGGCAAAAATGTGTTTCGAGTCAAAGCGAGTGTTGTGTCGCCACAAAGACAGTCTCCCACCCCCGCCTGACGAAAACACTTTTTCTCAGACCATATTATCATCTCGCAGTAGTCTTGATTTGTTGGAAGATACTGGAGGCAGAAGGCCATGTGAACTTCCCTGTGTTCTTGCTTAAGGCCACCCTTTGTCACATGCTTGCGATTTCGGATTCCAGCAGCATGGAGTCGTTGACGGACTGTGTAAGAACCCACTGGGAGGTTTAGACTTCTTGTGATTCTTGCGCTGGAGGGAAGGGATTCTCATTGCGGACCTCGATAATAGCTCTTTCGTCCTCTGCCTTGATCTTCCATGGATTTCCTTGTTTTCGCATTGTCTTAATGCCCTCTTTCCTCTTGAATCCTTTTTACCCATAACCGCGCAGTCTCTCCCGCCTGCTCAAATGCTTGGCATTTTTGGGCCAGTGTGCGACCACATTCCCAAATTCTTACAGTGCCGTCCCTGGTTAGCTCACATTCCCACATTCTTACAGTGCCGTCCCTGGTTACCTCACTTGTGTAGGACATGTTTTAAGGAGTTTTAGTAGAATGCGGGATTCCAATACTCTCCCTGTGTATCGCTTAAAGGGGAGATCGGCGAAATGTTGTCCAAAAACTTTAAAAAAATGCTATTGCTTAAATAAATTGTATATGCTTTTGTGCATAGTATATTGCAATATTTTGCTTCTCTGAGGTATGTAAGAGGTCCTTAAAATTTAAAAACAATTCCACAGCACAGAAGTGATAATTTCCTATTGATTCGGCGGCAGTCATGCTACTTTATTTATCAGAGTATTAGCTACTTATACACCAAAAATATGCACCTCTGAGCTGTTAAAGTTCTGTAGAGCCATACATTTTTAATGCTTTAATTCAATACTTTTTAAAAAAAATGAGTATAGTAATATGTTTAGAAAACTTGCAAAACAAATCTCACACCTGCTTCTATCTGGCCGTCATCTTTCAGGCATGCCGTAACATCGATTATTTACCCTGGACCCACCCCATCCTAAACCACAGGCGAGATAGAGCACCCCGCGGTTCTAGCCACACTTCACCAACAGCATACTTCCGACCGTGAAATAGAGGCTGTCTTAACGGCAGAGAGCAATTCAACTGGTACCAAATGACTTGCACTTTTTAACGAGATTTTTTCTCAGAGTTATATCTGCAAGAAAAAAGTAATTAGGAATTATATTGCAATTAAAATTTTGCTGCTGATTTCATAGTGAAGAAACTTATACAGTGCCTTCGTTTTATGCCAAGGCCACGGATCGTTCGAATGCGCGCTCCGCACACAGTCGACTACACTGCGGGGTATTCCGTTCCATAACTCCCGTGTTACGTACTACTAGTGTTGGTAACATATATGTAATGAGTACTAACCTTGTTAATAGTGTTGTTGAAAGTGGTGTCTATCTGCGTGAAGACATCCTTGACATCATCGGATGAAATTATCATTCACTCGCATAAGTTCTTCTGGCGTAATGTTCGTAATTTCTGCTTTTATATTGTCTTTAGGTTCGTCCTTATATAAATTGTTCTTATAAACTTTATTTTTTATCATTTAGCGATCCCGTTGTTCTAAATTTATTGACCAAACATCTCAGAGTAATTGTCTACACACCTGTCTACATGATTGAGCTTTCACGTATGTATCGTATATAAAAATACACTGTGAAAATAAGCGTGAATTTGTTGGCAGTCATTTCCATGGACTAATAAGAGAATCACATTCCTAAGGAAATCAAACACATCACACGTATTGTCAAAACACTTCACAACACGAAGACAAAGCAACGACTGAGACAGCCTACAGCTGATAAATGTACACTTGACACGTCCTGCGCAGCTTCTGCGCAATGGCATAATACTGAGTTCACTTCCGTCTCGGCCATTACGCATATAAGGCACTGTATATTTAGCACATAATAGTGAAATTAAACCTGTTGGTCGGTGAAAACACAACCGAACTAACAAAGCAAACAAGGAAGCGAACTAAGCCTTCAAAGCATTGTACATGTATGAAACATTTTGCTTCCAAACAAGTCCAACTTGAAACAAATTAAAATATTTGAAAAATTAACTAAATATTGGGCGTGGCTCTCACTGACACTATCTCCAACATTGTGCAGCATCTTGCTTTTTAAATTACTACTGTGAAACTAATGCAGATTTTTAAACGATTATTTCTTTAATATACCCTTAAATGTTTCCTGGATTTATAAAAATGGATATGGATAGCACTGAATTCATCTTATGAAGTTAGACAAGTAAAATAGGTATATTATAATCTTTAAACTATGCTTTGCTAATCGTACAATTTTCAATATTCTTGTACCTTTTGATTAAAAACTATTGTGGTGCAAACATGAAGCGTTGTACATATATTTAGATTCTAATGTCTTTAATTTCTTGCAGACGGAATTCCAAAATATAATTTTGTATGAACTTTATATGTTTAAAAACATTGAAAAAAATGTTAAAGAATACTTCATAGGCAGCAATTTCTTTAATGAAAGAAAAGCTAACTTAAAATAATTAATTTAGAGAATTGTTACTCCATACATACATAATAATACATATGCAAATTTTAAAGTTTAATGCTTTTGTTGAAGTTTAGAAAAGGTACATAATTTTTCTTTAAAATTTGGAAATGTGGAAATTACAAACATGAAGCTTGGTAATAAAAAAATTCTGAAAAAAGCACTCAGAAGAAGTATATACGTTTTAAATTACTGTGCCAGCTTTCAATATCCTATTCAAAATTATGTAAATAGTGAAAATCTTTATTATTAGGTACAAATATGCATCCGTCTGACCTTAACGTGCCCTATTTCTCATTTGGTGATTGCTAGCTCGTAGGCCGATAAAAACTGATAACAATGTCACATGACATCAAGGTCTTCAGATTTAACCCTATCAGTTTAAAACAAACCATAGGGCATATAAAGGAACTAGTGTGGTTACTTTTTTGAAGCAAGTGTTAAAGTGCTCGCTTATGAAATTAGGATTTCTGGTTCAGTTTTCGGCTAGAGGAAAACATTTTATGACCTTTAATTATGTCTCTTTCACATTCTGCAAAGAGTAAGGAAGAATTAAAGGCAAGCGTAAATCGTTTGTTGTTGAACGAAAGAGTGAAGTATTTGTTTCCTTAATTTGACTGAGAACAAACATAATGGAGCGTAATTTGGTGATATTACTTCTAAACTCTTAGAATACAAGAAGTAAAGTAGGGGCAATTTGAGAATATCCCAAATATTGGATTCATGGATCCCCGGTCTTCCTTGTAGATGGATTTAGTTCTATGAAAGGAAACACCGGATGCTTCTAGCGCACCATATTAGTTTCAAACACCTGAGATAGCCTAAAAGCAAGTCTCCCGAGCGACAAATATATTAATATGAAATTCCCGAGCTCGGTATTATAGCAGCTCTTTGGTAGGTCATGGTCTTTTATAGCTGAAGTGTGGAGGTTCAAATATCGACAGATATTTCGGTTTGTTTTTCTTTTTGGATTGTACCTAAAGAAAGAACCTTTTTCCAGATCTTCAGTGTTTTGGAATATTCGAAAAGTATATGATAGAACTGTTTAGTTAACTGAAGCTCTCTCATTTTACGGGCATAAGCCAAATATTCATTTGTAATTCAAGAGCTGATCATATCCAAATAGAAGCAAAATATTGCTTTTACCTCTGTCGTATACTTCATATTACTTTCACTGATGCAAGCTTAGCAAGCAAACAAATGCCATTATTAACCTGTTAGTGTGCTATTAAACGCTGGAGTAGTAAGATCTTAAGCTACTTTCATTATTACTGTCATAAGTTTTGTTGATAACTTTTGTTTTTCGAGAGCAAAAGATAAATATGTCCATTTTGTAATCTAATTTCATACGTACATATTTAAACACAACAGAGTTGAAACAGTTGCTATAAAGCATCCTAGCAGCAATTTTTATCCTTAATTAAATTGGCAAACGTATCGTCTGACATATTTCCATTGCATAAATTCCCTGTGCTAAAAGTGCGCGGTTCTTTCTTCCTTAATCACCCTTTAAGTTATAGAAACAAGTAAGTGAATATTCATTGAAAACATCGTCCTTTAAGTTAATGTGCTACAATTCCAGACTACTATCCTGTACAGTAATGCCGTTAAAACAGAAGTGTAGAACGTAGAGGTCAAGAACCGGTCGGTCGCCTCTTGTTTTGGTAGATTAGCACCGTGACCCCGCACGATCTATGCTTCCGCCCTCCACTGTTTAGATATGAACCAATAACGCGTATGCGACGAATTCTTTCGAACGTGGCCCCAAATTCTTTTATGGAATATTATACGTGTACACAGAGCAGGACGTCACTCTTGTTCTTTCAGGAAGCCAAGCTACGCCTCAACCTGCCGTTGTTATACGTCACTACATCTGGGTACGCTGTGATCTTATAGCAAAGGAGGATACTCCTGCACCTCGAGGTATCATGCTCCTTATAGAGACGTTATTTATTTCCAGCCCCTCGCGCTTACCGTTATAATGTAAGTGTTGCCGTAACCTTAAATACACCACAGCTCTTGTTTTTCCATTTGTACCGTGAATATATCGCCCTCGTTCCCCTTCACTATTGGGGATATTGCACATGCGATATAGCAGCTTCAGGAGCTCTTCCTTCTGTTGCGAGATTATATTGGGCAGCATTTCATTGGAGGATAGCCTAGGGCTTGCGCGAAGGTACATTTCTTTCTGATTTCTTCATGCAGAACCAGCTTTAAAATTTAAATCACGGTGAATAACACCAAATTTAAACCCGGGTTCTTCCGGAAGTCTCTGACATTTGGATTTATCCGTTTGCTCTACATAGCTGGCATGTCGTCTCTGATTCCTACTCCAGCGATCATTTCGCTTGTGTCATTGGCTTTCTTTCTTATCAGACCCACAGTTACATGTACTAATCTGGCAAAGGAACAACGCGAAATGGGAGTTTACTTTTAACCTTGCTGACCTCGAAGAATACGTTTTTGAGAGTGTTGACCAGATGGAAGGCCTCGTTACCTCTGTCATTACCTTTGCTGCCGAACATTCTATCCCCCTATCGTCTTAACAGTCTCTTGGTAGACTGTTGAATGTCGGCCGGCAGTTGGTGAACCCAGGATTTCGATTCGTTTATTTTCAGCGCCACCATTCACCTGAAAATTGGCCTCCTATAAATAAAGGCACCCTAGGCCTTGACGCATCATTCTGAGTCGCAAGACGGTAACTAGGCGATGATTTATAGCATTTTAATTTTTTCACGTCTATGTGGTATGGAAGAAGTTTCGTTGTGTGAATGTCAAAGTGACACAATCTACAGTAATAGGCCTTAAGATACATAATGATACCATAGTAGATCCTATTCACGTTGTTGGCATCAAGTGATGTTCTCGCGGATGCTTTAGGTGATCTATAACTCGGTCTATTAAGAACCGAATCGCATCGGCCTTCTTTTAAAACTTCTAATCACGAGGGTTACAAATCTTTTCCCTATGTAGGAGTTGTAAAATGCCCTTTCCTCTTCTACGCACTCAGCTCCCGTGCCGGATGGTACTCGTATCTTAATGCTCCAGCACCTATCTTCCTATGGTAAACGATTGCTGTTTCAGATCTATAACATAAATAGCGAACCGTTAAGTTTCCTGCAGCTTGGCACGAGGGCAGTATTGTCCCAATACCAAAACCTATTAAGGATCGTCATCCAACTTCCAATTACCGGTCGATCTTCCTCACCAATTGCATTTTACCGGTGATGCAGCGCATGATAAAAGGTTGGTGTTCATGGTGGTTACACTCTCATAAACTGATGTCAAACGTCCAATGTGGTTTTCGTCGCTACCGTTCTACGACTTACTACCTAGTTTAGTTATTCAGGCACAATTTGTTGGGAAGGCACTCTTTACTCTCCACAAATAGTGCCTCCGAATTGTCTTCCCCTCTTTATTCGAAAGTTTGCGAGATTTCGGATATGTTGGATACGAAATCTTTAGAATTTATTTTTACGGAAACCTTAGGTGTTTCTCTCATATAAGGTAATTAAATCCAAAGTTTAAACCTTCCCTTACACCTATATGTGTGTTAAATGGCATATCCTGGGGAGCTGATTGGGCCATACTTTGAAGTCTCGTCGGTTCAATAAGTGATTACCAGTGCCTTGTGTATTCTTCGGTGTGACATTCTGGTTTAAGCCGCCTACATTCAATTCATCATGTGGTATATGGTTTACTATTGGCAAAATTTTTACGGGTACAATTTTAAGCCGGTGTACAGAAATTTCAGAATCTCCGCTCTCGTATCGGCGCGATGCTCTGCTGTGTAGGTTGTCAACAATCTTAGGGCTTTGTGAAATAATGTAAGGGAGTATACACCAAACAGCATTGCGGACATCCTATGCAGCTGATTCGCTGCCGCAAAGATGCATATTTAATGTCCCCCCTTTAGATTAAGAAATAAGCATGGATAGACGCTAAACAGGCAAACAAAAAGAGATACCAACTGAAATAAAAACTGACAATGGATGCACTGATAATGGCCAATTAAAAGGAGAACAAAGACTCTCTAGCCTACCTGGTCACCCATCCTTTAATTTGTTGTGCAACGATTCATTGGATCATCAGTACGTAACAAGCTTCATGGATTACTCCCTCCTAGTGTTTGTTTTCGTTTGTTTCCTCGACACTTGAAGGTACTTTACCGGAAAAGTTTACCAGAGGAAAAATCCGTTTTGTTCCATGGATCCTCCCCAAGACCTACTTCGTTCAAGGGCTGACGTCCACGCAGAGATTATGATTCCTAATCCTTTATTCATTCGCTCTTTTAGAAGGTAAAGATAAATGCGTAAACTGCAACTTTCTTTATGTTTGTGCCTTAAAAAACATCGTGGAGTGGGTTGTGCGTTTACCTAAGTTTAACAACGGTTTAGATTTCGCCTTTTAAGATAAAACTGTTAAGCTTTTACCGTTGACTTTTTATTTTTGTACTAGCCAAGATCTTTTATACATATTCAGCTGTAAGACCTGCAGCAGTGTGTTATTAGTACTGATTTCTTGAGTGCACTCCGCAGTCTTCGGTCAGTACCTAGTTATCCTTATGTACAACGCATAGACAATTGCCTTCACAGTGTCGCTTATACAGGTTCTTGGACGCGTACTCCTGCCAGGGAATGAGGCTAAATATGCCGCTACGAAGGCTGCAATCTTTGTTGGCGCATCGAATAGGCTGATATTTGAGGAAAAAGTTTTGGAAAGTTAAGCCCATCCTTAATACCTAAAGTATCGCTTCGCACGCCTTCTGTCTCGAGAAGGTAATTTTAGTTGTTATATTATAATTTTAGCTGGTAGATTGCATCTCGAGCACTACCGTTCAGACTCTGCACTTCTTTGTTCTCCTTTTAATTTTCCATTATCAGTGCATCCATTGTCAGTTTTTATTTCACTTGGTATCTCTTTTTCTTTGCCTGTTTAGCGTCTATCCATGCTTATTTATTAATCTAAAGGAGGACATTAAATATGCATCTTTGCGGCAGCGAATCAGCTGCATAGGATGTCCGCAATGCTGTTTGGTGTATACTCCCTTACATTATTTCACGAAGCCTAAGATTGTTGACAACCGAATGGTATTTGTTCTTGTTACTACGGTATATTTGCCTGCACCAATGTGGGGTGAGCTTTAAACGTTAAACATTATTATATCCAACTCTTGTTACTCAGCACTATAATGAAAATATACCATGGAAATAATCACGCATTATAATGCTTAATATGAAATCAACTATATTGAAAAGTAGGAAAGCATTCGCTTTCATCGTAATGAATTCATTGTAGTTTTAGCTTTGGCGGAAGATGATCTAGGGTTCTGAATTTATGCATTTCAGCATATTTTTAATACCTGTATATGCAAATCATTTGAGACGATGAAACGTACATGGAAGGAACTTCCTTCCGCACATTCATTAATAAGTTAAAACTTAACCACACTTGATTCAACCTATAGTTTATGCTGTGAGATAAAACGACACTACTAATAAAGATATTTTCATTTGCAAAATATCAGTGAATACTTTTTAGTGGTAAAGCGCCGTTTGTTGGAGTGATTTGACGATTACCACCTATATATCATATAAATTTATAATTTTGTTAATTTAATCATTAGTTGAAAACTAAGCGTTTATAAACACATCTTGATAAAATGTTGACAATTTGCCGTGTTCATTGTCTCAGTCTTCGTTGAGGAAAATAAAAAATCTCCCCTTTTTATTTTAGAATGTTGTTCATCATAAAGTAATATTAAACCAACATTCAACAAAGTCCTAAGCACATATGTGATCTCTCTGAATTAAGCCAGCAAACATTGAGAGCAGTTCCAGGGCCCAATATATCACACCCGTGCACCAAAAGAGCGAACCCTCCCAAATTGTATTGAGAACAAAGCATCCAATATTTCGCTGAACTCTTTTCAAAATACGCGATATTCCTTAAATCTTCCAAAAAATATAAATTTTTTCCTCCATATCTTCATATTGTTTCATAAAATGGGAGAATTTCTTTTGTAAATTTTGCCAATTTCCGCCACAACAGTAGTGAAAGTGCTAACTAGTGTCGAAAGTTTGTAGATGAACAGTTCTTATGGCTAAAACAGTATCATGGCTGCAAAAATTTGGTGGAATTATGTTTACAAAGCACCCTATTTATACTTAAAAACCTCTTGTTTTTGAAAAACTCAAGCGACTTATTACTTTTAACCCTTTTCCCCTAAAAATATTACAAAATGTGCACTAAAGTCTATAAAAAGTGGGATACATGGGTAGTATAAGCGAAATTTGCACCCAAATAGTATTAGAGCATTCTAAGACCACAATTACTTTGGAAAAATATCAAAATATTCAGAAAATACTAGCTTTTCCCTAAAATCTTCCAAAAATACATCAACTTCCTCCTTTCGTACATGTTCAGCACACCTCCTTTTATACTCCGTGTGGACCTGTTTAGTACACTTTATTTTTATACTGCGATGCTAAAACTGTCGTAAAATGTAGCATAGATAGGTGGTAAGAACGGTGTAGACAGTGTAAATATGTTTCACCAAGTAGATAACCCCCTCAGGGGCTCACCTTATGTGAGTACGGGTTTTTGGCGCACCCGGGGGTTCCCGAGCCAATCATCGCCACATTCATCCCCTCACCCCCATCCGGTCGAGGTGGGTTCTTCTCGTGACCGGTGGACACAAAGTAGGCTCTCGTGCGTTCTTTGCATCACATTCATACCGCACCTCACTATCGTTTCTTTCTTCTCCTCTATTTCTGCGCATTTCGCCCCACGTTCATTCATTTACGCCTCTATTTTACTTCTTCGCCGGCCTACCTTGCGTGCGAAACGCCCACACAGTTTTAGTTTCTTTTATCTTTTTATTTAAATCCTCCGTGGACACAACCTGACGGATACCCGCGCACGGGGTGCGCAGCTGGGTGAGTGGGTAATGGCGTCATCCCCACCACCCGGGGTCGTCATGTAGGGTTTGTGTTCGTATCCGCTGTTCAACTGCAGTCCCGCGGGGGGGCCATTGCATGAGCTGCTGACTTCTGACGGCGATTGGGTCCCTCTGTCTATGTTCTGGGAGGTGTGACCCTGGGGTGAGTCTGGTATAGATAGGCCATTCAACCAAGCCGGGGTAACGCCCGGGAAGTCAGAGCCCGAGGTCGGAGACGGTTGCAATGGTGGAGGATTTATTTCGCTATGGAGCACCCTTCCTCCATTACTACCAACAATCGCCGAAAAGTTTATGTAACAGAAGTGACACCACCGAAAACTGGTTGTTACTTGGTCATTTCACGAAACGAAGAAGGACAAAGTTTTGAGAAGGTGAACCCTTTCATCATTCAAAAGGGCATTGATGCTATTGCTGGTGCGGTTCAGTCCTGCACTCGCCTACGGAATGGTTCCTTATTAGCTCAGACGAAATCCGATCAGCAAAGTAAGACCTTGTTGTGCGCTACGCTTCTCCACGGCTATCCCATCGGTGTCGAGAAGCACCGCACATTGAATTCCTGTCGAGGCGTCATTACCACCCATAGCCTCGATGGTATATCGGACGAGGACCTGGTAGAATATCTTGCAGACCAGAAGGTGTAACGGTTTAATGTTATTTATATTTAACATTATTTTAGCCCCACGTTTGGGAGCCAATTTGTAACGGTATTAATTATAAATGTTTGTGTATTTATGTTTACTTCACGCGTGGAAGCCATCTTGTGACGTCATTCATTTGTTCGGTTTGTAGCTCCATCTGGTGTTAGCAATTTGCGGCAGTATTAGTTTTTGTTTGAAAGAATTTTAATTTCATTTTTTTATTTAATTCTGTTTCACTGTCCTCCGGCTAGCTATTATTTCTCGGTCGAACATGTTTCTTGATCAGGGTGTGTAAACGGAAAGGAATCTTTTATCCAAATATAACACTGATGAAGAAATTTGTTTTACACATTTATTGTCGAACACGTTAACTATCACATTTATACATTGATCTTAACACTCGCCAAACTGAAACTGTTATAATAACTTCTTACTGATAATTCTTTTAATCCACGTACTTCAATCTTTTTGTATAATTAACTTTACCATACTTTAGATTTTTCATAATTCTGCTGCGCGTAACTTGTGAATCTATATCCGATGTATGCCGTACTAATACTTTCGACGAACTGACTGACTGAAGACGACGTGTAGTGTACACAGATTTTTGATGAACTGAACTCACTTTACCTCCAACCTACTGCTTTTATACCCATACACTCCGATATGCCTAAAGATTATAACTGAATTACTATGGGCTAATAAAACGCGCCAACATTAGCGTCTATTTTTATATCCAATGAAAATTATGAATACATATACTCTAGGGAAATTTTCCAGAAGGTTCTAAACGGAAAAACGCGCCAACATTACGCAACTTCCTCGTTTCCATTAATGATAAACAGCTCACCCCCTCGCTGCATTATTGCACGCTATTATTGACAGTTTCAGTAAGGCATTAAAAACTTACTTCTCAACAATAATTACAATCAATAAACATCTTAAATCAATGTCACATAAAAATGCATATTCATATTACAATCATTATTTACATTTAAGTAATTTGTGATACAAATTACTGCATCAAAGGTGACAGCTGTCCATCGAGTGCAGGCCAAACCCGACGGCGTATTGGTACCCACTCGTACCCTGTTTCTAACATTTGATGGCGTCGATCTGCCCAAGAGCATTTCCGCAGGGTACGAACGGATTTCTGTGAGGCTGTATATACCTAGACCTCTGCGTTGTTTCAAATGCCAACGTTTTGGGCATACGCAAGTCTCCTGTAAGAGTGCCGTTACCATCTGTGCCTCATGTAGCTAGCCGCCAAAGGAAGGTACCTGTTCCACAGCCCCCGTCTGCGTTAACTGCAAAAGGTCCCATTCTGCGACATTTGCCGACTGTCCGTGGTACTTGGACGAGAAGGCGATCCAGGAGATCCGGGTAAAGGAAAAACTCTCCTTCGCTGAAGCCCGGAGGCGTTACCATGCGCGCCAACCTTCACTCCTGCGATCTGGCACATTTAGTTCTGTTGTTGCCTCGCCAGTACCACGAGTAGATGCCGAAACTCAGACCTGGGCCATGACTGGATTAACCGCCACTACCATCCGGCCGTCCATTAAAGCTACTGTTACCAAGCCCTATAAACCTGGTCCAAAGTCAATGAAGTCGCAAGCCGCTGAAAAGAAACCCAAGCAGAAACTTCGTAGGGAAGATTTTCTGAAGGACCCTCCGCGTGCACGCGGTAAGAAAAGTTCACCTTTTCCTCCTCGGAGGTCGCTGTCCCAGGAAGGTCCTGGGACAAGCCGCGCTCAGCGGCACCCCTCACCCATCGCCACCCAGAACCGATTCACGGCGCTTGAATCGGTTTCTGGCACTGAGCGCGTGGGCCCTCCCTTCCGAGGAAGCTATGGACTCTGACCAACTCCATACAAAAACCCCGAGCCCAAAGGTTAAACAAAACGTAATCTTAAGCCGCCCTTCTAAGTAGACAGTTTATCCCTTTTATTCATGGCTATCCTGACCTGGAATGTACGTGGTGTACGATCGCATAGGGCGGAACTGCAACTTTTATTGCGTTCCCATTCACCTATGGTCGTGTGTTTGCAGCAGACCAAGCTTCGCCCTCACGACCCTTTCGATCTCCGAGGGTACACTCCGGTTCGCTACGATCTTGAACCGGAGGAGGGTGCTCCTGCTCATGGAGGTGTCATGTTGTTAGTGCGTAACGACGTTCATTTTAAACCTGTCACACTTACATCCGACTTGCAAGCTGTTGCCGTTCGCCTTCACTTACCCGGCTTTTTGTTTTCTGATTGCTCTGTGTATTCACCTCCATCGTCTCCCCTCGCTCCCGCGGACATTCGAGCTCTCGTGTCCGCTCTCCCAACACCATTTCTTCTGTTGGGAGATTTTAATGGCCATCGCCCATTGTGGGATTCGCAATGGGCTTGTGCGAGGGGAACTCTTCTTTCCGACATTTTTTACCAGTTCAATCTTTCCATCCTCAATACAGGTGCACCTACTTTTATTTCTGATTCTTCTGGTACATTCTCTCACCTGGACCTTGCCATTTGCTCACTCCAGCTTGCTAGTCGTCTTCAGTGGAACGTCGTCGCTGACACCTACTCCAGCGACCATTACCCCTGCGTCGTTTCTCTTCTGTCACACCACGTACAGCATTCCAGAGTACCTACCTGGATATTCACTAAAGCCGACTGGAGCTTGTATTCCAGCCTCGTACATTTTTACGCTCAGCCCTTCGCCGACATTAACCAACTAGTGCAGCACCTTACATCTACGATTTTCTCTGCCGCCGAACGCGCAATTCCCCGTTCATCCTCTCAACCTCGGCGACTGCCTGTTCCGTGGTGGAACGAGGATTGTCGGGACGCCGTTCGTGCCCGTAGGACTGCACTTAGGGTGTTTCGGCGACACCCTACACTTGATAATTTGGTGACTTTTAAACAATCGCGCGCCAGGGCTCGTCGCATTATTCAGGATAGCAAGAAGGCGTCGTGGGCTCGCTTTGTCGAGTCTTTTAATCGCTTTACGCCTTCATCCGTTGTTTGGGATAAACTTCGTCGCTTCTCAGGTAAAGTGTCGCATTGTACTGTTTCTGGCCTTCAGGTTTCTAATGCCACCATAGTGGATCCGGCTGCCATCGCTAACACTCTGGGTGCTGCATTTGAGGCGGTTTCCAATTCAGACCATTATTCCGCCAGCTTTCGCTCTATCAAAGACCAGCTGGATTCCGCCACCTTTCATTTTCTGTCTGCTAATATTGAGTGTTATAATGAACTTTTCACAATGAGGGAGCTGGAGCACGCTCTTCATTGCTCTCAACACTCCGCTCCTGGGCCGGACGGCATTCATGTCCTGATGTTAAACCACCTTTCAGCCGACAGTAAACCCTTTCTCTTACAGGTCTATAACCGTATTTGGCAAGACGGCCTTTCTCCTTCCGTTTGGCGCGAAGCCACCTTTGTCCCTATACTTAAGACTGGGAAGGATCGCCAACTACCTTCCAGCTACCGCCCTATCTCCCTCACCAGTTGCTTTTGCAAGGTGATGGAGCGCATGATCAACGGGCGGTTGACATGGTGGCTTGAGTCTCAGAAACTTCTAGCGAACGCTCAGTGCGGGTTTCGTCGCTATCGCTCTACCGTCGACCATCTGGTGTCCCTGTCGACGCATATTATGAATGAATTTCTGAGAAAGTGTCAAACCGTGGCTGTATTTTTGACCTGGAGAAAGCTTATGACACTTGTTGGAGGGGCGGCATTTTACGTACACTTCACGCATGGAATATCCGCGGTCGTCTTCCCATATTTCTTCGGGAGTTTATGACGGACCGCGTCTTTCGTGTACGTGTGGGCTCGGTTTTATCTCGTCGTTTTATTCAAGAGAACGGAGTAAAGCAGGGCTCTGTACTCAGTGTCACACTTTTTGCGATTGCTATCCACCCCATTGTTGATTGTATTCCACCTGGCATTTCATCGTTCCTTTTTGTAGATGATTTTGCCATTTATTGCAGTTCACGGCGGACCTGTATACTCAAACGCCGTCTCCAGAGCAGTATCGACCATCTCTACGCCTGGAGTAACGCTAACGGCTTTAATTTCTCCGCCGAAAAATCCGTCTGCATAAATTTCTGGCGCCGGCAGGCTTTCCCTCCGCCCTCTCTCCATCTTGGGTCGGAGGTCCTTCCATTTGCAGACGAGGTGAGATTTTTGGGGTTGATCTTTGACCGGAAGCTGAGCTGGACTTCTCACGTTTCCTTTTTAAAAGCAAAGTGTGACCGTTCTCTTAATATTTTACGTGTTTTAAGTGGCACATCCTGGGGAGCTGATCGGACCGTCCTTCTTCGTCTTTATCCTCTTTGGTCCGATCCAAGCTTGATTACGGGTGTATTGTTTATTCGTCGGCACGTCCATCTGTGTTACGTCGATTGAATGCCATTCACCATCGTGGCATAAGAGTCGCTACAGGGGCCTTTCCAACCAGCCCTGTTCTTAGCCTGTATCCTGAAGCTGCAGAGCCTCCGCTGTCCTTCAGGCGTGAGATGCTCTTGTGCAGCTATGCCTGTCGACTCTTCAACTTGCCTGACCACCCGTCCTTCCCGACATTTTACGAGGATTCGCTTGATCGGTAATATTTAGTTAGCTCCTCTGCATTGCTCCCTCCAGGGGTTCGATTTCGACTTCTACTTCGGCATTTGGACGTTACGCCAGCGCCGGCCCTTACCCGAGGGGAAACGCGTTTTCCTCCATGGTCGCGCGCTGAGGCCCACATCCACCTTGGGCTAACGTCGATGCCGAAAAATGCGACCCCTGCTTCTGTTCTTAGATCCGCCTTTTTAGAACTACAGGCGCAGTTCGGGGACTGTCAGTTTATATATACTGATGGGTCTAAGACTGATGTTGGAGTAGGATGTGCCTTTGTTTTTGGTGTACAGAGTTTTACTTTTCGTTTACCTGGACAATGTTCGATTTATACCGCCGAAGTTTTTAGTATATACCAGTCTGTTTTATACATCCATCGGCACGACTTACGGCACTGTGTTATTTGTACCGACTCTCTGAGTGCCCTTCAGGGTATTGACGCGCTGTATGGTTACCACCCTCTCGTACATGCGTATACATGACCTGCTCCACTCGCTTGATGCCTTTGGCATCAGCGTCTCCTTCCTGTGGATTCCAGGTCATGTGGGCATCTCAGCGAACGAGTCTGCCGACGCCGCTGCCAAATCGGCCACTTGATCACCCAGATGTTTTACCTGTGTTGTTCCTTCCTCAGATTTTTATGTTTTTTTACGTACCAGTATCCTCTCGCGCTGGCGCGATGAGTGGGCGGATCTAAGGGGGAACAAGTTGCGGGAGGTTAAACCTCTTCCGTTGCTCTGGGGTACCTCTTCTCGTTCGTGTCGTCGGGAAGAGGTAATTTTGGCTCGCTTACGAATCGGACATTGTCTTTTTAGCCATAGATACTTGCTCAGTGGTGACCCCGCACCACTCTGTGAGCAGTGTGATGCACCCTTAACGGTGCGTCATATTTTAGCAGAGTGTCAAGTTTTAGCTTCTTTGCGCGTTCGTGTTGGTCTGCCTGTTGGCCTAGCCAACGTTTTGGCAGACGACGCGCGTGCTGTAGAGTGTCTTTTACGTTTTATCAATGACATTGGATATACCAGACGCATTTGATGCGCTGAGCGTCTTTTGACTGTGTAATTTTATCTTGTTTTTTAATGGGGCATCTACTCCCCAGTGGACATTGGCGCTCGTGTCCCTGACATTCTACAGTTCTTGACACGTTGTTTTTTCTCTTTTATTGACCATGTTTTTAGTGTGTTCGTATTTGGTATTTGTTGCTTTGTTTTTTCCCTTTAGGACTCGTGGGTTTGTGTCCCGTTTTTAATTATGCGGTTTTTTATCGGACTTTTATTTTTGGACACTACATTTTATACCTTGTAAAGGCGCTGATGACCTTAGCTGTTTAGCGCCCTTAAACCGCATCTCATCATCATCATCATCATCATCATCACAGTAGATAACGTTAGCGCCAGCGAAACGGGTAGTAACGCATCGAACAGTAACAAATGAAAGCATATTCTCAAAATGCTCAGTTGTTTTCCCAAAAATTCGCAAATACATCAGTTTTCCTATTATACTTGTTCAGCGCACTTTTAGTTTTGTCATGCGTCGGTTTAGGATACATTTTTTCCCTAATGGAAGTATTGAGCACTTTAATTGTACATTCCTGTTTAGCTGTGAACTACTTGGATAAGCAACAAATCATTCCTATATTAAGTATGTAAACTACATAGAGAGCTACTACGTCATTATAACCTCTAATGTGTGAACTGCTTGTATAGTTACTAGATATTCTTATTTCAAAAGCGTGAAATATTTGAATCACCAATGCTTTATTCATATTCGAAATCTATGATAGCTGCATTCGTTATGATTTCAAATGCGTAAACTGTTTCGATAGTTACTGTTACTTACAATTTGGAACGCACGAATCACTTCGGTCTAATATCATTAGTTACTTAGTGTTCACCTCAATGACTAATTCTCTTTAAAAAAAACTTAGAACCTAATAAGGGTCCCAGATTGTGTCAGACCAGAAACAAATCATCAAGAATTAGAGATGATGGTAACAAAAGTAACAAATATATTTTAGAGATAAACCTCGTTAGATTATGGATGATCAATACATTTGCAGTTATTGGTAAGAACAAGACATACACTATAATGATAGTGAATTCAAACTTAAAACTGAACTCATGGAGAGAAAATGGTGATTATAAACAATACATATCCTATGGGTAAATAATGTCGGACTAGAAACACTTGAGCGTTCAGAAATCATTGTAAAGGGAGAAGAGCAGGTAAACATAGACAATGGTGATGATGATGAAGATGAGATGCAATTTAAGGGCGCTAAACAGCTAAGGTCATCAGCGCCCTTACAAGGTATAAAATTTAAAATCCAAAAATGAAATACGGGTAAAAAACAGCATAGTTAAAAACACTATAAGACAAGCCATCAAAGTCTAAAACCACTACAAAAATCAGGGTAAACAAAACGACAAAAGAGTAAAACGATGTGTCAAGAACTGTAGAACGCATGGGACATGAGCGCCATATTTCCACTGGGGAGTAGAGCCCCATTAAAAAACCCAGATAAATCACACAGCTAAAAGACGCTCAACGCATCAAATGCTTCGGCTAAAACCAATGTCCCTGATAAAACGTAAAAGACATTATACAACAGGCGCGTCGTCTGCCAAAACGTTGGCTATGCCAACAGCCAGACACACACGAACGCGCAATGGAGCTAAAACTTGACACTCCCTTAAAATGTGACGCACCGTTAAGGGCGCATCACACTGTTCACACAGTGGTGCGGATTCACCATTAAGCAGGTATCTATGACTAAAAAGGTAATGTCCGATTCGCAGACGAGCTAACATTATCTCCTCCCGACGAGAAGAGCGAGAAGAGGTACCCCAGACTGACGGGAGAGGTTTAAACTCCTGCAACTTGTTCTCCCGAAGGGCTATCCACTCATCACGCCAAAGCGAGAGGGTGCGGTGACGTAAAAGAACACACAAATCTGACGAGGGAAAAACAGACGTAAAACATCTGGGGGATAGAATCGCCGATTTGGCAGTGGCGTCGACAGACACGTTCGTTGAGATACCCACATAACCTGGAATACACACATGGCACACGCTGATGCCAGAAGCTTCAAGCAAGTGGAGCAGGTCATGAATGCGCTGTACGAGCGGGCGCTAAGTGTACAGCGCGCGAATACTTTGAAGAGCACTCAGGGAGTCTGAACAAATAAAACAGTGCCGTAAATCGTGCCGCTGAACGTATAAAAACAAAGGCACACCCTACTCCAACATCAGTCTTAGATCCATCAGTGTATATAAAATTAAAGTCCCCGAACTGCGCCTGATGTTCTAAAAACGCTGATCAAAGAACTGAAGAAGGGATCTCAATCTTCGGCATCGACGTTAACCCAAGGTGGCAGTGGGCCTCAGCGCGCAACCATGGAGGAAAACGCGTTTCCCCCCTGAGAAGGGCCGGCGCTGACGTAACGTCCAAATAAAGGAAGAAGCTGTCGAAATCGAACCCCTGGAAAGAGCAATGCAGAGGCGCTAACTAAATATTGCCGATCAACCGAATCCTCGTAAAAAGCACGAAGGACGGGTAATGCAGAGGCGCTAACTAAATATTGCCGATCAAACAAATCCTCGTAAAAAGCACGAAGGACGGGTGTTCAGGCATGCTTGAGAGTCGACATGCATAGCTGCAGAAAATCATCTCACGCGTGAAGGACAGCGGAGGCTCCGAGCATCAACATACAGACTGGGAACAGGGCTGGTTGGAAAGGCCCCCGTAGCGACTCTTATGCCACGAAGGTGAATGACATTCAGGTGACGTAACACAGACCGACGTGCCGATGAATAGACAATACACCCGTAGCAAGCTTGGACCGGACTGAACAGCGATAAAGACGCAAAAGGATGATCCGATCAGCTCCCCAGGATGTGCCACTTAAAACATGTAAAAGATAAAGAGAACGGTCACACTCTGCTTTTAAAAAGGAAATTTACAAAGTCCAGCCCAGCTTTCCATCAAAGATCAACCCCAAAAATTTCACCTTGTCTGCAAACGGAAGCATCTTCGGCCCAAGATGGAGAAAGGGCGGAGGGAAAGCCTTTCGACGTCAGAAATTCATACAGTCGAAGTTCTCGGCGAAGAAATTAAGGCCGTTGGAGGTACTCCAGGCGTAGAGACGGTCGATACAGCTCTGGAGACGGCGTTTAAGCAGACAGGTCCCCCTGAACTGCAATAAATAGCAAAATCTTCAACGAAAAGGGACGATGAAATACCAGGTGGAGGACACTCAACAATGGGGTTGATAGCAATCGCAGAAAGTGTTACGCTGAGTACAGAGTCCTGCGGTACAACGTTCTCTTGAATAAAACTACTAGATAAAACCGAGCCCACACGTACACGAAAGACGTGATCCGTCATAAACTCCCGAAGAAGTATGGGAAAATGACCGCGTAAATTCAATGCGTGGAGTGTACGTAAAATGCCGCCCCTCCAACAAGCATCATAAAGTTTCTGCAGGTCAAAAAACACAGCCACTTTTGGACACTGTCTCAGAAATCCAGTCATAATATTCGTCGACGGAGACACCAGACGGTCGACGGTAGAGAGATGATGACGAAATCCGCACTGAGCGTTCGCTAGAAGATTCTGAAACCCAAACCACCATGTCAACCGCCCGTTGATCATGCGCCCCATCACCTTGCAATTGAAACTGGTGAGGGAGATACGGCGGTAGCTGGAAGGTAGTTGGCGATCCTTCCCAGGCTTAAGCATAGGGACAATGGTTGCTTCGCGCCAAACGGAAGGAAAAACGCCGTCTTTCCAAATACGGTTACAGACCTGTAACAGAACGTGTTTACTGTCGGCTGAAAGGTTCGTTAACATCAGGACATGAATGCCATCCGGCCCAGGAGCGGAAAGCCAAGAGCAGTGGAGAGCGTGCTCCAGCTCCCTCATTGTGAGAAGTTCGTTATAACACTCCTTATTAGCAGACCGAAAATTATAGGTCTCGGAATCCAGCCGGTCTTCGACAAAGCTAAGGCCGGCAGAATAATGGGCAGAGCTGGAAAGCGCCTGAAAGGCAGCACCCAGAGTGTTAGCAATGGTAGCCAAATCCACTATGGTGACATTGAAAACCTGAACCCCAGACACAGTACTACGCGACAGTTTACCGAAGAAGCGACAACGTTTATCCTAAACAAAAGAGGAAGACGCGAAGCGATTTAAAGACTCGAAAAACTAGTCCAGGACGCCTTGTTTCTCTCCTGAATAATGCGATGTGGCCTGGCGCGGGATTTGTTTAATAGTAACCAAATTATCAAGTGTAGGGTGTCGCCGAAACACCCTGAGCGCAGTTCTGCGGGCACGAACGGTGTCCTGACAATCCTCGTTCCACCACGGAACAGGAATACGCCGAGGGTGAGAGGATGAACGGGAAATTGTCCGTTCGGCAGCAGATAGAATCGTAGACGAAAGGTGATGCACCATTTGGGTAACGTCACTGAAGGCTGATCCTCAAAACACACGAGGCTGGAATACTATCTCCAGTAGGCTTTTCTGAATATCCAGGTAGGTACAGTGGAATGCTGGACGTGGTGATACAAAAGAGAAACGATATAGGGGTAATGGTCGCTGGAGTAGGTGTCAGCGACGACGTTCCACTGTAGACGACTAGCAAGCTGAAGTGAGCAAACGACAAGGTCCAAGTGAGAGAACGTACCAGAATAATCAAAAAGAAATGTAGGCTCGCCTGTATTGAGGACGGAGTGGTTGAACTGAGAAAAAATGTCGGAAAGAGGCGTTCCCCTTGCACAAGAACTATGCGAACCCCACAGGGGGTGATGGGCATTAAAGTCTCCCAACAGTAGAAAAGGTGTTGGGATAACGGACAGGAGATCTCGAATGTCCGCGTTAGTTAGGGGAGACGACGGAGATGAATAGATGGAGCAAACAGAAAAGAAAAAGCCGGGTAATTGAAGTCTAACGGCAACAGTTTGCAAGTCTGACATAGGTGTGAGAGTCTGAAAATGGACGTCGTTACGCACCAATATCATGGGTGCAGGAGCAGGAGTACCCTCATCCGGTGCAAAATCGTAGCGAACCGGAGTATAGCCTCGGAGATCAAAGGGATCGTGAGGGCGAACCTTGGTCTCCTGCAAGCACACGACCATAGGTGAATAGGAACGCAATAAAAGTTGTAGTTCCGCCCTATGCGATGGTACACCACGTAAGCTCCAGGTCAGGATATCCATGAATAAAAGGGATAAACTATCTACTTAGATGGGCGACTCAAAATTATCTTCTGCCTAAACTTTGGTCTCGGGCTTTTGGTATGGCGTTGGACAGACTCCATAGCCTCCTCGAAGGGAGAGCCCACGCGCGAAGAGCCAGAAACCGATTCAAAGGTCGATAATCGGTTCTGGGTGGCAATGACTGAGGGATGCCGCCGAGTGCGGCTTGTCCCAGGAGCATCCTGGGACTGCGATTTTCGAGGAGGAGCAGGTGAACTCTTCTTACCGCGCGCACGTGGAGGGTGTTTCAGAAAGTCTTCCCTACGAAGTTTTTGCTTTGATTTCTTTTCAGTTTCTTGCGACTTCAGTACCTTAGAACCAGCTTTAGATGGCTTGATAACTGCCAGAAATGGACGGCCGGATGGTAGTGGCGATCAATGCAGTCATGGTCCGGGTTTGTGTTTCAGCAACCTTCCGGGGTACAGGCGAGGTAACAACAGAACTGTCACGCATGATAACTCCTTAGGCTACAGCGAAGGAGAGTTTTTCTTTTATTCGGATCTCCTGGTTCGCCTTTTCGTCCAAGTACCGCTGACAGTTGGTAAATGACGCAGAATGAGACCCTTTGCAATTAACGCAGACGGGGGTTGTTGAACAGGTACCATCGTTTGAGAGCTGATGCACGGAGTGTAAACGCACTCTTACATGAGACTTGCGTATGCCTAAAACTTGGCATTTAAAACAACGCAGAGGTCGAGGAATATAAGGCCTCTAACCGCAATACGTTCGTACCCTGCTGAAATGCTCGTGGGCAGAACGATGCCATCAAAAGTTATAAACAAGGTACGAGTGGGTACCAATACTCCGTCGAGTTTGGCCTGCACTCGATGCACTGCTGTCACCTTTTCATATGAAAGATAGTCGACGAGTTCATCGTCCGACATACCATTGAGGCTATGCGTGGTATAAACGCCTCGATAGGAATTCAAGGTGCGGTGCTTCTCAACACGGATGGGATAAACGTGGAGAAGCGTAGCGCGCAACAAGGTCTTACTTTGCTGATCGGAGTTTGTTTGTACTAATAAGGAAGCATTCCGTAGACGAGTCAGGACTGCGCCGCTCCAGCAATAGCATCAACGCCCTTATGAATAATAAAAGGGTTCACCTTCTTAAAACTTTGTTCTTCTTATGTTCGTGAAATGATCAAGTAACAACCAGATGTCGGTGGTACTACTTCTGTTACAAAGACTTTTCGGCGCTTGTTGTTAGTAATGGAAAAAGAGGGCTACATAGCGAAAGAAATCCTCCATCATTGCAACCGTCTCCGACCTCGGGCTCTGACTTCCCCGGCTTGGGTGAGTGGCCTATCTATATCAGGCTCAACCCAGGGTCACACCTCCCAGAACATAGGCAGAGAGATCCATTGGCCGTCGGAAGTCAGCAGCTCATGCAATGGCCCCCGCGGAACTGCAGTTGAACAGCGGATACGAACACAAGCCCTAAATGACGACCCCGGGTGGTGGGGGTGACGCCATTACCCACTCACCCTGCTGCGCACCCAGTTTGCGGGTTTCTGTCAGGCTACGTCCACGGAGGATTAAAATAAATAGAAGGGTAAAATAAACCAAAAAGTGCGTGGGCGTTTCGCACTCAATTTAGGCCGGTGAAGAAGGTAAATAGATGTGGGAATGAATGGACGTGGCGCGAAATGTTCGTAAAGAGGCGAGAAAAGAAGGAAACGATGGCGAGGGACGGTATGGAACGAAATGCAAAAACGCACGAGAACCTACCTTGAGTCCCGCGGTCACGAAGACGAAGCCACCTCGACCGAACGAGGGTGGAGGAATGATGATGAGGGATGAGTGGCTCGGGCACCCCAGGTACACCAAACCCGTACTCACACAAGGTGATTCCCTGGGGGGACGGTTGGCATAGACGCAATCCTACTACGCTATAAATGGTAAATTCAATTTCAGTCATTTGTTAGAACAAAAATCTATGAGAGCGGTTGTGAATTCACACTTAAAGGTGGTATAGATAAAGGTAATGCCAACTGAAAACGAAGAGAGGTTAGTAAGTGTAAACGACTCGAAATGACATCAAACTGATGGAACGTCTTAGACTCAAAACGCTTAATGAATGCTCTCTCAAGTGCCTACATTTGTAGGTATGTTCTTGGTAGCCTCAGTGTCCTGAGCCACCTGACTTCCCCGGCGTACGTCCCTCCGTGTAGTAAGGGAGTCAGTGAAAACGTCCATTCCCATGTAGCTCATTTGTGGCGACAGGTGTCGTGTGAAGGGGTTGTTCTGGCAGTTGAGGGGAATGTACTGGAACCTGGCGTCTCTCTACTACTTTTTAGGGGGGACGCATTATAAGATATATCACAACAGTATTTTGGATTCTCTAAAAGCGCTAAACGAGGGCTAAGGATTTAACCGATCTCCAGGCAATTGGTCGGGACTAGGTTTTCAACTAAAGTTTTATAAACTGCTTATGGCAGAACCATTCCACTGATATCCTATCCGTGTCAAGAACTACCAAGCCTGGATTTCACCAATAGCTTAATCACCACCATCTATTAAACATTCCAGAAGAAAAGCCATTCTGACGTTCCAGGGTTACCTGCCGGACGAGAGTTTAACATCCGTTTATCGTTTACGGGCAAAGTGCGATTGTGTATCTCAGAATTATGATAGGGCACGAATCTATCAATAACTGACCATAAATTCCACAGCCAATGTATTGTTTTCATTCTCAACGTTTTGGACACATCAAGGCCTCTTGTAAAAGTATCGTTACTACATGCATGAATTGTGGCAATGACGACCACAACGGAGCGTGTACATCTGCTCTGCTGTGTGAGATACCGAGGTGCCAATCCGGTGACCTCTCGCGAAAATCCACAATTCTTGGACACCAAGCCACCCAGAAACTGAGAATGAAAGAATGCTTATTCTTTACTTAAGCCCGTAAACGCTATCTTACTCCCAGCCTTTGTTAAATTTTGCTACATTTACTTCTGCAGTGTCCACTACGGTACGAAAGCGGGACATGGGTACACAAATATGTTATATCGCTTCACCAGAGCCATTACTCTGAGCACACCAGGTCAATCTCCAGACACGACGAGGCCTAAAGCCATTGTTAATGCACGTGAACCGCATAAACACAAAATACAGCCAAAATGAGCCGACACTTCTAATGATCCTCAGTTTTATAGCCGTGGACAGGTTCACTTGAAGAAATCATCTCCTTTACCTCCTCGAACATCTTTCTTGTACGAATCTAAAGGAAACATTATCCTTCATAGGGGTTCTATTCAGCCCCTTTCAACTGGAAACCGCAATCAGCCGCATTTTTCGCCTTCCAGTGAGAATGCCAGCGTTCAAACCATGGAGCAAATGGAACGAGAACATTGTGCTCCCAAAAGCCCTACTTTCCATTCGGAGACCATAATGCCCACTACCCCATTGGGGGTTCAACTAGGGCTTGAGTCAGAGGGGCATGTCTTGCCGAACTTCTACAGAGAGCCGCCTTACTCTTTAAACCACCAGGAAACCCACTTTTGCTTCAGATTCTTCATGCACTCACTCTATCTTTCTCGCTTTGATTAATCCGTTCGTTCTGCATGTGCTACACACCACTTTGTCTGGAACATCGTTTTTGACACATTCTCCAGCGAACATTTTTCTTGTGTTATCAGGTTGCTTTCCCACCACATCCCGCCGTAATCTGTACCGACTTGACAAATGAATAGCAGTAACTGAAACCTTTCTTCCAGTTAAGCTGTCTCCGAAGACCGTCTACTCGCAGATGTTGACCAGATGCTGTACCAGTTTACTTCTGTCTTCGTTTCCGTTGCCGAATGTTCCATTCCCAGGTCATCTTCTCAACCAAGAGATTTACCAGTCCCTTGATGCACTCGCGATGGCCGGGCGACAGTTCGTGCACTTAGAGGTGCGCTTCGAGTTTTTCGGCGCCACCCTGGGATTGAAAATCTGCTCAGTTACAAAACAATTTGAAAGAAGATTCGCTGCTCATTCAGATCAGAAAAGGACATATTGGATTCGTTATGTGTAGTAATTATGGTAAGCAATGACACCATAGTTAATCTTAAAGATATTGCTGCCATTCTAAGCCATACATTTGCGACTATTTCTAACTCATCTACTTATTATCCGGATTTCTGTCCTTTAAAGGCAGAATTCAATAGACTGAGCTATTTTTAATATTTTAATCGGGAGTGTTACAACGAATTTTTGAGCATACAGGAACTGGATTGGGCCCAGTCCTCCTCCAAGCACTCTGCTCCTGGATCGCATAGTGTTCATATCTTAATGCAGCAGCATCTCTTTGACAGTAAACTACTTCTCTAGCAGGTATTTAACCGTATCTGGCAAAACGCTAAGTTTCCATCAGCTTGTCCCAGTATTAAAACCTGGAAAGGAACTCCATCTAGCTTCCAGTTACCGACCGCTCTCCCTCACCAGTGGCATCTGCAAGGTGATGTAGTGAAAGATCAATGGTAGCCTGACATGGTGGCTTGATCCTCGGGAGCTCGTGTCATCGCTAACGTTAAACGGTCGACCACTTAATCTCGTCATCCACGTACATCATGGACACATTTATGAGAAAGGGACGGACGATTGCATCTGTTTGACCTCGAGAAAATGTATGACACTTGCTGTAGAGAAGGTATTCTTCGTAACCTCCATAAGTGGGGTCTTCGTGATCGTCTTGATCTTTTTATCGGAAGTTAATGAAGGATAGGTTATTTGTGGTACGGGTGGCTGAAGCTTATTCAGAGTCATTACTCAAGAGAACCGAATACCGCAGGGCTCGGTACCCAGCGTATACTTTTCGCTATTGCTATCAATCCTATTATTGAATGCGTTGTTCTGGAGTTTCGTATTCATTATTTATGGATGACTTCGCCACATACCGTGGTTCCCTGCGGATTTGTCTCTTAGAATTGTGACTATAACGGTGTCTTGACCGTCTCTACATTTAGCGTCTCGAAACGGCTTTAAGTTATCCGCTGAGAAAACCATCTGCGTTTACTTCTGATACAGGAACGCATTCCCTTTGCCTTCTCTACCTCTCGGTTCAGATATGCTTACTTTTGCAGACGAAATTAAATTTTTAGCATTCATTTTGGACAAAAATCTTGACTGATATGTTTATATACCCTATTTAAAACCGAACTTGAAACAGTTTCTTAATATTTTACGCGTTTTATGTGACACATTCTGGGAAGTCGCTCGGACCATACTGTAAGACTGTACTGCTCACTGGTCCGGAGGAAGCTTGATTATGGTTGCACTGTATACAATTCAGCGCGACCATCTATTTTAAGTGGTCTAAACCCTACATATCACGGGGGAATCAGGCTTAGAATCGTTGACTTTCGAACAAGTCAATTCGTCAGGCTGAGTACGGAAGCTGCTGAACCTCTGTTATCTTATTCACGCGACGGCCTTCTTTGAGCCTATACCTTCCGGCTCTCAAATCTGTCTGAAGTTCTGTCTTTGAGCATGCTTTTTCATAATTTTTGGGCCTTTGTTGCGCAACGAGCTATCTGACTCTACTCCCTCCTGATGTTCGCATTCGCCTACTTCCTCGGCTATTGGACGCAACTTTACCGGTGAAGCTCGAATTCCCCCATGGCTCCATGCCCAGACGCATATTATCTGGATTTGAAATGCACGTCACAGTTGGCCACCACAAGTTTGGTTCTTCGTTCAGCCTTTTTATAAATTCAATAGCTGTTTGGGAACTGAAATTTTATTTACACTGACGGCTCAAAGGACAATCGGAAAGTAGGCTGTGCTTTTGCTCATTATTGTCAGAGATTTATATTTCGCTTTATACTGCAGTGTTTATTTTTATAACTGAACGTTTTGGTGTTTACCAAGCTCCTTTATATGTTTAGCGGCAAGGACTGGAGCAGTGGGTTACTTGCAGCGATTCCTTGAGTGTACTCCAGAAGTTTCGGTTGCTGTAAAGTTAGTATCCTCTCGTGCAGCGAATCCAGGATTGCCCTCACTCATACACTAGTGCTAGCATTAGTGTATCCTTTGTGTGTGTACCTGGGTTTTCAGTCTACCGGAGAACGAGGCTGCTGATGGCGCTTCCAAGGCTGTAATTTTATATCCCAGGTGTTTTAGCTCTTCCATTCCTTTTGATGATTTTAGCGCTGTTTTCCGCCATTCCGTACTATTGTGCTGGCGTAACAAATTGGCAACTCTCGGAGGAACAAGCTTTCGTAGCTTAAGCCCCTCCCTATCACCTGGAGTACACCCTGTCCCCGTCAGAGGGTTAATTTAGCTAGAATGCGTTTTGGGCACTGCTGTTTTAGATAATCAAGCACTTAAATTTGCCCAAAATACCCAAAAGGTTTTTAGAAATGAGTTATGTGGCCAAAATGTTCTCCAGTATCTGTATACTTTTATAATCCGCTTTTGCTTTTGAACTGGCGGACGTTCCAAGGCCGTCACTAGATGTTTATACGTCCTTGCGCATAGCTGCGCGAGTACATTTCAGTGTATCCGGTACGTATATACCTTATTTGCATCTTTGGAAATTAGCGGGTACGCAAGAGAGAGAGGATTTTCCTATCTAGAAGACTGTGTTGGCTACGGTAACATACAAAAGAGTGCTATAAAGCGCCTTTTGGAAATAAATACAGAGCAGATGTTTGTTTTCATGTGGAGGCCTTTGTTATTCTGTTGGACTGTGTTTGCGAAAGTGGTGTTGGTGAACAGTCATTATTGGTTATATACTATCATTTCAGTGTATTTAATTCTTTATGTGAAATATGATGTAGTATTTGGTATAGTAGCCGAAAGATTAGAAAGCAGCAGATAAATAGTATTTGTAGTTTTGGATGGACACGTTATTTTAGTTAGATCCATGTGTAGTTCTTTAGGATAAAACATGAATAGGCTAGATGACAAGCGTAATAAGAGTAGTAGAAGCTCAATATATCGCAATAAGGCTATGGATTTATTAATCAAGCGCTGGAAAATAAATATGGAAAGTAGAGTGCTAGTTGGCGTTCCGAGTGAGAATTTGGAAATGAAAGCCTGTATAGTGTTGTGCAGCGAAAGTGTCCTAAGGAGGTCTTCGTTTCGAAGAAGAGACTTCAGGTATCCCTATTCAGAGAATTTTCTGAGTTCAACGTTCAGGTTTATCCTCTTTGAAGCTGATATTAGAAGTAAAGGACACTTCAGTTTCCCCTGATTCTCTAAAAATGAACCATGGGAGGAATGTGAGACGATTGCAACTTTCTTCAGCTTCTGCAAATAAATCATCCAAAGCATCCAGCAGGAAGTTAGAATTAAAGAAATGTGGTACAGAAGAAAGTTAGATGAGGCAAGAAGGTCATCAACCTGGGAGATTTTAATAACGTTCAAGGTATGAAATCTTAGGAAAAAGTTGTTTAAGTTTAGAACTTATTTTCTGGGATTTCCTTTTCTAAGCAACTGTGCATGCTCAAAATGCTGCACACGTTGCAATTTTCATCTAATAACCTTGAAGCATCCAATGCTTATTTTAAAATCCCAAATAAATAAACGTGTTATAAAAGATTTGTTCACAATAAATAGTTTTTGAGTTATTCAGTTTTTTAAGAAAGAATTGTTTATAGCCGTATAAGAAATACATGGTTAATATATCATCTTCGTTGGATGAGTACTTAATAAATAGCATTTTCAGTAGTGCATTCCCTTTAGTTTATTGTCGTCCTCCGTGGACTGGTGGTACCGTGCCTCTAGTTCCCAAGGTCGCGGGTTCAAACCCGGCGGAGGGCGATGGATTTTTTTCGGGCGTAAAAATCGTTAGCAGGGCTTCCTTCGGAAGGGAAGTAAAGCCGGTGGTCCCGTGTCGTAGATTTACGGCACGTAAAAGAACCTCAAGCCTGATAAAGAGGCCTCTGAGCAAAATTGCAGGTGTTTCACGCCCAATATAGAATGGGACGCTAAGAACCATAGTAGTTAAAGAGCGTCCATAAATGAAACTCAATTATTTTTTTTCTTTAGTTTAATCACTCTTTATCTTCTGACCCTGTACCTAAATGCGGTGATTGTAACGATCAGTTGATGATGAAACTTGCCTTAATGCAGCGTCAATTCCTTAGTTCAAAGGGATACTAGTAAATATAAATCATGCAGAAAGAGACATTATAATGAATGTTCGGATTAGAGTCAAAACAGTTGATGAAGGATCATAAATAATGGTACCGAAAGGTGAAAGACATTAATTTCAGAGGTAAGCTCCGGTATATTCTGACTATAAAAATATATTCAATCATTGAGCTAGCAAATGAAATCAACGAAGAGGTATTTAATCTTCGTGACAACTTGAAGATTAGATTCCTAATGTCTAAAGCACCCACTAAGCGCAGAGAATTGCTAGTACAAATAGCCTCCAATGAAAATAAACAAACTGAAAATTAAAGAGTGGAGCAAAAAGAATCGAAGGTTTTAATTTTCGATACTAATTCATGACAGACATTCAAGCTTTAACATCACACCTATACTGTTATTATATCGTTTTCAAATGATTTACAATTTCTAATAAGTTTGATAACCTTCATTGATTTCAACTTTAAGTTTCTGGTTACTGCCGCTCGTTTCCAATAAAATCTAGGATGGCAGCATTGCCTGGATATTTAATTTTCCTCTGCCAAAAATTCTGTTTGCTTATTTAGAATAAAAATCGGATATACGTGATAATGATCGTACAAGTAAAAGCCACGTAATAAATTCACTGGGGTAGCTCCAGACCATATGAACTCTGCCAAGAGCTTAGTACCAATAAGCAAATACAAAATATATAAACTTAAGTCTATAATACTGTGGCTTTGACAAATACTTATTTGTATGTAAATATAATTTTTCGTTGGTATCAGAGGTAGCTTTAATATGTTCTTTTTAGATTATATTAGATCTCGTCCCTGACGTTTGCGATTATTAATTGAATTTTATTGTTTTTATACATCAAGGTTTAATTCCTTTTTATCTAGATGATAGTGTTACACTTATAGAATTACGTAACAGCAACTTTACCTCCGTTTATTATTTTCTCGTTGTCTATTTCTAGGATCAGCCGTATAAGGTTGTGAACAAAGCTGTCATTTTAACCGCATATTGTTTTTAAATTCCAGTAGGAAATTGTCTTGTGTAATTCGAAATATACCTATAACTTTGACATGACATTTAGTCTCTAGTTTTTATTTTGCCAAAAACGAATCAAATCTGGTTAGGGGACCAAAGACCAAACTTGCGCATACATGGAAAACGATAGGCAAAACGAAGCCAGATGCTAGGCTAGACAGAGTTTGAAGGACGGAAATGCGTTTATACGGGAGAGATAGGGAAAACGAGGAGATGCTGGGCTTGACAGGGCTTGAAGGGTGGAATAGGCATTTATATGGAAGAGATAGGGAGTACGAGGAGAGATGCTAGATTAGACAGGGGTTGAGGGTAGAATATGCGTTTATATGGGAAAAATAGGGAAAACCAGGAGAAATGCCATACTAGACAGGAGTAAAAGGGTAGAATGTGCATTTATATGGAGAAAGATAGAAAAAACGGGGAGAGATGCTAGGTTAGACAGGGCTTGAAAGGTAGGATCAAAGGTATTTCAGCCATGGTGCAGGCATTTTCATGGTATTGATACTGGGGTATTCTAAAAGGTTTTTACAAGGTATTTTTATGATATTGTACTGGTTTCTTTCGGATATTCTGAAGGGCTTTTCAAAACTGGTACTGGTATTTTCGATCATTTTAGGGCATTTCAAATATGAACACAGGCCTTTAGGACATTGTGGTATACGTACAGGAGAATTTCAGGTGCATCAAAAACACTTTAGAAACTAATGCAGATATGTTTATGCTATCGGCAAAGATTTTTTGATCATTTTGAGATATTTTGCACCGTGTTAAGCTATTTTGACACTTACACGGTTATTTTTTCGCGGGTTCTGGTAAGAGCATTTGAGGCTCTTTAAAGGTATTTAGCCTATGGAATTAGGTATGGGCACAGGCTCATTTAGGATATTTTGAGTAGTGAGCCAGGAGAATTCTAGACGTTGCAAAGCTATTTTGGAAGCTAGAACGGATATTTAACATAATTTAAGGAAGCTTCTCATGTTTTATAGAGATTTTTTCTGGCATTATACACAGATTGTGAAGTTCTACAATCATCGTTTTCATATCGGCTCCCTTTAGGGACTTCCGTGTATTCTAATGCTGACATGGGATAAAATATATGCAGCTAACAGACTTCCTAACCCAGCCTTATGTTCCTGTACTCATATATTTTTGCTTTTATTGGGCTTTTATCGCTGTTTTATGTGGTTACATATTTTGCTAGGCGTATTGGCTTTACCTGTTAATCGACGCTTCATTAGATATGGGTTATAAGGATGGGCTTCTCTACTCTTTTTTCAAGGCTTGCGACCAACACCCTCCCCCCAGGGGCCTGCAACTGCAGGTACGGGTTTGGTGCATCCGGAGTCCCGAGCCACCTCGACTTCCTCGGGGTGGGCTCCTCCTTGTGATGAGGGAGTCAGTCCAAACGCCCACCCACTGTAGGCCGTGCGTGGAGACCCGTGTCGGCAGAAAGGAATATCCTGTTTGGTTGAGGGATGCGTGTCTGAGCCTGGTTTGTTCTGTCTGTACAGGTCTTAGGGAGGATGCGCATTTCCAACACCGCTTTCGATTCTGCTTCACCTAAACGGAAGGCTAGGGGCTGACCCACTCCTAGCCAATCGGCCAGGACTAGGTTTTTAACCGAACTCCAGGGTGAGTTGGACAAGTGCGCCATATCCTCTGTGTAGCCCTGTCATCCAAGTGATCTGACTCCATGTTGGGCTTCGCGGTGTGTGGGGAGTACTGGGGGAGGGAATTTACTTTTATTTTATGCCTACCTCCAGAACTTAAAAAAGAACACTGCAAATCACTGAAAAAGAAGTATCGAGTCTAGTGGTCCTCGGTATGTATTTATACACAGAACAGGGAAAGGTAAGAAGTTCTCGTCGCTGATCCCATTTGTGGTACAGGAGGGTCTCGATAGCATTGCTGCTCCTGTTAACTCATGCATTCTATCTCGCAATGGCACGCTCCTAATTGAGGCAAAACTAGCATCCCAGATAGCGAAACTACTCAAGGCAAGCATGTTGGCCAGCTATCTTATTAAGGTTGAAATCCACAGGATCTTGAACTTCTCCCGCGGCGTTGTCAACAGCCGTGCATTCGACGGTATGTCCAATGGGGAGATTCAGGAAGATCTGGCAGATCAAGGTATGACATCCTTATATCTGGTTCAGAAGAAGGAAAAGGTGAATTCGAGCTTACTCCTACTCTGTTCCTTACTTTTAATCGTGTAGATCTCCTTCAATGGATTAAGGCGGAGTATAAAGCTACTGAAGTTAGGCTATATAGCCCGAACCTATTGAGATGTTATAGGTATTAGCGCTTTGGACACACTAGTGGCTTCTGTAGTAGTGAACCAACGTGTGTTAAATGTGTGGCCATCTCTCAAGATGGAGCATGTATATCAATTCCAACTTGCGTTAACTGCAGAAGAGAAGAACCATGCGGCTTCCGAGCTTGTCCCCCCGTTTTACAGAGGAAAGAGCGATCCAGGAGATCTGGGATAGGGAGGAGCCCTTAGAAGCCCGAAAAATCTTGCATAGTCACCAAACCTCTGTCCACCGGTAGCTATAGCTCAGTTGCAGCTAAGCCAGTACCGATTCGGGGAATTGCAACTCAGATCTGCGATACCCACGAGGACAGCATTTCGGACAAGATTCTTGTAGCCAGAATACTTTCAAAGCCCTCGATATTGCCATCTGAATCAACATCTTCCAAGTCTCTTACTGCCACGGTTTCTCCCGTACGATCGCACTCTCAACCGTCGACCTCCAGAAATAGGCCTGGTAAGCCCGTTAAAATCAATGCTTCGCCGAGAAATTTCAAGATGTACTATACCAGATCCGACTTCCTGAAGAAAACTGCAAAGTCTGTACCCAGAATTTCTAAGGGAAACAAAGGTCTATGACCATCTTCCCAAAGGTCCTCTTGGGGCATTTTCTGGGATGGGCTCCGATCGCGATCTCCATCCTCGCTGACTTCTTCTTCCAATCCTCGAAAAAAATAAACTGAGTTGTTTTATTTATGGACGCACCTTAACTGTTGTGGTTCTTAGCATCCCACGCTATATTGGTCGTGAGAGTCCGGTAATTTTGCTCAGAGGCATCTCTATCAGGCTTGAGGTTTAAATCTATGACACGGGATCACCGGCTCTACTTCCCGTTGAATGAAGCCATTCTGAGGATTCTTACGCCCGAAAAAATCCATTGACCTCCACCGGGTTTGAACCCGCAAACTCGGAAACTAAAGACCAGAATGGAAAGTACTACACCACGGAGGACGAATCCAATCCTCGAACCGACAAACCGAAATTTTCTATTGCAAAGGGGTCCTCCCCCGTGAAGGAAATGGAACAGGAGGATTCTGCCCCCACTGCCAAATTGACCGTGAAGAAGAGGCAGGATGCAAACTCCGCTAACGATGTTAGCCCGACGCAAAGCAAAAGGGTGATTTGGTTCGTTCACCACTATCCTCAACGTAGTAGCCAATTCTGATTGAGAAGTTATCCTATTTTAATTACTATGTCTGGAACATATGTGGAGTTCAATCACATCAAACAGGGCTTGAACTTTTGATCAAACAATATCGGCCTTTGGTCGCGTCTTTGCAAGAGATTAAACTACGCCCGCAAGACAGCTTTCAACTCACACGGAATCTCCCAGTACGGTGCGACCTTACACCGAAAGAGGGTATTTTTTGCGCGACGGAGCACTTTGCTGCCAATCAGAGATGACATATTTGTGGAAAATGTATCCACACAGTCTGACATCCATTTAGTTGTTTTAAGGAGTAAACTACCACCCATTCGGATTACAGTCTGTACTTTTTATCTGCCTCAATCTGCCGACCTCTCGCGCACTGATTTAGACAATCTAGTTTCCCATTTGCCAGCATCTTTTCTGTTTGTGAGAAACCTCAATGCCCATCACCCCTCCCCCTGGGAATCCACTCGGACTTGTGCGAGGAGCAAATTAATCGCCGATTATTTGGATAGTTATAACCTGGGTGTTTTCAAAATAGGAGGGCCTATATTTCTTTCAGACTCCTTTAATACTTTTTCACACCTTTATATTCCAGTTTATTCAATACCATTATCAGTTTCCTTGGAATGGAATGTCGTCTCTGATTTACACTCTACTGACCACTGTCCATGTCTTATTAGTCTCCTAACACCAGATATATGTTCCACATGTTTGCTTAGATGGCTCATTCAAGCCAACTGGAACCTATATTCCCAGTTGGCTGTGTTTAATTACAATGAGCATGACTCTGTGGGCGTTTTAGTCGAACATCTCACCGAGACAATTCTTTCTGCTGCTTAGTAATCTATTCCTCATCGGAGTGCCTACCCGCATCGATTTCCGGTCCCTTGGTGGACGGATGAATGCCGTAGTGCCATTCGTGCTCGCAGACGTACTCTTGGAGTTTCCCAGCATCGCCCTAACTGACTAACCTGAATGAATACAAGAAAATGCGCGCCAAGTCTATACAAGTCTTTAAGACTAGCAAAAATACATTATGGAGCACGTTTGTAGCTTCAATTGATAGACATAAACCTTCCTCTGTCGTATGGGACAAATTATGGCGTGTGGACGCAAAACGACCCACACGACCATCGATGATTTTCACACATCTACAGGACCTGTTGTTGATAAATTTGGTGTGGATAATGCATTAGGAAGTGCTTTCACTCCAGTGTCTAGCTCAAGTAACTATTCACCCGAGTTCCTTCTGGTTAAGGATCGGGTAGAATCTCAAGGTTTCTAGTTTCGTCCTAAAACCTTGAAGATTACAATCGCCTCTTCACCATGGCTGAGACAGAACACACCCTTTCATCTTCGCGACTGTCAGCGCCAAGATCAGATGGTATCCATGTCCGAATGTTGCAAGAGTTGCCTCCTGAGGGTAAACTTTCCTGTTCGACGTCTATACTCGTGTTTGAGTTGACGCAGCTTTTCCAGAGAAGTGGCGGGACGCCATATTCATACCTATTTTGAAACCTGAAAAGGACGGTCATCTGCCATCCACCTACCGTACTTTTTCCCTCACGATTTGTATTTGCAAGGTGATGTTACGCATGGTCAATAGACGGTTGGTATAGGGGTGGCAACTCACAACCTTCTGACCAGCACACAGTGCGGGTTTCGACCACGCCATTCAACCATGCACCACCTTGTGTCACTATCTACGCAGATCATGAATGGATCACTGAAGAAGTGTCAAAACGCTTCAATGCTTTTTGACCTTGAAGAGGCTTATCATACGAGTTGGCGAGCAGGGATACTACGTTCCCTACACACCTGGAACATCCGTGGTCGCTTACCACTGTTCCCTCAGGAGTTTATGGAGGACCGCATTTTCAGAGTAAAAGTCGCCTCTGTTTATTCGCACCTTTTTATTCAAGAGAACGGCGTGCCTCACGAATCGGTAGCAAGCGTTACACTGTCTGCTATAGCAATTAATTCTATCTCAAAACGTGTTCCTCCAGGGTATCTTGTCTTGCTTATTCTTAAATGACTTTGGCGTCTATTGTACTTCTCAGTTTATATCGTTTTTGGAACGCCGTCTGCAGCAATGTTTAGACAATCTTCAAGATTGGAGTTCTAAAACGACGTTCGTTTTCCACTGAGTTGTCCATCTGCGTTAAGTTCTGGCGCCGAATGAGACGCTTACCTCCTTCGCTCCAATTCGGTCCGATTTTACTGGCATTCGCAGATGAGGCGAGATTCCTGGAATTCACATTTGATAAGAACCTTAGCTGGCCATGGCATATAGCACAGTTGAAAGCACGGTGTGACCTTTCTCTGAATATCTTGTGGGTATTAAATGGCACATTTTGGGGACGGGTCGAACAGCTTTGCTGCGACTGTATCGCGCACTGGTCGGATCCAGGATAGAGTACAAGTGTATCGTTTATACTTCAGCACATCCGTGTGTACTAAGAAAATTATTCGGGTCCATAATCGTGACATTTGAGTAGCTATCGGTACTTTTCCAACTAGCCCAGTTCTGATCCTTTACGCCGAATCGGCAGAACCTCCTCTTCGATATTGGCGTGATGTGCTCTTAGGAAATTATGGCTGTGTCGTTTACATGTATCCAAATACATCCAACTTGTGCTTTCTTTTTCGACACCGCGCTGGAGAACGCTATAGCAATTGCTCCATATATCCAAACCTGCAGATATTCCCTTCCGAGAGCTTCTTAGACTGCACTATATTGAAATGCCTAGCATGTTTCCTAAAGGTGAGAGTGTTTCCCCCTTGGCTACGTGTGACATCTCACGTAGATCTTGGGATGATGGCATAACGGAAGTCTACGATGCCTACGTCTAGTCCCCCCTTTTTTCAGAATTTATATCCGGTTACAATGATCGGATTTTTATCTACACCGGCGGATCTAAGTTCTCCAGTGGAGTTGGATGTGCTTATGTTCATGGGACCGAAGCACATGCATTCTGTTTCAATGATAGCGCTTCCATTTATAGTGCAGAGTTGTATGCCATATGCCGATTCAATTTGAATGTGCACCGTCGAAAATTGCGAGATTGTGTAAATTTGAGTGATTCCCTTAGTGCACTTCAGAGCTTTCGTGAGCTGTACAACTACCTTCCCATTGTTCAGCGAATCCAGTATACCCTTCATGCTTTATACGCTTCTGGCGCTAATGTCCAGTGTACTTGACTGCCTGGTCATGTTGGCTTACCGGGAAGTAAAATGGCGGATTTGGCAGCTAAGGCGGAGACCACAGAAGGCACTGTTGCAATATTTCGTATAACGTCGGAAGACTTTAGGCTTGTTGTGCGGAGTGCGGTGCTATCGTGCTGGCGCGAGGAGTAGTTGGCTCCTCCGGAAAGAGGCTTCGGGCTGATTTCGCCGACAGATGCTAAATTTTAACACGATGTTAAACTGATTAACATGGAAATTAACACAAATTCTGTTTCATCAAACATTGTTAACTCTTAACAATGTGTTAAACTGTGTGTTAAGTTAACATTGCTGCCTCCCTGTGTTAAGGCATTTAGCAAATGTTAGAAGTTGGAAATGGCTGCCGCAAACCAAGCTGTTGATGCGAGTTTGCTACATTTGGCATTTTAATGCCATGTCTAACAGAGAGGAGTCGTGCATCACAATAAATTTGAAACCCCGCAAAAGGAGGAATTTTTAAGCAATACAGACTGTCCAAGGGGTCATGAGCATGGTTTTATGGGAAATAACGAGAGGTTAGAATACTATCAACAGAAGCATGCCTCTTTCTCCTTATGCTACAAGTGTTAATTACTTTGAGATTTTATGATATTGGCATTTTTCATTTACTTGGTAGGTGATAGTGTTGGCATGTTTCCAAAGCTATCATTTGTGGGTTTATCCGGAAGGTTTTCGAAGAAATTGCATTAGAAGTAAACAGTATTTTTCTTCAAGTCGGCTTGTTCAATCAGCAATAACACATTTTCATCCACTTTGGTTTCAATGCAATGTCCACCACCAGTTTTAAATCGTCCTAAATTCTTTGCATCTAACAATTCTGGTGGTACACTTTATGTTAGAATAAAGTTGCCGCAATTTATTACTAGACTAGGAGAAACGTGTTCTTTCCAATTGATTTTCTCGCAGATTTTCTCCCAAGCTGCAATCTTATCCTTCAATATAAAACCGTTGGATTTTTCACACTTTATAATATGTCTATACTAGTAACCATTTTTAATTAACGCATTTCAGACAGTGAAACATTTCAGTTGGCATCATGATGCTAACCTCAAACAATCGTGAACATCACATTGAAATTGCCACAAATGTAATTAGTTGTCTGCCACTGACACAGAGGGTGCTGCTATACGTTGATAAAACTATATCGGAGAACGTGCAGAAGCAGTGTAGTTCGGTCATCACCTTCTCGAAAGCTAGCATTCGCAGTTGTCTTTGATGTTAACAAGATGCTAGCTAACAATTTGCTGTAAAAGCTTGATGAAGCACAAACTTTTTAACACCATGTTAAACTTTGAACACATTGTTAACAAACAATATGTTAGAGTATTTTTAACATTGGTTGGTGAAACCGGCCCTTAGAGTAGTGAAGGCCATTCCGATAAACTGGGTAGCTTCCGCTCGTATATCTAGTCTTGAGGAGGTGTTTTTGGCTCGGTTGCGTATTGATCACTGCCTTTTACGCACTGTTACTTTTTAAGGGGGGCCCTTCTCCTCTTTGTCCGCTATGTGACGAAAATATGTCCGTCCGTCATGAGCTGCTGGAGTGTATTGGTCTGGCACAACTTCGCCTCTCTGCAACTGTCAGTCAGCCTGCGGAGGTCTTAGTGGACGATACGCAAGCGATTGAAAAGGATTTTAAACTGTTATCAAATATAACCTTTCCGTTGAGGATTTAAGATACCTTTATATCTAGTGTTTGTACATCTCGGCTTGGTTTTATATGTTTACAGCTTTACGTACTTATCTATGCTTTCTATGCTGCTCTTTATCTCTGGCCTTTGCGCTGGATTTATATTGCTTCTTATCTCTGGCCTTGCCATGATTTTACTTTATTGATATTCATCTCTGGCCTCTGCCATGGTTTTTATATTGCTGTTTAGGTCTGGCCCTTCCTATGATTTTCCTTTATTATTTCTATCTATGAGCTGTGCCATGATTTTCTTTTATTGATTCTTATCTCTACGGTTTGGTATGGTTTTTATATTGCTGTTTATCTGTGGCCATTACCATGATTTTCCTTTATTGCTTTTATCGCTGGCCTCTGCTACTATATATTTTTCTAAGGAAGCTAATGACATTGCAGTTGAGCGCTCTTCACCCCAATCACCATCATCGTCATTGATACCAGCTCTAGAATTCTTTAGTACCGGTAGAGTTAACGCTTCTCTCCCATCTTCTTAATCTTATTCTTTCTTATTCATCACGTGCCTGCTAGATGTATACGTAGTACTTGAGTAAACTTCGATTTTATGGTTATAGATCACGTAGAAAATCATTATCTTGAGATCCAGGTTACATTCTGTTAAGCACTGTTGTAATGCTTTAATGTCCATACGCATATATTGTTGCAATGACTCTTTTATCATTCTAAGGAGTCAATGTAGTTTATTCACTTCCAATGAGGTGACAGCGTGCCCTCGTGACAGGAACAGATTCATCGGCGTTCTTACTATTTCTTTGGTTTTAAGAAAGTTCGTGTAGTGGTCAAATGCGACGTAATGCGTAATGTATTTACGTTTTATACCTTTAACTTCTTATATCATAAGGCCGTGGATATCTAGTATACGCACTTTGGGTTATAATCCCATAGAGGGCTGGATGGTTTTACCATTAGCGTCATCTTTAAATTCAACAAACATTTTTGTTTTGGATGCAGTGACATACATGGTTCTCAGGGTAATCAGATATGACTAGATACTCAAGGAAGTGTAGCTTATTTTGCTATACATCTCTTGAAGTCACTTGGTGGATAAATGAGTCTGTATCGATATACATGAGCTTAAGGATTTTTACGCCATAGTATGATGATAATACATCACAATGGTAGAGGTAAATGAGGATTTATAAAATGTCTAGCATACTTATGCTTATGTATATAGGTTTGTTGAATACAATCCGTCACGAGGCCATATGTACAGCTGCCAGACTAGCTCCATATATTGTTCTAACGATAAACCTAAGTTTACCAATTAGATTTTCAGGGTTCTTCTCATTCGTGACCACACGTATATGCATACGATTACGTTGGTTCTCCGTAGTTTTTCCAAACATAGTATTGTTGAAAATATTGTACATATCCTGTCAAAATCATTCGCACCTTATTGCCGTAGACTGTTGTTAAATTCCACACAAGGTTTTAACCACTGTGACTGTCGGAATTATAGCACACGATGGATATTTGTTACCTGTAATCCATGACTTAGAGCTTGATTCTAGGACATGTAATGCACTACATATTTCTTTCGGGATCTAACATGGTGTATTAATTTCCTTGCGGACGACACCTTGGGCTTCATGCACTCAAGTAGGAAAGGTAGATCGTTGTGTAGATCATGGAGCTCAGCAAGATATTCCATATCAACTTCTTAAATATATCCACGAGGGTCATCCTCTTTTAAACAGTTTAGATTATATCCTCAGGAGATACCCACAGAAGGAGATATCCAACACAAGGGAGGGTATGGCACATTGCTCAGCTGTATTCGTTGCTTGCATCTCCATAGGTGAAAAATTGGGTTGGACTTGACAGATAAAACTTATCTATGTGGATGTTGTTTGCTTCAGGGTAACTGTCAGAGACTTGACATAAACCTCCCTTATGCCGGATTCTACCGCGAGCAGTTGATCATATTCCAGAAGCGATTGAAGTTCTATTCCAGTTTACAGAAGCATGGTATCCCATGTAAGTGCTGGTGAGGTAAAGTAGTGTACATGGTCACCTTTATGCGTTTTCAGGGTGTGGTATCTGAATGTCTCTCGGACATCGGCTAGGAGATGAACATCTGAGGTTAAGAAGGTGTGGCTATACTCAACCTGGTTTCTAATATTAAACTGCTTCCACTCGGTTTTAACATGCTCGTAGTCATCATCGCGAAGTTATTCTTCGTTCAATCTATTGTAGAAGACTTCCTTAGTGGGTAGACGTGTGTCGTTCAGGACATCACATGATGTAGCATTCTGTGGGGAAATAACCCCTTATGTGTCATCAATTTCAACATCTTTTCTCCAAAATACTTGCGCGTCTCAAGATATGATAGATATTTTGCTAGCTTATCCAAGCTTGTACTCAGGAACTGAAGGATATTCACAAATCGGAGCTTTACATCTCCAACATACATGGAGAATGAGATATAGCTTTTTCAGAGTTAAGCATTACCTCCATTCGTTCACGTGTACCACCCAAATCCTTATTAGTGAAATGAGAGTCACATTCGCTGAGGTTATGCATGAAGACAGGAATGTATTTAGACCAAATGTATAATTTTGCAGGCCAAATTACACTTATTATGAAGACCTCCTCTGTATACGCCGCTGACATTATCATGTTCGCGCACTCTGTAGTTCTCTTCTGTAAAGGTTGTTCCACATAAGTAGCACAAGACTCAAAATCCTTCAGTTCTTGATTCATAAGTTTCTTAGGCTTAGCAGATTTATATATACCACTAATCTTCTTCGAAAGGAATGTTAGGTATTTCATAAACCTTTGGGGGATGTATCATATCCGCTATATACATAGGGCTGAGTAGGAAGTCCAGTTTCCAGATGATCAACGCTGAACGACGGCTTGACGTAAATAAAAAGGCTCATTAGTGTATGCTCCTGATAAGGAGCTTGTAGGAAGTTTCGCAATTGGGGATGCACGTATGCCACGGCGAGTGAATGCTTTCAAAATCGACAGAGATGACGTAAGGTAGTTTCAGAGTCCTTTCAACATTTTTGAACTGTACGATTATGCAGCCATTGTAGGCATAACCATCCTTGCAATATCAAGCTGGTTATAGATAAGACATTTTCTTCCAGGTTTTCCATTCCACTTAGTCCATATCGGTCATCAAAGTATGTAAAGCATAGTGTGCTTGTATATACCAGTTCTTTATGCCTAGGTTTCTGGCGTCAAAAAAGCTTTCCAAAACTTTTGATATATATTTAGTGATGTACAGATGGCTCCAAATGTTTTCCGTGCCACCTGTAGGGGCGCCTTATCGAAGGGTTATGCCAGGTGCCTTAGCTCATACCTGCTCTACAACATTAGGGGATGTAACAGTGCTAAAGAAAATATAATTCCAACACATTTCCTTTAGACTTGGCTGTAAGAAAGTTATAACTGTGTAAAGAAAACAGCAATAACATTACAGGACAGCGACATAAGCAGTACACAAACTAATTTTTAGAAATTAAAGGTACCATATCATTCTATTACAAGCAAGTGTTAAAACAAAACGGTTTGTTTTTCAATATTTACTATTTTCCATACCCATTATTAACTAAAATATACACTTTATTTACCATAATGTCCTTATAAAGAATAGTTTTTCCGTGAACTTTACCTTAATCGTGACAACAATTTAGGTCAGAATTTATTTCAAGTTACAGCTTTCCCTAATTGCTTGCATGCAAAGTACCGTGACGACAAACAGTCGCTTATCATACAACTCTTCTTTTTACTGTCTCTACTACTTACCTATAATAAGCAGGGAAACTACTGTATTCCACTAAAAAATTCAATAACGAGATTAACTGGAAATAGACGTTTTCAAACTTCCTGAATCCAAAGAAAGCATTTTTAGTTTCTCTAATACGTAGCTACGGGCGATAGAGAAAGTATTGTATTCCACCCAAAAATTCAATAACGAGAATGACCGATACGCACCACTGAGCAGGTGCTTATGGCTAAAAAGGCAATGACCGATACGCAAACGAGCTGAAATTACCTCTTCCCGACAACACGAACGAGAAGAGGTACCCCATACAAACGGGAGAGGTGTAAGCTCCCGCAAATTATTCCCCCGGAGGGCCGTCCACTCATCGCGCCAAAGCAAGAGGATGCGGTGACGTAAAATAACACACAAATATTACGTGGGAACAACAGAGGTACAAAATCTGGGTGATAAAATCGCCGATATGGTGGCGGAGTCAGCAGACTCGTTCCCTGAGATGCCCACATGAACCGGATACCACACAAAGGTGACGCTGGTGCCAGAAACACCGAGCGAGTGGAGCAAATCATGAATGCGCTGTACGAGAGGGTGGTAAATGTACAGCGCATTAATACTCTGAAGGGCAATCAGAGAGTCTGTACAAAGAAATAAGAGACGTAACTCATGCCGCTGGATGTATAAAAGTGACTGATAAATACTAAAAAGCTCGGCGGTAAAATTCGAAAATTGCCCGGGTAAACGAAAGGTAAAACTACGTTCACCAAAGCAAAGGCACACCTTACTCCATCATCAGTCTTAGACCCACCAGTAAATATAAAATTAAAGTCCCCGAATTGTCCATGAAGTTCTAAAAACGCTGATGTAAGGACTGAAGAAGGGGTCGCATACTTCGGCATCGACGTTAACCCAAGGTGACAGTGGGCCTCAGCGCGCAACCATGGAGGAAAGCGCGTTTCGCCCCTGGGAAGGGCCGGCGCTGGCGTAACGTCCAAATGTTGAAGAAGCTGTCGAAAGCGAACCCCAAGAGGGAGCAATGCAGAGGAGCTAACTAAATATTGCCGATCAAGTAAATCCGCGAAAAAGAACTCGAAGGAAGTGTGGTCAGGCAAGCTTGAGAGTCGACAGGTATAGCTGCACAAAAGCATTTCAAACCTAAAGGACAGCGTAGGTTCTGCAGCTTCAGCATAGAGACTAAGTACACAGCTGGTTGGAAAGGCCCCTGTAGCCACTCTTATGCCACGATGGTGAGTGGCATTCAATCGACGTAAAGCAGATGGACGTGCCGACGAATAGACAGTGCACCCGTAATCAAGCTTGGATTGGACCAAAGAGCGATAAAGACGCAGAAGGACGGTCCGATCAGCTCCCCAGGATGTGCCACTTAAAACACGTAAAACATTAAGAGAACGGTCACACTTAGCTTTTAAAAAGGAAATGTGGGTGGTCCAACACAAGTTCCTATCAAACATCAACCCCAAAAATTTCACCTCGTCTGCAAACGGCATTGTTCCCTGCCCAAGATGGAAAGAGGGCCGAGGGAAAGGCTTCCGGCGCCAGAAATTGATACAGACGGATTTTTCGGCGGAGAAATTAAAGCCGTTGGCGTTACTCCAGGCGTAGACACGGTCAATACAGCTCTGGAGACGGCGTTCCAGCAGACAGGTCCGACGTGAACTGCAATAAATGGCAAAATCGTAAAGGAAAAAGTACGATGAAATACCAGGTGGAATACAATCAACGATGGGGTTGATATCAATCGCAAAAAGTGTGACACTGAGTACAGAGCCCTGCGGTACACCGTTCGCTTGAATAAAACTACTACATAAAACCGAGCCCACACGTACACGAAAGACGCGATCCGTCATAAACTCCCGAAGATGTATGGGAAGACGACAGCGTAAATTCCATGCATGGAGTGTACGTAAAATGCCGCCCCTCCAACAAGGGCCATTTGCCTTCTCCAGGTCAAAAAACACAGACACTGTTTGACAATTTCTCATAAATCCATTCATACTATGCGTCGACAGAGACACCAGATGTTCGACGGTAGAGCGATGGTGACGAAATCCGCACTGAGCGTTCGCTAGAAATTTCTGAGACTCAAGCCACCATTTCAACCGTCCGTTGATCACGCGCTCCATCACATTGCAAATGCAACTGGTGATGGAGATAGGGCGGTAGCTGGAGGTAGTTGGCGATCCTCCCCAGGCTTAAGTATAGGGACAATGGTGGCTTCTCGCCAAACGGAAGGAAACACGCCGTCTTGCCAGATGCGGTTATAGACCTGTAAGAGAAAGAGTTTACTGTCGGCTTAAAGGTTCTTTAACATCAGGAGATGAATGCAGTCCGGGCCAGGAGCAGAGTGCCTAGAGCAATGAAGAGCGTGCTTCAACTCCCTCATTGAAAGAAGTTCATTATAACATTCCTTATTAGCAGACCGAAAATATTAGGTCTCGGAAACCAGTCAGTCAATGAGAGTCCGAAAACCGGCAGAATAATGGGCAGAACTGGTAACCGCCTCAAAGGTAGTACCCAGAGTGTTAGCAATGGCAGCCGGATCCACTATCGTGGCATTCGAAACCTGAAGACCAGACACAGTACAATGCGACTCTTTACCGGAGAAGAGACAAAGTTTATCCCAAACAAAACAGGAAGGCGTGAAGCGATTAAAAGACTTGACAAAACGATTTCAGGACGCCTTCTTGCTATCCTGAATAATGGGACGAGCCCCGGTGCGTGATTGTTTAAAAGTAACAAAATTATCAAGTGTAGGGTGTCGCCGAAACACCCTATGCGCAGTTCTACGGGGTCGAACGGATTCCCGAAAGTCCTCGTTCCACCACGGAACAGGAATACGCCGAGGGTGAGAGGACGAACGGGGAATTGTGCGTTCGGCGGCAGATAGCATCGTAGAGGTAGGGTGCTGCAGCATTTGGTTAACGTCAGTGAAGGGCTGGACCTCAAAATACACGAGGCTGGAATACAATCTCCAGTCGGCTTTTCTGAATATCCAGGTAGGTACTCTGGAATGCTGGACGTGGTGAGATAAAAGAGAAACAATACACGGGTAATGGTCGCTGGAGTAGGTTTCAGCGAGGACCCTCCACTGCAGACGAATAGCAAACTGGAGTGAGCAAACGTCACGGTCCAATTGAGAGAATGTATCAGATGAATCAGAAAGAAAAGTAGGTTCACCTGTATTGAGGATGGAGAAGTTGAACTGATCAAAAATATCGGGAAGCAGTGTTCCCCTCGCACAAGCCCTTGGTGAACCCCACAGGATAATGGGCATTAAAATCTCCTCCCAAATGAAGAAATGGTTTTGGGAGAGCGGAAAGTGGATCTTAAATTTCCGCGATAGCGAGTGGAGACGATGGAGGAGAATAGACAGAGCAATCAGAAAAGAAAAAGCCGGGTAATCGAAGCCTAACGGCAACAGCTTGCAAGTCGGACGTAAGGGTGGGAGACTGAAAATGAACTTCGTTACGCTTTAATAAAATGACACCTCCATGAGCAGGAGAACCCTCATTCGGTGCAAGATCGTAGTGAACCGCAGTATACCCTCGGTGATCAAACTTTGGGTCGGAGGTCCTTCCATTTGCAGACGAGGTGAAATATTTGGGGAGATCTTTGATCCAAAGCTGAGCTGGACATCTCACATTTCATTTTTAAAAGCAAAGTGTGACCGTTCTCTTAATCTTTTACGTGTTTTAAGTGGCACATCCTGGGGAGATGATCGGACCGTTCTTCTGCGTCTTTATCGCTCCTTGGTCCATCCAAGCTTGATTACGGGTGCATTGTCTATTCGTCGGCACGTCCGCCTGTATTACGTAAATTGAATACCATTCACCATCGTGGCATAAGAGTCGCTACGGGGGCCTTTCCAACCAGCCCTGTACCTAGTCTATATGCTGAAGCTGCAGCGCCTCGCTGTCTTTCAGGCGTGAGATGCTTTTGAGCAGCTACGCATGCCGACTTTCTAGCTTGCCTGACCACTCGTCCTTTGACCTAGTTTTCGAGGATTCGCTTGATCGACAATATTTCGTTAGCTCATCTGCATTGCGCCCTCCCGGGGTTCGGTTTCGACAGATTCTACGGCATTTGTACGTTACGCCAGCGCCGGCACTTCCCAGGGGGAAACGCGTTTTCCTCCTTGGTTGTGAGGCCCTGTGTCACCTTGGGTTAACATCGATGCCGAAGAATGATACCCCTTCTTCAGTCTTTAGATCAGCTTTTTTAGAACTACAGTCGCAATTCCGGGAATGTCATTTTATTTATACCGGTTGGTCTAAGACTGATTCTGGAGTAGGGTGTGCCTTTATTTATGGTCGGCATAGTTTTACCTTCCGTTTACCGTGGCAATGCTGCATTTTCACCGCAGAACATTTTAATATTTTTCAATCCATTTTATACGTTCAGTGGCACGACTTGCGGCACTGTTATTTGTACTGACTCTCTGAGTCCCTTCAGGATATTAACGCGCTGTACAATTCCCACCCTTTCGTACAGCGCATACATGACCTGCTCCGCTCTCTTGGTGCTTCTGGCATCAGCGTCTCATTCGTGTGCATTCCAGGTCATGTGGGCATCTCAGGCAACGAGTCTGCCGACGCCGCAGCCAAATCGGCAATTTTGTCACCCAGATTTTTTACCTCTGTTGTTCCCTCGTCATATCTGTGTTTTATTTTACGTCACCGCATCCTCTCGCTTTGGCGTGATGAGTGGACGACCGTCCGGGGAACAACTTGCGGGAGGTTTAACCTTTTCGGTTAGTCTGGGGTACCTCTTTTCGTTCTTCTGGTCGGAAAGAGTACTTTTAGATCGTTTACGAAAGGACGTTGCCTTTTTAGCCATCGATACTTGCTCAGTGGTGACCCCGTACTACTCTGTGAGCAGTGTGATGCGCCCTTAACGGTGCGTCACATTTTAACAGAGTGTCAAGTTTTAGCTCCGTTGCGCGTTAGTGTGGGTCTGCCTGTTGGCATAGCCAACGTTTTGGCAGACTACGCCCGTGCTGTAGAATTGCTTTTGCGTTTTATAAGTGACAGTGGTTTTAATCGGTGCATTTGATGCGCTGAGCGTCTTTTAGCTTTGTGTTTTCCTATTGTTTGTTTTAATGGGTCTCTTCACCCCGGCGGACATATGGCGCTCATATCCCTGGCATTCTTCAGTTCTTGGCACGTTGTTTAACTCTTTTATTGACCATGGTTTTAGTGTGTTAATTGTTAGAAATTTGTGTTTTGTTTTTTAGTTTTTTTGACATAGCGGGTTTGTATACCGTGTTTTAGTTTTTGGGTTTTAAATGTTATACATTGTAAGGGCGCTGAAGACCCTAGATGTCTAGCTCCCTTAACCCCATATCATCATCATCATCATCATCGGAGATCAAAAGAATCGTCAGGGCGAAGGTTAGTATCCTGTAAACACAGGGCCATAGGTGAATAGGAACGCAATAAAAGTTGCAGTTCCGCCCTATGCGATCGCACACCGGGTAAATTCCAGGTCAGGCTGGCCATAAATAAAAGGCATAAACTTCTTACTTAGAAAGACGGCTCAAAATAACCTTTTGCTTAACCTTGGTGCTCGGGCTTTTTGTATGGAGTTGGTCAGACTCCATAGGCTCCTCGAAGGGAGGGCCCATGCGCTCAGTGTCAGAAACCGATTCAAGCGCCGAGAATCGGTTCTGGGTGGCAACGGTTGAAGAGGGCCGCTTTGCGCGGCTTGTCCCAGGAGCATCCTGGGACTGCGACCTTCGAGGAGGAGAAGGTGAACTTTTCTTACCGCGTGCACGCGGAGGGTCTTTGAGAAAATCTTCCTTACGTAGTTTCTGCTTGGACTTCTTATCAGTGTTTTGTGACTTCATGACCTTAGGACCAGCTTTAGATCGCTTAGTAACTATAGAGAAATGGACGCCCGGATGGTAGTGGCGGTCAATGCAGTCATGGTCCAGGTGTGTGTTTCGGCATCCTTCCGGGGTACTGGTAAGGCATCAGCAGAATTGAACGTACCCGATCACAGGAGTGCAGGTTGGCGCGCATGGAAACGCCTCCGGGCTTCAGAGAAGTGTGTTTTCTCCTTTACCCGGATGTCCTGGATCGCCTTGTCGTCCTGGTATCGCGGGCAGTCGGTAAATGATGTAGAATGAGATGTTTTGCAATGAATGCAGACGGGGCTGATGAACAGGTACCATCATGTGAGGGCTGACTACAGCGGTACAGATAGAAACGACACTCTTACAAGTGACTTGCGTCTGCCCAAAACTTTGGCATTTAAAACAACGCAGAGGTCTAGGAATATAGGGCCTCACAGCAATACGTTCGTACCCTGCTGAAATACTCTTGGGCAGATCGATGCCGTCGAAAGTTATAAACAGGGTACGCGTGGGTACAAACACCACGTCGCGTTTAGCCTGCACTCGATGAATCGCTTTAACCTTTTGTTCTGAAAAATATTCGACTAGTTCATCGTCCGATATACCATCAAGGCTATGCGTGGTGACGACGCCTCGACACGAATTCAATGTACGGTGCTTCTCAACACGGATGGGATAACCGTGGAGAAGCGTAGCGCGCAACAAGGTCTTAGTTTGTTGATTGGAATTGCTTTGTGCTAATAATGAACCGTTTCGAACTCGAGTGAAGGAATGAACCGTACCAGCAATTGAGTTAATGGCCTTCTGTACTATAAAAGGTTAACCTTCTCAAACGAGTGTCATTCCTCTATTCGCGTAATGACTAAGTAACAACCAGATGTCGATGGTGCTACTTCTGTTACCAAGGCCTTACGGCGCTTATTCGAAATAGTGGAGAAAGAGGGCTCCATAGCGAAAGAAATCCTCCACCATTGCAATCGTCTCCGGCCTCGGGCTCTGACTTCACGGGCGTTACCCCGGCTTGGGTGAATGGCCTATGTATACAGGCTCACCCCAGGGTCACACCTCCCAGAACATAGACAGATGGACCCAATGGCCGTCGGAAGTTCAGGCTCATGCAATGACCCCCCGCGGGACTGCAGTTGAACAACGGATACGAACACAAACCCTACATGACGACCTCGGGTGGTGGGGATGACGCCATTACCCACTCACCCAGCTGCGCACTCAGTGCGTGGGTATCCGTCAGGCTGTGTCCACGGAGGATTATAATAAAATCGGAAAATAAACCAAAAGTGTGTGGGCATTTTGCACGCAAGGTAGGCCGGGGAGGAAGTAAAAACGATGTGCGAAATGGTCCGAAATAGAGAGGTCAAGAAAGAACAATGGCGAGGGGCGACATGGAACGAAATGCAAAGAACGCACGAGAGCCTACCTTGTGTCCCCCGGGCACGAGAATTAACCCACCTCTACCGGACGGGGATGAAGGAATGAATATGGCGATGAGTGACTCGGGGACCACGGGTACGCCAAACCCGTACTCACATAAGGTGAGCCCTGGGGGGATATTTAATTATATTAACTATTTCCCAGGTATTTTTCTTTATTGGCTTGAATACTTTTTGTAACTGAGAAGCCGCTATACGTTTTGTTTTTGTCGCGGTCACATACAAATAGCATAGAATTTCAAAGCCTCACGTAGTGACATGTGACTCAATATTTCTACGTATACTACAACGAAATGCTTAAATGTGAACTTTTTCTTTCGGTATTTAATTAACGTCCTTTAGCTGGGTAGCAGATTACAGACGGTGAATGAACGTAATGAGTAAAATGATGCTGAAATGGCCCGAGATCTCTAGAGCTTGGGGTTATCTGACATCCATCTTCACAGTATAAGAGGAAACCTTGGGAAAAGCCTTATACAGGTAACGCACTTTAAACGAGATTCGAACTCCGGGCCTCTTGAATATGAGGCAGACCCTCACACCACAGAGATGGGCAAAATGTGTATTGGAAGTTTATTTGGTTTATAACAAGTAGACAGAAAAATAAAGTTTAGTAAAAATATTTTGTTGAATGGTGACAGGAGAAACCTATGGAATGCAACAGGTTAGTTTTTTCTGGTGGTAATGTAAAGAGCGTAGAGTATCAAAGGCACCAAATAAGAATCGACTATTGTTTGAGCTACTGCATTCTTCCTATACTTACAATGAAGGTTCTAGTGACAGTTCACCTCAATTAACAAGAAGACACTTCTACTCAAGGCGTGCTTAGAACAAGGTTGGAAAGGTAGAATCAGATTGAAAAATTGAATGTCATAGCCGAGATATCAACTACGGATCTTTCAATTTCCGTCTATTTGATGCCGCGGCAACGCGTTCGACTCGCATTCGGGAGACCCCTAGTTCGCTTCGCGGCGACCGACCGCTCTGACCCACGCGATTTTTCGGGAGCTTTCCCTGGTCCTCAGGCGAATGATGATGTAGTTTCCATCAGCCCCTGAGTTCCCTGTCCCTCCTTATCGTTCCATTCCTCAATTCATTCATCACCGTTAGGTCTGTTTCAGAGTTAAAGTGTCGGCGTTGGCGCCCGGTCTATTCGAATGTCGAGGCGTCTCAATCTGGAAACTTTAGGAACCTTGTCATTGCTATGCCGTCACTCCTGGTTCCGGCCGCCCGATGTCTCGGTATCTTTCACCTTGTCCCTCTCTCCCGCGGGCGTCCCCTCAACGGGGTACAAACACAATATCCTCATTCAGCAGATCGGGTCGAGTCCCCTCTGTTATACATCCCATTTCATTCCAGACCAGGGAAGTGAAGCATTTTAAGAATACCAAGCGTGCATCATAATACAAAGTACCGAAGTCCTTTTTTCTTTCAAATGAACCAGTTGCAACAAAAGCACATAAAACGTCCTGCATTAACACTTTCGGGTCACTGTTTTGAAAATGTAGCCTATATGTTATCCTAGCCGAATAAACCAGCTATATAGAAACCGTATATTTTGGGCTAAACTTGTTTCCTCGTATCTATTAACATTTTCTCCATTTAGATATAATACATACATAAGTGTTTTTACTCTACGTCCACTATGCAACTGGCACGGTTTTTTTTCCTTTCTCTTGCAAGTGTGTCTAAGGGGAATTATGTTTCAAATAAAACAATCTTTATTCGTTTTTCATTAATAAATGCAAAACATATTTATTTTGTAGAAAATTGAGTGTTGCACTTAGTTGTGCTCAAACTGCTTCAACGGTTTGACATTTATATTGCATTTGCTTCCGTATTTTTAAAAAACAATTACTCTAATATTATCAGAATTGACAAACCTATGGATCTACACACTTAGCGCTAAACGTTGTTATCAATCTCCATAAAAATCAAAAAGCAAAATAAAATTATATTCAATATAATAAATACCCTCTTCTTTGGAGTGCACGTAGAAAAGCCTATTGGCGGTAATTTGAAATTATTATTACTATTGCTATTTATCGCTAGTCACAAACGTTAAAAACAAGATATACGTATGTGAACCTTATTTCTCAATAACATTATTGAATAATGCATTTTAAACTTCTGTAGCACCCGCATAAACAGTGCAATATTTGATTTTTAAACAACATATTATGTAAAGAAAATGTTTATTTATTTCGCTTGGATAGATCTAGTAAACAGAAAAGTATTTAGTTTCGTCCTCTTTCCTCTTAAAGCCAGGTCGCTGAATTATATGGGCATACACAGAAGTATATATGACCTTTTATGACAATACCGGCACATACTGTCGGCTATAGCCAGGCATGACTAGTCGAGAAGACATTCCTTTCCCCTCTTCATCTACACCCCTTGATCTACCGGAAAACATTTGGAGCCTTCTGTACACCACTGCCATCACTAAGAATTAACACGTCAAGTTCATCAGGCAGTTCAGTATCAGCAAGTTTTATTTGAACACTTCTTGCTTCTCATCCATCCGGAAAGCTTTGATAGGAATACTTTTGAGGTGCTCAGACTTAGGTATTTGTGCAACTGGTGAAGAGTACCAAACACAGCTGAATTGGTATTTATTTTGAAAGTGGTTGTATTTGCTGACGCGTTGTGCATCCTTTTGTACGAATTATGCTAAAATCGCAAACATGAAGCATTTCTCTTCGATATATCTCTGGATGTCTATACAAGCTTCTTTAGCTCCAACATATGGCGGTGGTGGTATGCAGCTACCTCTTTATAGCGAATTGCATTTTTTGATTTGGAGCCGAACGCCTTCCACAGGAAGCAAGGCCCAGCTGTTGCCCTTAAGCTGCGACTCTTACATTTCTGTGTAAAGTTTCCTGAATTTTGCTTCAAGCACGCCATCCAAATTGGTTTGCAAAAACATGGCCTTATTCTGTGTTTTAAATAATTTATCACAGGTTTCTCCAATACTGTTCACAAATCGGCATTCAACCATCAGATTTATTTTCAAACTCTTGTGAACGCCCAGTTCTTTCTAAACGGCTTGAATTACTCGCTGTTTTGCCTCATGCAGGTACATATTCAGGTCCTTCGATGAATTACATTGTATTAAATACGGTTTCAAATGTCGTTTGAAAGCTGTCTGGTACTCTTTAATGTCACAGTCCTTAATTGGTGATAAAAGCTGATATGTAGTACGCTCCAGCTTATTTTCTTCGAAGGACTGCTTAATTAACAAACATCTTCATGTCGCTGTTCCTTATAGCCATATGAAGGATGAATCACAATTCTCGAACCTGAAGTCTCGTTACAGCTCATCTCCTGTCTTCTCTTGTCATAACTTCGCAGGAGTTTCTTTGTAAATTTACTACAGGTGTATCCAGCAGCACTCGGAATAAAATCCTTATATGTAAGTTATTCACCTTTACTCTTGACATAATTATGCATTAATTAGTGTTCAAAGGAATGTAGATAACTCTTAAGAGAGCCGATTAGTCCTGAAGATAACACGATGTCGACATATGAAGGCTAACTAGCACAATGAACATCAGTACTGTAGGACCTTATTTATACAGAGGGCACGGACCTATTAGGGGCTGGCATGTTTTCGGATCAAATGGAGTACCTACATTTTCTTGTTATTTTTCTCTTCAGCGTTAACACGAATATTTCAAGTATTTGGTGAGCCTATACGCATACGCGAGTGTATACGTGTACACAAGTCTCTCTATGTGCGCCCCTCACCAGGGGCTCACCTTATGTGAGCACGGGTTCGGCGTACCCGGGGTGGCCGAGCCAATCATCGCCATCATCATCCCTCTACCCTCGTCCCCCCAGGGCTCAATTTATGTGAGTACGGGTTTGGCGTTCCCGGGGTGCCCGAGGCTTTCATCGCCATCATTATCCTTCCACACTCGTCCGGGCGAGGAGGGTTCGTCCTCGTGACCGTGGGACTCAAGGTAGGCTCTCGTGCGTTCTGTGCATTTCATTCCATGACGCCCCTCGCCATCGGCTCTTACATTTCTCATCTATTTACGCACATTTCGCCCCACGTCCATTCATTTACACATCTATTTTCCTTCTTTGCCGACATACCTTCCGTGCAAAACGCCCACACACTTTTTGTTTTATTTCACTATTCTATATATTTTAATCCTCCGTGAACACAGCCTGACGGATACCCGCGCACTGGGTGCGCAGCTGGGTGAGTAGGTAATGGCGTCATCCCCACCACCCGCAGTCATGACGACGGTTTGTGTTCGTGACACCTGTTCAACTGCAGTCCCGCGGGGGCCCATTGCATGAGCTGCTGACTTCCGACGGCCACTATGTCCCTCTGTCTATGTTCTGTGAGGTGTGACCCTGAAGTGAGACGTGTATGGATAGGCCTCTCACCCAAGTCGGGGTAACGCCCGGGAAGTCAGATACCCGAGGTCGGAGACGGTTGCAAAGTTGGAGGATTTCTTTCGCTATGGAGCCCCATTTCTCCATTACTAACAACAAGCGCCGAAAAGTACAGAAGTAGCACCACCGACATCTAGTTGTTACTTGGTCATTTTGCAAACAGAAGAATTACAAAGTTTGGAGAAGGTGAACCATTTTATGATTCAGAAGGGCATTGATGCTATTGCTGGAGCGGTGCAGTCCTGCACTCATCTCCCCCAGGGGCTCACCTTATGTGAGTACGGATTTTGGCGCACCCGGGGGTTCCCGAAACACTCATCGCTATCATCATCCTTCCACCCTCGTCCAGTCGAGTTGGGTTCGTTCTCGTGACCGGGTGACTATTTCTGCACATTTCGCACCACGTCCATTCTATTTTCCTTCTTCGCCGGCCTACCTTGCGTGCGAAACGCCCACGCACCTTTAGTTTCTTTTATTCTTTTATTTTAATCCTCCGCGGAAACATCCTGACGGATACCCGCGCACTGGGCGCGCAGCTGGGTGAGTGGGTAATGGCGTCATCCCCACTACCCGGGGTCAACATGTAGGGTATGTTTTCGTATCCTCTATTCAACTGCAGCCCTGCGGGGGGGCCATTGCATGAGCTGATGACTTCTGACGGCGATTGGGTCCCTCTGTCTATGTTCTGGGAGGTGTGACCCTGGGGTGAGATAGGTATAGATAGGCCACTCACCCAAGCCGGGGTAACGCCCGGGAAGTCAGAGCCCGAGGTCGGAGACGGTTGCAATGGTGCAGGATTTATTTCGCTATGGAACACCCTTTCTCCATTAATACCAACAAACGCCGAAAAGTTTATATAGCAGAAAAGACACCACCGACAACTGGTTGTTACTTGGTCATTTCACGAACCGAAAAAGGGCAAAGTTTTGAGAAGGTGAACCCTTTCATTATTCAGAAGGGCATTGACGCTATTGCAGGTGCGGTTCAGTCCTCCACTCGTCTTCGAATTGGTTCATTGTTCGTTCAAACCAAATCCGAACAGCAAAGTAAGTCCTTGTTGCGCGCCACGCTTCTCCACGGTTATCCCATCCGTGTTGAGAAGCACCGCACATTGAATTCCTGTCGAGGCGCCATTACCTCCCATAGCCTCGATGGTATGTCGGACGATGAACTCGTAGACTATCTTTCAGACCAAAAGATGACAGCAGTGCATCGAGTGCAGGCCAAACGCGACGGAGTATTGGTACCCACTCGTACCCTATTTATAACATTTGATGGCGTCGATCTGCCCACGAGCATTTCAGCGGGGTACAAACCCATAGCGGTGAGGCCGTATATATTCCTAGACCTCTGCATTGTTTTAAATGCTAACGTCTTGGGCATACGCAAGTCTCTTATAAGAGTGCCATTACCATCTGTGCCTCATGTACCCAGCCCTCACACGAAGGTACCTGTTCCACAGCCCCCGTCTTCGTTAACTGCAAGGTGTCTCATTCTGCGTCGCTTGCAGACTGTCCGCGGTACTTGGACGAGAAGGTGATCCAGGAGATGCGGCTAAAGGAGAAACTCTCCTTCGCCGAGGCCCGGAGGCGTTACCATGCGCGCCTACCCTCTCTACTGCGATCTGGTACATTTAGCTCTGTTGTTGCCTCGCCAGGACCACAGTAGATGGCGAAACTCAGACCTGGACTATGACTGCATTAACCGCCACTACCATACGGCCGTCCATTTCTGCTATAGTTAGCAAGACATCTAAAGCTGGTCCTAAGGTACTGAAGTCGCAAGCCGTTGAAAAGAAACCAAAGCAGAAACTTCGTAGGGAAGATTTTCTGAAGGACGCTCCGCGTGCGCGCGGTAAGAAAAGTTCGCCTTCTCCTCCTCGGAGTTCGCAGTCCCAGGACGCTCGTGGGACAAGCCGCGCTCAGCCGCACCCCTCACCCATCACCACCCAGAACCGATTCTCGGCGCCTGATACGGTTTCTGGCTCTGAGCGCGTGGGCCCCCGCTTCGAGGAGCCTATGGTGTCTGACCAACTCCATAGCAAAAGCCAGAGCCCTAAGGTTAAACAGAAGGTAATTTTGAGACGCCCTTCTAAGTAAGAAGTTTATACCTTTTCTTTATGGCTATCCTGACCTGGAATTTACGTGGTGTACGAACGCATAGGGCGAAACTGCAACTTTTATTGCGTTCCCATTCACCTATGTTTGTGTGTTTACAGGAGACTAAGCTTCGCCCTCACGATTCTTTTGATCTCCGAGGGTATACTCCGGTTCGCTACGATCTTGAACCGGAGGAGGGTACTCCTGTTAATGGAGGTGTCATGTTGTTAAAGCGTAGCGGCGTTCATTTTCAAACTCTCGCTCTTACGTCCGACTTGTATACTGTAGCCGTCACTATTCAATTACCCGGCTTTTCATTTCTGTTTGCGCTGTCTATTCACCTCCATTGTCTCCCCTCGCTCCCGCAGACATTCGAGCTCTCCTGTCCGCTCTCCTAACACCATTTCTTCTGTTGGGAGATTTTAATGCCCATCACCCCCTTTGGGTTTCGCCAAGGGCTTGTGCGAGGGGAAATCTTCTTTCCGACATTTCTGATCAGTTCAACCTCTCCATCCTCAATACAGCTGAACCTACTTTTCTGTCTGATTCTTCTGGTACTTTCTCTCACTTAGACATTGCCGTTTGCTGCATCCAACTTGCTAGTCGTCTGCAGTGGAACGTCGTCGCTAACCCATACTCCAGCTCCCATTACACGTGCGTCGTTTCTCTTCTGTCTCACCACGTCCAGCATTCCAGACTACCTACCTGGATATTCATAAAAGCCGACTAAAGATTGTATTCCAGCCTCGTGTACTTTGACGAAAGCCCTTCAGCGACATTAACCAAATGGTGCAGCACCTTACGTCTACGATTCTATCTGCCGCCGAACTCGCAATTCACCGTTCATCCTCTCAACCTCGGCGTCTGACTGTTCCGCGGTGGAACCAGGAGTGTTGGGACGCCGCTCGTGCCCGTAGAACTACGCTTAGGGAGTTTCTGCGACAACCTACACCTGATAAATTGGTTACTTTTAAACAATCGCGCGCCAGGGCTCGTCGCATTATTTAGGATAGCAAGAAGGCGTCATGGACTCGTTTTGCCGAGTCTTTTAATCGCTTTACGCCTTCATCTGTTGTTTGGGATAAACTTCGTCGCTTCTCAGGTAAAGTGTCGCATTGTACTGTTTCTGGCCTTCAGGTTTCAAATGCCACCATAGTGGAACCGACTGCCATTGCTAACACTCTGGGTACTGCGTTTGAGGCGCTTTCCAGTTTTGCCCATTACTCCGCCGGCTTTCCCGCTCTCAAAGACCGGCTGGATTCCCAGAACTTTAATTTTCGGTCTGCCAATAAGTTGTGTTATAACGAACTTTTCACAATGAGAGAGCTGGAGCACGCTCTTCATTGCTCTAGGCACTCCGGTCCTGGGCCGGACGGCATTCCTGTCCTGATGTTAAAGTACCTTTCAGCCGACAGTAAACTCTTTCTCTTACAGGTCTGTAACCGCATTAAGCAAGTCGGCATTTTTCCTTCCGTTTGGTGCACAGCCACCATTGTCCCTATCCTTAAGCCTGGGAAGGATTGCCAACTACCTTCCAGCTACCGCCCTATCTCCCTCACCAGTTCCATTTGTAAGGTGATGGAGCGCTTGATCAACGGGCGTTTGACATGGTGGCTTGAGTCTCAGAATGCTCAGTGCGGATTTCGTCGCCACCGCTCTACCGTCGACCATAGTGTCTCTCTGCCGACGCATATTATGAATAGGTTTCTGAGAAAGTGTCAGACAGTGGCTGTGTTTTTTGACCTGGAGAAAGCTTATGACACTTGTTGGATGGGCGGCATTTTACATAGCTTGACGCATGGAATTTACGCGGTCGTCTTCCCATACTTCTTCGGGAAATTATGACGGACCGCGTCCTTCGTGTACGTGTGGGCTCGGTTTTATCTAGTCGTTTTATTCAAGACAACGGTGTACCGCAGGGCTCTGTACTCAGTGTCATACGTTTTGCGATTGCTATCAACCTTATTGTTCATTGTGTTCCAGCTGCTATTTCATCGTCCCTTTTCGTTTACGAGTTTGCCATTTATTGCAGTTCACGTCGGACCTGTCTGCTCGGACTCCGTCTCCAGAGTTCTATCGACCGTCTCTGTGTTTGGAGTAACTCCAATTGCTTTAATTTCTCCGCCAAAAAGTCCGTCTGTATCAATTTCTGGCGCAGGAAGGCTTTCCCTCTGCCCACTCTCCAACTTGGGCCGGGGACACTTTCGTTTGCAGAGGAGGCGAAATTTTTGGGGTTGATGTTTGATAGAAAGCTGAGCTGAACTTCGCACATTCCCTTTCTGAAAGCAAAGTGTGACCGTTCTCTTAATCGTTTACGTGTTTTAAGTGGCAATTCCTGCGGAGCTGATCGGACCGTCCTGCATTTTTATCGCTCTTTGGTCCGATCCAAGCTTGATTGGGGGTGCATTGTCTATTCGTGGGCACGGCCATCTGTGTTACGTCGACTGAATGTCATTTAACATCGTGGCATAAGAGTCGCTACAGGGGCCTTTCCAACCAGCCCTGTGCCTAATCTATATGCTGAAGCTGCAGAGCCTCCGCTGTCCTTCAGGCGCGAGATGCTTTTGAGCAGCTATGCCTGTGGACTCTCAAGATTTCCTGACCACCCATCTTTCGAGCTATTTTACGAGGATTCGCTTGATCGGTTATATTTAATTAGCTCCTCTGCATGGCTCTCTCCAGGTGTTCAATTTCGACAACTTCTTCGGCATATGGTCGTTACGCCAGCGCCGGCCCTTCCAAGGGGGGAATCGCGGTTTCCTCCATGGTTTCGCGCTGAGGCCCACTGTCACCTTGGGTTAACGTCGAGGCCGAAGAATGAGACCCCTCCTTCAGTCCTTAGATCCGCGTTTCTAGAACTTCAGGCACAATTCGGGGACTTGCATTTTATATATACTGACTGGTCTAAGATTGATGTTGGAGTAGGGAGTGCCTTTGTTTTTGGTTAACGTAGTCTTACCTTTCGTTTACCCCGGCAATTTTTTATTTTTACCGCCGAAGTTTTTAGTATGTATCAATCCATTTTATACGTTGAGCGGCGCGACTTACGGCAGTGTGTTGTTTGTACGGACTCTCTGAGTGCCCTCCAGAGTATTAACGCGTTGTACAATTACCACCCTCTCGTACAGCGCATACATGACCTGCTCCACTCATTTGGCGCCTCTGGTATCAGCGTCGCCTCCCTGTGGACTCCAGGTAATGTTAGCATCTCAGGGAACGAGTCTGCCTACGCTGCTGCCAAATCAGCGATTTTATTACCCAGATTTTTTACCTCTGTTTTTCGCTCGACAGATTTGTGTTCTTTTTCGTCGCCGCATCCTCTCTATTTGGAGCGATGAGTGGACGGCCCTCCGGAGGAACAATTTGCGGGAGGTTATAACTCTTTCGTTAGTCTGAAGTACCTCTTCTCGTTCTACACGTCGGGAAGAGGTACTTTTAGCCCGTCTACGAATCGGTCATTGCCTTTTTAGTAATAGATACCTGCTTAGTGGTGACCCCGCACAGGTATGCGAGCAGTGTGATGCGCCCTTAATGGTGCGTCATATTTTAACAGAGTGTCAAGTTTTAGCTCCATTGCGCGGTCGAGTGGGTCTGTCTATTGGCATAGCCAACGTTTTGGCAGACGACGCGCATGCTGTAGAATGTCTTTTACGTTTTATCAATGACAGTGATTTTAATCTGCGCATTTGATGCGCTGATCGCCTTTTAACATTGTGATATTATACTGCCTTTTTAATGGGGGCTGTACTCCGCAGTGGATATGACGCTCAAGTCCCATGCGTTCTACAGTTCTTGGCACGTGGTTTTACTCTTTTATTGTTTTGTCTAACATGTTTTAGTGTGGTGGTTTTAGCATTTGTGTGCGTGTTTTTTAGTGTTTTTGACTAATCGGATTTTTCCGTATTTTAGTTCTTGAATTTTATATTTTACACCATGTAAGGCCGCTGATGACCTTTGATGCTTAGCGCCCTTAACCCCATATCATCATCATTATTGCACTCGTCTACGGAATGGTTCCTTATTATTACAAAGTCCGTTCAGCAAAGAAAGAACTTTTTGAATTCTAGGTTTCTCCATTGTTATCCCATCCGTGTTGAGAAGCACCGCACCTTGAATTTCTGTCGAGGCGTCGTCACACTCACAACCTCGATGGTATGTCGGATAATGAACTGGTTGAATATCTTTCTGATCAAAAGGTGAAGCAGTTCATCGAGTGCAGGCTAATCGCGACGGTGTATTGGTACCCATTTGTAACCTGTTTATCACTTTCGATGGAGTCGATCTGCCCACGAGTATTTTAGCAGGGTACGAAGGGATTGCGTTGAGGCCCTATATTCCTAGACCTCTGCGTTGTTTTAAATGCCAGCGTTTTTGGCATACGCAAGTCTCTTGTAAGAGTGCCCTATCCATCTGTGCCTCATGTAGTCAGCCGTCACACTGTGGTACCTGTTCATCAGCCCCCGTCTGCGTTACTTGCAAAGGGCCACATTCTTCGTCATTTGCCGACTGTCCGAGGTACTTGGACGAGAAGGCAATACAGGAGATCTGGGTAAAGCAGAAACTCTCCTTCCCCGAAGCCCGGAGGCGTTACCATGAGCGACAACCTTCGATTCTGCCATTGGGAACCTTCAGTTCAGTTGTTGCCTCGCCAGTACCCCGGAAGGATGCAGAGACTCAAACTTGGACCATGATTGCATTGACCACCGCTACCATCCGGCCATCCTTTATGGACACAGTTGTCAAGCCATCTAAAGCTGGTCCTAAGTTTATGAAGTCACAAGGCACTGAGAAGGAATCGAAGCAGAAATTTCGTAGGGAAGATATTTTGAAAGAACCTCCGCGTGCGCGTGGCAAGAAAAGTTCACCTTTTCCTCCTCCTCGAAGGTCGCAGTCCCAGGATGCTCCTGAGACAAGCCGCGCTCAGCGGTCCCCTTCACCTATTGCCACCAAGAAACAATTCTCGGCACTCGAATCGGCTCCTGGCACTGAACGATTGGGCCCTGAATTCGAGGAGCCTATGGAGTTTGACCAACTCCATACAAAAAGCCCGAGCCCCAAGGTTAAGCAAAAAGTTATTTTGAGCCGCCCTTCTAAGTAAAAAGTCTATCTCTTTTATTCATAGCTTCTAAGTAGACAGTTGTTACCTTTTTCTTAATGACTATCCTGACCTGGAATTTACGTGATGTACGATCGCATAGAGCGGAACTGCAACTTTTATTGCGTTCCCATTCACCTATGGTCGTGTGTTTGCAGGAGACCAAGCTTCGCCCCACGATCCCTTTGATCTCCGAGGGTATGCTCCGGTTCGCTACGATGTTGAACCGGATGAGGGTACTCCTGCTCATGGAGGTGTCATGATTTTGTGCGTAACGGCGTTCATTTTCAGACTCTCACACTTACGTCCGACTTGCAAGCTGTTGCCGTTAGACTTCACTTACCCGGCTTTTTCTTTTCTGTTTGCTCCATTTATTCACCTCCGTCGGCTTCTTTAGCTAACGCGGACGTTCGAGATCTCCTGCTAGCTCTCCCAACACCATTTCTTCTGTTGGGAGATTTTAATTCCCATCACCCCCTGTGGGGTTCGCCAAGGGCTTGTGCCAGGGGAACTCTTCTTTCCTACATTTTTGATCATTTCAGCCTCCCCATTCTAAATACAGGTGAGCCTACTTTTCTGTCTGATTTATCTGGTACATTCTCTCACTTGTACCTTGCCGATTGCTCACTCCAGCTTCCTAGTCGTCTGCAATGGAACGTCGTCTATGACACCTACTCCAGCAACCATTACCCCTGCATCATTTCTCTTCTGTCTCACCATGTCCAGCATTCCAGAGTACCTACCTGGATATTCAGAAAAGCCGACTGGAGATTGTATTCCAGCCTCGTGTGTTTTGAGGACCAGCCCTTCACTGACGTTAAACAAATGGTGCAGCACCTTACCTCTGCAGAGTTCTCTGCAGCCAAACGCACAATTCCCCGTTCGTGCTCTCACCCTCGGCGTAATCCTGTTCCATGGTGGAACGAGGACTGTTGGGACGCCGTTCGTACCCATAGACTCTCTGATTGCCCTTCATTGTATTACCGCGCTGTACAATTACCACCCCTCGTACAGCGAATATATGACCTGTTCCACTCGTTTGGTGCCTCATGCATCAGCATTTCCTTCATGTGGGCATCTCCAGTAATGAGTCTGCTGACGCAGCTGCCAGATCGGCGATTTTCATACCCAGATATTTTACCTCTGTTGTTCCCTTTACAGATTTGTTTGTTATTTTACGTAGCCGCATCCTCTCGCTTTGGAGGGATGAATGGGCGGCCGTCCGGGGGAACCCGCTGCGGGAGGTTAAACCTCTTGCGTTAGTCTGGGATACCCCTTCTCGTTCTTCTCGTCGAGAAGAGGTACTGTTAGCTCGTTTAAAAATCGGGCATTCCTTTTTTGTCATAGATACCTGCTCAGTGGCGACCCTGCACCACTCTGTGAGAGGTGTGATGGGCGCTTAACGTTGCGTCACATTTTAACAGAGTGTCAAGTTTTAGCTCCGTTGCGCATTGGTGTTTGTCTGCCTGTTGTCATAGCCAAAGTTTTGGCAGACGACGCGCGTGCTGTAGAATGTCCTTTACGTTTAATCAGTGACATTGGTTTTAGCCGACGCATTTGATGCGCTGAGTGTGTTTTGGCTGTGTGATTTTATATTGTGTTTTAATGGGGGCTCTGCTCCCCAGTGGACATATGGCGCTCATGTCTCTCGCATTCTACAGTTCTTGACACGTTTTTTTACTCTTTTACTGACCATGCTTTTAGTGTGTTGATTTCTAGAATTTGGTGTTTTGTTTTTTAGTTTTTTGGACATCTTGGGTTTGTGTGTGGTATTTTAATTTTTGGCTTTTATATTTTATACATTGTAAGGGCGCTAATAACCTCAGATGTTGAGCGCCATTAAACCCCATCTCATCATCATTATCTATGTGCGCATGTGTGTATGTACGTGTGTATGAGTCTTTTGTGTAAGTTTGTGGGTAAAGTTGTGTGCGTGCCTGCTATGTATACGTATACTGGTGTATCTGTGTATATGTATGCGAATGTATTTGTGTGTATCAGTCTTTTGTGTTTCTGTGGGTAAATGCTGGGGTGCGTGTGTGTGTTTATGTGTTTGAGGGCCTGTGTGTATCTGTGCTTTTGTGTGTTTGTGCGTGTTATGTATGTGTGTGAATATGTGTGCATGTGAGTGGGTGTCTGTGTTAAGAAAAGGAAGAAATAAATAAAGAAAAAGAAAGATACAAGAAAGATATAATAAAGTTTTATAGTTAAGACTCCTAGCCAGATCTTGGGATACCAAAGTATACATCAGGTTTTAATCTACGTGATTTTATTATATTCTTGTAATGTGTCCCAAACACACAAGTAACGCAATTTAAAGGTAAATGGATATTAACTTTCTAGCGTGCTGAAAGCTGACCCCAGAAATCGGCAATGCCTGTGGAGATATTCAGAACAATCTACATAATGATATCAATTGAATGTAATTTACACCACACATGTGTATGTCTTAGTTCAATAGTAATAAAACATCCAATTTTACCGTACTGGAATTCGAACAAGATCCTCGAGATACCTAACCAGGTACAGAACAGTATAATAATCATTTCAATTAAATGCAATCTACCCCACTCGCGAAAATTCTTTAGTTAAGTAGTAATTACATATTAATGTTTCACCCTAGTAGTAGTCAAACCAAGTCACAATCATGCATCGTAAATATGTCAGTCATTTCAGCGTTAATCTATCTCAACACATTCAGGCAATACAACCAATCAAAAGGTATTAGTGACATATTTATTGGTGATGTTTGTAATTGTTAAAAACCTTATGATTATTTAAACACAGGTATTTGTTCGGGATACAACTAACCTCAGGTAAATATAATTCTGCAACTCATCCATCTGGAAATAGAGCCCAGAATACTTCACATAAAAGCATCATAAAGTATAGGACTTAATTAGACTTCAGGTTAGAATTAGTTAAACATTAGCTCTGTTTTCAATGTAGGCGTTAGAGGTCCTTATGTGTCTACAGATAGTTGCAGTCTATCGGCTGCCGAGAGAATTAAGACGAAGGGCGTTTCCCATACCAAAATCTCACGAGGGATGCTATCTACAGCCAGCGTATGACGCCTCTTAACCTAGAGTTAGCCTTCGTTAGTCTAGACTAATGCCAGATGCGTGTAGAGTCTGATAAAGCTATTATAGACCACTATTCTCCTCGCTAATGACGTAATTGGGAATGATTTTCTCTATTCCTTGTATACGATATCGCTTTTTTGAGTATGTATGCGTGTGTACGTGCGTGTGCCTGTGTATGTATGAGTGTCTGTTTGTGCATGTATTAATAAGAAAGGAAAAAGGAAAGAAAGGAAAAGAAAGGAATAACACAGAAAGAAAAGACTGAATGAGAGAAAGTGAAATGTCTTCAAAAGACTCCTCACAGCGATGTTAACGCATAGTGTTAATTAAATCGCAATAACATATTTATTAATTGTACTGATTTTCTTATCATACTTGAATTCATTCATATTTCTAATATTTGATGTTAAAATTTTTATTCCACCTAATTCCTCTTCCTAATATATCATTTGTATTGGTAGAAGCATTCCGTTACACGCGAAGTTTCTGTAGTAAACTCGGTAGTGGAATGGGTCTGTACGCTTAGAAATCTTAAGAACTCGGAGTTAGGAACAGAAATCCGGAACTGCAATAAACACATATGTCGCAAACCCCTGCAGTCAGTAAAGAGGCCGAAAATTATCAGAAAGCTTCCGAGAAAAATCAACGCATATATCGCGAGCTACCGTTAGCAAAAATGCCATAAAAAGCTGCGCACCCCTTTTAAAAAGGGTATATACCCAGTAGTATATAAACCTTCGTTCTGCGGGTTTTAAAGGTGAAAGCTTTGCTTTAAGAAAACACCAAGGTGGTTTAAATTTGATCTCTAGCGTTTTACAGATGCCTGGAATTCTGCTAATGTTTATTCTTAAATTAACTACCATTGGCCTTGAATCTGGCTTAGAATGAAGGTGTCATTTATGCATTTCTTGCACTAAAACCATCCGAGACTTTCTGCCTCGGAATGCAGCATTGCTTTGATTACATCGCCCGCAAGTGACTTCGAATCTGGCTTAGAAGGAAGGTGTCAGATAGGTCCTCTTTGCCCTAAAAATGAGCACGTGGTCATGGAAATTAGGCTAAGACTTCCCATTCCACCAAAAAATACCCCCACTCCTGCAAAATGATGCCGTGACCTTGACTTCGGCAGTGAAAAAGGACGTCAATTAGCTCCCTTTTGCTCGAAACACGAACATGTGGCAGAAAATGCCACTTCAACTACTCATTCCACCAAAAAACACCCTCTTCACAGAAAAAGAGGCTTAGAAATCCCCTTTCTGTCTCTAAATTGTGGACCGAATGTGAGAATTACTGCGAAACGCATGAATTACTTGGCCGTGAAGGAAAGTTTATACACTACAGGGTATATACTCTTCTTGCATTAAGGGTAGTGTGCAGGTTTTCACGGTATTTTTACTAACGGAAACTACCGACATATACGTCAATTGTTTTCTGAAAGTCTCCCATAGGCTCCGGGGTTTTTACTGACTACGGCAGAGGGATTGCAACACATTAGTTTATTGGAATTCCGCGTCCGAATACCGATTTCTGAGTCGTTCACATTTCCAAGATCGCAGACACGTCCGAGTATCCGAGTTGACTACAGACAACTTCCCGTGTAACGCATTTTGACTACGAATACAAATGAGATGGTATGAAGATGAACTAAGTACAATTAAATACTTTAACATCAAATATTATAAATATAAATGAATTCAAGTATAATAGGAAAACTAGTAGCATTAACAAATATGTTCTGGCGCTGTAATTAGCACAAGGAATAGAGATGACTATTATTTCTACGCAAGCGAGCAGAATAGCGGTCTATAATGATATACTCAGACTGTACACTCGCATCTAACAACAACCTAGGCTGAGGGAGGCTCGCTGTAAGCTGAAATCCTGCATTCGCCGGTTGTAGAAAGTATCCCCCGGGGTTTCTTGGTATGGGAAACACATTCCGTCTTAATTCTTCCGGCAGCCAAATGATTGCGACTATGTGTAGGCATATAAGAACCTCTATCGTCTACACTGAAAACAAAGCTAATTTTTAACTCATTGTAACCTACAATCTAATTTAGTCTTATGCTGTGTGATCCTTCTGCGCAAAGTACTCTGAGTTCTATTTCCGGTTGATGGGTTGGAGAATTCCATTTAACTAGAATTACTTGTATTCCGAATACATACCTTATTTTAAATATTCATAAAGGTTTTTCAAAATTACAACCACTAGTATTAAATTTCCATTTAACTAGAATTACTTGTATTCCGAATACATACCTGACTTTAAATAATCATAAAGGTTTTTAAAAATTACAACCACTAATAATAAATATATCACTAATACCGTTTGAGTGGCTGTATTGTCTGAATGTATTGAGATCCATTAATGCAGAAATTATTGCTCTTTTTAGGATGCTTCATCGTCACATGGTTCGACTCCAGGTAGGGTAAAATTAGATGCTTATTTATTATTGAACTAAGGCACTTATGCGTATGAGGTAAAATATACCTAATTGTTATCATTATATTGTTCTGAATATCTACTTAGGTATTTCGGGGTTCTCTTTCAACTCTCGGTACGGTAAAACTTCAATGATTAATTAGTATATAATTAAGGCACTTACGGGTGCGGAGTAAACTATATTTATTCAGTATCATTATGAAGATTGTTCTGCACGTATATTTACGTATCTCGAGGTTCTAGTTTATCCCTCAGTACGATAAAACTTTGAGGTTTAATTACCATTGAACTGAGGTGCTTAGACTTGTGGCGCAAGTTTTACTTAATTAAGATCACTATGCACAATGTTCGGAATATCCACTTAGGCATTCCCGAGTCCTGTGTTTAGCTCTCAGAAAGGCCAAACATATTCTGTACTACTATAGAGCTATGACACTTAGATGTGTTAGGTAAATTGCATTTAATTGATATCACTATGGAGATTGTTTTGATTAGGTATTTTCCCGAGTCCTGGGTTAGCTCTCAGGACGGTAAAACATTAATGTTTACTTACCTTAGAACCATGGTGCTTATGCGTCTGCAATAAATCACTAGAATATAATAATATTAAGTAGATTAAAACCTGGTGAAATCTTAGGTAACCTAAGATTGTCTCTTTCCTTTTTCTTTCTTATTTAAACACGATCACACACAGACACGTGCACACACCTACACACATGCACACAGTCTCGCACAGATACATAACAGCACAAACACGCAAAACATTCACAATCACGAACGCACGGCCACTCCAACACATACATACACACATGCACCCAAACACTTACCCACAGAAACACACAAAACATACACACACAAATACACTCGCATACGCACCATCATACATACACGCATAACTCCCCGCATGCCCATACGCTCTCCAAATACTCACAACTTTCGTCTTAAGATTGAACACAAAAACCTGGGTTCCTTTGGATCTGAAATTACGCTAGCCTCTAATAGGTCCGCACACTCCCTACAAATAGGGGTCCCCTCGTCACTGGAGGAGTAAGGGCTTCACTTCGCCGGAGATGGGAAAGGGAAGGACACGCGGAGCAGCCACCGAAGAACTCGCCGCCGATCCTTCGGCTCCCGCCGAAGAGGTCGCAGCTACGCCGTTCACAGAAGATGAAGCTGCTTCGGGCCTCGCCGCTGCTGATTTGCCGGCCACTCCTCCGAAATCTGCCGGGAGCGCTGGCTCACCGCCGCCGGTGGCCGGGCCCTCTTGAGCATCGGTCACGGCTTCAACCAGACACCAACAGCAAGACACTTCACGCCCAGTCAACACCGCACCTCACCTTCCGCAGCAGCAGTCGACTACGCAAGCATTACGACATAAAACCGCAACTCAGCAGCCAGCTTCACCACCTACCTCACCGCCGCCGCTGTCATCTCGATGCAGCGCGGTGATCGCCGGAGTTCCACGGGATCTGCCATTGAGATTTATCTTCACCGCCGCTCAACACCGGTGGCCTTCAGCCTTGAAGGCCACAAGGATCACCACTTCCCGGGGACCCACAACTTTCATTCGCCTGGTATTCGCCGAACCGGCCGACCGTGAGGCTGCCTTGAGGTCCAGCCTGCCCTTGTTAGGGCAGGTTTATCATGTCGAGGTTAGCCGAGTGGAAAGCCACCAGCCATGCCGCCGATGCTGCTGCTACGGTCATGACTCCACCAACTGCGCTGAACCTCCGAGGTGCCATTACTGCGGAGCACCAACGCTGACATCGGATGCACCAACCATGACCTCCGCCGACGCCGCCGGTACTGTGCCACCTGCAACGGCCACGGCCATTTCACCGGGGCAGGCACAGTTCCCTCGGTATCCGAGAAGCCGTCGATACACTCCGGCTTCAAATGTACCTGCACCTACATCTCCGACGCCATCACCGCCACTACCCGCAGCACCAGACACCACCCTGCGAGGTGCAATCCAGGATCTACATTCAGAGGTCCTGAACATCGGATCCAGCATCTTGCAACAGGACGAAACACTCGCTTCACTTGCCACCGCCGCTCAATCTACCAACCTGGAACCACAGCTCAGCAGCCTTGACGCATTGGAAACCGCCATCCAGGACCTTCACACCATCGTCACAGACTTCACAATCGCCTTCCAGAGCTTCACCGCACGCTGCCTGCGGCGGTTCGAAAGAGCCGACACAGCCATCCGAGGCCTGGGGGAATCCATTGCCAGCCTGCCACCACCATCAGCACCGCCACCTCAGACAGAATGCCTAGAGGAGGTTAGGCACACGAGGTCAACCCTGCTTACGACGATTGCCGAGTGGACATCCGTCCTCTCGGGCATGAAGAGTGAACAGGAACGCACAAACGGCTACTTGATGTCACTAGAAGCCGTTCAATTCTTCCCAAGGCACTATCGCCCACCAGAGGGCTCCTTTCGAAGACCGCGCCAAAATTAATAACTGATGCAATAAAAAAACACAAACAACAACGCTAAAAACCACTCCAACTCCTTTCCACGCACCTACCCGTGGTGGCGGCCAGGGCCTCGGTCATGGCCGTCAGCCGGACATTCCTTACTCCACTGCCAGCGCAATAAGCTGGCAGTTATCCTTCCGCATACTAACGGGGGTGCAGCAGCGGAACCCCAATACCTTTCCTTACTTCTCCTTTCTACTCCACGCCAAATCCTTCCGATTCCCGAAAACCGAAAAGAAAGAAAACTGGAGGAGTTTTTAGTGGGTATGCCGACTGTTGGTGAGTCCCACACTCTCAGTTCCGACTCCCATCATGGAAAGGGTCAGTGATTAAATCATTTTCTGCTCCAATCGATGAAAATGGCCTTCATTGTGCTAATTAACCTTCCGATGTGAACATCGTGTTCTCTTCGTCGTCCTCCGTGAGTAGTATAAGTCCCGGATGAGCCAATTGGATTAACGATAATCCTGCCGCTAGGGGCGCTAGTGTCGCTAGTGTCGCTGCGTGCGACGGCGGCGGCAAGTTTGAAAAGCGCCATGAGCGGAAGGATTATCGTTATTGCAATTGGTTCATCCGGGACGAGTTAAAAGAATTGAGGATTAGGGAAAGATGAAGGAAAAACAGGAAGTGACGTGGAGTGTTTTGATTGGTAAAAATAAGACGAAATGGGATTGTTTCGTTAATTCGGGTGGAAGATGAAGGAAGGAAGATGAAAGAGTATGGAGGACACGTGATGGAGAGGAGCGGGGTGGCGAGGTGTTGTGTGTGCGGAGGTCGGGACTGAAAGAGGGAAAAAATGGCGAGCGAGGGATAAAAAGTATAACAGAAAGTGACGTGTGAAGTTGTGATTGGTGGGAATAAGAAGTGATGTAATTGGTGGAAAGGAACAAACGAAAGTTGTTGATTGGTAAGAATAAGAGAGATTATGATTGGTGGAAAGAAAAAAGTGTGGGAGTGCGGTATGTTGGAGGTGATGGGAAAGGTCAGTTTTGCTAGCAACAAGATTTGCAAAAGCCTGTGGAGAACTCATCAGCAATTTTTGAACGTTGGATGGTGGTTTTGTTGAGTGGATAGACAGATGGGGCGATATGAGATGCGGTGGCGAAAATGGGAACTAAACAAAATGGTTGAGACAAGAGGTTTAAAGACGAGGAGATTTCGAAGTTAGTGGTGAACATGGCGGTCGCAAGAGGTGGGGGCAAGGAGACGCGGTGGTGAGAATGGGAACTAAAAGAAGATGGCGGTAGCAAGAGCTTAGAAGAGCAGATTTTGAGGTTAAAATAGTGGGAATTAAAAATGGCGGAGGGTGGGCGACAAGGAGATGTGGTGAGAACTAAACAAGGTGGCGGACGCAAGAGGAGGGTAAGGAGATTTGAGGTTACAGTACCAAAACACCAAAGGATATATTGCTACGCCAAGCAGGCCCGAAAAATAATTATGCGCGTGGTACTTACCTGTTACTGGTGTGGATGCGTCACCAAAAGCGCAGCAGCTTCACGCGACGCGAAAAATAAAAGCAAACTGTTTTTGAAAATGCTTAACCAGCTTTAAGATCAACCAACATCACTACGCACTGATATACCTAGGTTTTTTAAAGCGGTACAGACGCCCTTTGCACAGACGTAATTTAACTATACCAAAAACCTGGTACTGGACCATCGTAATGGTCGCTAGCGTATGTAGGAGCAGGGTTCTCATAGCCGATCGAAAGCGGTCAAAAAAGTGTACGACGTAGGTGTTGACAGTAGCTACTGTCGAGTGAACCGTGGAGGTGTGAATGAACGAGATCTGTTCTTGCCGGCAAACTGGTTCGGAAATGTGAGGAGCGGCGAGGTGTTGTCTGTGTGGAGGTCGGGACTGAAAGAGGGAAAAGATGGCGAACGAGGGATAAAAAGTATAACAGAAAGTGACGTGTGAAGTTGTGATTGGTGGGGATAAGAAGTGATGCTATTGTTGGAAAGGAGCAAATGAAAGTTGTTGATTGGAAAGAATAAGAGAGATTGTGATTGGTGGAAAGAAAAAGGTGTGGGAGTGGGGTATGTTGGAGGTGATGGGAAAGGTAAGTAACTCAATATTCTTGGTATATAGAGGCTTATTATGAGGTGATACATCCATTTCTATGATTTTTTCGAAGTTTGAAATAAGTGAAGTAAACGCGATTTTACACTCACTAGGGGCTAGAAAATCCAATTTCTTGACTTTTTAAAAACTCAGTATTCTTGGTATATATAGGCTTATTATGACGTGAAACAACCATTTTTATGATTTTTTCGAAGTTTGAAAGAAGTGAAGTAAACGCGATTTTACACTCAATAGAGGCTAAAAAATCGAATTTCTTGACTTTTTAAAAACTCAGTATTCTTGGTATATGACGTGAAACAACCATTTATGGTTTTTTCGAAGTTTGAAAGAAGTGAAGTAAACGCGATTTTACACTCACTAGGGCTAGAAAATCCATTTTCTTGATTTGAAAACTCAATTTTCTTGTTACATATAGGCCTATTATGAGGTGATACATCAATTTATATGATTATTAAGCAGTTTGAAAGAAGTGAAGTATACGCAATTTTACACTCACTAGGGGCTAGAAAATCGAATTTCTTGACTTTTTAAAAACTCGTATTCTTGGTATATATAGGCTTATTATGACGTGAAACAACCATTTTTATGATTTTTTCGAAGTTTGAAAGAAGTAAGTAAACGCGATTTTACACTCAATAGAGGCTAGAAAATCGAAATTCTTGACTTTTTGAATACTCAGTATTTTTGGTATATAGAGACTTATTATGAGGTGATACATCCATTTATATGATTTTTTCGAAGTTTGAAAGAAGTGAAGTAAACGCGATTTTACACTGAATAGAGGCTAGAATATCCAATTTCTTGACTTTTCGAGAACTCAGTATTTTTGGTATATAGAGGCTTATTATGAGGTGATACATCCATTTATATGATTTTTACGTAGTTTCAAAGAAGTGAAGTATACGCAATTTTACACTCACTAGGGGCTAGAAAATCGAATTTCTTCACTTTTTAAAAACTCAGTATTCTTGGTATATATAGGCTTATTATGACGTGAAACAACCATTTATATGAATTTTAAGGAGTTTAAAAGAAGTGAAGTAAACGCGATTTTACACTCACTAGGAGCTAGAAAATCGAATTTCTTCACTTTTTAAAAACTCAGTATTCTTGGTATATATAGGCTTATTATGACGTGAAACAACCATTTATATGATTTTTTCGAAGTTTGAAAGAAGTGAAGTAAACGCGATTTTACACTCACTAGGGGCTAGAAAATCGATTTTCGTGACTTGTTAAAAACTCAATATTCTTGGTATATAGAGGCTTATTATGAGGTGATGCATCCATTTATATCAATTTTAAGCAGTTTGAAAGACGTGAAGTAAACGCGATTTTACACTCACTAGGAGCTAGAAAATGGAATTTCTTGACTTTTTAAAAACTCAGTATTCTTGGTATATATAGGCTTATTATGACGTGAAACAACCATTTTTATGATTTTTTCGAAGTTTGAAAGAAGTGAAGTAAACGCGATTTTACACTCACTAGCGGCTAGAAAATCGATTTTCTTGACTTGTTAAAAACTCAATATTCTTGGTATATGAGGTGATACATCCATTTATATGAATTTTAAGCAGTTTGAAAGAAGTGAAGTAAACGCGATTTTACACTCACTAGGAGCTAGAAAATCCAATTTCTTGACTTTTTAAAAACTCAGTATTCTTGGTATATATAGGCTTATTATGACGTGAAACAACCATTTATATGATTTTTAAGCAGTTTGAAAGAAGTGAAGTAAACGCAATTTTACACTCACTAGGGGCTAGAAAATCATTTGCACTGCGCACTTTTGTGTTAAAATATATATACATTTTCAATTTTGTCATTGTGTAGATTTTGTTTGTTAAATTTTTTATACGCTACTATTATAGTGTGTGTGTGTGTCTGTGTGCGAGTATGTGCATAGTATCCGTGCGCCGACAAGCAAAAACTTCATCATTTGCTTACCGGGCAGGGACAACCACGAAAAACCTGAAAAACCTCGAAAATTAGAAAGGGCTTTGTCAACCACTACAGCAAACGCCTACCAACCAGGGAAAACCTATTACAAAGCAGAAAGACCTTGCATTCGTCTACCAACCAGAGAAAACCCCGAAAAACTAGTTGTTTTTTTTAAAAAAACGAAAAAAAAAGAAAAAGACGGATAATATAAGTATGGCAACTGTAACGGGTGTGTGTGTGTGTGCGAGTATGTGCCTAGTATCCGTGCGCCAACAAGGAAAAACTTCATCATTTGCCTACCGGGCAGGGACAACCACGAAAATTAGAAGGGGCTTCGTCAACCACTACAACAAACGCCTACCAACCATGGAAAACCTATGAAAAAGCAGAAAGAGCTTGCATTCGTCTACCAACCAGAGAAAACCCCGAAAAACTAGTTATTTTTAAAAAAAAATAAAAAAAATAAACAAATAAAATAAAAAAATAACATAAAATAAAAAAATAAAAAAAATAACAAAATTAAATAAAATAAAAAAATAAAAAAAAATAAAAAATAAAATAAAATAAAAACAAATAAATAAATTAAAATAAAATAAAAAAATAAAAAAAAATAAAAAAACCCATAATATAAGTATGGCAACTGTAACGGTTTACGGCAAACGCGCGCACCGCGCAATGCGTCACGCCGGGCAATATTTTTCAAGTTATCGCGCAGTTTGCAGCTCTTTCATCGCAGCGGGCCTATCGCCACGCACATCGATGCTGATTACCACTCTTGCGTCTGCCATATTGACCACTAACCTCAAATCCCCTCGTTCTTCACTTCTTGTCTCCGCCATCTTGTTTAGTTCCCATTTTCGCCACCGCGTCTCATATCGCCCCATCTCTCTATCCACTCAAGAAAATTACCATCCAACGTTCAAAAATTGCTGATGAGTTCTAAAAAGGCTTTTGCAAATCTTGTTGGTAGCAAAACTTACCTTTCCCATCACCTCCAACATACCCCACTCCTACACCTTTTTCTTTCCACCAATCACAATCTCTCTTATTCTTACCAATCAACAACTTTCAGTTGTTCCTTTCCACCAATAACATCACTTCTTATCCCCACCAATCACAACTTCACACGCCACTTTCTGTTATACATTTTATCCCTCGTTCGCCATCTTTTCCCTCTTTCAGTCCCGATCTCCGCACAGACAACACCTCGCCGCTCCTCACATCTCCGAACCAGATTGCCGGCAAGAACAGATCTCGTTCATTCACACCTCCACGGTTCACTCGACAGTAGCTACTGTCAACACCTACGTCGTACACTTTTTTGACCGCTTTCGACCGGCTATGAGAACCCTGCTCCTACGTACGCTAGCGACCATTACGATGGTCCAGTACCAGGTTTTTGGTATAGTTAAATTACGTCTGTGCAAAGGGCGTCTGTACCGCTTTAAAAAACCTAGGTATATCAGTGCGTAGTGATGTTGGTTGATCTTAAAGCTGGTTAAGCATTTTCAAAAACAGTGTGCTTTTATTTTTCTCGCGTCGCGTGAAGCTGCTGCGCTTTTGGTGACGCATCAACACCAGTAACAGGTAAGTACCACACGCATAATTATTTTTTGGGCCTGCTTGGCGTAGCAATATATCCTTTGGTGTTTTGATACTGTAACCTCAAATCTCCTTACCCTCCTCTTGTGTCCGCCATCTTGTTTAGTTCTCACCGCATCTCCTTGTCGCCCACCCTCCGCCATTTTTAATTCCCACTATTTTAACCTCAAAATCTGCTCTTCTAAGCTCTTGCTACCGCCATTTTCTTTTAGTTCCCATTCTCACCACCGCGTCTCCTTGCCCCCACCTCTTGCGACCGCCATGTTCACCACTAACCTCGAAATTTCCTCGTCTTTAAACCTCTTGTCTCAACCATCTTGTTTAGTTCCCATTTTCGCCACCGCATCTCATATCTCCCCATCTGTCTATCCACTCAACAAAACCACCATCCAACGTTCAAAAATTGCTGATGAGTTCTCCACAGGCTTTTGCAAATCTTGTTGCTAGCAAAACTTACCTTTCCCATCACCTCCAACATACCCCACTCCCACACCTTTTTCTTTCCACCAATCATAATCTCTCTTATTCTTACCAATCAACAACTTTGATTTGTTCCTTTCCACCAATAACATCACTTCTTATTCCCACCAATCACAACTTTACACGTTACTTTTTGTTATACTTTTTATCCCTCGCTCGCCATTTTTCCCTCTTTCAGTCCCGACCTCCGCACACACAACACCTCGCCACCCCGCTCCTCTCCATCACGTGTCCTCCATACTCTTTCATGTTCCTTCCTTCATCTTCCACCCGAGTTAACGAAACAATCACATTTCGTCTTATTTTTACCAACCAAAACACTCCACGTCACTTCCTGTTTTTCCTTCATCTTTCCCTAATCCTCAGTTCTTTTAACTCGTCCCGGATGAACCAATTGCAATAACGATAATCCTTCCGCTCATGGCGCTTTTCAAACTTGCCGCCGCCGTCGCACGCAGCGACACTAGCGACACTAGCGCCCCTAGCGGCAGGATTATCGTTAATCCAATTGGCTCATCCGGGACTTATGCTACTTCCGTGGTGTAGTGATTATCATGCTAGCCTCTAGTTCCCGAGGTAGCGGGTTCAAACCCGGCGGAGGATGATGGATATAAGAGAACCTCAAGCCTAATAAAGAGGTCTCTGAAAAAAATTACGGGCCCTTTACGCCTAATATATAATGTGACGCTAAGGACCACAGTACTTAAAGAGCGTCCATAAATAAAAAGAACTCGTGCTCTCTCCAGGACTAAACTGATTTCCAAAGAGTTGTCAAGGTGAAGAAGTCTAAATTGCCTTGAATATGGATTATGACGTCGTTACAGCAAGGGTAAAGATGAATAACCTGTATATAAGCATTTCATTCCGAGTGCTGCTGGATACGTAGCAAATTAACAAAGAAACTCCTGCGAAGTTGTGACAAGAGAAGACATGAGATGGGCTGTAAGCGAGTCTTCAAGTACAAGGATTTTGATTCTTTCGTTAATGATGGTTACAAGGGACATTAAAATGAAGATGTTTGTGAATTAAGCAGTCCTAAGAATAAAATCAAGCGCGAGTATACTACACGCCAGCTTTTATCAATAATGGGGGATTGTGGCAAAAAGAGTACGAAACAATCCGCGAAACACGATTGAAATCGTAATTTATAGGATGTGATTCATCCAAGGGTCTGAGTATGTACCCGCATGAGGAAAAACAGCGAATAATCCAAGCTGTTTAGATAGAGTTGGGCATTCACAAGGGCGTGAAACTTAATTTACTGGTTGAATGCTAATTTGTGAACACTTTCGGAGAAACCTGGACATAACATTTAAAACATGGAATCAGGCCGTGTTTCTGCAAACCGATTTGGATGACATGCCGGAAGCAAAATTCAGGAAACTTTACGCAGAAATGCAACAGTCGCAAATTAAGGGTAGCAGCTGGCCTTGCTTGCTGTGGAAGAAGCTTGGCTCCGAATCAACAAGTACATTCCGTTACAAGGAAGTAGCTACATACCGCTACCACCATTTGTTGTAGCTATAGAAGCTTGTATAAAGATCCAGAATTATACCGACGAGAAGTGCTTCATGTATGCAGTTCCAGGCAAATGCTTACAAAAGGATGCACAACGCGACAGAAATATAGGCACCTTCAAAATAAGTACGACTTCAGGTGTGTTTTGTACCCTTCTAGACTTGCTCAAATACCTAAGTTTGAGAAGCCAAAAACTATGTCTATCAACATTTCCGGGCTGGAGAGAAGCAAGCAGTGTTTCCAATAAAGGTTGCTTATAGTGAAATGCCTGAACACCGTAACCTCTTAATTCTCGGTGATGGTTGTGGTATACATCACTACGTATGTATCAAGAATTTTGAAAAACTTATTCGACGCCAGAAAACGAGGCATAAAGAAGGGGTATGTACATGCAAACGATGATTTACTCATGTTGATAATCCATATGGACGAAGCGGACTGGAAGAGCTAGAATAAAATACCGTTATCTGTAATCAACTCGATATCGCTATAGTGGTTTTACGAACAAAGGCGGCACAATCGTACAGTTTAAAAACTTCAAAAGGATGCTGAAGCTACCTTACGTTATCAATTCCGATTTTGAAAGGATTCTCACGCCGTGGCATACGTGCATCCCCAATCCCGAAACTTCCCATACAGCCTCTTATCAGTAGCATACACAAATAAGCTTTTGTGCTTATGTCAAGCCGTCATATAGCGGTAAACATCTGGAAACTGGTCTTCCTACTCAGCCCTATGTACATCGTGTTCATAATGCCACACAGAGTCTTATGAAACACCTAACATCCCTTGCGAAATAGACTAGGTATATCTGCAAATCTGCTAGAACATACGGATCAATAACAAAAGAAGTTTCAATCTTGCACACTATGCTACCTATGTGAGAAAACCTTCGCAGAAGGAAACTGGAAGTGCCGACCACAATCACGTCAGCGGTAAATAACGACGAAGTCTTCATAACAAGTGTAATTTGGGCGCTAAAGCACCTAAATATGTTTCTGTCTTCATGCACAGCCTCGGCGGATATGACTTCAATTTCATTTATAAGGAATTGGGATGCGTAAGAGCAGGAGTGCAGGTAATTCTTGGTTCCGAATAAAGTTATATCTCATTCTCCAGGTATGTTGGAGATATAAATCTGCGGTTTGTCGATATATTTCGTTTCCTGAGTACAAGTTTGGATAAGCTAGGCAAATATCTATCATGATATCCTGAGACGCGCAAGTACTTCGGAGAAAGGAAGCTGAAATTAATTAGACGTAAAGGGATATTTCTATACGATTATGTTACATCGTGGGATGTCTTGACGACACATGTCTGCCTTCAAAGGACGTCTTCTACAATAAATTGAACGAAGAAGAATTTTTTAATCATGACTACGACCATGTTAAAGACGTGTGGGAGCAGTTTAATATGAGAAACTCGTGTGAATATAGCGATCTCTACTTAACCACAGATGTTCTTCTCCTAGCTGATGTCTTTGATACATTAAGAGACCAGACCCTGAAAACGCATATGGTTGATCTTGTGCAATATTTTACCCCACCAGAACTTAAATTGGACTCCATGTTTCTGTACACTGGAATTGAACTTCAACTGCTTCTGGGTTATGATGAACTACTCATGTTAGAATCCGGCATAAGGGGAGGTTTATGTAAAGTCCCCCACCGTTATGCCGAAACAAACAACATCCACATTTATAACCTTTATCCGTCGAGCCCAACCGAATTTATCATCTGTGATAACGCCGTCTATACCACGCCGATCCTTATAATGAATTCGAGTAGGTTTCTCCTGAGGATAACAATCTAAGCTGTTTAAAAGAGGTTGACTCTCATGGGTATATTTTAGAAGTTGATATTGAATATGTTACTGAGGCCCTAGAATTACGCAACGATCTACATTTTCTACCTTAGTACATGAAGCCCAAGAGGTCGTCCACAAAGAAACTATTTCCGAAAGAAGTATGTAGTGCATTACATGACCTTGAAGCAAGCTTCGACTAGTTCGGCATCCGACATACCATCGAGGCTATGGGTCGTGACGACGCCTCGACAGGAATTCAAGGTGCGATGCTTCTCAACACGGATGGGATAACCGTGGAGAAGCGTAGTGCTCAGCAAGGTCTTAGTTTGTTGATCGGACTTACTCTGAACCATTAATGAACCGTTTCGTAGTCGAGTGCCGGAATGAAGCGCATCAGTAATTGAGTCTATGCCCTTCTGGATTATAAAAGGTTCACCTTCTCGAAAGACTGTCCTTCCTCAGTTCGCGTAATGACTAAGTAACAACCGATGTCGGTGGTGCTGCTTCTGTTACCAAAACGTTTCAGCGCTTATTTGAAATATTGGAGAAAGAGGGCTCCATAGCGAAAGAAATCCTCCACCTTTGCAACCGTCTCCGACCTCGGGCTCTGAGTTCCCTGACGTTACTCCGGCTTGGGTGAGTGGCCTATCTATACCTATCTCACCCCAGGGTCACACCTCCCATATCATAGACAGAGGGACCCAATCGCCGTCAGAAGTCAGCAGCTCATGCAATGGTCCCCGCGGGACTGCAGTTGAACAGCGGATACGATCACATACCGTATATGATGACCCCGGGTGGTGGGGATGACGCCATTACCCACTCAGCCAGCTTCGCATCCATTGTGCGGGTATCCGTCAGGTTGTGTCAACGGAGGATTAAAATAAAAGGTTAAAATAAATAAAACTCTGTGGGCGTTTCAAACGCAGCGTAGGCTGGCAAAGAAGTAAAATAGAGGTGTGAATGAATTGACGTGTGGCGAGATGTGCGTAAATAGAGTAGAGAAGAAAGAAACGATGGCGAGGGGCGTCATGGAATGAAATGCACAGAACGCACGAGAGACTACCTTGTGTCTTCCGGTCACGAGGACGAACCTCACCTCGACCGGACGGGGATGAAGGGGTGAATATAGCGATGAGTGGCTCGGGCACCCCCAGGTACGCCAAACCCGTACTCACGTAAGGTGAGACCCTGGGGTTCTCATGATGAAGACATACCGGAAGTCTACGACGGCTACGTCTAATAGCGCAATTGCTTTTTAGAAGCTATATCCGGTTGCAATGGTCGGATTTTTATTTACACCGACAAATTACGTGATTCAGCGAAGTTGGATGTGCGCATTTTTATAGAAACGAACCCTATACATTCAGTTTTCATGGTAGCAGATCCATTTATAACCCCTAGGGGCCCACCTTCGGTAGGTACGGGTTTGGCGTACCAGGGTTCTCGAACCACTCGCCAACATATAACCCACTCCACCCACATGTACTGCGCACGTATTTTTATTTCTTCTTCGTTGTTGGTTTTTAATTATCCTCTTCCTCTTCCAGGTTTAGTTTCAGTCATAAATTTTACGCTCTTAGGTTTACTAACTTCTGTCTCGCCAGCAGGCATCTTTTCTGTCTCCGTGGTCTTTTCCCGCAGATATAGCCCGGCTTCCAAAATGTGTGCTCTACGCGTATCTCAGGCGCGAATCTCGGGCGGTCTCCCTGCACTGCCCTGTGTGTAACCTTAGGTGCGGAGCCCGTCCTCGTCACCATGCTCACGCACGTAGCTCTCTGGGGGCTCTGCCTGTGTTAGTTCTCTGACGACTGAGTGTTGCTGAATTAGTATCACGTTTCGGACGTAATACCACTGACGGAAACCCCGTATAATCAACTACAAGCCTACTGATTTCCTGTCTGTGTCCTTCTCGCAGTGCGACCTATAGTGTGGAGCCATGGTCCGTTATTACCGGTGTGTGTGCTGAATAGCTTACACACATGGACCAGCAGTGGAGATAGGGGTAATGCTTTTGAAGTACGTCTTGAGATCTCTCTTGGGACGGTTCCCACGACTGCACAGACAGTGAAAGTATGGTGTATTTTTTCTTAAAATCCGGATGGCAGGATGCCACCGACTGTTGCGGATAGGGGTCCATTCATCATCCCTTTCAAGGTTTTGTTTTGGAAGTGACCTTGGCTAGTGAAGATAAAGATTTTAAGGACCTTCGCTCTGCTTACATCAAACGTGATGTGGATGGGATCTGTGGCCGGGTAAAGAATGCGACGCGACTTAGAGGTGGTACGTTGTTGATCGAGACAAAACATGCGCACCAGTTGCAGCAAATATTGAAAACGAGTTTGTTGAGCTCCTATTCCATCCGGGTGCCAAACAAATACCGAAACTCTTGTAGGGGGTTGTCACCATCTCCAGTCTGGACGATCTGTCCAACAAGGAAATAGTCAGTTGTCTCTCCGCTCAGCGTGTACGTCAGGTGTACCGGGTTTCTTGCAAACAGAAAGGTCAAGAATACCCCTTGCGAACGGTGTTTCTCACCTGCAAAGGCACTGAGTACACTTTTTGTGGTTACCTCTATGCACTGTTTTCGTTGCCAGAGGTTCGGGCATACTACACGCTCGTGGGTCCATCCTGCTATCTGTGATCGGTGTGGCGTACCTGCCCATGACGGCGTGGCCTGTGTTCGAGACCCTAGTTGTGCTAACTGTGGAGGATGTCATCAATCTAGCTCGCGACAGTGTTGGAAATATTGGGCGAAAGTGTATAGAGGAGCTGCAAATTAAGAAACGTCTGACATTTCCTGAAGCACGGCGGCACTTTGCGCAACTTCAACCTGCAACCATCACCGGTTATTCATCTGCTGTCCGTCGCTCTCCTGTTCTCACTTTTCGCTTGCTACTCGCCCCCGTTATCGATGTTTCGACACAAACACAGTTGCCAACGAGTGCCCCTCCAACGGCTCAAGTTTAAGCTGCGCCACAGACTTCGACTTCAGTCGTTTCGCCACCAGTCTCCAAGCCGTCCACCAGTGCTCGCCCATCGACATCGACCGCTGTGGATGTTCGTTCTCGTTGTCAACATAGACCATGTAGTTGGACCTACTCTGTGAAGTCCCAGTTCCGTTCCACGAGCCGCAGCGGCTCCTCAGGTTTTGGGGCATCGGAGGGTTTGCCAGAGGATTGGTTTTTTATTGTCTCGTTCAAAAATCCGTCAATGGAACGAAGAAGCACAAGCGGACCCCTTAATGTTTTTTTCGATTGAAATACTACAGTGAAACTTTAATGGATTCCAGACACGCCTTCTTGACATAGTGTTTGGTTTCCCAACGTTCTCCCTCAATCATCTGTCTTCAGAAAACCCATTTCCAACCTACTCACGCTTTGCATCTTCGGAGTTTTGTCTGCTTTAGGCATAACTGTTGTTAGACTGGTGTCAGCGGTGTGGTTGTTGTTCTGGTGACGCTAATATTGTCACACAACATTGTTGGCTGTGCGTGTCCAATTCTTCGTTTGCAACGTCTATCTGCCACCGCGCAGTATCGTTCAAGCGTACGAACTTCGAACGCTTATGGCACAGATTCTCCCACCGCTTATTTTAATTGGCGATTTGAATACCTAACATTCTCTCTGTGGTTCTAACACTGATGATGCCCGTGGATGCCTTATAGCAGACGTTTGTGATACGTCCGGCTTACGTTTGTTAAATACTGGTATCGCTACCTTCTTAACCTCTGCCCATGGTATCCACTGAACCTTGAATCTTTCTTCTTGCAGATCGGCATTACTTCCGCGTTTTCATTGGTCGGTGCTTTCGGAACTTTTTGGCAGTGGTCTTTACCACATTGGCATTAGCTTATGCGGTCAACATCCTCTAACCTCACAACATCCTACCTGGATTATTTCTAAGGCTAACTGGGGTAGGTTTCGTTCCCTCACTCTTCTCACCGATAATGGTTTTGCCACCATAAATGAAATGGTGTATTTTGCTTGTTCTCTCTTACTCGCAGCTGATTCCAGCATTCTTTGAGGTTCTTCCGCCCCACGTCTCATTCCTGTCTCTTGGTGAACTGTGCAATGCCGTTTGACCCTCAAAGTGAGCAGGCGTGCCCTGTGTGTCTTTCAGTTAGATTCAACTGAGCAGAACGTCCTTGCTTTTAAGCGTGCTGGGGTTAGGGCATGTTTTGTTTTTCGCAATGCCAGACGCGAGTCTTGGAAATCCTATGTCTCGTCCCTTTCCCGTCGTATTTCTGCACAACAGGGTGGACTGCAGTTCTGCGTATGTATGGCAGGTGTCACCGGGCGATTTTTCCCGGTCTTGTCGTTAACGACACCACTTATACCAGCGAACCGGATATAGCGAAGCCCTTGCCAACTCCTTCGCTATTTTTTGCCAAACAGATAGTTATGATAGCTGCTTTTTGCCCATCAAGGCCTCTGCGGAGCAATTGCTCCTTGATTTTCACAGTAACTGTAGTGAGTCGTACGACGACCTTTTACCGTTGCCGTGCTGGCGCATTCTCTGTCTGTTGCCAAGAATTCTTCCCTTGGTCGCGATGAAATCCACCGACAAATGCTCCTCATCTTCCGCCTGAGGCCATTTCCTTCTTACTCAAGATGTAAAACCAGATCTGGCGTCGGTGGGAGTTCCCGTACTCGTGGCGGGCGGGTATTGTCCTTCCCATATCTGGACGCGGTAAAGATCTGCCGCTTCCCTCTAGCTACTGACCTATTTGTCTGACGAGTGTTGTGCGTAAGACCTATGAACGCAAAATTAAAGTTCAGTTGATGTGGTGGCTCGAGACTAATAACCTCCTCTGCAATGTTCAGTGCGGAATTCGCCGCCATCGCTCTGGCGTCGACAACCCGACACACCTGAAGAATTGTATCCAAGATGTATTTCACCTGAAGCAGCATTTCGTGGGTGTCTTCCTTGATCCACAGAAGGCGTATGGCACTGCTTGGCGCTATGGTATTCTCAGTATGTTGCATGGTTTCGGTTTCTGCGGTCATCTAGCTGCCTTTTTCTCTATCGTTTTACACCTTCGCCGTTTTCGTGTGCGCACTGGAAACACGCTGTCCCAGGAGCGAATCCAGGGGAATGTTGTACCCCAAGGGTGGATTATTAGCGTCACTCTATTTGATGTAACCATTAACACCATCCTTAATGTTGTTCGTAGCGACCTTCCTTTGTCTTTGTATGTTGACGACTTTGCTATATATTATCGTTCTTATAGTCTCGATCTCACCCAGTGAAAACTGCAGCTGGCTATAACATCGCTTGCAAGCTGGGCGCTTCGCTACGCCTTTAGCTTTTCACCTACGAAACCACAGTGTGTTCACTTTCATCGCCTTCATGGTGTACATCCTCCTCCTTGCGCTTCATTAGCTCGGCACCCCCAGCCGGTTGTTCCGCAACTCAAGTTCTTAGGTTTTTACCTCGGTAGCAGACATATCTGGGAGTGCCATACTCACCGGCTCTGTGCTTCGTGCGACCGCTCTTTTCGGTTACTAAGGGTTTTATCTGGAGCATCTTGGGGCGGCGATCGCACCGTGATATTGCGATTGTACCGCTCCTTGTTTCGGTCAAAACTGTACTATGGCAGTTTTATCTACGACGCTGCGTTCACTTCTAAGCTTCCCACTCTTAGACATTGTTCATCATGCTGGTATCCATCTTGCTACTGGGGCTTTCTCACTAGACGTGTCGAATATCTATGAGCTGACCCTGGTGAACCCCATTGTCTATTCGACCCTCGTTTTTACTCTGTTCTTATATTGCAAGGTTGGCGTCTCATTTAGGTGATCTTTGCTTTAACTCTGATTTGCACCCGGAACTCGCTCTCCGTTATCTGCGAAATAGTACTTCTTCCCGCCCCAGCGGTTTCCTGTTTCGCGACCTTCTTATTGTACGTAACCTCGGACTGCCTCCTGTGGAGCGGTTCCCTTTAGGATGTTGCCCTCCGTGGCAACTCCAGCGTGCCCGGTTTGACCTAGCGCTTTCGGACAATGCGCGCTCCTCTATCCCACCATCGGTGTTTCGTCAACTTTTCGCCGCGCTTCTGGGAACTTACCGGAACTACACCCCGGCGTTTACTGATGGTTCCCAGGTGGGTAGTGCTCCAGGTTAAGGTTTCGTCTTTAACGGTGCGACTCACCAGTATTGGTCTTGGACGTCAGTTCCGTTTCTAACGCCGAGCTCTCTGACCTCTTTTATTTCCTACCTTTTATCTCCACTTTAGCTCCAGGGTGTTTTCTTATATGTTCCGACCCTTTGAGCGCCCTTTAAGCCTTGCAACAGTTTCTCGGTTCCTCTGCCCTCGTCGTGAAAATTCAGACTCTCGTCTCCCAGTCGCTTTGTCGCGGATATTATTTAGTTTTTATATGGACCCCAGCCACGTGGGCATTGCCGGCAATGAGAAGGCAGTTGCGCCTGCTAAGTCCGCCTGCCGTTTGTCCGGGCTTTCCACAGCGACTGTGCCTTATACAGATGTCCAGCGGTACTTACGATGCAATATGTTTTTTGCCTGGCAAGAGTCATGGGAGGCGTTGGCGTGCACATTACTGCGGATTATTAGGGACACAGTCCAACCATGGCTCACTTCTTGCCGGAAATCACGGCGATCGGAAGCTTTTCTCACTTGTCTACGCTTGGGCCATACCCGCGCCACTCATGGACATCTTTATCGCGGTGACCCATTCCCAGTTTGTTCGACATGTGACGTGCGGCTCTCCGTCTCTCATATCTTTCTTACTTGTCCGCGATACGCTCGTGAGCGCCTGTCCTTTGTCCTATGTTCTACCCTGCGTTCTGTTTCTGGTGACGACACCGTGGCTGTCTATCAGGCACCGCGGTTTGTTTTAGCTATTGGGTTGCATACGCAGGTGCAGGTTGTTTGATTTGCTTTTATCTTAGTTTCATTATCTTCTGTTTTTAAACTTCAGTGCTTGTGCCTGTTTACTATTATAGCTTCCTTTTTACCTTTTTATCATATGACTTGGTTTTTATGGTTTCAATGTTTGACCTCGGGCCCATAGACCTAGTTGTCGACGGGCCCTTAAACCACACTCACTCACTAACTCACTTACTTCCATTTATACTGCTGAGCTGTATGCCATATGCGAGCCATTTTCTATGTGCGTTGTCGAAAATTGGGAGCCTGTCTCATATTGAGCGGTTCCCTTAGTATACTTCAAAGCCTTGGTGAGATGTAAAACTACCGCCACATTGCTCAACAAAGCGAGGATGCTTCGAGTTTGTTTTTTGTTGTTTTTTTGTACCGCTCCGTTTAGTTTTGTACATCTACACGTTTACTGACCTTTGTTTTGGTTTCTATACCGCTGTTTATCTCTTGCCTTTGAGCTGCTGTTATTTTGCTTCTTATCTCTGACGTTTGCGATGATTTTTCTTTCTGATTTTCATCTCCGGCCTCTGCAATGGTTTTTATATTGCTGCTTAGCTCTGGCATTTGCTATGACTTTCTTTATTGTTTTTATCTCTGGCATTTGATAAACCTCCTCTTATGCCCGATTCTACCGTGAGTAGTTGATCATAATCAAGAATCAGTTGAAATCCAAATGCAGTGTACAGAGGCATGGCAACCCATGTAAGTCCTGGTGAGGTGAAGTAGGTGCATCATCAACTTATGCGTTTTCAGAATATGGTCTCTGAATGTCTCTCAGACATCAGCTAGGAGAGGAATAACTGAGGTTAAGAAGATTTCGCTACATTTAACCGACTTTCCCATATTAAACTGCCCCCACACACTTTAGAATTATCGCAATGATCATCACTGACTTATTCTTCGTTCAGTCTATTGTAGAAGACTTCTTTAGGAGGTAGACGCGTGTGGTTCAAGACATCCTATGATATAACATAGTCGTAGGGAAATACTCCCTTACGTATCATCAATTTCAGCTTCTCTTCTCCGAAGTACTTGCACGTTTCAGGACATGGTTAGAGATTTTTTGATAGCTTATCTAAGCTTGTACTCAGGAACAGAAAGATATCCACAAATCGGAGTTTTACATCTCCAACATACTTGGAGAATGAGATACAGCTTCCTTCAGAATTAGGCATCACCTCTATTCGTTTTCTGATACCTCCCAAATCCATATCAGTGAAATGGGAGTTATATCCGCTGAGGTTATGCATGAAGGCTGGAATATATTTAGGTCAAATATATAATTTTGTAGGCCAAATTACGCTTATTATGAAGACTTCCTCGGTAATCCCTCCTGGCGTTAGCATGGTCGCGGACTTTCCAGTTTTCTTCTGTAAAGGCGTTTCCACATAAGTAGTATAACATAGAAGACTCAAAATCCTTAAGTTCTTGATGCATAATTTTCTTAGGCTTGGCAGATTTCTACATATCACTAATCTTCTTCGCAAAGGATGTTAGGTATTCCTTAAACCTCTGCGCAGTATCATATCCGCGATACTGAGTAGAAAGACCAGTTTCCAAATGTTCAACGCAGGGCGACGGCTTGACGTAAACACAAAAGCTCATTGGTGTACAAAAATGTGTAAAGCATTGTTTACAAACATATATATACATATATACCTGTTCTTTATGCCTAGTTTTTGGCGTCGAATAAATCTTTCAGAATTCTTGTTATAAAGTAATGATGTACAATATTACCATCACTCAGTATTAACAGGTTACGGTGTTTAGGCAGTTCAGTAACAGCAAACTTTATTGGAAATACTTCTTGCTTTTCGTCCAGTCCGAAAACCTTGATAGATATTCCGTTGAGCTTCTCAAACTTAGGTATTTGGACAACTGGAGTACATGAATAATTCAGTATAAAAGGATATTATTTCTAGTGCTACTGGATACACCGGTAGTAAACACAAAAGGAAATTCCTGCGAAGTTATGACATGATATGGTCTGTAAACGAGTCTTCAAGAGCAAGCATTGTGATTCATCCTTCAATGATGGTTATAAGGGACAGCGACATGAGGATGTGTGTGAATTAAGCAATCCTAAAAAGACAATCAAGTTAAAGCGTACTACACACAGCTTTTATCAACAGTGGAGGAGCGTGACATGAAAGGGTACGTGACAGCGTTCGAAGAACGATTAAAATCGTATTTTATATGACGCGATTCATCAAAGGACGTGGATAGGTACCTGCACGAGGCAAAACAGCGCATAAACCAAACCGTTGTTGGCATTCATGAGTGTGTAAAACTTAATCTGCTGGTTGAATGCCGGTTTGTGAACACTATTGGAGAAACCTGTGAGAAAACATTTAAAACACGGAATCAAACAATGTTTCTGCAAACCGATTTGGATGGCGTGCTGGAAGCAAAATTCAGGCAAATTTACACAGAAATGCAAGAGTCGCAAATTAAGGGTAGCAGCTGGGCCTTGATGGCTGTGGAAGGAGTTTGGCTCTGTATTAAGAAGTACAATCTCCTACGAGGACGTAGCTACATACCGCTGCCGCCATCTGTTGAAGCTAAAGATGCTTGTTTAAACATTGAATGGGGATCCATGCATATAAGAATTGTACAGTAATAATATAATTCATAACATGTTAAAATATACAACATCTAACACTTGTACAGAGGTGATTGTAAGAAACGGGCGAGCTAGCAAAATTCTAGGAAAGCATAAAGTGCGTACCTTTCACCAAGCCAACAGGAAGGGAAAGCGTAACGGTACGGAGACAGATAGAGAAAAAAAAGAGACGGAGATATGGAACTGGCTTCACAACGCTCCAAGGTGACGCGTATGCGCACGGATCTGAAACCACACATTCTCATACATGTTAAGGTAACACGGTCTGAGGACCAATAGGAAACGTCGTTACATTTTTAAACGCAGATGTGAGCGTTACTACGCTCCCGTAAATAAGGGCAGACTAGGCCTCAGAGCCCACTCTCTCTCTCTCTTTCTCGCCAACTGATCATCCAGAATTGTCGTCGGCACAAGGTGCTACAGATGCACGTGTGTGCAAAGGGGTGTGAATGCGTGTGCAGATAGTAGGGCTCCTGAACTATTTAAAGTGTTGGGGATTATAATAATGTGAAAAGCTAGCCGCCCATAATTATTTCAATTGTGAATAAACGTCATTGATTAAGGGAAACTTGCAGTGTATTTTTTTTAACTTGCCTCACCCACAATAACCTGAGAATTAATAATTAGATATAGTTAGGAATGAAATACGCAACAACCGACGAGCACCAGTAGCCGAGGAAGGACACTGCAGAAGACCAGAACAACCCAGGATAGACGAATTCCTGCTACAAATGGCGCCAACGTGGTTTCACTAAAGGAGGCATCACCACACAGTCAAGGAGTCCACGCATATCAGCTTCGAGGGAGTCACCACCCACGCAACTAGACCTGCCAGAACTTAAAGTCTACAACGAGTAAAGTACCAAAATATAATTTATAAGCTATATTAGTCTCAATTGTTAAATTTTAAAATTGTATGTTGCTCAGAATCAACAAAATTATAATCATGGCTTAAAAATCCAATCCTGACACCCATGTAGAGGGAGAAGCCAGTGCTCCACTTCTGGGCCAGCATAATAATAACATACTAGTGCAACGCAAAACGTACCAGATGAGGCCACAATTAATGTAGTAGTAGAATCCGGACACAGCTCTGCCAATTTAATGCAGATGCTGCAGTCTATGCTCACAGCAACACTGAGAGATGCGAATAGACAATTACAAGAAATAATCACAACAAATAGCCAACAATTACAAGAAAAAATCATAACAAATAGCCAACAAGTACAGCAACAATTACATGAAAAAATCACAGCATATAACCAACAAATACAGGAAATGTTCGTAGCTAGCAATCAACAACTACGTAATGTGAAATGTTAGAACAAATCAGTTTAGGGCAGGAAAACATTAAATCAGAGGTTTTAACCCGTCATTTGTCGCTACCATTGTTCTGACACGGTTTGTCGCACCGTGAGCATTTCGCGGCTTATGTGCGGTTTGTTTTGGTCGCCGGTTTCCTCATCAGTTTCGTCACCAGAATGTAGAGTTGAAAGAAGCCACACGTTTTTGTTTCTTTTAGGCACATATGCCACTAGAACCCCCGTTTTGAGGAAACCAAACATACAACTATAATATTCTCTATCTTCGAATCTCAACAGCAGTGTTTGAACCCGTGTCGAAAGAAAGGTAAAAAATATGGTAATTACATACACATTTATTATAACAAAAAAATAAATATACCTTGAGAATCCCTTCCATCGTGTTGTAAGGCTAGCAGAAGGAGTTTGTTTTTTTGTTCGACTCATTGTAAAAACCTAACTAAATATCAATGAAAACAATTCCAACGAAGGAATATTTTTCACGAACACAAAATTGGGCTTCTACATTTCAGCTTCAAGCCAGGATGATTGCGGAATGCACAACAATTTAATAGCACGGTTTGTCGCTTGATGAGCAAACCGCTCACAGCTGTGCCGCAACTGGACCAAGATTGCATAAACCACTGTCAATGTGATTGTTGTTAAATCTAACTGAAACTTTTTCAGGATAGTTTAAAAGTCAGCTAGATTGAGTGAGAACATTTTATCAGCAGTCGTTACCATAAAAATATCAAAATCAAAAGTGTGATCAAAATGCTCATTTAGCGACAAATGACGGGTTAACATTAAAACAAGAGTTGTTAGTAAATAAAGGTGAAATAGCCACTTTGTCCAAATTTGTCATTGCACAGGTAGACACATTAACAGCCAAGAACGAGATAATGCAAAACCAGTTAGGGCAGGTAAAAGAAACCTTAGCACATAGCCAACAAGCATTAGCAGGCAGGGTAGATTCGGAATTCACAGCAGTTAAGAAAGTGGTAACTGTGTCTCAGGCAGCCAATTCATATGAAATTAACGAACTTAGAAATGTGGTCTAAACAATGAATGTAGTGCATGACGAAGACATTAATGAGTTAAGGAATTCTGTAGAAAGATTAGGACTGAAACTTACTGAAAGTCCAAGTTCACCTAGTGAATGTCAAAGATCGGCGGACCCCGGCAGCACTCCGTTGTTAACGGGCGAGTCCACCAACAATGAACACAATTCATGTAATTATGATGTGCATGCTAGAAGTGTAACACCACCGGTCACCTGCTTTCATAATAACAGTAATCTAAATTCACACATGCTAAATGAGTTGTCACCTCCAATATTTGATGAGGTAAAAGGGGATCACACAAAAGAATTTATTAGCGATGATGATGATATGCGGTTCAAAGGGCGCTAAACTTCTATGGTCATCAGCGCCCTCACAAAGTATATAATTGAAGGTTCAAAAATAAAATACGAGTAAAAAACCGCATAGTCAAAAATACTCTAAAATCAGTCATTAATAGTTAAAACGACTACAAAAGCCACGTGAAACAATTCAATAAAATAGTAAAACGTGTCAAGAACTGTAGAACGCATAGGACATGAGCGTCATATGTCCACAGCGGAGTAAGGCCCCCATTAAAACGGCAATATAAAATCATAATCTTAAAAGACGCTCAACGCATCAAATGCGCCGATTAAATCCACTGTCATTGATAAAACGTAAAAGACATTCTACAGCATGCGCGTCGTCGGCCAAAACGTTGGCTATGCCAATAGGCAGGCCCACATGACTGCGCAATGGAGCTAAAACTTGACACACTGTTAAAATGTGACGCACCGTTAAGGGCGCAGCACACTGCTCGCATACTGGTGCGGAGTCACCACTGAGCAGGTATCTGTAGCTAAAAAGGCAATGTCAGCTTCGTAGACGAGCTAAGAGCACCTATTCCCAACGAGAAGAACGAGAAGAGGTACCCCAGAATAACGGAAGAGGTTTAACCGAAACTTGTTCCCCCTAAGAGCCTCCCACTCATTGCGCCAGCGCGAGAGGATACGGAAACGTAAAATAACATAAAAATCTGAGGAAGGAACAACACAGGTAAAACATCTGGGTGATAAAATGGCCGATTTGGCAGCGGCGTCGGCAGACTCCTTGCCTGAGATGCCCACATCACCTGGAATCCACACGAAGGAGACGCTGATGCTAGAAGCACCAAGCGAGTGGAGCAGGTCATGAATGCGCTGTACGAGCGGGTGGTAACTGTACAGAGCGTAAATACTCTGAAGGGCACTCAGAGAGTCCCTACAAACAGCACAGCGCCGCAAGACGTGCCGCTAAATGTATAAAACACATTGATATATACTAAAATGTTCGGCGGTATAAATCAAACATTGTCCAGGTAAACAAAAAGCAAAACTCTGTGCACCAAAAACAAAGGCACATCCCACTCCAACATCAGTCTTAGACCCATCGGTATATATAAAATGACAGTCTCCGAACTGCGCCTGTAGTTCTAAAAAACCGGATCTAAGGACGGAAGCAGGGGTCGCATTTTTCGGCATCGACGTTAACCCAAGGTGACAGTAGGCCTCAGCGCGCGACCATGGAGGGCCGGCGATGGCGTAAATTCCAAATGCCGAAGAACTTGACGAAATTGAACCCCTGGAGGGAGCAATGCAGAGGAGCTAACTAAATATTGTCGATCAAGCGAATCCTCGTAAAATAATTCGAAGAACGGGTGGTTGGGCAAGCTTGAGAGTCGACAGGCATAGCTGCACAAAAGCATCTCACGCCGAAAGCACAGCGCAGACTCTGCAGCTTCAGCATATAAGCTAGGTACAGGGCTGGTTGGAAAGGTTCCTGTAGCGACCCTTAGGCCACGATGGTGAATGGCATTCAATCGACGTAATACAGTTGCACGCGCCGACGAATAGACAATGCACCCGTAATCAAGCTTAGATCGGACCAAAGAGCGATAAAGATGTAGAAGGACGGTCCGATCAGCTTCCCAGGATGTGCCACTTAAAACACGTAAAAGATTACGAGAACGACCACACTTTGCTTTTAAAAAGGAAATGTGAGAAGTTCAGCTCAGCTTTCGATCAAATATCAACCCCAAAACTTCGCCTCGTCTGCAAATAGAAGGACCTCCAACCCAAGATGGAGAGAGGGCGCAGGAAAAGCCTTCCGGAGCCAGAAATTGATGCAAACGGATTTCTCGGCGGAGAAATTAAAGCCGTTGGCGTTACTCCAGGCATAGAGACGGTCCATACAGCTCTGGAGACGGCGTTCGAGTAGACAGGTCCGCCGTGAACTGCAATAAATGGCAAACTCGTCAACAAAAAGGGACGACGAAATGCCAGATGGAATACATCAACAATGGGGTTGATAGCAATTGCAAATAGTGTGGCAGTAAATACAGAGCCCTGCGGTACTCCGTTTTCTTGAATAAAACGACTAGATAAAACCGAGCCCACACGTACACGAAAGACGCGGTCCGTCATAAACTCCCGAAGAAATATGGGAAGACGACCGCGGATACTCCATGCGTGAAGTGTACGTAAAATCCGGCCCCTCCAACCAGTGTCATAAGCTTTCTCCAGGTCAAAAAACACAGCCACAGTTTGACACTTTCTCAGAAATCCTATTCATAATATGCGTCGACAGGGATACTAGATGGTCGAGAGTAGAGCGATAGCGACGAAATCCGCACTGAGCGTTCGCTAGAAGCTTCTGCGGCTCAAGCCACCATGTCAACGGCCCGTTGATCATGCGCTCCATCACCTTGCAAACGCAACTGGTGAGGGAGATAGGACGGTAGCTGGAAGGTAGTTAGAGATCCTTCCCAGGCTTAGGTATAGAGACAATGGTGGCTTCGTGCCAAACGGAAGGAAAAAGACCGTCTTGCCAAATACGGTTATAGACCTGTAAGAGAAAGAGTTCGCTGTCGGCTGAAAGGTTCTTTAAAATCAGGACATGAATGCCATCCGGCCCAGGAGCGGAGTGCCTAGAGCAAAGAAGAGCGTGCTCCAACTCCCTCATTGCGAAACGTTCATCATAACACGCGGTATTAGCAGACCTAAAATTATAGCTGGCGGAATCCACCCGGTCTTTGAAAGAGGGAAACCCGGCGGAAGAATGGTTTGAACTGGAAACCTCCTCATAGGCAGCACCCAGAGAGTTAGCGATGGCAGTGGTATCTAATATGGTGGCATTAGAAACCTAAAGGCCAAAAACAATACAATGCGACACTTTACCGAAGAAGCGACGAAGTTTATCCCAAACAACAGATGAAGGCGTAAAGCGATTAACATATTCGACAAAACCAGTCCAGAACGCCTTCTTGCTATTCTGAATAATGCGACGAGCCCTGGCGCGTGATTGTTTAAACGTCACCAAATAATCGAATGTACGGTGACGCTGAAATACCCTAACTGCAGTTCTGTGGGCACAAACGGCTTTCCGACAATCCTCGTTCCACCATGAAACAGGCATTCGCCGAGGGTGGGAGGATGAAAGGGGAATTGCGCGTTCGGCGGCTGAGGAAATTGTAGACGTAAGGTGCTGCACTAGTTGGTTAATGTCGGTGAAGGCCTGGTCGTCGAAATGCACGATGCTGGAATACAAGCTCCAGTCGGCTTTTGTGAATATCCAGGTAGGTACTCTGGAATGCTGTACGAGGTGTGACAGAAGAGAAACGAAGCTGGAGTAATGATCGCTGGAGTAGATGTCAGCGACAACGTTCCACTGCAGACGACTAGCAAGCTGGCGTGAGCAAACGGCAAGGTCCAGGTGAGAAAATGTACCAGAAGAATCAGAAATAAAAGTAGGTGCACCTGTATTGAGGATGGAAAGATTGAACTGATAAAAAATGTCGGAAAGAAGAGTTTCCCTCGCACAAGCCCTTGGGAACCCCACAGTCGGTGATGGGCATTAAAATCTCCCAACAGAAGAAATGGTGTTGGGAGAGCGGACAGGAGAGCTCGAATGTCCGCGGGAGCGAGGGGAGACGATGGAGGTGAATAGACAGAGCAAACAGAAAAGAAAAAGCCGGGTAAGTGAAGGCGAAAGGCAACAGCTTGCAAGTCGGACGTAGGAGCGAGAGCTTGAAAATGAACGTCGCTACGCACTAAGAGCATGACACCTCCATGAGCAGGAGTACCCTCCTCCAGTTCAAGATCGTAGCGTACCGGAGTATACCCTCGGAGATTAAAGGATCGTGAGGGCGAAGCTTACTCGCCTACAAACACACAAACATAGGTGAATGGGAAAGCAATAAAAGTTGCAGTTCCGCCCTATGCGATTGTACACCACGTAAATTCCAGGTCAGGATAGCCATACAGAAAAGGGATAAACTTCTTAGACGGGCGGCTCAAAATTAGCTTGTGCTTAACCATTGGGCTCGGACTTTTGTTATGGAGGTGGTCATACTCCATAGCCGCCTCGAAGGAAGGGCCCACACGCTCAGAGCCAGGAACCGATTCAAGCACCGTTAATCAGTTCTGGGTGGCAATGGGTGAAAGTGGCCGCTGAGCGCGGCTTGTCCAAGGTGCATTCTGGGACTGCGACCTTCGAGGAGGAGAAGGTGAACTGTTTTCCGCGTGCACGCGGAGGGTCTTTCAAACATTTCTCTACGAAATTTCTGCTTCAATTTTTTCTCATTGCCTAGTGACTTGTTAACCTTTGGACGAGGTTTAGCGAGCTTGATAACTGTAGCTGAAATAGACGGCCGGATGGTAGTGGCGGTCAATGTAGTCATAGTCCAGGTTTGAGTCTTTGCACCCTTCCGGTGTACTGGTGAGGCAACAACAGAACTAAATATACCAGATCGCAGGAGCGAAGGTTCGCACGCATGGTAACGCCTCCGGGCTTCAGCGAAGGAGAGTTTCTCCTTTACCCGGATCTCCTGGATCGCCTACTCGTCCAAGTGCCGCATATAGTCAGCAAATGAAGCAGAATGAGGCCCTTTGCAATTAGCGCAAGCGGGTCCGCTTTAACAGCTACCTTCGTGTGACGACTGGCTACATGACGCACAGATGGATACGGCACTCTTACAAGAGACATGCGTATGCCCAAAACGTTAGCATTTAAAACAGTGCAGAGGTCTAGGAAGATAGGGCCTCACCACAATCCGTTCGTACTCTGCTGAAATACTCGTGAGCAGATCGACGCCATCGAAAGTGATAAACAGGGTACGAGTAGGTACAAACACTCCGTCGCGTTTAGCCTGCACTCGATGAACTGCCGTTACCTTTTGGTCGGAAATATATTCCACTAGCTCTTCGTCCGACATACCATCGAGGCTATGGGTGGTGATGACGCCTCGACAGGAATTCAAGTGTCGGTGCTTCTCAACACGGATGGGATAAGCGTGGAGAAGCGCGGCGCTCAACGGACTTACTTTGTGCCTCGGACTTGCTTTGCACTAACTACGAACCATTACGAAGCCGAGGCAAGAAAGAACCGGAACAGCAATTGAGTCAATGCCCTTTTGAATAATGAAAGGGTTCACCTTCTCGAAAGCTTGGCCTTACTCTGTTCGCGTAATGACTAAGTAACAACCAGATATTGATTGCGCTACTTCTGTTACTAGCACTTTTCGGCGCTTATTCGAAATAATGGAGAAAGGCGGCTCCATAGCCAAATCAATCCTCCACCATTGCAACCGTCTCCGACCTCGGGCTCTGACTTCCTGTGAATTACCCCGGCTTGGGTGACTGGCCTATCTATACCTATCTCACCCCAATGTCACACCTCCCACAACATAGACAGAGGGACCCAATCGCCGTCAGAAGTCAGCAGCTCATGCATTGGCCCTCCCGCGGGACTGCAGTTGAACAGCGGATACGAACACAAACCCTAAATGACGACCCCGGGTAGTGGGGATGACGTCATTACCCACTCACCCAGCTGCGCACCCAGTGCGAGGGTATCCATCAGGCTGTGTCCACGGAGGAACAAAATAAAAGGATAAAAGAAACTAAAAGTGTGTGGGCGTTTCGCACGCAAGGTAGGCCGGCGAAGAAGTAAAAGAGATGTGTAAATCAATGGACGTGGGGCGAAATTCGCATAAATAGAAGAGAAGAAAGAAACGATGGCGAGGGGCGACATGGAATGAAATGCACAGAACGCACGAGAGCCTACCTTGAGTCCCCCGGTCACGAGAACGAACCCTTCTCGACCGGACGGGGATGAAGCGATGAAGATGGCGATGAGTGGCTCGGGAACCCCCGGGTACGCCAACACCCGTACTCACATAAGGTGAGCCCCTGGGGGTTTATTAGCGAATTGGAAAAATATCTTACACTTAAAGCCACTCCAGACGAGGTAAAATTAATTGTTGTGTGAAAGTGCTTAAAATGTCGTTGCCTGAATTGGCTGCGTCTCACGTTGGGGGATTCTTTGTCATACAGCGAGTTTAAACAGGCTTTTCTATTACGTTACTGGGGACCAACAGAAGTTAACAAAGTAAGACTAAATCTCAACAATGGCAGCTATAACCAGAATATTTACGTCCGCTAGATTGATTACGTCCTCAAATTGGCACAAAAGAGCAAACAAATGGATCCGCCACTGGCAGACGCAGAAGTGATTGCTCTACTCTAAACCACCTTGACGCTCAAATAAGAAATGGTTTAATTGTTGCACAACCGCAAACGATTTCCAAAATCCTGGAGCTCGTCACAGCTTTCGACCAGAAGCCCAGCGCAAGCACTACGTGTCACACACAGCGGAGCATCTATACACAAGATGGCCGCCAGTCACCACCATTTTCAGGGACCGGGGCAAGAGCCCCTCGGCATAACAATGATTGGCACCCGACGTCACCAAGGACAAGAAATAGATTCCAGCCACCACGATATGAGAGAAGACAGCAACCATATCAATCCCATAGACAACAGGGTCCACAAGGAAGAGCAGCAAACATTAGCCATATTCGCTATACAGGACGGAGCCATTATCACCCAGATAACCGCAACAATGGAGGCAGAAACTCGCCTGATAGAAAAGTGCAGCAAGGAAACCGTGACAGACGCCGGAGATATTCCAATGGATCAGGGAGACACAGTCCGGTACCCTCACAGATCATTGAAAACACGAGCTTTGGTAGAAGATGGGGATCAAATCCGGAATTAAACAGTGACCATCCAAACACAAGCAACAATCAGAATCCGGAAAATTAAACCCAGATGTTTGCAGGGGCCAGGTAAACACCTTACACACTGCTGACAAAACAAAATCGGCAAACTCAGGGCTCATTGCTTCCATACAAAAGTGCAACAATGGAGTAGGACACAGAAATACTAACAAGAGATTAGAAAATAAGGACAACAATGATACCCGAGAATCCCAGTGGACATAATGGATATCATTACAACAGTACTCTTAGACACTGGAGCAAATATTTCTGTGTGTTCGGAAGATTATTTTCAACAATTGTTAAACAGAAATGTTAAAATAATGTCGCTGCCCATAAAAAATGTTTATTGTACTGTGGCAATATCGAAAAGGGCAGAACGGGTAAAGCACCAAGCCATGCCTTCCATTAAATTAGGAAACAAAACATTTAATGTAATTTACTTAATCGTACCACGGCTGCAACAAAGAGTAATTATTGTTGCAGATTCTTTTCATGCTTGGGGAGCCATTATAAATTTTGAGGAGAAATGTATATCGTTGGAGCAGGGAACTATTCAAGTACCGTTCGACGCAAAAAATTTAAATAAAAACAGCGGTCCCACCGAGGAGGAAAGCCGGCTTCGCGAGGAGAAATTCTTTGTGGAAACAATCACGGTACAAAATGAATTTATGATCGACATTATCAAGGTGAATAAGGACTCACAGAGTATTACTACAGAAGGCGAGGATTGCGAAGAAACACTTTATGTCCACACGCAAGCAATTAACGAAAGGACGGAACACTTTGACCTGTATACGCTGCATGCCGATCGGCTACCAAGAGAGAAAAAACCGGTCCAGAACCCGCATCAACAGGTGCTGACAGCCGACCAAGTCCTAGCGGCTCGGATAAGACAAACGGTAGCAGCGGCACAAAACTTGTCGGATCACCAAAGAAAACAATTGTCACTTGTACTTTGAAAGAACAAGGAAGTCTTTTCATCGCAACCAGGACGTCGTTCAGCTTACACACATTCGTTTGAAATCAAACCAATTACCCCAAAAGTGCCGCAACCTACCATTTGCGATAAGGGAACAGGCTGATGACGTTATCGCAGAAATGATCAATAATAACATCATAGAACTCTCCAACTCAAAGTATGTCAATCCATGTTGTTGGGTGAGAAAGCCAAATGGCAAACTACGCATGACCTTAGACGCTAGGAAGCTAAATCAAGGCACACTGCTCGACCATTTCAGAACTGAAGGTTTCCATCAACTACTGGCGCGTGTAAAAAGCGTAAAAATATTTTTCAAGTATAGATCTAGTATAGGCCTTCTGGCAGATTCCGCTACACGAAAACTTAAGGCAATTTTGAGGTTTCCTTCACAAAGGAAAACTTAGTTTTCTTTCAAAGAAGTCCCTTTTGGTTTGTCTACAAGCAGGGCAGCACTTCTACAAGCAGTCCATTCCATGTTTGGCTGAACCACAGCCAACTTTGTTGTACTCCGATATTGACCAACACATACGCCATATTGATTATGTCCTATCCATGCTAAAGATCCATAGGATCCCCCCGAGGGCTCACCTTATGTGAGTACGGGTTAGGCGTACCCGGGGTGCGCGAGCCATTCATCGCCATATTCATCCCTTCATCCCGTCTGGTCGAGGTGGGTTCGTTCTCGTGACCGAGGGACACAATGTAGGCTCTCGTGCTTTCTGTGCATTCCATTACATGACGCACCTCGCCATCGCTTCTTACTTCTCTTCTATTTAAGCACATTTCGTCCCACGTCCATTCATTTACACATCTCATTTATTCTTCGCTGGCCTACCATGCGTGCGAAACGCCCACACACATTTAGCTTCTTTTATCCTTTTATTTAATCCTACGTGGACACGGCCTGGTGGATACCCGCGCAGGTGGTAATGGCGTCATCCCCACCACCCGGGGTCGTGATGTATGGTATGTGTTCGTAACCGCTGTTCAAATGCAGTCCCGCGGGGGGCCATTGCATGAGCTGCCGACTTTTGACGGCGATTGAGTCCCTCTGTCTATGTTCTGGGAGGTGTGACCCTGGGGTGGGATAAATATAGATAGGCCACTCACCCAAGCTGGGGTAACCCCCGGGAAGTCAGAGCCCGAGGTCGGAAACGGTTGCAATGGTGGAGGATTTCTTTCGCTATGGAACACCCTTTCTCCATTATTTCGAATAAGCGCCGAAAAGTGTTAGTAACAGAAGTAGCGCCATTGACATCTGGTTGTTACTTGGTCATTACGCGAACAGAGGAAGGCCAATCGTTTGAGAAGTGAATCATTTTATAGCACAGAAGGGCATTGACTCTATTGCTGGTTCGGTTCATTCCTGTACTCGACTTCGAAACGGGTCATCATTAGTACAGAGCAAGTCCGATCAACAATCTACGACCTTGTTGCGCGCTACGCTTCTCCACGGTTATCCCATCCGCGTTGAGAAGCACCACACATTGAATTCCTGTCGAGGCGTCGTCGCCACGCATAGCCGCGATGGTATATCGGACGATAATCTAGTCGAAAATCTTTCGGATCAAAAGGTGACAGCAGTGCATCGAGTGCAGGCCAAACGCGACGGCGTATTGGTACCCACTCGTACCCTGTTTATAACATTTGATGGCCTAAATCTGCCCATGAGCATTTCAGCAGGGTACGAACGCATTGCGGTGAGGCCTTATATCCATAGACATCTGCGTTGTTTTAAATGCCAACGTTTTGGGCATACGCAAGTCTCATGTAAGAGTGCCGTTACCTTCTGTGCATCATGTAGCCAGCCCTCACACAAAGGTACCTATTCCACAGCCCCCGTCTGCGTTAATTGCAAAGGGTCTCATTCTGTGTCATTTGCCGACTGTCCGCGGTACTTGGACGAGAAGGCGATCCAGGAAATCCGGGTAAAGCAGAAACTCTCTTTCGCTGAAGCCCGGAGGTGTTTCCATGCGCGCCAACCCTCGCACCTGCGAATTGGTACATTCAGTTCTGCTGTTGCCTCGCCAGTACCACGAAAATATGCCGAAACTCAGCCCTGGACCATGGCTGCATTAACCGCCACCACCATCAGGCCGTACATATCTGCTATAGTTACCAATCCATTTAAAGCTAGTCCTAAGGTCATGAAGTCCCAAGGCACTGATAAGAAGTCCAAGCAAAACTCCGTAAGAAAGATTTTCTCAAAGACCCTCCGCGTGCTCGCGGGAAGAAATGTTCACCTTCTCCTCCTCGAAGATCGCAGTCCCAGGATGATCCTGCGACAAGCCGCGTTCAGCGGCCCACTTCACCCGTTGCCAACAAGAACCGATTCACGGCGCTTGAATCGGTTTCTGGCACTGAGCCCTTGGGCCGTCCCTTCGAGGAGCCAATGGAGTCTGACCAACTCCATACAAAAAGCCCAAGCCCCAATGTTAAGCACAAACTTATTTTGAGCCGCCCATCTAAGTAAGAAGTTTATCCCTTTTACTCATAGCTATCGTGACCTGGAACTTACGTGGTGTACGATAGCATAGGGCGGAACTGCAACTTTTATTGTGTTCCTATTCACCTATGGTTGTGTGTTTGCAGGAGACTAAGCTTCGCCGTCACGATCCTTTTGATCTCCGAGGGTGTACTCCGGTACGCTACGATCTTGAACCGGAGAAGGTTACTCCTGCTTATGGAGGTGTCCTGTTATTAGTGCGTAACGGCGTCCATTTTCAAACTCTCACCTTACGCCCGACTTGCAAGCTGTTGCCGTTAGGTTTCAATTACCCGGCCTTTTCTTTTCTGTTTGCTCTGTGTATTTGCCTCCATCGTCTCCCCTCGCACACGCGGACATTCGAGATCTCTATCGGCTCTACCAACACCATTCCTTCTGTTGGGAGATTTTAATGCCCATCACCCCCGTGGGTTTCGCAAAGGGCTTGTGCGAGGGGAACTCTTCTTTCCGAAGTTTTTGATCAGTTCAACATTTCCATCCTCAATAAAAGTGTACCCTAGTGGATCCGGCTGCAATTGCTAACACTCTGACTGCTCGTTTGAGGCGGTTTCCAGTTTTTCCCATTATTCCGCAGGCTTTCGCACTCTCAAAGACCGGCTGGATTCCGAGTCCTATAATATTCGGTCTACTATGAAGGAGTGTTACAAGGAACTTTTCACAAAGAGGGACCTGGAGCACGCTCTTCATAGCTCTAGGCACTCCGCTCCTGGGCCGGATGGCATTCATGTCCTGATGTTGAAGCACCTTTCACCCGACAGTAAACTCTTTCTCCTACAGGTCCATAACCTATTTGGCGAGACGGCGCTTTTCCTTCAGTTTTGCGCGAAGCCACCATCGTCCCTAGACTTAAGCCTGGGAAGATCGCTAACTACCTTCCAGGTACCGCCATTTCTCTCTCACCAGTTGCATTTTCAAGGTGATGGAGCGCATGATCAACGGGCGGTTGACATGGTGGCTTGAGTCCCAGAAACTTCTAGCGAACCCTCAGTGCGGATTTCGTCGTCACCGCTCTACCGTCGATCATCTGGTCTCTCTGTCGACGCATATTATGAATGGGTTTCTGAGCAAGTGTCAAACAGTGGCTGTGTTTTTGTCCTAGAGAAAGCTTATGACACTTGTTGGAGGGGCGGCATTTTACGTACACTTCACGCATGGAATTTACGTGGTCGTCTTCCCATATTTCTTCGTGAGTTTATGACCGACCGCGTCTTTCGTGTACGTGTGGGCCCAATTTTATCTATTCGTTTTATTCAAGAGAACGGTTTACCGTAAGGCTCTGTACTCAGTGTAACACTTTTTGCGATTGTTATTACCCCATTGTTGATTGTATTTCACCTGGCGTTTCATCGTCCCTTTTGTGTTGAAGATTTTGCCATTTATTGCAGTTCACGACGGAACTGTCTGCTCGAGCGCCGTCTCCAGAGCTGTATTGACGGTTTCTAAGCCTGGAGTAACGCCAACGGCTTTAATTTCTCCGCCGAGAAATCTGTCTGTATCAATTTCTGGCGCCGGAAAGTTTTACCTCCGCCCACTCTCCATCTTGGGCCGGAGAGGCATCCCTTTGCAGACGAGCCAAAATTTTGGGGGTTGATCTTTGATAGAATGCTGAGTTGGATTTCGCACATTTCCTTTTTAAAGGCAAAGTGTGACCGTTCTCTTAATCTTTTACGTGTTTTAAGTGGCAATTCCTGGGGAGCTGATCGGACCGTTATTCTTCGTCTTTGTCGCTCTTTGGTCCCATCCAAGCTTGATTACGGGTGCATTGTCTATTCATCGGCACGTCCATCTGTGTTAGGTCGCTTGAATGCCATTCATCATGGTGGTATAAGAGTCGCTACAGGGGCCTTTCCAACTAGCCCTGTACCCAGTCTGTATGCTGAAGCTGCAGAGCCTCCGCTGTGCTTCCGGCGTGAGATGCTTTTGTGCAGCTATACCTGTCGACTCTCAAGCTTGCCCAACCACCCGTTCTTCGAAATATTTTACGAGGATTCGCTTGATCGACAATATTTAGTTAGCTCCTCTGCATTGCTCCCTCCAGGGGTACGATTTCGACAGCTCCTTCGGCATTTGGACGTTACGCCAGCGCCGGCCCTTCCCAGGGGGAAATGCGTTTTCCTCAATGGTTGCGCGCTGAGACCCACTGTCCCCTTGGGCTAACGTCAATGCCGAAGTCTGAGACCCCTTCTTCAGTCCTTAGATCCGCGTTTTTAGAACATCAGGCAGAACTTGGTGACGTGCATTTTATATATACCGATGGGTCTAAGACTGATGTTGGAGTACGGTGTGCGTTGTTTTTGGTTAACATAGTTTTCCCTTTAGTTTACCCGGGCTATGTCCGATTTTTACCGCCGAACGTTTTAGTATTTATCAATCCACTTTATACATTCAGCGGAACTACTTTCGGCAGTGTGCTGTTTGTACGGACTCTCTGAGTGCCCTCCAGAGTATTACCGCGCTGTACAATTACCACCCCCTCGTACAGTGCATACATGACCTGCTCCACTCGCTTGGTGCCTCTGGCATAAGTGTCTCCTTCTTGTGGCTCCCAGGTCATGTGGGCATCTCAGGTAATGGGTCTCAATGCCGCTGCCAGATCGGGGATTTTATTACCCAGATATTTTACATCTGTTGTTCCCTCCACAGATTCGTTTGTGATTTTACGTAGCCGCATCCTCTCACTTTGGAGGGATGATAGGAAGGCTCTCCGGGGGAACAAACTGCGGGAGGTTAAGCCTCTCCCGTTAGTCTGGGTACCTCTTCTTGTTCGTGTCGTCGGGAAGATGTACTTTTAGCTCGCTTACGAATCTGACATTCTGTTTTTAGTCATAGATAGCTGCTCAGTTGTGACCCCGCAACACTCTGTGAGCAGTGTGATTCGCCCTTAAAACGGTTCGTCAAATTTTAACAGAGTGTCAAGTTTTAGCTCCGTTGCGCGTTCGTGTTGGTCTACCTGTTGGCCTAGCCAACGTTTTGGCAGACGACGCGCGTGCTGTAGAATGTCTTTTACGTTTTATCAGTGCCATTGGTTTTAACCGACGCATTTGATGCGCTGAGCGTCTTTTGACTGTGTGATTTTATATTGTCTTTTTAGTGGGGCCTCTACTACCCATTGGACATCTGGCGCTCATGTCCCTTGCATTCTATAGTTCTCGACACGTTGTTTTACTCTTTTATTGACCATGCTTTTAGTGTGTTCGTTTTTGGAACTTGGTATTTTGTTTTTTACCTTTTTGGACATCGTGGGTTTGTGTCCCGTTTTTTTAAGCATGCGGTTTTTTACCCGTCTTTTATTTTTTGGACTGTAAATTTTATACTTTGTAAGGGCGCTGATGATCTTAGCTGTTTAGCGCCCTTAAACCGCATTTCATTATCATCATCAATATCATCATCATCATCCATAGGATGACTATCAACATTTAGAAATGTCGCTTCTTTGTCACTGAAACGAACTTTCTGGGATACATCATATCCAAAGGCGGCATAAAACCCAACCCAGAACGTATAGAGAGCATACGCCAGATACCCGAGCCCAGGAACTTGAAACAGCTTAGAAGATTCATTGGCATCATTCAATACCAAATTAAATTTCTAGTGAACTTCGCCAAGGACGCTGCGCCACTCAAAAATTTTCTTCAGAAATATGTAAAATGGACCTGGTAGGAAGAAGAAAAAGCAGCGTTCCAAAGAATAAAAGAATTGTTTGCTAAAACTGTACTATTGGAACGACCAATAGACGGCGTGCCCTTCCACATATATTCGGATGCCAGCGTGGGAGGGTATGGAAGTGTATTATGCCAGATAGACAGAGAAGACAATATGCAGGTAATCGCCACTGCATCAAGAGGACTGACCACAAGAGAAACAAACGCCTGTGTCAGTGAACTGGAAATTGGGGCCATATACGTCTCCTTGCAGAATTTTAAACAGTTCATTTACAACTGCAAGATAATAGTACAAACAGATCACATAAGCTTAGAGTTTCTCAAACAATATAAATTAACGAGTAGCAAGATTTCACGCTACATACATGAAATTTTGTCATACGATGTGGATATAATACACATACCCGGTGTCGTTAACGTTTTTAGCGATGTGCTATCTCGACTGCCGCGATGCAACTCGCTACCGGAAACTAACAGCAGGCTTTTCCATGAGACTAAACTTATGACCTTACATGGAGAGCAAACAAAATACCACAAAAGTTCTAAGAGACATAAAATTGTGGCAGGAGAACGATGAAGATACAAAATCACTGATACAAACGGCACCAGAGATAACAGGGAACCCTACAGCCACATTTCGCAAGCATAAAAACGTCCTATACAAATTAAATGGTGGTCCACTGAGGTGGAAATCTTACATATTAAAAACACTCGAAAAATTATTGATAGCCGCATTCCACCAATCACTCGTCCATGCTGAATCAGAGCGTACACCCTTAAACATTTCAGAACATTTTAGGTAAAGAAACTACACCAAAAAGTCAGAAAATCGTATCAACCTGCAAACTGTGCCAATTAGCAAAACCGGTAAACGTGAAGTTTGACACACAGATGCAGCCGGTAATCCGGAAACAGCCGAGAATGCTTATTTGCATGGACAGACACGGTCCGTTACCAACTATCAAATTTGGCACAAAATTCACTCTGGTGTTTTTAGACGTTTTTTCGAAGTATACGAAAATATATACCATAAAAGACATTACAGCCAGGACATGTGCCAGAAAGTTAATGAATGATTACATTCCAGAATGTGGAATAATAAGCTCCCTCTTATTTGACAACGCTACGGCTCACAGGAGCAAGTAATTTAAAAAGGCGCTAAACGACAAAGGAAATAAATTGTACCACAGTTCTAATTATTATCCACAAGGGAACATGTCAGAGCGCATTCTAAGGGATATTACCGGCTATTTTAGAATTTTGAACCACATACGCCACACAGGATGGTATGACCATTGCAAAAACATTGAGTTCATCATCAATAATTCGGCGAACGCTACTACAGGCTACGCGCCGGTCCAACTGCAATTTGGAAGAAAACCGGAACCCATACTTAAGAACACGCCGGAAACCATACCTAAGTACCTGGAGGAAACACCGCTGCAACAATGCCGGAAAGCCCTAGAAAGAATTCGAAAAAAGGCAGACCAGAGAAAAAAATCAGGGAAAAGGCACCGGAAGAAGTGGACACCACAGCTTGGGGACCTCGTACTCGTCAGGAATAAGAAGAAGTCGTCGGCCTGGAGCAAGAAATACTCATATCATCGAATGTACCTACTGTACACAGGGCCAGCGGAGATAACAGCCCAGTTTGGTCCACACACTTCCCAATTAAAGGGTTTAGATGACAACAAAATTTGGGGTACCTATCATCGGCAACTACTAAAGCCGTTTATAACTTAAACAAGTAGTTCCAACGCGCTGAACATTCATAAAAGTCTTATAATTTGTGCATATATAGTAGGAATTCTTAGGGTATATCTTATGTATAATGGCATTGATCACTTTTTGACCGGTCACCGTTTATGTAAAAGCAGTAAATTCACCACGGGCGTGAGAAAAGAATTTGTGAAGAACATAACTAACAACAAATTTAAGCAAATATTTGCGCTCATTTATGTATGAAAACAACTTAGACTCTTGCAAACAATATCTTAATATGTTAATTTCATAGTTATGATTTGTACATTAGTTTTATTATTCCAAGTATAAGGGTTCATTCAAATAATTTGTATGCCTCAATAGCTAAACAGTAAATTTAATCCATTATGAATAACTTTGTAAAATCTAACAAATATAATGAACTCAAATTCCAGAGTTAATTGAGAATGATTAAAAGTTTTTCTTCGTATGTTACAAATATAAAATATTGTTAAAGTCACATCAGAGAGCAGGCACCGCGGCCGACACTGTAGCATCTTAATTAGCTACACACATTTGTAATTAGTTATAAGCAGTGCACACAATATGCGTGTGAAGTGGCCTTGAAATACAGGTAATCAAAGGGCTAGTGCAAGTGAATCAGCGAAACAGTGAAAAAAGGCCAAAAATACCAGTTTTCTGTAAAGTGGGAACAGAAAACTATAGTGAAACTACTTCCGAAATCGAAGAGCAAAACGTGTATTTTTTCTTTCTCTTTTCCTTGTGCTACTTACACAGCACAAAAACACCAGTCTTGCTGGACACTTAAAAACAAAACGAAGATACTGCAAATTACACCACAATTAAATTATCTATGTCTACAATACTGTACATACTTGTCATTACTTCTTTTGTTGTTAGTTTTAAGCAGATTATTTGTGTATTATGCATTTATTGTGTTTTGTTCGGGGACATTCATCTATGTTCCAAAAATGTCCATGTTGGAATTTTAGCAACATAGCTGCGGGGCATTTGAAAGGGAACCATACATATTAGAATTGTACAGTAATAATGTAATTCACTAACATGTTAAAATATTCAACATCTAACATTTGTACAGAGCTGATTGTAAGAAACGGGCGAGATAGCAAAATTCCAGGAAAGCATAAAGAGCGTACCTTTCACCAAGCCAACAGGCAGGGAAAGGGTAACGGTACGGAGAAATAGAATGAGACAGCTAGAGAAATAAAAGAGACGGAGATATGGAACTGGCTTCATAACGCTCCAAAGTGACGCGTATGCGCACGGATCTGAAGCCACACATTCTCATACATGTTAAGGTAACGCGGTCTGAGGACCAATAGGAAACTTAGTTACATTCTTAAACGCAGAGTTGTGCGTCACTAGGCTCCCGTATATAAGGGCACACAAGGCCTCAGAGCCCACTCTCTCTCTCGCTCTCTCTCGCTAACTGATCATCTAGAATTGTCATCGGCACGAGGTGCTACAGATGCGTGGGAATACGTGTGCAGATAGCTAGGCTCCTTAATTATTTAAAGTATTGGGGATTATAATAATGGGAAGATCTAGCCGCCCATAATTATTTCAATTGTGAATAAACTTCATCGATTAAGGGAAACTTGCAGTGTATTTTTTTAACCTGCTTCACCCACTATAACCTGAGAATTAATAATTAGATATGGTTAGGAATGGAGTACGCAACAAACGACGAGCACCAATAGCAGAGGAAGGACACTGCAGAAGACCAGAACAACCCAGGATCGACGAATTCCCGCTACAACATCCAACATTATACTGATGAGAAATGCTACATGCATGCATTTCTAGCCAAATTTATCAAAAGTGTGCACAACGCCTCAGAAATACAAGCACCTTCTGAATAAGCAAGACTTCAGTTGTGTTTCGTACCCTTCTCCAATTGCTCAAATACCTAAGTTTGAGAAGCTCAACAGTGTGTCTATCAACGTTTTCGGGCTGGATAAGAAGCAAGGAGTGCTATTTAATTTTAAAAGCCATATACATAATCTAACAGATAATGCTCTAAATTGAATTTTCTCTCTGTAGGTCAGCAAAACTTAACTGGGGATTGAAATATTACACATTAAAGGCAATTTAAGAAGGTGCAATATTCCAGATTTTAATGTATGGAGAACCATTGTGGTTTGAATCGGGATGCAAAGGCAGCAATGCAATTAAACTCATAAGAGTACACAGATATCACCTTAAATGCGACTAAAACCTTTTCGAGTACATCCTATGTAGCTCTCTGCATATTGATTGATATGACCCCGAAAATCATGTAATTTCATAAGGTAGTTCGATACTTCTGCATTTGGAGAAGACGAGATCAAAAATTAGAACCCGATATCCCAAATGGCAATAGAATATGGAGTCATCTCGCTGAAGTTATAGGTTTTGGAGGCAAAGAAGAAAACAAATCATTCCTCACAAAAACCTAAACAACATTTGTACAAAGCACTTTGCAATTGCTCTTACACCAACGCAAATAGCAACCAAAATTCTAAATGGCGATGTACGAAGACCGCAATGAATGGTTGGACCATCCATGGATGGTCATTTATGGGTCAAGTTACGTTTCGTAATTGCGAATCAACATATTTTATTTTGTTTCCTTATTCTCATTACAAAATAAGCAGCCCTTCACAAAACATTTTCTAATGAGAAAACAACATGTAAAATGTAGATTCCCATTAAAAAATACTAAATTCACCATAAAATGACCAACTTAACGTCCTCTAAACAAAACACGACTAATGACATTTACTTTCCCCCACAATATCAAGCAACTTTTATGAAAGGCCTTTCTTTCTACAAGTCTTAGTTTTGGAGCTATTGTACAGTCTCAACTTAAATGATCCAACCTGTATATACCGGGTGAGGCATTTAACACAGGTCACCTGAGTATCATGGCTATTTGTAATGATAGAAAGAATACTTAAGATAAAATTTGTTTGGGGTAATGGCTACATGTGATATACAAAGATTTGTGAGAGTGCGGGAGTAGTGTAGATACCATTTAATAGCGTCTTTGAAGACGTATACAGTAACTGTGTTTTAATGACCATCGATGATAGCTGAAGGTCAAAGATTATGAAACATTTGTTTACTTCATTGAACCGATGAACTACTGGGTTGCTCTATTGTACCGTTTGAACCTTACTAAATAAACATACAACTTGTACCGTTTTTATGTGTTTGTGTGCATGCAGACCACTAGTCTATGGTGTACTGTAGATCCAATCAGACGACTTCTTCCTGAGGTTAATCAGTTGTTCAGAATTTGTAATGCCAAAGCCGAGAAAATTGATATGGTACTCATTTATGGTGAATATCGCTAAGTTATGAGAACAGCAGTGCGATTGTAACCTGGAAGATATTCAGATCGTCACACACCTGCACGTTCTGTCTTTGCAAACATAACAACAGCATTAAAACACTGGAGTCATGCACAAGAAGATACGTCAACGGCGCGAAACAGCAACGGGTGAATATAATACAATAAACATTTTAGCGTCTGTGGTACACAATCCACATGCCAGTACGAGACAGAACATGAGAGGATTTCAGTCATCGAAGTGTTCTGCAAATACTACATGCCAATAAATGTCATCCTTCCACATGTCACTTCATCAGCAACTTCATGGTAATTACCTCCAAAATCGGTTACAATTTTCGGAATGGTTTCTACGGCACCTGTAAATTGATGACATGTTCTCTACGAAGGTTTTATTTGCGGACAGAGCTTCCTTTATCAACCATGGACAAGTCAGCCTTCGCAACATGCACCACTTATCAACTGAAAATACACAGAGGCTCGTGGTCTATGAGTGTGTGGTGCAGGATTCTAAGTAATGAAACAATCGGTCCCTATTTTACCGACGGAACATTAAATAGTATTAAGTATTCCAGATTCTTAACATAAATGTTGACATAACTATTAGAAATAGTTCCACTTCACATTCAGTAATCCATGTAATACCAACATGATGGATACCCAGGATAATTACAGAGATTCTTAACAGGACATTTGAAGATCGTTGGATTGGTCGGTGCAGCACACGAAATGGCCTGCACGTTATCCATACTTAACACCAATGGTCTTTTACCCGTGGGGTAAATTAAAATAAGAAGTGTACCAAGAAATACCTACGGCCCCGAAGACATGAAAGACCGTATAACACGAGCATGCTCGACGGTAATGTATGTAAACTTCAACTTGCAGTTTTCCGCTCAGAATCGCTTTACATCATGAACCAATGCTAAAGATCGCCATTTTGAACACATAATGTATTTCTGGACATTTGATGTAAGTGACAGAAATGATTCCGGTTGTCTGTGAACACAGCTTGTTCACAATATATCTTCAATTATTTTCAATGATTATCAAAACATAGTTAATGTATACGTCTTCAAACGCATATACAGTAAAAGTAACAATGGCGTTAGATCAAGAATAACTATAATGGTATATAACCGGGTTAATTACCAGCTGCAATACAAACCCAACGCAAGGTGCTCCAACATCCAAACTCAGCACGTTGCCATATTAAAAGCCTCTATCAAGCTATCAGACCTCATTCACTTACCAGCCATGACAGATATCCAATAATCTACACGGATAGTAAAATAGCACTGCTATCATTATCAAACCCAGATAATCATCAGAACATAATAGAAGACATCATACAACAAGCAAAATGTAAGCTAATAGAATATTGGACCACCTACTTCTACTGGGTCAAGGCTCACATTGGGATCGTCGGCAGAGAGCTGGCAGCTCGATTGGCGTAGAAAACAGCAAGCAACAGCGACATCGAAGAAGAATACAAGAACGTGCCTAAAAGTGTAGTGCTCAGTTGAACGCTAGATAAAGTGTTCTAGAGTGACAGAATGATTGAGAACCCACAAATAAGAGTGTAGTGACAAAATGAATTTTCCGGATTGTGAAAGTTATAGACTTTTAGTAAATCTTAAATAAGTGCTGCATTTACTACATTCTAACACGTCACGGAAAACGAAAGAATGCTTCTGTAGGTTTAAGATATTAGACAATCTAAAACGTTATGTAATAAAAGCGTGCAAGCTGTTAATAAGTAATAGTGAGAATGTGAGATTTTGAGTGAAAAAATACAAATATTACGTAGAGATATGATTAAAATGGGGAGAGGTGGTCAATTAAGAATAATGAAATAGTCAAAAAGTACATTGAATTCTTTACTAGTTACGTCAATTCAGTAGATTTGGATTTATATAATAAATACAAAATACTAGAAGAGTGAAGAAACAATAGGCTAATAGAATCAATCTTATACTTTTCTAACAATTATCATACAGTGTTAAAATTAAAATCTTAAGAAGAAAGAAGCATGAAGTGTTATTACAGCTTATAATGTACCATACAGATATACTGGTGTTAAAAATGCACATATACATACATACATACATACATATAATACATACATACATATATACATACATACATTCCCCCCAGGGGCTCACCTTTTGTGAGTACGGGTTAGGCGCACCCGGGGTACCCGAGCCATCCATAGCCATTTTCACCCTTTCATCCCCGTCCGGTCGAGGTGGGTTCGTTCTCGTGACCGGGGGACTCAAGGTAAGCTCTCGTGCGTTCTGTGCATTTCATTCCACGTCGCCCCTCGCCATCGCTTCTTTCTTCTCTTCTGTTTATGCACATTTCGCCTCACGCCCATTCATTTACACGTCTCTTTTACTTCTTCGCCGGCCTACCTTGAATGCGAAACGCCCACACAGTTTTAGTTTCTTTTAACCTTTTATGTTAATCCTCCGTGGACACAGCCTGACGGATACCCGCACACCGCGTGCGCAGCTGGGTGAGTGGGTAATTGCGTCATCCCCACCACCCGGGGTCGTCATGTAGGGCATGTGTTCGTATCCGCTGTTCAACTGCAGTCCCGCGGGGGGGCCATTGCATGAGCTGCTGACTTCCGACGGCCATTGGGTCCCTCTGTCTATGTTCTGGGAGGTGTGACCCTGGGGTGAGATAGGTATAGATAGGCCACTCACCCAAGCCGGGGTAACGCCCGGGAAGTCAGAGCCCGAGGTCGGAGACGGTTGCAGTGGTGGAGGATTTACTTCGCTATGGAGCACCCTTTCTCCATTACTAACAACAAGCGCCGAAACGTCTATGTAACGGAAGTAGCACCGCCGACATCTGGTTGTTACTTGGTCATTTCACGAACAGAAGAAGGACAAAGTTTTGAGAAGGTGAACCCTTTCATTATTCAAAAGGGCATTGACGCTATTGCAGGTGCGGTTCAGTCCTGCACTCGTCTTCGAATTGGTTCCTTGTTGGTTGAAACCAAAACTGAACAGCAAAGTACGTCCTTGTTGCGCGCCAGTCTTCTCCACGGTTATCCTATCCGTGTCGAGAAGCACCGCACCTTGAATTCCTGTCGAGGCGTCATTACCACCCATTGCCTCGATGGTATGTCGGACGAAGAACTTGTCGGCTATCTTTCTGACCAAAAGGTGACAGCTGTTCATCGATTGCAGGAGAAAGCGACGGAATTTTGGTACCAACTCATACCTGTTTATCACTTTCGACGGCGTCGATCTGCCCACGAGTCTTTCAGCAGGGTACGAGCGAATTGCTGTGAGGCCCTATATACCTAGACCTCTGCGTTGTTTCAAATGCCAACGTTTTGGGCATACGCAAGTCTCCTGTAAGAGTGCCGTTACCATCTGTGCCTCATGTAGCCAGCCGTCACACGAAGGTACCTGCACCACAGCCCCCGTATGCGTTAACTGCAAAGGGTCCCATTCTGCATCATTTGCCGACTGTCCGCAATACTTGGACGAGAAGGCGATCCAGGAGATCCGGGTAAAGGAAAAACTCTCCTTCGCTGAAGCCCGGAGGCGTTACCATGCGCGCCAACCTTCACTCCTGCGATCTGGCACATTTAGTTCTGTTGCTGCCTCGCCAGTACCACGAGTAGATGCCGAAACTCAGACCTGGACCATGACTGGATTAACCGCCACTAACATCCGGCCGTCCATTAAAGCTACAGTTACCAAGCCGTATAAACCTGGTCCCAAGTCAATGAAGTCGCAAGCCGCTGAAAAGAAACCCAAGCAGGAATTTGTAGGGAAGATTTTCTAAAGGACCCTCCGCTTGCGCGCGGTAACAAAAGTTCACCTTCTCCTCCTCGGAGGTCGCAGTCCCAGGAAGATCCTGGAACAAGCCGCGCTCAGCGGCACCCCTCACCCATCGCCACCCAGAACCGATTCACGGCGCTTGAATCGGTTTCTGGCTCTGAGCGCGTGGGCCCTCCCTTCGAGGAGGCTATGGAGTCTGACCAACTCCATACAAAAAGCCCGAGCCCAAAGATTAAACAAAAGGTGATTTTAAGCCGCCCTTCTAAATAGACAGTTTATCCCCTTTTTCTTAATGGCTATCCTGACCTGGAATGTACGTGGTATACGATCGCATAGGGCGGAACCGCAACTTTTATAGCGTTCCCATTCACCTATGGACGTTTGTTTGCAGGAGACTAAGCTTCGCCCTCATGATCCTTTTGATCTCCGAGGATATACTCCGGTTCGCTACGACCTTGAACCAGAGGAGGGTACTCCTGCTCATGGAGGTGTCATGTTGTTAGTGCGTAACGACGTTCATTTTCAAACTATCACACTTACATCCGACTTGCAAACTGTTGCCGTTCGCCTTCACTTACCCGGCTCTTTGTTTTCTGTTTGCTCTGTGTATTCACCTCCATCGTCTCCCCTTGCTCCCGCGGACATTCGAGCTCTCCTGTCCGCTCTCCCAACACCATTTCTTCTATTGGGAGATTTTAATGCCCATCACCCACTGTGGGGTTCGCCAAGGGCTTGTGCCAGGGGAACTCTTCTTTCCGACATTTTTTACCAGTTCAATCTTTCCATCCTCAATACAGGTGCACCTACTTTTATTTCTGATTCTTCTGGTACATTCTCTCACCTGGACCTTGCAATTTGCTCACTCCAGCTTGCTAGTCGTCTTCAGTGGAACGTCGTCGCTGACACCTACTCCAGCGACCATTATCCCTTCATCGTTTCTCTTCTGTCACACCACGTATAGCATTCCAGAGTACCTACCTGGATATTCACAAAAGCCGACTGGAGCTTGTATTCCAGCCTCGTGCATTTTTACTATCAGCCCTTCGCCGACATTAACCAACTAGTGCAGCACCTTACGTATACGATTTTCTCTGCCGCCGAAAGCGCAATTCACCGTTCATCCTCTAAACCTCGACGACCACCTGTTCCGTGGTGGAACGAGGATTGTCGGGACGCCGTTCGTGCCCGTAGGACTGCACTTAGGGTGTTTCGGCGAAACCCTACACTTGATAATTTGGTGACTTTTAAACAATCGCGCGCCAGGGCTCGTCGCATTATTCAGGATAGCAAGAAGGCATCGTGGACTCGTTTTGTTGAATCTTTTAATCGCTTTACGCCTTCATCTGTTGTTTGGGATAAACTTCGTCGCTTCTCAGGTAAAGTGTCGCATTGTACTGTTTGTGGCCTTCAGGTTTCCAATGCCACTATAGTGGATCCGGCTGCCATCGCTAACACTCTGGGTGCTGCCTTTGAGGCGGTATTCAGTTCAGACCATTATTCCGCCGGCTTTCGATCTATCAAAGACCGGTTGGATTCCGAAACCTTTAATTTTCGCTCTGCTAATAATGAGTGTTATAATGAACTTTTCACAATGAGGGAGCTGGAGCACGCTCTTCATTGCTCTAGGCACTCCGCACCTGGCCCGGACGGCATTCATGTCCTGATGTTAAAGCACCTTTCAGCCGACAGTAAAATCTTTCTCTTACAGGTCTATAACCGTATTTGGCAAGACGGCATTTTTCCTTCCGTTTTGGCGCGAAACCACCATTGTCCCTATTCTTAAGCCTGGGAAGGATCGCCAACTACCTTCCAGCTACCGCCCTATCTCCCTCACCAGTTGCATTTGCAACGTGATGGAGCGCATGATCAACGGGCGGTTGAAATGTTGACTTGAGTCTCAGAAACTTCTAGCGAACGCACAGTGCGGATTTCGTCGCTATCGCTCTACCGTCGACCATCTGTTGTCCCTGTCGACGCATGTTATGAGTGGATTTCTGAGAAAGTGTCAAACCGTGGCTGTGTTTTTTGACCTGGAGAAAGCTTATGACACTTGTTGGAGGGGCGGCATTTTACATACACTTCATGCATGGAATATCCGCGGTCGTCTTCCCATATTTCTTCGGGATTTCATGACGTACCGCGTTTTTCGTGTACGTGTGGGCTCGGTTTTATCTCGTCGTTTTATTCAAGAGAACGGAGTACCGCAGGGCTCTGTACTCAGTGTCACACATTTTGCGATTGCTATCAACTCCATTGTTGATTGTATTCCACCTGGCACGTCATCGTCCCTTTTTGTTGACGATTTTGCCATTTACTGCAGTTCACGGCGGACCTGTCTACTCGAACGCCGTCTCCAGAGCTGTATCGACCGTCTCTACGCCTGGAGTAACGCCAACGGCTTTAATTTCTCCGCCGAGAAATCCGTCTGCATCAACTTCTGGCGCCGGAAATATTTCCCTCCGCCCTCTCTCCATCTTGGGACGGAGATGCTTCCGTTTGCAGACGAGGTGAAATTTTTGGGGTTGATTTTTGATAGGAAGTTGTGTTGGACCTCGCACATTTCCTTTTTAAAAGCTAAGTGTGAGCGTTCTCTTAATCTTTTACGTGTTTTAAGTGGCACATCCTGGGGAGCTGATCGGACCGTCCTTCTTCGCCTTTATCGCTCTTTGGTCCGATCCAAGCTTGATTACGGGTGTATTGTTTATTCGTCGGCACGTCCATCTGTGTTACGTCGATTGAATGCCGTTCATCATCGTGGCATAAGAGTCGCTATAGGGGCCTTTCCAACTAGCCCTGTACCCAGTCTGTACGCAGAAGCTGCAGAGCCTCCGCTATCCTTCCGGCGTGAGATGCTTTTGTGCAGCTATGCTTTTCGGCTCTCAAGCTTCCCTAACCACCCATCCTTCGATTTATTTTACGAGGATTCGCTTGGTCGACAATACTTCGTTAGCTCCTCTGCATTAGTACCTCCAGGGGTTCTTTTTCGAAAGCTTCTTCGGCATTTGGAATTTACGCCAGCGCCGGCCCTTCCCAGGGGGGAAACGCGTTTTCCTCCATGGTTGCGCGCTGAGGCCCAGTGTCACCTTGGGTTGACGTCTATGTCGAAGAATGAGACCCCTTCTTCAGTTCTTAGATCGGCCTTTTTGAACTTCGGTCGCAGTTCGGGGAGTTTCGTTTTATATATACTGATGGGTCTAAGACTGATGTTGGAGTAGGGTGTGCCTTTATTGATGATAATCGTAGTTTTACATTTCGTTTACCCGGGCAATGTTCGATTTTTACTGCCGAACTTTTTAGTATTTGTCAGTCACTTTTATACGTCCAGCGGTACGACCTACGACTCTGTTTTGTTTGTTCAGACTCCCTGAGTGCTCTTCAAAGTATTCGCGCACTGTACACTTACCACCCTCTCGTACAGCGCATACATGACCTGCTCCACTAGCTTGGTGCCTCTGGCATCAGTGTCTCTTTTATGTGGATTCCAGGTCATGTGGGCATCTCAGGGAACGAGTCGGCCGACGCCGCTGCGAAATCGGCGATTTTATTACCCAGATTTTTTACCCCTGTTGTTCCCTCGTCAGATTCGTGTGCTATTTTACGTCGCTGCATCCTCTCGCGCTGGCGCGATGAGTGGACGGCCCTCCGGGGGAACAAGTTGAGGGAGGTTAAACCTCTTCCGCTAGTCTGGGCTACCTCTTCCCGTGCTTCTCGTCGGGAAGAGGTAATTTTAACACGCCTTCGTATTGGACATTGCATTTTTACTCATAGGTACTTGCTCAGTGGTGACCCCGCACCAGTATGCGAACAGTGTGATGGGCCCTTAACGGTGCGTCACATTTTAACAGAGTGTCAAGTTTTAGCTCCATTGCGCGCTCGTGTGGGTCTGCCTGTTGGCATAGCCAACGTTTTGGCAGACGACGCGCATGCTGTAGAATGTCTTTTACGTTTTATCCGTGACAGTGGTTTTAATAGGCGCATATGATGCGCTGAGCGCCTTTTAATCTTGCGCTATTATATTGCCTTTTTAATGGGGCTCTACTCCCCAGCGGACATATGGCGCTCATGTCCAAAACGTTCTACAGCTCTTGACACGTGGTTTTACTCTTTTATTGTTTTGTGTAACATGTTTTAGTGTGGTGGTTTTAGCCTTTTTGTGCGTGCTTTTAGTGTTTTGACTTATCGACTTTTCCTGTTTTAGTTCTTGACTTATATTTACACCTTGTAAGGGCGCTGATGACCTTTGATATTTAGCGCCCTTAACCCCATATCATCATCATCATACATACATACATATACAGACGGACAGACGGATGGACGAATGGATGGCTGGATGGACGGATAGATACTACATATGTATACCTGCCTACGTATCTACATACTTACATACATGATGCATACATACATACTTGCGTACATACATACACACATACATACACCGCTAAAAAACTTTTCATTGGGCCTTTCCCGCACACCAACAATCACCTATTTCAACCTCCTCTCCTTGTAAACTCCGTCTCTCGCATGTATATGCATTTCATCCTGCGTTAAGTCTGTCCTATTATATCTACTTGTAACCTTCACTTGTACGAATAAGATCTCGTGTTTCCGGTTTTTATTCCAAGTAAGATTTTTGGAACTGACGAATTAAATATCAAGTCAATATTGTCATCAATATATTGCAACGGATCGCTGTAAACAAAAGTATAAACTCGAAATTGATGAACACTTACAAACATACAAACAAGTGTAACCCATTAGGAGCTGAAGCTGAGGCAATTGAAGTTATAGTAAATAGTGTTACAGGAATGAATGCTAAAACTTGAATTCTTGTTTCCAATTTGTGTTGGAACCTTAACCCTTCAATTCCTTTTGTGAGTGCTACTTTACACCCTCGTAATCTAATTTTAAATATTCACTAACATTGAGACTTTGTTGTAGACTTCATTTTCTGGCTGATGAATGGAGATGTACTTATAATTAAGAATATACAGAAGTTTACCTCTAAAATTAATCTCTTTCACTTTTGTTACCATCATCTATGATTCTTCATTAAGCGTTTCGAGTCAATTGGATTTTTTTAAAGTTCCCTTGTTGTACCCAGTCTATGCTACTGTGTTCTACTGTTTTCATACCGCTTATCTCCGCAACACACATATACACACAAACACCCATGCCCGAGGCTGTGATGATGACATGGGAGTTAAGGGCGCTCAACTGCTAAGGTTATTAGCGCCCCTACAATGTATAAAATATAAAATTGAAAAGTCAAAAAACTAAAAAAACACACACAAACCATCTTGGTCAAAAACACTAAAAAACACAACAGAGCAAAAACTAAAATCTGCACACTAAAACTATGGTCAATAAAAGAATAAAACAACGTGTCAAGAACTGTAGAACGCAAGGGAAATGAGCGCCTTATGTCCGTCAGGGAGAAGAGCCCCATTAAAACTGAAAATATACAATCTCAAAGCTAAAAGACGCTCAGCGCATCAAATGCACCGAATAAAACCAGTCACATAAAACGTAAAAGAGATTCTACAGCATGCGGGTCGTCTGCCAAAACGTTGGCTATGCCAAAAGGCAGACCCAGGCGAACGCGCAGTGGAGCTAAAACTTGACACTCTGTTAAAACGTGACGCACCGTTAAGGGCGCATCAAACTGCTGACACAGTGCAGCGGGGTCACCACTGAGCAGGTAACTATGACTAAAAAGGCAATGTCCAATTCGTAAACGGGCTAAAAGTACCTGTTCCCGACGTGTAGATCGAGAAGAGGTACCCCAGACTAACGGGAGAGGTTTAACCTCCCGCAATGTGTTCCCCCGGAGGGCCGTCCACTCATCGCGCCAAAGCGAGAGGATGCGGCGACATAAAATGACACACGGATCTGACGAGGGAACAACAGAGGTAAAAAATCTGGGTAATAAAATCGCCGATTTGGCAGCGGCGTCGGCAGACAGGTTCCCTGAGATGCCCACATGACCTGGAATCCACATGAATGAGACGCGGATGCCAGAGGCACCAAGCGAGTGGACCAGGTCATGTATGCGCTGTACGAGAGGGTGGTAATTGTGCAGCGCGCGAATACTTTGAAGAGCACTCAGGGAGTCGGAACAAATAAAACAGTGCCGTAAGTCGTAACACTGGACATATAAATGTGACTAATAAATACTAAACCGTTCGGCGGTAAAAATCGATCATTGCCCGTGTAAACGAAATGTAAAACTACGATGACCATAAACAAAGGCACACCCTACTCCAACATCAGTCTTAGACCCATCAGTATAAATAAAATGAAAGTCTCGGAACTGGGCCTGAAGTTCTAAAAAAGCCGATCTAAGAACTGAAGAAGGGGTCGCATGCTTCGACATTCAGGTCAACCCAAGGTGACAGTGGACAGCAGCGCGCAACCATGGAGGAAAAAGCGTTTCCCCCTGGGAAGAGCCGGCACTGGCGTAAAGTCCAAATGCTGAAGAAGCTTTCGAAATCGAACCTCTGGAGGGAGCAAGGCACAGGAGCTAACGAAATATTGCCGATCAAGCCAATCTTCGTAAAATACCTCGAAGGACGGGTGGTCAGGCAAGCTTCAGAGTCGACAGGCTTAGCTGCACAAAAGCATCTCACACGTGAAGGACAGCGGAGGATCTGCAGCTTCAGCATACAGTTTGGGTACAGGGCTGGTTGGAAAGGCCCCCGTAGCGACTGCTATGCCACGATGGTGAATGGCATTCAATCGACGTAATACAGACGGACGCGCCGACGAATTGACAATGCACCCGTAATCAAGCTTGGATCGGACCAAAGAGCGATAAAGATTTAGAAGGACGGTCCGATCAGCTTCCCAGGATGTGCCACTTAAAACACGTAAAAGATTAAGAGAACGGTTACACTTTGCTTCTAAAAAAGAAAAGTGCGAAATCCAGCTCAGCTTCCTATCACAGACCAACCCCAAAAAATTTCCCCTCGTCTGCAAACGGAAGTATCCCTGGCCCAAGATGGAGAGAAGGCGAAGGGAAAGCTTTCCGGCGCCAGAAATTGACACAGACGGATTTTTCAGCGGAGAAATTAAAGCCTTTGGCGTTACTCCAGGCATAGAAACGGTCGATACAGCTCTGGAGACGGCGTTAGAGTAGACCAGTCCGTCGTGAACTACAATAAATTGCAAAATCGTCAACAAAAAGGGACGATGAAATGCCAGGTGGAATACAATCAACAATGGGTTTGATAGCAATTGCAAAACGTGCGATACTGAGTACAGAGCCCTGCGGTACTCCGTTCTGTTGAATAAAACGACTAGATAAAACCGAGCCCACACGTACACGAAAGACGCGGTCCGTCATAAACTCCCGAAGAAATACGGGATGACGACCGCGGAGATTCCTTGCGTGCAGTGTACGTAAAATGCCGCCAATCCATACAAGTGTCATAACCTTACTCTAGGTCAAAAAACACAGCCACGTTTTGACACTTTCTCAGAAATCCATTCATAATATGCGTCGACAGGGACACCATATGGTCGACGGTAGATCGATGGCGACAAAATCCGCACTGAGCGTCCGCTAGAAGTTTCTGAGACTCAAGCCACCATGTCAACCGCCCCTTGATCATAAGTTCCATCACCTTATAAATGCAGCTAGTGAGGGAGATAGGGCGGTAGCTGGAAGGTAGTTGGCGATCCATCCTAGGCTTAAGTATAGGGACAATGGTGGCTTCGCGCCAAACGGAAGGAAAGAAGCCGTCTTGCCAAATACGGTTATAGACCTGTAGGAGAAAGAGTTTACTGTCGGCTGAAAGGTTCTTTATTATCAGGACATGAAAGCCGTCCGGGCCAGGTGCGGAGTGCCTAGAGCAAGGAAGAGCGTGCTCCAGCTCCCTCATTGTGAAAACTTCGTTATAGCATTCATTATTAGCAGACCGAAAATTACATGATGCGGTATCCGGCCGGTCTTTAATAGAGCGAAAGCCGGAAGAATAATGGTCTGAACTGGAAATCGCCTCAAAGGCAGTTCCCAGAGCGTTAACAATGGCAGCCAGATCCACCATGGTAGCATTGGAAACCTGAAGGCCAGACACAGTACAATGTGACACTTTACCGGAGAAGCGACCAAGTTTATCCCAAACAACAGAGGAAGGTGTGAAGCGATTAAAAGACTCGACAAAACGATCCAAGATGCCATCTTGCTATCCTGAATAATGCGACGAGCCCTGGCGCGCGATTGTTTAAAAGTAACTAAATTATCACGTGTAGGATGTCGCCGAAAGACCTTAAGTGCAGTTCTACGGGCACGAACGGCAACCCGACACTACTCGTTCCACCAAGGAACAGGAATCCGTCGAGGGTGTGAGGATGAACGGGGAATTGCGCGTTCGGCGGCAGATAGAATCGTAGACGTAAGGTGCTGCACCATTTGGTTAACGTCAGTGAAGGGCTGGTTCGCAAAATACACGAGGCTGGAGCACAATCTCCAGTCGGCTTTTGTGAATATCCAGGTAGGTACTCTGGAGTGTTGGACGTGGTGAGACAGAAGAGAAACGATGCAACGGTAATGTTCGCTGGAGTAGGTGTTAGAAACGACGTTCTACTGCAGACGACTAGCAAGCTGGAGTGTGCAAACGGCAAGGGCCACGTGTGCGAATGTACCACAAGAATCAGAAATAAAAGTAGGTTCACCTGTATTGTGGATGGAGAAATTGAACTGGTAAAAAATGTCGGAAAGAAGAGTTCCCCTCGCACAAGCCCTTGGCGAACCCCACAGTGGGTGATGGGCATTAAAATCTTCCAACAGAGGAAATGATGTTGGGAGAGCGGACAAGAGATCACGAATTTCCGCATTTCCGAGGGGAGACGATGGAGGTGAATACACAGAGCATACAGAAAAGAAAAAACCCGGTAAGTGAAGTCTAATGGCAACAGCTTGCAAGTCGGACGTAAGAGTGAGAGTTTGAAAATGAACGTCGTTACGCACTAATAACATGACACCTCCATGAGCAGGAGCACCCTCCTCCGATTCAAGATCGAAGCGAACTGGAGTATACCCTCGGAGATTAAAAGGATCTTGAGAGCGTAGCTTAGTCCCCTGAAAATACACTACCATTGGTGAATGGGAAGGCAATAAAAGCTGCATTTCCGCCCTATGCGATCGCACAACGCGTAAATTCCAGGTCAGGATAGCCATGAATAAAAGGGATAACTGTCCACTCAGGAGGGGGCTCAAAATAACTTTCTCCTTAACCTTTGGGCTCGGGCTTTCAGTATGGAGTTGGTCAGACTCCATAGGCTCCTCGAAGGGAGGGTCCACGCGCTCAGTATCAGAGACCGATTCAAGCGCCGTGAATTGGTTCTGGATGGCAATGGACGAAGGTTGCCGCTAAGCTCGGCTTGTCCCAGGAGCATCCTGGGACTGCGACCTTCGAGGAGGTGGAGAGGGTGAACTTTCCTTTTCCCGCGCACGCGGAGGGTCTTTAATAAAGTCTTCCCTGCGAAGTTTCTGCTTGGACTTCTTTTCCGTGGCTTGGGACGTCAGAACAGGACCAGCTTTAGATGACTTGGTAAGCGTGCTAGAGACGGATGGCCGGATGGTAGTGCAGGTCAAGGCAGTCATGGTCCAGGTCTGTGTTTCGGCATCTACTCGTGGTACTGGCGAGGCAACAACAGAACTAAATGTACCAGATCGCAGGAGCGAAGGTTGGCGCGCATGGTACGCCTCCGGGCTTCAGCGAAGGAGAGTTTTTCCTTTACCCGGATCTCCTGGATCGCCTTCTCGTCCAAGTACCGCGGACAGTCGGCAAACGAAGCAGAATGAGACCCTTTGCAATTAACGCAGACGGGGGCTGTTGAACAGGTACCTTCGTGTGAGGGTTGGCTACATGATGCGCAGATGTTAACGGCACTCTTAGATGAGACTTGAGTATGCCCAAAACGTTGGCATTTAAAACAATGTAGAGGTCTAGGAATATAATGCCTCACAGCTTCCGTTCGTACCCTGCTGAAATGCTCGTGGGCAGATCGAAGCCATCAAATGTTATAAACAGGGTACGAGTGGGTATCAATACGCCGTCGCGTTTGGCCTGCACTCGATGAACCGCTGTCACCTTCTGGTCTGCAAGATATTCTACCAGGTCCTCGTCCGATATGCCATCGAGGCTATGCATGGTGACAACGCCTCGACAAGAATTCAAGGTGCGATGCTTCTCATCGTGGATAGTATAACCGTGGAGAAGCGTGGCGCGCAACAAGGTCTTACTCTGCTGTTCGGATTTGGTTTGAACCAACAGGGAACCAATCCGAAGACGAGAGCAGGACTGAACCGCACCTGAAATAGCGTCTATGCCGTTCTTGATAATAAAAGGATTCACCTTCTTAAACGTTTGACCTTCCTCAGTTCGCGAAATTACTAAGTAACAACCAGTTGTTGATTGTGCTACTTCTGTTGCAATTACTTCAGGGCGCTTGTTGTTTATAATGGAGAAGCGGTGCTCCATAGCGAAATAAATCCTCCACCATTGCAACCGTCTCCGACCTCGGGCTCTGAATTCCCGGGCATTATCACGGCTTGGGCGAGTGTCCTATCTATACCTATCTCACCCCAGGGTCACACCTCCCAGAACATAGACAGAGGGACCCAATCGCCCTCAGAAGTCAGCAGCTCATGCAATGGCCCCTCCGCTGGACTGCAGTTAAACAGCGGATTCAACACAAACCCTACATGACGACCCCGGGTGGTGGGGATGCGCCATTACCCACTCACCCAGCTGCGCACCTCGTGCGCGGGTATCCGTCAGGATGTGTCCACGGAGGATTAAAATAAAAGGTTAAAAGAAACTAAAAGTGTGTGGGCGTTTTGCACTCAAGGTAGGCCGGCAAAGATGTAAAAGAGATGTGTAAATGAATGGGCTTGGGGCGAAATGTGCGTAAATAGAAGAGAAGAAAGAAACGATGGCGAGGGGCGACATGGAATGAAATGCACAGAACGCACTAGAGCCTATCTTGAGTCACCCGCTCACGAGAACGAACCCACCTCGACCGAACGGGGATGAAGCGATGAAAATGGCGATGAGTGGCTCGGGAAACCCCGGGTACGCCAACACCCGTACTCACATAAGATGAGCCCCTGGTGGGTGCCTTTTGCGGGACTCGAAGTCACGACCTTGAGCTTGGCGGAGCCCCGGAGCGACCACTCCAGCGACCACGGCTACGAGTGCCGGCAATTATTACCTCAGCGTCTCTTTCTGCATCGTTTATGCTTACTAGTCTCTCTTTGTATCTAGTCGGTGTTGTCTGTAGCTTTTCTAGTTTAATTTGGAATTCTGAATCGTCCTAGCCTATTTGTTGTTCTAATCAATGTTGGAAATGTACGAGGGGCATACACAAGGTAAGTTTCCCTATTTTTTTAAAAGAAAGAAAACAGATGAAAAATTTTATTAGCAACAGGTTCAGCAAAATTTTAACAATTTTTTGACATAGTCACCACTAGAATTGAGACAATTGTCATATCGTGGGATCAGTATTTGTATTCCTGTGCCGTAGAAGTCTGCCGCCTGTGAATGGAACCAGCGTGCGACAGTCGTATTGAGCTCTTCGTTGTTGTCAAAACGCTGACCGGAGTACAGAAATTTCTTGAGGTGCAACAAAAGATGGAAATCTCTGGGAGCAATATCAGGACTGTATGGCGGATGATCAAACAGCATCCAAGACAAACTCCTGCAAACAGCTGCTGTGCGCCGAGCCGTATGTAGACGAGCATTGTCATAGAGCAGCACAACACCTGCAGTAAGCATTCCACACATCTTGCTTTGAATGGCACCTCGCAATTTCCGCAGTGTTTCACAGTAACGGCCAGCCTTCACTTTTTCACCTCTGGGCAAGAAGTCAATGAGCAAAATGCCCTTCCTGCCCCGGAACACCGTGCACATCACCTTCTGCACCGACACAGTCTGTTTGAATTTCGTCTTGCCTGGAGATCCACTGTGACGCCAATGCATTGACTGCTGCTTGGTTTCCGGGGTAAAGTGCGAAATCCACGTCTCATCGCCCGTGGCGATCTTGTCGAGGAACTTGTCGCCGTCATCATGATACCGGTGCAGAAATGCCAGTGCTGCTCCTAAGCGCTTCGTTTTGTGCTCGGGTTTCAGGCTTTTCGGCACCCACCTGGCACACAATTTCCTGAAGAGCAGGTGCTTAGTGACAATTCCATGCAACAAGGATCGTGATATCTGCGGAAGATGGCTGCTGAGCTCCGTAATCGTGAAGCGACGGTTCTCCACGATGCGCTGCCGCATCAGAGACACAAGATGATCATTGATTAGGGGCGGTCGCCCACTGCGCTCTTCATCATGGGCACTTTAACGGTCCAGGGGCCTGCTTTGCAGGTACGGGTTTTGGCGTTCCCGGGGTCCCGAGCCACCCTGACTTCCTCGGTGTGGGCTCCTCCTTGTGGTGAGGGAGTCAGCCAAAACGCCCACCCACGTGTCGGCCGTGCGTGGAGACCCGTGTCGGTGGAAAGGACTATCCTGGTTGGTTGAGGGATGCGTGTCTGAGCCTGGTTTGTTCTTTTTACATTTTTCGGGGAAGGTGCGCATTTCCAATACGTCTCTTTGGTTTCTGCTTCACCTAAACCGGCGGCTAGGGACTAACCCACCCTTAGCCAATAGCCAGGACTAGGTATTTAACTGAACTCCAGGGTGAGTGGGACGGTGCGCCCGCTATATCTCCTGTGTAACCCTGTCATCCCAGTGGGATGACCCCTTGTTGGGCTCCGTGGTGGGTGGGGATCACTGGGGGATGAAACTTACCTTATCTTTTCATGGCAAACCTAAATCCGAAACGAAGACTACACGTTCAAGAAGATAAAGAGGTACATGCAGTGTCATCCGCGCGTTACCTGATAATTACCCGGTTGGAAGAGGCTCAGTCCTTTCTGAAGGTTAACCCGTTTGTAATTCAGTCTGGTCTTGACAACATAGCCGGTCCTGTTAAGTCCTGTACGCGCCTTAGAACCGGTTCTCTGCTTGTTGAGTCATACACATCCGCGCAGTTTGAAAAGCTGTTGAAGGCCAAACTCCTCCACGGATATCCTGTCCGTGTGGAGAAGCACCGCACCCTGAACTCCTCAAAGGGTGTCATTACCACCCACTTGTTGGATGGTATGCCGGAGGAAGAGATCCTGGGTTATCTTTCGGACCAGGGTGTCACCTCTGTGTATCGTGTGCGAGCAAAGCGTGATGGAGTAGAGGTTGCAACGCGTACACTTTTCCTCACATTTGGTCTGCTCGATCTCCCTCAGAAAATTAAGGCGGGCTATGAAGTAATTCCCGTTCGGCCGTATATTCCATGCCCTATGCGCTGTTTTCAGTGTCACCGCTATGGGCACACCAAATTTGCTTGTAAGCGCTCCGTTCCAGTTTGTGTCACCTGTAGTAAGGATGCCCACGACGGAGCTTGTCCATCTGCCCCTTGCTGTGTAAACTGCCGTGGTGCTCATCCTGCGTCTTGCCGCGACTGTCCTTGCTTCTTAGACGAGAAGTCAATTCAGCAGCTGCGAGTGAAAGAGCGTTTATCTTTCGCTGAAGCTCCCAAACGTCATCTTGCCCGACAGCCTTCCATCCCGAAGTTTGGTACGTTTAGCTCCGTGGTTTCACACCAGGTACAAAAGCGGGATATGGGTACTCAAACGTCACCTGTAGCCTCCATAGCGGTAGCGCCTTCTAGCATTACAGTACCATCTTCCAAATCAGACAGCTCCGCAACCATTCCTGTTACTACGTCAACCCGGAATTTCAAAACACAGCCAAAGCGTACCCTAAGGTCCCTCCAGCCTCTATCAGTGAACGCTCTGCATTGAAAGCCAGTTCTCCCTCGCCTCCTAGGCGGTCACGCTTTCAGGATGCTAGAGGGCGTAGTCGGGCTCAGCGGGTTTCTCCTCCTGTGTCAACCGGCAATCGTTTTGCAGCAGTATCCTCTGCCTCATGTGATACTGAGTCTCTTCCTTCCCAGGAGCCAATGGAACAAGAGTCCACTACTTTTCAAAGCCCTAGTCCTACGCGCAACCAGAAGGGCAAGTTGAGGCGACCGCCTGCGGTGAAGTGATCTTTCTAATCCAGCTATCGCATTTCCCTCCGGATGTCCCTTCTTCAGTGGAATACACGAGGCATACGCGCTCATAGGGCCGAGCTACAGTTGTTAACCCAATTGTTTTCTCCCAGCGTTTTGTGTTTACAGGAGACTAAACTTCGACCGCAAGACAGTTTTTCATTTTCTGGTTTTATTCCAGTGCGCTTTGACCTACCACCGGAACCTGGTACTCCTGCGCATGGGGGTGTCATGCTCCTCCTTCTGACGACCTTTTTTACCAGTCTCTGGAACTTACCACCACCCTGCAAGCTGTTGCTGTTACTTTGATTTTACCTGGATTTTCTTTTACCCTTTGTTCCTTATATATACCGCCTTGTTCTCCCTTCGCTGTTGCGGAATTTGCTCATCTAGTATCCCAGATCCCGGCGCCTTACCTTCTGCTGGGAGACTTTAATGCGCACCACCCTCTTTAGTGTTCACCTCGGGCTTAAACAAGGGGGAACCACCTTGCTGGGTTTTTCATTACCACCAACCTTTCTCTTCTCAACACAGGTGAACCTACTTTTATTTCCGATTCTACAGGCGCCTTTTCTCATCTGGACTTATCTGTTTGCTCAGCACAGCTTGCACATCGTTTTTAGTGGAGTGTCGTCTCTGATACCTTTTCTCGCGATAATTTTTCTTGCCTTATCAGCTTACTTTCACAAACTTTCCCATCGACACGTGTATCTACTTGGCAATTTCACAGGGCGAACTGGCTACTTTATTCCAGCTTAGCTGATTTCGACGACCGCCCGTTTTCCGATGTTGACGGGATAGTAGCTCATTTTACTTCGGTCGTTCTTTCCGCTGCCAAACGTGCTATCCCTCGTTCGACTTCCCACCCGAATCGTTTACCCGTCCCCTGGTGGACCGACGACTGTCGCTCGGCGGTCCGTGCGCGGAGGGCGGTCCTTCGGGTATTTCGGCGCCACCCTACGCTTGATAATGTGATAACTTTCAAGCAACTTCGCGTTAGGTCTCGCCGAATCATACAGGCCAGTAGGAGAACATCCTGGATCCATTTTGTGGAGTGCTTTAATCACTTCACTTCGTCATCTGTCGTTTGGGACAAGCTTCGTCGTGTGGCAGGAAAAGTGTCACCGCTTACTATTCCTGAGCTTAGGATGAATAATGCCACCATCGTTTGCCCTAGAGTGGTTGCTGACACGTTGGGCACTGCTTTTGCGGGAGCTTCCAGCTCATCTCATTACCACCCAGACTTTTTGTCTCTTAAGAACCGGGTTGAATCTCATGTACTCTCTTTTTCCTCTATTAACCGCGAGTGTTATAACGCCCTGTTCACTATGCCGGAGCTAGAGCGGGCCATGGCCTCCTCCAGGCCCTCAGCTCTTGGGCCGGATGGTATCCACCTTTTAATGCTACAGCACCTTTCTACGGCTGGGAAACGTTTTCTCCTGCAGATCTATAACCGCATCTGGCAAACCGCCACATTCCCGTCAGCTTGGCATGAGGCCACTATCGTCCCAATTTTAAAACCTGGCAAGGATCGCCATCTACCTTCCAGTTATCGGGTGGCTTGAATCTCAAGATCTGCTGTCGAATGTTCAATGTGGTTTTCGTCGCTTCCGCTCAACAGTCGACCACCTGGTTTCGTTGTCCACACATATAATGATTGCTTTTCTGCAGAAAAGTCAAACGGTCGCTGTCTTCTTTGACCTCGAGAAAGCGTATGACACTTGCTGGAGGTACGGTATTCTTCGTACCCTCCATAATTGGGGCATTCGTGGTCGTCTGCCCCATTTTATTCGGGAGTTCATGAAGGAAAGAGTCTTTCGCGTACGCGTGGGTTCAGTTTTATCCCGTGTTTTTACTCAGGAGAACGGAGTACCGCAGGGCTTCGTCCTCAGCGTCACCCTCTTTGCTATTGCAATCCCATTGTTAATTGCGTTCCCCCTGGTGTTTCGTCTTCATTGTTCGTGGATGATTTCGCTATTTACTGCAGTTCTCGTCGAACTTGCCTCTTAGAACGCCGCCTCCAAGTGTGTCTTGGCCGCCTCTACACTTGGAGTGTCGAAACCGGCTTTAAGTTCTCTGCAGAGAAAACAGTCTGCATTAACTTCTGGCGCCGTACAGCGTTTCTTTCGCCTTCTCTCCGTCTCGGTCCAGATGTTCTTCCTTTCGCTGATGAGACGAAATTTTTGGGATTGATTTTTGACATAAAGCTTAGCTGGTCTTCCCATATCTCACATTTATAGGCAAGGTGTGAACGTTCTCTTAATGTTTTACGCCTTTTAGGTGGCACTTCCTGGGGAGCTGATCGTACTGTGATTCTAAGGGTGTATCGCTCTCTGGTTCGTTCAAAACTTGATTACGGCTGCATTGTCTACTCCTCTGCTCCACCGTCGATATTGGATCGCCTTAATACTACACATCACCGTGGTATCCGGTTGACTATTGGTGCTTTTCCAACGAGCCCTGTCATCATCCTGTGTGCAGAAGCTGCTGAGCCCCCATTATCTTATCGCCGCGATGTTCTTCTCAGTCGATACGGCTGTAGTCTGTCTAGTCTGCATGGACATCCGTCTTTTACTGCGTTTTTTAACGATTCCTTGGACCGTCAGTACTCGTCACACTCCTTGGCCTTACGTCCTCCTGGTGTTCGTTTCCGCTTGCTACTTAGGCTGTTGGACGTCACCTTACCGGCAACGTTTCCCATAGGGGAAACAGGTTTTCCCCCATGGTTCCAACCCGAGGCCGACGTTAATCTGGATTGGCTCTCCCTGCCGAAGTCGACGACGCCAGCGTCTGTTCTTTGCTCGGGCCATTTTGGTTATTAAGGAGCAGTATGGAGGTTGTTGATTTATCTACACTGATGGCTCCATGGATGCTCGGGGAGTAGGTTGCGCTTTCATTCATGGCCGCCACAGTTTTAACCTTCGACTTTTAACGCAGTGCTCAATTTTTACAGCTGAGCTGTTTGGCATTTACCAGGCTCTTTTATACCTCCAGCGGCATCCTTTGCAGGAGTGGGTTCTTTGCTCCGATTTGCTGAGTGCCCTCCAGAGCATCAGATCGCTGTACAGTTACCACCCTCTCGTACAGCGTGTCCAGGTTTGCCTCCACTCGCTCGCTAATGTTGGAGTTAATCTGTCCTTTTTATGGGTTCCTGGTCACGTGAGACTACAAGGCGATGAAGTTGCCGATGCTGCTGCAAAGGCCGCCCTTTTATCTCCCAGTTGTTTTAGCTCTTGTGTACCTTCTGATGATTTTAGCTCATTTTTACGTGGTACCATACTTTCACGCTGGATGGCTGTCTGGGCTGGTCTTCAGGGCAACAAACTTTGGGAGGTGAAGCCCCTCCCTGACACCTGGAGTACTTCCTCGCGTGTCTCTCGTCGCGATGAAGTCATTTTAGCCAGATTGCGCATCGGGAACTGTCGTTTTAGTCATGGTCATCTTTTGTCCCCAGACCCTGCCCCGGACTGTGCTCATTGTCCTGAGCCGCTGTCGGTTCGACATGTTTTACTACGATGCCATTTTTTAGCTCAGTTACATGCGTGCTTGGGCTTGCCAGCAACCCTCTCTGAGGTGCTGGCGGACGCTCCCAGTGCTGCGGATCGTGTGTTGCGTTTTATTCGTCGTAGCGGTATGGGCAGCCGGGTTTGATAACCTACTTATATCCTTCTGTTTTATTCGTAAGTTTTACCGCTGCTGCATTTTGTCTTTTATTCCTTTACTTATTTGCTCTCCATTTCATAGTTGCTGGCACTATATTAGTGAAGTTTTACTTGTTTCGTTTTAAACCGCGGGGTTCTTACCTGCGTTAATGCATCTTCTTTTAAATTTGCCTGGGCGCTAATGACCATAGCAGTCGTGCGCCCTAAAACCCCACTACTACTACTACTACTTCTTTAACGGCCTTCGGAAAACTGCCTTCTACAGCGACGCACCATCTGTTTGCTCATGATGTTCGGCCCGTAGACCTGACAGAGGTGACGATGAATGTCGATCTATTGAGTCCTTATGTTTTGTGCAGTAAGGAACTTTATCACTGACCGAACCTCGCAGGTGGCGGGAGAACGAATAAGAGCCGCCATTTCGGGCCAATGTTGCCGCGCTACTGGCACCAGGTGGGACCTGCCCGGACGGCATATGACTGATACGTCTTAGATCTGTCAGGCATGCGCAATTTTCCCGGCTGAATATGTTTACTTTAAAGTAAACAAAATCTGGAAGCTTACTTTCTGGGTGTGCCTCGTATCTGTCTTTCAAAATGTACCGAAGTTTCCTTATGAAGTTTATTTGTTGCACTTTCCTTCCCATAATTCTAATCCTTCATCAAGCTTTTCCAGTCTAAAGCAATCTCTCACTTTGATGTCGGTTTATGAATTTTCTGCATTGTTTAAAATCACTAGTCCCTCTTTGTGATAAGATGGCGTTTTCTTTGGTTTTTCTCGTTAAACTTGAATTCACGATCCGCATGTTTGTTTCTTTTACTAACCAGTATTTGTAAATATTATTTGTCGTTCCTTATGTACCGATTTTTACCTCTAAATATTGTATCACTTTGGTTAATGTTATCTCTAATCTGTCATTACACATTTCTAATTTTACACATTTTTTCACAGGTGTCCTACCGTTTATGCTCACTATTCTCTTTTTGTATTTAGTTGGCTTTGTCTTTAATTTTCCCAGTTTTACTTTGGATACACGACTGTTTTGAGGTTTTCTAACCAATCATTGAAAATGCATTTATCATTCAGAATGTATCTATGTTCACCTCTAACATGTATGTGTTGCATTTCCTTTACCATTACATTTAAACGTTCATCAAGTGTTGGAGTTTAATAACAGTCCTTCACTTTGATATCACTTGCTCATCGTTTGTAACTTTATGCTCACTAGTCTCTCTTCTTGCGCAGTTGGCGTCATCTATAGTTCTCCTTCTTTTAAGTATGATTTCACTATTATTCTCATTGATGTGTTGATTATAACAAATGATCGGAATTATATATACCGCTTGGAAAGTAACGAGGATTACCTCAATACTTTATCTCTTGTACTTCCTTTACCATTATTTCGGATCCTTTAAGTGTTTCTAGTCTGACATATATATTCACAAGTTCTACGTCGTTTATGCCGACTTCTATCTGCATGTGTTAAGTTCAGATTTGAATTCAGTATCATCCTTGTCTATTTCATTTTCTAACCAATAATTGCAAATTTGTTAAACATTCATAATCGATATAGGTTCACCTCTTCAGTTGCCTCTTATTATTTCGATTCCATTATCTCTAATTCTTCATGAAGTTTTTCCAATCTGACGCAATTTTGGACTCTCGCTTAGAAACTGAATTTTGTTAAGACAATTAGTTAATAATATGAACACCAAGTAGATAATGATATTATACCGAAGTGGCTCGCGCGTTTGAAACAGAAACCTCACAGTAGCCGTCCAACTAGTTTACGAATTTGAAATAATAATAATAATAATAATAATAATAATAATTCAGTATACTGCAATACAAGTGTTTCACACTTTTGAAATAAGAATAATGTAGTGTCCGGCTACACAAGTAGTTAACACATTTGAAATAAGAATAATGTAGTGTCCGGCTACACAAGTAGTTCACACATTTGAAATAAGAATAGTGTAGTGTCCGGCTACACAAGCAGTTCACACATTTGAAATAAGAATAATGTAGTGTCCGGCTACACAAGTAGTTCACACATTTAAAATAAGAATAATGTAGTATCCGGCTATACAAGTAGTTCACACATTTGAAATAAGAATAATTTAGTATAGGCTATACAAGTAGTTCACACATTTGAAATAAGAATAATGCAGTATCCGGCTATAAAATTACTTCACACTTTTGAAATAAAAATAGTGCAGTATCCGGCTATACAAGTAGTTCACACATTTGAAATAAGAATGATGAAGTATCCGGATATAAAGTAGCTTCTATATTTGAAAAAAAAACAATGATGTAGTACCTAATTATTCAAGTAGTTGACACATTTCAAATATGAATGATGTGGACCTATCTATACAAGTAGTTCGTATACTTTAAATAATTACGTAGTCCTTATTTATTCCAGTGGTTCATACATTTGAAATAAGAATGATGCAGTACTTATTTATCCAAGTGGCTCACATATTTGTACTATGAATAAATTAGCACCTAGCTATCCAAGCAATTCCCAGGTGTCAAATAAGAATAATTTAGCACCTGCTATCCAATTAGTTCCCACATTTCAAAAAGGAATGGTGTAGCAGCTCTCCAAGTCGTTCTCACATTTTAAACAGGAATGGTGTAGTGGCTATCCAAGTAGTTCACACATTTGAAACAGGAATTATGTAGTAGCTCCCGAAGTAGTTCACACATTTGAAACATAAATGATGTAGTGGTTATCCAAGTAGTTCACACATTTGAAACAGGAATGATGTACGAGGGCTGATCAACAAAGACTGAGACAGATTTTTTCCTGTAGCTTCCGTGATAGTTTCATATCTGTAACATAAATATTTGAAAAGAGCAGCACTCTTGTATTGGTAGGTTGGTAGTAATGCTCTATTTTGTAGACCCTACTTGAATTTCGCATACCAGACAATGGAGGTGACGCGAGAGGAGCAGCACAGCGCAATCAAATTCTGTTTTCGTTTAAACCATACAGCCACCGAAACTTATCAAAAGCTGAAGCAAGCGTACAGTGAAGATGCACTACCTCGTGCAACAGTGTTTAGGTGGTTCAAGGAATTCAAAGAACGCCGACTTGTCAGTATTAAGCAAGGTGATGAGTCATGACTGCATCATTATGATCCTGAAGGAAAACAAGCCAGCACAGCGTGGAAATCGCCAGGTTCTTCAACACCAAAAAAGGCAAAAGCTGTTCCATCTGCAGGGAAAGTGATGGTGATCACATTTTTACTGTAATGGAATGATTTAACAGCATGCAGTTCCCCCTCATACTACTGCTACAGCAGCATACTACACGTCAGTATTAGCTACACTGAGGAAGCACATTGCAAAGAAACGACCAGAGCTTTCTCGGACTGGGTGGTGACTTCATCATGACAATGCACGGCCTCACGTCACAAATCAAGTCATGCAGCTTCTGGCTCGATTCAACATTACCTGTGTACCACATCCACCTTATAGCCCCGATCTTGCACCCTGTGAATTTTTTATTCCCATCACTAAAGGCAAAGCTTAGAGGTATTCGATTTAAGAACTCTGAAGCAGTGCTCAAGAAAAGTGAGGCGATTCTCAAGGACCTGACAAAGAATGGTCTGCAGCACGTGTTCAAGGACTGGCAGAGATGGTATAAAAAGTGCATTGAAATAGGAGGAGACCATTTTTGAAAAAGATCATGTTAACATTCAATTGGAGTAATAAACATCTGTGAAAAAAATCAGTCTCAGTCTTTGTTGATCAGCCCTCGTAGTACCTAGTTATTCAAGTAGTTGGCACATTTCAAATATAAATGATGTGGACCTATCTATACAAGTAGTTCATACATTTTAAATAATTACGCACTCCTTATTTATCCCAGTAGTTCACACATGTGAAACAGGAATGATGTAGCAGCTCCCGAAGTAGTTCACACATTTGAAACAGGAATGATGTAGTAGCTCCCGAAGTAGTTGACACATTTGAAACGGGAATGGTGTAGTAGTTCTCGAAGTAGTTCGAACATTTGAAACAGGAATGGTGTAGTAGGTCCCGAAGTAGTTCACAACATTTGAATCAGGAATTATTTGGTAGCTCCCGAAGTAGTTCACACATTTGAAACAGGACTGGTTTAGTAGCTCCCGAGGTAGTTCGAACATTTGAAACCGGTATGGTGTAGTGGCTATCCAAGTAGTTCACACATTTGAAACAGGAATGATGTAGTAGCTCCCGAAGTACTTCACACATTTGAAACATAAAAGATGTAGTGGCTATCCAAGTAGTTGACAATTTGAAACAGGAATGATGTAGTAGCTCCCAAAGTAGTTCATACATTTGAAACATAAATGATGTAGTCACTATCCAAGTAGTTCACACATTTGAAACAGGAATGATGTAGTGACTATCCAAGTAGTTCACCCATTTGAAACAGAAATGATGTAGTGGCTATCCAACTAGTTCACACTTTTGAAACAGCAGTGATGAAGTGGCTATCTAAGCCGTTCGCACATTTGAAACAGGAATGATATAGTAGCTCTCCAAGTAGTTCACACATATGAAACAGCACTGTGCAGTCGCTCTCCAAGTCGTTTACACATTTGAACTAAGAATGGAGTAGCACCTAGCTATAATAGTATTTACACATTTAAAATGATAGCGATGTAGTGCTTAGCTGTCCAAGTAGTTAACAGATTTTACAACAGTGTGTTGTACTACTGAGATATTAATGTATGTCCCAGATTTGAAATAAGAGTGATGTAGTGCCAGTTATCCAATTGGTTCACAGATTTCAAATAAAATGATGCAGCACACAGCTGTACAAATGGTTCACACATTTGAAATAAGAATGACTTAACACCTATCTAATCAAGTAGTTCACACATTTGAATCAAGAATGATGTAGCGCTTTGCTAACCATGTAGATCCCACATTTCAAGTAAGAATTTGTTTAGTACCTAGCTATCCATGTAGTTCACAAATTTGAAATAAGCATTGTGTAGCAGCTGTCCAAGTAGTTCACACATTTGAAATAAAAATGGTGTAGCAGCTGTCCAAGTAGGTCACACATTTGAAATAAGGATGTTGTAGCAGCTGTCCAAGTAGTTCATACGTTTAAATTATGAACGAAGTCGCAGCTATCCAAGTAGTTCAAATATTTGAATTATGAAGGATGTAGTAATTATCCAAGTAGTTCGCACATTGGAAGTAGCAATGATGTAGTAGCTATCCAAGTAGTTCACACCTTGAAATAGCAATGATGTAGTGGTTATCCAAGTAGTTAGCAGAAAACCAGAAATGCACAAGTTTGTCCATTAGGAACAAGTAAAAGTTCTAAATAGGCGCACTAGCTAAGCAGGCATAATTCCGAAAATGTAGCTTATTTGTGGAATAGATTAGGGAAACCGAGCATTTTGGTAATATCTTTTCATTCTGCGAGTATTTTCTGCATTAACTACCTCTTTCGCCGGTGATAAGCTATTGTTTGCGCAACATGCTACTTCTGCTACCTATCTATAATGCATTGCATGTCAATTTTAGTAGTGCAATAGCAAAAAAGGTATATTAAACAGGACCACTGGGTGCGTAAACGTTTGCTGAACAGGCACAAAAAGGACGAAATTGATGTATTTGGGGAAAATTTTGGCAAAAAACTGAGTATTTTGGGAATATTCTTATGATTAACTGCAGTAATTATCATTTTGGCTAGCGCTAACGCTATTTAGTCGCAAATACGTCTATTACCGACCTATGATACCTTCTATTCGCAACGTTAGAACATAATTATTGGGAATAATTTAAGAGAAGCGGATTAAAAGTCTTTGAAGCTGATAAATGTTGACAACAGGAAGATTTTAAGGATAAATGAGGTATTTTGCGAACATAATTCAACAACTTTTAGTAGCTAGAAAACTTTTTTTTTGCTAGAACATCTACATAGCTAACACATGTCCACACTTATACTACCATTGTCACAGAAATTAGCGAAATTCAGAAAACAAACAAGGCTTCCTATTTCAGGAAGGAATTTGAAATTTGAAGGATATTTTGGGGAAGAATTACATATTTTGGAAAGCTTTTAGGGAAAACTAGGTGTTTTGAATTCATTGGGGTTGCAGGTATAATTTATACAATTTGGGATGTTCGGTACATTTGGTGTTTACCGACGGATGTGATTTATGTGTCCTGACATTACAATTGGGATCAGATAGACACTATTCTTTGAAACATTTTTTGTTAGGGTACCCATGGGCTGAGTCGTTTCGCTTTAGTAAAAGAGGGTTATATGTGATTAAATTGGTTGATCTTATAGGAAGGGATGGAAGTAATTAGGCAAGTGAAAATTGAAAAAAATAATATTACACATATTCTCTTCACTGGCCCAAATAAATAGAAAAAAATAAAATAAAGGATACCAAAGGGAGGAAAGCCACTCATTTACAGTGCAAAATGGGTGTGTCATTAGTGCTACAACCCAGCTGGTTTACTCTTTCGAAACCAGCTTGTTTACTTCTGGAGCTCGACATTATGTATTCGCCACTCTTGAATACTGTCTGAGATCAGCAATTTATTTGACTTCTTGTGCTCAGTTACATTTATCCACTCACTTTGTTGATTACTTCTCTTCAGTACACAATAATTCTTCCTTGCTTACATGCTAAATAGTAAAATTTGCTAACTTCGACAAACATGGAACGTTATACACGGAATGAATTGGAGGAAATGCACATGACGCAAGGAGCGTCACCTGGTTCTGGTTGTGCGACTGAGAAGCTTTAGCCAGAACAATTACCATACGGACTCGTCGCAATTGGTTCCTCACCACACTACATATGCCAGCATTCATTACATTCTGAAACACCTATTCTGTAACATCTGGTTACAGTTTAACAAATTGTTAAAGCCACTAATCAGTTTCTCCGCGCTATTTAGAATTAAACATTGGGTTTTATTTATGGACGGTCTTTAATTGGGATTGTTCTTAGCGTCCCATTCTATATTGAGCGTGAAAGACGGGAAATTGTGCTCAGAGGCCTCTATCAGGCTTGAAGCTTTTTATATGCCGTAAATCTACGACACGCGGTTTGGTGTTCCTTAACGCCGTAAAAGCAATATCTTGTTGAGAGGAAAAAGTACGATTAACGATACCTAGAGCCGAGACCATGTTTTTAGACCTAGCAATAGTACTACTACGAATATTAATACTACTGTGTCCCCCAGGGCACCACTTTGTGTGAGTACGGGTTTGGCGCACCCGGGGTTCCGAGCCTCTCATCGCCATAGTCATCCCTTCATCCTCGTCCGGTCGAAGTGGGTTCGTCGTCGTGACCGGAGCACACAAGGTAGGCTCTCGTGCGTTTTGTGCATTACATTCCATGCCGCCCCTCGCCATCGTTTCTTTCTTTTCCAGTCTCTGTTACCGCACCACGGCCATTCACGCATCTCTTTTCCTTTCTGGCCGGCCTACCTTGCGTGCGAAACGCCCACAAACGTTTTGGTTTCTTTTACGTGTTTCTTACTTTTAATCCTCCGTGGACACAGCCTGGTGGATACTCGCACACTGGGTGCACAGCTGGGTGAGTGGGTAATGGCGTCATGCCACCACCCCTGGTCGTTATGTAGGTCCTGTGTTCGTATCCACTGTTCAACTGCAGACCCGCAGGGGGGCCATTACATGAGCTTCTGAATCCCCATGGCCATGGGTCCCTCTGTATATGTTCTGGGAGGTATGACCTGGGATGCGATCGGTATGGATAGGACACCAACCAAGCCCCGTAACGCCCGGGAGGTCAGAGCCCGAGGTCAGAGAAGGTTGCAATGGTGCAGGATTTCTTTCGCTATGGAGTCCCCTTTCTCCATTACTTCTACCAAGCACCGAAAAGTTTTTGTAACAGAAGTATAACCACCACCATCTGGTTGTTACTTGGCCATTACCCGCACAGAGGAAGGACAATTCTTTGAGAAGGTAAACCCTTTTATTATTCAGAAGGGCATTGACGCCAATGCTGGTTTGGTTCATTCCTGCACTCGCCTTCGAAACGGTTCATTGTTATTAAAAAGCATGTCCAATCTACAGAGTAAGTCCTTGTTGCGCGCCACGCATCTCCACGGTCATCCCATCCGTGTTGAGAAGCACCGCACCTTGAATTCCTGTCGAGGCGTCGTTACCACCCATAGCCTCGATGGTTGACGGACGATGAACTGGTCGAATATCTTTCCGACCAAAATGTAACAGCGGTTCGTCGAGTGCAGGCTAAACGCGTCGGAATGTTGGTGCCCACTCGTACCCTAGTAGTATAGGTCCCGGATTAGCCAAATGGATTAACGATAATCCTGCCGCTAGGTGGCGTTGGTGTCGCGTTAATCCGTCTTAATCCATCTTAATCCGATGGATTAAGATGGATTAAGGTGGATTAAGGCGGTAAATTTGAAAGTGTAGCTAGCGGTAGGATTAACTTTGATCCAGTTTGGCTAATCCGGGCCTTTTTTATTTATTTATTTTGTATACAGAGATTGACAATGAATGATGTTTATGATTACACATGGGGATAACATTGGAAATGGTAACATTTGTTAAAATAATAAATATATCTTAAATGATACATACAATTTATTTTGAAGAAAAAAAACACAGATTTACAGTGAATGATTATACATAATGGCAAGATTAGTAATGTTTACAGGTATTAAAAATGATAATACGTATTTACTAAATGTTATATACAATGTACTTATTTTGAAAACAGAGATTTACAGTAAATGATGATTATGTTTATTGGTATTAAAAATAATATGGAAAAAAAAGGAATATGAATTTATAACATGATACATACAACATAGGAGTGAAAGAAATAGCATTATTAAGATGGATATGATAGTGAATAGTATATAGTACATAAATCGCTGTAGACACGCACTTTGTGCTTATTGTTTTTGAGAAGAAATATCACTCTGAGGAGTCACTTTGTTTCTCACAAAAGATGCTTTTGAACTTTGTTACGATGGAGATGTTGTCGTCGTCGTTGTTGTCGTCGGTGTCGCTGGAGTCGCTATGGATGCGAAAAATGGCATTGATGGGTTTGGTGATGCAAGTGAGAAGAAGATGTTGGAAGTGGGTGTGCGTTTCCATGGGTGAGGGAACGGCGACAACGAACTCGTTGGTGAAGTTGTTGGAGTAGCACCCATTGGATGTGAAGTTTATGTTAAGGTTAGGTGTTTTGTTGTGCCAGAGGAAGACGGAGAGTTGGGAATCTGCTGCGCATTGGGTAGCTTTGGAAGGGAGGCACTTGACATGGATGGCCTGGTTTTTGTTGGAGGAAAGTTTGACGATGACTTGTTTTTGATTACCAAAGAAGGAGATTTGAGTGGAGAGTAATGAGAGTTGAGAATATTCTCCATTGGCGGAGAGTTGGGGTAGAAAGAGGAGTTTGAGGAGGAGGTTGTTTCCAATGTGGATGGGTTCGGTTTCGCGGCTCATTTTGGTGCGAACTTGACGATATATATTTTGAATCCGTTTAAAAGATGTTCTACACCTTGGTAGGTTATGGTGAACTTGGCGGTGTCGAGTTTTTGAATGTGTTCTGGAGTAGCCTTTCCGTATCTTGCAGGTAGAAAGACTTCGATATCTACGTCGATTTTTACAACAGTTTTGTGCCGTATCTGGTGGCGAGTGATCTGACGCCTAGAACGGTGTATGGGAGGTTTTCTTGCAGAGCAGCAACGCTGAGAATGTCGGTGTTGTTGGAGAGCTCATCTAGTTGACGAATGAGGGCGTTTGTGCTTATGTTTCGCTTTTGACACACCAGTGGCAGTTTTTAACGAACGGTGGTGGTCCGTCAAAGTGAGTTCTTTGAGAAGGTAGGTTGTAATGCTGTGTACAGCGACGATAAGGTGCGCAAATGTGTTGAAGGTGAATGGACAGCTGCTCCCACACGGTGTCTACGTCGACAGGAGGATAACTTGAGAAGCGTTTGCGTTTTGAAGCAGAACTTCTCGTTCCTGAGGCAGGAGAACTTGAATGCACCTTTGATTTTGAAGAAATTTGAGGAGTACAGAGGAGCAACCGAAAGTCATGAGCGACGCCTGTTGTACTTCCAGTTAAATTCCTCAATTTGTTGGCGAAGCCATGGAGATTTCCTGAAACTAGTGAACTTCGCAAGTGTAGCAAAGGTTGGTGCTACTAGGATTGGGCACTTTGGTTGTGCAGCAGGAGCAGGTGTGAGCTGGGCACGAAACGTCTGACATATCCGAACGTTAGAACTGCACTGTGTGAGGGGTGAACATTGGAGTGAATATATATGGGGAAACCACTGGTGGTAGGATGGTTGCGTCACATTCACAGGAAGCGTTAATTGCACACGCAGGAAGGAGCACATCCGTGGGAAACCACTGGAGGGGAAAAGGCTGTTGCCGCACATCCGTGTGAAGCAGGACATCCGTGGGAACCAGTGGAGGGGAAAAAGGTTCGTTGCACCACATCCGTGGGAACCGTAGGAAACGTTTGTTGCGCCACATCCGCCGGAAGCGTTAATTGCCCACACAGGAAGGCGTACGTCCGTTGGAAATTCCTGGAGGAGAAAAGTTCGTTGCGCCACATCCGTGGGAATTGCACACGCAGGAAGGAGAACATCCGTTGGGAAGTTGATTATGTTGCACACAGGAAGTAGCACATCCGTTGGGTTTTACCACCAGACGTTGCTTGCTTGTTTGAATATGGAGTTGATAACGTCTTCATTTTGAACGATAACTCTGTGTTCGTTGACGCTGAACAACCAATCACCGTGTATATGATCGGGTAGAATGTAGGGTGTGTCATGGTTCAAATTGACCGTTGGGCATCTACCGAAGCACATGCGGTCCTGGTTAATGATTTTCTGCATTTTAGCCACGGAAATGTACTGCTGTTCGTAGAAGATGATGTATAATCCACTTGTGGCAACACATCGGAACCATTGTTGTTGTTCTTCATCACTGTCACGAGTTTTATGGGTGTGAGGAGAAGGTTGCGAATTGGATGTGAAGTGGATATCGTTGAAGTTGATGCTGGAAAAAACAAAATGAATTTTCCTCTCGCAGCTGTGAACTTTGGTGGAGATGGGTTTGCCGTGGTAGGTGTTATCGACAAAACGGAGTGCATAAGGAGTATTTTTTGAGGGTAGCCATCCACTTCGTAGTTTTTAAAGACTCTGATCTCTTCGCAGTACACGGATAGGTAATTTTTGTATCCCATGCTGGGAAGCGAACACTTGTTGCGATACCGAAGGACGAGAGGGTACTGTCTGTGTGCGGGAGGAGGAGCGGAATACGGGTAGAGAGAGAGAGAGAGAGCGATGCATGCGCACTAGGGTTGATTTTCTGCGATAGATAGTGCGAAAGGAGTTTGGAGAAAATTTTGTACCTCGAGGAAGGTTCTAAAATTTGTGGAGCGTACGTACTTGGTGAACTGGGTGAAGTTAAGGTTATGGAAGAGAATATTTACGGTATGGTTGTGAAGCATGTACTTGTGAAATGCCATGATTTGATTTTGAACGTCGGTTTCTTCTTTCTGTTTGTGATACATGATGTCGGTGACGATTCGCTGTAGACTGTCCAACGTGTTGAACTCTTGCTGGCTAAGGGTGATAGACTCGCCTTGCAGGTGTGCGAAGACGATTTTTAGCCTTCCAAACACGTCTTTGAACAGAGTTTAACATTCCTGTAGACGTCCCTGTGGATTATTCAAGCGTTTGTGAATGATGGGGATGGCTTCGACGAGTTTGTGCCACTGCGAGGAACTCATGACGACTGCTTTGCGCTGTCCACATTTGGCAATGGTGACGACGAGATGGTGCGGCGGCTGGGGGGAAAACCCGCACACACGAATTTGGTTTGTTGCGGGTTGAGAAAGAAGATGTCTGACAGAGGGACCACAACTGCGCTTGTGTTGGGTTGTTGCATGTTGCGAAGCTTCCTTTTGACTGCGACCTTTGATGATGTCGGGGTTTGAAATACGGTGCCACTGAAACAAGAGAGACACACGAAACGAATGAGTGTGACGCACAAAAACAAAAAGAAACAAAAAACATAACGTAGCGCATACAAGGCGGACTAACCTGGGTGGGGTGGCTGCCTGCGCGTCGTCCATGATGGCTAAGGCAAGCGTTGGCTGGACGATCGCCTTTTTATATGAGCATGAGTGCGTTCTGAAAGCACATACAAGAGAGAGGGGGATGAGAATGCGCTACAGGAAAGCGATACGGATAGTGAAGATATCGTACACGAACACTTACCTGCAAAGGTTGGCAGGTCTGGTGGATGTGGGAGCACTTTGCGCGGCACACGTGTTTGTAGGTTTTGCGAATGACGTTATCATTGTAAGAGAAGTCATTGGCGCGAAATTTGGAAAAGAAGGTATGCAGAGGTAGGCCTGAGCAGCGGTGGGAGAGGTAGTCTATGACATAATGTCCACAAGTGGTGCTGTGATAACCTTGCAGCCTTCTGGCGTTGGTGGACCATTTTGTCCCGCAGATAGTATTTAAGAACTGAAGAAAATGAGGCGAAAGGGGACTATCCCGTAACTGTCAAAGTATTCTCCACGCCCGTTTTTATCGACAAAGATGCAAACCCAGTGTTTACCCGGTTTGGTGCTTGGGTCGGTGTTAGCGACTAGAGCAATGGGAAGGGTAGGAATGCCGCGAATTTTGGGAAGCCTGTCGCAAGGGTAGACACCTAAACAATGACAGCGCGTAGAGAGGCATGTGGAAAGAAAACGCTGAATGTGGAACGTGTTCATGATACCAAAATGGATCGGTTGCCGTCTATTTCGACCGTGCGATGTATTTCCGCCAGCTCCAGAAGAATGACGGGTTCTGTTAATTTATCGGCAAAACCGATGCTTATAGACACCGTTCCGTGGCGCTGGCCCGAGATGTGAGATTCGTTTGCGCTCATGTCGGCAGTGAGATCGAACGCCATGACCGTATATCCTACAAGGTACGCTTCTCTAGAGATGGAGTGGCCCTCGTCTTTGAAGTGAATGCCGAGACCATCCTGCAGCGTTTGAAAGCACTGCATGTAGTGCGCGTTGGCAAAGTCGGGTTGAAGAGGTTGAGAGGGAACGGGTTGCCCGTTCACGTACAGTTGCAACAAGTTTAGTTTGAAATGCTGGAAGTTATAGGGGTTTCTGTTAAAGTCGCCGGAGTAAGCCTTGTCCGTGACCATGGCCACGACCACTCTTCTGGGAATTTGCCCTATGAAGACGTCGCTAAACGTCATTCCTCTGGCCTCTTTTGGGATGCTTAGGGCGTGGAAGCTTACGTCCTTGAGATGGTACTTTGCGTTGCTCTTTGCGAGCACAGCCTGGTGAGCAAGCTTGATGGTTGGCGAGGGTCGTACGGTTTTTAAACGCAGCGTGGCAGATTGGATTTCGGCGTAGCCTTTAAAGTCGGCTGAGTCGGAGAACAGATAAAATTGAGGAGATGAAGGAGTGAGCTTGACGGTCATGCTGACGTTGTTGAGAAACGGATTTACCTGGTGAAACAGAGCGTTGGACAGGGGACCCATGAGTTGAACCACATTCCCGTTTTTGGTAAACCCGTGACGCCACTGAAACCCGGCATTGGCGATAAAAGTGTTCATGATACCCGCCGTGTCCTTCCTCCAAAGGTGGGATTCTAGTTTGCTACGCATGGCATCGTCGGAGTAATTGAGAAGCGTCTCGAGATAAGTTCTATAAGGGTAACCTGCTTGGGGAATGGACACGATGACGTTATTTAGCAAAACTTCTACCTGTTGAAACAGGGAATTTAAGGTTTTTTTGACGAAAGTGGCGTTGACTTCGGCCTTGACAGGCGCTCCATTGTCATCGAGAAGGCGCACAATAAGCTCGAGGACGACGTAGGTTAAGTCTAGGTAATCGTCTGCATTTCCCCAGTAATTAAAAGTAATGGGGGCATTCTTCATGAGCAGTTTTGCGGGTTAAGAAAGACGAACCGAGACTCCTCGATGTTCATCTGAACGGGAACATCTTTGAAGAGGTCGAGAGTTCGGAACTCATGTGCACGGCTGCGTCTGCCATTACGAGAAAACGTCTTGCACCTTGCGCTTACCGCGTTTAAGCTTCGACTGTGTGTTCTTTTCGGGTTTGATGTATTTTATTCTCTTGAGACGTCGCATTCCGGAACCGAGCATGGCATCCAGCTTTTGGTCGGCCTTACGTTTTAAATTGCGCCCCGCTTCCTTCATTCTCTGTTGAAACGCTTCCTTTGGCGCCACACCGTGGCTACACCGGAGAGCACATGAGCACCCATCTTGAGCGCCTCCTTTCCGACTGCTTTGGCCCCGCTCTTTAAAAAGGGCAGTACCGTTCTGAATAGTCCGCCGAGAGCGGAAAATAGACCGCTGCCTGTTCGATAGCGCTTGCCACGGTAGAGAATGAAATCGCGACAGTCGAATGCTCCGCCAGCCTGATTGAGATAGTACTGCGTGACAATGTGCACATCCATTATTGCGGTTTTGGCCTAAAGGCGATAACTATAGTAGAGAAAAATCCGTCAGCGAACGGCAAGAGATCGCCATAACCGTTCCTTAAATCTATGTTTACGGTTTTGAAGTCTTGTCGAATCAAGGGTACCCAATTCTGCGGAAAGAACGTCTTTTCGTCGCTCATGTAAGTGTTGTTGCTTCTTTAGTATTCCACAGCCACGCTCTCGATGACCTGCACGAAGGTGTCGCCCACCACTTACGGGGCTACTAGATCGCAATAGACGAACATTTCGTAAGGAAACCCCATATACGGATCTACGGGATGCTTAGGGCCTTTGGCGAGAATGACGTTGGTATAGGGTTCGAAGCCTAGCATCTTGGCCATAGCGGGTGTCAGCAGCAAACTGTGAATGCGATGTAGCTGGTCAGGTGGCTTTGGGTTAGGTGTTGCCGCATCCGGTGTAGCGTTGGGTTCCCCCTCAGCCGAAGGCGTACCCACATGCGGTGGCTCTGGGGGTTTGGGTGTCGTCTGAGTCAAAGTTTCCGTTATAGATCTTGTGTGAGTGCGAGTCGGAGGTCTTGCCGGGCGTGCTGTACCGAGTGCGGGTTTGGCCTGCACGGGTGGTTTTACCGGCTTTGTCGGTCTAGGTTTTGGTCTTCCGTGGGGAGCGTAGCTCATGACGTCGTGGTCGGGTATGGTGTACGGTTTGGCCGTGCGCACCACCGTTTCAATAACCCCGTCGAATGGTATGTCGGCCAGGGTTTCGGGATGGGTGACGGCATTGACGCTTACCGTCTTCTTGGGTTCGTCGATGAGAAAGAAGTTTTCGACGTATAAATGCTCGTTTATGGTAGCGTTGACGAGGTTCACCAGGTCTTTCGAATTTTTCACGATGCTCTGCGGCATTTGTAAGCTGAATTTGGAATGCGTGGGTCGATGTGTCATGGTGTACTTGGTGCCCACGACGCGAGCGTCGTCTCGGGAAACGTTATAAAATTTCACAGGATACCTGACTTTCTGCGGAGCCACTTCCCATTCGCCCTGCAGGACGATTCTCTCGGGCAAGATGTTTGAAAGCCTCGCCGTGGTGTTATCGGTGAAGTGATCCATGGACGCATTGCTCACCAGGGTGGGGGAAAACGGTGCGGTTTTAATCATGACTTGCGGATGGTCGAAGCCTGGACCCACGAGTTAAACTTTGCGGGATACCCCTTCCACTTTGCCAAGTGTTGCTTGCTGCGCCCGCGACCTCTGGTCTGCAAGATTCGCTCAACTTTGAATGTTTTGGGTAGCGCTACCTTTTGCAGCTCCTGGTGGTAGAAAATGCCGTCTATAGCCTCTCCGGCGAGATCTTTCAATTTGTATACCACCGGCGTACCGCGCACCACGTCGGCTATGTGAAATATTTCGTCCGTCCAATTTTGCTCGTACCCCTTGTCAAACTTCATTTTTTCTTTGGATATGCGCACGTGATCCCCAATGGAATATTCTGGTTTTGTTGCGCGCGGCGATTGCCTGTTTCCATAGAGATTGCGGTACACCTGCAGGATGTTAGACTCGTTGACGTTCTTGGGTGCCATTTTGATGGATCTGTGATACGAGCTATTGTACGACTCGAGTAGAGCCGGCAGAACCTTCACGTATCTGTGACTGTTTTTGTGCGTGAAATACATCCACATTTTCGTTTTTAAGGTGCGGTTAAAGCGCTCTACCACGCTCGCTTTGACATTATTCTTGGTAGTGTAATGTTGCACGTCGTGCTTCTTTAGAAAGGCTCGAAACGTCTTGTTGGTAAACTCGGTTCCCTTGTCCGTTTGCAGGATTTTAGGAATGCGCTGGGAAAAAGTAGTGCGAAAGGCTTGCGCCACCTCGGTACCCAGTTTGGATTTTAGAGTTACGGACCAAGCATATTTGGAAAATACGTCGATGACGGTGAGAATGTACACGTAGGGTTTGTTATGTTGCCTCACGCTGTTCATGACGTTTAGATCGGCTTCCCAAAGATCGTCCATATTGGTCACGTGATAGTATCTGGTGGGAAACCTCTTCCTCACTGGCTTGTGCAAGGTGTATCTGTCCCGAGTTTCGAGGAAGGCCTGAATGTTGGCCTTCGCCGTGTCCGTGGCCTTGCGAAGTGGATTTATGGTGCCCAGCCCGGCATAGTGTTCCGGTTTGGCATACACTTTTCTTAGCGCTTTCCATTCCTTCATGCTTTACTTGTACATATGCTGCCAGCGACGCGGGCGCAAAGAGTAGGTAGGCAACTTGGATTTCTTTTTTTTCGGCGAGAGAGGGTTCAGCCGTTTGTTTTTGCGAGGGGACAGCGGGTTAAGCTTTATCGTGCTGGGGCGCACCTCCTGCTTCACCCGAGCGCCATTGTACACGTCTTCGTATTCGTCCTCGTCGTCGTCTTTGTGATCGCCAAGGTAGGGATTTCTCACTTGTGTCACGAGATCCAGGTAGTTGCCCAATTTATGTTTTACGATCCGCCACCTGTCGTCGGCGCAGAGTTTTGCGCGCTGCACGTTCTCCATTTCTTTAGCCAATCTGGAAACAGTTTCGTCGATGAGGTGAAGCTTTTCCACCGTTTTCGGTTGCGGAGCAACAACGATCTGCCTGCCGTACTGACGTTGTTTTATTCTTTTACTGACCATGCTTTTAGTGTGTAGATCATAGTCTTTGGGCTGTTGTTTTTTAGTGCTTTTGACCAAGCGGGTTTGTGTGGGGTTTTTTAGTTGTTGGACTTTTCTATTTTATACATTGTAAGGGCGCTAATAACCATAGCAGTTGAGCGCCCCTAAGCCCCAGCTCATCAGCATCATCATCATCTTCTCCCCGACCGACATAAAGCGCTCATGTCCCTTGCATTCTACAGTTCTTGACACGTTTTATTCTTTTAGTGACCATGATTTTAGTGTGTAGATTTTAGTTTTTGGTCTGTTGTGTTTTTTAGTGTTTTTGACCAAGCGGGTTTGTGTGTGGGTTTTTAGTTTTTTGACTTTTCGATTTTATATTTTATACATTGTAAGGGCGCTAATAACCCTAGCAGTTGAGCGCCCTTAAGCCCTATTACATCATCATTATCTTCATCACACCCTAAGAGCTAATGTACGTACATAGTCTTAAACTATGAATCGAAAAATTAATGATTTGCGGGAGGAACATGGGAGGTCAAAATTTACGGAAGCTCCTGCAGTGAAATAAAGACGCATCTTGGTGAAACCCTTGCTCCTCGTGAGCCGTCACCAGATATACGTACCTGAAATGCCTTTGCAACGGTCAGTGGAACCAAAAATAAGTAATAGTATAGCATGCCAATTTTTTGATCTGTTTTCAGAGCACTACACATTTTAAAGTTCCTGTCCTTCTCAGTATTTGGACTAGAAATAGCGCGTCCGCACTTTAATGCTAATTTTACTAAACCTCCTAGTAACAAAATGGTTAAATGCTTTGTCTGTTATCAGTACGAAATTTATTTGAAATTTCTGTGTCCAAAAGTGTTTTCTCATGGATAGCGTTACAGTAATTGTTTCAGAGCACTGGGACTAATGTTTATTCCGTTAAGAAAAAGCGCAACTATTAGTACTCAACTCTTGTGGTCATTGGTTATGCTTCATCTTGCCGTCAACATACGTTTTAAATGAAAAAGGCTTTGTTTCCCCAAAGAAAATAAACAAAGCTCAAAACACAAGACGTGGACTGCATATCTTGTCCAATTTTTAATAACATCTCACCTCAAACTTACACCTCTCTTTTTTGTGACATATAATTGTTATATGACCAGTGCTACTCAACAGAATTCACTTTCACAAACGTTATGGTTACTCAAAGCTTTACCTAGTTTTAGTTTGCGAAAACATCTTAAGAGGGACCCAGGCACTCTTGGCATTCCCACTTTTGTACTCTATGATTATGGAAGAAAAGTGTATAATCGTGGCAGTAAGCATAAAATAAAAGAGCACTTAGGACTATTGCCTAAGTCCCAGATGATAAAGCATATATTTGACACGTTTAGGTTGAATAAGCATTCTACAATAACACAAGAAAAACCTATACCCTATCCCCAATTGAGCTATCGGTCAACCACACTACTGAGTAGCATCGAATCCTCCTACTAGCATTCCAAAAACAAATTAAATCCAGTGCAATAACCCAACCGTTGTAACACACGCATCACGCTTCTAATGGTAACATGAAATATGTATTTAATACCTTCTGCAGGGTGCTTGCAATTCTTTTAGAGTGCATTACTTTGGTATTTATAATAGTGGAGAATTCTATATCGAGGAGGGCGGTACCATATCTAGAAGACTCTCAGCATTTTATAATGCGCAGTGTTCTGCACCGGGGACTCGTGGTTTTAAATCGTCACTTTACTGTCTTCTTCTTAAACTGTTCATTGTTTATTATTCTAACCGTTCATGCAAGCTAGTCACACAATAAAAACACTTATTTAAATAACATTTGTCAGTGTGCATAAAACTTAGAAAAACAAGTATGGCACCAAGTGCAATGAAACGGCGCATCAGGTATACTGTAGCACCTGTCTGAATCTTGTCAACAACCTGTATCGCAAACAGTGAGTTATGAAAGCGATGCGTTATTTTCTTTGCGACATAACCGGGTAGTCCGGCACGAATTTTGTAGAAAATACCAGAATTATATAAATCATAGAGTATTCGAAAAAATGCATTATATATCACCAATGCACTTGCCTTCGCAGGTTTTTACGGTGAAGCTGTGCCTCCTGACTGCGGCTGCACAGCTGTACAGAAGACACATGGATTTTCGTTAGAAGGTGTGGTGCCTGTTGGTTTGGCCCAAAGAACAGCAGATGTGAAGCTGTTCGGCGGTCGTGGTATTTTACTTCTACGAAATCCATACGAAGCACTTTTGTCGTACCGTAACTTTCTGTATGGGGGACACACCGGCTTTGCCCCACATAGTCGCTTCAAAGGTTCAGGTAAGATTATATTACAACTTGTAGAAATTTCATTTAATGCAAAATGCTCTTTATCATTAAGCAGCGCATTTTCTGTAATATGATTTAAGCTTGTCTCAAATTTTCGCTAATATTTAAGCAATACGGAAACATGCGCTATCTTTAGGAGTTTTTAATTAAGGTATGTAATCAGTACTAAGACCTCTCTCATATTAACCCAATTCGTCTAACGGGGTATTTCGAGAAAGTGAATATGATAACAATGCAAGAGCAAATAAGCAGCAAGTTCTGTGGAGTTAAAGTATCCTAATGCTTACATTTTAATGATAACTGTAAACCTCGGGAATATTTTACATGGGCAACTAACTTAAATCGGATATCTAACCCAAGCCCAAGGAGTGATAGGCCGCACCTGCATTTTTAGCGTGGAAATTTACAAGAATATACTTGAAATGCTAATTTTGTAAATAAGTAAGCCATATTTTTACGGTTATAAGCAATTTCATAGGCATTCTCCCCCCTCAATTGCCTACATTTTTAGGGACGGGTTAGGCAAACCCCATGTTCCGAGCCACGCTTCGCCATCCTTATTTCACATCCATATTAGTTACGTTAACTTCTTCCCTAATTAGTGTCTTCCTCTTTTAGATTTACTCCTCTTTTCTTTGGTTTATTGCATGAGGATGATTATTATCTGTTTCCCCAAAAGGTGTCTTTCCTGTCTCAATGATTTCTGGCCCACGGCTTTCGGCGCAGCTACCCCCTGTGTGCTCTCAGAAGTCTTCTACAATGAAGGTGGAAAGGACCATCCTCAGTACACATCTTATGTGATACTGGGTACGGATGATGATGAGATGGGGCTTAAGGGCGCTCAACTGCTATGGTTATTAGCGCCGTTACTATGTATAAAATATAACATTTAAAAGTCGAAAAACTAAAAAACCACACACAAACCCGCTTGGTCAAAGGCACTAAAAAACACAACAGACCAGACTAAAATCTACACACTAAAATCATGGTCACTAAAGGAATAAAACAACATGTCAAGAACTTTAGAATGCAAGGGACCTGAGCGCCTTATGTCCGTCGGGGAGAAGAGCCCCATTAAAACTGATAATATAAAATCTCAAAGCTAAAAGACGCTCTGTGCATCAAATGCGCCGATTAAAACCAATGTCAGTTATAAAACGTAAAAGACATTCTACAGCATGCGCGTCGTCTGCCAAAACGTTGGCTATGCTAAAAGGCAGACCCACGCGAACGCGCAGTGGAGCTAAAACTTGATACACTCAGGTAAAATGTGATGCACCGTTAAGGGCGCATCACACTGCTGACACAGTGGAGCGGGTTCACCACTGAGCAAGTATCTATGACTAAAAAGGCAATGTCCAATTCTTAAACGGATTAAACTACCTCTTCCCGACGTGTAGAACGAGAAGAGGTACCCCAGACCAACGGGAGAGGTTTAACCTCCCGCAATGTGTTCCCCCGCAGGGCCGTCCACTCACCGCGCAAAGCGAGAGGATGCGGCGACGTAAAATAACACACGAATCAGACTAGGGAACAACAGAGGTAAAAAATCTGTGTAATAAAATCGAAGATTTGGCAGCGGCGTCGGCAGACTCGTTCCCTGAGGTGCCCATATGACCTGGAACCCACATGAAGGAGACGCGGATGCCAAAGGCACCAAGCGAGTGCACCAGGTCATGTATGCGCTGTACGAGGGGGTGGTAATTGTACAAAGCGCGAATACTTTGAAGAGCACCCAGGGAGTCTGAACAAATACAACAGTGCCGTAAGTCGTACCGCTGGACGTATAAAAGTGACTGATAAATACTAAAAAGTTCGGCGGTAAAAATCGAACATTTCCCAGGTAAACGAAATGTAAAACTAGGATTATCATCAACAAAGGCACACCCTACTCCAACATCAGTCTTACACCCATCAGTATATATAAAACGAAGGTCCCCGAACAACGCCTGAAGTTCTAAAACGGCCGATCTAAGAGCTGAAGAAGGGGTCTCATTCTTCGACATTGACAATAACCCAAGGTGACACTGGGCCTCAGCGCGCAACCATGGAGGAAAGCGCGTTTCCCCCCTGGGAAGGGCCGGCGCTGGCGTAAAACCCAAATGCCGAAGAAGCTTTCGGAATCGAACCCCTGGAGGGAGCAAGTCAGAGGAGCTAAAGAAATATTGCCGATCAAGTGAATCTTCGTAAAATACCGCGAAAGACGGGTGGTCAGGTAAGCTTGAGAGTCGACAGGCATAGCTGTATAAGAGCATCTCACGCCGGGAGGACAGCGGAGGCTCTGCAGCTTCAGCATACAGACTATGTACAGGGCTGGTTGGAAGGGCCCCCATAGCAACTCTTATGCCACGATGGTGAATGGCATTCAATCGACGTAATACAGATGGATGCGCCAACGAATAAACAATGCACCCGTAATCAAGTTTGATCGAACGAAAGAGGGATAATGATGTAGAACGACGGTCCGATCAGCACCCCAGGATGTGCCACTTAAAACACGTAAACGATTAAGAGAACGGTCACACTTTTCTTTTAAAAAGGAAATGTGCAAAATCCAGCTCAGCTTCCTATCAAATGTCAACCCCAAAAATTTCGCCTCGTCTGCAAAGGGAAGTAACCCTGGCCCAAGATGGAGAGAGGGTGGAGGGAAAGCCTTCCGGTGCCAGAAATTGATGCAGACGGATTTTTCGGCGGAGAAATTAAAGCCGTTGGCGTTACTCCAGGCGTAGAGACGGTCGATACAGCTCTGGAGGCGGCGCTCGAGTAGACAGGACCGCCGTGAACTGTAATAAATGGCAAAATCTTCAACAAAAAGGGACGATGAAATGCCAGGTGGAATACTATCAACAATGGGGCTGATAGCAATCGCAAAAAGTGTGACATTGAGTACAGAGCCCTGCGGTACTCCGTTCTCTTGAATAAAACGACTAGATAAAACCGAGCCCACACGTACACGAAAGACGCGGTCCGTCATAAACTCCCGAAGAAATATGGGAAGACGACCGCGGAAATTCCATGCATGGTATGTACATAAAATGCAGCCCCTCCAACAAGTGTCATAAGCTTTCTCCAGGTCAAAAAACACAGCCAACGTTTGACACTTTCTCAGAAATTCGTTCATAACATGCGTCGACAGAGACACCAGATGGTCGGCGGTAGAGCGATGGCGACGAAATCCACACTGAGCGTTCGCCAGACGTTTCCGAGACTCAAGCCACCATGTCAACCGCCCGTTGATCATGCGCTCCATCACCTTGCAAACGCAACTGGTGAGGGAGATAGGGCGGTAGCTGGAAGGTAGTTGGCGATCATTCCCAGGCTTAAGTATAGGAACGATGGTGGCTTCGCGCCAAACGGAAGGAAAAAGGCCCTCCTGCCAAATACGATTATAGACCCGTAAGAGAAAGCGCTTACTGTCGGCTGAAAGGTTCTTTAACAGCAGAACATGAATGCCATCCGGCCCAGGTGCGGAGTGCCTAGAGCAATGAACAGCGTGCTCCAGCTCCGTCATTGTAAAAAGGGCATTATGACATTCCGTATTATCAGACCGAAAATTATAGGTTGCGGAATCCAGCCGGTCTTTGATAGAGCGAAAGCCGGCGGAATAATTGTCTGAACTGGAAACCGCCTCAAAGGCAGCATCCAGAGTGGTAGCGATGGCAGCCGGATCCACTATGTTGGCATTGGAAACCTGAAGGCCAGATACAGTACAATGCGACACTTTACCTGAGAAGCGACGAAGTTTACCCCAAATAACAGATGAAGGCGTAAAGCGATTAAAAGGCTTGACAAAACGAGTCCAAGACGCCTTCTTGCAATCCTGAATAATGCGACGATACCTGGCGCGCAATTGTTTAAAAGTAACCAAATTATCAAGTGTAGGGTGACGCCGATACACCCTAAGTGCAGTTCTACGAGCACGAACGGCGTCCCGACAATCCTCCTTCCACCACGGAACAGGCAGTCCCCGAGGTTGGGAGGGTGAACGGGAATTGCGCGTTCGGCAGCAGAGAAAGTCGTAGACGTAAGGTGCTGCACTAGTTGGTTAATGTCGGTGAAGTGCTGGTCGTCAAAATGCACGAGGCTGGAATACAAGCTCCAGTCGGCTTTTGTGAATATCCAGGTAGGTATTCTGGAATGCTGTACGTTGTGTGACAGAAGAGAAACGATGCAGGGATAATGGTCGCTGGAGTAGGTGTTAGTGACGACGTTCCACTGCAGACGACTAGCAAGCTGGAGTGAGCAAACGGAAAGGTCCAAATGAGAAAATGCACCGGAAGAATCAGAAAGAAACGTAGGCTCACCTGTATTGAGAATAGAGAGATTGAACTTATCAAAAATGTCAGAAAGAAGAGTTCCCCTCGCACAAACCCTTGGCGAAACCCACAGCGGGTGATGGGTATTAAAATCTTCGAACAGAAGAAATGGTGTTGGGAGAGCGGACAGGAGAGCTCGAATGTCCGCGTGAGAAAGGGGAGACGATGGAGGTGAATACACAGAGCAAACAGAAAAGAAAAAACCGGGTAACTGCAGTGTAATGGCAACAGCTTGCATGTCGGACGTAAGAGTGAGACGTTGAAAATGAACGTCGTTACGCACTAACACATGACACCTCCATGAGCAGGATTACCCTCCTACGATTCAAGGTCGTAGTGAACGGAGTATATCCTCGGAGATCAAAAGGATCTTGTGGGCGAAGCTTAGTCTCCGGCAAACACACGACCATAGGCGAATGGGAACACAATAAAAGTTGCAGTTCCGTCCTATGCGATCGCACACCATGTACATTCCAGGTCAGGATAGCCATTAAGAAAAAGGGATAAACTTTCTACTTAGATGGGCGGCTTAAAATTACCTTTTATTTAACCTTTGTGCTCGGGATTTTGGTATGGAGTTGGTCAGAATCCATAGTCTCCTCGAAGGGAGGGCCCACGCGCTCAGAGCCAGAAACCAATTCAAGCGCCGAGAATGGGCTCTGGGTGGCGATGGGTGAGGGGTGCCGCTGAGCGCGGCTCGTACCAGGAGCTTCCTGGGACTGCGACCTGCGAGGAGGAGAAGGTGAACTCTGCTTACTATGAACAGGCTGAGGGTCTTTTAAAAAGTCTTCTCTTCGAAATTGCTGCTTCGGTGTTTTCTCTGTGGCTTGTGACTTCATAGACTTTGGACCAGGTTTAGAGGGCTTGGTAACAGGAGCTGAAATGGACGGCCGGATGGTAGTGGCGGTCAAGGCAGTCATGGTCCAAGTTTGAGTCCCAGCATCCTTCCGTGGTACTGGCGAGGCAACAACAGAACTAAATTTTCCCGATCGCAGGAGCGAAGGTTGGCGCGCATGGTAACGCCTCCGGGTTTCATCGAAGGAGAGTTTCTCCTTTACCCGGATCTCCTGGATGGCCTTCTCGTCCAAATACCGCGGACAGTCTCCAAATGAAGCAGAATGTGACCCTTTGCAATTGACGCAGACGGGGGCTGTTGAACAGGCACCTTCGTGTGAGGGCTGGCTAAATGTTGCACAGATGTTAACGGCACTCTTACATGAGACTTGCGTATGCCCAAAACTTTGGCATTTAAAACAACGCAGAGGTCTAGGAATATTAGGCCTTACGGAAATCCGTTCGTACCCTGCGGAAATGCTCGTGGGCAGATCGACGCCATCAAATGTTATAAACAGGGTACGAGTGCGTACCAAAACTCCGTCGCGTTTGGCCTGCACTCGATGCACTGCTGTCACCTTTTGGTCTGAAAGATAGTCTACGAGTTCGTCGTCCGACATACCATCGAGGCTATGGGTGGTAATGACGCCTCGACAGGAATTCAATGTCCGGTGCTTCTCCACACGGATGGGATAACCGTGGAGAAGCGTAGCGCGCAACAAGGTCTTACTTTGCAGATTGGACTTCGTTTGTGCTAATAAGGAACCGTTCTATAGACGAGTGCAGGACTGAACTGCACCAGCAATAGCATCAATGCCCTTTTGAATAATGAAAGGGTTCACCTTCTCAAAACTTTGCCCTTCTTCGGTTCGCGAAATGACCAAGTAACAACCAGTTGTCGGTGGTGTCACATCTGTTACATAAACTTTTCGGCGTTTATTTGAATTATTGGAGAAAGGGTGCTCCATAGCGAATTAAATCCTCCACCATTGCAACCGTCTCCGACCTCGGGCTCTGACTTCCCGGGCGTTACCCCGGCTTGGGTGAGTGGCCTATCTATACCTATCTCACCCCAGGTTCACACCTCCCAGAACATAGACAGAGGGACCCAATTGCCGTCAGAAGTCAGCAGCTCATGCAATGGCCCCCCCGCGGGACTGCAGTTGAACAGCGGATACGAACACATACCCTACATGACGACGCCGGCTGTTGGGGATGACGCCATTACCACTCACCCAGCTGCGCATCCAGTGCGCGGGTATCCGTCAGGCTGTGTCCACGGAGGATTTAAATAAAACGATAAAAGAAACTAAAAGTGTGTGGGCGTTTCGCACGCAAGGTAGGCCGGCGAAGAAGTAAAAGAGATGTATAAATGAATGGGCGTGGGGCGAAGTGTGCAGAAGTAGAAGAGAAGAAAGAAACGATGGCGAGGTTGCGACATGGAATGAAATCCCAGAACGCACGAGAGCCTACTTTGAGTCCCCCGGTCACGAGAACGAACCCACCTCGACTGGACGGGGATGAAGTGATGAAGGTGGCGATGAGTGGCTCGGGAACCCCCGGGAACGCCAACACCCGTACTTACATAAGGTGAGCCCCTGGGGGACTGGATGTGGAGCCGTACCATAGTCGTGGCACAGAATGGGCTAAATCCCCCTGTGTAACCCTGTGGGTATGTGCTGCTGGGTTGAACGTTTTGACTCTACATGTTACCGCTGCCTGGGACCCGATATAATCAACCACAAGTCTTGTCTTATGCGATACAAAAAATTCCGTCTTTGCTCCGGACGCACTTCAGGTTAACCAAAGGCATCCCTAATCCACAATGGCTCATTTGAGACAAAAATAAATAAAACCAAGTAAAACAAAGCTCGTAAAACGCTGTCCCGGCAAGTAGTTCTCTATACCAGGACATATATTGCAGACTAAACATTTAACCCATTTTCATGTTTTGAATACTTCATAGGTTTCACAGGTGTTGCTTAGATGCTAATGAGGTTAAAATTAAAATAAGAAACTAAAATTAAATCAGATAACTAAAAAAATAAATTCAGTAAAGACACATTAATTACGATTACTGGAAACCAGCAACATCCGTAATAGGTAACCATTAACTACATTAAACAATACAAATTTCTAACAAAACTATAAAAATTCTATCAAAATCTATAAAGAAACTATTGAAACTACACTACTCTTAGCCAGCGCAAACTGCATTGGTAGCCAGCACATGTTTATTCTACTATTTGTTGTTACATATTTATAATTTTAAACTTCAATAATCCTCAATTATAGGAATTGTAGTAATTATTTCATCTGTTACTTAATACAAATACTTATAGGTTTCCCTTCCAAATTTAACTTTAAAGATTTTAATTTAACAAGTTAATACTAATTTAAAACACGGTTATGATTTAATTTCAGTTTACCTATTAATATTACTATAATCTTTCCCAAATATTCTCTTAATTTCCCTCTTAGTGATTATTAGCTTTAAACGTTAACCATTACTGCTCTTAGATGTAAATACCTCTTATAGGTGCATAAAGCTTCTTAACTTTACACTCACTAATTGTAGCTATACACTAAAATTATATAAATCATTCCAATGCACTTTTCTATACTCTTACTATCTCACTTATTTCCGTTGGTTCACTAATCACTTCCTACAACATTTAGTACTTGAAATTTAAGTTTCTCTATCTTTTATAAATCGCTAACACTTTTTCACCATTTATACTACACACTTCATCTATCACTTCCTTATCGCTGTTTAACTCCGCCATTTGGTTCCCACTCCGGGCAGTTGCAGTTCCATATCCCGTTACCTCAACTCATTCCACTCCGTTTGCTACGATCTTACTCTAAATCTTAAATTAAAGGTAGTGGCGAAGGGACCCCCGAGACCAGGGCAAAGCACCGCACTCACGCCACACAGCCCCTTGTATTTCTACCGTGTCTCCTGGGGGAGAGAGATGACTGGAGAGACGCGAAGGGCGAGAATATCCGAATGACAACGGGCGCAAGTATGGACGGGGTCCCTAACGTTTTCAGATCGAACGCATTCAACTTCGCCCGGGCCTATACATAGACTCCAAAACTTCGGGAGGTCCCTGAAGGAGCCTTTGCCCGATACAACCCTGGGTGGGTCCTAACCAAGCTGCATGCACGATAGACTGGAACCGAAATAGAGATTCCTCTACTCCAGTCCGAAACATCTCAGGTGGGATGTCGGCTACCTTCATCGCTTTGCTCATCATCAACCTCCAGCGTGAACACGCAGTTAGGAACGCTCGACCAATGATGCGGTTATCTCCAAATGTGTTACAGAGTAACCAATTCACCTCATTAGCAATGTGAGGTGGAGCTCCATCGTGCATCCAAACAGTTGAGTCCAAAGCACCTATCTCCCGTGGAGCAGGGATCACATGTTAGCGAAGCAGATCATGTAACCTGTGCCAATTCGCGCTGCATGTCCTTGATCCTTGGGGCCCAAGTTCCTCAAAGAAAATGGATTCATTAGAAAGTGTGCCCGTGAAGCCACACCACACAGTGAGGCGTTCACTATGCAGGGGAACTTCGCGAACTTTCATTGGCGGTGACGATCCCCAAATGCGATAATTGTGAGTGTTCACTGTCCCAGTGAGCGTAAAGTGTGCTTCATCATCCACAAAATGTTCCAAGGCCACATATCAACGTCCACCCTTGCAAGAAACGTAAGAGCAAAGTCCTCCGCTGGAATATCTGCGTCCCGTGGCAACAATAGTGAGTAATGTGAAGTTTATGCGGATACCATTTCACATTGTTCGCAGCAGTTTTCGAACGGTGGGCCATGGAATGTTCAGTGCTGTGACACAGCTCGTGCACTGCTTGAAGTTCGCATATTACCTCCAGCATTCTCAGCCATTGCAACAGTAGCTTCTTCAGCAATTTGTGGCGCAATTGGCCGTCGACTTCTCCCAGGAACAATTCCCAAATTGCCAGTTAATTCGACCTTCCGAATCATGTTCAAACCGGTGCGGAAAGAGGACCTCTCCGTATTCCTTTAATAAGTCGATACTCACGAAGAGCAGCAGCACTATTGCTGTTGTTTTGATGAAACAGCTTTATGAGCAAAGTCCTGCTAACTTTGTCCAGACCCATGTTGACTGTCTGCAACTGTAATGTACATTGATGCTTGTGTTTCAACCCTACGTCGCCATACCAGTAACAGCGCCTAACGGCAAGTGATGATACTAACAGCAATAACAACGCAAATTCTGCAGTACACAGTATGAACATAATTCCTATTAAGTTGGGTACCCATACGGTAAATGGTTTTCCGTCTACACTAGCTCAAGTAGTAAAAGTTTAATTATAACCACCCTGTACATCGTAAACTGAATACTCGTAGCTGCCGAGAAATAGTAACAGCTGCAAGTCTGGATCGTTCCTCTAACAAGGAGATCGTTAATTGCTTGTCCGACCATAGAGTCATCGCAGCGTATCGGTTATTAGGAAACAGAGACGATAAACGTTTCCGCTGCGCAAGGTACCCTAATATTCTAAAGGACCATACTACCACGTTTTATCTTTTTCGATTAGGAGTAGGCATCCGTTCATCTCTATATAACTAACCCCATGTGCTGTTATCGCTGCCAGAACATCGGACATGGGCAGAAATATTATTCTAGCTCACTAGATGTCCTCGTCGCAGTATGGCAACTCGTGATTACATGGGGTTTAAGGGCGCTAAACATCTAGGGACATCAGCGCCCTTACAATGTATAAAATTTAAAACCCAAAAATAAAAATGCGGGACACTAACCCGAAGAGTCGAAAACACTAAAAAACAAAACAGCAAATTCTAAAAACCAACACACCAAAAGCATGGTCAATAAAAGAGTAAAACAAAGTGTCAAGAATTGTAGAATGCGAAGAACATGAGCGCCATCTATCCACCGGGGAGAAGAACCCCCAATAAAAACACAATATAGAAGTACAAATCTAAAAGACGCTCTGAGCTTCAAATGCACAGATTAAGATCTCTGTCATTGATAAAACGTAAAAGACATTCTACAGCATGCGCGTCGTCTGCCAAAACGTTGGATATGCCAACAGGCAGACACACACGAACGCGCAATGGAGCTAAAATTTGACACTCTGTTAAAATGTGACGCGCCGTTAAGGGCGCATCAACTGCTCACAGAGTGGTGCGGGGTCACCACTGAGAAGGCATCTATGACTAAAAGGCAAATTCCGATTCGTAAACGAGCTAAAAGTACCTCTTTCCGACGAGAGGAGCAAAAAGAGGTACCCCAGACAAACGGTAGATGTTTAACTTCCCGCAACTTGTTCCCCGGAGGACCATCCACTCATCGTGCCAAAGCGAGAGGATGCGGTGACGTAAAATAACACACATATCTCACAAGGGAACAACAGAGGTAAAAATTCTGGGCGATAAAAATTGCCGATTTGGCAGCGGCGTCAGCAGACTCGTTACCTGAGATGCCCACATGACCTGGAATCCACATGAAGAGACGCTGATGCCAGAGGCACCAAGCGAGGGGAGCAGTTCATTTATGGGCTTACGAGGGGGTGATAATTGTACAGCGCGTTAATACTCTAAAGGGCACTCGTAAAAACGGAATGATAATTACTAAACAGTTCGGCAGTAAATATCGAACATTGCCCCGTAAAACGGAAGGTAGAACTATGTCGACCAAAAATAAAGGCACACCCTACTCCTATATCAGCCTTAGACCTATGAGTATATAAAAATGACATTCCCCGAATTGCTCCTGAAGCTCTAAAAAGGCCGATCTAAGGACTGAAGCAGAGATCTGAGTCTTCGGCATCGTCGTTAACCCAAGGTGACAGTGGGCCTCAGTGCGCAACCAAGGAGCAAACCGCGTTTTCCCCCTGGAAGGGGTCGGCGCTGGCGTAAAGTCAAAATGCCGAAGAAGCTGTCGAAATCGAAATCATGGAGGGAGCAATGCAGAGGAGCTAACTAAATACTGCCGATCAAATGAACCCTCGAAATATATCTCGAAGGACGGCTAGTCAGGCAAGCTTGAGAGTCAACGTGCATAGCTGCACAAAAGCATCTCACGCCTGAAGGAAAGCGGAGGCTCTGCAGCTTCAGCATACAGACTGGGAACAGGGCTGGTTGGAAACGCCCTGTAGCGACTTTTATGCCACGATGGTGAATGGCATAAAGGCGACATAAAACAGATGGACATGCCTATTAATAGACAATACATCCGTAATCATGCCTGGAGCGGACCAAACAGCGATAAAGACGCAAAAGGATGGTCCGATCAGCTCCGCAGAATGTGCCACTTCAAACACGTAAACGATTAAGAGACCGGTCACACTTTGCTTTTAAAAAGGATATGTGCGAAGTCCAGCTCAGCTTCCGATCAAAGATCAACCCTAAAAATTTCGCCCCGTTTGCAAATGGAAGAACCTCCGGCCCAAATGGAGAGAGGGAGTTGGGGAAGCCTTCTGGCGCCAGAAATTGATACAGACGGATTTCTCGACGGAGAAATTAAAGCCGTTGTCGTTACTACAGGAGTAGAGACGGCCGATACAGCTCTGGAGACGGCGTTCGAGCAGCCAGGTCCGCCGTGAACTGCAATAAATGGCAAAATCGTCAACGAAAATGGACGATGAAATGCCAGGTGGAATACAATCAGCAATGGGGTTGATAACAATAGCAAAAAGTGTGACACTGAGTACAGAGCCCTGCAGTACACCGTTCTCTTGAGTAAAACGTCTAGACAAAACCGAGCACACACGTACACGAAAGACGCGATCCGTCATAAACTCCCAAATAAATATGGTAAGACGACCGCGTAAACTCCATGTGTGGAGTGTACCTAAAATGCCGCCCCGCTAAGAAGTGTCATAAGCTTTCTCCAGGTCAAAACACACAGCCACTGCTTGACACCTTCTCAGAAACCCATTCATAATATGCGTCGACAGAGAGACCAGATGGTAGACGGTAGAGCGGTGGCGACGAAAACAGCACTGAGCGTTCGCTAGAAGTTTCTGAGACTCCAGCCACCATGTCAACCGGCCGTTGATCATGCACTCCATCACCTTGCAACTGCAACTGGTGAGGGAGATAGGGCGGTAGCTGGAAGACAGTTGGCGATCCTTCCCAGGCTTACGGATAGGGACGATGGTGGTTTCACGCCAAACTGAAGGAAAAACGCCATCTTGCGAAATACGGTTATAGACCTGTAAGAGAAAGAGCGCACTGTCGCCTGAAAGGTGCTTTAACATCAGGGCATGAATGCCGTCCGTCCCAGGAGCGGAGTGCCTAGATAAAAAGAGGGCTTACTACAGCTCCCTCATAGTGAAAATTTCATTATAACACTCCTGATTATGAGACTGAAAACTATATGTCACGGAATCCAGCCGGTCTTTGAGAGTTCGAATGCCGGCGGAATAATGATCAGAACTGGAAAACCGTCTCAAAGGCAGCACCTAAAGTGTTAGCAATGGCAGCCGGATTCACTATGGTGGCATTGGAAACCTGAACGCCAGACACAGTAAATGCGACACTTTACCGGAGAAGCGACGAAATTTATCCCAAACAACAGAGGAAGGCGTGAAGCGATTTAAAGACTCGACAAAACGAGGCCAAGATGCCTTCTTGCTATCCTGAATAGTGCCCAGGCGTGCAATTGTTTATAAGTAACCAAATTATCAAGTGTAGGGTGACGCCCAAACACCCTATGCGCCACTCTATGGGCAGGAACGGCCTCCCGACAGTCCTTGGTCCACCACGGAACAGGAATACGCCGAGGGTGGGAAAAACAGCGGGGAATTGTGCGTTATGCGGCAGTTAGGATCGTAGACGTAAGGCGCTGCACCATTTGGTTAACGTCAGTGAAGGGCTGGTCCATAAAAGACACGAGGCTGGAATACAGTCTCAAGTCGGCTTTAAGGAGGTGCCAGGTAGGTGGTGTAGAAGGCTGGACGTAGTGAGACAGAAGATTAACGATGCAGGGTTAATGATCGCTGGAGTAGGTGTCAGCGACGACGTTCCACTGCAGACGACAAGCAAGCTGGATGGAACAAACGTCAAGCTCTAAGTGAAATAATGTACCAGAGGAATCAGAAAGAAAGGTAGGTTCACCTGTATCGAGGATAGAGAGGTTGAACTGATCAAGAATGTCGGAAAGAAGAGTTCCCCTCGCACAAGCCCTTCGCGAACCCCACAGGGGGTGATGGGCATTAAAATCTCCCAAAAGAAGAAATGGTGCTGGGAGAGCGGACAGGAGAGCTCGAATGTCCGCGTGAGCGATGGGGACGATGGAGCCCAATACACACAGCAAACAGAAAAGAAAAAGCCGGGTAATTGAAGCCTAACGGCAACAGTTTGCAAGTCGGACGTAAGAGTGGGAGTTTGAAAATGAACGTCGTTACGCACTAACAAAATGCACCTCCATTAGCAGGAGTACCCTCCTCCGGTTCAAGGTCGTAGAGAACCGGAGTATATCCTCGGAGATCAAAAGAATCGCGAGGGCGAAGCTTAGTCTCCTTCAAACACACGACCATAGGTGAATGGGAACGCAATAAAAGTAGCAGTTCCGCCCTATGCGACCGTACACCACGTTAATTGCAGGTAAGGATAGCCATGAATAAAAGAGATAAACTTATTACTTAGAAGGGCGGCTCAAAATAACTTTTCGTTTAACCTTGGGGCTTGGGAATTTGGTATGGAGTTCGTCAGACTCCACAGTCTCCTGGAAGGGAGGGCCCATGCAGTCAGTGCCAGATACCCATTCATGCGCCGAGAATCGGTTCCGGGTGGCAATGGGTGAAGGGGGCGCTGAGCGCGGCTTGTCCCAGGAGCATCCTGGGAATGCGACCTTCGAGGAGGAGAAGGTGAACTTTTTTAGCGCGCGCACGCCGAATGCGTTTCAGAAAATCCTCCCTACGAAGTATCTGCGTCGATTTCTTCTCAGTGCCTTGTGGCTTCATAACCCTTGGACCAGCTTTAAATGGCTTGATAACTGTGGCTGAAATGGACAGCTGGATGGTACTTGCGGGCAATGCAGTGATGGTCCAGGTCTGTGTCTTGGCATCCTTCAGGGGTACTGGCGAGGCAACAACAGAACTGAACGTTCCCGCTAGCAGGTGCGAAGGCTGGCGCGCATGGAAAAACGTCCGGACTTCGGCGAAGAAGAATTTCTTCTGTACCCGGATCTCCTGGATCGCTTTCTCGTCCAAGTACCGCGGACAGTCGGCAAATGACGCAGAATGAGACCCTTTGCAATTAACGCAGACGGGAGCTGAGGAACAGGTACCATCGTGTGACAGCTGGCTACATGAAGCACAGATGGATACGGCACTGTTACAAGAGACTTGCGTATGCCCAAAACGTTGCATTTGAAGCAACGCAGAGGTCTAGGAATATAGGGCCTCTCCGCAATACGTTCGTACATTGCTGAAATACTAGTGGGCAGATCGATGCCATCGAACGTGAGAAACAGGGTACGAGTTGGTACCATTACTCCGTCGCGTTTAGCCTGCACTCGATGAACCACTGTAACGTTTCGGTCGTAAAGATATTCGACCAGTTCATCGTCCGATATTCCGTCAAGGCTGTGTGTTGGGACGACGCCTCGGCAGAAATTCAAGGTGCGGTGCTTCTCAACATGGATGGGATAACCGTGGAGAAGCGTAGCGCGCAGCAAGGTCTTACTTTGTTCATCGGTTTTACTCTGAACCAACAATAAACCGTTTCGTAGGCGAGTGAAGGAATGAACCGAACCAGCAATTGAGTCAATGCCCTTCTAGATTATAAAACGGTTCACCTTCTCGAAATATTGTCCGCCCTTTGTACGGATAGGCACTAAGTAACAACTAGATGACGGTGGTGCTACTTCCGTTACAACGACTTTTCGGCGCTCGTTACTAATAATGGAGAAAGGGGGCCTCCATAGCGAAAGAAATCCTCTACCATTGCAATCGTCTCCGACCTCGGAGTCTGACTTCCCGGGCGTTACACCAGCTTGGGTGAGTGGCCTATCTATACCAGTCTCACCCCAGGATCACATAGACGGAGGGACCCAATCGCCGTGGGAAGTCAGCAGCTCATGCAATGACCCCCCGCGGGATTGCAGTTGAACAGCGGATACGAACACAAACCCTACATGACGACCCCGTATGGTGGGGATGATGCCATTACCCACTCACCCAGGCTCGCACCCTGTGCGCGGGTATGCGTCAGGGTGTGTGCACGGAGGATTAACATAAATAAAATGGGAAAATAAACCCAAAGTGTGTGGGTGTTCCGCACGCAAAGTAGACCGACAAGGAAGATAACGGCTTTTGTGAATGGTTGTGATGCGAAATGTTCGGAAAGAGATCAGTTAAGAAAGAAACGTTTTCGAGGGGCGGCATGGAACGAAAAGCAAAGAACGCACGGGAGCCTACCTCGAGTCCCCCGGTCACGAGGACGAACCCATCTCGATCGGACGAGGGTGGAGGGATAATGATGGCGATGAGAGGGTCGGGCACCCGGGTACGCCAAACCCGTACTCACATAAGGTGAGCCCCTGGGGGGTTGGCAGCTCGTGATGGGTCGGAATGCTGTAATAATGGTTCTTATGTCAGCTTTCGAAGTTGGCATTTATCTTATTCATAGCAGAATCCTCTATTTCTTGTGGAGCAAATAATCCAAGGGTTGAGCATCGCTTCTCCCCAGATCAGATAACGGCACTAGAAGACCTATCGCACTACACCTTTGCAGAATGCCACTGCCGTTCACCAGGCTATATTCAAACAGAATGTCATGATGCCTACTCGCTCTATTACTAGTTTTCGCATCTCTATGGGGATTCAGACCAACGTCTTCGATCCTTCGACATCTGTGGTTACTCAACGCCACTGTTTCCAAATCCTAATTATGGCCTTTATATCTGCTAGCGCTTCTAGTGATCATTCGAGACGGAAATTCCCTTCTGGCCGTCCTGCGAACCACTGCCGTTCTCATTCCGGAACTAAACTACCTTCTTCACACACTACTATCGGCGATATTAGAACGGATGTCTTCTAAGTTGTATGCAGACCCGGATACTGTTCTAAACATAAAAATGAAGTTAAGCTCAAACGACACGCATTGCAAATAACTAACCGTATTGTCATATTATTATAATTTTTTGGCGTACGTGTTTTAGGAAGCCGCCACTTCTGAATTTGCCTTATAGCAGTTCTATAGTAGAATATACTCGCCCTACTCTCACAAGCTACAGAGCTGGAAATTATATTACATTCCAAACCCTCTATTGGTTTATTTGCAGTAGACAAAGCTTCGATTTTCCGAGGTATTTGCCGTTGCGCTTTGTTCTTGCATCCAAGGAGGGCTCTCCAGCTCATGGCAGTATTATGATTCTTTTTTGCAGTTAAGTGTAGTGTAAAGCAGTTCCAGCCTTGGCTCTTTTACAAGGTGTTGCTCCAAATATGTTCTTTCCTGGTTTAGTTTTTCCCAGTGGTGATATTTATGTTCTTCTTTCATATACCTTTGCTGCCCTTCTGGGCCGACTGATTATTTTCTGTTCTAAAACCGGCGAACTAAAATTTTATTCTGATATAACTAGGAACCTTCCTCATCTGGATCTAGGAGACTGCTCTGTGCATCTTCTCGCTGTAGTGAGTGGAATGTCGTGGCTGATGCCCAGTTTAGTTATCATTTCTCCTGGGTCATTAACGTACTTACTATTAATGTATATTCTATTGATATTCGCAAATGGTAGTTGAAGAAAACAGAGTGGGAGCTCTATTCCCGTTTAGACCTGATTTCTAATGCCGATTTCCCTAAATTTGACCGAATTGCAGAGCATCTGACTGGCGGGATCCTGGCCGCTGTCAAACGTTCGAATCCCAGATTCTTCCCATACCAAGCGCTTAATTCTTCTTTGGTGTAATGAGGAATGCGGGAATGCCGTTCGTACGCGGAGGCGTGCTCTACGGATACTCAAGCGTCAACCTACTTTAGAAATCTTAATCATCTACAATCACCGAGGATCCAAAATCCCCAACTATATTAGACATAATAGAAAGGGCTCTTTGGAGTGCTATGCGCAGTGTTTCAATCATTCCATGCCTTCATCTGTCGTTTGGGATAAGTTTTGACGTAGTGGGCACTATCAGACTTTCAAGCATACCGCGCTTCGGGTGGCCAATAAAACCACTGTCGATCCACGTTCCGTTGGGGATAGTCCTGGTCAGAATTTCGAGAAAATTTAGAGCTCTTTCCAGTATCATCTAAAGTTTCATAAACCGCGATGGAAATCTAATACCTTTCATTTCACTTGAACAACTGTGAGCGCTATAGCAGTTTTTAATATACTGAGTTGGGTTATATATTACGTTGTTCTCAAAACACCATGGCACAGTCGGTATACATGTGTTGATGCTTTAGCACTTTTCTGACGCAGGTGAGCTTTTCTTCTCCAGTTTTCTAGCACATGAGTAAGGTAAATTTCATTCACTATGGCATGTGGCTACCAGAATAAATATTGAAACCCGGGAAGGTTCACCTTCCAGCTATCATCCGATTTTCCTCGCTAGTTGCGTATGTAAGGTTATGGAATGCATGTTTAATTGGTGTTTGAGTTAATGCCTTGAATCTATGAATCCCTTTGCGGATGTGCAGTGCAATATTGGGAGGCACTGTTCAATCTTGTATCACCTAGTTAAACATTCGGCACACTTCATAGCTGCCTGAGTAATTGTCAAGCCGTTACAGTGTTTTTGTTTTTCAGAACGCCAATGATACATTTTGGAGGACGTATATCCTTCATAACCTTCATCAATGAGGTATATTAAGTCGCCTGGCCATTTATGAAGGCTGGACTATTTGTTGTGCGTGTAGTTTCGGTAAACAGCGCCATACTGGCTCTATAGCCTACAATTCTTTTGTTAATAGTGTTCTACCACGAGTATTATCATTTCTCTTAGTCCACGACTTACTTATTTACCTAGATGTCGGCATATCTGTCTGTTAGAACGCTATCTCCAACAACATTTGACCGCCCGTACTGCTGGAGTACAGACAACCGGTTCCCGTATCAGCCAATAGGACCGTATGCGTCCTTATCTGACGCCAGAACGGTTTCCTCCTCGGTCTCGGCACGCAAACTTTACCCTTCGCAGGCGAAACGAAGCTCCTAGGGTTGATATTTGACCGAAAGTTATGTTGGGTGTCGCATATAGCGTATTTGAAATCAGGGTGTGACTGTTTTCTTTACATTTGTCGGGTGCAAAGCAGCACATCGAGGCGAACTGGTCGGATCGCTTCTTTGCGCCTTTTTCAATCACTTGTGTCGTGAAACCTCGACTAGGTGTGTAGTATACTCATCAGTACGACGGTCCATCTTACGTCGCTTCGACGCTGTGCATTGTCGAAGCATCAGGATAGCAACAGTTGTATTTTCAAATAGTCAAACTATCAGTCTGTACACAGGAACTGCCGAAACTCCGCCGTCCTTTAGTCGTGCTATTATTCTTTGCAGCCTTGTATGCCGAACTAAGTTTGTTAGCTACTTTGCACATTGTTATTTTATATTTCAGTGATCAGAAATAGCCAATTGGACTACAAGCACTGCTCCCTACGGAACCGTTTTCACCTGCTTCTTCGGAAGTTAGACGTCGCTTTGCTTGCTGCCTTTGCTAAAGGTTTAACTTGTTTACCACCTTGCTTACGAGCAGAGCCTATTCTCAATCATTAATTGAAGTCCTTGCCGAAGACCACGATCCCAAGTACCATGTTGCTCAATTGAAATCAGGGATTACAGATAGCATACTTGTTAAAGACAAAAGTATTTGCTCTTTACCAGAACACCTGCTCAGAAGCTCATGTGTTGCGTGCTCTCCGACTCCCTGTGCTCTCTACAGATCCTCTTGCTATACTCTTCACGTCATTTAGTCAGCGCACTCAGGACAAATTTTATAGCGAAGGTATTTTATTTCTACAGTTACGTCTCAGTATTTCATAGGTGATCTCCGTCGATCCATCCCTTCGTGCTCAATGGTCGGCACTTAAGGATAACAAATTACGGGATATTAAACCACTTCCTCTTCTTTGGGCTACCTTCTCACATTATTGCCGTTGCAAGGAGGTTGATTTAGCGCCAATACGCATAGTGTACTCATTGGAAGCATGTAAGCATTGGAAATTTGTTGTAAAACGACCATGCTCCCGACTGTATCTTTGTATCGAAATCCCGTCTCTCTGTCACATTCTACTACAATACCCTAATTTAAGTTCAGCCATTTTCAGGTGTTTGACCACCTCTCTGTCTGGTATACTTGCGGACGAGATTATTGCAGTGGAACAGCTTTATCCCTCTTAGATCTTACAAACTACTCAGAAAGCTTAATTATTATACTTAATGCGTTTGTATACTTAATATTCACAATGTTGTTCCTTTTAGTTTTAACTACCTCTTCAGGAATAACTTGAGTTTCTTATTGTTTTTAAGTTTTTAGACCATATGTTTAGTAGCTGACTTGTGTGTTTATATTTTGATGAGAACGCTAATCGACTCACAAGTTTTTCGACCTAAAACTCCACTGTTAGTAAAACTACCATACAGGAATCACATTATGCATGAGCAATGTACACTATATGCTTTCTAACTTATGATTTCAGAATGGGAAAGATTTGCGTCACAGTTAGCAATTGTCTGGAAAGAACTTGCAGCCACGTGGATTAATTTCACTCGTGGGCATGAAGCTATGGTTCTACACTTTGAAAAACTTCGACTGGATCCTAAAACAGACCTAAATCGCATTCTGAATTACCTCGGAATAGCAGTTGATGAGAAGCGACTTACTTGTGTACTAAATCATATAGATGGTCCGTTTCGCAGACCTTATTCGTCCCAGCAACTTCTTTTCAGCACCAGGTAAGTGAATTAACAAAACACTGATAAAAGCAAAGCATAGCCAGTTGGTTAACTATTCTACTATGTGTATAGTAGAATATGTATAACGGGGTGAATCATCTAAAAATTGCACCGCGAATATTTCGGAAATCGAAAGTGCTATTAACGTGCAGTTTTCACAGCATTGATTAGCAGTCAGGGGCTCGTACATTTAGCCTATAACAGGTTTTAATAATTCTGAGAAATTGTATTTTTTGAGCAAACATACAATTTTTTAAATGAAACAATGTCTAGTTACATAAGAGAATAAAGGTAGGGTAAATTAGAATGTCAGTGGCGTTTGTTGTAAGATTCTAGTGCAAGTGGTTTACGAGAAGTCTTATTTTGAAACTTTTACGCACCGAGACTTGTACAACCTGTGGTAGCACAAACTAAAGAAAAATAAAAGGGAATTACAATACTCCTGTGGATACTTACAAGTAAAGAGAACATAGCCCTTCAAAGGTTGTGTTCAAAATGACCACCGGCAGCTTCAATACACACATCCAGTCTGAAATGGAAAGACTGCTGTACACGTTTTAGCATTTCGGCGGAAATTTCAGAGCAGGCAGCAGTAATACGTCGTTTCATATCGCCTGGTGTAGTTGGTAAATCCTTGTAGACAGTGTCTTTCAGCATTCCCGACAGAAAAAAGTCTAAAGGGGTCAGATTCGGTGAACGGGTCGGCCAAGGTAGAGGTCCGCTTCGTCCAATCCAACGATTTGGAAACAATCCGTTAAGACAAGCTGTAGTACTTCGTGTACTAAGGGTTGGACAGCCATCATGATGGTGCCACAGGTTCCTCCTAGTCTGCAAAGGAACGTCTTCTAGCATCTGTGGAAAATGGTCTGTCAGGAGGCTGCGATACTTGTGCGAGTTCATTGTTCCTCCTATGAACAAAGGGCCTATAACCTGATGGTTCACTATCCCACACCACACGTTTAAACTCCATGGCGCTGACGTTCCAACTGACGAAGCCAACGGGGATTGTCAACAGACCAATAGTGCATGTCTCTGCGGTTTACCTGGCCATGATTGGTAAATGTTGCCTCATTAAAAAAGATACCTGATGATTCTGGAGTAGCATGTCTTAATGCCGATGTACAAAAGTTAACACGATTCTCAAAATCGTTGCCATGTAGCTCTTGGTGGAGAGAGATGTGATAGGGATGGAACCTATGTCGATGGAGAATGCGCAGTACACTTGCCTGACTTATGCCATTTCCACGTGCGATTGTGCGGGAGCTAATTTGCAGATCTACTGCAACGGCAGCCAAAACATTAATTTCTGCCTCTTCTCCAGTCACATGTTTGTTGCTGTTACGTTTTCTAGGTGTTACAGTAGAACTTTCACGTAGTTGGTTGAACAGGTTGATAAACAATTGTCGAGATTGTTGATGTCTATTGGGATATGTTTGCGCATACACCGTACAGGGACGAATTACATTCTTACTATACTCTCCATACACCATGAGCATGTCGGCTTTTTCTGAATTAGTAAACCCCATCTTCCACTCAAGATTTACTACTTGAACTGTCACAAACTGACCAGAAAGTTGTAATGCAATCATTGAACAGAAAACACAATGCAAACAAAAGATAACATCGTACCTAGCAACTAAGCAGGTTGAATGGGACAAACAATTGTCGGGTGGAAACTTTTCAAAATACGATGTCTCGTAAACCACTTGCACTACAATCATGCAACAAAGACCATTGACATTCTAGTTTATCCTACCTTTATTCTATTGATGTAACTAGGCATTGTTCCATTTAAAAATTGTATGTTTGCTCAAAAAATGCACTTTCTCAGTATTATTAAAACCTGTTTATAGGCTAAATGTACGATACCCTGACTACCAATCAATGCTACGAAAACTGCACATCAATAGCACTTTCCATTTCCGAAATATTTGCGGTGCAAGTTTTAGGTGATTCACCATGTATACATATAGCTAGATATATAGAAAATAGCTGGACTGGAATATCTCCTTTCCTGCTAATGATACTGGTAACGGTTTTGTAATGCCTTATAGTTCCTAAAAATCGATGTGTACGTAAACAATGGAAGAGTATGTCAGTTTATTTTTATAATAAAAAGGTGTTGTTCCAGGTAGAAGCATAAAATTCCTTTTTGTGTCGAAGGTAGCCGTAAATTCGCCTGCGTATTCACTCGGATTGCACGCTTAGTGTTGCCAGTAGGTACACCGTAAGATATAAGCCGCGCGAAAACTCACTGTGGGTTAGGAAATTTAAATTGGCATAGAATTTCTGATTCATTGTTACAAATCGCTATTTGATCGGATTATTTAAAGGACTGATCAGCTGCTTTAGTATGTGTAGACACCATCTTCCGTAGCAAATCCCGCTTCTATAGAATGTCGCAAAATTTTGGAAAGCATTTCTTAGTTAATAGTATATGTAAAGGTATATACACAAGGGAGTATAAACACCAAATCACGGCAGGTGTACACAAGCTGTAAATCGCAAACTAATACAGTAGTCGAAGTTATGCAGATATCTGTATATCAGTGTTTCATGTGATAATATCTAGTTTACTTTTGGATTAGAATACAGCAAGAAAAAGCATTTGCATTCTAAGCATCTCGATTATCCTGCCGAATAAGGTATTGCCTTCGTTCACGGAGTACTGGCGAAATGCGACAACATATTGGTACCAACACTTACTCTGTTACATGCTTGTGAGGGCGTCGGTTTACCCCAGTGAGTTAACGCGGGGTACGCAAGTGTAGATGTGCGGCCTTATATACGTCGTCCACTGTGACGGTTAATAATCCAAAGTTAAGGACACACTCAGCCTTGTATAAGAGCACTGTTTTCCTATATGCCTAATGCACTGAGTTGTTTGATGATGGCAAATGTATCTCCGCAATTGCCCGCATTATCCTAAACAGAAATACTTCAATCTCGTTCCCGAACTGTCCATGGTACTTAGATGAGAATACCATGCATAAGCTCTGGTTTAAGAAAAACTTGAAGGTCGCAAGCGGCATATTTTCCGTCAGCATTTGCTTTTGTGATCCTGCACCTTTAGCTCTGTTACAGCTGCGCCAGTACCGCGAAAGGATGTTGTCATGTATAAATGGACCATGGCAACCGATTTCGAAAAAAACATCATATCGTCCACATGCAGCTCCTTCACCAAGTTATATAAAGCCAGCCAATCATTCACTACATTTAAACCTACCTATAGCATGTTTGCCTGCCGTGACTCGTTGAGGAAGCTAAATCCAAGAAACCCAGACAGGATTTTGTGTATTCCATCGTCACGTGCCACAGAAAAAAATAGTTTTCCTCTCCTCCTCGGAGATCCCAATCTCTAGATGCACCTGCATGAAGATCCTCTTGTCTCTACAAGTAAAAAAATTAATTAAAGATTATTTTTCTTCACCTTCGTGGAGATTTGTCAAACGCGATTACAGAAGCAACACTAAAATAAATACTCCGCCCAACTCAAAAGTTAACTGTATTCTCTTTCCACAATTGAGTCTTGTGTGGAAGAACAATTAATTCCATTAATTGTCCTAATAGTGGTTGAAACTATGAAGCGCAGGACTTAAAGTACTTATAACATTGTAAGTCGCCATAGGGGTATGTCATCTCCGTACAATTTGAGATCCCCTTGTGGCTTACCCGGAAAAATGAAAATCAAATGGAGAATTTAATGTCCTGCCGGCATGTTGCGATGGTAGCTCAGTGGTTAGAGCAACCGGGCGAACATTGGGAAATCCATGGTTCAAATCCCGTCTCTGGCATTGAATTTTTCATTCGTCGATTCTAACTTTCCAACCGTGTCCAACACACGGCTTGTGTGGAAGAACAATTAATTCCATTAATTGAGTCTTCCATACGAGGGTCCCATAGAACAGGAACAGTCTACTCTCAGTAACCCAAGTACCACACACAAATGAAAGGGCAGGTTGAACTAACACCCGTTAGTGGCCGAGTAAACATGATAAGGCTCTTTTCCTATTTATTTCTATACATTCACAATTCAAAGGAATACACGTGGCACTTGTGTACACTAGATAGAATTGTAGTTTCTTACCAGGTAGCATTCTACCCGTATTTTGTGCTTACTGTAGTCCAAGCTTTGCCAGCTTCGCCTGGTAGTTTCATTGCAGGTGCGCTTTGATCTTCCACCGGAATCAGGTGCTTCTGCACATGGAATTGCCATAGTGGTAATTCATTAAGAAATTTGTTACTAGCCTCTGGCGCTTACCACTACCATCCAAGTTTCTTCTCTTATACTAAGTTTACCTGCTTTATTTTTACCCTTTCAACTATGTACATACTACATCCTGCACCCATCGTTTTTCCGAACCTTTCACATCTGGTCTTCCAGCTCCCAGCGCCCTAACTTCTGTTGGGAAACTTTAATGTCCGCCACCTCTTTTTTCGGTTTACCTAGAGTTTATGTGATGGGAGCATATATTGCCAACTTTTCACAATTAACTACCATTTCATTTTATCTCCAGCGAACCCACTTTTATTTCGATTCTTCCGGCACCCTCTCACGCTTGGATTTATTCATTTGTTCTGCACAGCTTGCACGCCATTTTTAGCGGAATGTCGTGCCTGATACCTTCTGCCGAGATCACTTCCCTTGTATGATTAACTTGCTTTCTCACCACAGTCATTCTCACGTCTACCCACCTTGCAAATAAACAGGGGAAAATGGAAGTTTTACTCCAGTCTAACCGTTTTCGAAGACCACATTTGCGAAGATGGTGCACCAACCAGGTCTGTCTTCATTTTACCTAGCGAACGTTCTATCGCCAGATCGGCTTTCCACCCAATACGTTACTGGTCCCTTAGTGGGCATGAATGTACCGCAACGGATGCCGGGCGGCACATGCACGTATGACTTCACTTCGCGTTTTTCGACACCATCCTACTTTTAAAAATCTGGTCGCATACAAACAACTGCGCGCCAGAGCTTGCCGCATTATTCAGACTACCAAGAGAGCATTATAGACCCTTATGAATGAGTCACTAAATCAGTTGACATCTTCTATTGTGATGTGTGACAAACCTTCAGCGTGTGAGTATTAATGTACGACAGTCTACAGTACCCGACCTTAACATAAACAATGACATCATCGTTGAATCTGTAACTGTTTCTGGATGCTGTCAATGCCTTCGAAGATGTTTCGAGCTCATTGAATCTCCACACGACAATTGCGCTCTAAAAAAGCGGATAGAATTGCATGATCTCGCTATATATTCCGGTATTCGTTTATCTTACTACGCGTTTTCCATGATACAAAAAAAGAATAAGCCCTATCCTGATCTAGGAAGCAGCTCCTGTGTTATATTATGCTCACATAGTAATGCTACACCTTATATTTCCACCGTTAAACTGTTTTGCTTGTAGGTCTAAAAATGTATATGGTGAGCCACTTATTTTCCACCAGTTTGGCGTGAGGCCATCATTGTTCCAGTTCTATATCCTCTAAAGCAAGGGTGGCGAAAACGACTTCCTTCCGCGAATCACCAAATATGCAACACGCACTGCGTCACTCAGCAGCACGTGAAAATCAAACGGACGGTTGCAGAGAGGGAACGTGCGCCTGCGAGTCAAAATGCCTCGCGAGTCACGTTTTCGCCACCTCTGCTCTAAAGGATCGTCACATGTGCAGTTACCGGCTGATATAATTGGAATAAAGTGCAACACTTTATTTGATATTAAGCAAAATTTGAAGACAAGATGGCAACATGAATGGGAGGAAATAGAGGAGAGAAGAAGAGTTTTTCAGCTATTTTCAAATGTTCAAGAAGGATTAGGTCTAACACACACAACCAACAAAAGTTTAGTTTACAAGTGCTGACATTGACGGAGAAGGAATGGATAGAGAGAAGAATATTGTAATTAAGACGACGGGAAGGAGAGAAATGTGGTGATTATAGAACGAGGATGGAAGAAGAAGAGGAAAGGAGAAAAGATGACCGTGGTGTTGGGGTACAAGTTTACCATTATTGGAGGAATAGCCAGCAATTTCGCCATCTTTGGAGGGGCAGCTAGCAGGTTTGCCATTAGAGGAGTTTGGGAGGGTAGTGAGTGGAGTTATGGCGATGTTAGATGCACAGAGGCGTAAATTTGTTATTGTTATTTATAGGAGGGGAATTTTGGAGCTTATGTAGGTTGTAAGTGGAGTTGGCGTTATAACAAAATGGAGGATGTGAACAAAGTGAAATGTTGTGGTGTAAACTGAGTAGATAAGAATGATAGAAGAAACCAGAACGAAGGTTTAGTGTTTGCTTAAAAGAGGTGAAAGTTTTAATATATAGCGATGAAGTTTAAAAATTCATATATAAAATAAATTGCTATCTAAACTAAATTAAAGGGAAGATAATAGAAAATTAATATGGAGATTAAATGGAATGTTATAAGTTAAATAAGTAAACAAATAAACACAAATGCATATATAAATATATAAATGAATTAAATAAAATATTAAACTACTACAATTTAAATAATTACTGTGAAAACAATGGAATGGTATAAATAGATAACCCTTACTTTATAAATAAACTGCATTTAGGAACATTTTAAATAAAATAAAAATATAAATAAACTTATTAAAATGATTAGTAGTTTAGTAGAAGTTTTTGCGTTGGCTACCAGTACATTTTCGCTGGTTTCAGTTAATATAGTTAAACAGGAGTAGATAGTAACTGATTAACAGTTGCTAAGACTGCTGGCTTCCAGCAAGTGTATATAAATATAACATTTGGAATTGTAATTAAGTTTTTTTACGCCTTCAACCTAAACTAATAATTCCTATTCTCTTTCTTTTATTTTGATTTATTATTAAATTATTTTTTAAACATTGTGTAGTATTTCATCTGAAAAAAAATTGATGTGATATAAAATCTAAATGTGTTGTGAGAATAAATTTAAAGTTTGAATGAATGTCCCGGTGTAGTAACGAAGGTGCCGGGATAGTATGTTCCGATTTTATTTATCTATTTATTTGTTTATTTATTTTATAGTTACCGGATGGTTTAACTCGTGAGTTGCACTTGCAGTGTGATGGAGCGCATGATCACCGAGGGTTTGCGTATGGTGGCTTCAATCTCAGAAACTGCTGTGGAACTTACACTGCGGTTTTCCTCGCTACCGTCCAACAGTACACCACGAATTGCTATTTGTAAAAGGGATGGAAGTCACATTTTTTCACAATACATTTTTGTTTAAATATACACTAGTAGCTTATTTAAAAGATTTCTGGCACACTTTTTTGGCATATATGGGAAAGCATAGGGAAAACGAGGCTAGATGCAGCGGTTCAAGGAGGAAAATGGGTTTATATGGGAGAGATAGGGAATACAACGACCGATAATAGACTAGACAGGGTTGAAGGAGGGAAGAGCGTTTACATGGAAGAGATAGTGAAGAGGTGTTAGGCTAGACAGAGTTAAGGAGTAGAGTATGGTTTATATGAGAGGCATACGAAAACGGGGAGAGGTGTTAGGCTAGACAGAGGTCGAGGGGTGGTGTATGGTTTATATGAGAGGTATAGGAAAACGAGAAGTGTAAGGCTAGACAGAGTTGAAGGGTAGAGTATGTCCTTTATATGGGAGAGGTAGAGAATACGAGAAGTGCTAGGCTAGACAGAGGTTGAGGAGTAGAGTATCTGTTTATAGGGGAAAGATAGGGAAAACGAGGAGAACTGTTAGACTAGACAGGGCTTAAAGGGTAGAATATGGCTTTTATATGGGAGAGAAAGCAAATCCATGAGAGTTATTAAGCTAGAAGGGTTTGAGTATGGGTTTATAAGGAGTGACGAGAAAACGGAGAGATCCTATGCTAGGATAGACAGGTGTTAAAGGTAGAATGTGTTTTATACGGGATAGTTAGGAAAAAAATGAGAGATACTTAGCTAGACAGAGGACAGGAGAGAAGGCGCTTTACGAGAGGTATGGGATACGAGGAGAAGTGTTAGGCCAGACAGATGTTGAGGAGTAGAGTATGCGGTTATATGGAAAACATAGGGATTACGGGGAGAGGTGGTAGACTAGACAGAGGTTGAGAGTAGAGTATGCGTTTATATGTATGAGAGGTATAGAAACAGGAGGTGAGGTGTTGGGTTACACAGATACTGAAGGAGTAGAAATATGAGTTTATATACAGGAGCGATAGGGAATACGAGGGGAGGAGCTAGACTAACCAAGACTTGAGGGGTAGAATATGGCTTTTATATAGGAGAGAATAAGAATATGGGCTTATATACAGGAGAGATACGGAATGCGAGGGGAGGTGTTACACTAGTCAGGACTTGAAGGGTAGAATATGCTTTTTATTACGTAGAGTGAAAACGACTTTAAACACGATCGTCACGGGAAGCTGTTTCCTGGCAATGTCAGAGCACTAATTCTAGATAGCTTCAGCACGTAACCCACTAACGCAAAAAGGTAACCCACCCATGCAAAAAGGTGACACACTCACGCAAAAAGGTGACCAACTCACGTAAAAAGGTGACCCACTCACGCTAAAAGCTGACCCACTCACGCAAAAAGTGATCGACTCACGCGAGAAGGAGGTACAATCACGCAAAAAGGTGGCCCACTCCTGCAAAAAGATGACCCCCTCACGCAAGAAGGTGACCCACTCATGCAAAAAGGTGACACGCTCACGCAAAAAGGTGACCCACTCACGCTAAATGGTAAGTAATTCAGGTAGTATCACAAGGTAGGACAGTTTCCGGGAAGCGAATATTGCATAGTTCCGTATTACTTCACAGGTAATTCAGAGAGTATCGTAGGTAATTAGGATAATTAAAGTATCATAGGTGTTTAGAGTCACTCAGCTAGTATCACAGGAGCCTAGATTCCTGGGCAGGGCGTATCATAGCTGTATATGGTTTCACAGGCACTTCAGCAGTATCGTGGGCATTTAAGCTAATTCAGCTAGTATCACAGGAGGATAGATTCCAGAGGCTGACTGCATCATGGCTGTGTACGATTTCGCGGGTAATTCAGCTAGTATCGTAGGTATTTAGGCTAATTCAGCCAGTATCACAGGAGGATAGATTCCAGAGGTTGGGTATAGCATGATTTCGTATTTCACAGGTAATTCAGAGAGTATCGTGGGTATTTAGGATAATTCAAGTATAATAGGTGTTTAGACTAATTCAGCTAGCATTACAGGAGGGTAGGTTCCAGGGCTTGGTTACAACATAGTGCCGTATTTCACAGATAGTTTAGGTAATATCGTAAGCATTTGGGCTAATCGGCATAGTTTCACAGATATTCGTGATTATTTTGATCAGCGATTTGTATCACAGTTATTTAAGGTTATTGCAGATGATTCAGGTTGTATCAAAGGTATTTGAATCATTTTAATAGGTAATTCAACTAGTATCATTGATATTTAGGGTGAACCAGATAATATCACAGGTGGTCGTGTTAATCTCAGGCAGGGATTCGTATCAGAGCTATTAAAGGTAATTTCACATGACTCTGGCAGTATCACAGGTATTTAAGTCATTTTAATATATAATTCAGATGGTATCACAGGTATTCATTGTAATATAGAGAGTAATTAGGTTATAAACATTTCTCATCCAACGTTACAACACTTTATATACCTTTTTCTAAATCTTACAAACCCTTTATATGTTAAACAGTTAGTGTGCGAGGCGGAGAGGGATAAACTGCATATTGGTTTACCAATTGAAAAGCTTTACGTCAACATACCTTTGTTTTAGTTCGTCGTAGGTGCCTCTCCCCTTTATCTGGGCTTGAGACTAGTACTAGAATTGCTCGTAATGGCAGGGTTAACACCTTCCATTCCATCTTCTTCTTTCTTCATCAGGCGTCTGCTAGCTGCATACACAGCACACATATAAACTTCATTTTTAAGACTGCAGACTCACGAGAAAATCTTCATCTTCGACTTGCATTCTCTTAAGTACGGTTTGTAATACTGTAATGTCCATTCGCATAGGTAGTTATTCCATCCTTGGCAATAATTCTTTCATCATCAAAGGGATTCAATGTAATTTTATTCACTTGCACTGTGGTAACAACGTGCTTTGGTGATAGGATTAGATTCTTGGGCGTTCTGATGATTTCACAGGTTTTAAGACAGTCTGTATAGCTGTCAAACGTAATGTACTGCTTAATAGCACTACGTTTTATACCTTTAATTTTTTTATCATTGATCCGTGGATATCTAGTACATACATCTTAGGTCGTAGTCCGACAAAGCGCTGGATGATTTTAATATGAGCCTCATCTTTATATTACCAAAGCACCTTCTTGTTTAGAGCTGAAGAGCATATAAGCCTTGTAGGATAATCAGCAGTATTCAGAGGCTCAAGAAAACGTGGCTTGTCATGGTACACATCTTCAGTTGTTAAACGATGAATGAATGAATCCAGTTCCATGTACATAAGCTTCAGGTTTTTAGCTCCATAGTATGGTAACAACACATCATAATGATAGTGATACATTCATGTCTTGGAGATGTCCAACACCCTCATACCAATGTATATAGGCTTGTTGAATACAATCTCACGAGAGGCCATATGCACAGCAGCTAGATTAGCAGCATATATTGTCCTATCGATAAACGTAGGCTTGGCGATCAGCTGCTCTAAAGTCTTCTCGTTTGTCACTAGTCGTATATCCATACGGTTTCGCAGATTCTCCATAGTTTTTCCAAACATGGCGTTGTTAAATAGCTTGTGGAAGTCCTTCTCGAAATCATCTGCAGCTTCTTGTCGTAGCCTGTTGTTAAATTCCACATAAGGTTTTAACCACTGTGACTGTTGGAATTGTAGCATACGAGGGACTTTACTCAAACGTAACCCATGATTAGAGCTCGCTTCAAAGCCATGTAATATACTACATGCTACTTTAGAGGTCCAAGATGAGGTAGAAGTTTCTTTGTAGATGATTCCAATGGTTTCACACACTCAGGTAGGAAAGGTAGATCGTGACGTTCTACAGGATACTCGATGTCTATGACGACACGCCCAGAGACGGGATGTCTGGCAGTATCAAACATGTTTAAATTCTTTCCATAGCTCTCTGTATATGATATCACACAAACAAGAGAAGTATTCTCACACTCTCATTCAGTGAGATCTTTCCATTCAAAGCCTACCAACACCACCATCTCCACCACCACCGCTACCATCACCCGTTACACCAAAGCTAGCACAATGTCTATTATCACAATACTTAAAAGTAAGAGCTTAAAAGATAAGGTAGAAGATTTTCGCCCTGTTTATTTAAATGTATATACTGCATTATCTCATGTTTTCATTCCCTTTTCAATTCTTCCTTTCCATCTTCTCTGAGAAAGATCGTTACATTTCACTACAATCAGGAGAACAGGAATTTTCACAGAGTTACACATATTTTAGGCTTCTAGAATAGCACCTAGTAATGCTTTAATAAATGTATTTTAGTAATTTAGCTCCCTCGCATCAGCATCTACAATTTAATGTTTACTCGAACCTGATATGATCCATAGGATTAAAGATATATGAAATCACCCCCTCGGGATTCGATCTGAGTACTTTTAAGTACTTTTGTCATGATAACGATATTTAGTGACTAGATACTCTGTTTACGTTTTACTTTACGTGTATATCTAAATAAGATTACGAGTTATTACATTTGTAAGTAAATTTCATTGAATCGGGATTCGAAGCCAGAACACCGTGAACGAAACTATTTATAATATTAGTTTAATATGTTAAACAGAGCTACATGCAGTTACGCTATCAACCTAAGTGACATATCTTAGAGTATAGAGGAAAATTAAGGAAACAATTAAAAGATCGGGATTAAACAAAGGACAACTGATTGATAATTATATACAGCATTAATTATGCATCATAGGAATTATCAATCATGCTTTAGTCCACCCCTTTATCTCTCTTACTTTCTGAGATAATAGAAATTTAAAATTTAAGGATCGAACCCAGGACGCCAGATACCCCAGTATACATTCAGAAGAAACTACCTAATGACATAATTATAATAAAGTTTATTTAACGTTTTTATGTTAATTAGTTCAGGCGTTATTAAATTTATAAATAAATTTCATTTTATTAGTATTCGAACTCACAACACCAGGAACAAATTTATTTATAATATTAATTTGGTATGTTAAATACAGCTGTATGTAGTTATGACATATATCTAGGTGATATATGCTAGAGTATAAAGGAAAATTAAGGAAGTCATTGAAAAATCGGGATTCGAACTAAGGACAACGTATTGACAATTATATACAGTATTAAATAATCATAGAAAATATCAAACATGCTTTGTTCTACCCATCTATCTCTCTTATTTTCGGAGATAATGGAGATTTAAAAATTAAGGATCGAATACAGGACACCAGGTAACCAAATACACCTTCACAAGAAACTGCCTAATGACATTAATGTAATAACGTTTACTTGACGTCTTTATCTTAATTACTTTTGGAGTTATTAGAAGATGAATTGGTAATCACTCCTAGGATTCGAACCCGGGCATCCCGTTCAACTTAAGGTAATACGCCAAGGAAGCGCAGCATTCCAATAAATTAACTAGTGTTTATCCTCTTGTTCTATCTCTTTTTATTCAGGAGATATAAGTGATTAAACATCATAGACATCGAGTATCCTGTAGAACTTCACGATCTACCTTTCCTACCTGACTATGTGAAACAATTGGCATCATCTACAAAGAAACTTCTACCTCATCTTGGACCTTTAAAGTAGCATGTAGTACATTACATGGCTTTGAAGCAAGCTCTAATCATGGGTTACGCTTGAGTGAAGTCCCTCGTGTGCTACAATTCCAACAGTCACAGTCACGGTGGTTAAAACCTTATGTGGAATTTAACAACAGGCTACGACAACAAGCTGCAGATCATTTTGAGAAGGACTTCCACAAGCTATTTAACAACGCCATGTTTGGAAAAACTATGGAGAATCTGCGAAACCGTATGGATATACGACTAGTGACAAACGAGAAGACTCTAGAGCAGCTGATCGCCAAGCCTACGTTTATCGATAGGACAATATATGCTGCTAATCTAGCTGCTGTACATATAGCCTCTCGTGAGATTGTATTCAACAAGCCTATATACATTGGTATGAGGGTGTTGGACATCTCCAAGACATGAATGTATCACTATCATTATGATGTGTTGTTACCATATTATGGAGCTGAAAACCTGAAGCATATGTACATGGATACTGGATTCATTCATTCACCGTTTCACAACTGAAGATGTGTACCATGACAAGCCACGTTTTCTTGAGCCTCTGAATACTGCTGATTATCCTACAAGGTTTATATGCTATTCAGCTCTAAACAAGACGGTGCTTTGGTAATTTAAAGATGAGGCTCATATTAAAATCATCCAGCGCTTTGTCGGACTACGACCTAAGATGTATGTACTAGATATCCACGGATCAATGATAAAAAAATTAAAGGTGTAAAACGTAGTGCTATTAAGCAGTACATTACGTTTGACAGCTATACAGACTGTCTTAAAACCTGTGAAATCATCAGAACGCCCAAGAATCTAATCCTATCACCAAAGCACGTTGTTACCACAGTGCAAGTGAATAAAATTACATTGAATCCCTTTGATGATGAAAGAATTATTGCCAAGGATGGAATAACTACCTATGCGAATGAACATTACAGTATTACAAACCGTACTTAAGAGAATGCAAGTCGAAGATGAAGATTTTCTCGTGAGTCTGCAGTCTTAAAAATGAAGTTTATATGTGTGCTGTGTATGCAGCTAGCAGACGCCTGATGAAGAAAGAAGAAGATGGAATGGAAGGTGTTAACCCTGCCATTACGAGCAATTCTAGTACTAGTCTCAAGCCCAGATAAAGGGGAGAGGCACCTACGACGAACTAAAACAAAGGTATGTTGACGTAAAGCTTTTCAATTGGTAAACCAATATGCAGTTTATCCCTCTCCGCCTCGCACACTAACTGTTTAACATATAAAGGGTTTGTAAGATTTAGAAAAAAGAATATAAAGAGTTGTAACGTTGGATGAGAAATGCTTATAGTGTAATTACTCTCTATATTACAGTGAATATCTGTGATACTATCTGAATTATATGTTAAAATGACTTAAATACCTGTAATACTGCCCCAGTCATGTGAAATTACCTTTAATAGCTCTGATACGAATCCCTGCCTGAGATTAACACGACCACCTGTGATATTATCTAGTTCACCCTAAATATCAATGATACTAGTTGAATTACCTATTAAAATGATTCAAATACCTTTGATACAACCTGAATCATCTGCAATAACCTTAAATAACTGTGATACAAATCGCTGATCAAAATAATCACGAATATCTGTGAAACTATGCCGATTACCCCAAATGCTTACGATATTACCTAAACTATCTGTGAAATACGGCACTATGTTGTAATGAAGCCCTGGAACCTACCCTCCTGTAATGCTAGCTGAATTAGTCTAAACACCTATTATACTTGAATTATACTAAATACCTACGATACTCTCTGAATTACCTGTGAAATACGAAATCATGCTATATCCAACCTCTGGAATCTATCCTCCTGTGATACTGGCTGAATTAGCCTAAATATCTACGATACTAGCTGAATTACCCGCGAAATCGTACACAGCTATGATGCAGTCTGCCTCTGGAATCTATCCTCCTGTGATACTAGCTGAATTAAGTTAAATACCTACGATACCAGCTGAATTACTTGTGAATTCATACACAGCTATGATGCAGTCAGCCTTTGGAATCTAGCCTCCTGTAATACTAGCTGAATTAGTCTAAATGTCCACGATACTAGCTCAATTACCAGTGAAAATCATATACAGCAACGATACGCCCTGCCCATGCAATCTGGCCTAATGTGATACTAGATGAATTAGCCTAAATACCTACGATACTAGCTGAATTGTCTGTGAAATCATCAGAACGCCCATGAATCTATCCTATTACGAAAGCACGCTTTTACCACAGTGCAAGTGAATAAAATTACATTGAATCCTTTTGATGATACAAGAATTATTGCCGAGGATGCAATAAATACCTATATGTATGGACATTACATTATTACAAACAGTGCTTAAGAGAATGTAGGTCGAAGATGAAGATTTTCTCGTGAGTCTACAATCGTAAAAAATGAAGTTTATCGGTGTGCAACTAGCAGACGCCTGATGAAGAAAGAAGAAGATGGAATGGAAGGTGTTAACCCTGTCATTAGGAGCAATTCTAGTGCTGGTCTCGAGCCTAAATAAAGGGGAGAGGCGCCTACGACAAACTAAAATAAAGATATGGTGACGCAAGGTTTTTCAATTTGTAAACCAATATGCAGTTTATCTCTCTCCGAATCGCACACTAACTGTTTAACATATAAAGGCTTTGTAAGATTTAGAAAAAATGTACATAAAGTGTTGTAACGTTGGATTAGAAATGTTTATAATCTAATTACTTCTATATTACCATGAATACCTGTGATACTATCTGAATTACCTGTTAAAAATGACTTAAATACCTGCGATACTACCCGAAACATGTGAAATTACTTTAAATATCTCTGATACGAATCCCTGCTCGAAATTAATACGGCAACCTTTGATACTATCTGGTTTACCGTAAATATCAATGATACTAGTTGAATTATGTGTTAAAATGACTCAAATACGTTTGATACAACCTGAATCATCTGCAATTACCTTAAATAGCTGCGATATAATTAGCTGATCGAAATTATCCCAAATATCTGTAAAACTATGCTGATTACCCCAAATGATTACGATATTACCTGAACTATCTGTGAAATACGGCACTATGTTATAACCGAGCCCTGGAACCTACCCTCCTGTAATGCTAGCTGAATAACTCTAAACACCTATGATACTTGAATTATCCTAAATACGTACGATACTCTCTGAACTACCTGTGAAATACGAAACTCTGCTATACCCAACCCCTGGAATCTATCCTCCTGTGATACTGGCTGAATTAGCCTAAATACCTACGATACTAGCTGAATTACCCGTGAAATCATACACAGCTATGGTGCAGCCAGCCTCTGATATCTAGCCTCCTGTGATACTAGCTGAATTAGCTTAAATGCCCACGATACTAGCTGAATTACCTGTGAAATCATATACAGCTATGATAGCCCTGCCCCTGGAATCTAGCCTCCGGTGATACTAGCTGAGTGACTCTAAACACGTATGATACTTTAATTATCCTAATTACCTACGATGCTCTCTGAATTACTTGTGAAGTCATACGGAACTATGCTATATCCGCTTCCCGGAAACTGTCCTACCTTGTGATACTACCTGAATTACTTACCTTTTAGCGTGAGTGGGTTACCTTTTTTGCGTGAGTGGGTCACCTTTTTGCGTGTGTGGGTCACCTTTTTGTGTGACTAGGTCACCTTTTTTCGTGAGTGGGTCATCTTCTTGCGTGAGTGGGTCTCCTTTTGCGTGAGTGGATCATCTTTTTGAATGAGTGGGTCACCTTTTGGCATGTGTTGATCACCTTTTTGCGTGAGTGCGTCACCTTTTTGCGTCAGTGGGTCACCTTTTTGCGTAAGTGGGTCACCTTCTTGCGTGATTGGATCACCTTTTTGCATGAGTGGGCCACCTTTTTGCGTGAGTGGGTTACCTTCTTGCGTGAGTGTGTCACCTTATTGCGTGATTGGGTCACCTTTTTGCGTGAGTGGGTCACCTTTTTGCGTGAGTGGATAACCTTTTTGCATGAGTCGGTTACCTTTTTGCGTTAGTGGGTTACGTGCTGAAGCTATCTAGAATTAACGCTCTAACATTGCCAGGAAACAGCTTCCCGTGAGCATCGCGTCTAAAGTCGTTTTCACTCTCTCAAATAAAAAGCATATTCCACCCTACAAGTCTTGACTAGTCTAGCACCTCCCCTCGTATTCCGTATCTCCCCTGCATATAAACCCATATTCCTTCTCTGTCCCATATAAAAGCCATATTTTACCCTTCAAGTCTTGGTTAGTCTAGCTCCTCCCCTCGTATTCCCTATCTTTCCCGTGTATAAGCTCATATTTCTACTCCTTCAGTATCTGTCTAGCCTAACACCTCACCTCCTGTTTCTATACCTCTCATACATATGTACGCATACTCTACTCTCAACCTCTGTTCTAGTCTACCATCTCTACCCGTAATCCCTATTCTTTCCATATGAACGCATACTCTACTCCTCAACATCTGTCTGGCCTAACACTTCTCCTCGTATCCCATACCTCTCGTAAAGCGCCTTCTCTCCTGTCCTCTGTCTAGCTAAGTATCTCTCATTTTTTTCCTAACTATCCCGTATAAAACACATTCTACCTTTAACACCTGTCTATCCTAGCATAGGATCTCTATCCGTTTTCTCGTCACTCCTTATTAACACATACTCAAACCCTCCTAGCTTAATACCTCTCATGGGTTTGCTATCTCTCCCATATAAAAGCCATATTCTACCCTAAAAGCCCTGTCTGGTCTGACAGCTCTCTTCGTTTTCCCTATCTTTCCCCTATAAACGCATATTCTACTCCTCAACCTCTGTCTAGCCTAGCACTTCTCCTCGTATTCTCTACCTCTCCCATATAAAGGACATACTCTACCCTTTAACTCTGTCTAGCCTAACACCTCTCCTCGTTTTCCTATACCTCTCATATGAACCATACTCTACTCCTCGAGCTTTGTCTAGCCTAACACCTCTCCTCGTTTTCCTATACCTCTCATATAAACCATACACTACTCCTCGAGCTCTATCTAGCCTAACACCTCTCCCCGTTTTCCTATACTTCTCATATAAACCATACTCTATTCCTCAACCTCTGTCTAGCCTAACACCTCTCCACTATCTCTTCATATAAACGCTGTTCCCTCCTTCAACCCTGTCTAGCCTAGTATCGGTCGTCGTATTCCCTCTCTCCCATATAAACCCATTTATTTCCTTGAACCGCCGCATCTAGCCTTATTTTCCCTATCCTTTCCCATATATGCCCAAAAAAGTGCGTCACAATTCCTGTATATAAACTACTTATGTATGTTCTCCTACCATAGATACATCGTTTTATCTTAAAATGGCTTATAGAATCCCAGTTCAAATGGTTAAACCTGTCTCCAAAATTTAATAGTTTATGTTAAAAGGGCGGATGACCTGGACTTATGGCCTTTTAACAAAGAATATATTATTTCTGATTATATTCAAAGTTGGATAACCTGCTAAAACAATGTGAGTAAATGGTGCACAAAAAAGTAATACTGTTCATTGTTGATTTTTTCACATAACACATTCTCACACAGTTGTTGCCCAAGATGAGTGCTTCTGAAGATAAATATGAAGAGTTTATTTGAAAGAGAAGAGGTAATAATAATGGATATAAACGAAATATAATTAAAATGGCTAGATTAATAGGTAAAGAATATGATAATCATGCTGGGAAAGTTATTACGCCTAAAAGCATTGTGAATGAGTATCGGTAAGTACAAGATATAAATAATATTCAATTTTCAGTTGCTATATCCAACTATATGTAGTTATATTCAAATACTTGTGAAAACCTGATTCTGATTCTAGGTGCAATAAGAAATCTGCAATACTGTTAACTCTGAGGAGAATCAGCTGGATGTCTTCAGTAAGTTTTATAATAACTATTCTTCCAAGGATGAACAGGACATATTTCTACAAGGTCTAATAGACACTGAAGATGTGAAAAGAAGAAGACCAAGAAATGATCCAGGCAAGCAAAGCAGAAACAGTTCATTCAAGTATCACTTAATGGTAGGCACAAAAGAACAGAAGTAGGCTTAACTGCATTTCTTTCTATCCTAGCTTTGAGTGAGACGCGCATTAGAGGACTGAGAGTGATCAAATTTCAAGTAAAAGTCCTGTGGACAAACGTGGGGAACACACCAGTTTCACACTACCCCTTGACACTAAAATAAAGGTTCACAAACCTATCCAGTCATTTCCATTTCAGGAGAGTCATTATAGTGGCAAGATAATTAAATATCTTAGCTCTGATTTGGATGTAAAGGCAATGTATAAGCTCTTAAAAGATAAGTTTCCAATTATCAACTGAGCTATTCTTTCTATTTCACATATATAAAGATAACTTCAATCTGAAATTAGGACAGCCACAGGTAGACTGCTTCTGTGTCTGCGAAGAGCTAAAATTAAAGTTAAAATCCCCACACCTAAATGACACTGCAGATCGTGTCGCAGCTGCTGAGCTGGCTGTTCACATAAGCATAAGTAACACGTTTTACAGTGCCTTGCATCTAGATAGATCAGATGAAAAAATTGGAATAAACAAAAACTTTCTCTCCATTGTTTGAAATTATATGTAAAACATACCAATGCCTAACGTCCCTGTCTAGGATCTATTGCATTTGAGGCAACTCACTGTTAACGTTTTTTGTATACACAATATAAAAATAAATAAAGTAATCATATATATATATATATCACAAAGGCCAAGCAAAAAAGGACCCTGATGAGGTATGCTCTATTCTTCTTCTTCTTCTTCTTCTTCTTCTTCTTCTTCACTATTTGAGTTCTGTCCCAGCTCAGTATGATGAAATTCATTTATTCTCTGATAACTGCTCTGGGCAGAACCAAAACCATACAATCTTCAAATTTTTGTTAAGTCTAATAAATAAAAACAGATTTAAGAGAATTGAGCATTTCTTCCAATAAGAGGCCATAGCTACTTAGAGTGATTGAGATTTTGCTACTATCAAAAGAAGCCTCCGAAAACATGACCACATTTACGCAATTCATCAACTCACTGAACTGATAATTCGAAGTAGTGCCTCTCTTAAATTCACAGTAGTCGAAGTTGGTACAGCCAATCATATAATATACAATTTCAAGAGTTGGTGGCAGCAATATTATAGTAAAAATCCTGTATCTGTTGAAACTTCCAAAATGGATCGACATAAGAGAGTATGCTTTGGAATTAGTAAGTTTTACCATTTTGTGTACGATAATCAGCATTCAGGGACGGATGTTGCAGGACATTTCATCAATGGCTTAACTGAAAACACATTCATCCTTCAACAATTTTCACATCAACATTCAGCTCCCAGATTCAGTGGCATACCCTGAAAACAAACTACCATTGAAGGAGGAAATGTCAATGACTTAAAAAAATTATCCCATACATAGAAGACATTTATAGATACACTTATGAAGAAATAATAAGTTAACATTCTGAAGTTGTTAACATAAAGACTTGCATTTTTATCTGTAAACTGTATTAATATCGATTGCACAATGTGTTTTCTGCAAAGATTCATAAAATTGTGTGTGAACATTTTCTTACCGAAAATAAGATGTTTATTTATAAACTACCTTATAATTATTGTTTGTGTGTTCATTTAGTGACATCTTTTTTTATATTTCATCATGTCTTTATGAATAAAATGTGGTTTATGTAAGTTTTAAAGCAAATATATTTGTATCAAACCTCATTATTTGTTAAAAGGGCAGAAGATCCAAGGTAAATTAAGACCATTTTTACCTAAATTAATATTACACTTTAAAAACAGCTACAATATAAAGTCTTATGCAATAACAAATTGCTGAGTCCAAAAAGAAAGGTCCAACATACATAGTATTGCTGAAAAACAGTTTTTGCTTCTCCTGTAAAATTTGCATTTTTGGACTTCCGCCCTTTTAACAAATAGCGATTCACTTAAGTTATCTTAATAATGTAACTGAATGCGTAAAGAGTAAGGAAGAGGTCAGACAGGGATGTAGGTTTAGTCCAATGCTATTCAACCCTCATATCGATGATATCCTGGAGGAGCTCTCAAGATATAAGGTCCACTCGCCAACTATTAGTAATAAAGAAATTCCAGGGTTATTGTTTGCAGATGACTTAGTAGTTGGGTCCATATCTTGCGAAGGGCTGAGAAGGGCAACCGAGGCAATATGGACTGTTTGTAGAAAATGGGGACTGAAAGTAAATGAAAAGTAAACGAAGATCAGATCATGATTTTTAATAAATTTATCAACTACGTAAGGGTGAGAAATGGCAGATAAACGGAAGAGAAGTAGAGCGAATTTGATTACTTAGGGGTAAGACTAAGCGCGAATGAAAGTTGGAGTGAACAAAAATGGTGTCTATAGCAAAAGGTAAAATGGCCAGGAGTGTTACAAGATCAGTTTTAAAAAAAAATCGTCGGACATAAATCTCAAATGGCTTGAAAGAATTTATACTGCCACGGTTGAAAAAAAGATGTTGCATGGGGCAGAGGTATGGGAGTAGATGATCCTTGGAGAAGGGTTGAAAAAGTCAATACATTTTTTTGCAAATATGTTTGAGACCATCCAATAGCATCACCAAATGGGGAAGCACAGTTAGAGCTTAGTGTGTACCCCCACAGGATCAAAATTTTCACAAGAGCTGTGAAACATTTTTATAGGATTTCCAGTCTGGAAGATAGCGATATTATCAAAGAATGCTTTCATTTACAGAGAAAAATCAGTGGAAAGGGCCATGGTTACTAAAGCTTCAGGAAGGTATGGAACAGATGGATATGAGAGATGCGGGAATAAATGCAGAATATCACATTAGAGGCTTTGGGAAAGAAGTAGAGTTAGTGGTAGAAGATATTGACCGACAAGATATTTTTGGTAATACAAGAGATAATAGCTCCTTGAGGATATATAGGGAAACAAAAACAGTATGGGAGAGGGAAAAGTACATAGAGATATGCGATAAACTAGGGCGAGAACAGGAGTTAGAGCCTTGAAAGGCATAAGGCATGACGAAGAAATATGAATATGTCTTATGTGCTGTGAAGTGAACACAGAATTCCACGGTATATAATACTGTAATCCAAAAGACATGTAGAGAACAAGATTGGCAACCAAAGTGGAAAACAACTTGGATGGGGAAGTATTAATAACGAATATTCTGACTGTTAAATGTGATAAGAATATAAAATATATGGGAAAGTATTTGGTTAAGGTTCAAAGAGAAATGGTTAAGGATTACTACAAAGAAGATTGGGCTAAAACAGATGAAACCAACGAATAATGTAAACAAGTAGACAGTGGTTCATCAATACACTGAAAACCAGGAGTTTTGTGTATTGAGACCGTACATTAGCATAGGCAAGCAACCAAGAAGTGGATTTATAGCGTAAATAGCCCAATATTTTCAAATGTTATTATAGCCTAAAATGTATGTAGTTTAATTATGTAATTGTGAGTGTTGGTAAATAAACATTCATTCGTTCGTTATCTTATCCACACGCATCATGAGGCATTTCTGAGAAAGAGTTTATGACTGTAGACCTTTATGGCCTCGAGATGCGTATTATAGTTGCTGGAGGGAAGATTATCCTACTACCCTTCTTAATTGGGGTACTCGGGGTGTCTTCTTCCCTTTATTCGGGACTTAATAGGGATAAGGTGTTTCAGGTACGAGTGTGCGTGTTTTACTGAGGCCAATGGAGTACCGCAGGGTGACTGAGCATCACATTTTTTCCTTTTGATATTAATCTTATTTTGGAGTATGTTTTACCTAGTGTTTGGACTTCATTTTTGTGGACGATTTCACCAATTAGAGTAGTCATTGTTGAATTGTCTCTTAGAAAACCGACTACAATGGTGTCTACCCTGTCTCGAAATTTTGAAGTATCGAAAACAGATTTAAGTTCTTTGCCGAGAAAACCGTCTGCGTTAATTTCTGGCGTCGGAACGCATTCCCGTCGCGTACTTTCTATCTCGGTCCAGGTGTTCTTCCTTTCACAGACGAGAGGAAATCTTTAAGATCGATTTTTGAGAGAAAACCTTGCTGGTCTTCTCATATATGCTATTTAAAAGCGAAATGTGAAAGTTTTTAATCTTTTTGCTTCAGCTGTTGACGTCACCTCACCGGTATCATTTTACAGAGGGTAAACTCGATTTTTCCCATAGATCCTGGCCAAGAACTACGTTGGTCTAGGGTTGCTGTCCACACCGAAGTTAAAGACCGCACGTGCGGTTATTTGTTCGGTCTGTTAAAAACTAAAGAAAAGTTTGGAACCTGCGATTTTATTTAAACTAATGGCTCAAGGAACAATTGGGTACAAACTGTGCTTTTACTTATGACCGAAATTGTTTTAGATTTACGGTTTTCCGCAGTGCTTGATTTCTGCAACTGAGCTATCCAGTATTGAAATGCTGTTTTATTATCAGCAGCAAGACCTGCAGCAGTGCGTTATTTGCACTGATTCCTTCTGTGCTTTCCTGAGCCTTCGGTCGCTATGCAGTTGTCAACCTCTTATGCAGCGCATTCTGCATTGCTTCCGCTGGCTGCCTGTTACAGGTGTGTTTTTATTTGGGTGTCTGTACTCGTCAGACTACCAGGGAATGAGGCTGCAAGTGTCACTGCCAAGGCAATAATTTTATCTCCCAGGTGATTTAGCTCTTGCGTTACTTCGGTTGATTTCAGCGCTGTTTTTACATTCTTCTGTTCTATTAAGCAATCGTAATGAATGGGCTGCTGTTTACAGACATGAGGGTAATGCGATTAAGCCTCTCCCTATCACCCAGAGCATTTCTCCGCCAGCCTTTCGTAGCAAGGAAGACTAAGTGATATAAGTCAGATTGCGTATCGAACACTGCTGTTTTAGCCACAGTCAGTTAGTATCTCGTGACCCTACACCTATTTGCGCTATTATTGAAATGAGCCATTGAAGGTGCAACATGCTTTTAATCCAGTGTCAGTTTACAGCTCATTCACGCGTGTCTTTGCGTTTACCGACTACCATAAGCCAGGTGCTGCCTGATACTTTATGTGCTGTAGAACGTATACTATATGTTATTCGTCACAGTGGTATGAGACCGCCTGTAATTAGCGTACTTTTACCTTTTTGGATTTTATTTGTTTGGGGTCTGGTTACTGGCGATTTATACTCTTCGTGTGTCTCCAAGCGTGTGAGCTTTTCACCACCACCACCGCCACCACCAGTCTGCATAAGTTTGCCATTTTAGCTGCATTATTTTTAGCCTCCTTATCAACATTTAGTCCGCTGTAAATTTTAAGGTATATTTAAAGTAGGGCTAGTGACTAATGTTTAACTTCTACCTTTTATTCGGGGTCCTAAGCTAAACAGTTGTTCGTTCTAAAAGCTCACTTGTAGCTGCCATTTGCTGACAAAGTGAAGGTCAACTGTACTCCATCTTAATAAATTATGCCACTATCGTTGACCCAATTAGTGTTGCTATTAATTTGTGTAATGCCTTTTCTGTTCTTCCTAGTTCATCAGCATTTTAGTCTATATTTAACCGGGTTGATTCAAATGAACTTCATTTCAAAAATTTTAATCATTAGTATTACAACGCACTTTTTTCATGATGCAGGAGCTGGAGTAGTTCCTGTCGTACTCTAGGATCTCACAATCTAGGTCGGATTGTCTTAATATCTTAAGGCTGGGTATCTCTTGTGCGCCGTATATGTCGAACCGCTTGCTTTCTTGAGGTCTAGGCCACCATCTTCCCAATTCTAAAACCTGATAAAGAATGCATCTATGTTATATTTCTTGGCGTCATCCTTATTAGTTGGTTTTCCAAGTTAACGTATCCCGTGATAAACGTGAGGTTGTTATGGTGGTTTCAGTCTTGGAAACTGCTGTCGAACGCTCTCTGCTGTTTTCGTCGCTACTATTCTATAGACGACAGCCTGGTTCATAGAAAATTTTCTGTGGAAAGGGCAGATGATTTCTATTTCTTTTAACTGTAGAAAGTCCCTGGCACTTGCTGGTATTCAGAAATTCTTTGCTTCACTATTTACTTTGTATAGCCCCTTTTAAACTATGTGGTCCTGCCGGGGCTCTGACTTGAACAAGTGATGATGTTTTTACTCGCTGCGCTGTAAGTTCCCTTGTCGTTGGTTTTATTTATTTCTACTCTTAAACACAACCGCATTCACGCCTAAATTCCTATTTCCAGACTCTGTGGAGGATAGGGAATGATTCTGGTTAGAGAAAACTTTCTCGCCCCAAACACGAATTGAACTGGAAACCTCCGGGTTAAGAAGCCAGAATGCTGACCACTCGACCACGGAGGTAATTGAGATGCCCTAGTGCCCTTTATAACTGATGTATTATTTCTCCTCTTCCAATATTTCTTCGGTAGTCCATGGAGAATGGGGCATTTCGTGTATGAGTCTCTTCAGTTCAACCGCGCGTCTTTAATAAAGAGAAAGGCCTGCTCCAAAGCGTGGTAAACAGCGTGATACTTGTTGCTATTTCCATCAATTCTACCGTGTAGTATGCTGCGTCTGGTGCTTTGTCTTCAGTTTTTGTGGACACTTTCTCCATTTACTGCAGCTTCCAGTGGACATCTCATATGGAACGTCGACGCCAAACTTATATTGATTGCCTCTACAAGTGGAGCATAGCTAATAGTTCTTACTTAGTCGACAAAACAGTCTACGTGAATCTCTAGTGACGGAGGGCGTTTCCTTAAGCTTCTGTACATCTCAGGATACATGACCCTCCTTTTGCCGATAAGACTACAATTATATTAAGGGATGTACTTATAGAAGGCTTCTCTGGTCTTCCAGTATACTTTATTTAGAGGTGTCTGAACGACTTTAAATCTTTTATGCGTTTTAAATATCACACCAGCTGGAGCTGATTGGACCGTTCTTCTAAGATGTAACGCTCTCTGGTTTGGATCGAAACCCAACAGTGGTTGCATTATGTTTTCTTACGCACTCTCTAAATTCTGTTTTCATCGTGGTAAAGCCTCAGTATTGGTGACTTTCCCACGAACTCAGTTATGAGCCCCTGTGTAGATACTCCTAAATCTCCGCAATCTTCTCGACGCGATGTTATTTTGTGTCGTTAAGTATGCAGACTCCCTAGGCTGCATACACATCCGTCTTGTATTTAGTTTGAATGAGTCATTGGAATGTAAGTATACAGTAGGCTTTCTGGCTTTCTCCCACCTAGTGTTCACTTACGGCTGCTCCTATTGTTAGACGTCGCTTTACTCATACCGTTTACCACAGAAAAAGAAACTTTTTCCCATAAGCCTCCGCGCTGAGACACACTTCGACCTAACGGTCACGTCCATGTCGAGGTCTGCGACCCTAATATCGGTTCTTTGTTCTGCATTTATAGCGCGTAATCCGTGGTTTAGCATCTTTCATTTGTTTATACTGATGGCTCAAAAATGATCGAGAGTACGCTAAGCTTTTTGTTTTAGCCAACAAAGATTTAGATTTCGCCTCCTATAGTCGTGCTCAATTAACACTGAGATTCTCCGCATACACAAAACTCTTTTATATATTCAGTGATGATGATGATGATGATGATGAGATGGGGTTTAAGGGCGCTAAACGTCTAAAGTCATCAGCGTCCTTACAATATATAAAATGAAAAGTCCAAAAACTAAAATACGGGACACAAACCCGCTTGATCGAAACCACTAAAAACCCAACAGCAAATTCTAAAAACCACCACACAAAAAGCATGGTCAATAACAGAGTAAAAATACGTGTCAGAAACTGTAGAAGTTAAGGAACCAGAGCGCCGTATGTCCCCAGGGTTAAAGACCCCCCATTAAAACAGACAATAGAACATCACAAAACTAAAAGACGCTCAGCGCTTCATATAAGCTTACTATAACCGCGGTCACTGACAAAACGTAACAGACATTCTACAGCATGCCAACAGGCAGAGACACACGAACGCGCAATGCAGTTAAAACCTGACACTCTGCTAAGATGTGACGCACCGTTAAGGGTGCATCACACTGCTCACAGAGCGATGCGGGATCATCACTGAGCAGGTGCTTATGGCTAAATAGGTAATGTCCCCAGGGTTAAAGACCCCCATTAAAACAGACAATAGAACATCACAAAACTAAAGGACGCTCAGCGCTTCACATAAGCTTACTACAACCGCTGTCACTGATAAAACGTAACAGACATTCTACAGCATGCCAACAGGCAGAGACACACGAACGCGCAATGCAGCTAAAACCTGACACTCTGCTAAGATGTGACGCACCGTTAAGGGTGCATCACACTGCTCACAGAGTGATGCGGGGTCACCACTGAGCAGGTGCTTATGGCTAAAAAGGTAATGACCGATACGTAGGCGAGCTAAAAGTAACTCCTCCCGACGATAAGAACGAGAACAGGTATCACAGACTAACCGGAGAGGTTTAACCTTCACAACTTGTTCCCCCGGAGGGCCGTCCATTCATCACGCTAAAGCGAGAGGATACGGTGACGTAAAATAACATAAAAATCCGTGGAAGGAACAACAGAGGTAAAACATCTGGGTGATAGAATTGCCGGTTTGGCAGCGGCGTCCGCAGACTCGTTCCCTGAGATGACCACATAAAATGGAAACCACACGAAGGAGACGCTAAAGCCAGAAGCACCCAGCGAGTGGAGAAGATCATGTTTGGTCTGTACGGGGGGATGGTAATTGTTAAGCGTGTTAATACTCTGAAGGGCAGCCAGGAAGTTCGTACAAACAACACAGTGCCATAAGTCCTGCCGTTGGATGTGTAAAACACACTGATAAACAATAAAAAATCGGCGGTAAAAATCGAGCGTTGCCACGGTAACGAAAAGGTAAAACTATGTCGACCGAAAATAAAGCCACACCCTACTCCAACATCAGTCTTAGACCCATCAGTATATATAAAATGACATTTTCCGAATTGCAACCTGAAATTCTAAAAAGGCGGATCTAAGGACTGAAGAAGGGGTCTCATTCTTTGGCATCGACGTTAACCCAAGGTGACAGTGGGACTCAGCCCGCAACCAAGGAGGGAACCGCAATTCCCCCCTGGGAAGGGCCGGCGCTAGCGTAACGTCCAAATGCCGAAGAAGCTGAAAAAATCGAACCCCTGGAGGGAGCAATGCAGAGGAGCTAATTAAATATTGCCGATCAAGCGAATCCTCAAAAATAACTCAAAGGACGGGTGGTCAGGCAAGCTTGAGAGTCGACAGGCATGGCTGCACAAAAGCATCTCACGCCTGAAGGACAGCGGAGGCTCTGCAGCTTCAGCATACAGACTGGGTACAGGGCTGGTTGGAAAGGCCCCTGTAGCGACTCTTATGCCACGATGGTGAATGGCATTCAGGCGACGTAACACCGACGGACGTGCCGATGAATAGACAATGCACCCGTAATCAAGCTTGGATCGGACCAAAGAGAGGTATAGACGCAGAAGGATGGTCCGATCAGCTCCCACGAAGTGCCACTTAAAACACGTAAAAGATTAAGAGAACGGTCACGCTTTGCTTTTAAAAACGAAATGTGCGAAGCCCAGCTCAGCTTTCGATCGAAGATCAAATCCAAAAATTTCACATCGTTTGCAAATGGAAGGATCTCCGGCCCAAGATGGAGAGAGGGCGGAGGGAAAGTCTTCCGGCGCCAGAAAGTGATACAGACGAATTTCTCGGCGGAGAAAGTAAAGCCTATGGTGTTACTCCAGGTTAGAGACGGTCGACACAGCTCTGAGACGGCCTTCTAGCAGACAGTTCCGCCGTGAACTGCTCTAAATGGCAACATCTTCAACGAAAGGGGACGATGAAATGCCAGGGGAAGACAGTCCACAATGGGGTTGATAGCAATCGCAAAAAGTGAGACACTGGGTACAGAGAAGTGCGGCACAACGTTCTCTTGAACAAAACGACTAGGACAAAAAACACAGCCACTGTTTGACACTTCTTCAGAAGTCCATTCATAATATGCGTCGACAGAGACACCAAATGGTCGACGGTAGAACGATGGCGACGAAATTAGCACTGAGCGTGCGCCCGAAGTTTCTCAGACTCAAGCCACCATACCAAACGTCCGTTGTTCATGCGCTCCATCACCTTGCAAATGCAACTGGTGAGGGAGATAGGGCGGTAGCTGGAAGGTAGTTGGCGATCCTTCCCAGGCTTAATATAGGGACGATGGTGGATTCGCGTCAAACGGAAGGAAAAAAAGCCATTTTGTCAAATACCGTTATAGACCTGTAATAGAAAAAGTTTAATGTCGGCTGAAAGGTTCGTTAGCATCACGACACGAATGCCATCTGCACCAGGAGCGGAGTGCCTATAGCAATCAGGAGCGTGCCCCAGCTCCCTAATTGTGCAAAGTGCATTATAACACTCCTTATTAGGAGACCGAAAACTGTAGGTCTCGTAATCCAGCCGGCCTTTGACAGTGCAAATGCCGGCGGAATAATGGTCAGAACTGGAAAACGCCTCAAAGGCAGCACCCAGAGTGTTAGCAGTGGCAGCCGAATCCACTATAGTGGCATTGGAAACCTGAAGGCCTGACACAGTACAATGAGACACCTTACCGGAGAAGCGATGAAGTTTGCCCAAACAACAGAAGAAGGCGTGAAGCGATTAAAAGACTCAACAAAACGAGTCCAGGATGCCTTCTTGCTATCCCGAATAATGCGACGCGTAATTCTTTAAATGTCACCAAATTACCAGGTGTAGGGTGACGCCAAAACACTCTAAGCGCAGTTCTACGGGCACGAACAGCGTCCCAACAATCCTCCGTCCTCCACGGAACTGGAATACATCGAGGGTGGGAGGACAAACAGGGATAGTGCGTTCGGCGGCACATAGAATCGTAGAGGTAAGGTGCTGCACCATTTGGTTAGTGTCAGTGAAGGGCTGGTCCTCAAAACACATAAAGCTGGAATACAGTCTTCAGTCGGCTTTATGAAATTGTCAGGTAGGTGCTCTGGAATACTGGACGTGGTGAAACAGAAAAGAAACGATGCAAGGGTATAGATCGCTTACGGGGTGTCAGTGACGACGCTCCACTGTAGACGACAATAAAACTGCAGTGAGCAAACTCGAAGGTCCAAGTCAGAAAATGTACAAGAAGAATCAGAATGAAAAGTAGGATCACCTTTTTTGAGGATGGAGAGGTTGGACTGAGTAAAAAGGTCAGAAAGAAGCGTTCCCCTTGCACAAGCTCTTGGCGAATCCCACAGGGGGTGATGGGCATTAATATCTCCCAGCAGAGGAAATGCTGTTGGGAGAGCGGACAGGAGATCAAGAATGTTCGCGTTAGCAAGGGAAGACGATGGAGGTGAATAGACGAAGCAAAGAGAAAAGAAAAAGCCGGGTAATTGAATCCGAACGGCAACAACTTGCAAGTTGGACCTAATTGTGAGAGTCTGAAAATGAACGTCGTTATGCACTAATAACATGAATCCTCCATGAGCAGGTGTACCCTCAACCGGTGCAAGATCGTAACGAACTGGAGTATACCCTCGGAGATCAAAAAGATCGTGAGGGCGAAGCTTGGTCTCCTGCAAACACACGGCCATATGTGAATGGGAACGCAACAAAAGTTGCAGTTCCGCCCTATGCGATCGTACACCGCGTAAATTCCTGGTCAGGTTCGCCATTATAACCAGGGATAAACTGTCTACTTAGAAGGGTGGCTCAAAATTACCTTTTGCTTAACCTTGGGGCTCGGGCTATTGATATGGTTTTGGTCAGCCTCCATAGGCTCCTGGAAAGGAGGGCCCACGCATTCAGTGCCAGAAACCGATTCAAGCGCCGTGAATAGGTTCTGGGTGGCAATGGGTGAAGGGGACCACAGAGCGCGGCTTGTCCCAGGAGCACCCTGGGACTGCGACCTCCGAGGAGCAGAAGGTGAACATTCTTACCGCACGCACGCGGAGGGTGTTTAAGAAAATCTTCCCTACGAAGTGTCTGCTTGGACTTCTTATCAGCGCCTTGTGACTTCAGCAGTTTACGACCAGCTTTAGATGGCTTGATGACTGTGCCACAGATGGCTGGCCGGATGGTAGTCGCGGTCACGGCCGTCATGTTTCAGGTCTGTGTTTCGTCAATACTCCGGGGTACTGGCGAGGCAACAAAAAAGCTGAACGTACCCGATCGCAAGAGTGCAGGCTGGAGCGCATGGAAAAGCCTCCGGGCTTCCACGAACTACAGTTTATTCTTTACCCGTATCTCCTGCATCGCCTTCACGTCCAAGAACCGTGGACAGAATGACACCCTTTGCAATTAACGCAGACGGGGCGGATGAACAGGTACCATCGTGTAAAGCGCTGACTACAAGAGGCACAGATAGAAACGGCACTCTTGCAAGAGACTTGCGTATGTCCCCCAGGGGCTCACCTTATGTAAGTAGGGGTTTGGCGTACCCGGGGTGCCCGAGGCACTCATAGACATATTCATCATTTCATCCCCGTCCGGTCGATGTGGGTTCGTTCTCGTGACCGGGGGACACACGGTAGGCTCTCGTGCGATCTTTGCATCTCGTTTCATTCCGCCTCTCGCCATTTTTTCCTTCTTGTATAGTCTATTTCCGATCATTTCGCACCACGACCATTCGCGTATCCCTTTTTCTTCCTCGCCGGCATACCTTGCGTGCGAAACGCCCACACACTTTTGGTTACTTTTCCCCTTTTATTTTAATCCTCCGTGGACACAGCCTGACGGATACCCGCGAACTGGGTGCGCAGCTGGGTTAGTGGGTAACACCATCATCCCCACAACCCGATGTCGTCATGTAGGGTTTGTGTTCGTTTCCGCTGTTCAAATGCAGTCCCGCGGGGGGCCATTGCATGAGCTGCTTACTTCTTACGGCCATTGAGTCCCCCTGTCTATGTTCTTGGAGGTGTGACTCTGGGGTGAGACGGGTATAGATAGGCCACTCAACCAAGCCGGGGTAACGCCCGGAAAGTCAGAGCCCGAGGTCGGAAATGGTTGCAATGGTGGAGGATTTCTTTCGCTATGGAGCTGTCTTTCTCCATTACTAACAAGCGCCGTTAAGTATTTGTAACAGAAGTAGCAGTATCACCATCCGGTTGTTACTTAGTCATTACACGTACAGAAGATGGACAAAGTTTTGAGAAGGTGAACCCTTTTATTATTCAGAAGGACACCGATGCTGTTGCAGGTGCGGTTCAGTCCTGCACTCGTCTTCGGAATGGTTCATTGTTGGTTCAAGCCAAGTCCGATGCACAAAGTACGTTCTTATTTCGCGCCACGCTCCTCCATGGTTATCTCTTCAGTGTTGAGAAGCACCGCACCTTGAATTCCTGTCGAGGAGTCGCCACCACGCATAGACTAGATGCTATATCAGACAAGGACCTGGTCGAATATCTTGCAGCCCAGAAGGTGACAGCGGTGCATCGAGTGCAGGCTAAACATAACGGGGTGTTCGTACACACTCGTACCCTGTTTATAAAATTTGATGGCGTCCATCTGCCCACGAGCATTTCAGCAGGGTACAAACGTATTGCGGCAAGGCCCTATTTTCCTAGACCTCTGCGTTGTTTCAAATGCCAACGTTTTGGGCAAACGCAAGTATGATGTAGGAGTGCCGTTACCTTCTGTGCAACCTGTAGCCAGCCCTCACACGAAGGTACCTGTTCAACAGCCCCCGTCTGCGATAATTGACAAGGGTCTCATTCTGCGTCATTTGCCGACTGTCCGCGGTACTTGGGCGAGAAGCCGATCCAGGAGATCCGGATAAAGGAGAAACTCTCCTTCGCCGAAGCCCGGAGGCGTTACCATGTGCGCCAATCTTCGCTCCTGCGATCGGCACAATTAGATCTGTTGTTGCCCCGCCTGTACCCCGGAAGGATGCCGAAACACAGACCTGGACCATGACTGCATTGACAGCCACCACCATCCGGCCGTCCATTTCTGGTACAGTTAATAAGACATCTAAAGCTGGTCCTAAGGTGCTGAAGTCGCAAAGCATTGAAAAGAAGTCCAAGCAGAAACTACGCAAGGAATATTTTCTCAAAGACCCTCCGCGTCCGCGCGGTAAGAAAAGTTCAACTTCTCCTCCTCGAAGGCCGCAGTCCCAGTCCATACCAAAGGCCCGAGCCCAAAGGTTTAGCAAAAGGTTATTTTAAGCCGCCCTACTAAGTATACAGTTTATCCCTTTTATTCGTGGGTATCCTAACCTGGAATTTACGTGGTGTACGATCACATAGGTGGGAACTACAACTTTTATTGCGTTCTCATTCACCTATGGTCGTGTGTTTGCAGGAAACCAAGCTTTGTCCGCACGATCCTTTTGATCTCCGAGGGTATACTCCGGTTCGCTACGATCTTGAACCGGATGAGGATACTCCTGCTCAAGGAGGTGCCATGTTGTTAGCGCGTAACGATGTTCAGTTTCAAACTCTCGCTCTTACGTCCGACTTGCAAGCTGTTGTCGTTAGGCTTCAATTACCCGGCTGTTTGCTCTGTCTATTCACCTCCATCGTCTCCCCTCGCTAACGCGGACATTTCAGATCTCATTTCAGCTCTCCCAACAGAATTTCTTCTGTTGGGAGACTTTAATGCCCAACACCCCCTGTGGGGTTCGCCAAGGGCTTGCGTAAGTGGAACTCTTCTTTCGGATATTTGTTCTCAGTTCATCCTCTCTATTCTCAATACAAGTGAACCTGCTTTTCTTTCCGACTCTTCTGGCACATTATCTCACTCGGAGCTTGCCGTTTGCTCCATCCAGCTTGCTAGTCATCTGCAGTGGAACGTCGTCGCTGACACAGCCTCCAGCGATCATTGCCGCTACATCGTTTATCTTTTGTCTCACCACATCCAGCATTCCAGGGTACCTATTTGGATATTCCGAACAGCCGGCTGGAGATTGTATTCCAGCCTCGTGCTTTTTTGCGGACCAGCCCCTCACTGACGTTAACCAAATGGTGCAGCACCTTTCCTCTACGATTGTATCCGCCGCCGAACGCGCAATTCTCCGTTCATCCTCTCACCCTCGGCATATTCCTGTTCCATGGTGGAACGAGGATTGTCGAGACGCCAATTGTGCCCGCAGAGCTGCTTTTAGGGTGTTTCGGCGACACTATACTTGATAATTTGGTTACTTTTAAACAGACGCACGCCAGGGATTTTCGCATTACTCAGGATAGCAAGAAGGCGTCCTGGACTCGTTTTGTCGAGGCTTTTAATCGCTTCACGCCTTCATTTGTTGTATGGGATAAACTTCGTCTCTTCTCAGGTTAGGTGTCGCATTGTACTGTTTCTGGCCTTCAGGTTTCGAATGCCACCATAGTGGATCCGGCTGCCATTGCTAACACTCTGGATGCTGCACTTGAGGTGGATTCCAGTTCTGACCATTATTCAGCCGCCATTCGCACTCTCAAAGTCCGGCCTGATTCCGTCACATAGTTTTCGGTCTCCAAATCAGGAGTGTTATAATGCACTATTCACAATGAGGAAGCTAGAGCACGCTCTCCTTTTATTTAGGCATTCAGCTCCTGGGCCGGAAGAATTCATTCCCTGATGTTAAAGAACCTTTCAGCCGACGGTAAACCCTTGCTCTCACAGGTCTATAACCGTATTTAATAAGACGGTGTTTTTACTTCCGTTTGGCGCGAAGCCACCATTGCCCTATCATTAAGCCTGGGTAGAATCGCAACTACCTTCCAGCTACCGCCCTATCTCCCTCACCAGTTGAATTTGCAAGGTGATGGAGTGCATGATCAACGGGCGGTTGACATGGTAGCTTGAGGCTCAGAAAATTCTAGCGAACGCTCAGTGCGGATTTCGTCGCCACCGCTCTACCGACGACCATCTGGTCTCTCTGTCGTCGCATATTATGAATGGGTTTCTCAGAAAGTGTCAAACGATGGCTGTTTTTTGACCTAGATAAAGCTTATGACACGTATTGGAGGGATGGTATTTTACGTACACTTCAGGCATGGCATTTACGCGGACGTGATGATGATGATGATGATGATGGTGATGAGATGCGGTTTAAGGACCCTAAACTGGTAAGATCATCGGCGCCCTTACAATGTATAAAATTTAAAGTCCAAAATATAAAAGACGGGTAAAAAACCGCATAAGTAAAAACAGGGACACAAACCCGCGATGTCCAATAAGTTAAAAAGAACAATACATCTATCGAAAAAACACACTAAAAGCATAGGCAATAAAAGAGTAAAACGTGTCAAGAACTGTAGAATGCGAGGGACATGAGCGCCTTATATCCACTGCGGAGTAGAGTCCCCATTAAAATAGACACAATAAAATTAGAAAGCTAAAAGTCGCTCAACGCATCAAATGCGCAGATTAAAATCACTGTCACGAATAAAACGTATAACACATTATACAGCACGCGCATCGTCTGCCAAAACGTTGGCTAGGACAACAGGCAGACCCACACGAATGCGCAATGGAGCTAAACCTTGACACACTATTAAGATGTGACGTACCGTTAAGGGCGCATCACACTGCGCGCATACTGGTGCGGCGTCACCACTAAGCAGGTATCTATGACTAAAACGGCAATGTCCGATTCGTAGGCGGGCTAAAAGTACCTCTTCCCGACAACACGAACGAGAAGAGGTACACCAGACTAACGGGAGAGGCTTAAACTCCCGCAACTTGTTCCCCCGGAGGGCCGTCCAGTCATCCCTCCAAAGCGAGAGGTATGCGGCGACGTAAAACAACAAACAAATCTGTGGAGAGAACAACAGAGGTAAAATATCTGGGTAATAAAATCGTCGACCTGGCAGCGGCGTCGGCAGACTCATTACCTGAGATGCCCACATGACCTGGATTCCACATGAAGGTACGCTGATGCCAGAAACACCAAGCGAGTGGAGCAGGACATGGATGCGCTGTACGAGCGGATGGTAACTGTACAGCGAGCTAATACTTTGAAGAGCACTCAGAGAGTCTGAACAAATAAAACAGCGCCGTAAGTCGTGCCGCTGAATGTATAAAACAGACTGACAAACGCTAAAAAGCTCGGCAGTAAAAATCGAACATTGCCCAGGTAAACGAAAGGTAAAACTATTTCCACCACAAACAAAGGCACATCCCACTCCAGCATCAGTTTCCTAGATCCATCAGTAAAGATGAAATGAAAGTCCCCGAATTGCGACTGAAGTTCTAAAAACGCTGATCTAAAGACCGAAGAAGGGGTCACATTCTTCGGCATTGGCGATAACTCAAGGTGACAGTGGGCCTCAACGCGCTACCATGGAGGAAAACGCGTTTCCCCTCTCGGAATGCCCGGCGCAGGCGTAACGTCCAAATGCCGAAGAAATTGACGTAATCGAACCCCTGGAGGGAGCAATGCTGAGAAGCTAACGAAATATTGCCGATCATGCGAATCCCCAACAAATATTTCGAAGGACGGGTGGTCAGGCAAACCGGAGAGCCGACAGGCATAGCTGCACAAAAGCATCTCACGCCTGGAAGACAGCGGAGGCTCTGCCTCTTCAGCGTAAAGACTGGGTACGGTGCTAGTTGGAAAGGCCCCTGTAGCGACACTAATACCACGATGATCAATGGGATTCAAGCGACGTAACACAAATGGACGTGCCGATGAATAGACAATGCACCCATAATCAAGTTTGGATCGGACCATAGAGCGATAAAGATGCAGAAGGACGGTCCGATCAGCTCCCCAGGATCTGCCACTTAAAATACGTAAAATCTTGAGAGAACGTTCACACTTTGCTTTTAAAAAGGAAACCTGCGAAGTCCAGCTCAGCTTTCGATCAAAGATGAACCCCAAAAATTTCACCTCGTCTGCAAACGGAAAGACCTCCGCCCCAAGTTGGAGAGAGGGCGGAGGGAGAGCCTTCCGGCGCCAAAAATTAATACAGACGGATTCTTCGGCGGCGAAATTAAAGCCGTTGGCGTTACTCCAGGCGTAGAGACGGTCGATACAGCTCTGGAGATGGCATTCGAGCAGACAGGTCCGCCGTGAACTACAATAAATGGCAAAATCGTCAACAAAAGGGGACGATGAAATGCCAGGTGGAATACAATCAACAATGGGCTTGATAGAAATTGCAAAAAGTGTGACACTGAGCACAGAGCCCTGCGGTACTCCGTTCTCTTACATAAAACAACTAGATTAAACCGAGCCCACACGTACACGAAAGACGCGGTCCGTCATAAACTCACGAAGAAATATGGGAAGACGACCGCGGATATTCCATGCGTGAAGTGTACGTAAAATGCTGCCAGTCCAACAAGTGTCATAAGCTTTCTCCAGGTCAAAACACACAGCCACGGTTTGACACTTTCTCAGAAATCCGTTCATAATATGCGTCGATAGGGACACCAGATGGTCGACGGTAGAGCGATAGCGACGAAATCCGCACTGAGCGTTCGCTAGAGATTTCTGAGACTCAAGCCACCATGTCAACCGCCCGTTGATCATGCGCTCCATCACCTTGCAAATGCAACTGGTGAGGGAGATGGGGCGGTAGCTGGAAGGTAGTTGGCGATCCTTCCCAGGCTTAAGTATAGGGACAATGGTGGCTTCGCGCCAAACGGAAGGAAAAATACCCTCTTGCCAAATACGGTTATAGACCTGTAAGAGAAAGAGTTTACTGTCGGCTGAAAGACTCTGTAACATCAGCACATGTATGCCGTCCGGCCCAGGCGCGGAGTGCCGAGAGCAATAAAGAGCGTGCTCCAGCTCCCTCATTGTGAAAAGTTCCCTACAGCATTCATTATTAGCAGACCGAAAATTACATGTTGCGGAATCCAGCCGTTCCTTAATACAGCGAAAGCCGGCGGAATAATTGTCTGAACTTGAAACCGCCTCAAAGGCAGTACCCAGAGCGTCAGCAATGGTAGCCGGATCCACTATGTTGGTATTCGAAAACTGAAGGCCAGACACAGTACAATGCGACACTTTACCTGAGAAGCGACGAAGTTTATCCCAAACAACAGAGGAAGGCGTGAGGCCATTAAAAGACTCGACAAAACGAGTCCTAGATGCCTTTTTGCTATCCTGAATAATACAATGGGCCCTGGCGCGGGATTGTTTAAAATTATCTAAATTATCAAGTGTAGGGTGTAGCCGAAACATCCCAAGTGCAGATCTACGGGCACGAACGGCAACCCGACACTTCTCGTTCCACCAAGGAAAAGGAATCCGTCGGGCGTGAGAGGATGAACGGGGAATTGCGCGTTCGGCGGCAGATAAAATCGTAGACGCAAGGTGCTGCACCATTTGGTTAATGTCAGTGAAGGGCTGGTCCGCAAAGGCACGAGGCTGGAACACAATATCCAGTCGGGTATTTTGAATATCCAGGTATGTACTCTGGAATGCTGGACGTGGTAAGACAGAAGAGAAATGATGCAGGGGTAATGGTCGCTGGAGTAGGTGTCAGCGACGACGTTCCACTGCAGACGACTAGCAAGCTGGATGGACCAAACGGCAAGTTCCAAGCGAGAGAGTGTAATGGAGGAATCAGAAAGAAACGTAGGCTCACCTGTATTGAGAATAGAGAGGTCGAACAGATAAAAAATGTCAGAAAGTAGAGTTCCCCTCGCACAAGCCCTTGGCGAACCCCACAGCGAGTGATGGGCATTAAAATCTACCAACAGAAGAAATTTTGTTGGGAGAGCAGACAGGAGAGGGCGAATGTCCGTGTTAGCGAAGGGTGACGATGGAGGTGAATATACAGAGCAAAGAGAAAAGAAAAAGCCAGGTAACTGTAGTTTAACGGCAACAGCTTGCAAGTCCGACGTAATAGGGAGAGTTTGAAAATTAACGTCTTTACGCACTAATAACATGACACCTCCATGAGCTGGAATACCCTCCTCCGGTTCATGATCGTAGCGAACCGGAGTATACCCTCGAAGATCAAAAGGGTCGTGAGGGTGAAGCTTGGTCTCCTGCAAACACACGACCATAGGTGAATGGGAACGCAATAAAAGTTGCAGTTCCGCCATATGCGATCATACACCACGCAAGTTCCAGGTCAGGATAGCCATTAAGAAAAAGATATAAACTGTCTACTTAGAAGGGCGGCTTAAAATTATCTTTTGCTTAGCCTTTGGGCTCGGGCTTTTTGAATGGAGTTGGTCAGACTCTATAGCCTCCTCGAAGGGAGGGCCCATGCGCTCAGAACCAGAAACCGACTCAAGTGCCGGGAATCGTTTCTGGGTGGCAACGGGTGAATGGGACCGCTGAGCGCGGCTTGTCCCAGGAGCATCCTGGGACTGCGACCTCCAAGGAGGAGGAGAAGGTGAACTTGGCTTGCTGCGCGCACGCGGAGAGTCTTTAAAAAATCTTCCCTGCGAAATTTCTGCTTCGATTTCTTCTCAGTGACCTGTGACTTCATAGACTTTGGACCAGGGTTAGAGGGCTTGGTAACTGTAGCTGAAATGGACGGCCGGATGGTAGTGGCGGTCAATGCAGTCATGGTCCAAGTTTGAGTCTCCGCATTCTTACGGGGTACTTGCGAGTTAACAACAGAACTGAATGTTCCCGATCGTAGGAGCGAAGGTTGGCGCGCATGGTAACGCCTCCGGGCTTCGGCGAAGGAGAGTTTCTCCTTTACCCGGATCTCCTGGATCGCGTTCTCGTCCAAATACCGCGGACATTCGGCAAAGGAAGCAGAATGAGACCCTTTGCAATTAACGCAGACGGGTCCTGATGAACAGGTACCTTCGTGTGACGGCTTGCTACATGAGTCACAGATGGATACGGCACTCTTACAAGAGACTTGCGTATGCCCAAAACGCTGGCATTTGAAACAACGCAGAGGTATAGGAATATAGGGCATCACAGCAACACGTTCGTACCCTGCTGAAATACTAGTGGGCAGATCGACGCCATCGAACGTGAGAAACAGGGTACGAGTAGGTACCAACACACCGTCGCGTTTAGCCTGCACTCGATGAACCGCTGTAACCTTTTGGTCGGAAAGATAGTCGACCAGCTCATCGTCCGATATTTCGTCGAGGCTGTGAGTGGTGACGACGCCTCGAAAGGAATTCAAGGTGCGGTGCTTCTCAACACGGATGGAATAAACCTGGAGAAGCGTGTCGCGCAGCAGGTCTTACTTTGTTGATAGGGCTTACTCTGAATCAACAATTAACCGTTTCGTAGGTGAGTGCAGGAATGAACATGACCAGCAATTGAGGCAATGCCCTTCTGGATTTTAAAAGGGTTCACCTTCTCGAATGATTGTCCTTACTCTGTACGGCTAATCACTAAGTAACAACCAGCTGTTGGTGGTGCCACTTCTGTTACAAGAATTTTTCGGCGCTTGTTCGAAATAATGGAGAAAGAGGGCTCCATTGCGAATGAATAAAATCCACCATTGCAACCGTCTCCGACCTCGGTTTCTAACTTCCCGAACGTTACCCCGGCTTGGGTGATTGGCCTATCTATACCGGTCTCACCCCAGAGTCACACCTCCTAGAACAACGACAGAGGGACCCAATGGCCGTGGGAAGACAGCAGCTCATGCAGTGGCCCCCCGTGGGACTGCAGTTGAACAGCGGATACGAAAACACATCCTACATGACGACCCCGGTTGGTGGGGAGGACGACATTACCCACTCACCCAGCTGCGTACCCAGTGTGAGAGTATCTGTCAGGCTGTGTCCAGGGAAGAATTAAAGAAAAAAAGCGTAAATAAACCAAAAAGTGTGTGGGCGTTTCGCACTCAAAGTAAGCCGGCGAAGAAGAAAAAGAGATATGCGAATATTCGTGTTGCGAAATGTAAGGAAAGTACGAGAGCCTACCTTGTGTCCCCCACTCACAAGTATGAACTCACCTCGACCGGACGAGGGTGAAGGGATAACAATGGCGATGAGTGGCTCGGGACACCGAGTGCGCCAATCCCGTACTCACTAAAGTGAGCCCCTGGGGTATATCTTCAGTGGCAAGGCATAGTGCGGTTGATATTCATATCGAATCCTTCAGCGCTCTTCACAGCATTCGTTTTCCGCATACAGGGTGAATCACCTAAAATTGCACCGCAAATATTTCGGAAATGGAAAGTTCTATTGATGTGCAGTTTTCAAGTCATGATTGGTAATCAAGGACTCGTACATTCAGCCAATAAACAGATTTTAATCATACTGAGAAGGTGTATTTTTGTGCAAACATACAATTTCTTAAATGGAACAATGCCTAGTTTCATCATCCGAATAAAGGTAGGGTAAATTAGAATGTCAGAGGCGTTTGTTGCATGATTCTAGTACAAGTGGATTACGAGTAATCTTATTTTGAAACTTTTACGCACCGACACTTGTACAACTTGTGGTAGCACAAACTAAAGAAAAACAAAAGGGAATTACAGTACTTCCGTGGACTCTTACAAGTAAAGAAAACATAGCTCTTCAAAGGTTGTATTCAAAATGATCACCGGCAGCTTCAATACATACTTCCAGTCTGCTATGGAAAGACTGCTGCACACGTTCTAGCATTTCAGCAGAACTTTCAGTGTAGGCAACAGTAATACGTCGCTTCATATCGTCTGGTGTAGTTGGTACATCCTTGTAGACGGTGTCTTTCAGCCTTCCCCACAGAAAATGTCTAAAGGGGTTAGATACGCAGAACGGGCCGGCCAAGGTACAGGTCCGCTTCGTCATATCCAACGATTTGGAAACAATCCGTTAAGACAAGCTGTAGTACTTCGAACACTATGGGCTGGACAGCCATCATGTTGGTACCACAGGTACCTCCTAGTCTGTAAAGGAACGTCTTGTAGCGGCTGTGGCAGATTTTCTGTCAGGAGGCTACGATACTTGTTCTAGTTTATTGTGATTTCTGTGAACAAAGGGCCTATGAGCTGATGGTTCACTTTCCCACACCACACGTTTAAACTCCATGGACGCTGACGTTCCACCTGACGAAGCCAATGGGGATTGTCAACAGACCAATAGTGCATGTTTCAGCTGTTTACCTGTTCATGATTAGTGAATGCTGCCTCATCACTAAACAAGATACATGATGAATCTGGAGTAGCATGTCTTAATACTCATGTATAAAAGCTAACACGATTCTCAAAGTCGTTTCCATGCAGCTCTTGATGGAGAGACAAGTGACACTGATGGAACCTATGTCGATGGAGAATGCGCAGCACACTTACCTGACATATGCCATTTCCACGTGCGATTGTGCGGGAACTAATTTGCGGATCTACTACAACGGCAACCAAAACATTACCTTCTGCCTCTTCTCCAGTCACTTGTTTGTTTCTGTTACGTTTTCTAGGTGTTAGACTACCACTTTCACGTAGTTGGTTGAACAGGTTGATAAACAATTGCCGAGATTGTTGATGTCTATTGGGATATGTTTGCGCATACACCGTACAGGGACGAACTACATTCTTACTATACTCTCCATACACCATGAGCATGTCGGCTTTTTCTGAATTAGTAAACCCCATCTTCCACTCAAGACTTACTAATTGAACTGTCACAAACTGACCAGAAAGTTGTAATGCAATCATTGAACAGAAAACACAATGCAAACAAAAGATAACATCGTACCTAGCAACTAAGCACGTTGAATGGGACAAACAATTGTCGGGTGGAAACTTTTCAAAATACGATATCTAGTAAACCACTTGCACTACAGTGCAACAAAGACCATTGACATTCTAGTTTATCCTACCTTTATTCTATTGATGTAACTAGGCATTGTTCCATTTAAAAATTTTATGTTTTCTCAAAAATACACTTTCTCAGTATTATTAAAATCTGTTTATAGGCTAAATGTACGATTCCCTGACTACCAATTAATGCTGTGGAAAGTGCACCTCAATAGTAGTTTCCATTTCCGTAATATTTGTGGTGCAGGTTTCAGGTGATTTACCCTGTATATAACATTCACTTGTACATCACATTCAGGATTGCGTTTACTCGCTCGCAGCTGCTGTCATTGTCATAAACCTTTTGTGGGGTTTCGTACACGTCGGCCTTCCCGGAATCAGGCTGCTGATGTTAAGGATAGAATGTTATCTGCGATGTGATTTAGCTCTTCTGTTCCTTGTGATGATTTTAGCATTATTTTAGATGGTTCTCATCTATCGAGCTGGCGCGATAGTGGTTTGATGTTTGAGGGAACAAAGTTCCGGAGATTAAGCTCCTCGCAATAACCTGGAATACTTCCTCAGGCGCCTCCCATTGTGCCAAGGTGTTTCTATTCAGGTTCCGTCCAGGAAATTTCGTTTTAGCCATTATAACCTTTTTGTGATTGTGCACCCCGCTTCTTGTCAATAAAATGTTAAGTGTGTAACATGTCCTAATGTAGTGTCATTCAGTTCAGTAACGTTTCTCTTTCCCTCAAGGGCATGTATATATTAGGCACCGGTTTGGCGTACTCGGGATCCCGAGTCAGGATTACGTCTTCGGTGTGTGTTCCTCTTAGCGGTGAAGGCCAGTTAAAACGCCCACCCACGTGTAGGTCGTACGTGTACAAATCCCATATCATGAGAAAGGGACGTTCTGTTAATTGAGGGGATGTACTGGGGCCTGGCGTTTCTTTACGACTCTTTACAACAAAGGCACATACTAACTTCTATCAATACACTGCTTTGGCTTCATACTACCGCTACACGTGAGACTAGGAATTAACGGACCCCAAGTCATCCAGTCAGGACAAGGCTTTTAACTGCATTCCAAGGTTAGCGGTACGGCGAGCTCGCTATATTCTCTGTGCAGCAACGTCTCCTCAGTGGGATGATTCCTTGTTAGGTTCCATGTTGTGTGTGGAGCACTAGGGGAGGAAATTAACGGCCCTTATTTTATGGCTTCACTATATTCCAAACAAAAATAGCATTTCAGGAAAAAAACTGAGGTAAATGTAACGGGTACGTATCGTTACCTCATGATTAGTAGATTGCAAGAAACTCGATTATTTCTGAAGGTCAACTATTTTATTACTCAATCTAGACGTTACCAAATAGCCGGTCCTGTTAAGTCGTGTATCGACTTAGGAGTGGTTCTATCTTATCGTGGCCTACACTGTTACACCGTTTGACAAACTGCTCAAGTCCAAGCTACACCACGGTTATCCTCTCCGTCTCAAGAAGCACTGCAGCCTGAACTCCTCAAAGGGCGTAATCACCATCCGCTTCTTAGATGATATGCTGGAGGAAAAGATCCAAGAATACCAGCCGACCAGGGTGCAACATCTTTTTTTCGTGTGCGAGTTTAGGGTGATGGTGTCCATATGCCTAACCCTAAGCATTTTCTTGCATTTCATCGGATAGAGCTTCCTCCGAAGTTTAAGGAAGGCTACTAAATCATTAACGTTCGACCGTATATCCTACGCCCTATGCCTTGCATTTAATGCCAACGCTATGGTCACAATAACTTATTTTGAAAACTTACCACACCTATTTGTGTCAAGTGTGGAAAGGATGCCCACGACGGAGAATGTTCATCTGCTCCCTGCTGTGTGACCTGTCGAAGTGTTCAACAAATTACCGCGACTGTCCACCTTTCCTGGACGAGAAGGCCATCCAGGAGCTAAGGGTAAAGTAACCCTTAACGTTTACCGTTGCCCATAAACGTTATCTTACTCAACAAACCATCTGTTGATGATACACAAATTCGGCACCTTTAGTTCGGTATGTTCAATTAGGTAGGAAAGCGAGATATCAGCACTCATATTTGCCGTAGTCTCCGCCACAGTAGTTACTCCTAGCATTTCAGCTCTAAATGAAATTGAGTTTTTTATTTATGGACGCTGTCTAACTGCTGTGGTCCTTAGTATTCCATTCTATATTGTGCGTGAAAGACAGGTAATTTTGTTCAGAGGCCTCTTTTTCAGATTTGAGGTTGTTATACGTGTCATAAATCTACGACCCGGGACCACCGGCTTTACTTCCCTTCCGAAGGAAGCAATGCAGGACGTCTTCAAATACCATCAACTACAAGGTTACGCATGTTGATACCGAAACTCGGAAATTCAATACCCAACTTAAACGCACCGACTTTCTGAAAGATTCTCAGGCCTCTTCCGATGGACTTTGTAGTCTCAGAGTCTCCTCTCCCTCACCTCCTCGGATATCACGCTCTCAGCATGCCAGGGAGTGCAGTTGTGTTAAGCGGAGTTCTCATACGCCCGTCTTCACAGACAACCAATTCCAGACGCCGTCATATTTTTTCCACTGAAACTGAGTCTCTTACCTCCGAAGAGCCTATGAAACAGGAACCATCTTCTCCCAAAAGCTCTAATCCCACGCTCAAACACAAGGGAAAGTTGTAGTGGTAGCCGTCAGTCAGTAAACTGGTCAACAGCTCTATTCATCCTTCCTGCTGCCCATCCTTCAAATAAATACACGTTGTATTTATATGCATAGGGCCGAATTGCAGTTAATAACACAATCGCAATCTCCTTGCATTTTGTGCATATAGCAGACCAAGCATCGTCGGCAGAATACTTTTACACTTCCTGGTTCCTTTGGGTTCACTTTGACCTCCCACCGAATCCATGCACATGGAGGTGTCATGTTCCTGATTCGTGAAGATCCTTTTCACCAGCCTCTCATCCGTATTTCCATGCAAGCTGTTGCAGTTACCCTGAATTTACCAGGCTTTGCTTTTGCAGTTTGTACCGTGTATATACTACATTGTTCTCCCCACGCCATTGCGGACTTAGCACATCTTGTGTCCCAGCTCACAAGGCCTACAACCCGCTTTGGGTTTCGCATAGGGCTTGCATAAATAGAACACATATGGCTGAGTTTTCACAGAAAACCACCTTTCTCTTCTCAACACCCTGAACCTACCTTTACTCTTTATTTTCGATTCTACCGGCACTCTCCAACCTGGATTTATCCGTATCCTCTGCACAGCTTGCAAATCGTTTTCAGCGGAATGTTATCACTGACACCCTCTCCATAGATCATTTCCCTTGCATTATTTCGAATTACGCCCCATCGTTACTGGCACCTTCCTGGAAAATCAATAGAGTCAACTGAACCTTTATTCCATCTTAGCTGTTTTTGAAGACCACCTGTTCGAAGATCTTGGCCAAATGGTGGATCACTTTACTTCCGTCGTCATTTCTGCTGCCGAAAATTCTATCCCCCAGTCGTCTTCCCAACAAAGACGCTTAGTGTCTCATGTTGGCCCGACGAATGCAGGACGACACCGTGCAGGGAGGGCTACGCTTCGACTATTTAGGCGCCCAACTACGCTGATGAAAATATTGTCATTTCAAACAACTACGCGCCAGGGTCCACTGCATCATTTAGGCCAGCAAGAGGGCATCCTCGATCCATTCCGTGGAGTCCTTAATCGCTTCACACCTTCGTCTGTCATTTGAGATAAGATTTGACGTGTGTTTACAGTACCTGGTCATGGGATTCATAATGACACCATCTAACTCTATAGCAGTTGCTGGCACTCTGGGTACTACTTTTGCGGGTGTTTCGGCTGATTTAATTACAACGCCAATTGTTGTTTATCAAGAACCGGGATGAATCGTATAAACTCTCCATTACCTCTTATAACCGCGAGTCCTATAACGCTTTTTTCACCATGCCGGAACACACTCTAGTCTCCTGCAGGCTCTCAGCACCTAGGATGGATAATCTTCACCTCTTAATGCTACAGCAGCTTTCTTCGGGCGGTAAACGGTAAACTTGCAGGTACAAAACCAGTTTTGGCAAATCCCTATTTTATCATCAGTTTGGTGCGAGGTCACCATCGTCTGAATATAAATCTGATAAGGATCGAAATCTGCCATCCAGTTGCCGGCCGGTCTCCCTCATCAGTTGCATCTTCAAAGCGATGGAGCGCATGTTCAATGTGCGGCTTACATATTGGCTTGAAACTTTGAAACTGCTGTGCACGTCCAGTGTGGTTTTCGACGCTACCTTCAACACTCAACTACTTAGTCTCGTTATTCACGCACATCAATTATGCATTTCTGAGAAGGTGTCAAATAGTTGAAGTCTTCTATGACCTCGAGAACACGTAAGATACTTGCTGGTGCGCAAGTATTTTTCATGCCGCCATTTGTGGGGCATTTGATGGTCGTCTCCACTGTACATTCGGGAGCTCATGAATGATAGGATATATATGATACGAGTGAGTTCGGTTTTATCCCATGTTTTATTCAGGAGAACGGGGTACCGCTGGGCTCAATACCCCGAATCACACTTTTTGCTATTGCCATGAATCCTGCTGTTGAGTGTGTCCTACCTGCTGTTTGGTCTTTATTGGTGATTTCGCCATTTACTGTAGTACCCAGTGGACATTTCTTATAACGGAAACTCCAAGGGTGTCTTGACTGCCCCTACACTTGGTTTATAGAAAACGGCTTTAAGTTATCCGTCGAGAAAACTGTCTGCGTTAACTTCTAGTGGGTGCCTGAAGGAATTTCCTTCGTCTTGTCTACATCTCTGTCCATATCTTATTCCTTTAGCAGACGAGACAAAATTCTTAGGATTGGTGTTTGACAGAAAGCTTAGCTAGGCCTTCCATTGTACATCCGATTTAAAAGTAAAGTGTAAGCGCCCTCAATGTTTTACGCGCTTTAAGTGGTACATTTTGGGGAGCTGATCGCACCGTTCTTTGAAGTCTCTACCGCGGCCTTGTCGGCTCGAAATTTCATTATGCTTGCATTGTGTAATATTTTGTACTATCATCCATTTTAAACCGCCTAAAAATCTCTACATCACCGTGGTATCCGGCTGAGCATCGGCGGCTAGGATGTGTAGAAATGTAGGATGTGCTTTTACTCATTACCGCCAGAGGTTTAGATTTCGCCTTTTACCGCAGTGCATTTTTGTATTTACCAACATGTTTTATGTATTCAGCAGCAAACCCTGCAGAAGTAGGTTACTTCTTCTGATTTCTTGAGTGCAGTTCAGATGCTTAAGTCGCTGCTCAGGAAATATTCTCTCTTGCAGCTTATTCAGGATTGCCCTGAGTTGTTTGCTGGTTTTGGCATTAACATGTGCCTGGCTACGTCGCACTACAAGGAAATGAGGCTGACGATGCCGTTACATAGTCAGGCACTTTATGTCGCAGGTGTTTTATCCCTTGTGTTCCTTCTGTTGATTTTAGTGCAGTTTTATATCATTTTATCCTATCGTGCTGGACCAATGAATGGACTGTTCAGAGGAACAAATTTCGGGAGGTGGAGCTCCTTCCTATCAGTTGTAGCACCTATTCGCGCCTTTGTCTTAGCCAGGAAGTCGTTTTAGCCACATTGCGTATCGCGCACTACCCCTTTAGTCGCAGTCACCTGCTATCTGCGGATCCTGCACGGATTTGTGCTCATTGTCATGGGGCGTTGACTCTGCAACATGTTTTAATTCAGTGTCGGGTTTCAGCTCCATTGCGTGTGTTCTTGAGCTTGCCAGCATTGATTTTTCAGGTGCTGGCGGGTACTTTATGTACTGAGAAACGTTTATTAGTTTTCATCCGTCACAGCGGTATCTGCCTCTGCGTGTGCAAGGCGTAAAAAACGTTTTATCGTTTTCCATTTTTACGTTTTATTAGTTAAGGCTTCTGGAACACTGGCGCTATTAAGTTTATGTGTGGATCTTCAATATGTGATGTTTTGCTTGTGTTCGCTATACATTCTGCAGTTGGTGACACTGTTTTATCCAGACCTTTATTCTGTTTTCATATTTTGGAGCGCAGGACTAGTACCCGATCGTTTACTTCTCTTGCGTTGGCTGGTCGACAATGACCTTGGTAGTTATGTGCTTTAAATCCCATACTGCCACTACTACTAGTACTACCCTCACCTACTAGATTATTATTATTATTATTATTATTATTATTATTATTATTATTATTATTATTATCATCATCATCATCATCATTATTCCGTGTTCGGTACTAAGGATCATATTGTTTGCCATGGCTTTCCATTTTATATACTTAACTGTTTGCACCAGGACGTCGTCGTCCCTTTTTGTTCCACGACTTTGCTGTTTATCTGGATAACTCAGTACTTGCCTCTTCGAAAGCCGTATTCAAGGATGCTTTTCCGCCTGTAATCTCCGAGTATACAACATGGATTCCAGCTTACAATGAAGAAAACCACCTGCGTCAGTTTCATGTGTCGGAAGGAGTTTCTTCCAACTTCTCTGTATCTTGGTGTGGTAAACTTACATTTATCAAACGAAACTAAGTTCTGAGGACTGATTTTTGAGCAAAAGTTATATTGATCGTCGCATGCAGTGTATATGAAAGCACGGTGTGACCGTTTTCTTTGTACAAGGCGTATTCCAAAACTAAGGTCCGGTGAATAATATTTAACGGATGTTAGCCCTGAATGACGTTTCTCGCCTGCAGCGCTCTTTATCGACTCCTGAGGAACCTACCGCAGTGTTCGTGTGACGTAGTAGGCGTTTGCCAGTCGGTGAGAGCTCATCGCAATCGCCGCGACAATCGTAGATGAAAACGCCTCGGCGTATTGCAAAGCTAATTGGTCTAACAACATCGCCCATGAGACAAGGCTTTTATTGACAGTAATATGTGCCTACGTATATGCTTTACTTTTACAAGTAATCACCGTTCATATCCATACACTTGCTGTAGCGCTGCATCAGCTTCTTTAACCCCCCGGCATAGAAGTCTGCCGCCTGGTACTTGAACCAGTTGGTGACGCTTGTCTTGAGTTCAACGTCGGTTTGAAATCGTTGTCCACCCAACCACCCTTTCAAATGCAAGAAGAGGAAATAGTCGCTTGGTGCCAGGTCGGGACTGTACGGAGGGTGGTCAAAGAGTTCTCAACGAAACTCTTGAATTTTTTCTTTGGTTTTGGTAGCGGTGTGCAGGCGTACGTTGTCGCGCAGCAGGATGAAGCCAGACGACAGTTTCCCACGGCGTCGATTTTGGATCGCACGTCTCAGTTTGGTAAGCGTTGCACAGTAAACGCCAGCTGTAATTGTTGACCCACGGTCCATGAAATCAATCACAAGGACGCCCTCTTCGCCCCAAAACACGGTAGCCGTATTTTGCTATTCGCATACGGCGATTGCTTACAACTTTTTGCTTTGGGTGAACCGGAGCGGCGCCACTGCATTGACTGTTGTTTCGATTCCGCGTTGGTATAGGCTATCCATGTCTCGTCGCCCGTAACAATGTGGGAAAATAAACCATCTCCATCTTGTCTATAGTGCTCCAAAAGCTGTCGTACACTACGGAATCGTGCTCTTTGTGCTGACCGGTGAGCAGTTGTGTCACCCACCTCGCACAAAGTTTCCGATATCCAAGCTTTTCAATGTCAGTCCTGTAAAGAGAGGTTCGAGCAACATTTGAGAATTCATCAGCCAGTCCACCAATCGTCAAACGCCGATCACTTCGAAGATTTTGGTTCACTTGCTCAACGATGCCGCCGGTCCGAATACTGGGCCTTATTCTCCGCTGTTCATTGTGTACATTTGTGCGGCCATTTCGAAATTCTCGACCCCAATGTTGAACCTGTTTGTCACTCATGTCCGATCCATACACGAGGCATAACTCACGATGGATGTCCGCAGCTGACGATCCTTTTCCCAGCAAAAGTGTAATCACACCACGCACTTCACAACAGGCGGGATCTACGATTATCGCGACCATTGTGTTCTGCTCTCACTGTCTGGAAAACACCTACCATCTGTTAAATATTGTTCATCGGACCTTAGTTTTCGAATACGCCTCGTACCTTCTTATATCTTGCAAGACCTTCAACAGAGTTTAATTTTAGTACGTAATTTGTTTTTTTTTCCGAATATTTACACAGTTGTCCCTTCAGTTATATTTACGTTATGAGGTTTTAGCCGGAGTTTTATGTGATTTTATGTCTTTTACACTTAGAAATTGTGTCTTATTTTTAATTTTATGGTTTCTTGAGGGCGCTAATGATATCAATAGTTGTGCGCCCTAAAGACTCACTACTTCTAGTGCTGCTGCACCTCTCTTCCGAGGTAAACTGTTTCTCTTATCAGGTCTATAACTCTCTATAACGAACATTTAAGCGTCCTGCAACTTGGTGCAAGAACACCATCGTACCAATTCTGGAACTTAGGATGGATAGTTACTAACCTCCAGTTACCGGCCGATCTCCCTCACCAGCTACTTCTGCAAGGTGATGGAGCACATGATCAATAGGCGGCTAGCATGGTGGCTTGAGTCTCAGAAATTAATGTGGAACATTCAGTGCAGTTTCGTAGTTAACGACTTCAAATGGCGTCTTGAGTGGCTTTACAAGTGCAGTATAGAACACGGGTTTCCTTAACTTGCCCGTCGAAAAAACCATCTGTGTGAACTTCTAGCGTCGGAAGGCATTCTCCTCACCTTATCAACGTCTCAGGCCGGATTTTCTTGCTTTCGCTAGAGATACGAAATTTTCGTGTTTGATTTTTAAAGACAAAGTTTCCTGATTTTCTTCTATATTCTGCTCAAAAGCGTAATGCGAACGTTATCTTAGCTTTTAGGCGCTTTAAATGGTACATTCTAAAGATGTGAGCGCACGTTAATTTCAAGAGTACACCAACACGGGTAGCCGAGATCGTTAAGTCATGGAATCATGAACGGAAGGTCCGTCGGGACCGCCAGGACAATTCTCCCTGACTAAGGTTTTTTCAGGTTTTCCTCTTTCCTCATAACTGGCAAATGATGAGGACGTACTCTAAACCCAATTTATTTGTACTTAGAAACCACAAGCGCATATTTTGACTCATTTACAATACAATGTCTCACATATTGTCTAGCCTAAGTGCATTTTTAACCTTGTTACCTCTTACGTGCTACTTTCTACTTGACTACCAGGCCGATAGCGTAATCAATAGGCATCAGTCTCTCTTCAGCTTTCTTCGTATTTGTTTTTCTTATTCTCCCTCTTCCTGCTCATGCTGATCTCGTTTCTCTACTTTGTTCACTATCTTTATCCACTTTTCCTTAACTTTTCTTAGTGATTCCCCTATGGCGTTACATGTATTCTTTAAGTTTACCGTCAACATTTTTATGTCCACATTTTTTTAATTCATTCTGTCTCATCTTAAATTCAAAATTCCTTTTCCACATCTTTTAGCTCTTTACATCCTAGCAAATAGTGTGATATACCTTCCTGTTCCGCAGACATTACACATAGTCCCGAATCTAGCTCTTAACGCCTTAAGAACAATGTCCCTATTCTCATCCATACAACTTCTTTTTTCTGCTTGTTACAAAAGTAACATATCCTTTTTTCTCCGATTGCTTTTTATGTTTTATGTAATATTAATAGAATACTTTATGTATAATAATACTTTCTAGACTCCCCAAATGTCTTGTCTCTTTACACCTTCTTCCCTGTTTCTCGCATCGTTTTCACCTTTTCGCTTATTTGCCATATATCCCCCTTTTCTATCCTCTCCAGAGCTCCTTCCTGTCAACCAAAAATTTTTGTTTGTAGTTGTCCAGTGCTGATTCACACGTATATTTAATAACTCCTCATATTTCCCTTGTAAGCATATATAAGTACCCAATTAAAAATTATTTCGAAGACTTGTGGTCATGTGCACCATTCTTGATCAAATTCTTGTTGATTGAGGGTCACTGAAACGTGATCAAACAATGACCGCGGTTAAATTGTTGTTGCGGTGCATCATTGTTAATTCTCGTTCAACGAACCGCCATTAGCTAATCGAGTGTTAGGTTGCTGAACGCTCACGGTTCTACGAGGATTATTCAAAGGAGAGCATCCAACTCTTTATTCAAAGAAACTGAAGTGCAATCAATTACAATCTCCTTTCTGTATCGCTTCGTTTTGATTTTAATTTTGAAATGTCATGAGTGGACACTCTTTTGGCGGTAAATGGAAATGGAGGACAAAAAATGGTTTCCAAGTTTTTTCCAGCATGAGTTAGACATTCTGTTGCAACTAGCTGTTTCATGTTCCACTAACATGGAAAATAAAATGACTGACTCATGTTCTTTGAAGGACAAGCAGGAGTTATGGACGTATTTAGCCATGCACTTAAAGATGACACCAGGCGACTTGTAATAACCAAATAAATAAATCACTAATTCTTGAAGTAGCGTGAGTCATGATGTGTAAACTTTCGGAAATTAAAAGGGTTGTTTGTAAACTGAATTATATCTAGCATGTTGATAATACTGCAGAATGTCTTAACTCATAATAATGATGTGACGTAAACTGTAGGTCAACAAACGTATGATTTAATTTTTCTAATAGCTTATAATGCCTTTACTAACGTTATTAAAATTATGACTGAAGTGTAACATTACTAAATAAATAATAAATGCATGTCTATATTTTCCACGACACCCGGAAAGTCATCGACTTGGTGAAATCCATAACAGATCTTAATTATGCCCATCACGGAAGCTATACAAATCGTGGACAAAAAGAAGCAATTATATCTGACACATCACTAATAATACGCAACGCTGTTATTTGGGGTATGCTAGAAATATTCGCAATCACAATATTTAAAGCTCCTGTAGCGTATCATCCCAAAGCTGTTAAAACTATATTCCTAGGTGAAACAGGGTGACTGCGGTTCGTAGAAAACTCTAACCTCTCAGGCATTTCATTTACTTGCTATCACTCTATATCCTTTCACAGCCGGAATTGTTCTACAAATTTCCTGTCCCCATACTCTTCAAGAGGGTTAACTCTGTTTACAATGATCCGGTTTTGACATTGATCCGATTTAAGTAATCTAGTTACATTATCTCGTCCTCAATGCTTTCATGAATATCAAAACGGGCAGCCACTCTGTGCAACTTCACCGCAATTAACGGAACTGATCGGTCCAGCACACGCGATCAAAGTCAACCATAAACTACCTCGTTTAACTTTGTTCATTGTCGATGCACCTAAAACTCAAATGTCGAATTCACCAGGCCCAAACTTTGAGCGAGAATGGTGCACATGGCCATACGACTTTCTTCCCTGTTGTTCTTAATTTCACTATTGCCACTCCTTATGGTTGTGATCTGGTTAACCGCGATAACTCTTTGCAAAGCATTCTGCAACTATGATCTATTTTAAAATAAGAGCTGAAGCTTTCCTAACAAATGCTACAAGTAGTTTCCTGCCAGTTCAGTGCCCATGCCTCAGTCGCATTTAATCCAAGTTGCATCCAAGTGGCCAAGAAAAGCATGCGAATCAATAACATTTCAGCTTCAGTACCGCTAACATAGGTATGGAAATTCGGACATTCATTTCCATCAGTTTATCCGGAGGATGCAGCTGATGAACACCTTTGAAACGACGGTTTCATACCAAATATTTATCTGGCTAGAAGCTCGAGAATATATAGAGTTATGACCTATTTAATGCCCAATTCTGTACACTCCCATATTACCATTGCATTTATAATTTTTTGATTCAACTATCCTCTCCAACAAGTTCACAAATATTTCTGACAACTTATGTTTATACATTCTTAATCCTGAAATGGCCACTACTTCCAGCTGTTGTCTATCCATATGCCACCCTTCATCCTTTCTTAATCTATCTCCTTTACTCCGAAGACCGTGCTTTTAATTTATTTATATTTACTGGATCCGCAATTCTCAAGAGAATGTATGTACCTCAATAATTGTCCTCTGCGAATCTATTACTACGCTAGTCTCTAGTATTAAATCGTCCAATACAGTAAACGAGATATCTGTTAATTAATCAGTACATTGGCAACACTATCCTATATTTATCAGTGAATTAACTATTCCAAATTTTTCAGTATATAACCTATAAACAGAGTGAGCATAATGGAACTAAGTAAATCCCTATCTTAATCGTTACCTTTGTCCAACCATCTCTTTAACACCATTTCGTTCACATCTTATAAAGAACTTTATTCTGCCATAAATATTTTCAACTCCAATGATAAAATCATCACTTATATCTTTTTTTATTTGCACACAAGCGCTACCCGGTTTATGGTGTCAAATGTTATTCAAAATCAGGCTTTTATGCATCCTTTCTGTCTTCTTAAATACAGGGCCTCCCAGAATTCAACTACACAAATTTCAGGGATTGCGGAGGCTTCCTAGATACAGGGAACCTATGCTACGTTTGGAAACCTTTACAATTATGACGCTTTTTCGAAATCGATTATGCAAGCTGATACATCAATATAACGTGAGTATATGCGTTAGATTTTCACTCAAAAAGCTTAAAGTCATGCCCAAGTTGTCGGAAAAAGTACTTAACAATACAGAGCACACGATAAATTGAAAATGATTGGCATTGTTACTTCGGTAAAATTTTTCGTACAGGACTGGCGCACCCGCGGTCTCGATCCACGCTGACTTCCTCGGTGTGGGTTAATTTTAGTGGTGAGGGAGACAGTTAAAGCGCCCTCTTACGTGTAAGTCGTGCATGAAAACTCGTGTCATGGGAAGGGATTGACGGGGTGTTACTGGAGTGGAGCTTTTCCCCATGACCTTTTTCGGGAAGATACATCACAACATCTATTAGTACACTGCCTTGGCTTCTCTATTGGCGCTAAACGGGAGGTTACGGACTAACTCTCCCTTAGTCAGCCAAACAGGACTAAGCTTTTAATTAAACTCCAAGGTAAACGGGACGGCGAACCCGCTTTATCACCTGTGTAGTCCGGTCATTCTAGTAGATGATGGTGATGATGACGATGATGTGATGGGGTTTAAGGGCGCTAAACATCTAAGGTCATTAGCGGCCTTACAGAGTATAAAATTTAAAATCCAAAACTAAAATACGGGACACAAACCCACTTAGTCTAAAACACTAAAAACAAGACCTAAATTCTAAATTACACAGCACTAAAACCATGGTAAATAAAACAAGAAAATAGTAAAAAAAACGTGTCAAGAACTGTAGAACGCAAGGGACATGAGCGCAATATGTTCGCCAGGGAGCAGAGCCCCCATTAAAACAGATAATAGAACATCACAAAACTAAAAGACGCTCTGCACATCAAATGCGCCAATTTTAAACAGTGTCACTTATGAAACGTAAAAGACATTCTAAATCATGCGCGTCGTCTGCCAAAACGTTGGCTATGCAAACAGGCAGACCCACACGAACGCGCAATGGAGCTAAAACTTGACACTCTGTAAAAATATGACGCACCATTAAGGGAGCATCACACTGCCCACAGAGTGGTGCGGGGTCACCACTGAGCAAGTATCTACGATTAAAAAGGCAATGTCCGATTCGTAAACGAGCTAAAAGAACCTCTTCCCGACGAAAAGAACGAGAACAGGTACCCTAGAATAACGGGAGAGGTTTAACCTCCCGCAACTTGTTCCCCCGGAGGGCCGTCCATTCATCGCGCCAAATCGAGAGGATACGGTGACGTATAATAACATAAAAATCCGTGGAAGGAACAACAGAGGTAAAACATCTGGGCAATAAAATCGCCGATTTGGCAGCGGCGTCGGTAGACTCGTTCCCGGAGACGCCCACATGACCTGGAATCCACACGAAGGAGACGCTGATGCCAGAAGCACCCAGAGAATGGAGGAGATCGTGTATGCGGTGTAAGGGGGTGGTAGTTGTACAGCGCGTTAACACTCTGAAGGGCACCCAGAGAGTCCATACAAACAACACAGTGCTACAAGTCGTGCCGCTGGATGTGTAAAAGAGACTGATAAACACTAAAACGTTCGTCGGTAAAAATCGAGCATTACCACGGTAAACGAAAGGTAAAACTATGTCGACCGAAAATAAACGCACACCCTACTCCAACATCAGTCTTAAATCCATCAGTATATATAAAATGACATTCCCCGAATTGCGCCTAAAGCTCTAAAAAGGCGGATCTAAGGACTGAAGAGGGGGTCTCATTCTTTGGCATCGACGTTAACCCAAGGTGACAGTGGGCCTCAGCGCGCAACCAAGCAGGAGGCCGCTTTTCCCCCTGAGAGGGGTCGGTGCTGGCGTAACGTCCAAATGCCGAAGAAGCTGGCGAAATCGAACCCTGGAGGGAGTAATGCAGAGGAGCTAACTAAATATTGCCGATCAAGCGAACCCTCGAAAAATAACTCGAAGGACGGTGGTCAGGAAACCTTGAGAGTTGACATGCATAGCTGCACAAAAGCATCTCACGCCTGAAGGACAGCGGCGGCTCTGCAGCTTCAGCGTACAGACAGGGTTAGTTGGAAAGGCCCCTGGAGTGACCCTTATGTCACGATGGTGAGTGGCATTCAAACGACGTTTCACAGATGGACGGGCCGATGAATTAACAATGCACCCGTAATCAAGATTGGATCGCACAAAGGAACGATAAAGACGCAGAAGGACAGTCCGATCAGCTCACCAGGATATGCCACTTAAAACATGAAACGATTACGAGAACGGTCACACTTTGCTTTTAAAAAGGAAATGTGGGAAGTCCAGCTTAACTTTCGATCAAAGATCAACCCCAAAAATTTTACCTTGTCTGCAAATGGAAGTATCTCCGGCACAAGATGGACAGAGGGTGGAGGGAAAGCCTTCTGGTGCCAGAAATTGATAGAGACGGATTTCTCAGCGGAGAAATTAAACGCGTTGGCGCTACTCCAGGCGTAGAGACGGTCGATACAGCTCTTGAGTTGGCGTTCGAGAAGACAGGTCCGCCGTGAACTGCAATAAATGGCAAAATCGGCAACAAAAAGAGACGATGAAATGCTAGGTGGAGTGCAATCAACAGTGGAGTTAAAAGCAATTGCAAAAAATATGACACTGAGTACAGAGCCCTGCGGCAGGCCGTTCTCTTGAATAAAACGACTAGATAAAACCGAGCCCACACGTACACGAAAGACGCGGTCCGCCATAAACTCCCGAAGAAATATGGGAGGATGTCCGTGTAAACATCATGCATGATGATGATGTTGAGATGCGATTTAAGGGCGCTAAACTGCTAAGGTCATCAGCGCCCTTACAATGTATACAAATATAAAGTTCAAAATATAAAAGACGGGTAAAAAAATCGCATAAGTAAAAAACGGGACACAAACACGCGATGTCCAAATGCTAAAAACAATACACCAATCCCAAAAACACACTAAAAGCATAGGCAATAAAAGACTAAAACGTGTCAAGAACTGTAGAATGCGAGGGACATGAGCGCCTTATGTCCACTGGGGAGTAGAGACCCCATTAAAACAGACAGAATAAAATTATAAAGCTAAAGGTCGCTCAACGCATCAAATGGGCAGATTAAAGTCACTCACGAATAAAACGTAAAACACATTATACAGCACGCGCGTCGTCTGCCAAAACGTTGACTAGGTCAACAGGCAGACCCACACAAAAACGCAATGCAGGTAAAACCTGACACTCCTCTAAAACGTGACGCACCGTTAAGGGCGCATCACACTGCCCACAGAGTGGTGCGGGGTCACCACTGAGCAAATACCTATGACTAAAAATGCAATGTCCGATACAAAGGCGTGTTAAAATTACCTCTTCCCGACGAGAAGCACGGGCAGAGGTAGCCCAGACTAACGGGAGAGGTTAAACCTCCCGCAACTTGTTCACCCGGAGGGCCGTCCACTCATCGCTCCAAAGCGAGAGGATGCGGCGACGTAAAACAATAAACAAATCTGACGAGGGAACAACAGAGGTAAAACTTCAGGGAGATAAAATCGCCGATTTGGCAGCGGCGTCGGCAGACTCGTTCCCTGAGATGCCAACATGACCTAGAATCCACATGAAGGAGACGCGGATGCCACAGACACCAAGCCAGTGGACCAGGTCATGTATGCGCTGTACGAGTGGGTGGTAATTGTGCAGCTCGTTAATACTCTGAAGGGCACTCGGGAAGTCTGCGCAAAGAACACAGTGCTGTAAATGATGCCGTTGGAGGTATAAAAGTGCCTGATAAATACTAAAAAGCTCGGCGGTAAAAATCGAAAATTGCCCCGGTAAACGAATGGTAAAACTATGCCGACCAAAAACAAAGGCACACCCTACTCCAACATCAGTCTTAGACCCATCAGTGTATATAAAATGACAGTTACCGACTTTCGCCTGCAGTTCTAAAAAAGCTGATCTAAGAACTGAAGAAGGGGTCTCAGTCTTCGGCATCGACGTTAGCCCAAGGTGATAGTGGGCCTCAGCGCTTAGCCACAGAGGAAAAAGCGTTTCCCCCCTGGGAAGGGCCGGCGCTGGCGCAACGTCCAAATGCCGAAGCAGTTGTCGAAATCGAACCCCTGGAGGTAGTAATGCAGAGGAGCTAAATAATATTGTCGATCAAGCGAATCCTCGTAAAATAACTCGAAGGACGGGTGGTTAGGCAAGCTTGAGAGCCGACAAGCATAGCTGCACAAAACCATCTCACGCCGAAAGGACAGCGGAGGCTCTGCAGCTTCTGCGTACAGACTGGGTACACGGCTAGTTGGAAGGGCCCCTGTAGCGACTCTTATACCACGATGATGAATGGTATTCAAGCGACGTAACACAGATGGACGTGCCGACGAATAGACAATGCACCCGTAATCAAGCTTGGATCATACCAAGGAGCGATAAAGACGCAGAAGAACGGTCCGATCAGCTCCCCAGGATGTGACACTTAAAACACGTAAAATATTAAGAGAACGTTCACACTTTGCTTTTAAAAAGGAAACGTGAGAAGTCCAGCCCAGCTTTAGATCAAAGATCAACACCAAAAATTTCACCTTGTCTGCAAATGGAAGGAGCCCAGACCCAAGGTGGAGAGAGGGTGGAGGGAAAGCCTTCCGGCGCCACAAGTTGATGCAGACGGATTTCTCGGCGGAGAAATTAAAACCGTTGGCGTTACTGCAGGCGTAGAGACGGTCGATACAGCTCTGGAGACGGCGTTCGAGCAGACAGGTCCGCCGTGAACTACAATAAATGGCAAAATCGTAACAAAAACGGACGATGAACTGCCAGGCGGAATACAATCAACAATGGGGTTGATGGCTATCGCAAAAAGTGTGACACTGAGTACAGAGCCCTGCGGTACTCCGGTCTCTTGAATAAAAAGACTAGATAAAACCGAGCCCACACGTACACAAAAGACGCGGTCCGTCATAAACTCCCGAAGAAAATTGGGAAGACGACCGCGGATATTCCATGCATGGAGTGTACGTAAAATGCCGCCCCTCCAACAAGTGTCATAAGCTGTCTCCAGGTCAAAAAATACAGCCACCGTTTGACACTTTCTCAGAAATCCGTTCATGATATGCGTCGACAGAGACACCAGACGGTCGACGGTAGAGCGATGGCCACGAAATCCACACTGAGCGTTCGGCAGAAGTTTCTGAAACTCAAGCCAACATGTCAACCGCCCGTTGATCGTGCGCTCCATCACGTTGCAAACCCAACTGGTGCGGGAGATAGGGCGGTAGCTGGAAGGTAGTTGGCGATCCTTACCAGGCTTAAGTATAGGGACAATAGTGGCTTCGCGCCCAACGGAAGGAAAAAGGCTGTCCTGCCAAATACGATTATAGACCCGTAAGAAAAAACGCCTTAATTTCGGTTGAAAGGCTCTTTAACAGCGGAACATAAATGCCATCCGGCCCAGGAGCGGAGTGCCTATAGCAATGAAGAGCGTGCTCCAGCTCCCTCAGTGTAAAAAGGGTATTATAACATTCCGTAATATCAGACCGAAAAATATAGGTTGCGGAATCCAGTCGGTCTTTGATAGAGCGAAAGCCGGCGGAATAATGGTCTGAACTGAAAACCGCCTCAAAAGCAGCACCCAGAGTGTTAGCGATGGCCGCCGGATCCACTATGGTGGCATTGGAAACCTGAAGGCCAGAAACAGTACAATGCGACACTTTACCTTAGAAGCGACGAAGTTTATCCCAAACAACAGATGAAGGCGTAAAGCGATCAAAAGACTCGACAAAACGAGCCCACGACGCCTTCTTGCTATCCTGAATAATGCGGCGAGCCCTGGCGCGCGATTGTTTAAAAGTCACCAAATTATCAAGTGCAGGGTGTCGCCGAAACACCCTAAGTGCAGTTCTACGGGCACGAACGGCGTCCCGACAATCCTCGTTCCACCACGGAACTGGCAGTCACCGAGGTTGAGAGGATGAACGGGGAATTGCACGTTCGGCGGCAGAGAAAATCCTAGACGTAAGGTGCTGCACTATTTGGTTAATGTCGGTGAAGGGCTAGTCGTCAAAATGCACGAGGCTAGAATACAAGCTCCAGGTAGATACTCTGGAATGCTGCACGTGGTGTGACAGAAGAGAAACGATGCAGGGGTAATGGTCGCTGGAGTGTCAGCGACGACGTACCACTGAAGACGACTAGCAAGCTGGAGTGAGCATACGGCAAGGTCCAAGTGAGAAAATGTACCGGAAGAATCAGAAAGAAACGTAGGCTCACCTGTATTGAGTATAGAGAGATTGAACGGACCAAAAATATCGGAAAGAAGAGTTCCCCTCGCACAAGCACTTGGCGACCCGCACAGGGGGTGATAGGCATTAAAATCTCCCAACAAGAGAAATGGTGTTGGGAGAGCGGACAAGAATTCTCGAAGGTCCGGGTTAGCGAGGGGAGACGATGGAGGTCAATATACAGAGCAAACAGAAAAGAAAAACCCGGGTAACTGCAGTCTCATGGCAACAGCTTGCATGTCGGACGTAAGAGTGAGACGTTGAAAATGAACGTCGTTACGCACTAACAACATGACACCTCCATGAGCAGGAGTACCCTCCTCCGGCTCAAGGTCGTAGCGAACCGGAGTATATCCTCGGAGATCAAAAGGCTCATGAAGGCGAAGCTTAGTCTCCTGCAAACACACGACCATAGGCGAATGGGAACGCATTAAAAGTTGCAGTTTGTGATTGTAAATTTAAAATGTTATTTGTGTATGTGTTTACTCAACGTGTTGAAGCCATCTTGTGACGTGATTCATTTGTTAGGTTTGTTAGCTCCATCTGGTGTTAGCAATTTGCGGCAGTATTAGTGTTCGTTTGAAAGAATGCTACTGTTATTTTATTTAATTTTGGTTCTCTGTCCTCCGGCTAGCTATGATCTTTTGGTCAAGCACTTCTCTTTATACAGGTTGTGTAAACGGAAAGGAATCTTTTATCCAAAGATAACACTGATGAAGAAATTTGTTTTACACTTTTATTGTCGAACACATTAACTATCACATTTACACATTGATCTTGACACTCGCCAAACTGAAACTGTTATAATAACTTCATTACTGATCACTCTTAATTCGCGTACTTCAACTTTTTGTATAATTAACTTTACAACATTTTAGATTTTTCATAATTCTGCTACGCGTAACTCGTGAATCGATAGCCGACGTGTAATATTTCTGCTGGACTGAAGGCGACGTGTATCATACAAATATTTTCGACGAACTGACGGACTGAAGACGACGTGTAGCGTACAAAGATTTTTTGATGAACTGACGGACTGAAGAACTTTACCTCTAACCTACCTTTATTTATACTCCTACACCCCGATATGCCTAAAGATTATAATTGAGCTGCAATTGGCTAATAAAACCCGCCAACATTAGCGTCTATTTTTATATCCAATGAAAATTATGAATACATATGCTCAAGGGAAATGTTCCAGAAGATTCTAAAGGAAAACGCGCCAACATTACGTAACTTCCTCGTTTCCAATAATGATAAACAGCTCACCCCCTCGCTGCATTATTGCACGCTATTATTGTCAGTTTCTGTAAGGCATTATAAACTTACTTCCCAACAATAATTACAATCAATAAACATCTCAAATCAATGTCACATAATAATGCATATTCATACTATAATCACTCTTTACATTTAAATAATTTGTGATACAAATTACTGCATCATATGCCCCACTAGAAACATAATTATAAATATTTACAACTTGTTTGGAAATTTTATAATTGGGTTTTTAGTCTCCTAAATCTTGGAACACACGCTATTTATCACTTTCACTTAACACTTCACACGTATTTAACACACGACATATGTTTTGTCTTAATCTCGCCACTATTTACTGGCTCTGGTTTAATGTGTTTAGACATTAATCTGACATCACAATTTGTTTATAGCAAATACTGTACCCTGAAGTATTAAGTTACTATTACAAAATTGGTTTACTTTCTTAGATTGTTGACAAAAATTTGTCCATTCAAGAATTTTTGTAATTATTACACATATTTACCAAAATATTCACCCTCTACACAAATATATTTACATCTCTTAAATCTAAGTACTGTTTCACATTTTCTGTTTGCTACATAAGTATTTATTTTTAATTATTTTTACCCCATTTTTGTTTTGTACTGTATATTCACAATAATCTTGGAATTATATCCACGTACTTTACTTTAATATAACATCATGCTTTATTTCAAATGCTGTTACAGTTACTAATAAAATGTTATTCTCCTTTTAAACATTTAGTTATGTCCAAAATTTATTTCTCCTTTCTTATGACATACATACATAATTAACCCTCTTACGTTCCAATACATTGCTCTGCATTTCATCTTTAACTATCCAGCATTTACTTTACATCTAATTGCTATTCACCTTCCTGGATCAAATTGTCTGTGGCTAAACATTACTCGTAGCCGTATCCTAACCTTCCAAAATTTGTTCATGGATAACCTATTAAAGGATTCATATGATATTTCGTCCCCTGATAACATTTGAAAACAATCTAAAGTTTCTTGAACAACACATCTTTTAACAACTGTCATTTTCAATTCTTCTACTATCTCTTTAATTTGAGAGTACTCTGATAAATCTGTAATAAACTGTACTGGATTGGAGTTTTCATTCTGAACAGCTTGGTACTTGTTAATTTCAGAAGTTAGCTTTTGATTATTTACAGGCAAAACTTTAACTTCTTCGTACAATTTATTTCTTTGCATTACTGGCTCCTTCTGTATTTCTGATATCTCCCCTCTGAAATTAACTTGCGCCTGATTCACATCTACGTTCATAACCTCTTTCATCTCTCTTATCTCACTTGAAATGTTACTCATTCTACTACCTAACTCTGTACATTCTACATCAACATGTTCACTTTTAGTATTAACCTCACTTTTTTGGTTAGATATTTCCCTGCTCATGTCTGACATTTTCTTTGAAACTTCACCTATTTCATTTGCTATCATTTCCTGATTTTCATTTCTCATTCTCATCATACTACTATCTAGCTCCATGAATTTCTTTTCAATTTCTTCCCTGTTTTGTTCTAAGCTTTTACCAATATCTTCCCTTAGTTCCCTATGACTCTTTTGCATATCTTCCCTGTTTTGATCTATTTTCTTTTCTAATTTCTCATTACTCTTACCAATTTCTTCCCTTAATTGATCTGTAATACTCTTACCAATATCTTCCCTCAATTCTTTCTTATTCTGTTCTAAACTCCTATCAATATCTTCCCTTAATTTCTCTATATTCTTTTCCATATTCTCATTCACATTTTTCAGCATTTCCATCATCATACTAGCATCAAAATTTACATTTCCTGCTGTTCTATTCTCACTTTCTGACTTAACATTTTCTCCCTCAAATCCTACATTGTTTGAGCTATTTTCTGTAACCTGTATTGAATTACAGCTAACTGTTACACTATCCCTTTCCATCATTGTTTCTTCTGTATTATTAGTAGCCATTGTTTTCTTTATCCTACCGCTCCTAAGGTACATTTAAATGTTACAATTTTGTTTTCTAAAAAAATTACTATACTCTGACCTTTGTGATGCTGTCTGTTGCTGTTACTTTGATGTCCAGCTTCCTGCCCCTCTCTCCTAGGTTTGTATGTCGCTTCTGCGTTGTATTATGATGAATCTGCGGCGTCTCGATGTTTTTGTGTCCACTCATCCGCGTCGTCTGTCGTCCCTTTTGTTGTTTCTGGAATCTGCGTCTTGTAGTTCAGTTCACTTCTCCATTCGCTCCACGTCCTGGTTCCTTCGCCCCTTCCTGGTTATCTCACTTCTTCCTGGTCATTCTGCCCCACGTTCTGGGTGCCAATTTGTGATTGTTTTGTGCTTACGTAATATGTTTTTACGTAAATTATTGGAACTTGAAGATCTTATATTGTGCTGCTTTTGTTTTGTTTCGTTACATAATTTTAACTGCCCCACGTATGGGAGCCAATTTGAAGTGGTATTATTTGTATTTAATTTGTTGTTGAGCCACACGTTAGGGAGCCAATTTGCGACTATATCTTTGTTATTATTATTTTTAATTTGTTTATTGAGCCCCACGTTTTGGAAGCCAATTTGTGATGGTAAATTTATGTTATTATTTGTGTATGTGTTTACTCAACGTGTTGAAGCCATCTTGTGACGTGATTCATTTGTTAGGTTTGTTAGCTCCATCTGGTGTTAGCAATTTGCGGCAGTATTAGTGTTCGTTTGAAAGAATGCTACTGTTATTTTATTTAATTTTGGTTCTCTGTCCTCCGGCTAGCTATGATCTTTTGGTCAAGCACTTCTCTTTATACAGGTTGTGTAAACGGAAAGGAATCTTTTATCCAAAGATAACACTGATGAAGAAATTTGTTTTACACTTTTATTGTCGAACACATTAACTATCACATTTACACATTGATCTTGACACTCGCCAAACTGAAACTGTTATAATAACTTCATTACTGATCACTCTTAATTCGCGTACTTCAACTTTTTGTATAATTAACTTTACAACATTTTAGATTTTTCATAATTCTGCTACGCGTAACTCGTGAATCGATAGCCGACGTGTAATATTTCTGCTGGACTGAAGGCGACGTGTATCATACAAATATTTTCGACGAACTGACGGACTGAAGACGACGTGTAGCGTACAAAGATTTTTTGATGAACTGACGGACTGAAGAACTTTACTTCTAACCTACCTTTATTTATACTCCTACACCCCGATATGCCTAAAGATTATAATTGAGCTGCAATTGGCTAATAAAACCCGCCAACATTAGCGTCTATTTTTATATCCAATGAAAATTATGAATACATATGCTCAAGGAAAATGTTCCAGAAGATTCTAAAGGAAAACGCGCCAACATTACGTAACTTCCTCGTTTCCAATAATGATAAACAGCTCACCCCCTCGCTGCATTATTGCACGCTATTATTGTCAGTTTCAGTAAGGCAGTATAAACTTACTTCCCAACAATAATTACAATCAACAAACATCTCAAATTAATGTCACATAATAATGCATATTCATACTATAATCACTCTTTACATTTAAATAATTTGTGATACAAATTACTGCATCAAGTTCCACCCTATGCGATCGTACAACACGTACATTCCAGGTCAGGATTGCCATTAAGAAAAGGGATAAACTCTACTTAGAAGGGCGGCTTAAAATTACCTTTTGTTTAACCTTTGGGCTCGGGCTTTTGATATGGATTTGGTCAAACTCCATAGCCTACTCGAAGGGAGGGCCCATGCGCTCAGAGCCAGAAACCAATTCAAGCGCCGAAAATCGGTTCTGGGTGGCGACGGGTGAGGGGTGCCGCTGAGCGCGGCTTTTCCCAGTAGCTTCTTCGGACTGCGATCTCCGAGGAGGAGAAAGTGAACTCTGCTTGCTGTGAACACGCGGAGGGTCTTTTAAAAAGTCTTCTCTTCTAAGTTTCTGCTTCGGCTTTGTCTCAGTGACTTGTGACTTCATAGACTTTGGACCAGGTTTATAGGGCTTGGTAACAGTAGCAGACATGGACGGCCGGATGGTAGTGGCGGTCAAGGGAGTCATGGTCCAAGTTTGAGTCCCAGCATCCTTCCGGTGTACTGGCGAGGCAACAACAGAACTGAATGTCCCCGATCGCAGGAGCGAAGGTTGGTGCGCATGGTAACGCCTCCGGGCTTCGGCGAAGGAGAGTTTCTCCTTTACCCGGATCTCCTGGATCGCCTTCTCGTGCAAATACCGCGGAAAGTCACCAAATGAAGCAGAATGTGACCCTTTGCAATGGACGCAGACGGGGCTGTTGAACAGGCACCTTCGTGTGAGGGCTGGATACATGTTGCACAGATGTTAACGGCACTCTTACATGAGACTTGCATATGCCCAAAACGTTGGCATTTAAAACAGCGCAGAGGTCTAGGAATATAGGGCCTCACCGCAATACGTTCGTACCCTGCTGTAATGCTCGTAGGCAGATCGACGCCATCAAGTGTGATAAAAAAGTACGAGTGGGTAGCAATACCCCGTCGGGTTTGGCTTGCACCCGATGCACTGCTGTCACCTTTTGATCCGATAGATATTTCACTAGGTCTTCGTCCGATATACCGTCGAGGCTATGGGTGGTAACCACGCCTCGACAGGAATTCAAGGTGCGGTGCTCCTCGACACGGATGGAATAACCGTGGAGAAGCTTAGCGCGCAACAAGGTCTTACTTTGCTGATCGGACCTAGTTTGTGCCAATAAGGAACCATTCCGTAGACGAGTGCTGGACTGAACCACACCAGCAATTGCATCAATGCCCTTCTGAATTATAAAAGGGTTCACCTTCTCAAAGTTTTGTTCTTCTGTTCTTTAAATGACCAAATAACAACCAGATGTCGGCGGTGCTACGTGTGTTACAATAACTTTTCGGCGCTTATTTGCATTAATGGAGAAAGGGTGCTCCATAGCGAATGAAATCCTCCACCATTGCAACCGTCTCCGACCTCGGGCTCTGACTTCCCGGGCGTTACCCCGGCTTGGGTGAGTGGCCTATCTACACCTATCTCACCCCAGGGTCACACCTCCCAGAACATAGACAGAGGAACCCAATCGCCGTCAGAAGTCAACAGCTCATGCAATGGCCCCCCGCGGAACTGCAGTTGAACAGCGGATTCGAACACATACCCTACATGACGACCTCGGGTGGTGGGGATGACGCCATTACCCACTCACCCAGCTGCGCACCCCGTGCGCGGGTATCCGTCAGGCTGTGTCCACGGAGGATTTAAATAAAAAGATAAAAGAAACTAAATGTGCGTGGGCGTTTCGCACGCAAGGTAGGCCGGCGAAGAAGTAAAAGAGATGTGTAAATGAATGGGCGTGGGGCTAAATGTGCATAAGTAAAAGAGAAGAAAGAAACGATGGCGAGAGGCGACATGGAGTGAAATGCACAGAACGCACGAGAGCCTACCTTGAGTCTCCCGGTCACGAGAACGAACCCACCTCGACCGGACGGGGATGAAGTGATGAAGATGGCGATGAGTGGCTCGGGAACCCCCGGGTACGCCAAACCCGTACTCACATAAGGTGAGCCCCTGGGGGGGATCATGCATGAAGTGTACGCAAAATGCCGCCCCTCCAACAAGTGTGATAAGCTTTCTCCAGGTCAAAAAACACAGCCACTTTTTGACACTTTCTCAGAAATCCGTGCATAATATGCGTCGACAGAGACACCAGATGGTCGACGGTAGAGCGATGGCGACGAAATCCGCACTGAGCGTTCGCTAGAGGTTTCTGAGACTCAAGCCACCATGTCAACCGCCCGTAGATCATGCGCTACGTCACCTTGCAAATGCAACTGGTGATGGAGATAGGGCGGTAGCTGGAAGCTAGTTGGCGATCGTTCCCAGGCTTAAGTATAGGGACAATGGTGGCTTCGCGCCAAACAGAAAGAAAAGCGCCGTCCTGCCAAATGCGGTTATAGACCTGTAAGAGAAACAGTTGTCTGTCAACTGAAAGGTTCTGTAACAAAAAGACATGAATGCCGTCCGGCCCAGGATCGGAGTGCCTATTGAGATGAAGGGCGTGCTTCAGCTCCCTCATTGAGAAAAGGGCATCATAACACTCATGATTATGAGACCGAAAACTATAGTTCACGGAATCCAGCCTGTCTTTGAGAGTGCGTAAGCCGGCGGAATAATGGTCAGAACTGGAAACCGCCTCAAAAGCAGCACCAAACCTGTTAGCAATGGCAGGCGGATCCACTATGATGACATTGGAAACCTGAAGGCCAGACGTAGTACAATGCGAAACTTTCCCCGAAGAAGCGACGAAGTTTATCCCAAACAACAGAGGAAGCCGTGAAGTGATTAAAAGACTCGACAAAACAAGTCCAGGACGCCTTCTTGTTACCCTGGATAATGCGACGAACCCTGGCGTGGGATGTTTTAAAAGTATTCAAATTATCAAATATAGGGTGTCGCCGAAACACTCTAAGCGTAGTTCTACGGGCACGAACGGCGTCCCGACAGTCCTCGGTCCACCATGGAACAGGAATACGCCGAGGGTGGGAGAACGAACAGCAAATTGTGCATTTGGCGGCAGATAGGATCGTAGATGTAAGGTACTGCACCATATGGTTAACGTCAGTGAAGGGCTGGTCCACAAAACGCACGAGGCTGTAATACAGTCTCCAGTCGGCTTTAAGGAATTGCCAGGTAAGTGCTCTGGAATGTTGGACGTGGTGAGACAGAAGAGACACGATGCAGGGATAATGGCCACTGCAGTAGGTGTCAGCGACGACGTTCCACTGCAAACGACTAGCAAGCTGGAGTGAGCAAACGGCAAGGTTCAATTGAGAGAATGTACCAGAAGAATCAGAAAGAAAAGTAGGCTCACCTGTAATGAGAATGAAGAGTATTGAACTGATCAAAAATGTCGGAAAGAAGCGTTCCCCTTGCACAAGCCCTAGGCGAACCCCACAAGGGGTGATAGGCATTAAAATCTCCCAACAGAAGAAATGGTGTTGGGAGAGCGGAAAGGAGAGCACGAATGTCCGCGTTAGCGAGGGGAGGCGATGGAGGTGAATAAATGGAGCAAAGAGGAAGGAAAAAGCCGGGTAATTGAATCCTAACTGCGACAGCTTGCAAGTCGGTCGTAAGTGTGAGAGTCTGAAAATGAACGTCGTTACGCACTAATAGCATGACACCTCCGTGAGCAGGTGAACCCTCATCCAGTGCAAGATCGTTCACAACTCCCTTTGGGGTTCGCTTAGGCTTGCGTGAGTGGCACACAGAGCCATCTTCTGCTTTTAAACACCGGTGAACCCATATTCGTTTCAAACCCTTCATTTATGTATTTTATCCCTCTCTATTTCTCACTTGGATGTATCGGTTTGTTCTTTACAGCTTCCTCACCGTTTTCAGTGGAACGTCGTCTCTCTCAACTTCTCCAGCGACCATTTTCCGTGGTTCATCAGCTCACTCTCTCACCACGTATTACCGACACATGTACCTACCTGGCAGATAAATAGGGCGCTTTACAATCTTTATTCCAGTTTTCGGGGTCCAAATTATAGGACATGTTGACCAGATGGTGGATCACCTTACTTCTGGCATCATTTCCGTCGAGCGTTCTGTCCCCCAGTTGTCTTCTCACGCAAGACATTTAACTGTCCCTTGGTGGGCCGACAAGACGTGTCGGGTGGAATTTTGTGCACGTACAGCTGCGCTTCGGGTATTTCAGGCATCACGCTAGGCTTAAAAATATGGTCACATACAAATAACTGAGCACCAGTGTTCGCCGCATGATTCTGGCCAGCTATAGAACATCTTGGATGCGTTTGTTGGAGTGCTTTATTCGCTTCTCACCTTGATCTGTCGTGTGGGATAAGCTTAGTTGTGGCGAAGTACCATTGTCTCCAGTATTTGAACTTAAGGCAATGTATCCGTAAAAGTTGCTAAACAAAGTTGAAATGTTTTAATTTTTTATTCTTTATTATAGCTGTAGTTTCTGCTTTCATGCTGCATAATTTACTTTAATATCAACAATGTTAAAGCCACAAATGTTTATGTAATTGGTCTTATAATACTTAGGTAAAACACCATGTTAAACTTCAAATTCCATTTTTCTCAATTACTTTTTTTTAGCAGTTTTCGTTATTCAACATTCTGCTTTAACATAGTTTATAGCTTATTAGCTTCAAATTTTCAGAAGGGCTTCAGGAATCACGGATTTAAAAATTGTTGTGCTCTAGTTAAAAATATTAAATAGTTTAACTGAAATTAGTTTTTTCCACAACTCGCATTAAAACTATTAGAAAACTCAATAACACAGGTCGACATGAGGTCTAGGGTTTGAAAAGTAAGTGGCATTGTCTACTAATTTGCAGCGGCGTGTGATCCATGTACGTAAGGTAAACAATGCTTACCCTGAAAATTCTGCAAAATTAATTAGATTAAATTATCTTCCAGTACGTGTTATTTTGTTCAACACTTGGCTATTTCAGTGGTCTTGAAATAAGATTTAATTCTATCGTACAATGATATGATTTCGTACGTTTAACGTGCTCTGTCCGCGTGACTGCATTTTCGTAGCATTTCGGGTCAGCTCGCTCGCCATCGACTCAAGGGAAGCAGATGCGTTAAGTGCGGGCAAAGGTGAATGAATTTCAACAATGCTAACAACTAAGAAGTGCATTTCGAGCGAATATACGTATAAGTAACGAGTGTTTTGTACAGTGTTTAGCCTTATTATTCGATGACAAGTATGACATCTTATTCTCAGTTCGTTTATGTTTAGTTTTCTTATATTTTACGTGGCGGTCGGAACGAAATTATCACCTATTAAGTATAAGGTAAGCTTTTTCAACACGTGCGTACGCTAGTGCTTGGACAACAAAATGTGGGGAGGAAAGCTGGAATCTTCGCTTTCGTCGAAGAACAGAAGTGCAGACGCGGATGACTACATAGTGTGCAATGCTATATCGCGAAATATTTCTTCTTGAAACTATGAAGAAAGGATTAAAGTTGTGCAGGAAGGAAGACCAACGCCTGGCCTAAGCATTGCTACTGCAATGAAAAGCTGTGTACGAAAATTCAATTCACAACCATATATTATTAATGAATGACTTACCGGTTGTCCACACAAATAAAAGCTTTACTGCTGGTGTTGTTCCTGATTGCTAACAACAAAAATGTGTGGTCTAGTGGCGGGTTCAGTGACATGAGGAATATTCACAAAGCAATTAAAACACAGTTTCACCAGCACTTATCACCAACCATCATTCTGCTGAAAACATTTGGCAAATCCAGAATAGATCACTTGCTGGATATTCAGCAGAAAGTGAGACCAAATCAGCACAACGAACTAGTAAGAAAAAATAGAGAAGTAATAAAACGTCTTATTAATATTGTTTTTTGGGGGGAACAGGAATTAGTATTTAGGGGTCATGATGAGTCATCAGAATTCAGGAGCAGGGGAATTATGTAGAACTTGTAAACCTGCTTTATCTGTATGACGACAAGTTCAGAACTTTCATGGAACAGGGGACAGTGTTTACTGGGTTATAAAATCTGATCCAGAATGACTTAATTGAATCAATAAGCAATGTTCTAATGGCGGAGATAAAGAGAGAAATCCAAGAGACCAGCTTTGTTTCCATTGGTTTGGACGAAAGTACAGATGTTGGCAATTTATCCCAACTTTCTGCAATAATGAGATACGTTGGAGCTGAAGGCAATGTTCAAAAATGATTTCTCCGCTTCATGAATATTTCAGATGATCGGTCAGCTGATGCATTATACAAAATTGTAAACGATCTCATGGAAGAATATGACTGTGAGGAAAAGCTAGTTGATCAGACGTACGATGGTGCGGCTGTTATGGCGGGCCAATTAAATGGACTTCAAGCGAAAGTAAGAGGATCATTTCTCCATGCTCTATTTGTGCACTGTTTTGCCCACAGATTAAATTTAGTTCTATCATAGGCAGTTTCACACATTCGATAATGTAGGATATTCTTCATGACGGATAATGGGATAGCAGCATTTTTTCAAAGTTTTGTAAGAGAACTGAGGCCCTAGACAATGAGATACATAGAAGATGGCCACATGTTTCACAAACGCTCTGGAGCTACAGCTCTCGTTTGGTGGAAAGACTCTATCAATACAGAAAAGAACTTTTTCATTATTTGAAACTATTGCCAATACTGATGTAAAGTGGGATCAAGATGCATATATTGCGGCACGAGGTTTCGTGAGCACAATGGAGGATTTCGCCTTAAAATTTCTATTAACGGATATTCGCTATAATATTCCCCATCACTGACACTCTATATGATATTCTTCAAGCAAAGTCATCGGATATTGTTCATTGCTTATTGAAAGTTAAGGACTTTCAGACGGCCTTGGAAGAGAAGCGCAATTCCTTCGACGAAGTATGGGATAAAATTCAAGAACATATTGGTGATCAAGAACCACCTACGAAGCGCCATGCGGGCAGTGATTGAACAGGAAGGTGCACCACAAACGTTTGTATTGTGAGGTTCTGGATACACTTTTACTTCATCTCAGAAAAAAAATTTGGTAATATTGAGTCTCTGCGTTTTCTGGAATTGTTAAATTTTAGGAACTTCATCAAGTACAAGCCATCTTTTCCAGAAATTCCTGTACAGTGACTAAGAGAGTCCTATCGGACAGTCTTTGATTTTGTTGCTTTGAGGTCACAACGCTCTGCAATTTACCTCTCACTAGACATGCATCATAAATCCGTGAATGATCTTCTAGCCTTCATCGAAACAAATGAACTGAACAGGGAATACAGTAAAGTCACAAAGCTGTGCGACTTGGTGTTACTATCCCAGGAAGTAGTGCTGCAGTTGAACATAGTTTTTCTAAACTAAAAAACATAAACAATTATGCACGCAACACTCGGGGGTAGGAAAGGCTTTCAAACCTATCTTTGATAGCACTGAAGAAGGAACTTCTAGTAAATATACAAATGGATTTCAAATTTTATGACCATGTGATTGATGATTTCCCCAAGAAAGGGAAGATAATTCAGCTCTGCTTCAAATAAGATAAGGTAAAATACTGTATTTTGTTACAATGTAATGCACGGGGTGACAGTAATATTATCGTTTTAATTGCAATTATGTATGTATCTACAGTATATTTTCATTTAACCACATACAGTGAGTTTGCTTACCCCGGCGGATACCTTCACCATACGCCACTGCTAATTTGTCACCCCTGAACACGAAAATCCTATCAGTTTTTCCCATCACCCTCAGTTTTCCCCTCACAGCTAGTCCTCTCAATCTACTGTGAGACTTTTACTACAAGCAACTGGCTGCGAAATCTATGTTATGTAGTGTATAGTATAAATGTAGCAACACTGCTGTTGTATAGGATGAGGAAGGAGAGGGAAGAATGCCCTCGAACCTTGCGTTCTGTTATCGCCGCAGAAATCAACATTTTACTGAGTCCGAGGGCTAGGAGAAGATGCTTACGCGAATTGTTGTCAGTGGCGTTCTTTCTTCGAAGTGGAGTTCAAAATGTCAGTAAGACAGTGTGTGAATAGCCCTGTGCATTTTGTTACATACGCGGAACTTATATGATAAGTATAAGACGTCGACATTTATTGGATTTTTTCGGAAAGCATATTTTAGCATCAAACTTGGAAATCAGAAGTCATTTGCTTCACACATTGTATGTCACACATGCGTGGAGCAATTAAAGAAGTGGAGTGAGGGTAAAAGGAACGGTTGAAATTTCCTATTTTCATGGAATGGCGTGAACAGAAGAGCCATGTCGATGATTGTTACTTTTGTATGACGAAAGTAGTGGGATTCAACGAAAGATACATGAAGAAATCGTGTATCCGGACTTAGATTCGGCGATTAGACCTGTCCCTTATGGTTCAGAACTCCTGATCCCCTCTCCACCAACACCAATGTATACGTTTGAAGTCCCTGAACCGGAGATAAGTAATGAAAGTAGTGAATTTTACTATTTTGATGGCAGTAGTAATAGTAACACAAAACCTCTTACTCAAATACAGCTTAACAATTTGCTGAGAGACTGGAGATTCTGAAAAGACGCAGCCCAACTTCTGGGATCACGTCTCACTGAAAAAAATTTACTTGCGCACGGTACATCATATTCAATGTACAGAAATTGTGAGAAAGGCTTTAAGATTTTTTTTGTTGAAGACTGTTTAACGGTGTCCTGCAAAGACATTGCCGAACTGTTCACAAAAATGGGAGTTCAAAAGTATGATAGTAAGTAATGGAGGTTATTTATATATTCTACGAAGCGAAGTTTGAAGGCCATTAGATATTAGCTAACATAAATTCCAATTACGTATTCAGCACACTTAAATCAGACGTGCAGTACCATGAAATTACTCCTTCAAAACATGGTGTATGAAGAACACCAGCGGATTTTATGTGGTGACTTTAATCAGCATCCTTCTCGGCCAGTAAATAGGGTACAACAAGTTGCTTTGCTATATGTGTGAATGGGATAGTAGAGCTTATTGAGCTTTGAAGTAGAAGGGAGTGGCCTAAAGGGAACACCTACTAGCGGGATCGAAGCAGATTGTAAATGAATATTTGATTGATCCACATAAAATTGTATTGCCTCTTCTGCACATAAAATTAGGACAGATGAATCAGCATGTGAAAACATTGGACAAAACAGGACACTGTTTCCAATACCTGTGTACTCAATTCCAAAATCGAGCTGCAAAGTTGAAAGAAGGCATATTTATTGGACCGGATATAAGTAAATTGATATCTGATTAGCATTTTGAAGGTACAGTGACGGAAATCGAACAGCAAGTTTGGAGGACTTTAAAAAATGGTGTACATAATTTCCTTGGCCAGAATAAGGAGTCTGCTTTCAAGGAAGTAGTGGAAAATATGCTACAGAACTTTAGAGAGTTAAGAAGAGGTGAGCCTAAAACTACATTATCTAATGTCACACCTAAAACAATTTTCAGGTCGCTTTGGCCGACAAATGTGATGAATATGGTGAACGGTTCTATCAGCAACTGGAACATCGTTAATAAGGCCGTTCGAGAACAAACATGATGTCCGACTACTACTAGTGTACCATACATAAAGGAGAAGTGACACTTAAAAGGAAAGGCATAAAGCGTTCATTCACAGGCAAACGTCAACTGAAGTAATACCTCTATCTGGTAAGATTTCATATCACCACATTTTGCTTCTAATATCATGTCTCTCACGTTACTATTTACCATTTTAGTTGTTCTATTTTGCCTCCATCTTCCTGTAATGGCTTTCAGATTTCATTGGGTACAAGATTACATTATTAGCATTATTGTTATTATTATTATTGTTGTTGTTTTGCAAAAACCGGACGCGATGTAGAGAAACCGTCGTTTCGTGATCAGTGCAATTGATTTAGTCAGAAAATGAATTTCATGCATACCCTAGACAAAAGGTAAAAATTTGTCGACCTGCGTAATGTGTACGCAATGATATGCTTTTCTCTTAGGGAGGGTTTTACAATGTCCAGGTAAGCTTGCCTATAGTTACTCTCCAAATATACTTTTCTGGTCCATAAGAAAACCTCTCGTTCCACAATCACACAGCTTCCTCTGGATACCAACCCCATATGATAATCTGCGATATATTAAGTTTGCCATTCTGATTTCGACGTAAACGACACCATTTCCGAGTTCGTCAACTATGAAACAAACAAGAATTGCGTTGCGAGGCACACAACAGCAAAGTCGGAGTTGAAGTTAATGTTTAGAATGTGTTTGGTGTGGTTTTGCTTTCTTTTTGTCTTTTTTGGGGGGCTATCGCTTTAGAATGAATGGAAGACACGAAGAGTAGCAATGGTCAAATCTTCACTCATCACTACTGCGAAAAATTTGTAAAAATCGTATAAAAATGTAAAGGGGCGTAGTCGAGAATAAAGAGTCGGATTCGGTAACCTGAAGGTAACATACACACACACATGCTGAGAGACAATCACGTTAGAGTTCACATAACCTTACCTCTGTGTTGGTGATTGTATTTCCTGATGTACTTCTTCGTGAGGTTTCCATGTGCTACTTCTGCTAACCCGAAATCCATTATAATATTATAAAGGGAGAGTGTGTGCGTGTGTGTGTGTGTGAGTTTTATAAATCTTTCACCATTGAAAAGAACTATTGTTTCTACCTGTTTCTAATTTTATCCTTACTATGTATCTTGAAATGTGTAATGCTTTGCCCATCTTTTAGCTGTAAGTTCTGCTGTTGCTAACATTGTGCTTAGCCAGAGTTTTATATTGTTTTAGATTTTATACCGCAATAGTGTGCACCAAGTCATACTGCTGCTAATACTACGGTTATCCTCCTCTACAGCGCATCCAGGATTAGCTTTACTTGCTTTCTGGAGGTGGAATCGCCGTCTACTTTGTTTAGTTTCCTGAACAGGTCAATCTACCAGGAAAATAGGCTGCAGATACCGTTGTTCAATCTTCAGCTTTATATTCCCGCTGTTTAAAGTTTTTCTATTCATTATAATTACTTTAACAGTGTTTTATGTCTTTCTGTGTTATCACACTACAGCGAAGAATGGGCTTGTATTTAAGAGAAAATCTTCGTTTGGTATGATACCCACTCTATCACCTGGAATACCTCCTCGCGCCATCTCTGCCTGGAAGAGGCGAGTTAGCTAGATTGCGTCTCTGGCACTGCCCTTTAAGTCACAGTCACATATTATAAGCTTACCCTGCACCTCTTTCATTATAAAGATACGTTTTCGGTACATGTTTGAGTGCGGTGTCACATTTTAGTTCATTTAAGAGTGTCTTTGCGGTTGCCAACAACCATGACCCCATATGCTGGCTGTTTCTTTATCTGCTGTATGATTGTCGCGTATACTCATCACCGTTTTACCTTACCTTTTTGAGCTTTATTAATATTTTGGCGCCATTTACTGTTGTTTCTCTCACTTCTATGCGTATTTAAGTGTATGGTTCTTTGTGTATCTTTTAGCTATAGTCTCGGAGTTGCTGACAGTGTATTTATTCGAAGCTTTATATTGATTTTATGCTTTAAAGTGCAGGATTAATGCCTGATTCTGTATACTTCTATGGTTTCACAGGGGCGCTAGTGACATCAATAGTTGTGCGCAATAAAGCCTCACTACTACTACTACTACTACTACTACTACTACTACTACTACTACTACTACTACTACTACTACTACTACTATTACTTTTATTACCATTCTCCTGTAGAGCGTATCCAGGATTGTCTTCAGTTGCTCACTGGAATTGGCATTGACGTGTGCTTACATTTGTCTGTGCTTTTGCTAACAATCGTGTCGCATGTGCTGGTTTGTACCTTATGTGCTGTAGAGATTAACTGAGTTTTATTTGTTACAGCGTATGAGCAATTGCATATAATTTCGTCGTTTTAATTTTTTAAATATTATGAGTGTTACGTCGCTCATTAATGGGGTCTCTCTCATTTCTGTGTGTCTTTAAGTGTGTGATGCCTCGCCTATCTGTTTTTTGTTTCTTTCTTTCTTCTCCGCTCCAGGTGGGTTCTTCCTCGTAGCGACCGGAGAACACAGTTGATGTTCTAGTGCACACTATACCATTTCGTTTTATGTTCCGTCTCTCGCCGTTCATCGCTTTCTCTTTATATTCCTTTCCTGGCCATGATATTCATGTGAAGTTTCACGGTTTCACTCTTATTCTTCTTTTGCCGTCCATCCCTCCTTTTTGGGTCCAGATATCATTACACCGGGAGGTGTATCCCAGGGGTGACATTGCTACAAATAGCCCACTGACCCGAGGTTGGACACGGTTATAATGGTGTTTTAAATTCGTGCCCGTCATGGAGATCTTTTTCTCTAGTACTTCCAACAAGCGAAAACGAGTATTTTTAAAGGGAGTGGCACCACCTTCATCTAAATGTTACTTAGTAATTACAAGAACAGAAGAGGGTCAGTTGTTTCTTAAAGTGAACCACTTTCCATGCAGCAGGATATCGATGCTATGGCTGGATCTGTTATCTCACGTACGCATTTGCATGAAATCAATCTAAAACAAACCATACTAGATTGTTTCTCTTTTGGTAGGGACTACTACTGATAAGTAGATCAATACCTTGATACAGGCTACCTTTCTTCACTGTTATCCTGCACGTGTTGAGAAACACCCTTCACAACTCTTCGAGGGGGATCGACATTACCCTTCTACCTAACAACATGGAAAACAATGAGTTCTAGGTTATCCTGCAATCCAAGGGGTCACCTTCCCTAAACCGTGTCCAAGCGCAACATGATGGCGTTTTAGTACCCACAGGTACCCTGTTCGTCACATTTGAGGGCGTGGATCTGCACAATAGGATTAAGGTATAGTATAAATATTTCGATGTGTACTATATACAGTGCCCATTACACTCTTTTAAATGCTAATGTTTTAGGCACAAGCAGGCCTCATTTAAGAGCTCTATGTCGATTTCTGCCTTGTAGTAAGCCCTGCCATGAGGGTGACTGTACATTCACACCAGTCTGCGTCAGCTGGAAGGAAACTCATTTTGCCTCGTTCTCAAACTGTCCGCGGTACTTGAATGAGAAGACCATTCAGGAGCTCCATGTTAAAGAAACTCTCCTTCATGGAAGTCGGGAAATGGAAGTTTTCCTACAGCCGTTCCACCTAAAATACGGACTGTTATATTCGTTACCGCTACTCCACCACCATGAAGGGATGCCTCCAATGAGATATGCGCTATCACCATCGCTTCTGACGCTAACTTACAACCGTCATATCCAGATTCTGTACTCCGACTAAGCTCAGTAAGTCCTTCGCTCCAACTGAACCAACGTATTTATCCTTTAAGCCTCGCCAAGGATGTTTAAGAAGCTGTACTCTCTTGAGGAGTGCAAATTTTGCAACCTCAGGAAGTAGAGGTATAAAGCAGTTGCCCTCTCCTCCGCGGAGGTTTCGATCCTAGGATGCCCCTTGGTCAAGTCACAATCGGCGGAGTGTTTCCCCGCCGATTACCATAGAGAATCGATTCTTGGCTGTGGAATCGATACAAGCCACTTTGAACAGGTCCAATAAATAAACGCTTATGCTTTCCCAAATCACCATACTGATGTATATTTTACGTAGTGTATCTATGCAGCGTGTAGAACTTCAACTTTTTTTTGAATTGTTATTTTCATATGATCATTTGCTTAAGCAATCTGTTGTCCTTACACTCACTTGAGCTGCTTTTACACCTATCCCATTGTACGTACCATCTCTTTCTCCCAGAGGTTGCAGACGTCGCACGTCTGTTGTCCCAGTGCTCTAGCTTCTGTTGGCAGACTATAATGCCCACCACCAGTTTCGTCTAGGATTTGTGTGAAGAGGACGCATCTTACCGATCCATTCACACATAACCACCTTTATAGTTTAAAAACCGGTAAACCCAGTTTCATTTCCGTTTCTTACGGCACTCTGTCTCACTTGGGGTTGTCCGGTAGCTCTGCACAGCTTGCACGCCGTATTCAGTAGATCGTTGTTCCTGACACCTGCTCAAGCAATTATTTTCCTTGCATCATAAGAAGGCAGAGGGGTTTTAGTACGTAAACAGAGCTATGCTGTTACCGCATGGAGTATACGTAACATCAGGTACCGACTGCAACGGAGACACTCCTCCTCTCTCCAGTAGCCGGTTCGTTGCAACTGTTCCATGTATTTGCTACATGTAAGCCAGCAAGGAGGTGTGGAAATTTCCTTAAAGCAAAAAGGAGCTTAGACATTAAAGTTAGCATCATTTGTGGCAAAATATGATAGGGAACACCTCAGCAGAAATGGCGAAGCCATCAGATGTAACACAGAGCTCAAAAGACGTTTAAAGCGTCATATTAAACAACACTGTAGCTCAATTAAACATAATGAACATATGACATTATTAGAAAGGAGTAATAAGGCAAATGGACCGTCGGCCCCCTCAACTCTAAACTACAAATCGGAATTTTTCGAGGGTTTGTTTCTTGCAATAAGATATTACTTTTAAAATGTACAGCTTTCGAAATGCTTATTTAATAGCTTTCATAAATAAGCTGCACACTATCAATAGTTAACATTACATTCCTTATTTCCTTAATACTCCTTAATCCTGGTATACCTTGGAAGTAGGGAGTACTTTCTTCAACTGCACATAATATTTGCTTACAGAGAGCACTGTAAGGCCACAAGCGCTTCCAACTTCCCTCGTCATCATCCCTTGGTGCACTCCTAACATGATGATTTACTTACTAGAACCCTCTGCCTTATAATTAGCTTTCTTTCTCATCCTGTCCCATCATCAGGTGGATAAATTATCAGGACGAAATTCAATCTTTATTTCACGCTGGCTGTTTTCCCAAACCACCCTTTTGAAAATGTTGAATAGGTGGTGGACCACGTTAAGTCTGTCATCATTTCCATTGCAGCACACGTTGTATCTACCGGACGCCTTTCCACATAAGAGATTCCCCGGTCCCTTGGTGGATCGGCAAATGCCGGCCAGCAGTTCATGCACATAGAGCTGAGCTTAGAGCTTTTCGACGTCAACATACGCTTGAAAATCCAGTCAGTCACTAACAAACTCACTCCAGGGCTCAGCGTATTATTCAGGCCAGCTAGAGGACACTTGTCCCTGCTTTTTTGGACTCATTTAAGCGCTTGACACATTCGTCTGCCGTATGCAATAATCCTGTGAATTGCAGTCTATCATACTGGGTCTCAATATAAATAATAACACCATCGTTTATCCCAACTATATAGGTGACAAGCATGGCAATGCCTTCGCGAGTTGTTTGCGCTCATTCAATTTGCACCCGGATTTTCGTTCTGTTAAGAACAGGGTTAAATCTCATAGACTCTCTTTTACGTGTTTCAATCGCGAGGACTACGACGTGTTTTCACAATGCAGAAGCTAAACTAGGCCCTATCCTCCTCTACGTTCTCAGCCCCTAGGCTGGATGGTGTTCACGTCTTAATGCTGCAGCACCTACCTTCCGCTGATAAGCATTTTCCATTATAGCTCCATAAACGTATATGGCAAGCTGTTAGGTTTCCATCAGCCTTGGATCGAGGCCACCATTGCCCCAATATGAAAACCAGGAAAGAATCGCCACCTACCTTCCAGTTATCGGCCGATCTCTCCCACCAGTTACATCTGCAAGATAATAGAGCGCATGATCAATATACAGTTGACGTGGTGGCTTGAATCTCATAAAGTGTTTTCGAATATCCAGTGAGGATTTTATGGCCATCGTTCAACGGTCTACCATTTAGTTTCCTTAACCGCGATGGTCCCGTGTCGTAGATTTATGGTAATAAAACTACCTCAAGCCCGATAAAGAGGCCTCTGAACAATATTTCCAGTCCTTCACACCCAATATAAAACGAAACGTTAAGTACCATAGTAGTTACAGAGCATCCATAAATAAAACTCAATTTAGTTTCACGATTTCTGATTAAGAGTAAGGTGATTGCAGTATTTTATAACGAGAAAGCACATGATATTTGCTGAAGGGTGGGTGTTCTTTGTGACATTCATAACCGGGAAATTCGTGGTCGTCTTACGTTTTTCATTCGGTAGTTTATGAAGGATATGAGTGAGCTGGGTTTTATACCGTGTTTTATTCAGAAGAAGGGAGTACCGCGGGGCTCGGTACTCAGCATCATACTTTTCGCTATTGCCATCAATGTTATTGTGGAGCGTATTCCAACTGGTATTTCGTCTTCGTTGTTCGTGAATGATTTGGTCGTTTAATGTAGTTCCCGACGGAATTCCCGGAGGAACTGCTATTCCATAGGTGTCTTGACCACCTTAGTAGTTGGAGTATCCAAAACATCTTTATGTTCTCCGTCGATAAAATCATCTGGGATAATTTCTGGCGCCGAAAGCACTCCTTTTGCCTCCTCTACATCTCAGTCCGGATCTTCTTCCTTTCGCAGAAGAGACGGAAGTTTTAGGATTGGCTTTTGACAGAAACTCATCTACTCTTCTCATGATTTATACAGGGTGGTCCTGAAGTTTCTCACTCCAATATTTTGAAATAACTTGTCAAAAATAATAAATATCCATTTAATTGTTATACTGCCTTAAAGAAACACCTTTTGATGACCTATGATTTTCAGTATTTGGTGTGGTGTCCATTGTTGCCATGAGACTCCAAAACCAGTTTTCGGAAACTCTCTACCAAAGTCATGCTTATTTGTTGGTTAACGGATTCCCATTTTCCTTTCACCCTTTCAATGAGTTCTTCTCTACTGCGTTGCCTGGGATGTATGAATACGCTGTCCTGCAGTCTAACCCACAAACTCTCGATGTCATTTAAATGTGGAGAGATTCCTGGCCAATCAGCCCATGTATTGTTGAAGTTCTTCCGAACGACGTCCATGGTTCGTTTAGCGATATGTGTTGTTGCACCATCTCGCATCAAGCTCCCAAGTGAACGACGTAGAAATTCTCTGGGGTAATCCATGTTTTTCTGGTACACAGGCAGAATTGTTTATCAGTAGCACTCTCCATCCACAGTTTGGTTTTGTGGGACGATATGTAATTCTTTCTTTCCGTAACGAGATATGCTTCCAACAATCATGATTTTCAGTGAGAATTCAGAAGTAACAATAGGAGAAATCTGCTGATGGCTATTGATCCTGATGCGTCTGTTCTTGGTTTGGCTTAGGATGTAGTAGCACTGAACTTTCGTCTGTAAATAAGATGTGTGCACGTTTTGTGCATCCCTGTGGAGTGCCCTCTGCAAATCCAGCATCAATCAATCTTTTGCAAAACCTTACTCGGTCTACACTATTCTTTTCTGTAAGAATAGGCTTTATCGGTTCTTTATAAGCAATCCTTCCCCAATCTGAAGACTTAACGTAACGTCTAACAGTTGCCACAAGCACTTTCTTATTTCGGTTTTGAAAGTCATCAGAAAAGTTAAGCTACTTCACTACGCTCCTTATTCCTGTCACCTGGTTAATACACAAATACCTAACTCTGTCCTTAGTTTAGGAGTAATTTTGTTTGGTCTACCATGTCTTTGGGCGTCTGTTACGTCGCCATCGCCTTTCCTTGCCCATTTTTGACTGTGTTTCGGTCAACTCTAAATTTTCGACTTATCTCCTTTATTAATATACCGGACTGATAAAGACATTGAAGTTTAGACCTTACATGATCTCGTTGTGAGGATGGCATCTGCAACAATCAAAAAATAACCCTTGGTGTTACTAAATGTTGCTTTAAATACAACTTAATCGATGCACTGATGCATTTTGCATGCATTACCATGTGAGCCGCAAGTTTCTCATCCCGGTGAGAAACTTACGGCTTAAACTAAGCTTGTGTCAAGGAATTTTAAAATCATGCAACTCTTCGTTTTTGTACTGAATGTAAGAGGATAAAACTGGAGATTAAGGAATTACCATATTCAGTTCTGACTTAACTTTAATAATGAGAAATGACCGTAGGCGCAAAGAGAGAAGAAAAACGATTCAGTTTCAGAACACTACTTCTTAACATGCGTGCTGCTAACGCAATATAATAATGCCGCGAATGATAACTGTCCCGCCTGGCGCCTTGACATGTGTTGCCAACGTTAATAATAACAGACCAGCATATGGCGCGCGTATTTTAAATTACTGCCTAAGAATGTTGATTGCAAAAAATTCAGTAGGGATGAGAAACTTTCGGACCAGCCTGTATATAGAAGCGAAGTGTGAGCGTTCTCTTAATGTTTTACGCGTTCTAATTGTCACATCCTATGGACCTGGTCGGACTGTTGCCTTAAGTCTGCCTCGCTCATTGGTGCGATCGAAACTTGATTATGGTTGCATTGTGTATTCTTTGGCGCGACCCTCCGTTTTAAGTAGCCTAAATTGCTTTGCATCACACAGATCACCGTGGCATCTGCCTGAGTATTAGCGCCTTTACAACGAGTCAACTTATTAGCCTGAGTGAGGAAGCAGCTGAACCTCCGCTATCTTATCCGCGCGATGTTGTACTGTGTAGCTAGGCATACAGAACCTCTAGTCCGCCTGGACATCCGTATTTTAGTTTGTCTTTTAATGATTCATTAAAATTCAGCATGCAACGAGTTTCTGGCTTTACTCCCTCCTGGTGTTCGTTTTTGCTTACTACTTCGGCTGTTAGACATCATTTTACCGGAAACATTTACGAGAGGGGAAACATCATTTATCCCATGGTTTCGCAGAGACGCACGTCGCTTTAGGATTGATGTGCGGAACGAAGTCGACAACTGTGTGTTCGGTTATTGTTTGGCTATTTTATAAATTAAAGAACAGTTAGAAAATAGGGATTTAATTTCCATTGATGGCTCAAGGAACGATCGGATAGGAGGCTGTGCTTTCACTCAGGAACATAATTGCTTTAGTAGTAGCCTTTTATCGCAGTCTTAGATTTTTATCACTGAAGTTTTTAATATTTACCAAGTTCTTCCCGAGGTCACGGGTTCGAACCTGGCAGAGAGCGATAGATTTTTTCGGACGTAAAAATCCTTAGCGTGGTTTCCTTCGGAAGGGAAGTAAAGCCGGTGGTCCAGTGTCGTGGATTTACGGCACGTAAAAGAACCTCAAATCTGATAAAGACGAATCTGACCAAAATTAGCGGCCTTTCACGCCCAATATAGAATGGGACGCTAAGGACCACAGCAGTTGAAGGGCGTCCATAAATAAAACTCAATTAAATTTAACCAAGTTCGTTTACATATTTTACGCAAGACCTACAGAGTTGATGATGATGATGATGATGATGATGATGATGAGATGGAGCTTAAGGGCGCTCAACTGCATTGGTTATTAGCGCCATTACAATGTATAAAATATAAAATTGAAAAGCCAAAAAACTCTAAAACCACACACAAACCCGCTTGGTCAAAAACACTAAAAGACACAACAGACCAAAGATTAAAATCTACACACTAAAATCATGGTCACTAAAAGAATAAAACAACGTGTCAAGAACTGTAGAATGCAAGGGACATGAGCGCCTTATGTCCGTCGGGGAAAAGAGCCCCAATGAAACCGACAATATAAAATCTCAAGGCTAAAAGACGCCCAGCGCATCAAATGCGCCGATTAAAACCAATCTCACTTATAAAACGTAAAAGACATTCTACAGCATGCGCGTCGTCTGCCAAAACGTTGGCTATGCCAACAGGCAGACCCACGCGAACGCGCAGTGGAGCTAAAACTTGACACTCAATTAAAATGTGACGCACCGTTGAGGGCGCATCACACTGCTGACACAGTGGAGCGGGGTCACCACTGAGCAGGTAACTATGACTAAAAAGGAAATGTCCAATTCGTAAACGGGCTAAAAGTACCTCTTCCCGACGTGTAGAACGAGAAGAGGTACCCCAGACTAACGGGAGAGGCTTAACCTCCCGCAATATGTTCCCCCGGAGGACCGTCCACTCATCGCGCCAAAGCGAGAGGATGCAGCGACGTAAAATAACACACGAATCTGACGAGGGAACAACAGAGGTAAAAAATCTGGGTAATAAAATCGCAGATTTGGCAGTGGCGTCGGCAGACTCGTTCCCTGAGATGACCACATGACCTGGAATCCACATGAACGAGACGCGAATGCCAGAGGCACCAAGCAAGTGGACCAGGTCATGTATGGGCTGTACGAGGGGGTGGTAATTGTACAGCGCCCGAATAATTTGAGGAGCACTCAGGGAGTCGGAACAAATAAAACAGTTCCTAAGTCGTACCGCTGGACGTATAAAAGTGACTGATAAATACTAAAAAGTTCGGCGGTAAAAATCGAAAACTGCCCCGGTAAACGAAGAGTAAAACTAGTTTCACCAAAAACAAAGGCACAACCCTACTCCAACATCAGTCTTAGACCCATCAGTATATAAAAATGGCAGTCTCCGAATTGGGCCTGAAGCTCTAAAAAGGCGGATCTTAGGACGGAAGCAGGGGTCTCAGGCTTCGGCATCGACGTTAGCCCAAGGTGAAAGTGGGCCTCAGCGCGCAACCATGGAGAAAAACGCGTTTCCCCCCTTGGAAGGGCCGGCACTGGCGTAACGTCCAAATGCCGAAGAAGTTGACGAAAACGAAACCCTGGAGAGAGCAATGCAGAGGAGCTAACTAAATAATGCCGATCAAGCGAATCCTCGTAAAATATCGCGAAGGACGAGTGGTCAGGCAAGCTTGACAATCGAGAGGCAAAGCTGCACAAGAGCATCTCACGCCTGAAGGACAGCGGAGGCTCTGCAGCTTCAGCATATAGGCTAGGTACAGGGCTGGTTGGAAAGGCCCCTGTAGCGACTCTTATGCCACGATGGTGAATGGCATTCAATCGACGTAATACAGATGGACGTGCCGACGAATAGACAATGCACCCGTAATCAAGCTTGAATCGGTCCAAAGAGCGATAAAGACGCAGAAGAACGGTCCGAACAGCTCCTCCCCAGGATGTGCCACTTAAAACACGCAAAAGATTAATAGAACGACCTCACTTTGCTTTCAAACAGGAAACGTGAGAAGTCCAGCTCCGCTTATGATCAAATATCAACCCCAAAAATTTCACCTCGTGTGCAAATGGAAGGACCTCCAACCCAAGATGGAGAGAATGGCGGAGGGAAAGCCTTCCGGCGCCAGAAATTGATACAGACGGATTTCTCGGCGGAGAAATTAAAGCCGTTGGCGTTACTTCAGGCGCAGAGACGGACGATACAGCTCTGGAGGTGGCGTTCGAGTAGACAGGTCCGCCGTGAACTACAATAAATGGCAAAATCGTCAACAAAAAGGGACGATGAAATGCCAGGTGGAATACAATCAACAATGGGGTTGATAGCAATTGCAAAAAGTGTGACACTGAGTACAGAGCCCTGCGGTACTCCGTTCTCTTGAATAAAGCGACTAGATAAAACAGAGCCCACACCTACACGAAAGACGCGGTCCGTCATAAATTCTCGAAGAAATATGGGAAGACGGCCGCGGATATTCCATGCGTGAAGTGTACGAAAAATGCCGCCCCTCAAACAAGTGTCAAAAGCTTTCTCCAGGTCAAAAAACACAGCCACGGTTTGACACTTTCTCAGAAATCCATTCATAATATGCGTCGCCAGGGACACCAGGTGGTCCACGGTAGAGCGATAGCGACGAAATCCGCACTGAGCTTTCGCTAGAAGTTTCTGAGTCTCAAGCCACCATGTCAACCGCCCATAGATCATGCGCTCCATTACCTTGCAAATGCAACTGGTGAGGGAGATAGGGCGGTAGCTGGAAGGTAGTTGGCGATCCTTCCCAGGCTTAAGTATAGGGACAATGGTGGTTTCGCGCCAAACGGAAGGAAAAATGCCGTCTTGCCAAATACGGTTATAGACCTGTAAGAGAAAGAGTTTACTGTCGGCTGAAAGGTTCTGTAACATCAGGACATGAATATCGTCCGGCCCAGGAGAGGAGTGCCTACAGCAATGAAGAGCGCGCTCCAGCTCCCTCATTGTGAAAATTTCGTTATAACATTCATTATTAGCAGACCGAAAATTATATGATGCGGAATCCAACCGGTCTTTAATAGAGCGAAAGCCGGCGGAATAATGGTCTGAACTGGAAACCGCCTCAAAGGCAGCACCCAGAGTGTTGGCAATGGCAGCCGGATCCACTATGTTGGCATTGGAAACTTGAAGAACAGACACAGTACAATGCGACACTTTACCTGAGAAGTGACGAAGTTTATCCCAAACAACAGATGAAGGCGTAAAGCGATTAAAAGACTCGACAAAACCAGTCCAAGACGCCTTCTTGCTATCCTGAATAATGCGACGAGCCCTGGCGCGCGATTGTTTAAAAGTCACCAAATTATCAAGTGTAGGGTGTCGCCGAAACACCCTAAGCGCAATTCTACGAGCACGAGCGGCGTCCCGACAGACCTCGTTCCACCACGGAACAGGGATACGCGAGGGTGAGAGGACGAACGGGGAATGGCCCGCTCGTCGGCAGATAGCAACGTAGACGTAAGGTGCTGCACCATTTGGTTAACGTCGGTGAAGGACTGGTCGGCAAAATACACGAGGCTGGAATACAATCTTCAGTCGGCTTTTCTGAATATCCAGGTAGCTACTCTGGAATGCTGAACGTGGTGAGACAACAGAGAAACGATGCAGGGGCAATGTTCGCTGGAGTAGGTGTCAGCGACGACGTTCCACTGCAGACGACTAGCAAGCTGGAGTGAGCAAACGGCAAGGTCCAAGTGAGAGAAAGTACCAGAAGAGTCAGAAATAAAAGTAGGATCAGCTGTATTGAGGACAGAGAGGTTAAACTAATCAAAAATGTCGGAAAGAAGAGTTCCCCTCGCACAAGCCCTTGGAGAACCCCACAGGTTGTGATGGGCATTAAAATCCCCCAACAGAAGAAATGTAGTTGGAAGAGCAGACAGGAGAGCGCGAATGTCCGTGTTAGCGAGGGGAGACGATGGAGGTGAATATACAGAACAAACAGAAAAGAAAAAGCCAGGTAACTGTAGTTTAACGGCAACAGCTTGCAAGTCGGACGTGATAGTGAGAGTTTGAAAATGAACGTCGTTACGCACTAATAATATGACACCTCCATGAGCAGGAATACCCTCCTTCGGTTCAAGATCGTAACGAACCGGAGTATACCCTCGTAGATCAAAAGGGTCGTGAGGGCGAAGCTTAGTCTCCTGCAAACACATGACCAGAGGTGAATGGGAACGCAATAAAAGTTGCAGTTCCGCCCTATGCGATCGAACACCACGTAAATTCCAGGTCAGGATAGCCATTAAGAAAAAGGATAAACTGTCTACTTAGAAGGGCGGCTTAAAATTATCTTTTGCTTAATTTTTGGGCTCGGGCTTTTGGAATGGGGTTTGTCAGACTCCATAGCCTCCTCGAAGGGAGGGCCCACGCGCTCAGAACCAGAAACCGACTCGAGCGCCGAGAATCGGTTCTGGGTGGCAATGGGTGAAGGGGGCCGCTGAGCGCGGCTTGTCCCAGGAGCATCCTGGGACTGCGACCTACGAGGAGGAGAAGGTGAACTTGGCTTGCCGCGCGCACGCGGAGGGTCTTTTAAAAAATCTTCCCTACGAAATTTCTGCCTCGATTGTTTCTCAGTGCCTTGTGACTTCATAGACTTTGGACCAGGTTTAGAGAGATTGGTAACTGTAGCTGAAATGGACGGCCGGATGGTAGTGGCGGTTAATGCAGTCAGGTCCAAGTTTGAGTCTCCGCATCCTTCCGGGGTACTGGCGAGGCAACAACAGAACTAAATGTTCCCGATCGCAGGAGCGAAGGTTGGCGCGCATGGTAACGCCTCTGGGCTTCGCCGAAGGAGAGTTTCTCCTTTACACGGATCTCCTGAATCGCCTTCTCGTCCAAATGCCGCGGACAGTCGGCAAATGAAGCAGAATGAGACCCTTTGCAATTAACGCAAACGGGGCCTGATGAACAGGAACCTTCGTGTGACGGCTGGCTACATGAGGCACAGATGGATACGGTACTCTTACAAGAGACTTGCGTATGCCCAAAACGCTGGCATTTTAAACAACGCAGAGGTCTTGGAATATAGGGCATCACAGCAAAACGTTCGTATCCTGCTGAAATTCTAGTGGGCAGATCGACGCCATCGAACGTGAGAAATAGGGTACGAGTAGGTACCAACACATCGTCGCGTTTAGCCTGCACTCGGTGAACCGCTGTAACCGTTTAGTCGGAAAGATATTCGACCAGCTCATCGTCCGATATTCCGTCGAGGCTGTGAGTGGTGAAGACGCCTCCACAGGAATTCAAGGTGCGGTGCTTCTCAACACGGATGGGATAACCGTGGAGAAGCGTGGCGCGCAGCAAAGTCTTTCTTTGTTGATCGGACTTACTCTGAACCAACAATGAACCGTTTCGTAGGCAGGTGCAGGAATGAACAGGTCCAGCAATTGTGTCAATGCCCTTCTGGATTATAAAAGAGTTCACCTTCTCGAACGATTGTCCTTCCTCTGTAGGGTAATAACTAAGTAACAACCGGCTGTTGGTGGTGCTACTTCTGTTACAATAACTTTTCGGCGCTTGTTGTTAATAATGGAGAAAGGGTGCTCCATGGCGAAATAAATCCTCCACCATTGCAACCGTCTCCGACCTCGGGCTCTGACTTCCCGGACGTTACCCCGGCTTGGGTGAGTGGCCTATCTATACCAAACTCACCCCAGGGTCACACCTCCCAGAACATAGACAGAGGGACCCAATCGCCGTCAGAAGTCAGCAGCTCATGCAATGCCCCCCCCCCGCGGGACTGCAGTTGAACAGCGGATACGAACACAAACCCTACATGACGACCCCGGGTGGTGGGGATGGCGCCATTACCCACTCACTCAGCTGCGCACCTCGTACGCGGGTATTCATCAGGCTAGGTCCACGGAGGATTAAAATAAAACGTTAAAAGGAACTAAAAGTGTGTGGGCGTTTCGCACTCAAGGTAGGCCGGCGAAGAAGTAACAGAGATGTGTAAATGAATGGACGTGGGGCGAAATGTGCGGAATTGAAGAGAAGTAAGAAACGATGGCGAGGGGGTCATGTAATGAAATGCACAGAACGCACGACAGCCTACCTTGAGTCCCCCGGTCACGAGGACGAACCCACCTCGACCGGACGGGGATGAACGGATCAAAATGGCGATGAGTGGCTCGGGAACCCCCGGGTACGCCAACACCGGTACTCACATAAGGTGAGCCCCTGGGGGGAACCTACACAGGTGTGGTATATGGACTGATTCCTTAAGTACACTCCAGAGTCTTCGGTCGTTGTACAGTTGCCATTCTCTCTTGCAGCGAAATCAGGATTGTCTTCACTAGCTCGCTGTTGCAGCCGTGTCTTTATGTGGGAGCTAGATATTTCAACCTACGGAAGGAGGCTGCAGATCCACTGCTAAGGCTGTAATTTTATCTCCTAGTTGTTTTAGTACTTGGGTTATTTCTGATTATTTTACCACTGTTTTATGCCATTCTTTCTTATCGCGCTAGCTCCTAGCCTAGGAGCTGCTGTTTTGGTAAGTAGCGTGAAGAGGGGGACGTAAGATGCCTGCGTCTGGGTAGTCCGTTCTGCTTTTCGGTAAAGTGAGTGGTCTGGTTTTTCTCTATCCTGTAGAGTTTGCAACGTATAGAGTTAAGTGTGTCAGTGTGCTCCTGTGAAAACAGTTTGTTGACGTGGAGCGTAGATTGATGATACGCCGGGTGGCGGTTTGGTCTGGATGGTCCTTTCCATGTCACGTAGTGGTGGAGGATGCTGAATAGTGGAGTCAATGTCTGGAGATCGGTTACTATGGAGCCGATGGAGGCCTGCCCGATTTGTAGCTGGTTGCCATACAGTTCAGAAGTCGGAGCCTGTTTTCAGCAGGCGCTAATAACCTTGGTAATAGAGCGCTCATAAACCACTCTACTACTATAACTACTACTACTACTACTACTACTACTACTACTACTACTACTACTACTACTACTACTACTACTACTACTACTGCTACTGCTGCTGCTGCTGCTACTGCTGCTACTACTGCTACTACTACTACTAATTTTGCCAATCCAGGAAGTTTCTAGTTTGTCTGTGCAGAAAACTGTCCCTGGTCGTGAACAGTAGACATTACGTGATGAAATACGTTTCATATCAGTACTGGCTATATCCAAACCAAGTTGTAATTGTACATTAAAATCCATTTGAGGTTCTTATTCTTACTTACTTATTATTTTGATGTTGCAGGGATCCATTTTCCAAAAAGCTGCACAAGGTACTGGACTCAGTTATTCATGATCTGGACAGACTTCTGGCAAGACGCGGTTGGGATCGCATTCCAGTTCATTTATACAAATTTTATGATGGAAGGTTTAATAAATCTCTTAATCGTCCTATATAGCCATGGCTCTGTTGCCCATTGTTTTACCATCAAGCTTTCTTATAGTGCCTGGAAAATAAAAACATTCAGTAAAAACATTAATTTAAAATGGGCAACAGAAAATCTACAAATAATGCATGCATTTAAGGCTTTGAAACTGTTTTATTTATTGATTTTAATATGTAACGCATGAGGTTGTATCTGGATTTGCTTATTTTATGCTCGGCCTCTGGGTTTAGCGTTCAGCACTAATTATGTACATTACAAAGCTGTTATACATTATAAAGCTCAATTAGAATAATAATAAAAATTATTAATGCATGACTGCATACTAAACGTTTAAGAAAGTAAAGAAAAAGTCCTAATTTGTGCTGAACACTAAGTGATATACTCTGTTCAACTTATACACTGTGATTCACCAGTAGACACTTTCTAGCATAAACCGTTGATTTTTTTTTTTTTTGGAAACTCCAGGTTTTGTAATTCACTATTAATGTGCAAATTATTGAGTTATCTGTATTAGCTTTGTTGTGTCTAATTTTAAGTGAGATTGTAAATATCTGCGTTGGTTTATTATCCCTTTATTATTATTATTGCATTTAAAGACTTTTGACGTTTCTAATTAATTTCACATCTAATAACAATAGATTATGGAGCTGTTTCTAAAATTCAAACCAGCGTAATTTATTTCCCGATAGCGTTCTATTTATAGTTGTCTTAAGGAAAAATTAATTAAAAATATAAGCTTTCTAAAACTTCTCACAAATGAGGTCATCTACATAACACATTACAGGCCTGCAAGCGGGCGAGCGCAATGGATCGTCGCCTATATAGTCACCAACAGTTAGGATCGGTCAGTAAATTTTACGAGTGTTTCCGATTAATGACGAAGCAACCAGATAACGATCACATGGCGATTTTCATCACTTCCGCTATATTTGATGTTCTGTGAATGCTCTATTTCTGGCAGTCTATACCTGAAGCAGCTGACAGAAAGCTGGGTTTCTCTTATGTAGACTTGAATGTTGAAGAAAATTCAGTTGCATTTATCTCAAGCAAAAGCACAAGCATCGAGTCTGCATGTTTTAAGAGGTTTCAATGTGCATTATTAGTCTATATGTAGAAAATAAAATTAGAACTTGAGAGAGTTTACTGTTGTTAAGAAGAAAAAACTAAGTCAGAATGAAGTAAGTCGAAATGAAGCAGATCTTTTGAGGTGAGTACGTTGAAATACATGGTGTGTACATATGATCATGTAATATGTTTAGCAGCCCATATTTCACTTCTTTAATTCAAATATCTGTTGATTTTGGTACTGAATAGTGTCATTTTGATGCTGCTAAGTGACCCTCCGTGCGTTGCAATCCCAGCTGCAGTGACGTGGGAGGAAAGAATGCCAGAAATATTAGAATTAGCATCAAAAGAATTCGTGTCTCCTACTGCTGATTTGTGGACCGAAAATAACCACACAATACTCGATAAAGCATTTGGAAAGAAATATAAGGAACCTCTTCCTCATATGCCAGGAGAATTTATGTCGGTAATTCATTCCTGGAAACATGGATAGACATTTTGATAACCTAAGCTAATTTAGGGTTAGCGCAACGCTTCAGAAAACATTGACGTTGCTTCATGTATACAGAATTTTAATAGGAGAAAATGCCTAAATATTTCCAAACGTCTACCGCACGCAGGTAAACTTTCATGCGTTATGACAGTAGCATATATAGAGGGATTCTGGCACAGCTTTTGCGTTTATATGGGAAAGGATAGGGAAAACGAGGGTATATGCGGCCCTTCAAGGGGAAAAATGCGTTTATATGGGGAAGATAGGGACTACGAGGATCGATGCTAGGCTAGATAGAGGCTGAAGGAGTGGGGATGTGCTTTATATGTGAAGGTAGGGAATACGAGAAGAAGTTCTACACTAGACAGAGTTTGAGATGTGCAATATGCGTTTATATGGGAAAGACAGGGAAAACGTGAACAGATGTTAGGATAGACAGGTGCTGAAGCAGGGGGAATACGGACATATATACAGGAGAGATAGGGAATACAAGGAGAGGAACTGGACTATTCAGGGCTTGAAGGGTAGAGTATGGTTTTATATGAAGAGACGAGGAAAACGAGGGTATATGCTAGGTTGAAGGAGCGTTCAAGGAGGAAAATACGTTTATATGGGAGAGATAGGGTAAACGAGGAGAGTTCCGAGGTAGAGCAGGGACTGAAGGAGGGAGGGATATGCTTTATACGACAGAGATAGGGCATACGAGGAGAGGTGCTGGTGTAGACAGAGGTTAAGGAGTAGGGTATACGCTTATATGAGGAATATGTAGAAAACGGAGACAGACGGTATCATAGACTGAAGCTGGGTCACTTTTGCGTTTATATGGGAAAGCATAGGGAAACCGAGGGTAGATGCGACAGTTCAAGGAGGAAAATGCGTTAATAGGGGAGAGATAGGGAATACCAGGGCTGATGCTAGGCTAGTTAGATGCTAAAGGAGGGAGGGATACGCTTTATACGAGAGAGATAGGGAATACAAGGAAAGATGCTATACTAAACAGGACTTGAAGGGTAGAATATGGCGTTTTATATGAGCGAGATAGCGAACCGAGGAGAGGTATTAGGCTAGGAGGTTTGAATGATAGAGTAGGCGTTCATATGCGAGAGATAGGGAATACGAGGGTCGATGCTAGGCTAGACAGGACTGAAGTAGGGGAATGCGCCTTATATGAGAGAGGTAGGGGAATATGAGGAGAAGTGCTAGGCTAGAACGGGGTTTGAGGTGTGGAGTATGACTTTTATGGGAAAGATAGGGAAAACGTGAACAGATAATGGGCTAGACAGATAATGAAGGAGGGGGATGTAAGTTAATATGGGAAAGATAGGGAAAACGTGAACAGATGATAAGCTAGACAGATGCTGAAGGAGAGGAATATGGTCTTATATACAGGAGAGATAGGGAATACGAGGAGATGTACTAGACCATACAGGACTTGAAGGGTAGAATATGGCGTTTAATATGGGAGAGCTAGCAAAACGAAGAGAGGTATTAGACAGGAAGGTTTGAATGACAGAGTATGCGTTTGTATGGAGAGACGAGGAAAACGAAGGTAGGTGGTAGGTTAAGAGAGTCTTCAAGAAGGAAAACGTATTTATATGAGAGCGGTAGGGAATACGAAGAGAGGTGCTAGTCTAGACATGGGTTGAGGGGTAGAGTATACGTTTACATGGGAGAAATATGAAAAACGGGAGTGGTACAAGGATAGACAGGGGTTGAAGGGGGAGGAGGAATGTAGGTTTATACGGTAATATAGAGAGTAATTAGATTATAAAACATTTCTCATCCAACGTTACAACACTTTTATATACTTTTTTCTAAACCTTACAAACTTTTTATATGTTAAACAGTAGTGCGCGAGACGGAGAGGGACAAACTGTATATCGGTTTACAGTGAAGTATACTCCTAACGTATCCCCACCTTGTATGCTCTGGATCTTCTCATTCTCTATTCATTCCTATCATCATCTAACATAATCACGTAACAAGACGTAACACAACGTAACATAACAGCATGACAAGACGTTACACTACGTAACATAACACCATGACAAGACGTCACACTAAGTAACATAAGCACGTGAACTCGTAACATCACGTGACATCACGTAACCAGAAACGTCAAACGACGTAACAACACATACCAACCATGTAACCACGTAACAAAACGTAAGAACAACACGTAACCAGCCCATTGCTAAGGCAATCTAAACTAATTCATCCTTCATAACTTAGACAATAAGTACGAGGGCCTAGCCTAGATTAACCTGACCAATCCCAAACGTTCCTCTCATCATCTATTCCACTCAGTCATCGACTAACCTAATCCGGCTAACCAGAGATAACCTCGACTTTCTTTTAGTAAAATTACAATGGTTTATTCAGGTTTTATTATTCGAGAGATTTAATTGAAAAGTTTACGTCAACATACCTTTATTTTAGTTCGTTGTAGGTGTCTCTCCCCTTTTATCTAGGCTTGAGACTAGCATTAGGATTGCTCCTAATGGCAGGGTTACCACCTTACCTTCCATATTCTTCTTTCTTCATCAGGCGTCAGATAGTTGCATACACAGCACACGGATAACCTTCATTTTATTAAGATTGTAGACTCACGAGAAAATCTTTATCTTTGACTTACATTGTTTTAAGCGCTGGTTGTAATGGCGTAATGTCCATACGCATATGTCGTTACTCAATCCTCAGCAATAACTCTTTTATCATCAAACGGAGTCAATGTGATTTTATTCACTTTCACTGTGGCAAGAGCATGCTCCCGAGGCAGGATCAGATTCATGGGTGTTCTGATGATTTCTCCGGTTTTAAGACAATCAGTATAACTCTCAAATGTAACGTAATGGTTAATAGCACTACGTTTAATGCCTTTAATCTTTTTTATCATTGAGCCATGGATATCTAGGGCATACATCTTAGGTCGTAGTCCGACAAAGCGCTGGATGATTTTACCATTAGCCTCATCTTTAAATTTTCCCAACACCTTCTTGTTTAGAGCTGAATAGCATATATGGTTGACAGGGTAATCAGCTGTATCTAGGTGTTCGAGAAAACGTAGCTTGTCCTGGTACACATCTTCAGTCATCACACGATGAATGAACGAATCAGTGTCCATATACATGAGTTTCAGGTTTTCAGATCCATAATATGGCAGCAACACATCATAATGATGGTGGTACATTAATGTCTTTGATATATCCAACACACTCATACCGATGTATATATGCTTGTTGAATACGATCTGTCGGGAAGCCATATGTACAGAGGCTAGATTAGCAGCATATATTGTTCGATCGATAAACGTAGGCTTGGCAATTAACTTTTCGAGAGTCTTCTCATTTGTCACCAGTCGTATATCCATGCGGTTACGAAGGTTTTCCATTGTTTTTCCAAACATAGCGTTGTTAAACAGTTTGTAGAGATCCTTCTCAAAATCATTCGCAGCTTGTTGTCGTAGTCTGTTGTTAAACTCCACATACGGTTTTAACCACTGTGACTGGAGGAATTGTAGCACACGATGAATTTTGGTTAGTTGTTGTCCATGACTAAGAGCTTGCTTCAAAGCCATGTAATGTACTACATACTTCTTTCGAGGTCCAAGGTGAGGAATTAGCTTCTTTGTAGTCGAATCCTTTGGTTTCACACACTCAGGCAGGAATGGTAAATCATTATGCAGATCGTAAAGTTCTGCAGGATACTAGATGTCAACTTCTAATATGTATCTATGAAGATCATCTTCTTGTAGTCTTTCTAAGTCGATTTTTTCTGGTGATATCCACTCAAATCCACCATAAGGGAGGGCGTGACACATGGCCCACCCATATTGGTTATTAGCGTCCTCATGTGTAATGAATTAGGTTGGTCTCGACGGATCATACTTCTCCATGTAGGCGTTGTTTGCTTCAGCATAACGGTGGGAGACTTGACATAAACCTCCTTTTATACCGGATTCCACCATGAGTAGTTGATCATAATCTTGCAACAGTTCCAGTTCGATTCCAGTATACAGTAACATAGCGTCCCATGTAAGTCCTGGAGAGATAAAATAATGTGCTGGATCAACTTTGTGCGCTTTGAGAGTACTCTCTGAATGTCTCAAAGACATCAGCTAGAAGAAGAATATCCGAGGTTAAGTAGAGGTCAATGTATTCTCCCAGGTTTCTCACATTGAACAGTCTCCATACATTTCTAGCATGTTCGTAGTCAGCATCACTAATTTCTTCTTCATTCAATTTATTGTAGAAGTAGTTCTTAGTAGGCAGGCAGGTTTCGTTCAAGACGTCCCGTAAGTGATGTAATCATAGGGAAATACACCCTTACGCGTCATCAACTTCATCTTATCGTCTCCGAAGTGTTTCAGTGTTTCAGGGTACGATGTTAGATTTTTCACCAGCGTATCCAAGCTTGTACTGAGAAACCGAAAACTATCTACAAACCCAAGCTTTATATCTCCTACATGCTTGGAGAATGATATATAGCTTTCTTCAGAACTAGGAATTACTTCCACCCGCTCACTTGTACATCCCAGCTCCTTAACAATGAAGTGTGAGTCATACCCGCTGAGGGTGTGCATGAAGACAGGGATATATTTAGGTGTTTTACATGCTAAATTACATTCATTATGTAGACTTCCCCGATATTCACCACTGATGTGATCATGGTCGCTTACTTTATAGTTCTCTTCAGTAAAGGTTTTTCCACACAAGTAGCATACTGTAGAGGCGTTGAAATCCATCTGCTGTTGATCTGTAAGTTTCAGAGGCATGACGGATTTGTATACATTATTAATTTCCTTTGCAAGGAATGATAGGTATTCCATAAACTTCTGAGCAGCATCAACACCACGATATACATAGGGATGCTTAGGAAGAACAGTTTCCATACGTTCAACGTTGGTTGCCGGTTTAACGTAAACGCAGAAACTCATGGGAACATGATGCTGATAAGGGGATGTATATGAAGTTTCAGGATCGGGTATGCATGTATGACATGGACCGAAAATGCTTTCAAAGTCTGCGTAGATGATGTAAGGTAGTTTCAACGTTCTTTCGAAATTTTTAAATTGTACAATTGATTTCACCTTTGTAGGCATAACTACCCTTGCAACACCATGCTGATTACAGATGAAGGCATGTTCTTGTAGTTTTTCCAGTCCACTTTGTCCATATCGATCGTCAAAATGTGTAAAACAACGCTTACAGGTATAAACACGTTCCTTACATTTGGTTTTCTGACGTCGAATAAGTTTTTCAAAATTCTTTATATAAACGTAGTGATTTCTCCTACTACTGTCACTCAATAGTAGGAGGTCACGATGGTCAGGTGTTCAGTCTCAGCAACCTTTATCGGATACACTTCATGCTTCTCATCCAGGCCGAAGACGTTGATAGACATCCTGTTAAGCTTCTCAAATTTAGGTATTTGAGAAAGTGGCGTAGGTTAGGAAACACAGCTGAAGTCGTATTTATTTTGAAGTTTTTTGTATTTGTTCACACGCTATGCATTCTGCCCTATGAATTTAGCTAATATAGAGTACATGAAACATTTCTCGTCGGCAAAGTTCTGGATGTTTACGCAGGCTTTTCTTGCTTCAACAGATGGCGGTAGTGGTATGTAGCTACTTCCTCGTAACGGATTGTACTTGTTGATACGAAGTCGAACTCCTTCCACAGCAAGCAGACCCCAATTGCTACCCTTAAGCTGACACTCCTCCATTTCAGTAACCATCTTCTTCATTTTCGTTTCCAACATAGAGTCCAGATCCGTTTCTAGGAAAACAGCTTGAATCCGTGTTTTAAATGTTTTGTCACAGGTTTCTCCGACACTGCTAACAAATCTACACTCAGCTAACAGATTAATTTTCACACTTTTGTGAATACCAAGCTCTTTATGTACAGCCTGGATTATCCGCTGTTTCGCCTCATGCAGGTACATATTCAGGTCCTTAGCTGATTCACAACGTATAAAATATGATTTCAAGCGTCCATTGATTGAAGTTTCATATTCTTTCATGTCACAGTCGTCCAATGTAGAAAATAACTCATGCTTTGTCGGTTCTAATCTACGTTTCTTCTCAGGTCTGTTTATTTCACACGCATCTTCGTGTCGACGACCCTTATAACTGTCTTTGAAGGCTACGTTACAATAATTACACTTGAAGAGCTTCTCACAACGTAGCTCATGTCGTCTTTTATCATATCCACGGAGGAACTTCTTACAGCATTTACCACAAGAATATCCTAAGGCACTAGGAATGATATCCTTATATGAGGACTCATTCATTTTTCTTCTTGATATAATATGGTATTAACCTCTCTTCAAGGAAATGTACGCCTCCTTACCTTGATATCGCTTTAGAAGGTTGATTATTTTCTGAGAGAACAGCGATGTTAACACCTCAGAGATGATCAACAGAATGAATTTCAATTTTTTTTTCTTTTTTCGAGTGGAGGAGAAAATGATTTAATCACTTACCCCAGCCCCGATGGGAGTCGGGATTGAGAGTGTGGGACTCACCAATAGTCGGCATACCCACTAAAATCTCCTCCACCGGTGGAAAAAGGAAGAAGGTAAAAGTGGAATGGCGTGGCTTAAATTTTCTACTGTGAGGTAATTAATTCGATTATAGACCACTTTAATTGGCGGTGCGTCTCAAAACAATTATTATTACCATTAAGTGCTTACATCTCCTGAATGGAAAGAGATAGCGATATGCGGTAAAGAGTGATTATATCCTTGGGACGTGATGCGTCATTTACTGCTGTTCCAAGTTGACCTGGTGGTCTTGGGCTGAATCGCGTGACATGAATATAAATTCATCTTCGAATGTCATCAAAAATAATTAAGATAAAGACGACGAATAAAGGTTTATAAATAAAACTATTTTCTTTGTAATGTATATTTGACTACTGTCGTCCTGACGAAATTACATCTCTTGGATGAATGCATGATTAAAAAGGTAAAAAAATACGTAACGACCACGCGATACGTCGACGCGTCTTAAATGAATGCTAGAGCTATACTTCCTCCCTGGACGAGCCTCTCGGGCGCACTGAAGTGGCCTCTATACTGCATCCCTAATTAGAGCTGGTTATTCCCGCCCCACTCTCGCTAGGACCGGTAGCATCCTCTCCCTACTCTCACGCTACAGCTCGTAACCTGCATCACGCACGCCATCTAGCATCGAGAGTCGAAAGCATGCTCAACGACGAAGATGCCCGAAGTATCTGTGAGGAAGCAGCCATATTGAATGGTTTAACGTGCATGGCAGCCATATTGGGTATATGAAGACATCCATTATATGCATTAAACGCATGTATGATTTGATTTTAAAAATGGATTGCGAGACATTATATTTAACAAGACGGCTTTAAAAATGAAATATGATAATCTTTACGCTAAGTGTAAATAGCTGGAATCGATGACTTTAAAAATGTTTACCCACTTTGAACTGATAAAATACGATAAATTTTCTAATACGATCCTACAAGCTTAAAATCCGTGTAACTCTGGAGAAAAATTACTTTGCTCGTGAGCGGTTTTCTGCGATAACTGCGAATTAAACATGGTTTTCTGTGATAAATGAACATTAAGCGTACAAAAATGTTATATTGTGTACTGATTCTTTAGGGTGAATGAGAGGGACGAGGGAAAGAAAGTACTGAAAACGTGAAATAATTGGGTATATACATGAATTGAATTAAATAAGGAGAGAAAGTATTATAATAAAAATATTTTAACTTTTCTGTGAAATGGATTGAGGTGTTGGTATGGTAGGCATTTAATGTAAACATCTGTCTCAACGAATCAAGCGCGTTTCAGCCTGTCGACTGACCCCCGACAGTCTGTCTACAGGTATGACGTCATCTGGCATGGCATCCTATTGTTATGAGTTGTATGGTATAAACCTGTTTTTACGGTCTAGTTCAGACGATAACGTCTGTGACTTGCATTCGAGGTCGTGGGTTCGATTTCCGTAGGGATGGTCACTCTGATATTAGGTTTCTCGCAGTTTTCGCTGGTCTGCCTGTGAATGCCTGGGCGGTTTCTCATCTATCGCGATTTACTTTCCCTTTCATTTACATCCTTCACGTGTATAATCCGATGGTCTCCCTGGTTCGATTACCATCGGCGTTCACTCTGACCTCAGATTTTTCGCGGGTTTCCCTGGTCTGCAGGCGAATGCCTGGCTGGGTTCTCATCTATCGCGATTTCCTTTCATTCTATATAATATACATATTTCACTCTACAATCTGAAGATCTGCCTGGTTCGATTGCCGTTGGATGTTCACTCTGACATTAGATTTTTCTCGATTTCCCTGGTCTGCGGGCGAATGCCTGAGTGGTTTCTCATCGATTTCTATTTTCTTTCATTTTATTTAATTTACATCTTTCGCGTGTGCTTCTAGTCCTTTGTTTGATTTCTCTGTCGGTCGCTCACTCTATTCTGGGATTTTTCATGGTTTTCCCTGGTCTGCATGCGAAAGCCTGAGTGGCTTTCCCATCTATCACGTATTTCCTTCATTTTATTTGATTTACATCTTTCACGTGTGCAATCTGAAGGTTTCCCTCGTTCGATTGTCGTTGGTTGTTCACTATTGACATCATATTTTTCGTGATTTTCCCCGGTCTGTAGACGAATGTCTGGGTGGTTTCCCATCGATCACCATTTTCTTTCATTTTATTTGATTTACATCTTTCACGTGTACTATCTGAAGGTTTCCCTGGTTCGATTGCTGTCGACCACTCGCTCAGACCTGAGATTTTTCGTGGTTTTCCCTGGTCTGTAGGCGAATGCCTGAGTGGTTTCTCATCGATTCCGATATCCTTTCACTCTATATAATTTGCATCTTTTGCGTGTGCTTTTAGGGTTCAGGAGTTCGATTCCCGTTGGTTGTTCACTCTGACATATTTTTCATGATTTTCCCTGGTCTGCAGGTAAATACCTGTATGGTTTCCATCTATCACGATTTTCTTTCATTTTATTTGATTTACATCTTTCACGTGTACAATCTGAAGGTTTCCCTGGTTCGATTGCCGTCGACCACTCGCTCAGACCTGAGATTTTTCGTGGTTTTCCCTGGTCTGTAGGCGAATGCCTGAGTGGTTTCCCATCGATTCCGATTTCCTTTCATTCTATATAATTTGCATCTTTTGCGTGTGCTTTTAGAGTTCAGGAGTTCGATACCCATTGGTTGCTCACTCCGACATCATATTTTTTAGGGTTTGTCTTGGTCTGCAGGCGAATGCTTGGGTGGTTTCTCGTCGATTCCGTTTTCCTTCTCCTTTAAATTTTTTTCATTTATATCTTTCACGTGTGCTTCTAGAGTCCCTGGTTCGAGTCCCGTTCGACGCTCACTCTAGCCTGGGATTTTCCATGGTTTTCCCTGGTCTGCAGGCGAATCCTGAGAGGTGTATGCTGTCACGATTTCCATCCATTCTATATAATTCACATCTTTAACGTCAACAATCTGAAGGTCTCCCTGGTTCGATTCCCATTGCTCGCTCACTCTGGTTATGGATTTTTCGTGGTTTTCCCTGGTCTGCAGGCGAATGCTTGAGTACCGTATGTTACCGCGATTTCCTTCCATTCGCATCTTTTTTGCTTCTAGGTTTCGTTGCGCAGGGGGAATGCTTGCCTCTTGTTCGGTCAACGGATCGTTCATCACCTTCACGAGTCAAGCTCCCCGAATCTGTACGATTATAGCCGAACAATACATCATCCTCGCAATACATTACACTTTCTCTAAGCACTCGAAACTGTACGGAGACGCTCGAACATCAGTGCAATACGAATTGAAATATAAGAGCTTACACGCTTCATCACCGTTTTTTAGTATTAATATTCAGTATAATTGATCAAAAAAGGTTCGTGCTTCCTCTTTAAATAGAGCGAACTTGAGCATTGGACTTCATTCTGTTAATCATCTCCGAGGTGACCACATCGTGTTCTCCTAGAAAATAAGCGACCTTCTAAAGTGTTATCAAGGTAAAGAGGCTAACATTTTCTTGAAGAAGGGTTAATACGTTATATAACTGATCCAAAAAGGTTCGTGCTTCCTCTATAAATAGAGCGACCTCTACCATTGAAATTCATTATGTTGATCATCTCTGAGGTGTTAACATCGCTGTTCTCTCAGAAAATAATCAACCTTCTAAAGCGTTATCAAGGTAAGGAGGCGTACATTTCCTTGAAGAAAGGTTAATACCTTATTATATCAAGAAGAAAAATGAATGAGTCCTCATATAAGGATATCATTCCTAGTGCCTCAGGATATTCTTGTGGTAAATGCTGTAAGAAGTTCCTCCGTGGATATGATAAAAGACGACATGAGCTACGTTGTAAAAAGCTCTTCAAGTGTAAATATTGTAACGTAGCCTTCAAAGACAGTTATAAGGGTCGTCGACACGAAGATGCGTGTGAAATAAACAGACCTGAGAAGAAACGTAGATTAGAACCGACAAAGCATGAGTTATTTTCTACATTGGAGGACTGTGATATGAAAGAATATGAAACTTCATTCAATGGACGCTTGAAATCATATTTTATACGTTGTGAATCAGCTAAGGACCTGAATATGTACCTGCATGAGGCGAAACAGCGGATAATCCAGGCTGTACATAAAGAGCTTGGTATTCACAAAAGTGTGAAAATAAATCTGTTAGCTGAGTGTAGATTTGTTAACAGTGTCGGAGAAACCTGTGACAAAACATTTAAAACACGGATTCAAGCTGTTTTCCTAGAAACGGATCTGGACTCTATGTTGGAAACGAAAATGAAGAAGATGGTTACTGAAATGGAAAAGTCTCAGCTTAAGGGTAGCAATTGGGCTCTGCTTGCTGTGGAAGGAGCTCAACTTCGTATCAACAAGTACAATCCGTTACGAGGAAGTAGCTACATACCACTACCGCCATCTGTTGAAGCAAGAAAAGCCTGCGTAAACATCCAGAACTTTGCCGACGAGAAATGTTTCATGTACTCTATATTAGCTAAATTCATAGGGAAGAATGCACAGCGTGTCAACAAATACAAAAAACTTCAAAATAAATACGACTTCAGCTGTGTTTCCTACCCTACGCCACTTTCTCAAATACCTAAATTTGAGAAGCTTAACAGGATGTCTATCAACGTCTTCGGCCTGGATGAGAAGCATGAAGTGTATCCGATAAAGGTTGCTGAGACTGAACTACCTGACCATCGTGACCTCCTACTATTGAGTGACAGTAGTAGGAGAAATCACTACGTTTATATAAAGAATTTTGAAAAACGTATTCGACGTCAGAAAACCAAATGTAAGGAACGTGTTTATACCTGTAAGCGTTGTTTTACACATTTTGACGATCGATATGGACAAAGTGGACTGGAAAAACTACAAGAACATGCCTTCATCTGTAATCAGCATGGTGTTGCAAGGGTAGTTATGCCTACAAAGGAGAAATCAATTGTACAATTTAAAAATTTCGAAAGGATGTTGAAACTACCTTACATCATCTACGCAGACTTTGAAAGCATTTTCGGTCCATGTCATACATGCATACCCGATCCTGAAACTTCATATACATCCCCTTATCAGCATCATGTTCCCATGAGTTTCTGCGTTTACGTTAAACCGGCAACCAACGTTGAACATCTGGAAACTGGTCTTCCTAAGCATCCCTATGTATATCGTGGTGTTGATGCTGCTCAGAAGTTTATGGAATACCTATCGTTCCTTGCGAAGGAAATTAATAATATATACAAATCCGGCATGCTTCTGAAACTTACAGATCAACAGCAGATGGATTTCAACGCCTCTACAGTATGCTACTTGTGTGGAAAAACCTTTACTGAAGAGAACTATAAAGTAAGCGACCATGATCACATCAGTGGTGAATATCGGGGAAGTCTACATAATGAATGTAATTTAGCATGTAAAACACCTAAATATATCCCTGTCTTCATGCACAACCTCAGCGGGTATGACTCACACTTCATTGTTAAGGAGCTGGGATGTACAAGTGAGCGGGTGGAAGTAATTCCTAGTTCTGAAGAAAGCTATATATCATTCTCCAAGCATGTAGGAGATATAAAGCTTCGGTTTGTAGATAGTTTTCGGTTTCTCAGTACAAGCTTGGATAAGCTGGTGAAGAATCTAACATCGTACCCTGAAACACTGAAACACTTCGGAGACGATAAGATGAAGTTGATGACGAGTAAGGGTGTATTTCCCTATGATTATATCACTCACGGGACGTCTTGAACGAAACCTGCCTGCCTCCTAAGAACTGCTTCTACAATAAATTGAATGAAGAAGAAATTAGTGATGCTGACTACGAACATGCTAGAAATGTATGGAGACTGTTCAATGTGAGAAACCTGGGAGAATACAGCGACCTCTACTTAACCTCGGTTGTTCTTCTTCTGGCTGATGTCTTTGAGACATTCAGAGAGCAAACTCTCAAAACGCACAAAGTTGATCCAGCACATTATTTTACTTCTCCAGGACTTACATGGGACGCTATGTTCCTGTATACTGGAATCGAACTGGAACTGTTGCAAGATTATGATCAACTACTCATGGTGGAATCTGGTATAAGAGGAGGTGTATGTCAAGTCTCCCACCGTTATGCTGAAGCAAACAACGCCTACATGGAGAAGTATGATCCGTCAAGACCAACCCAATTCATTACATATGAGGACGCTAATAACCAATATGGGTGGGCCATGTGTCACGCCCTCTCTTATGGTGGATTTGAGTGGACATCACCTGAAAAAATCGACTTAGAAATACTACAAGAAGATGATCCTCATGGATACATATTAGAAGTTGACATCGAGTATCCTGCAGAACTTCACGATCTCCATAATGATTTACCATTCCTGCCTGAGTGTCTGAAACCAAAGGATTCGACTACAAAGAAGCTAATTCCTCACCTTGGACCTCGAAAGAAGTATGTAGTACATTACATGGCTTTGAAGCAAGCTCTTAGTCATGGACAACAACTAACCAAAATTCATCGTGTGCTACAATTCCTCCAGTCGCAGTGGTTAAAACCGTATGTGGAGTTTAACAACAGACTACGACAACAAGTTGCAAATGATTTTGAGAAGGATCTCTACAAACTGTTTAAAAACGCTATGTTTGGAAAAACAATGGAAAACCTTCGTAACCGTATGGATATACGACTGGTGACAAATGAGAAGACTCTGGAAAAGTTAATTGCCAAGCCTACGTTTATCGATCGAACAATATATGCTGCTAATCTAGCCTCTGTGCATATGGCTTCCCGACAGATCGTATTCAACAAGCATATATACATCGGTATGGGTGTGTTGGATATCTCCAAGACATTAATGTACCACTATCATTATGATGTGTTGCTGCCATATTATGGATCTGAAAACCTGAAACTCATGTATATGGACACTGATTCGTTTATTCATCGTGTGATGACTGAAGATGTGTACCAGGAGAAGCTACGTTTTCTTGAACACCTAGATACAGCTGATTACCCTGTCAACCATATATACTATTCAGCTCTAAACAAGAAGGTGTTGGGAAAATTTAAAGATGAGGCTAATGGTAAAATCATCCAGCGCTTTGTCGGACTACGACCTAAGATGTATACCCTAGATATCCATCGTTCAATGATAAAAAAGATTAAAGGCATTAAACGTAGTGCTATTAATCATTACATTACATTTGAGAGTTATACTGATTGTCTTAAAACCGGAGAAATCATCAGAACACCCATGAATCTGATCCTGTCTCTGGAGCATGCTCTTGCCACAGTGCAAGTGAATAAAATCACATTGATTCCGTTTGATGATAAAAGAGTTATTGCTGAGGATGGAATAACGACATATGCGTATGGATATTACGTCATTACAACCAGCGCTTAAAAGAATGTAAGTCAAAGATAAAGATTTTCTCGTGAGTCTACAATCCTAAAAAAATGAAGGTGATCCGTGTGCTGTGTATGCAACTATCTGACGCCGGATGAAGAAAGAAGAAGATGGAAGGTAAGGTGGTAACCCTGCCATTAGGAGCAATCCTAGTGCTAGTCTCAAGCCTAGATAAAAAGGGAGAGACACCTACAACGAACTAAAATAAATGTATGTTGACGTAAACTTTTCAATTAAATCTCTCGAATAATCAAACCTGAATAAAACATTGTAATTTCACTAAAAGAAAGTCGAGGTTATCTCTGGTTAGCCGGATTAGGTTAGTCGTTGACTGAGTGGAATATATGATGAGAGGAATGTTTGGGATTGGTCAGGTTAATCTAGGCTAGGCCCTTGTACTTATTGTCTAAGCTATGAAGGATGAATTAGTTTAGATTGCCTTAGCAATGTGCTGGTTACGTGTTGTTCTTACGTTTTGTTACGTGGTTACACGGTTGGTATGTGTTGTTACGTCGTTTGACGTTTCTGGTTACGTGATGTCACGTGATGTTACGAGTTCACGTGCTTATGTTACTTAGTGTGACGTCTTGTCATGGTGTTATATTACGTAGTGTAACGTCTTGTCATGCTGTTATGTTACGTTGTGTTACGTCTTGTTACGTGATTATGTTAGATGATGATAGGAATGAATAGAGAATGAGAAGATCCAGAGCATACAAGGTGGGGATACGTTAGGACGTATACTTCACTGTAAACCGATATACAGTTTGTCCCTCTCCGTCTCGCGCACTACTGTTTAACATATAAAAAGTTTGTAAGGTTTAGAAAAAGTATATAAAATGTTGTAACGTTGGATGAGAAATGTTTTATAACCTAATTACTCTCTATATTACCGTGTAAACCTACATTCCTCCCCCCACTTCAACCCCTGTCTATCCTTGTACCACTCCCGTTTTTCATATTTCTCCCATGTAAACGTATACTCTACTCCTCAACCCATTTCTAGACTAGCACCCCTCCTCGTATTCCCTACCGCTCTCATATAAATACATTTTCCTTCTTGAAGACTCTCTTAACCTACCACCTACCTTCGTTTTCCTCGTCTCTCCATACAAACGCATACTCTGTCATTCAAACCTTCCTGTCTAATACCTCTCCTCGGTTTGCTAGCTCTCCCATATAAAACGCCATATTCTACCCTTCAAGTCCTGTATGGTCTAGTACATCTCCTCGTATTCCCTATCTCTCCTGTATATAAGACCATATTCCCCTCCTTCAGCATCTGTCTAGCTTATCATCTGTTCAAGTTTTCCCTATCTTTCCCATATAAACTTACATCCCCTTCTTCATTATCTGTCTAGCCTATTATCTGCTTACGTTTTCCCTATCTTTCCCATAAAAGTCATACCCCACATCTCAAACCCCGTTCTAGCCTAGCACTTCTCCTCATATTCCCCTACCTCTCTCATATAAGGCGCATTCCCCTACTTCAGTCCTGTCTAGCCTAGCATCGACCCTCGTATTCCCTATCTCTCGCATATGAACGCCTACTCTATCATTCAAACCTCCTAGCCTAATACCTCTCCTCGGTTCGCTATCTCGCTCATATAAAACGCCATATTCTACCCTTCAAGTCCTGTTTAGTATAGCATCTTTCCTTGTATTCCCTATCTCTCTCGTATAAAGCGTATCCCTCCCTCCTTTAGCATCTGACTAGCCTAGCATCAGCCCTGGTATTCCCTATCTCTCCCCTATAAACGCATTTTCCTCCTTGAACTGTCGCATCTACCCTCGTTTTCCCTATGCTTTCCCATATAAACGCAAAAGTGACCCAGCTTCTGTCTATGATACCGTCTGTCTCCGTTTTCTACATATTCCTCATATAAGCGTATACCCTACTCCTTAACCTCTGTCTACACTAGCACCTCTCCTCGTATGCCCTATCTCTGTCGTATAAAGCATATCCCTCCCTCCTTCAGTCCCTGTTCTACCTCGGAACTCTCCTCGTTTTCCCTATCTCTCCCATATAAACGCATTTTCCTCCTTGAACGCTCCTTCAACCTAGCATATACCCTCGTTTTCCTCGTCTCTTCATATAAAAAGCCATACTCTACCCTTCAAGCCCTGAATAGTCCAGTTCCTCTCCTTGTATTCCCTATCTCTCCTGTATATATGTCCGTATTCCACCTGCTTCAGCATCTGTCTATCCTAACATCTGTTCACGTTTTCCCTGTCTTTCCCATATAAACGCATATTGCACTTCTCAAACTCTGTCTAGTCTAGAACTTCTTCTCGTATTCCCTACCTTCACATATAAAGCACATCCCCACTCCTTCAACCTCTATCTAGCCTAGCATCGATCCTCGTAGTCCCTATCTTCCCCATAAAAACGCATTTTTCCCCTTGAAGGGCCGCATATACCCTCGTTTTCCCTATCCTTTCCCATATAAACGCAAAAAACTGTGCCAGAATCCCTCTATATATACTACTTATGATACATCTCGGTTTTATTAGTCGTGATATCTGTCAACTTTATTGCTTATGAAGCCCATTGCTACAAAACATATGCTGGGTGCAATGCGTATTCTACGTAACGAAGCCGAAGGTAACAACAATAAAAACAACAATCATTATAATAAATAGCTACTGAACTAAAAATTCGTAAGAGTATATTTATATAAAATTAATATAAAACATCTGCAAATCACTGGTAGCCCGGAAAACTTTTACGTCATACACATATATACATGTATATTGGCGTGTATAAAATGTGGCCCATAATGGAACGGAGCTGTTTATGTTGTTACTGAAAAGCCTAGCCCCGTCCCCCTAAACGTGACCACCCCTGTTTTTCAAGCATAATTCTAGTCACTGGATTGGCAGGGTACTTTACCTCCCCAAAGTATGGCCGAACTGCCGAAGGTTAACATTACAACTTAAAACTTATATCTTCATGCTGCACTACCGTTTTCTTAAAGCCTGTTTTCTTATTTGCGTTTAGTAGCGACAGCAACTTTAAAATTGGTCTCCATATCGCTGATGAAAGATCTCATATATGTAGATGTCGCAGCTGTCTTTCAGTTTAACCTCACATGTAAATAGTTCTTCATCCCTTCCTCTAGAAGGCCGAATTATTTGTAATTGATTTAACCTTTTCTTGTGTACCAGTCGTAGCGAAGGTCTTTGATAGTGCTGGTATCCGAATCGCCACTTCATTTCACACATATTTTATATATCGTTCATTGTTAGTTTGTATGTCCCTGTATTGTTTTTGGGCCAGTCACATAGAGAACTGATACCGGCTGGGTGGAGTCGAAAGTTGGTTACCTAAAAGTGAAAACCTTGCGGAGAGAAAACACTATGGCGATCTAGGGGAGTAAGCCACTTTTATGCACGACAGTGTACTCGATGGCTGTAATCATGGTCAGCCCGTAACCGTAATTGTTGCTGAGGCCCTATCCAATCAATAGACATTGACCAGGTGCGTGTAAATGAAGTTGAGTTTTATTTATGGACGATCCTTAACTGCTGTGGTCCTTAGCGTCCCATTCTATATTGGGCGTGAAAGTCAGTAATTTTGCTCAGATGCCTCTTTATCAGGCTTGAGGTTCTTTTAGTGCCGTAAATCTACGACACGGGACTACCGGCTTTACTTCCCTTCCGAAGGAAACCATGCTAAGGAGTTTTACGCCCGAAAAAATCCATCGCCCTCTGCCGGGTTTAAACCTGCGACCTAGGGAACTAAAGGCTAGCATTGTAACCACTACACCACGGAGGACGACACCAGGTGCGTGTATTGGCTCAACAAGCCTCTGCAGCTTCTCTCATCTATGCTTTCGAATTATGTAAATAAGGCCTAAATTTCGAAAAACCGCTTACATACATATAGAGAGCTAACTTAGTGGCGATAGTCTATTGGTTATCTTAAATTTGTATTCTGTTCTGCGCAAATCTGTTACCTGCGCGTAAAGCTATATTTCTTTATAAATATATTTATATACGAAGACGTTAATGGCATTAAATTACAAAAGGGATCAAGGAGATAAATAAATTCTTCACCGCGAGAGGCCGAACCCCCGTTTCCAGTATGACATATGAGATGTTAATCACCTAATCACTGCGGTATGGTACAGTATTACGAAGTGCTACACATACTATTCTTGATGTAGGCTGCTTACGCCATGAATGCTAAACTGTGTACATTACAATTCTGTGTTGCTCTCGTACTTAAAACTGAATACGAGCTTGTGAACGGGGAGCGATCCCCCGGGCGATGCAGGGCGAGTGGAAAGAAAACACGAGTGCGAGCGATTATGCATCGACACAGACCGGTCAAGCCGAACGCTGAAGGCAATTAGATCGGCTCGTTTGCAGTCCTCTACAATACATTCCGTCCCATAGAGCAGATGTATGTCAGATGACAAATGTAATGGGGACAGGATACTGTGCTCGAATACATACTTAAAGAAGCAGATAAATACTTGGTTTCCTAAAAGCGCCTTTTATGTATAGATTATGCTTCAATACTTCTGGGATCGCTGTGTTTGCATATAGTGGCTTTGGTAGAATTACAGTAAAACTTTAGAACTTGCTATGTTTTCCCTAAACCTCTATTTTTAACCACTATTTTCATATAGTAGCTAAATAATGTCTGGAAAGCTTTACCACCCTAAACACTATACCCTCTATCCATAAGTCATTCTCCGTGGCGTAGTGGTTACCAGGCTAGCCTTTAGCTCCCGAGGTCGCGGGTTCAAACCCGGCGGAGGACGATGTATTCTTTCGGGCATAAAAATTCTTAGCATGGCTTCCTTCGGAAGGGAAGTAAAGCCGGTGGTCCCGTGTCGTAGGTTTACGGCACGTAAAAGAACCTCAAGCCTGATAAAGAGGCCTTTGAACAAAATTTCCGGTCTTTCACACCCAATATAGAATGGGACCTCAAGGACCACAGCAGTTAAAGAGCGTCAATAACTAAAAAAGACTCTATCCATGAAGTCCTAAGTGTAAAGAGGGAGAGGATGCAGTCTTTGAAAGTTGCGTTCATTTGTACAAAATTAACAATGTCTTGAAACTGCGTAAAAGAAGCTCAAGCCTGATAAAGAGGCCTCTGAACAAAATTTCCAGTCTTTCACACCCAGTATAGAATGGGACCCTAAGGACCACAGCAGTTAAAGAGCGTCCATAAATAATAAAAGAAAAACTCTATCCATTAAGTCCTACGTGTAAAGACGTGCAGTCTTTAAAAGTTGCATTCATGTGTACAAAATTAACAATGTCTTGAAACTGCTAACATATATCCTTACTAAGCTGTTTTCGTAAGTACTGGATCTCTTTTGTTTTCTTTTTGGACTACAAGCCTTAATAAACCAGCAATAATATTTCTGTTTCATTCGCTTTTCTTTAGTGAATGTCAAAACATTTACAGCCACAATTATAACTAATATGATTTTCCGGGCTGTTATGCCGTGGTCTGCTGAAGAAAGATTTCCCAGACGTTTCGTCCACAACTGCGGTGGACATCTTCAGTGGCGCGGACGAAGTCTTCTCGGTGAAAGTATCGCAGCGTCACTTTCACCGAGAAGACTTCGTCCGCGCCACTGAAGATGTCCACCGCAGTTGTGGACGAAACGTCTGGGAAATCTTTCTTCAGCAGACCACGGCATAACAGCCCGGAAAATCATATTAGTTATAATTGTGACACCGGCCGTGAAAACCTACGTTCTTACATTTACAGCCACGTTCCTTCATACCTGTATAAGAGAACACTCTACTTTACATCGATTCCTACATTTAAAACACCTTAAAGCTTAGTATGATACTAACTTCGTGCAGTACTATATAACTCAGTGTGCGCTAATTTTTAGTGAGTTCTCTAAAATGTTAAAACTTAAATTTACGAATTTTTACTCAAGAAATAATGAATGATACAATTTAAGACTTCGGCATATTGTGTGCTGGTGAATCACATTGTTTACATATGGTGCCTCTGCCTTATCAAATAACGTTGTTAATAAAGAGTATTTTTAAACTTAAGTGTATAACCTAAATGCAAGTATAGGCTATATATTACATATGAAAAAAACTTGTTGCAGTTAAATTCGTAGCAGGAAATAACTCACTTTAGGTGGAGCTACTATATCTAAAAGAATGTCATATTTGCTAAATATGTGTACTAATATTATTTAGCTAGCTATTATTGTTGGTATAATAGATTATGAAGTTCGCAGTGAATTTATTTGTATATGCTTTATTTATATTATGCGTTAAATATTGTTTAATTAAATGCCCTTAAAGTTTTTAGCTATTTAACTGGTACTGTTGGGTATTGTTTGAATAACCACATTCTCCGACAAATACTGTCATTGATACAACTTATTAATACTGTAGTTTCTTTTGCTTTTCCATTTATACCCCACCTTTAACTGTAATGGCCATGTCGGAAAAGTATGTTGCCTATCGGAATTGTGTTAACTTATATACGGTTGTCATTGGATTTCTAGTTTTTCTTTGGGTTCTATACATTAGATCACATACACACTCTCATTCATACTTCGAGACTCTGGGAAGGATACGGAATAAAATTTACTAGTGAGGAATTCCCACTCCCCAGGCAGAAAATGAATCCGGGACATCTCGCACAGCAGACAGGTGCTCTACCAGCTGAGCTACCAGGCCAGTCCATTGCAATTTTACTATGCTGTACATTAATATAGTTTCATTATCTAAAAGGCAAATATAACCTATGTCTTAGTTTCAAAATTGATGTACACTGAAGTGCACGAAAACATGCCGATGCTTGCAGTTTTCTATACTATTTACCCTTATCTAACGGCGACAGAACCTCCTTAAAGCTTGATGTCTGAACCAGACAACTGATGAACTAATCTATAATTGGTCTGAAATTAATTCTGGTCCATATAAATTATCTATGAACAAAGGCTGCGTATAGGCGAGAAATGATAGGGGAAGAGTAAAGAAGGGTTATCTGGAAGTTTAAGTCCTGAAAGGTAATGCTTTGTAGAAGCTGTCCTCTATGCTAATACGAGGGCGACAATATAAATTTTTAGAAAATCAAACAAGCATTAGTTTTAAAAATTTTAAATGATTTTACTGTTTTTCAAAATATTTCCCTCAACATCAATACATTTTAGCATTAGATAAAACCAATTCTTAAAACAATAATGCCACTCTTCCTGAGGCGCTTCAGAAACCAGGATTTTATAATGTTTCACTGCTTCATCTTATGACGAAAAAGTGATTCCACGCATTTTATCTTTAATTTTTGGAAACAAAAAGAAATCACAAGTCCTGGTCAGAGCTGTATGATAGAGGGTCAATGGTGCTGACCTGGCATTCAGATACTCAGTTAGTTTTGCTGTATGCGGCGATGCGTTGTCATAATGAACTTTATTTTTCCTTTTGGGCGTTTTTCACGAACTTTTTAAAACATTTACGTAAACAGATATTTGTGTGCCAATCGGCAGTAACAGTACGTCTATTTTGTAATACTATAGTTGCAATATGGCCCGTTTTAGGAAAAAAGCTAGCAATGATCTTCTTACCAGCACTGCTAACTCGTCGGATGCTCGTAGGCATAGGTTCTGTTCGAAAATCCCATGAGCCGATTGACTTTGCTTTTCAAGATCATAACAATAAATCCAAGATTCATCACCAGTAACGATATTCCAAACCAAATTTGCAGTGCCGCCGTGGAATCTTTCCAGTTTGTCTGCACAATCAATGTTTTGTTGTTTTTGATGGGCTGTCGTTTATTTTATCAAGTCTAACTGTTGATCTAAAATGGTTTGGATTTGACTCATACCTAACTGAAATGTCACCCGAATCAATTCATAAGATATCCGTCGAACTTCTTCAAGCATTGCTCGAACAGTGGAAATGTTTTCATCGGTAACAGCAGTTTTTGGATGTTCTTCACGAAATTCATCACCAAGAAAAAACCGATCCCTTTTAAATTCACTGTACCAACTATAAATTTTGCCTTACATGTGGCTTCTTCGCCAAATGCATTCTAAGTTGATTCTTCACATTGTTTAGGCGTTAATGACGATTTAAAATCGTAAAACATCATGGCCCGGAAATGTTCTCAAGTCAAATTGATTTTTGGGTGGATACAACATTTTTAAATGATAATAATTAACAAAATATTGGATAAAATCGAACAAACTACACGGCAATTAGCTCACAAAACCTTAGAAAGTAGCTGTCAAATATAAACAAATTTCATTTGCTTTTAGAAATATGGCATTTTAAACTTTTTCAGTATCGCCCTCACACATGCTATTTTACGAAGTGAATATGGACAGGAAACGAAAAGTTACTCCACTTTTTTGGAAAAGCTTACAACGCAGTAAGTTTTGTGGCAGCAACTTTTAATAAATAAGCAGCTAAAATACTATTCACGAAAACATGTTGCACTGTACATGGTCAATATTTAGTTGACTGAGTTCTAAGTTAGCCAGTATGTATTATTATTAGTATTATTATTGTTATTATTATTATTGATGTTATTATATCACCGAGCAAGGTGGCGCCGCGATAACGTGTGCGACTCGCATTCGGGAGGCCCCGGGTTCGATTCCCGTTGACCGCCCACTTTGACCCATGGGTATTCTTGGTTTCCTCGGCGTCAACAAGCGAATATTGAGGTGGTTTCTTCTCTACCAAGATTTCCTTTCCATCATTTCCCCTTCATTTCGTTTCCTTCTCATCTTCCAGGTGTAAATTGAAACTGAGTTCTTATTTATGGACGTTCTTTAACTACCATAGTTCTTAGCGTCACATTCTATATTGGACGTGAAAGACCGAAAATATTGCTTATACCCCTTTATCAGGCTTATAAGGTATTTTTATGTGCCCTAAATCTACGATACGGGACCACCGGCTTTACTCCCCTTCCGAAGGAAGCCATGCTAAGGATTTTAACGCCCGAAAAAAATCCAACGCCCTCCGCCGGGTTTTAACCCGCGATCTTGGGAACTAGAGGCTAGCATGATATCCTAGACCACGAAGGAAGAGTGCTTCTAGATTTCGGGTACATGGCGGTGCTGGACAGATGGCGCGGATGCATGCTCAATTGAAAGAGTATTCCTCATGGACACCAGAGGGCTGCTTGACTAGTGGGCGGCTCATCGCCCTCTCTCGGCGGCTCCAGCAGTAGGACGGATCTGCGAGCTTGGAAATGTTAGGAACTTTGCTCGTCTCTATGGCTTGTCTACCTAAGCCCTGTAGCCCCTCATCCCTTCCTCCTGGGGTGCGGTAGCCACAATAGATCTCTGTAGTTCGCAGCGTGCGATCTGTCCCCCTCAGTTGAATAACCTATGACTATAACTATAAGCAGCATCAGCACCATCCTACTCTTTTTCATCGTTGTTTTTGACTTCCCACTTTTATTCTTTTATAGTTCGAAGAAATTCAAATTCATTATTTATACTTTATTCAATTTTACCTCAGCTTTGGTTTAATTTAAATAAATGAAATTAAAACAAATAAAAACGCGATATTTCTTCACGAAAACCACTTCTTTCTCTGCTTCATTCCCGTTTATTGTGTTTCTGCAGCTTATGAAAGTTATGTTACACATCTTAATTTCATGTAACACTTATTTTTGTAATTTGCGGTCGTATGTACAGAGACTGCATAAAGCAATAGAACTGTTTCAATTGCGCGGTTATATTTATTCTTACAGCCGAATATTTCACCGGTTGCATAAAAAACAAAAAATAAGAATAAGCATTTTGCACTGCAAAAAAGGAATTTAAATATTGGAGTTCACTCATTTTTAAACCACAGAGCACATAATTAAATGATTATGAGTTATTAATTCGTATTGTTTCATATTTATCAGCCTACTGCATTTTAACACTCGACCTTTCAGTTCACTTGACCTTATTATAAAACGCATACCGCCAACAGCAAATAAAACGTAAGCGCGAGTTACCAACAATCACAAAATACAATAATTGTTAGATCCAGTTATGGACGGGGTAGAAGTGTCTTAACATTTCATCACCAAAATATATCAACATTTCTTATATCCATACCTTTGGTGCCGGGTGTACACAAAGAAATAGTTTGAGTACGATAAAAGTGTGATTTTTTGCAACCTCTGTCGAAGTATGCAAGTAGTATAAAAATAAGAGAACCACCACATGTAATATGCAGGAATGTGTATTCATATGCTAAATAGGTCTCCCCCATCCCCTGTCACGCCCCCTGGTACCTTTTGCTTGTAGCTGGAGTCATAAAGTTTGTTGATTATAATGGAAAGCTTGACAGGCAAGCAATTAAGGCTGTCAATCACCTGTCAAAATGAACAATGGGCATAATAAATTATGCCTTCTAATAAAAGAGAAGATGTTATTGTCTCCATTCAATTCCCTGCAGGTGTGCACTTTTAGGAAGACCACCTGCAACAACCCCACACCAAGCCGCATTGTTTGACGAACACGTGCAGTATAACAAAGGTAGTACCTTTTTCTGTCGAAATGAACAATAGCATAATAAATTATGCTTGTAACAAAAGAGCAGGCTGGAGCCACGTAAACAAAAGTTGAGACGCTATTGCCCCACTCTATTGAATTCCCGTGCACCTCCATGCTAGAAATATCACCCCGGTAGTAACCCCCAGCTCCCAGCAGCATTGTTTGACGAACACGTGCAAAATAACAATAGAGCAGGCTGGAGGCGAGCTAACAAAATGATGAAATAACAAAGGGACAGATGCTATTGTCTCCTTTTCTATTGTCCCGCACAAGAGTTCGTTAGGAAGAACACACATGTAGCACTCCTACCACCGCAATATAACAAAAGAGTAGGCTGGAGCCGTCCTATCAAAGGAATCTAACAAACAATGAGACGCTGTTCTCCCAACTCTATTGAATTCCTGTACACGTGTATATAACAAAGAGACAGTCTGTGCAGGGATAACAAAAAAGAACTCTTGGCGATATTATAGCCCCGACATTCCGGAGCCAACTCAGTTCACACGGTGACAAGCATCATTTACCTGCTAGATCGTAAATTCCAAACCACTCGACCCCGCTATTATGGCGCCGGCTTTGCCCTAGGGCAACATTCATTATATCGGTTATATTTCCCTCTGCGCATGTGCAGCCGAGGCTTCTCGAAGACCTACGGGAATCCCCGAACATAGATATACACGATCGTAACAAGTCTAACACTTCTACCAAACACGCGAATCTGCACGACAACCTACGAGAATCACCGAGCATAGTTATAATGCTCCGTTTCTGCTTCTATTGTCTCTTTCAAACAGCGATATTAAAAACGTGTTTAACATATATCATTACCTATATTAAACCTTTGTGTATACTTAGATATCCTTAGGTCTGTGTTCAAATCTTACTGCATGCAAAATTTAATGTTTTAATTGCTAATGTAAAAATTGATACTTTAATAGGGTAAAACATTATTATATAATTACTCTGATTAATAAAAGGCGTCCTCGCGTATCCAGAGACCCATGTTCGAGTCTTAGTGCAGTGAAACATTAATGCTTAATAACTACTAAAATTTAGGAACATAGACGTGCAAGGTAAATCTTGTTAATTTTTATAATGCATCAGGATGCTTAATGTAGGATATTCTTAGGCGCCCTGTGGTCCTAGTTCGAATCTTACCCCTGCGAAACTCTAATGCTTAATAAATATTAAACCACGCTAGTATGGACGGTCAGATTAAAATGTATTTAACAAATATAATTATTTATATTAAACCCTAGTGTATAGATTGCTATCCCGATTCCTAGACACGATTCTTTATTTTCTTTCTTCTCTCAGTTTTCTTTCGTTTCCCTTTTTCTTTTTATTTATCTCTTTCTTTCTTCTTGGCATGCATACATCCAGGCATTCATATATACACGTGCACACGCAAAGAGCCATTGCACATACATATAGACAATGCATATGCACACGCGCACATACACCAGTGCACTTACACACATATATACACGCACGCACACATACGCATGCACACATGCTCACACGAACCTTTGATTTCCAAGACTAAGTGAACGCCAAAGAAATATGAAACTGTAACAAATAGATACATCAGCAGTTGCCAACCATTTTTGGAACAGTAATCATGAAGTAGGACAAAAAGTAAAATTATTAAAACTTATACAAATTCCTTAACACTTGGAAATTTGGGAAAAGATTTCCATCCATTTCAACATCAAGAATGCTTTGAACTTTGAAATACCGCCTACAGACTACTTAATGCAGCTGGTCCAATCAGATTACAACAGAAAAGAAAGAAGACTGATGAGTTCCCAAACTTCACTACAGATGGCAACAAATCCAACACCACAAGTTTCAAATCTTTCACAACAGAGGGCAGAAGAATCGTCTAATGAAATACCAGTTGGGGTCAGGGGAGCGAACGAGACATCAGTCGGCCGAAGCTGATGAGAGAAATATGTCTCTCGAAAGCGCTTATCAGTTAACATCGAGCGCTACTGTGATGTGAATTAAAATATAGCGACTCAACTTCAAATATCATATGATAACATCGCAATTAAAATACTTCTGTTTATTATAATCTAGATTGGGCTTTAAAGCCAGAGAAAAGAAAAAAGGTCGACTCACAGACAATCCTCTCAACATGTGTCAACAGGTACGATTTCCATATTTCAATATGTATTTACAAGAACAAAACTTTAACCTAAAAATTGCGTTTAACTGCAATATAAAAAACGTTTTGAGCCAGTATTAAATTCATAAAACTTTGCCTTACATACATGGTGGTACCATGCTTTGTTAAGAAATGGATCAAATATACCGGTAATGGCCAACACCAAAAAACAGCAGAAAGAAGCATTTTGAAAACCGAAATTGTGAAACACTGTAGTAACCTAAACCGTATTCATTTACAACTTTACGGATCGCATTTATTGCTTACAATAGCTTTGTGACCTCAAATGTGGAATAACTTTGAAGATAGATGTTATTCCCAATTACAATACTATATGCAGAATAAAACTTATACTCTAAAGAAAAAACTTTATTACTCAAAAGAAACACAGCTGCCATATTGGAATTGCAATAAGATTCAAAATGCAGGGAAACCCAAAACAGTAGTTAATCAGTCTGATCAACCTTTAGCTTTACAAAATTGCAACTATTAGAAAAAGGATTTGAAACTTGTATTTCTTTTTCCAACAATGTTCAAGATTACATAGCAGATACAGAAATAGCCACTTATGGTTTAACTTCAGCTTTAGCCAGCAGTTTAAAACTACAATGTACAGAAATTATTAAAATATGGATTTCACTATGAATAATAACTTCAGTGAAAAACCATTAAAAAACTCAATGAATCAAGCCGTTATTATAACCTCGAAGTCTGTGATTTGTTCTTCGAAAATCTATGGGCATTTTGCTTATATCCTTGTTTCTAAAGGCAATGATATTGCCGTTCTGGTCCACTACACGAGGACTGATTTGCTCTATGAAGTGGGTGTTTATGTACGACAGATAACTCGGATTTGATGATTCTTGTGAAATATGATATCCAAGCGCAACAGATGGGAAAACCCATAGATCGAGTGTCCACTTTTACCATCGAGGAAGGAGACTGGTGCAATACTCCGCTAAATTCATATGATGCTCAACTTAAATATATTCACCAGGAAATCAGATTCAGCCAGCTGATTAGCTGGAATAACTTCGTCACTGAAGCCCCAGATCGTTCCTATAGAACAATCATTGAAAAAAACCAATGAAATTTATTATTATTCTGATCAACGTTAGGAATGGAATAGAGCCTTTCTAAGCTCAATAGAGCAACCTAATAACGATCCTTTGGATCTATATAAAGAGGAGGATTCAGGCATGTAGTAGGAACAGACTCGTTGCCACTGACAGCAATAGTGTAACTCATTGTGATAGAAATTGCAAGCACATGTGACCGCAGATGACTGAACTGAAACTCTGAAACCTCTTAGTGTTACACAGCAGCTTAACACCTTTGAGGGATTTTTCTAACTCTCTCGCTGGTTTCAAGGTTCCGCAGATGCTAATCACGCTATAAAACCGCCCGTCTTTAACTTCTGAATAATCTCGCTAATCGCATCAGAAAAGTCATTTTACCTGGTGTATGGAAAATCATTAGCAACCTTAGTAAGCCTACTAAGTCATTAGAATCGGTGTAGTGGTATAGCATCTCCTCAATATTCGCTTTGGATATATCTTCTAGTCTTGGTAAGTTAACACTAGAGCGCTTGCTTTCATTTATGTGTTTATTCAGAGTTTGCTCATTCAAAGAAACTGCTCTTATTGATTCATTCATGGTAGCTGTTGATGCGATTTCAGGATCACTTGAATGAGTTCCAAGTACTGTACATCTTGAATACCACACTTCGGAATTTGAAGAGATTTCAGGATCGCGTGCGGGGGTTGTAGTCACTACACAGCTGGTCATCTCTTTACAACATCTTCTCCTATGTTGATTGAGTCTTGAAATAGATCTGTTTTTTAAAGTTCTATTACATATGCAGCACTTAAAATGATTCCTTCTCCCTTGGGAAACATACGAAAAATCAAGATTCTCGTAAATTGACTGTAATTAAGCATCCTTATGAGTATTCATGCTCAAGCAGTATATATCAGCTAGTCAATGTATATTATCGATGCTGAATTCGTATACGACGACAGCAGACTGTGTTATTATTCGACATTTACGTATTTATATATGATCTCAGGCTTTGATACATATAAAGTCACAACCAAATTAAACCAAACAAAATATTCTAGTATTCACACAATTTTGTTGTAATTCTGTTAATTATAACTATTTTATTAAGTGCATACAGATTCAAGTAGCATGAAATGGATTCATAGAGGTAAGAGTACAACTTTGCTTGCTAGTTAGCACTGAGAATGTCCAAGTTGAGTGAGTTACGGGTCTAGCTAGGTCAAGTCCGAAACTCATGCATCCTACTTTTAGCGAAAATGGCGCACATATCTAAGAGCTTTTAGCGAGAGCGGGCTTCCATTTTTGCATGAGTGGATTACCTTTTTAGCGTGAGTGGTTACATTTTTGCATGAGTGGGTTACTTTTTTGAGTGAGTGGGTTACCTTTTTGCGGGAGGAGGTTACCTTTTTGCGTGAGTGGAGTATCTTTTTGCATGAATGGGTTAGGTTTTTGCGGTAGTGGGTTACCTTTTTAGCGTGAGTGGGTTACCTTTTTGCGTGACTGGGTTACCTTTTTGCCTGATCGGGTTACCTTTTTGCGTGAGTGGGTTACCTTTTTACCGTGAGTGGGTTACCTTTGTTCGTGAGTGGGCTACCTTTTTGCGTGAGTGGGTTATCTTTCTGCGTGAGTGGGTTACCTTTTTAGCGGGAGTGGGTTACGTTTTTAGCAGAAGTGTGTTACCTTTTTAGCGGGAGTGGGATACTTTTTTGCGTGAGTGGGTTACCTTTTTGCGGGAGTGGGATACCTTTTTGCGGGAGTGGGATATCTTTTTGCGTGAGCGGGTTACCTTTTTGCGTGAGCGGGTTACCTTTTAACGTGAGTGGGTTACCTTTTACCATGAGAGGGTTACGTGCTGGAACTGTCTAGAATTAGTGTTCTATCATTGACAGGAAACAGATTTCCATGAAGTTCTCTTCTAAAGTCGCTTTCAAAGTCCAGTGCCTTAATCGAGGGCTAGCACCCTTGCTTCACCAGCTCCATCTTAGCAGCTAAAATAAAATAAATCACCCTTAATGCATATATGCTAATGAATGTAGGCAATGACAGAGTATAAAAGAGCTATGCGGCAATAAAATCGATTTGTATACCATGAGAGCTAAGGAGCTTAAGATCGCAAGAAGTTCTGGTTAAATTAACTCTCTCATTAACCGGCTGCCATTTGAAGCACATTTGCCTGGTTACAATACTGCGGAGCTGGGACAAAGCTAGAAAAAAGATTAAAGAGAGGAGACCCCAGAATCAATCCATTAGACGAAGCGTGCAAACTTCACGACAATGCCTACGTTCAGCATAAGGACTCTAGCTCGAGAAACACTGCAGACAAGATTTTAGCTGAAAAAGCTTGGAAAAGACTGCAATCATGTGATGCTACATTACGTGAAAAGTTGGCAGCGCGACTAGTAACAGCAACTATGAAGGGAAAGCTAGCTGTTGGCGCCGGATCCAGGAAGAAGAAAGGAGGAGGATTTCTACCTCTCATCCCAATTATTGCAGCTCTAGGTGCCGCTGCTGGAGGTGCACCACAAATTGCTACAGCCGTAAATAAGAAAAAAGCAGCAGATAAGCATACTGCTGAAATGATGAGACATCACAGAGAAATTGAAGCAAGAGGGAGAGATCTTCGAGTCAAGAAGAATATGGGGAGGAACACCGAAACGAAGAGGGGAAAGAGCAAGAGAGGGAATTAAAAGTACCTCCGGCAGAGGGCTATGCTTGTCTCGGAAAAGCATTGAGTAGCATCGATCCCGGCTTGTATACATGGCGTTTAAAGATTCCTCATTTTGGTCTCTATGTCTTCTTTATTAGATCAATTAATAATAATACCATGAAGCCTGAAATTGAATGTCCTTTCGCCGTTGATTTTCTCCAATGATTGTTCTAAAGGAACGTTCTGCGGCTTCAGTGACAACGTTATTCCAGCTAATCAGCTAGCTGAATCTGATTTCTGTTGAATATATTTAAGCTGATCATCATATGAATTTAGCGCAGTATTGCATCAGTCTCCTTGCTGGTTGGGAAAAGTGGACATTCAATCTATCAGTTTTCCCATCTGTTGCTCTTAGATATCTTATTTCACAAGAATCATCAAATCCGATTTACCTTGTACATAAACACCCACTTCATAGAGAAAATCAGCCCTCGTGTAGTAGATCAGAACGGTAATATGATTGACTTTAGAAACAAGGATATAAGCATAATGCCCATAGATTTTAGAGGAACAAATCAGAGAGGCTTCGAGGATATAATAACGAGTTTATTTAATGCCCAGTCCATGCTCTGCCACTGACAACCAGTGTGTTAACGTCATTTAATCGAATGTTCCTTTAGGCATTGGGCTTTAGAATCCTATAATTATGGATATCACCAGTGTTGCCGAGACGCCGAGGTTCGACGAGATCGCTAAAGAAGTGAAACTTGTGTTTTTTCCGTATAATACATCAACTCTGGACGCTGATGACGAGATTAGAATCCCTTGTCAAGCAGAGGATTTATATACTTTACCTAGTTGAAGTTATCTATACATCAATTGAAGTATTACTAAATCTAATGAAACAGCTACTACTGCAAAGCTTATACACAATAGCCAGTTGGTTTTGGTACTGATTCGATCCAAAGACTCTAAGACACTGTATTATAGCGCCTCAGGGTGAAGCGAATGCTGCTGTTAAACCTGTACTAATCGAGTGGAGAATGTTTGTCATTCACTTTCTGATGCTGAAATGTTTGAAATCGTCAAGACTGCCAAGCTGGATAAGCCTCTGTTTCACTCTTTAGGCCCATGGATGTGCATACTCAGCCTGCTGTGCCGCATGCATTTACCTGGAATGCCGCCACCACATCAGAAATGGAGAAGTCGAGATTTGTCATTTTAGGCGCTCAGACTTTAAGATCGAGTAATGCATCTAGAGCCTGTTCCCTTTTTGATCACTGTAACTAACTAATTTGAGACTTTATCTTAATAGCGAATGTTATGCCTATCACGATAGGAGTTTGGACTTTGGAAACTCGAGATTTGCGTCATTGTATGGTGTTTACTCAAGCTCTTATTATGAAAAAGAGATTTAACTTTTATTGAAGACAAAAGAGTTTCTTAAATTTGCTCCTATATTTGTTACATATTGCTCTCGCCAGCCAGAGGAAGTTGTAAATGGAGCTGTCAACATCAGAATAGAAATTCAAGCTAGCGCAAATATCCCTGCACAGATCTCATTGTATTGTTTAATAATTCATGATAAAGTATGCACATGCAAGCCTCTGACTCATGTGATGTAGCTTATATTTTAAACTAAACATTGTAATGTGAAGACTTCTTTTTCATTAGGAATGTAAGGATTTTTAATGAACAAAACATGATGTAAAAGCACACCTTCATCTTTTTTATAATTTTTATCGTACAATTCAAGCGCTCTCCTACTCCAACTAATCGTTCCTGCATATGAAGTTTCACTTGCAATGGTTAGGTTATGCAAATTTTCTTTATTGATTAAATGAAAGTCTCTTTATTTTCATCATTTTCCCTCCACAGCAAATAGTCTTGATACTGTTAATGCATACAGGATTTAAGTCTTGTTTTAAATTACAAGTCTCATTAACTTTAAAAGTATTTTCACAATCATTTAAACTACTGCTCACAATTCTTATTTTCACCGAATATAGGGAGACTCGCTCGAGCTAACTCTCAGCTATGCCTTAGATTGTATGCAATATTGTCGGTGTTTTTCACTGTATGCCCTAGAAACACACCTCTTGGAGGTGTCGAAGCTGGTTATTCTATCCTCCAAGAGAGTCAGAAGCCTTTCCTGAGGTGCAAATCTGTTCTTCTTCTTACCCTTATTCCGTCTGAAACATTACAATATGAAAGTCTTAGAAAACATGCTTTTTTAAGTGAAGGTTTCCTGAAAATGATTACATTTTTTGTTAGGATACATGGAAACTGATACACAAAATATTTGTATAAACATTAGCATATGAGGTGCTATTTCAATGTGATATATATAACTGTATTCAAAACATGTGAAATTGTGATTTAATGATTCTATTTAGAAATTCTATTACATATATCTTTGGTATCTTTATAGATAATATCATTGAGTCAGCTGTTTTATTTATAAATTTTTTCATATTAAAATAGGAAAACATTGAATACTTAAGTTTGAAATTTCTACATACCTTCGCTGCGGGTACAAAAGACAATTTACATGTCTTAAATTTCCCCATCTCTGCCATAACGTTATATTCGAGATATAATTTTCCAGGCATTTCTGCAAGCTCTTCGTTGGTTAACAAATAATAGCGTTCAGGCAAGAACACTTGACAATTCTCCAGCGAAGATACGACCCTAGTACCGTATCCCGTTTGAGCTCTCTTTAAGCCTTATCTCACATTTAAGACCTATTTCGAGATCTTGAACTCGCCGAGTCGGTAGGAAACTACGCTCTTCAGCCATCTTGTTAAGTCTATCTGCTAAACACACTGTGACAGACATTGATTGTGAATTATTATTTTCAATGCATTATTCAAGCTGAAGGACAAGCTATACATTTCTTTATATTAGAACTAAACTGTGTGTTGTGCTACATGACCACAGTTTCTTGTAAGTATGCTAATGCATGTTTGTGTTCGGGTATACTCGTAGGTATTCGTACAGGTTCGGGTGTTTGGTAGAAGCGATAGTTTGTGACCATCATGTAGGTGGAGAAACCTATGTGATGGTGAATGAAAGAAGAACGTGTTTAGAAATTCCTGTGATGGTGAAAAAAAGAGCGGTAGAGAGAAGCATGTGAATGGAAGAAGAATGGATGTAGAAATCTATGTGAAGGTAAACAATGAGGGGCATAGAGAAAATCGTGTGGATGTGAATTGAAGAAGAGTGTGTGTGTAGACCATGTGACGGTGAAACAATGAGGGATAGAGAAAATCATATGAATGTTAATGGAGGATGAATGTGTAGAGAAATCCATGTGAATGTAAAGTTCAGATTAAAAAATATGACACTCGTGCAACGATTCGTCTTTCATACACTGCATCGTTTAAACAAAATTAAATGCATCGTAAAAAGCCACCACTAATTTGTATAGGTATGCGAAAGATCACTCGCCTTGCATAGTTTCGTGTTGATGAATACTATGCGTGTAGAAATCGATGACTCACACCCCTTCTTAAATTAAAAAACACCTCGCGTTGCTACTTTTGAAGTTCTTTAAAATTTAAATGTAGAGTTAATAAGCTCGCAGTGGTTCTAACAATCGTCGCTGGTTGTTCTATAGGACCTAAAAGCCGCGTTGACTATGCCAGCACATCATCAACGTAAAAGACATACTACAGCATTCGCGTCGTCTGCCAAAACGTTGGCTATGCCAACAGGCAGAGACACACGAACGCGCAATGGAGCTAAAACCTGACACTCTTCTATGATGTGCCGCACCGTTAAGGGCGCATCACACTGATCACAAAGTGTTGCGGGGTCACCACTGAGCAGGAACCTATGACTAAAAGGCAATGTCCGATTCGTAAACCAGCTAAAATTACCTCTTCCCGTCGAGAAGAACGAGAAGAGGTAGTCCAGATTAACAGCACAGGTTTAACCTCCCGCAACTTGTTCCCCCGGAGGGCCGTTCGCTCATCGCGCCAAAGCGAGTGGATGCAGTGTCGTAAAATAACATAAGAAACTGAGGAGGGAACAACACAGGTAAAACATCTGGGTGATAAAAGCACCGATTTGGCAGCGGCGTCGGCAGACTCGTTACATGAGATGCCCACATGACCTGGAATCCACACGAAGGAGACGCTGATGCCAGAAGCACCGAGCGAGGGGAGGAGAACATGTATGCGCTGTACGAGTGGATGGTAATTGTACAGCGCGCTAATACTCTGAACGGCGCTCAGAGAGTCCATGCAAAGAACACAGTGCCGTAAGTCGTGCCGCTGTGTGTATAAAAGTGACTGATACATACTAAAAAGTTCGCCGGTAAAAATCGAATATTGCCCCGGTAAACGAAAGGTAAAACTATGCTGACCAAAAACAAAGGCACACCCTACTCCAGCATCAGTCTTAGATCCATCAGTAAATATAAAATGAAAGTCCCCGAATTGCGCCTGAAGTTCTAAAAACGCTGATCTTAGGAAACGCCCTTCATTAATCACGGTAATGATATAATAATTTTTTACCTTATTAAAGTATCCATTTTTCATTTGCAATTAAAACATTAAATGTTTGCATGCTGTAAGATTCCAGCACAGATTTAAGGATATCTAAGTATACACAGAGGTTTAATATATGTAATGATATGTGTTAAACACGTTTTTGATATCGCTGCTTGAAAGAGACAATCGAAGCAGAAACAGTACTTTACAACTATGCTTGGTGATTCTCGTAGGTTGTCGTGCACATTCGTGTGCTTGGTAGAAGTGTTAAGACTTGCTACGATCATGCATATCTATGTTCGAGGATGACCGTAGGTCTTCGTGAAAACTCGGGTTGTATCAGCGAGAACTGCCCTCAGGCAGTGTCGGCGGCATGATGGCGGGGTCGTATTTATGGTCAAGCAGGTAAATAATGCTTGACCCCGTGGGAACTGGTCTCTCTCCCTTTACCCACCGTCAAACAAAGACAGGACCAGGTATAAAGCCGCCAACAGTTCCTTTGTTATCAGTGCGCCAGACTGTCTCTTTGTTATATTCACCTAACATGCACGTGTAGTGGAATTCAAAAGAGTTGGAACAATAGCGTCTCATCTTTTGTTAGTTTCCTTTGTTAGGTCGGCTTCAGCCTGCTCTTTTGTTATATTGCGTTGGAAGGGGTGCTACATGGGTGGTCTTCTTAACGAACTCTTGTGCGGGACAATAGAAAGGGAGACAATAGCATCTGTCCCTTTGTTATTCCATCCTTATGTTAGCTCGGCTCCAGCTTGCTCTATTGTTATTTTGGACGTGTTCGTCAAACAATGCGACTAGGGGTGGGGTTGTTGCAAGTGACTTTCGTAATAGAACACACGTGCAGTGAATGGAGACAATAACATCTCCTCTTTTGTTAGAAGGCATAATTTATTATACCCATTGTTCATTTTGACAGGTGATAGACAACCTTAATTGCTTGTCTGTCAAGCTTTCCATTATACCCATCAAAATTTATGATCCCGGCTGCAAGCATAAAGGTACCAGGGGGCGTGGCAGGGGTTGAGGGAGACCTAATTAGCATATGGATACACATTCCTGCATACTAAGGGTGCTGGACCTCTTATTTCTCCACTACTTATGCATTACTATATAATAGAAAACATGTTTGTGATTCACTAAAATACGTGCATATGAAACACAATGTAGTAAAGGTCCTGCTAGTATTTTCACAAAAACTTGATTTGACAAAATGTCATTTATCTGCATAATACTTGAGTGCACCATGCGGATAAGCTGAAACAGGCGTCTTAAAAAACCCCTAGGGTAACTCAGAACAAAAGTCTGCTGACAGCAAACTCCAGAGTATGAATTAAAATATATATCGAAAGCTGATATGCATAGCGTTCATATCATGTAGATGATGATGATGATGATGAGACCCGGTTTAAGAGCGCTAAACTGCTAAGGTCATCAGCGTCCTTACAATGTATAAAAATTTAAAGTCCAAAATATAAAAGACGGGTAAAAAAAACCGTATAAGTAAAAAACGGGACACAAACCCGCGATGTCCAAAAAGCTAAAAACAACAATACAGCAATCCCAAAAACACAAAAAGCATAGGCAATAAAAGAGTAAAACGTGTCAAGAACAGTTTAATGCAAGGGACATAAGCGCCTTATGTCCACTGGGGAGTAGAGTTCCCATTAAAACAGAGATAATAAAATTAGAAAGCTAAAGGTCGCTCACCGCATCAAATGCGCAGATTAAAATCACTGTCACGAATAAAACGTAAAACACATTCTACAGCACGCGCGTCGTCTGCCAAAATGTTGGCTAGGCCAACAGGCAGACCCACACAAACACGCAATGCAGCTAAAATCTGACACTCCTCTAAAACGTGACGCACCGTTAAGGGCGCATCACACTGCCCACAGAGTGGTGCGGGGTTACCACTGAGCAAATACCTATGACTAAAAATGCAATGTCCGATACGAAGACGTGTTAAAATTACCTCTTCCCGACGAGAAGCACGGGAAGAGCCAGCCCAGACTAACGGGAGAGGTTTAACCTCCCGCACCTTGTTCACCCGGAGGGACGTCCACTCATCGCTCTAAAGCGAGAGGATGCGGCGACGTAAAACAATAAACAAATCTGACGAGGGAACAACAGAGCTAAAACTTCTGGGTGATAAAATCGCCGATTTGGCAGCGGCGTCGGCAGACTGTGCCCTGAAATGCCAACATGACCTGGAATCCACATAAGGATACGCGGATGCCAAAAACACCAAGCGAGTGGACCAGGTCATGTATGCGCTGTACGAGTGGGTGGTAATTGTACAGCGCGTTAATACTCTGAAGGGCACTCAGGGAGTCTGCGCAAAGAACACAGTGCTCTAAATCATGCCGCTAGATGTATAAAACTGCCTCATAAATACTAAAACGTTCGGCTATAAAAATCAAACATTCCTCTGGTAAATGAAAGGTAAACGTATGCTGACCAAAAACAAAGGCACACCCTCCTCCAACATCAGTCTTAGACGCATCAGTGTATATAAAATGAAAGTTCCCGATTTTCGCCTGGAGTTCAAAAAAGCTGATCTAAGAACTGAAGAAGGGGCATCGACGTTAGCCCAAGGTGATAGTGGGCCTCTGCGCGCAGTCATAGAGGAAAAAGCGTTTCCCCCCTGGCGCAACGTCCAAATGCCGAAGCAGTTGTCGAAATCGAAACCCTGGAGGTAGTAATGCAAAGGAGCTAACCAAATATTGTCGATCAAGCGCATTCTCGTAAAATAACTCGAAGGACGGGTGGATAGGCAAGCTTGAGAGCCGACAAGCATAGCTGCACAAAAACATCTCACGCCGGAAGGACAGCCGAGGCTCTGCAGCTTCTGCGTACAGACTGGGTACAGGGCTAGTTGGAAAGGCCCCTGTAGCGACTCTTATACCACGATAATTAATGGCATACAAGCGACGTAACACAGACGGGCGTGCCGATGAATAGACAATGCACCCGTAATCAAGATTGGATCGGACCAAGGAGCGATAAGGACGCAGAAGAACGGTCCAATCAGCTCCCCAGGGTGTGCCACTTAAAACACGTAAAAGATTAAGAGAACGGTCGCACTTTGCTTTTAAAAGGAAACGTGGGAAGTCCAGCTCAGCTTTCGATTAAGATCAACCCCGCAAATTTCACCTCGCCTGCAAATGGAAGGACCTGAGACCCAAGTTGGAGAGAGGGCGAAGGGAAAGCCTTCAGGCGCCAGAAATTGATACAGATGTATTTCTCGGCGGAGAAATTAAAGCCGTTGGCGTTACTCCAGGCGTAGAGACGGTCGATACAGCTCTGAAGACGGCGATCGAGCAGATAGGTCCGCCGTGAAATACAATAAATGGCAAAATCGTCAACGAAAAGGGACGATGAAATGCCAGGTGGAATACAATCAATAATGGGGTTGATGGATATCGCAAAAAGTGTGACACTGAGTACAGAGCCCTGCGTTACGCCGTTCTGTTGAATAAAACAACCATATAAAATCGAGCCCACACGTACACGAAAGATACGGTCCGTCATAAGCTCCCGAAGAAACATGGGAAGACGACCGCGGATATTCCATGCGTGAAGTGTACGTAAAATGCCGCTCCTCCAACAAGTGTCATAAGCTTTCTCCAGGTCAAAAAACACAACCACGGTTTGATACTTTCGCATAAATCCATTCATAATATGCGTCGACAGGGAAACCAGATGGTCGACGGTAGAGCGATAGCGGCGAAATCCGCACTGAGAGTTCGCTAGAAGTTGCTGAGACTAAAGCCACCATGTCAATCGCCCGTTGATCATGCGCTCCATCACTTTGCAAATGCAACTGGTGAGGGAGATAGGGCGGTAGCTGGAAGGTAGTTGGCGATCCTTACCAGGCGTAAGTATAGGGACAATGGTGGCTTCGCGCCAATTGTAAGGAAAAAAGCCGTCTTGCCAAATACGGTTATAGACCTGTAAGAGAAAGAGTTTACTGTCGGTTGAAAGGTTCTGTAACATCAGGATATGAATGCCGTCCGGCCCAGGAGCGGAGTGCCTAGAGCAATGAAGAGCGTGCTCCAGCTCCCTCATTGTGAAAAGTTCGTTATAACATTCATTATTAGCAGACCGAAAATTATATTTTGCGGAATCCAGCCGGTCTCTGATAGAGCGAAAACCGGTGGAATAATGCTCTGAACTGGAAACCGCCTCAAAGGCAGCACCCAGCGTGTTAGCGATGGCAGCCAGGTCTACTATGATGGCATTGGAACCTTAAGGCCAGAAACAGTACAATGCGACACTTTACCTTAGAAGCGACGAAGTTTATCCCAAACAACAGATGAAGGCGTACAGCGATTAAAAGACTCGGCAAAACGAGTCCAAGACGCCTTCTTGCTATCGTAAATAATGCGACGAGCTCTGGCGCGCGATTGTTTAAAAGTAACCAAATTATCAAGTGTAGGGTGTCGCCAAAACACCCTAAGTGCAGTTCTACGGGCATGAACGGCCTCCCGACAATCCTCGTTCCACCAAGGAACAGGAATCCGTCGAGGGTGTGAGGATGAACGGGAATTGCGCATTCGGCGGCAGATAGAATCGTAGACGCAAAGTGCTGCACCATTTGGTTAACGTCAGTGAAGGGCTGGTCCGCAAAAGACACGAGGCTAGAATACAAACTCCAGTCGGCTTTTGTGAACATCCAGGTAGGTACTCTGGAGTGTTGGAAGTGGTGAGACAGAAGAGAAACTATGCAAGGGTAATGGTCGCTGGAGTAGGTGTCAGCAACGACGTTCCACTGCAAACGACCAGCAAGCTGGATGGAGCAAACTGCAAGGTGCAGGGCTGAGAATGTACCAGAAGAATCAGAAACAAAAGTAGGTTCACCTGTATGATGGAGAGATTGAACTGGTAAAAAATGTCGGAAAGAAGAGTTCCCCTCGCTCAAGCCCTTAGCGAACCCCACATTGGGTGATGGGCATTAAAATCTCCCAACAGAAGGAATGGTGTTGGGAGAGCGGACAAGAGATCGCGAAATTCCGCATTTGCGAGGGGAGAGGATGTAGGTGAATACACACAGCATACAGAAAAGAAAAAGCCAGATAACTGTAGTTTAACGGCAACAGCTTGCAAGTCCGACGTAATAGTGAGAGTTTGAAAACAAACATCGTTACGCACCAAGAACGTGACACCTCCATGAGCAGGAATACTCTCCTCCGGTTCAAGATCGTAGCGAACCGGAGTATACCCTCGAAGATCAAAAGGGGCGTGAGGGCGAAGCTTGGTCTCCTGCAAGCACACGCCCATAGGTGATGGGAACGCAATAAAAGTTGCAGTTCCGGCCTATGCGATCGTACACCACGTAAATTACAGGTCAGGATAGCAATTAAGAAAAAGGGATAAACTGTCTACTTAGAAGGGCGGCTTAAAATAATCTTTTTCTTAACCTTTGGGCTCGGGCTTTTTGTATGGAGTTGGTCACACTCTATAGCCTCCTCGAGGGGAGGGCCCACGCGCTCATAGCCAGAAACCGATTCAAGCGCCGAGAATCTGTTCTGGGTGGCAACGGGTGAAGGGGGCCGCTGAGCGTGGCTTGTCGCAGGAGCATCCTGGGATTGTGACCTCCGAGGAGGAGGAGGAGGAGGAGGAAGAGGAGGTGAACTTGTCTTGCCGTGCGCACGCGGAGGGCGTTTCAAAAAATCTTCCCTGCGAAATTTCTGCTTCGATTTTTGTCAGTGCCTTGTGACTTCGTAGACTTTGGACCAGGTTTCGAGGGCTTGGTGACTAAAGCTGAAATGGACGGCCGGCTGGTAGTGGCGGTCAAGGCAGTCATGGTAGAAGTTTGAGTCTCTGCATCCTTCCGGGGTACTGGCGAGGCAACAAGAGAACTAAATGTTTCCGATCGCAGGAGCGAAAGTTGGCGCGCATGGTAACGCCTCCGGGCTTCGGCGAAGGAGAGTTTCTCCTTTACCCGGATCTCCTGGATCGCCTTCTCGTCCAAGTACCGCGGACAGTCGGCAAATGAAGCAGAATGAGACCCTTTGCAATTAACGCAGACGGGGGCTGTTGAACAGGTACCTTCGCGTGAGGGCGAATACATGTTGCACAGATGGTAACGGCACTCTTACATGAGACTTGCGTATGCCCAAAACGCTGGCATTTGAAACAACGCAGAGGTCTAGGTATATAGGGCCTCACTGCAATACGCTCGTATCCTGCTGAAAGCCTCGTTGGCAGATCGACGCCGTCGAAAGTGATAAACAGGGTACGAGTTGGTACCAAAATGCCGTCACGTTTAGCCTGCACTCGATGAACAGCTGTCACCTTTTGATCAGAAAAATAGTCGACAAGTTCTTCGTTCGACATACCATCGAGGCTATGGGTGGTAACGACGCCTCGACAGGAATTCAAGGTGCGATGCTTCTCGACACGGATAGGATAACCTTGGAGAAGCGTGACGCGCAACAAGGACTTACTTTGCTGTTCGGATTTGGTTTGAACCAACAATGAACCAATTCGAAGTCGAGTGCAGGACTGAACCGCACCTGCAATAGCGTCAATGCCCTTCTGAATAATGAAAGCGTTCACCTTCTCAAAACTTTGTCCTTCTTCTGTACGTGAAATGACCAAGTAACAACCAGATGTCGGCGGTGCTACTTCTGTTACATAGAGTTTTCGGCGCTTGTTGTGAGTAATGGTGAAAGGATGCTCCATAGCGAAATAAATCCTCTACCATTGCAACCGTCTCCGACCTCGGGCTCTGTCTTCCCGGGCGTGACGCTGGCTTGGGTGAGTGGCCTATCTATACCTATCTCACCCCAGGGTCACACCTCCCAGAACATAGACAGAGGGACCCAATCGCCGTCAGAAGTCAGCAGCTCATGCAATGGTCCCCCCGCGGGACTGCAGTTGAACAGCGGATACGAACACAAACCCTACATGACGACCCCGGGTGGTGGGGATGACGCCATTACCCAGTCACCCAGCTGCGCACCTAGTGCGCGGGTATCCGTCAGGCTGTGTCCACGGAGGATTAAAATAAAAGGTTAAAAGAAACTAAAATTGCGTGGGCCTTTCGCACTGAAGGTAGGCCGGCGAAGAAGGAAAAGAGATGTGTAAATAAATGAACGTGGTGCGAAATGTGCATAAATAGCAGAGAGAATAAAGAAACGATGGCGAGGGGCGACATGGAATGAAATGCACAGAACACACGAGAGCCTACCTCGAGTCCCCCGGTCACGAGAATGAACCCACCTTGACCGGATGGGGATGAAGTGATGAAGATGGCGATGAGTGGCTCGGGAACCCCCGGGTACGCCAACACCCGTACTCACATAAGGTGAGCCCCTGTGGGGATATCATATAGAGTTATAGAGTTTGTGGCGTTATGCGATACTATGCATTTCGCTTTGCACCACAGATATTTTTTCTGGTCATCTTTCATCTTTAACAGATTTCAATGCTGGTTGAAATGTTAACTGAAGCGAGTGATTTTAAAACGAACGCTGAACAACGGTATTGGATACAAAATTTTCACGTTAGTGTTATTTACTAAACATGTTTTATAGGCCCCTGGAAGGCAGCAACTGGAAAAAATTAGTACGATCTTTTCTGACAACGTCTATCCTTACGCATTTGGAGCAAGTCTTAGACTGCAATATCCAACATTATTATGCTCCAGTGAAGACAGCATGTTGTTCACCGCGCGTTGTTGTGGAGAGTAAAATCTATGTAACGTAAAATATGGAATGTGTTTCACAATATGTGAGTAATGAGTTCGTCCAATAAGATGATTCTATGTTAATATACGCCAGATAATAAACCTAAATCTTCAATTATGTACATCCTTTTCACCATTAATTTATTGTTTGTCGAAATACCGAATGCTCACAGAACTTATGAATGCTCCCCTTCTTTCCCTTCTGCTAGCGAAGTCAATCAGCGTCTCCCTTACATTCGTTATTTTCATATTGTTTAAATCACTCAATACAACTTGCGTTTCTGCACACTTGAATATTGTCATAATTAGCTTTATTTCGTTGAGCTGTGGAAAAAGAAACAGGAAATATAAACCCGGAAATTGAACGACTTTTAATATAACTTCAAAGTCACGTGTTTGATTTTTTTAACTTCTCTATACGGTTTCTTATGAAAAAATATATGTGTGTGTTTTAGCTTACTATTTAACAATAGTATTATGACTATTAATAAGTAACGAATTTTAGAAGTAGCACCCTCCTCATTATGTTTAAATACGGAGAATTGCAGTTCCTTTCATGTTAGAGACTTTGTAAATGTTTCCTTTGAAAGCTCAATTTCTTTCTATATATTTTAAACAAGGCATACCTAGTTTTAAAAAAGGCTTTTAATTTCAAAATTTAAATTAAAGCTATTTATAAACACTGAAAAAGTCACCGTTCTTGTTCCACATTTCTCTAACAGCATGCCAAGTATCACAGGTGTGTTATTTCTAGTTCCTTTGGAATTAAATTATTTACCTAGTCGTGTGGTGCAGTGAACCTCAAATGGGGCTAGTGTTGCCGCGTTGTCAAAGTCGAGTTGGATCCACTGTAGCTGACAGCGAATAGGAGGAACGGTGTACAAAACGTTCAAGTTCTTTTCAAGGCACAGTGCTCTCAGGAGACAATCTACGGGCCTAAATTACATCCAGCACGTTTCGTTTAAACAGAAACCTTTTTTCCTTCACTTTAAAATGAATGCAGCTTCACTACAGCATCAGATATTGATAAAGGTACGAAACAATGTAGCTTTAACTTGCCCGTTATTGGTTTTCAGTTTTTATGTCTTGTTTACAAAACGTCACTCTCTAGTTTGTGCTGATTAACTGTAAAAACAATAAATGCAATGTTTGTAATATGATTCTGAGCCCAGTAGCTAATTTATGAGGTGTTGTGATGGGTTCTTGTCCCGATTGGAGACTGGCTATCGTTGCTAGACGTTTAGTAGTGACCCCAATTCCATCACAAGGCCCCTTGCCATGTGAAGTGGCGAAGAAATGTATTCGTTACTAACTCCAAAATCTTTCTCGTGAAAACACGTCTTTATAAAACCTTGTCTGTTCTTGTACTGAGAACTAGCGCCATCGGAAAAGTAAATTAAGTTTTTCCAGACCTCTTATTTCTGTCTTTAGGATGTTTGTTAACTAGCGTCAGAGCAGATAAACAGTATTGTAACTTGTTTTAAACTTTCTGACATGACAGTATAATTTTTGTTTTAAGCTATTGTTTTCTTTAAGTAAATTAGAAATGAATGGATTGTTGCGTGGTTGTTACTCTAATGTATTCACTGAAAGAAATCTTGTGTGACAAAGGCATAATTTTCCTAAAAATCACAAATTGCAATACAATCTTTAGGTTTCAAATATTCTTTCCGCCCAGACAAAAACGAAAATATTGTTGAGCTATAAAGGTAAGAGTTATTTTGCTGACAAGTTTTCCAGGAAGCCTTCAACAAGCGATTGTATTATTTCTAAATCTGTACGATCTACTGCTACCCACTGTTTAGAAATAACCTTCTATATACTTTTTTCCTTCGAAAATTTTGGTTAATATTATTAACCAAACTTTCATTCCCTGAGAAGTTAACGCATTTCCTTAAATAGTTATCTGGTGATGGGGGTTACAAATTATTTGAGGGAGACAGTGCTTATAATTACAGAGAACAACACCTGAATCTGCAGTAAGATGGGAAATGTCCATTCCATCAAGCATCAGTTTCACATTTTCATGATGAGCGCAAACACAAACACAATGCGTACCTTTGGCGCCTGGAAGTAGGTATACAATGTTTAGGTTTTAGTTAAGCAAATTTTGAGAACCTATTTGGGTATCAGAATATTTATCTTTAAAACTGCGGAAGGTTTATTTTAGATTGCACAAAACCAAGCTCTTCTGTTTTCTAATGTTCTGTCCTTCTTTAATGGAAACATAATTCATCTTTTTTCGCCATGACCCTGCTAACATCGTCAGAAATGTAAAACTCTATTACTTCTCCCCGCCACGAAATATACTAATGGTTTACCAGATTTGATTTCAGTAATCAACAAAATGACCTCTCTAAAGCTCATATTTTTGCTACCTTTATCATGTGGTTCGAAACATTATTGCCAAAAATTTTCCTTAATTTGGTCCTAAGAACAGCTTTCAAAAATAGTAAAAATCTGAATTTTTTAACTTCCTATCATCCGTACTACCAAATCTATAAGCATATGAATTATTTCTGAATCCTATTTTTCTTCTGGAACCGAATCACCTTCAATATGAAATACTTTATCCTTACGTTTTCTGTTATTTTTATAATTTATGGGATGGATATTTTTGAAACAGTTTTCTTTTCTTTATGGGTGGTTCGCCTAAGATTAATACCAAAATAATACTAAGATTTGAAACGTCAAACAATGTCATTGATTAGAATTCATTTTGCAAACATAAACGATAGCCACTTGTAACAAAGACCTCGGAAGGAAAGGAAATATGACACTGTGATCTAGGGTCGTACTTAGAGGGGGAGCTTTAGGGTTCAATCTCACCCTCCGAAACTTCTGGTTTCATGTATTTAAATTCATATCAAACCAATATGGGAAAATTTCGTTAAATAAGAGTAGGTCTACTGCTAGTACATTTACAAGAAAAAGGGAAGCTTAATATTGACTATACATCCCGGTTTTCGAAGCAGTCTAAATGTTTTGTACCTGTAAGGTAGAATATATTCATTCTGGTGAGTTTTTCCTGTATATATAATATCTCCAAGCAATTTTCTTTTCCAATAACGTATACTTATTACTGAGTGGGTATATGGTAACCGTGTAGGGTACTGTTAAGTTTCGATCTAGTTATGGAAAATCCTCCCGAAATTTTCTTCTGGGTATGGGCATGCTGTGAACCCTCACTTAACGGAGCGTGAAAAAGTGTGTTTGTGGAAGGAAGTGAAAGGATCATTGTATGTTATGACAAGGGCCCGGATTTTTAGGTGGAATAAACGTTCATTTTAGGCTTCTTATATGATTAAAATAGTTTTTTTTTATTTTTCTTGATTAAAATAGTTTTTTTTGTGTTTTGCTTCGTGGATCAATACAGGTATCAATAATGTTGCTTTTCTGGTACTTAGTTGTAAGATTTATTTTTTGGCTTGCCGTAGATAGTTATATACATTCTCAAATTTTCTGGCTAAATGATTTTCTGTTATCACGTAACACATTCTGGTATGTAGAAAAGGTTCTTTCAACGGAACAAGACGTCATTGGAGCGTAGAACATCGATGCCAGTGCAGCAGGTTCTAGGGATAGTTTTCCTGTATACTTTTCTCTCTGCAATACTGAATTGATGATTTTCATATCTTCAAAACCAGGATTTTGTTGAAGAATCTTCTGCAGCTTCGAAGAACATGCAACTCCCACTGGTCCACGTATTTCTTTACTGAAAACATTGCCAATGATATCTAGACCATCTTTCGGTGGCAAAGTTGTACTTTCCACCTGGAAAATAGCTCGTGGTATAAAAAAGGTGTGTCTTAATATATGTAAGGGAAGCATCAAGAGTCGGATACTCGAGTGATTTCTTAGCCTTGGCAATGCAGGAAGCTTCTGCTTCATTCAATTCATTGACGAAATTTCTAATGTATTTTAAGTGATCAGCATAGTAAATGGCAGTAGACAGCCAAGATCCCCAGCAGGTAAGTATCGGCTCAGTTGGAAGAGGGGTTACTGATACTTTCTCTTTGAACAATTGTATACGTGTTGGAGCTTTTAAGAAAACCTTCTTGACCAAAGATATCAGGCTGTTCATGTTATCGAAGTGGCATCTAATCTCCTTCGCAACGCGGTGCAGCCGTAGGCCAAGCAGTAACATGTAGCATGGTCAGGTGGAAGGACGGTAGAACCCCCTCTCCGGCCTTCCACATGTAGACAGCGCTGTCTGTCACTAATAAAGGTGAAGTGTGGGTTGCAGCAATCCACTTTTTCAATAGATGTGATTTAGGCATTGTTTCACTATACAACAATTACATTAGAAAGATACTCTCGGCGTACTCTGTTGTGCTCTCAGTGAACGATTGAAGGCAATCCCGTTACGCAGGTTACGCTCCTCCTGATCTTCTAACAGCTTCATCCAGGTGTCACCACGTCACATGTGTTGCGTTGAACTGCAGTAACTTGAACTATCTACTCGCTACAAGTGCTTGAAATAATTTTACAATGAGTTTCAATCCGAAAATAACATTCTTCATTTCGAAAAAGGGAAAACAGCTATTTAGGTTATTTTAGTTGTCAACCCCTCATTTAGGTTTTTTTAGGTGTAATGAAATTCACATATTTTGCTCCAGGAAGTGTGAAACGAATATATATCTTGAAATGTATTAATTAAATAGCTAGGAAAAATATAGGTTAAAATCTAAAAATCCGCGCCCTAGTTATGATTGACCTAGCACCTCAAGGTGCAGGGAGAAAAACATGTTTGACGTCAAGTTTTCATGGCAATCGAGTAAACAGAAGGGAAAGACATAACTTGGCAGGCCTTATCTCTTCACGGAAACTAGCAGGTATAGTGGTTAAAGAAATATCTATTAATCAGCAGACCTGATGCTGCATTCCAGATTGAGAAAAATGGCGCCGGTAACTGGTGGAAGTCCCTGAGATGTCTGCACCATGGATTTATATAACACCTGGATCCCTTACTATGTACTGAGAATGCGAGCCGTAGTCTTCAACATCTGCCGCCATACTGGACGGATCCATTAGACAATGCGATAATGAATCGTTTAGTTACATATTCTTTAAAATATTACAATGTAATGTTTCTGGTAACGATTCAATAAACAAATATACACAGTAACATTAATATAACTACCACTGAGGAAATATTAAACCTAGTCCGTGTTCTTTCTTGTATTTAAACAACAAACTCTCTTTAACATTACGAAATTACAGACGTATATTTTACAATTTGCAAGCATTGCTCCGATTTCTGCTCACTGACAATACCAGTGCAAGTGCGTAGCAAACGCTATGACAATCTTGCAACAGAAATTAAATGTGTCCTCAGCATTTTACGGGCAAAGGAACTGAATTATACCCTAAACCCTTCACTACTGTCGCGTTATTTCGTAACATCAATACTGGCGTGGAGCATTCTTAATACTCCACATTTTTTTCCGTTTTAAATAATTTGCACAATGTTAATTTTGATATTTTGTGTAAACTGAGATATAGCCAGCTTTATTAAATGAACCCAATGAAAATAAACCTAAACATTGTTGTATTTTATCCATAAATACACATAGTTCTCAAATTACACGTTTTTGTTACAAGGCATCACTATTATGTGCAGGAAAACAAATTATTCTATATGATTTGTTTTTATGAATCCTGTTCACTGTAGCAGTCATCGCAAACAGTAATCATATGAGAGAGACACATTTTCCTATTCCACTATGCACAAAATCACTTTGTTTTTATATCTTTACTTCTAAGACATTTCACACATCTCCCAGCACCTTTACTTTCCTCTTTCCTTACTAGAAATTTATTTCACTTTGTTCCTGTAGGTGAAGATCCAGGGTTCTCACTTTCCCCCTGTTCCTTTTGGATCCCTCCTCTTAATGGACCGCGGCAGACAAGTCTTTTTTTTCCGCGGGGGAAAAATGCATTATTGCATTCGACCCCCAGCCGGTGTGCAATGGCTAGGGGATATGTGGGGCTCGCCGCTCGGAAGCGGAATACCCACTAAAAAACCCTACCACGTGTTAATCGTGTAATGCTGTGTATGATCGTGCATTCATGCTTGCATGCTTTAGTCGGGTCCCGCATAGCACCCCGGTTAGTAAGTGAATGGCTATTTAGCTGACATGCATTGCATGCGAGCGCGTTAAATGTTACTTGCTGGTATTGCCCATGAGACCTGAACAATACCAGTGGGTTATATGCGTAGTCTCTTATGTTGTTATATATGCTTAATTTATGCTTAAGGTCTAATTTGTGTGTTGTTTGCAGGGAGTACCTGCGTGTCATGCGATTGAACTTTAACTTACTGCTAAGTTAGTTGTATATAGAGCTAATTCTATGCATAATTAAATGATTGAGATTTTGCGTACTGTGCTGTCCTTTCCAGGGGTTCCTGTTCGTCATGGAGGGGCACAGGCGTCTGTCTTAGCATCCGGCCTTCTAGATCCTTCGTTGTACTCGTTGTCCTGATGGTCCCCAATGTCATCTGTGTGAACGACTCCATAATGCAGTGGCCCGTCTTTCACTGCCCACGTCGTTCACGGTGGGAGGCCCCTCCTCCCGGGCCGCCTCAGCGATTGCTGAGGGCTTGGGCGTACTGCAACGGGCTGATCTGAAACAAGGAAGAAGAAGAATAAAAGATTAATGTTGGGTGTTTAGTGGGGGTTTTAGTGCTTTGTTGGTGTCTTTGTCATGTTTGAATGAGATTATCGAGGAAGTGTTGTATTTCGGCAGTGTAATCAATGGATAATGTTCTATCGAATAGTGATAGGGGTCTGTTGTGTTTGTTATTTTCTGTATCGTAGGTTCCTAATGTTGATATTAGTGAGTTGTGATGGCGGTGTAATTTGTCGTACATATCGCATGTTAGTTTCTTAATGAACTCTTCAACTGTGTGCATTTTAAGCTCTTCATGAAGTAGATCGGATGGTGCTGTGTACCATATGCAGGATCTTGTTTTGAAATCTTTGTAATCTTTTGATGTAGGTTAAGGCGGCATATCCCCATACTGGTGCAGCATAAGTGAATATTGGTCGTATTAAAGTTTTATATAGCGTGAGTCCCACGTTTAGATTCAATTGGGAATCAATGTTGATGAGTGGGTAGAGCCTGCCCAGTTGGGCATTGGCTTTTCCCCGTATCTGCTGTATGTGCTTTTTCCACGTTAGACCTTGGTCCATTTTTAGTCCTAACCAGGTTATCGTGTCTTTCCACTCGATGTTGTCTCCAAATATGGTGAGCGGCGGTAGCTGGTGTTTGGGAAATCTGTGGTTAATACGCTTTGTGAATATGATGGCTTGTGTTTTTGGTGCATTTACCTTAATGCGCCATTTTGTAAGCCAATCCTCAAGATTATTGAAGGCGCTGTAGTCTTCGGTGTATAAATTCGGTTTTGCCGGATTGCGTCATTATTGCTGTGTCGTCAGCATAAACGTATAAGTTTGTGTTCGCGGTTTTCGGTTTGTCGTTTATGTATATATTAAATAGCGTCGGCCCGAGCAGACTTCCTTGTGGGACTCCTGCTTTGATTGGCCGCTCCGTTGAGAGGTGATTGTTCACTCTAGATTGGAATTTTCTGTTGTTTAAGTAGTTTGCTATAAGTTTGATAAGCGAGTCGTGTATGTTTATAGTTTTGAGTTTCTTTAGTAGGCTCGCGTGCCATACTCGATCGAATGCTCGTTCGACGTCAAGCATTAGTGCACCTGTTGATTTGTTTATGTTGAAACCATAGGTGATGTTTTCGGTTGCTCTAATTAATTGTAGTGTTGTCGAATGTTTGGCTCTGAACCCAAACTGTTCCGGAATTAGGATGTTTTGCTTAATTAGCTGTGTGTTGAGTCGTTTGAGAATTACTTTTTCGAGAAGTTTTCCTAATGTGCTCAGTAGACTAAGTGGTCTGTAGTTGTGCGGGTTGGACAGATTTTTCCCCTTTTTGGGAAAGTGGGCCACTGTGGCCAGCTTCCACCTTTCCGGGAAGTGTCCGCATGTTAGCACTTGATTGAATATTTTAGAGAGTAATTTTATAGTATCTTCCGACAGATGCATGAGGACTGCTGTTGGGATGCTGTCCGGCCCTGGGGCCTTTTGTCTTGGGAGGTGACTAATTAGCCATTTGATTTCGCTTGGGCAGGTTTTCCGCAGTTGGTTGTGAGTAACCCGTTCTTTGTAGCTGACGGTTTCAGTTTCCGTTTCTACCGTGAAGTGTGGGCACGATGGGGTGGGGTTCGGTGTTAGCGTTTGCTGTAGCGCATCGGCTAGTGTGTTCGCTTTTTGCTGGTCGGTTGAGGAGATTGTTTGATTGTAGTGTAGGGGTGGGATTTGTGTTTTGTCGCGCGTTAAGCAATGGGCTATTCTCCACACAGAGTCTCGTTCGTAGTTGAGGTTCTCGAGTGTGTGTTGCCATTGCTGGAAAATGAAATTTGTTGTTCTTTCTCTTACTAGAGCGTTTAGTTGTCTAAAGTATTCTTGGTCCGCAATGTGTTGTGATTTCTGCCATTTTCGCCTAGCTCTATTTCTTTCTTCTGCTAGCATGTGTATGTCTTGTGGCAGTGGTGGTTGGGTTGATCGCGGTTTACATAACGGTACCGCCGCGGTGGTTGCAGTTTTGATGGCTTGTTCGAATTTGATTACGGCCGCATTTACGTTTTCGGTAGTGTTTAGTTGGGTTGTGGATAGGTTTTGATTTACGATCGTCGCAAATGTTTCCCAGTCCGCTTTGTTGTAGTTGCGGCGCTGAACTGGTGGATCTTGGGCTGCTGAGCCTTCGAGGGTTATTAATACGGGCACATGATCAGAGGACAGCTCATTTTTGCGAGTCAGGTTGCGTGCTATTGCTATGTCCAGTATTTCTGATCGTTGATTTCTGCTGAAGGGGATGTAAGTGTGTTCTGTGGGAGTATGAATTATGTAATCAGTGTTGTTTTCAAGATTAAGGAGAGCCCTACCTTCGGGATTGGTTTCATTGCAGTCCCAAATTTGGTGTTTTGCATTTAGATCGCCAGCTATTATTGCTCTCTGGTTTCATTGCATGAGTGCGTCCAGGTCCGCTGTATTTAGTACACCTGGGGGGGCATATGCCGCCGTAACTAATACGCGATTGTTATCTAATGTGATGTAGATACTAGTTGCTTCTAATGTTCGAAGTTGAGATTGTGACGCTAGGTCATGAGTTATGCCTTGTTTTATTATTAAAGCAGTTTCGCCTCCGCGTCTGTTTCTATCGTTACGGTGCGTGGTGTAACCTTGAATGTTGAATCTATCTTTGTCGCTTAAATGTGTTTCGGTTATTAGGGCAATGTGAGTGTTATTTCGTACAAGAAAGTCTTTAAGTCCAGTCTTGCGTCTTCGCAGTCCACGCGCGTTCCAGGTTATGAGGTTTAGGATTGATGGTGTAATATTCATAGAAAGCCTGGAGTGGTAAGGAGTTGGAAAAAGTCGCGGTAAGTGGCCAGGATACTTCGGGTCTCCGACTCCTCCGAATAGGCGAGTAACTCTACGATGTGGGCGCAGGTGTCCCTGATGTGCGCGTCGGACCATCTGAAAGCCATGGACCTGTTGTACATCTGTCGCTGGTGTTCCAGTCGAGGGTCGTCGATGGGGTCCGGTCCTGTAGGTCGTGAATGTCTTGTAGGTTGCTCCCTCGCTGGTTGACGTGGCCTACCTGGTGGTTGACTAGGCCTCTGAACCCGGGCCTCACTCTCCCGTACAGGAGCCTCCGCCCGCTTCCCAGTCACACCAGAGGCAGGTTGCACGCGCGCCGGTGCATCTCCTCGGACACGGCGCTCACTCGGCCGCTCGCCCGCACGTCCACCCGTCCCCATGAGGTTGCGCGCCGCTGCAACTTGCCTCTTGAAACTCGGGACAAGCCCGGTACCTGTCCCCGTGGCCGACACAGAGGCAAAGGGCGCACTTCCTCTGGGGTGGGGGAACAGTGCAGGTCCGCGAGTCGTGCGAACCCGTGCATTTGGAGCATACAACCTCGATCGCCGTACACCTGTCCTGTGTATGACGGAGCTGCTGGCATCTGCTGCACTGCACTGGGATGACCGGCCGTCGGTACAGCTCCACCTTCACACGAAAGTGGAGCATATACTCGATCAGCCGTAGCCGATCCAGGTCATCCGCTGTCGCCAGGTCCACCAGGTAAAACGGTAGAGGTGTTCGGGCCTGGTCGTAACGCCGGAGCTGCGAGACACGCAGCACTGAAAAGTGCGCTGCCTGCAGCTCAGCCTTAATTGCCTCTTCCGCGCCGTCATAGTAAACGTGCTTCACCACGGCACGGAAGGTCTGCGTCTGGTTGGTCCTCGTTAGCTAGAACTGTGCCCTGCGTTCCCGCAGAAAGCTTGTCATGAGCGCGTAGTCCCCGGCGGACCTGGTGCGCACCAGGAAGTCCCGCGACAGTGGGGCCCTGGACACGACATAGCCCTCATTGGGATGCAGGGCGTCGAAATCTCGGAGCGTCTGAAACAAAGAGACATGGTGCTTCGATACATAGATGGGAGCCTGGAGTCGGGAGGATAGGGCTTGGGCATAAGAGGTTGGAGGTCGGATGGGGGCTGGGTTTGGTGTTGGAACGGGCTGGGAAGAAGAGGGCAGAATGGGCAGGAAACCGGGAGGAGGGGAACGGGATGGGCAAGAAGGGCAGGAATAGGAGAGGACGGGCCGGGGATAGGGGAGACGGGACGAGGGGGTGGGGTGGGCTGGGGGGCACAGGAACGGACGGACGAGGACGAGGATGAACGGGAAGCAGGGAGTGGAGAGTCAAGGGAAGCCGGGGTGACGGACAGGCATGGAATCGCAGCCGGGCTGCTATCCATACCAGCGGGGTTAAGGGTAGAGCGAGGAGTGGGTGCAGAGTTGCGAGGAGTCGGTGCACAGGAACGAGGAGAGGGACCAGAGGGACGAGGAGTGGGTGCAGAGGATCGAGGAGAAGGAGCAGAGGAGCGAGGAGTAGGTGCAGAGGATCGAGGAGAGGGACCAGAGGGACCAACAGTGGGTGCAGAGGATCGAGGAGTAGGAGCAGAGGAGCGAGGAGTAGGAGCAGAAGGAACAGCAGAAGAACCAAACTGAAGCTGGGTCTTGACAACCGCTTGCCTTGTGACCCGCACCCCCGACGGGGAGCCCTTCGTAGTCTTGCGCTGCTGGTCATGGAGAATGTGAAGATGATACAAGAAAGCAAGTATGTAAATGAAAAGTGGAAGTAGGAAGAGTAGAAAAAGCTTATGCTACCTAACAGGGGGCTTAAAACTATAAAAAGAGGAAAAGATAGAACAGTAGAAGAGAAAGAACAGCTAAAGGGCGCTAAAAAGCCCGAAGAGCAGAGGTCCTACCCGTGAGGGCGCTTTATGGTTCCAGTCAGAGACTGTTAGCTGCGGACGTGCTCCTCTACCCTATTACTCAGTTGAGTCTTTGGCCTAAGCCGCGGCAATGACGAGCCGGTCGAAGGGGCCTCCGCCGATGGCCGCAAGTGCGGGAGAGACAAGCGGCAGGCGCTGTGCTCTTCCCGACCGCTGCGCAGGCTCTGATCCCTTCTTCGCGCCTTTAAGGCTAGTCGGGCTCTTCTGGTGCTGTCTTGAACTCTAGTAGGCGCTCTCGAATTTCTCCGCCGAATGATGAAGACAAGTCAGTGTTGCCCTTTTATGGATGGTTGGCATAACTAGTCCAACAGCAATTTGACGAAGAAAGTCTCTCCTCACAGTGGTATTATGTGAAACAGACGAAAATATAGCAGCAGGCCATTGTCTAGGTTTCCTTGCCACTGAATATGTTGCACACATTTCATCCAAGTTATAAGCTCCTGCTTTAGTGAGGTTATACATAGGACTATCTCAGGCTTCTTTCTGTCCCCGGTAGTGGCATCAATTTTGTCATCGAAATGCATTCATGAAAGGAGAATAACGCTTTTATTTGGGGGAAAGAGAGAGTACATAGGAGACCATTATTTTATCTTTTTGAAATCCAAACAAATTGCTGCCCACTTCTCATTTCTTCACATTCTCAATTTCTGGAGGAAGCTCAGCTTTTTCTTACGAAGAGTGCCAACGATCGTAAGTTTCTTTTCCTTCCGTTCTCCTGCTAAACTATAACTGCAAATTCAACTATCAGCCGTGATGTTGCGGCCAGTTCCTTCAATAGAATTGCATAGGCGGATTGCAATATCCTTTGGTGAATTTGACATCTTAAACGGTCCGTCTGGTTGACTTCCATAAACTTCCATGACCAGAGCTTACCATGTTCTTGTATCACAAAGAGTAAATATTTTGAACTCGTATTTAGCCGGCTTGCTAGGGATGTATTGTCAAAAACAGCATCTTCCCCTGAAGGACACTAACTTCTCATTCACGGTGGTATATTCTGATACTGCACAATGCTCACCACAGTTCTTTAGAAACATTACCCTTATAGCTGCAACTTTATCAGTTTCTCTTCTTGTTCCCCTGTTTCGAACATCATCTAAACGTACGCATCTAAACCAAAATAGAACAAGGTAAAAATTCATTGTAGTATGAAATATGTCAATTCCAAATCCATCGTTGTTCCACAGATCTCTTAGGTTCAGGTGACGTGCACGATAAAATCCTGCTAGCAATAATAAGCTAATGAAAGCCTTTATTTTTATCACATCTGTTTCTTTGGCATTTCGCTCCCTGGCAAAATCCACTCAAATCATTCTTATATAGATATTTGTGTGTTGAGTGATCTTTTGCAACATCCCTTCATTGAAGAACAACTTAAAGCATTCCAGGAGTATTTTAGCATTTTTTGCAATTCCTTTTACACCGAGAAAATGAAAAACTATGTTCTGGTATGTTTGCACATTTATTGATGGAAAAGTTTTCGTCCACTTTTTGGGGGGGGGATGGGGTCTCTCCCACTATAAAAAGAATCACTGTTACTTTCACTGCCTACGTCTTCTCCATCGACTGCTTCTGTGTCGCTGTTATGCTGTAGCTCTTTGCAGTCGACAGATGACTCTGAACCAGATTTATCAAATGTTTCTTGGTCTTTTCTTCTAAAACTTCTCTCAGCAAAGCCTGCACTTTTCTCTCATATTCCTTGGAAGCACATATGACTGCAACTTTGCAACGCAAAAGCTGCTTACAAACTGATTCCAAGTATACTCAAATGATGAGGGCATGCAGGAATTACGGACAATAATGCGCTAAAACATTGTAGATTAACACTCATCAAAAATGTGTTGAATTATAAAGAAAATAGCTGAATTTATAGCAAGTACCACGAATTTCACTGAAGATACGTTAGTGCTGCCTTGGGAAACATTCCGGGCTATAAATTCTAAGCTAAATCAAGAAATAGGGTAATTGTATAATCGCTTCCTGGTTTAATCTTTAAGTGAACGACATACATAAAGGTACCAGAAATTTCAGCCATATAACTAAGTTAACCTTTCCTGGAGAATTGCGTTTTACAGTTTGATGTGCTCATAATACCCCGTGCTTGCACTAAAGGGTTAATATTTTATTGGTAAAATGACTAAAACTGTTTACACATACTTTGAAACACGCCAAGTTACATGTAAGGCATTAATACTGCTTTGCTGAGCCTCTCTTTAGATGCAAATAATCATGTGCCTTAGAATTTGAGGGGAATTTTTGATACAGCTTTAGTGTTCAATTAAATGTTCCCTTCTTTTTTTCTTTCTTTTTTTTTGTTTACATATCAAATTTTGTATGTTAACCTTTTTGCCTGTGGGCCTCCTTTCGTCGTAATTGAGCACTTTTGTTTCCTACAAATCGTAATTTCCGCTTTAAGTTACTACATCGCAACAACCAGTTGGATAAAACACACACACACATGCTAGTATATCTCAGATGTATATATTATATACATTTTTAAGTTTGGTTCGCTTTAGCGCTGTCTCCCTTTATATATTTGCCAACATTTGATTGTTATGGAGCAGGGCTTACTTTTTTTATTTAATAATATTACGGCGTGAAATCCGACTGCAAATTTAATACATTCCATATCCTAGGTTTTCGCCGAAGTTTGTATCGCTCTGACGAAGCCATTTTTGGAAAGTGAGGAGAGATGGGAATTCTTCCTGCATACAGTAATGATAGAGTGTCAATGTTAACCACACCTTGTAATTTCGGTAGCTCCCTTCTGAAACTCCCAAACCAATAGGACAGAGGTAGTTCGATGTTCCAAACAGCTACTGGTTAAATGACCTATACGTTTCATGGTCCAATACCATAAATTGAAATTAAATTGAGTTTTATTTATGGACGCTCTTTAACTACTATGGTCCTTAGCCTTCCATTCTATATTGGGCGTGAAAGACCGGTAATTGTGTTCAGAGGTCCAATTCTATATGTCCCTGATACTGACACAAGTGGTTATTCGATGCATTTGAGTTTCCACTGCACCACAACGCTTACACCAAAGTGCCGAGGATAAATTATGTTTATATCGCTTTGACTCTGTGGGTATTAATTCATTGATGAAATAAAAAGAAACCTTCCACTCCAATGGTATATAGTTTATAAGCAAGATTTTCCATACTCGGGGTATTTCCATTCTATTGCAGGCACTGTCATGGAATCTTTCAACAATGTGGTATATAACGTTTTGGTGGTGGGAATACTGATCGATGTGTCTATCACTGGTAGTATTCTTCTATAGTCTGTCAGAACCTGTTTGAAGAGTCCGGCAGCCGTCCCAACCATGCCTATACAAAACTGCACAATCTGATTGGTACCGTGTCTGTAGAGAGCACTCAATATAGAATGGAGCAACAAAACCGACATTTAATATGCACATCTATAAGATTCCAACCACCCTCCGGAATTTTTCGGCGTAATTGAGGTCGGGCTGCTTTATAGAAGTTATTCTTCCAAACGTAGTATCCAATCGCTCTTTCTAGTTGCTGGGAATATTGTGGTAACATCGGTATCACCTGTGCCACATATCAGAGTTTCGCTAGCACAAAGGTGTTAACATGCCAGATTTTTTGCACAAAGTTTAAATTCCGTGTCAACTGCGAGGTCATAAGAGAAATGCACATAGGCACAAGTCGCTTCCAATTCTGCGCTATTAACCTTTCCAGCCTTATGGTAAAAATAACGCCTAATATCTTTGCTGAACTGCTACATGTAAATCGAGCAGTGTCCGTTGGCCAGCGATTCAACGGTAATAGTTGTGGTTTGCCATAATTTATCAAAGCTCCAGAGGCATCCTAGTATGTCGTCAGTAGCGGCGCAAGTTTGCCAGGATCATCAGCATGAGCGAGAATCAATGTGACATCATCAGCATAAGCCAAAATGCTTTCACAGTTGAACGGATTAACGGAATGAGAAAGTAAAGTCGATATGCCTCTAACCAGCGGTTCAATGCACAAAGTATACATCATCATAGAGAGGGGACATCCCTTCCGTGCCGACTGTGCTATAAGTACCGGTTGCGTAACAAAGCCATTAATTTGAATTCGTGAGTGAGCACCTCGATAAATAGATTATAAAGGGCTTTGAAATGGCTGTGAAAATCCAAAACTCTTCAAAACACCCCATAGATAATCGTGGTTAATTCTATCAAAGGCGGCCGTGAAATCTAAAGCCAAAATGACTGCTACCATGTTGGGATTCCGTTCACCAGCGATAATGACATCCGTAGCTTCATTAGAATATGTGTGATCTTCCTCTCCGATATACCGCACGTTTGTTCAGGTCCAATGATGTCAGGCAGATATGTCTTCAACCTATTAGCCAAGATCTTTGCGAACAACTTGTAATCTGCATTCGAAAGCGTAACAGGCCGAAACGATTTTAATTCCGTTGTAACCGTCTGTTTAGGGATCAACATAATGATACCTTCATTAAATCCGTTAAGGTGCCTGTATTACGCTGTACCTCCAACATGACGTCGAATAAGATATCTTTAAGGATCATCTAGTTGGCTTTGTAAAACCGATAACTAAGTCTATCAGGTCTAGGCGCCGAGTCCAGACTGGCTGAGGCTAAAGCAGCCCACAATTCCTCAGACGCGATCTCCTGGTTTAAAACGGTATTAGCAGCTGGGGATAGCCGTTGTGTTATATGACGATAAACATTTTGCCGCGCAGAGATATCAACCTCAACTGCTCCGAATTTATCAGAAAAGTGTTGATATGCATCTTGAATTATGACGCGCGTTGTTGCTAAGGAATCCCTTGGGAAGCGCGTAAGTGGGAGATATATTTCCGTTCACCACGACGTTTTTCAGACGCTAGATGAAAAAGCGAGTTTTTCACTTCTCTTACTACAGAATGGTCGCCGAACGCAGTTGTGCACCGTAATAAAGCTCCTCCTGAAGACAGCACAATCTCCTTTTTATTGCAGAAAATTGATTGGTCACGTCTTGTCCATGGCGTTGTAGGTCATATAAATGGTTTAACAAATCGTAATAATAGTGCAAAGGTTGCCATCTGTTGCTAGTCTTTGCTATCCCTTCCCCTTTGTATATAACCATTGATTCAGTTTGTTGGGGGTTCGACGTTGAGCTGTTGTCGCCCATATCGCTCACATATGGTAGAACTTCTCGGAAACTACTGGATCTTGAAGTAGTGTATTATTAAGTTTCCAAACGCCCTTCCCCATCGTGGGTCTTCCCGCAGTTTGAGCTATTTTCATGATCAAGGAATGATGATCATTAAAGGTCACCAGTTGAACTTGCATGGTCCTGTACCATTTGCCGCATCGATGTACTAACGTAAAATCGATCTATTCTCGAAGCACTATTATAGCGGTGAAACGTATATTCAATCAAATTGGCATACAAATGTTCTCATACAGCCTGTAATTCCAACCCTTGGCATACTCGGTCTAAAGCAGGTGGCGAAAAATATTGACCTGTCTGGTCCTTAGCACTGATGACACAATTGAAGTCCCCACCTAGAAGAGGTTTATCGCATTTATGACGCAAAACGAACGGCAGTTCCGAGGTAAGAAAAGCTTCGCGTTCCTTCCTTCTGTTTGATCCCGAGGGTAAATATAGATTTACCAGAAGAATATTACTGTCCTCTATTAATAAGGATGTAATCCTAACACTCACATGCCTCTGCGCTAATCGAATACTATAAGTCAAGCGGTAAACAATCGCTGTTCCGCGTTGGGAATCCCCAACTTTGGAAATGCAATTATATTGCGATCCAAAGAAATCTAGCTGGTATTTATTATTCTCCTGCAAAATCAGAATATTAATGCCGCTATCATAAACAAAATCTCATAACAAAGTTTGCTTGGCTCTATTCCTTAGATATTTCACGTTCACGGTCACCAATGCTTGAAGTATCAACACCATATAAACGAGTATGATTACTTATTCACCGACTTACTCGGTTTTTCGATTGCCTTGTCGGTGACGACGAACTCTTTTTGCGTTTTTTCTAATCGAGGATCACGTTGGCTAATTATAACCCCATACACAGATGGCGTAGTGATTAAGGTAGACTCAGCTAACGATTCATATATCTACACTTCCTTCGCCATGAAAGAAACCGCTGCTGATGCAACTTCTTCCGGCACACTGACACCTGTTTCTACCGACTCCATCACTTCCCTTACTGCAAACGTGTCCTTGCAGGTCGCACTAGTCTCCACTGCCTCTAAGACAGGCTGAGTTTCCATATTTTTGTCTTCGGACCAAGGTTGAACATCTACGACGACTGCTTCGCGTAGGTTTTCCTGCAAGTTACAAGAACTGCCATGTGCTACACCTGTGATGTCACTCTTCGCGTGTTCTTCAAATGCTTCATCTCCACATTAAGCAACTGTTGACCAGAGTCGGTTCCTGCCGCCGCTACCTGTTCTAGTAACGGCATTCGTGGTTTTGGAAGCGTACCAGCAACCAATTTCGCCCAAGTAGACGTATCCTTTTCAGCATTTGGCATTCGCGGCAGTGGGTTTCTGGGGCACTGATTACGCAAATGACCGGCCGTATGGCAGGCATATGGCACACGTAATAGGTTGGTCGGTATAACTCACCAAAGCGGAATAACCTCAAATATTCAGAAACGACGGTATATGTTTTTTCAATAGCATATGTACAGTGCGTACTCCATTGGTGACTTTGTAGCGATAAGAGGGATTCCAAATATCATCACTCACCTGCAGCACAGTGCCATAAACTGCTAATGCCATATTTATCTTCCGGTTGGAAAAACTCAGTGGCAAATTATACACTTTGATGACCCGTCATCCAAAGCCGGCTACATCGAGCATCACCTTAGTCAGTTGTCCATTTGGCAATACAAAACTAACATCTCCATTTGACTGTTTCAAAACCTCCTCCACAATGTCAGACGTTTTGCATTTAATGAAGATTTGTCTAGCAATACCATTAACTCATAATCCGGCGACAACGTCCTCTTCCAATTTTAGCGTATCAAAAATCCATTCATGTATCTCATAAGCCGTCGGTTGAATGATATCTCGTTCCACAAAACCAACAACCAGAGTTGTAGGACGACCATCCATGTAGTATGTCTTACACGTATATATACGGCTACGAAAACACAGGCGAGGCTCTGAATATTATAGCAAAGTAGACCTAGGAACGGCGTAGGGTAAAATGTAAACACACCGACCGGTTTAACTGTTATTCACACTCGCGCACAGCGAACAGCCTCTCGGCACGCCTGCTACTGCACGACTCAGCTCGTTAAAGCTATCTCAGTAGTAAAAGCAATAACCTTTAATTTTAGTTGTACATAAGCTTTTTACAACTAAAGGTCCTTTAAAAATCTATACCCTGATGATTATGTTTAACAATAAAATAATTACTTTGCACAATTGGTGTTCCAGATTTTAAAAATTTTGTTTCACTTCATGTTTGAAAGTTAAATCAACACTACATTGTAGGCAAAAATAGAAATGTGAGAAGTGTGACTTTAGATTAGCACAGTATTAATATGTGCTATCAATGGGGTGCTTACTTAACAATTTCCACAGCATTTATCTTGCTCTACACTAGTACCGTACTACCCTAACTGGTGAAAATCACACCTGGTGAAAAATTCAGTATTATTTGTTTAACTGCCTTTTATTTATCTAGTGGGGAGGAAAGTTTACATAGAAGGGACTTACCTTTCGTTGAATAACTTTATTATTGCTTCCCCAGGCCTTAGCTATGACAGTCGTCTGTGAAATGACCACTACAGAGGCTACTATATCTTGAGGATTTCCAGTCTCCCCTTCGAACAACTTTAACCCACTTATTTAAGAATCAGGCACTAGATGCGGAAACCTGTTTAAGTATTTAAATTACATACAAACTGCTAAGCACGCATGTATCCTGTTTCATATATTAAATTAATTATTTATGACTTACATTGGCACACGTGAAGTTAATCGCAATAACTAAAAGATGCAGAATCTGTGGTGTTGGCATACATGCGAAAACAAGCTTTTGTCCTCAGACCTTTGGGTGTTTTTACAACCACACACAACACAGTGCATTCCCATGGTTTAATATGACATTCAATTAAAATACACTACAATCGTATTTACCACAATGGAATCTACACGTCCAATATGGCATCTCTTGTGCAGACGAGGCTCGATTTCATTCGTAAGAAGTCCGTTTAGGACTCTCACCAGTAAACACTCTACCTCCATGGTTTGTACACACTGCTGTGTTGTGTTTTCGATGCCTATGATTTAGTGTGTTTAGCAGGATTGATTTGGAGTGGATTGGCTACGGATGAAACTCGGCACTGATCCACATAGAGGATATTGTAGCTACGCCCCTCAAGGGAGCGTCCCCTGGAGGAAGGGTGAGGCAAGAGGAGACACCGGACGGCCGGAACCAGATGTGACGGCACCGGAATGGCAGGGTCCCTAGGTTTCCAGGTATGGGCTTCCCGGCGGACGGACAGGGACCGGGGACCTCACTCCGCACAGAGGCGATCCAACGCCCCTCAAGGGGTTCGGATACGTCCGGCAGCCAGCCGAAAGCCGAGGTTTTTTGTTAACTCCGGCATAAGTTTGTAATCACTTTAGCGAAGCAATAGTGTTTGAAAACCTTTATATGTGCAATTTAAAAAACCGAAATAATCACAATCATGTTTTTGTGTGCCATGTGCTTTCCACAAGTTACTATGTTTTCTATTATATTCCCTGTGGGCTATGGCTGTATTAAATATTACGTCTATATTATATATTTATTAATTTGCGTCGCAGTTACTGTGGTGATATAAAGAAGAAATTGCAACAGCAGGGGATGTTGTTTTCGGTAACACACTTAACCTGCAACATTACATTGCCCCGGGTGTAGATGGAATTATAGTAGTAATTGAACATTGGTACCAGAATTAATATTTCCAAACGATAAATATTTAAGAGAATAATGCAACATATGCATGAATCGTGAACACTTTATGCCTTCTAAGGATTCAGGTGTATGCGTACATCATTTTGCTTCCGCCTTTGTTATAAAAGAGGATAAATTCCCTTGTGATGGCATTTCTTCTATAATAGTTCCAAGAAAGAAGATTAAAGTGAAAGATGGGCATTCCCAACAATTTATTAAAAGAGCTGTTGACTGCATGCATCTTGTTTTGCAGTGCTGGTTTAAGACTATGCATTTAATACATTTTCGTTTCAGTGTTGGTTTAAGGTTACTTATTTCTTATATTCCAGTCGTCGGTATGGATTACCCCTGCAAAAACTAGTAAAGAGGTGCTTTAAGGTGCTAAGTAATACATGAATTTTTGAATAATTATTGTAAATTTGGAAATGAAATACTTTCAGTGAAAGCAAATGCAAAATTCCATCCTAAAGATTCTAAATTCAGTAGCTAATTACTGTAAACAGCAGCATATTGTGTGTCAGCATCCAGTGTACATTTTGTGCATTTATAATATTATGTACAGTGTGATAAACAGTGTAAATAGTGACAGATAATTTTGACTGAGCTCAATCAGAGTCAGCTGCAATATCAACATTTCTGTTTCATGCAAGTAGTATGGTGCTTGTAATTTATAAAATTATGTTCTTTGTAATTTAAATATGTAGCTGTAGTTTAGAAACACTGTTAAGTTAGGACATGAAAAAGTGTAGACCGCATGAATGTTATTTAAGGTTATATATTTCATTGCTCATTTGTCACCATTGGATGTTAAATTCATTTATTTTACCTTTAAGACAGCATTTTTGTGTATAAAAGGGCATATAGGTACACAGAAGACATGTCATTACACCACATTTGTATTTTACTAATGAGAAGTCGTAGCTTGTAGACAAGAAGTGTTTAGGGTATTTCCAAAATTCCCACCTCATACGGCCGCCATTTGATATCAGTGTCAGGTCCATTAGAGTATCCAGATTGTTCTGATAGAGCACATGAATCCTCCATCCCCTTCCGTTTCGTTATCCCCTCACTTGGCCAGCCTGAGTACCCACTCGTGAAGTGCTACAAAGTAAAGGTATTGCGGAAGCCGCAGGAAACCATTAGATTGAGAATTTTCAAGGAAATATTAATTGCATTATTCTTTAATTTTTAAGCGTAAAAAAGTGAAGGACCCCTTCACTCTCTTCACTCCAAAAACCGCCACTAGTCTGCTTCCTAGTATAACAACGTCGATTTAATTTAAGTTGAAAACATTTCCGGGCAAATGTTTATCGTTATTAATATAATGTAGTGATAGAAATGACATTGTATAGCGATAGTGTATCATAATAACATAAACCGAATAAACTGAGAGCACACGCAAATAGAAGTGAAAAAGCAGCAGTAAACTTGGGTCCCCAAACGTGCCGTTTGCGATTAAACTGTAAATGTATAACTACGAGCCGCTAGTGACTCCGTTGTTTTGAACATTGTAGCTTTACTCCTTGCGTCACGCGGTCCGAATTGTGCCCTTTGTTTTCAAAACTGAACATTGCCGAGAAGTAGTAATTTACTCAAACCACAGAACCTACAGGACGGATATCAGTTCACGGCCTCAAGCGGTATCAGTCACGTCATCTGTCTAAGTATTGCCAGTTGTGTTGTATTGTCAAAATCGTACCTTATAGCAACGAAAAGTATGCAGCCATGCATTCCATGTATGGTAAGGCTAACTGTAATGCACGCTTGTAAAGAAGTATGCCCTGATCGAGGGCACCGCGAAAGTCACACATGTAATAGAGACCACCATCATCTCAGAGAAAAGGGGAGCTTCGCACCTGGTAGTGCAGAAGATAGGCCTGAACGCATTAAGGGGACTGGGCACTAATTCTTATAAAATTTCAGTATATCAATGCATAAATTTAGTTAAACATTTCTAGACTTCTACTGCTGAGATTAAAATGAAACAAATGGCATGAACGTACAGTAATTCATTGTGATTCCAATTATATAAACAACAACTACGCAATTATTTAAAATAGCCACAAGAAAGGTCATAACTGACAACACGTTTTTCTAAAAAAAAATATATACTGTATTTAATACTTGCGGTGCACTTTGCTTCAACAATATTCAAGCATATCTTCAATATTTTTGGGCCATTAAAATGTCTATTCTCAATTCGCAACCTAAATTTACTTAAATATTTCTGATTGTATTCAAGAGAAAAAATTCTGAACTTTGGTAATTTTTTTTAGCTTTTTACAAAAAAAAGTCTTTTAATTTTATATCTTCAGTTTTTCTAATAATAATAAGTTACGTTTGTAGAAAACATACTTCAGCAACTCCAGTAAAATTTTCATTAAAATAGATTCAGTAGTTTTGAAGAAACGTGCACCTAATTGAAAAATTTCCAGTTACGGAAAACTGCATTTAAAGAAAAGTGTGTCATATGTTGGCTCCACCAGCTAAGTAGGTGTGACCCAGCGTGCCGTCATATTTAATTGGAACATTTAAGGTTTTAAATGTGCAGATACCCTTACAATATGTGCATATATATTATTTTAGAGGAAAATTTCTACTATTTTTAAGACGCAAAACAAAACAAAATCGATTCGTTGAGCCCAAATCGTTATCCAGCCCCTCTTAAGTCTGAGATTGAAGATATGGTGTAGGAAGTAGTACAGATCTCTCCAGGAACACCGACGATGATAATTGCCACACAGGTGCCTGTACTAAGCCGCAGTAGTAGATAAATGGAAAAATTTACATTGTAGCTCACCGTAATCTTACCATATCCAATGCGTTCAATATCTCAATACCAGGACTTTGGTGCTAGAGTGGACTTTTGTCGGCGTAGTCAACCCTCACTTTCAAAGTGACATATTTTCAGACGAAGCAGGATTCACATGTGATGGTATCTTTAATTACCATAATTAACATTTTTGCTGTGAGGTAAACCCGCATGCTGTTCATGAGGCACCACATCAGCAACGTTTCGCATTGAATATGTGTTTAGGGGTACTAAGTGATCGTGTCATTGGACCTTACACTCTTCCAAGAAAACTAAATGGACGGAGATACCTTAGGTTTCTGCTTGAACATGTTCCGTTTATCAACGTCAGAGGATATGGTACATGCTGATGCGGCATGGGCGCATTTTGCTGCTAACATCTAACACGCAGATATGCTATAATATGGTGAGGTAGAGGCGGACCTTTGCAACATCGCCTGATCTAAACATTTCAGAGTTTTGTGTCTAGAGTCACCTCAAAAAGTAGGGTACGGCACTCCCGTTAACATGACTGGAGAACTGGGAAAAGAATTGTGCATGCTTTTTAATAAGTCCCAAATGATCCGGGGATATTCCAAGGAATTGAAAACGCACTGTAGAAGCGAGTAGAGTCTTGCTTTCATATGCAAGAAAGACACCTTCAACACTTACATAAATGGATAAAAGTGTTCCATAATTGTAACATTATAACGCAAAGCAATTATGCAATTCCTTATTAAGGTAAACCATGAGTTAAATTTCAGCCAAGTTAGATAGAAAATTAATGTTGTACCGAATAGGAAGGCGTTTTGAATAATTACGTCTGTGGGGACCTGTAACCACACTCACAATTATCTTGCAAAGTCTCACTTGGGGACCTATGTTTACCGCAAGTATTTTGCTTCTATTTGCATGCACCGTCAACCCTATCAGTTTACGTTATCATCTACGATACAGTCTGTATATGCAAGAGGTATCTGTGAAACGGTATGAGTAAATGAAATCGTGGGACTGTTACACATAATATTCTTACAAACCTTGCCGTGTTGATTTTTAATTCGTATCCAACTATGTTTATCATATCCTAATCAATGGACTCTGAAACTTATTAGAGTTTAGGGAGGTGATGATTAGAAAACAGGGAGAAAGCCATGCAATAAACCTAAGGTTTCAGTGCGCGCAGGTGGGGGCATGCGCCTCCTGTTCATCTCCCTGTCAAATATCCAATCTATCTAATCGAATGTTTATCACATATTCTCTATGAGGCAGCTTGTAAACCATAACGATGCATCCGCTCACTTACGAGTCAGCAGCAGAACAGTATTTAGAAATGTTAATTCTGTTTCTCCTTAATTCCCTTTAAATTTTTTGAAACAACAATTCTGATAAAAGCAAAATATTTATGTTGTTCTAATGTTTAAGTTAATTGGCTATAGACTTTAATTGGGTACGAGATACATTAATTGTGGATACACATTTATGTGTCACCGTTTCTATGAAATGCTCTAAAGATAATTCTACATTCGTTATGAGCATTTTCCATCCCTTCTCCGAAGTTAACATGTCAGCAATTTGAACCCAATTAATTCTTATCTTTCCCTTAGCGCCATTTTAACGTCCAGATTTGAGAGCTAACCAGCACCTTTATTTTCAAAATAAGGTAGAACCCCAGCTTAAAACAGAAGCCCTTAAACCACATAACACCACCTACCAAAATTCGAACTAGTTGTTTCCTAATTACCAGATATAATATAAACTACCCATTCAAACATGGAAATCGGCAGCTGGCTTCATGATTACAGTTCAGAACCAACTGAATATTGGCCGAAGACTTTCCTATCAGGCTGGTACGTTACTCATTCCACCATGGAGTTGGGCAACTGACTTGATGATTCCAGTCCAGCATCAAGTGTATACCTAGATTTGTGGTATCGTTTAAAATCAGAGCTGCATTTTTGGTATAAAACCAAATCGGGGTGCTATACGGTACAATACGATATAATAATTACTGGTATAGTTGGTTACATTAGTGATATGAATGTTTGTAAGGAATATGAGAGTTTTTTTTGTTTTGAAAAATTATATAAACCTCGTTCACCCAATAGTAGTATAACTGTATCATACATACACTCCAAGGAAATACAAATTAATTACTATTTCTTGCTAAACTAAATACATGAGTAGCAATATGAATGAAACAAAAATCACATAAAATTACTTGTAATAATTTGCATGGCGTTGACTTAGCTGATATTGCAGTGAAAAGTAACTACACTCATTCTTGCAAAAGAAAGTAAAAGTAAAACCAAACACCCTTTCACAATAGATTCCACGAAAACACAAAAAGCAAGACTAGAATATTTTATGCCACAATTATGACTACTTATTAAAAACAGTTCCAGAAAGTCCTTCAACAACTGATGGTAATCAACAATGAAACGGTGTACAGGAATGCGTATTCAACAATTTCCAAGTTTAATCCACCTTTTAATCAAATGACAAATGCAGTTTTTTCATTCTCAACTGTTTTATTACATCTGCATGGTCATCCTTGTATCAGAGATTCCACTGTACCAAAATCAGATTTTCGATGGTTGCCGGAGAAAGTCTGTTCCTAATTTGTGCGTGGATTCATCCATGGGCAAACCAGTTGTGGCTGAAGGTTATGGTACATTAGCAGTTAAGATGCCAGCGTGGAACCAGAATGTAGGTTTAAGTGGAGCTGTGTCTAGGGCTGTAGACTCAAGCGATTCCATGAAAAAGTTGGCAACTACTGGGCTCATAGGGCTTCCTATGGCTACACCGTCTATTTTTTCATAGAACGTAGAGTCATTGAAGCGGAGGGCGAAGCCATCGAAATATATAAGCATCCTAACAATTTTAATAAGAAAGAAGAGGCACTAAAACTCAGCAATAACTGGCATCCAGTCATTCAAGGCAAGAAACGTCATATAACACGAGAAAACAAAGCGAGCCAATTAGAAGAGAGCAACACCTCTGCGGCAGCTAGGCCCCTCCCACCAGCCGACCGGCACCTGGACCAATCAGCGGAGAACCCTCTTAGTATAAATATAGCAACACGAACATCCAAATCCAAAATCCAGCATTTCAGACGCAACGTAACCTTCTTCTAGAAGACTTCGACAGCGCCACTGAAGATGTCTACCGTAGTTGTAGACGAAACGTCTGGAACATCTATCTCCAGCAGACCACGGAAAAACAGCTCAGAAATAATTTCCAGTTATACTGACTCCGGCCGTGAAAGCCTCCGTTAGCTCATGACTCGCCTCTACGGGGAGGAGGTATATCGTCTGATTCGTCGACTACAAGTACTGCGCAAACAGAAATCTTATCTTCTGTGCCCACTCATTTTCCTTCTACGCTGCCGTGACGCCAGAATAATTCCTAAGTTCCTCGGACAGAAGCAAATTTTACAAACAACTGCTGCTCACCACATCCACAACCGCTCGGAGCATACCTTGCTCCGAGAGCGCATTCACCAAACCGGAAGAGAACTGCTTCCAACAACAACAACCAGTTACTCGATCTACATCTCCATGTGAGTAACTCACTACACAGATACGATTGGGACAACATGGACAGGATTACATACAACTCCATGACTTGCCAACAGAACACCATTACTAGTCGACATAAGAGGAAATTTGAACACCTTTCGACTTCAAACCAACCATCTACTCCTATGGACACCAGCCGCACAGTGATCAACTCTTCGGGGCACCAACTTTCACCAGCCGAGACCTCCCTGCTTGCTAAAGGAGGTAATTACGCAGTGGTAACACGACTCTTCCAGTTGAGGACATCATTTCCAATAATGAATGAGGAATACAAGGCCTGCCAGCAGCAACAGCTAATGAGATTCGCCGAGAAAACACTAGGATTCTCCAACATGCTAAGACTCCGTCCAGCAATTTAACTTTCCAAGAGAAGGCCCCCTGAATAGTTTGAACACCAACAAAGACATCATTATCTGCTCAACGGACAATGGGAATGCCACTGTAATCTTAAACCAGCAAGACCACGAACAAACCATCTCAGATCTTCTAAATCCGGACACATACCGCAAGATTGAACGTGATCCCACACCTCGTATTTTACGTAAAACTAACCTTCTTATCAAGAATTCTTCCTTTACAATGGAAGATAAACGTCTCATTACCAGATCGGAATATTACGACATTGAAGCGGAGGGCGAGCATATCATTAAGTTGCAGGACACCAACATTCTTTCATCCATGACACATTACCATGCCCGACCACAGCGTGAAGCCATCGAAATATATAAACATCTTAAAAATTTTATAAGAAAGAAGAGGCACTAAAGCTCAACAATAACTGGCATCCAGTTATTCAAGGCAAGAAACATGATATAACACGAGAAAACAAAGCGAGCCAATCAGAAGAAAGCAACACCTTTGAGGCAGCTGGGCCCCTCCAACCAGCCGACCGGCACCTGAGCCAATCAGCGGAGAACCCTCTTAGTATAAATATAGCAGCACGAACAGCCGGCATTTCAGACGCAACGCAACCTTCTCCTAGAAGACTTCGACAGCGCCACTGTAGATGTTTACCGTAGTTGTGGACGAAACGTCTGGAACATCTATTTCCAGCGGACCACGGCAAAATAGCCCGGAAATAACTTCCAGTTATAGGTTGTTTGCTACATAATCCTCTCCGTCAGTTAGATGGTGCGAAATGCTGAGCAGCAGCCCATAAAGTGTCTAAAGAAAAATGCCCATGACTAACTTTAAGTGCTGCTAAGTTAGCCGTATTACTCCATGCTCTTGCACATTTCTTAATGATAAAACCAAGTTTGTGGTGACTATGCACAGCGGTGATCGTGGCAGTAGTGAAGGTTGCGTGTGTTATACTAGGAAGTATCATACAGCGTGTCCTTGTGTTATACGGTACTTTTACAACTCAGTGTATACCGGCCGAAGAAGAGTCCTTTCCTTATTACCAGGCAGATATATTACTGCTCCCATGGAGATGGGCAACTGGTTTCGTTGCTCCAGCATGTAGTGAATACAAACCGAAGCAGCACCTGGTCCTTTCCTTATTACCCAGCAGATACATTGCCAGTTCCCATGGAGGTGGTTAGCTGGATTCATTTTACAAGTCCAGCATCTAGTGAATACCGACCGCAGCGACGCCTGCTCCTTCTTTATTATCAGGCAGATGTATTACCCATTCACATGGAGGTGGGAAACTGGCTTCATGATTCTAGTCCAGCATCTAGTGAATACCGACCCTAATCGGTACGTAGTCCAATAATAATATACAAACTAGCACATTTATTTTGATTCCTCAGTATAACTTAGTACGCAGTGGCGACTAAAATCTGTATCATACAGAACCGTGTGACCTTACCCGATAAGTAATGCTGCTGCTCATCCAGCTTTGTAAGGTTCTTCGGTAGTGACACTTGAGCGCTAATACAACTTTATTGTTTTTTTATTCCTACAACTCTATTAACTGCCAATATCTCTTCTGTGATTGACTTCAGTTGACATTTTTATAAATAGAACTTAAATGACGAATAAGACAATTACCTGAGGTAGATCTGGTGTTGATTCCTTGAAGTATACGTTCCCTAAATGCCAGATGTATAACGTAGTTTGATCGTCTAGAGTGAAGTGAGGTTAAAATTGGTTTTTACGTGAGCTGTAAAAACATACAGTCGGTTGTTTTATAATATTATTTTTATTGGTTTGTATTAGGTATGCATATCACAAAAATATTTGGGGAATCCTGGACTGAAATCTGGAACTTATATTTTATTTGTTTGTTTGCTTCTTTATCCCGGTAAGATGTAAGAGCAGCTTTTTCCCTTCCCCTACCAGGTTTTCACAAAAATACATAATACACACAGGAACGAATGAAATTGATACAACAAATACCCAGAAAAATAATGATATATATATTAAAATAAAACAACAGTAATCAAAACAGTAAGTAATAATGGATTATTTTCCGGTAGTCCCTTGTGTCGTCCGGTAGCAAGTTCCAGAGACGAGCTAATGCTGCAGTAAATGATGAAGAACATAAAGCTGTATGATGGACAAGTACATCAGTAATGAGAGTTTTGTGAACTATTTTGTTGACCTTGACAATCAGAAAGGTATTTAATGCTAATGTTTAGATAAGCCTAGAATGCAGGCATGAAGAACTTCATAGAGATGTGATACATAGTATAATACACTACACTCCATGAGCTGCGGTCAATGCATACATTTTGTCCATTTTTAAAAATTATTTTTAAATTAAAGCGATTTTGGTAGGTTAACATTTTTGTATCTTAAGAGGAAATTGCCGTATATAAACCAAAATTTGCAAGCAAAAGGAATACTTAAATGAATGCACAATATGCATTGTATTCCTTTAATACTAAACAAAGTTGGTAATACTCGTTCTCCATTTCAAGTTTTAAGATTCATATATAAGTATATCTATATAGATTAGGCTTTTCAATTTGGTGGGGGCGAATTGCGTATTTCACATGTTTTAGGAGAGTAGGAACATTTAATCCCGGTTACATTAAATTCAGTAAGTCAGGAGAGCTCATCTAAGAACAGCGTTTTGCATATTTAAATGAGCGTTTTAGCAGTTCTTTGTATTTGTTTATAAATCTGTTAAAATTTTGTGGTTCCTTTGTTGTTCTTTAACTATTTAAAACAACTTCTTCTGATTTACTTACATTGTATTTAGGTGTTTTCATAAGCCCTTTTTTACGAAATACATTCGTCATACTAATGTGTCAATGAGTTTAACGTGTGTAAATAATAAAACAAAGGTAGTATCTAAAGTAGTTTATGAGATGAGCGCACCTAAAGTATAAAATATAATTCTTATAAATCAAGGTTTAGCGTCAGTAGTTAGAATAACTTCATTTCTAGTGTCTGAAATCCAAACAAATTGAATGTGTGTGCGCGCGCGCGTCTGTTGTGTGTGTGTGTGTGTGTGTGTGTGTGTGTGTGTGTTAGAAAAACTCTGTCTAAGGAATGAATAATATTGCGTCTTGCAATGCAGGTATTTCTTCAAGAACAATGCAAAATGTCTGAATAAGAGTTTTTATACTGTCATTACTTCGACATAAAGCCCGTGTTGTATTACACGCTGGCCATTAAAATTGCAACACCAAGAAGAACATGAGCCACTTCAACGAGATTTATTATACATACTCCCCTCCGTACAGAAATGAATTGATTAGTCTTACAGCTCGGTATGACGTAAACAACACGGGGAAATGAGTACCGAGTCTCCCCATCTATGTCGCCAATAACTGCTGCTACACGACGAAACATTGACAGGAAGAGACCTTGGATGTCTTTCTAGTGTATCTCCACCCATACTGCTTCGAAGCATGCTCAAAGTTCATCCTTTGTGGCCGCGGGTGTCGTATGGCAGGCAAGTCGTTATCCAACCAGTAACCACAAGTTTTCGAACGGCGATAGACCTGCTGAACGCGGCGGCCAAGCAAGCAGGGAAACATGGTGGTCATCCAGAAACCTTCGGAAGATGTGCACCACATAAGATGTCGCACTGTGCTGTTGAAAGATGGCCCCAGGATGGCGCTCAAGGTATGGGGCAACAACAGGCTCCAACACCTCTGCGACATAGCGATTACTGTTTAGATTATCCTCAATGAGGACTAGACGCAAGGACTGAAATCCGATGGCACCATACCATAACCCCAGGCGTGGAGCCAGTATGACGGCGTACAATGCAGGACTCGATCAAGCGTTCACTACGGTGTCGCCACACACGGATGTGATCATCATGGCAGAATCATCAGACAGAAGCTAAATTCCTCAAATTATACGATGGCATACCATTCGTCCCTCCAGACCCGACGTTTCAGGTACCATTGTAACCGCAGTTACCTGTGGTGAGCAGTCAGTGACAGCCGCAGTAGTGGATCTGGACGAGGTGCATCGATCCTCCATAAGACATCGAACTGTGCGTGCGGACACAGTTTGATGGGCCACACTGCTCAAATCCTGAGTGAGGTTGTTCAATGTGGCTGCACGGTCCATTATCGCTATGCTCACTATATGTCTCTGTCATCCTTTGGGGTCGGTCAGCTAGTGGGGTGGAACAAAAACTCCTTCAAAAGAACAAGAAGGGCCAGTTGCGGATTCCTGGCCGTTTACAGTTTGGTATTCCAGCTGTATATTGGATATTTCTAAATGTTCCTTGCAGTCACAGTCTGAATCTTCTACACTGATTACAAATCGATCACTAATCTCTTCATTTAACCCATCGATGTCCTAATAATGCTGCTAAAGCGTTTGCACATGTTCGCACGCTTTTTTCCAGTTTTTCACTGACACCTTTTTCACTGTACAATCAAACAATTCCTTTATATTGCTGGTTTTGAACAATATACTGTAATTTGCAACACCATTTTCTATCTGGACCCATATTAGCTCAATCGCGTTAAGTTCCAGTAACACGGCGGTAATCGTACGACGATATGACCATGCTCGTCTGCTATGTGATGTATTTCATAAAATGTGAGACGGGTTTTTTTCATTTTATAAGTTCATATAATACAACTTTAATAGAGTATGCATTAAACTATGTTATTATTACAGTACAACTTTAATAGAGTATGCATCAAACTATGTTATTATTACGGAGCCAGGACTGAGTTTTTATTTAAGAGTTACCAAAGTAGGAACGTTGTTTATTTCTATAGAACGATATAAGGCATTGTCGAGAACTATGACACTGTTGAAGGGATGTTTTTTGTAATAATTGGTTAACAATCCAGACCTTGATGTTTTACTGTCCATTTGTATGCTAGATTTCGATTTAACTTAGTAAGGCGTTGGGAATGAAATCTGCTGAACATTCTGCATGTAAGATTATAAAGCGCTGACCTTTTCCTATGGGAATTCGAAGAGGATATTAAGTTCGTCTCCTTTGCAAATCCCAACTTTACTTTCAGCGTGTTTAACGTTAATCTATGTTTCATTCAGGTAAATAATTGGACGACTAGTGGATCTCAATTGTTTCATTCTCCGTAAAAATGATTACCCTTTCGAAACAATGTTTGTCTTTCTATTTAGTATTTTCTCCCGTTTGCCCTTTTTGTTTTACAAATCTGAAATTTATTTTCCTCCAAACGTTTCTTAGGATAATTATGCTTCCATCGAATAGGCACTTTTCTTTGAATGTCTTATTTATATCTTCTAAAACAGGTAGAAAATCCTCCTATACAACGAATATCATTCTTCTAATTTCCGTATCACAAAACGAATCGATCGCTGTTTTTTTTAATACTCAATTGGGACGATTTTTCCACGGGGTCTCCTAAAGGCTATCGCTTGCTCGCACTTTATTTTATTCTTTTAGAAACCTTTTAACTGTGCCAGAAGATACATCTGTAGAAGTGGCGGCCGGTGGTAAAAAAGGAGGTGTAGTGATTGCATATTGCACAATAAAATATATTATATTTATTTTGATATTCATAGCATTATTATTAATTATTATTATTATTATTATTATTATTATTATTATTATTATTACAACTACTACTATCGCTGCTGTCTGCTACTGCTACTCCTGCTATTTCTTCTACAAATGAATATTAAAGACTACAATAATTTAAAATATTTCAGTAAATCATCTACACTCATCCTATTTCTTGTGAATTAAACCAATCCTCCTCTTTCAGACTCGCATATTTATCAATAACGTCCTGGTAAAAAGGTTAGCTCTCGATAAGTTTGAAACTTTGGACAACTCCTGGTGTATTGAAATGCTAGCCAGTGAAGCAAGTCGACACTGTGACATCGTACTGTGCGAAAATGTTTTCAGTCTTTTCAGACAAGACAAACTGCGTTCCTCAGAAGCACTTGTTGAAGTTATAGTCAACAACAAACTAAAAATTAAAATCCCATGGTTTACAGATGAAACTCTCTCGTCATGGTCTCTTAAGTGGAAGTTCCTGAGCGCTTAAATATAGCACAGCCCTAACGAGTAGCCTGAAGATTTGTTGATTTAAAGAAACATATTCATTAAATCGAAGGATGCACATTCTTGCATTTCCTTTAAAGCAAAAGGGGCGAAAACGGAACTCGCGAGTCATTTTGACTCGTAGGCGCCGTTCTCCCTGTGCCACTGTCCCATTGTTTTTCACATGCTGCTGAGTGATGCAGTGTGTGTTGCATATTTGGTGACTCACAGAAGGAAGGCGTTTTCGCCACCCTTGCCTTAGAATACTTGCGATTATACTACGATTTTTTCGCAAACTTTCAATTGCAATTGACACTTTCAGTGCTCCTCAGAATCTTTACGCTTACTAAAACCACACGTCACATTTGGAAGTCACAAAATCCTTGTGTATTACAGACACCAAATTAATTACAGAACTTAAGGCATGGCCACTGCATAACACTACTGCATAACCATGAGTATTGTTGAAAGTACGAGCTCTTAAAATGAAGATTGTATTTTCTTTTTCTTTTTTTCACTTCCCTTCTAACATTTAGTTCTGTTAAATCCACTAGCCTTCCGCAGTTTATTAGGTTTTCTGGTCTTCGTCCTTCCACCTATTAAACGGTGTCTCTTGTAATATTAGCATTATGTCTTTAACGTATACATTATTTCACTTTCACAGCGCAAGAAAAGCTATACTTCTAAATAGCTTCACACAATCAAATCAAATTGGCATCAAGTTTGAAATTATGGCGCTTGCTATTTTATAACATGTTAAGAAAGCAAACATACAGAATATGCTAACTTATTTGTTCTGTCAAACCTGCCCGCTAAGGGAGCTGGTGTGATAAAGAAAATCCTCAACTACTCTTCATCGCAATTGTATTTTGTATTGCCAGAGTTTCTAAAAATAGAATCTCGCTAGACTACGTCACTGTTGTCATAGCAACCATGAAGAGTTGGAATCATTTACCTAAGTAGTTCAACGTCAAAGATAAACCTGATTTAAAATTGTGATTTCGTTCACTGCAGACAGCGCTCTAGCGAACAAAAAGTCAACTGGACGCGTGAGTAGCACGCTGTCGGCAACATAGAAAAAACAAAGAGATTGACAAGTGCAAGGTGCAGACGGCTCCAAATGTTTTCCGTTGCACCGGGAGCGGGGCACGCGGGGTGCTTAACGAGAGGTTACTCCAGGTATCTTAGTTCATACCCCCTCTACAAGAAAGGTTAAGAATTGTAACAGGCTAAACAAAATATCATTCCAACACATTTCCCTTAGACTTGGCTGTAAGAATGTAATAACTGTGAAAAGAAAACAGCAATAACATTACAACACAGCGACATAAGCAGTATACAAACTAATTTTTAGGAATTAAAGGCATCATATTATTGTATAACAAGCAAGTGTTAAAACAAAATGGTTTGGTTTTTTTATATATTTATTTATTGCTTTCTCTACTTTCTTTCTCATTAACTAACATATCTTCTTAATTTTCATAATGTATACGAAGTATGATTTTTCCGTGCATCGTGACAACAATTTAGGCCAGAAATTATTTAAAGTTACAATCTAAGTTACACTTTTCCCTATTTGGATGCATGTAAGATGCCGTAATGACAACCAGCCGCTTATCTATTCCACAACTCATATTTTTACTGTCTCTACTATTTACCTATAATAAGTAGGGAAAGTATTGTATTCCACCCAAAAATAAAAAACGAGATTCACCGGAAATGCACTTTTTGAGACCCACTGAATCCAAAGAAAGCATTTTTACTTTTCCTACTACGCACTTACAGTAAGCAGAGGAAGTATTGTATTCCACCCAAAACTTCAATAACAATATACACCGGATACACACGTTTTGAGCCCCATTGCATTTACTTTCCCTACTACGCAATTACAGTAAGTAGAGGAATTATTGTATTCCACCCAAAAATTTAATAACGCGATTAATACTCGGAACGGAATACTCGCTTTTAGACTCCCTGAAATCAAACAAAGCGTTTTTACTTTCTCTACTACGTAGTTACAGTAAGGAGATCAAGTATTATATTCCACCCAATAATTTAATAACGAGATTAATACTCGGTACGGAATACTCGCTTTCAGACTCCCTGAAACCAAACGTAGGGACATGCTACGTAGTTACAGCAAATAGAGCAAGTACTGTGTTCCACCCAAACATTGAATGAAATTCACTGGATATACACGTTTTGAGACCTCCTGAATCCAAACAAAGCATTTTTACTTTCTCTACTACGTAGCTACAGGAGGTAGAGAAAGTATTGTATTCCACCCAAAAACTGAATAACGAGATTCACTGGATATACACGTTTTGAGGCTCCCTGGATCCTAAGAAAAGACTTTTACTTTCTCTACTACGTAATTACAGTAAATATAGAAAGTATTGCATTCCACCCAAAAACTGAATAACGAGATTCACTGGATATACACGTTTTGAGACTCCCTGGATCCAAAGAAAACGTTTTTACTTTCTCTACTACGTAGTTACAGTAAGTAGACAAAGTATTGCATTCCACCCAAAAACTGAATAACGAGATTCAACGGAATTCACGTTTTGAAACTCCTGAATCCAAAGTAAGTAGTTTTTCTTTCTCTACTACGTAGCTAGAGTAAGTAGAGAAAGCTTTGTGTTCCATCTGAAGATTCAATGTCGTAATTTCACCAGAAATCATGTTTGTGACCCCTGAATACAATGAATTTATTGTTAGACAATGGTCCATGTGTGTGTGTGTGTGTGTGTGTGTGTGTGTGTGTATCCACGAGTAGCATAACTCAAAAGCAAAATGTTGGTCAAAACCCGAACTTGGTGTTTAAGTTCAACTTCTTCCAAGAATTCGACACTGAGATTTTAAAGAAAATTCTCCACTCCAAACTACACTTTACATTGGAAATGTTTCGAAATTTTTTATTCTTTCAAAAATGACTAAGGATTTTGTTTAAAATACATATGTTTAAGCTATTTTCATGATAAATATAATGTATATCTTTTATTTTCTAGGAATAGTCTGTAAATTAGTCTTTATTGTCAATGACGTTTGGTAATTACTAAACCGTAAGAGAGAGAGACAACATCTTACCGCACAACAACTGTAGATCTTGTTAAAGCACAAAATTTGTATCAAATAACATTTTTATTTTATGTCAAATAACTTTTATATTTTACCTATTCTGAAAGTTTCTTTGTTATTGGTTTAGATTTTCAAATACTTTATACTTCCCTCAACTGCAAATAGCTATTGTTTTCTTTCTTTCTTTCTTTCTTTCTTTCTTTCTTTCTTTCTTTCTTTCTTTCTCGTGTTCATACAAAGAGAACAGAATTTCAAAGCTATTACGTCTGTTGCTCACATTCGGGAGGTCGTGGGTTGGATTCCTCTGGCCGACCTTCCTGACCCATAGGTTTTTTCGGGGGGTTTTGCCGGGTCGCCAGGCGAGTGCTGGGAAGGATTCTCACATCCCCGAATTTCTGGACCTCCATTTCATCTCCATTCTAATTTCCCTTCATCTTTCATCGTTGGTCTGTTTCAGGGTTGGAAGTGTCGGCGATGGTGTTTCGGTGCAGTGTGGCAGGGGAAAAGGGTGTTTTTAGTGACTTTCTCCGTCCCTCAGATTTCGGCTGCCTGTCGGGAGTATCCTAACCTCCTTGAGGAGCGTTGGACACCCTCTGTGCTGGGTGGAGTTCACGGTCTGCCTGTACGTCTGACGGGGAGTCTCTATCTGAAAACGTAGGGACCCTGCCATTCCTGTGCCGTTTTTCCTGGTTCCGGACGCCCGGTGTCTTGTCTCGCCTCATCCTGCCTCCGGAGACGCCCCCATGTGGGGCGTAGGCACAATATCCACTACATGGATCAGTGCCGAGTTCCCTCCGCAGCCAACCAATCCAAAAATCTCACGTAGTGATCAGCTTTGAGGGATTTGGCTATCGCTTTAGCTTAATATGTTCTGGTTATACCTACAACGAATTGTGAAAATAAGTCATGAAGGTTTATGGGTATTAACATGACATAGGTGCAAAATAAGCTTTGTAAGAAGAGTGAGTAGAGAAAATCATGCGAATGCAACACATCATATTTTAGGGCAAAACCTCCATATGCCTGCGTCTCTGTGAACAACATAAATCCAAAGCGAAAAGTCGCTTAACTATCAAACTTGATCTTTAAGTTCAGCATCTTTCAAAGTTGTGACAAGGATTTTCAAGAAAATTTCCCCATCCTGAACAACCCTCTACATGGAAAAAATTTCGAAATTTATTTTCTAAAAAATGGCTCTAATGATTTTGATTAAAATACTCACTGTTTAAAATATTTTCATGACAAATGAAATATATATTTTGAACTGACTCAGAAGAGTCTCTAAAGCCTTCTTCATTCTGAATACCTTTGTATAATTGGTAAACTCTAAAAGATTGAACAAAGTTTTGACACACAAGAAATGCAGATCCCGTTAAAGCACGCAGTTTGTTTTATATATGAGATTAACTAATTCCCAGATATTTTTTGTTATTGGTTTGAATATTTTTTGTAACTGAAAAGTTGCTATTCGTTTTGTTTTTGTCGCGTTCATATAAACAGCATGGAATTTCAAAGCATCACGTAGGGACATGCTTTTTGAAAATGTGACTATCGCTTTATCTACATATACTACAACGAAACGCGTAAATGTGAACTTTTTATTTTGGTTTTTAATTAAAGTCCTTTAACCGGGTAGGCCATTACGGATGGTAAATGAACGAAATGGTTAAAATGATGCTCAAATGGGCCCGAGGTCACTAGAAATCAGAATCAAACATTCATCTTCTCAGGATAAGAGCAAACCCTGGAAAAACTTTACCCAGGTATTTCACTTTAACCGAGATTCTAACTCGGGACGTCTTGAATGTGAGGCAGACCCCCACACCACACAGATGAGCTAAATGTGATTTGCAAGTTTATCTGGATTATAAGAAGTAGAAAAAAATGAGATTTAGAAAAAAGAATTTGTAGAATGGTGAGAAGAGAAAGTTATGTGAATGCAACATGTTAGTTTGTTCAATTTAAAATAATAATTTAATCTATATTTAAATATAATACTTCGTAATCATAATTCTCGTGCTAATGCAAAGTGCGTGGAGCTTCAAAGACACCACATAAAAATCTGACTATCGTTTGAGCTACTGCATTCTTCTTATACTTACAACGAAGTTTGTAATTGCAGTTTCATCTCAATTAACAAGAAGACTCTTTCACTCAAGCCGTGTGTAGGACAAGGTTGGAAAGATAGAAACAGATTGAAAAATCCAATGTCATAGTTGAGATTTGAATTACGGATCTTCCAGTTTACGTCCAGGTGGCACCGCGGTAACGCGTGCGACTCGCATTCTAGAGATCCCTAGTTCGCTTCCCGGCTACCGCCCAATCTGACCCACGGTTTTTTTCGAGAGTTTTCCCGGGTCGTCAGGCGAATGCTGATATGATTTCTCTCAGCCCTCGAATATCGTTCCATTCCTCATTTCATTCATCCTTAACCCCGTTAGGTCTGTTTCAGGATTGAAAGTGTCGACAATGGTATTCCGGTGCGGCGTGTCACAGAAAAACGACTCTCTCTGTGGAACCTTATCCGTCTCTCGGTCTTCGCCTGGTTGCCAGGGTATAAGGGCCGCTTCTTGGGGGGGCGTTGGACCCTCTGTTTGGGGTGGGGTACCCGGTTTGCCTGCCCAAATGTCAGGGCGTCTCAATCTGGAAATTTTAGAAACTTTGTCATTGCTGTGCCGTCAATCCTGGTTCCGGCCGCTCGGTGTCTCTCACCTCGTCCCTCCCTCCCGGGAGCGCACCCTCGAGGGTCACAAGCACAATATCCTCATTCACTGGATCGGTCTCGAGTCCCCTCCATTACACATTCCATTCCATTCTAGACCAGAGAAGAGAAGCATTTTAAGAATTCAGAACGTGAATCGCAATACAAAGCCTTTTTTGGGGGGGAGGGGCATCTTCAGATTTGTAACTTGAAAGCAATTTAGTTTTCAGAATAGAGTGCTTTCAAATGAACCAATTGCAACAAAAGCACATCAACCTATCTGCATTAACACTTTGGGTCACTATTTTGAAAATTTAGCTTATATGTTATCCTAAACGAATAAAACAGCTATATAGAAACTGCATATTTTGCGCTAAAGGTTGTTTCCTCGTATCTATTAACATTTTGCATACCATACCTAAATAGGTGTTTTTACTCTACGTCCACTATACGACTGGCACGGTTTTTCTTCTTTTCACTTGTCGGTGTGCATATAAGGGGAATTATGTTTCAAATAAAACAACCTTTATTCGTTTTTCAGTAACAAACGCAACATATCTCTCATTTTGAAGAAAATTTAATGTTATACTTAATTGTTTCCAAACTGCTTTAACAGTTTGACATTAATATTACTTTTGTTGCCATGTTTTTAAAACATTACTTGAATATTATCAGAACTGAATGTGCCAACTGTATGGAACTACACACTTAGCGCTAAACGTTGTGATCGATATCTATGACAATTAAAAAGCAAAACGAACTTATATTCATTCATTATCTGTTTACCCTCCTCTTATGTAGGACCTACACCTCCCAGGACTTACAGGCGGGTGCCTGGGGTCAGAGGTCCGTCGCGGAGCAGACACTCATGGATCAGACAGAACATCCAGGATGGGTGATCAGCCCGATGCCTGGTATGGGATGAAGGAAGTAGATGAAGCGAAATGTTGGTGAAATGGATGAAAGGAAAGGTGATGATGGAGCAGTTGGTGGAATTGGGATTGAACCCGGTCCGTCTCGGTAGGAGGGAGCGGTCTAGCCACTCGGCCACGGCGCCGCCGAAATTATATTCAAGGCAATAAATACCCTCGGAGCACGCTTAGAACGTTCTATTGGTGATAATTATGAAACTATTATTGTTAATATTATTATTTATCACTAGCAACAAACGTTAAAAACAAGATATACATTATGCGAACCTTGTTTCTCAAGAAAATTACTCAATCTTAAACTTGTGTAGCACCCGCATAAAGAGTGCAATATTTGATTTTTAACAACATATTATGCAAAGAATATGTTAATTTATTTCGCTTGAATAGTTCTAGTAAAGAGAAAAGTATTTGGTTTCGTCTTCTTTCTTCTTAGATTCAGGTCGCTGAATGCATACACAGAAGTAAATGGACCTTTGAGACGATACCGACACGCTGGCTATAGCCAGGCTTGACTAGTCGAGAAGAAATTTCTTTCCCTTCTTCCTATACACCCCTTGGCCCATCGGAAACATTTGAAGCCCACTGTACTCATAAAATTGTCATGAACAAAAAGTTTAATGATGATAATGACTCTGATATTAAAAAACAGGTGAGGTGGCACTTCACACACATCACTGGAATAGCCGCTACTGATCTGTAGCTCTATCTGTTCTTTCGGTTATACTCGTCACAGAAATTGTTAGTTTTCTGCATTTCAGGGCTTCACACATATCGTTAAATTATATATGAACATTAACTATCACTCAGCTGCATTTGATTTTATAGGCATGTCTTGCTTTCCAACACTGGCTATAAATATTACGAACACAGTCAAAACAGCAAACGCAAAATTCACAAAATAAAAATCATTTCGCAAATTTGTTTGATAACACTGCTAATTTATCACTTACACTCCCAAAATCAGAATTCACTTCTAGCACAGTCGGAAACCACCACTGTTACGTTCACTGACAAATAGGTCAAGCAGGCAACCGATTTTGGCAAAAAAGAGTATGTGAGGAGACGGTCATAAGCCGGAAGTTATTGTATTGTGCTTTCCTCACATCCCCCGGTAGACAGGGACAGAACAAAAAGCGACACTAAGGAAATCGAAGTATAGGTGACTGTCATCACGCTTGTTGGTGGACCGAGGCCATTGGCGTCCTGCACGTTGCACACGCAGTCCTTCCTGGACCCACTGATCCTATATCCGCTTCACTATGACTGATTTCTTACAACGCGAGTATCAATTTTGTGATAGGATAATGCATTTTCTCAATAGGCCATAATTTTTCGGCAAACAACTATACAAACCTCCTTGTATAGTTGTATTGTTTCACGCGGCATGGTAACTCCTTCTGCTCACAAACATGGCAGAGATATAAAGGGTGTCCCAAAAAGAACACAATTTTTAAATTGCGCGCCTCTTTCAGTTTGTTAGATTGCGGGACCTGAAATTTAAGCCATTGTCATCTGTTTATATTGCGATTAACGATTTTCATTGTCAAGATTGTCATTTGTGCATATGGTTATCAGCTAAAATGGAGCGATACACGAAGGATCAACGCATCCAGATTTTGAAAGTGCATTACAAGTACGGTGAATGCTATGCAGAGACTGTTCGAAGACTTCGTGTAATTTTTGGTAGGCGAAATGCACCTAATGTGTCGACAGTGCATAGACTCGTAAGGAAATCTGAAGATACAGGATCGACATGAACGTCAAATCACCTGGACGTCCTTGTTCTCGTCGATCAGCAGAGAATGTCGCCCTAGTCAGACAGAGCGTTGCTACGAGTCCAATGAAGTCCATTCGCCATCTTTCCCAACAATTTGGCATTTTGAAAATCAGTTTGCAGCGAATTTTAACAAAACATCTGCATTTGCATTCTTTAAAGATCCTACTAACACAAGAGCTGAAGCTGATGGACCATTTGAAGCGTCAAACATTTGCCGATTGGTTATTCACCAAACAAGAATTCCGTAGTGATTTTCACAATAAAATAACCTTTAGTGAGGAGGCACACTTCCTGCTTAATGGTAATGTTAATAAACAAAATTGTCTGATTTGGGGCACAGAGAATCCTCGCATGGTCGGTGAGAAGTATCTGTATCAAGAATGAGTTACTTTTTGGTGCGGATTATGGGCTGGCGGACTAATTGGGCCATATTTTTTGAAGACGAGACTGGATAAGCATGACTGTGAATGGTGATCGTTTTCGTCACACGATAAAACAGTTTTTATGGCCGCAATTGCAAGAATTGAATGTGGAAGACTTCTGGTTCCAACAGGGTGAGGCAACCTGCCACACTGCCGTTGAAACATCTTGCTGAGAAAAGATTCCCTGGTGTCATCTCTCGGAACGGCAATCAGAACTGGCCACCAATATCCTGTGATTTGACACCATATGATTAGTTTTTCGGGGTATATCAAATCTTGTGTTTATGTGAACAATTCACGAGCCATCCTCCAACTTAAGGCAGAAGTTAGACGTGTCATGGGTAAAATTCAAGCGGACTTTGCTTTACAGTCGTTGAAATTTTTTTCCACAGAGTGGATAGGTACAGACGAAGCCGTGCAGGACATTTGACCCATATTTTGTTTCATGTTTAAATCGTAGTTTTTGTGCTTCATATTGACAAAATAATATTAGCAATTTTCAAATAAATTGTATCTTTTATTATTAAATTAAAAAGTGCATTCTTTGTGGTACACCTTATACAATTCTATTACCTATCAACGGCTCTCCAACATCGGCGTATATACTACTTCATAGTGTCGTAATTGGTGCACTGCTTACCTGAATAACCAATTAAGCTACTGCCTCAATTGCTGTGTGTAGCCCCATCACGGTGGTGCGCATGGAGTGGGTTCTTCTTGGTAATTCATTTTTAATGGCCAGCAGTGTATAAAAGGGCATTTTGGAGATACATCTACTTTAAAGTTTGTGAGACATTCTGCATAATGAAGATGGGTGTAGCCTTAGATGCAAACCCTAAAATGAATGCTCGTTAAGGTCTTCATACGCAGTTTTGGCAGAGGATATATCGCAGTGTAGTAGTTCCCGAGCTGGCGGGGGCTGAGATGCACAGTGGGGCCCAGATAACTCATTAATAATAATAATATCAGTAAATATTATTTAAGTTTTACACCTTGCTTCCTTACAGACCCATGTTATAAAACCATGTCATAACTAATAAATGAATTACAACTATCCGGGCTTGTAGGCCGTGGTCTAGAAGGCATCGTGGATACCGACGTAATCGCCAAGTACAGCGCTTGGCATCTTCAGGGTGAAGTGATTCAGTGTTTGCGGTGGTCGGAGTTATTATTCTTATATGATTTTTAGTAGTTTTCTGTACTTTCGTGCGACATACAAAATGCAAAATTTCTTGTTTTAAAATAAAGCAGAATGTAAATCCTTAGGAAACTATATTATTCCAGTGCCCTAAAATTAGAACATACGTGTAGCATTGTTATGACTAATAATTGAAAAATAAATTTAGAAAAACCGTTTATATTGTTACTGGAAAATAATTTCCATTATTATCGAAGATTTTCTGCCAAACCAAAAGGACGCTGCATGACCCTAAACCATCTTTATGTGATTCACTTGCGCATGGTTGACAAACGTTTCTAAAACATTGTAAACTTATTTTCCTTCCTCAGGAAAGGAGAAGATTAAAAAAAACTTCACTACCAAACACTACACGGGTACAGCTGATATATTGATGAGAAGAACCCAAGGAATCTATAGGAAGACTTCTGTGGACAAGTTAAATTTATGAGCGTGACCGGCATCATTCCTTTGACAATAATGAAAACTGCTCTTACATTATCCTAGTAACAATAAGATGGAGCTGAAAGGTTTCAGGTGCCGGTGATAGAACAGATCAATGTGAAACAACATAAAAACGTCTAGCTGACAAAGCAGGTATCCTGGTTTAGAAACAAAATATCTCCAAAACATGGTCGTTCCCTCACCATTTTTGAAAACTATATTGGGGATCCTTTTTATGGTCTGATCCTGAAATGTACCGGTACACCTGAGCTACAGCGACACAATGCAGTTCAGTATCTTAACAAGAATGATATCTTACACTAAACCACTCAGAAGTTTCAACTGATCGGTAAACCGTTGTGAAGTAGTTTCTAAGGTACTGTCATCTTCCAGGTTGTTTTCCGGGGACCATAGGCGTTACAGCTATACTGATGGGTATCTCAGTAGTGTGGGCATTTTTTGTACATTTAAGGTATGCTTAAGGTATACCTTATTGAATATACTTCTATTACTTTAAAGCATTTCTTTGGATGCTGACTTATTTTAAACATAATATTGCACATTCTAGAGTATTTTCGTTTACAAACATCGCCGTCACCATCATTGTTGTTAATATGATCACTCCTATAATCATAATATCTTCACTAATCTAGTTGTCTTCCGAAAGGATATTCAAGTTATGAAAATATGATGACATAACAATAATGACTGACATTTGGGAAAAGGTTCTGAGATGAGATAAATGATTCAGGGCTTAAAGGCCATTTGCGGCCAATTTTCTATAGGAAAGTTAACATGAGAAATTATCCGAAACTGCGTTTTTCAGTATTTGCTAAGGTTTCGAAAGTAAAAGTCCATTTCATTTTACGTAAACACACTGTTCCAGATAAACATTTCGGAATTGGCCGCACAAGTAGTTTGTTATGACTTAAGATGCATGAGAATGTCCAGGAGTTACAGTTATTCCAGTATATTAATAGCAAGCTCATTCATCATTTACTGAGTGTTGACAGGAACTCGAGTTTCGTGTAAAAATGAGATATTTTGTTACGGAAAACAACCAGTGCTCTTGTTTGGCGCTGTGGCCACCGCGCGGTTGTTCGTGTGTCGGTCGCTGCAGCTCCAACTCCGGCCGAAACAGTTATAATATCCCGCAACCACCTCATGTTCTCAGAGTTATAGTTACAATTCCAGTGATAATAAGCACATACCTTATCATAAAATATGTTGAAAATGCTGTCCTTTTCTATCCACAAATTTTTGGCATCTTCTCAGGTAACGTTCATTCACACTTGAGAGTTCAATATCCAAAATTTATAAATATCTCGCCTCATGTTTTCCTGTAGTTATTCCAATGTTGGAGTGTGTGTTGCATATACTTTATTTTTCACGTGATCGTCAAAGTCTGATAAATTTCTGTAATTGGATTTTGCGAAATGTCCGTGAAAGAGTAATTGATCCACGCTTAACATTCTTCTCTGATGAAGCATGATTCCATTTACATGGTTATGTTTCGTCACGAAATAACAGATATTGGGAGCATAGAGATACCCGATTTTACATACGGGATTCCCTTGCATGGCGCGGAAATTGATTGCTGCATGTGGTGTGCAGTAAAAGCATATTCAATAATAGGATGCAGAGAGATACAAGTATGACCTACCATTTTTAAACAACTGACCGACGTGAAATATCAGTCTGGATGTTTCCAACAAATCTCTGCTACAGCGCAAGCTGATGAGTAATTAATGTAAATTCAAGGAATGTTTGCAGACAGAGTAACCAGTAAAGGATTATAGCGCTCGCGATCCCCTGATATAACTGTATGCTATTTTTATTTCTAAAGCAACTTAAAAAATAAAGTGTATGCAATAAACCCCTATATATTGGAAGAACCAAAACAAAAACATCTGCCGAGAAATTCACTCGGTTTCGATATTGAATTCTCGAATGTGAATTAAAATTTCCTGAGAAGATGCCAGAAATATATGGACAGAAAACGACATTTCCAACATCTCTTATGATAAGATATGTGCTTATTATCATTGTAATTGTTACTGTAACTATGAGAACCTGAAATGGTTGCAGGGACATTACTTATAACTTTCTGCGGGAGTCCGAGCTGCGACGGCCGGCGCACGAGCGGCCGTATGGTGGCCGCAGTTTGAAAGAAAAGCATTGTATAGCATTGCTATGGCAATACATCTTATTTATAAGCACTTTAAAAGTTTATTTACAAAAAACTATCCTACAGGGTACGGAAAATCAATGTGTAGGAAATTTTACAGTCTAAAGGAAGTACCTAAATAAGAGTTTTGTGAACAGGAACAAGGCGGTGCAGATACAGTATAATAGGAGCGCTGAATGAACATAATTGAAATCTGACTTTATGAAACATCTGCATTTACCAGTCAATATGTAATGTAACACAAACGACATTTGTGTATGTAATGTTTTAACTGCACTGGTACACAATGTGAAACTAACCAATATATATTGGCAAATTGTACTTAAGGGTGTACAGTTTTCGACCTAATTCCGCCTGGGCCTGCTTGCTTAGACAATAAGCAGTAGATCTCGCCCTGGCGTGAGAACAGGCAGTATGTTTTCTCTAACCCTCCCCTCCACATTGAACAGTACGGTCCGGTATGCCTACAGGGCCTGGAATCTTGCTGGACGCATATAGTAACGTAATTGAGGTTTGTCATCCAGAGCATACACTGGGTCCTTGAAAAAAACTATGCTTCTCTGGAGGTACAGTAGGACTTAGTGAAGCGCAAACATTCCCATCATATTTTCGTCCCAACTTAATATGCGCATGCTACTATGCTGCAACTCTATGGTAGTGAGAATTATTTCTTTCTAAAGGCTTTTTGAATGCATTTTCGATGTTTTTAAAGAATTTTCCATAATTTTAGAAAGTTTAATCTGTTAAACTTCGCCAAATTTACTCCTGGTTCCCACATTATTGTGCATTTTGCGACATTTTTACGTGTTTTGACATTGTTAGATCTTTTAACCTTGCTTTAATGTAAATGTTTCAGCCTTTCACAATTTTTACATTCTTAAACATTTTCGACCCTTTTTATTAGATTTTATCCAGTTTAAAAGGATGTCTTTACGGTGACGGAGATCAAACCGTACCTTCTATGGGCGTGCTCATTATTAAACCGGCAGTGCAGCGTCTTCAAGGTGACAATTAAAATCGGAAAAAATTGTCGAACAAATAATTGATATCATCATAAATCTCTGGAGGTCATTTGTGCGCTTTGTTAAAAGCATGCCTTTTGAACAGTTGTAATCACAAGGATATTCCGTTGTTATTATTATTATTACTATTATCATTATTATTATTATTATTATTATTATTAATAATAATAACTTGGAAAGCTGTAAACGTTTGCAAATATCTCAAGCTACTTTAAAACGTCAAAAACGTTTGTTACAACGTAATAGTTGAAATAATGCAATGAAAAGTTTCCGAACAGTTCCGAAGTGGTGACGTTTCACTACTTCATGGAAATTAATTTAAACCTAACAGTAATAAGTATTAGGATGTTGGCCACGTATTGTAAGGCTATGACCATATTGTAAGGCCATGTATTGTAATGCGCTTAGCATGTAAAGAGCAGCAGTCAGAAGGTATGACAGACAGGTTTCCCAATCATACCTTTAAACCTTCTTAACCTGCCCAGAATTAAGGAGAACGGACTACCTAACATAGGTTGCTCTATCTGCCGGAACAAGCAGGTGCAGGCAGTACAAATCGCAGAAATGTACACATCTATTATCGCATTGTACTTTTTGTAATAAACAAGACGAGAGTTCGGTTTTACCGAACTATCTATTAGACTTCCCAACACAAATGCGATTATGAACATCAGACACATCTACCGACGGTGATTAGTGCTGTACAAGAGTGTTTTGTTTACATCTGACATGCCACAAACAGTTTTCGTAATCGGAGGCTCTAAAATGTCAGATTTAATGTTGATGCATGTAGTCAGTAAAAAAGCTTCTGCTATGCCTTATTCCTATCCTCAAATTGTTTCTTTTGCTGCTGCATTCGTACTCTAAAATTTTCAGCACATTGTTCTTCATTGCTCAGTATATCGATGTCTTTAGATCCTCTTTAAGCTGAGAATTGTTGAGGTATCCTCTGGAGGGCCTGAGGGGGGGATATAGTTTGTAGTCTGCGAAGAACTATATCTGGTCATCGACGGTAATCCTGGTAAAACACACACACCAAACGATTCAATCTATACATTCCTGACCCTATAAATAAAATTAAATTCCATATGGACCAACCCGAAGATGTAAACAACAGAAATAATTCCATCTATGACAAATACGAGGGCAGTCCAGAAAGTCCCAGACGTTTTGGCCTATCGTGGCGATGAGGAGGGCTAGAGCCGCCATCTTGGTGTCAGAATCTCCCTACATTCAGTACGCATCCAGCTGTGCCTTCCTTACTGTGCTTTCTGTGAGTTGTTAAAATGTGCGCTGTAATAGAAAAATCCCGCCACTTGTGAAGCGCGGTTGTCTAAAAAGAACAAACCAATTGAAAGTTAGCGTCAACTTTGTGATGTTTACGGGCAGATAATAATGAGTGAAAGTTGAGTCAGGCAATGGTGCATTGATTTTAAAAATGGCCGTACCAATTTTCACGACGAAGATCGCAGTGGTAGGCCTAGCCTTATGACTGATGAACTGTCGGTGCAAATCAATGACAAAATTCGTGAAAATCCTCGTTTCACGATTACAGAACTTTCGGAACATTTTCCCCAAATTTCACGGAGTTTGGTGCATCAAATTGATGCTTTGATTCTGTCGCTGAACTGCATGCGGGTGTAAACCAGTGGTTGAAGTCGCAGGCGGCAGATTTCTGCAGAGAGGGTATTGAAAAACTTGTGCCACGGTATGACAAATGCCTCAATTTGAATGGCGATTATGTAGAAAAATAGCTTAAGAGTGTACCTTTCAAATGTAGATAATAAACGTTGATATTTGCATTTTGTTAATTGTTTATTTCAAAACGTCTGGGACTTTCTGGATTACCCTCGTACTTTAGTTTCAGAAGATTGATATAATGATCCTAGTGGTGAAGCAAATATTTAATTCCCCTGTTCATAAAAACTGGCAAACTTCTATCATTAGTGCCATTGAAGCAAATACTATGGCTATTCAGTGGCGACTTGTGGGCTATGACATCGCGAGTTCAAAGAAACTATGACTGTAAACGAAAAAATATTTAAAAGGATATAAATATTTTACCTTGTAGTCATTATTGCATATGAGATGTACTGCCTGCTGATACGGTGCTGGTGTTGGAATGCTTGTACTTGAAATCCATCTTTCTTTGCTTCTAGCCAGCAAAACGGTCTGTCAGCTACTCATTAAAATCCACTAGCTGGTTCATCATCTCCTTTTCTATGGGCAGCATTGCAAGTGTGTTCAACCTGTCTTAATACATCGTACTCCTTAGAAATGTTTTTATTCTTTTTAACGAAGAAATAACCTTTCCGCTTCAGCTGACGATATTGGAACCCTAATTATCAGTTTAAGGCGTTTGGTAACTTCGCCGAGGCACTCACCTAAATTATTTTCCAGTATAAACCCAAGTAATTCAACTGCACTCCTTACACTTTGGAAGTTATCTCCATCATAAATTGTTCGAATGTCTGTTTTTAATTAGTGATACTGTCTAAGGTTGAATCTGGAAGCACATCGCGTAAGTTGCAGAAAATTTCACATCCCAATAATGTTGCAGCTCTTAAATGTCCAGTGAACTGAAATCTAACTTATACTTGAATAATTATTACATCGTAGACTTCCTCTGCCGGGATATTTCTAGAGTGACAAGAATCAGGGCCAGGACACGGTCTCTTTACTGAATCCTGGAGCACTTTCACTTCTTCAGATATTGTGTCAATGCCTTCTCTTTTTTATTTCATTTACAAATGAAACTACAGCAGTCTCAATTGAAAAAGATCTTCAGTTCGCTTCTGTAGTACATTGTACAACATTTAACATGAGGCATAACTTTATAAAAAAGGTGTAACCAGAAGCTGAAAGAAGGTAACTGCATTTTCAATCGAAGTTCCTGGGCTTGGTTAATTGTGGAAGTCTGGAGGCTCGTATCCTCAATCTTCTCCAGATATTCAATAATTGCATTCTTGTTTTCACGCACTGTGCAAACTGTACGAGAATTGAAGTTCCGCCTAATTGTTGAACCACGTGGAGGTCATCGGCCAACAATTTCGTCAATAATTTTAATTCTTTGCGGAGAAAGAACGAAAAAACAACTTGGTATCTCAGCAATATTTGCGAAGAAAATCCTGACTTCTTTGTTCTGACTCGCTGCTTGGGACAGTATTAAATATAATTGGTAAGCATAACAGTGTACGACATAAGAATAAGGACAAGTGTGCTTTACGATAGCGTGCACACCAGAATGTTGTCCACTAAAAACGCTGGCCCCATCATAGCTTTGGGAAATTACTTTGTTACTATTATCCCCTACAACTTGTTTCAGAACATCCAAAATATGTTATGCTAACGATGTTGCGTCATTATTGGAAGGATTTAAAAAAGTACTAAATCGCCCCACTGCTTTTCCATTCGGTAGAATGTACCTTATAATAATTACGAGCTGACACTTAGAAGAAACCTCTGTTGTCTCATCAGCTATAATTGAAGCAAAATCTGCATTAGAAATTTAATATAGAATGATTTCGAGACTCACAGATAACATGCTGTTAGCAATTTTGAAATGCTTTCGATGTCCCTATAAATCCGGAGACTGTTTTAAAAACTTCTTTAACAGCATTATCCAGACCTGACGCGAAATTAATTAGTGCTGTAAACACTCCAAGGTAGTTAGAATCCGTGTTTCATTATGGGCTCTTAGAGCCAGCTCGAACTCTGCGAAAAGTTTAATGCAGTCAATAATTTTTGACAGCACACATCAATTTTTTCTTGTTGTCCATTGTGCAATACCTGTTTCTATGAAAAACACTGCTCAATTGTTCCTTTTTATCGTTTTTGCCCAACACAGAGAAATCAGTACAATAATTGACATGTAACTGAGATCACAAATGTCTCTTAATTTTCTGAGATAAGAGCCCTAAATCCGCTATTCCAGTTTTCATGCAGCTTCAGTCCTTTCCTTTAGCAAAAATTAAGCAGGGAAAACAATACAATATATTTGTAATATTACATCCAGGCTCCATTCGTTTCTTTCGTAGATTTCAGTTTTAAACGTGTATTCCTTGGCGTTAACAATTTGCTTTTGACTTAGAGAGAAAGGTGAGGTTTTGGGCCGCCTACATTGTTTATCTTATACTCGTCTTCCAGTGAAGGTTTAGAAAAGTCATTTTCCAAAAGAAATTTTACACCGTTCATTTTCTAACTGCTTTCGTAACAGTCAATGCACTACTTACACGGCACAAACACACGCACTGTATTTTGTTTCAATTAACACATTTTTTAAAAATATTTGTTTTACCTGAAAACTATGCTTAAAGCCATAAAGATTTCATGCCCCTTCCAATTTCCAATTCACTCGTTGTCAACAGCTGAACGCGTTTGAACACATCGTGAAACTAGGCATTCCTACGCCACGTAGCGTAATTATCCAGCAAGATTTCTTCTCAATTTAAAGTGAATGAGAAATTTATATTGTATTAACTTATTAATTGCCTTAAAGGGAAGAAATTTACTTTTAATTTTATAAGTGGGTTCATTGAACCCGTGAACACATATGACGAGCCGTGCCTGTTGCTATTACGACTTGCTTCTGGGTATTTCAAAGGTAACTTGTATCTTTAATTCTACAATATTCGTTTATATTGCTTTCTCACCCTTATAAACAATGTTATAGTAGCCTCATGAGCCAACTTCCTTTATATTAAAAATACAATCTATATTAATTTTCTCCTTGATAAACTGTATTCTTATTGTGTGTTTCGTCGAATACGGAAGCTATACTTCAAATTGCAGCTAAATGGAAATGTAATATGTGAATTATGGAAGGAAAATGTCTAAATTATGTCTCAATAAATTTGTACATTGTTACATTAAATTTAATTCGTTTATGTAAGGTTAACCTGTTCTAAACTCCATGAAGCACTTCTACAAAAAACATATTTGTTCTGTATATGTAATTAGGTAGTTAATCATGAAGTAACCATTGCTTGAGCCAGATGGAAACCTGACTTTTTCTTCCAAGTCCGAAACCTACCACACCAGTAACCTATGCCTTTCCAAGGAAACTTTTCGTTACATAAATGTATACATAGACAATTCTCAGTTCTTTGTGGAACTAATTATTCCTGACATGCCCAGGCACGTTCATAGGGAATCTAACAACTAGCTTTGAAATACTTGGATACGTTTTTGTGTGGTTGGAGATGCACGGCCCCAAATGAAGCAAAATACGACCAGCGACGGAAGAATTGCTTCACATAAGAGAATAATTCAATAACCTCGAAGGGATAATTCATTTTCTTAGGATATCCTCCTTAGTCCTCTCTGAGCTCAACTAAGTTCTTTGTAGATATGTGTACCAGATGGGAGAGTGCTAAATTTCTGATGCCTACTAGGACGGGTTTATAAAAGAATGCATAGAGATAAAATTAGCTGACAATAATTTCAGCACAGAGGGTGGTTACAGTTTTACACACGTTCTCTCTCTCTCCCTACCTGGAATATGACAAAGGTTTCCATTTTCCATCAAGAAACCGTCTGCGTAAACTTCTAGCACCAAAAGGAGCATCCTCCAACTTCCTTTCGCCGACTCGATCCAAAGACTCTAACTTTCGCGGACGAAATGAGGTTCCTAGTAATTATAGTGGACCGAAAGTTATATTGGTCATCACATATAATATATTTGAAAGCATGGTGTATTAAATGGTCCATCTTGTGGAGCGGGTCGTGCCGCTCTTTTGCGACTTTATTACTCACCGTTCAAAGTTTGATTAAAAGTGCATTGTGCATTCATCTGCACAGCCATCGATCTTGCGTCCCCTGGACGCTTTGCATTATCGAGGCACTACACAATTTCATGCAGTCTCACTGTCAGTCTCTTTGCAGAAGCTGCTGAACCTCCGCTGTCCTTTTGGCGTGAAGTTCTTATTTCCAGCTTTGTCAACTTTGCCTCGTTACCTGTACTTCAACTCTTTTTTCGTCATAACCAGGATCATCGGTACTTGGTTAGCTCTGAAGCACTGCTCTCTCCTGGGGATTGTTTTCGCTTGCTTCTTTGGAAGTTGCACATTGCGTTGCCCGCTACCTTTTCCAAAAGGAACACTGGTTTACCTCCTTAATTACGAGTGGAGTGTGGTTTCCATTTTTATTTAACGTCCATACCTCTGATTCGGTCATTCTTTTTGCATTTCTGGAGCTAAAAACTTTTTCCTAATAGCAGTATTTCATACTGATGACCCCAAGCATCACCAAGGTTTGGATGTGCCTTTATTATCCACGATATTTCTTTTGGTTATTGCCTGCCTTCTCAGTACTGTATTTTTAAAGCAGAAGTATTTAATCTTTATCAGGTTATTTATATATTTGGCAGTAGAATTGCCACTCCCGTGTTATCTGCTCAGATTCCTTAAGCTCATTACAAAACCTTCGTGTGCTGCACTCTTTCAGCCCTTTAGTGCAGCACATTCAGTACTGTCTACATGTTCTTCAAACTGAAGGCACACGCTTATCCTTTTAGGGGTCCCTGGTCACTTCTGAATGCTAGGTAACGAGTCTGCTCTATGCTACTACAAAGGCAGATATTTCACCGTCCAGGTATTTTATTCCCAAAGTTACCTCTGATGACTTTAGATCAGCGGTCGGTACATTCCGTAATCTGTGACATCATAGCTTAGTGCAGCCACGTTCGATGTTCGGAGGTCTCTGCTCAGTGAGCAGAAAAGAGAGAAGCTGGTGCGGTTCAACTAAATAGTGCAGTGGCGGAACGGCGTCTATGTACTGTTACAGTGCGCTCAGATATTTTGAGACAGTGTGTCGATTGTTCTCAACTGAGTATAATTTTCAAACCATTGCAGAGATAATTACAATGTATTTGTACAAACTGTACCGTACAACTGTGGTAAATCAATATACCAAAATACTTTGCTTGATAATCAGTTTAAGATACTTAGAATAGTATGGAACACATAATGCTTCAGCTACTGAGGCGTTCTCGTTTACAAACATGTTCTAATCAGTAATTCAACACTTTTGCTGCTTGAGAAAGTAAACCAGTTTTAATTTACTTTTTGAACAGTTATCTGTGTTTTTGTTGTGTGTGCTTTAACTTACTTTAACTCATAATAAACAACTCATCTGGTTACTAGTATGCAAAGTATATTGATTAATACTATCATTGCGTGTCACTGTTGTGTCCATGCTCAACGTTTTGGCGATGTTTCTTTCCTCTTTTCCCGCGCACTAATTTTGTAATATTTTCAGTTTTCTGGCTAACATACAAGCGAAGGACGTTTTCCAAGTTGAGATTAGACAGTTGGTTTCTATGTTGTGGTTTGTAGGTCTTCATGCACGAAAAGAGCTGTTCACAGGCACAAGTTAATCCGAATGTGCTCAACATCCTAGCAGCAAATCTATGCAAGCGAGGGAATCTTACCTGGACAGAGCTTCTATTGATAGATAAATCCTTTTTGTTTTGAAAGTGATCTTTCATGTCTATATCATACTGTAAATAAATTTAATTCTAGTTGCAATGATGTTGGTGTCGTAAATATGCAGATATCGAATTAGAGATTTGTAATATCTTGCAACCTGCTGTCAAATTCCTGTCTCGGTTCTTCTAATACTTCTACATAATTATTCATGTCTGTTCTCAGGTGACATACTGTATACAGCTTTGGAAAATGTGAGCTTTCCCTGATGATTAGCTGTCGTTTCACAAGTCTAGCTTTACTATAAATGCACTTAAATGTACCTCACGTTTCGCTGATTACTTGACCTCTGCCTGGAAGGGAGAGGTTCAAAACATTCATATGTTCAGTTAAATATGCCAAGAATGTCAGGCCACAAATCCAGTTTCTACCTCACTGTTCTGGAAAATGCTTTTTTTGGGGGAGGGGCAAATCCATGAAAACTTCTATCTCTCTTTCAGCTCAAAGAACCCGTGCAGTGTTGTACATCGATTTAAACAACGCACTTCACTATCGTATGAGAGGTCACCATATTTACCATGACATTTCTCAAGAAAAGCTTTAAAATGGGAATCGGTCAGAATGGGAATTTCTTTATAGGTGTTCGTGATCTTCACAACTGTACCCGTAATATTAACAAGCGTTGCATGCTCAGCACATAATTTCTGTTGGTGTATAATACAGTGCACCGCAATTAATTCATTATAAGCGTCAAAGTTCTTTCAGTTATGCTCAACTAATCCACTCTTATGCCCCTACATAGATGGCACTACGTCCGTTGCTATGGACACATGGATAAACCAAGACAGTCCAGCACTGTCAACAGCTTCCTCAATGCATGCAAAAATGTCTAAACCTTTCGAGGTATCTTTCAGTGAAATAAGATTCAACAGCTCCTCTCTCGCAAAAAGGTTTTCTTCCACACTTCTGATGAACTAGCCAACTGAGTAGTGTCTGATATATTGGTACTTTCATCCACTGCCAGTGAATATGTGATGAACAGTTTCGAAGCTTTTATAAACTGGCCCTGAAGATCATCGGCCATATCCTTGATGCGACGAGCTACAACTCTTGGAGATAAAGCGATGAATTCACAGTCCTGTGTTCTGCTAGGGAAGAACTCCTCTGTTACAATGATGGCAGTATTTCTGGCAAATTCTCCACCAGTAAAGGAACGCACTTTATTTGCAATTGCTAGTGAAATTTTATAGCTTAAGTTCAACACTGATTCACTGACAAAGTGTTCTTCAGATTCGCATAATATATTATAGTTCAATAACTGCACTAGCACTTGACGATCTTATTCCTCATATCTGTCATATTCACTGACATTATATGCAGAACAATGGCGTTGTATATTGAACTTCTTTAGTGTTGAGGAATCTTGCCATAAATTAAACACTTTGCCTTACTCCATAAACAAGAATATGTTTTCGCGTAACGATATAACCGTCGTGGGAGATAGTCTTTCATTACTACTCTCTTCTAACTCAGCCATGGAATATACTTAAAAATACAGCAGAGCTCTCTAAATCAGTCCCACTGTATTACTGCACTGATTACCACTGCGCCGTGCATGTATGTAATAGACCACGTCCACGGCACGCTGTTCCAAGCTCGTTCCTCCGAACTTGCTTTTACGTCACAAGTGCGGCATTTGTCGACCACTGCTTTAGAGGCCATCTTCGAGCGCCTTTGTCGTGGTGGCTTACGGAATCGTTTATACTACAGGATACCCAATTATGGGAAATTAAATCACTCTCTTTACCTGGGCTACATCATCGCGTAATTGTCGTCGCAACGAGGTTTTTCTTTAAGTGTTAATACGCATAGGGCACTGAAATTTTTGTCATTAATATTTCTTCAAGTATGAGCTTGTCCCAGCCTGTACCCTTTGTGGGGGAAGGCTCTCCTTCTGGCACCATCTGTTGCAATGCCCGGATTTGAATTTTCTTCGTCGTTTTTTTTTTCGGTTGTCCTGTACCCTCTGGGTCATTCTTGGTGAATGCAGCTGTAGTTAGTGAGTTTTTAATTATCTTCGGGCTTGCAAATGGGGTGATAGAGTTTAATTCTTTTACCTACTATGGTCGTGTGCACTCAATGTAATTGCCCTTTTTGGCTCAAATACATTTAGTTCTGCCGTCAGGTTTTAGCCAGAAATGTATCTCTTTATGTGCATTAAACAGAACTAGTGCCTGTTGATTAAGTTTTATAGTTTTATTAAGGCGCTAGTGACCTAAGTAGTTGTATTCCCTAAAGCTTCATTTATAATACTACAACCACTACTGTACACACATAGTGCTGCTGGCGGGCTGAGGGCATGCACGAACGATTTTTCTGCGTACAGGCTCTGAAGATTTAACAGCGGGATATGAGGTAGAAGTGATGCCTCTCGGATAACTTTTCTTCTTCAGGTTATTGTGATGCATAGAAGCTAGCGTTGTCTTTAGAACTCAGCACTAAAGCCAAGAAGAGCCCAAACCCCAACCGCCACAGTCAGGGGTGCCTAACCTGAGACACACCATGTTGCCTTCTGATTTGCCCAACTCAATGAATCAATCAGGAATCGTGCGCGTCACAGATTATGTATAAACACACTAGCTATCTTTCTTAACCTCTTCTTCATTCCACCAGCAGCAAAAGCCAGTAGCAATGGTGGGGCTTTAGGGCGCTCTACTGCTGAGGCCATTAGTGCCCTGATAAAACCATAGGTATAAAAAGTGAGGTGTAGTCCTCCATTCTAAAACATAAAAACAGAGTGTAACTCTGACTAGAACAGTGTCAGCAGCAGCAAACGCTCATCTCTTTTTTCAAAAGTTGTTTCAATTACAAAGTTAAGAACCGCATCTTCCAACAAACACACAATTTTGGAAAATATATTATATGTGCACCCTGAAAAGCAGCCCCGAGAAGCAAATATTGCTGTCTCCTTACCTTCACCTTAATCTTTATTACAACAGTCAACCTGCAAACCTCATTATATTCGATTCAAAGTTAAACCCATCAAGGGTAGGTACAATAGCAACCACACTCAGGCTGGCCCTCTGCTCACCATATGAGTTGTGATCGTTGTCTTCTTCATTCGTCCTGAGGATACCACAGAGCAGGAAGTGCCCGAAAGCTCCGCTTTTATAAACTTGACACGGCTGATATCTCGAGAAGTCATAATTTCGAAATTATTAGACAGGGCATGTTCTAGAATAAAACCACATATATAGAAAAAATGCGTACTTGAAGATTGCTTGTTAAAAGCAAAATAAAGAAGACTAGATAATAAAGTTGCTGAAAAAATCCACTGTGCCTCACTCGATCAAATGTGTGTGCAATCTCTAAATTTGCTGCTAAAATAATATTCTCAGTTGCTTTGAAACTCTGTCACATTTTAAAAATGTATACGTATATGTACTAAAAATATCCTAATTTTACTGTCAGAAACTGTCCTTCCATCAGGCTGCAGTGTGTGCACGTGTGGTAGTATTATATTTCCAAATGTGTGGATATTTTGGAGCGGGGAGGAATGACACACTAATTATCAAACAGGTCTGCCTAATCTAGAAAGGCAGTGCTAATACAGAAAGCGGCTGAGATACATTATATGTGCTAACCTGCACCATATTCTATCCCTCGCGTCCTGGAATGCGCAGGCTGAAATACACAATGTAATTGTTATCCGAATAAACGTGGCAGGACAGAAACCTCACTCCTCTCTGAGATTCTCCTTATAAATCTTTGAAATAACTAACTTCCAAGTCAATGAACTACTGCTTAATGCGATCCAGGAAAGTTAGCACCAGCGACCAAGACTATCGCATTTAAGAAATATATTATAAACATATATATGCAGAAACGACCTGGATGTTACATTCTTAAGTTACATGTACCGCTGTTGCATCAGAAAGTTTACTCAGTAATATATATGCATGCTATAGTATCCAAGCACTAGATGTTTATGCTTGGATAACAAGTGAACTAATAAATAACTGAGGCTTCTCGCCCAATATATGTGATCCCACCACATACACGAGGAATATGAAATGCATCTTTCGTCGCTACATTCTCGAATTCATAATGTCTAAAGTATATTCATGTTTATACGGAATAGCGTAATGATTATACTAAACACCGCGAATCATATTACTTATTCATATGTAGTCCCTAAAATTATAATCCTTCTTCCAAATATGTTTGTGTTCAAATGTAGCAACTCCAAACTAGAATCACTTTAACTCCGAAAAAATGTATATTGTCGTAAGATTCAAGGTAAAAACTTTTTTTAAATTGATTAAAATGATTCTGGATCCTATAATAATTTAAAATCAAACTCCTTTCGGTTTCAGCGTTCCTTCTCTTTTGAATCAACTGTAACGCCTGTCCGGTTGGACTTATTCCTTTTGAGGAAAGTATTTATATATTTAAAATCAGCAACTGGGTAAAACACCCTATAAGATTATTGTAATATTACGATGTAAATAAAGCCGTCGTTATAATAAATAAAAACTAATGATAATTGGTTATCCTTTGTTATCTTATACTTCGGATTGTGTTTTGCATATTGTCACTTGCTTGTAATTTGCAACCCTTGCAGAACTAAATTGAATTGAGTTTTACTTATGGACGCTGTGTAACTACTGTGGTTCTTAGCGTCCCATTCTATATTGGGCGTGAAAGACCGGCAATTTTGCTCAGAGGCCTCTTTATCAGGCTTGAGGTTCTTTTACGTGCCGTAAATCTACGACACGGGACCACCGGCGTTACTTCCCTTCCGAAGGAAGCCATGCTAAGGATTTTTACCCCCGAAAAAAATTCATCACCTTCGGCCGGATTTGAACCAGTGATCTTAGGAACTAGGGGCTAGCATGGTACCCCTAGTTCACGGAGGAGAACACATAAAATATTTTATATTTCCTCCGAAAGAAACTACAGAATGCTTCCCTATCTTCTTGGAAATATCACTTATAAGCTCTCAATTTAAATGGCTGTGAAAATATTCAATACCGTTTGTGAAGTTCTAAGTTTACGCATTAAAATAATACAGCTCCTGCATATGCATTTTTCACATTCTAATTCTTTCTTACCTTACTTAATGCAGATAAATCTTCCAGGTTCTTTTCACTTCAACAATGCACTTCTGTAGTTTTAAACACGTTTATTCTTCTATGACCTAATAAACCAAACGCAGTCACTCTTGTATACTGTATCAAAAAGCCGTTAACGGACTGTCTGTTTTGTTTTGTACACACAGACTTTGCAAAAAGCATGCCATTCCTTTAAATTCACTTAGCACTGTAATGCTTATTTTGTAGTTGCATTACATAGAAGTAAAATTAGATTTTGGCACAGTATACAGCAAATACTACCTTAATAGCTTAATAAGAGGGTTAAGTGGTGGTCTTTTAGAAATTTTATGATGAGAACGTTGCAGTTTTTAAAATAGTAATTGTGAATATTGTTATACAAATAAACTTAAATTTAAAAGAATGGTAGAATTATTAGAGAATAAGATTGTCACTAGCTCGTGGAATCTTCAGAAGGATATAATAAAAAACTAGGGTATGCACAGTCGTAAATTGTGAAATGCATGAATACCGAAACAAATAAGTATAATCTATTAGGCGTATGAGTAAATAGTTTTAGGAGGATGTTCACAGAGTAATTTGGCACGCACTGTAACTTGCATGATAGAAAGATGACAAATTTAACGTGTTTATGTATTTGTTATGTATTTGTGAAAAGCTAATTTTAGCAATGTATTGCACAATAATTACGAAGACAGGCATGTTTTACACACCTTGTTCACAAACTTGCAGTAAAAATAGCAAAACAAACAGAAAGTTGTTTGTTAGAACTTGCTTGCAAATTATAAGGAAATGTACTATTTAAACTTGGCTGTGGTGCTGTTAAATAATCATAATCTATTCCTTAAAGAATGGCCCATGCTAATATTTTGGCCTAAAGTGCTCATGTAATGCCTTATTTTTATAATCTATTGTATTATTCATATGCTGTTAAAATCTATAAAATTAAACGTATATCTAAGAAAATAAAGTAATTCAAACTAAATATAAGTTGTTACCTTTATTTACATCATCAGCAGCAGCAGCAGCAGCAGTAGCGGCAGCGCTGGCAGCGGTGGAGGTATCATTTGCAGGGCTTTACCTGCTCGAAACAAAGTAAGTTAGGTTTAGGAATGTAAATCATGGATTGTCAGAACGTTACACGACAAGTAGATTGTCGGAAGAAAATTCTAGGTAAAAGCACAATGATGCTTGAAAAAATATTGAAATCTGACGCTTCTGTAAAATTAATTGAGGTATTGTATCATGTTCATTAACGTTTGGCAAATTAATAATATAATTTTCAAATTAAGTGGTTATTTTCATGAAACTTTTAGGTATCCTTAGTTGAGGCATAAGAAATTAAGTGGCTTTTCGTTAATATACACATGATTGGAAAACAAGTAAAGCAGAGACACAGCATCACAATTAATATATGTTCCTACTTTGAATCTTTCGCTTTTAAAACAAAACTAAATCAGCCAAAAACGCAGCGGAAGTCGCAGAATCAGCAAAGACAGTAAACGAGCAAGCTATATATGCTACAACAATTACACGGAATGAACTACATAATTGGGTCACTAGGAAAGCGTTGCTCCTTTGATTTCGACATGAATCTACAACAAAGTAAGCTTCATCTACAATTAATAATAATAATAATAATGACAATAACAATGATAATGATAATACCCCCACATTGAAATCACCCAATTCACACCAAGCCACGAGTGTTTTACGGCGTGCTGTTCTCTGTGATTTTGTAGATCACATCCTTAAAGTCTAGTTTGTGTGTAATTCAAGAGCTAATGAAAATGGCGGTAACACTGTTGTCTTGATCATACGACATAGTACTCTCCATCAGCTCATGATCTCAGGGGGATGAAGAAGAGAGGCGAGGTATTCTACGTTATCTTATGCAAGTGTTTATAAACATCTCCGCTATCGCTCTTGTGCTGCAGCTGTTGCTTGTGTTGCCAATGTACTCTGATTTTCTTGCTATAGGTAAATGCTCAGTCAGCTGATTTCTCAGTTTGAATTGTAACATCTTAGAGTAGTGCGTTGGAACTTGGTTCCTGCAATATCCGAAGTAAAGAAAAAAATGATACACTGCTAGGGTCGGAAAATCGCTAGGAAAGTGTGTGAACGATGTGATGAGAAAGTAAGAATAATTTCTTGAAACGTCCATTGAATCAAGCTACTGCAGGAGCTGACGTTTATGCCGGAGTTTCTGAAGCTGCAAGTAAGAGAGTTCATAAGTGGTTGCAATAGTTACATTTAAGAAGTAAAGGTATGTTCTTACTGCCCCAAGGAAACACAGCAAAACAAAATCCGCACATTCTGTAGTGAAAGCTGATGATTTTAATAGGTGTGTGATACGAAATATTGTAGGTCACTTAAGTTGCTGAGAAGCATGTTCCTAATACTCAATAAGTTGCTGCCTTGTGTGTGAGAGAAGATTCATTTTCCATGGAACAAAGTTCGCTTTGGAAAGTAATTTCAGAGCTGGTCTTTAAATGGAGTAAATGCCAGAATAAAAGAAAGATTTTTATAAAAGGTCCTCTCATCGTAGTTTGGCGGCATGAGTATCTGGCCAGAATAAAGCGTTTGCGAGAAAGAGGGCTAACTATTATCTATAATGAGAAAACTGGGTGGACTGTAACATCACATTTGTCAAATGCTGGCAAAGTGAAGAATTTGGTATCCATATAAACATTAATGCAGGTAACAGACTGATAATAATAGTTGATGCGGGTAGTGTAAACGATTTATGGAAAATCCTCTTCTCGTTTACAAGGTTGGCACAACTGCAGCAAACTACTATGGACAAATGAACCATGTGAACTTTGAAAAGTTGGTTCGAGAAACGCTGGCTCCTAATTTGTCCCCCTTCTTCTGTAGTAATCCTATATAACGTACCACATCACACTGTAGAGGTGCCCAAACCCGCACCTACGATTTTATGTGAAATATGACATGATAACATAGCAGCAAAACAAAGGAATTCAGTGTGGCAGTTATATGCGTAGAATAGAACTTAACAAACTGATTGAAATAAACAAACCTAAAGAGAAAGTGTTTAAAGTGGACCCACATTTTCTTTCTTTGTCCACACCATCGTTCGCTTGCCCCCCCCCTACCTGTGTGATTTGAATTCTATAGAACTAGCTTGGACCCAGGTAAAGCGTATGGTTAGGAAAATAAACGTAACAGTTGACTAATCGCTGCAGAAGTCGCGTGATATAACGCTTGAGGGTATCTTGCTTGTGACAGAAACAGACTGACAGATTTTTGTGGAAACATTGGAGAAGGTTGAAAGTTATTATTTGGAAAAAAGATGGTATACTGAAAAACCTCATCGACAACATTGTCATTTCGCTGGGAGATGACATTAGCGAATATTCTTCTTCCTTCTCCGGCGAAAATGGGTCCAACTTCAGAGAGCTGGTTGCACCTCTTGTTTAAGGCAAGTGCAACTTTTTATAAGCTAAACAGTGCACCTCTTGTTTAAGGCAAGTGCAACCTTTTATACGCTAAACAGTGCATGAAACTGAATAACGTGTACTTTCGCGATATTTTTGGCCACTTCTTCGCAGCGTTCTAGGAGAATACATATTCCAAAATTGTTGCTACTGCCATAAGCGTAACCAGGAATGGAAATCCAGAGTTTGCTAGCAAAGTATAGTTGGAATTGCTTACTGAACTGCTGACTCATTGAATTCCTATCAAGGGTCATGAGCTGGTGGATGAACGTAGATGATTGTACATAATTCTAAACCTGAGAATTGAGAAAGAGTGATCGGCCGAAAAGCTCTGTAGCAGTTTACAAGAATATTTGCAAAGACAGTTATTGAACGTGGGTTTCAAGAAACACTCTATATGATGTACCTGGGGGAGTATTTTCATTTATTTTTCTGTTAATTCAGTTCAATACTTCAGCGCTCAAACATTATTATAAGGTCTATTTGTGATGCCCTTCCAGTGCTGTAGCATATTTTAAGAGTTCAGTGTTGTCTGGTCCAGTCAAAATAAATATTGTGGTGTATGTCACTTGGCCAAATCAGCGCCTTTGGCAGAGGTGACAAGGGCGGGGACGTAGCTCAGGGATTTCTACGAGAGGGTTATAGGTTGCGAGTAGCTGGAAGGGTGGTGAAAGTGTGACACTCTTAGACCTGTAATTCTGATTCCAATATAGGCGTTAATCTCTCTAATAGCTAATCTAAATTACATTGCAAGAGGGAGGGAGTTAGAAAGCTTGGGGTTTTACCTGGTAGACGGCGGAAGTCTGACATTCCATCTTCGTCGTGCCTAGGGCCTATGTCAGCCTAAATTAGCACAACAGAAACTTAAGACTGGCCGGCACAGAGTCCTCAAGCCAAGTGATCGAACGAGCGCGCGCCGCCAAAACATTCCACGTTTAAATACCCGATGAGTATGCTGACTAGTCCTATAGCCAGCACTGACATATGCGAGTGTCACCATGAATTGCATAAGCCACCCACGTGTCGAACATGAGTTGATCATTCCCCTAAATGTCATACCACTAAACCGCTGCTGATATAAGTATCCCGAAAATGACTCGCAAGAATTCTAAACCAAATTTTATGGACTTACTTAAATTTTGTCCTGAAAATCTCGAACTGTATAAAATTATATTTATCGCATTCTTTTAAAACTATAACTGTCACAACATCCTCCACGCCAGGAAAAACCGAGCTGTCCACAGCTGTGACAAAACCTAAAACGAAACAAACAAACAGGAATACAACAGTAGGAGTGCCTGATCTAGGAGGAAAAAACAACACAAATACTGATATGGTATCTGATGTGCCTGGCATAACGGATAGCTAAGGGCAGGGAAAGAACGGATGGGATAGGAAAAATATATACAACATAAAACAAATTTTGAAGGAAAGTTTCTGAGGTACACTTCACACTTAACTGGTGAGCAAATAGTTCCTGTCGCTGAAGGGTCCGTGCCGACATGAAAATGTAGAGGTGTGCCTGTTAAATCTTTGATCACACTGTACAAGCCTATCCCCTACACAGAAAGGTCCACCTTCCGAGGTCAACGGCCATTGGGTGCACACATACCATCACGTCCAGCCATGCCCATGAGAGAAAGCAATCCCCTGAGTGCATGAGGCGAAGGTGAATGCAGTGTGGGAGCGGCGTCCTGGGGTATGTCTTCAAATTAGAGTCCACCATGAGACACCTGAAGCGGGTGCATCCAGTGTTTCTGAGTATATGTGTGGCATAGTAATTAAGCCAGCAGACAATACGACTTATGAATAGCTCGATAAAACCAAAAATAGTAAAATATAGCGGAATCAAGGTAATATGGGAACAAAAATAGGTGAGGGGTGGTACAAGCAGGAGTATAGCGGTAAGATCTATAGGGTTTTGGGTGGGTGTTGGTCAAAAAAATACAGAATTAATACACACATAAGAAGGAATCAAATGACTGGGCTTACAATTTCTAAAACCACCGAAATGTTGGAGGGGGGCCTAGAGCTGATTGGAGACCAGAATCGGTAAGCAAATACATCATCGTAACAGCATGAGAGAAACAGGAATCTGGAACAAACATCGGGAAAGTGAAAAGAACAAAAGGCAAGGATCGACCATGATCTCCTGTTAAAATGAAACAAGTGTGGTGCAGAAATGGTTGTTATGTAGTTACATATCGAGATACAAGATCTGTGCGTTTTCACTAGGTAGCACATAATTATAGTGTACCTCTGTGCAATCAATATATCAAAACATGAAAAAGTGGAGCAAGTATAAAGAGCATTATGTCAGGTCACAAATTAATAACCAGAGATGGCACTCCAGATTATTACAAATACATATGCTGACTTTCATTAACAATAAAGCATACTTAAGCATGAGCTGAACATAGCCTATCTGTGTGTAATACTTCACATATAAAACCAAATTATTAAGTAAAAGTAGTGCCCGCACACTCTTCCAGGATCACAGTACCTACGGGAAGCTACTAGAGACACCAAAATGCACATTCTCACACAAAACAGTGGCAAAAAGTATTCAAAACTTAATAACACATAGCATCTGCTAAATATTTCTCAAGATCAGATTACAATCAAGACCGTGATGTTTTATCTTCAGTGAACTCAAAAAAAACTGGCATCACTTCCTTGAGCACAAGAACAATAATACTAGTATTCAACATTATCATGAAACTTAATTCAGCAATATATAATATCACCAGAGATTGTGAGGTTCTAACTCTGGAACAAATTTCAACAAAACAGCTTCTCAACAAACCACCGTGCACGGGTCGTGAGGCCTTTTACTGCAAAAACACAAAATATTATCGAGATCTCTGATAGCTCACAGCTTCAACCTGGGAAAACGTAATTACCTCGTCAAAAGAGAAAGATAGTATAAAATGGAGAGTTAACACATACAATTCATAACCCTATAAAAGTGACGAATGTGAGGCATGAAAGACGGACGAAAATAAATTTTTAAAAAGTAATGAGAAACATACCCTGTAGGGTTTGTCATATTCATACACACAAAGACACACACAATTTATGTATATATATATAGTTGAAACACAGAAAACTGTGGTCGAAGTCGCAGCTGTAGCAGGTTCTGTCGGGAGTTGACATCGAGGGAGTTGTTGAAGAGATGATGTAACCAGTATCAGGCCACTTCCATGGGTGCCAGATTTCAATAAAATGCAAGTTTACATGTGTCTATGGAGCTAAAAATTTGTAACCAGGCTTATATATGTAAAGTATAAAAAATAAGCTTGAAAGGAACAAGCTTTAATCATAAGAAACGAAGCTTCAAGGATTGCAATAGAAACAATGGCAAGTGCAGTCAGAGTGTAATCTGATAAAGGAAGGCGTTGTACTTTCTGTAGTAGTGCAGCAAGGTCACGTGGTCGAAGTAGCTATAGATGCTTGCAGCGGATTATGTTCGATATCTTGGTCTGGAAGACGTGATGTGTTTTAAAATAAGCTTATCTGTAGGAAACACGAAAAATTATGGGAATAAATGCCTAATAGGTGAAAGTCTCCGGTAAGATCCATCAACCGTCCCAAATGCAAACATTAACAACCTCTGGTGGCGAATCCCGTGCCGAGCATGCGGGACCCAAGAAAGTATAAGAATGGACAGTGTATACAGTGCTTAGATTATATAATACAAAAGAAATTAAACACAATATACCGTAACATACATAAAACACAAAATTGGTAGAGGAAAAAAAAGTCGCTTTGTGAGTTACAACATACGAGGAGTGTTCTTAAAGTAAGTAGCGATAATCTTTTTTAAAAATAACAGAACATTATTTTCCAAATACTTTATTGTCCTACAGTACCTTACAATTTACACTACTTCTCCACATAGTCACCACCGTTATTCAGGCACTTGTAACGGAAACCTGTTTTGTGTGCCTTAGTCAAATAATTATGTCGCCTGTGATGAAAGCTAAGTCTGAACCTCTTGTTTCACAATATCATCGTGAAATTTTTTCCACCAAGGGAGTTCTTCACATGAAAAAACAGATGAAAATCGCTTGGTGCTAAATCCGGAATGTAGGGAGGGTGGTCGAATGGTTCACAACCAAATGATGCGATCAGATCTTTGGTTTGTTTGGCTGTGTGTGGCCGGGCATTATCATGGTCCAAAAGGATTCCACGCGAAAGCATTCCACACCTTTTGTTCTGTACTGCACTACGGAGCTTTCGTAGTGTCTCACAATAGAAGTCTTTGCTGATTGTGGCATTTCTGGGCCAGAATTCAACCAGCAAAACACTTTGCCTGTCCCAGAAAACCATGCACATGATCTTGCGAGTGGATGTCGTCTGTTGGAATTTCGTCTTCACGGTGTACGTGTGCCTCCACTCCATAGACTGTTGCTTTGATTCAGGAGTGATGTGACACACCCATGTCTCATCACCTGTAACAAAGTGCATCAACAAATCATCGCCTTCCTCAGCATATTGCGTGAGAAAAGTCAGTGCAGCGGCAGACCGCTTGTTCTTGTGCTCATCAGTAAGACATTTGGGCACCCATCTTAAGCACAATTTCCAAAATCCTAAGCGTTCTGTCACAATTTTATAGAGGACGGGCCTTGAAATTTGTGAAAAATGGGAAGACAACACCGATATGGTACGTCTATCCTCACGAATGTTTTCATCCACAGCTTGCACCAAATCATCCGTGATCACAGACGGTCGGCCGCTCCGCGGCTCATCATGCACATTTTCATGACCGTCGTTAAACTGTCTAACCCATTCCTTACCATTCCATCACTCATTCTTGTTTCCCCATAAACCTAACACATTTGACAATGAATATTTGCTGGTGTAACATTTTTCGCATTCAAAAAACTAATCAACGTTCTGACTTCACAGTCGGCGTGTCTTTCGATTGTTTTGAACATTTCGAAACGTTCTAATAACAGGAAAACACAAAGTGACGATCGCGCACAGCTGAGCCTGGATTCCTAATGAATGGAGGAAGTGATCGAGCATGCTGAAAATCGCGACTGCGGCGCTTCAGCTACAAAATATTAAAACGACACTTAGGTTAAAAACGCTCCTCGAAGAAAGGGAGCATAAACTTAGTGTTTAAGCAGCAACATTATAAGGAACGGTAAGAAATACGGAGGAAGAAGCATAGTAGTAACAGCATTTGTACCAAGCCGGTAGGCACCGCATAGATTGCTAAGAGCTGTAACAAACATGCAACATCACTGACCCTTGAACAGGGTTACAGACATATTATTTGGTACCGTTTTATTTTCCGAATGTGTTTCTTCTGAAAATATGAATAGCGTTTTTCTCAACCCGAGAGATACATTTTATGAAACTGGGTGTATATTATTTTCAGAAGAAACACACAGCGTCAGTGACGCTGCATAATATTCACCTTAAATATAATTTAATGCAACCAGATTTTGAATATCTCAATCTCGATCTGTATAGTGTGGGAATAGCAAGAAATATCATTTTTACAAAACACGATAGATGCACCCGCTTGCTTAACGCAAAAGTCCAGAGATGCAATTATTTTGCAACCAGCATGCAATCGAATGATATTCAGTAAAAGCAACGTGAGTGTAGTGTTTTCTTGGAATTCCTGCCCATTTTCAGGGGAGGGCACCTATGGAAATCCTATCTCCCTATTTTTGTACCCAGCAGTAAATTTAATACATTGCCATGTCCAAATGGCACATAAACAAGAATTAAAAAATTCAACTTATTTTTACCCCATCCATTCATTGGCTACATAAAAAAACGGAAATGTAGTAGCCAATACGAAGTGTAATAAATTCGGTGTTCCTTCACCTAAAAGCTTGGTTTTGGTCTTACTGAAAAGCTAATTGGCTAGTATTTGATTTAATGCACAATTATGCGATAGAATGAACACCCATATGTAAGTTTCTTTTAGAGCATGTTATCTCATTACTTGGTATGCACTAACTACATCATAACTAACCCATCAATATAACTGCTGCTAAATACAACCGCTAGTTTTTTGCAACAAAGATCCACTGCAGCGCGCTCTCCCTCTAATGTAACTCTTTGGTAGTCTGCCACTAACAGGGGGTTTGCCACGACGATTCATGCTGCACAGTGACGGCTCGTGATTTGCAAGTTTCGGGTGGCGGCAATTGGTGTTTTTGCATTAAGCACGCTTTACACGGCAGGTTTTATCGTACAGTTTACCAGAAAATATATGTAAGCAAAAAGAACTATATAAACGAAAATCCACCGCGTATAGTTTCTCATTTGTTCAGTTTACTACATGTATTTTTCAGCACGTACAAAATCCTATACATTAATGAAATTCAGAAATAAAACGTACAATAAAAAGCATTTATGAAAACGAGAGAAAGTTAAACCATATTAATAATTATTGTATTACACCATTCAGTGGCAGGCGGGTTCAAACTCGTCGGAGGGCGATGGATTTTTTGGGCGTAAAAATCCTTATCATGGCTTCCTTCCGAAGGGAAGAAAAGCCGGTGGTCCCATGTCGTAGATTTACGGCACGTAAAAGAACCTCAAGCCTGATAAAAAGCCTCTGAGTAAAATTACCGGTCTTTCATGCCCAATATAGAATGCGACGCTAAGAACCATATCAATTAAACTCCGTCTATAAATAAAACTCAGTTTAATTTAATTTGTTTAGTAGCAGGAATCCATTTGACGTCTATATTATTCGGTGCACTCGTTGGTTAATGAACATCGGTCAAAATGTCAGTGGAGAACACAGGGTTTTACAACAAATGGATATTCTGTGCTTTGTTTTTACAAAATAAATGATTTGCAAGTCTTAATCACACATGGTTGCATATCGATAAGTCTGTGTTTCGTGAACATATTTCTTCTAAGATTTAGTTCCTACATTCTAAAATAATATTTGTTCAGAAGTCAAAGTAACAACATAATTTCTTAACCAGAAACGTGTAGAGTTTATTTTTGCTCTTTGCCCAAACTTATCTCATATTTAAACATGTATATGATAATACCAAGCGCTCAACAACACGCACTGCACAATGTCCAAGAGTATAAGATCTGTGTTATTAAGGCAGAATGTCAAAAAATAGATTTTGCGTTTTTAATGCCAATATGTAGAGATTTTAGCGCAGAATACAATGGTAAAAGGAGATATGGAGGTGATTATGCTTGTGAGGTAAACATTGAGTAGAAGATTCCGATCTGTCCAAAGCTTTCTAATTGTTGGTTGACAAAACATGATATGACGTACATATCAGGAACTGCCGTCTTAAGTACTAGGCTAAGCAGAATTCTGATATGTCCGACATAGCCAGTTATGGCAAATAACAATATGTCGCCTCCGGCCTTCTGGAATTTTAAAACCATCATATAGAAGAGTCTCCAACGCGAAAAAAAGAAGAGAAAATACTCGAAAACAACAAAAGTCTTTACGTGACATGCTAAATGGTCCATGAATAGAGATGACAAGATTATTTCTGAGAAATCCTTCCAGTCAGTTGATAAATGCCGTAGCCGTAAACGTGCTTTGCAAAATAAATGAACAGTAAGCTTTTTCATGAACAATTTTTTAAATGCACGAAAGCAGAACAAAATCAAATTTTGGTTGCAGGAATATCAATATCCATCAAAGGTAATGAAAAAAAGGGCAGAGGAAAAACTAGTGTTGAGCACAACAGGAAAATCGGTGCTCAATATGATTTGAAATTAAATGGGAACATCGAGCTGGTCTATAAAAAGATGTTTCAAACAGTTTATGGATTAGCAGAATTCAAGATTGATTACATGGTGGAAAAACTGAAACAGTCCCCAAGGCCAGTTACTTCTCTTCAGGATCAAAAGGTCGAAATGAGCCAATAAACAGGAAGACCGAAGAACGGAAAGATATGCTACAGTATATAGAGAAATGTCCTAAATGTCAAACCCAAGAAGGGGAATGCAGAAGTTCCCAAAGAGCCATCTAAACATACGAATGCTGTATAATGAATAAAAAGTGAACACAAGAAAACTGACTCGTATGACTTATTTAGAGAGGTATTTAAGTCCACGGGATAGTCTTTTAAAACACATATGTTGATATATGTAAGCCTTGTGACTCCTAAATGTTAAAAATCAAGCAAAGTAGTCATCCAAAGGAAAGAAACCAGCATACGGGACTTGTCGATTTAGGCTACAAATCAAAGGCAACAGACAAAAACATGGCTATAGAAGGTCCAGCAATAAGAGAATTAGTATTTAACCTCCAGAAAGCCTTCACTTTCCTATCTTCTTCTTCCCTTCACTTCCTGGCAACGTCTCTTTTTACAAACGTCTCATTTCAATATACAATTTGACAATTCGGGATTGCACACCAGATAGAGGCATCACAACTTGCTATATGTGGCACGAAGTAATTCGTAAAAGAGGATCAGAAGTGGTTGCTTCCTAAGTTATAAGAAAGCCTGTAAGTCTGCTCGAAAATGTGGCCAATGAAATAACTTACTCAGACACTTGTAGGGGACAAAACAGGAATATCAACGTGTCCACCGTGTTTTCATTTTTGTCAGAAAAGCAGCCATGTTGATTGTGTAGATCAGAAATATCTCTTAACACAGTACGTACCTGTAATGTGACGCTGGCCATGGCCTCATTGAAAGGTTAAAGAAGACTGCTGAAATGCCAATAATGGTACCCCGAGAATGGTTCCAATTTGTCCGAACTGTAAGAAACTGAGCACCATTCAAGTTCAAAAAATGTGTCAAGACGACTTCATGTTATTTTCAGAGCTAGTTCAAAAATATATGACTAGGGAATGTTGAAACAGAAAATAGGAAAGTGAGCTGGCTTGATATAAAATCGCTCAGATATGAGCAGCAAGCTTTTGGGATGATAAAAGACGACTTCATGTTATTTTCAGAGCTAGTTCCGGAATATACGACAAGAGGGAATGTTGACACAGAAAGTAGGAAAGTGAACTGGCTTGATACAAAATAGCTCAGATATGAGAAAACTTTGGGGATAATAAAATTCAAGTGTGCTCTTAATGTAATCGTACATGCCCTAGACCTGAGGTGATATAAGCTAGCAAAATGGACTATGCTGTTGATGAATAAATGTTATAATAGACCATTACTAATCAATCCACTAAAAAAGACAGGTCTCTCCTAAGTCTTCTTCCTCTGATTCACACATAGTACCCCAGCCTACAGAATCTGGAAACAAGGGCAGAGTAGCAGAATTCTCGGAAGATGAGGTAACTGAAGTGTGATCTTGATTTCTTATACAGATGAATGAAGTAATAGAAGAAACTATACTCTTTTTATTGTATTCATATGCCTCACTTCTTTTACCAATTACTCTATATACTTCAGGTTGACGTTTCATACAACCTAATTTCTTAGCGAAACAAAGGATGGCAACCGACGGTATGTCAGATATGTACAAATATATTCGTTGTGGATTTAGAATTTACAATTATATCATTAACAGATACATGATATTACTTATATAAGCCTTTACTCTACTTTCAGCAACATTATAAGTAAGACCCGAATTACAGCAATCCCCCAAACATTGAAGAACGCCTCCTCAAAAATCACAAATTTTTATACATCGGGTTCTACCTTAGTATCATGGAAATAAACTGTAGGAAAATATTATGCATCTACATGCTTTTATAAAAAAAACAGAGTGACTATAAACTAACCTAATTAATATTTTTGTGGAGGAAGCCCATCCTCCTCCCCTTTTGTTGAGTAAAATGGTTCAAATAAGGGCCTTCTCAATATAACAGCATTAAGTCTGTCTTCCTTCATTGTGTTCCTAGCAAACGTTTTCATCCTCTTGAGGATTAAAAAATATCTTTCACTCTTTATGTGGTTATGGGAATCGTGCAAATGATGCGTTGCTATTTACACTGTCTATTATGATTCCTTAACTAATTAAATGCACACTTAAATGTTTTAACAGTCTCCACCAAGAGCACACCACTTACACTGAATTCACTGGTTAAATAAGATATTTTACACAACACGTGCTTCCGAACACTGTATGCAACTAACATGTAACTAGTAAAAAGATAGGGACTAAAGAGCATAAAGAGATGCCGACAACTGATAAGATGTAATGTGATATCCCTTTGTTCCACGCCGCCGACCACGCTCCCTCTTTTGTGCATTACTGGCATGCCGCCCGGCAGAGAAGTGGGACAATGCGCTTACGAGGAATATGGGGTATTGTATCTTTACGCTGGGCACGCCCACCTCTTTGTGGTCTAGTCTGAGTGCCGCCCTGTAGAGAACTGGGACAATGAGCGTATTGTTCTCATCGCTAATGGAGGTGCTTTGTGCGCTACTGATACCGGCAGCCAGAGACCGCCGAACAATGCGCTATTGTTCAAAAGATGAGGGGCGAAAGCACTTAACACTCCAGGTCGCAAATAGATGCCACAGATCCGAGAGCTGGGGCAATGGGGTATTCTTCTCGTCGCGTGCAGTCACCACCGCCCCCGCAAATCGATGGAAGAGGTAAGTTCTAAATATCTGTGTCAATCCATCAGGTAATGTTCGTCCATGCATAACATCATCTAACGTTATTGAGATAATCAAGGATTTATACTGCTAACGTCCCGGTATCGCGCCTCTAAAGGGATGAACGCAGACCCTCGATTGAAGTACCCCACCGCATGTATTTTGATTCATTAATGTAATTAAACGCTGGTCGTCGATCGCTGAATACAATTATCCCAATTAAGTATTTTTTAATATCACAGTATAAAGACTACCCCGCTATTCCGCATTTTTTTTCTAAAACTGAACTAGGTGATTATTACGCACGTATAATTATTACGACTAATAACACTTGTTTAATTCTGCTTTGAGGGAAACATTATTTCTGGCTTATAAGAATATTACATCACTTAGGCGAATTAAAAAAATCCATGACTAAAAGACAGTTAGCGTAAATAGCTAACTCAAAAAAAAAGATACGCGAGACGCTAACGACTGCTTCTTTTCCGAAAACCCCGACCGCATGATCCCTCTCTATCCAGCGCTCTTGCGCTGAATGAAGTGCTTCCTGCCTCTGCCTCTCTGTTACATCTGACATCCCCTCCACGCGACAGCCACTTCCTCGCTGCACGCTGGAGGGCAGTGAGGGAAGGTTCACTCTACTTGTCCGCTTCCGACCTGCTAATGTAAAAGACGGAAGCCCGCCATCTTGGGTTTTTAACACGCGAAGGCAGCCATGATACGTCCTTGTTATTCCAAGAAAATAACGAGCATAAAACATTTGAAAGGCTGTTAAGAAACTTCGCGGCTCAAAATGTTTTCTAAGGTTTGTGTATACGTAGGGTTGGCTCTGAAAAATAAATAAATAATGAAATGCGGATTAACAATATAGTGAGATAATACCTGCAATCCCTTATTTATAAATAAATAATGAAATATGGATGATGATGATGATGATGACGATGATTAGATGCCGTTTAAGGGCGCTAAACTGCTAAGGTCATCCGCGCCCTTAGAATGTATAAGATATAAAGTCAAAAAAATTAAAGACGGGTAAAAGAACCGCATAATTAAAAATCGGGACACAAACCCGCGATGTCCAAAAAGCTTAAAACAACAATACAACAATCCCAAAAACCAACATACTAAAAGCATAGGCAATAAAAGATTAAAACGTGTCAAGAACTGTAGAATGCGAGGGACATGAGCGCCATATGTACACTGGGGAGTAGAGTCCCCATTAAAACAGACAGAATAAAATTACAACGCTAAAGGACGCTCAACGCATCAAATGCGCAGATTAAAATCACTGTCACAATAAAACGTAAACCACATTCTACAGCACGCGCGTCGTCTGCCAAAACGTTGGCTAGGCCAACAGCCAGACCCACACGAACGCGCAATGGAGCTAAAACCTGCCACTCTTCTAAAACGTGACGCACCGTTAAGGGCACATCACACTGCTCACAGAGTGGAGCGGGGTCACCACTGAGCAGATACCTATGACTAAAAAGACAATGTCCGATTCGTAAACGAGCTAAACCTACCTCCTCCCGACGACACGAAAGAGAAGAGGTACCCAGACTAACGGGAGAGGCTTAACCTCCCGTAACTCATCCGTCCACTCATCCCTCGAAAGCAGGAGGATACGGCTACGCAAAAGAACATACAAATCTGTGGAGGGAACAACAGAGGTAAAATATCTGGGTAATAAAATCGTCGACCTGGCAGCTGCGTCGGCAGACTCATTACCTGAGATGCCCACATCACCAGGATTCCACATGAAGGAGACGCTGATGCCAGAAACACCAAGCGAGTGGAGCAGATCATGAATGCGATGTACGAGCGGGTGGTAACTGTACAGCAAGCTAATACTTTGAAGAGCACTCAGGGAGTCTGAACAAATAAAACAGTGCCGTAAGTCGTGCCACTGAATGTATAAAAGAGAATGATAAATGCTAAAACGTTCGGCGGCAAAAATCGAACATTGCCCCGGTAAACGAAAAGTAAGACTATTTCCACCACAAAAAGGCACATCCTGCTCCAGCATCAGTCTTAGATCCATCAGCAAAGATAAAATGAAGGTCCCGAATTGCGACTGAAGTTCTAAAAACGCTGATCTAAAGACTGAAGAAGGGGTCTCATTTTTCGGCATCGACGATAACCCAAGGTGACAGGGCCTCAGCGCGCAACCATGGAGGAAAACGCGTTTTCCCCCATTGGAAGGGCCGGCGCTGGCGTAACCCCCACAGGGGATCACCTTAAGTGAGTACGGGTTTGGCGTACCCGGGGATTCCCGAGCCACTCATCGCCATCTTCATCACTTCATCCCCATCCGGTCGAGGTGGGTTCGTTCTCGTGACCGGGGGACTCAAGGTAGGCTCTCGAGCGTTCTAGACATTTGACTCCATGTCGCTTCTCGCCATCGTTTCTTTCTTCTTTTCTACTTATGCACATTTTGCCCCACGTCCATTCATTTACACCTCTCTTTTACTTCTTCGCCGGCCTACCTTGCGTGCGAAACGCCCACGCACTTTTTGTTTCTTTTATCTTTTATTTTAATCCTCCGTGGACACAGCCTGACGGATACCCGCGCACTGGGTGTGCAGCTGGGTGAGTGGGTAATGGCGTCATCCCCACCACACGGGGTCGTCATGTAGGGTATGTGTTCGTATCCGCTGTTCAACTGCAGTCCCGCGTGGGGGCCATTGCATGAGCTGCTGACTTCTGACGGCGATTGGGTCCCTCTGTCTATGTTCTGGGAGGTGTGACCCCGGGGGGAGGTAGATATAGTTAGGCGGCTCACCCAAGCCGTGTAACGCCCGGGAAGTCAGATCCCGAGGTCGGAGACGGTTGCAATGGTGGAGGATTTATTTCGCTATAGAGCACCCTTTCTCCATTATTGCTAAAAGCGCCGAAAAGTTTTTGCAACAGAAGTAGCACCGCCCACATCTGGCTGTTACTTAGTTCTTACACGAACAGAGGAAGGACAATCGCTTGAGAAGGTGAACCCTTTTATAGTACAGAAGGACATTGACTCTATTGCTGATTCGTTTCAGTCCTGCACACGCCATCGAAACGGGTCATTATTAGTACACAGGAAGTCCGATCAACAAACTAAGACCTTGTTGAGCGCTACGCTTCTCCACGGTTATCCCATCCGTGTTGAGAAACACCGCACCTTGAATTCCCGTCGAGGCGTCGTTACCACCCATAGCTTCGACGGTATATCGGACGAGGACCTAGTGAATTATCTATCGGAGCAAAAGGTGACAGCAGTACATCGGGTGCAGGCCAAACGCGACGGAGTATTGGTACCCAATCGTACCCTTTTTATCACATTTGATGGCGTCGATCTGCCCACGAGCATTACAGCAGGGTACGAACGTATTGCGGTTAGGCTCTATATTCCTAGACCTCTGCGTTGTTTTAAATGCCAAAGTTTTGGGCATACGCAAGTCTCATGTAAGAGTGCCGTTAATATTCTGTGCAACATGTAGCCAGCCCTCACACGAAGGTGCCTGTTCAACAGCCCCCGTCTGCGACAATTGCAAAGGGTCACATTTTGCTTCATTTGGCGACTGTCCGCGGTATTTGAACCAAAAGGCGATCCAGGAGATCCGGGTAAAGGATAAAGTCTCCTTCGCCGAAGCCCGGAGGCGTTACCATGCGTGCCAACCTTCGCTCCTGCGATCGGGAACATTCAGTTCTGTTGTTTCCTCGCCAGTACTCCGGAAGGATGCTGGAACTCAAACTTGGACCACGACTGCCTTGACCGCCACTACCATCCGGCCGTACAAGTCTGCTACTGTTACCAAGCCCTATAAACCTAATCCAAAATCTACGAAGTGACAACCCACTGAGAAAAAGCCGAAAAAGAAACTTCGAATAGAAGACTTCTTAAAAGACCCTCCGCGTGTTCACAGCAAGCAGAGTTCACCTTCTCCTCGGAGGTCGCAGTCCCAGGAAGCTCTTGGGACAAGCCGTGCTCAGCGGCATCCTTCACTCATCGCCACCCAGAACCGATTCTCGGCGCTTGAATCGGTTTCTGGCTCTGAGCGCGTGGGCCCTCCTTTCGAGGAGGCTATGGAGTCTGACCAACTCCATACAAAAAGCCCGAGCCCAAAGGTTAAACAAAAGGTAATTTTAAGCCGCCCTTCTAAGTAGACTGTTTATTCTTTTTCTTAATGGTTATCCTGACCTGAAACGTACGAGGTGTACGATCGCATAGGGAGGAACTGCAACCTTTATTGCGTTCCCATTCGCCTATGGTCGTGTGTTTGCAGAAACTAAGCTTCGCCCTCATGATCCTTTTGAGCTCCGAGGATATACTCCGGTTCCCTACGACCTTGAACCGGAGGAGGGTACTCCTCCTCATGGAGGTGTCATGTTGTTAGTGCGTAACGACGTTCATTTTCAACGTCTCACTCTTACGTCCGACTTGCAAGCTGTTACCATGAGACTGCAGTTACCCGGTTTTTTTCTTTTCTGGTTGCTCTGTATATTCACCTCCATCGTCTCCGCTCGCTAACGCGGACCTTCGAGATCTCTTGTCCGCTCTCCCAACACCATTTCTCCTGTTGGGAGATTTTAATGCCCATAACCCCTGTGGGGTTCGCAAAGGGCTTGTGCGAGGGGAACTCTTCTTTCCGACATTTTTGATCAGTTCAATTTCTCTATACTCAATACAGGTGAGCCTACGTTTCTTTCTGATTCTTCCGGTACATTTTCACACTTGGACCTTGCAGTTTGCTCACTCCAGCTTGCTAGTCGTCTTCAGTGGAACGTCGTCGCTGACACCTACTCCAGCGACCATTACCCCTGCATTGTTTCTCTTCTGTCACACCACGTACAGCATTCGAGAGTACCTACCTGGATATTCACAAAAGCCGACTGGAGCTTGTATTCCAGCCTCGTGCATTTTGACGACCAACCGTTCACCGACATTAACCAACTAGCGCAGCACCTTACGTCTACGATTTTCTCTGCCGCCGAACGCGCAATTCCCCGTTCTTCCTCTCAACCTCGGCGACGGCCTGTTCCGTGGTGGAACGAGGATTGTCGGGACGCCGTTCGTGCCCGTAGAACTGCACTTAGGGTGTTTCGGCGACACCCTGCACTTGATAATTTGGTGACTTTTAAACAATCGCGCGCCAGGGCTCGCCGCATTATTCAGGATAGCAAGAAGGCGTCGTGGGCTCGTTTTGTCGAGTCTTTTGATCGCTTTACGCCTTCATCTGTTGTTTGGGATAAACTTCGTCGCTTCTAAGGTAAAGTGTCGCATTGTACTGTTTCTGGCCTTCAGGTTTCCAATGCCACCATAGTGGATCCGGCTGCCATCGCTAACACTCTGGGTGCTGCCTTTGAGGCGGTTTACAGTTCAGACCATTATTCCGCAGGCCTTCGCACTATCCAAGACCGGCTGGATTCCGCAACCTACAATTTTCGGTCTGATAATACGGAATGCTATAATGCGCTTTTTACAATGAGGGAGCTGGAGCATGCTCTTCATTGCTATAGGCACTCCGCTCCTGGGCCGGATGGCATTCATGTTCTGCTGTTAAAGAACCTTTCAGACGACAGTAAGCGCTTTCTCTTACGGATCTATAATCGTATTTGACAGCACGACCTTTTCCCTTCCGTTTGGCGCAAGGTCACCATTGTCCCTATACTTAAGCCTGGTAAGCATCGACAACCACCTTCCAGCTACCGCCCTATCTCCCTCATCAGTTGCGTTTGCATGGTGATTGAGCGCATGATCAACGAGCGGTTGACATGGTGGCTTGAGTCTCATTAACTTCTGGCGAACGCTTAGTGTGGATTTCGGCGCCATCGCTCCACCGTCGACCATCTGGTGTCTCTGTCGACGCATATTATGAACGGATTTCTGAGAAAGTGTCAAACGGTGGCTGTATTTTTTGACCTGGAGAAAGCTTATGATACTTGTTGGAGGGGCGGCATTTTACGTACACTCCATGCATGGAATATCCGCGGTTGTCTTCCCAATTTTCTTCGGGAGTTTATGACGGAACGCGTCTTTCGTGTACGTGTGGTCTCGGTTTATCTAGTCTTTTTATTCAAGAGAACGGTGTACCGCAGGGCTCTGTACACAGTGTCACACTTTTTGCAATAGCTATCAACCACATTGTTGATTGTATTCCGCCTGGCATTTCATCGTCCCTTTTTGTTGACGATTTTGCCATTTATTGTAGTTCACGGCGGACCTGTCTGTTCGAACGCCGTCTCCAGAGCTGTATCGACCGTCTCTACGCCTGCAGTAAAGCCAATGGCTTTAATTTCTCCGCCGAGAAATCCGTGTGCTTCAACTTCTGGCGCCGGAAGGCTTTCCCTCCGCCCTCTCTCCACCTTGGGTCTGAGGTCCTTCAATTTGCAGACGAGGTGAAATTTTTGGGGTTGAACTTTGATCGAAAGCTGAGCTGGACTTCTCACTTTTCCTTTTTAAAAGCAAAGTGTGACCGTTCTCTTAATATTTTGCGTGTTTTAAGTGGCGCATCCTGGGAGTTGATCGGACCTCCTTCTGCGTGTTAATCGCTCCTTGGTCCGATCCAAGCTTGATTACGGGTGCATTGCCTATTCATCGGCGCGTCCATCTGTGTTACGTCGCTTGAATACCTTTCATTATCGTGGTATAAGAGTCGCTACAGGCGCCTTTCCAACTAGCCCTAAACACAGTCTGTACGCAAAAGCTGCAGAGCCTCCGCTGTCCTTCCGGCGTGAGATGCTTTTGTGCAGCTATGCTTGTCGGCTCTCAAGCTTGTCTAACCACCCGTCCTTCGAGTTATTTTACGAGGATTCGCTTGAACGACAATATTAAGTTAGCTCATCTGCATTACTACCTCCAGGGGTTCGATTTCGTCAACTTCTTCAGCTTTTGGACGTTACGCCAGCGCCGGCCCTTCCAAGGGGGAAAACGCGTTTTCCTCCATGGTTGCGCGCTGAGGCCCTCTGTCACCTTGGGTTATCGTCGATGCCGAAAAATGAGACCCCTTCTTCAGTCTTTAAATCAGCGTTTTTAGGACTTCAGTCGCAATTCGGAGACTTTCATTTTATCTTTACTGATGGATCTAAGACTGATGCTGGAGCAGGATGTACTTTTGTTTGTGGTGGAAATACTTTTACTTTTCGTTTACCGGGACAATGTTCGATTTTTACTGCCGGACTTTTTAGCATTTATCAGTCTCTTTTATACATTCAGCAGCACGACTTACGGTACTGTTTTATTTGTTCAGACTCCCTGAGTGCTCTTCAAAGTATTAGCTTGCTGTACAGTTACCACCCGCTCGTACATCGCATTCATGACCTGCTCCACTCGCTTGGTCTGGCATCAGCGTCTCCTTCATGTGGAATTCAGGTCATGTGGGCATCTCAGGTAATGAGTCTGCCGACGCCGCTGCCAAGTCGGCGATTTTATTACCCAGATATTTTACCTCTGTTGGTCCCTCCACAGATTTGTATGTTCTTTTGCGTAGCCGCATCCTCCTGCTTTGGAGGTCTGAGTGGACGGGCCTCCGAGGGAACAAGTTGCGGGAGGTTAAGCCTCTCCCGTTAATCTGGGGTACCTCTTCTCGTTCGTGTCGTCGGGAAGAGGTAATTTTAGCTCGCTTACGAATCGGACATTGTCTTTTTAGCCATATGTACCTGCTCAGTGGTGACCACGCACCACTCTGTGAGCAGTGTGATAGGCTCCTAACGGTGCGTCACATTTAAGCAGAGTGTCAAGTTTTAGCTCCGTTGCGCGTTCGTGTTGGTCTGCCTGTTGGCCAAGCCAACGTTTTGGCAGACGACGCGCGTGCTGTAGAGTTTCTTTTACGTTTTATCAGTGACATTGGATTTACCAGACGCATCTGATGCGCTGAGCGTCTTTTGACTGTGTGATTTTATCTTCTATTTTAATGGGGCAACTCCTCCCCAGTGGACGTCTGGCGTTGGTGTCTCTGGAATTTTACAGTTCTTGACACGTTTTACTCTTTTATTGACCACGGTTTTAGTTTGTTCGTTTTTGGAATTTAATGTTTTGCTTTTTTACCTTTTGGACATCGCGAGTTTGTGTCCGGGTTTTTAATTATGTGGTTTTTTACCGGCATTTATTTTTGGAAGGGCGCTGATGACCTTAGCTGTTTAGCGCCCTTAAACCGCATCTCATCATCAGCTGGCGTAACGTCCAAAAGCCAAAGTAGTTGACGAAATCGAACCCCTGGAGGGAGCAATGCATAGGAGCTAACTAAATATTGCCGATCAAGCGAATCCTCGTAAAATATCGCGAAACGCGTGTGGTCAGGCAAGCTGGAGATTCGACAGGCATAGCTACACAAGAGCATCTCACGCCTGACGGACAGCGGAGGCTCTGCAGCTTCAGCGTAAAGACTGGGTACGGGGCTAGTTGGAAAGGCCCCTGTAGCGACTCTAATACCACGATGATGAATGGGATTCAAGCGACGTAACACAGACGGACGTGCCGAAAAATAGACAATGCACCCATAATCAAGTTTCGATCGGACCAAAGAGCGATAAAGACGCAGCAGGACGGTCCGATCAGATCCCCAGGATGTGCCACTTAAACACGTAAGCGTTTAAGAGAAAGGTCACACTTTGCTTTTAAAAAGGAAACGTGAGAAGTTCAGCTCAGCGTTCGATCAAAGATCAACCCCAAAAATTTCACCTTGTCTGCAAACGGAAGGACCTCCGGCCCAAGATGTAGAGAGAGCGGAGGGAAAGCCTTCCGGCGCCAGAAATTGATACAGACGGATTTTTCAGCGGAGAAATTAAAGCCGTTGGCGTTACTCCAGGCGTAGAGACGGTCGATACAGCTCTGGAGATGGCGTGCAAGTAGACAGGTCCGCCGTGAACCGCAGTAAATGGAAAATCGTCAACAAAAAGTGACGATGAAATACCAGGTGGAATACAATAAACAATGGGGTTGATTTGCAAAACGTTTGACGCTGAGTACAGCGCCCTGCGAGACTCCGTTCTCTTGAATAAAACGACTAGATAAAACCGAGCCCACACGTACACGAAAGACGCGGTCCGTCATAAACTACCGAAGAAGTATGGGAAGACGACCGCGTATATTCCATGCGTGAAGTGTACGTAAAATGCTGCCCCTCCGACAAGTGTCATAAGCTTTCTCCAGGTCAAAAAACACAGCCACGGTTTGACACTTTCTCAAAAATCTATTCAAAATATGCGTCGACAGAGACACCAGAAGGTCGACGGTAGAGCGATAACGACGAAATCCGCACTGAGCGTTCGCTAGAAGCTTCTGAGACTCAAGCCACCATGTCAACCGCCCGTTGATCATCCGCTCCATCACCTTGCAAATGCAACTGGTGAGGGAAATGGGGCGGTAGCTGGAAGGTAGTTGGCGATTCTTCACAGGCTTAAGTATAGGAACAATGGTGGCTTCGCGCCAAACGGAAGGAAAATAGCCGTCTTGCCAAATACGGTTATAGACCTGTAAAAGAAAGAGTTTACTGTCGGCTGAGTGGTTCTGTAACATCAGGACATGAATACCGTCCGGCCCAGGAGCGGAGTGCCGAGAGCAATGAAGAGCGTGCTCCAGCTTCCTCATTGTGAAAAGTTCGTTATAGCATTAATTATTAGCAGACCGAAAATTATATGTTGCGGAATCCAGCCGGTCTTTAATAGAGCGAAATCCGGCGGAATAATGTTCTGAACTGGAAACCGCCTCAAAGGCAGCACCCAGAGCGTTAACAATGGCAGCCGGATCCACTATGGTGGCGTTGGAAACCTGAAGGCCAGACACAGTACAATGCGACACTTTACGGGAAAAGCGATGAAGTTTATCCCAAACAACAGAGGAAGGTGTGAAGCGAGTAAAAGACTCGACAAATCGAGTCCAAGGTGGCTTCTTTCTATCCTGAATAATGCCACGATACCTGGCGCGCGATTGTTTAAAATTAACCAAATTATCAAGTGTAGGGTGATGCCGAAACATGCTAAGTGCAGTTCTACGGGCACGAACGTCAACCCGACACTCCTCTTTCCACCAAGGTACAGAAATTCTTCGAGGGTGAGAGGATGAACAGGGAATTGCGCGTTCGGCAGCAGAGAAAATCGTAGACGTAAGGTGCTGTACTAGTTGGTTAATGTCGGTGAAGGGCTGGTCGTCAAAATGCACCAGGCTGGAATACAAGCTCCAGTCGGCTTCTGTGAATATTCAGGTAGGTACTCTGGAATGTTGTACGTGGTGTGACAGAAGAGAAACGATGCAGGAGTAATGGTTGCTGCAGTAGGTGTCAGCGACGACGTTCCACTGCAGACAACTAGCAAGCTGGAGTGAGCAAACGGCAAGGTCCAAATGAGAAAATGTACCGGAAGAATAGGAAAAAACGTAGGCTCACGTGTATTGAGAAGAGAGAGATTGAACTCATCAAAAATTCCAGAAAGAAGAGTTCTCCTCGCACAAGCCCTTGACGAACCCCACAGATACTGATGGGCGTAAAAATCTCCCAACAGAAGAAATGGTGTTGGGAGAGCGGATAGGAGAACTGGAATGTCCACGGGAGCGAAGGGAGACGATGGAGGTGAATACACAGAGCAAACAGAAAAGAAAAAAACGGGTAAGTGCAGTCTAATGGCAACAGCTTGCAAGTCGGACGTAACAGCGAGAGTTTGAAAATGAACGTCGTTATGCACTAATAACATGACTCCTCCATGAGCAGGAGCACCCTCCTCCGGTTCAAGATCGTAGCGAACCGGAGTGTACCCTCGGTGATCGAAAGGGTCGTGAGGGCGAAGCTTGGTCTCCTGCAAACACACGACCATAGGTGAATGGGAACGCAATAAAAGTTGCAGTTCCGCCCTATGCGATCGAACACCACGTCAATTCCAGCTCAGGATAGCCATGAATAAAAGTCATAAACTCTCTACTTAGATGGGCGGTTTAAAATAATCTTTTGCTTAACCTTTGGGCTCGGGCTTTTGTTTTGGAGTTTGTCAGACTCCATAGCTTCCTCGAAGGGAGGGCCACGCGCTCAGTGCCAGAAACCGATTCAAGCGCCGAGAACCGGTTCTGGGTGGCAATGGGTGCAGGTGGCCGCTGAGCTCGGCTTGTCCCAGGAGCATCCTGGAACTGCGACCTTCGAGGAGGAGAAGGTGAACTTTTCTTTCCGCGTGCACACGGAGGGTCTTTCAAAAACTTTCTCTACGAAATATCTGCTTCGATTATTTCTCATTGCCTTGTGACTTCATAACCTTGGACCAGGTTTAGCGGGCTTGATAACTGTAGCTGAAATGGACGGCCGGTTGGTAGTGGCGGTCAATGCAGTCGTAGTCCAGGTTTGAGTCTCTGCATCCTTCTGGTGTACTGGCGAGGCAACAACAGATCTAAATGTACCAGATCGCAGGAACGAAGGCTGGCGCGCATGGTAACGAATCCGGCCTTCAGCGAAGGAGAGTTTCTCATTTATCCGGAACTCCTGGATCGCCTTCTCGTCCAAGTACCGCGGCCAGTTGGCAAATGAAGCAGAATGAGGCCCTTTGCAATTAACGCAGACGGGTCCAGTTGAACAGGTACCTTCGTGTGACGGCTGGCTACATGAGGCACAGATGGATACGGCACTCTTACAAGACACTTGCGTATGCCCAAAACGTTGGCATTTAAAACAACGCAGAGGTCTAGGAACATAGGGCCTCACCGCAATCCGTTCGTACCCTGCTGAAATACTCGTGGGCAGATCGACGCCATCGAAAGTGATAAACAGGGTACGAGTAGGTACAAACACACCGTCGCTTTTAACCTGCACTCGATGAACTGCCGTTACCTTTTGATCAGAAAGATATTCCACTAGCTCTTCGTCCGACATACCATCGAGGCTATGGGTGGTGATGACGCCTCGACAAGAATTCAAGGTGCGGTTCTTCTCAACACGGATTGGATAACCGTGGAGACTCGTGGCGCTCAACAAGGACTTACTTTGTGCCTCGGACTTGCTTTGCACTAACAACGAACCATTACGAACAGAGTGCAGGAAAGACCCGGACCAGCAATTGAGTCATTGCCCTTTTGGATAACAAAAGGGTTCACTTTCCCGAACGTTTGACCTTCCTCTGTTCGCGTAATGACTAAGCAACAACCATGTGTCGATGGCGCTACTTCTGTTACTAACACTTTTCGGCGCTTATACTAAATAATAGAGAAAGGGGGCTCCATAGCGAAATAAAACCTCCACCATTGCAACCGTCTCCGACCTCGGGATCTGACTTCCCGGGCGTTACCCCGGCTTGGGTGAGTGGCCTATCTATACCTATCTCACCCCAGGGTCACACCTCCCAGAACATAGACAGAGGGATCCAATCGCCGTCAGAAGTCAGCAGCTCATGCAGTGGCCCCCCGCGCGACTGCAGTTGAACAGCGGATACGAACACTTACCCTACATGACGACCCCGGGTGGTGGGGATGACGCCATTACCCAATCACCCAGCTGCGCACCCAGTGCGCGGGTATCCGTCAGGCTGTTTCCACGGAGGATTAAAATAAAAAGATAAAAATGTGTGGGCGTTTCGCGCGCAAGGTAGCCCGGCGAAGAAGTAAAAGAGATGTGTAAATGAAAGGGCGTGGGGCAAAATGTGCATAACTAGAAGAGAAGAAAGAAAGGATGGCGAGGGGTGACATGGAATGAAATGCACAGAACGCACGAGAGCCTAACTTGAGTCCCACCTCGACCGGACGGGGATGAAGCGATGAAGATGGCGATGAGTGGCTCGGGAACCCCCTGGTACGCCAACACCCGTACTCACATAAGTTGAGCCCCTGGGGGGATGAAATATGGAGAGTACCCTAACAGTCAGGATATCAAAACATTCCCTTTGTAGTTCTTCTAATTAACCCGGGTTACAGAGCGACCATAAATAAAACTAATTTTTTTTATTTGTGCAAGAAGATGAAGACGCCTGTAACAGACCCGTGATTGTTTAGACATGCAATGTCTAAAGCCTGCCTCAAGATTTTTTCTAAAGTTTGTTTACACGTAGAGTTGACTCTGAAAAATAAATAATGAAATACGAACTAACATTATAGTTAAATAATGCATGCAATGCGTTATTTATAAATAAATAAGTAAATATGTAGAGCTCCCTAAACAGTCAGAACAACAAAACATTCCCTTTGTTGCTCTTTTAATTAACACCGGTTAAAGAGCGATCATCAATAAAAACTCCATTTTTGTATTCCCGTAACAAAAATGAAAAGTCTCCTGTAGGAGACTTGTATTTGTTTAGACATGCAATGTCTAAAACGGTATTGAATACCAGCGGGAAGTTGAACCTTGAACTCAAGCTAAAAAATACACGGGCTTTCAAAACATGCATTCCTCTCTTAGAAAAGATATAAGTATCGAAAAAAGGTGTGAATAACATGGGGAGGAGACTTCAAATCATACCCTATCGAAAGATATGTTGAGTACTCTATCACAGATATCGAACCATTGGGAAGACTTCAAATATATATTTAACATTCGTTTTAAAATCTTTTTCTAAAGACGCACACTAGTGGTCTTCGAGAAATTCGTCAATGAGTTATTCAGTTGTACACCCCTTGCAAAATACGCTGTATACCCCTCTGAAGATGGGTAAACCTAGATCTCGGGAAATTCCGCTTTAGAAGAAGATTCTCCCCCGAGGAGACCACATCACCCATATACAAGTGAATACTTGAAATATAACCCTTGAGTGGGTTTTTAGCAATAAACGCATTCATAAGAATAGCCCCCAGCCTTATACATGCAGGTGGAGTTTCCCTACAGCCACATTAGCTTCATGACTCTGGGAATTCGTTAAGTCTAAAAACTGCAGGATCCCTACATCGTTCTAGGAAAATTATATCAAGAGAAACAATACCTTCTTTTCTCGTTATTTTCACTCTAACGTATTTAAATAATAGATGCAATACGTTATTTATAATTAAATAATAAAAATGGAAAGCATGTTAAACAGGCAGGACAACAAAACATTCGCTTAGTTGATCTTTTAATTAACGCTGGTTAAAGAGCGATCATAAACAAAGCTCAATAGAAAATACATAAACACACTCAAGGTAAAATACAGAGAGTCTTCGTGCATGCAGTCTTCGAGAAGTAAAATAAAATGGGTAGGGGCTTTAAAACAGATGATGATACAGTATAAAGACTCGTTCTCGGTAAAGCACCCCACCAACGTACACAAGCACGCCTGCGCGCGCTCTCTGTCTCTCCTTTGCGCTAGCACATCGCAGCAGTAATATAATTACCGATTTATTGATACGGTATGTCGGAGAAGCCAACGATGTATATAGTGGTTTACACATCCCTTGCAAAATATGTTGTATACCCATGAAGAGGGTAAACCAAATCCGCACGGTAAATACCGCTTTTAAAAGACAATCATAAATGCATGTCTTTACGGATTAATTGATGGGGTTCTAAAATCATACTTGAGGAGAGATAACATCGCCCATATACCAGAGAATGTTTCAGATTTAACAGTTGAATGTTCTTTTTTAGCAATACACGTATTTAAAGAATAGCCTGCGCGTTATATAGGCAGGGGGATTTTCCCTACAGATATATTAGCTCCACACTCTGGAAATTCCGCATGTCTAAAAATTAATGGAACCCGCCTCGCTCCAAGAAGATAATAAATACATAGCGAGTTTCTCTGCGAGGTAGCGTGTCTACTTCACATTCGAGAGGTCCCGAGTTCGAATGTTGGTTAGGTGAGTTACCGGATAAGAGCAAACCCTCCCATTAAGCGTCTTTATAAGCGCAGGTGTAATATATTTCCTGTGTGGTATGGTGTATAGATCCTGCATAACGCTGAACTTAAACATGGTTACGGTACGTCTTCTGGTTAAGTCTGCTTACGTTGGTTAAATTTTCTGGTTACGTTGGTTACATTTACTTGTTACGTTGGTTACGTTTACTGGTTACGCTGGTTACGCTTACTGGTTACGCTGTGTTACGTGGTTACGTTACGTGATGTTACGTGTTTAGGACCGTCCAGGAGACATGACCGTCACAGAGCGGGGTCCCTACCATTTAAAGATTTGAACTTGGAGCCTGTTCCGTTCAATCTGACTCTCTGAGCAATCGTTGTCCGGATGAGGAATGTTTCCAGAGAGCATCCTTTTCCGCTGCTCGTAGCCTTCATCTTCTGGCCGTGATAATACGTGTTTATGACGATCCAGGAGACATGACAGTCAAAGGGCGGAGTCGCTACCCTTTAAAAATTTTGAATTTGGAGCCTGGTCCGTCCAACCTGACGTCTACTGTCTGTGTGAACAATCGTAGTCCGGATAACGAATGTTTCCAGAGAGCATTATTTTCCTCTGCTCGAAGCCTCCATCGTCTGATTACGTGGTCCTGTAACGTAATGTTACGCGGTTAGGACGGTCCAGGAAGCATGACAGGCAAAGTGCTGTGTTTCTAGCTTCTAATCATTTAAACCTGAATTCTGTTCCAACCAACCCCACGTCCACGGGTCATGAGACCGATCACTGTCTTGATGACGAATGTTTCCATAAGGCATCTTTTTTTCCCATAATTATAGAATAAAAATAACGAAAAAAGAAAGTATTGTTTCTCTTGATATACTATTCCTGGAACGATGTAGGGATTCTGTAATTTTTAGACTTTATAAATTCTCAGAGTCATGAAGCTAATATGTCTCTAAGGAAAATCCTCCTGTATGAATAAGGCTGCGGGCTATTCTTTTGGATGCGTTTATTGCTAAAAACCCACTCAAGGGTTATATTTCAGGTACTCACTTGTATATGGGTGATGTCTCCTCGGGAGAGAATCTTCTTTTACAGCGGAATTTCCCGAGACCTGGTTTACCCATCTTCAGAGGGGTATACAGCATATTTTGCAATGATGATGATGATGGTGGTGATGATATGGGGTTAAGGGCGCTAAACATCAAAGGACATCAGCGCCCTTACAAGGCGTAAAATATAAAATTCAAGAACTAAAATACGGAAAATCCGATAAGTCAAAAACACTAAAAAAAACACGCACACAAATGCTAAAATCACCACACTAAAACATGTTAGACAAAACAATAAAAGAGTAAAACCACGTGTCAAGAACTGTAGAACGTACGGGACATGAGCGCCATATGTCCACTGGGGAGTAGAGCCCCCATTAAAAAGGCAATATAATATCACAAGGTTAAAAGGCGCCCAGCGCATCAAATGAGCCGACTAAAATCACTGTCATTGACAAAACGTAAAAGACAATCTACAGCATGCGCGTCGTCTACCAAAACGTTGGCTATGCCAATAGGAAGACCCACACGACCGCGCAATGGAGCTAAACCTTGACACTCTGATAAAAATGTGACGCACCGTTAAGGGCGCATCACACTGCTCGCATACTGGTGCGAGGTCATCACTAAGCAGGTATCTATGACTAAAAAGGCAATTTTCTATTCGTAGACGGGCTAAAGGTACCTCTTCCCAACGAGAAGAACGAGAAGAGGTACTCCAGACTAACGGAAGAGGTTTAACCTCCCGCAACTCGTTTCCTCAGAGGGCCGTCCACTCATCGCGCCAAACCGAGAGGATGCGGCGAAGTAAAAGAACACACAAATCTGACGAGGGCAAACCAGAAGTAAAAGATCTGGGTAATAAAATCGCCGATTTGTCAGCAGCGTCGGCACACTCGTTCCCTGAGATGCCCACATGACCTGGAGTCCACAGGAGTGAGACGCTGATGCCAGAGGCACCAAGCGATGGAGCAGGTCATGTATGCGCTGTACGAGAGGGTGATAATTGTACAGCGCGTTAATACTCTGAAGAGCACTCAGAGAGTCCGTACAAACAACACACTACCGTAAGTCGCGTCCGCACAACGTATAAAACCGATTGTTAAATGCTAAAAGTTCAGCGGTTAAAATTGAAAATTGCCCCGGTAAACGAAAAGTAAAACTCGTTTCCCCGAAAACAAAGGCACACCCTACTCCAACATCAGTCTTAGACCCATCAGTATATAGAAAATGACAGTCTCCGAATTGTGCCTGAGCTCTAAAAAGGCGGATCCAAGGACTGAAGCAGGGGTCTCAGTCTTCGGCATCGACATTAGCTCAAGGTGAAAGTGGGCCTCAGCGCGCAACCATGGAGTAAAACGCGTTTCCCCCCTTGGAAGGGCCGGCGCTGGCGTAAAGTCCAAATGCAGAAGAAGTTGACGAAAACGAAACCCCTGGAGGGAGCAATGCAGAGGAGCTAACTAAATATTCCCGATCAAGCGAACCCTCGTAAAACATCGCGAAGGACGGGTGGTCAGGCACGCTTGAGAGTCGATAGGCATAGCTGCAAAAAAGCAGCTCACGCCTGAAGGACAGCGGAGGCTCTGCAGCTTCAGCATATAGGCTAGGTACAGGGCTGGTTGGAAAGGCCCCTGTAGCAACTCTTATGCCACGATGGTGAATGGCATTCAATCGACGTAATACAGATGGACGCGCCGACGAATAGACAATGCACCGCTAATCAAGCTTAAATGGGACCAAAGAGCGATAAAGATGTAGATGGACGGTCCGATCAGCTCCCCAGGATTTGCAACTTAAAACACGTAAAAGATCAAGAGAACGGTCACACTTTGCTTTTAAAAACGAAACGTGTGAAATCAGGCTCAGCTTCCTATCAAAGATCAACCCCAAAAATTTCGCATCGTCTGCAAACGGAAGTATCCGTGGCCCAAGATGGAGAGAGGGCGGAGGGAAAGCCTTCCGGCGCCAGAAATTAATACAGACGGATCTTTCGGCGGAGAAATTAAAGCCGTTGGCGTTACTCCAGGCGTAGAGACGGTCGATAAACTCTGGAGACAGGTCCGCCGTGAACTGCAATAAATGGAAAATCGTCAACAAAAAAGGACGATGAAATGCCAGGTGGTATACAATACACAATGGAATTGATAGCAATTGCAAAAAGTGTGACACTGAGTACAGAGCCCTGCGGTACTCCGTTCTCTTGAATAAAACGACTAGATAAAACCGAGCCCACACGTACACGAAACACGCGGTCCGTTATAAACTCCCAAAGAAATATGGGAAGACGCCCGCGGATATTCCATGCGTGCAGTGTACGTAAAATGCCGCCCCTCCAACAAGTGTCACAAGCTTTCTCCAGGTCAAGAAACACAGCCACCGTTTGACACTTTCTCAGGAATCCATTCATAATATGCGTCGACAGGGAGACCAGATGGTCGACGGTAGAGCGTTGGCCACGAAATCCGAATGAGCTTTCGCTAGAAGTTTCGTAGTCTCAAGCCACTATGTCACTCGCCCGTTGATCATGCGCTCCATCTCCTTACAAATGCAACTGGTGAGGGAGATAGGGCGGTGCCTGGAAGGTAGTTGGCGATACTTCCCAGGCTTAAGTAAAGGGACAATGGTGGCTTCGCGCCAAACGGAAGGAAAAAAGCCGTCTTGCCAAATACTGTTATAGATCTGTAAGAGAAACAGTTTACTGTCGGCTGAAAGGTTCTCTAACATCAGGACATGAATGCCGTCCCGCCCAGGAGTGGAGTGCCTAGAGCAATGAAAGGCGTCCTCCAGCTCCCTCATTGTGAAAAGTTCATTATAACACTCATTATTAGCAGACCGAAAATTAAAGGTATCGGAGTCCAGCCGGTTATTGATAGAGCGAAAGCCGGCGGAATAATGGTCTGAACTGGAACCCGCCTCAAAGGCAGATCCCAGAGTGTTAGCGATGGCAGCTGGATCCACTATGGTGGCATTGGAAACCCGATTTACCTCAGAAGCGACGAAGTTTATCCCAAACAACAGAGGAAGGTGTGAAGCGGTTAAAAGACTCGTCAAAACGAGTTGAAGATGCCTTCTTGCTATCCTGAATAATGCGACGAGCCCTGGCGCGCGATTGTTTAAAAGTAACCAAATTATCAAGTGTAGGTTGTCGCCGAAACACCCTAAGCGCAGTCCTAAGAGCACGAACGGCATCCAGACAGTCCTCCTTGCACCACGGAACAGGAATACGCCGAGGGTGAGAGGATGATCGGGGAATTGTGCGTTCGGCCGCAGATAGAATTGTAGACGAAAGGTGCTGCACCATTTTAATAACGTCAGTGAAGGGCTGGTCCGCAAAAGACACCAGGCTGGAATAAAATCTCCAGTCGCCTTTTCTGAATATCCAAGGAGGTACTCCGAATGCTGGACGTGGTGAGATAGAAGAGAAATGATGCAGGGGTAATGGACGCTGGAGTATGTGTCAGCGACGACGTTCCACTGCAGACGACTAGCAAGCTAGGGTGAGCAAACGGCAAGGTCCAGGTGAGAGAATGTACCAGAAGAATCAGAAATAAAAGTAGGTTCACCTGTATTGAGAATGGAGAGATAGAATGAGTAAAAAATGTCGGAATGGAGTGTTCCCCTCGCACAAGCCCTTGGCGAACCCCACAGAGGGTGATGGGCATTAAAATCTCCCAACAGAAGATATAGTGTTGGGAGAGCGGACAGGAGAGCTTGAATGTCCGCGGGAGCGAGGGGAGGCGATGGATGTGAACAGACAGAGCAAACAGAAAAGAAAAGCCGGGTAAGTGAACAGTTACGGCAACAGCTTGCAAGTCGGACGTAAGAGCGAGAGTTTGAAAATGAACGTCGCTACGCACTAAAATCATGACACCTCCATGGGCAGGAGTACCCTCCTCCGGATGAAAATCGTGGCAAATCGGAGTATACCCTAGAAGATCAAAAGGATCGTGAGGGCGAAGCTTAGTCTCCTGTAAACACACGACCATAGGTGAATGGAATGCAATAAAAGTTACAATTCCGCGCTATGCGATCGTACACCACGTAAATTCCAGGTCAAAATAGCCCTAAAGAAAGCGTTAACTTCTTACTCTGAACGGCGGCTTAAAATTACCTTGTGCTTAACCTTTGGGCTTGGGCTTTTGGTATGGAGTTGGTCAGACTGCATAGCCTCCACGAAGGGAGGCCCCACGCGCTCAGAGACAAGAAACCGATTCAAGCGCCAAAAATCGGTTCTGGGTGGCGAAGGGTGACGGGTGCCGCTGAGGGCGGCTTGTCCCAGGAGCGTCCTGAGACTGTGACCTCCAAGGAGGAGGGTCCTTCAGAAAATCTTCCGTACGAAGTTTCTGCTTTGGTTTCTTTTCAGCGGCTTGCGACTTCAGTGCCTTGGGACCAGCTTTAGATGGCTTGCTAACTATACCAGAAATGGACGGCCGGATGGTAGTGGCGGTTAATGCAGTCATGGTCCAGATCTGAATTTCTGCACCTACTCGTGGTATTGGCAAGGCAACAACACAACTAAATGTACCAGATTGCAGGAGCGAAGGTTGGCGCGCATGGTAACGCCTCCGGGCTTCAACGAAGGAGAGTTTCTCCTTTACCCGCATCTCCTGGTTCGCATTCTCGTCCAAGTACCGCGGACAGTCGGTAAATGACACAGAATGAGACCCTTTGCAATTAACGCAGACGGGGGCTGTGGAACAGGTACCTTCGTGTTAGGGTTTGCTACATGAGGCACAGATGGTAACGGCACTCTTACATGAGTCTTCCGTTTGCCCAAAACGTCGGCATTTGAAACAACGCAGAGGTCTAGGTATATAGGGCCTCACTGCAATACGCTCATACCCTGCTGAAAGACTCGTAGGTAGATCGACGCCGTCGAAAGTGATAAACAGGGTACGAGTTGGTACCAAAATTCCGTCGCGTTTAGCCTGCACTCGATGAACAGCTGTCACCTTTTGATCAGAAAGATAGTCGACAAGTTCTTCGTTCGACATACCATCGAGGCTATGGGTGGTAACGACGCCTCGACAGGAATTCAAGGTGCGGTGCTTCTCGACACGGATAGGATAACCGTGGAGAAGCGTGGCGCGCAACAAGGACTTACTTTGCTGTTCGGATTTGGTTTGACAAACAATGAACCAATTCGAAGACGAGTGCAGGACTGAACCGCACCTGCAATAGCGTCAATGCCCTTCTGAATAATGAAAGGGTTCACCTTCTCAAAACTTTGCCCTTTTTCGGTTCGTAAATTGACCAAGTAACAACCAGTTGTTGGTGGTGTCACTTCTGTTACATAAACTTTTCGGCGCTTGTTGGTATTAATGGAGAAAGGGTGCTCCATAGCGAAATAAATCCTCCACCATTGCAACCGTCTCCGACCTCGGGCTCTGACTTCCCGGGCGTTACCCCGGCTTCGGTAAGTGGCCTATCTATACCTATCTCACCCCAGGGTCACACCTCCCAGAACATAGACAGAGGGACCCAATCGCCATCAGAAGTCAGCAGCTCATGCAATGGTCCCCCGCGGGACTGCAGTTGAACAGCGGATACCAACAGAGATCCTACATGACGACGCCGGGTTTTGGGGATGACGCCATTACCCACTCACCCAGTTGCGCACCCCGTGCGCGGGTATCCGTCAGGCTGTGTCCACGGAGTTATAAAATAAAAGGTTAAAAGAAACTAAAAGTGCGTGGGCGTTTCGCACTCAAGGTAGGCCGGCGAAGAAGGAAAGGGGATGTGTAAATGGATGGAAGTGGTGCGAAATGTGCATAAATAGAAGGGAGAATAAAGAAACGATGACGATGGGTCATGGAATGAAATGAACAGAACGCACGAGAGCCTACCTTGAGTCCCCCGGTCACGAGAACGAACCCACCTCGACCGGACGGGGATGAAGCGATGAAGATGGCGATGATTGGATCGGGAACCCCCGGGTATGCCAACACCCGTACTCACATAACGTGAGCCCCTGAGGGGCATATTTGGCAAGGGGTGTACAAATGAATAACTCAATGTCGAATTTCTCGAAGACAACTAGTGTGCGTCTTTATAAAACGAATTTAAAACTAATATCAAATTTATATTTGAAGTCTTCTCAAACGTTGGATTTCTCTGCTAGAATACTCAACATATCTTTCTATAATGTATGTTTGGAAGTCTCCTACTTATGTAATTTACACCTTTTTGCGATACTTATATAATTTTTAAGAGAGGAATGCATGTTTTGAAAGCCCTTGTATTTTTAGCTTGGGTTCAGGTTTCGATTTCCTGCTGGTATTCAATACTGCTTTAGACATTGCATGTCTAAACAATCACGGAACTGTTAGAGGAGACTTTTTATTTTTGTTAAGGGAATATAAGAATGAGTGTTTTATTGATGATCGCACTTTAACCGGTGTTAATTAAAAGAGCAACAAAGGGAATGTTTGTTTGTCTGACTGTTTAGGGAGCTCTATATATGTCATTATTATTTATGAATACGGCTAGGATATTTATGACCTAAAATCACCATAATATGCACAAAGAAATATGCTGATATGACCAAACATTTACCAAAATATGCACAATAACATAATAAATATGACCTAACAATATTAAAATCAGGTAAAATTTCTATTGTGAAATAAATTAGTAAGTCAGTTTTGATAATGAACTATTTATTTGAGAGTAAGATGCACATGAGAAACAAGCTAAACTATGCAATTTGACATTCCAGTATGATTTTTATTAACATTATAGGAACATAGTTAATCTATGTGCTTTTTACATCCTCATTCTACTTCATATAAGCTCTGAGTTGCAATACACAATGAAAACCTTGTGCAAATTTTCAAATGAAAAAGATTTTCTATTGTCAGCCAACAAAGCCTTGTACTTCGAAAAGCTCCTTTCTACTTCAGCTAACACAAGAGGAGCATGTTTAAAATGAACAATATCATTTGAATCTAAATCTGAATGATTAAGAGAGAACTTTTCACACAGCAAAATCATTGAAATGGAACATAGTGTATGATACCCTTTGTTTATTTTCTAACACCTTTTCCATTTTCTTTGACACTTCTTTTCCCACTTCACTACAAACAGCCTCTAATTTATTCACAACGTTTTTCACTTGTTCTATCTGCTTCACTAGTGGCACTTCTGATTCCACCAAAGCAGTTATGACAGCAGGAATAAATCCAAAATTTGATTTTATGTATGAAAGTTTGCCTGAAATTTCACCATTAGACATTAATTCTTGAGCTAGTCCAACTGAAGTAGCTTCACTGTTATCGAATGAATCAATGATGCTTTTCACAACGTTGAAGTTCTGGCAGTAATAGTTGTAGGCATCAATCCAGGACCCCCAGCTTGTCAAAATGGGAGATGGTGGCAAGGGAATGTCTGGAGCTAACAACTTATATTCTGCAACACGTGAAGGGGCTTTCAAAAGTATATTTTTGACACAACCAATAAATTTGTCAACGTCACTGAATTTACTACGAATCTCCTCTGCAACTCGGTGCAAGGCGTGAGCTAAACAAGTCACATGCACCATTTTACTGTACAATGCTTTTGGAGAATTGGCAGCTTTCACCATATAAGGTGCAGCATCCGTTCTAAGAGAAGTGCATTGTCATGCTTAAAACCTTAGGGCCATATGGCACCCATAGATCTGTCGAACAACTTAGAAATGGTGGAAAAATTTACTTTTTTTAATGTTCACAGTTTATTAGAAACTTTTCGCCTGGACCATTTTCTTCTAAAGTTCCCACAATGACATTTGCAATATATCTTCCCATAGAGTCTTGGATATCAATTGATGAAACTACAATGTTTTTATTTACAAGTTGTTGTCTGATTTGTTGTATTGCTGACAAAGTTCCTTCTTAATGTGGAAGAATCAGGAAGTGATTTGCCTGTGTATTTTTCTAAGAATTCACGAAATTTTGGATGGTTTAGTTTACTTAAGGGAATATCAGCTCAAAGGAAAGCTGTACAAAGTTCTTCGCAGAATGGTGAATAACACTGGCGGGATTCCCCTAGGAGCATTTGCTGTAGTGTTTTTTCATTTTCAATCTGTTGTACTCCAGGTTGGTGTTTATCTGTTGCCACATGCTGCTGAACGTTAAATGTCTTCTCCGCAGTTACTCGTACGTCGCACAGTTTACAATACAGTATTTTATCACTACTTTCTCACCATATTGAGACACAAACTTTTTTAGTTTTACTTGAACATTTTGCTTCACTTTAGGCATTTTTTTAACTGTACTGCACACGCTTACGACTGCAATAAGACTGAATAGCACAATGAGTTAATTAGACACTTGTCTGCAGTCCAGGGTTCAGAATGACTTAATCAGCTACCTGCTCACAGAGTAACAATAGCTTACACAAACTCACTAATGCGTAAGGCTGAAGTCCATATTGTGAATTCAAAGGAAACAGGGAAGGAAGGTAGATATTTTCCATTTTTCAGGAAACGAAATGAGGTGCGCAATTCTGAGAAATGTAACACGGAAGAAATAAATTGCATGAGAAAGTTCTTTTCTTCTTGAAAGAGTCAAAATATGACGAATATGACCATTTACTTACTACAATATGCTCTATCAGAGAGAAATAGCCATATATGCAAAAAATATGACTTAACAAATTAGGTTAATTCATTTCGCTGTTTCATAAGAAGCATTTATATGTATTTAAGGAGCATGTCAGTCCTACCAAAAATATATGTCCTATAATAAAAATCCTAGCCCTATTTATAAATAACGCATTACATGTATTATATAACTATAATGTTAGTTCGTATTTCATTATTTATTTATTTTTCAGACTCAACCCTAGGTGTAAACGAACCTTAGAAGAAAATCTTGAAGAAAGGCTTTAGACATTGCATGTCTAAACAATCACGGGTCTGTTACAGGCGTCCACATTTTCTTGCACGAATAAAAAACTGAGTTTTATTTATGATCGCTGTTTAACCAGGGTTAATTAAAAGAACAACAAAGGGAATGTTTTGTTGCCCTGACTGTTCAGGGTACTCTACATATTTCATTATTTATTTATAAATAACGGATTGCATGTATTATTTGTCTATATTGTTAATCCGCATTTCATTATTTATTTATTTTTCAGAGCCAAACCGACGTGTAAACAAACTTTAGAAAAAAATCTTGAACCGCGAAGTTCCTTATCAGCCTTTCAAATGATTTATGCTAGCTATTTTCTTGGAATCATAAGGTCCTATCATGGGTGCCCTTCGCGTGTTAAAATCCCAAGATGGCGGGCTTCCGTCTTTTACATTAGCAGGCCGGAAGCGGACAAGTAGAGTGAATTTTCACTCACTGCCTTCCAGAGTGCAGCGAGGAAGTGACTGTCGCGTGGAGGAGATGTCAGATGTAACAGAGAGGCAGAGGCAGGAAGCACTTCATTCAGCGCAAGAGCGCTGGATAGAGAGTGAGCATGCGGTCCGGGTTTCCGGAAAAGAATCAGTCGTTAGCGTCTCGCGTATCTTTTCTTTTGAGTTAGCTATTTACGCTAACTGTCTTTTAGTCATGGATTTTTAATTCGCCTAAGTGTTGTAATATTCTTATAAGTCCGAAATAATGTTTCCCTCAAAGCAGAATTAAACAAGTGTTATTAGTCGTAATAATTATACGCGCGTAATAATTACCTAGTTAAGTATTAGAAAAAAATGCGTGTGAGCGGGGTAGTCTTTATACTGTAAGATTAAAAAAATACTTAATTGGAATAATTTTATTCATCGATCGACGACCAGCGTTTAATTACATTAATGAATCAAAGTACTTGCGGTGGGGCACTTCGATCGAGGGTCTGCGTTCATCCCTTTAGAGGCGCGATACCGGGACGTTGGCAGTATAAATCCTTGATTTTTCTCAATAACGTTAGATGATGTTATGCATGGACGAACATTACCTGATGGATTGACACAGATATTTAGAACTTACCTCTTCCATCGATTTGCGGGGCAGGTGGTGACGGTACGCGACGAGAACAATACCCCATTGCCCCAGCTCTCGGACCTGTGGCATCTATTTGCGGCCTGGAGTGCTAACTATTTTCACACCTCAACTTTTGAACAATAGCGCATTGTTCGGTGGTCTCCGTCAACCGGTATCAGTAGCACACAAAGCACCTCCATTAGGTATGAGAACAATACCCCATTGCCCCAGTTCTCTGCAGGGCGGCTATCAGACCAGACCACAAAGAGGGGGGCGTGACCAGCGTACGGGAAAAATATCCCATTGTCCTCGTACGAGCTTAATAGCCTATTGTCCCACTTCTCTGCCGGGCGGCATGCCAGTAGCACACAGAGTGTGGGGTGTGGCCAGCGTACGAGAACAGTACCCCATTGTCCTCGTCAGCCCATTGTCCTACTTCTCTGCCGGGCGGCATGCCAGTAGCGCACAAACGAAGGGGCGTGGTTGGTGGCGTAGGCAAAGGGATATCCATTAGATCTTATGAGTTGTTGACATCTCTTGGTGCTCTTAATTCCCCGTGTTTTTACTACTCATGTACATGTGTGAATCACACTGCGAGGGCGTTACTGTGATTATGTGACGCGCAAGCAAAAGTGACCAACATAGATTGTAGTATAAGGGGGTATTTTCTTTCTGTTTTTAATCGTTTTAACTCTAGAATGCTATACTTTAAATGCACTATAACTTAAGAATTTAAGTAAATATATGGTAAATTCATACAATAGAATTAAACTTTTTACAGGACTGTGTACATTACTTTTCATATGGTAGCGGCAGTGAAATTGAATGGCTCTATATGGAAGACGTGGCGTGGAGAAAGAACCAATGGCGAAGCGCCTCGGACTCCACCAAGTTGCTATTACCCATAATCTAGAGAGCTAAATGGTTCACTGTGCATGTGGACAACATAGAATTCTAACGTCGTGTGATATGTGGGTTTCATGAGCATTCTGACCATTAGAATACACTTAAAGTGGTACAAGTGCTATTATATTTTGATAAGTCCCATTAGTGTCAGATCCTAAAGAACAAGTGAAATGCTTTTTCTATGATAAATGGAAAATGGCATTGGTGTTGCTGCTTTGCTTGCAATGAGAAATTCGTGAAAGGAGGAGGAACAACCTTTCATTCGTAAGCATAATTTTCAAGACTCCACTTGTAACTAGCATGTGCTTAAAAGTAAAAGTAGCGTTTATCATGAAGATCTTAGTAATTCAGGCTACTTTAAAGAGGTAATTATTCATCTTTATGTTGTTTATTGATTGTTTCATTCATATAACCGCCTTTAACTACACTGGTAATGTCAACAGTAAAATATTCTTAGGAAATATAACACAATATATTAAGGCCGGTTCAGAAGAAATTACCTTCGCTACACCTACACTAGGGGAAGTATTTAATTCCACCAAAAATGATACCGAGTTTTCATCAAATGCATGTTTTGAGGTCTCCTGAATAAAAAAAGCAATTCCATGAAAAGGTTCATATGTGTATCTATATTTGTGTCTATGAACAGCATAACTCAAAAAGAAAATTCGGATGAATACCAAACTTTATAAGTTTTGCAGCTTTCAAGGATATGACACGAAGCTTTTCAAGAACTTCTCTTGTCATTTCAAACTACCCTTTTAATGGTAGAGTTTTCGTTATTTTTAATTTTATTAAAACTGCTCTAACGGTTTTTATTTAAATGCTATATGTTTGTAACATTAACATGGCACACAAAATGTATATACTACATTTTCTGGGAATAACTTAAAAAACTCATCTTTACTTAAAATTAATATTAGAAAATTATATTTAACTGGAAAACCATAAGAGATAGGCCACTACACATTTGAGGAAAAACGTAAATCTCACTAAAATACACAATCTGACCAATATAAGTTTTCCCTACCGTCAACCGTTTTCCAAATATTTTATGCTACATACTAATTAAATATTGCCAAGTGGTAAGTACATTTTAGAGTAATAGCCTGCAAATTGAGGTTTATGTTATTTTTTACCTCCATGCTACCTCGAAAAACCAAAACAAGTTGTAATAGCTGACACCCTCGAGGAAAAGCATGCAGGAATAACATTTTATCGTCATGAAGGTGGAATGGAAGAAATGTGTTTTATATGAATAGTACCTGTGAATTTGTAAGGAGTAGAGAAAGTGTATTACATCAGATTTCTTAAAGAAACTTGTATCGCAACATTTTAAGTATTGCTTTCCATGAAGGGTATAAAGAAAGACATTCCACACCTTTAAAGGGTAGGATCGAATTTTCTCCCCATGATCTCCTTTACATACTTTAAAAAAAACTTCTGTCATGAGCCTCCCACATTGAAGATATCCGTATTGTGGGGATCGAACACGTGAATGAACTTGAGCAAAGACCTGTTGAGCACACTTTGGCCTAATTACTGATTTAGTAATTATAAAAATCAGCTAGAATGGTAGAAGTATTGGTAATAAGATGCCGCCGAGTAGTGTAAGCGCGTCGCGCACCAACTCCACGAAAAATAAAGTTTTAAAGCGATTAATTGCGGTAAATGTAATAAAGTTGTTTGAAATGGAATTATTTGTGAAGACTGCGATACGTGGTATCATTTCCAAAAGCGCTGTTCCATTTACCCGGAGGAAATTTCTGAAGATTACTACTCCATTAGATGTGTGGAAAATTGCATCCAAAACGATGATGATGAGATGCGGTTTAAAGGCGCTAAACAGCTAAGGTCATCAGCGCCCTTACAAAGTATAAAAGTTACAGTCCAAAAATAAAAGTCTGGTAAAAAACTGCATAATTAAAAAACGGGACACAAACCCGCGATGTCCAAAAGGTAAAAAAACCAGCAAATTCCAAAAACGAACACACTAAACGCATTGTCAATAAAAGAGTAAAGCAACGTGTCAAGAACTGTAGAATGCCAGGGACACGAACGCCAGATGTCAACTGGGGAGGAGATGCCCCAATAAAAAGACAATATAAAATCACACAGTCAAAAGACGCTCAGCTTATCAAATGCGTCTGGTAAATCCAATGTCACTGATAAAACGTAAAAGACATTCTACAGCACGCGCGTCGTCTGCCAAAACGTTGGCTAGGCCAACAGGCAGACCAACAAGAACGCGCAACGGAGCTAAAACTTGACACTCTGCTAAAATGTGACGCACCGTTAAGGGCGCATCACACTGCTCACAGAGTGGTGCGGGGTCACCACTGAGCAGGTAGCTATGCCTAAAAAGACAATGTCCGATTTGTAAGCGAGCTAAAAGTACCTCTTCCCAAAGACACGAACGAGAAGAAGCATCCCAGATTAACGGGAGAGGCTTAACCTCCCGTAACTTGTTCCCCCGAAGGGCCGCCCACTCATCCCTCCAAAGCGAGAGGATCCGGCTACGTAAAATAGCAAACAAATCTGACGAGGGAGCAACAGCAGTAAAAAATCTGGGTAATAAAATCGCCGATTTGGCAGCGGCGACGGCAGACTCGTTCCCTGAGATGCCCACATGACCTGGAATTCATAACAAGGAGATGCTGATGCCAGAGGCACTCAGAGAGTCCGTACAAACAACACACTGCCGTAACTCGCGCCGCTGAACGAATAAAACAGATTGATAAATACTAAAAAGTCTGGCGGTAGAAATCAAACAGTGACCCGGTAAACGAAAAGTAAAACCATGATGATCAGAAACAAAGGCACATCCTACTTCATCAGCAGTATTAGATCCATCAGTAAATATAAAAGGCAACTCCCTGAATTGCGCCTGCAGTTTTAAAAATGCTGATCTAAAGACTGAAGAAGGGGTCTCATTCTTCGGCAGCGACGATAACCCAAGGTGACTGTGGGCCTCAGCGCGCAACCATGGAGGAAAACGCGTTTCCCCCCTTGGAAGGGCCGGCGCTGGCGTAACGTCCAAATGGAAAAGAAATTGACGAAATTGAACCCCTGGAGGGAGCAATGCAGAGGAGCTAACTAAATATTGCCGATCAAGCGTATCCTCGTAAAACATCGCGAAGGACGAGTGGTCAGGCAAACTTGAGAGTCGACATGCATAGCTGCAAAAAAGCATCTCACACCTGAAGGACAAGCGGAGGCTCTGTAGCTTCAGCATATAGGCTAGGTACAGGGCTGGTTAGAAAGGCCCCTGTAGCAACCCTTATGCCACGATGGTGAATGGCATTCAATCGACGTAATACAGATGGACGCGCCGACGAATAGACAATGCAACCGTAATCAAGCTTGGATCGGACCAAAGAGCGATAAATATGTAGAAGGGCGGTCCGATCAGCTCCCCAGGATGTACCACTTAAAACACGTAAAAGATTAAGAAAACGGTCACACTTTGCTTTTAAAAACGAAATGTGCGAAATCAAGCTCAGCTTCCTATCAAATATCAACCCCAAAAATTTCGCCTCGTCTGCAAACGGAAGTATCCCTGGCCCAAGATGGAGAGAGGGTGGAGCAAAAGCCTTCCGTAGCCATAAATTAATACAGACGGATTTCTCGGCGGAGAAATTAAAGCCGTTGACGTTACTCCAGGCGAAGGGACGGTCGATACAGCTCTGGAGACGGCGTTCGTTTAGACAGGTCGGCCGTGAACTGCAATAAATGGCAAAATCGTCAACAAAAAGGTAGAATGAAATGCCAGGTGGAATACAATCAACAATGGGGTTGATAGCAATTGCAAAACGTGTGACACTGAGTACAGAGCCCTGCGGTACTCCGTTCTCTTGAATAAAACGACTAGATAAAACCGAGCCCTCACGTACACGAAAGACTTGGTCAGTCATAAACTCCCCAAGAAATATGGGAATACGACCGCGGATATTCCATGGGTGAAGTGTACGTAAAATGCCGCCCCTCCAACCAGTGTCATAAGTTTTATACAGGTCAAAAAACACAGCCACGGTTTGACACTTTCTCAGGAATCCATTCATAGTATGCGTCGACAGACACACCACATGGTCGACGGTAGAGCGATAGCGACGAAATCCGCACTGAGCGTTCGCTAGAAGCTTCTGAGACTCAAGCCACCATGTCAACCGCCCGTTGATCATGCGCTCCATCACCTTGCAAATGCAACTTGTGAGGGAGATAGGGCGGTAGCTGGAAGGTAGTTGGCGATCCTTCCCAGGCTTAAGTATAGGGACAGTGGTGGCTTCGCGCCAAACGGAAGGAAAATAACCGCCTTGCCAAATACGGTTATAGACCTGTAAGAGAAAGACTTTACTGTCGGCTGAAAGGTTCTGTAACATCAGGACATGAATGCCGTCTGGCCCAGGAGCGGAGTGCCTAGAGCAATGAAGAGCCTGCTCCAGCTCCCTCATTGTGAAAAGTTCTTTATAACATTCATTATTAGCAGACCGAAAATTATATGTTGCGGAATCCAGCCGATCTTTAATAAAGCGAAACCCGGCGGAATAATGGTCTGAACTGGAAACCGCCTCAAAGGCAGCACCCAGAGTGTTAGCAATGGCAGCCGGATCCACTATGGTGGCATTGGAAACCTGAAGGCCAGACACAGTACAATGCGACACTTTGCCGGAGAAGCGACGAAGTTTATCCCAAACAACAGAGGAAGGTGTGAAGCGGTTAAAAGACTCGGCAAAACGAGTCCAAGATGCCTTCTTGCTATCCTGAATAATGCGACGAGCCCTGGCGCGCGATTGTTTAAATGTAACCAAATTATCAAGTGCGGGGTGACGCCGAAATACCCTAAGCGCAATCCTACGAGCACGAACGGCGTCCCGACAATCCTCTTTCCACCACGGAACAGGAATACGCCGAGGGTGAGAGGATGATCGGGGAATTGTGCGTTCGGCAGCAGATAGAATTGTAGACGTAAGCTGCTGCACCATTTGGTTAACTTCAGTGAAGGGCTGGTCCGCGAAAGACACGAGGCTGGAATACAATCTCCAGTCGGATTTTCTGAATATCCAGATAGGTACTCTGGAATGCTGGACGTGGTGAGACAAAAGAGAAACGATGCAGGGGTAATGGTCGCTGGAGTAGGTGTCAGCGACGACGTTCCACTGCAGACGACTAGCAAGCCGAATGGAGCAAACGGCAAGATCTAAGTGAGAGAATGAACCAGACAATCAGAAATAAAAGTAGGTTCACCTGAATTGAGGATAGAGAGGTTGAACTGATCAAAAATGTCGGAAAGAAGAGTTCCCCTCTTGGTGAACCCCACAGGGGGTGATGGGCATTAAAATCTACCAACAGAAGAAATGGTGTTGGGAGAGTGGACAGAAGATCTCGAACGTCCGCGTGAGCGAGGGGAGCCGATGGAGGTGAATACACAGAGCAAACAGAAAAGAAAAAGCCAGTTAATTGAAGCCTAACGGCAACAGCTTGCAAGTCGGACGTAAGTGTAAGAGTTTGAAAATGAACGTCGTTACGCACTAATAACATGACACCTCCATGAGCAGGAGCACCCTCATCCGGTTCAAGATTGTAGCGAACCGGAGTATAGCCTCGGAGATCAAAAGGGTCGTGAGGGCAAAGCTTGGTCTCCTGCATACACACGACCATAGGTGAATTGGAACACAATAAAAGTTGCAGTTCCGCCCTATGCGATCGTACAGCACGTAAATTGCAGGTCAAGATAGCCATGAATAAAACGGATAAACTTCTTTCATAGAAGGGCGGCTCAAAATAACTTTGTGCTTAACCTTCGGGCTCGGGCTTTTGGTATGGAGGTGGTCAGACTCCATTGCCTCCTCGAAGGGAGGGCCCACGCGCTCAGTGCCAGAAACCGATTCAAGCGCCGTGAATCGGTACTGGGTGGCAATGGGTGAAGGTGGCCGCTGAGCGCGGCTTGTCCCAGGTGCATCCTGGGACTGCGACCTACGAGGAGGAGAAGGTGAACTCTTCTTTCCGCATGCACGCGGAGGATCTTTCAAAAGATCTTCTCTACGAAATTTCTGCTTCGATTTTTTCTCATTGCCTTGTGACTTCATAACCTTTGGACCAGGTTTAGCGGGCTTGATAACTGTAGCTGAAATGGACGGCCGGATGGTAGTGGCGGTCAATGCAGTCATAGTCCAGGTTTGAGTCTCTGCATCCTTCCGGTGTACTGGCGAGGCAACAACAGAACTAAATGTACCAGATCGCAGGAGCGAAGGTTGGCGCGCATGGTAATGCCTCCGGGCTTCAGCGAAGGAGAGTTTCTCTTTTACCCGGATCTCCTGGATCGCCTTCTCATCCAAGTGCCGCGGACAGTCGGCAAATGAAGCAGAATGAGGCCCTTTGCAATTAACGCAGACGGGTCCTGTTGAACAGGTACCTTCGTGTGACGGCTGGCTACATGAGGCACAGATGGATACGGCACTCTTACAAGAGACTTCCGTATGCCCAAAACGTTGGCATTTAAAACAACGCAGAGGTCTAGGAACATAGGGCCTCACCGTAATCCGTTCGTACCCTGCTGAAATACTCGTGGGCAGATCGACGCCATCGAAAGTGATAAATAGGGTACGAGTAGGTACAAACACTCCGTCGCGTTTAGCCTGCACTCGATGAGCTGCCGTTACCTTTTGGTCGGAAAGATATTCCAGTAGCTCTTCGTCCGACATACCATCGAGGCTATGGGTGGTGATGACGCCTCGACAGGAATTCCAGGTGCGGTGCTTCTCAACAGGTATGGGATAACCGTGGAGAAGCGTGGCGCTCAACAAGGACTTACTTTGTGCCTCGGACTTGCTTTGCACTAACAACGAACCATTACGAAGCCGAGTGCAGGAAAGAACCGGACCAGCCATTGAGTCAATGCCCTTTTGGATAACAAAAGGGTTCACCTTCTCGAAAGTTTGACCTTCCTCTGTTCGCGAAATGACTAAGTAACAACCAAATGTCGATGGCGCTACTTCTGTTGCTAACACTTTTCGGCGCTTATTCGAAATAATGGAGAAAGGGGGCTCCATAGCGAAATAAATCCCGAAACTATAGGTGAGTGCCTTGAAAAATTTCTGCCTACGTTGTCCCATATAAATGTAATGTTAGTGGATCTCCCAGTAAGATACGACTTCAGGAAACACTCTCCAATGCATAAAGTTGTGAATATGGTAAACATTAACATGGCTCACTCTATCAACATTTTTAAACATGTAAAAATAGTAAAGATATCTACCGCTAATCGTTGCATGCACACGAGATATGGTTTGCACTTAAATGCATATGGTAGAAAATAGTAATGCAATATTATATATCAGGCATATGTAGATGCAGTAGGATCTGCAGATATCAATCTCACTTCACAATCAGGACAACATGACCTACAAGTTACAGATAGCATGTCAAAACAGAAAATTGGTAGTGAAAATCAAGGACGAATCTATTATTAAATTTGGCAGACGACAACTCCCAAGCGACGGTACTACCTTTTTCGAAAAAAGGTATCAATTTCACTAAATACAGACATTTACAATAAATCGTAGTGGCTATAAAATGGATGAAACATTTATTGACGGCAACATAGGTTGCCATAGAGCAAATGTTTGCAAGAGCAACTTGCTGCGTCAAACGCAATCATTGAACGTGTTTTAAAAAGCAAAGCCACAGAAGCCTTTACTGTGATGTATGTGTAACTTAAAAACCTGCAGTACTAATTTCTGTTTCTTATTTTTTATAGACCGTCTCAGCCAAGTCAGATGAGATCACCCGAAGGGGATCTACATCACTTCCCATTTATTCACTAGGTACACTACTTATGCTATAATAGTGGATATGAAGCTAAGTAAAATATGGAGCAGCAGGGTGGCTAGCAATGGAGGGCTCTATGGCGGCGTCCTCCCCATAAATAAACGCACCGTAAATAAAAACAAAGAGAAAGTTGCAGTCAGATAATTATCATTGGAATATATAGACCGCGTAATAAAATATAAACATATTTCTGGAAAATGTCTGCATTAATAGATCAAACTCTTAAAAATTATGCATCAAAATCAGTAATAATGAAGGATATAAATATTAACTTACTTCAAAATTCGCGAAATAAGACTAGGTTAATAAATATCCTAAATAAATTCAATGTAAAACCTGCTATAAATGAGCCGACAAGAATCATTAGCAAATGTACCTCTGGAATAGATAACTTCATAACAAATATTTCTGAAAATGCGTATAATATATATTTTTTTATTTGAACCACAGCCCTTCCTTCGATTACAGCATTGCACCCAGAATCTACGCAGCAACTTCCAAAGATGGCGGCCATGGCAGTTCAGGGTGTTAGTAGCTCCTGTGTAAATTGTAATAAAAAGCAAGGAGAAACTAGTGTTGGGTGTTTTTTTTTTGTGTGCATAAAGTTGGAGACAAAATTCCAGGAAGTAATCTCAGAATTAAAATCCGTGTGGGAGATAATTCGTGTCATGCAAAATGAGAAGTTAGGTGAAGTGGAATGACATGTAAATAAAACACAAGACGAGCGGATTAAAGTAGTAAAAGGTAAGCATCCCACCACAAGTAGGACTCAAAGTTCCATTGCAACGTATAATAGGTTTGCGCGTTTAGTAGAAGAAAGTGAAGAAGATAAAATAGGTGAGGTGATTAATCAACAAACTAACACCAGTGAAATGCATGAAAACCGACGGAAGAACAAGAAGAAGAGGCATAACTTAATGATAATAGGGGACAGCCATGCGAGAGGCTTGGCAGCTGAGTTAGACGTCTTGGTAGAAGATGCTGAGGTTTACGATTATATTAGACCCGGAGTGGGCCTTGAAATAGTAACTGAAATAGCAAATAAAGAAATTTAAGAAATGAAGAAGACTGATGTGGTAATTGTGTAGGGAGGAACAAACGACGTGGCAAGGAACAAAGCCAAGGTGGGATTAAAACATATCATCAACTTTGCAGAGCAAAAAAGAATACAAATGTTATCACCATGGCTGCCCCAAAACGATATGATTTACTTGAATATTCGTGTATTAATAAGGAAGTCCAGGTCTTCAATAGGTAATTAAAGAAATATATAAGCAAACACAGTCATGTAAAAATAATGGATATAGTGTTGGAAAGGAATGATTTTACAAGACATGTGCTCCACATGAACAATATCGGGAAAAGAAAGATTAATAAGGAAATTGCAAAACTGGTTCGTGAAATGCTAAGGGTAGATATGGATCAACATTCACCAATAGCAGTAAGTTGGAAAGAAGATAATCAAGAAGGAAATGGGAAAGAAGAAATAATCGAGATAGACGTGGAGGGCAAGAGGAGTAATATGGACGTGGAGGGCAAAAGGATTGATATGCAAGTTTTAGGACCTGAAAATAAACGTTTAGAGAAGAGAAACCGTAAACCGTCAGCAAGAGATGACCATTATTTATGGACAGAGGTCATCAAAGTGCTGTGAAGTCCAAGGTATGCAGTAGTAGAAAAGACCCCATGGCAGATAGCATATGTATACTTCACCAAAATGTGTAAAGTTTATATAATAAGTTACTAGAACTTCAAGTAATGTTAAATGGAGGTCTTGCTTATGTTGATATATTGTGTATCACTGAACACTGGTTATTAGAATCACAAATACAATTATGCAGTATCAATCATTTCAAATTACTTAGTGCATACTCTAGGGTAAGGCACCAATGTGGGGAACGAAGCATATTTGTGCGAGCGCATATACAAATAGAAAACTTTAATATATTTGACTCTTTAAGAGAGGTAAAATGTAATAATTGCATGTATTTATAGATCCCCAGATAGAGAGTTTGATATATTTTTAAGAAAACTAGGGAGGGTAATGGAGTTTTATGTAATGAAAAAGAAATTACTCTAGTATGTGGGGATTGTAATATTGATTTTTTGGCAAATAATGAGGAATTGACCCGACTACAGAATCCGTTAACTTGATATATGGGCTTATAAATACAGCAATCACGGCCATCAGAATTACCAAGAAAAACGTAATCTTTATTAGACGTAATAATTGTAGAAGCAACATTGCAGGACCCAGCAAAAGTAATTGACACAGGGTTTTCGGATCATTGTGCACAAACACTAAAACCTAAACTACAAAAAAATACAAATTAGAAATCTCCGAGTTCTAAAACGAGAATTTAGAGATGAGGATATGATTAATTTTAGGAATTTATTGAAAACTTAAAAATGGGAAATTGTATATCAAGGAATTGATGTAGATAGTACGTTTAACTCTTTTCAAAATATATTTTTATATTGGTTTAATGTAGCCTTCCTATTAAGAAATGATGGCCTTAGGCAATATAATAATAAAATTTGGATAACTCAAGGAATAATCATATCAAGCAGGAAAATACGATCACTAAATGCTCTTTAGAAACAAGGATTAGTCAAACAGGAATATATGAACTAATACAAACGGATATATATACAAGTCATAACACAGGCAAAAAAAATTAAAAATGAAAAACTTATAGCAAGATCCAATAATAAAGTTAGGGCTGCTTGGCATATAGCTAATAAAGGAATTAGTAAAAGTAATGACAAAGAGAAAATACGGAAATAAAGTATATAAAAGGGAAAGTAACAGAACTCCAATTAATTGTAGACTCCTTTAATGTACATTTTTCAGAAAAAGCAAATAAACTAATTCAAACCAATAGAGACATTACAAATCATGTAAATGCATCTGACAATATATAAAGAGTAAATAGTACTACGTTTATAGATGCGATCACAGAAATAGAAATAATACAATTAGTGAGAGAAATGAAAAATAAACAATCATCGGGAATGGATGACATTCCAGACTGGATTATTAAACAATGCATTGAATATATAAAGAATCCATAACGAAATATCTACAACTTATCAACGGAATCAGGAAAATGTCCTCAAAAATTAAAAGTTGCTAAAGTTAGACCTTTGTTTAAGAAAGGTGATACGTTAGATAGGAAAATTATAGACCTATTTCATTATTATCAATTTTCTCTAAGATTTTTGAGAGGCTAATATGTAGGCGTATGGTCTATTTTTTGTCTAAACATAATATACTGTCACATGCACAGTTTGGTTTTAGACAAAATAGGTCAAAAGACTCGCCAATTTCTTATTTATTAGACCTAGCAGAAGAGTCGGTCGATAGAAATCTTTCAACTACCGGTGTCTTCTTGGATTTACCTAACGTTTATGATGTATTGGACCACAATATATTGTTATCCAAACTGGAAAAATACGGATTTCGTGGAAAAATCAATCATCCGATAAAATTATATCTAGCAAAGAGAAAACAAATTGTTGAATTGTATTTCCTCAAAGGTAATAAATTAAGCAGATGTAGGTCAAAAGACAGCGAAATTAATATAGGAGTGCTACAACACTGAACCCTTATTATTTTTAGTTTATATAAATGACATAACATTATCTGTTAAACTAGCAGATTTGATTCTTCTTGCAGATGATACGAATGTGCTGATAAAGGGTAACAATCAACAGAGTTTACAAACAACTGTAAATCAGGTAACTGATGAACTACATTCTTGGTTTCAAGCTAACAAGCTAATGATAAATGAAAGTAAAACCACTGCTATATCCTTTCATACCTATCAAAATAAAACACACTTTGTATCGTACATTCATTATGACAACCTCAGCATTAAATATGAGAAACTCACAAAATTTTGGGGAATTATTATAAATGAGAATTTAAAGTGAAAGAACCATATTGAAAAGTTAGCTTCTAAATTGAGTTCAGCATGTTACTTATAGTTCTGTATAACCAAATATATTCAAAAATAATGTAAAAAACAGGGGTATTAAATTGTTTAACATATTACCTCAGAATATTAAAGAAATTACTAAGATTTATCATTTTAAAAATTCCTAAGGTTTTTCCTACCATTGCATAATTTTATTCTATAAATGAGCATGCAGAGTGTTGTACAAATGATAGTTAATAAGTTATTTCTTAGTGTGTGTTTGAATATAAAATGAACTACTAGCTCTTAATAACTTGACACACTAAGTATAATTTATTATTATTTATTGTAGTTATGCTTTTAACTATAATCGGTGTACATATGTGTAAAATTACTGTAAATACTTATAATGACGTGTCCGAAAAGAAACTTTTATTGCACCTAAAGGACAAAATAATTACAAATACAAATGTGAATGTGATAAATTCATGTCTATCCAACCATACAGCACAGAAAATCACATTAAGAACTGCTCTATATACACAAAAAGAAAAACAGAAAGGTGTGCACATCAAATGTTACCACTCATTCAGTAAACATAACCTAAAAAATCCAAGTTGCATCCTAAAGGAGGAAAATTGGGAAACGGTGTATCAAGCACTAGATCAAAATAATAAACTTAGCATATTCTACAATGTTTTAAACTATTATGTAAATATTCGCTCTCCACTTGTCCATGCTAGAAATCATAACTCCAGAAAAAAAGGAAAATATTAATTGGATAACCACCGACATAAAGAAACTCCTATTCCCATCAAGTTGGCTACAGAAAAAATTAAGCGCAGTACATCTGAATCTATTAATATTTAACTAAAGAAACTAAAAGCCACATATAACCAGAACATAGCTACAGCCAAACGCAACTTCATTAGTAATCAGACCCTTGAATCCGAAAATATTAGTAAAATAAGTTGGCAAATTATAAACGGTTTCAGCAAACCTCAATCCACTCCTGAAAAGGTTTTTATGGAATTAAGTGAAAAAGTAACGAAAGCTTAATTATCAAGGAAACAGAGATTGCTGAAGCCTTTAATAAACGCTTTGTCTCAATGGGAAGAAACATTAATTCAAATAAAAAGAAATCTGAAACCAGTGCTACAAACAACATATCCCAAAACTAAAATATAGACTCAAGTATCTACCTAATCCCACTCATAACGTGGAGATTGCTAATATTAAAATGTCAAAATCAAAAAACGGTGTAGGTGTGGATGGAATTCCAATGACACTACTGAAAATATGTAGTTCTAAAATTGTCGAACCTCTTGCTGACATAACAAACTCTTGCCTAGCAACAGGGATATTCCCAGATAACTTAAAATTGCCAAAGTTAAACCGATATACAAAAAATGTAACAAACGGAACGTGAATAATTATAGACCATATCAATCTTACCAGCGCTCTTCAAAATCTTTGAAAGAACACTTTACAACAGAATTATAAAATACCTTAGAAGTTCAATTTACTGCCCATCGTACAAAATGGTTTTGTAAAAAATAAATGAACCATAACTGCCACGGCACACTGCATAGAAGAGACTGTAAGACACATTGATCTAAACTACTCTTCAATTAGCGTACTTTTGGATCTTAACAAGAGTTTCTGGTTGCGTCGATACGACTAATTTAATAGAAAATTAAATATGTTTGGCATTAGGGGTTTGGGTTATAAAATCATGCATGACAAACAGGAAACAAATTATTAATCTTACTAATAGTTCATCCGAAGTTACATCCAGGCCAGAAAATATAACTCGTGGAGTCCCTCAGGGATCTATTCTCGGCCGCCTTTTGTTTGTTCTTTACATGCATGATATTGAAAAATGTGTTTCAGATTATATAAAGGTTGTACAGTATGCGGACGATACAACTAGCACTATAAGAGATACAAATATTTTAATGCTAGAAACGCGTCTAAATGATACAGTAAAAAATATAGTTGAATACCTCTGAAACTCAAACTTAGTGTGAACCCTACAAAATGTAAAATGATAACCTTTGGATTCAAAGCCATAATCAATCCACTACAATTTACAATTGACACTGAGGTAGTAAAAAGTGTAGACGAAGTCCAATTACTAGGGATTATTCTAGACAGTAAGCTTTGCTACAACTCACAAATTGGTAAGATAGTAGCCAAAGTTAGTAAAAATCTCTATGTTCTCAGATGTTTCAGAAACTCTGTCCCTACCTCTACAGTTAGAATTATCTATTTTGGGCTTATTCACTCTCTCCTTTCATATGGGATTGAATTATGGGGGAATACATCAAAACAAAATCTTCAGAAAGTTTTCATATTGTAGAAAAAGCTATTAGGTATCTTGGGGATCTAAATAACTACGAATCCTGCAAAAGCATATTCAGAACACAAAAAAATCTCACATTACCCAGTCCTTTCATTTGCAGAACAATTTTATGCTTATTGAGGTACAAATTTCCAATGGAAACTATGTCAGATATTCACACCCATAATACAAGGGGAAATCTGTCACTAAACCTCCCTAGAATCAGGTTACATCTATCAGAAAAGGTGCCTAGTTTTATGGGTACAAAACTTTACAATGCACTGCCTCAACACATACAAGCTTGTGTAAATTATAATAAATTTAAGAACTGTCTTAAATACTATTTAATAAATGAAGCGTCTTATAGCGTGGATGAATATTTAAATCCTACATTCTTAATCTAGCTTCCACATACCTACATGGTAACATCAAACCTGTAAATACTACAGTTTGTATTGTAATATCAATTTGTACATGACTTGTAATTTATTGTGTATAATTTATATATATATATATATTCATATGTGTTTGATTATTCTATACTGCGCAATTAAAATGGTTTACATTACATTTTCGTTTCAATATGTGACGCTGCATATCCCGTATTTTAAGTGTATACATTGTATCTATATTCTATATAATTTATTATCTGTATTTGTTGTATATTGATGTAATGCACCACACGGTACAATATATGGTACCTAAATTACTTTGTATATTAGTAATGTATAATGTATGTGTGACAAGGGTCAATTGTGTATCACACTGTATTGACCAACAATAAACTCAAATTAATGCTCTACTCCTTTCTTCAAATAGGTGGTTCGTCTTTCCGTAAGTTCAACGTTTCCCGATTGAAAATAGTATCCCATCTTGCGAATATATCCATTACTAAGCCTCTGGGGGATAAAATAACCGAACGCAGACGAGGTAAAATAAGTCTTTAAACTCCGTTTGATTTGAAACGTAATTGCTGGTTAAACGTAAAACTTTCTATTTGCAAATAATCTACAGTAACTTGGAGGTTTCGCTTGCTCCAACTGCATATCTGAATTACCTCCAACTTTCAATTATGTAAATAGTAATTAATATAATGCTTTATGATCAATCCAATCAATTACTTTCAGATTTTGCAATGTATTTCCAATGCAATATTTAAATATAGCTCGTACTGCCCACTAGACACGTGGTTTCAGACCGCCTCGATGTTGGCATCATTCTTGTGTTCTTCGCATCCTAGTTTGCTCTCTAGACTATTATTACTCTATGCTATTACCTCTATACATCCCTCGAATTATAATCGAAACATTCCCCTCCGCACTTTACACCAGTACACAGATTAATACCAGATTGGCAACTCAATGGTGGAGGTAAGATGTCGCATAGAGCGCTTTTTCCAGACTTCTCGGGTGGCCGTTAGCAGAACTAACACTGCGGCCGGTAATGCACCTTACTTTATTTTCAACTGATCACTTCCGCTTTCGAGACATGCGCAAACCAACTGAAAGGAGTGCAAGTCTCAAATAGAATCACCTGAATTTTATTGGTTTTCTCAACCTAGAGAGAAAACCATTAAACGCACAGGTGACTTGATTTAAAACTTACACTCCTATCGGTTTGCATTACTCATCTGCTAGAATATGGAGATCAATTTTAATTGTCTTAAACTGAGGCTGTGGTATGGTATTATGTAATGTTACTCTTTGTATACAGCAGGTTACCATTCATCTATTTAAAAGCTGTTAACCTACACAACAGAAATGTCATTGATTTGCATTCTATAATTATATACAAATTATAACATAAATGAAATCCTGCCATGTACAAAGAATGTCAGCATTTAGTTATACATAAAGCACCACATAATATATGAACACATGTATTGAAAAATAAATGAAATACATCAGCAAAAACAAAAAAGCAATTATTCAGATACAAAACTACCATTTATTAAAGAAGCATCTTATGCAACACAAACTTGTGCAAAATTTCTTACACTAACGTCACTTGATGCAGATTTAACAAGCTATGATACAGTTTAATAGCTGCTTCCACATTGTTCAAATCATGAATTTCTTAGCAATTAACTTGTGATTAGTTATTGCTCGTTGTTGAGTTTTTATATGGAATATCTCTTGCACTCTGATCTAGTATCTATTGCCAAGGCACTAAAATAAGCACTTACACCACGAATTCTATCTCCTTGCTTTTAAATTGAAAGGTTAAAAATGTTTTACAGCTATTTTCTATTAGTTTAAACATAGAAACGTATAATATGCAGGTCATCAACCCGCTGCTACATGGTGCACTGGGAAGTGCTCATTTACACAAACCCGTGCCTAAGAGAGCACATAAGTGGCAGTGAAGTTGGAGAAACGAGCTAAAGGAAATAAACATCACTTTTCAGCTTGACAATGGAATCATAATACTCAATAACTCTGTGCTTAAAATGGATTTAAACCAAATAACCGTCTTTAGTAGTTCTAAACATAAAGACAATCTTTTGAGCATCATATTAGACATAATTTCTCCTTGTTTTCTTTGTACCTACTGTTAAATTCTTAATACTTAAAATATATTATTATTCTTTCCTTCAACAACAGCAGATTAAAATATGTTATTAATGTGAGGTAAATGGATTATTAAACCATGAAAAAAAACCTAAACTGCAATACATCATGACCTTTGTATCCTCAGTAAACTGATATGTTTCATTACTATAAGGCTTTTTGCCCCTCCCATGAAATTGCACTAATTATGGCTTTTTTTAAAATTCATATTGACATAAATTATGAATTTTGAATAAATAATAATAATAAAGGCTAAACAAATAATACCGATTTCCCATAACATTATTCCTGACTCACAATTTTTAAATGAAAGGAGTTTTCCCACAACCACTAGAGGTGTACCATCATTTGTCATACTTAGAAATTGGAATACCAACATCGCTTGTGTGGCAGTTAAGAGTATCATGTGCATTACTATATACATATATACGTATATACAGTTGATATACGTTGCACCAGTAGCAGTATCAACAAACGCAAAATTTCCCGGACGGACTTGATCAGCGTATATCACACATGGGTGAAGCTTAGATTGGAAAACTGGAAACCCAGGACACTAACTCCTCACATGAACACGGTGTGTCACTAGTTGTACTTTTGCGGGAAAGGCGAATTTTCGGATTGGCTGTTTCAAGTTTCGAAGTTCGTAACGAACTAAATGGCAGACAAGAAGAAAGGGACCATCTTGGATTTTTATAGCTGAAAGTTTTCGTCCGATGTTTTTTCACCAGGAACAAAGCAGAGACGACAATCACACATTTACGCTTTTTCTGATTGAATGTATATTTTTTGTAATATTGGTATTTTCTATTAACTTCAGTGAAATTCATAGAATGAGGTAGAAACCGCTGATAGGTTATTGTGTGTTGCAACATTTTTATATAACGAATTAATTTTCAGATACATTGAGCCGTCCAGACAGAGTGGAATATGCCTACGCTTTACATTCCTTCCAGCGTTGTGGTTCGAGTCCCGAAAGGTGACTTAGAATCTGAAGGTATGTTATTAAGTTTGAGCAACATAAAATGATAATGCTGAAAGGTTAAGTTTTTAAGAGCTTCTTATGCTGAATTTTATATTGTCCTGATTTAATTTTCAGACATAGTGAGTCATCCAGATAGTGGAATATACGATTAATTTTCTTATTTGCACTACATAATTGATGGGGGAGATCACAGCCAAAGTAGGTAAGGTAGAAATCAACCTTTAATACAAATTAAATAGCATGTTACGGTACCAATATTCAAACACGTAGATACAGATCATGAAAGTGATACTCGTGTATAACTTAAAAATGTAGGATTATTGGTGGACTGACACTTATTGTCAAGGATAGCATGCCAATGGTACTATAATTCTTTAAGGCAGTGCCCAACTGAAATTTTCTAATACAGAAGGAAGAAAGATATTTGATATCATTCATATATGTCAGTAATTCACTTGGTTTTGGGCATTTTATCTAACTGCCACTATGTCCTTTTTTGAACTGGGCATGCTGTATGAAAATAGAAATTCTTGTAGCTCTTTTGACAATTAGTGTCCTTGTAATTTGTTAGTACAAGCGCTCAAAAGCATTTGTTTCCAAGAAAAACTTGAAGTGTTTGTTTTGAATTAAATTAGCAGCTTCAATATGTGTTCTGAGGCTTTGAAATTCCAAAGTGGTTTCAATCTTTTGTGTCTGTTTTCTACCATTTAAACTTTGTAGAAATTTTGATGATACAAAAACCTTCCCTTAGAAGATACATTGTGCAATAGTAATTAAGTTGCAGGATGTTATATGAAATGCATAGGCATTTAAATAATATGTCTTTGTGCAAAAACCAAAGATTTTGAAGTAATGGGAATATAATATTTTTAAATATATTAAAGCCTTTTAAGTTAACACATATGATAAACATGAAGTTAATCACGATATATGATGAATAGTTTGTAGAATACTTATGAAAATAACTTACTGTGAGTAGAGAAAGTCTTAGATGGCAGAGCAGTGTTATGTCAAATCAAAGATTGGTGGTTTGAATCGCAGGCATGACATTGAATTTTTTGTCTGATTGTATATACTCTGCCGCTATTCTATATATGCAAATAATCCATGGGTCTTTTAGTGAAGGTTCCATGAATCTTTTCATGAATTGGATCTTTGTATGACCCTTTGATCTGTTATTTATAGTGAACACTTTAACACATTTTAAGGATTTTAAACATTTTTCATATACAACGCATTGTATCCGAGGTACTATGGGAGGTTTTATATATATAAGCTTAGTTTTCTGAATTCACGTAAGGTTAGCATTAGTTGGTTTTTATTACTATGTTTATTACTATTATGAAAAGTGTTTAAAATTTCACTATAAATAACATATCGAAGGATCACTCAAAAGATCTGATTCATTGAACCTTCAATGAAAATATCCATGGATGCTTTGTGTATACTGAATTTTGTCCAAGTAACAAAGTGGTGGTGGTTTTACAATAAAAGTGTTACTTACTTCTCATTTAACGCTTTATCAACCAAACACGAGCACGGATTCCAATTTTCTCATTTAATTCCTGTTTCTTTACACTTTAGGTATTTGCAGCGTGTTTCCCTTCATTGACTGTCTAGTTAATTCACTCATATCAATATTTGCATATTGAAACTTGTATGTGTTTTTTTAATGTTAAGCAGGAAATGGCCTAGCATCTCTTCACCCCAAAGCACTCTCATTACTTAAGCTGTTGGTTGCATAAAAATGCTGCTAGACACTAACAATTCCTAACTTATATGTTAAAATTCCTCTAGGTATAGCAGCAATAGTAGACCTACTTTCCATTCCAAACTAGAGTGCCTCTCACTATAAATAAACTCTTTGTATTATGCGTGCGAAAATAGTTTGCAATCCCTGCCCCTTACGACTGCTTCTTCCTCTCACACATACTTGCTACATATTAGAGCTGAACATTGTTTAAGTCTATAAAAAGGTGACCTGTGTGAAAATCATAACTTAAAATGCAACCTGAAGTAACAATTTATTTTATAAGCATGTGGAAAATGAACATTTTACTTATATTAACTGAACTCCTCAGGCAAAGGTGCAGTACCCTAATCCAAATCCTCCAAAGATGACTTAGCTGCCATATTGGAATCAGAACTATCCTCGAAGTTAATGACAAACTTATCCACAACACTGTTGCATAAAAAAACAGGTTCCTGCATGTTAGTCTCCTATTATGTCTGTTGATATGCCCTGCGTGCTTTGGTTACACTTTTTTGCTGAAACGTCTGTAAACTCAGATTTAGTGTCGTAATATTTAGTATTGCAAATGTCAGGTGTTTTTATAATAGTGAGTTGAACGCATTAAGTATTTCTTGTTTGCCACCTTTTTCTAACGGTTTCCCACTTTTGTGTTAAAACGACTTATTCACACTACAGACTTCTTCCTCTGTCATAGCAACTCAAACTCTAACTGATAAAATCGCAAGATTTGATCTGAGCTGAGCATGTGAGTGCTAGTGTATTATGAATGACTGTTCACTTATCATATTTCCTGTGTTACGCAAAGAGTTTATTTGGTACTCAGATAGCATCTCTGTGAATTCATTGCTGCATTTCTCATATAGGCAAGAGAATAGCAGTCATCCATAGAGTTGGTAATTACCAAACAGATACTCTTTGAGTGTTAGCGCAATAACAGTTAGAATTAAGGAAACCATATTTTGTAATCTCTTAACAGTTGTTATATATCCATTACCTTTAACAATGGGTTCTTACGATAACTGCAATAAAATGTGTAGTTCTATACCTTTCCACACCAATATTTCATGATACAACACATTTATTAAGGAACTATTTACATTGACATAAGCGTAGACCTAAATTTCATGACAAGCAGAAGCATATGCTTTGGTTTACATCAGAAAGAGCTCTGGTTTAGAATGGATAGTACGTAATATAATCACAAGGTGTTTGTAGCCACAAATTTTTCCTTAATGTAAACAATTTCTCTTTTCAGAAAACTACCTTTAAGGGTAGTTTAAACATGTTTTTCTCTTTACTTCTAGGATATACACAATGGAAAGTTGGAGTTAAGTTGTGCCTATTTGTGTCCAGTGATGTTGCTTCAAGCCAGAATACAGAGAGTTACAATGAAATTAATAGTGTTAAATGGTGTGGTGAAACTGTTGCTAATGATATTTATTGCACTGCTAATAGCGATTCAGTGAATGACAAACAATAGCTATACTATTGCATATAATGTGTGCAGAAGTTCCTTTGTAGGAAATGGAATTAAGTTATTCATGTTAGGCAAATATGTCAAATTGTGTTGCGCTATCTAGAGAGTATAATAAAATAACAAGTGTCAAACGTGTTATTCTTCTAATTTTCCTATCAAAATCCACATCCTACTGCTGGTTGGTTGCAACTTCAAGCAAAACATTGAGACTAAATGCAAAAGATTTTACTATGAAGCATGCAGAAGAAATTATTGCAAGGTACTTGACCTTCCCATTCAGCCTCAAAAATTTAAATGTGACCATTATGTATTATGGCACAGAAATATTCCGCAACCACTATAAACCCCAATAATATCATATAAAAGCAATGTATGTACAGACTATTGGATAATTTAAATAAAAAGAGTTACACAGTAATAAACAGGATTGTTTTTCATACTAGCCTAGCTGTCTGGTGTTCAGCTGATCATAATTATGTTCTAATATTGCATTGCTACAGATGACAATGACAAGTTATTTTATGTGAGCTTTAATCGATTCCTTTAAAAAGAAATTTGAATAACTCGAAGTGCAATCACGATTACTGCAGCTCACGTAATTGACTTTGTACGTCGTCAGTAGCCATACAGTATTAGAACATATGATCAGCTGAGCCAGACAGCTAGGTAGGTATAAAAAATATAGCTGTTGTAGCTACGAGTGACGTTATGATCCGAGAGCGCGATTTTTCATAGTTTAGTTCCACCCCAGATCACTACTCACGCTGTGATCGCCTTCGTGTTTCCACCGTTTAACACTAAAGTTGTACTTCTAATACTTTGGTGTTCTGTGGTATATCAATTGAAATAGGAACTTCCGTTGCAGCATCGATATTCCGGCATCTACCACCCGAAAGGTACATTTTGAGCGCTGCATATACCCGTTGTATCGAAATGTAGACGCTATGACACTCTACAGCTCATGTATTAAACTGTGGACTTGGTGTAATCGGAAATCCATTCCGTAATGAAAGCATATGCACTACTCGCTGTATAAGCATTGCAAAAACATTTCAAACAAAACAGAATCTATAAATCCAATCGGGGAGTGCACAAATGAATACTGCAATGACATCCGATGTTATCCTGCTTTCTCTTTGTTTTTATTTACGGTGCGTTTATTTTGGGGAGGGCGCCGTCATAGAGCCCTCCATTGCTACCATCACAGCTGCTCCATATTTTACTTAGCTTCATATCAGGGCCGTATTTAGAGGGGGATTTTTAGGGTGCAAACCTGACAATTTTATTTATTTAAATTCATAGCAAACCAAAATGGAAAAATGTCATTAGATAACGGTAGGTCTATTGCTAGTAGCACATTTACAAGAAAAAGGGTAACTTAATATTGTCGCCTTACATAGGTAAGGTGACCATACATCCCGGTTTTCGAAGTAGTCTCCATGTCTTGTGCTGAAAAGTGGAATATCATCATTCCGGTGAGTTTTTCCTGCCTATGTAATGCATCCAAGCAATTTTCTTATCCATGTATTGAGTAGGTACTGTTAAGTTTAGATTTACTTATGGAACCCCTCCCCCCGAAATTTTTTTCTGGGTACGGGCATGTTTCATATACACTATTATAGCGTAGGTAGTGTACAGACGGCTCCAAATCTTTTCCGTTGCACCGGGAGCGGGGCAAGCGGAGTGCTTATCGAGATGTTATTCCAGGTATCTTATCTCATACCCGCTCTACAAGGAAGGTTAAGAAATGTAACAGGCTAAACAGAATATCATTCCAACACATTTCCCTTAGACTTGGCTGTAAGAATGTAATAACTGTGAAAAGAAAACAGCAATAACATTACAACACAGCGACATAAGCAGTATACAAACTAATTTTTAGGAATTAGAGGCATCATATTACTGTATAACAAGCAAGTGTTAAAACAAAATGGTTTGGTTTTTTTTATATATTTACTGCTTTCTCTACCCATTATTAACTAATATATCTTCTTTATTTTCATAATGTCCTTATGAAGTATGATTTTTCCGTGCATTGTGACAACAATTTAGGCCACAAATTATTTAAAGTTACAATCTAAGTTACACTTTTCCCTATTTGGATGCATGTAAGATGCCGTAATGACAACCAGCCGCTTATCTATTCCACAACTCATATTTTTACAGTCTCTACTATTTACCTATAATAAGTAGGGAAAGTGTTGTATTCCACCCAAAAATTAAAAAACGAGATTCACGCAAGTACACTTTTTGAGACCCACTGATCCAAAGAAAGCATTTTTACTTTTCCTACTACGCACTTACAGTAAGCAGAGGAAGTATTGTATTCCACCCAAAAATTCAATAAGAATATTCACTGGAAACACACGTTTTGAGCCCCAATGACTTTACTTTCCCCACTACGCACTTACAGTAAGTAGAGCAAGTGTTGTATTTCACCCAAAATTTTAATAACGATATTAATACTCGGAACGGAAATACTCGTTTTCAGACTCCCTAAAACCAAACAAAAGTTTTTACTTTCTCTACTACGTAGTTACTGCAAGTAGAGCAAGTATTGTCTTCCACCCAAAAATTGAATGAGATTTACCGCATATACACGTTTTGAGACCCCCTGAATCCAAACAAAGAATTTTTACTTTCTCTACTACGTAACTACAGGAGGTAGAGAAAGTATTGTATTCCACCCAAAAACTGAATAACGAGATTCGCCGAATATACACGTTTTGAGACTCCCTGGATCCAAAGAAAACATTTTTACTTTCTCTACTACGTAGTTACAGTAACTAGAGAAAGTATTGAATTCCACCCAAAAATTGAATAACGAGATTCAACGGAATTCACTTTTTGAAACCCTGAATCCAAAGTAAGCATTTTTACTTTCTCTACTACGTAGCTACAGTAAGTAGAAGTATTGTGTTCCATCTGAAAATTCAATGTCGTAATTTCACCAGAAATCACGTTTGTGACCCCTGAATCCAATGAATTTATTTTTAGACAATGGTCCAAGTGTGTGTGTGTGTGTGTGTGTGTGTGTGTGTGTGTGTATCCACAAATAGCATAACTCAAAAGCAAAATGTTGGTTAAAACCCGAACTTGGTGTTTAAGTTCAACCTCTTCCAAGAAGAGATTTTAAAGAAAACCCTCCACTCAAAACTACCCTTTACATTGGACATTTTTCAAAATTTTTTATTCTTTCAAAAATGACTCTAAGGATTTTGATTAAAATACATATGTTTAAGCTATTTTCATGATAAATAGAATGTATATTTCGTATTTTCTAGGAATAGTCTGTAAATTAGTCTTTATTGTTAATGACTTTTGATTATTAGTAAATCGTAAGAGAGAGAGAGAGAGACAAAATCTTACCGCACAACAACTGTAGATCTTGTTAAAGCACAAAATTTATATCAAATACATTTTTATTTTATGTCAAATAACTTTTATATTTTACCTATTCTGAAAGTTGCTTTGTTATTAGTTTAAATTTCCAAATACTTTATATTTCCCTCAACTGCAAATAGCTATTGTTTTTCTTTCTTTCTTTCTCGCGTTCATACAAAGAGAACAGAATTTCAAAGCTATCACGTCTGTGACTCACATTCGGGATGTCGTGAGTTGGATTCCTCTGGCCAACCTTCCTGACCCATAGGTTTTTTTCGGGGGGGGGGGTTTCCCGGGTCGTCAGGCGAGTGCTGGGAAGGATTCTCACATCCCCGAATTTCCAGACCTCCATTTCATCTCCATTCTAATTTCCCTTCATCTTTCATCGTTGGTCTGTTTCAGGGTTGGAAGTGTCGGCGATGGTGTTTCGGTGCAGTGTGGCAGGGGAAAAGGGTGTTTTTAGTGACTTTCTCCGTCCCTCAGATTTCGGCTGCCTGTCGGGAGTATCCTAACCTCCTTGAGGAGCGTTGGACACCCTCTGTGCTGGGTGGAGTTCACGGTCTGCCTGTACGTCTGACGGGGAGTCTATCTGAAAACGTAGGGACCCTGCCATTCCTGTGCCGTTTTTCCTGGTTCCGGACGCCCGGTGTCTTGTCTCGCCTCATCCTGCCTCCCGGAGACGCCCCCATGTGGGGCGTAGGCCCAATATCCACTACATGGATCAGTGCCGAGTTCCCTCCGCAGCCAACCAATCCAAAAATCTCACGTAGTGATCAGCTTTGAGGGATTTGGCTATCGCTTTAGCTTAATATGTTATGGTTATACCTACAACGAATTGTGAAAATAAGTCATGAAGGTTTATGGGTATTAACATGACATAGGTGCAAAATAAGCTTTGTAAGAAGAGTGAGCAGAGAAAATCATGCGAATGCAACACATCATATTTTAGGGCAAAACCTCCATATGCCTGCGTCTCTGTGAACAACATAAATCCAAAGCGAAAAATCGGTTAACTACCAAACTTGATCTTTAAGTTCTGCATCTTTCAAAGTTGTGACAAGATTTTCAAGAAAATTTCCCCATCCTGAACAACCCTTTACATGGAAAACTTTTCGAAATATATTTTCTTAAAAATTTTGATTAAAATACCCACTGTTTAAAATATTTTCATGACAAATGAAATATATATTTTGAACTGACTGAGAAGAGCCTCTAAAGCCTTCTTCGTTCTGAATAACTTTTGTATAACTGATAAACTCTAAAAGATTGGATAAAGTTTTGATACACAAGAAATGCAGACCCCGTTAAAGCACGCAGTTTGTTACATTATATATATTATGAGATTAACTAACTCCCAGATATTTTTTGTTATTGGTTTCAATATTTTTTGTAACTGAGAAGTCACTATTCGTTTTGTTTTTGTCGCGGTCATATAAACAGCATGGAATTGCAAAGCATCACGTAGTGACATGCTTTTTGAAAATGTGACTATCGCTTTATCTTCATATACTACAACGAAACGTGTAAATATGAACTTCTTCTTTGGTACTTAATTAAAGTCCTTTAACCGGATAGGCCATTACGGACGGTGAATGAACGAAATGGTTAAAATGATGTTCAAATGGGCCCGAGGTCACTAGAAATTAGAATCAAACATTCATCTTCTCAGGATAAGAGGAAACCCTGGAGAAAAAACTTTATCCAGGTATTTCACATTAACCGAGATTCTAACTCGGGACCTCTTGAATGTGAGGCAGACCCCCACACCACACAGATGAGCTAAATGTGAATTGAAAGTTTATCTGGATTATAAGAAGTATACCGAAAAATGAGATTTAGAAAAAAGAGTTTGTAGAATGGTGAGAAGAGAAAGTTATGTGAATGCAACACGTTAGTTTGTTCAATTTAAGATAATAATTTAATCTATATTTAAATATAATTCTTCCTAATCATAATTCTCGTGTGCAAAGAGCGTGGAGTTTCAAAGACACCACATAAAAATCTGACTATCGTTTGAGCTACTGCATTCTTCTTATACTTACAACGAAGTTTGTAATTGCAGTTTCATCTCAATTAACAAGAAGACTCTTTCACTCAAGCCGTGTGTAGGACAAGGTTGGAAAGATAGAATCAGATTGAAAAATTCAATGTCATAGCCGAGATTTGAACTACGGATCTTCCAGTTTACGTCCAGGTAGCGCCGCGGTAACGCGTACGACTCGCATTCGAGAGATCCCTAGTTCGCTTCCCAGCTACCGCCCAATCTGACCCACGGTTTTTTTTTCGAGAGTTTTCCCGGGTCGTCAGGCGAATGCTGATATGATTTCTCTCAGCCCCCGAATATCGTTCCTTTCCTCATTTCATTCATCCTTAACCCCGTTAGGTCTGTTTCAGGATTGGAAGTGTCGGCGATGGTATTCCGGTGCGGCGTGGCACAGAAAAAGGATTCTCTCTGTGGAACCTTATCCGTCTCTCGGTCTTCGGCTGGTTGCCAGGGTTTAAGGACCGCTTCTTGGGAGCGTTGGACCCTCTGTTTGGGGTGGGGTACCCGGTTTGCCTGCCCAACTGTCAGGCCGTCTCAATCTGGAAATTTTAGGAACTTTGTCATTGCTGTGCCGTCAATCCTGGTTCCGGCCGCTCGGTGTCTCTCACCTCGTCCCTCCCTCACGGGAGCGAACCCTCGAGGGTCACAACCACAATATCCTCATTCACTGAATCGGGGTCGAGTCCCCTCCATTACACATCCCATTCCATTCTAGACCAGAGAAGCATTTTAAGAATTCAGAACGTGAATCGCAATACAAAGCCTTTTTTTGGGGGGGGCATCTTCAGATTTGTAACTTGAAAGCAATTTAGTTTTCAGAATAGAGTGCTTTCAAATGAACCCATTGCAACAAAAGCACATCAACCTATCTGCATTAACACTTCGGGTCACTATTTTGAAAATTTAGCTTATATGTTATCCTAAACGAATAAAACAGCTATATAGAAACTGCATATTTTGCGCTAAAGGTTGTTTTCTCGCATCTATTAACATTTTGCATACAATACCTAAATAGGTGTTTTTACTCTACGTCCACTATACGACTGGCACGGTTTTTCTTCTTTTCACTTGTCGGTGTGCATATAAGGGGAATTATGTTTCAAATAAAACAACCTTTATTCGTTTTTCAGTAACAAACGCAACATATCTCTCATTTTGAAGAAAATTTAATGATATACTTAATTGTTTCCAAACTGCTTTAACAGTTTGACATTAATATTACTTTTGCTGCCATATTTTTAAAACATTACTTGAATATTATCAGAACTGAATGTGCCAACTGTATGGAACTACACACTTAGCGCTAAACGTTGTGATCGATATCTATGACAATTAAAAAGCAAAACGAACTTATATTCAAGGTAATAAATACCCTCGAAGCACGCGTAGAACGTTCTATTGGTGATAATTGTGAAACTATTATTATTTATTACTAGCAACAAACGTTAAAAACAAGCATGCGAACCTTGTTTTTCAAGAAAATTACTGAATCTTAAAGTTATGTAGCACCCGCATAAAGAGTGCAATATTTGAATTTTAAACAACATATTATGCGAAGAATATGTTAATTTATTTCGCTTGAATAGTTAAATCTAGTAAAGAGAAAAGTATTTGGTTTCGTCTTCTTTCTTCTTAGAGTCAGGTCGCTGAATGCATACACAGAAGTAAATGTGACCTTTGAGACGATACCTGTACGCTGGCTACAGCCAGGCATGACCAGTCGAGAAGAAATTTCTTCCCCCTCTTCCTCTACATCCCTTGGCCCTCTGAAATAGAGTTGGGTCGAGCGATTCTTTAGCAGTAATCGATTCATGCGATTCGTTCACGGTTCATGAATCGATTCATTCACGATTCATGAATCGTCCTCTTGCTACCTGTCTGCTAGTCTCTCCTAGCGCACGATTCGTTCATGAATCGTCATTTTGTCTGCTGGTCTACCGTACTGCACGATTCAATCATGAATCGTACCCTTGTCTGCTGGCCTGCCCTGGTGCACGATTCGTTCATGAATCGTCGCCTTGCCTGCCGTCTATTCTCACTCACAATTCTTATATGAATCGTCCCCGTTTGTACTTTGCAGTTTGCAGCCAAAATACGCAATCAGGACTTTCTTTTTGTTACGATGGGAGCTATGATATTTTTCTTTGGCATATAAAAGACAATGTATGTAAAAGCGCTTTCCGCGTTATTTTGGATAATACACTTGGAGTTTCCTAAATTTGTCATAAAAATCAACCTGTGTGATTCCACTTAAGTTACGATTACATAAGGTATTATGCAAAGTAATTATGAAGATATTATTATTATTATTATTATTATTATTATTATTATTATTATTATTATTATTAATATATTCTTCATTTCGATGATTAGGCATTCCATTCGATTCTTTACTTTACTCCTCTCTTTTTCTGGGGTATACGATGTCTCTTTTTCCCGACGGTTTGTATTTATTAATTAATAGTGGTATTCTTTCTTCAGTCATGTAGTTCACATCGCTTTCCAATTAAGTTAGTTTTCTTAAATTTTATCATATAATTTATAAATATTCAGTTCTCTAATTTTATCGTTTCATTTCTTATTAGGTCTAATCTAGTGCATTCTCAAGTTCATCGTAAAAATCTAATTTCCGCTGCCTGAATTTTACTTTTGCCAATTTTATTATTATTACTACGTATTATTATTATTATTATTATTATTATTATTATTATTATTATTATTGTTGTTGTTATTATTCGTCACTACTACCGAAGTTGCACGCGAAAATAAGCTAGATAATTTTTGTAAATACGTGAAAAGGTAAAAACCCGGTATGCAGAGAATAATAATTTTTTACATAAATTTTACATCAGTATATTTGAGGTGCTTTTAATGCATTAGAATTGGCTTAGTTATATCGATGCATGTTCTTATACTTTTAATGTAGATTATAGTATACAAATTAATTATTATAAATTATATAACTTTGAAAGTTATTCAAATCAAGAATTCAAAAATTCCCTATTTTTCCTCCATTTTGCATATATTCTGGTATTGTATATTATAATACTTACTACACTGTAATCATGTAATACTGTGCATCAGATCTCTCAGTAAAGTACTGAAAATTACTTCTATTGTTTATATTGCAGCCTCCGTTCATGCATTGGCAATGCTTACGATTCATTTTACTGCGCTTTACAGCTATTTACGCAATTTGTTTTTAAGAATTAATCTTTCTCGGCTGAACTCGATACTCCTAGGTTATGCCATCAGCATCTCAAAGAAGTGTTGATCTACCAATTAGCATTATAAATTCTAACAAATCTTTCAACCTGTGCAATTCACTACTACGAATCGACAGAACTCGGCAATATATAATATTGCGGTGGTTTGTTTTTCGTATACAATTATATAGCATCACAATGCTTGGTAACTTTCCTGCTCATCATCGTACTCACTCGGCAGCATTCGTCCGGGCTCAGCTTGGCAGCCAAAGCTAAGAGCAGTAAACGCTTGCGCTAAGCGACCATTGAGCGTCACCCTTTCGACTCCGCAGAGGTAACATCTCTACACTTCGCCGAGATCACCAAAATCGGGAAGAGGAGAAAACGTCGTGCCGCAGAAGAACCCACCGCTGCTTCCCCGGCTCCTGCCGCGGACACCGCCGACTCACCGGCTGCCTCACCGGCATCCGCCAGGAAAGCTGCCTCGCCGCCACCGCTGACCGAGCGCAGTTATGCTTCGGCCGCTGCTTCACCCGGTCGCAATACAGCACCACCGGAGCATGAACTTAGAGCACCACAGGTTACCACCAGCCCTGTTACTCCTACCCAGGGCTGTACGACGCCTCAAACTGCCGCCGGCTTACCGCCACTGGTAAGTCCACTGTCGCCGCAGACGCACCCTACCTCAGATGGCCGCCACAGCGTTGTCATCTGCGGAGTGCCAAGAGATCTTCCAGTGCACTTCGTGCTGGATGCTGCAAGGCAACACTGGCGCTCTGCTATTCGGGCCTCCCGAATAACCTCAACCAGAGGGCCAAAACCACTGGTACGCCTCCACCTGGGTTCCGCCTCTGACGTTCAGGCGGCCTTGCGATCAAGCCTGCCTCTTCTTAGGCAGTATTTGCGTGTCGAGGCAAGCAGGAGTGAACGTCCGGTACCCTGCCGCCGCTGTTGTGCCTTCGGTCACACAGCGGAGGCATGCCACGCCGCACCTCGGTGCCACTACTGCGGGGCAGGTTGTTTGACGGCAAACTGCGTCGCCCACGACCTTCGCCGACGACGCCGATTCTGCGCCACCTGCTCCGGACACTCACACTTCACAGGGCAAGCTCAGTGCCCCCTGTACCCTCGGAGTAAGCAACCAGCTGGACCAGCTGTGACGACAACCACACAACCGCCTCCGCCGACGACGCCCAGTGACAGGGCCAAGCCTCAACGAACAGCTACTGGCTCCACTCAACCAGACTTACAAGTCACGCTGGCTGCAATGCAGTCCACATTTCAGGACTTCACCTCACGCCTCGCTGAGCTACGCTGTGCAACCAACACGCGCCTTGCGGCCGTGGAGGCCAAGCAGCGGACCTATGCGAGAGCAATTTTCGCCCTCACGTCGAAGATCACAGAACTACAAAGTGAAGATGGGATCCTCGTATCGGTCCAGCGCAAGCTGGAACGCATCGAGGCTCATCTTGTCGAACCAGACGACGCTGAGGATGGATGCGACAACCGATCCACGCGATTGGGAGCCCTTCAGGCTTCAGTTGATGAACTTCGAGAGCTCCAAACCGAAGCCAACAACCACATCTCCAAATCAAAAGTAGACCTACAAGGCACAGTGAAGTACCACGAGTTCCAGAGTGACATCAACACACTCAGCTACACAATAAGAAGAATCTTCAAAGAAGAGCTCCGCCTGCTTAGGCAGCTACAAGACACCAATTCACAGGACTGGCCGGACGCTGCTCCTAGGGGCCGCGCTAGGCAACACAAGCACTAATAATCAATACCACACACCACTCACCGCGGGGGCATGCAGGGCTTTGCCCAGCTTGCTTACTGCCACATTTTCCTTCTCACACTTTTCCTTCTTAAGTCACCTTCGAATCCCCAAGGGCGCAAGTAGGGCCTCTGTCATGCTTGCGTCCTGGCACCTTCCTTCACCCGGCTTAGGCAATGCCTGCCGACCAATATTATCACCTAGAATCCGCAGGTGCTTAATGCGGTACTGCCTCACCTTCACTCCTGACTTTTCCCTCTCCGGTGGAGGAGTTTTTGTGGGTATTCCGACTTGTCGGCGAGTCCCACACTCTCAGTTCCGACTCCCATCGGGGCTGAGGTCAGTGATTAAATCATTTTCTCCTCCACTCGAAAAAAAAGCTAAGCGAGAATGAATCGAGAATGTCCTGATCACGATTCTTTTTGAACGACGATTCATGCACGATTCTTGTGATTCTTTTTGAACGACGATTCATGCCGATCCTTGCGATTCTTTTTGAACGACGATTCATGCACGATTCTTACGATTCATTTTGAACCATGATTCATGCTAAGACTGACACGATTCATACGATTCTTTGCTTGTAATCGTTCATATGAGCGATTCGTTCATGAATCGCCCCATGTCTAATCTGAAAAAATTTGAACCCCACTGTAGTAGGGTTGGGTCGAGCGATTCTTTTGCAGTAATCGATTCATACGATTCGTTCACGATTCATGAATCGTCCCCTTGTTTGCTGGTCTACCCTACTGCACGATTCGTTCATGAATCGTACCCTTGTCTGCTCGCCTGCCTTAGTGCACGATTCGTTCATGAATCGTCCGCTTGCCTGCTGGTCTAACCCACTGCACGTTGCACGATTCAATCATGAATCGTCCGCTTGACTGCCGCCTATTCTCACTCACAATTCTTATATGAACCGTCCCCCGTTTGTACTTTGCAGTTTGCAGACAAAATGGGCAATCAGGAGTTTGTTGTTACGATCAGGGTTATGATCTTTTTTCTTTCACGTAAAAAAGACAATGTATGTAAAAATGCTTTCCGCGCTATTTTGGGTAATACACTTAGAGTTTCCTGAATTTGCCAATGAAACCATCCTGTGTGATTCCACTTAAGTTGCGATTACATAATGTATTATGCAAAGTAATTATGAAGACATTATTATTATTATTATTATTATTATTATTATTATTATTATATTCTTCTTCATTTCGATGATTAGGCATTCCACCTGCCTTCGCATTCTTTACTCCCATCTTTTCTTGGGGTGTCCGATGTCTCTTTTTCCTGACGATTTGTACTTATTAATTAATAGTGGAATTCTTTCTCCAATCGTGTAGTGAAGTTCGTATGATCTTTTCAATTAAATTAATTTTCTTCGATTTTATCATATAATTTATAAATATTCAGTTCTATAATTTTATGTTTCATTTATTATTAGATCTAATCTAGTGCATCCTTAAGTTCTTCTTAAAAAAATCGTTTCCGCCCTCTGAAGTTTACTTTTGTCCGCATTTTACTATTATTATTATTATTATTATTATTATTATTATTATTATTATTATTATTATCATCATCATCATCATCATATCATCATTCGTCACCACTACCGCAGTTGCGCGGGCCAATAAGCTCTATAACTTTTGTAAATACGTGACCGTGCGTGCAGAGAATAATAATTTTTATATAAATTTTACATCGGCATATTCGAGGTACTATTAATGCATTAGAATTGGCTTAGTTATATCGATGCTTCTTCCTTTACTTTTAATGTAAATTATAGTATATAAATTAATGCTTTTCAATTATATAATTTTAAACACTTTAATATTTTATAATCACAATGTTAATCAAACCAAGAATTCTAAAATTCTCTATTTTTCCTACATTTTGCATATATTTTGGTATTGTATATTATAATATCTACTACACTGTAATCATGCAATACTGTGTATCAAATCTCCCAGTAGAGTACTGAAAATTACTTCAATTGTTTATACCACGTGCTGCAGCCTGCTTCATCCATTGGCAATGCTTACGATTCATTTTACTGCTCTTTACAACTATTTACACAATTTGTTTTTAAGAATTTATCTTTCTCGGCTGAACCCGGTACTCCTAGGTTATGACATCGGCATCTCAAAGAATCGTGTTGATCTACCAATTCATATTATGAATTCTAGCGATTTTTTAGACCTGTGCAATTCACTCAATACTTTGATCATTCCGGTGTACTACGAATCGACAGAACCTGGCATTACTTTTTTTTATGCGGTGGTGTTTTTATGATGTTTTCGTATACCATGTTACAGCATCACAATGTTTGCCGCTCGTTTCCTTGCTCATCATCGTATTCACTCGGCAACATTCGTCCGGGCTCGGCTTGGCAGCCAAAGCGCAAGCGAGAATGAATCGAGAATGTCCTGATCACGATTATTTTTGAACGACGATTCATGTACGATTCTTGCGATTCTTTCTGAACGACGATTCATACGATTCCTTTTGAATGATGATTCATTTTGAACGACGATTCATACACGATTCTTACGATTCATTTTGAACGACGATTCTTACGATTCATTTTGAACGACGATTCATGCGATTCTTTCCTTGTAATCGTTCATATGAACGATTCGTTCATGAATCGCCCAATGTCTACACTGTAGTCTGTACCTAACTACCTAGTGAATGAATGGGGAGGTGATACAGATCCCCTTCGGGTGATCCCACCTGACTTGGCTGAGGCGGTCCATAAAAAAATAAGAAATAGAAATTAATACTGCAGGTTTTTAAGGTACAGAAAAGGCTTTTGTGGCTTTGCTTTTTAAAACACGTTCAATGATTGCGTTTGACGCGGCAAGTTTCCCTCGCAACCATTTGCTCTATGGCAACCTATGTTCCCGTCAATAAATGTTTTATCCATTTTAGAGCCACTACGATTTATGTAAATGTCTGTATTTACTGAATTTAATACTTATTTTCGAAAAAAGGTAATACCATCACATGGGAGATAATCGTCTGCCAAATTTAATAATAGATTCGCCTCGAACTATTAATTCGTTCAAACCATATACTCGATATGAATAGCTTGACTAGCTGGCGAACCTGAATATTTGCGAAAATGACGTCAATGATCTTTAAATGGAAACTGGGCGATGCTTAAGAGTGTTGGTAGGAAATCCTAGAAAGCGTTGGGAAAATAGCATGTGCAAAAACGAAGATGCGTGCCAAGAGTGGTAGTTAGCAGTTTCATAATTGAATTGTTTGTGGAAAATGATCAATACTCACTGATATATGGTGATAGGATCTCCTCAGGTGAGCAACAATAGGAATTGTCATCGATACAGCGATTGCTCTTGATTGCTTTGACGAGCTGTGTTAAGAATGTTAAAAAGTTCACCAATGAAGTTTGTGAAATTTGTGAAATATCCTCTAGAACAATGTGCACTAATTGAGTGAGAATGTTGATTGAGGTTAGGATGAATGCTGTCGCCTTATTTGCCTATGAACATAATAAAAGGAAATAAACACATTGTAACATATTCTGTCTTAACTGTGTTTAAATTTGTTGTAACAAATTTCTACCCAAAATACCAATACCAGTAAACCAATAGATGAATCAAGTATCACTGCCTCGATTGTTTCCGATGTTTTGTATAGCAGCAAGTTAGACCAATAATATTATTATTTTTATTTCCCGTTATCGCTATATTCCAGCCAGAAGCATTATCCTCGCACGAAGGAAGGCAGTATTTATATTTGGAAGCTGATGTGGAAACCATGAAATTTCTTTATATAATTGGTTACAGGAACATCGTTTTTGGTAACGCTTGATAGGTTTTGCTAAAAAGACATTCATTGTTGCGGAAATGTAACTTGGCTTTGGAGTACCCAAGAGCATGTTGATATTAACTTTGCTATTCCAAACCATCTTCAGCATGGTGTCAGTCATTGTGATATGCATTTGTTACCTGTGCACAGCTTTTCAAATGTGATCCCATATAATATCACATCACATGAGTTTGATGCTGGACTAATACCATCTGCATGTTCATAAAGTATTCCATTTCCGTCTAATTGTATTTTCTATGAATTTATTCAGGCTAAATTGCCTTTCTTGGACCCACCTAGAAGTGAGAAATAACGGAATAAATTACTTTATGAGCGAATGTAGGAGTAGATGTGAAGTGTTGAACATCAGACGCCCGACACTTTTTGTGCCTTACTGATATAGGGAAATTGGGAAACGAACTAGAAAAAACGCAGCCATCTTCACGGTAATAATGACGCTCAATCGGAAGTGCCAAATTAAGTAAGAAGCTGGGAATCCGCTAAGTATGCGATGTGTTGCTACTTGTACTTCTTCTTATACATATGCTATAGCCGCTAAAAAAAAAAAAAAAGCGCCACGCATTCAGAGCAAGCTGTGCGTGAATTCAGAAACGTAAGCTTATATAAAAAAAAAAGACCGAACCTAAGGCTAACCTTGCGTGAATTCAGAAACGTAAGCTTATATATATAAAAAACCTAACCTAAGGCTAACCTTGCGTGAATTCAGAAACCTAAGCTTATGTAAAAAAAGAAACCCAAACCGAGAGAGTGGGGGATATATCTCTGCCTTTGGCGGCATTACTTATTCATATGTTGCCAGCATTGCATTACAGCCAGACAATGACATACAGTGCCAGTTGTTGGACATATAATACATAAGTTTAGTCGCTAATGAGGGCCCAAGAAAGGCAATTTACCCTGGCGGGGGGCTTAAGAAACTTAAAAGATCTCTAACCAAAATGCCTAGAGAACAGCATATATTGCCCACTACTTCCTATTGTGATATGCAGTAATCAGGATAATTCAGTGCACAGCAAGCAAGCGTTTATATTACATAAAATGGCCATATGAATTATTTGTGGTGTTGGGCCCTGTCATTCCTTTAAGTCTTTATTTATATAAAACCCATATAATTATTACTCTTACTGCTGAATACATATATTCTCTCTTAAGCTATCTTATAGAAAATTATGACAACTTAACATCAAACCTTGCGTTGCATTACTTGAATACAAGGTATACAGGCGATTTGCATAGACCAACAAATAGCTTTAAACTATTCCAAAAAGATGTTACTATTCTGCAACAAAAATTTATAGTAGCCTTCCATGCTACCAAGAACTATTAGGCAATCCTAATCAACATAAAATGTTAAAGATTTAAAATCATTCTTATATTCCATGGAATAATCTAATTTGTTGTGCAACAGGTGAATATTCAATACATAGGACAGATTGCATGTGATGGTGATTTACACTTGTGGGTCTGTCCATTGTTAGTATCAGGACACTTTCATTCAGTTTGAAATGTTATCTAAATTACAAAGTGGTATTTTAGTAAAAGAAAGCAGCAGTAACCTGCATTACATTGGTCTTCAATGCCAGTGAGATACCGCCAATGCTCGCAGCATGCATTCCTAGTTACTTTTTATTTTAGGTGTATTAGTTTTTTATATTTCTGATTTATGGGAGGTTAGGTTAGGCTTAGTTTTTGTTTGTATAAGCTTAGGTTCCTGATTCACGGGAGGTTACTTTTATTAACGTTTTCAAAGAAGACCAAAGTAATGAAGAAAAGCTGAAAGCAGTTTTGCCATGTGTATCCCAAACATTGCATACACTTCTTGTTTCCAATAAGTTACCAAAAACTATGTCAAGGATATACTAATCAGTTGGCTATTTCTGTTTTGTTAGTATCCGTACAAGGAAAATGAGGTTAAAGCAGATAGAATGAATCCCTCTAAAATTACTCCTAAACTGGGATATGCTTTCATGATTTCTTTAACACTATTAAAGATGGCCATGGTGTACTTGTATAATTCAGTATTCTAATTTTAACATTTTGGAAAAATCAATAATGGAATCCAGTGTGAATTAGTAACTGGACAGTTAGTATCAGGACAAAAAGTAATCGAAAGTGGGCAAAGATATTTTAATCCTATATCATTTGCAACTGATGTGCTGTACAGCACATAATATTAATTAATAGAAATGGACTACAGCATGTGCTGTTAACACAATTAGGAGCCAATAAATTACAATCTTGATGAATATATGGTTACAATATGAATGTTTTCTTTTTCAGGAAAGGAGTACACTGAATGTTTTCAGTATGAAATTAAGTCTGGAACTTCTTCTATGGCAGTAAGAATAGCTTTATACAAAACACTATCAGTCTTCTTTTTATAGCCACACAAAATGATTCTGTTCTACACACCTCATGAACTGCACAGCAATTGTATCATTTTTAATTTCTTCAATAGTCCCTGTCAACCACTGATTGTCATAGATGACAACTACCCATTACCCTAATGATGGCTTTTGTTTCTTTGTATTCTCCAGTTCATGCGCTGACATACAAGCCACTTCAATAGCTTGAATATCATGGGAATTCGATGCTGAAGTTCTTACATTGACTGTAGTTCAGTCTTCTTCTCTTGGTGATGTGTGTTAGTGAAATGGCTTTGATTTTATGTATTTTGTGTGTGCCCTTCAACGTGTTAATATTATCGCATTGTCTCACATTCTACTTGCTCTATGACTGACAAAGGCATGTATATGACTAGTTTTAAGATCTTGACATGTGTGTGAAAACATTTCAGCATTATGCACTATTTTCTTTTCCAAATGCACTATGTTCCAAACATGTCATTTCACTATAGCAAATGCCATACATGGCACCCTTGCAATGACATGAGGCAAAAAATTGTCCGTTTTAAACTCTCGAGGCGGTACTTCGATCTTAAAAATGTAATATAAACAAAATTGTACTTCACTTTGAATTGGAAAGTAGCTTCATCTGGAAATACGTGAGATGTATTTAATCCCTGAGTTTTGCTCTTGCAGTCTTCTAGGATGGAACAAAGAAATGTATTCACACAATATCTGTCATGTGAGATATAATTTGACACAACGGCATAATGAACACACCAAATCATATTATTGCAATAGATACGCATGAGGAATGTGGCAGCTGTTTACAATTCATGCAAAGTATCACTTACAGTTTATTCTATTAGCACCCTTTCAAATCACTTATCTATCGTTTTCTACTAATGGTACTCTACCACATAACTATGCACTTCTTCATTCAAACAGGCATCAAACAAATTAAGGAATTTGGAATTATAAATGTGAGACAGTTATAATTCATTCACTTAGTACAATTTTTATTGCAAACAGTGGGTTGTATGAAATCCTTACTTGATGTGCCAAAACCTGAAAAATGTTGAGAAACCGTAGATTTTATACTTTCAAAACTTTCATGGTTGTGACACACACCCCCATGCACTCTCTCTCTGTGCATTTGCACGCACACACGCGCAAATTTTCTGCAAGTATTTTAATACCTTCCAATTTTTTCAGGGATTTTTTGGCGTTGCTCTTTCTTCTGGCTTTTCCTACGGCAGATGGAGAAACTTCAGAATAATATTTAGCTTCATTTGCTCTCTTTTTAGCAGCATAGCTTAATCTTTTCCTTTCTGTCTTCTTTGCTTTCCTAATATTTGCTGCTCCTGCTGTTTCCTTTTGGTTTTTTCTATCCCTATACATCTTCATTATAATCCTTCTCTTAAGTTTGTTTTCATTAGTTTTATGCTTCGTATAAATAGTTTCTGACGTTCTGCATTTGTTTTACCAATTGCTTTTATAACTGAAAATAATGCATTAAGTTTTAGTTTACATTCTAAAAAGGGAAGTAATTTAAATAATTTCTGCACCTAACATGAGTTTATCATCAGGGACTTACCAATAATTTCACTGGCTGAAATTACATTAATGTGAAGTAAACAGTACCACTTATGCTGCACATTCCAAAGTTTTGTTCCAAAAGTTGTTAGTATCAGGACAAAACTCCAAAAATGATATAAGATATCTGTAAATTTTCTAAGGAAACAAGCCTAGTGTCTGTTAGTTGTTAGGTGAGTCATTAACCAGCAGTTCCAGAAGTTTTGTAGAGATTCTCTTAGTGGTAGCATAATAAAACAATTCAATTCATTTTTCTGCTAGTATCAGGACAGCACACACATGATATATTTTAAATAAGTTTTCTTTATATAAAAAGGTGTTTCTGGTTCATTGTGAGCTATTAACAGCAACTTGGAAACAAAGAGTTAAGTATAGCATACAAATTTCTCTCACAACTGTATTGCTTGAATGCATTTTTGATAACCAATATTCAGTTAAATTTTAAAATTTTTGCTGTTCAATTTTAAGGGAAGTTTGGGCTTCATAAGCACTCATTAATGCTTACAATGACACTTTCTTTTATTGATATATCTAAAATTGAATGTTGAATGTTTCAAGTTTCATTTGGTGTATCACTTGATAAACTATAATTACTTTAATTTTTCTACAAAAGTGGACTTCTTCTCATGGACAGACCCTTATTCTTCTCCTACAGTAATGCATGTTGAAAAGTTTCCTCTCAAAATGGTGGTGGTTTACATTTAGCTGCTTTTTTATATTCTGTTGTATGATGGGAAGTAAATATAAGTGTTATTGGTCTAAATTGCTGCTATTCAAAGAAAAATTTGTTTTTGGTGAAGGGTATGGTGTTATGCTGCATGTTTTATAATTGTAAGACATCTTCAATGGCCTTGTGTGTTGCTCACTTTGGGAACATACAAACAAACATAATTATTGTGTTGCTTTTGTTGAAGTTGAATGAGGGTTAATAGCAACACAATTATCACAGCTTATTGGAGTCTATACAGTATGATGTTTTCTGTGTTTATTTTAAATAATTGGGAATATCTTGGCTTTGTTTTGTGTGTATGCTTCCCTTCTCACATTCTTGCAAAATAATTGAGTCATTTTGCATTATGAATTCTTGCGGAATTTGAAGGAAACATTAAGTTAGATAAGCTGGACTGACTGTTTGAAAATGCGGTTCACTTCTATCTTATTTGCACATTCAACCATTGTTTCAATTTTGAGGTTGCATTAATTTGGCTACCATAATATAAATGCAATCTTTTATGTTGTTTTCACATTTCCCAATTTTGTAATTGTTCCTTGTTTAGTTTTTCCTCAAAGGCAATGAGTGCATGGTACACCAGAAATTTTTCATCTATATATAATATTTGCACGTTTCCAGTTTTGTATGTGGTTTTTCCCATTATTTGTAATGGATAAGATGAATTAGATGCTAAATTTATATCAAAGTTTATAGTACTGTGTTATAAACTTATGCAGTTCATCTGAGGTGTTGGCACCCTGTAAAATGTATTGTACAAGAACTGTTACAGAAGATAGCTTATGTCGGATTTTATTCAGTATAATTTAGCTTATGTGGTTTATGCTAGTGACAGAATTGTAAATGCTTAAAACGTTTATTTTGACCTTAACATTTTAACATATACCATATGGTGGTTTAACTGCAAGATCACTATCCCTGAAGCTCTCATTTTTACTTTACTAATGGTCTCGTGATGAAACCACTGTGTGTACCAAAAGGTGAGATGAGTGCAAGACAAATGTAGTTTGTCAATCCATTAGCAAGCATTGCTGGGTTCTGTGATTTATACAATTTTCTGTCTCTCTATCTCTCCCTCTCTCTGTTTGTTTAAAACTAGAGGACGAGAATGTGATAGGCCTAACAATAGGATTTATAGGGCCTACAAGGTATAGCAATGAAATTAGTGAGTTAAATATCTTGCCACTAAAACAACACTGCCACAACTCAAAAATTGGCTGTTTGAAGTTACATCTATTTCCTGGTTCATGGAACGGTTGTCCATCAAAAATGAAAACCACCATATCTTGAATTGGCTTCCAGAAGGTAGCTACATGGGATATGTCGGTGCTGCAACTCAGAATATTCTGTTAATATCACGAATCAAAGCTTTCAAATACAATAGGGATGTATTGTGAAAGTTTTTCCCTGCAGGTAGTGCTAGTGTACTAGTTGGTAAGCGTAAATCGTTCATCTGTTTTTTGCCTGATTTTCATCTTCTATTATATGTTGTTTAGGATGTGATTTGTGTTGCTTCAGTCAGTAAATCAATTACAAATTCTATTATTTATCCCTATTATAAGAGTGTAAATTGAGTCTGTTATATCTGAAAACTTTAAGTTATGATGGGCAATATGCACAGTGAAAAAGTGAAAGCGCTCAAGCAGGAACTGAAAAAGAAAGTGCTAAAATAGTGGAAGAAAATATGAATTATTGGAGAGGTATAGTTTTATACTGTGATATATAATTGTGTTTATAGTTGAAATGTCTAGGCAAATATTAAATAATAGTTACAGTGTAATTATACATAATAACCTCTTTACATTTCATTCATAATTTATAAGTTTTGTTTTAATCTTTTCTAGGTTAAATGCATACAAGAAACTGCAAATTCAGCGATTTGCACCTGCTCCTGAAACTCAAATTCTGCAGTTTCCAAGTGATAGTACATTTCAGGATTTTACGAACAGCTGCAAAGAACAAATTGGAACCACAAATCTGCACCTAATGGATTATTTTATCTTCCGGAAATCTGAAATAGATGGTGTGCCTGTAATCAATTATAAATCTTGGTGTGATGCAGGCTACAGACTTTTAAGTGATAAGTTTATCTTATTCATAAAGTGTGCATTTGAATTAAATGGTATGTTTGCAAGTAGTAGGGTGAGATCGGAGTACAAAAACACAAAAGTTACGGCATAAAATTAATATTGGAAACATCAGGGACATTAATGGTGCCGAATGTGAGTGTTTTGCTGGAGCAGGTCCTAAAGCTAGCTGTAAACATATGCGGCAGTATGCTATGGAATATTTTTAAAAAAATTGTGAGGTGAAATGTATGGAAACATCTCTCAAACTTTCCATTACCCTCCTTGCAAAAGACAAAAGCCAAAGTCCAATTAAAGCTGAGAATTTGCTACTAGGACAAGTTTCACAGGAACCGTGTCATGAGATTAGGCCTTCATCTGGCATCAACAGTCTAGGGTATCAACACTATGAATCATTAGTGAAAACCTCCAGACACTTCATGTTCTTATGCTATAAAAAAAAAAAAAGTCTGTGCCTTTGATGTAATTCATGATCATTATTATCGTGTTGATCCTTGTTCTTCAGAAGTTGAAAGGCTTGTAACTGCTAATGAAGAACAAAGGAAGCAAATTGAGGAAAATACCAGGGAGCAATCTAATCAAGCTCTGTGGTTCAAAGAAAGAAGATACAGATTGACTGCCAGCAATTTTGGAAAGATCTACCATACAAAAAATACAAAAAGTCTGGCAAAAGGCTTTATTTTTTGCTCAGAAAGCATGGAATGGGGCTTAAAATGGAAGATGTAGCTAGACAGAGAGATTCTGAAATGTAGGGTCATGCAGTTAAAAAATGTGAACTCATCATTCATCTATGGAAGCACTATCTGGCAGCATCCTGTGATGGACTAATTGAGGAGGATAGAGTTTTGGAACTTATTAAAGGAGTGCCAAGTCATGCATATGAAAATATTTCTGTGAAATACATACTATACCTGGAAGAGAATGGTGGTGAAATTGTCTAGAAAGAAATCACAATCACTATTTTCAGGTACAAGGACAGCTATTAGTTACTGGTCGACACTATTATAGTTTTGCAATTTACATCTCTGTGGACAAGCTGATGCTAGATATTGAGAGGGATGAAATGTTTATTCAGAAAATGGTAAAGAAGTTAGATTACTTTTACAAAACACATTTTGTACTTGTTGTATTACAATAAAATTGCATAGACAGAGCCATCACAGCATTTAGATTTATTTTGTTGCCTGTCTTGAGATATAAATTGAGCAAATCTGTGTAACTAACACTAGACAGGTGCAGCAGAATAATGTAGGTTTACAACAAAACATGTAATTCAAAACACAGTTTTACATGACAGAGAGAATATATTTAGGAACTATGTTTTTGAGAATAAATAATAACAACTTCCACATTTTAACAGATGCAAACCTTTTCTACACGGGTTTCACAGTGACAAACATTTTAAAACACCAAATGAGAAAAACAGAACTTAACAGCCTTAAGGGTGGATGTAACTGGTTTTACTTGGGTTAATACTAGCTAATGATATGGTATTTTTAAAAAATATTCTATTCAAAACTTGCATGCATTTCAAAGAATATACTAACAAATAACAGCGTACTTGTGGAAAAAGTATTATTTATATAAATTAAGGCAAAGTAATTACTAAATGTCATTTTTGGTGTACTTTCCTTCAATACTTTTAGTGTTATAAACCCAATTTTTTATTTCAGAATTATAAAACCTAGGACCCAGAATTTTTATGGTACTGCAGAATTTTGTAATATAATTACTTTTAATAGCAGGACATACATATTTCTTTCTTTCTTCCTTCCTTCCTTTCTTTCTTTCTTTCTTTCTTTCTTTCTTTCTTTCTTTCTTTCTTTCTTTCCTTCCTTACTTCCTTGTGATTACCATAATTCCTGAAAAATTAAAAACACTAGCTAAAATGATGCTTGAGAAAAATGCATCAATGGCATGAAGAATATAAGCTTAAAAAAATCAGCATTAAAATGTGCTTATTCTCTATCTCACTTTGTGTCACCAAATGATCTGTGAAAATAATTAATTAATTAATTAATTAAAATGCAGTATCATATGCTTAAAAAAATCAGCATTAAAATGTGGTTATTCTCTATCACTTTGTGTCACCAAATGACATGTGAAAATAATTAAAATGCAATATCTTTCTCTTCAAACATAATAATGAAGCAGAAGCAAATATTTGGAATAAAATGCGGCATAATTGCTTGAAAGATGGAGTTGGTTATTGACACTAACTTCACTTAAAATTTGGTTTTGGAACATGTTTCAGAAGCATTTGCTTCCATCCTCATCCTTGGTCCAACATAATTGGCAAAAATAATAATAGAACAGATAATAATAGAATAATACTTCTCAAAAGTACTGACAAATGGGCAAGGTAGCATTGCCACTGGCCTGGTTATTTAATACATTTTAAATCAATTTCCAAAGTGATATACTTTTAAAACTCGGATATTGCAGAAAGCAGTTCCAACTTTTATATAGTACCAATATGATCTCAAAATCCAAATTTTTATCTCACACCAGTTACATTCTCCCTTAAATATTTCCATTACAGCCCGATTAACTTGAGGTGGCAGCTCGCTGCGCAGTACAAGAGGGGCAACTAAGAGTGGTTGGAGACCGACTGCAGCCACATGCGGCCAAGAGGGAGGGGAAACCGCATGCATCTTACCTTGAGGTTGGTTTCAGACAACAGACACAACACTAGCAGAAGATCCAGTTGAATTTGCAGTTCTTTGCTCTTGACAGTCTTCACCTTCCTCTTCACTAGAAAACTCAGAGGAATCACTGCTTTCATCAGTATCACCCCCTAGATGAATGATAATTTCCTGTCCACCATCCAGCAAGCCTTCACTGCACATGAATTCTAACTCAACATTGATGACATGCCTACATCTTTTCTGCCAGTCTTCAAGAAATATCAGCAAACTTCTCGTCAGCTAACTGAATTACGTCATCCATTTTGAAAGTGACGTTTCTTTCTGCAACCCAGTTCTTCACTGCAGCCCAAATGAGTTCGATTGGGTTCAGCTCAGGATGATAAGGTGGTAGGCGTAAAATAGTATGGTTATGTGCCTGAAGAAAATTGTCTATTTTGTACTTGGGGATTTTGGGTTTGAGAGGGATGATCATATTATAGATGTCATGTTTATGAAAGGAGGAGAAATCAATGGCAGTGAAATGTGGCGTGGGAAGGTTTTCTCTCAGCCAGGAAATCATTGTCTCTCTTTTGGAACTTGCAGTAGGTGCCTTATTAAGTACAACATTGTGGTAAGGTGCATTGTCAATCACCAGAACAGAATTTGCAGGAAGGTTAGGGATCAGTCTTTATTTTATCCACTTGTCATAATTGACATAGTTCATGTTATCGTGGTAGTCTCCGGTTTTCTGCTGGGACTTGAACCGAACATATGCATTAGGGATAAACCCTTGCTCACCTCCTGCATGTATAATGATAAGGCGCTGACCTTTGGAAACTGGTGCCAAGAGCCCATGGAAGTTGTCATCACTCCAAGCATATGGAATAGTGTGTGAAGAATGTATATATGTCTCATCCATTTATATTATGGGACAGCCCTCACTTCTGTACCGTTTTATCATTCTAAGATAATGGAGCCGCTTAATTCTGATGTCGTGCTTCTCCATTAGGACCTTTCTATTATTTTTTGTCCTTTTCCAGGTGAAACCCAACTTTAGTAGTATCTTTCTTAATGTAGATACACTCCCTTCAAAGTTGATCGTGTCCTTTAACTTTACATGCACCTTCTTCAGTGTCGGTCTTTGCTTGTGAAGAATATAGAATTCATTCACAGTTCGGCGCACTACTGCCTCATTGAAAGTATCAGCTCACACAATAAGACCTTTTAGGTCTCTTTTTATGCGCTGTGGAAAATGAAGGCGAAATGCCACTATCAATATCTTTGGTTTCCTCAATAATTCTTCTTACACTTCTTTCGAAAGCTCCTGTTGCCTCAGCAGCACTCTTTCCAATGTTTTTCACACTGATGTTTACCACACCAACCTCTACATGTCTTTTCATGTATTTATATACATTGCTATTAACTTTCCTGGTTTGGGAGTGCAGTACTTTGCCTTTAAGTTAACTGCCCATGTATTAACAGTAAGTAAAACGCAAATCCAAAAAAAATACTCAACGCACGACACTCACACTTACACACACATAAACTCAGAACAAAGCAAACTGTTTCGTATATATGCTGTTATAGACGAACATATAATGTGCACGGACACGAGACTTAAAAAACTACAGAAGCTTAGATAACGCACGTGCACCGTCACTGACTCCACATGAGTAACTAACCCCCCACTCTCCTCCCAGGATAGATAACGGACTTATCGTTTAGTGTGCACCTTTCCTCAGCTGCCACCTCAAGTTAATCGGGCAGTACATAGCATTTGTTTAGCTTGACATTATCAATTTTCTGAAATTGCATAATATGAAGCACACAAATATTATTCTGCCAGAAAGAGAGATTTTGTTGATCTGAAGTGTTAATTGCAGATTTTGTATGTTTTCCCAAGGCCTATAGCTCGTTCTATGTGTACCCTGTTGGAGGCTATTCTCCTTGTAGAAATGTTTTCCTTTGGTGTGAACTGCTTCTTTCCTTGCAGAAATGGTGGAATGTGTACTGCTATACCTGTGCTGCATATCAAGTCCTGAATGTTAAATCCTCTATCTGTCATGACTGAATCTCCTTTCAGGAGATCTAACATTCCAGACCGAACAAACAGTTACCTGTCAAATATACACTACCTGATCAAAAGTATCCGGACATCTGGCTGAAAATGACGTACAAGTTTGTGGTGCCCTACATCGGTAATGCTGCAAGCCAATATGGTGTTGGCCCACCCTTAGCCTTGATGGCAGCATCCACTCTCACAGGCATACTTTCAATCAGGAGCTGGAAGGTTTCTTGGGGAATGGAAGCCCATTCTTCATGGAGTGCGAAACTGAGGAGAGGTATCAATGTAGGTCGGTGAGGCCTGGCATGAAGTTGGTGTTCCAAAACATCCCAAAGGTGTTCTGTAGGATTCAAGTCAGGATTCTGTGCAGGCCAGTCCATTACAGGGATGTTATTGTCATGTAACCACTCTGCCACAGCCTGTGCAGTATGAACAGGTGCTCGATTGTGTTGAAAGATGCAATCGCCATTCCCAAATTGCTCTTCAACAGTGGGAAGCAAGAGGGTGCTTAAAATATCAATGTAGATCTGCCCTGTGATCATGCCACACAAAACAACAAGGAGTGCAAGCCCCCTCAAGGAAAAACACGACCATACCATAACACCACCACCTCCGAATTTCACTGTTGGCATTACACAAGCTGGCAGATGACGTCACGGGCATTCACCATACCCACACCCTGCCATCGGATCGCCACATTGTGTATCATGATTCGTCACTCCACACAATGCTTTGCCACTGTTCAATCATGTAATGTTGATGCTCCTTACACCAAGCGAGGCGCCGTTTGGCATTTTCCTGTGTGATGTGTGGCTAATGAGCAGCCGCTTGACCATGGAATCCAAGGTTTCTCACCACACGCCTAACTGTCATAGAACTTGGAGTGGATCCTGATGCAGTTTGGAATTCCTGTGTGATGGTCTGGATAGATGTGTGCCTATTACTCTTTACGATCCTCTTCAAATGTCAGCAGTCTCTGTCAGTCAACAGACGAGGTCGGCCTGTACGCTTTTGTGCTGTGCATGTCTCTTCACGTTTTCATTTCACTATCACATCAGAAACAGTGGACCTAGGGATGTTTAGGAGTGTGGAAATCTCGCGTACAGAATTCTGACACAAGTGACACCCAATCACCTGACCACGTTCGAAGCCCGTGAGTTCCACAGATCATCCCATTCTGCTGTTTCACGATGTCTAATGACTACTGAGGTCACAGATAATGAGTACCAGGCAGTAGGTGGCAGCACAATGCACCTAAGATGAAAAATGTATATTTGTGGGGTGTCCGGATACTTTTGATCACATAGTGTAGCTTCACCATAAGCATCAGATATAAAACAAATAAAGCCTGATGGATTAATGGCTATTAGCACTTTAACAGTCTTGGTGTTTTTGTAGATGCAAAGTGTAGCCTGTTGTGATGTAGAATTCTTTGGTTTCATTATAGACACTTCTGTTGCATCTATAATGACCCTTGTTGAGATGTATTTATTTTATAATGCTGGGGGACTCTGTTGAACAATTGCTCTACCAGGTCATATGTTTAGCTCCTTGAACTGATTATGCAGGAAGTTAATCCATACGTTGAATATTTTACCTGCAGTTGTTTAATGAATACCAAAGTTTAGTCCAAGTTCTCTGTCAGGCTTATTTGTTTTAATTTCATTGTTGTAAGGAAAAGCCAAAGTTTTGGTTCAAGGGAAATCCTTGAAGATTAAATCTATTTTTTCCAAGAGCAGCAAAAACCAAATTGAAATGTTCACTTTCCACAAATCCAGTGTAATGTAATACAGCTTCTGGATTGCTCATTACAAGTGTAACAACTAAATTTCCTGCTAGAGCTGTCCGAGTGCTGTTATCAGTGCAACATAAAAGGGATGGTGTTTACTTTGGTTGCTTAATGTGACCAACAATCTGTTCATTGGCAAAATCTAGATCAGCAGCTTCCTCTGGTTCTGATGGTGTGGGTTTTTCAGGATCACTTAATGATTTTCTACAAAATGCTTTCCTTTCCCTTCTCTTTGATATTTTTCCTGGCACCCATTGGAAGTGAGAAGGAATAGCATCCTGTTTTAATCTTCTCCACTCACCTGAAATGCAAAATACTTGGATTTAAAATAAGGTAATAGTATTATAAATTTTCATACTGTAGGTATTATAATTACATTGTTGATACAAAACATAAGACCTTAGACTTTTTTTGGGGTAAGGTAATGCACATGTAATGAAATAATAATATAATTTAAGGAGAATGTGGGTGAAATTTCTGCTTTCTATAGTTTTTAAGCTAGGAATGTCACTTTGGACACACACGTTTTCTACAGCATTTTTAAATACAGTATTTTAGGTTCACCTTTCTGGGATAAATAGATTATAGGTTATTAGTTTTTCGGTTTAAAAACTATGGTTTTTCAAAGTATATCCCCATCTGTGGCTGTTAAGCTAGATATTTAAAAAAAAATACTCTCCATTACCGCTCATGTATAAAAGTATTCTAATTTTTAATACTTCTCTTATAAGATATATAAAAAATAAACATTACATTTTTGGAGATTGTATCATTTATCTTATTTCTTTATTTTAAGAAATATATAAGATATCAAAACTCTTAATCTCCTTAAAACAGCCTGTAAAAATTGCAAGTTCAAACAATGAAATTTGGAAGAGGAGATAATATTTTGAGTACAGCAAATCACTATAAGATTAGAACTCTGAAAACTACTTGATTTTAAAGCTTTCATTCCAGTTAATTATTAACACACACACAATTTCTTAAAGTTCAAGATGTTGTAAGGTCTTGAAACTCCCAGAATACATAAAGTAGGCTTCATTGAATGGTTTTTGGCTAAATATTGAAAAGGTTATTGTTCTCATTAAAAATCACAAAATTTCACTCATACGGCCCTTAAAACTTAACAATTTAATAGCACTTGTTGCTGTGTACATGGTACACATATAACTGATTGCAGTTAGCAAATATGTACACCTATATGTATTGATTAAATATTGTAAAAATAACTTATTTGGAGAACAGTTCTTTTAATGATTGTCTAAAATCATATTTATATCAGGCTATTTATATGCATAACTCACCTAATAAAGTAGTAAATAATTTCCTCCGGCTTAAAGTGCATAAAGAGCATACTTTAATATTTTTGCTCAAGTTCTTTTCGTTGAGGTTTTTCCTTATGGAATGTAACAAAGCTTTTCCTCAAGAGTTTATTTGCAGGAAATCGACATGAAAAGGGCCGTCCTTGATTTTTGCACATTGGAATGCAACAATAGCCTGGCATTATTAATAATAGTCGATTTTTGTACAATTTCACTGCTTACACTAGTCAGTTTGCATAATTAATATTAATCCCATACACTTCGTAACTTCAGTATTATATTTGATGTATCCTAGAACATGTATATGTTTTAATGGTTGAATAATAAATGAAATGAAACAAAACTTCTTATACGAAACAAATGATGTGCACGTTAATTCAGTGGAGGCATCTAGTGGTACTAGTTCCATACATCCCTATTATCTCAAAACTGTGCTTTTTGAGTTGTGGCAGTGTTGTCTTAGGGCTGTGATATGTGCAGTGTCATTCTTGGGCATTAAACTTTAATGACTATTTCAAACATAATGGATATTAGGAATCCAGAACTGTTTTCTTGCAGTGCACAGAAATTTACATATCATTTATGTATCATGCTAAGCCATGGTTAAAACACTACATTCCTAGTAAATATTGGATCCTCAGAATTGTGAACCGTGGTAGCTATTTGAATCATAATAAATACGATTCTGAACCATTCTGTAGTTAAGAACAAAATGATCTATACAGGAATATTTTATTCGCAGCAGTTAACTATAGTTTCACTGTCAAACAGTAATTAAATAATCTTCCTTGTTATGGTCACAGACCTGGGATAGCTTTTGATATTATCTTTTTTTATGGTTATGGTGGTGGCAGTATTAGTGATATAAAAGTAAATAAAAATTATTTAGAACATGGACTACAGTGCTTTTACTAATTATTTTTACTGATCAACTGTTCTGTGTTGTAATTGAGTTGTCAGAATACACATGAAGCCTTATTTTCCAAATTTTTTATCCTGAAATTATGCACATGCCTCTGTAGAGTAGTGTGATACGTGTATCACTATGCAGGATTTAACAGAAGTGGTAAAAATATTCATTAGTGTGTTTATTTACTGCATCTAGGGCTGTTCATATCAGCTGCTGAACTGTGATCACTCTGTTAGATGTTTCTGAAAGATTTTGTTTTTCGAATTGTTGTCTGTTTTGATAGATGCTTTTAAAATTGCCTCACAAATTGCATCTGCATTGTTTTCTTTCTTCCTTTGTGCTCTTGTTGCCCCCTTTAACTGCTATGGTCATATTGGGGGCTTTGGCTGAAACATGTGTGGTGTTTTTTTGTTTCTTTCTTTGAACTTTTTAGCTTAGGTTACTGTAGCTTTCTTCATTATTAACTTATTCTCATACACACATTCACTCTCACGTCCACACTTCCAGACTCTATGTAGGGTAGAATATTTCTTATTAAAGAAAAATTGCCACCACACCTGGGAATCGAACTTGGTTGAGAAGTCAGCTCGCTTATCACTAGACCATGGAGACAGTCACTTGTGGCTTTGTCATTCAATGTTATTGCTCACTGAAGCAAGTAAAAATCTGGCACCATCCCATATGTGGCCAGTAGCTTGTCAGCATTTATACAAAAAAAGAATTATTACTACAAAGTCTGCTTGAGAGGGATAACCTTCCATACTACAAATAAGCATGGGCAATTCTCTGTGTTTGTTGTACATTGTTTCACACAATCAAGAATTGTGAAATTTTTTATTTTGCCTTTTAGCAGTATTATAAAATTTGGTGGGCAATTTTGGTTGAAGGGCCTGTGCTTGAATCCTTTTGTTGCATCATCATTACTCACTGTATTTATGATTTCCTTGTGTTTGATCTGAAAGAGTTACATTTCCAGAGTTGATGTCAGATTGTCTTTTGCTGTATCCAGCTGCTCAAATTCATACATCGGATTCAGAATCCAGGCGACCTATCTGCATGTTATTTAACATCCTCAAACCACATTATTATTGTTTTGAAAATATTTTGGTTACTGAAAAGAAGACATGCTTGGCTATTTATTTCTTATATAACAGCAACACAAGAATCTGATACTGTTACAAACAATAGTTGCAGGAATTATTTGCAAGCAGATAGTGAAGTGTATTCCAGAAATAAAGTGCTGTGTGGCAATGTCTAAACAGCAACAGCAATGCATTTTGCCATCTTTATATGCCCTCTTTCACCTTTGTTTCAGCTGGTTCTTTGAAAAACTAATTGCTAGCTATGCATGCCTTATGCAGTATGTACCATCTACAAAATAGTGCCATGCAATAAATAGCTGCATGCTAGAAAAGATAAAATCATGAATCAGCTTTAATAATACTGCTTCCAACTATGCTTGCTTTCTGTTTAGATTTTCAATGCCACATGAGCGGCATTCAGAAATTGAGTGGAGGCATTGTTTGTTGTGTATCTCTGTATGCTAAGGAAGATAAACAATTTATTACAGTAAACTAACAATGTTAGATATCTAAAAATGTGAGTAACCAATGGTTAATGGTTTAAGTTTTCTGCAAGTTGTATTTTTGATCTTTTCTTATATTCTGGTAGAAGTTCTGAGATTAAGGTAGGAGTGTTATTGAAGTAAATTTCCCATCAATTAACTTCAAGAATTTAGGATGTAGCAGACTGCATTTTCACTACCAGCCAGGGTTGTGAATAAAATTGTGCTAGGTGCCATTGCCAGCTGGGCAGGGCTACAGGATCCATGGAAGCTGTGATGCTGCCACTTAAGAATTCATTTTTTTTTTATAACTTTTCCTTTGTACTAAGTAGTGTATTACAAAAGGATAAATTGCTTCGGCTCAAACCACACACATCAAGGGAGCATGGTGTATCGTAGTGGCCTGACATCTGTAGTTCTCTGAGTATCAGGAACTAATGGTTTCTTCAACATATTTGTGACTGTAGGGGCCTGGTTCTACAATATTTCAACATTTTTGCTGATAGCTATATTCTGAATAAATTTGTCCATTGGATAAGCCATGCTCTGATTCTACAGGATTACTAGCTGGTGTAGCGAGCGGACGTGACTTCTCTGCTGCTGACTATGACTGAAATTTCTGTTGCTACGAATTGTTGTAAACGATGTAAATCGAAGGTGGTTAGAAGTATATCGTAAAACAAAAGGACAGCATAATTAGTGAACTTAGGAGAAGGTGACTATCCTGCTACGTCAGCTTGAAATAATGAATTCAACTGGCAGCTTTCAATTTGTCAACACTACTCCATTTAACCTTAATGCTTCAGTGGTGAGTAGCAGTAGCAATTCTACTATAAAAGGACATGACAACGTAAATACATGTACTGATAAACCTATAATAGTGAGAAAAGTTAATGATAAGTGTATGCAACGTGATCTTGAAGTAGTTGTTAACAATGACAATTTAGTTCAAGCTAAAGAAAGTGAAATTAAATCGGGTGTAGTTGTGACTAAAGTTGCTAATTCAACATGGTCTGAAGTTGGGCGTAAGAAACCCAAAAGACCTACTGTCATAGGAAGTAATAACAATAAAGGTAGTGAAGTTGTTAAACTTAGAGGAGTATCTAAGATGCGATCGCTACATGTGTTCAGGTTATCTCCTGAAACTACGAAAGAACAACTAGTTGAATTTTTAAAACCGGTTTGCTCCAAAGTTTGTTGTGAACAGTTGTCCTCTAGGCACCCGGATCAATGCGCATCTTTCAAGATCGATATTTATGAAGAAAATGAAAAACTTGTTATGAACCCTGATATGTGGCCTAAAGATGCATGTGTACAACATTTTTTATTTCCACGTCAAAAGCTCAAGTTAAAGACTACTTGATCCTGGTACACTCAGAACAAAATGATGTGATGTGTATAAATGTGCAATGTTTACGAAATAAAATTAATGAGCTAGAAGTGATAATGTTACAAAAACAATGCAAATTTTGTATATTTCCAAGCATTGGCTACATTTCTGAGGAAAATATGTTTTATAATATTGAAGGTTATTCATTAGGAAGTATATATTGTCATAATAAACAAAAGAATGGGGGTGTTTGCATTTACTTGAAAAGTGACATTGAGCATATAGAGATGAGTATGTCCTCTTTCTATGTTGAATCACAAAGTGAAGTTGTAGCTGTTCAAATGATATCTTTACAAGTAATAGTAGTGAGTATTTATCATCCACCATTAGGAAACATTGACTTGTTCTTAGTTAAGCTTGAAGAACTGCTAGCATACTTTACCAAAATGAAAATTAAGGTTTTAATGTGGTGACTTTAACATTAATATATTAACAAGTTGTAATAGTACTACAATGTTTTCAAATTTACTTAGATCTTTTGGGTACTATTGTACAAATTTTAAACCTACAAGGTATCAAGCTTGTTTGGACAACATTGTAACTAATTTCCCCCCATGGACATTATATTACTGAAGTATTTGATCCTGCTTTTTCAGACCACCTGGCATTAATTTTAACACTGGATATTAAGTCTAAGGACACTAATGCTAATAATCCTATAGTTACGTATAAACGTATTTTCTCTGAGACGAATATGAATTTTTTATTATGTATCTTAGTCACATGAACTGGGATGAAGTATTAACCTATAATGGTACTAATGTAGAAGAAAGTTTTACTCAGTTTTTTAATTATCTTTCATATATCTATGGAAATTGTTTTCCTTGTGTGAAAACAATAATAGGAACAGAGTCAATCGCATTATAAACTCATCTTTAAATTTTTTTACTCCTGAATTATCTAAATTGAGAAATAAAGTAATGACCCTGAATACGATTTATAAAGTGACCAAGTCAAAAGAAAATGGTAAATTATACAAAATGGCATGGAATTTATACAAATCTAAGATAAGTAATATGAAAACTGAAAGAAATTTGCAATTTATTGAAATAGCAGGTAACAAGTGCAAAGCTGCATGGGAACTAATAAATTTTGAAGTAAAAAGAAATAGAATTAAAACTGATATATTACCTGAGGAGTTTGTAAAACATTTATCAAATGTAATTGAAGATATCTGGAAAAAAACTTGGACAAGTTCTCATAGTAATAATGTGGCTGAGGCATTAAAAAATATAAGTATTCCAAACAATGTTAGTTTTAATTGGGATGAAGTTACAACTGAAGAGATTTTAAATGTAAATAAATTTAAAAAAATCTGACAGTAAATATATATATGGTTTCAGCAATAATATAATTAAAGAAATTATACCTTTTATATACTTACCTCTTACCATATGTATAAATAACTGCTTCAAGGCTGGATATTTGCCTAATATGTTTGAAATTGCTAAAACAGTATCAGTATATAAGAGTGGTGATCGAAATGATCCAGGAAATTATACACCAATTGCAATAATACCAATAATTAGTAAAATTATTGAAATTGTTGTTTTAGGGCAATTATGATCATATTTTATGAAAAATATTTTATTACTCACTCTCGCATGGTTTTATCTCTGGCAGATCAACAATTGACGCTGTCAATGATCTGTTGTCAACTGTATATGAAATGTATGAAGCTAATGCTTTTACTAATGCTCTTTTTTATGATCTTAGTAAGGCTTTTGATTGTATACCTCATGAACTGTTGTTAATAAACTGAATTATTATGGTGTTCAAAAAAACTAATTGAAATTTTTTGAATCTTATCTGTCAGATCGAGCACATGTAGTTGTAATTAATGGTAATAGATCTAATGTAGCCATGATAAAGTTTGATGTACCTCAAGGTTCTATGTTGGGACCTTTTTTGTTTCTATTAATTCATGCTGATGATTCTACCTTTTTGATTACTCATAAAGAGTTTGATGAGTTGAACAACATTTCTATTAGTGTTATAAATGAAATTGAAACATGGTATTCAAATAATGGTCTTGTAGTAAATCATGATAAGACTAAGAAATTAATATTCACGCTTAAGAGTGTAAATAATGTATCATCTGAAGAACCAGTGAGACTTTTGGGTATTTATCTTGACCAAACTAAAATGGCAAGCTCACACAAATTATATTTGTAAACGGTTGTCAGGAGTTATATATTTATTAAGGAATCTTATAAATGAGATACCCAAACATTATATAAAACAGGCATATTTCGCCTATTTTGAAAGTATTATTAGGTATGGTCTTATATTGTATGGTAATAGTGCTGGCTTAAAGGATGTACTACTATTACAAAAAAAAAGCATTAAGAATAATTACTAGAAGTTTTTCTGATGCCTCCTGTAGGGCTTTGTTTATAAGTGAAGGAATTCTAACTGTGTGTAATTTATATGTTCTTGATATATTAATGTTTTTAAAGAAAAATATTGCAAGCTATGATCTCAGAAGCAATTTCCATACTCATAATACAAGGTACAATTCCAATATACATATGCCATTCTCTAGATTAAGTAAAATACATAACTCTCATGTATTTAATGCAATCAATATATATAATATGCTTCCTGAGAGGATAAGAATTTTAAAATTAAAGCATTTCAAGAATTATGTAAGTTCAAGACTAAAAGTTAATCCATTTTACAATATGCAAGAATGTCTTAACACTATTTCTAAGTTCTGATGGTAAGTTTCCATTTTATGAATATTGTATGTTTTATTTAAAGTTTTATGACTTAGCCAATTATATTTTGTACTTAAAGGCTCAAATAAATAAATTATCAAATTACAGTTACACATTTTCCTCTGAATAGCAACCCTGCGGATAACTTTAAATGTGTCAGATTTGCCATTCTGAATACAGCTGAATGTGTCACTGTTGGAGATTTTGTGGACTATAAAACCAACTAAGTTTCCTTGTGAATTCGTGAAGTATAATCTTTAATTTTTCATGTGTTCTGTTTGGAAATGTTGTAACAGTATCATACATACCTTGGGTAAGATTTATAAAACAAATGAAAGAGAATTAGGTCTCAGAATTTTACTTTGGATGATGAAACAGTTGAATTTAGTAGAGAAATATAAGGAAGTGTTGGGAAATAAAATGCCCAATGCTATAAAATGGAAAGAGAAAGATGTGTGTTGGGAGAAAATTGCAACTGAATTCAACTGTTCAGCTTTGCATATGTTTTGCACAGCAAAAGTACTGAGATGCTGGAAAAGTATGCAAGGAAGAATTGCGCTGAGGAAGGAAGACAAATTTTTAGAACGGGGAAGGAAGTCCAGTGGTTAAAGTTGATCCCCTCTTGGAGAGAATAAAGGAGTTGAGTTCGCTGTCCTTTCAGGGGAATCAAAATGAGTTTAACAATGACATTATTGCAGAGATTACAATTTTGTAATGTTTAGTAGCTCAACAGAAATGCCTTGTTTACTAAGCATGACCTGAGCAAAAACTCCATTGGTGCACATCTACCTATAAAATTATGAAAACGTAACAGAAGTTGAAAAACAATGTATAAAGGAGAAAAAAATGCACCAGAATATACCATTTTCTTCTAGGAAAAAGGAAACAAATAGGTGTAACCAAGGAGTTTAAACATCAAGGCAATGATGACTAAACTGTAATGCCTTATTTTGTCAGTTTCAATGGTGTTGATTATATTTAATATTTTGATTGCTCTAAGCAACAAATTATTTTAAGCACCATTTCAATGTCTGTGCTATGACGAGCCAAAGTTGCATTATAACTGCTTTGCCCCTATGGTATCTTTGCTGATAGCCTTATTTTTAAGTGCTGTAATAAAATTGCTTTTCTGGTAAGTTATGTATATTTGGACTATCCTGAATTTTATCTTTTGCATGTGAAGTAGAGCCACTTTCAATAAGAAATACTTTAAGTTTACTTATTTTTGGCAATTTCTGATGTAACTTCTCTTTTCTTAATCGGAGTTTCCCATATTGTTACCAGTCTTTCATCGACATTGAATAAGTGGACCCCTTCCTTTGCTTCTTTTATAGTTCAGAGTCAGCAATCAAAAGCCTGTCTTATAATATTTAAAATAAATTAGTTTATTCTCCATGAACAATGCATTAAAGGCTGGTATTTATTAATTTCTTTACTCCCTTCTTGCAAGTCATCCTCTGTGGTCTAGGGGTACTGTGCTACCCTCTATTTCCCAAGGTCGCAGGTTCAAACCTGGTGGAGGGCAGTGTATTTTTTTGGGCATAAAAGTCCTTAGCATGGCTTCCTTTGGAAGGGAAGCAAAGCTGGTGGTCCTGTGTTATAAATTTACTGCACATAAAAGAACCTCAAGTCTGATAAAGAGGCTGAGCAAAATTTCCAGTCTTCCATGCCCAATATAGAATGGGACACTAAGGACCATAGTAGTTAAAGAGCATCCATAAATAAAGCTCAATTTAATTTTAATTTTTCCCTTCCAAGCAGGCCATTAAGTACTTCATGGCCTTTGAAAAAATCAAGTGCTATAAATAAATACTCATTAGTCATTGCTCCCTTCTGTGTTGGGTCATGTAAAGTAAACAGTTCATAGGCTGCGCAGTAAGCCGTAGTTTTGGAGTAGTGCATCTCAAACATTTGTTTTATAAAAGGTACCTCTAAAAGGGATTATTCTTTAAAACTTTGATGGGCATTAGAAGAAACATCAAGAAAATGCTAGTATTTTTAACACATTAAGGATATTCTTAACACATTAAGGATATTCTTTTTACTCAGTATATTCAAAATTAATGTTAAAATTATGTTCAATTTATTGTTCTTTAATTTGAATTACATTTGAAATTACATAGTTTGAAAACCCACCTTTTAAACTTTAAAATGAGCCATGAATCAAACCATTCTGATTCACAGATTAAAAGACACATGCTTATAAATCAGCTTTACTGGCTAATGTCTATAAATTTGACTGCAAATATTGTTGTGAGAAATTATCTGCATAAAAGTTAACACTTTGCAGTTACTTGCTCTGATGTGTGAAATGTATTAAAAAAGCTTAAACCTTTTGTAAAGTTAAGTGTTTTAAGCATTCTATTTCACATGGAATCACCCATATATATATGCAGTGGCATAGCCAGAAAATTATTAAAGGGGAGGGGATTTTGTATAGGAATCCATTTTTTAAACAATTTGTGTAAATTCAAATGATAAATGTTAATTAATTCTGAGTTGAAATATTTAAATAAATTGATTTTATATTCACAGATTAAGTTGCAGCAATTGGAATTAAAAATTATGTTTGAATGTTTTGCGTATTTTAAGCAGTAAATGTGTTGTGACATGAGAATTAATTACCACTGTGAAGTATTTTATATTACCGCTGTAGGCCATTTTATTTCACTACACAATAGGGCTCCTATTTATGTTCTAAGCTGGGTGATGTTGCACTAATTTGGAAACCTCTCAAATTTAGCACCTGAATATCTTGCCCCTGATATCTTAGCATGGTTGTACCAATGCCATCTAAAGTACAGTTTCTGTTACTGTCACCTTTGGTCATATTGTCAAGACATGCAGCATAAATATAGCACTATCAGTGATACCATTACCATTTCTCTTCTGCCAACCCAGAAAGGTGCTATTATTTTAACCAAGCTATTTTTGCTATTAATTTTTACATTTGTTTTAGCAGGGGGTTTCAACCCCCAAAACCCCTCCCTAGCTCTACGCCTTTGTGTATATGTGCTGCTGTCACTGTTTAAACATAACGATTAACTTACATGTTATGTCATGAAGAATTGGGCTATATTTTTGAGGAGTTCCACAGCTTCTAATAATATTACCCAGTTTAAATTAAATATTTTTCTTCTCCTCTGAAATTACAAAATGTACACAAATTTGCGAGTTTGTTGATGATATACTGTTAAACAAGTACCACTTTACGTAACTTGACTTGTCATGCTGCTTGTCTCACTCACAAATACTTGAAAATAAATGCTGCCTGAAACCTCTTTCATTCACTACTATATTACCTACTAGAAATGGGTAATTGCAGTTAAATGTAGAATTCACACCATTTGTTGATAGCCAACGCACACACCTTACCACAGAAAGTACATTAAGCTAACACTGTATGTTAATGCACCTTTTTTACAACTTTAAATTGTGTTGAGCTCTGTGGTATATTGTTTACCTCATGCCACATTTTGCCAAAATCGTTTTTGTGCTGTTTTTTCTTACAAAACAAAGTTAACTTGGAACGTAAATCATGAATGGAAGAAAAGAATATGATATGAACATTCACACAACTTTTTCTGCTGACTACAAAATTCACATATTTCCCTTTACATGTATTTTATAATAAGAGAATAAATAGCACACAATGTGCATGATTACTCACAGTTGTAATTAGAACAGAGATCCAATAGGATGTGTTACTTATGCCTGCATCATAATGCATAATAGCTATTACATTTCTCCTTGTAGATAGGACGAGTCAACGGAGGGGACAACTAGTACTGCAAACCCAATGGATCTATTGTATGTACACCCCAGGAGGAACAGATGAGGTGAGGGAAACACAGAAGATGAGGGGGTGCAGAGTGAAGCCAGCGCAAGTCGACAGAGATGTGCAGAGTTCCCTAACAGTTCCAAGCTTGATCACTGAGCCACAGGAGGACCACTCAGAGATGCCCCTCAACCAGGACCAGAGAAACATCCCAAAGCGCAAGCCTCTGCACCATCTGCCCGACACTGACCGAACCACAGCTGACATGAAATGAAAAATGAAATGAGAGGAAATGGGGAGTAAGGAAATCTATGGTAGAATACACCACTCCAGCATTTGCGTATGTCAACCAGAGAAAACCATGAAAAACCAAGGGTCAGAGTGGGCGGCGACCCAGAATGGAACCCGGTACCTCCCAAATGCGAGCTTCACACATTACCGCCGAACTATCTCCCTCAGATTTTCTCCCTGTGAATTTCACAAACACATACGTAATTTTATTGAAGTCTTTCCTACTGAAAATGGGAAATTGGAAGCCATGTACAGTAAATTGTGTCACAGTATGTAAAAGGTTGTAATCTTTCTCTCCAGTCTGTGGATGTTATCACTTCTGTGGAATAGAACTCCACCTAAACATCCTTTAACATACTTCATGATAAATGTTTGGCTGGAAATTATTTCACATTAAGCAGTATGGAATATTTTACTTGCTGAAGTCAGAAACATTTCACAGTCATTGTCATTTACAAGCTATTGTAGGAAATTCACTTGAAGGAAAGGAATCATAAACTTTCAGATGTGCTCCATTATATGTGATATGCTTCTACTTTGGAAAATTTAAATGTACATGCAGAAATATTTATACAACTAACATTGTGATGAAATTTTTTGATACAGTTTTTATATGTTTTAATGTGCTCTACCATTTCCCATGTAGTAGGTCTTTTTCTATCTCTTGGGGTTTCTTATAAAATGCAGGATAATGACTTAAACTCAGGTTATTCTTAAAAGAACCAATGTTATTTTGTCATGTCAGGTTCTTAACCATACAATGTTTTAACCAAAACCATTAGCCATTATGAGACTGCAAAAATAATTTAGATTTTTTGTTCAGGCAACATGTGGCATGATTTTTTTTTAAATCCTCATGTGTGCTGTTGAATCTAAGGATCCTGTTTCCAAATTCATATGCAAAGAATAAATTCTTTGGACAACAGAGAGATTAAGGCAATTAGAACCAAAATATGCAAGTAGCAGATTCAATTGTGGCTGCTGTTGCTTCAGCCTTAACTCTAATGCTGCAGATTCAGGCATTAGTGCTGCTGCTTCTGCTGATATGGGTATCAGTTCCAGTGCACCTGCAGTTGGAGAAGAATTTGCAACTTTATTGCAGGTTGTAGTTTTGGATGCTGCTGATCTTGGGGTGCCAGATGAGACTTCAGCTTCACTGTCTTCATGGCTGGTGTCTCTCTGGCTGGCTTAAGAATGCCAGTGCATTCAGCACTGAAAAGGATGCTCAGTTCAAGAGGGTTTGGGTTTATCATTCATTAATATTGAGTAGAAATATGTTGCCTCATATGATCAGATGTTCCAGTTAAATGGGTTGTTTATTGTGTTGCAGGGGGGGGCAGATAGCTGCTGATATAAATCTTCTGTTTGTAGAACTAGCAAAGGCAAAGTTGGAGTCAGTTAAGAAACAAACTCACTTGTCAAACTGGAATTAATGCATTATAAGGGGAATGTTGACAGCTTAAGGGGCACTAACCAACATTCAGGTTAAAAAAATGGAAAAACACTTTTTTGCTTTATTTCAAAGCTTATATATTGCTGTATTAAAATCAGTTAGATTTTTTGTTGATATTTCAATTAGTTGCAGTATTACTGTCATAGACTTTGTGCTAGTGTGGGTATGGCATTTAAATGCATGTGTAAATATAATTACATTGGAATTTCCGGAGGGATGGTAAGGATGTTCAACAGATCTGAAGAGAAACCTGGCTTAAGAAATTCAAGTTACATTGAATATGGAGATATCTGAAGTTTAGAAGTTGTAGTTGAAAGAAGCCTAATTGTCTAGCAGTTGAGAAACTGAGAAATGATTACAAAGTCATAGTACCCTCAGATGGTAAGAAACAATTAGGAGGAAAGCAAGACTTACAGATATGAGCATTGATTCCTTGCAGTATTATTATGGTGGCCATATCAGAAAAGATATTGGAGATTTGAAGGCCATGAGAAGGAGTATTTGGTCTGTATCATACTGTACCCACCAATGAAAAGCCAAATTATCGTCTATTGTTTTATAAAATCTCCAGAGAGCTATAAGCACAGATATTTCTTTACCCTAGTAGTTTCATATGCCATTAAATGCTAAACTTTGAAGAAATAAGTGATTGAAGTTGGTGAATGGTGTACAAGAGAAGTTAAAAAACAAAAAAAAAACCTTGCTATCCTCGTAAAAATATTGAAATAAAGTGTAATACCAGTTGTAAGCATCTAAGAATAGCCAAAAGAAGAGGAAGATGGAACAGCCAGACGAAAAAGAAGCAGGAGAAGCAGACTACAGTTATGGAATGTCTTAGAGAGGAAAAAGTTGAATAGGGTACGTGTTTTGTTTTCAACTTTTTCAATAAGGAGCCATTTTTGTTAAAGTATGTGTTCTATTGGGATGAAATCTTTAGTATAAGTTGTTCAATAAGCATTTAGCATTCTGAACTAAAAAAATCAACATTACATACAAAATATTTAACACAGAATATCTAAATAGTGTAAAATTTAAGAAAAACAATCATTTTTTTCTATACAATAGTTATAAAATAAATAATAATTGTATAAGTTATCACTGCTTATCACTGGAAGATAAACATACAAAACATTCATATCCCTAGTTTTGCTGGTTTCAGGGATAATGTACTCAACTATATTTCTGTAGAATTTGGGAAAAACATTTTCAGAATAAATAAGTATCAGTGGATTAGCTTAAAATGTAGAAACAGTAAAAATTGCATGTAAATAAAATGAAAGCTTTTAGAGATACTATATTTTTTATCCAATGGAGTCAATTGTATGTTATTGTGGTTAGTGCCACCTAAATGCATCAGCAAGAACACCATGAAACCTCAACGCGCCATCAGCAAGAATATCATGAAACCTTAACAATGTATATGAAAAAAGAACAGTATGTAAGAATGCCACCATTCCAACAGCAAAATGAATGAACATGCATAAGAGAATGCTCATTTCAAATTTTTAAAAATAAACTGTGTAAAATCTGAAACTAATTTTGTGTGTTAATGTTTTTAAATCCTTCTTTCTATACCCTAGTGAGCCATTTGAATTACCTAATTGGTTTTTTCTGCATAATGTATTGAGATGTGTTCAGAGAGAGAGACCAAATTGCTGTAATCAGATTAAGAATTGTTGTGTTGTAATAATTATTTTGGCCTACTTGCAAGATATCATAAAATGGGATGGTTTGTTTATAATACAAATTACTTTTATTCAAATTGGTGTAATAGAAGAAAATTACAAGGCAATATCCACTTTTTTGAGGAGTTATGTTCATTTGTCAACCAGAATTAACATTTATATTTGCTAAGCATAGAGGTTCTAATCAATTCCTTCATTGCTAATTGTATTGAAAGCAAGTGTATTCATCACAGCTTTCCCCCCAGGGGCTTACTTTGATAAGAATGGGATTGGTATTCCTGGGGTCCCAAGCCACTGGTCCTTCAGGTTTTAGGGGTTGGATTACAGTCAATAGCCCTGCCCATAAAGCTGCAATGTTCTTCATCCTTTGTGTGTGGACAGACATTTTCAGAAAAGTGTGACAGTCACTGATTTGAAGGGTACTTTAAAACTTCCGAGTGCAGGTAATCTGACAACAGTGAAGTTAGAGGTGTACATCAAAGAGACCAACCTTGGTGTCAAGTTAGATGATGACAATGTACTACTTGGATCCTGTTTGATGGAGAAGAATGTGCTACTGCATGTAATTGATAGGTTTGTTTTATGTAATGAAATAGAAGAGTTTTCAACGGTAGAGAAGAATATGCCAAATGAGAAGACACACTTAGAGCATATCTTGCTCGTAATCGCCTGGGAAGATACAATCTAGATGAAATTTAAAAAGAAAAAGAGAGAAAAGCAACCAAAAGCGAGAGAAGCAGATGAACCTGTAGCAGAGACAGCAAAAATTGGAGATTGTTGTGTAGTGAGGCTATCAGGCCATCCAACGAGAGCTACAGTAAAGTATGTAGGTTGTGTAGAATTCAATCTAGTTTAGTGGACTGGTGTCAAGTATGGTGAGCCTCAGGGAAAGAATGTCGGGAGCGTTGATGGCAACAAATCTTTGGACTAACTGCTGAAGTATGGTGGACTTGCCAGAACTGTGCGTGTTGAAATTGGAGATTTTCTGGAAACTGTTCTGCAAACATTGCATTTTTATACTATTTGTACCTTAAAAGACCAAACAGAGAGCTCGCAATGAGCAAGAGTTTCTATTAAAACGTAATTCTGAAACATAATCAGTGTATAAGACATAGATTAATAAACTGCTTATGTGGAAAGTTGCAGTTAATTAAGAGTTTCTTTACTTTCTGAACAAGTAATAGTACAGTAACTTGTATGAGTTTAATACATTATGCTTTGTAGTTTAAGCATCTCCCAATTGCACCTGGAATTCGTAGAGCAGCAAACAAGTAGATCCATCTAGTTAACAAAAGCATGTTCGTATTTAGCAGTGTATTTTTGATTAGGGAGAAATGCACCATCATTTGTGGGATTAGTGAATAGCACTGTGCAGCTTATAAGGGTTATACTGGATCAGATGTCATCAACCGTTGCTCTTTCTCCCATTGAATCGCCTACTGTGTATGCACCTTTAACTGCGTGGAAAGCAGGAACGGATAATTTGTTAAGGCAGTGGCAGTATGCAACATTTTACATTTGAAATACATAATACACCGTTCATAGGTTAATATACCTATTTTAGGTTCATGATTGGTAGAGTAATTGCTCTATTATGTTTCTAACATTAATATTTGTGTTTCTGGTATGAACATATACATATTTTCATAGGTTTGGTAGTTGTAACATAAACAATTGCAAACAACAACGATTATTGTAATATTAACACAGTAAATCAACATGCTCCTTAACTTGGTCAATGCCATTGTAATTGCATTGTAACACAGTATGAGAATTAATTTGTAAGGAAAAACTTTATCATTTATAGCAGTGAATATGAACAGGTCTCTTGGTAATTAATTGGTATCTAACACAATTCAAGCAAACTACAATTTACTTGATAATTGAATAATTGCAAAATAGCCAAAAAACAATCAATGTACAATATGCAATTACTCACAAGTAGACATTAATTTTCAAGATTTTTGTTGCCTCATTTGTTGCACTATTGTTTAAAAATTTGGCAACAACAGTGTATTAAAATGTCCTCTCACATCTGTCAGGAACGCCAAGTCAAAAATCCACTTCTGATCATTTAATTCTGGTACTGGGGCTTCCTTTCATCCCATAAACTGATATTTCAGTGTGTAGTTAAAAAAATCTGTCGCGTAACTTCCCAGGATTTAGCCATCGCACTGCACAATAATATGATAGCATACCATACTTACTATTGCATTCCTGCATAAAGCTTTGAAATTTACGATGACAGGCCTTTCGATCAAATTGCATTTGTGGTTTTGGTTACATCCATTACATTTTTCATTTTAATGATTTTGGCTCAGAGGCTCTCTTGATGTACAATACAATGGATAGGTATAAACTCATTCTTTATGTTCAGACATTTCACTATTTTTTTGAAAGTCCTAGTGCACCAACTCTACTCCCTACCATACAAGGTGCACTGTCAGTAGATAAGGATGCCAAATTATCCCGAGGGAGATCAAAAGTTGCTATAACCTCTTCAAGACATGAAAAATTATCTGATCCTCTTGTAGTATCGTTCATTGCAACAAGATCTAACAGTTCTTCCTTAATCTGAAGATCTAAATCTACATCCCTTACGAAACTGCCAGTTGGACAGTGTCAGAAATACCTGTGCTGTCATCAGTAACTAAGGAATAGCATATAAATGACTTATATAACTCCACAAGTTGCAATTGAGCATCATTTGCTAAATCATGCACAGGGCAAACTGCAGTCAAAGTTGACAAACTGATGGCCTCAAATTCCTGAACTAATTGTGGGCACAGTTCAACTCTAGCAGCATACACTCCTTTATAAGTTCACCATCTTTAAAAGCACTTAATTTTCTTGCTATTTGAAAGCATATTTTGAAACTGAGGTGAACAGCAGATTCACTGTTAGAAAAATTGTCATTGTTTTCCAATAGCTTTGTCTTGAGTTGTTCTGTTAACAGTGCACGTCCTTCTCCTTGGTAACTGTCATACTCACTAGCATGGGTTGCATAATGATTCTTGAGTTGTTCTGTTAACAGTGCACGTCCTTCTCCTTGGTAACTGTCATACTCACTAGCATGGGTTGCATAATGATACAGTAGTGTAGAACGTTGCTGCAAACTAAACACTTTACCATTCTGCCACTTTTTATAAATAAGAAAGATTCCTCCCAGGCAGGAGTCGGTAGCTTGCGTGTTGGATTGCTTTTGTTCCCAACATTATAAACTGACACACCATACACTGTGCAAGGGACGAGAGACTCACCACTGCTATCAGAAGCCTGTTTCTATTTGAGCATTTCTTCAAAACTCAATAGATGCAAAATTTTAAGAAATTCAGTTATATGTGGTATCGGCACAATTTGAAGCTCCTGCATGGTTCTGTAAAATCAGATTTTGCATATGTCAATACATGCCCTGTGTAGAAGGTAAGGAATATTAGCAGTTTTTTCAAAACTCAATAGATGCACTTGCTCAGTTAAAGCAAAAGTTGATATATGCAATTTTATTGTATTCTGACACAGCATATAGAAACCTTAATTCTATGAAATGCAATATTGGCATTGACTGCTATCTCACTGTTCTTGGAATTCCCGGTCATTTCTGCAAGCTTTGTTACACTGCTGCATCATTGGCATTAACTGCTAACTCACTGTTGTGGTTCTTGGATTTCTTATTCATTTCTGCAAGCTTTGTTATATGCGATATACTTATTCTTAGTTGAGACATCGCACTGTGCACATGCTGTGGACAGTAACTCAGATTGTGAAACTGTACCAGTCGTAGAATGCGCAGGAGGCAAGAATCACAAAAATAAAGAAAGGAAATTAAAATTCAAGTCAAAGAAGGATCATACTCCAGAAATTACATGTTCACATGGTCTCGGGAGCACTTCATGAAATTTTAAAAGTAAAGGAAATGAGCATTGTGATGTAGCTGCATTATCTTATAACGATATAAGTAAATTTTACCAACACCTTTCCATGCTCAACAAAATAGATCAAGATAAATTCCTTGTGAAATATATGGGTATTACATTTCCTAATCGCAGAGTGGTGAAGAAAGAAGCTGCACGTAGAAAGCAGACTGTAAGCATCAAATACAGTGTGAGAACTAAAGGACAATTGTCAGTATGCGCTGCAAGCTTCCAAGGAATCACAAGAGTGTCAAAAGATAAATTATCTCTCCTGGATAGAAAACCTACTCATCTGGGAATTCGCCAAAGAAAACCAGAGGAGGTGATAGAACAAGAATAATACAGAAGGGCATTGCTGCTGCTGTAAAGGAAGACATTAAGAAATACAGATGTAGGGAGAGCCACTACGGAAGAGCAAAATCAAGGAGAGGATATTTACCCTAAAAAATGTGGATAAAGTTTTGCAACGAAAGAAGAAATAGCAATCCTCCAGTCTTTTCATTGTCAAAATATAAATACCTATTTTACAACTTCTTTAATCTTTCATTCCGTGCACACACACTGATATATGCACAACCTGCAAAATGGAACTGATGATGATTAAGACAGAGAAATGTGGAAAGGAAAAATAAACTAAGAACCATCTACAGATTGCACACACTCTGTTCAGAAAGGTTTTATCAGCTATTGAATGAGGAAAATTCTGGGACAATCACTGTTTACTTTGATGTGCAGCAGAATCAACCACTGTCTAAACTATCAGTTAGCGAGGTATTCTGTGCAAGGCAGGTGTAGCTGTATAATCTGCATAATGATTCCTTCTAAAACCCACACACAAAAATGACATTACCGTGTATATTACATGGTTGGAAACTGAATCTGCTAAAGGCTACAACCAGGTTGCCTCTGCTTTGCACCACTTCCTGTTGGAACTGGAAGAAAGGATCTCCAGCAACACTCCTGCTACCATTCGTTATTTTCAGACTACTGCTCTAGTCAGAAGAATAGTGTGATGCTGTTCATGCTTATTGCTTTCTTGGAGAAGAGTGGAAAGTTTTCCCGCATTTCACATATCTACCCAATGAGTGAACACAGTTATATCCTCGAGATAGAGTTTTTGGAAGAATTGAAAAAAAGTTCAGGAAAAAAGAGAATATCTTGAGCCCTTAAATTGATAAATTGAGTTTTTTATTTATGGACACTCTCTAACTGCTATGGTCCTTAGCGTCCCATTCTATATTGAGCATGAAAGATTAAACATTTTGCTCCGAGGCCTCTTTATCAGGCTTGAGGTTCTTTTATGTGCCGTAAATCCACAACACGGGAAAAACGGCTTTACTTCCCTTCCAAAGGAAGCCATGCTAAGGATTTTTATGCCCGAAAAAATCCATCGCCCTCTGCCAGGTTTGAACCCGCCACCTTGGGAACTAGAGACTAGCATGGTAACCACTACACCATGGAGGACGACATCTTGAGCCCTGATGAGTACCATCAGATATTACAAAATCTGTGAAAGTGTTGTTTAAAGACAGGGAAATTAAGGATTTGAAAGAAAGTGCAAAGAAAACATTGAAGTCAAAGCTTCCTTTAAAGATGAATACACAATGAATCATAACATATTCCAAGCAATCAAAGGAAGACCATAAGATAGGTGTAGAAGTTCAAAATGCATATTCTGCTTTGCCTGGGGAGGAAGATGTGATAGCAAGGTCCTGTTTCGATCTCAATCTGTTCCCAAAACCAATAGGGTGAGCAAAGAAAAGAAAAGGGATGTTCAAAGTCTAGCTGGGTTTTTTGAAATTCCGGAAAATGCAAAAGAATTTTATAAGGATGTGCTAGAAGAGGCAGTTAAAGCTTAAACCTTACTTATTTATTTTGTTATGAATATAAAATTGTGATTTATTTGAACTTTATTCAATATGTTTAGTATGTAAGTAAAATAAATATTGTTATTTTGATTGTAATGGTACTTAATTTCTAAGTTTATACCTACTAACTAATCTGCATAAATATTAATATGGTAGTTGTATAGTACATTATGTATTATGAAAAGGTGAAAATAAGTAAAAAAATTATATAAATAATGAAAAAATAAGGGAGAAAGAATTGTGTAATCAGAAATTACTAATATTACTGTTGTGCTAAGGCCAGCAAAATATTGCATCAAATATTCAAAATAAAAGTGAATAAAGTTAAAACAATAAACAAAGCATTAAAACATCAAATAAACATTGGTCAACATGCCTGCTAAGCATTTAACAATTCCATGTGCATAAAAAAATATTCCATTATGAAGCTAACAAGTAAAGATAGTTTATCCTAAACAATAAAACCTCATAATTAACATGCTAATTTCACACTCATGCAAAAAAGTTAATCAACATGTATTAGTTTTTGAAAAAACTCTTGAGTTTTCAAACCACAAAACTTTACTAGTTAAACTATGCAGTTTGCTTTCCCATGTGTTGAGACAGTTTTAAGAAAGAGAATGAATCATTAAAAACTTTGCAGTGCTAAGTATTCGGTATTGCCAATAAGTAGAAAAAACCAAAATCAAGCAATTTGTTGAAGCCTATACTAGATGATGAATAGTAAATGCAAAAACCTACATATAGATTTTGCAGATACACCTATAAGCATCTTGCTGAACTTGATGCTCTCCTTATATAACATGTTACAGAATGCAGGCTTTCAACATACAAATGAGTTTCTTGGCATTAAAAAAAACAGTAGCTTCCAGTTGATAGCATTTTGACCACTAGACATGAGACATAAGTGTGAGACTGCTGGTATAGGTATATTATAATTACCAAAGCCAATTGTATCAACTTAATGAAAACAAAATAACTAAAGCCCAGTTATTAAAACCAGAGCGGCCAGTGTGACCCTATGAAAACTAAAATATGCCTCAACTGCAAAGCTATAAACATTTCTGCTAGAAAGTATGTAAACAAATTCTGACAAGTTAAAACAGATTATTTTGTTAGACGCCTTCATTTAAATACTAACTCTGGTTATAACATTGCACTTTTCAAACAAGTGGTCCAAAATAATTAATTAGTATGTGTCTAATGTAATCATTTTCAGTATGTAGTACATCCGCCATTTCATCTTCCCGTATAGTTGGTACATCCTGAATTTCTTGTGGAACATCAACTGTCATGCCAAATTCTGGAGCTCAGAATTACAGCTTGCACCCCATCATTAAACATGGCCAAGCCACTTCTTAAAACTGGAAATCTCTTCCAAACACCAAAACATCTTTCTACTACATTTCTCATCCTAATTTGCAACTCATTAAATAAAGTCTGCTGGTTTCCTGTAGTTGTGTTATTAGGTACTGGTTACATGCATAGCCACTGTTCCCAAGTAGTAGGCTATTTCTCGTATCTCCAATCTCAAAGCAATACCTCACGCCAGAGTTATTAACCAATTGTCATCTTATTTAAATACTGTAATGGCTACCTCCAAAATCTTATTTAATCACTTTACAGCTGAATGAGTGTGTTGTAAAGTTTGAAAGTTCATATCAAATCAACAAATATAAGGCCCTGGAATTTTTCATGATACTGGAAGCATTGACTCACTGATTTTGAAGGTATGATATGATTGTTGGGTGTGGTAATCTCAAAACAGTTCTCCAAATGAAGGACAACACAACACTTACTGCACTGCCAAGCACTTAAGCATCTTTTCCCCCACTGTAGCATAAAACATCTTTTTGTTTTATTTTTTCTTATTTGTCGGTGAAATATGCATAGGAAAAGGGGCACATGTTCTAGCTTTCAGTCTCAATGGGTTGAAGATCAATCTCTAAAATTGACCGGTCGAAGTGGGTTCGTCGTCCTCGTGACCGGAGGACGCAAGGTAGCCTATTGTGCTTTCTATACATTTTGTTCCATGTCGCACTCTTGCCATCACTTCTTTCTTCTCTGGTCTCCGTTTCCAAACGTTTCATACCACGTCCTTTCACGCTGTCATTTCTTTTACTTCCTTGCTGGCCTACCTTGCGTGCGGAACGCTCACATATTTGTCCATGAAAGTGGGTGTAGAACTACCTGTGAGTATTGCAGCAGGGTACAAACGCATTGCTGTGAGGCCCTATATACCCAGACTTCTGCGTTGTTTCAAATGCCAACGTTTTTGACATGCGAAAGTTTGTTGTAAGCGCCGTTTCTATCTGTGCCTCATACGGTAAGACCTCACACGATACGCCAGTCTGCGCTCCTGCGATCAGGTACCTTTAGTTCTGTTGCCTCACCAGTACCATGGAAGGATGTCGCAACGCAGGCCTGGATCACGACCAACGCTACCACCCGACCGTCCATTTCTGGCACTAACTCCAAGACATCTAAATCTGGTCCAAAGGGCATGAAGTACCCAGTCTCCAAAGAGCAATTCAAGCAGAAATATCGCAAGGAAGATTTTCTTAAAGACCCACCCCAGCGTACGAGAACTATGAAGAATTCACCTCGGAGGTCGCAGTCCCAGGATGCTCCTGGAACGAGCTGCGTTCAGTGGCATCTTTCACCCGTTGCCACACAGAACCGATTCTCGGCACTTGAATCGATTTCTGGCACTGAGCGCGGGGGCCCTCCCTCGAGGAGTCTATGGAGCCTGACCATCTCCGCAACCAAAGCCCGAGCACCACGGTTAAGAAAAAGGTTACTCTGAATCGCCCTTCAAAATAGTAAGTTTATACCTTGTAATCATGGCTATCCTGACATGGAATTTACGTGGTGTACGATCGCATAGGGCGCAACTACAACTTTTGTTGTTGTGTTCCCATTCACCCATGGTAGTGTGTTTGCAGGAAACTGTACTTCGCCCTCAAGATACTTTTAATCTACAGCAGTGTACTCCGGTGCGCTATGATCTTGCACCGTAGAGGGCACTCCTGCCCATGGCGGTGTCATGTTGTTGGTTTCGTAACGACGTTCATTATCAGACTATAGCACATATCTGACCTGCAAGCTGTTGTCGTTCGACTACATCTACTTGGTTTTTTCTTTTCTGTTTGCTCCGTCTATTTACCTCCGTCATCTCCTCTCGTTAGTACGGACATTCGAGATCTACTGTCCACTCTACCAATGCCGTTTCTTCTTTTGGAAGATTTTAATGCCCACCACCCACTGTAGGGTTTGCCAAGGGCCTGCATGAGGGGAACTGTTCTTTCTGACCTTTGTGATCACTTCAACCTCTCTATACTCAACACCGGTGAACCTACTTTTGTTTCAGATACTTCTGGAACATTATCCCACTTGGGCCTAGCCGTTTGCTCCTCACAGCTTGGTTTTCGTCTGCAGTGGGACGTTGCCGACACCCCAGTGATCATTTCCCTTCCGTCGTTTCTTTGTTTTCTTACCACTTCCAACTTTCCAGGGCACCTACCTGGCAATTAAATAAAGTAAGCTGGAGGCTCTATTGCAGCCTCATGGCTTTTGAGGATCAACTTTTTGCTAACGTCGGCCTAATGGTGCAGCACCTTACCTTTACAATTCTTTCTACCGCCGAACGCGCAATTCTCCGTTCGTCCTCACAACCTCAACGTATTCCGGTTACATGGTGGACTACGGAATGTCGGGACGCCGTTCGTGCCCGTAGAACTGCCCTTTGGGTATTTCGACGCGCCCTACTCTTGACATTTCCTTTAAACAAGCGCGCGCCAGGCCTCGCCGCATTATTCAGGATAGCAGGAAGGCGTCTTGGACTCGCTTTGTGGAGTTTCTTAATCGCTTCACGCGTCTTCTGTAGCTTGGAATAAACTTTTCCGCTTCTCTGGTAAAGTGTCTCATTGTACTGTGTCTGGCCTTCAGGTTAATACTGTCACCGTAGTGGACCCAGCTGCCATTGCTAACACTCTGGAAGCTGTCTTTGCGGCAGTTTCCAGTTCCGACTATTATTCAGCTGCCTTTCGCTCTATCAAAGCCCGGGTGGATTCAGAGGCCTTTAATTTTCTATCTACTAACAAAGAGTGTTACAATGCGCTTTTCACTATGAGGGAGTTGGAGCACGCCCTTCATTTGTCTAACCACTCAGCTCCTGTGCTGGATGGTGTCCATGTCCTAATGTTACTGAACCTTTCGGCCGACAGTAAACGCTCTCTCTTACAGGTCTATAATCGTATTTGGCAGGACGTCCAGTTTCCCTCAGTTTGACGTACAGCCACCATCGTCCCTATACTTAAGTACGGGAAGGATAGACAACTACCTTCCAGCTACCGTCCCATCTCCGTCACCAGTTGCATTTGCAAGGTGATGGAACGCAGGATCAACGGGCGGTTGCATGGTGACTTGAGTCTCAGAACCTCACCAAGCCCTGCGGGCTTTGTCGCAATCGTTTCACGGTCGACCATCTGATATCCTTATCTACGCATGTTATGAATGGATTTCTGCGAAAGTGTCAAACTGTCGCTGTGCTTTTGACGTGGAGAAGGCATACGGCACTTGCTGGATAAGTAGTATTCTACTTACCCTCCATGCATGGAATATTCGTGGTGTCCCCGCATTTCTTCATGACGGAATTTGTATTTCGAATACGTGTGGGCTGTTTTATCTCGTTCTTTTACTCCAGAGGATGCTGTACCGCAGGGCTCTGTACTCAGCGTCACACTTTTTGCCATTAACATCATTCCCATTGTTCGTGTGTTCCACCTGGAATTTCGCCGTCTCTTTTCGTAGTTGATTTTGCCATCTACTGCAGTTCTCGGCGAACCTGTCTCCTAGAATGCTGTCTCCAGAGCTGTGTCGACCGTCTCTGCGCTTGGAGTAACGAAAACGGCTTTAATTTCTCCGCCGGAAAAACAGTCTGTGTGAATTTCTGGCGCCGGAGGGCCTTTCTTTCGCGCTCTCTACGTCTTGGGCTAGATCGCCTTCCGTTTGCAGACGAGGCAATATTTTTGGGATTGATATTTGATCGAAAGCTAAGCTGGAATTCGTATATTCCCCTTTTAAAGGCAGTGACCGTTCTTCTCTTTAACTTTTACGTGTATTAAATGGCACATCCTGGGGAGCTGATCGGTCTGTACTTCTTCGCCTTTATCGCTCATTGTTCCTTTCGAAACTTGATTACGGGCGTATTGTATATGGCTCAGCGCGTCCATTTGTGTTACATTGCTTGAATGTGATTCACCATCGTAGCATACGAGTCGCTACAGGTGCCTTTCCAACTAACCCTATACCCATTCCTTATGCTGAAGCTGCAGAACCTCCGCTATTCTTTAAGCGTAAGGTGCTTTTGTGCAGCTATGCATGTACACTCAAGCTTGCCTAACCACCCGTCTTTGAGTTATTTTTCAGTGATTCACTCGATCGGCAGTATTTAGCTAGCTCCTCTGCAATACTCCCTCCAGGGATTCGATTTCGCCAGCTTCGGCCATTAGACGTGGCGTTAGCGCACACCTTTCCCTGAGGGGAAACCCGTTTTCCTTTTTGGATGCGCGCTGAGGCCCACTGCCACCTCGGATTAACCGCCATGCCGAAGAATATGACTCCGTCTTCAGTACTTAAATCCGCCTTTTTAGAACTTAAGGCGCACATCGGAGATTTGCATTTTATCTATACTGATGGGTCTAAGACTGATCTTGGAGTAGGGTGTGCTTTTGTTATTGGTTGACAGAGTTTTACCTTTCGTTTACGGCGGCAATGTTCGAGTTTTACTGCCGAATGTTTTTGTACTTATGAATCTCTTTTATACATCCAGTGGCAGGACTTGCGGAGCTGTGTTCTCTGCACATACTTTGAGTGCACTTCAGTGTTAGCGTGCTGTACAATCACCACCCTCTCGCACACCGCATACATGATCTCCACTCGCTCGGCGTTTCTGGTATCAGCGTCTCCTTTGTGTGGATTCCATCATGTAGGTGTCTGGCAACAAGTCTGCCGATGCTGCTGCCACATTGGCAATTTTATCACCCAGATGTTTTGTTTCTATTGTTCCCTCTACTGTTTTGTGTGTCATTTCACGTCACCGTATTCTCTGGCATTGGCGCGATGAGTGTTCGGCCCTTAGAGGGAAGAAGCTGCTGGAGGTTAAAGGTCTCCCAGTTGGCTGGGCTACCTCTTTTCATACTTTCCGCCGAGAAGAGATTATTTTAACACGACTAAGTATCGTACATTGCTTTTTTAGCCATAGACATTTGCTTAGTGGCGACCCCGCACCACTGTGAGTAGTGTGAGGCATCCTTAACGGCGCGTCACATTCTAACTGTGTAAGGGTTTAGCTCCATTGTGCGTCCATGTATCCCTGCGAGTTGATATATCCAACATTTTAGCAGATGACACGCATTCTATGGAATGTCTTTTAAGTTTTATCCGTCAAACTGATTTGAGTGAGCGCCTTTGATGCGAATATGCATCTGTTAGTTTTGTGATTTTATATTGTTGGTTTTCCCGGGGGTATCGCATCCCACCTCCGAGTATTTGGCATCCTTTTATCTCGACTTCTACAGTCCCTGGCACATCTTTTAGTGTTTGATCCTTAGCGGGTTTGTCTCCCGTCTTGTTCTGTTTTGTAATTTTTCGATTTTATGTGCTGTAAGGGCGCTAATAACCCATGCTGTTGAGCGCCCTTAACTCCACCTCATCATCATGTAAAATTGAACTCTGTTAGTGTTGCACTTTAAAGCATCTGATGAGCATTGGTTCTAAAGTCCAAGTAGTTGGTCCTTTTCTTAGCAGTCATCTTGTGAAACACAGTGAAACAATTGAATGTGCACATCCCTAGCAGAGACAAATATTTTCCTGGTAACCTTTATCTATGCATCACATTATAGGAAATAAGCCTGATCTTACAAATTGACATCTCCCATTCGCTTCTGGTCAAGGTCACACTTTGGTTTCCTTACCTCCTTTCTGTATATCTGACCTTTCCTTTCAGTTTGCCTGTTGGTGTAATGTCAGCAGCTTCATGTTTCATTGACAGAAAATAATACTTCCATTTCACAGAAAGCACATTCGGTGCAGACCAGGGTTCATACTCGCCATTTTATTATGGGATATATGCATCAGGCAACATATCCTTCTTATTTGCTCTCACATTACCAACATCATTGGTTTTTCTCTTCAGTAGTTTTATAAACAGACATGGAGATCCTTTGGATGTCACCTGTTAGTTAAAAGTTAGTTTTATTGGCCAGCACGCTTTGATAAATTTGCTCGTTAATGCACTTTAAATGCTATTACTAACTTATGCGAGTGCAGTTCCTCATATGATTTGAATGGGTTAAATGTTGTCAGGTCATATGTTGTAGGTCCAACCACAGCTTGGACATTACCCCTTTCTGTTGCAGTACACCTGTACATTACTTCTACCTGAAACATTCAAATTTCCAATGTAATTATAAACACTTGTTACTGAATTAAGAAGGGACTGAAAAAGTTAAAATGAATTATTCTGATGCAATAAATAAGTTTAATTTTAAAAGTCTGAGCTGATGAACTGTTTTTCAAAACCCGTGCATTATTTTGGACCTTATGAGCAGAATTATGCTTATGCAGTTGTTGGAAGTGTGTGTAGAGACAAAAACAGACTTGATGCTTTTAAGTGATTATATTGTGAGGTTATCTTTAAAGTTACTAGATTTTCAGCGCATCACATAATATGGTCTGCAGTTATGTTAGAAAATTAAACTAAAATATAGTAACCATTGTTAGTTCATTTGTTTTTCTTGTTCTTTGATCTCATAGTAAGCAATGACCAGGGATATTGAACACATCATACAACACTTATAGAGAACCAAACCAGTTACAGTCTGCTCAATATCAGAGCAATGAGAGTGCAATGAAGAACTAAATATTTAGTCATAGAGCTATTATATTTTAAAGGTTTACATTAGCATGCAATCATCATTTACAATAACATGTTATGGCTAAATAAATGTGATTCTGATTGTATTATCGGTATCTAAAAGTACAAATCTTAAACATAAAAAGAATAGCACAATTATACTACAACCATCTGTAACACATCTGTATAAAACTGCTTCATTTCTAAATAAATACTTGTTTAAACTTAGCGGATACTGGCACCCAAGAATATCTGCAGTGCTTTCATGAAGAGTTTGAGTTTGTGACATATTAAAATAAAGAAAAACTGGTAATATAACTACGTTATGAAAACATTTTAGGAAATTTTTTTGTATGTGAAAATGAACTGGCATCATAGCATTTGGTCTTTCATTGATATGTTTGATAAAAATGAATGTACTTGTTAACATAGTTCATAAATTAGTATAATAAATTCTCTCCTGTGACAGTGGGAGTTTTGATTTTTTGAAAAATCAGCTCCTAACAATATACAAAGCATGATGCACTCCACTGCAAGCAGTTAATGCTTTTGTTGTCATTTGGAGTTAAAGGAGGACTGAACTAAAAATTCACATGTCTGTTTTATTTAATATTCTACAAGTGTATTTTCTACACTGGCAGCGCACTGTGGTGACAAGCCGCTAGCCAGCATTCCTGAAGCAGGTTTCTTCTGCTAGAGCAGCTGATCAGTCATAGTGTTAAGTGTCAACGACAATGTTTAGTCATTGTAGTGCCTTGAATTTCCATGCTTTAAAATTTCACTCCTTTGAACTTGTCTCATTTATGTATTTTTTTTAATTATTATTATTATCCCACAAGGGTAGTCCAAGCCAAGAAAAGTGTTGGCCTTCCATTTCCTGCTTATTAGGTTTAATTTAATGGAGTGAGCCAATATTACATGGTATGTCAATAGTAGTTAACTCGTATTGAAACTTGTGTTCATTTCTTCACTCACTATTTGTGTTACAAGATTTTGTCTCCATTCTTAGGTTCTTTCTCATACTTCTTTTTATACATCCATTCTCCTGCTAATTTAGAATATTCCATAGAACTGTCCACTACTTTTTCGCATTGGTGAAAATTGTGATCTAGAGCAACTATCATTGATCTGACATACATGCCTAAAAATGAAAAATCTGTTCGTTTTGGGACATATTACAAGAACACATTAGATAGGATTCAAGGCTTCCCGTATGATGGATATGCATAATGTCACCAAAAATCTTGCATTCATAATACTGCATGAGTCATTGTATTCTGTGGAATTCTTACATAGCCAGCATGTGTTTTTAATTTTTTCTTCATGCAACTCATCATGAGCAGATGAATAAAATGTCTCAAAACATACCCAATTATGGACATTAGTAATGTGATTTAAAATTGACAGTAACTTTTCCTTCAGGAGTACACTGTCACTTTTACAAGTAGCAGATGCCCACCACAGATGATTATGCATGGAATGCTTCCATTCATGAAGATGATTCTGGAATCTTATTAAACATTTTCATAAGGGATTTAGCTAAATGTCATACAAGAAATTTGTGTGTATATGCATTTCTTTTTCAGCAAAGCTCCAGTACCGGTGTGTCTGTCAGGAACAGTTTTATGGGCAGGTTTTCTTTCATAGAAGTCAGTATATTTCCACAAGAAGCTTTCTTAGTACCACGACTTAAAGTTTCTCTCATACAATTATGAAATCTAATATTAATTTGTGCCAAATTCATTATAGAATATGTCAGATATTAAGCAGAAAATCCCAGGAATCATACTGTCCATCCCCACATAAACATAGATTTAAATCATTCATGGCAATTGCAAAATTACTTTGTTTCTTTTAAACAGGCTTTGTATACAGAATTGTAAATAAATATTTTAACATGTCTGTAAAAAATAAGTTTTATTGCTTTTGATAATGTCAAGAAGCAGTTAAATGTCATTCCTGATACATGCCTGAAGCTACGCACAAATTACTTTTCAGACTTCCACTTTCACCTCCAGAGTACCACTCATAAGGTGCCCATTCACACACATAAGGTGCCCATTCACACAATGAGTTATAATTCTCATTAATGTACCTTGAGTGTTATATTTTCTTTCAGTGACAGACTCACCACATGAGTGACAAATATTGAATAGCGCAAGGAAAGCATGTACACTTACAAACATAAAAGAATATTTCTGGACATACCTATTATCTTCCTATCTCTGTTAACTGGATTCCCTCGAATATTCATTTGGTTTATAATCATCATTTACAGCTGAAGATTTGCCTTCCTCATCAGTCCAACTTTGGTTCACACTAAAACTTTCAGTTCCTAACTCTCACTGTATTTCAGCGTCAGTATTCCACTCCACATGTAAAGACTCAGAAACTAGTGTAGCTTCACTTTGTTGCTGAGAATTGCTTACTGAATTATCGACTAGCTGTAGCACTTTTTTTCTTTAAGAAAATTTGGTTTTCCTTTTTGATATGTTTTTACTTCTAGTCCTAAGAATTTAGAAGGCATCACATCTTTCAGTCTAAGGCTTCTGAGTTTCTCGTTGTTTGTTGTTATGTTTGTAACATCCAACTCATTAAAATCATGTTATGAAATGAATTCAATACTCTTAGCATTTATGGTTGACACAAAGTGTTTGTGTTTCGCAGCAGCAACCCATATGTTGTACACATGTTGACGATTATCTCAATGATCAACACATGTTGATAACCAACATTTCTGTTTACACCTGAATTATTTGCATAACCATCAGCACTGCATGCAGGCATTCTTGGCCTTACAATTCAGAGAATACTAGGAAAGGAAAACTGTCCTACAATCATAAAACAGGAATTAAATGCAATGCAAGACTAGCTAATGCAAGTGACAATGAGTAGCATGGCACAATCTTAGCCTTATGACATCACTGGGGGTACATTAAACACAGAAGTGCTTCCAGAATGAAAATGAGAGGTCATAAAACGATGCAGTTTTCAACAGTGTGCTCAGAATTGTTTATATTTGATTATTTGGATGTCTTAACAATTTAGTTCATCAACCTTTAAGGTACTGTTGACATTGCAGCATTATATGTATAGTGGCATAAAAGCAGCAATCTTTGCTTCCTATTGTGACTTTGTCCTGTTTTGCTTTTATCTATCACTGGTTTTTACCCAATTCAACTTCGCTGGGAGTTCACTTCGTTCACACTATCACTTCACTAAGTGAACTGGTTCAATTATCGTCACTTCAGTTCCTACGTGATGTAGTCTCTTCACGCAGGACGGTTCAGTTTACTCGGGAATCGAACACGAGACCACAACCCGTTGCTCCGCAGCAGCACTCATTGCAGTCACAGCAGTCGTCGCCAGCTCGCTCTTAGAACGCACTCGATGTTGCATAACTCCCTCGGTTACTCGCTGACTGACGCAACTCAACCCACATCTGTAGCACGGCGGTCACAATGAACCACCACTACCCCCTTCGGGGCCGACACCGAATGTGCGACGGAAGCCCAGGACCTGTGGCATGGATGTTGTATGGTGAGCACCACCTCTGCATGTCACTACGAAGATGGAACCAATGAAATCGGCGATGGAGCTTCTCCAAAGTCTTACCCACACCCAGGTGCCCTCCGGTAATACGGCATGGGTCTCCTAAAGGACTTCTTTCACCTTGCTCTGCGGGATTACCAACTGTTCCACCTTAGTTCTTCCGTGTGAGGACTCGCACACTCTCTTCAGTACACCGTTTCTGACCACCAGGGAGTCCCACTGGGCCCAATACCTCTTATAGAGCGGGCCCCTTGGAGCGATGTCCGCCCACACATGTCGTTCACCAGATTCTTTATTCATCGGGATCGGTCCTATGTCGCGATCCTCCAGTTGCTCCACGTCCCAACGAACTGCAGGTTGCACCGTGACTGAGCGTAGGGCTGCAGCTCTCTCCGTCATCTGCTGGTCTAGACGCTCGTCCATTGCAACCTCTATTCTCTTGCTTCCTTTCGTCTGCCCGTCTAGCCGTTTTCCTTGCTGATGTAGACGATCCTCCACCGCATTAATATCATCCTCCATGTCAGATTTAGTGTCTTTTAACTCTTTTGCAAAGTCGTCTTTCAGGACGTTCACCGATACTGTTATCTCAGATTTGACAGGCAATTTCACCACCGAGATTCGATTCAATTTCAGCATCGCGGTCTTCACTTTTTCACTCTTCCTTTCCGTTTCCATCTTCCCCATTCCGAAATTTACATTCTTTATTTCACTTTTCATTTTCTACATTCCAAATTTCATTTCTTCCATTTCGGTCTTAATTTCCGTTCCCATCTTGTCCATTCCGTATTTCACCGCTTTACTTCAATTCGTATCTCCTCCATTCCGGATTCCATCTTCTGCATTCCAACCAATATTTTTTTTAAGCATTTCTTCCATCGAGGCTTATTTGTCCCACTCCTGACGCCAGTGTGACTTTGTCCAGTTTTGTTTTTATCTAACACTGTTACGTTTTTATCTAGTTCAATTTCACTGGGAGTTCACTTTGTTCACAATATCACTTCACTAAGGTGAACTAGTTCAATTCCGCGTCACTTCGTTCGTGACGTAGCCTCTTCACGGCGGACAGTTCACTTCCCTCGGGAGTCCAACACAAGACCGTCACAACCCGTCGCTCCGCAGCAGCACTCACTGCACGCCACAGCAGTCACCAGCTCGCTCGGAGAATGCACTCCATGTTGTAGAAGAAACTCACTCGCTGACCAACGTAATTCAACTCTCACTCGACTAACTGCGCTCCCGGCGCCGACCCAATAACCTTGGGCTATAGCTGCTGCGTCACAGTGTGTGCGCCGTACTTCTCATAATGTATACTTGTATAATGGTTAGGCGCACTGTATTGGTGTTTTTCCAAAAATTGTGGTTTTCTATCTTGTAGAGAAGTTTAACAATAATACTGTTGGAGCTCAAAACAGTGATACATACTTAAGCATCTAGTTCCCGAGGTGGCGAGTTCAAACCCGGCGGAGGGCGATGGATTATAAAAATCCTTAGTGTGGCTTCTTTTGGAAGAGAAATAAAGCCGGTGGTCCCTTGTCGTAGATTTACTGCACGTAAAAACACCTCAAGCCTGATAAAGGCCTCTGAGCAACATTTTCGGACTTTCACCCCAATATAGAATGGGACGATAAGAACTACAGCAGTTAAAGAGCGTTCATAAACAGTACTCAGGCTCTTTGTGTTACTTGCACAAATGGTTATAATCATCTCAGATATTAAAGCGTTTGCATGTGTAAAGGTACAGTCGGTTGACCACTTCTGTTTTGAGGGTTAGAGTTAGGGTTCAAAAGTCACTGGAAATACCTGTTTTAAGGCATCTGAATCTGAAAAAGCACTTTTAGAAAATTGTGTGTGTGTGTCCCTTTGAACAACGCAACTCTAAAATGAAATGTTTGGTAAATGCCAAACTTGGTATTTAAGTCCAGCGTCTTCCGAAGATCTGAAATGAAAATTTTCAAGAAACTCCCACTCAAACTACTCTTTACATGGAAAAAGTTTGTTTTGTATTTTCTCAAAAGCGGTTCTTAATCAGTTTGAATGAAATAGCGTACGTGTAAGATATTTATATGGCAAAATGCATATCTTGAATTTTCGAGGAATAGCCTCTGAAGCTCTCTTCATTCGGAAGGGAGTTTAAATAACGTAAACCATAAGAGATGGAAACTTCAAAACCATGCATGATGATGATCATGAGATGCGGTTTAAGGGCGCTAAGCTGTTAAGGTCATCAGCGCCCTTACAATGTATAAAATATAAAGTCAAAAATATAAAAGACGGGACACAAACCCACGATGTCCAAAAAGCTAAAAACAACAATACACCAATCCCAAAAACCAACACACTAAAAGCATAGGCAATAAAAGAGTAAAACGTGTCAAGAACTACAATGCGAGGGACTTGAGTGCCATATGTCCACTGGGGAGTAGAGTCCCCATTAAAACACACAGAATAAAATTACAAAGCTACAGGACGCTCAACGCATCAAATGCAAAGATTAAAATCACTGTCACGAATAAAACGTAAAACACATTCTACAGCACGCGCGCCGTCTGCCAAAACGTTGGCTAGGCCAACAGGCAGACCAACACGAACGCGTAACGGAGATAAAACTTGACACTCTGTTAAAATGTGACGCACCGTTAAGAGAGCATCACACTGCTCACACAGTGGTGCGGGGTCACCACTGAGCAGGTATCTATGACTAAAAAGACAATGTCCGATTCGTAAACGAGCTAAAAGTACATCTTCCGGACAACACGAACGAGAAGATGTACCCCAGACTAACGGGAGAGGCTTAACCTCCCGCAACTTGTTCCCACGGATGGCCGTGCACTCATCCCTCCAAAGCGAGAGGATGCGGCTACGTAAAATAACAAACAAATCTGTGGAGGGAACAGAGGTAAAATATCTGGGTAGTAAAATCGCCGACCTGCCAGCGGCGTCGGCAGACTCATTACCTGAGATGCCCACATGACCTGGATTCCACATGAAGCAGACGCTGATGCCAGACACCAAGCGAGAGGAGCAGGTCATGCATGCGCTGTACGAGCGGGTGGTAACTACAGCGAGCTAATACTTTGAAGAGCACTCAGGGAGTCTGAACACAAAACAGTGCCGCTAAATGTATAAAAGAGACTGATAAATGCTAAAAAGTTCGGCGCTAGAAATCGAACATTGCCCCGGTAAACGAAAGGTAAAACTATTTCCTCCACAAATAATGGCACATCCTACTCCAGCATCAGTCTTAGATCCATCAGTAAAGATAAAATGAAAGTCCCCGAATTGCGACTGAAGTTCTAAAAACGCTGATCTAAAGACTGAGGAAGGGGTCTCATTCTTCGGCATCGACGATAACCCAAGTTGACAGTGGGCATTAGCGCGCAACCATGGTGGAAAACGCGTTTCTCCCCTTGGAAGGGACGGCGCTGGCGTAACGTCCAAATGCCAAAGATGTTGACGAAAACGAAACCCTGGAGAGAGCCATGCAGAGGAGCTAACTAAATAATGCCGATCAAGCGAATCCTCGTAAAATATCGCGAAGGACGGGTGGTCAGGCAATCTGGAGAGTCGACAGGCATAGCTGCACAAGAGCATCTCACGCCTGAAGGACAGCGGAGGCTCTGCAGCTTCAGCATATAGGCTAGGTCAGGGCTGGTTGGTAAGGCCCCTGTAGCGACTCTTATGCCCCGATGGTGAATGGCATTCAATCGACGTAATACAGATGGACGCGCCGACGAATAGACAATGCACCCGTAATCAAGCTTGGATCGGACCAAAGAGCGATAAAGATGTAGAAGGACCGTCCGATCAGCTCCCCAGGATGTGTCACTTAAAACACGTAAAGATTAAGAGAACGTCACTTTTTGCTTTTAAAAAGGAAATGTGAGAAGTCCAGGTCAGCTTTTGATCAAATATCAACCCCAAAAATTTCACCTCGTCTGCAAATGGAAGGACCTCCAACACAAGATGGAGAGAGGGCGGAGGGAAAGCCTTCCGGCGCCAGAAATTAATACAGACGGATTTCTCTGTGGAGAAATTAAAGCCGTTGGCGTTACTCCAGGCGTAGAGACGGTCGATACAGCTCTGGAGACGGCGTTCGAGTAGACAGGTCCGCCGTGAACTGCAATAAATGGCATAATCGTCAACAAAAAGGGACGATGAAATGCCAGGGGAATAGAATCAACAATGGGGTAGATAGCAATTGCAAAAAGTGTGACACTGAGTACAGAGCCCTGCGGTGCACCGTTCTCTTGAATAAAACGACTATATAACACCGAGCCCACACGTACACGAAAGACGCGGTCCGTCATAAATTCCCGAAGAAATATGGGAAGACGACCGCGCATATTCCATGCGTGAAGTGTACGTAAAATGCCGCCCCTCCAACAAGTATCATAAGCTTTTTCCAGGTCAAAAAACACAGCCACTGTTTGACACTTTCTCAGAAATCCATTCATAATATGCGTCGACAGGGACACCAGGTGGTCGACGGTAGAGCGATAGCGATGAAATCCGCACTGAGCGTTCCCTAGAAGTTTCTGAGACTCAAGCCATCATGTCAACCGTCCGTTGATCATGGGCTCCATCACCTTGCAAATGCAACTGGTGAGGGAGATAGGGCGGTAGCTGGAAGGTAGTTGGCGATCCTTCCCAGGCTTAAGTATAGGGACAATGGTGGCTTCGCGCCAAACGGAAGGAAAAAAGCCGTCTTGCCAAATACGGTTATAGACCTGTAAGAGAAAGAGTTTACTGTCGGCTGAAAGGTTCTATAACATCAGGACATGAATGCCGTCCGGCCCAGGAGCGGAGTGCCTAGAGCAATGAAGAGTGTGCTCCAGCTCCCTCATTGTGAAAAGTTCGTTATAATATTCATTATTAGCAGACCGAAATTTATATGTTGCGGAATCCAGCCGGTCTTTAATAGAGCGAAAGCCGGCGGAATAATGGTCTGAACTGGAAACCGCCTCAAAGGTAGCACTCAGAGTGTTAACAATGGCAGCCGGATCCACTATGGTGGCATTGGAAACCTGAAGGCCAGACAGTACAATGCGACACTTTACCTGAGAGGTGAGGAAGTTTATCCCAAACAACAGATGAAGGCGTAAAGCGATTGAAAGACTCGGCAAAACGAGTCCAAGACGCCTTCTTGCTATCCTGAATAACGCGACGAGCCCTGGCGCGCGATTGTTTAAAAGTAACCAAACTATCAAGTGTAGGGTGTCGCCGAAACACCCTTAGCGCATTTCTACGGGCACGAACGGCGTCCCAACAGTCCTCGTTCCACCACGGAACAGGGATACGCCGAGGGTGAGAGGACGAACGGGGAATGGCCCGCTCGGCAGCAGATAGCAACGTAGACGAAAGGTGCTGCACCATTTGGTTAACGTCGGTGAAGGGCTGGTTGGCAAAATGCACGAGGCTGGAATACAATCTCCAGTCGGCTTTTCTGAATATCCAGGTTGGTACTCTGGAATGCTGAACGTGGTGAGACAACAGAGAAACGATGCAGGGGAATGGTCGCTGGAGTAGGTCTCTGCGACGACGTTGCACTGAAGGCGACTAGCAAGCTGGAGTGAGCAAACGGCAAGGTCCAAGTGAGAGAAAGTACCAGAAGATTCAGAAATAAAAGAAGGTTCACCGGTATTGAGGATGGAGCGGTTGAACTAATCAAAAATGTCGGAAAGAAGACTTCCCTTCCCACAAGCCCTTGGCGAACCACACAGGGGGTGATGGGCATTAAAATCTCCCAAAAGGAGAAATGGTGTTGGGAGAGCGCATAAGAGATCTCGAATGTCCGCGTTAGCGAGGGGAGACGATGGAGGTGAATATACAGAGGAAACAGAAAAGAAGAAATCGGGTAAGTGAAGTCTAGTGGCAACAGCTTGCAAGTGGGACGTAAGAGCGAGAGTTTGAAAACGAACGTCGTTGCGCATTAATAACATGACACCTCCATGAGCAGGAGAACCCTCCTCCGGTTCAAGATCGAAGCTAACCGGAGTATACCCTCGGAGATCAAAAGGATCTTGAGGGTGAAGCTTAGTCTCCTGCAAACACACGACCATAGGTGAATGGGAACGCAATAAAAGTTGCAGTTCCGCCCTATGCGATCGGACACCATGTAAATTCCAGGTAAGGATAGCCATGAGTAAAAGGGATAAACTTCTTACTTAGAAGGGCGGCTCAAAATAACTTTGTGCTTAACCTTCGGGCTCGGGCTATTTGTATAAGTTGGTCAGACTCCGTAGGCTCCACGAAGGGAGAGCCCACGCGCTCAATGCCAGAAACCGATTCAAGCGCCGAGAATCGGTTCTGGGTAGCAACGGGTGAAGGGGGCCGTTGAGCCGTCCTGCGTCTTTATCGCTCTAAGGTCCAATCCAAACTTGATTACGGGTGCATTGTGTATTCATCGGCACGTCTATCTGTGTTACGTCGCTTGAATCCCATTCATCATCGTGGTATTAGAGTCGCTACAGGGGCCTTTCCAACTCGCCCCGTACCCAGTCTTTACGCTGAAGCTGCAGAGCCTCCGCTGTCTTCCAGGCGTGAGATGCTTTTGTGCAGCTATGCCTGTCGGTTCTCCAATTTGCCTGACCACCCGTCCTTCGCAATATATTACGGGGATTCGCTTGATCGGCAATATTTAGTTTGCTCTTCTGCATTGCTCCCTCCAGGGGTTCGATTTCGTCAACTTCTTGGGCATTTGGGGTTTACGCCAGCGCCGGGCCTTCCAATGGGGGAAACGCGTTTTCCTCCATTGTTGCGCGCTGAGGCCCACTGTCACCTTGGGTTATCGTCGATGCCGAAGAATGAGACCTCTTCTTCAGTCTTTAGATCAGCGTTTTTAGAACTTCTGTCGCAATTCGGGTATGTTCATTTTATCTTTACTGATGGATTTAAGTCTGCTGCTGGAGTAGGATGTACCTTTGTTTGTGGTGGAAATAGTTTTACCTCTCGTTTACCGGGGCAGTATTCGGTTTTTAGCGCCGAAATTTTTAGCATTTATCAGTCTCTTTTATACATTCAGCGGCACGACTTACGCTGCTGTTTTATTTGTTCAGACTCCCTGAGTGCTCTTCAAAGTATTAGCTCGCTGTACAGTTACCACCCGCTCATACAGCGCATCCATGACCTGCTACACTCGCTTGGCGTCTCTGGCATCAGCGTCTCCTCCATGTGGAATCCAGGTCATGTGGGCATCTCAGGTAATGAGTCTGCCGACGCCGCTGCCAGGTCGGCGATTTTATTACCCACATATTTTACCTCTATTGTTCCCTCCACAGATTTGTTTGTTATTTTACGTAGCCGCATCCTCTCGCTTTGGAGGGATGAGTGCACGGCCCTCCGTGGGAACAAGTTGCGGGAGGTTAAGCCTCTCCCGTTAGTCTGGGATACCTCTTCTCTTTCGTGTCGTCGGGAAGAGGTGCGTTTAGCTCGTTTACGAATCGGACATTGTTTTTTAGTCATAGATACCTGTTCAGTGGTGACCCCGCACCACTTTGTGAGCAGTGTGATGCTCCCTTAACGGTGCGTCACATTTTAACACAGTGTTAAGTTTTATCTCCGTTACGCGTTCGTGTTGGTCTGGCTGTTGGCCTAGCCAACGTTTTGGCAGACGACGCGCGTGCTGTAAAATGTGTTTTACGTTTTATTCGTGACAGTGATTTTAATCTTTGCATTTGATGCGTTGAGCGTCCTGTAGCTTTGTAATTTTATTCTGTGTGTTTTAATGGGGACTCTACTCCCTAGTGGACATATGGCGCTCATGTCCCTCGCATTCTACAGTTCTTGACCCGTTTTACTCTTTTATTGCCTATGCTTTTAGTGTGTTGGTTTTGGGATTGGTGTATTGTTGTTTTTAGCTTTTTGGACATCGCGGGTTTGTGTCCCGATTTTTATTATGCGGTTTTTTACCCCTCTTTTATATTTTTGGCTTTATATTTTATACATTGTAAGGGCGCTGATAACCTTAGCAGTTTAGCGGTCTTAAACCGCATCTCATCATCATCGTCATCATCATCGTCAAAAACGAGGAATTCTTAAAGTCTAGCATACATTTCGATATTAATAATGCTCGCGACCTTCTGTGGTATATCTGCAATCCGCTTCCCAATTTCTTTGCTTGATAGTTCTTACCCTTTTCCAGCTCCTTTATTTTTTAAGCTTTTGCAAATTTTAGAAGCAGCAGCTAAAGTTGCCATCAGTATCATTGCTGTGATACCTAATTTTCTCTTCTTATTCTTTCGCTTTCAATGTCCCCCTTGTGATTCCATCTCATTAAGTCTTAAGATTTCTACAAACTGGAAGACTTTTTCTTCACCGCATGGTTATAAGTATTAGTGATAAAAATACAGCTCTCTTCTTTTCCAATACCCACTGCAAGTTGCCCCATCATGATTGCAGTTAGTATTTTCGCTGTTATCCTTTCACCTAATGTAGACCCTGACGAAACGTTTTCAGGTTTTCTTTGCAAGAATCTTATTCGCTTAACTGCGTCGAAGTCGTGTCCGTGTGCTCGACGTATGCAATATCGTGCCACTTACAGGCCTCGTCTAGGTGGTTGATTCTGGGGTCTCTTCTCTGTAGACTTTTTCAGTTTGTTTACAATTGAGGCGTTGCGTTAGAGATAGTCATCATAAGCCACAAAATCACAATTTTACAGGAAACCGTTTTAAACCTTTGAACAAATCCTAAAATCAGAATAGTCTAAAATATGGCACAATGTTAAGACATTGTATTCTCTTATATTTTATGAAACATTTTAAGACATTGTATTCTCTTATATTTTATGAAACATTTTACACACGAAAATGTTATTTTATCTAATCCGTGTTTTATTATTTATGTAAAAATGTTAAAAGCTTGTAAGTAATTTTAATTGTGGCTTATGACTTTCTCTCTGCAAGTACACAATTATTGGTATTTCAATGCCTTATTTGTTTCTTTTCATCGAATATCGTAAGAATAAAGTATAAGTATTAAAATTGTTCATCATTTGTTCATAATCAACATCTTCAACCTCCAAGTCCGTCTCATTTCGGCTACAAGGGCACGAAAGAATGTAATTTACAATTGGGACATAATTCATTAGTGGTAGTACATCCTGGAGTTTCTTTTTGTTTATTTTCAAGTATTCTTTGTATTTTTCGGACAAACTAAATGAATTGAAAGGGGCAGATCTGCCTTTTCTACGAATAGGAACTTCATAATACCATCCTTGACTGTAATACGAAGAAAGCTGGAAGTTGCTATTATTCTCTTCAAACTTGAAGCCCCCAGCGTCTGCAAAATGAATGGGCCCGTTATTGTACACTACATTTTTCACTATCTCAGAATGCAGACTTTCCACGCCCTTGAAATCTTCTCTCTGCATCATAGTGACAATAAAAGGTACTTTAACAGACGATTTATCATAACAGTTCTTCGGACATGTACATTTTTGTCCCATGGTGACAGCTTCAATTTTCTTTTTGGTTTTATCTGAAACATAAGACCTTCCTACATTTCTCTTCCTTGATTTTGCGGTTTTACAAGGGCTCACATCATTACTTCTAGATTTTGGTGTCAACTGAAAAAATTGCAACACAGATAATCATAAGCCACATATAGCGTGCTGTACTAAGTTAAATATTTTAATATCTAGAATAATATATATTGCATAAAGGAAACAATATAACTGAAGTCGATTTTGTTTACTGTATATTTTACGTTATTGGTAATAAAAAGCACAATATTTTTCTAAGAGAAAACCTATGCCATATAAGTTTACCATTCAGGAATGTTTACTTCTCTCACCTGTTCATTTTCTGAGTCAGACTTAGAGGAGAATCCATTAGAACTTAAATCACTTTCTACAGATATCTCTGCAAGTTTATCATTCTTCCCAGGCGGAAAATCAAGCTTTCTTTTCACTGGCGACATAATGTGTGTCTTGTGATTATGTCTCAGGGAAAATATGAAGTCAAAGAATGAAGGAGATAGACACACCTCCTTGTAATTCTGAATACAGCTGGCAGATGCAAGCAAGTTATGACTGTTTAGAGACATCGGTTAATGGATTGTAGAATTTTAACAAAATGTTGATTTGTCTTAAAGTGTGGCTTGTGACTATCTGTCGTAATGCTTCAATTATTGATAGGAAATTTTCTCTTTTATGAAGCGTTGAGGGAGTGTTGGAAGATATTCAGCCTTGTTGCGGAATTATTTTGGTTTGTTGGTAGGTTGAGATAATAGGTTGGAGAGCAGTGCTGGAATTTATTCCTAGTGGCAAAGTTACCGCCTTCCACTTCCTTTATTCTTCTTTCTTCATCAGGCATGTGTGAATGATAGTTGAGTAAACTTCACTTTCTGTAGGCAGGGTTACGGACGAATCATCTTGAAATCTAAGTAACATCCTTTACACTGTTTGCAATGCTGCAATGTCCATAAGCATGCGTGCATGTACCGTAATCTGCAATCACTCTCTTGTCATGCGTCCATAGAGCTATTTTGTTTGCTTCTAGATTAGAAACATGCCAATGCGACAGATCAAATTTATAGGTGTTACCACTTCATTGCTTTTAAGACATTCCACTTAGCTGCCAAATGTGATGTACTGCTGAAGGGCACTATGTTTTATGCATTTAATATTTTTATGACACTTCCATTAATATGGAGCACATACATCCCGGTTCTAAGACCCACCAAGCGATGGATAACTTTTCCGTTGGCTTCATCTTTAAAGTTTACTAAATCTTTAGTGGCATATATGGAATTTTGGGTAATCAGATGTTTCTAGGTGCTCAAGAAAACTTTTATCCTGGTGTTATTGTGGTCATTCGATGAACGAAAGAGTCAGTATTCATATACACGAGTTTCAGATTTTCGAGTCCGTAATACGTAACCCTACGTCATAATGGTAGCGATACATGAGATAGTTGTCAATGAATGTCGGTTTGGCAATGAACTTTTCTGGCATCTTCTCAATGGTTACAACGCATATGCTAATGCGATTGCGTATGTTTTCCATAATTTCTACAAACTTTGCATTTTTGGAAAGATTGTGGAGATCCTTTTCCAAATCGTTTCTAGCACCTTCTCGTAGCTTGTTAAATTCAACTTACGATTTTAACCAGCATGACAAACGAAATGGTAGAGCTAGGTGAATTTTTGTTAGCTGTAGTCCGTGACTAAGAGCTTGTTTAAACGTTATGTAATGTACTACATACTTCGTCGAATCCAAGGTTTGGAATTGGCTTGTTTATAGAAGAACCTTTTAGTTTCAGACATTCGGGCAGGAATGGTAAATTCTTATGTAGATCAAGAACTTCCGCAAGATACTTGATGTCAACTTCTAAAATATATTCGAACGGATTATCTTCTCGTGTTCCTATTTCAATAGTCTGGACAGACCCAAGCAAATCGTGTATAACGGAAGTCATGGCACATCGCCCAACCATATTGGTTATTGACGTATTTGTATGTAATGCGTGAAGAGGGTTTCAAGGGTTAAAACTTCACTATGTAAGCGTTGTTAGTTTCGCCGTAATGATGGGAAATCTGGCATAAGCCCACCCTTATGCAGACTCCGTCATGAAAAAGGAGTTTCATGATTACATTCACCAAGAGTTCAGTCCCAGTATATAGTAGCATAACGTCCCATGCTTTCCCAGGAGATGTGAAATGATGAACAGGGACGACATGGTGTTTTCAGGGTGTGGTGTCAATGTATCAAAGACACCAGCGAGAATCACATCTGAATTTAGGTAGAGGTCACTATTTGCCTAAGTTTCTCACATTTAACTGGTTTCATACACGTTAAGCATGTTCGTAATCACCATAGCTAATTCCTTCTAGGTTCAGTCTATTACAGAATGATTCGCTGCAAGATAGGCATGTCTCGTTCAATGCATCCCAGATGTGACACCATATGGAAACACCCTTACGCGCCAGAAAATTCAACCTCTGGTACTTATGTTTTAGGATCTATTGCTAGACCTTTTACTGGTTTATCTAAGCTTGTACTCAAGAAAGGGTATGTGCCCACAAACCTGAGTTTACTATCTCCAACATACTTAGAGAATATGGTGTAACTTCCTTCGAAATCTGCAATAACCTCTACTCTTTCGCTTGTAAATCCTAGCTCCTTAACAATGAAAGGGAATCATATCCGTTCAGGCTACGCTTGAAGAGGGGAATATAATTAGGTGTTTTGCGAGCCAGATAGCACTTATTGTGCAGACTACCTGTATATTCGCCGTTTACGTTATCGTGGTCTCTACTTTCCAGTTCTCTTCTGTAAATTTCTTATCACAAGTAGCACTCTGTAGAATAGTCGAAATCCTTTTATTCATTTGTAGGTTTTAGTGGCTTGACAGATTTGTATCTACCGTTGCTATTTTCTTTACGACGTAAGTTAAGTATTCCATGAACTACTCGGCAGCATCATAACCACAAAGTACATAAGGCTGAGTAGAAAAGATCAGTTTCCATATCAACGCAGGATGACGATTAGACGTAAACACAAACGTTCATTGGATAATGGTTCTGATGTGGAATTTTATAGGTTTCAGAATTGGGGATGCATGTATATGGGGTGAGAATGCCTTCAAACTCTGCATATATGATATAAGACAGTTTCAGCATTCTCTCCACATTTCTAAACTGCACGTTTGGGTTGTCCTTTGTGGGCATAACTATCATAGCATATAGCATTCTGGCTGCATATAGTCTTCCAGATTTTTTATTCTGCTTCGTCCATATCGATCATCAAAAGGGATGAAGCAGTGTTTGCATTTGTACAGTCGTTCATATCCAGCTTTTTTGTTCTCGAATAAGCTTCTCCAAATTCTTTAGACACCTATGGCAACCACTACCATGAGTAAAACAGAGGAGATTACTATGGTGAGGAAGTTCTGAAGTAACAACCCTTATAGGTAACACTTCATTTTTATAATTCAATCCGAAAACATTGAAACATTTTTCTTCCAAATTTAGGGTTTTAAGCCAAGACCGTAGGAAACGAAACACATGAGAAGTAGTACTAATCTTCAAGTGCCTTGTATTTGCTGATGCGGTCTTATCAATGAATTTTGTGAGAATAGCATACTTAAAGCATTTTTCATTGTAATTCTACGGATTCATACGCGCTTTCTTTGCTTCCACAAATGGTGTTAGGGGAATGTAACTGCTCTCTCAAATGGGCTTATACTTACTAACTCTGAGAGGAACTCCTTCCGCAACAAGCAAGGACCAATTAATCCCCTTAAGCTGATATTCTTCCATTTCAATAGACATTTTCTTGAATTTTCCATCTAACATGTCTAAATCCGTTTCTAGAAACACGGCTTGATACGGTGTTTAAATGCTTTCAGTAGTTTCTCCTAAGCCATTTAAAATCGACATTCAGCTGCGATTAATAGATTTATTAACTCTGGGTTCTTCCTGAACAGCTTGAATTTTACGCAGTTTTTCCACCTGCAGGTAAGTATGCAAGTCCTTGGACGAATCATAGTGAAGGAAATACAGTTTCAGACGTCCTTCAAATGCTACTTCATACTCCCACATGTCACTCTACTCATCTATTTTTGGCAACAGTCGATGCTTCGTAGGATCAGTTATAATTTTCTTTTCGGATATAGTTGTACCACAAAGCTCGTCATGTCCCTGACCCTTATAGCCGCTGTTGAAGAACGTACTGCAACGTTTACACTTGAGAACTCGTCTGCAGGCCATATCATGTCTCTTGGTATAGTTTCATGGAAAACGTCTTTGACAATTGCTACAGTTGTATGCAGGAATAGTATTTGGAAGTACTTCCTAGTTGTATTCGTACTATATTCTGTATCTTACAATATGCTAATTACCGTAAATCCTTACAAAATATACGAATCAATAAATCACATAGCTTTATTTAAAGGACCTCACTTTATCACCTTTATGACTTTTAAATGGCATTGAAAGCTAATGTCTTTCATTAAGAAGAGGTGATCTGCTCTATTCGAAACAAATTAATGCAATGAGGATCTAATGCGGAAAAATGCATTAGACCGTCAGCTGTTCAGTCGCTGGGAGGATATGTGGGGCTTGCCGCTCAATCGTGGAATACCCACTAACACACCCCGGTTAGTCAGTGAAAGATAAACAGCTGACAAGAAATGCATGCGAGCGCGTCCTATGTTACCAAGAATTGCACATGGCAAATGCTCTGAGCAATCCCGGTGGTTAGTCGGTTAATGTGCTTGCAATTAGTGCAAATGTCTACCTTTAGCATGTCTATGAATAATATTCGTGCAAGTTTAATGCATATGACTAGGTTAACTACGTTGAGATGCATTAGTCTAACTGTAGTGACTAATCGACTTCAATGGGTTGTTTTTAATACTTATGTACAGTAGATTCTTGGCGGAGCCAATCGTCAGACGGATCAGATGCTCGTGGCCTAGCGGAAGGACTTTAATTTTTGTGATTCTTCCCCAGGTCTGGATACTCATGGGTGGTTTGGCCTATTCTAGGTGTCTCACAAGATTTCCTTGGTCGTCATCTCGTAGTCCATTTTCTTGCTCTTAGTCACTGTGATTACACAGATAAGCAACCAATCTATCCCGGCGCAGCTGCACGAGTGAGTCACGGGGAGGCCTTCTCCCGGGGTCGCCTTGGTTGTGTAGAACAAGGTCTTCGAAGGCTGCTGTTTGGACTGGATTACCTGTATCACAGAGAGATCGTGTGATTAGCGAATTGTCTAATGTGTTCATACAGTCTCTGTCGTGTCAATCGTGCAAAAGATTGTTTGGAATTCTCGTATTTCTTCGTTGTGGTCATTAGTGTTCAGTCAAAGATAGATAGTGGTCTGTTGTGTTTATTTGCTTGCGATTCATAGTTCCCTAGTGTTTGTATCGGGTGAGAAATTCTGGAGGGACCAGTTTCGTGGTGTGCGGTCGGCTAGCGTGGCTGGTTGCTGTGTCGGCAATGCGGGTGACAGGAAGTCCGCAGTAAATATAGTACGGATTGTCCCTAAGCTATTTCTAATGCGCATAACATAAGCACTTAAAAAGAAGTACGTTACGTATATCAAACAATGAGATTATGAACTGCCTCCCTTTGCTGTTTAAGCATTGTTTGCATAGGCTTAGGAAATTGCCAATTACACTGCAGTTATCTATGTAGCAACTTCCTGACGAAGGGTATTTTTAAGTTCATCTAAAATATGTGAATTTATTTTAGAAACTTTGTTTTAATGCCCCCTCGTTCGCCTGATTTAACTCCCTGCAGTTTGTATCTCTGAGGGGCATTAAAAGAGAAGTTTACAAAAAACACACACGCTTTAGATTAAAGTAATAACATTTGACAATAAATTGCTGGCATTTCTCAGATTGAATTGCAGAGTGTAATGGACAGTTTCCTAAGGAGGTGACACAGGCTTGATCGAAGGAAGACATTTCCAACATATTGCTTGATATAACCTGAGGAGTTTACTTTTCTTTTTTAAGTGTATGTTATGTTTTAAAGATAACAGGCAACAAACCGTGCTGTATTTACTGCGGACTTCCTGTCGCCCGCACCGCCGAAAGAGCAGCCAGTTACGCCGGCCGGCCGCGCACCCATAACCGGTCCCGCCAAGGACTGTTCACCTCGTATTACTGGGATTTAATGCTATGGAAGTTTGACGTAATTATCACAAGTTAGGTTTTTAAGGAATGTTTCTATAGTGTGCATTTTAAGTTCATCGTGCATCATTTATGATGGTGCAATTCTAGGAATCTGCAGAATTAAATGTAGAATTCTGTTCTGTAAGGCTTGCAATTCTCTAATATGAGTAGCAGTGGCATATCCTCAAACAGGCGCTGCGTGAGTAACTATGGGTTTGATCAGTGTCTTGTGCAATGTCAGCCCTTTCTGCATATTTAGGGCATTATTTAGGTTTTTGGGGTGTATAGCCTGTCTAATTGGACATTGGCCTTGTTCCTAAGGTGATAAATGAGTTCCTTCCATGTTAGACCGTGGTCCGTTTTAACTCCTAGCTATGTTACCATGTCTGTCCAGTTGATTTCCTGTCCAAAAAGAAGTAACGGTCGTTGGCTATGTCTGGGATGACGATGCTTTATTCATTTAGTGAAGATTAATGTTTGGCTTATGGGGGAATTTACCTTTGTTTTCCAGTTAGCCAGTGTTGCAGCGCATTGAGTGCACTCTGGAGTCTGGCGTTTATTAGTTGTGTTTTTCCCGATTGCGTTATTATTGTTGTGCCGTGAATATATGTATCGTGTGGTGTTTAATCTATGTGGCATGTCATTTATGCATATGTTAAACAGTGTCGCCCCCAGAATACTCGTGGGACTCTTGTCTTGATTGATCGTGGGATGGAGAGACTGGTATCCACAGATGATTGAAGCTTTCGAACCTTCAGATAGTTCGCAATTAGTGCTATCAGTGTCTCCGGTACGTTGACAGTCTTTAGTTTCTTGAGTAGGCCCGCGTGCATACTCTGTCGAGTATGTTCAATATCGATGAGTAATGCTACAATAGATTTTCTTATGTTAAAGGCATGCGCAATGCTCTCTGTTGCTCTCAGCAGCTGCAGAGTTGTCGAGTGCTTTGCCCTAAAGCCGAATTGTTCCAGTATGAGTAGTTTGTGTTCTGTAATAAATTTGTTAAGCCTCTTATGTATTACTTCTAATAGTTTGCTTAGAGTGTTTAGCAGGCTCTATTGGCCTGTAATTGTTTGATCTGGATTGAACTTTGTGTTGTTTCAGGAAGTGAGGTACATGAGCAATTGTCTTTCTTTCTGGGAAATAGCCGTGCGTTAAGACGTAGTTAAAGATTGTTGATAGAAGTTTAAGCGCTTCATTCGTTAGGTTCTTTAGTACTTTGTTTGGTATTTTGTCAGGTCCTGGGGACTTTCTGTGGCGCATATGCCTTATCAGCATTTTATTTCTGCTGGGCATGTTTTTCGTATTTAGTTATGGGTTACTATAGTATGTAGATTTTCAGTTTCTCTTTCCGTTTCTTCGTTAAAACGCGCACGGGGGGTTTTCGTTTGGGGTTAGTGTCTGCCCTAATGAATCGGCTAAGGCATTTGCCTTTTCGTGGTCCGTTGTGGCAATTCTACCATTGTGAATGTAAAGGTGGTATATGTACTTTGTCTCTAGTTAGGCACCGCGCGATGCGCAGACCGTGTTAGTTACGCTATCCAGATTATCTATTGTGTTTTGCCACTATTGTAGCATAAAGTTGCCCTCCTTTCTCTGACCTGTGCGTTGAGGTTTTGGAGCCTTTCCTAGTCTAGTATGTGTCGCCATTTTCACTTGGGCCTGTTGCGTTCAGCTGTGAGTGCTTTTATGTCAGCAAGGAGCTTAGGACTGATTTGTTTTGGGCGATATATTGGCACGGCTGTATTAATGGCAAATTAAATTGCTTCTTCCAGCTGTGCTATGCCGTCGTTTAGCACAGCATGTGTGACTGTTCGCTGACCGGAGGTATTCGTCAATATTGTTCAAAAAAGTGTCAGCTTTATTACAGTTGCGCCTGGGGACTTGTAATTTTTCTAGAGGTCCCTCCAAGGCAATCAGTAAGGGTAGGTAATCTAAGGACAGTTCACGTTTAACACAGAGATGTATTATATTTCTAGTTATTGCATTGTCCATGATTAAGTGTCTTCGATTCCGAGCAAAGAGGACAAATGCGGGTACGTTCGGTGTGAGTATAAGGTAGTCTGAGTTGCTTACATATCTCAGAAGCGCGCTACCCGTTGCATTCGTGTTGTTGCTGTTCCAAATTTGGTGTTTTGCATTAAGATCACTCGCCAATATTATACGATTGTTTAATTTTAAGATTGCATCCAGGTCTACCACATCTAGCGGTCCTGGGGGATTATATACCGCTACGACCAAAACGCGATCTTAGTTTACGGTTATGTAGGCTCCTATGGCCTCAATTCTGTTTAGCTGGCGAATATGGGCTAAATTGTGTACTATTATCTAAGCTGGATAGAATCCTATTTATACCAAAGAAATGGACTTGTTAGAAAGCCTTTATGTGTAAAAAATTAATAATCAAAATAAAACTACAAAACTAAAAAGAACGAAGACAAAATGCTCCAGCAGAACCAACGCCACCACCATCACCTTCCGAATAAAATATATAAAAATTAAAACTGACTCGCAAAATTGGAGTTTCCTATGGCTATTAAATATTAATAATCCAAGTAATTTCATATTGTGTACGGATGCCACAGAGAAAGAAGGAATGAAAACGCTAAATCTTAAAATACTAGAACGTATGAAATGAAGTGAAGGAAATTGTACATTACTGTTAATGTTGCAACTTCTAAGGTGGGAAGTAAAACCCGTAATCCCGTGACGTAGATTCACGCCCATATAGAATGGGACGCTAAGGATCACAGCAGTTAAAGAGAGTCCATAAATAGAAATAGGAATAAAATGATAGAACTGTGTAATGAGGTAAAGGAAATTGTACATTACTGTTAATGTTGCCACTTCTAAAGTGGGAACTAAAGCCGGTAGTCCCGTGTCGTAGATTCACGCCCACTATAGAATGGGACGTTAATGACCACAGCAATTAAAGAGAGTCCATAAATAAAAATAGTACTTCTAAAGTATTGCAGTAATAGTAATGGTTTTGACAATTGTAGTGCCTTGTATGTTGGTAGTGTTATGCTTTTCTATTTGTTTTCTATTTATGGTTAAGGTACATTGATTTTATAGCAAGGCTTGTGGGTTTTGTGCCGGTTTTGTTTCTTAATTCTTTATTTTTGTGTATTTTGTTTGTGTAATTTTATAGGGGAAGTTGTTGTTTTGCTGTCCTTGTTTTTTATTTTGCATTTTTTTTATTTGTTTTGATATCTTCTATTTTTAATATTTATTATGCGGAAGGTAATGTTAAATTAAAGTAAATTGAGTTTTATTCATGGGCACTTCAGTGGGTGTGGTCCTTAGCATCCCATGCTATATTAGGCGTGAAAGACCGGAAATTTAACTCAGGCCTCTTTATCAGGCTTTAGGTTTTTTACATTCCGTAAGTCTATGACACGGGACCATCTGCTTTACCTCGCTTCTGAAGGAAGCCACGCTAAGGATTTTTACGCCCGTGATGATAGTAGTTGTGTTGCTTTCTGGTTTTTCATTTTTGTAGCGTCTTTTATTATATTTATTTATTCTTACAGTTTAAACATGTGTTTATATTGGCGTCTGTGTTTGTGATGCTTCTGAATTACAATGATCAGTAGGTCTGACATAATGAATATATATATATAACCTCAAAACTGTAGATAATTAGGTATGAATGACAAGTGATATATTCAGTCTTCATAAAACCGCAACATACATAAAATTAGTGTGTTAATGTTCAGGAGGAAAAAAGATAAAGCGTGGCAACACTGCATTAAAAGGTTCTTCTAGAAACAAGTGAATTTCAGACCTTGGATTCGACAAAAGTATGTAGTACATTACATAACCTTGAAACAAGCTCTTAGTCAGACTTCTGCTAACCAAAATTCACCAAGCTTTACGATTTCGTTAGTCATGCTGGTTAAAACCGTACGCTGAATTTAATAAGCTGCGACTAGGTGATAGAAACAATTTTGAGCAGGATCTGTACAAACGTTCCAACAATGCAATGTTTGTAAAGAAATTATGGAAAAGATTCGCATTCCATGACGCGCGTTGTGACCAACGCAAGGATGCTAAGAAGTTCATTGCTAAACAGACATTGACAGCACCACATGGACCTAGGCGGATGTTAATACAGATAATGAGATGGGGTATAAGGGCGCTAAACATCTAACGACATCAGCGCCCTTACAATGTATAAAATTTAAAGTCCATAAACGAAAATACGGGACACAAACCCGCTTAGTCGAAAACACCAAAAACCAAAGAGCAAATTCTAAAAACCACCACAGTAAAAGCATGGTCAATAAAACCGTAAAAAGACGTGTCAGGAACTGTAGAAGTAAAGGCACCAGAGCGCCATATGTCCCCAGGGGAGAAGAACCTCCTTCAAAACAGACAATATAAAATCACAACTAAAAGACGCTCAGCGCATCAAATGCGCTTACTATAACCTCTGTCACTGATAAAACGTAAAAGACATTCTACAGCATGCGCGTCGTCTGACAAAACGTTGGCTATGCCGACAGGCAGAGACACACGAACGCGCAATGGAGCTAAAACCTGACACTTCGCTAAGATGTGACGCACCGTTAAGTGCGCATCATACTGCTCACAGAGCGGTGCGGGGTCACCACTGAGTAGGTGCTTATGGCTAACAAGACAATGACCTATACGTAGGCGAGCTAAAATTACTTCCCGATGAGAAGAGGTATCGCAGACTAACGGGAGAGATTAACCTCCCACAGCTTGTTCCCCCGGAGGGCCGTCCTCTCATCGCGCCAAAGCAATAGGATACGGTGACGTAAGATAACAAAAATCCGTGGAAGGAACAACAGAGCTAAAACATCTGGGTAATAAGATTGTCGATTTTGCAGCGTAGTTGGCAGACTCGTTCCCTGAGATACCCACATGATCTGGAATCCACACGAAGGAGACGCTGATACCAGAAGCGCCGAGCGAGTGGAGATTTTGTATGCGCTGTACGAGGGGATGGTAATTGTACAGCGCGTTAATACTCTGAAGGGCACCCAGAGAGTTCGTACAAACAACACTGTGCCGCACGTCGTGCCGCTGGATGTGTAAAAGAGACCGATAAACATTAAAAAGTTCAGCGGTAAAAATCGAGCATTGCCACGGAAAACGAAAGATGTCGACCAAAAATAAAGGCACACCCTACAACATCATTCCTAGAACCATCAGTGTATATAAAATGACATTCCCGAATTGCGCTTTAAGTTTTAAAAAGGCGAATCTAAGGACTGAAAAAGGGGTCTCATTCTTCGGCATCGACGTTAACCCAAGGTGACAGTGGGCCTCAGCGCGTAACCATGGACGAAACCGCGTTTCTCCCCTGGGAGGGGTCGGCGTTGGCATAACGTCCAGGTGCCGAAGCTGGCGAAATCGAACCCCTGGAGGGAGTAATGCAGAGGAGCTAACTAAATATTGCCGATCAAACGACGGGTGTTCATGCAAGCTGGAGAGTCGACATGCAAAGCTGCACAAAAGCATCTCACGCCTGAAGTACAGCAGAAGTTCTGCAGCTTCAGTGTACAGACTGGGTACAGGGATAGTTGGAAAGGTCCCTGAAACGACTCTTAAGCCACGATGGTGAATGGCATTCAATCGACATAACACAGATGGACGTGCCGATGAATAGACAATGCACCCGCAATCAAGCTTGGATCGGACCAGGGAGCGATAAAGACGCAGAAGGACGGTCTGATCACCTCCCGAGGATGTGCCACTTAAAACACGTAAAAAACGAAATGTGCTAAGTCCAGCTCAGCTTTTGATCAAAGATCAACCCCAAAATTTTCGCCTCGTCTGCAAATGGAGAGAGGGCGAAGGGAAAGCCTTCTGGCGCCAGAAATTGACACAGACGGATTTCTCGGCGGAGAAAGTAATGGGTTAGCGTTACTCCAGGCATAGAGACGGTCGATACAGCTCTGGAAACGGCGTTCGAGCAGACACGGCCGCCGTGAGCTGCAATAAATGGCAAAATCGTCAACGACAAGGGACGATGAAATGACAGGGGAAAACAATCAACAATTGGGTTGATAGCAATCGCAAAAAGTGTGACACTGATTACAGAGCCCTGCGGTACAACGTTCTCTTGAATGAAACCGCTAGAGCCCACACGTGTACGAAAGACGCGATCCATCATAAACTCCCGAAGAAATTTGGGAAGACAACCGCGTAAATCCCATGCGTGGAGTGTACGTAAAATGCCGCTCCTCCAACAGGTGTCATAAGCTTTCTCCAGGTCAAAAATCACAGCCACTGAGACACTTTCTCAGAAATCCATTCACAATATGCGTCGACAGAGACACCAGCTCCCCGACGGTAGAGTGATGGCGACGGAATCCGCACTGACCGTTCGCCAGACGTTTCTGAGACTCAAGCCACCATGTCAACCGTCCGTTGATTATGCGCTCCATCACCTTGGAAATGCAACTAGTGAGGGAGATATGGCTGTAGCTGGAACCTTCCCAGGCTATGGTATAGGGCAATGGTGGCTTTGCGCCAAACGGAAGGAAAAACGGCGTCTTGCCAAATACGGTTCTAGAGATGTAAGAGAAAGTGTTTACTATCGGCTGAAAGATTCGTTAACATCAGGACATAAATGCCGTCCGGGAGGAGCGGAGTGCCTAGAGCAATTGAGAGCGTGCTCCAGCTCCCTCATTGTGAAAAGTTCATTATAACACTCCTTATTAGGAGTGGGTCCCGGAATCCAGCCAATGTTTGAGAGTGCGAAAGCCGGCGGAATAATAACCAGAACTGTAAACTTCCTCAAAGCCAGCACCCAGAGGTTTAGCAATGGCAGCCGGATCCACTATGGTGGTATTGGAAAACTGAAGGCCTGACACAGTACAATGCGACACTTTACTGGAGAAGCGACGAAGTCTATCCCAAACAACAGAGGAAGGCGTGAAGCGATTAAAAGACTCGACAAAACGAGCCCAGGATGCCTTCTTGCTATCTTGAATAATGCGACGAGCCCTAGCGCGCGATTGTTTAAAACTACCCCGATTATCAACTGTAGGGTGTCGCCAAAATACCATAAGCGCAGTTCTATGGGCACGAACGGCGTCCCAGCAGTCCTCAGTCCACGACGGAATGGAATGCGCCGAGGGTGGGGGGACGAACGGGGAATTTTGCGTTCTACCTCAGATAGAATCGTAGAGGTAGGGTGCAGCACCATTTTGTTAACGTAAGTAAACGGCTGGTCCTAAAAACACACGAGGCTGGAATACAGTCTCCAGTCGGCTTTATGGAATTGCCCGGTGGGTGCTCTGGCATGCTGGACGTGGTGAGACAGAAGAGAAACGATGCAAGGGTAACATCGCTGGAGTGGATGTCAGCGACGACGTTCCACTGCTGACGACAAGAGAGCTGCATGGAGCAAACGGCAAGGTCTAAGTGAGAAAATGTACCCGAAGAGTCAGAAAGAAAAGTAGGCTCACCTCTATTGACGAAGGAGAGGTTGAGCTGAGTAAAAAGGTCGGAAAGAAGCGTTTCCCTTGCACAAGCCCTTGGCGAACCCCACAGGGGGTGATGGGCATTAAGGTCTCCCAACAGAAGAAACGGTTTTGGGAGAGCGGACAGGAGATCTCGAATGTCCGCGTTAGCGAGGGGAGACGATGGAGGTGAATAAATGGAGCAAAGAGAAAAGAAAAAGCCGGGTAATTGAATCCTAACGGCAACAGCTTGCAAGTCGGACCTAAGTGTGAGAGTCAAAAAATGAACGTCGTTACGCACTAATAGCATGACACCTCCGTGAGCAGGAGAACCCTCATCCGGTGCAAGATCGTAGCGAACCGGAATATATCCTCGGAGATCAAAAGGATCGTGAGGGCGAAGCTTAGTGTCCTGCAAACACACGACCATATGTGAATGGGAATGCAATAAAAGTTGCAGTTTAGCCCTATGCGGTCGTACACCACGTAAATTACAGGCCTGAATAGCCATGAATAAAAGGGATAAGCTGTCTACTTAGATGGGCGGCTCAAAATATCTTCTGCTTAACCTTTGGGCTCGGGCTTTTAGTATGGAGTAGATCAGACTCCATAGCCTCCTCGAAGGGAGAGCCCACGCGCTCAGTGCCAGAAACCGATTGAAGCGCCGAGAATCGTTTCTGGGTGGCAATGGGTGAAGAGTGCCGCTGAGCGCAGCTTGTCCCAGGTGCATCCTGGGACTGCGACTTTCGAGGAGGAGAAGGTGAAGTTTTCTTACCGCGCGCATGCGGAGGGTCTTTAAGAAATCTTCCCTACGAAGTATCCTCTTAGACTTCTTATCAGTGCCTTGTGACCTCAGCACTTTACGACCAGCTGAAATGGCTTGATGACTGTGCCAGAGATGGATGGCCGGATGGTAGTTGCGATCAAGGCAGTCATGGTCCAGGTGTGTGTTTCGGCATCCTTCCAGGGTACTGGCGAGGCAACAACAGAGCTGAACGTACCCGATCTCAGGAGCGCAGGTTGACGCGCATGAAAACGCCTCCGGGCTTCAGGGAAGGAGAGTTTCTCCTTTACCCGATCTCCTCGATCGCCTTCTCGTCCAAGTACCGCGGACAGTCGGCAAATGACGCCGAAAGAGACCCTTTGCAATTAACGCAGACGGGGCTGATGAACAGGTACCATCGTGTGAGGGCTGACTACAAGAAGCACAGATGGAAACGGCACTCTTGCAAGAAACTTGCGTATGTCCAATACGTTAGCATTTAAAACAACGAAGAGGTCTAGGAATATAGGGCCTCACCGCAATTCGTTCGTACCCTGCTGATATACTCGTGGGAAGATCGACACCATCGAAGGTTATATACAGGGTACGAGTTGGTACCAATACTCCGTCGCGTTTAGCCTGCACGCGATGAACTGCTGTGACCTTTTGATCAGAAAGATAGTCGATATGTTCATCGTCCGACATACCATCGACGCCATAGGTGCTTACGACGCCTCGACAGGAATTTAAGGTGCGGTGCTTCTTAACACGGATGAGATAACCGTGGAGAAGCGTGGCGCGCAACAAGGACTTACTTTGTTGTTCCGACTTGGATTGAACCAGCAATGAACCATTCCGAAGACGATTGCTGGAATTAACCACACCAGCAATTGAGTCAATGCCCTTCTGGATTATAAAAGTGTTCACCTTCTCCAAAGTATGTTCCATCTCTGTACGGGTAATCACTAATTAACAACCAGATGGCGGTGGTGCTACTTCTGTTACAATGACTTTTCGGCGCTTGTTACTAATGGAGAAAAGGGGCTCCATAGGGAAGGAAATCCTTCACAATTGCAACCGTCTCCGACCTCGGGCTCTGACTTTTCGGTCGTTACCCCGGCTTGGGTGAGTGGCCTATCTATACCAGTCTCACCCCAGGGTCACACCTCTGAGAATATATACAGAGGGACCCAATGGCCGTGGGAAGGCAGCAGCTCATGCAATGCCGCCTGCGGGACTGCAGTTGAACAGCGGATACGAACACGGGCCCTAAATGACGACCCCGGTGTTGTGGATGACGCCATTACCCACTCACCGAGCTGCGTACCCAGTGCGCGGGTATCCGTCGGGCTGTGTCCACGGAGGATTAAAAGAAATAAAATCAGAAAATAAACCAAAAGTTTGTGGGCGTTTCGCACGCAAGATAGGCCAGCGAGGAAGAAAAAGTGATGTGCGAATGGTAGTGTTGAGAAATGGACGGTTATAGACTGGAGAAGAAAGAAACGATGGCGAGGGGCAGCATGGAACCAAATGCAAAGAACGCACGAGAGCCTACCGTGTGTCCACCGGTCATGAGCACGAGCTCAACCTCGACCGAACGAGGGTGAAGGGATGACGATGGCGATGAGTGGCTCGGGACCCCGGTTGCCCCAAACCTGTACTCACATAAAGTAAGCCCCTGGGCGAAGTTAATATATCTTCGCGTAAATTTGTCTTCGATTATATATGTGTGTGACATTTAAAAACCTTTATGTGTGGCTACCCTGATGTATTGTTACCATATGACAGTCTGGGAAATCTGAAACTCATGTATATGAATACTAACTCCATCCACCGATTGACTACATTGTATGTATACCAGGATAGGCTATGTTTTCCTGAGAACCTAGGTACATCTGATTATCCTACAGCCCACATATGCTATTCTACACAAAACAAAAAAGTTTAGGTAAGATTTAAAGATGTCAACAAAATTATTATTCAACGTTTTGTAAGTCCTAGGCCGAAGAGTTATGCTCGATATTAATGGAAGTATGATCAGACTAATTAAGGACAAAATATAGTGCCCTTCATTAGCGCATTTGACAGCTATGCGAATTGTCTTAAAAGCAACGAAATAATAAACTCCATTGAATGTTATCCCGTCGCATCGCACAATCTTTCGACTATAGAAGTAAAGAAATTAGCTGTATCGCCTCGTTACAAATGAGTGATTGCAGATGACGGTATATCTACCTATAATTTGTGGGTATTACATCGTTGTGAACAGTGCATATGACAATTCAATTTACATGTCTATAGAATGATTTTCTGTGCCAGCCTGCCTGCAGAAAATGAGGAGTACTCAACTATCATTTATACACAACTTGCAGATGCCTGATGAATAAAGAAGAATAAAGGAAGTGCGAAGCGGTAACTCTACCACTAGGAGTAACTGATAGTGTTGGTCTCAAGCCCAGATAAAAGAGAAGAGACGCCTACCAACATACCAAAATAATTCCATAACATGACTCAATATATTCTAACACTCTCAAACATTGATAAAAGAAGAGCTCGTAGCAATAATTATAAGGAAACTGAAAAAACTACATAGAATACACCTCAAAATCAACCACTTAGACGAGGCCTGTAAACAGCACGATATTGCATACACCGAACACAAGGAAACCAAGACACTTAGCGGATAAAATTCTTGAAAAGTACGTCTGGAAACATTCAGTTATCTGGCTCGACTTAAATCTAAAAGGATAGCAGAGAGAATAGCAACTGCAGTCATGAAGCGTCGGGTTGTAGTGGCTGCTGGAAAGAACAAGAGAGCTTGTTTTTATCACTGATACCTATTCTCTATTCAGTCAATAAAAAGCTCTTCGGATAGAACGTTTGTAGAAATCCTAAAACTTAATAACGATATGCAGTCTAAAGGAAGGGAATTTTGAAAGAGAAAGAAGAATGAGAGCAGAAAATGAGAACTTTTACCAAACATACCCATAATAGTACCTTAGCTGCCACTTCTAAGATAGTAAAAAAAATCGGACACAGTATTATGTGTATATATACCGGAGAAGGTCCTGAGCAATATTAATATCGAAGTGCATGCTAGACTTCTAAAAATTCCTTATTTTTGAGACGTATATATGTTATATGACAAACTTGCCGTAAAGCCGAATTTTAAAGAGAGGATTACCGTAAATATTGATGATCTCGAATTGGTGTAATGCACTGGATTACTGTAAGGAAAGACTGAGCTACAGCTTACATATGCGCAGCAGACACATGATGAAAGAAGAATAAAGGAAGTTGAAGGCGGTAGGGACCATTAGGAATAACTGGCACTGGGTGAAAACCTGAGCGCTGGTCTCAAACCCGATAAAAGAGAAGAGACGCCAACCAGCAAACCTAATTAAAGGTGAAAATACTTGCATCAACAAAACCTATAATTAAATCCCTGGAATAATAAACCCGAATAGAACGTAACAATCCCACTGAATAAATTCGGTTTACATCAAATTACTTTAATAGCAAGGTATAAAATAAATAACTTCAAAACGTGCAAATTCCTATAAACAGCGGATTACTCTAAAGGGAGTGAAAACTCCAAGCATCAACAAATTTCCGTAAAACAACAGATTACTGTAAATGTGATGGAAACTCCGTAAATAGCAGTACATTTTTGTAAAACAGCAAATTACTGAAAAAGCACATTACTGTAAAAAAGGCGGAGAAACCCGAAAAACGCTGGTGAATTGCTGCAAAACATACCAAATTACTGTAAAAGGCGTAAAATGGCTGAAAAATTGAAAAATTACCGTTAAATTCACAAAGACTGATTAATGTGTCCAAAATGACTGATCTAAGATATCCTTTAGCTTATGTATGGATCGGTTTAGACGATGAGAAGTTCGCCAATTATATCACAAGATGGCTATGTTAGGTAAGATTAGCATCGGCAATCAGAGAATGGGTTAGTCTTATAAGGTTAGGTTAGCTAGGTTTGGTGTTGGATGGCTTTAGGTTATGAAAAGATAGAATAGATGATGGGATGGTCTAGGATAGGATAGAATAGATGATGCTCAGTAACAGAAATGTAGCCAAATGCAACCAGAATGTAACTCATGTAACGCATCCAAAACGTAAACGCATGTAACCACTGTAGCTAAAATGTTACCAAGTATAACCAGAATTATATTAGGATGGGTTACGTTTGCAATTATCATGGAAGGCTATTAAATTGTACACCGTACATATGTCGTACATCGGATTCGTCCATGTAGTACCCCACACGAATGTCCATAGCACATATACTGCTATAGCACCTCAGCATGAACGCAAAATTATTCCTAGAAGCAACCTCGAACACCTTCAACCCTGCTCTCCCTAGCACCACTCCTAGTATTATCTACGTTGAGAAATTTGGGTGTGCTACCTCCGCTCTTTCTATCTTAACGTTATGTATTCTTGCCTACTGTTGTGTATTTTTGCCTACAGGCAATATACTTTCTAGATATGTGCTTTTTTGCATGTTCTTTTGCAATTCTTTCAACACTTAAACATAGTAAATACTATGTCTGAGGTATGCTTAATCTGAATTGTACTGTATCTATAGTGTAAGCAGTGTATTTTGCAAGTTTTTTACGTTTAGGTATTTGAAACCAAACTGCATTGTAGAACAGCGCGGCTTCTCATTTGGTACACTGAGCTTCCTGCTGCTCAGATTTTCCGGATGAAGCCTGCTACTGGTTTTTCGGCTTCTGGTGGTTAGAGCACAAGGAAGCTATAACTTGTCAAGCCGGGTGGATTACCTAGCTGTATATCTCCATGTCAGTTCATTCTGCGGAGTGAATAAAACGATTTAAAATAGCTCTAGGCACAGACACGCCTTTAGAGGTATAGAATAAATGTATTTTAAAAAACTCGGTATTCGCCACAGAAAGTGTGGCTCAAATACTTCCATCTCTATTTAAGGATACGGAACGAGTTGGCAACCACTTTATGTGCAACCTTACCACATAATCCCGTAAACACAGTGTTGTTGATGTAAACAAAGACACCTATGCGCTGGATTATTTGCTACTGTAAACAGTACAATCAAGCAATGGTGGAAATTGAAGTAGCACACATATATCGGAATAAAAGACAGAAGTGTATTCTACCTCTAGCCAGGAAGCGGATTGTACACGGCCTCACAGGTAAACAACACCCCAGTGCGCCACCTCACTCCACCCTACTCAATACACATTAAATTCAGTCTTGGGTTGTCCCGGATCCTTAGCCTACACATCACTGTAATCTTTATGGTTACTAGCTAATGAATTTGTAGTAAAACCATCTGAGCTGTAAGTTTGCTTCCTTGTGCTACGGACATTTGTTCGCTCGTGAAAACTGATGCTCTGCGAATTTGCTTGCGTGTGTTTTCAAAGAGCGTGTTCTTAATATTGACGGAAAACGTGTTAGTGTTCTCCGGTAAATATATTTTTCAGATCTTCCTTTAGAGCAAAGTCTTGAGCCAGACTTTGGGAAGGCTGCTTCCACTTTTGAACATTTCCCAGAGCCGAGCTTGTAAGGGCAAATCTTTTGTAGTGTGTTTAAGCCTCACTTTTATGCACGGAACATTTGGAACTGTGGTTATGCTGTAAACAGATCTTCCTGTTTTGCCCTGTTTACTCTACGCCAGGCATACCGTGTAGTGTTACCGAGTGACATTCCCCTCCATCCCTCATTCTATGACGCCACAGCACACCACGTCACTCCAAGCGATATGCAGTTCACGCCTGTAGTCGGGCAAGTACAAGTAAACAAACCTTCAGGTCGGTCATAGAAGCACTGACGGTATAGTCGCCCTCCGTGGTCTACGGGTACCATGCTAGCCTCTAGTTCTAGAGGTCGCGGATTCAAACCCGGTGGAGGGTGATGGATTTTTTCGGGCGTAAAAACCCTTAGCATGGCTTCCTTCGGAAGGGAAGTAAAGCCGAGGGTCCCGTGTCGTAGATTTACGGCACGTTAAAGAACCTCAGGTTTGATAGAGAGGCCTCTGAGCAAAATCTTCGGTTTTTATGCCCCATATAGAATGGGACGCTAAGGACCATAGCAGTTCAAGGGCGTCCATAAATAGAAAAAAACCTCAAAACTGACAGCATGTCGCGGAGCGCATTTCTCCCTTCGTGGAGACACAGCACTTATTTATGTTTCGCAGTGGTAAAGCTTGTTTGTCATAAGCAGCTAGCAGTGCTTTCACAGTATAATATTAGGAGGCATTTTAATAACTGCCATTTTCAGCGGCATAATGATCGCGCACACTCTAATGCTGCGCATAAACATAAATGCACTACAAATGAAATTAACCAACTGAAGCACGAGAAGGATCCAGGTCTTAAATAGCAAGCAGAACGATGCAGCCATCACGTTGCTACGTGGAAGTTACAGGTGCCTAAATTAATAGCTAAAGCAAATGAGACCTTCACAAAAGGAGAGTTTATTAAAATTGGTTTGTTAATGTTGCATAGAAAGTTTGTCCTGACATGGTAGAGACGTTAAAACACATACCATTAGGAAGAAACACAGTGGCATCAAGAATATCAGCTATGAGTTGTAACGTAGATCAGTTGAACACCAAAATAAATTAACTTACTTCCTACTCATTGGCTCTGGATGAGTGTTCACATCTCAAAGATATCGCTCAGTTAGCAGTATATATTAGAGGTGTTGACTCTGAACTTAATATATTGGAAGAGTTTCTGGACCTCGTGCCGCTTCAGGAGCATACTCTTGGAGAATATATTTTTAACGCAATGTATATGATGACCTGTAAATATGAATTATCCTGGGAAACGCTGGTGTCAATCAGAATGGATGGTACACCCTCCAAGGATATTGCACAGGCTGTGCTAGAAAACTGGTGACATTTTTAGAACACTTTGGTCTTCCTGGAAACTCTTTGGAGTTAACACACTGTATTATCATAGAGAAGCCTTCTGTGCCCAGGCAGTAGCTTAGGAGCATGTGACACCTGGGGTTGTGAAAGCTTGAATCTATTCAAAACGCATCCTTTGCATCATAGGGGTTTTCAGCAATATCTGGCAGATATTTGTTCTAGTTATTTGTACCTAACATATTATAAACAAGTTAGATGGTTAAGCTGGGGAAATGTGCTTAATGTTTTTGCTTTTTTTAGTTTTAGTATCCGTGATGGAGTAGACACCTTCTTGAGAGAACAAGGAATTATAATTCCGCAGTTTTCTGACGAGCAATGGGTTTTGGACCTGCCCGTTTTGAGCGACCTGTATAGTCATTTAAACCGCCTCAACACAGTGCTACAAGGGAAAAAGCAATCCTCCACACGATAGACGCACTAAAATGCTTTATGAATAATTTGAGCGATTGTATCGGCTCCAAAATTTAGATTTAAGTTCTTTTTCACATTTGAAGTCTATCTTCATTAATAAAGTCCATACGATTCCTAAGTGGCAGAAAATGTTAGGGAACCTTCATTCGATGTTTGAAATAAGATTCGGTGATGTGCTCTCAGTGGGTAGTGCACTTCATATTTGTAGTAATCCATTTTCTGTCAGCCCAGAAGAGGTTCCTGATCACTTACAATCAGCGGTTATAGAATTCCAGAAGAACAACGATCTACGAAATAATGGAAAGGCGGGGATTGATGTTTATAAAAGGTTAAATAAAGAATAATTCCTGAATTTGCGCAACCTCTGTGAGCGTATGGTAACAATATTTGGAGCCACATATGTGTGCGAACAGTTTCTTTCACTTATGAACAACGCTGAAAACAAAACCAGATCTGGAATTACTGATTGTAAGTTATGCGCCACGCTGAGATTGAATGTATGTACAATTGGACCAGATGTTGACAAAATATTTGCTGGTTAATCCTGATTGTTACTTTCAGAGTGACAAAATGTTTGTTCCTTTCACAGTGGCAAAATGTTTGTTCCAAATAAAACAACGTTCTAGAAATAAGAACCTTTTATTTTCCATACAGGTGATAACTCCCACCTGACGTCCTATTGCTACCGTGACGTATGCAACGCTCCCCCCGACTAACCCTTGACTCGTGACAGATACGCGATCAGGTATACTTTAGGCATAGTAATGGGAAAGAGTCTCCTCCCCTCGAACGACATGGCTACTCTACGCTGAATAGGGTAATGCTAGCTGAGTAAAAACGGATGTCCGTGTCTTAGGTCACCTGACTAAAAACATTTAAAAATATACATGGAATCGCTTGTTCATAATAACTAAACACTGGATCCTTCACTGCTTGGACAAACAGATATCAGAAAACAACTAAACACTGCGTTCCATAAGGCAATGCATAATCAAGTCAGAACAATTTTTGTGTATCGAAAATTATCGATGGGAGTACAACGGAAGAAAGTCTAACGGCCTTGTCAATGCCCTCTTTTGAAAGATCTACGGTTACGCAATGTGTGGATTTCAACCTTTTCAACAAAAAGGAGGATTATTTCCGCAACATTTAGCAGCAGCACCATCCAGTTCCATGTTTCTGGTTCTGGTGAGTGTTTGCCAAAGTGTGGTTTGATATGTTGTTATTCACTCACGAAATTCATTCGTATCCATGGATGTTGAAAAAAATCGCTATTGGTAGATACAGATGTTGAAAATTAAAGCTGTGAACCCCCATTACCAACTTACACGAGCTTGCCAATGTTGTACAAGTATCTTGGTAAGTTTGTAACCGACAGTTCACTTTCCAATATAAAGAGGACAGTGCTTAGCTGTAGTGGATAAAATGGCATAATTACGCCTAGTAGGGCACTAATATAAGCAATGTTCTTTGGAGAACATGGTAGTTTTGCTATTGATTTATTCGTTTGAAATGAATTAAGAGTAGCTTAAAACAGCACACCTTGTGTATAGACTAAAACAAAAAAATAAATTATCTGGATAATTCAATGGATACATTTGATTTAGTTTTTTGCCTCAGTGTCTACAAACTCTTCCTACTTGTCCTGTTTGCTCTTTGCTGACAGCAATTATGTTTCAAGTAATGTATACAAAGTACACAATAGGTATAGGAGGCCGTCTGATCATACCGTTTGTCTAAAAGTAAAGAAAAAAATCTGTTACGAAAGAGAAAAGCAATCGAATTTTTGTAAAACAGCAGTATAAAATGTTACGCAAAATTACATTAAGGGAAAATGGCTAAATTATATTAATATAAAAAAGTATATTTATATACGAAACCTAGGCTAGCATTCCTGTAAACCACAATAATAATAATAATAATAATAATAATAATAATAATAGTAACAATAATAATGCCATAATAAAGCACCATCTGTTTAAAATCAGCAGCTTCCCTGAGTAAGAATGCCACACTATGCTACTGTAGCCGGGGTGAAAGCCAGGAAATTTCTTCCTCTTATAAGAGACATGTTCATAGCCGTGGTAGCTAAGCTAGATGTTTTAAATAATAATTTTTAAATGCATTAATTTAATACACAGTACGACTAAACTAGTATTTAATAAAAGTAATTAACTTACATATACCGTTGTACAAAATATAAACTGAGCAGACTCTCCCGACATCAATTTGTCTACCATCTGCTTCATTCCGTAATTGATTCACAGCAGCACTTCTGTATGTGAACCTTTTACTTCATCCTCCAACAATATCAATTTCTAAATGTAAAATGTCTTTTAAGATTTGAATCTCACCTACGGGTATGCTTTTCTACTCCAATTTCAAAGGTTTTTTTCTGGTGTTCGGGTCGAGGTGCATTATTCCTCATAGTGACAGGGGACGCAAGGAAGGCTCTGATGCGATCCGTACCACTTCGTTACATGTACTGCCTCCCTCCGTTTATTGCTTTTTATTTAGTTCTTTGCGTACGGAGCGGCTACATATTGGTACACATGGTTTGACTGTTTTCCGTTCTATTTCTCATTTTTCTTTCTTTCAACCTCCGTTGTGCTTAGAGTGAGGTACGCCCGCACAACTTAGTGTGCAGACGATGGCTGAGTTAAGCAGCCATCCCCAGTACCTGGGTCATCATGTAGGGTTGGTTACTTGTCCGCTGTTCAATTGAAGTCCCACGGTGGTCATTGCATGAGCTCATAACTTCAGATGTCGATTGGGTCCCTCTATCATTATTTTGGGAGATGTGAACCTGAGGTGACATTGGTATAGATAGGTTACGCGCCCAAGTCGGGGTAACGCCCGGGGAGTTAAGAGCCCTAGGTCGGAGACGGTTGCAATGTTAAAGGATTATCCTCTTCATGGAGATTTAAAGAACTTAAAAGCGACATAGGGATTTGAAAAAGAAGTAACACCGCCGCAACTGGTTGTTATTTAGTAACCACACGTACGATATAAGGTGATTCTTTCATGAAATAGAGTTCATTTATTACACAAAAGGGTGTAGACGCAATAGCTACAGCAGTTAAATCTTGTACACAAGTGATGAATAGGTTTTTTATATTACTTGTGGAAAACAAATCAAGACCTTGCTTCAAGCCAGCATTCAAGCCAGTCCGTGTGGAGAAACCTTGTATCCTGAGCTCTTCAATGGGCCTAGTCACTACCCATCTTCTAGACGAAGAGATTCTCGGATATCTTGTCGACCAAGGGGTTACCTAAATGCGCCATGCTATGGCGAAACATGACGGAAGTACCCACACGCACCCACGTTCCTTACCTTTGGGGGCGTCGATCTGTCCAAGAGGTTCAAGGCATGGTTCGAATGTGTAAATGTGCGACCACACACGTCATCCCTGTAACCATGAATTTATTCAATTGTAAAATTACTAAGAACAAATTTTCTGTAAACGTTGGCCTGGAAGATGATAAAATGCCTACGTGTGACATCTGGAGCAGTAAACATGCATAAATGTGTGCAACTGCATTTGTTTTGAGACTTTCAAAGATGGGGATTAGTACAGTTATAGTTATTCTTTTGGTTTCCAAGAAAATATTTGAAATTCGTTTGTTATAAACTTGGGAATAAAATCAATATATTTTCAGAACAGCTTCACTAGTTGATAAGGAATCTCTTGATTTCTGGAAGAAGTTGTATTGTAGGATCTTGCAAAATTATGAGTTCCTAAATATGGCAATTTCAAGAATCTATTTCAATAAAGTAAATAGAGATGCTGTTTTCATATGTCCGACAAGTGTATTTTTCTGCCACCGCACTTCTGTATACAGTTTCTTCATGTGATCATTAATTGCGTGTATTGCCTTGTTTTTGCATTCCTCGCAGTTTCCAGTCATACATTGTTCTTTCTCAATATATTTCATACAGGGTTATTAAAAAAGAAAGAACAGGCCTTAAGTATTTATTTCTAATGCGATACATCACTGAATAGAGAAAAGTTCAACATTTTATTTTATGTGTTCAAAATGAGCACCATTTGTTATGCGAGGACGATCAGTGTTTTTTCCGTTTGCATACACAACCATCATCGATGAATTTATTATATCAATTGTAAATTTTTATAACGAGGCAGCTCTTTGTTGAACTTACAACGAAATGCACGCTGCAATTAAACAATGGACTCACCCTTTGCATAATGCAGTACACAAAACTTTTCCTGTGGCTTCGCCATTTTCTCGTAAATAAACAGCGCCGCTGTAGGCACTGAATGGAAATAATAGGTGGTACTTAAAACTTTCCTCTATTCAATGATGTGTCATATATGTCGCCATCTATTGTCGTTCATTAGAAATAAATATTTAAAGTCTGTTCCTTCTTTTAGAGTAACCTATATTTATTTATTTATTTGTATTAAGTTTTATACTTCGGTTGAGACCCGGTTACAGCCCTGGCTCTTTTGCGGGCCCTACCATACAGAATTACAATAAAACAACAAAGAAACAATTTTAACTGCAGTATTCATCAAATTCAATACCCGACTAGGTTTACATATTTTCATTCCAATTTGATATACTGCACATTCAGCCCAAGTAACCGCAACTAACCACTTTCATAAAGTGAACCCGATCCAACTCGCATGTTTCCTCTCCTTGCTGACCATTACCATTTTTATTCACCTTATACAAAGGTATCCCAAGCTTCCTGGTTTGCATTTTGTCACTAAACGTTTTCTCACTGCTATTTGTTTGTTTAATTTTAACCATTTACCACATATCGCCATTCACTTGTTCCTGGACATTCGAATAAAATATGCTCTGCATTTGTACAAATAGGACAAATTCCATGTTCCCAATTTCCCCTAACGCCCGTTAAGCTACGTATTCCCAATCTGAACCATTCCAATCCCTCACTCTCTTGCTTACTACACATAATAATGTACATTTCTCTTATAGCATCCTTTCTTATTTTCTGATAAAAGATTAGCAACTTTTTTCCCTCTTTATTGAATGCAATAACTGTCTGTCTATATCATCAAACCTAATTCTGACCAATTTCCAGAAACATCTCAAATTCCCTCTTCCAGCCACCCCCCAGGGGCTCACCTTCTGTGAGTACGGGTTTGGCATACCCGGGATGCCCCAGCCCCTCATCGCCATCATCATCCCTCCAGCCTCGTCCGGTCAAAGTGGGTTCGTCCTCGTGACCGGGGTACTCAAGTTAGGCTCTCGTACGTTCTTTGCATTTCGTTTCATGCCGTCCCTTGCCATCGTTTCTTTCTTGTCTAGTCTTTCCGAACATTTCGCACCACAACCATTCACGCATCTCTTTTTCTGCCTAGCCGGCCTACCTTGCGTGCCAAACGCCCACGCACCTTTGGTTTATTTTCCTCTTTTATCTTAATACTCCGTGGACACAGCCTGACGGATACCCGCGCACTGGTTGCACAGCTGGGTGAGTGGGTACGGCGTCATCCCCACCACCTGGGGTCGTCATGTAAGGTTTGTGTACGTATCCGCTCTTCAACTGCAGTCCCGCGGTGGGGCATTGCATGAGCTGATGACTTCCCACGGCCATTTGGTCCCTCTATCTATGTTCTAGAAGGTGTGACCCTGGGGTGAGACTGGTGTAGATAGGCCACTCATCCAAGCCGGGGTAACGCCCGGGAAGTGAGAGCCCAAGGTCGGAGACGGTTGCATTGGTGGAGGATTTCTCTCGCTATGGAGCCCTCTTTCTCCATTACTAACAAGCGCCGTAAGTATTTGTAACAGAAGTAGCACCATCGACATCAGGTTGTTACTTAGTCATTACACGAACAGAAGAAGGACAAAGTTTTGAGAAGGTGAACCCTTTTATTATTCAGAAGGGCATTGTCGCTGTTGCGCTTCAGTCCTGCACTCGTCTTCGCAATGGTTCATTGTTGGTTAAAACCATGTCCGATGCATAAGGTAAGTCCTTTTTGTGCGCCACGCTTCTCCACGGTTATCCCATCCGTGTTGAGAAGCACTGCACCTTAAATTACTGTGGAGGCGTCGTCACTACGCATAGCCTCGATGGTATATCGGACGAGGACAAGGTGGAATATCTTTCAGACCAAAAGATGACAGCGGTGATCGAGTGCAGGCTAAACGCGACGGAGTGTTTGTACCCACTCGAACCCTGTTTATAACGTTCGATGGCATCGATCTGCCCAAGAGTATTTCTGCAGAGTACGAACGTATTGCGGAGACGCCCTCTACCCCTATACCTCTGCGTTGTTTTAAATGCCAACGCTTTGGCCATACGCAAGTCTCTTGTAAGAGTGCCGTTACCATCTGTGCCTCATGTAACCAGCCGTCACACGATGGTACCTGTTCATCCGCCCCCGTCTGCGTTAATTGCAAAGGGTCTCATTCTGCCTCCTTTGCCGACTGTCCGCGGTATTTGGACGAGAAGGCGATCCAGGAGATCTGGGTAAAGGAGAAACTCTCCTTCACTGAAGCCCGGAGAAGTTTCCATGCGCGCCAACCTTCGCTGCTGCGATCGGGTACATTTAGTTCTGTTGTTCCTCACTAGTACCCCGGAAGAATGCCGAAACACATGCCTGGACCATGACTGCATTGACCGCCACTACCAACCGGCCGGCCACTTCTGGCACAATTATCAAGCCATTTAAAGCTGGTCCTAAGGTCCTGAAGTCACAAGGAACTGATAAAAAATCAAAGCAGAAACTTCGTAGGCAAGATTTTCTTAAAGACACTCCGCGTGCGCGCGGTAAGAAAAGTTCACCTTCTCCTCGAAGGTCACAGTCATAGGATGCTCCTGGGACAAACCGTGAACAGCGGCACCCTTCACCCATTGCCATCCGGAACCGATTCTCGGTGCTTGAAACGGTTTCTGGCACTGAGCGCGTGGGCCCTCCCTTCGAGGACGCTATGGAGTCTGAGCAACTCCATGCCAAAAGCCCGAGCCCCAAGGTTAAGCACAAGGTTATTTTGAGCCGCCCTTCTAAGTAGACAGCTTATCCCTTTTATTCATGTTTATCCTGACCTAGAATTTACGTGGTGTACGACCGCATAGGGCGGAACTGCAACTTATACTGCATTCTCATTCACCTATGCCCCAGGGGCTCACCTTATGTGAGTACGGGTGTTGGCGTACCTGGGGATTCCCGAGCAACTCATCGCCATATTCATCCCTTCATCCCCGTCCGGTCGAGGTGGGTTCGTTCTCGTGACCGGGTAACTCAAGGTAGGCTCTCGTGCGTTCTGCGCATTTCATTCCATGTCTACCCTCGCCACCGTTTCTTTCTTCTCTTCTATTTATGCACATTTCGTCCCATGCCCATTCATTTACACATCTCTTTTAGTTCTTCGCCGGCCTACCTTGCGTGCGAAACGCCCACACACTTTTAGTTTCTTTTAATCCTCCGTGGACACAGCCTGACGGATACCCGCGTACGAGGTGCGCAGCTGGGTGAGTGGGTAATGGCGTCATCCCCACCACCCGGGGTCGTCATGTAGGGTTTGTGTTCGTATCCGCTGTTCAACTGCAGTCCCGCGGGGGGCCATTACATGAGCTGCTGACTTCTGAAGGCGATCGGGTCCCTCTGTCTATGTTCTGGGAGGTGTGACCCTGGGGTGAGATAGGTATGCATAGGCCACTCACCCATGCCGGGGTAACGCCCGGGAAGTCAGAGCCCGAGGTCGGAGACGGTTGCAATGGTAGAGGATTTCTTTCGCTATGGAGCACCCTTTCTCCATTATAAATAACAAGCGCCGTAGAGTATTTGCAATAGAAGTAGCGCCACCAACAACTGTTTGTTACTTAGTGATTTCGCGTACTAAGGAAGGTCAAACTTTTGAGAAGGTGAACCCTTTCATTATTCAAAAGGGCATTGATGCTATTGCTGGTGCAGTTCAGTCCTGCACTCGTCTACGGAACGGTTCCTTATTAGCACAAACGAATTCCGATCAGCAAAGTAAGACCTTGTTGTGCGTTACGCTTCTCCACGGCTATCCCATCCGTGTGGAGAAGCACCGCACATTGAATTCCTGTCGAGGCGTCATTACCACGCATAGCTTCAATGGTATGTCGGACGACGAACTCGTAGACTATCTTTCAGACCAAAAGGTGACAGTAGTGCATCGAGTGCAGGCCAAACGCGCCGGAGTTTTGGTACTCACTCGTACCCTGTTTCTAACATTTGATGGCGTCGATCTGCCCACGAGCATTTCAGCAGGGTACGAGCGAATTGCGGTGAGACCCTATATTCCTCGACCTCTGCGTTGTTTTAAATGCAAACGTTTTGGGCATACGCAAGTATCTTGCAAGAGTGCCGTTTCCATCTGTGCCTCTTGTGGTGAGCCTGTTTATCCGCCCCCGTCTGCGTAAATTGCAAAGGGTCTCATTCTGCTTCATTTGCCAACTGTCCGCGGTATTTGGACGAGAAGGCGATCCAGGAAATCCGGGTAAAGGAGAAACTCTCCTTCGCCGAAGCCCGGAGGCGTTACCTAGCGCCCTGATGATGATGATGATGATGAGATGCGTTTTAAGGGCGCTCAACAGCTATGGTCATCAGCGCCCTTACAAAGTTTAAAATATAAGGTCAAAAAAAAATAAAATAGGGGTAAAAAACCGCAGATACAACAACACTATAAAATAAGCCATCGAAGTCGAAAATTTAAAATCCAGAAATTAAATTACGGGACACAAACCCGCGTAGTTGATACATTAAAAACATACCAATGTCTAAAGAACAACCACACTAAAAACGTAGCAAATCAAATAATAAACGAGTAAACTACGTGTCAGGATCTGTAGAAGCCAAGGATCCAGAGCGCCGTATGACCCCAGGGGAGAACAGCCCACCAATAAAATGGACAATATGAAATCATAAAACTAAAAGACGCTCCGCGCATTAAATACGGCGAATAAAACCACCGTCACGGATAAAACATAAAACACTTGCTAAACCCTGACACTCCGTTAGAATATGACACACCGTTAAGGCTACAGCACAGTGATCGCACAGTAGTGCGAGATCACCACTAAGCAAGTGTCTATGACTAAAAATGCAATGTCCGATACGAAGGCGTGTTAAAATTACCTCTTTCCGACGAGAAGCTAGGGAAGAGGTAGCCCAGACTAACGGGAGAGGTTTAACCTCCGCAACTTGTTTCCCCGGAGGGCCGTCCGCTCATCACTCCAAAGCGAGAGGATGCGGCGACGTAAGACAATAAACAAATCTGACGAGGGAACAACAGAGGTAAAACTTCTGGGTGATAAAATCGCCGATTTGGCAGCGGCGTCGGCAGACTCGTTCCCTGAGATGCCAACATGACCTGGAATCCACATGAAGGAGCCGCGGATGCCAGAGACACCAAGCAGTGGACCAGGTCATGTATGCGCTGTACGAGAGGGTGGTAACTGTACAGCGCGTTAATATTCTGAGGGGCACTCAGGGAGTCCGCGCAAAGAGCGCAGTGATGTAAATCATGCCGCTGGATGTATAAAAGTGCCTGATAAATACTAAAAAGTTCGTTGGTAAAAATTGAACATTGCTCCGGTAAACGAAAGGTAAAACTATGCTGACCAAATACAAAGCACACCCTACTCCAACATCAGTCTTAGACCCATCAGTATATATAAAATAAGAGTTCCCGATTTTCGCCTGGGGGGCTAAAAAGGCTGATCTAAGAACTGAAGAACGTGTCTCGGTCTTCGGCATCGACGTTAGCCCAAGGTGATAGTGGGCCTCAGCGCGCAGCCATGGTGGAAAAAGCGTTTCCCCCCTGGGAAGGGCCGGCGCTGGCGCAAAGTCCAAATGCCGAAGCAGTTGTCGAAATCGTACCCCTGGAGGTAGTAATGCAGAGGAGCTAACTAAATATTGACGATCAAGGGCATCCTCGTAAAATAACTCGAAGGACGGGTGGTTAGGCAAGCTTAAGAGCCGACAAGCATAGCTGCACAAAAGCATCTCATGCCAGAAAGACAGCGGAGGCTCTGCAGCTTCTGCGTACAGACTCGGTACAGGGTTAGTTGGAAAGGCCCCTGTAGCGACTCTTATACCACGATGATGAATGGTATTCAAGCGACGTAACACAGATGGACGTGCCGATGAATAGACAATGCATCCTAATCAAGCTTGGATCGGACCAAGGAGCGATAAAGACGCAGAAGAACGGTCCGATCAGCTCCCCAGGATGTGCCACTTAAAACACGTAGAATATTAAGAGAACGGTCACACTTTGCTTTTAAAAAGGAAACGTGAGAAGTCCAGCTCAGCTTTGGATCAAAGAGCAACCCTAAAAATTGCACCTCGTCTGCAAACAGAAGGACCTCTAACCCAAGGTGGAGAGAGGGCGGATCGAAGGTCTTCCGGCGCCAGAAATTGATGCAGACGGATTTCTCGGCGGAGAAATTAAAGCCATTGGCGTTACTGCAGGCGTAGAGACGGTCGATACAGCTCTGGAGACGGCGTTTGAGTAGACAGCTCCGCCGTGAACTGCAATAAATGGCAAAATCGTCAACAAAAAGGGACGATGAAATGCCAGACGGAATACAATCAACAATGGTGTTGATAGCATTTGCAAAACGTGTGACACTAAGTACACAGCCCTGCGTTACTCCGTTCTCTTCAATAGAACGACTAGATAAAACCGAGCCCACACGTACACGAAAGACGCGGTCCGTTATAAACTCCCGAAGAAATATAGGAAGACGACCGCTGATATTCCATGCGTGAAGTGTACGTAAAATGCCGCTCCTCCAACAAGTGTCATAAGCTTTCTCCAGGTCAAAAAACACAGCCACGGTTTGACACTTTCTCAGAAATCCATTCATAATATGCGTCGACAGGGACACCAGATGGTCGACGGTAGAGCGATAGCGACGAAATGCGCACTGAACGTTCGCTAGAAGTTTCTGAGACTCAAGCCACCATGTCAACCGCCCGTTGATGGTGCGCTCCAGCACCTTGCAAATGCAACTGATGAGGGAGATAGGGGGTAGCTGGAAGGTAGTTGGCGATCCTTCCCAGGATTAAGTATAGGGACAATGGTGGCTTCGCGCCAAACGGAAGGAAAAAGACCGTTCTTCCAAATACGATTATAGACCTGTAAGAGAAAGTGTTTACTGTCGGCTGAAAGGTTATTTAACATCAGGACATGAATGCCGTCCGGCCCAGGAGCGGAGTGCCTAGACCAATGAAGAGCGTGCTCCAGCTCCCTCATTGTGAAAAGTTCATTTTAACACTCGATATTAGCAGACCTAAAATTATAGCTGGCGGAATCCAGCCGGTCTTTAATAGAGCGAAAGCCGGCGGAATAATGGTCTGTACTGGAAACCGCCTCAAAGGCAGCACCCAGAGTGTTAGCGATGGCAGTCGGATCCACTATGGTGGCATTAGAAACCTGAAGGCCAGAAACAGTACAATGCGACAGTTTACCTAAGAAGCGACGAAGTTTATCCCAAACAACAGATGAAGGCGTAAAGCGATTAAAAGACTCAACAATACGAGTCCAGGATGCCTTCTTGCTATCCTGAATAATGCGACGAGCCCTGGCGCGCGATTGTTTAAAAATCAAATTATCAAGTGTAGGGTGACGCCGAAACACCCTAAGTGCAGTTCTACGGGCATGTACGACGTCCCGACAATCCTCGTTCCACCACGGAACAGGCATTTGCCGAGGTTGAGAGGATGAACGGGGATTTGCGCGTTCGGCGGCAGAGATAATCGTAGACGTAGGTGCTGCACTGGTTGGTTAATGCCGGTGAAGAGCTGGTCGTCAAAATGCTCCAGGCTGGAATACAAGCTCCAGTCGGCTGTTGTGAATATCCAGGTAGGTACTCTGGAATGCTGAACGTGGTGTGACAGAAGAGAAACGATGCAGGGGTAATGGTCGCTGGAGTAGGTGTCAGCGACGACGTTCCACTGCAGATGTCTAGCAAGCTGGAGTGAGCAAACGGCAAGGACCAAGTGAGAAAATGTACCGGAAGAATCAGAAAGAAACGCTAGATCTCCTGTATTGAGAATAGAGAGATTGACTGATCAAAAATGTGAGAAAGAAGAGTTCCCCTCGCACAAGCCCTTGGCGAACCCCACAGAGGATGATGGACATTAAAATCTCCCAACAAAAGAAATGGTGTTGGGAGAGCGGACAAGAGATCTCGTATGTCCGGGTTATCGAGGGGAGACGATGTAGGTGAATATACAGAGCAAATAGAAAGCAAAAAACCGGGTAAGTGAAATCTAATGGCAAGGGCTTGCAAGTCGGACGTAAGTGCGAGAGTTTTAAAATGAACGTCGCTACGCACTAGAATCATGACACCTTCATGGGCAGGAGTACCCTCCTCCGGCTCAAGATCGTAGCGAACCGGAGTATACCCTCGGAGATCAAAAGGATCGTGAAGGCGAAGCGTAGTCTCCTGCAAACACACTACCATAGGTGAATGGGAACGCAATAAAAGTTGCAGTTCAGCCCTATGCGATCGAACACCACGTAAATTCCAGCTCAGGATAGCCATGAATAAAAGCGATAAAGTGTCTACATAGAAGGGCGGCTGAAAATAATCTTTTGCTTAACATTTGGGCTCGGGCTTTTAGTATGGAGTTGGTCAGACTCCATAGCTTCCTCGAAGGGAGGGCCCACGCACTGAGTGCCAGGAACCGATTCAAGCGCCGTGAATTGGTTCTGGGTGGCAATGGGTGAAGGTGGCCGCTGACCGCGGCTTGTCCCAGGATAATCCTGGGACAGCGACCTTCGAAGAGGAGGAGAAGGTGAACTTTTCTTCCCGCGCGCACGCGGAGGGTGTTTTAAAAAATCTTCCCTATGACATTCCTGCTTCGATTTCTTCTCGGTGACTTGTGACTTTATAACCTTCGGACCAGCTTTAGATGGCTTCATCACAATGGCTTGAATGGACGGCCGGATTGTGGTGGCGGTTAATGCAGTCATGGTCCAGGTTTGAGTCTCTGCATCCTTTGTGGGTATTCGCGAGGCAACCACAGAAGTGAATGTTCCTGATCGCAGTAGCGAAGGTTGGCGCGCATGGTTACGTCTCCGGGCTTTGGCGAAGGAGAGTTTCTCCTTTACCCGGATCTCCTGGATTGCCTTCTCGTCCAAATACCGCGGACAGTCGGAAAACGTAGCAGAATGTGACTCTTTGCAATGAACGCAGACAGGGTCTGTTAAAGAGGTGCCTTCATGTGAGGGCTGGCTACATTTACAGATGTTAACGGCACTCTTACAGGAGACTTGCGGATGCCCAAAACGTTGGCATTTGAAACAACGCAGAGGTCTAGGAATATAGGGCGTCACCGCAATACGTTCGTACCCTGCTGTAATGCTCGTGGGCAGATCGACGCAATCAAATGTGATAAAAAGGGTACGAGTGGGTACCAATACTCCGTCGCGTTTGGTTCTGCACCCGATGCACTGCTGTCACCTTTTGATCTGATAGATATTCGACTAGGTCCTCGTCCGATATACCGTCGAGGCAATGGGTGGTAACGACGCCTCGACAGGAATTCAAGGTACGGTGCTTATCAACACGGAAGGGAGAACCGTTCAGAAGCGTAGCGCTCAACAAGGTCTTTGTTTGTTCATCGGACTTGCTGTGTACTAATAATGACCCGTTTCGAAGGCGCGTGCAGGACTGAAACGAACCAGCAATTGCATCAATGCCCTTTTGAATGATGAAAGGGTTCACCTTCTCAAACGATTGTCCTTCCTCAGTTCGTGTAATAACTAAGTAACAAGCAGATGTTGGCGGTGCTACTTCTGTTACAAATACTTTTCGGCGCTTGTTAGTAATAATGGAGAAAGGGTGCTCCATAGCGAAATAAATCCTCCACCATTGCTACCGTCTCCGACCTCGGGCTCTGACTTCCCGGGAGTTACCCCGGCTTGGGTGAGTGGCCTATCTATACCTAGCTCACCCCAGGGTCACACCTCCCAGAACATAGACAGAGGGACCCAATCGCCGTCAGAAGTCAGCAGCTCATGCAATGACCTCCCGCGGGACTGCAGTTGAACAGCGGATACGAACACATACCCTACATGACGACCCCGGGTGGTGCGGATGACGCCATTACCCACTCACCCAGCTGCGAACCAAGTGCGCGTGTATCCGTCAGGCTGTGTCCACGGAGGATTTAAATAAAAAGATAAAATCAACTAAAAGTGCGTGGGAGTTTCACACGCAAGGTAGGCCGGAGAAGAAGTAAAAGAGATGTGTAAATGAATGGGCGTGGGGCGAAATGTGCATAATTAGAAGAGAAAAAACAAACGATGGCGAGAGGCGACATGGAGTAAAATGCACAGAACGTACGAGAGCCTACCTTGAGTCCCCCGGTCACGAGAACGAACCCACCTCGACCGGACGGGGATGAAGTGATGAAGATGGCGATGAGTGGCTCGGGAACCCCCGGGTACGCCAAACCCGTACTCACATAAGGTGAGCCCCTGGGGGGACCATGCGCGCCAACCTGCTCTCCTGCGATCTGGTACATTTAGTTCTGTTGTTGCCTAGCCAGTACCACTAGTAGATGCTGTAACTCAGACCTGGACCATGATTGCATTAACCGCCACTACCATCCGGCCATCTGTTTCTCGTACTGTTATCAAGCCATACAAAGCTGGTCCTGAAGTTCTGAAGTCTCGAGGCACTGAAAAGAAGCCGAAGCAGAACCTTCGTAAAGAAGATTTTCTGAAAGACCATCCGCGTGCGCGCGGTAAGAAATGTTCACCTTCTCCTCCTCGAAGGTCGCAGTCCAAGGATGCTCCTGGGACAAGCCGCGGTCAGCGGCCACCTTCACCCATTGCCACCCAGAACCGATTCACGGCGCTTGAATCGGTTTCTGGCACTGAGGGCGTGGGCCCTCCCTTCGAGGAAGCTATGGAGTCTGACTAACTCCATATAAAAGCCCGAGCCCAAAGGTTAAGCAAAGGTTATTTAAGCCGCCCTTCTAAGTAGACAGTTCATCCCTTTTATTCATGGCTATCCTGAGCTGGAATATACGTGGTGTTCGATCGCATAGGGCGGAACTGCAACTTTTATTGCGTTCCCATTCACCTATGGCCGTGTGTTTGCAGGAGACCAAACTTCGCCCTCACGACCCTTTCGATCTGCGAGGGTACACTCCGGTTCGCTACGATCTTGAACCGGAGGAGGGTGCTCCTGCACATGAAGGTGTCATGTTGTTAGTGCTTAACGACGTTTATTTTCAAACTCTCGCTCTTACGTCCGACTTGCAAGCTGTTGCCATTAGACTGCAGTTACCCGGTTTTTTCTTTTTTGTATGCTCTGTGTGTTCACCTCCATCGTCTCCCCTCGCTCCCGCGGACTTTCGAGCTCTCCTGTCCGCTCTCTCAACACCATTTCTTCTGTTGGGAGATTTTAATGACCATCATCCCCCGTGAAGTTCGCCAAGGGCATGTGCGAGGGGAACTCTTCTTTCTGACATTTTTGATCAGTTCAATCTCTCTATTCTCAATACATGTGAGCCTAGGTTTCTTTCTGATTCTTCCGGTACATTTTCTCCTTTGAACCTTGGCGTTTGCTCACTCCAGCTTGCTAGTCTTCTGCAGTGGAACGTTGTCGTTCACACCTACTCCAGCGACCATTATCCCTGCATCGTTTCTCTTCCGTCACAGCACGTACAGCATTCCAGGGTATCTACCTGGATCTTCACAAAAGCCGACTGGAGCTTGTATTCCAGCCTGGTGCATTTTGAGGACCAGTGCTGCACCGACATTAACCGACTAGTGCAGCACCTTGCGTCTACGATTTTCTCTGCCGCTGATCGCGCAATTCCCCGTTCATCCTCTCACCCTTGACGGATACCTGTTCCTTGGAGGAACAAGGAGTTTCGGGTTGCCGTTCGTGCCCGTAGAACTGCACTTAGGGTGTTTCAAATTCACCCTAATCGTGGTAATTTGGTTACTTGTAAACAATCGCGTGTCAGGGATCGTCGCATTATTCAGGATAGCAAGAACGCATCTTGAACTCGTTTTGTCGAGTCTTTTAATCGCTTCACACCTTCCTGTGATGTTTGGGATAAACTCTGTCGCTTCTCCGGTAAAGTGTCGCATTGTACTGTGTCTGGCCTTCAGCTTTCCAATGCCACTATAGTGGATCCGGCTGTCATTGTTAACGCTCTGGGTACTGCCTTTGAGGCGGTTTCCAGTTCAGACCATTATAACGCCGGCTTTCGCTCTATTAAAGACCGGCTGGATTCCGCATTATATAATTTTCGGTCTGCTAATAATGAATGCTATAACGAACTTTTCACAATGAGGGAGCTGGAGCACGCCCTTCATTGCTCTCTGCACTCCGCTCCTGGGTGGGACGGCATTCATGTCCTGATGTTACAGAACCTTTCAGCCGACAGTAAACTCTTTCTCTTACAGGTCTATAACCGTATTTGGCAAGACGGTATTTTGCCTTCCGTTTGGCGCGAAGCCACCATTGTCCCTATACTTAAGCCTGGGAAGGATCGCCAGTTACCTTCCAGCTACCGCCCTATCTCCCTCACCAGTTGCATTTGCAAGGTGATGGAGCGGATGATCAACGGGCGGTTGAAATGGTGGCTTGAGTCTCAGAAACTTTTAGCGAACGCTACCTTGAGTGCAAACGCTCACATACTTTTAGTTTCTCTTAACTTATATATTAGTCCTCCGTGGACACAGCCTGACGGATTCCCGCGCACTGCGTGCGCAGCTGGATGAGTGGGTATTGGCGTCATCCGCACCACCCGGGGTCGTCATGTAGGGTTTGTGTTCGTATCCGCTGTTCAACTGCAGCCCCGCTGGGGGCCCATGCATGAACTGCTGACGTCTGACGGCGATTGTGTCCCTCTGTCTATGTTCTGGGATGTGTGACCCTGGGGTGAGTCTGGTATAGATAGGCCACTCACCCAAGCCGGGGTAACGCCCGGAAAGTCAGAGCCTGAGGTCGGAGACGGTTGCAATGGTGGAGGATTTATTTCGCTATGGAGCAACCTTTCTCCACTACTAGCAACAAGCGCCGAAAAGCCTATGTAATGGAAGTATCACCGCCGACATCTGGTTGTTACTTGGTCATTTCACGTACAGAAGAAGGACAAAGTTTTGAGAAGGTGAACCTTTCATTATTCAGAAGGGCATTGACGCTATTGCATGTGCGGTTCAGTCCTGCACTCGTCTTCGAATTAGTTAATTGTAGGTACAAACCAAAACTGAACAGCAAAGTACGTCCTTGTTGCGCGCCACACTTCTCCACGGTTATCCTATCCGTGTCGAGAAGCACCGCACCTTGAATTCCTGTCGTGGCGTCATTACCACGCATTGCCTCGATGGTATGTCGGACGATGAACTTGTCGGCTATCTTTTTGATCAAAAGGTGACAGCTGTTCATCGAGTGCAGCCTAACGCGACGGAATTTTGGTACCAACTCGTACGCTGTTTATCACTTTCGACGGCGTCGATCTGCCCACGAGTCTTTCAGCAGGGTACGAGCGTATTGCTGTGAGGCCCTATATACCTAGACCTCTGCGATGTTTCAAATGCCAACGTTTTGGGCATACGCAAGTCTCCTGTAAGAGTGCCGTTACCATATGTGCCTCATGTAGCCAGCCGTCACACGAAGGTATCTGTTCCACAGCCCCCGTCTGCGTTAACTGCAAAGGGTCTCATTCTGCGTCATTTGCCGACTGTCCGCGGTACTTGGACGAGAAAGCGATCCAGGAGTTCCGGGCAAAATAGAAACTCTCCTTCGCTGAAGCCCGAAGGCGCTACCATGCGCGCCAACCTTTCCTCCTGCGATCTGGTACATTTAGTTCTGTTGTTGCCTCGCCAGTACCACGAGTAGATGCCGAAACTCAGACCTGGACTATGACTGCATTAACCGCCACTACCATCCGGCCGTGCATTAAAGCTACAGTTACCAAGCCCTATAAACCTGGTCCCAAATCAATGAAGTCGCAAGCCGCTGAAAAGAACTCAAAGCAAAAACTTCGTAGGGAAGATTTTCTGAATGACCCTCCGCGTGCGCGCGGTAAGAAAAGTTCACCTTCTCCTCCTCGGAGGTCGCAGTCCCAGGAAGCTCCTGGAACAAGCCGCGCTCAGCGGCACCCCTCACCCATCGCCACCCAGAACCGATTCACGGCGCTTGAATCGGTTTCTAGCTCTGAGCGCGTGGGCCCTCCCTTCGCGGAGGCTATGGAGTCTGACCAACTCCATACCAAAAGCCCGAGCTCAAAGGTTAAACAAAAGGTAATTTTAAGCCGCCCTTCAAAGTAAGAAGTTAACACTTTCTTTAGGACTATTTTGACCTGGAATGTACGTTGTGTACGATCGCATAGGGCGGAACTGCAACTTTTATTGCGTTCCCATTCGCCTATGGTCGTGTGTATGCAAGAGACTAAGCTTCGCCCTCACGATTCTTTTGATCTGCGAGGATATACTGCGGTTCGCTACGAACTTGAACCGGAGGAGGGTACTCCTGCTCATGGAGGTGTCATGTTGTTAGTGCGTAACGACGTTCATTTTCAACGACTCACTCTTACGTCCGACTTGCAAGCTGTTGCCCTTAGACTGCAGTTACCCAGTTTTTTCTTTTCTGTTTGCTCTGTGTATTCACCTCCATCGTCCCCCCTTGCTCCCGCGGACATTCGAGCTCTCCTGTCCGCTCTCCCAACACCATTTCTTCTGTTGGGAGATTTTAATGCCCATCACCCCCTTTGGGGTTCGCCAAGGGCTTGTTCGAGGGAAACTCTTCTTTCCGACCTTTTTTAGCAGTTCAATCTCTCTATTCTGAATACAGGTGAGCCTACGTTTCTTTCTGATTCTTCCGGGACATTTTCTCACTTTGACCTTGCCGTTTGCTCACTCCAGCTTGCTAGTCGTCTGCAATGGAACGTCGTCGCTGACACCTGCTCCAGCAACCATTACCTCTGCATTGGTTCTCTTCTGTCACACCACGTACAGCATTCCAGAGTACCTACCTGGATATTCACAAAAACCGACTGGAGCTTGTATTCCAGCCTCGTGCATTTTAACGACGAGCCCTTCACCGACATTAACCAACTAGTGCAGCACCTTACGTCTACGATTTTCTCTGCCGCTGAACGCGCAATTCCCTGTTCATCCTCTCAACCTCGGCGATTGCCTGTTCCACGGTTGAACGAGGATTGTCGGGACGCCGTTCGTCCCCGTAGAACTGCACTTAGGGTGTTTCGGCGTCACCCTACACTTGATAATTTGGTGACTTTTAAACAATCGCTCGCCTGGACTCGTCGCATTTTTCAGGATAGCAGGTAGGCAGCATGGACTCGTTTTGTCGACTCTTTTAATCGCTTTACGCCTTCATCCGTTGTTTGGGATAAACTTCGTCGCTTCTCAGGTAAAGTGTCGCATTGTACTGTTTCTGGCCTTCAGGTTTCTAATGCCACCATAGTGGATCCGGCTGCCATCGCTATCACTCTGGGTGCTGCCTTTGAGGCGGTTTCCAGTTCAGACCATTATTCCGCCGGCTTTCGCTCTATTAAAGACCGGCTGGATTCCGTCAGCTATAATTTTAGGTCTGCTAATATCGAGTGTTATAATGAACTTTTCACAATGAGGGAGCTGGAGCACGCTCTTCATTTGTCTAGGCACTCCGCTCCTGGGCCGGACGGCATTCATGTCCTGATGTTAAAGAACCTCTCAGCCGACAGTAAACTCTTTCTCTTACAGGTCTATAACCGTATTTGGCAAGACGGCCTTTTTCCTTCCGTTTGGCGCGAAGCCACCATTGTCCCTATACTTAAGCCTGAGAAGGATCGCCAACTACCTTCCAGGTTCCGCCCTATTTCCCTCACCAGTTGCATTTGCAAGGTGATGGAGCGCATGATCAACGGGCGGTTGACATGGTGGCTTGAGTCTCAGAAACTTCTAGCGAACTCTCAGTGCGGATTTCGTCACTATCGCTCTACCGTCGACCATCTGGTGTCCCTGTCGACGCATATTATGAATGGATTTCTGAGAAAGTGTCAAACCGTGGCTGTGTTTTTTGACCTGGAGAAAGCTTATGACACTTGTTGGAGGAGCGGCATTTTACGTACACTTCACGCATGGAATATCAGCGGTCGTCTTCCTATATTTCTTCGGGAGTTTATAACGGACCGCGTCTTTCGTGTACGTGTGGGCTCGGTTTTATCTAGTCGTTCTATTGAAGAGAACGGAGTAACGCAGGGCTGTGTACTTAGTGTCACACGTTTTGCAAATGCTATCAACACCATTGTTGATTGTATTCCGTCTGGCATTTCATCGTCCCTTTTTGTTGACGATTTTGCCATTTATTGCAGTTCACGACGGTCCTGTCTACTCGAACGCCGTCTTCAGAGCTGTATCGACCGTTTCTCCGCCTTGAGTAACCCCAGCGGCTTTAATTTCTCCGCCGAGAAATCCGTCTGTATTAATTTCTGGCGCCGGAATGCTTTCCCTCCGCCCTCTCTGCATCTTGGGCCGGAAGTCCTTCCGTTTGCAGACGAGGTGAAATTTTTGGGGTTGATCTTTGATCGAAAGAATAGCTGGACTTCTCATATTTCCTTTTTAAAAGCAAAGTGTGACCGTTCTCTTAATCCTTTACGTGTTTTAAGTGGCACATCCTGGGGAGCTGATCGGACCGTTCTTCTGCGTCTTTATCGCTCTTTGTTCCGATCCAAGCTTGATTACGGGTGCACTGTCTATTCATCGGCACGTCCATCTGTGTTACGTCGCTTAAATACCATTCATCAACGTTGTATAAGAGTCGCTACAAGGGTCTTTCCATCTAGCCCTGTACCCAATCTGTACGCAGAAGCTGCAGAGCCTCCGCTGTCCTTTAGGCGTGAGATGCTTTTGTGCAGCTATGCTTGTCGGCTCTCAAGCTTGCCTAACCACCCGTCCTTCGAGTTATTTTACGAGGATGCGCTTGATCGACAATATTTAGTTCGCTCTTCTGCATTACTACCTCCAGGGGTTCGATTTCGACAACTCCTTCGGCATTTGGACGTTGCGCCAACGTCGGCCCTTCCCAGGGGGGAAACGCTTTTTCCTCCATGGCTGCGCGCTGAGGCCCACTATCACCTTGGGCCAACGTCGATGCCGAAGACTGAGACCCCTTCTTCAGTTCTTAGATCAGCTTTTTTAGAACTCCAGGCGAAAATCGGTAACTTTTATTTTATATATACTGATGGGTCTAAGACTGTTGTTGGATTAGGGTGTGGCTTTGTTTTTGGTCAGCATAGTTTTACCTTTCGTTTACCGGAGCAATGTTCGATTTTTACCGCCGAACGTTTTAGTATTTTTCAGGCACTTTTATACATCCAGCGGCATGCTTTACAGCACTGTGTTCTTTGTTTAGACTTCCTGAGTGCCCTTCAGAGTATTAACGCGCTGTACAATTACCACCCACTCGTACAGCGCATACATGACCTGCACCACTCGCTTTGTTTCTGGCATCAGCGTCTCCTTCATGTGGATTCCAGGCCATGTTGGCATCTCAGGGAACGAGTCTGCTGACGCCGCTGCCAAATCGGCGATTTTATCACCCAGAAGCTTTAATTCTGCTGTTCCCTCGTCAGATTTGTTTATTGTTTTACGTCGCCGCATCCTCTCGCTTTGGAGCGATGAGTGGACGGCCCTCCGGAGGAACACGTTGCGAGAAGTTAAACCTCTCTCGTTAGTCTGGGCTACCTTTTCCCGTGCTTCTCGTCGGGAAGAGGTGATTTTAACACGCCTTCGTATCGGACATTGCATTTTTAGTCATAGGTATGTGCTCAGTGGTGACCCCGCACCACTCTGTGGGCAGTGTGATGCGCCCTTAACGGTGCGTCCGTTTTAGAGGAGTGTCAGGTTTTAGCTGCATTGGGTGTTCGTGTGGGTCTGCCTGTTGGCCTAGCCAACGTTTTAGCAGACTACGCGCGTGCTGTAGAATGTTTTACGTTTTATTCGTGACAGGGATTTTAATCTGCGCATTTGATGCGTTGAGCGTCCTTTAGCTTTGTAATTTTATTTTGTCTGTTTTAATGGGGACACTCCTCCCCAGTGGACATATGGTGCTCATGTCCCTCGCATTCTACAGTTCTTGACACGTTTTAATTCATTATTGCCTATGCTTTTAATGTGTTGGTTTTTGGGATTGTTGTATTGCTGTTTTTAGCTTTTTGGACATCGCGGGTTTGTGTCTCGTTTTTTAATTATGCGGTTCTTTTACCCGTATTTTATAATTTAGACATTTTCTACATTGTAAGGGCGCTGATGACCTTAGCAGTTTAGCGCCCTTAAACCGCATCTCATCATTATCATTCACCTATGGTCGTGTGTTTGCAGGAGACTAAGCTTTGCCCTCACGATCCTTTTGATCTCTGAGGGTATACTGCGGTTCGCTGCGATTTTGCACCGGATGACGGTTCTCCTGCTCATGGAGGTGTCATGCTATTAGTGCGTAACGACGTTCATTTTCAGGCTCTCACACTTACGTCCGACTTCCAAGCTGTTGCAGTTAGGATTCAACTACCCGGCGTTTTTTTTCTCTTTGCTCCATTTATTCACCTCCATCGTCTCCCCTCGCTAACGTGGATATTCGAGATCTCCTGTCCGCTCTCCCAACACCGTTTCCTCTGTTGAGAGACCTTAATGCGCATCACCCCCAGCGGGGTTCGCCAAAGGCTTGTGCAAGGGGAACGCTTATTTCCGACCTTTTTATTCAGTTCAACCTCTCCATCGTCAATACAGGTGAGCCTACATTTCTTTCTGATTCTTCTGGTACATTTTCTCCCTTAGACCTTGCGGTTTGCTCCATGCTGCTTGCTTGTCGTCTGCAGTGAAAGGTCGTCGCTGACACCCACTCCAGCGATCGTTACCCTTGCATCGTTTCTCTTCTGTCTCACCACGTCCAGCATTCCAGAGCACATACCTGGCAATTCCATAAAGCCGACTGGAGACTGTATTCCAGTCTCGTTTGTTTTTAAGACCAGCCGTTCACTGACATTAACAAAATGGTGCCGCACCCTACCTCTACGACTCTATCTGCCGTGGAACGCAAAATTCCCCTTTCGTCCCCCACTCTCGGCGTATTCCACTCCGTGGTGGACCGAGGACTGTCGGTACGCCGGTCGTGCCCGTAGAACTGCGCTTACGGTATTTCGTCGACACCCTACCCTTGATAATCTGGGTACTTTTAAACAATCGCGCGCCAGAGTTCTTCGCATTATTCAGGATAGCAAGAAGGCATCCTGGACTCGTTTTTCGGGTCTTTTAGTCGCTTCAGGCCTTCCTCTGTTGTTTGGGATAAACTTCGTCTCTTCTCCGGTAAAGTGTCGCATTGAACTGTGTCAGGTCTTCAGGTTTCCAATGCCACCATAGTGGATCCGGCTGCCGCTTTCGCACTCTCAAAGACCGGTTGGATTCCGAGACCTATAGTTTTGGTTCACCTAATCAGGAGTGATATAATCAACATTTCACAATGCGGGAGCTGGAGCACGCCCTCGTTTTGTCTAGGCTCTCCGCTCCTGGGCCGGACGGCATTTATGTCCTGATTTTAAAGCACCTTTCAGCCGGCAGTAAACTTTTTCTCTTACAGGTCTATAACCGTATTTGGCAAGACGCCGTTTTTTCTTCTGTTTGGCGCGAAGCCACCATCGTCCCTATACTTAAGCCTGGGAAGGATCGCCAACTTCCTTCCAGCTACCGCCCTATCTCCCTCACCAGTTGCATTTACAAGGTAATGGAGCGCATGATTAACAGACGGTTGCCATGGTGGCTCCAGTCTCAGAAACTTCTAGCGAACGCTCAGTGCGGATTTCCTCGCCATCGCTCTATCGTCGACCATCTGGTGTCTCTGTCGACGCATATTATGAATGGTTTTCTGAGAAAGTGCCAAACAGTGGCTGTTTTTTGACTTGGAGAAAGCTTACGACATTTCTTGGAGGGGCGGCATTTTACGTACACTTCACGCATGGAATTTACACGCTCATCTTCCCATATTTCTTCGGGAGTTTATGACGGATCGCGTCTTTCGTGTACGTGTGGGCTTGGTTTTATCTAGTCTTTTTATTTAAAAGAACGGTGTACCGCAGGGCTCCGTGCTCAGTGTCACAATTTTCGTGATTGCTATCAACCCCATTGTTGATTGTATTCCATCTGGCATTTCATCGTCCCTTTTCGTTGACGATTTTGCCATTTATTGCAGTTCACGGCGGACCTGTCTGCTCGAACGCCGTCTCCAGAGGTGTATCGACCATCTCTACGCCTGGAGTAACGCCAACGTCTTTACTTTCTCCACCGAGAAATCCGTCTGCGGTAATTTCTGGCGCGGAAGGCTTTCCCTTCGCCCTCTCTCCATCTTGAGCCGGATTGTCTTCCGTTTGCAGACGAGGCGAAAATTTTGGGGTTGCTCTTACATCGAAAGTTGAGCTGGACCTTGCACCTTTCGTTTTTAAGAGCAAAGTGTGTCCGTTCTCTTAATCTTTTAGGTGTTTTAAGTGGCACATCCTCTGGAGCCTATCGGACCGTCCTTATGCATCTTTATCGCTCACTGGTTCGATCCAAGCTTGATTGCTGGTGCATTGTCTATTCGTCGGTACGTCCATCTGTGTTACTTGCTTGAATGTCATTCACCATCGTGCATAAGAGTCGCTACAGGGGCCTTTCCAACTAGCCCTGTACCCAGCCTGTACATTGAAGCTGCAGAGCCTCCGCTGTCCTTCAGGCGTGAGATGCTTTTGTGCAGCTTTGCATGTTGACTCTCCAGCTTGCATGACCACCCGTCGTTCGAGTTATTTTTCGAGGATTCGCTTGATCGGCAATATTTAGTTAGCTTCTCTGCATTACTCCCTCTAGGGGTTCGATTTCGCCAGCTTCTTCGGCATTTGGACGTTACGCCAGCGCCGACCCCTCCCAGGGGGGAAACGCGGTTTCCTCCTTGGTTGCGCGCCGAGGACCCCTGTTGCTTTGGGTTAACGTCGATGCCGAAGTATGAGACCCCTTCTTCAGTCCTTAGATCCGCCTTTTTAGAACTTCAGGCGCAATTCGGGGACTTTCATTTTATTTATACTGATGGGTCTAAGACTGATGTGGGACTAGGGTGTGCCTTTACCGTTGGTCAACGTAGTTTTACCTTTCGTTTACCGGGGCAATGTTCGATTTTTACCGCCGAGCTTTTTAGTATCTCCGAGTCTCTTTTATACATCCAGCGGCACGACTTGCGGCAATGTGTTGTTTGTTCTGACTCTCTGAGTGCTCTTCAGAGTATTCAGGGGCTGTACACTTACCGCCCGCTCGTACAGCGCTTTCTTGACCTGCTCCACTCGCTCGATGCTTCTGGCATCAGCGTCTTCTTTGTTTGGATCCTAGGTCATGTTGGCATTTTAGGAAATGAGTCTGCCGACGCCGCTGCCAAATCGGCAATTTTAGCACCCAGATATTTTACCTCTGTTGTTTCCTCCACGGAATTGTTTGTTATTTTACGTAGCCGCATTCTCTCGCTTTGGTGCGGGGAATGGTCTGCCCTCCGGGGGAACAAGTTGCGGGACGTTAAACCTCTCCCGTTAGTCTGGGGTACATGTTCTCGTTCTTCTCGCTCGGAAGAGGTACTTTTAACTCGTTTACGTATCGGACATTGTCGTTTTAGTCATAGACAACTGCTCAGTGGTGACCTCGCAGCACTCTGTGAGCAGTGAGATGCGCCCTTAACGGTGCGTCACATTTGGAAGAGTGTCAGGTTTTAGCTCCATTGCGCGTTTGTGGGTGCCTGCCTGTTGGCATAGCCAACGTTTTGGCAGACGACGCGTATGCTGTAGCATGTCTTTTACGTTTTTTACGTGACAGTGGTTTTTATAGGCGCATTTGATGCGCTGAGCGTCTTTTAAGATTTGTGATGTTTTGTTGTCTTTTTACCGTGGGGTGTTTTCCCCAGCGGACATATGACGCTCTTTTGACCTGCCTTTTACAGTTTCTGACACGTGTTTTAAAATGTTTTATTGTTTTATTGCCCATGTTTATAGTGTGGTACTTTTAAGAATTCACTGCATTTTTTTTGAGTGTTTTAGTGTTTGGATTTTAAATTTTATACATTGTAAGGGCGCTGATAACCTTAGATGTTTAGCGCCCTTAAACACCATATCATGATCATCATGATCATCATCATCATCATCATGATCATCATCATCATCTTCTCAGCCACACATCACCGATTCAATTCCTACTTAACTCTTTCCCAACTTTGTGAACCCAATAAGGATCCCCTAATACGGACTGCTGGAATTTTAAACATTTTTTTTCAACACAGACTTCTCCGGCATCTGTTGAATTCTGAACCAGTATTTAAGAACTCTATTATCAACCCTCTTACAATTACCCTCCCCATTTCACAGTGCTCCCCATTCGGTGCAGTTTGTAAGATTCCCAGCATATTCTTACAAAACCTGCTAAGTATCCTATCCATACTTTTCCAGCTTTCTTCTATTCCCTATACTTCAATACCATATGCCCATCTCACTTCAACCAGTGCCCTGTATATTCTTTTAAACCAGTTTACTTTCATATATGGTGCAACAAACATCTATTGACTAGCTTCAAGGCCTGTATCCTCTTGGTTAATGCTACTTGTTTTTGTTTCCCCCACTGCCCAGAGGAAATGCATACCATTCCTAAATATGAAAGTTCTTTCACAATCTGTATCTCTCTTCCCATTATAGACCACTTCTCCCTCCTTAACTTATTTCCATTTTTAAATACCATTATCTTTGTTTTCTCCTGATTCACTTTGAGATCCCGTTCCTTGCAATACTTCATAATTTCTAATACTGCATGTTTTAATCCTATGAGTATTACTGAAAAGAAAGCTACCACTAAATCATCAGCATAAAGCAAGCTTGGAATTTTCAAATTATTTATTATTGGTTTATGTACATTAACTCGCTGTAATTCTACCATTACGTCATCTATAAACAAATTTAAAAGGGTAGGAATCAACTTACACCCTTGTCTAAGCCCCCCATACTTGAATCACTTCCTCAGTCACACAACCTTCTCCACATTTCACACAACATATTATCCTTGTACAATTCTTGCAGCAAACGAATCATCTCTCTACTCATTCCCTTTTGCCATAGTTTATACCATAAAGCTTCCCTATTAACTCTGTCATATGCTTTCCCAAATCGACAAATACTGTATATAACCTACCACGCTTGTTTGCTAAATACTTATCTATCATTGTTTAGATAACATACATTATCGGCCGTCCTTCAACCATTTCTAAATCCTGATTGAAATTGGGAGACTAATTAGTTTTCTTCTATTCAAACATTAATTCCCTCAGCTAATATCCCCGTAAAATTTTTATCAAAATGTGATAAGAGGGCAATACCCATATAATTACCTGGATTTTCGGTATATCCTTTTCCCTTAAAAATGGGATGAATAATAGCTCTTCGCCAACTCTTGGGTATCCTCTTACTACTCTTAATTAAGTTTCAATAATCTGGTCAGACATTCTAACCATTCTTGTTCCTGGCACCTGAAAAAATTATAGCTTTTTGTACCATAATCTGTACTCCGCCATTCGTTCTCTATCCACTGGTCGAGCATACTCTCTCCACCGAATTATGGCATGTTTTACAAAACTCCTCATAACTCTGCATTCTTTGTCAAACCATCTATAACTTTTAGTATTATTCCTACTATATACACGCATACCATTCCCAACCCATTTCAATTTAAATTCTGATAGAAATAATGCCCCTTCACACTTATCTAACTTAATAAACCAAGCAATCTCATGAATGTACATCTTTGCCATTGAGGACTTCAACATTGAGAAAACGTCTCCACCATAATCCTGATTCCATCTATACCTACCTATTTACTTTCTCACACACTTCTCTTTTATTTGATTGTGGAGTCATCATCTAATCACCAAATCCACACTTCCACTGTACCATTATGGGAAAATTAACACTATTACTAACAAAGCTCATCACTTTAAAATGTTCCACTGCACTTAGTGACTCCCAACAACAGTAGCGAAGTCTTTAACGCTTTGACCGCCAACACTAACAAATGTGTATTTCCCATCCCTGTCTTCACCCCAACACCAATTCAGTATCGCCAGGTTATTCCTTGTCTTCCTCTGTGGTGTAGTGGTTACCATGCTAACCTATAGTTCCCAAGGTCGTGGGTTCAAACCCGGCAGAGGGCGACAAATTTTTTCGTGTGTAAAAATCATTAGCATGGCTTCCTTTGGAAGAGAACTAAAGCCGGTGGTCCCATATCATAGATTTACGGCATGTAAAAGAACCTCAAGCCTGATAAAGAGGCCTCTGAGTAAAAGTACAGGTATTCCATGCCCAGTATAGAATGGGACGCTAAGGACCACAGCAGTTAAAGAGCATCCATAAATAAAACTCATTTTAATTTTTAGGCCATTCCTTTCGCAAAATTGAACAAATTTAATGCCTTTTTCATACACTTCTTTATCTTTACTCATCCGTATAACACTATCATTGTGTTTCTCTATGAATAAATCATCCACTATACGACAGGCTTTTGCTTGCAGATTCCCAATTCTCCCATTAAAATTCCCCACTATCACAAATTCCACCATAGGGAGTTCCTGTTTAATTTCTTCCATTTCTTTTCCTAGTTGGAGGAGGAGATCTGGGCTATGAAACTGAATTTCTGGGTGGATTATAAACTATTCCTAAGCACAGTGTAAACTTCAACATTATTCACTTTAGTCCCTCCATCCTAGAGCTTTGTTCTTGAACCATACCCTTCCACTCACTTCTATATGATAACCGCAACTTTTCTGATGCCCTTCCCTTAGTATTCCTTCTCAAGTCCTTTTTTCCAATAAATTCCCAGCCTACAATTTTAATCTCCTCCCTATCTGCTACCCATGTATCAGCCACTGCTAATAGATGCACCTCTTTTGTTAACAGGCCAATAAAACCTAAAGACATGCTCACTTTCAAACCTTCAAAATTCCAGAAACCTAGTCTCACAGCACCTGTTCCCCCCATTTTGCCCTATTAAGACCCCACTCTTGCAATTTCTTTATATGTCTGAGCTGAATTCCTCCCCATGTGGACTCTTGCCCTGCACTGCACTGTTCAGTTCTAAACTGTTTCCACGTGGTGTTGACACGATAGGTGATTCCATAATATATCTTCCTCCCCACTTCCACTGTCTTTTGGGAGAAATTATCCTCTGCAGTGACAGCATCTCCCCCCCCTTATTTGACCTTGGTGTCCCCGCACACTTCACTGTGGCGCCATTGCCTCTCCACTTGGTTGACGTTAAGTTTCCACACACCTCGGCAAAATGTATCCTGTCTTCTCATTACCTCAAAACATTTGCATGTGGCCGAACCATCCCTTGCACTTCCACCTTTCATTACATCAGCTTGCTAGCTCATATCCTCCTTGCAAGATTTTTTGATGTGACGTATCTCCTTTTGCCTGCAGTAACCGTCTTACCATCGATCCAGAGCTGCATATTCCGTATATACTCATTCTTTCTGTTCACCCTTGTATCCTTCATTTCTCATATGAGCTTCCTCCTAATTGCCCTCTCATTCCTCAACAGATCCTTATTTTAGATATTTTTTGTATATATTTATTAGTGAAGACATTTGTTCCTTTAAGCTTCTTTACTCTCCGTAAGATCTCAAATACAATATTTATAGTTGTAAACTTCACTATTATTACTCTCTTGCCTATTTGTCTTCCAACCCGAAATGCATCTGCTACTTCCCATCCTTCCAGTTCAACCCAAGTTTTTGCTCCAGAATATCCACCATCTCAAATAGGGTCCAAACTCCTCCTCTTTCTTCCACCCCACTAAAGACCAAATTAAACAATCAATTCTTATCCTCCAGCTCTTCTATCCTCCCTTTAAGGTCCTCCACCTCCCTTTTGAGTACCAGAACTGGCTCTTGAATCTCTTGCCTAATCTCCTGGGACACTACGTTCAATTTATTGCCTAGGCGTTCTTCTAATCCAATCATTCTGCTAAAAAAAAATTTACACCTTATCACCTGATTCATTTGTGCCAGGATTCATCTCAATGCCACCAATCGCTAACAAAATTGCTACTACCAAGCCGATAATTAACATATTCTTAATTCCTTCATTTCCTCTTCCAGTCTCCTTTGGTTTCTTATCCTTGGCTACAAACTGCCCAATTGCCCTGTATACTCCCAAATCCACTCCCATTCTGCCTTAGCTCCTTTTTCTTCTCCAGATCATGAGCTCTCAACTAACACATCCTTCCTCCACAGTTGCTAACTCAGTACTCACTTTCTCTCTCAATAAAACACATCTTTACACATCACACATCCTTTACAACTTTCAGGAATGCGTTTACATCTTGAAGTATATGTGTCATTTTCATACTTGCACATTTCTGACATACACATAAATCATGTGGCATAACATTGGTTGGCCATCTCTGGATGTCACTTCTAAAATATATCTTGAAAGCTTCTTGATTGTCATAAACATGGTTTCCTGTTGTTCAGTTTCTTTTTGCTTAACATTGGCACTCACTATTGCAAAACCCTTTCTGCTAGGAGTTTGCCTACCTACACTATCACTTCTGAAGAAATCTTTAACCATATTGTTGGTGGATTCAGGAATATTTGAAGCATGTGGTCTTTGTGGTTGATGTGCTGCAGGCATCCTAACATCATTGGTCAGATGAGATACTACTGTACTACGTTTTCTTGGTCTTTGTGGCAATGCTTTATGCTTTTCTTGCCAGCACTGATGCTTTTCCCATGGACTATGGTGATTTGTACACACTAGCAGATGCTGATTGCTTAGCAGTATGCATACTATTTGCAGTATTCCTTTTGCAGGAGAAACAGAGAGCTTGTCTTGCATGAAGAAGTCTTCTTATTGTGTAGCTTCTTCCTAGCAGCAGTAGCAGTTTTGCATTGCAGTTCCGTTTGTAGCCCTCTTCTTCAATTCTTCTCTTGTTGTCTGTGTTTAAATATTCTAGATACTTTAGTGGGTCATGCTTCAACTTGAACTTCTATATAATGAGTATATGGCTTTCATTAAGGATTCATCAAAATCTGAAATGTTTAGTGTCCAAAAAGTTGATGCTGAGAAAATAATGAACTTCAAAAAATGGTTGCCTACACACTACAAGAAACAAGTTCTCTCAACTTTAATTTAAGGCTAAGAAGTATCTAAAGACAAAAACATTTCTTGAATATTGTGTTACTTAAGTTTACTCTTGGCCATGCCAAAATTTCGATCACAGTCATTGAATGAGTGTCCTCGCAATGGAAAATAGTGAAATATGTTTTGAAATTGACTACTTGCTATCAATGTTAATAGAAATCTTACAACGGTGTTGTTCTTGTTCTGGCTGGGACAGCCATCTGAGAATAGGAATCACTCAGTTACCACTGATGAAACATGATTACTAATGAAATCAAGCTAAAAGGTACATACTTCATTTGGTCCCTTGAGCGCTTCCCGTTCTTGATATGAGTAGAAATAACACTTTGTTGTTCTTCATATCATTAATGTAAAATTCATAAATCCAGAGCTGCTTGTAATGAAACACTTCTTGTACAGGTATTTCAGGAAGTGGAAGGATCTGCATGTAGTCAAATGTTATTGCCAATAAATGCTCTCTCTCTCTCTCTCTCTCTCTCTCTCTCTCTCTCTCGACATATCCTCATGATTTCTTCTTTCTTTGGGAAAGTTTTATTTGTTCTTCTTTTGTTCTGCTACAGCAGCTCGTTTGGCATTTTTATTCAGACTCGGGTCTGTTATTTTCATTTTCAGACATTCATACATTGAACAAACATCACACTGAAGTCTGCCAAAAGAAAGGTTGAAGTTTTCTTTAAAATAGGCTTAAAAATTTTATACTTTATGATTTTATTACTAATGTCTGGATTCTTCTGCAGAAACATTTCCTGAAGGACTTCAATATTAAGTGAAGAAGACAGGTACTTTTTATTAATGTTGTTTGAATAATGGATTCAATGACCTCAGGAATTCATTGAAAGTACCCGCCACCAATGCCATTGTGCCTGAATGAAGATGCTCTTCCTCTTAAATCATGGGAAAGCTTGTTCTTTGACTTAAGTTTTGATAAACCATACACTCATTTTAATGTTACTCCATGTAGGCTAATGAAGGCTTTTTTTGCATACTTCTGTTCTCATTCCATCATAAATTATGTATATCGCACTTGTAAGAATAGCCTTTGTGCTTGCTTGATTCTTAAGTTGCTTTGCAGTTTCTAATATTTTTTCAAACCTTGATTATATTAGTCCCTGTATATACATATCCTTATTTTTGTTTAAAAATTGGTTTATGCACGTTATTATATTTGGCTTTTCTTCAGAAGAGAGTGTTTGGCAACAGTGCTTTTACATCTGCAAAGAATAAAACCATTTCAGTAGGAGAATACTTGAAAGATTTAGTGCTCCAGTTGAAATAATAATAAATTATTATTTGGTCTCTTATTATTTAGTCTCTGGTAGCAGTGCTCTTTACATCTGCAAAGAATAAAACCATTTCAGTAAGAGAATACTTGAAAGATTTAGTGCTCCAGTAGAAATAAATATAAAATTATTATTTAGTCTGTTGTTTTTTTTTTCAGTAAATCGTATAATCCTAAAAATTGAGAACTATATTGCTAACATTGATTGGACACCCCATTACAAACACATATACACAACCTTCTTGTGTATTGTTTAAATTAATAATGATCTACATTCTAAGCACATTCTCTTTATTAATAACAACCAGCACCAAATACATATATCCATCACAACATTATCTATTAGAAAGTTAGTATTAACATAAAAATACAATATATCCACACTCTGGTTCTGTTTCCCTCCTAGAAATGTGCTTTCCTACATAATTATTTTAGGATATTTTTTTTTTACTTTAGCATTCCGCATAACATTATGCTTATATTTGTGTTTATTTAGAACACCTTTTCTTCGTTTTCCTTTCACTTCATAATCACTGCCATTGCTGGAAGACATATCTATCTTTATGGACAGCTGGTGGACAGGGGTAGAAAAAATTATGGAGAAGATAGGAACGGGAGATATTTGGAGAATAGGAGAAAGAAATAGCGATGGTTTTTGGATAGCAGTAAGAAACAGAGTGGAGGATATAGAAAGACAAGAGATTTGGGGAAGCTTAGAAAATAAAAAGTCACTAGGGTTCTATAGATTAGTAAAAAGGAAATGGGGAAGAGAAGGGTATGTAGATTATTGTAATAGAGCAGGAAAAGAAGCGTTTGCATGGATGAGAACAGGAGCAATGTATTTGAGAGGGTTAAGAGGGGAAAAAAATGAAATTTGTGAATTATGCGACGATAGCGAAAGCACAGAGCATTATATGTCAGAATGCAAAGAATTAGCAGAATGGAGACAAGAAGTATGGGAAGAAAAATGGGAAAAAATGGATAGGAAAATAGTAGCAATTAAAATGCTAATGAGAAAAGAAGAAAAGCAAATTAAGAATATGGGGGAGTTCTTAAAGTTAGTTAGTTAGTTAGTTAGTTAGTTAGTTTATTCATCCGTTAAAGTGGTTTGGTACAATGTACATTCACTATTGGACACGTCAAGCTATAAACATAAACAATAATAGGTTTTTGCAATATATACAATATGTTTTTACATTATACAATAGGTATTTACATGCTAAATACTATGGTTCATGATATACATTTGTGTTCAAGGAAATCATTAATAGAATAAAAGGAGAAAGTAAAAGAGAAATGGAGTAGAAAAGTAAGAGGGATAAGAAAGGTAGAAAGGCAAATGGAGGAAGGAGAAGATGGGCAAATATGGATAAAAGGTAGTAAGGAATGTTTAGAGGAGCCAGAAGGCCAGGGTGCTGGCAAAAAGAGCAGCATAGCTGGTAAGGAAATTTGGACATATGTTAAGATTAGTTTATAAGTGGAACATTGTAAAAAGAAGTAAGTAGGAAAAAGTACAATAAATCATCTATCTATCATATGTAGTAGAGAAAGTAAAAATACTAAAATTTACCTTATTGCAGAAAAATCTTTATGGATGCAAAATTAATGTATGCACATCACGTAATGGTGCAATATGCAATATTTCATCCATAACAGTCCACCACTAACACTAAAACCTCCACATGTGTGGCAATAATGTAAAATGCTCCTTATGAGCGGTTTAATTTGAAATAGAAACATTAAGAGAATTTGTTACCTTTTTGAACTAAATGGAAGATTCATGTACGTTTCTACAGCTTAAGGAGGTTCAGATGTTTCCTTTCCGAATGTAAAAGTATGTGTGAAAGTTGAGGAGGCACTCTGTTTGAAAATAAGTAAAATCTTGAAGAATTGTGTCACATTACCTTTTCAAAATAACTAAATCAATTTATGTATTTAACATGATAAAAATCATTTTCTAGTTATGAGTATGACAGTTTATATTTGTTTAATTCAACCTAAAGAGATATAATATATCCAATTCTGTTGAAGCAGTGCTTCAAAGGCGTAACAAAGGTTTATCAAGAACTGCCATGTGCATGCTCAAGTTTTGTTAATAGAAGCAGGGCTGCTGACTTGCTCTATTTTCTACCTATTAAAAACTAACTGCACTACCATAGGGTTGGTGCAAGTTGTCCACTGAAGCAAGAAAACTGATTCAATGTTGCTTTATTAACTAGAGATGTTAAGGTTTCAAACAATAAAATATACCACACTGACCCAAAGATTTTCTTACCCAAAGTCCTATATTTCATGTATTGACCCATTTTAGAATTTGACTGATACATGTGCACATGCAAAATGCAGTCATAGGTGATGTATGAAGTACCTTTTAGAGAACAACCACAGACCACCCCTGGATGTGATGTGTGTGTGTGTGCGTGTGCGTGCGTGCGTGCGTGCGTGCGTGCGTGCGTGCGTGCGTGCGCGTGTGTGGAAATGCCAGTCTTTTGTGGGAGTTCATTTAAAAAAAATGTAGGTCAAGTTTTATCATGTTAAAACATTTACTATTTCTGGTTTTATAGTATTTCATGTTTGTCTATTGCATCGAGATAATGTAAGTTCTAGCAATAGAAGCAATGTGATCAGATGTGACTCATCCCTTCCTTTGGTTGGTTCAGCCTCCAAATGTGCCAAGTATGTAATACAAAAATATAATTTTAAAATCTAGGGGCCAGTAAGGTGGTTAAAATAATGCTAAGACAGTCAGTGGTTAACATGGATAAGCATTTGGGGGATCCCTGTCAATTTGTTGGCCATGCATGGACACAGTGTCCTCAGGTTACTGCCCTATTCACCAGATCTCAGTTGCTTGCCCAGTGCTAGTTCTGTGCCAGTGAAGCCTGAATGCGCACTGGTTATATGAACGGTGAGCGAACCCCAATTCTTGTGCATATGCTGTGAATGCTGCCAGTTTAACCTAGGGGAAGCAGTAGTCTATGTAACCTCTCCCTTGCCAGCCATCTGTTAATGTTATCTTGAACTTTCTGTGTAAATTAGTTTCTATATTTAAACATGAATTGTATACAATCTGTGTTTATTGGATGTTCTTGTCATTTTGCATTCTTACACAAACTAAATTGCCTCCAGCTTTATCAAACTTGGCACAAAGTTTTGCATAGCCAAACTAGGGAAGTTGTGAACAATGTTCATGCATTCATGAAACATGAAGCAGCTTAATGAGTTACTGATGCCATTGAAGAAAATTCAGCAAAGAATAAGTGCTGCAACTAAAGTGCCTGAAAGAACTTTTAGAAAAATATTCAAGGAAGGGAAACAATGTGAAGAATGGGGCACTTCTTTTGAAATTCCTAACAAAGTGCACCATGTACCAAAGCAGGTAACAGATACAGACGATTTTGACAAGTGTGTTATTCGGCGTATTATTCACAATTTTTACATTGTTGAAAAAACGCTGTCCACCATCAATAAATTGGTGCCTAAAATTAGGGAGGCCATAAATTTTAATGGAGGTAGCACAAGTTTGAGGATAATTTTGAACATGGGAGTCAAGTGGTAAAAAACAAGGAAAAACACAAGAGAATTGCAAGAAAACACAACATTTGAACTCTTTGTGTTTCATTCTTGTGGGTAGTTACACAATACAGGGAAAAAGGTAGGCCCATAATATATGAGGATGAAACCTACATACGTAGCACCCATACTAGACCAAACAACTGGAGTGATGATAGCACCTCAGGTTTCCATGTACCTGCTGCAAAAGAGCCAAGAGCAATCATCTTGCATGCAGGAGGTAAAGCTGGATTTGTACCTGAAGCATTTTTAATGTACAAATTCAAACAACAAACAGCTTATTACCACCACAAAATGAATTTTGAAAATTACAAAAAATGGCTAATGGAAAAATTAATTCCTAATTTGCCTCCCAGATCCATTTTAGTGATTGATAATGCATCGTACCATAATATGCAGTTGGAAAAGATCCCAACAGTGTCTTCTACCAAAAGCAAGATGCAGGGCTGGCTTGCAGCAAATAACAATACCATTCCATGAAAGGATGCTAAAGTTGGAGATTTACAAACTAATTCAGGCTCATAAGCCAGTCCAGAAAAATTACGTTATTAACAATTTGTTGGACACAGTTGCATGGGCACAGTGTCTTCAGGTTACTGCTCCATTCATCAGATCTCAACCCAATAGAGCTTATCTGGACTGATATAAAGCAATGGGTAGCTGGTCAGAATGCAACTTTTAAATTAGATGGCATTATGAAGCTTTACCAACAGGCTGTTGATAACATTAGCATGGAAAAGTGGAAAAATGTCAACAGGTTATAAAGTTGGAGGACAAATATATTGAAGAAGGCCTGTTTGAAAATGTCATAGAAGGTTTTGTAATCAAAGATGTGGGATTTAGTGACAGCAAAGGAGAAGAAGAGAATGAAGACAATTAAAGGGAAATATCTGAAGAAAAAATTGATAATGGTGATATATTTTGTATAGAATGTTTATCATACTTATAAAACTGCCCTACTTTAAGACAATATTTGCATGATGGGGTTTGTGTATATATGTGTGCATGTGCATGTGTAAACAAATCATAAAGCAAGTTGAACTTAGTAACAATGAACCAGTCATCCAGTGGTGGTTTTGTGCGTGTGTGTGTTTGTGTTGTGTCAGTGAAGTCCCACGTCTTTCAGCAGACAGCTGCCAGCAGAAAAGTGTAGCGACATTAGGCATAGACTCTTAGTGTGCTAGAAAAATAGGTCAGAGGACAGAACTACCGTCCCTACTGTATCTGTTGAAATACCAGTCCAATTGCCAACAGTATCAAACCATGACATTTCTATTGAGGTACTGAGACTCAGAATGTACAAAGTAAGAAAAGAACAATCTAAACAGAAATTGCTGGTTAACACATGACTACCAACACTGAACTTAGGGTTAAATTGTGAATGCAGCATTAGCTAATGGCTCTGATGTTTTCCAAATCAGACTTGCTTTATGGCTGTCAGGAATATTATCTGAAGTTGTTAAGAACAACGCAAAACAGAATTTCGAGTGACATGAAAGAAAAAATGTGTGTGCCCCTTGTGTTCAGACACTACCATAATACACTTATTTTAAGATGAATGGTATAATTGTTTGTTTGTTGCTGAGTGTTAATTTCACAAAATATCTAACAATGCCCAAAATAAATAAAAGTTCTTTTTGTAAGTTTCATGATGAGCAAACCTGAGCCTCAAATTTCATATCAAATGTAACTGGCTACTTCAAATTCCATTGGCAACATTACTTATTTTTTTCAAACATTATGATTTGATAACCAAGTACTTGCAATTAATTAAATGGGTTAACTTATTCTTGCAGATTATATTACATTAAACAAGGCATGCCTTTTTCTTAATGTCCAATTCTTGTCTACTGTGATTTTCACAGTATCTGCAAAATAAAATCATGAAACCAGCCACCCAAATTACTCAACTGTATTACTAAAGGTTGATTTGAAAGTTCAGAGCGAAAATGTTCTCTATAATACGAGTGAAATAACAGGTGACATACGAGACATTTAAAAAAATAAACGTAAGTTTTTATGACACACTAGTCAGAACAGACTTGTCATCACTGTTGTATGTCTACTATTAACTACACAGCCCTACACACACATATGCTGCCTTTAGTTAAAATGATTTTGAAGTGTTTTGTCAGCCCGTCAGTTCCAACATGTCTGCCAGCATCATCTTTTGTGTACTTATGGCACTCAAATTATTGCAAATTGGAAACTGGTATTCATGTTCCTCTGAATAAAAGCTGGAAATATTTCCTATTTTCACATGTCTGTTTTGTGTAGTTTTATGGAGAGTTTTGTATATTCCTCAAAGATAACGCAGTAATGCATTCTAGTGTTATGATTCTATATATTAGATACTATCAGCATTACAGTGACTAGTCACTGACTGGTTCAGCAAGTGCTTTTAAATGTTTAAACTATAAACTGTATATGTGTAAGACTTGTTATGTGCTTTGGAGTTCTGTATGGATTAAAGCTTGTGGCCATGATCATTAATTTTCTGGCCTGACTGGACACCTTAGGGAGTTTGCATTGGAGGGGGCATTTGGAAGGATCTGACACTTCTCCCTGAGTTATGGTGAATTATGATGTGAGCCTATAAGTTAATGGGAAATAAATGTAACTTGGAATCAAATTCTGCAATTTATTAACATTAATTAAATGATTAAACATATTACTACGTATTTACATCATACAAAATCATCCATTCTCAATAAGATCTGTTTGTTTAAATATAAAAGGAGTAATATATGTTTGGTGTACTAATTTATTTATATTGAAATTCAAAACCATTCCAGGCTCTCTGCAGATTTGCATAGTCTTTATGTGCCTTTTGGTGTCATTATGCTGAGCATAACTGCTGAGTGTAGTTTCTATTTTCCAAAGAGAATAGTCAAAACAATTTAAGATCAGCTTTAGCGCAAGAATCCAGTACAGGTGGTTTCTTTCTCATAGTGACCTGGAGATGCAATGAATGATATCGTGTACTCTATACCATTTTGTTTCATGCTTTTACTCGCCATCCATGGCTTTTTCTTGTCTAGTCCCTTCCTGACCATGTCATTCATGTGACCCTTCAAGCCATCATGTTTATTCTTCTATCATAGCCTTCCTTGCATTTGGAGTGCCCACACATTGGTTCACATGTGTTTTATCCTTTTTTCCCTAAATTTCATTTTCTTCTACCTTCATTGTGCACAGTGTTAGGGGCATCTGCAAACCTCAGTGTGCAGGTGGTGACTCCATAAAGGCATCATCCCCAACACCTGAATCCTCATGCAGGTCTGCATATGTTTCTGCTGTTCAACTGCAGTTCAGCGGAGGGGCTATTGCATGAACTGATAACTCCAAATAGGGACTGTGACCCTCTTATTATACCAGTAGGTATGACCCGGGCATTATAAATATGTCAAATTAGCTGGGGTAACTCTGGGAACTTAGTGCCTGAGATCGAGATGATTGCAATGGTGGAGGATTTTGCCTGTCCTGAGGACTTCGTATTCCAACATCTTAACTAAGCGACATGGAGTTTTTGAAAGAGAAGTATCACTGCCATCTGCTGGTTGTTTGAGTTTTATATTTTTTGCTTTTTGAACATACATTGGCATCAGTGTTGTTTTATCTTTTGCTATTTCGAATTTTTGTGCTTTGCACCAGTCCTCAGTTACTTCCAGTGCAGTCTGTAATGTGGAGAGTGCATTTGAGTGAGATGAACTGTTGAGAAGGACCATTATGTCATGAGCGTAGATTACAATATGCAGATTGGGTACTTCGAAAATTTGTTCAATTAAACCACTGTTGTTGATATTCCATATTCCATGTTGTCTATTGCTTTGGACATACTCTGTGACATCTTTTATGATGTCCATGTCTCACTGTATATCCATACTGCTGATGTGTATCAACCCATTAGATTCCAAGTGATAGTTGAACCAATCCATGGTTATTTTTTCAAAGCACTTTCCTGGTACTGATAGCAGACTAAAGATCTGATAGCCTGTTGATTGTGTTAGCTGTTGTCTGCTTTGGGGATTGCTATTACTCTGGCATTTTTCCATGTCTTAGGAAAACAGCCAAGGCTTAGGCATTTGTTAAACAGCATCAACCAAAAGGTTGGTATGGCTTTGTGTATTCTTTTAACAATTGCACCATCAATACTGTTCACTCCTGAGCATTTGCAGCCATTAAGATTAGCTATTGTTTCTTCTACTTCATGAAGTGTGAATTCTGATTCTGGTTGAGTGAATGGCGCAGCTCTTGCTAGTACTTGGGTTCTGGTGATGCTATGATCCTCTGGAAACAATTTTATCTAGGAGAGCTGTAGTGGTGTCTTCCGCTGACAAGGTTGCGGATCCATCTTTGAGGATTAAGGTTAAGTGAACTGGCCTACTTGCGAAGTCCAGTTTGCAGGTTTTGAGTATTTTCCATGGGCCATCCTTTTATGTTTTCTGTGCAAAAAGTTTTCCATGATTCTTGTTTAGCTTTCAGGAGTTCTTTCTTATGTTTATTAGTAAACGTCTTAAGTTTTGTCTTATAGATTTCTTTTATTATAGGGTTTTTACATCACTTAAATTTTTGTTTTGCTGTGTTAACCTGTTTTCTCAGCATGTTTAGTTCAGTAACCACCAAAGTATGAATTTATTTGTTGTCATAAAAGCGGGAAACAGCTACTGTTTATTTTGTCCAATCCTTTGCATGTACTACTAATGGTGTTCTGTGGGGTGTTCTTTTGCATTTGATTTGTTTATCAAGTCCATCCAATTGTCTTTCACTTCTTCGATTTTCTGTGGAAATTTGTCTGATTTACCTACTTGAGTGAGTGGTGAACTTTCTAGTGGAATTGATTTCTTATTCAGTTAAGCTGGTAGACGAGCACATCTGTATTATACTGTAAGTTATAAGGTTGTGATCTGACTATGTTTCTTTCTTTTTTCTTTTCTTGTTCTCTTTTTTTTTTTTTTTTTTTTGATGTGCCAGTTCTGAATGTGATATCTATCCAACTTTTACTCAGGGCACTGGAGAAGGTGGGGCCATGCTTTTTGTTTACGGTAATCCAGTTGTTTACTGATAGAAATTCTGTCATTATTCTTCCCCTGGCATCAGTAACTGAACTGTGCCACATACAGTGCTTACTATTAGCATCCACATCCCAAATGAAATTCATAGGTTTAATGGAAGTTAGGAATGATTCGATGGGTGTGAGGTCCTGTTTGAGTGTGTTATATGTGAGAAAGTAGAAGCTGTCTATATACAAGGGAGGACTGGATATTTTTGCAATTATTATTTTATCAGAAATGGAGATTTTATGAATTACGATAAAGTTGTGAGTTATGTCGTTCCTAATGAGTATGCAGACCCTAGGATTTTTGTCCGATCTAATGAAATAGAGGGTATAGTTGGTAGGAATGAGACAAGGAATGTCATTGTAACAGTAGGGCCCTTCGTTAAATAGAATGCCCACTTTATTGTAAGATAAGCTTAGAGATAGATGTACTGTATCTGCTTTGCAGCGATGAGTGTTCAATTGTGTGCAGATTTTATCCATCAGTAGAATTCAGTCTTATTTTTTATTAATGTCAATATTCTTTGCTAAAGGCACTATGGTTTGTGTCCAGTTTTCTTTGTTATTTATGAATGTATTGGCTTTTATGTAATTTGAACAGCGAGTAATGTTTTTATTTGTACAGTCTTTTGAATGGTGACCTTCGACGCAGTAGAAGCATTTCTGTTGATAATTGCAGTATTTTGATGATTTATGTCCATAGCCTAGGCACTCTACACCTATACCAATTTAGTTTAATTCTCTGCAAGGCTATTGGTTCTCTTTGCAGATTAGGGCTGACGTCAATTACTATATGTCTGGAATCTTCAAATATTTTCTTAGTGAACTTTATATTTAGTTCAGAATGCTCCAGGTGTGTCAGATTATTATGCTGAAGTATTGTGTGTTTAACTTTGGTGTCATCAGTATCTCTTGGCACGGATTTGAGTAGGATTGCAAGAAGCTTTTTCTTGGGGCACTCTATGGAGAGAGTTTAAATTGGTTAATTCCTTTTCTAGGTTGTTCCGCTCAGTGTCATCACTGCACTCTACAAGTAGAACATTGTTGCTTAGTTTTTTCATCTTGTTTATTCCAACTTTTAGTGCTTTAGGGTCAGCTGTTTCTGTTATGAGTTGTTTTAGATTGTCTGAGTGCATGTGATCTGTCGGTTTTATACTGAGACTAGCAGCTACAGGCTGATTACCATATGGTGGCAGCAGAGAGTGGGTATTTGCAGGACCATCTAGAAACAATCCAGAGGGTCCCAGTGTTTGCTTGGAAGTTTCCTTGCGAGCTAACAGATGTCGCTGGTTGTTGGCTATACTATAGTGGCTTTATCAACTAAGTCCTGTGTATTCTGATTCTGGAAGAATTTAGAGTAAGTTGAAAACTATTAAAAGATGAGGAAATTATTGAAGGGCAAATGCATTAGTAATTAAAACATACATTTTGTTGTATGCATTTTTTTCTTCATAGGGTGAACTGTTTCAGAGACATTTACTTTTGTGTCTTTAAATATTGGCTATTAAGTTGTCAAAACAGCTATCTGAAGAATGATTCATTTGTTTTCAATATGAGTATTTAAAAAAGACATATACCTTTCACACTATCACAAAATAAATGAATAATAAGTTATCTAGAAGTTGTGATTTTAGATACATATTTAGGTATTAATATAAAGCAGATGAAAAACTGAGGCTTTTATATAAATAACACATTACCACCAAATTGTTGAAAGGTAGAGAAAGTAGTGTGCTCTTACACATCAGATGTTTTGCCATACTACATAGCTATAAGGACCAAGTCCATTGTCAAGGAGGAATGTAACTCAACCTGAAGTGTTATGCGATTTGTTCATTATTTATAAAATGAATAGGAGATAACATATGACATTCGTTCAGTTTTCTAATTCATTTAACATTTCAAAGGTAATAAGGAATAGTAGAATTTGATTTATCTGCTAACCTTGATGTGCAAGTAGCAGAAAATATCTGCATGTGTTTCATTGCTTATCAGAGCCATAAGGTTTAATCAACATACTCGAACATGATAATACTTTTATGTATGACAATTTTTTGTGCTTTACTTTATGTAGCAATGTATATCTTTATAGACCCCTAGGCCCAAATGACCTAGCTGTTGATAGGTCCTTAAACACAACTCACTCGCTCTCTTTATGGATCTGGTTTCACTTTTCATGCCTTGTTAGGGGAACAATATTTACAATTCCGCTCTCTTCCAGGGGCTTTGATACCTCCAAATACTGTTGACAAGCCAGTGCACTTGAATTTGATGATCCAGCAACTTGCTCAGGTTCAGACCTAGATGCTAATAATGTAGAGGTATCTTGTTGGAAATGTCATGCCTTAGGTGGTTTCTGCTGTATCTTGGCTGGGGTAAATGTAAAAATAGATAGTAGTGCATTATGCTTTAGTCTGCGACTTCCCCCCCCCCAGGGGCTCACCTTTTGTGAGTACGGGTTAGGCGCACCCGGGGTACCCGAGCCATTCATAGCCATTTTCACCCTTTCATCCCCGTCCGGTCAAGGTGGGTTCGTTCTCGTGACCGGTGGTCTCAAGGTAGGCTCTCATGCGTTCTGGGCATTTCATTACATGTCGCCCCTCGCCGTCGTTTCTTACTTCTCTTCAATTTGCGTTCATTTCGCCCCACGTCCATACATTTACATATCTCTTTTACTTCTTCGCCGGCCTACCTTGAGTCCGAAACGCCCACACACTTTTAGTTTCTTTTAACCTTTTATGTTAATCCTCCGTGGACACAGCCTCACGGATACCCGCGCACTGGTGCGCAGCTGGGTGAGTGGGTAATGGCGTCATCCCCACCACCCGGGGTCGTCATGTAGGGTATGTGTTCGTATCCGCTGTTCAACTGCAGTCCCGCGGGGGGGCCATTGCATGAGCTGCTGACTTCTGACGGCGATTGGGTCCCTCTGTCTATGTTCTGGGAGGTGTGACCCTGGGGTGAGTCTGGTATAGATAGGCCACTCACCCAAGCCGGGGTAACGCTCGGGGAGGCTGAGCCCGAGGTCGGAGACGGTTGCAATGGTGGAGGATTTATTTTCGCTATGGAGCACCCTTTCTCCATTAATAGAAACAAGCGCCGAAAAACTATTGTAACAGAAGTAGCACCGCCGACATCTGGTTGTTACTTAGTCATTTCAAGAACAGAAGAAGGACACAACTTTGAGAAGGTGAACTCTTTTGTAATTCAGAAATGCATAGATGCTATTGCTGGTAAGGTTCAATCCTGCACTCGTCTACTGAATGGTTCCTTATTGGCCCAAACTAAGTCCGATCAGCAAAGTAAAACCTTGTTGCGCGCCAGGCTTCTCCACCGTTATCCTATCCGTGTGGAGAAGCACCGCACATTGAATTCCTGTCGAGGCGTCATTACCACCCATAGCCTCGATGGTTTGTCGGACGATGAACTCGTAGACTATCTTTCAGACCAAAAGGTGACAACAGTGCATAGAGTGCAGGCCAAACGCGACGGAGTATTGGTACCCACTCGTACCCTGTTTATAACATTTGATGGCGTCGATCTGCCCACGAGCATTTCCGCAGGGTACGAACGGATTGCGGTGAGGCCTTATAATCCTAGACCTCTGCGTTGTTTTAAATGCCAACGTTTTGGACATATGCAAGTCTCCTGTAAGAGTGCCGTTACCATCTGTGCCTCATGTAGCAAGCCGTAGCACGAAGGCACCTGTTCCACAGCCCCCGTCTGCGTAAACTGCAAAGGGTCTTATTCTGCGTCATTTGCCGACTGCCCGCGGTACTTGGACGAGAAGGCGATCCAGGAGATGCGGGTAAAGGAGAAACTCTCCTTCGCTGAAGCCCGGAGTCGTTGCCATCCGCGCCAACCTTCTCTCCTGCGATCTGGCACATTTACTTCTGTTGTTGCCTCGCCAGTACCACGAGTAGATGCCGAAACTCAGACCTGGACCATGACTGGATTAACCACCACTACCATCCAGACGTCCATTAAAGCTGTTACCAAGCCCTATAAACCTGCTCCAAAGTCAATGAAGTCGCAAGCCGCTGAAAAGAAACCCAAGCAGAAACTTCGTAGGGAAGATTTTCTGAAGCACCCTCCGCGTGCACGCGGTAAGAAAAGTTCACCTTCTCCTCCTCGGAGGTCGCAGTCCCAGGAAGCTCCTGGGACAAGCCGCGCTCAGCGGCCCCCCCTCACCCATCGCCACCCAGTACCGATTCACGGCGCTTGAATCGGGTTCTGGCTCTGAGCGCGTGGGCCCTCCCTTCGAGCAGGCTATGGAGTCTGACCAACTCCATACCAAAAGCCCGAGCCCAAAGGTTAAACAAAAGGTAATTTTAAGCCGCCCTACTAACTAGACAGTTTATCCCTTTTATTCATGGTTATCCTGACCTGGAAGGAACGTGGTGTACGATCGCATAGGGCGGAACTGCAACTTTTATTGCGTTCCCATTCGCCTGTGGTCGTGTGTTTGCAGGAGACTAAGCTTCGCCCTCACGATCCTTTTGATCCCCGAGGATATACTCCGGTTCGCTACGACCTTGAACCGGAGGAGGGTTCTCCTGCTCATGGAGGTGTCATGTTGTTAGTGCGTAACGACGTTCATTTTAAACCTGTCACACTTACATCCGACTTGCAAGCTGTTGGCGTTCGCCTTCACTTACCCGGCTTTTTGTTTTCTGTTTGCTCTGTGTATTCACCTCCATCGTCTCCCCTCGCACCCGCGGACATTCAAGCTCTCCTGTCCGCTCTCCCAACACCATTTCTTCTGTTGGGAGATTTTAATGCCCATCACCCACTGTGGGGTTCGCCAAGGGCTTGTGCGAGGGGAACTCTTCCTTCCGACATTTTTTACCAGTTCAATCTTTCCATCCTCAATACAGGTACACCTACTTTTATTTCTGATTCTTCTGGTACATTCTCTCACCTGGACCTTGCCATTTGCTCACTCCAGCTTGCTCGTCGTCTTCAGTGGAACGTCGTCGCTGACACCTACTCCAGCGACCATTACCCTTGCATCGTTTCTCTTCTGTCACACCACGTACAGCATTCCAGAGTACCTACCTGGATATTCTCAAAAGCCGAGTGGAGCTTGTATTCCAGCCTCGTGCATTTTTACGATCAGCCCTTCGCCTTCATTAACCAACTAGTGCAGCACCTTACGTCTACGATTTTCTCTGCCGCCGAACGCGCAATTCCCCGTTCATCCTCTCAACCTCGGCGGCCACCTGTTCCGTGGTGGAATGAGGATTGTCGGGACGCCGTTCGTGCCCGTAGAACTGCACTTAGGGTGTTTCGGCGACACCCTACACTTGATAATTTGGTGACTTTTAAACAATCGCGCTGCAGGGCTCGTCGCATTATTCAGGATAGCAAGAAGGCGTCGTGGTCTCGTTTTGTCGAGTCTTTTAATTGCTTTACGCCTTCATCTGTTGTTTGGAATAAACTACGTCGCTTCTCCGGTAAAGTGTCGCATTGTACTGTTCCTGGCCTTCAGGTTCCCAATGCCATCATAGTAGATCCGGCTGCCATCGCTAACACCCTAGGATCTGCCTTTGAGGCGGTTTCCTGTTCAGACCATTATTCCGGCGGCTTTCGCTCTATTAAGGACCGGCTGGATTCCCCACCATATACTTTTCGGTCTGCTAACACTGAATGTTATAACGAACTTTTTACAATGAGGGAGCTGGAGCACGCTTTTCATTGCTCTCGGCACTCCGCTCCTGGGCCGGACGGCATTCATGTCCTGATGTTAAAGTCCTTTCAGCCGACAGTAAAATCTTTGTTTTACAGGTCTATAACGTATTTGGCAAGACGGCCTTTTTCCTTCCGTTTGGTGCGAAGCCACCATTGTCCCTATACTCAAGCCTGGGAAGGATCGCCAACTGCCTTCCAGCTACCGCCATATCTCCCTCACCAGTTGCATTTGCAAGGTGATGAAGCGCATGATCAACGGGCAGTTGACATGGTGGCTTGAATCTCAGAAACTACTAGCAAACGCTCAGTGTGGATTTCGTCGCTATCGTTCTACCGTCGACCGTCTGGTGTCCCTGTCGACGCATATTATGAATGGATTTCTGAGAAAGTGTCAAACCGTGGCTGTGTTTTTTGACCTGGAGAAAGCTTATGACACATGTTGGAGGGGCGGCATTTTACGTACACTTCACGCATGGAATAGCCGCGGTCGTCTTCCCATATTTCTTCGGGAGTTTATGACGGACCGCGTCTTTAGTGTACGTGTGGGCTCGGTTTTATCTCGTCGTTTTATTCAAGAGAACGGAGTACCGCAGGGCTCGGTACTTAGTGTCACACTTTTTGCAGTTGCTATCAACCCCATTGTTGATGGTATTCCACCTGGCATTTCATCGTCTCTTTGTTGATGATTTTGCCATTTACTGCAGTTCACGGCGGACCTGTCTACTCGAACTCCGTCTACAGAACTGTATCGAGCGTCTCTACGCCTGGAGTAACGCCAACGGCTTTAATTTCTCCGCCGAGAAATCCGTCTGCATCAACTTCTGGCGCCGGAAATATTTCCCTCCGCCCTCTCTCCATCTTGGGCCGGAGATGCTCCGTTTGCAGACGAGGTGAAATTTTTGGGGTTGATTTTTGATAGGAAGTTGTGTTGGACTTCGCACATTTCCTTTTTAAAAGCTAAGTGTGACCGTTCTCTTAGTCTTTTACGTGTTTTAAGTGGCACATCCTGGGCAGCTGATCGGACCGTCCTTCTTCGCCTTTATCGCTCTTTGGTCCGATCCAAGCTTGACTACGGGTGCATTATTTATTCGTCGGCACGTCCATCTGTGTTACGTCAATATAATGCAATTCACCATCGTGGCATAAGAGTCGCTACGGGGGCCTTTCCAACCAGCCCTTTTCCCAGTCTGTATGCTGATGCTGCAGAGCCTCCGCTGTCCTTCCGGCGTGAGATGCTTTTGTGCAGCTATGCCTGTCGACTCTCAAGCTTGCCTGACCACCCGTCCTTCGAGTTATTTTTCGAGGAGTCACTTGATCGTCACTATTTCATTAGCTCCTCTGCTTTGCTCCCTCCAGGGATTCGCTTTCGACAGCTCCTTCGGCAATTAGACGTTCCGCCAGCGCCGGCCCTTCCACGGGGGGGAAACGCGTTTTCCTCCATGGTCCCGCGCTGAGGTCCACTGTCACCTTGTGCTAACGTCGATGCCGAAGACTGAGACCCCTTCTTCAGTCTTTAGATCGGCTTTTTTGAAGTACGGGCTCAATTCGGGACTTCCATTTTATCTTTACCGATGGATCTAAGACTGAAGCTGGAGTTGGATGTGCCTTTGTTTTTGGTCACTGTAGTTTTACGTTTCGTTTACCTGGACAATGTTCAATTTTTACCGCCGAACGTTTTAGCATTTATCAATCCGTTTTATACATTCAGCAGCACGACTTACGGCACTGTTTTATTTGTACGGACTCTCTGAGTGCCCTTCAGAGTATTACTACGCTGTACCATTACCACCCACTCGTACAGCGCATACATGACCTGCTCCACTCGCTTGGTGTCTCTGGCATCAGCGGCTCCTTCATGTGGATTCCAGGTCATGTGGGCATCTCAGGTAATGAGTCTGCCGATGCCGCTGCGAAATCGGCGATTTTATTACCCAGATTTTTTACCTCTGTTGTTCCCTCGTCAGATTCGTGTGTTATTTTACGTCGCCGCATCCTCTCGCTTTGGCGCGATGAGTGGACGGCCCTCCGGGGGAACACGTTGCGGGAGGTTAAGCCTCTCCCGTTAATCTGGGTTACCTCTTCTCGTTCTTCAGGTCGGGAAGAGGTACTTTTAGCCCATTTACGAATTGGACATTGCCGTTTTAGTCATAGTTACCTGCTCAGTGGTGATCTCGCTCCACTGTGTCAGCAGTGTGACGTGCCCTTAACGGTGCGTCACATTTTAACTGAGTGTCAAGTTTTAGCTCCACTGCGCGTTCGCGTGGGTCTGCCTGTTGGCTTAGCCAACGTTTTTGCAGACGACGCGCATGCTGTAGAATGTCTTTTACGTTTTATAAGTGACATTGGTTTTAATCGTCGCATTTGATGCGCTGAGCGTCTTTTAGCTTTGAGATTTTATATTGTCAGTTTTATTGGGGGTCTTCTCTCCGACGGACATAAGGCGCTCATGTCCCTTGCATTCTACATTCTTGACACGTTTTATTCTTTTAGTGACCATGATTTTAGTGTGTAGATTTTAGCTTTTGGTCTGTTGTGTTTTAGCGTTTTTGACCAAGCGGGTTTGTGTATGGGTTTTTTAGTTTTTTGACTTTTCGATTTTCTGTTTTATACATTGTAAGGGCGCTAATAACCCTAGTAGTTGAGCGCCCTTAAGCCCTATCACATCATCATCATCTGCGACTTCCATCTTCTCTGGTTCCCCCACCTCCCTACATACAGCCTTCAAAATGTACCTCGCAAAGAACAGACCTGTCTGTAGGAGATCAGGAGGTAATCCTTAATGTCTGACTTTAACAGTACAGGCTTTACTTCTTTAAGGATCCAATGGGGACTTCTTTATTTAAAAAAACTCTTCCCAGAGTGACGACTGCACATTCCACCATGTCTGCAATAGAAAGAAGGCACAAAATAATATATGCATGCATTGTATTATTTATGCAAAGTAAGGAATAAGCATTGAAAAAGTACACTTTAAATGTTATGAAAGTGAAATACTCACTGCTTAATCCCCCCAGGGTCTCACCTTTTGTGAGTACGGGTTAGGCGCACCCGGGGTACCCGAGCCATTCATAGCCATTTTCACACTTTCATCCCCGTCCGATCGAGGTGGTTTCTTTCTCGTGACCGGGTGACTCAAGGTAGGCTCTCGTGCGTTCTGTGCACTTCATTCCATGTCGCCCCTCGCCATCACTTCTTTCTTCTCTTCTGTTTATGCACATTTCGCCCCACGCCCATTCATTTACACGTCTCTTTTACTTCTTCGCCGGCCTACCTTGAGTGCAAAACGCCCACACACTTTGTTTCTTTGAACCTTTTATGTTAATCCTCCGTGGACACAGCTTGACGGATACCCGCGCACTGCGTGCGCAGCTGGGTGAGTGGGTAATGGCGTCATCCCCACCACCCGGGGTCGTCATGTAGGGTTTGTGTTCGTATCCGCTGTTCAACTGCAGTCCCGCGGGGGGGGCATTGCATGAACTGCTGGCATCTGACGGCGATTGGGTCCCTCTGTCTATGTTCTGGGAGGTGTAACCCTGGGGTGAGCTAGGTATAGATAGGCCACTCACCAAGCCGGGTTAACGCCCAAAAAGCCAGAGCCCGAGGTCGGAGACGGTTGCAATGGTGGAGGATTTATTTCGCTATTGAACACCCTTTCTCCATTAATACCAACAAACGCCGAAACGTTTACGTAACATAAGTGACACCACCGACAACTGTTTGTTACTTTGTCATTTCACGAACCGAAGAAGAACAAAGTTTTGAGAAGGTGAACCCTTTCATCATTCAAAAGGGCATTGATGCTATTGCTGGTGCGGTTCAGTCCTGCACTCGTCTACGGAATGGTTCCTTATTAGCACAAACGAATTCCGATCAGCAAAGTAAGACCTTGTTGCGCGCCAGGCTTCTCCACCGTTATCCTATCCGTGTGGAGAAGCACCGCACATTGAATTCCTGTCGAGGCGTCATTACCACCCATAGCCTCGATGGTTTGTCGGACGATGAACTCGTAGACTATCTTTCAGACCAAAAGGTGACAACAGTGCATAGAGTGCAGGCCAAACGCGACGGAGTATTGGTACCCACTCGTACCCTGTTTATAACATTTGATGGCGTCGATCTGCCCACGAGCATTTCCGCAGGGTACGAACGGATTGCGGTGAGGCCTTATAATCCTAGACCTCTGCGTTGTTTTAAATGCCAACGTTTTGGACATATGCAAGTCTCCTGTAAGAGTGCCGTTACCATCTGTGCCTCATGTAGCAAGCCGTAGCACGAAGGCACCTGTTCCACAGCCCCCGTCTGCGTAAACTGCAAAGGGTCTTATTCTGCGTCATTTGCCGACTGCCCGCGGTACTTGGACGAGAAGGCGATCCAGGAGATGCGGGTAAAGGAGAAACTCTCCTTCGCTGAAGCCCGGAGGCGTTGCCATCCGCGCCAACCTTCTCTCCTGCGATCTGGCACATTTACTTCTGTTGTTGCCTCGCCAGTACCACGAGTAGATGCCGAAACTCAGACCTGGACCATGACTGGATTAACCACCACTACCATCCAGACGTCCATTAAAGCTGTTACCAAGCCCTATAAACCTGCTCCAAAGTCAATGAAGTCGCAAGCCGCTGAAAAGAAACCCAAGCAGAAACTTCGTAGGGAAGATTTTCTGAAGGACCCTCCGCGTGCACGCGGTAAGAAAAGTTCACCTTCTCCTCCTCGGAGGTCGCAGTCCCAGGAAGCTCCTGGGACAAGCCGCGCTCAGCGGCCCCCCTCACCCATCGCCACCCAGTACCGATTCACGGCGCTTGAATCGGGTTCTGGCTCTGAGCGCGTGGGCCCTCCCTTCGAGGAGGCTATGGAGTCTGACCAACTCCATACCAAAAGCCCGAGCCCAAAGGTTAAACAAAAGGTAATTTTAAGCCGCCCTTCTAAATAGGCAGTTAATCCCTTTTTCGTAATGGCTATCCTGACCTGGAAGGTACGTGGTGTACGATCGCATAGGGCGGAACTGCAACTTTTATTTCGTTCCCATTCGCCTATGGTCGTGTGTTTGCAGCAGACTAACCTTCGCCCTCATGATCCTTTTGATCTCCGAGGATATACTCCGGTTCGCTACGACCTTGAACCGGAGGAGGGTACTTCTGCTCATGGAGGTGTCATGTTGTTAGTGCGTAACGACGTTCATTTTCAACGTCTCACTCTTACGTTCGACTTGCAAGCTGTTGCCATTAGACTGCAGTTACCCGGTTTTTTCTTTTCTGTTTGCTCTGTATATTCACATCCATCGTCTCCCCTCGCTAACGCGGACCTTCGAGATCTCTTGTCCGCTCTCCCAACACCATTTGTTCTGTTGGGAGATTTTAATGCCGATCACCCCCTTTGGAGTTCGCCAAGGGCTTGTGCGAAGGGAACTCTACTTTTGGACATTTTTGATCAGTTGAATCTCTCTATAATCAATACCGGTGAGCCTACGTTTCTTTCTGATTCTTCCGGTACATTTTCTCACTTGGACCTTGCCGTTTGCTCACTCCAGCTTGCTAGTCGTCTTCAGTGGAACGTCGTCGCTGACACCTTCACCAGCGACCATTACCCCTGCATCGTTTCTCTTCTGTCACACCACGTACAGCATTCGAGAGTACCAGTTTTGGCAGACGACGCGCGTGCTGTAGAATGTGTTTTTCGTTTTATGAGTGACAGTGATTTTAATCTGCGCATTTGATGCGTTGAGCGTCCTGTAGCTTTGTTATTTTCTTCTGTCTGATTTAATAGGGACTCTGCTCCCCAGTGGACATATGGCGCTCATGTCCCTCGCATTCTACAGTTCTTGACACGTTTTAATCTTTTATTGCTTATGCTTTTAGTGTGTTGGTTTTTGGGATATTTGTATTGTTATTTTTAGCTTTTTGGACATCGCGGGATTGTGTCCCGTTTTTTAATTATGCGGTTCTTTTACCCGTCTTTTATATTTTGACTTTATATTTTATACATTGTAAGGGCGCTGATGACCTTAGTAGTTTAGCGCCCTTAAACCGCATCTCATCATCATCATCATCATCATCATCACTGCTTAATGCAGGCCTTTCCAACTGAAGTGCTGGCAGAGCTTCAAGGTGTGCCGAAGTAGCACCGGTGAGGTGGGGGAATCGGAAGAGGTAGAGACAATTAAGTTACTCTACTAGCAGTAGAGTCCAGTTAATTTCGAATAAATTTGCAATCCCAAATTTCTTTAAACCCTATTTGTATTCCTAAAATAGCCAACGAAATAGCTAGTTTAACATTTGAATTCTTTGCCAAAGCTTCAGATTCATAACCTGCTAATATATTAAACATGGCGATAAATCCCCCAGGGGCTCAACTTATGTGAGTACGGGTTTGTCGTATCCGAGGGTTCCTGAGCCACTCAGCGCTATCTTCATCACTTCATCCCCGTCCGGTCGAGGTGGTTACGTTCTCGTGACCGGGGGACTCAAGGTAGGCTCTCGTGCGTTCTGTGCATTTCACTCCATGTCGCCTCTCGCCATCGTTTCTTTCTTCTCTTCTACTTATGCACATTTCGCCTTACGCCCATTCATTTACACATCTCTTTTACTTCTTCGCCGGCCTACCTTGAGTGCGAAACGCCCTCGCACTTTTAGTTTCTTTTATCTTTTTATTAAAATCCTCCGTGGACACAGCCTGACGGATACCCGCGCACGGGGTGCGCATCTGGGTGAGTGGGTAATGGCGTCATCCCCACCACCTGGGGTCGTCATGTAGGGTATGTGTTCGTATCTGCTGTTCAACTGCAGTCCCGCGAGGGGCCATTGCATGAGCTGCTGACTTCTGACGGCGATTGGGTCCCTCTGTCTATGTTCTGGGAGGTGTGACCCTGGGGTGAGATAGGTATAGATAGGCCACTCACCCAAGCCGGGGTAACTCCCGCGAAGTCAGAACCCGAGGTTGGAGACGGTTGCAATGGTGGAGGATTTATTTCGCTATGGAGCAACCTTTTACCATTAATACCAACAAGTGCCGAAAAGGTTATGTAACAGAAGTGACACCATCGACAACTGGTTGTTACTTGGACGAGAATGCGATCCAGGAGATCATCACCGTCTCTGGCATCAGCGTCTCCTTCATGTGGAATCCAGGTCATGTGGGCATCTCAGGTAATGAGTCTGCCGATGCCGCTGCGAGGTCGGCGATTTTATTACCCAGATATTTTACCTCTGTTGTTCCCTCCACAGATTTGTATGTTCTTTTGCTTAGCCGCATCCCCCTGCTTTGGAGGGATGAGTGGACGGCCCTCCGGGGGAACAATTTAAGGGAGGTTAAGCCTCTCCCGTTAAGCTGGGGTACCTCATCTCGTTCTTGTTGTCGGGAAGAGGTTATTTTAGCTCGCATTGTCTTTTTAGCTATAGATACTTGCTCAGTGGTGAACCCGCACCACTCTGTGAGCAGTGTGATGCACCCTTAACGATGCGTCATATTTTAGCAGAGTGTCAAGTTTAGCTCCGTTGCGCGTTCGTGTTGGTCTGCCTGTTGGCCTAGCCAACGTTTTGTCGGAAGACGCGCGTACTGTAGAGTGTCTTTTACGTTTTATCATTGACATTGGATTTACTAGACACATTTGATGCGGTGAGCGTCTTTTGACTGTGTAATTTTATCTTGTCTTTTTAATGGGGCATCTCCTCCCCAATGGACATCTGGCGCTGGTGTCCCTGACATTCTACATTTCTTGACAGGTTGTTTTACTCTTTTATTGACCATGATTTTAGTGGGTTCGTTTTTGGGATTTGGTGTCTTGTTTTTTACCTGTTGGACATCGTGGGTTTGTGTCCCGTTTTTAATTATGCTGTTTTTTATCGGACTTTTATTTTTGTACAGTATATTTTATACTTTGTAAGGGCGCTGATGACCTTAGCTGTTAAGCGCCCTTAAACCGCATCTCATCATCATCATCACTCCAGCTTGTTAGTCGTCTCCAGTGGAACGTCGTCGTTGACAACTACTCCAGCGACCATTATCACTGCGTCGTTTCTCTTCTATCTCACCACGTCCAGCATTCTAGAGTACCTTCATGGATATTCAGAAAAGACGATTGGAGATTGTATTCCAACCTCGTATCTTTTGCAGACCAGCCCTTTACCGACGTTAACCAAATGCTGCAGCACCTTTTGTCTACGGTTCTATCTTCCGCCTAACGCACAATTCCCCGATCATCCTCTCACCCTCGGCGTTTGCCTGTTCCACGGTAGAACGAGGATTGTCGTTCGTGCCCGTAGAACTGAACTTAGGGTGTTTCGGCGTCACCCTACACTTGATAATTTGGTGACTTTTAAACAATCGCTCGCCTGGACTCGTCGCATTATTCAGGATAGAGGGTAGGCATCGTGGACTCGTTTTGTCGAGTCTTTTAATCGCTTTACGCCTTCATCCGTTGTTTGGGATAAACTTCGTCGCTTCTCAGGTAAAGTGTCGCATTGTACCGTTTCTGGCCTTCAGGTTTCTAATGCCACCATAGTGGATCCGGCTGCCATCGCTAACACTCTGGGTGCTGCCTTTGAGGCGGTTTCCAGTTCAGACCATTATTCCGCCGGCATTCGCTCTATTAAAGACCGTCTGGATTCCTTCAGCTATAATTTTCGGTCTGCTAATACCGAGTGTTATAATGAACTTTTCACAATAAGGGAGCTGGAGCACGCTCTTCATTGCTCTAGGCACTCCGCTCCTGGGCCGGACGGCATTCATGTCCTGATGTTAAAGAACTTTCAGCCGACGTTAAACTCTTTCTCTTACAGGTCTATAACCGTATTTGGCAAAATGGCCTTTTTCCTTCCGTTTGGCGCGAAGCCACCATTGTCCCTATACTTAAGCCTGGGAAGGATCGCCAACTACCTTCCAGCTACCGCCCTATTTCCCTCACCAGTTGCATTTGCAAGGTGATGGAGCGCATGATCAACGGGCGGTTGACATGGTGGCTTGAGTCTCAGAAACTTCTAGCGAACGCTCAGTGCGGATTTCGTCGGCATCGCTCTACCTGTCGACGCATATTATGAATGGATTTCTGAGAAAGTGTCAAACCGTGGCTGTGTTTTTTGACCTGGGGAAAGCTTACGACACTTGTTGGAGGGGCGGCAATTTTACGTACACTTCACGCATGGAATATCCGCGGTCGTCTTCCAATATTTCTTCGGGAGTTTATGACTTACCGCGTCTTTCGTGTGCGTGTGGGCTGGGTTTTATCTAGTCGTTTTATTCAAGAGAACGGAGTACCGCAGGGCTCTGTACTCAGTGTCACACGTTTTGCAATTGCTGTCAACCCCATTGTTGATTGTATTCCACCTGGCATTTCATCGTCCCTTTTTGTTGACGATTTTGCCATTTACTGCAGTTCCCGGCGGACCTGTCTCCTCGAACGCCGTCTCCAGGGTTGTATCGACCGTCTCTACGCCTGGAGTAACCTAACAGCTTTAATTTCTCCGCCTAAAAATCCGTCTGTATCAATTTTTGGCGCCGGAAGACTTTCCCTCCGCCCTCTCTCCATCTTGGCCCACGGATACTTCCGTTTGCAGACGAGGCGAAATTTTTGGGTTTGATCCTTGATAGAAAGCTAAGCTGGATTTCGCACAGTTCGTTTTTAAAAGCAAAGTGTGACCGTTCTCTTAATCTTTTACGTGTTTTAAGTGGCACATCCTGGGGAGCTGATCGGACCGTCCTTCTACATCTTTATCGCTTTTTGGTCCGATCCAAGCTTGATTACGGGTGCATTGTCTATTCTTCGGCTCGTCCGTCTGTATTACGTCAATTGAATGCCATTCACCATCGTGCCATAAGATTCGCTACAGGGGCCTTTCAGACCAGCCCTGTACCTAGCCTTTATGCTGAAGCTGCAGAGCCTCCGCTGTCCTTCAGGCGTGAGATGCTGTTTTGCACCTATGCCTGTCGACTCTCCAGCTTGCCTGACATCCCGTCCTTCGCGTTATTTTACGAGGATTCGCTTGATCGGCAATATTTAGTTAGCTCCTCTGCATTGCTCCCTCCAGGGGTTCGATTTCGAAAGCTTCTCCGGCATTTGGACATTATGCCAGCGCCGGCCCTTCCCAAGGGGAAAACGCGCATTCCTCCATGGTTGCGCGCTGAGGCCCAGTGGCACCTTGGGTTGACGTCAGTGTCGAAGAATGAGACCCCTTCTTCAGTTCTTAGATCGGCTTTTTTTAGAACTTGAGGCACAGTTCGGAGATTTTCGTTTTATATATACTGATGGGTCTAAGACTGAAGTTGGAGTAGGGTGTGCCTTTGTTGATGGTAATCGTAGTTTTACATTTCGTTTACCCGGGCCATGTTCGATTTTTACCGCCGAATTTTTTAGTATTTATCAGTCACTTTTGTACGTCAAGCGGTACGACTTACGGCACTGTTTTATTTGTTCCGACTCCCTAAGTGCTCTTCAAAGTATTCGCGCACTGTACAATTACCACCCCCTCGTGCAGCGCATACATGACCTGGTCCACTCGCTTGGTGTCTCTGGCATCCGCGTCTCCTTCATGTGGATTCTAGGTCATGTGGGCATCTCAGGGAACGAGTCAGCCGACGCCGCTGCCAAATCGCCGATTTTATTACCCAGATTTTTTACCTCTGTTGTTCCCTCGTCAGATTCGTGTGTTATTTTACGTCGCCGCATCCTCTCGCTTTGGCACGATGAGTGGACGGCCCTCCGGGGGAACAAATTGCGGGAGGTTAAACCTCTTCCGTTAGTCTGGGGTACCTCTTCTCGTTCTACACGTCGGGAAGAGGTACTTTTAGCCCGTTTACGAATTGGACATTGCCTTTTAGTCACAGATACTTGCTCAGTTGTGACCCCGCTCCACTGTGTCAGCAGTGTGATGCGCCCTTAAAGGTGCGTCACATTTTAACTGAGTGTCAAGTTTTAGCTCCACTGCGCATTCGCGTGGGTCTGCCTGTTGGCATAGCCAACGTTTTGGCTACGCGCATGCTGTAGAATGTCTTTTTCGTTTTATAAGTGACATTGGTTTTAATCGGCGCATTTGATGCGCTGAGCGTCTTTTAGCTTTGAGATTTTGTATTGTCTGTTTTAATGGGGCTCTTTTCCCGGACCGACATAAGGCGCTCATGTCCCTTGCATTTTACAATTCTTGACACGTTGTTTTGTTCTTTTAGTGACCATGAATTTAGTGTATAGGTTTTAGTCTTTGGTCTGTTGTGTTTTTTAGTGTTTTTGACCAAGCGGGTTTGTGCGTGGTTTTTTAGTTTTTTGACTTTTTAATTTTATATTTTATACATTGTAAGGGCGCTAATAACCAATGCAGTTGAGCGCCCTTAAGCTCCATCTCATCATCATCATCATCATGGCGATAAATACCTCGGTTTTAACACATAAAAATAATGGAGCATGAAGAACTAAAATGCAGTTTCCGTCTTCTATGTATGTGCCTTAAATATTAACTTGGGCATTTAAATATATATAAAATCTGTGAATAAAACACCTGCTGTAGTTTTTCCCATTATAACTCAAACTCTACCTATATTAGGTTAAAAACACGGAAGCACACACATCGTTACATGCCTAGGTAGCTTAATATTTCATATTGCTATTTTATGCTTCACTTAATGTACTTAAAAATACGGGTAATCTTATCTATGTGCTCCAGAAAAATAGTGTCTTACTTCTGCTACAGATGTCACTGCTGCCACCTTCTAATTGCGTGCGGTTTCCAAATGTGCAAACACAATGCTACCAATATATAAGTGGCTATCGCAAGCGGAGAGTGCATGCGTTTCTTAATGATGTGAATTATCCATTATTTAAATAAGGCTAGGTTTCTGAATTTAGGGAAGATTAGCCTTAGGTTATATATAAGCTTGTTTTAATTACCAACCAGTGGTTACAACAAAGCACGCTAAGGAAGTGCCATGTTTATCATATAAGTTCCGCTTGCATGCATTTCTTAACGAAGTGAATGACTCACTATTTAAATAAACTTAGGTTTCTGAATTCACGGAAGGTGAGTTGTGATGATGAGATTCGGTTTAAGGGCGCTAAACTGCTAAGGTCATCAGCGCCCTTACAATGTATAAGCTATAAAGTCAAAAATAGAAAAGACGGGTAAAAAAATGCATTATTAAAAAACGGGGCACAAATCCGCCATGTCCAAAAAGCTAAAAACAACAATACACCAATCCCAAAAACCAACACACTAAAAGCATAGGCAATAAAAGAGTAAAACGTTTCAAGAACTGCAGAATGCGAGGGACATGAGCGCCATATGTCCACTGGGGAGTAGAGTCCCCATTAAAACAGACAGCATAAAATTACAAAGCTAAAGGACGCACAACGCATCAAATGCGCAGATTAAAATCACTGTCACGAATAAAACGTAAAACACATTCTACAGCACACCCGTCGTCTGCCAAAACGTTGGTTAGGCCAACAGGCAGACCAGCACGAACGCGCAACGGAGATAAAACTTGACACTCGGTTAAAATGTGACGCACCGTTAAGGGCGCATCACACTGCTCACACAGTGGTGCGGGGTCACCACTGAGCAAGTATCTATGACTAAAAAGACAATGCCCGATTCGTAAACGAGCTAAAAGTACCTCCTCCCAACGACACGAAACAGAAGAGTTACCCCAGACTAACTTGTTCCCACGGAGGGCCGTCCACTCAACCCTCCAAAGCGAGAGGATGCGGCTACTTAAAATAGCAAATAAATCTGTGGAGGGAACAACAGAGGTAAAATACCTGGAAAATAAAATCGCCGACCTGGCAGCGGCGTCGGCAGACTCATTACCTGAGATGCCCACATGACCTGGATTCCACATGAAGGAGACGCTGATGCCAGAGACACCAAGCGAGTGGAGCATGTCATGCATGCGCTGTACGAGCGGGTGGTAACTACAGCGTGCTAATACTTTGAAGAGCAATCAGGGAGTCTGAACACATAAAACAGTGCCGTAAGTCGTGCCGCTGAATGTATAAAAGAGACTGATAAATGCTAAAACGTTCGGCGGTAAAAATCGAACATTGCCCCGGTAAACGAAAGGTAAACCTATTTCCACCACAAACAAAGTCACATCCTACTCCAGCATCAGTCTTAAATCCATCAGTAAAGATAAAATGAAAGTCCCCGAATTGCGACTGAAGTTCTAAAAACGCTGATCTAAAGACTTAAGAAGGGGTCTCATTCTTCGGCATCGAAGATAACTCAAGGTAACAGTGGGCCTCATCGCGCAACCATGGAGGAAAACGCGTTTCCTCCCTAGGAAGGGCCGGCGTTGGCGTAACGTCCAAATGCCGAAGAAGTTGACGAAATCTAACCCTTGGAGGAAGCAATGCAGAGGAGCTAAGTAAATATTGCCGATCAAGCGAATCCTCGTAAACTATCGCGAAGGACGGGTGATCAGGCAAGCTGGAGAGTCGACAGGCATAGTTGCGCAAGAGCATCTCACGCCTGAAGGATAGCGGAGGCTCTGCAGCTTCAGCATATAGGCTAGGTACAGGGCTGGTTGGAAACGCTCGTGTAGCGACTCTTATGCTACAATGGTGAATGGTATTCAATCGATGTAATACAGATAGACGCGCCGACGAATAGACAATGCAGCCGTAATCAAGCTTGGATCGAATCAAAGAGCGATAAAGATGTAGTAGGACGCTCCGATCAGCTCCCCAGGATGTGCCACTTAAAACACGTAAAATATTAATAGAACGGTCACACTTTGCTTTTAAAAAGGAAATGTGAGAAGTCCAGCTCAGCTTTCGATCAAATATCAACCCCAAAAATTGCACCTCCTCTGCAAATGGAAGGACCTCCAACCCACGATGGAGAGAGGGCGGAGGGAAAGCCTTCCGGCAACAGAAATTGATGCAGACGGATTTTTCGGCGGATAAATTAAAGCCGTTGGCGTTACTCCAGGCGTAGAGACGGTCGATACAGCTCTGGAGACGGCGTTCGAGTAGACAGGTCCGCCGTGAACTGCAATAAATGGCAAAATCGTCAACCAAAAGGGACGATGAAACGCCAGGTGGAATACAATCAACAATGGGGTTGATAGCAATAGCAAACAGTTTGACACTGAGTACAGATCCCTGCGGTACTCCGTTCTCTTAAATAAAACGACTAGATAAACCCGAGCCCACACGTACACGAAAGACGCGGTCCGTCATACACTCCCGAAGAAATATGGGAAGACGACCATGGATATTCCATGCGTGAAGTGTACGTAAATTGCCGCCCCTCCAACAAGTGTCATAAGCTTTCTCCAGTTCAAAAACACGGCTACGGTTTGACACTTTCTCAGAAATCCATTCATAATATGCGTCGATAGGGGCACCAGGTGGTCGACGGTAGAGCGATAGCGACGAAATCCGCACTGAGCGTTCGCTAGAAGTTTCTGAGACTCAAGCCACCATGTCAACCGTCCGTTGATCAAGCGCTCTATCACCTTGCAAATGCAACTGGTGAGGGAGATAGGGTGGTAGCTGGAAGGTAGTTGGCGATCCTTCCCAGGCTTAAGTATAGGGACAATGGTGGCTTCGCGCCAAACGGAAGGAAAAAAAGCCGTCTTGCCAAGTACGCTTATAGACCTGTAAGAAAAAGAGTTTACTGTCGGCTGAAAGGATCTGTAACATCAGGACATGAATGCCGTCCGGGCCAGGAGCGGAGTGCCTAGAGCAATGAAGCGCGTGCTCCAGCTCTCTCACTGTGAAAAGTTCGTTATAACATTCATTATTAGCAGACCGAAAATTATATGTTGCGGAATCCAGCCGGTCTTTAATAGAGCGAAAGCCGGCGGAATAATGGTCTGAACTGGAAACCGCCTCAAAGGCAGCAACCAGAGTGTTAACAATGGCAGCCGGATCCACTATGGTGGCATTGGAAACCTGAAGGCCAGACACAGTACAATGTGACACTTTACCTGAGAAGCGACGAAGTTTATCCCAAACAACAGATGAAGGCGTAAAGCGATTAAAAAACTCGGCAAAACGAGTCCAAGACGCCTTGCTATCCTGAATAATGCGACGAGCCCTGGCGCGCGATTGTTAAAAGTAACCAAATTATGAAGTTTAGGGTGTCGCCGAAACACCCTAAGCGCAGTTTTACGAGCACGAACGGCGTCGCGAGATTCGTCGCTTCACCACGGAACAGGGATACGCCGAGGGTGAGAGGACGAACGGGGAATGGCCCGCTCGGCGGCAGATAGCAACGTAGACGTAAGGTGCTGCACCATTTTGTTAAAGTCGGTGAAGGGCTGGTCGGCAAAATGTACGAGGCTGGAATACAATGTCCAGTCGGTTTTTTTGGATATCCAGGTAGGTACGTTCGAATTCTGTACGTGGTGAGACAACAGAGAAACGATGCAGGGGCAATGGTCGCTGGAGTAGGTGTCAGCGACGACGTTCCGTTGTAGACGACTAGCAAGCTGGAGTGAGCAAACTGCAAGATCCAAGTGAGAAAAGTACCAGAAGAGTCAGAAATAAAAGTAGGTTCACCTGTATTGCGGATGGAGAGGTAGAACTGATAAAAAATGTCGGAAAGAAGAGTTCCCCTCGCATAAACCCTTGGCGAACCTCACAGGGGGTGATGGGCACTAAAATCTCCCAAAAGGAGAAATGGTGTTGGGAGAGCGGACAAGAGATTTCGAATGTCACCGTTAGCGAGGGGAGACGATGGAGGTGAATATACAGAGCAAACAGAAAAGAAAAAACCGGGTAAGTGAAGTCTAATTGCAACAGCTTGCAAGTAGGACTTAAGAGCGGGAGTTTGAAAATGAACGCCGTTGCGCACTAACAACATGACACCTCCATGAGTAGGAGAACCCTCCTCCGGTTCAAGATCGAAGCGAACCGGTGTATACCCTCAGAGATCAAAAGGATCTTGAGGCCGAAGCTTAGTCTCCTGCAAACAACACGACCATAGGTGAATGGGAACGCAATAAAGGTCGCAGTTCCGCCCTATGCGATCGGACACCACGTAAATTCCAGGTCAGGATAGCCATGAGTAAAAGGGATAAACTTCTTACTTAGAAGGGCGGCTCAGAATAACTTTGTGCTTAACCTTTGGGCTCGGGCGTTTTGTTTGGAGTTGGACAGACTCCATAGGCTCCACGGAGGGAGGGCCCACGCGCTCGATGCCAGAAAGCGATTCAAGCGCCGAAAATCGGTTCTGGGTAGCAACGGGTGAAGGGGGCCGCTGAGCGCGGCTTCTCCCAGGAGCATCCTGGGACAGCGACCTTCGAGGAGGAGAAGGTGAAATTTTCTTCCCGTGCGCACGCGGAGGGTCTTTTAAAAAATCTTCCCTACGAAATTTCTGCTTGGATTTCTTATCTGTGTCTTGTGACTTCTGATCCTTTGGACCAGCTTTAGATGGCCTTGTCACAGTGGCTTGAATGGACGGCCGGATGGTAGTGGCGGTCAGTGCGGTCATGGACCAGGTTTGAGTCTCTGCATCCTTTGTGGGTACTGGCGAGGCAACAACAGAACTAAATGTTCCTGTTCGCAGGAGCGAAGTTTGGTGCGCATGGTAACGCCTCCGGGCTTCGGCGAAGGAGAGTTTCTACTTTACCCGGATCTTCTGGATCGCCTTCTCGTCCAAATACCGCGGACAGTCGACAAACGAAGCAGAATGAGAACCTTTGCAATTAACGCAGTCGGGGGCTGTTGAACAGGTACCTTCATGTGAGGGCTGGCTACATGTTGCACACATGTTAACGGCACTCTTACAGGAGACTTGAGTATGCCCAAAACGTTGGCATTTGAAACAACGCAGAGGTCTAGGAATATAGGGCCTCACCGCAATACGTCCGTACCCTGCTGTAGTGCTCGTGGGCAGATCGACGCCATCAAATGTGATAAAAAGGGTACGACTGGGTACCAACACTCCGTCGCGTTTGGCCTGCACCCGATGCACTGCTGTCACCTTTTGATCTGATAGATATTCCACTAGGTCCTCGTCATATATACCGTCGGGACTATGGGTGGTAACGACGCCTCGACAGGAATTCAAGGTGCGGTGCTTCTCAACACGGATGGGATAACCGTGGAGAAGCGTAGCGCTCAACAAGGTCTTAGTTTGTTGGTCGGACTTGCTGTGTAGTAATAATTACCCGTTTCGAAGGCGAGTGCAGGACTGAATCGAACCAGCAATAGAGTCATTGCCCTACTGTACTATAAAAGGGTTCACCTTCTCAAACGATTGTCCTTCCTCTGTTCATGTAATAACTAAGTAACAACCAGATGTTGGCGGTGCTACTTCTGTTGCAAATACTTTTCGGCGCTTGTTAGTAATAATGGAGAAAGGGTGCTCCATAGCGAAATAAATCCTCCACCATTGCAACCGTCTCCGACCTCGGGCTCTGACTTTCCGGGCGTTACCCCGGCTTGGGTGAGTGGCTTATCTATACTTAGCTCACCCCAGGGTCACACCTACCAGGACATAGACAGAGGGACCCAATGGCCGTCGGAAGTCAGCAGCTCATGCAATGGCCCCCCTCCGCGGGACTGCAGTTGAACAGCGGATACGAACACATACCCTACATGACGACCCCGGGTGGTGGGGATGACGCCATTACCCACTCACCCAGCTGCGCACCCAGTGCGCGGATATCCGTCAGGCTGTGTCCACGGAGGATTAAAATAAAATGTAAAAGAAATAAAACTGTGTGGGCGTTTCGCACGCAAGGTAGGTCGGCGAGGAAGAAAAAGAGAGGCGTAAATGTTGGACGTGGGCGAAATGTGCAGAAGTAGAAGAGAAGAAAGAAACGATGGCGAGGGGCGACATGGAATGAAATGCACAGAGCGCACGAGAGCTTACCTTGTGTCCTCCGGTCACAGGAACGAACCCTCCTCGACCGGACGAGGGTGGAAGGATGATGATAGCGATGATTGGCTCAGGAACCCCCGGGTACGCCAACACCCCTACTCACGTAAGGTGAGCCCCTGGGGGGACAGAAGGTTAAGTTATATTTGGTTATTTTATATATATAAGAGCTTATGTTTGTTTGTTTGTTTGTTCATTTTGTCCCACTATGAGCAACGCTCAGGGACATTGAACACGTCATACAATATGCAGCATAACTAATAAACATACCCAGCACTAAGAACTTCTTAAATAATAACATACCCAGCATCAAGAGCTTGTTTAACTAATAACATACCCAACACCAAGAACATTTCTCCCTCTCCTTCTCTCTCTCTCTCTCTCTCTCTCTCTGCACACCATGCATTATTTAAGAAATGAAAATTTGGAAACCATCACCATTCCAAGAGTAAACATCTCAACATCCATTACAGTAGGACAATAAAAAATAAGTGTAAGTCACTATCATATGCCATCTGCCCTATGTATGGAATATTTATATGTTGCACGACATATTAAAAAATTCCTCCGTAGTATATGGGGAGTGAGTATATGAGAAAGACTTTAGCTCTTTCTTAAAGATGTTATGTTGATTAGTTTTAAGTAGCATGGAAGGTTATAATAAATTGTTATTGCAGAATTGTAACATCCTTTTTGGAACACTTTTAAACTATTTGCTGGTCTATTCAAATCGCCTGCATGCCTTGTATTGTGGTCATGCACAGCAAGGCTCATTATGAAGTTATCATAATTTTCTGTAGGGTAGCTCAGGAGAGAATATACGTATTCACCAGTGAGGGCAAGAATTTTTTAGGTTTTGAACAAGGGTCTACAGGAATGACCGGACCCAACACCACAGATAATACGCATGGCCTTTTTTTGTAATATAAATATTTGCTTGCTATGTGCCAAATTACCCCAGAACATTATTCCATATCGCAACAGGGAGTGAAAGTAGGCAAAATATGCTGTTCTTAAGGCATTTTGATTGAGCAAATGTTTTAAGTTTCTTAAGGCAAAGTAAGCCGAGCTGGGTTTTGGCAGCATGGTTTTTATTGTTTTCTCCAATTGAACTCTCCATCTATTTGAAGCCCAAGAAATTTTGTATCAGATACGTTATTTATGGTGTAATTGTTGTACCTGATTGTTAATTCACTCACTTGTTTATGCTTCCTTTGAAATTGAATAAAATTGGCTTTATCATAGTTTAATGAAAGCTTATTAGCATCAAACCAAAAGTTGAGCTGTTCGAACACCTTATTGACAGAAATTCTTAATTGCTGATGTGACTTTTCAGATATAAGTACGCTAGTATCATCTGCAAAAAGCACAGCTATTGAATCTTCGCCAAGATACTATGGCAGATCGTTTATAAATATTAAAAATAATAATGGACCAAGTATAGAATCTTGCGGGACACCTCTAGTAATAATACCTGGTTCTGTTAACAACCATTGATTCTGGTTTTCTGGATCCTATTTGTTAAGTAAGATCTGAACCATTTTAGTGATATCACTGAAGCTATAAACTTTTAACTTTTGCAGCAAGAGGTTGTGATCTATGCTGTCAAATGCCTTAGCTAAGTCACAAAATATTCGTAATGGTGGTTCCTTTTTATCCAAGGCTGTTAATACTTTAGAAGTGAGAATGTATGTTGCATTTTCTGTTGACATTGTTTTACCTAAATCCGAACTGGGATACTGAGAGAATGTTGTTGAACTCTTAAGTATTTTGTAACCCCATTATATACAGCTTTTTCCATTACTTTAGAAAAGGCCTTCAAATGAGAGATAGGCCTATAATTGGAAGCCAGGATTTTGTCTCCTTTCTTGTATAGAGGCTTAACAATTGTATGTTTCATTTTTTCTGGAAATATCCCTGACATAAGGGAATGACTGCGTATATGACTAAGAGGCTTGCTTAACTCTTCTGTGCAATGTTTTAACAATTTGGCACTTATCTCATCCCATCCATTAGAGGTTTTGCTTTTCAATGAGCTAATAATATTTTCTATTTCTCTTGATGTTGTTGGAGTCAGTCTTAAATTTATAATTAATTTTGAGATGTGCCTTTTTTAGCATTTTAAGTGCAGCTGGGTTTGGGTCACGTCTGTTTATTTTGCTATTTGCTACATTAAGGAAATATGTTTTAAAGGCATTAGCGATGGCAGAGCAATTACTTCTTTATTTTCAGTAGTTATGTGAGTAATATTACTGTTCGATTTAATTCTACCTGTTTGAGTTTTTATTATATTCCACATTGTTTTAATTTTATTATTGGAGTCATCAATGGCTAGTGAGTAATAGTTTATTTTAGCTTCATTAATTACTCTTTTAAGTATTTTACAATATGTTTTGTAGTGTGCTTTAATGTTTGAATCATTACTTGTGTGATATAGTAAGAACAAATTTCTTTTATTTGCACAGGAGTTCCTTATACCTGAAGTAATCCAGGGTTTGACCTTTCTTACGTGTGATGAGGTTATTGTTTTCTTAGGAAAAATAGCTTCAAATGCTAATAGAAGTTTTAAGGAATTCATCAAATTTATCATTTGATAGAGTGCTGGAATAGACAAAAGCTCATTTTTCATTTATTAATGCTAGTTTGAAAGTATTGATATGCTCATCATTAATTATTCTTGTTGTAATTTTACTTTTTGTATTAACAATCTGTTTGCTGGCTATGACGGGCGCCAACAATACCTGAGTATCATGATCTGACATGCCATTTACAACAGGAATTATGGTATAATTTGGAAGTTTTTCTAAGTCCAGAAATATGTAGTCTATAGCTGTTGCAGTGTTCATATAAGTTCTGGTGGGAAAATGAATCACATATTACACGTTAAATTTATGTAATAGGGAAGTGAGATGAGTTTTCATTTCACTGTCATTAAGCGTGTTAACATTAAAATCTCCACAAACTGCTATTTTAACATTTTGAGTGTAAATATATGAAATGGTTCTTTCTAATCTATTTATAAATCCTTGGAAGTTCCCTGTGGGAGCTCTACATACTGCTAAAATGATGTATGTCTCCCTAACAAATCCTATTTTCACTGAACAGCATTCAAATTTCTTTTCCTCACAAAAGGATGCAACATTTATGCTAGTGAACTTTATCATGCTTTTAACAAATATACTCACTCCTCCACAATTTAATCTACTTAATTACCAACCATTGGTTACACCAAAGCACCGTAATGATGTTCCATGTTTGTCTATAAGCTTAGGTTTTTGAATTTACGGAAGGTTAGCGTTAGGTTTTTTTTTAATATATAAGCTTATGTTAAATACCAACAAGTGGTTAGGTTAGTCGTCCCCCGTGGTGTAGTGGTCACCATGCTAGCTTCTAGTTTCCAAGGTCGCGAGTTCAAACCCGGCAAAGGGTGATGGATTTTTTTCGGACGTAAAATCCTAAGCATGGCTTCCTTTGGAAGGGCAGCAAAACCGGTGATCCCATGTCATAGATTTATGGCACATAAAGGAACACCAAGCCTGATAAAGGTGCCTCTGAGCAAAATTATCGGTTTTTCACACCCAATATAGAATGGGACACTAAGGACTACAGCAGTTAAAGAGCGTCCATAAATAAAACAAAGTTTCAATTTTCAACCAGTTGTTACACCAAAGCACCTTAACGATGTTCCATGTTTATGATATAAGCTTATGTTTTTGAATTTAGGAAGGTTAGCCTTAAGTTAGGTTTATTATATAAGCTTATGCAAATTATCAACCAGTGATTACACCAAAGGATGCTAACAATACTACATGTTTGTGATATAGGCTTAGGTTTCTGAATTCACGGAAGGTTAGACCTAGGTTTTTTTATATAAGTTTGGGTTAATTGCCAATCAGGTTTAACAAAGGATGGTGTAAATTAGAAGTGCACTTGCTTATTAATTTTTGGTACATCATATTACAGAGCCATATAATTTACTATTACTACTACTACTACTACTACTACTACTACTACTACTACTACTACTACTACTACTACTACTACTACTACTACTACTACTACTGAGTATATATTGTTGTGACATCCTATGCAAGCTATTTTGCTTACTGTTATGCACTATCGATTGTATCTTTTTTCAAGTGGAGGAAAAATACCATTATGTACTAAACTTAGAAGGGGAGTGTTGGACTCCTCCATGACAATGAGCCATGACCCTACTCACTAAGAAACCTTCACCAGTGCGGATTCAGGTAAAGTGTATCAGTACCACTATTGTACCTGCGGATTCAACGAGCAGGTGGGTTGGCCGGCCGCTAGGGTCTAGATCAGGTGATGGTGAGGAGTCAGGACATAATAATGGCCGAGACTCTGATCACGCCCTCGCGGATTGATGGTGATAAGTTGGGACATTCAGGGTGCTACTCCTAGGTCCTGACAACACCGGAGCACTGCGTCCTATAGAAGTACATGTGTTGCACATTACAGGTATGTACTTGTATGTGAGTCAGTACCTACTTGAGCTAGTGGCTGCGTCCCTGAAAGAAACTAAATTATGCATGTATAAACATAAATATCCATGTATACATACATACACACATTATCATAGTTATTTTAAGTCAGAGGTTGCGTCCCTGAAAGAAACTAGATTAGCCATGCATATACATAAATATCCATATATATATATATGTGCGTGTGTGTGTGTTATTGTATGCTAAAAATATAAATTCGGGTTGAATATATATTTGTAATTCAGTATGAAACTTATTGATAGTATTTAGCCTGCCATGCGGTTTCATCGTTAAATAATGTAGTGACATAGTAATTATGACATTAACAATTAATGTACTCCGCCTTATGGTGTCGTTTTGCGATGGGTATTTTATTTGGCCTTTTAAAATTATATTGGTAATGTTTGTCTTCCCTGCTGTTTGGCATCGTTTCTGTGTTTCCATTATTCATGTTCTTTTTGCAAGCTTGGTCGCATAGAGTGCACACACGGCGGGCTGCCTGCCTAAAGGTACAGGTGCGAGCCAGTGCCACTCACGGGGGACCCTCATCCCCCGGGACCGCCTTGGCTCAGAGAGCAAGGACTTCGAGGGATACCAAAGGTCACGTAGTGTAACCTTAGTTATGGGTAGTGTTTTACGGAAGTCATACTAGGACGTCAAGGTATACTTATATGTTCATTCGGGGTTCCCCCAGGCCGAATGTTCTGTCAAATAGAGATAGCGGTATTTTGTGCTTATTTTCATTGGTTCGTATGTGCCTAGTTCTTGTATTCGGCCATTTATATTCTTATTCTTGCGCTTGTAGAGGTTAAAGTTTTGGCCCTTAATGAATTCTTCAATTGTGTGGAGTTTTAGTTTATGTTGTAGGAGATATGCCGGTGTTACCGGCAGTTGTTTAGCTACTATTCGTATTATCCTGTTCTGGAGAGTGTGTAAAACATTTATGTGCGTTTTTGCAGCATATCACAATACCGGGGCTGCACACGTAATGATTGCCCTAATTAGGGTTTTGTATAGGGTAAGTCCCATATTAGGTTTAGGTGGTTGTTTTTATTGAAGATGGGGAAAAGTCTGTTTAGCTGACCATCGGCCTTGGCTATGACTTTAGCGATGTGCTTACTGCAGGTAAGGTTTTGATCCATAAAACTTAAGTTGGCCACTTGGTCCTTCCATTCAACTCATTCGCCTTGATAATTAAGTGGCTGAAGAATGCCTTTCCGTTGAAGTAGTCGTTTCGTGAAAATTATTGCTTGTTTTTCTGGGGTTGACTATAATTCTCCACTTGGTGAATCACGGTTTAAGCGTGTTTAATGCATTTTGCAGGCGTAAATGTATGATTCGCGGTTCACTAGATTGCGTTATTAAGGCGGTGTAATGTGCATACATGAATTTGCTCGATCTTACTAAATCAGGCATGTCATTTATGTATAGATTAAATAACTCGTCCCCAAGAGACTTCCTTGTGGGACCCCTGCTTTTATTGGTTTGGTACTTGAGACTGCTTCCTGTACGGTGGGGTGAAAGCGTCGGTCGTAGAAGTAATCCCTAATTATGGCTATGGTAGATTCTGGAAATTAATATTGCTTTAGTTTTCTGAGTAGTCCAGCGTGCCAGACTTTGTCGAAATGCGCGTTCAATACCTAGATAGAGGGCGCCTGTTGATTTCTTTGTGTTAAATCCTTTAGTGATTTCTTCCGTCATTCTCAGCAGTTGTAGGATGGCAGAGTGTTGTGCATAAACCCAAACTGTTTGAATATTAGTATACTATGTTTGTACATATGTTTATTTATTCGCCCCCCAGAGGCTCACCTTATGTGAGTACGGGTTTGGCGTACCCGGGGTACCCGAGCCTCTCATCGCCATCATCCCTCCACCCTCGTCCGGTAGAGGTGGGTTCGTCCTCGTGACCGGGGGACTCAAGGAAGGTTCTCGTGCGTTCTTTGCATTTCGTTCCATGCCGCCCCTCGTTCTTTCTTGACCTCTCTACTTACGAACATTTCGCACCACGACCATTCAATCACACATCTCTTTTCCTTCCTCGCCGGCCTACCTTGCATGCTAAACGCCCACACAGTTTTGATTTATCTTATCCTTTCTTTTAATCCTCCGTGGACACAGCCTGTGGATACCCGCGCGCTGGGAGCGCATCTGGGTGAGTGGGTAATGGCGTCATACCCACCACCCGGGGTCGTCATGTAGGGTATGTGTTCGTATCCGTTGTTCCACTGCAGTCCCGCGGGGGCCATTGCATGAGCTGCTGACTTCCGACGGCCATTGGGTCCCTCTGTCTATGTTCTGGGAGGTGTGACCCTGAGATGAGACTGGTATAGATAGGCCACTCAATCAAGCCGGGGTAGAGCCCGAGGTTGGAGACGGTTGCTATGGTGGAGGATTTCGTTCGCTATGGAGCCCTCTTTCTCTATTACTAATAATAAGCGCCGAAAAGTCTTTGTAACAGAAGCAGCACAAACGACATCTGGTTGTTACTTAGCCATTACACGAACAGAGGATGGTCAAACTTTTGAGAAGATGAACCCTTTTATTATCCAGAACGGCATTGACTCAATTGCTGGTCCGGTTAATTCCTGCACTCGCCTTCGAAATGGTTCATTGTTAGTACAAAGCAAGTCCGATCCGCAAAATAAGTCCTTGTTGCGTGCCACGCTTCTACACGGTTATCCCATCCGTGTTGAGAAGCACCGCACCTTGAATTCCTGTCAAAACGTCGTTACCACCCATAGCCTCGATGGTCGGACGCTGAACTGGTCGAATATCTTTCCGACCAAAAGGTAACATCACTTCATCGAGTGCAGGCTAAACGCGACGGGGTGTTGGTACCCACTCGTACCCTGTTTCTCACGTTCGATGGCGTCGATCTGTCCACGAGTCTTTCCGCAGGGTACGAACGAATTGCGGTGAGGCCTTATATTCCCAGACCTCTGAGTTGTTTTAAATGCTAACATTTTGGGCATACGCAAGTCTCAAGTAAGAGTGCCGTCACCATCTGTGCATCGTGTAGCCAGCTCTCACAGGAAGGTACCTGTACAACAGCCCCGTCTGCGTTAATTGCAAACGGTCTCATTCTGCGTCATTTGCTGACTGTCCGCGGTATTTGGACGAGAAGGCGATCCAGGAGATCCGTGTGAAAGAGAAACTCAGCTTCGCTGAAGGTCGGAGGCGTTTCCATGCACGCCAACCTGCGCTTCTGCGATCGGGTACGTTTAGCTCTATTGTTGCCTCGCCAATACCCCGGAAGGATGCCGACACATAGTCGTGGACCACGACCGCATTGACCGTCACTACCATCCGGCCATCTATTTCAGCCACAGTTATCAAGCCATCTAAAGCTGGTCCAAAGGTTATGAAGTCACAAGGCACTGAGAAGAAATCGAAGCAGAACCTTCTTAGGGAAGATTTTCTCAAAGACCATCCGCATGCGCGCGGTAAGAAACGTTCACCTCCTCCTCGGAGGCCGTAGTACCTAGGTGCTCCTGGGGAGGGCCGCACTCAGCGGCCCCTTTCACGCATTGCCACCCAGAACCGATTTTCGGCGCTTGAATCGGTTTCTGGCACTGAGCGCGTGGGCCCTCCCTTCGAGGAACCTATAGATTCTGACCAAATCCATACCAATAGCCCGAGCCCCAAGGTTAAGCAAAAAGTTATTTTGAGCCGCCCTTCTAAGTAAGAAGTTTATCCCTCTTATTTATGGCTATCCTGACCTGGAATTTACGTGGTGTACGATCGCTAGAGCGGAACCGCAACTTTTATTGCGTTCCCATTCACACATGGTCGTGTGCTTGCAGGACACTAAGCTTCGCCCTCACGATTCTGTTGATCTCCGAAGGTATACTCCGGTTAGCTACGATCTCGCACAGGATGAGGGTACTCCTCATGGAGGTGTCATGTTATTAATGCGTAACGACCTTCATTTTCAAACTGTCACTCTTGCAAGCTGTTGCCGTTAGGCTTCAATTACCCGGCTTCTTCTTTTCTGTTTGTTCTGTCTATTCACTTCTATCGCTCCCCTCACTAACGCGGACATTCGAGATCTCCTGTCCGCTCTTCCAACACAATTTCTTATGTTGGGAGATTTTAATGCCCATCACTCCCTGTGGGGTTCGCCAAGGGCTTGTGCGAGGGGAACTCTTCTTTCCGACATTTTTGATCAGTTCAACCTCCCCATCCTCAATACAGCTGACCTTGCGTTTGCTCCATCCAGCTTTATTGTCGTCTGCAGTGGAACGTCGTCGCTGACACGTACTCCAGCGATCATTATCCCTGCATCGTTTCTCTTCCGTCTCACCACGTCCAGCCTTCTAGAGTACCTACGTGGCACTTCCTTAAAGCCGACCGGAGACTGTATTCCAGTCTCGTGTCTTTTGTGGATGAGCCCTTCACTGGCGTTAACCAAATGGTGCAGCACCTTACGTCTACCTTCCGCTTTCGTCCTCCAACCCTCTGCGTATTCCTGTTTCGTGGTGGACCGAGGACTGTCGGGACGCCGTTCGTGCCCGTAGAGCTGCGCTTAGGGTGTTTCGGTAACACCCTACACTTGATAATTTGATTACTTTTAAACAAAGGCGCGCCAGGGTTCGTCGCATTATTCGGGATAGCAAGAAGGCATCTTGGACTCCGCTTGTCGAGTCTTTTAATCGCTTCACGCCTTCCTCTGTTGTTTGGGATAAACTTCGTCGCTTCTCCGGTAAAGTGTCGCATTGTACTGTGCCTGGCCTTCAGGTTTCCGATGCCACCGTAGTGGATCCGGCTGCCATTGCTAACACTCTGGGTGCTGCCTTTGAGGCGGTTTCCAGTTCTGCCCATTATTCCCCCAGCTTTCGCACTCTTAAAGACCGCCTGGATTCCGAGACCTGTAATTTTCGGTCTGCTATGAAGGAGTGTTACAATGAACTTTTCACAGTGAGGGAGCTGGAGCACGCTCTTCACTCCACACCTGGGCCGGATGGCATTGATGTCCTGATGTTAAAGCTTCTTTCAGCCGACAGTAAACTCTTTCTCTTACAGGTCTATAACCGTATTTGGCAAGACGGCCTTTTTCCTTCCGTTCGGCGCGAAGCCACCATTGTCCCTATACTTAAGCCTGGGAAGGATCGCCAACTACCTTCCAGCTACCGCCCTATCTCCCTCACCAGTTGCATTTGCAAGTTTATGGAGCGCATGATCAACGGGCGGTTGACATGGAGGCTTGAGTCTCAGAAACATCTACCGAACGCTCAGTGCGGATTTCGTCGTAATCGCTCTACCGTCGACCATCTGGTGTCTCTGTCGACGCATATTATGAATGGATTTCTGAGAAAGTGTCAAACCGTGGCTGTGTCTTTTGACCTGGAGAAATCTTATAAAACTTTTTGGAAGAGCGGCATTTTACGTACACTCCACGCATGGAATTTACGCGGTCGTCTTCCGATATTTCTTTGGGAGTTTGACGGATCGCGTCTGTCGTGTACGTGTTGGCTCAGTTTTATGTAGTAGTTTTATTCAAGAGAACGGTGTACCGCAGGCTGTGTACTTGGTGTCACACTTTTTGCGATTGCTATCAACCCCATTGTTGATTTACTCCGGCCTGGAATTACATCGTCCCTTTCCGTTGACGATTTTGCCATTTATTGCAGTTCACGGCGGACCTGTCTGCAGAGCTGTATCGACCGTTTCTTCGCCTGGAGTAACGCCAACGGCTTTAGTTTCTCCGCCGAAAAATCCGCCTGTATCAATTTCTGGCGCCGAAGGCTTTCCTTCTGCCCTCCCTCCATCTTGGGCCGGAGATACTTCCGTTTGCAGACGAGGTGAAGCTTTGTGGTTGATCTTTGATAGAATTCTGAGCTGGACTTCATACATTTCCTTTTTAAAAGCAAAGTCTGACCGTTCTCTTAATCTTTTATGTGTTTTAAGTGGCACATCTTGGGAAGCTGATCGGATCATTTTTTTGCGTTTTTATCGCTGTTTGGTCCGGTCTAAGATTGATTACGGGTGTATTGTCTATTCATCGGCACGTCCATCTGTATTACGTTGCCTTAATGCCATTCACCATCGTGGCATAAGAGTCGCCACGGTGCCCCTCCAACCAGCCCTGTTCCCAGTCTGTAGGCTGAAGTTGCAGAGCCTCCGCTGTCGTTCAGGCGTGAAATGCTTTTGTGCACTATGCATGTCGACTCTCAAGCTTGCCTGAGCACCCGTCCTTCGAGTTGTTTTTTTCAAGGATTCGCTTGATCTGCAATATTTAGTTAGCTCATTTGCATTGCTCCCTCCAGGGGTTCGATTTCGACAGCTTCTACGGCATTTGTACGTTACGCCAGCTCCGGCACTTCCCAGGGGGGAAGCGTGGTTTCCTCCTTGGTTGCACGCTGAGGCTCACTGTCTCCTTGGGTTAACGTCGATGCCGAAGACTGAGACCCCTGCTTCAGTCCTTAGATGCGCCTTTTTAGAGCTTCAGGCGCAATTCGTGGAATGCCATTTTTATATGGGTCTAAGCCTGATGTTGGAGTAGGGTGTGCCTTTGTTTTTGGACGACATAGTTTTACCTACCGTTTATCGTGGCAGTGCTCGATTTTTACTGCCGAACTTTTTAGTGTTTATCAATCCATTTTATACATTCAGCTGCATGACTTACGGCTCTTTGTTTGTACGGACTCTCTGAGTGCCCTTCAGAGTATTAACGCGCTGTACAATTATCACCGCCTCGTACTGCACATACATGACCTGCTCCACTCGCTTGGTGCCTCTGGCATCAGCGTCTCCTTCATGTGGATTCCGGTCATGTGGGTATCTCAGGTAACGAGTCTGTCGACGCCGCTGCCAAATCGGCAATTTTATCGCCCAGAATTTTTACCTCTGTTCCCTCGTCAGATTCGTGTGTTATTTTACGTCACCGCATCCTCTCGCTTTGACGCGATGAGTGGACGGCCCTCCGAGGGATTAAGTTGCGGGAGGTTAAACCTCTCCCGTTAGTCTGGGGTACTTTTTCTCGCTCTGCTCGTCGGGAAGAAGTAATTTTAGCTCGTTTACCCATCGGACATTGCCTTTTTAGTCATTGATACCTGCTCAGTGGTGACCCCGCACCACTGTGTGAGCAGTGTGATACACCCTTAACGGTGCGTCACATTTTAACACAGTGTCAAGTTTTAGCTCCATTGCGCGTTCATCTGTGTCTGCATGTTGGCATAGCCAACGTTTTGGCAGACGACGCGCATGCTGTAGGATGTCTTTTACGTTTTATCAGTGACAGTGATTTTAGTCGGCGCATTTGATGCGCTGAGCGTCTTATAGTTTTGTGCTTCTATATTGTCTTTTTTAATGGGGATTGTTCTCCCCGGCGGACATATGGCGCTCATGTCCCTCGCATTCTACAGTCTTGATACGTTGATTTACGCTTTTATTGACCATGCTTTTAGTGTGTTGATTTTTAGAATTTGCTGTTTTGTTTTCTAGTGTTTTCGACTCCTGGGGTTAGTCTCCCGTGTTTTAGTTTTGGATTTTCCATTTTATCCTTTGTAAGGGTGTTGATGATCTTTAAGTTTAGCGCCCTTAAACCCTATATCATCATCATTTATTAATCATTTTAGTATTACTTGTTCTAATGTTTTGCTAATGGTGTTCAGGAGGCTAATTGGCCTGTAATTAATAGGTAGTGCTAGATTTTTGTTTGCCTTGGAGAAAAGAAAAACTTTGGCTTCTTTGCATGAAGGGGGAAATCTGCCGTGTTCGAGAGCGAAATTAAATATGTTAGGTTTATTGATCTGTTTGGAAGGTTCTTTAGCACCACATTTGGAATCTTGCCCGGTCTAGGCGCTTTTTCTATAGGCAGGTGTTTGATGATCCAGCCTATTTCGCCTGGGTTCGTTTTTCGCATTTTATTGTGTGTCTGCGTTTGACCTATGTTATTAGCAGCTTCGTTTTCAATTTATAGCGTGAAGTAGTTTTGTCCAATGTTGGGTTAGGAGAGAATAGATTCTGTAGAGTGACCACTAACACTTCAGCCTTGGCCTGGGGAGTTTCTGCTATGGTGTTATTAATTTGTAGGGGAGGGATATTTGTTCGTGTGCGCGTTAGGCACTTCGCTATTCGCCAAACCGAATTTTGTTAGGGATCTAGATATTCAAGCGTAGTTCCATTGATTTTGAGTGTAAGTTCTGGCCCGTTCATTTGCTAAGTCCCTTGCTTGGTAATATTCGTTTTGGTGTATGACATTTGTAGTTCTTTGCTATTTACGTTGGCTCGATTTTGTGCTTGCCGCAGCATATTTATGTCCTTGGGAAATCTAGCGTTTGTAGTGTGCTACTGTATTAGGGGTAAGTAGGCCGTGGTGGCTGTTTTTATCGCTGTTTCTAGTTTATTTGTTCCGAATTCCTGTTCTTTAGCGCAGATTATTTCTGTATATGGGAGGTAGTGATCTACCGTGATGTTGAAACATTCCCAGTCAACTAGGTTGTAATTGTACCTTAACGGAGCTGGTTTGAACTTGACTGAAGCGTTAATTGTCATCAAGACTGGAAAATCATCTGACACGCGGTCATGTATTACTTGCAGTTCAATTTTGTAGGGTTCGTTATTTAAAATCGCGATATCTAGTATGTCGGGCGTATGGTTCGGAATGTGAAGTTTAAAAGTGGCTCTTCTGGGCCTGTTATTAAGTAATTAGTATTGTTAATGTAATTTAGTGCCTTGTGGGTTAGGGTTCATGCAGTTCCAAAGATAATATTTGTAGTTGTAATCTCCTGCTGCAATTACCCTTGGTCCTATGTTCATGATTCTGTCTACGTCATCTGTATGTATGTCCCCCGGAGATTGTAGACTGACGCTATAACAATTTCGGAATTATGGAAGTTAAGTTTTATTGCGTGGGTTCGGCGCGAGTTAGTACTAAGGAGTTAATTTGATGATGTTCTGTGTTAGACTATAACTATCGCGGTTCCTCCTCCTGTACGGTCAATATCAGTTCTGTATACTTTGTATCCGGGAACAGAAAGGCGGCCTGTGTGGTTAATATGTGTTTCGGTGAATAATGCAATTTGTATTGATTGTGTCTGAAGAAAATCGGCGAATTCCTTAGTCTTTTTTGCGTTGCTGTGACAGTTCCAGATTATTAGTCCGTGTCTGAATCACCCATGACTGGAGGCTACGAAGAGAAATTGCTAGGTCTGGTAGGAAGTGAGCTACCTTTATGATATCTGATCACGGTTGGCTAAGCAAGTCGCAGAGCTGATCGAGGGGCTGCTCTACCTTATTCATCGAAGCTTTGTCTTTGGGTATGCCTTGTGCCGGTACTAGTTTTCCCAGTGCCATGCCTACACTTCTGTTTAGTGTCATAGGGGGGAGCGACGTCTGTGCAGAAGCGTGAGGCCAAGTTGCCTGTTGTAAGGTCCTGCAGTAGGAGGTGTAGCTTGTTGGGGTGTCGCTCTTTCCTGATTGGTTCCTCCTCGGTAGTGATCCGAAGGTACCTCTACTGGGGCTGGACGCGACCGGTCTTTACTATCCCTAGTCAACCACTGTATTTAGTATGAAATGGAGTTTTATTTATGCACGCTCTGTAACTGCTGTGGTCCTTAGCGTCCCATTCTATATTGGGCGTGAAAGACCGGTAAGTTTGCTCAGAGGCCTCTTTATCAGACTTGAGGTTCCTTTACGTGCCGTAAAACTACGACACAGGACTACCCGCTTTACTTCCTTCTAAGGATTATTACGCCTGAAAAAATCCATCGCCCTCCCCGGGTTTGAACCCTCGAACCTCGGTAACTAGAGGCTAGCATGGTAACCACTACACCACGTAGGACGACCGTACTTAGGGTGGCAGCCTTAGTATAAGTCTGCGTTCTTCCTAACCTGGGAGGCCTAGGAGGCTGCGCACGTGGCATGGCCTTAGTACTAGCCGCGTAATATGCGGTGCAATCGCGCTAAGTTGCACCATGGCCCATAGCGCCAAATAATACGCGCGTGCGTTCCTTAGGTGGAACGCAGCATGTTCCTGAAAAATGGAGTCCTGTACATTAAGCTCAGACAGGGGTTGGGGTCCTACAGTCTAGCATCACATGCCAAAACTACTGGCATGCGCATTTCTGTGGCTCTGCAGCGGCCCTATACTCCTCTACGGAAACTTTGAAGTGTGCCAACTAACGGAGGTTCAGAATTTACTGCTGTCAAGGGTGTCCTGCAGTTCGATAAGGAACATTGGCAGGGGGTCCTATGCCTGTTGTGCTATTGCATCTAAACTGCCCTAATGGCATGAAAACCCCTAGTGCCAGGTCTGGCTTAATCTCGTCCCCGGTGAACTCGGGGCACAGTCCTTTGAATACCAAGCGTGCGGTTCTCTGTTCTAGTTGGGGAATTAAATAATGCCGTACGCCTCGGGTCTTGAGTTATTCTACAAGTTTCTTGTAGTCACTCAAGCAGAACGCCTTAAAGCAGAAGTCACAGGAGTTTCGCGCAATGTGCACAGTGTATTCATATTTAGGTGGGAATGTCGTGTCAAAGTCTGTGATTATGTAGCGGATTTTCGCGACCTGGGTCTTACTAATATCAGGCGCTAGATTTGGCCTCCTTTCCTGGTCTAGTTTGGAAGGGGAGTGTGTATTCTTGGGATCTAGTCTTGAGTTTGGGAGAGGAAGGAGTAGTAGCAGGAGGTAATTTTGGAGTAGACGTGGGTTTCGGGCTAGCTGAAATCATGGAAGAAGGTACAGAGTGTAGGGTTTTGGGTTCAGGACAGATAGCAGTAGAGGAGTTGGAAGTTTTAGGTTGACAGGCCTTATTCCTAGTTGTCATCGTCCTTGTTGGTGACATCGTCGGTTTGATAGACGATGTAGCCTTACTGTCCTTCGTCATTCCTATTAACTAACTATTGAGAAGAGGGAGAGGGTCGGACATCAGAGAGGCTCTTAAGCTAATCTTTCGACTTGCTATGACTGTATTTGCCATACTCGTCTACACTGTAAAGACTCTATGCTCCAGAGCTATTCGTAGTCTTTGTTTAAAAACCACGGCAATGCCGAGCCGTTTCCAGCGGTGGCTGCTGCCTTGCAGCGGACTGCTTCTTCTTGCTTCTGCTGGAGCTCCTCTGCTGATGTTTGACTCGGCGAATACTCGAAGCGAAGTGTGATAATACGGTGCTGTCGCATTGCTTTATATTAACGGGAAAGGAAAATAAAGAAGAATAAAAACTAGAAAATATCGCTTAACTAGTTTTCGTTTGTATTGTGCACTAGAGATAACACAATGTATTCGCATTACTTCATATCCGCGGGAAGCGAAAATATAGAAGAATAAGGAAAATATCGCTAACCCGCGGATTTCGATTCTTATTTAGGTTGGCAGTTCTCCTTGTCGCATGTGTAATTGAGCAGTAGCGACAAGATGGCGATGCTTGTTGTTATAGCCTAATTCTGCTATAAAAGTAAGACTCCTAAAAGGGGTGGGCACCAGGTCTCGAGGATACATTTCCTCCTAAAACAACTCCTAAGGTATTTCTATCCCTTCGGAATTAGTTTTAATACATTTTAATTGCCGTAGCACATAATCAATTTAAGCCAAGAATACTTAATGGTGTTTCTTCCGGACTGATTGCAGTCATGAAGTCATGGGTAAAAATGGCTTGAAGGATGCATATAATCTTAAAGCTCTACCTCCATTTTTGCACTGTGCTTCTTTCTCCAAAGGAAAGTGAATGCATGTTGTAAATTCCAGTGACGACTTATGTTAAACTTAACAAAAAAAATGTTACTCAACATGACAAGTTTGCTAACATAATATTATAAAATAAATAAAGAGTGTGAACATAAACATTCTCCCCCAACTTGATCGAACACACCAACTTAAATACTGTCTATTGGCATGGGTACAAACTTTGTAATGGATGTCTTGAAAAAGCCCATCTGATGTCTTCACTTCTGCTACTCTCACGCAACCATCCTCTCCGGGTACACTGTGTTAATGACAGCCAGTCTCCATTGCAGTGGTGGTTTTAAGCAAGACCACGTGTGGTGAAGATGACTTCCATTTTTGATGCTGTTGCGAGGTGGCAGATAATCAACAGACCATCTTCACCATAAAAAGTGAGCGTATTTCTGAAGTCTCACCCACTTATGCAGTTGATTAAGACGAATATTAGTGTAATCACTGTAAGGCAATGATGTCAGAGGCTCACCTATAAGAAAATGACATAGCGTTAAAGACTGCAGATCGTCAAGGTCAACAGATAATACTGATAAAGACCTTCAGTTAAGACAAGCTTCAATTTCACAAAGAATAGCAGAAAGCTCCTCATATGTTAGAGGAGTCAAACCCAGCACCCGCTTGAGATAATATTTCATCGATATTTATGCTTCCTTCCCACAATGCAACCAAATTAGAAACTCCTGGCGGGATGAGATGCCAAGAGAAACCTTCATTTGCAGAGAAGTTCTCAATATTCTTCTTGGACTAAGAAACAGTCTATAAAATTATTTAAGATCCTTGTTAGCTCTAATAAAGCCGGTGCCATTGTCTAAAAAACACAACAGACCAAATACTAAGATCTACACACTAAAATCATGGTCAACAAGAGAATAAAACAACGTGTCAAGAACTGTACAATGCGAGCGACACGAGCGTCAGATGTCCACTGGGGAGAAGTGCCCCCATTAAAAGATAATGTAAAATCAAACAGCTAAAAGGCGCTCAGCGCATCAAATGCGACGGCTAAATGATGATGATAATGATGATATGCGGTTTAAGGGCGCTAAACTGCTATGGTCATCAGCGCCCTCACAAGGTATAAAATTGAAGGTAAAAATATAATACAAGTAAAAAACCGCATAGTCAAAAATACTCATCAATAGTTACAACAGTCATCAATAGTTACAACCACTACAAGAACCACGTGAAATAATTCAATAAAATAGTAAAGCGTGTCAAGTACTGTAGAACGTATAGGACATGAGCGTCATATGTCCACAGGGGAGTAGAGCCCCATTAAAATGGCAATATAAAATCATAATGTTAAAAGACGCTCAACGCATCAAATGCGCCGTTTAAAATCACTGTCATTGATAAAACGTAAAAGACATTATACAGCATGCGCGTCGTCCGCCAAAACGTTGGCTAGGCCAACAGGCAGACCAACACGAACGCGCAACGGAGCTAAATCTTGACACTCTGCTAAAATGTGACGCACCGTTAAGGGCGCATCACACTGCTCACAGAGTGGGTCACCACTGAGCAAGTATCTATGACTAAAAAGACAATGTCCGATTCGTAAGCGAGCTAAAAGTACCTCTTCCCGACGACACGAACGAGAAGAGGTACACCAGACTAACGGGAGAGGCTTAACCTCCCGTAACTTGTTCCCCCGAAGGGCCGTCCACTCATCCCTCCAAAGCGAGAGGATGCGGCTACGTAAAATAACAAACAAATCTGACGAGGGAACAACAGCAGTAAAAAATCTGGGTAATAAAATCGCCGATTTGGCAGCGGCGTCGGCAGACTCGTTCCCTGAGATGCCCACATGACCTGGAATCCACAGGAAGGAGACGCTGATGCCAGAGGCACCAAGCGAGTGAAGCAGGTCATGTATGCGCTATACGAGAGGGTGGTAACTGTACTGCGCGTTAATACACTGAAGGGCACTCAGAGAATCTGTACAAACAACACATTGCCGCAAGTCGCGCCGCTGAACGTATAAAACAGATTGATAAATACTAAAACGTTCGGCGGTAAAAATCGAACAGTGACCTAGTAAACGAAAAGTAAAACTATGATCATCAGAAACAAAGGCGCACCTACTCCATCATCAGTCTTAGATCTATCAGTAAATATAAAAGGCAAGTCCCCGGAATTACGCCTGCAGTTCTAAAAATGCTGATCTAAAGACAGTGGGCCCCAGCGCGCAACCATGGAGGAAAACGAGTTTCCCCTCCTTGGAAGGGCCGGCAATGGCGTAACGTCCAAATGCCGAAGAAGTTGACGAAATCGAACCCCTGGAGGGAGCAATGCAGAGAAGCTAACTAAATATTGCCGATTAAGCGAACCGTCGTAAAATATCGCGAAGGACGGGTGATCAGGTAAGCTTGACAGTCGACAGGCATAGCCGCACAAAAGCATCTCACGCCTGAAGGACAGCAGAGGCTCTGCAGCTTCAGCATATAGGCTGGGTACAGGGCTGGTTGGAAACGCCCCTGTAGCGACTCTTAAGCCACGATGGTGAATGCCATTCAATCGACGTAATACAGATTGACGCGCCGACGAATAGACAATGCAAACGTAATCAAGCTTGGATCGGACCAAAGAGCGATAAAGATGTAGAAGGACGGTCCGATCAGCTCCTCAGGATATGCCACTTAAAACACGTAAAAGATTAAGAGAACGGCAACACTTTGCTTTTAAAAACAAAATGTGCGAAATCCAGCTCAGCTTCCTATCAAAGATCAACCCCAAAAATTTCGCCTCGTCTGCAAACGGCAGTATACCTGGCCCAAGGTGGAGAGAGCGCGGAGGGAAAGTCTTACGACTCCAGAAATTGATACAGACGGATTTTTCGGCGGAGAAATGAAAGCCGTTTGCGATACTCCAGGTGTAGAGACGGTCGATACAGCTCTGGAGACGGCGCTCAAGTAGACAGGTCCGTCGTGAACTGCAATAAATGGCAAAATCGTCAACAAAAGGGACGATAAAATGCCAGATGGAATACAATCAACAATGGGGTTGATAGCAACTGCAAAAGTTGTGACACTGAGTACAGAGCCCTGCGGTACTCCGTTCTCTTAAATAAAATGACTAGATAAAACCGAGCCCATACGTATACGAAAGCCGCGGTCCGTCATGAACTCCCGAAGAAATATGGGAAGACGACCGCGGATATTCCATGCGTGAAGTGTACGTAAAGTGCCGCCCCTCCAACAAGTGTCATAAGCTTTCTCCAGGTCAAAAAACACAGCCACGGTTTGACACTTTCTCAAAAATCCATTCATAATATGCGTCGACAGGGACACCAGATGGTCGACGGTAGATCGATAGCGACGAAATCCGCACTGAGTGTTCGCTAGAAGTTTCTGAGACTCAAGCCATCATGTCAACCACCCGTTGATCATGCGCTCCATTACCTTGCAAATCCTCTCAGGGGCTCACCTTATGTGAGTACGGGTGTTGGCGTACCCGGGGGTTCCCGAGCCTCTCATCGCCATCTTCATCACTTCATCCCCGTCCGGTCCAGGTGGGTTCGTTCTCGTGACCGGGGCACTCAAGGTAGGCTCTCGTGCGTTCTGTCATTTCATTTGATGTTGCCCCTCGCCATCGTTTCTTTGTTCTCTTTTACTTCTGCACATTTCGCACCACGTCCATTCATTTACGCATCTCTTTTTCTTCCTCGCCGGCCTACCTTGCATCCGAAACGCCCACACAGTTTTATTTCTTTTATCTTTTCTTTTAATCCTCCGTGGACACAGCCTGACGGATACCCGCGCACTGGGTGCGCAGCTGGGTGAGTGGGTAATGGCGCCATTCCCACCACCCGGGGTCGTCATGTAGGGTTTGTGTTCGTATCCGCTGTTCAACTTCAGTCCCGCAGGGGAGCCATTGCATGAGCTGCTGATTTCCGACGGCGATTGGGTCCCTCTGTCTATGTTCTGGGAGGTGTGACCCTGGGGTGAGCTAGGTATAGATAGGCCACTCACCCAAGCCGGGGTAACTCCCGGGAAGTCAGAGCCCGAGGTCGGAGACGGTTGCAATGGTGGAGGATTTTTTTCGCTTTGGAGCACCCTTTCTCCATTATAAACATCAAGCGCCGAAAAGTTTTAGTAACAGAAGTAGCACCGCCAACAGCTGGTTGTTACTTAGTGATTACCCGTACCGAGGAAGGACAATCATTCGAGAAGGTGAACCCTTTTATCATCCAGAATAGCATTGACTCAATTGCTGGTCCGGTTCTTTCCTGCACTCGGCTTCGTAATGGTTCGTTGTTAGTGCAAAGCAAGTTCGAGGCACAAAGTAAGTCCTCGTTGTGCGCCACGCTTCTCCACGGTTATCCTATCCGTGTTGAGAAGCACCGCACCTTGAATTCTTGTCGAGGCGTTGTCACCACGCATAGCCTCGATGGCATATCGGACGAGGACCTGGTCGAATATCTTGCAGACCAGAAGGTGACAGCGGTTCATCCAGTGCAGGCCAAACGCGACGGCGTATTGGTACCCATTCGTACCCTGTTTCTAACATTTGATGGCGTCGATCTACCCACGAGCATCTCCGCAGTGTACGAACAGATTTCTGTGAGGCCTTATATTCCTAGACCTCTGCGTTGTTTTAAGTGCCAACGTTTTGGGCATACGCAAGTCTCATGTAAGAGTGCCGTTAACATCTGCGCAACATGTAGCCAGCTCTCTCACGAAGGTACCTGTTCAACAGCCCCCGTCTGCGTTAATTGTAAAGGGTCACATTCTGCTTCATTTGGCGACTATCCGCGGTATTTGGACGAGAAGGCGATCCAGGAGATCCGGGTAAAGGAGAAACTCTCCTTCCCCGAAGCCCGGAGGCGTTACCATGCGCGCCAACCTTCGCTCCTGCGATCGAGAACATTTAGTTCTATTGTTTCCTCGCCCATACCCCGGAAGGATGCTGGGACTCAAACATGGATCATGACTGCATTAACCGCCACTACCATCCGGCCGACCAAGTCTGCTACTGTTACCAAGCCCTATAAACCTGGTCCAAAGTCTATGAAGTCACAAGCCACTGACAAAAAGCCGAAACAGAAACTTCGAAGAGAAGACTTTTTAAAAGACCCTCCGCGTGTTCACAGCAAGCATAATTCATCTTCTCCTCGGAGGTCGCAGTCCCAGGAAGCTCCTGGGACAAGCCGCGCTCAGCGGTCCCCCTCACCCATCGCCACCCAGAACCGATTCACGGCGCTTGAATCGGGTTCTGGCTCTGAGCGCGTGGGCCCTCCCTTCGAGGAGGCTATGGAGTCTGACCAACTCCATACCAAAAGCCCGAGCGCAAAGGTTAAACAAAAGGTAATTTTATGCCGCCCTTCTAAGTAGAGAGATTATCCCCTTTTTCTTAATGGCTATCCTGAGCTGGAATGTACGTGGTGTACAATCGCATAGGTCGGAACTGCAACTTTTATTGCGTTCCCAATCACCTATGTTCGTGTGTTTGCAGGAGACCAAGCTTCGCCCTAATGATCCTTTTGATCTCCGAGGATATACTCCGGTTCGCTACGACCTTGAACCAGAGAAGGGTACTCCTGCTCATGGTGGTGTCATGATTTTGGTGCTTAACGACGTTCACTTTCAAACTATCACACTTACATCCGACTTGCAAGCTGTTGCCGTTCGCCTTCACTTACCCGGCTTTTTGTTTTCTGTTTGCTCTGTGTATTCACCTTCATCGTCTCCCCTCGCTCCCGCGGACATTCGAGCTCTCTTGTCCGCTCTACCAACAGCATTTCTTCTGTTGGGAGATTTTAATGCCCAACACCCACTGTGGGGTTCGCCAAGGGCTTGTGCGAGGGGAACCCTTCTGTCCGACATTTTTTACCAGTTCAATCTTTCCATCCTCAATACCGGTGAACCTAGTTTTATTTCTGATTCTTCTGGTACATTCTCTCACCTGGACCTAGCCGTTTGCTCACTCCAGCTTGCTCGTCGTCTGCAGTGGAACGTCGTCGCTGACACCTGCTCCAGCGACCATTACCCCTGCGTCGTTTGTCTTCTATCTCACCACGTCCAGCACACCAGAGTACCTACCTGGATATTCCGAAAAGCCGACTGGAGCTTGTATTCCAGCTTCGTGCATTTTGACGATCAGCCCTTCGCAGACATTAACCATCTAGTGCAGCACCTTACGTCTACCATTTTCTCCGCCGCCGAAAGTGCAATTCCCCGTTCATCCTCTCAACCTCGGCAACCGCCTGTTCCGTGGTGCAACCAGGATTGTCGGGATGCCGTTCGTGCCCGTAGAACTGCATTTAGGGTGTTTCGGCGACACCCTAACTTGATAATTTGGTTACTGTTAAACAATCGCGCGCTAGGTCTCGTCGCATTATTCTGGATAGCAAGAAGGCGTCGTGGGCTCCTTTTGTCGAGTCTTTTAACCGCTTTACGCCTTCATCCATTGTTTGGGATACACTTTGTCGCTTCTCAGGTAAAATGTACGATTGTACTGTTTCTGGCCTTCAGGTTTCCAATTCCACCATAGTAGATCCGGCTGCCATTGCGAACACTTTGGGTGCTGCCTAAAGGCGGTTTCCAGTTCAGACCATTATTCCGCCGCCTTTCGCTCTATTAAAGACCGGCTTGATTCCGCAACATATAATTTTAGGTCTGCTCATACTGAATGTTATAACGAACTTTTTACAATGAGGGAGCTGGAGCACGCTCTTCATTGCTCTAGGCACTCCTCTCCTGGGCCCGACGGCATTCATGTCCTGATGTTAAAGAACCTTTCAGCCGACAGTAAACTCTTTCTCTTACAGGTTTATAACCGTATTTGACAAGACGGCATTTTCCTTCCGTTTGGCGCGAAGCCACCATTGTCCCTATTCTTAAGCCTGGGTAGGAACGCCAACTACCTTCCAGTTACCGTCCTATCTCCCTCACCAGTTGCATTTGCAAGGTGACGGAGCGCCTGATCAACGGGCGGTTGACATGGTGGCTTGAGTCTCAGAACACTCAGTGCGGATTTCGTCGCTATCGCTCTACCGTCAACCATCTGGTGTCCCTGTCGACACATGTTATGAATGGATTTCTGAGAAAGTGTCAAACCGTGGCTGTGTTTTTTGACCTGGAGAAAGCTTATGACACTTGTTGGAGGGGCGGCATTTTACGTACACTTCACGCATGGAATATGCGCGGTCGTCTTCCCATATTTCTTCGGGAGTTCATGACGGACGCGTTTTTCGTGTACGTGTGGGCTCGGTTTTATCTCGTCGTTTTATTCAAGAAAACGGAGTACCGCAGGGCTCTGTACTCAGTGTCACACTTTTTGCGATTGCTATCAACTCCATTGTTGATTGTATTCCACCTGGCATGTCATCGTCCCTTTTTGTTGACGATTTTGGCATTTATTGCCGTTCACGGCGGACCTGTCTACTCGAACGCCGTCTCCAGAGCTATATCGACGGTCTCTACGCCTGGGGTAACGCCAACGGCTTTAATTTCTCCGCCGAGAAATCCGTCTGCATCAACTTCTGGCGCCGGAAATATTTCCCTCCGCCCTCTCTCCATCTAGGGCCAGGGATACTTCCGTTTGCAGACGAGGCGAAATTTTTCGGGTTGATCTTTGATAGAAAGTTGTGTTGGACTTCGCACATTTCCTTTTTAAAAGTAAAGTGTGACCGTTCTCTTAATCTTTTACGTGTTTTAACTGGCACATCCTGGGGAGCTGATCGGACCGTCCTTGTGCGTGTATATCGCTGTTTGGTCCGATCCAAACTTGATTACGGGTGTATTGTCTGTTCATCGACACGTCCATGTGTGTTACATCGCTTGAATCCCATTCATCATTGTGGTATTAGAGTCGCTACAGGGGCCTTTCCAACTAGCCCCGTGCCCAGTCTTTACGCTGAAGCTGCAGAGCCTCCGCTGTCCTCCAGGCGTGAGATGCTCTTGTGTAGCTATGCCTGTCGACTCTCCAGCTTGCCTGATCACCCGTCCTTCGCGGCATTTTACGAGGATTCACTTGATCGGCAACATTTAGTTAGCTCCTCTGCATTGCTCCCTCCAGGGGTTAGATTTCGTCAGCTTCCTCGGTATTTGGACTTTACGCCAGCGCCGGCTCTTCGAAGGGGGGAAACGCGTTTTCCTCCATGGTTGCGCGCTGAGGCCCTCTGTCACCTTGGGTTATCATCGATGCCGAAGAATGAGACCCCTTCTTCTGTCTTTAGATTAGCATTTTTAGAACTTCAGTCGCAATTCGGGGACTTTGATTTTATCTTTACTGATGGATCTAAGACTGATGCTGGAGTAGGATGTGCCTTTTTTTGTTGTAAATAGTTTTATCTTTCGTTTACCAGAGCAATGTTCGATTTTTACCGCCGAACTTTTCAGCATTTATCAGTCCCTTTTATTCATTCAGCGGCACGACTTACGGCACTGTTTAATTTGTTCCGACTCCCTGAGTGCTCTTCAAAGTATTAGCTCGCTGTACAGTTACCACCCGCTCGTACAGCGCATTCATGACCTGCTCCACTCGCTTGGTGTCTCCTTCATGTGGATTCCAGGTCATGTGGGCATCTCAGGTAATGAGTCTACCGACACCGCTGACAAATCGGCGATTTTATCACGCAGAAGTTTTACCTCTGTTGTGCCCTCGTCAGATTTGTTTATTCTTCTACGTCGCTGCATCCTCTCGCTTTGGAGCGATGGGTTGACGGCCCTCCGGGGGAACAAGTTGCGGGAGATTAAACCTCTCCCCTTAGTCTGGGCTACCTCTTCCCGTGCTGCTCGTCGAGAAGAGGTAAGTTTAACACGCCTTCGTATCGGACATTGCATTTTTAGTGATAGGTATTTGCTGAGTGGTGACCCCGCACCACACTGTGGGCAGTGTGATGCACCCTTAACGGTGCGTCACGTTTTAGAGGAGAGTCAGGATTTAGCTGCATTGCGTGTTCGTGTAGGTCTGCCTGTTGGCCTAGCCAACGTTTTGGCAGACGACGCGCGTCCTGTAGAGTGTGTTTTACGTTTTATTCGTGACTGTGATTTTAATCTGCGCATTTGATGCGTTGAGCGCCCTTTAGGTTTGCAATTTTATACTGTGTGTTTTAATGGGGACTCTACTCCCCACTGGACATATGGCGCTCATGTCCCTCGCATTCTAAGGTTCTTGACACGTTTTACTCTTTTATTGCTTATGCTTTTAGTGTTAGTTTTTGCGATTGGTGCATTGTTGTTTTTAGATTTTGGACATCGCGGGTTTGTGTCCCGTTTTTAATTATGCGGTTCTTTTATATTTTTGACTTTATATTTTATACATTGTAAGGGCGCTGATGACCTTAGTAGTTTAGCCCCCTTAAACCGCATCTCATCATCATCATCACCTTGCAAATGCAACTGGTGAGGGAGATAGGGCGGTAGCTGGAAGGTAGTTGGCGATCCTTCCCAGGCTTAAGTATAGCGACAAGGTGGCTTTGCGCCAAACGGAAGGTGAAAAGCCATCTTACCAAATACGGTTATAGACCTGTAAGAGAAAGAGTTTACTGTTGGCTGAAGGGTTCTTTAACATCAGGACATGAATGCCGTCCGGCCCAGGAGCAGGGTGCCTAGAGCAATGAAGAGCGTGCTCCAGTTCCCTCATTAGAAAAGTTCATTATAACACTCATTATTAACAGACCGAAAATTAAAGGTGTCGGAATCCAGCCAGTCTTTGATAGAGCGAAAGCCGGTGGAATAATGGTCTGAAAATGAAATCGCCTCAAAGGCAGCACCCAGAGTGTTAGCAACGGCAGCCGGATCCACTATGGTGGCACGGGAAACCTGAAGGCCAGACAGTACAATGCGACACTTTACCGGAGAAGCGACGAAGTTTATCCCAAACAACCGAGGAAGGTGTGAAGCGATTAAAAGGCTCGACAAAACGAGTCCAAGATGCCTTCTTGCTATTCTGATTAATGCGACGAGCCATGGCGCGCGATTGTTTAAAAGTCACCAAATATCAAGTGTAGGGTGTCGCCGAAACACCTTAAGCGCAGTTCTACGAGCACGAACGGCGTCCCGACAGTCCTCGTTCCACCACGGAACAGGGATACGCCGAGGGTGAGAGGACGAACGAGGATTGGCCCGCTCGGCGGCAGATAGCAACGTAGACGTAAGGTGCTGCACCATTTGTTTAACGTCAGTGAAGGGCTGGTCCGCAAAAGACACGAGGCTGGAATACAATCTCCCGTCGGCCTTACTGAATATCCAAGTACGTACTCTGGAATGCTGGACGTGGTGACACAAAAGAGAAACGATGCAGGGATAATGATCGCTGGAGTAGGTGTCGGCGACGACGTTCCACTGCAGACGACTAACAAGCTGGATGGAGCTAACGGCAAGGGCTAAGTGAGAGAATGAACCAGAAGAATCAGAAATAAAAGTAGGTTCACCTGTATTGAGGATAGAGAGGTTGAACTGATAAAAAATGTCGGAAAGAAGAGTTCCACTCGCACAAGCCCTTGGCGAACTCCACAGGGGGTGATGGGCATTAAAATCTCCCAACAGAAGAAATGGTTTTGGGAGAGCGTACAGGGGATCTCGAACGTCCGCGTGAGCGAGGGGAGACGATGGAGGTGAATACACAGTGCAAAGAGAAAAGAAAAGGCCGCGTAAGTGAAGTCGAACGGCAACAGCTTGCAAGTCGGACGTAAGTGTGAGAGTTTGAAAATGAACGTCGTTACGCACTAACATCATGACACCTCCATGAGCAGGAGTACCCTCCTCCGGTTCAAGATCGTAGTGAACCGGAGTATACCCTCGGATATCAAAAGGGTCGTGAGGACGAAGCTTAGTGTCCTGCAAACACACGACCATAGGTGAATGGGAACGGATAAAAGTTGCAATTCCGCCCAATGCGATCGTACACCACGTACATTCCATGTCAGGATAGCCAACAAGAAAGGGGACGAACTTCTTACTTAGAAGTGCGTCTCAAGATAACTTTGTGCTTAACCTTGGGGCTCGGGCTTTTGGTATGAAGTTGTTCAGACTCCATAGGCTCCTCGAAGGGGGGGCCAACGCGCTCATTGCCAGAAACCGATTCAAGCGCCATGAATCGGTTCTGGGTTGCAATGGGTGAAGGTGGCCGCTGAGCGCGGCTTGTCCCTGGAGCATCCTGGGACTGCGACCTTCGAGGAGGAGAAGGTGAACTTTTCTTACCGCGTGCACGCGGAGGGTCTTTCAAAAAATGTTCCTTGCGTAGCTTCTGTTTCGGTTTCTTGTCAGCGCCTTGCGACTTTATAACCTTAGGACCAGCATTAGATGGTTTGCTAACTGTGGCTGAAATGGATGGCCGGATGGTAGTGGCGGCTAATGCGGTCATGGTCCAGGTCTGTGTTTCGGCATCCTTCCGGGGTACTGGCGAGGCAACAACAGAACTAAAGGTACCAGATCGCAGAGCGAAGGCTGGCGCGCATGGTTACGCCTCCGGGCTTCAGCGAAGGAGAGTTTCTCCTTTACCCAGATCTCCTGGATCTCCTTCTCGTCCAGGTACCGTGGACAGTCGGCAAATGACGCAGAATGAGACCCTTTACAATTAACGCAGACGGGTCCGGATGAACAGGTACCTTCGTGTGACGGCTGGCTACATGAGGCACAGATGGATACGGCACTCTTACAGGAGACTTGCGTATGCCCAAAACGCTGGCATTTAAAACAACTCAGAGGTCTAGGAATATAGGGCCTCACCGCAATACGTTCGTACCCTGCCGAAATACTCGTGGGCTGTTCAACGCCATCGAACGTGAGAAACAGGGTACGAGTCTGTACCAACACTCCGTCGCGTTTAGCCTGCACTCGATGAACCGCTGTAACCTTTTGGTCGGAAAGATATTCGACCAGTTCATCGTCAGATATTCCGTCGAGGCTGTGAGTGGTGACGACGCCTCGACAGGAATTTAAGGTGCCATGCTTCTCAACACTGATAGGATAGCCGTGGAGAATCGTGGTGCGTAACAAGGGCTTTATTTGTTTTTCGGACTTGCTCTGAACCAACAAAGAACCATTACGAAGACGAGTGCAGGCTTGAATAGAACCAGCAATAGTATCAATCCCCTTTTGAATAACAAAAGGGTTCAAAAGATTGGCCTTTCTTTGTTCGGCTAAGTACTAAGTAACATCTAGATATCGGTGGTGCTACTTCTGTTGCAAAGACTTTTCGGCACTTGTTATTAATGGAGAAAGGGAGCTCCATAGCGAAAGAAATCCTCCTCCATTGCAACCGTCTCCGACCTCGGGCTCTGACTTCCCGGGCGTTACCCCGGCTTGGGTGAGTGGCCTATCTATACCTACCTCACCCCAGGGGCACACCTCCCAGAACATAGACAGAGGGACCCAATCGCCGTCAGAAGTCGGCAGCTCATGCAATGGCCCCGCGCGGTACTGCAGTTGAACAGCGGATACGAACACATACCCTACATGACGACCCCGGGTGGTGGGGATGACGCCATTACCCACTCACCCAGCTGCGCACCCCGTGCGCGGGTATCCGTCAGGCTGTGTCCACGGAGGATTTAAATAAAAGGTTAAAAAAAAACTAAAATTGTGTAGGTGTTTCGCACTCAAGTTTGGCCGGCGAAGAAGTAAAAGAGGTGTGTAAATGAATGGGCGTGGGGCGAAATGTGCATAAATAGAAGAGAAGAAGGAAACGATGCCGAGGGGCGACATGGAATGAAATGCACAGAACGCACGAGAGCCTACATTGTGTCCCCCGGTCACGAGAACGAACCCACCTCGACCGGACGGGGATGAATATGGCGATGAGCGACTCGGGAACCCCCGGGTACGCCAACACCCGTACTCACATAAGGTGAGCCCCTGTGGGGTTCGGAATATAGATTGATACATTTATTATATCTGGCGGTAAATCTTAATTGTGCAATAAATGCTTTAGAAGAGAAGTCAATAACAAGATCTAGATGTATAGCGTTAATACTGAGACCAACAAATAGAGATACAAACTTTTCTCTGTTGATTTGCTTCTTGTTCAACCTGTTTTCATTTGCAATGGAATTGCATAATTAACGCAGCAATTAAGGAATGGGCGTGATATTTTAACTCTACATTTGGGTAAACAACAATTGCCGGCTATCAGCCACTTTCAATGTAAAGCATATCGTGCATTTACGCATAACTGAGCGTACTAACTACGACTGCCAGGTATCCAATACTGCCGCATCAAGCTCAAGATTGCCATTTGACAGCATCCATGCAATCATCTTAAATGCTCAGCTTCCACTATCAACCGCGTTAAATAATGTTTAGTAGCCAGAATATCTTGATGTTTGCTATCGTAGGACAAAGAAAACTTGCTTAATCTCCCCCTACTCTTAACGATCCATTTGCATCTAAGAAAGAATTAAGACTTAAAATAGGCCTATACTTCTTAGCATGTTTACTTTCACTCAGATTTTTAATTTCCTTGTATTCTTAATTTTGAGCGATTTGATGCAACATAATAATGAATTCTTAAACTCTTCACCTGTAAGTGTCCTTCACATTCCATCATCTAGCATTGCCGATGTATCTTAGTATGCTATTACTCGTACGAGTTTGTTTAGACTGGAAACCTTTTGTATAATATTAGGAACTTAATGAAGAGTCAACAAAGTAAAGGCTGTCTTACGCCCTTCTGGGACATTATCACATACCGTACTTCTGCTAGACCATGCAGTTACAAATTTCCTTAAAAACTAAGGTCCATAGCATCATATGCTAGTCTTCGAGTGATTTTGCTGGTATTTCCACAGATATAAAATCTGTCGGGTTTTCTGATGAATGCACATATACCCACTTATTATGACCACTTAATTCCTGAATTTGAGCAACACGATGTTCAACAAATGTCCTCCAGCGAGTACGATAAACGACAACCCAGCCAACACTATCATGGAATCTGTCCAGAAGAAAACCTGAGAAAATTTGACCTCAAGAATTGATAAAGTGAATTGTGACCAACTTAACCATTAAAACAGCACCACACAATTCCAACATAGGCGTCGTGTGCCGTTTAATTGGAACCACCTTAGATCTTGCACAAAACAATCGTGGTGAAACTTCACCATTTGCAGCAGTAGTACGAACTACAGACACCAGCCATAAGCCTTTTCGCTAGCATCTGAAAATGCATGTGATTGTATGTTTTAAAGAATGGGTGAACCTAATACATATCTGTCAATACTTAAACTTCTGACATGAGAAAAGTCCAGTAATAACTGACATCATTGACTTAACCTGGATTCAGCTAAACATTGGTCCCATCCTACTTTATTAGACAGTATTTGCATAAGTATTTTAAATCGAACAACAACAGGGCAAATAGGCTCAAGGGGATAAATAATTATTTCTATCACTGAGATGACCTGCCCCTTAGTTAATGATGCTGAACTTGTCCAATTGCAGATGCCACAGAATTCCTAAGGCCCTCACCCATGCCCTTATCCAAAGATACTGATAAACAATTTTTTTTGACAATCCTCAGATACAGCTTTCAGTATAGCTGGATGTTCTGAGTAGAATTTTCTTAGTCGAAACCAGGCACTGGATAATAATTTTATCAGCCGTTGTTGCATCTTTAACACTTGAGAGTCATTGGCCCCGATGAGCACGTCGTCCAAGTAAAAATCCTTCTTTAACACCTGGAAAGCTAGACTCCTTCGTCAGCTAACTTGTAAACATCTGGTTGCCCAGTATGAGCAAGATGCCATACCATAAGTCAGAGTTTGTAGTTCATATTCACCGATAGCTTCAGTGGAAGAATGTGTCCACAAAATGTGCTGAAATCTTCCTTTGTCTGCCTGTAATAAGTTACGATGCACTTTCTCAATATCAGCTGTAAACACCACTGAAAACGTGCGAAATCTTACTGCAATGGAGTAGAGAACCTGCTGTAGGATAGGTCCAGTTAATAAACTATAATTTAAAGATAAATTTGAACTTGCCTTGCTAGAGCAATAAAATACTACTTGCAGTTTTGTAGTAGTGCTGCTTTCTTTAAACGCAGCATGATGCGGAATGAAGTGGAGAAATTCAGGATGAGTGCCTTCCACCTTTATGTGGCTTAAATCTTTGTATTCCTTCATGAACTGACAATGTGCTTGTCGTAGTAGCGGTTGTCGTGCAAATCGCATTTCTAGAAGAGAAAACTGTTTAGTACTGTGCTGTATGACTCTCTTAAATGCTTAACTTCATCATGAAGAGGCAAAAGGAAAACAAAACAGCCACAATCGTCTCTGTAAGTCGTTTCCTTAAACTGCGTTTCGCTCATATAGTGTCTTCAGGAGATGAAACCTTTTGTGGAATATTTTCAAGTTCCCAGAATCTGGCTAAATTGATATCATCCATTGTTGCTTAGTCCTTGAAAACATTGCTCGCGATGAGGTAGGCGGAGCTGTATGCGCTTCATATCTGCCAGTCAGAATAATTAATAATTTGGTGTCCTGTAAAACTGGCCAATTACCTTTTCTAGTTCCACTACCAGGCTTCAAAATGTCAAAGAAAAATTCAGGTTCCAGCAGAACATCTATATGACCAGGAGAATTGAACTCAGGACCAGCAAACTCAATATCACGTGGCAGCCTGCACTTTCATATATGAATTGCTTGATGCGGCTAAAGACTTGTTATCTTGCTTAGAACACAACAGTGAATGTCATTTGCAATGTAAATAGTAACTCTTGATTTTAAGGTGACTTACACAAGCATTAGAGCATTGCTATTATTTTCAATGCCTTCACTAACCATGACGCTCTACTTCTTTAGTCCTAGACTGGTACAAGAGACTCTGTTATGTAGTTGAACTGGTTGAAAGAATCTAATAAGCATCTCGCCTTCCTAGTAACGCCGTTTCGATCGTACACGAGCATTAATCTGTTGAAAGCAGAACATTTACACTAGAGTTTGTTTTAACAAAGAAATAACTTCTGATGCCAGGGTGTTGTTAGCACCAGATTTGCAGTCGATTTCTTCTGCTTTCTGAGTTTGCTTCTAAACAGCATGTAAGCGTGTATGGTTGGTGCTTTCTTTTCCACAGTTTGCAACGCCCCTTACTGCACTCGGAAGCAACCTGGCCATAAAGCAACTAGTTAAAGCAACGATTATATTTTTTAACTGTTTGTTGTCTTTCTGGCACGGCTAAGGCTTTGAACTTATCGCATTTATGTGCAACATGCATTTTTTCACAGCAAGAGCATTGTTGGCACATACACATTGAAGCGGTTGAAACTTTATTAATACCATCGAGCTTTGAAAGCTTATTGTTACGGTTTATCTTTACTTCAAGCTTACTATCTGCACCCGCCTTGATTACTTCTAAAGCCTGACATCTTGTTTCTATAAATTGTATAAGCTCTGGTCAACTGCTAGCCTTATAGCGACTTCGCTCTCTCTCTCTCTCTCTATCTCTCTCTCTCTCAGTGTGGTTGTCAATATGATTCATCGTAATCTGAGTCAACATTACCTCGAATAATGAAGAATCTAACTTAGCGCTTCAAGGGCATTCTATTGCTAACCTTGTAATTTAGCAGTTGTCTTAGTTCAGTAAGTGAGTCCCACTATCCCGATATATTATTACACCCTTGAGTAAAATGTGTAGTGCGTTTGGTTCCCGAGGTCGCGGGTTCAAACCCGGCGGAGGGCGATAGATATTTTTTGGCGTAAAAATCCTTAGCATGGCTTCCTTCGGAAGGGAAATTGAGCCGGTGGTCCCGTGTCGTAAATTTATGGCACGTAAAAAAACCTTAAACCTGATAAAGACGTCTCTGAGCAAAATTTTTGGTCTTTCACGCCCAATATAGAATGGGACGCTAAGAGCGTCCATAAAAGAAGCTCCATTTTTGTGGTGCGGCTTCAGGCCAGCTGTGTGTAAAACTGTATCAGCCCTTCGACTACCTAAGTAAAGAAAAAAAGGTATATGTCAACCTTTTCAGTGTGCGCACACGCCAGTTTGTTTACCTAATCCACGCCTACACTCTTACACTTCCATTTAGTTATATCAGTAATCCCATTGTGGATTTTATTTTAATATTTCCAGTTGGCTAACAAACCTAATCCTCCCCTTAAATTAAGAAATTGTTCAGAAAAGAAGGTTTAAATCTTGTTCTTAGCAGCATACATGCCATCGCATAAGTTTGTAAGCTTGTAACTTTGTTGCTCTAATCTCTTCACGGTGATTGAACTGGCGTACCGATTCTGTCCTATTCTTTATATGTTCTTAAACTTCCTGCTGTCTAATTAACTCTGTCTATTCCCTGAATCAACTCTTTCTTGTGTTAGTTTAATTCTTCTAGAAGCTTTTCTGTTATTTCCCTGCTATTATTTTCTGCTTTTGCTTTATTTCCGTGCTATTATTCTGTACGTTTGACTGCATGCTACGCGGTTCCTTTCTTACATTATTAAATTCCTGCTTTTGTTTACTTAATTCTTTTCTTAAGCTTGCTGCGATATCCCTGCTAATATTTTCTGCTTTTGTTACCTCTTTAAGCCGTATGTTTGCCATCATTGGTTTCAGAAAACCTGCCATGCATACATCAGCTGTATTCTCATCGACCACCTGTAGGTTCTTTCCTGTTTTCAGCCAATAACTTATCCTCAGTCACCTGCTTTTGTGACTCCCTTATGCTATTGTCTCTACAATATTTCCTGTTTCTCAGCAACATACATTTACTCTTCCTTTCTGAATTGTTTATGAATCTATTACACGTAGATACCCATTTACTTAATTATTCTAAATCTATCTTCCTCATTGTTTATCATGGAATTTAGTAACTCTCGGTGCTCTACATATTCACTTTAATTTGCTTGTACAGATTTGTACTTTTCATTACCTCGAAGTTCTCGTTGAGTTGCTGTTCAAGCTGGATGCTGTTGTTTCTAAGATGTGGTGGTTATAGGAATGAAAGGCCTCCTTCCGTCCTTCCTTATATGATGTATATGTCTTGGTGTGGGTAACAGCTGTATGATTGTTGCTCTGTTTCGAGCCACCGTATTGGGGGCGATTTGCTGCGGGCCCCTTGTGTCGCATTAATGCTTATGTAATTTGCCTCGGCTAAGGCACTTATTTTCTCATGCATGGGATCTATGGGCTTGAGGTTTTGAAATCAATTAAACTTCTTGGTATTTAATGAATGTATTAACGTTTATTCCACCACCTTTACAGTTCTACTTAGTACAGTGCACCATCTTCTTGCCAGCAGTGAATTACTCCCATCCGGAATTTAACAGTTTACTCACGATAACGAGAATCCAATTTGGGTTATTAGAGAGTATAAGTCCCATTATACCGATATATTATTATACCCCTGTGTATAACTGGTGCGTCATCAGACCAACTCCCCCCAGGGGCTCACCTTATGTGAGTACGGGTTTGGCGTACTCGGGGGTGCCCGAGCCACTCATCGCCATTTTCAGCCCTTCATCCCCGTCCGGTCGAGGTGGGTTCGTTCTCGTGACCGGGGGACTCAAGGTAGGCTCTTGTGCATTCTGTGCATTTCATTCCATGACGCCCTCGCCACGGTTTCTTTATTCTCTCTTCTATTTATGCACATTTCGCCCCATGTCCATTCATTCACACATCTATTTTTCTTCTTCCCCGGCCTACTTTGCGTGCCAAACGCCCATACAGTTTGATTTATTTTACAGTTTATTTTAATCCTCCGTGGACACAGCGTGACAGATAGCTGCGCTCTGGGGGCGCATCTGAGTGAGTGGGTAATGGCGTCATCCCCACCACCCGGGGTCGTCATGTAGGGTATGTGTTCGTATCCGCTGTTCAACTGCAGTCCCCGGAGGGCCATTGCATGAGCTGCTGACTTCCGACGGCCATTGGGTCCCTCTGTCTATGTTCTAGGAGGTGTGAAACTGGGGTGAGATAGGTACAGATAGGCCGCTCACCCAAGCCAGGGTAACGCCAGGGAAGTCAGATCCCGAGATCGGAGACGATTGCAATGGTGGAGGATTTCTTTCGCTATGGAGCACCCTTTCTCCATTATTCGTAACAAGCGCCAAAAATTCATTGCAACAGAAGTAGTACCACCAACAACTGGTTGTTACTTAGTGATTACCCGTACAGAGGTAGAACAATCTTTCGAGAAGGTGAACCCTTTTATAATCCTGAAGGGCATTGACTCAATTCCTGGTCCTGTTCATTCCTGCACTCGACTGCGAAACGGTTAATTGTTGGTTCAGAGTAAGTCCGATCAACAAAGTAAGACCATATTGCGCGCCACGATTCTCCACGGTTATTCCATCCGTGTTGAGAAGCACCGCACCTTGAATTCCTGTCGAGGCGTCGTCACCACTCACAGCCTCGACTGAATGCCGGATGATAAACTGGCCGAATATCTTTCCGACCAAAAGGTAACAGCGGTTCATCGAGTGCTGGCTAAACGCCACGGAGTGTTGATACCAACACGTACCCTGTTTATCACTTTCGATGGCGTCGATCTGCCTACTAGTATTTCAGCAGGGCACGAACGTATTGCGGCGAGGCCTTATATTCCTAGACCTCTGCGTTGTTTTAAATGGGAACGTATTGGGCATACGCAAGTCTCTTGTAAGTGTGCCGTTACAATCTGTGCCTCATGTAGCCAGCCATCACACGATGGTACCTGTTCATGATGATGATGATGACGAGATGCGGTTTAAGGGCGCTAAACAGCTAAGGTCATCAGCGCCCTTACAAAGTATAAAAGTTACAGTCCAAAAATAAAAGTCCGATAAAAAACCGCATAATTAAAAAACGGGACACAAACCCGCGATGTCCAAAGGTAAAAAACAAAACACCAAATTCCAAAAACGAACACACTAAAACCATGGTCAATAAAAGAGTAAAAAAACGTGTCAAGAACTATCGAATGCGAGGGACACGAGCGCCAGATGTCCATTGGGGACGAGATGCCCCATTAAAAAGACAATATAAAATCGCACAGTCAAAAGACGCTAAGCGCATCAAATGCGTCCGCTAAAATCAATGTTACTAATAAAACGTAAAAGACATTCTACAGCACGCGCGTCGTCTGCCAAAACGTTGGCTAGGCCAACAGGCAGACCAATACGAACGCGCAACGGAGCTAAAACTTGACACTCTGCTAAAATGTGACGCACCGTTAAGGGCGCATCACACTGCTCACAGAGTGGTGCGGGATCACCACTGAGGAGGTATCTATAACTAAAAAGACAATGTCCGATTCGTAAGTGAGCTAAAAGTACATCTTCCCGCCGACACGAACGAGAACAGGTACACCAGACTAACGGGAGAGGCTTAAACTCCCTTAACTTGTAGGCCGTCCACTCATCCCTCCAAAGCGAGAGGATGCGGCTACGTAAAATAACAAACAAATCAGAGGAAGGAACAACACAGGTAAAACATCTGGGTGATAAAATGGCCGATTTGGCAGCGGCGTCGGCAGACTCGTTCCCTGAGATGCCCACATGACCTGGAATCCACAGGAAGGAGACGCTGATGCCAGATGCACCAAGCGAGTGGAGCAGGTCAAGAATGCGCTGTACGAGCGGGTGGTAACTATACAGCGCGTGAATACTCTGAAGGGCACTCAGAGAGTCTGTACAACCAACACAGCGCCGTAAAAGGTGCCGCTGAATATATAAAACACATTGATATATACTAAAAGGTTCGGCGGTATAAATCGAACATTGTCCAGGTAAACCAAAAGTAAAACACTGTGCACCAAAAACAAAGGCACATCCCACTCCAACATCAGTCTTAGACCCATCGCTATATATAAAATGACAGTCCCCGAACTGCGCCTGTAGTTCTAACAATGCGGATCTAAGGACAGAAACAGGGGTCTCATTTTTCGGCATCGACGTTAACCCAAGGTGACAGTGGGCCTCAGCGCGCGACCATAGAGGAAAACGCGTTTCCCCCCGTGGAAGGGCCAGCGCTGGCGTAACGTCCAAATGCCGAAGTAGCATTCGAATTCGAACCTCTGGAGGGAGCAATGCAGAGGAGCTAACTATTAATTGGCGATCAAGAGAATCCTCAAAAAATATCGCGAAGGACGGGTGGTCAGGCAAGCTTGAGAGTCGACAGGCATAGCTGCACAAAAGCATCTCACGCCAGAAGGACAACGGAGGCTCTGCAGCTTCAGCATACAGACTGGGTAGAGGGCTGGTTGGAAAGGCCCCCGTAGCGACTCTTATGCCACGATGGTGAATCGCAATCAATCGGCGTAACACAGATGGACGTGCCGACGAATAAACAATGCACCCATAATCAAGCTTGGAGCGGACCAAAGAGCGATAAAGGCGAAGAAGGACGGTCCGATCAGCTCCCCAGGATGTGCCACTTAAAACACGCAAAAGATTAAGGGAACGATCACACTTTGCTTTTAAAAACGAAATGTGCGTAGTCCAACACAACTTCCTATCAAAAATCAACACCAAAAATTTCGCCCCGTCTGCAAACGGAAGTACCTCCGGTCCAAGATGGAGAGAGGGCGAGAGGAAACACTTCCGACGCCAGAAATTGATACAGATGGATTTTTCGGCGGAGAAGGTAAAGCCGTTGAGGTTACTCCAGGCGTAGAGACGGTCGATACATCTCTGGAGACGGCGTTCGAGTAGACAGGTCCGCCGTGAACTGCAATAAATGGCAAAGTCGTCAACAAAAAGGGACGATGAAATGCCAGGTGGAATACAATCAACAATGGGGTGGATAGCAATTGCAAAAAGTGTATCACTGGGTACTGAGCCCTGCGGTACTCTGTTCTCTTGAATAAAACGACTAGATAAAACCCAGCCCACACGTACACGTAAGATGCGAGCCGTCATAAACTCCCGAAGAAATTTGGGAAGACGACCGCGGAAATTCCATGCATGGAGTTTACGTAAAATTCCGCACCTCCAACAAGTGTCATAAGCTTTCTCCAGGTCAAAAAATAAAGCCACTGTTTGACACTTTCTCAGAAATCCGTTCATAATATGCGTCGACAGAGACACCAGATGGTCGACGGTAGAGCGATGGCGACGAAATCCACACTGAGCGTTCGGCAGATGTTTCTGAGACTCAAGCCTCAATGTGAACCGCCTGTTGATCATGCGCTTCATCACCTTGCAAATGCAACTGGTGAGGGAGATAGGGTGGTAGCTGGAAGGTAGTTGGCGATCCTTACCAGGCTTAAGGATAGGGACAACGTTGGCTTCGCGCCAAACGGAAGGAAAAAAGGCCGTGCTGACAAATACGATTATAGACCCGTAAGAGAAAGCGTTTACTGTCAGCTGAAAGGTTCTTTAACAGCAGAACATGAATGCCAACCGGCCCAGGAGCGGAATGCCTAGAGCAATGAAGAGCGTGCTCCACCTCCCTCATTGTAAAAAGGGCATTATAACATTCCGTATTATCAGACCGAAAATTATAGGTTGCGGAATTCAGCCGGTCTTTGATAGAGCGAAAGCCGGCGGAATAATGGTCTGAACTGGAAACCGCCTCAAAGGCAGCACCCAGAGTGTTAGCGATGGCAGCCGGATTCACTATGGTGGCATTGGAAACCTGAAGGCCAGAAACAGTACAATGCGACACTTTACCTGAGAAGCGACGACGTTTATCCCAAGCAACAGATGAAGGCGTAAAGCGATTAAAAGACTCGACAAAACGAGTCCACGACGCTTTGCTATCCCGAATAATGCGACGAGCCCTGGCGCGCTATTGTTTAAAAGTCACCAAATTATCCAGTGTAGGGTGTCACCGAAACACCCTAAGTGCAGTTCTACGGGCACGAACGGCGTCCCGAAATCCCCGTTCCACCACAGAACAGGCAGTCGCCGAGGTTGAGAGGATGAACTGGAAATTGCGCGTTCGGCGGCAGAGAAAATCGTAGACGTAAGGTGCTGCACTAGTTGGTTAATGTCGGTGAAGGGCTGGTCGTCAAAATGCCCGAGGCTGGAATACAAGCTCCAGTCGGCTTTTGTGAATATCCAGGTAGGTACTCTGGAATGCTGTACGTGGTGTGACAGAAGAGAAACGATGCAGGGGTAATGGTCGCTAGAGTAGGTGTCAGCGACTACGTTCCACTGCAGACGACTAGCAAGCTGGAGTGTGCAAACGGCAAGGTCCAAATGAGAAAATGTACCGGAAGAATCAGAAAGAAACGTAGGCTCGCCTGCTTTGAGAATAGAGAGATTGAACGGATAAAAAATGTCAAAAAGAAGAGTTCCCCTCGCACAATCCCCTGGCGAACCCCACAGGGGGTGATGGGCATTAAAATCTCCCAACAGCGGAAATGGTGTTGGGAGAGCGGACAGGAGAGCTCAAATGTCCGCGGGGGCAAGGGGAGACGATGGAGGTGAATACACAGAGCAAACAGAAAAGAAAAAAACGGGTCACTACAGTCTAATGGCGAAAGCTTGCAAGTCGGACATAAGAATGGAACGTTGAAAATGAACGTCGTTACGCACTAACAACATGACACCTCCATGAGCAGGAGTACCCTCCTCGGGTTCAAGGTCGTAGCGAACCGGAGTATATCCTCAGAGATCAAAACGATCGCGAGGGCGAAGCTTAGTCTCCTACAAACACACGACCATAGGCGAATGGGAACGCAATAAATGTTGAAGTTCCGCCCTATGCGATCGTACACCACGTACATTCCAGGTCAGGATAGACATTAAGAAAAAGGGATAAACTGTCTACTTAGAAGGGCGGCTTAAAATTACCTTTTGTTTAACCTTTGGGCTCGGGCTTTTGGTATGCAGTTGGCCAGACTTCATAGCCTCCTCGAAGGGAGGGCCCACGCGCTCAGAACCAGAAACCGATTCAAGCGCCGAGAATCGGTTCTGGGTGGCGATGGGCGAGGGATGTCGCTGAGCGCGGCTCTGCCCAGAAGCTTCCTGGGACTGCGACATCCGAGGAGGAGAAGGTGAACTCTGCTTACTGTGAACACGCGGCGGGTCTTTTAAAAAGTCTTCTCTTCGAAATTGCTAATTCGGCTTATTCTCTGTGGCTTGTTACTTCATAGACTTTGGACCAGGTTTAGAGGGCTTGGTAACAGGAGCTGATATGGACGGCCGGATGGTAGTGGCGGTCAAGGCAGTCATGGTCCAAGTTTGAGTCCCAGCACCCTTCCGGCGTACTGGCGAGGCAACAACAGAACTGAATGTTCCCGATCGCAGGAGCGAAGGTTGGCGCGCATGGTAACGCCTCCGTGCTTGAGCGACGGAGAGTTTCTCCTTCACCCGGATCTCCTGTATCGCCTTCTCGTCCAAATACCGCGGACAGTCGCCGAATGAGGCAGAATGTGGTCATTTGCAATTGACGCAGACCGGTGCAGTTGAACAGGCACCTTCGGGTGAGGGCTGGCTACATGTTGCACAGATGTTAACGGCACTCTTACATGAGACTTGCGTATGCGCAAAACGTTAGCATTTAAAACAACGCAGACGTCTAGGAATATAAGGCCTCACAGAAATCTGTTAGTACCCTGTGGAAATGCTCGTGGGCAGATCGACGCCATCAAATGTTAGCAGCAGGGTACGAGTGGGTACCAATACGCGATTGGCCTGCACCCGATGCACTTCGGTCACCTTTTGATCGAGGAGATATTCGACCAGGTCCTCGTCCGATATACCATCGAGGCTATGCGTGGTAACGACGCCTCTACAGGAATTCAATGTGCGGTGCTTCTCAACACGGATGGGATAACCGTGGAGAAGCGTAGCGCGCAACAAGGTCTTAGTTTGCTGATCGGACTTCGAGTGTGCTAATAACGAGCCATTCCGCAGCCGAGTGCAGGATTGAACCGCACCAGCAATAGCATCTACGCCCTTCTGAATTATAAAAGGTTTCACCATCTTTAAAGTTTTGTCCTTCTGTTCTTGAAATGACCAAGTAACAACCAGATGTCCGCGGTGTTCTGTTACAATAACATTTCGGCGCTTGTTTGTATTAATGGAGAAAGGGTGCTCCATAGCGAAATAAATCCTCCACCATTGCAACCGTCTCCGACCTCGGACTCTGACTTCCCGGGCGTTACCCCGGCTTGGGTGAGTGGCCTATCTATACCAGACTCGCCCCAGGGTCACACCTCTCAGAACATAGACAGAGGGACCCAATCGCCGACAGAAGTCAGCAGCTCATGCAATGGCCCCCTGCGCGACTGCAGTTGAACTGCGGATACGAACACAAACCCTACATGACGACCCCGGGTGGTGGGGATGACGCCATTACCCACTCACCCAGCTGAGCACGCAGTGCGCGGGAATCCTTCAGGCTGTGTCCACGGAGGAATAACATAAAAGGTTAAAAGAATCTAAAAGTGTGTGGGCGTTTCGCACTCAAGGTAGGCCGCCGATGAAGTAAAAGAGACGTGTAAATGAATGGGCGTGGGGCGAAATGTGCAGAAGGAGAAGAGAAGAAAGAAACGATGGCGAGGGGCGACATGGAATGAAGTGCACAGGAGGCACGAGAGCCTACCTTGAGTCCCCCGGTCACGAGAACGAACCCACCTCGACCGGACGGGGATGAAAGGGTGAAAATGGCTATGAATGGCTTGGGTACCCCGGGTGCGCCTAACCCGTACTCACAAAAGGTGAGCCCCTGGGGGGAATACACGAGCGAGCAGTATGCCGGAACCTCTGGTAACGAAAACAGCGCATGGATTTTGGGATATATGGGCATAAGGCAGCACGTTCGTAATCACAAAATATATACTCTGGTAACACAGTAGCTTTGAAGGTGAGAAACACCATGCGCAAGGGGTATTCTTGAGCGTCCTGCTTGCGAGGTAACCGGTACCCCTGACTTACACGTTGATCGGAGAGGAAGGTGACTATTTCCGCGTTGGAGAGATCGTCCAGACTAGAGGTGGTGACAAGCCCCTACAAGAGATGTATGTTGTTACACAATATTGTTTTTTTTAGGTATGATAATAAATTTATCAACCTGACAAATAAACTTTTATACTGTGCTTCTCTTAACTATTCATAATTCACCATGAAGTATAAAGTCAGCATTTTGCTTATTTTTACAAGATTCTGGCAGACACTTTCCTCAGCGCACAAGATCTAGGCAATCCTGATTTTTCCAGACCTAAGACAACTCAAGGTAATCTACATTTCAGCTGGAACAAAATGTTATAAAATGCAGCAGCGTGACCAAAGTCAAAGTCATGTCAGGAAATGTGGCAGCTGCTATGGAAATTACGAAAGAAAAAGTAATGTATGTTGACTAATTGTTAAACAAGCACTATATAGACAACTTTAGGTAGATTGAGCAACTAAATATTATGTAGAGGTACTGAGAATAAACAATGTTGGACAGCACCATTTATTAGCAATAACAGTTAAGTTACAACTCAAATGGGAGATGCTTATTCTGAGGAGATACGGATAAATCAAGCCTCAGGGGCAATTGAATAAAATTTGTTTCATAAGTTTTCATTATATATATGTATATATTTGTATATATATATATATATAGTGCCAGATTTATGTGTGGGCTTGAAGTTTGTTTTAATCTCTCTCTTTCTCTTGCTGCTCCTTTTGACATTTACAAAATATGATTATACAAAATAATAGCTGTTCTTTAAGAATAGTACTGTGTAGGTTAAATTTGGAGAGTGGAATAAAACTTGAAAAAATATATGCCCCCGACATGATTCAAGTTATGGATCTTCAGTCTTGCATGTCATTACGCTATCTCTGAGGTAACACGAATAGATGCTTGAATAAGTATAAAGCCAGGGGCATCAGGGGAGGGACAAATGCCCCCCCTAAGTTGGGAGAGATAATTAGGTTACTGGTTATTGTTGCTTTACCACAGGAAACATTATGACAATTGTACTTTTAATACAAATATTTCACATATAAGAAATAAAATGTTTTCTTTTGGGCTAAACATGTCATTCAAATTCACATGAAAATTCAGGAAACTCCTTCAGGCAATCTTGCCCTCCTCCAAGCAGAAACTCAAATGACGCTCCTGCATAAAACCTTATTTGATTCCCATATCCTAGTAAATCTTCATGGCCATCTCAAGTATTCTGAGATATCACACCTTAAACGTGATTTGTAATACTAATAGTATCTTCGGCCTTTATACACAAGCATTATTAGGATTGAGTTCTGTTTGGATAATTTCTCCTTCACACCGCCATGTGTGGGCTAAAACTGAACAGTTGCACCAGGCTTAAAAAATTCAATACCGTGGCCGAGACTCAAATCATACTTGGCTTTCCATGCCAATTTTCAATGCTAAGCTGTAAGCTTTTTACATGCTCCATAAACTGGGGTAACTTAAGCATTTAATCACCTCTTAAAATGGTTCAGCACATTCATAAGCCAAACAATATCCATAACAATCAAAGATTTACCGAAATGGCATGCTACAAACTAGGTATGGGACCTTGATACAGTCTATACCCGGTGATATCAAAGTATGTCCAATACTTTGAGATAATTATTTGTTACTTTTTCGAAACTCTTATATGTTTAAGTTTTGTATTATTGAAAGTTGTTATTTCTAACTTTATGCTAGATAAGGAATGAAAGGAGTTGAGACTTCACGTTATTGCGTCACAAATGTCTCCAGAGTTGCTGGACCATAGTTCCTAATAGACCTTGCCTGCATTTCCTGTGGGTGAATGAATGCAACATTCTATAGACTCTTGTGTCTAAATAAAAGCATGCAAAGCAATGGAGGAAGGAGCAGAGAGAGGTACTTGTGTAAATGCAGCATTAACTGAGTTGTGAATGAAGCTGATTTAGCAGATGGACTAAATCGCATTTCTGCAATAGCCTGGCTTGGTGACTCACTCTCACCCATTACAATTACCTACTCCAGTGACCAAAAGCTGTGAATCCAGCAGAAACAAATCAGTACTTAAGACTTGAGATAATACAGTGCATGGAAATATTGTTATTTTTAGTTGAATCTCATGAAAAATATATATATTAGTTTATATTTTTAAGATTGCAGAATAAAGAATTGCCAGTATTTTATTTTTCTTTCCATAGAAAATCCTTTAAAAGGAAGCATAAAGCTTTGATACGAGAAGGGAAGCAAAGAAATTTATTATTATTGTTGTTATTATTATTAGCCTTGACTAACAATAGGGGATATATAACCTGTGGGTTCTCAAGATAAGAAAATTGCTGCTAATTGGAGAAAGTCAAACAGGAACATTTTCAGAATTAGCATACAATACAAATTTAGTTACATGCATTTATATACAGAAAACTACTAACAAGAACACAATTCACTGAATACGCTATCGCCTTTACAACTTTTTATAAAGTTAGTATCAGCACTCAAACATCAGTATTGAGTATCGAGAAATGGTGGTATCGTTCCATCATTACTACAAACGATGCTCAATGCTGGAGTCATCCTTGGATCAATAGATAAATTTAATCTATTTGGAAGACACATAGAAAACTAAGTATACTGGTATTTGCTTTAGGAAATTAACAGGCTTAATTTGGCAGGCTTGAGGGTCTTCAGATCCCTTAAGAGTATCACTGCCTAATACTTCGTAATCCCTAGGGGTTTGAGTTGCATTTTTCCACTTACCGGTTTCACGTTTTCCACATATGTTGTACACCAGAATATTTTTACACCAGAATCAATAATCCATAATAGCTTATAATGCCATTACAACAAAGCACTAAATTCGCTAAATAACTTTATATATTTGAGAGAATAAATTATTTATCTTTTCAAAAAATTAATTATTGAAATATTAGCAAACTTCTCCAAAACTAAAAGCATTTTGATTACATTTTATACCGCTCTCCCCTCCAGAAATCATTCTTAATAAGTGTGCCTATGGAAGGCATGTCAAGGATATTTATACGTGGCTTCTATGCCACTAATGCTAGGGCATGATGTTAAGACCACACTCAGTTTCTCCTGTAGAGGTAGTGTATTCCATGCTACCCTGTGTGAGATGTCTCTCTACTCAATCAAAATGGCTTTGTGCAAAAGCGAGTGCATCAGATACAAAATATTTCAATCCAAATTGGGAAGAAGAATTTTCATGTTAGAATTTGGGTACTAATGTAATATGTATCGCGTGAAAATAGGTACTAGAAATTAAAAAAGAATAATTCAACATGCATAAACACTATACAAATAAACAGAGTGCAGACTACAGAAATATCATACGCCGGGAAAGGATGACTGTCAGAGGAATGAAAAGTCAGAGTTACAAAGAAAAGTGCATTTACATATACATTTATTTAACAATATGCATTTTAAAGAAAAATGATGTTTGCAAATAGTCAGTGAAGAATATTAGTCGCTATTTTTAAATTGGTGCACTACTTAATATATACACAACTTATATTTAATTTATATCCTGAATCTCTCTGATAAAGAAAACTTTTATAAACAAAATGGCAATTGGGGATTAGTGTTTTGTATCTTGTGTGTATGTGTGCGGAAAGCTCCAGTTGCAAAACGGATACCAGCATGATGGACAGTGTCCAAGAGGCGGAGTTTAGAAGCGGACGCGGCGCCGTAGATAAAACAGCCATAATCCAGTTTGGACCAAACCAAGGAGCGGTATAGTCGCAACATCACGTTTCGATCACCGCCCCAAGAAGCGCCAGATAAAAGCCTGAGTACCCGAAGAGAGCGTTCGCACGAAGCACGAAGCCGGCGAATATGGCACTCCCAGGTAAGTTTGCTGTCGAGGTAAAGACCCAGGAACTTGAGATGCGGAACAAACGGCAAGTTTGTGCCGAGCAAGTGAAGGTCAGGAGGAGTATGTATTCCACGAAGGCGATAAAAGTGAACGCACTGCGTTTTCGAAGCGGAGAAACGAAAGCCGTTGCGTAGCGCCCAGCTTGCAAGAGATATTATGGCCAGCTGAAGTTGACGCTCGATGTGATACACACTATAAGAACGATAATATATAGCAAAGTCGTCAACATACAGAGACATCGGAAGATCGCTACAAACAACGCTAGAGATGCCGTTAATTTCTACCGCAAAGAGAGTGACGCTAAGAATCGACCCCTGGGGTACACCATTCTCGTGAATATGCTCCTGAGATAGCGTGTTTCCAATGCGGACAGGAAAACATCGAAGCTGTAAAAAGTTTGAAAGAAAGGCAGCTAAATGGCCGCGCAAACCATAACCATGGAGTGTGCGAAGAATACCGTAGCGCCAAGCAGTGTCATACGCCTTCTGCAGGTCAAAGAAGACACCCACGACATGCTGCTTCAGGAGAAAAGCGTCTTGCACATAAACCTCTAGCCGAGACAGGTTGTCCACACTAGAGCGATGACGACGAAATCCACACTGCACATTACAGAGGAGATTATTGCTCTCTAGCCACCATATCAACCGAACGTTAATCATTCTTTCAAAGGTTTTACACACAACACTGGTCGGAGAAATAGGCCGATAGCTAGACGGAAGTGACAGATCGTTACCGGGTCGCGGGATACGAATGACAATACCCGTCCGCCACGAGCACGGAAACTCCTGTCGACGTCACATGCGGTTGAAGATCCCAAGTAAGAATGAAATCGCCTCAGGCGGAAGATGAAGTAGCATTTGTCGGTGGATGTCACCAGGACCAGGGGAAGAATCCCTGGCGAGAGACAGAGAATGCACCAGCTCGGCAACGGTAAAAGGTGCGTTGTAGGACTCGCTACTGTCGCTGTTAAAATCAAGGACCAACCTCTCCGCAGATGCCTTAATGGGTAAACACGAGCTATCATAACTAGCCGTCTGGCTAAAAGTAGCAAATGAGCTGGCAAGAGCTTCGGCTATATCGGGTTCGCTGGTAAGAGTGGAGCCGTTCACGACAAGACCGGGAATGATCACCCTGCGACAACTGCCATACATACGCCGAACTGCAGACCACACCTGTTGTGCAGAACTGCGAAGGGAAAGAGAAGAGACATAGGTCTCCCAAGACTTGCGTTTGGCATTCCGAAGCACAAAAAGTGCCCGAGCCCGAGAACGTTTAAAAGCAACGAAATTCCCCTCAGTAGGATGTAAATGAAAGACACGCAGGGCACGTCTGCGTGCTCGAAGGGCCAAACGGCATTCCGTGGTCCACCAAGGGACAGGAACGCGACGTGGGGCGCAAGAACCACGAGGAATGCTGGAATCCGCTGCGAGTAAAAGAGAACAAGTAAAATACTGCACCTTGTCATCTATAGTGCCAAAACTAGTAGCGGTGAGATGAATCAGGGAACGAAACCTCTCCCAATCAGCCTTAGAAATAAACCAGGGAGGATGTCGTGAAGGTAGTGGATAGTGACCGGATAAACGTATGGCAATGGGGTAATGATCGCTGCCATAAAGGTCTGAAAGCACTGAACAATCATTGAGGGTAAGTAATGCCGGGCTGCAGAAAGAAAGATTTAAGACTGAGTGGGTGCCATAGGCAGAGGATAGGAAGGTAGGGATACCAGTATGTAAAAGAAATAAGCCGGACATGTCACAAACGTCTGCAATAAGGCAACCACGAGCGTCATCAATATCGGAACCCCAGAGAGAATGTTTGGCGTTGAAATCACCAACGAAAAGTAGCAGTGGGGGTAGCTGTGCCAAAAGGGCCCGAACGTGCGCGTGAACTGCACTGAGCGGTGGCAGATACACGTTGTAGACAGAGAAACAGACGCCCCCCAATCGGACCCGCACAGCCACAGCCGACAATGGTGTGCGAAGCGTTATGTTGGTCGCACAAATAGTATGTGCCACCAAAATAGCAACCCCACCGCTGGCACGCTGTCCAACAACAGAGTCATGTCTAAAGCAGGAGAAGATTCGAAAATGCAAAGCATAAGTAGGCTGCAGATGGGTTTCCTGAAAACAGTCGATTGAGGGAGAACGTTGGGAAATTAAACACTGTAAGTCCGGAAGGCGTGCCCGAAACCCATTAACGTTCCAGTGGAGTATTTCCATTCAAAGTAGGCTAAGATGACCGCTTGAGTTTCTTCCTCACCTTAACAGATTTCGGACCAACGACAGTAAAAGCCGCATCCTCTGGCGAACCCCTTCGATGCCCGGGAACCAGAAGAGCCTCTGCGGCTCGTAGAACGGGACCTGGACTTCACAGAGGAAGTGCGACTACTCGGTCTATGTGAAGGCCGAGAACGAACACCCTCAATAGACGTCGCTGTAGGGCGGGCATTGGTAGACGGCTTGCAGGCTGGCGGCGACACGGCTGTAGATGAAGACTGTACAGCACTGTCAACTCGAGACGATGGAGAAGTATTCGCAGGAGGCTCGGTTTGTGTCGAAGCATGGGCAACGGACGTGAGTGGCGAGAAAACAGTGGCAACAGGAGTGCGGCGGACGGTGGATGGATAACCAGTGGTGTTTGAAGGTTGAAGTTGCGCAAAGCGCCGCCGTGCTTCAGGAAAGGGTGAGGCGTTCCTTAACGCGCAACTCTTGTATACAGTTTTCGTCCAAAAAGCGAGAACACTGTCGTGAGCTAGACGGATGCATCCTCCACAGTTAACACAACGAGGGTCACGAACACAGGCCGCGCCGTCATGGGCAGGTAGGCCACATCGCACGCAGAGAGCAGGATGGGCACACGAGCGGGTAGTATGGCCGAAGCTTTGGCACCGAAAACAGCGCATGGGATGCGGAATATAAGGGCGCGCACGGAGGCACGTTCGTAGCCACATAAAATGAAATCCGGCAATACAGTACCTTTGAAAGTTAGAAACACAGTACGCAGTGGGTATTCCTGACCGTCCTGTTTGCGAGAAAGCCGGTACGCCTGACAGACACGTTGATCGGAGAGACAAGAAACTATGTCATCGTTGGAGAGATCATCGAGACTGGAGGTGGTGACAACCCCCCGAACAGAGTTTAAGGACTTATGTGGGACCACTCGGACAGGATAGGAGCCCCACAAACTCGTTTTCAACAGTTTCTGGGACTGTTTGGCGTTGGTGGTCTCGATCAATAACGTACCGTCTCGCAGTCGCGTCGCGTTTTTTACCTGTCCACAGATCCCATCCACCTCACGCTTTATGTAAAAAGGGCTAAGGTCCTTGAACATTTGCCCATCACTTGCTAAACTTCATAACTAAAAATATGTCGGTGAAAAGGGTTTTGCGCGGATACATGATGAATGAACCCCCATCCGGAACCGTCGGGGTCAGCCTGCCATCCGGGGGTTAAAGAAAAAAGACACCATATCTCCACGGTCTGTGCCGTCGTGGGAACCCTCCCAAGATCGATCTCAAGGCGTACTTCAGAAGGGCTACCCCCCAAACTCCACTGCTATTCCATATGTGTAAGCCGTTCACCACACACACCCCGACTTTAAGACCCTACCATGGGTATAACCGCCCATGGCTCCCCACTCTAGGCCGCGCTGCGAGCAAGAAACAGACACGGATACAGGGGACTTGTGGTTGATTACACCGAGGCTCCGTCAGCGGTAACACGTCCGGCCCGTGATATTAATCCAACGACCGTGTGTCGTTGGAGAATTAACACAAGCCGGGCCCCCAGAGAGCTACGTGGGTGTACATGACGACGTGGACGGGCTCCGCATATAAGGTTACAAACAGGGTCAGTGCGAGGGGTCCGCCCGACCTTCGCGCCTGAGACCTCCGTAAAGCACACATGTCGGAAGCCGCGCGGGAACCGTGGGAAAGAACCACGGAGACAGAAAAGATCCCTGCTGGTGAGACAGGAGTTAATAAGACTAAACGTAAAACTAGAAATCAGAATAAGCCTAGAAGAGGAAGAGGATCGTGAACAAATGAATAAAAAATTCACGTGGCACAGTAGATGAGAACGGAGGGAGTAAAATGTTGGAGAGTGGCTCGGGACCCCGGCGCGCCTAACCCGTACTCACACGAGGTGAGCCCCTGGGGGGTCACCGAGAAGAAATCGAAGCAGAAATTTCGTAGGGAAGATTTTTTTAAAAGACCCTCCGCGTTCGCGCGGGAAGAAAGGTTCACCTCTTCCTCCTCGAAGGTCGCTGTCCCAGGATGCTCCTGGGAGAAGCCGCGCTCAGAGGCACCTCTCACCCATCGCCACCCAGAACCGATTCTCGGCGCCTGAATCGGATTCTGGCTCTGAGCGCTTGGACCCTCTCTTCGAGGAGGCTATGGAGTCCGACCAACTCCATTCAAAACGCCCGAGCCCAAAGGTTAAGCAAAAGATAATTTTAAGCCGTCCTTCTAAGTAGACAGTTTACCCCTTTTTTCCTAATGGCTATCCTGACCTGGAATTTACGAAGTGTACGATGGCATAGGGCGGAACTGCAACTTTTATTGCGTTCCCATTCGCCTACGGTCGTGCGTTTGCAGGAGACAAGGCTTTGCCATCACGATCCTTTTGATCTCCGAGGATATACTCCGGTTCGCTATGACCTTGAACCGGAGGAGGGTACTCCTGCTCATGGAGGTGTCATGTTGTTAGTGTGCAAGGACGTTCATTTTCAACGTCTCACTCTTACGCCCGACTTGCAAGCTGTTGCCATTAGACTGCAGTTACCCGGTTTTTTCTTTTCTGTTTGCTCTGTATATTCACCCCCATCGTCCCCCCAGGGGCTCACCTTTTGTGAGTACGGGTTAGGCGCACCCGGGGTACACGAGCCATTCATAGGCATTTTCACCCATTCATCCCCGTCCGGTCGAGGTGGGTTCGTTCTCGTGACCGGGGGACTCAAGGTAGGCTCTCGTGCGTTCTGTGCATTTCACTCCATGTCGCCTCTCGCCATCGTTTCTTTCTTGTGTTCTATTTATGCACATTTCGCCCCACCCCATTCGTTTACACATATCTTTTACTTCTTCTCCGGCCTACCTTGCGTGCGAAACGCCCACGCACTTTTTGTTTCTTTTATCTTTTTATTTAAATCCTCCGTGGACACAGCCTGACGGATACCCGCGCACGGGGTGCGCATATGGGTGAGTGGGTAATGGCGTCATCCCCACCATCCGGGGTCGTCATGTAGGGGATGTGTTCGTATCTGCTGTTCAACTGCAGTCCCGCGGGGGGCCATTGCATGAGCTGCTGACTTCTGACGGCGATTGGGTCCCTCTGTCTATGTTCTGGGAGGTGTGACCCTGGGGTGAGATAGGTATAGATAGGCCACTCACCCAAGCCGGGGTAACGCCCGGGAAGTCAGAGCCCGAGGTCGGAGACGGTTGCAATTGTGGAGGATTTTTTTCGCTATGGAGCACCCTTTTCCATTATAAACAACAAGCTCCGAAAAGTTTTAGTAACAGAAGTAGCACCGCCAACAGCTGGTTGTTACTTAGTGATTACCCGTACAGAGGAAGGACAATCATTCGAGAAGGTGAACCCTTTTAGCATCCAGAAGGGCATTGACTCAAATGCTTGTCCGGTTCTTTCCTGCACTCGGCTTCGCAATGGTTCGTTGTTAGTGCAAAGCAAGTCCGAGGCACAAAGTAAGTCCTTGTTGAGCGCCACGCTTCTCCACGGTTATCCTATCCGTGTTGAGAAGCACCGCACCTTGAATTCTTGTTGAGGCGTTGTCACCACGCACAGCCTCGATGGCATAACGGACGAGGACCTGGTCGAATATCTTGCAGACCAGAAGGTGACAGCGGTTCATCGAATGCAGGCCAAACGCGACGGCGTATTGGTACCCAATCGTACCCTGTTTCTATCATTTGATGGCGTCGATCTGCCCACGAGCATCGCCGCAGGGTACGAACGGATTCCTGTGAGGCCTTATAATCCTAGACCTCTGCGTTGTTTTAAATGCCAACGTTTTGGGCATACGCAAGTCTCATGTAAGAGTGCCGTTACCATCTGTGCCTCATGTAGCCAGCCTTCACACGAAGGTGCCTGTTTAACAGCCTCCGTCTGCGTCATCTGCAAAGGGTCACATTCTGCTTCATTTGGCGACTGTCCGCGGTATTTGGACGAGAAGGCAATCCAGGAGATCCGGGTAAAGGAGAAACTCTCCTTCGTCGAAGCCCGGAGGCGTTACCATGCGCGACAACCTTCGCTCCTTCGATCGGGACATTCTGTTGTGTTGTTGCCTCGCCAGTACCCCGAAAGAATGCAAAGACTCAAACTTGGACTATGACTGCATTATCCGCCACTACCATCCGGCCGTCCAAGTCTGCTACTGTTACCAAGCCGTATAAACCTGGTTAAAAGTCTATGAAGTCAGAAACCACTGAGAAAAAACCGAAGCAGAAACTTCGAAGAGAAGACTTTTTAAAAGACCCTCCACCTGTTCACAGCAAGTAGAGTTCACCTACTCCTCCTCCTCGGAGGTCGCAGTCCCAGAAAGCTCCTGGGACAAGCCGGGCTTAGCGGCACCCCTCACCCATCGCCACCCAGAACCGATTCACGGCGCTTGAATCGGTTTCTGGCTCTGAGCGCGTGGGCCCTCCCTTCAAGGAGGCTATGGAGTCTGACCAACTCCAAACCAAATGCCCAAGCTCAAAGGTTAAAGAAAAAGTAATTTTAAGCCGCCCTTCTAAATAGACAGTTTATCCCTTTTTCTTAATGGCTATCCTGACCTGGAATGTACGTGGAGTACGATCGCATAGGGCGGAACTGCAACTTTTATTGCGTTCCTATTCGCCTATGGTCGTGTGTTTTCAGGAGACTAAGCTGCGCCCTCATGATCATTTTGATCTCCGAAAATATACTCCGGTTCGCTACGACCTAGAACCGGAGGAGAGTACTCCTGCTCGTGGAGGTGTCATGTTGTTAGTGCGTAACAACGTTCATTTTCAACGTCTCACTCTTACGTCCGACTTGCAAGCTGTTGCCATTAGACTGCAGTTACCTGGTTTTTTCTTTTCTGTTTGCCCTGTATATTCACCTCCATCGTCTCCCCTCGCTAACGCGGACCTTCGAGATCTCTTGTCCGCTCTCCCAACACCATTTGTCCTGTTGGAAGATTTTAATGCCCATCACCCCCTGTGGGGTTCGCCAAGTGCTTGTGCGAGGGGAACTCTTCTTTCCGACATTTTTGATCAGTTCAATCTCTCTATACTCAATACAGGTGAGCCTACGTTTCTTTCATTTTCTTCCGGTACATTTTCTCACTTGGCCCTTGCCGTTTGCTCACTCCAGCTTTCTAGTCGTCTTCAGTGGAACGTCGTCGCTGACACCTACTTCAGCGACCATTACCCCTGTATAGTTTCTCATCTGTCACACCACGTACAGCATTCCAGAGCACCTACCTGTGTATTCACAAAGGCGGACTGGAGCTTGTATTCCAGCCTCGTGCATTTTGACGATCAGCCCGTCGCCGACATTAACCAACTAGTGCAGCACCTTACGTCTACGATTTTCTCTGCCACCGAACGCGCAATTCCCCGTTCATCCTCTCAACCTCGGCGACCGCCTGTTGCGTGGTGGAACGAGGATTGTCGGGACGCCGTTCGTGCCCGTAGAACTGCACTTAGGGTGTTTCAGCGACTTTTAAACAATCGCGCGCCAGGGCTCGCCGCGTTATTCACGATAGCAAGAAGGCGTCGTATACTCGTTTTGTCAAGTCTTTTAATTGCTTTACGCCTTCATCTGTTTGGGATAAGCTTCGTCGCTTCTCAGGTAAAGTGTCGCATTGTACTGTTTCTGGCCTTCAGGTTTTCAATGCCACCATAGTGGATACGTCTGCAATCGCTAACACTCTGGGTGCTGCCTTTGAGGCGCTTTTCCAGTTCAGACTATTATTCCGCCGGCTTTCGCTCTATCGAAGACCGACTGGATTCCGACACCTTTAATTTTCGGTCTGCTAATAATGAGTGTTATAATGAACTTTTCACAATGACGGAGCTGGAGCACGCTCTTCATTGCCTTAGGCACTACCCTCCTGGGCCGGACGGCATTCATATTCTGATGTTAAAGAACCTTTCAGCCATCAGTAAAGTGTTTCTGTACAGGTCTGTAGCCGTATTTGGCAAGACGGCCTCTTTCCTTCCGTTTGGCGCGAAGCCACCATTGTCCCTATACTTAAGCCTGGGAAGGATCGCCAGCTACCGCCCTATCTCCCTCACCAGTCGGAATTGCAAGGTGATCAACGGGCAGTTAACATGGTGGCTTCAGTCTCAGAAACTTCTAGCGAACGCCCAGTAGGGATGTCGTCGCTATCGCTCTACCTTCGACGATCTGTTGTCCCTGTCGACGCATATTATGAATGGATTTCTGAGAAGGTGTCAAACCGTGGCCGTGTTTTTTGACCTGGAGAAAGCTTATGACTCTTGTTGGAGTGGCGGCATTTTACGTACACTTCACGCATGGAATATCCGCGATCGTCTTCCCATATTTCTTCGGGAGTTTATGACCGACCGCATCTTTCGTGTACGTGTGGGCTTGGTTTTATCTAGTCGTTTTATTCAAGAGAACGGAGTACCGCAGGGCCCTGTACTTAGTGTCACACATTTTGCGATTGCTATCAACCTCATTGTTGATTGTATTCCACCTGGCATTTCAGCGTCCCTTTTTATTGACGATTTTGCCATTTATTGCAGTTCACGGCGGACCTGCCTACTCGAACGCCGTCTCCAGAGCTGTATCGACCTTGTGTACGCCTGGAGTAACGCTAACGGCTTTAATTTCTCCGCCGAGAAATCCGTCCGCATCAGCTTTTGGAGCCGGAAGCCTTTTCCTCCGCCCTCTCTCCATCTTGGGTCGGAGGTCCTTCCATTTGCAGACGAGGTGAAAGTTTTGGGGTTGGTCTTTGAACGAAAGCTGAGCTGGACTTCTCACGTTTCCTTTTTAAAAGCAAAGTGTGACCGTTCTCTTAATATTTTACGTGTTTTAAGTGGCACATCCTGGGGAGCTGATCGGACCGTCCTTCTTCGCCTTTATCGCTCTTTGGTCCGATCCAAGCTTGATTACGTGTGTATTGTTTATTCGTCGGCACGTCCATCTGTGTTACGTCGATTGAATGCAATTCACCATCGTGGCATAAGGGTCGCTACAGGGGCCTTTCCAACTAGCCCTGTACCCAGTCTGTACGCAGCAGCTGCAGAGCCTCCGCTGTCCTTCCGGCGTGAGATCCTTTTGTGCAGCTATGCTTGTCGGCTCTCAAGCTTGCCTAATCACCCGTCCTTCGATTTATTTTACGAGGATTCGCTTGATCGACAATATTTCGTTAGCTCCTCTGCATTACTACCTCTAGGGGTTCGATTTCGACAACTCCTTCGGCATTTGGACGTTACGCCAGTGCCGGCCCTTCCCAGGGGGGAACGCTTTTTCCTTCATGGTTGCGCGCTGAGGATCACTGTCACCTTGGGCTAACGTCGATGCCAAATATTGAGACCCCTTCTTCAGTCTTTAGATCGGGTTTTTTAGCAGTACGGGCGCAATTCGGGGATTTGCATTTTATCTTTACCGATGGATCTAAGACTGATGCTGGAGTTGGATGTGCCTTTGTGTTATATCAATGTAGTTTTACGTTTCGTTTACCTGGACAATATTCAATTTTTACCGCTGAACTTTTTAGGATTTATCAATCTGTTTTATACATTCAGCGGCATGACTTGCGGCACTGTGTTATTTTTACCGAGTCTCTGAGTGCTTATCAGAATATTAACGCGCTGTACCATTACCACCCACTTGTACAGCGCATACATGACCTGCTCCACTCGCTTGGTGTCTCTGGCATCAGCGTCTCCATTATGTGGATTCCAGGTCATGTGGGCATCTCAGGTATTGAGTCTGCCGACGCCGCTGCCAAATCGGCGATTTTATTACCCAGTTTTTTTACTTCTGTTGTTCCCTCCACAGATTTGTTTGTTATTTTACGTAGCTGCATCCTCTCGGTTTGGAGGGATGAGTGGACGGCCCTCCGGGGGAACAAGTTGCCGGAGGTTAAGCCTCTCCCGTTAGTCTGGGGTACCTCTTCTCGTTTGTGTCGTCGGGAAGAAGTAATTTTAGCTCGTTTACGGATTGGACATTATCTTTTTAGTCATAGGTATCTGCTCAGTGGTGACCCCGCTCCACTCTGTGAGCAGTGTATAGTGCCCTTAACGGTGCGTCACATTTTAGAAGAGTGTCAGGTTTTAGCTCCATTGCGCGTTCGTGTTGGACTGCCAGTTGGCATAGCCAACGTTTTGGCAGACGATACGCGTGCTGTAGAATGTGTTTTACGTTTTATTAGTGACAGTGATTTTAATCTGCGCATTTGATGCATTGTGCGTCCCTTAGCTTTGTTATTTTATTCTGTCTCTTTTACTAGGGACTCTACTCCCCAGTGGGCATATGGCGCTCATGTCCCTCGCATTCTACAGTTCTTCACACGTTTTAATCTTTTATGGCCTATGCTTTTAGTCTGTTGGTTTTTGGGATATTTGTAATGTTGTTTTTAGCTTTTTGGACATTGCGGGTTTGTGTTCCGTTTTTTTAATTATGCGGTTCTTTTACCCGTGTTTTATATTTTGACTTTATATTTTATACATTGTAAGGGCGCTGATGACCTTAGCAGTTTAGTGCCCTTAAACCGCATCTCATCATCATCATCACCCTCTCGTACAGCGCATTTATGACCTGCTCCACTCGCTTGGTGCTTCTGGCATCAGCGTCTTCTTCTTATGGATTCCAGGTCATATGGGCATCTGAGACAACGAGTCTGCCGACGCCGCTGCCAAATCGGCCATTTTATCACCCAGATGTTTTACCTGTGTTGTTCCTTCCTCAGATTTTTATGTTATTTTACGTTACCATATCCTCTCGCGCTGGCGCGATGAGTGGGCTTCTCTTAGGGGGGAACAATTTGCGGGAGTTTAAACCTCTTTCGTTAGTCTGCGGTACCTCTTCTCTTTCTTCTCTTCGGGAAGAGGTGCTTTTAGCGCGTCTACGAATCGGACATTGTCTTTTTAGCCATAGATACCTGCTCAGTGGTGAGCCCGCACCAGTATGCGAGCAGTGTGCTGCGCACTTAACGGTGCGTCACATTTTAACAGAGTGTCAAGTTTTAGCTCCATTTCGCAGTCGTGTGGGCCTGCCTGGTGGCATAGCCAACGTTTTGGCCGGCGACGCGCATGCTGTAGAATGTCTTTTACGTTTTATCAATGACAGTGATTTTAATCGGCGCATTTGATGCGTTGAGCGTCCTATAACATTATGATTTTATATTGCTGTTTTAATGGGGGCTCTACTCCCCTGTGGACATATGACGCTCATGTCCTATGCGTTCTACAGTTCTTGACACGTTTTACTATTTTATTAGATTGTTTCACGTTGCTTTTGTAGTGGTTGTAACTATTGATGACTGATTTTAGAGTATTTCAACTATGCGGTTTTTTACTCGTATTTTATTTTTGGACCTTCAATTTTATACTTTGTGAGGGCGCTGATGATCATAGCAGTTTAGCGTCCTTAAACCGCATATCATCATCATTATCACTATGTGGTTTAGCTCTATTTAGGGCTATTTATATATATATATATATATATATATATATATATATATATATATATATAAAATCGATGTAGTTGCATCAGTCGTTGGAGTGCGGTTAAAAGACTGCGGCTGTCCGAGAATATAAAGGAGCCAACTGACGAATGAAATTGAACGTATTTTAACGCCCGTATACGGCGATCGTCGCCGCTGTATAAAGTCTCGTGTCGTATAGTCGCCATGTTGACGTCTTCCCTGCGGTCCAGACATAGATGGCCGCACTCATACCACTAATGGTTTTCCATCCATGCCTGAAAATGATCAACACGTTCCGGGTGGTCAAGTCAGAGGTAACTTCTTAAAGGTATGCTAACCATGCCTGCTGATACTCCTCATATTGGGTCCTAAATGTGTCCGTATTAATACGAATCTTAGTAAGATGTGACCGTGAATGAAACTCCAGCATATACGTCGGTCTTGCGGGATACGATATATGAGGGCGCAAAGGCGAGAAACCCAGAAACAGCCTAGTAACTGCAAAAAATTTGAGCGGCCCCGCCGCTCTTCGCGCACAGAAGGTTATATAGACGGTTTAGTGTCTGTAGTAGGGGCTTGTGAAAATGCGTCAGAAGGTCCGCCATAGAGCGATAACCCGAAGTCACCAGACATCCGTGATGGTCATACGTCGGAAATAATGCTGGGATAGATTTTCCGCTGGCCTGCCGGTGATACCAGAAAATGATGTTATAGAGTTGGTAACAAAAGTTCTGCAGCGCATTGCGCGCCCCGCTAGTCGGAGGTAGAAATGAAAGCTGTCCATAATCTAGCCGTAAATATATTAAAGGAGGAAGATGTCGAAGCCGGAGGTGGGGGTGCACCATATTTCATAATAAGGCCTTCAATCTAGTCAGAGTGGAAAAAAGTGTTTATCATTTCTGGTAGTGGAAAGGTTATATTGTAGAAAAAAATACCTAAAAATGTAATTACGACGCCGCACCAAGGTCGTGTTCCTGTAGTCGGAGTGTAAATGGTGATGGTCTATTGGATTTTCCAAAGCGTACAAAACTACCTTTCCGCACGTTAACGCGCATACCAATCTCGCTCAGGTACGTAATAAGAAGTTGACATTTCCGTTTGAACCTACTGAATTATACCCGTGCGTTCGAAGAAATCAGCATGTATATGATGAAGTGATCATCACATTGGATTACTCGTGAGGTCACGGAGACTGGCGAAATATCGCCGATGTATAGTGCATACAATAGTGGGCTAAGTGCCGAACCCTCAATGAGGCCTTGAGAGGTGCCTCGGCACAGCGAGCTACTAAGGAATCACGCCAACCGATATCGGAGGTCGAGGAATAGCGCGTTAATAAGCGAACACACTACGGGAGGAATTCCGTATCGGCAAAGTCGTTCTATAAGCAGCGGTATGGAAACATACTCATACGTCGCCGATAAATCCGTAAACAAGGCTAGTATCTGCCGGCGAGATTGATACGCAATGTGTATGTCCACCAAGAGAGTATAAAGCAAAAATATCGTGCCTAACCCGCTAGGGAAGTCATATGGGGTTTTCGGCCACAAGTGATGTCGTTCCAAATAGAAACTTAAGCGGTCCTGGAAGATCTTTTCAAACAAATTTCGAAGCGTTAAGAACATCCCGACTGGTTTCTAGTTTGCAGCAGTGTGTCCACCACAGCCCAGTTTGAGTATAAGGTAAATTATTACCTCACGCCACGATGGAGGAGGGATACCAGTGCGTCAGAAACGTGTAAAGGTCAACGCGAGAAGCGTAATCCAGCTGTCTGGTAATTCCTTCAGGTGAGTTCAAGTCCACACTGGTGATGATCTATCCTGTTTTGTTGAAACGGTACGTCAAACGTCCGCGGCAGTTACTGCAGAGGGTTCGTTAAGTCAATATCTACTGGTATAATCGGATTGCGATCGAACACAGCATCCGGTGCAATACGACATAAAAAGCCGTTTTGCAAACGGGGTTGTCCTGAAATTGGCGTGGGTACTATATTCCGTGCATGTGTGAACCAAGATGTGCGTCTCCAGATGCTGGCAGCCGTGAAGAAACCGAGTTACAGTAAGACGTCCGAGCCGCCCGCTGAATGCGACGCATACGTTGACGGACGTAGGTTTCCGCTTCTCTCGCTGCCAAGTAGGTCTCCCGGTTACGCTCCTGGTGGTATCGAGAAAAGGTGAGACTTTTTTCGCGATCAGTTTCGAGCATTCTGTCGTCCACCTTGGACGTCGTGTTACTCTGGGCGGTCGTTTAGCTACCTCCGGGTGAAATTCGTCTTTATAACATAAAATGACTGCTAACGGAACAGATTTCTTGGGACGCTTTAACAAAATTATAAAGTAGTGCCAACTTGATAGCAGTAATGATGGTTTAATACTCAGAAAACGATCTGAGACGAATGCATCTAAAAATGAAGAAGAACAAAGTATAGCAACGAAAATATAACTTAATCTATCGCTAACATGAAAGTGAATAACTTACTTTCTTAGTAATAATAACTGGAATCATTATTAGAATTTAAAATCCCAGGAAATATTTTAAACCTGAACAAAGAAAAAGGACTGTCTGGGCTAATCTTGGGCGTATGGTAAGCCTAATAAGAGTAAAACATTTGGCGTAATGTGTTTAAATCAGATTTTTGTTTTATCTTGCATTATTGCCAAGAGAATTAATAGCATACAATATGTGTCAACAGCCATTAACATGAAAGTTCTGACTGGTAGTTTTATGCCTATTGCTTAAAATGGCTGTGGTGTAATTTGAAAATAAAACAAATCTGACAGGCATACTGAATACTTTAGAATCAAAGGGATTTAACAGGTTTTAAAGCCAGATACTGTTATATTGAATTCCGTTCATACAAACTGTGACATACACTGGTAACTTAGTCTGTGAGATAAATTTATTTTGAGGATTTTGAAAATACAAATAAATTAGGAAATTATTTAAAATATAAAGTATATAATGTATCATTCATTGCATATTTTGGATCCATTGAACACTTCCATCTATATCTGAATTTAAAACAATGATTAAACTACATAACCATTATTTATTGATCCAGTAGAACAACACGTATTGTAGCTTCTGCATCAGCAATCTGGCAGTGTTCCTCCACATTGTATAAGTTAATTTTTCAATTTTTTTTCATTCATGCTATGTGTTCAAATCTAATTATATATATATATATATATATATATATATATATATATAATGTGTGGGTGTGTGTAGCTTTATGATGTGAATCAGGAAAGTATAGTGGTACAAACCTACATGTATGATTTATAGCATACTCTATCTGCTATTATTTGACTACTCAATGTGAAGGTACATATTTCACCTTACATTATATAGTTTAGTTTAAATTACGTAGTAGGTCTTTATTATAATGTTGTGTATCAAATTCCTATATCCTTCGTTTGATCGAGCTGGGTTCTTCATAGTGACCGGAGAACACACACATCGGTCTGGATGGCTCAGTTGGTTAGGCCCTGGCCTTCTAATGCTAAGGTTGCGTGTTCCCCGGACGATACCGATGGCTTTTAAGTGTTCTTAAAAGCAGTAGCCCCATACCAGTAGATTTACTAGCATGTAAACGAACCCTTACCATACGAATTTCCGGCATTCCGGCTGCGCTGATATCATCCTGGCAATTGACAGCGTCGTTAAACAACAAAATATACACAGGGAATGCCAGAAAGACTTTCCTGCGTTCTGTATCATTTCATTTCATGTTCCGCCTCACCAACACGGGGAGTAGAAGTTAAGACATGGACTCGAGCGCGAATCAAGTCCCTTCAGCACCATTTCCGTGATTGAAGAGTCCCTAACTTAGTGCTAATAACTGGGGAAAGCTAGGGAGATAACCTTAACTTGGGCCTGGAGCGTTTCCTTACCAGATTTACTTTCCCAAATGTTTCATTGTATGTATCATCAGTTTCCACCGCCTATGTTGCATATGTAATAAAAAGTACTAAAACAAAAACTTTCTCCTCTCGCCGCTTATTACCTTCTTTTTTTCTAGTACTCTCTTCCCATGTAGTATTTGTGCATCCTTTCACTGCCATTTTTATTCTTCCCTTGCCGACAATCCTTGCGTGCGAAACTCCCGCACTTTGGTCCACATCATGTGCTTAACACTCTTCTGTTTTGTTTCTCCTTTGTCTTTCGGTTCAACCTCCGTCGTGCGCAGTGGGAGGGACATCCGCACACCTTAGTATGTAGTCTGTGACTGGCGTCATCCCCCAACATCTGAGCCGTCGTGTAGGGATGCGTGCGTATCCGTTGTTTGTTCAAAGACAGTCCTGCGGAGGTGACATTGCATTAGTTGCTAACTCCCGATGGTGACTGATTAGATACACCACTCACCCAAGAGGGCCGGGGAGGTAGAGCCCGAGGTCGGAGGTGGGTTACGGTGGTGGATGATTTATCCGTCATGCACACGTCTTTCTACAACACCTCGCAAAAACAACGAAAAGTGAAAAGGAAGTAACTCCTTCGTCATCTGGATGTTACTTCGTAAATACACGAACTTGAGGACCACGCATTTCTTAAGGTGAACCCTTTCATTATCCTGAAGATTATTGATGGAGTCGCTGTAGCTGTCAATTGATGCATGCGTTTACGTAATCTTTCTCTTTTTTGGAAAATGCCACCGATAATTAGACCAAGACTTTGCCACAGGACACCGTTCTCCACAGCTATCCTGTCCGTGTTGAGAAACACCGTACACTTAACTCTTCGAGGGGCGCCGTTTCTACCCTTCTCTTTGACGATATGTTGAACGGAGAGCATTTATGTTATTTTGCAGAACAATAGGTTACCTATGTACACACTGTACAGGCGAAACGTGATGTACTCTATGTACCCACACGTAGCCTATTCCTCACATTTGAGGGCGTCTATCTACCTAAGGTGATTACGGCAGGTTACGAATGTGTAGATGTGCGATCTTATATAAACACCATTGTGCTGTTTTAAATTCCGAGATTTCGGAAATGCAGGTCTCATGTAAGAGTATCCTGTCGTTCTGTCTCTCATGTAAGCCCGCCATGGGGATGATTGTGCCTCAGCACCCATCTATGTCAATTGCAAGGAAGTTCTTTGAGCCTCGTTCCCAATCTGTTCGCGGTATTCGGAGAAGAGGGCCATCCAGGAGCTCAGGTTTATGAGAAGCTTTCCTTCACGGAAGCCCGGAAATGAATTTTTGCCCATAAGCCGTTCCTCCTGAGATTCCGTACGTTTTGTTCTGTTATGGCTGTGCCAGTACCACGAAGACATGGTGCCACTTACACCTGCACTAATACCAACGCTTTTGACGTCAGCATACAGCCGTCGATATCTAAATCAACACCTAGACTAACCCAGCCAGTCACTCAGTCGCAGCGACTAAACCAAACGTATGTGCCCTTCAAGCCTCACCGAGGAAGTTTAAGACGCATGCTCCCTGGAAAAATGCACCTTCATTTTGGGAAGGCAAAAGGCAGTTGCTCTCAGCTCGTTGTAGGTTTCAATCCCAGGATGCTCCAAGGTCAAGCCGCAATTGACGGAATCTTTCCCAGCAGATTACCACAGTAAACCGATCCTAGGCTATGGAATCGGTTGTAACACTTCCTGAAGTCGGACCTTTTACCTCCGAACAGTCTATGAATCACGAGCAGATTCAACCGAATTCACCGCAAGATAAAGGTCACTGAACAGGCTCAGTAAATAAAATATCTACTCCTTCCCAAACGGACATCCCCCAGGGGCTCACCTTTTGTGAGTACGGGTTAGGCGGACCCGGGGTACCCGAGCCATTCATAGCCATTTTCACCCTTTCATCCCCGTCCGGTCGAGGTGGGTTCGTTCTCGTGACCGGGGGACTCAAGGTAGGCTCTCGTGCGTTCTGTGCACTTCATTTCATGTCGCCCCTCGCCATCGTTTCTTTCTTCTCTTCTCCTTCTGCACATTTCGCCCCACGCCCATTCATTTACACGTCCCTTTTACTTCTTCGCCGGCCTACCTTGAGTGCGAAACGCCCACACACTTTAATTACTTTTAACCCTTTATTTTAATCCTCCGTGGACACAGCCTGACGGATACCCGCGCACTGGGTGAGTGCCTAATGGCGTCATCCCCACCACCCGGGGTCGTCATGTAGAGATTGTGTTCGTATCCGCTGTTCAACTGCAGTCCCGCGGGGGGCCATTGCATGAACTGCTGACTTCTGACGGCGATTGGATCTCTCTGTCTATGTTCCGGGAGGTGTGACCCTGGGGTGAGATAGGTATAGATAGGCCACACACCCAAGCCGGGGTAACGCCCGGGAAGTCAGAGCCCGAGGTCGGAGACGGTTGCAATGGTGGAGGATTTTTTCGCTATGGAGCACCCTTTCTCCATTATAAACAACAAGCGCCGAAACGTTTTAGTAATAGAAGTAGCACCGCCAACAGCTGGTTGTTACTTAGTGATTACCCGTACAGAGGAAGGACAATCATTCGAGAAGGTGAACCCTTTTATCATCCAGAAGGGCATTGACTCAATTACTGGACCTGTTCATTCCTGCACTCGCCTACGTAACGTTTCATTGTTGGTTCCGAGTAAGTCCGATCAACAAAGTAAGATCTTATTGCGCGCCACACTTCTCCGCGTTTATCCCATCCGTGTTAAGAAGCACCGCACCTTGTATTCCTGTCGGGGCGTTGTCACCACACATAGCCTCGATGGTCCCCTCAGGGGCTCACCTTATGTAAGTACGGGTTTTTGGCGCACCCGGGGGTTGCCGAGCCAATCATCGCCACATTCATCCCCTCATCCCCATCCGTTCGAGGTGGGTTCTTGTCGTGACCGGGGGACACAAGGTAGGCTCTCGTGCGTTCTTTGCATTACATTCATACCGCACCACACCATCGTTTCTTTCTTCTCTTCTATTTCTGCACATTTCGCCCCACGCCCATTCATTTACACGTCACTTTTACTTCTTCGCCGGCCTACCTTGAGTGCGAAACGCCCACACACTTTTAGTTTCTTTTAACCTTTTATTTTAATCCTCCGTGGACACAGCCTGAAGGATACCCGCGCACTGGGTGCGCAGCTGGGTGAGTGGGTAATGGCGTCATCCCCACCACCCGGGGTCGTCATGTAGGGTTTGTGTTCGTATCCGCTGTTCAAATGCAGTCCCGCGGGGGGGCCATTGCATGAGCTGCTGACTTCCGACGGCGATTAAGTCCCTCTGTCTATGTTCTGGGAGGTGTGACCCTGGGGTGAGCTAGGTACAGATAGGCCACTCACCCAAGCCGGGGTAACGCCCGGGAAGGCAGAGCCCGAGGTCGGAGACGGTTGCAATGGTGGAGGATTTATTTCCCTATGGAGCACCCTTTCTCCATTACTAACAACAAGCGCCGAAAAGTCTATGTAACGGAAGTAGCACCGCCGACATCTGGTGTTTACTTGGTCATTTCACGAACAGAAGAAGGACAAAGTTTTGAGAAGGTGAACCCTTTCATTATACAGAAGGGCATTGGCGCTATTGCAGGTGCGGTTCAGTCCTGCACTCGTCTTCGAATTGGTTCCTTGTTGGTTCAAACCAAAACTGAACAGCAAAGTACGTCCTTGTTGCGCGCCACGCTTCTCCACGGTTATCCTATCCGTGTCGAGAAGCACCGTACCTTGAATTCCTGTCGAGGCGTAATTATCACCCATTGCCTCGATGGTATGTCGGACGAAGAACTTGTCGGCTATCTTTCTGATCAAAAGGTGACAGCTGTTCATCGAGTGCAGGCAAAACGCGACGGAATTTTGGTACCAACTCGTACCCTGTTTATCACTTTCAACGGCGTCGATCTACCCATGAGTCTTTCAGCAGGGTACGAACGTATTGCTGAAAGGTCGTATATACCTAGACCTCTGCGTTGTTTCAAATGCCAACGTTTTGGGCATACGCAAGTCTCCTGTAAGAGTGCCGTTACCATCTGTGTCTCATGTAGCCAGCCGTCACACGAAGGTACCTGTTCCACAGCCCCAGTCTGCGTTAACTGCAAAGGCTCTCATTCTGCGTCATTTGCCGACTGTCCGCGGTACTTGGACGAGAAGGCCATCCAGGAGATCCGGGTAAAGGAAAACCTCTCCTTCGCTGAAGCCCGGAGGCGTTACCATGCGCATCAACCTTCACTCCTGCGATCTGGCACATTTAGTCCTGTTGTTGCCTCGCCAGTACCACGAGTAGATGCCGAAACTCAGACCTGGACCATGACTGGATTAACCGCCACTACCATCCGGCCGTCCATTAAAGCTACAGTTACCAAGCCCTATAAACCTGGTCCAAAGTCAATGAAGTCGCAAGCTACTGAAAGGAAACTTCGTAGGGAAGATTTTTTGAAAGACCCTCCGCGTGCGCGCAGTAAGAAAACTTCACCTTCTCCTCCTCGGAGGTCGCTGTCCCAGGACGCTCCTGGGACAAGCCGCGCTCAGCGGCACCCCTCACCCATCGCCAACCAGAACTGCTTCACGGTGCTTGAATCGGTTTATGGCACTGAGCGCGTGGGCCCTCCCTCCGGGGAAGCTATGGAGTCTGACCAACTCCATACAAAAACCCCGAGCCCAAAGGTTAAGCAAAACATTCTTTTAAGCCGCCCTTCTAAGTAGACAGTTTATCCCTTTTATTCATGGCTATCCTGACCTGGAATGTACGTGGTGTACGTTCGCATAGGGCGGAACTGCAACTTTTATTGCGTTCCCATTCACCTATGGTCGTGTGTTTGCAGGAGACCAAGCTTCGCCCTCACGACCCTTTCGATCTCCAAGGGTACACTCCGGTTCGCTACGATCTTGAACCGGAGGAGTGTGCTCCTGCTCATGGAGGTGTCATGTTGTTAGTGCGTAACGACGTTCATTTTCAAACTGTCGCCCTTACGTCCGACTTGCAAGCTGTTGCCATTAGATTGCAGTTACCCGGTTTTTTCTTTTCTGTTTGCTCTGTATATTCACCTCCGTCGTCTCCCCTCGCTCTCGCGGACCTTCAAGCTCTCCTGTCCGCTCTCCCAAAACCATTTCTTCTGTTGGGAGATGTTTACGCCCATCACCCACTGTGGGGTTCGCCAAGGGCTGGTGCGATGGGAACTCCTCTTTCCGACATTTTGACCAGTTCAATCTCTCTATTCTCAATACAGGCGAGCCTACGTTTCTTTCAGATTCTTCCGGTACATTTTCTCATTTAGACCTTGCCGTTTGCTCACTCCAGCGTGCTAGTCGTCTGCAGTGGAACATCGTCGCTGACACCTACTCCAGCGACCATTACCCCTGCATCGTTTCTCTTCTGTCACACCACGTACAGCATTCCAGAGTACCTACCTGGATATTCGCAAAAGCCGACTGGAGCTTGTATTCCAGCCACGTGCATTTTTACGATCAGCCCTTCGCCGACATTAACCAACTAGTGCAGCACCTTATGTCTACGATTTTCTCTGCCGCCAAACGCGCAATTCCCCGGTCATCCTCTCAACCTCGGCGAATGCCTGTTCCATGGTGGAATGAGGATTGTCGGGACGCCGTTCGTGCCCGTAGAACTGCACTTAGGGTGTTTCGGCGTCACCCTACACTTGATAATTTGGTGACTTTTAAAAAATCGCGCGCCAGGGCTCATCGCATTATTCAGGATAGCAAGAAGGCATCTTGGGCTCGTTTTGTCGAGTCTTTTAATCGCTTTACGCCTTCCTCTGCTGTTTCGTCGCTTCTCAGGTAAAGTGTCGCAATGTGCTCTTTCAGGCCTTCAAGTTTCCAATGCCACCATAGTCGATCCGGCTGCCATCGCTAACACTCTGGGTGCTGCCTTTGAGGCGGTTTCCAGTTCAGACCATTATTCCGGCGGCTTTCTCTCTATTAAAGACCGGCTGGATTCCGCATAATATAATCTTCGGTCTGCTAATAATGAATGCTATAACGAACTATTCGCAATGAGGGAGCTGGAGCACGCTCTTCATTGCTCTCGGTAACTTCGCTCCTGGGTCGGACGGCATTCATGTCCTGATGTTAAAGAACCTTTCAGCCGACAGTAAACCCTTTCTCTTACAGGTCTATAACCGTATTTGGCAAGACGGCATTTTTCCTTCCGTTTGGCGCGAAGGCACCATTGTCCCTATACTTAAGCCTGGTAAGGATCGCCAACTACCTTCCAGCTACCGCCCTATCTCCCTCACCAGTTGCATTTGCAAGGTGATGGAGCGCATGATCTACGGGCGGTTGACATGGTGACTTGAGTCTCAGAAACTTCTAGCAAACGCTCGGTGCGGATTTCGTCGCTATCGTTCTACCGTCGACCATCTGGTGTCCCTCTCGACGCATATTGTGAATGGATTTCAAAGAAAGTGTCAAACCGTGGCTGTGTTTTCTGATCTGGAGAAAGCTTACGCACATGTTGGAGGGGCGGCATTTTACGTACACTTCACGCATGGAATATCCGCGGTTGTCTTCCCATATTTCTTCGGGAGTTTATGACGGACCGCGTCTTTCGTGTACGTGAGGGCTCGGTTTTATCTCGTCGTTTTATTCAAGAGAACGGAGTACCGCAGGGCTTGGTACTGAGTGTCACACTTTTTGCAGTTGCTATCAACGCCATTGTTGATGTTATTCCACCTGGCATTTCATCGTCTCTTTTTGTTGATGATTTTGCCATTTATTGCAGTTCACGGCGGACCTGTCTACTCGAACGCCGTCTCCAGAACTGTATCGACCGTCTCTACGCCTGGAGTAACGCCAACGGCTTTAATTTCTCCGCCGAGAAATCCGTCTGCATCAACTTCTGGCGCCGGAAGTATTTCCCTCCGCCCTCTCTCCATCCTGGGCCGGAGATGCTTCCGTTTGCAGACGAGTTGAAATTTTTAGGGTTGATTTTTGATAGGAGATTGTGTTGGACATCGCACGTTTCCTTTTTAAAAGCTAAGTGTGATCGTTCGCTTAATCTTTTACCTGTTTTAAGTGGCACATCCTGGGGAGCTGATCGGACCGTCCTTCTTCGCCTGTATCGCTTTTTGGTCCGATCCAAGCTTGATTACTGGTGCATTGTCTATTCGTCGGCACGTCCATCTGTGTTACGTCGATTGAATGCCATTCACCATCGTGGCATAAGTGTCGCTACAGGGGCCTTTCTAACCAGCCCTGTTCTTAGCCTGTATGCTGAAGCTGCAGAGCCTCCGCTGTCTTACAGGCGTGAGATGCTCTTGTGCAGCTATGCCTGCGGACTCTCCAGCTTGCCTGACCACTCGTCCTTCCCTACATTTTACGAGGATTAGCTTGATCGGCACTATTTAATTAGCTTCTCTGCACTGCTCCCTCCAGGGGTTCGATTTCGGCTGCTACTTCGGCATTTGGACGTTTTGCCAGCGCCGGCCCTTACACGAGGGGAAACGCGTTTTCTTCCATGGTCGCACGCTGAGGCCCTCATCCACCTTGGGCTAACGTCAATGCCGAAAAATGCGACCCCTGCTTCCGTTCTTAGATCCGCCTTTTTAGAACTACAGGCGCAGTTCGGGGACTGTCATTTTATATATACAGATGGGTCTAAGACTGATGTTGGAGTAGGATATGCCTTTGTCTTTGGTGTACAAAGTTTTACTTTTCGTTTACCTGATCAATGTTCGATTTATACCGCCGAACTTTGTAGTATATATCAATGTGTTTTATACATTCAGCGGCACGTCTTTCGGCGCTGTGTTGTATGTACCGACTCTCTGAGTGCCCTTCAGGGTATTAACGCGCTGTACAGTTACCACCCTCTCGTACAGCGCATACATGACCTGCTCCACTCGCTTGGTGCCTCTGGCATCAGCGTCTCCTTCCTGTGGATTCCAGGTCATGTGGGCATCTCAGGCAACGAGTCTGCCGACGCCGCTGCCAAATCGGCCATTTTATCACCCAGATGTTTTACCTGTGTTGTTCCTTCCTCGGATTTTTATGCTATTTTACGTTACCGTCTCCTCTCGCGCTGGCGCAATGAGTGGGCAGCTCTTAGGGGGAACAAGTTGCGGGAGGTTAAACCTCTTCCGTTAGTCTGGGGTACCTCTTCTCGTTCTTCTCGTCGGGAAGAGGTGCTTTTAGCCCGTCTACGAATCGGACATCGTCTTTTTAGCCATAGATACCTCCTCAGTGGTGACCCCGCACCACTCTGTGAGCGGTGTGCTGCGCCCTTAACGGTGCGTCACATTTTAGCAGAGTGTCAAGTTTTAGCTCCGTTGCGCGTTCGTGTTGGTCTGCCTGTTGGCCTAGCCAACGTTTTGGCAGACGACGCGCATGCTGTAGAATGTGTTTTACGTTTTATCACTGACATTGGTTTTAGCCGTCGCATTTGATGCGCTGAGTGGATATCTGGCGCTCGTGTCCTTCGCATTCTACAGTTCTTGACACGTTGTATACTCTTGTTGATCATGATTTTAGTGTGCTGATCTTAATAATTGGTCTGTTGCGTTTTTCAGTGTTTATGACCAAGGTGTTTGTGTGTGGATTTTTAATTTTTTAGCTTTTACCGTTCCTATTTTACACATAGTAAGGGCGCTAATAACCTTAGTAGTTGAGCACCCTTAAACCCCACATCATCATAGCCTCGACGGTATATCGGACGAGGATCTGGTAGAATATCTTGCAGACCAGAAGGTGACAGCGGTTCATCGAGTGCAGGCCAAACGCGAAGGCGTATTGGTACCCACTCGTACCCTGTTTCTAACATTTGATGGCGTCGATCTGCCTACGAGCATTTCAGCAGGGTACGAACGGATTTCTGTGAGGCCTTATATTCCTATACCTTTGCGTTGTTTCAAATGCCAACGTTTTGGGCATACGCAAGTCTCATGTAAGAATGCTGTTACCATCTGTGCATCATGTAGCCAATCCTCACACGAAGGCACCTGTTCAACAGCCCCCGTCTGCGTTAATTGTAAAGGGTCTCATTCTGCGTCGTTTGCCGGTTGCCCGCGGTACTTGGACGAGAAGGCGATCCAGGAGATCCGGGTAAAGGAAAGACTCTCCTTCGCTGAAGCCCGGAGGCGTTATCATGCGCGCCAATCTTCACTCCTGCTATCTGGCACATTTAGTTCTGTTGTTGCCTCGACAGTACCACGAGTAGATGTCGAAACTCAGACCTGCACCATGTCTGCATTGACCGCCACTACTATCCGGCCGTCTATTAAAGCTACATTTACCAAGCCCTATAAACCTGGTCCCAAGTCAATGAAGTCGCAAGTCGCTGAAAAGAAACCAAAGCAGACACTTCGTAGGGAAGATTTTCTAAAGGACCCTCCGCGTGCGCGCGATAAGAAAAGTTCACCTTCTCCTCCTCGGAGGTCGCAGTCCGAGGAAGCTCCTGGAACAGGCCGCGCTCGGCGGCCCCCCTCACCCATCGCCACCCAGAACCGCTTCACGGCGCTTGAGTCGGTTTCAGGCTCTGAGCGCGTGGGCCCTCCCTTCGAGGAGGCTATGGAGTCTGACCAACTCCATACCAAAAGCCCGAGCCCAAAGGTTAAACAAAAGGTAATTTTAAGCCGCCCTTCTAAGTAGACAGTTTATCCCCTTCTTCTTAATGGCTATCCTGACCTGGAATGTACGTGGTGTACGATCGCATAGGGTGGATCTGCAACATTTATGGCGTTCCCATTCGCGTATGGTCGTATGTTTGCTGGAGACTAAGCTTCGCCCTCATGATCCTTTTGATCTCCGAGTATATACTGCGGTTCGCTTCGACCTTGAACCGGAGGAGGGTACTCCTGCTCATGGAGGTGTCATGTTGTTAGTGCGTACCGATGTTCATTTTTAACGTATCACTCTTACGTCCGACTTGCAAGCTGTTGCCATTAGTCTGTAGTTAGCCGGTTTTTTTCTTCTCTGTTTGCTCTGTGTATTCACCTCCATCGTCTCCCCTCGCTAACGCGTACCTTCGAGATCTCTTGTCCGCTCTCCCAACACCATTTCTGCTGTTGGGAGATTTTAATGCCCATTACCCCTTGTGGGGTTCGCCAAGGGCTTGGGCGAGGGGAACTCTTCCTTCAGACATTTTAACCAGTTCAATCTTTCCATCCTCAATACAGGTGCACCTACTTTTATTTCTGATTCTTCTGGTACATTCTCTCACCTGGACCTTGCCATTTGCTCACTCCGCCTTGCTAGTCGTCTTCAGTGGAACGTCGTCGCTGACACCTACTCCAGCGACCATTACCCCTGCATCGTTTCTCTTCTGTCACACCACGTACGGCATTCCAGAGTACCTACCTGGATATTCACAAAAGCCGACTGGAGCTTGTATTCCAGCCTTGTGCATTTTGACGATCAGCACACGCTGACATTAACCAACTAGTGCAGCACCTTACGCCTACGATTTTCTCTGCCGCCGAACGCGCAATTCCACGTTCATCCTCTCAACCTCGGCGACCTGTTCCGTGGTGGAAACGAGGATTGTCGGGACGCCGTTCGTGCCCGTAGAACTGCACTTAGGGCGTTTCGGCGACACCCTACACATGATAATTTGGTGACTTTTAAACAATATCGCGCCAGGGCTCGTCGCATTATTCAGGATAGCAAGAAGGCGTCGTGCACTCGTTTTGTCCAGTCTTTTAATCGCTTTACGCCTTCATCTGTTGTTTGGGATAAACTTCGTCGCTTCTCAGGTAAAGTGTCGCATTGTACTCTTTCTGGCCTTCAGGTTACCAATGCCACCATAGTGGATCCGGATGCCATCGCTAACACTCTTGGTGCTGCCTTTGAGACGGTTTCCAGTTCAGACCATTATTCCGCCGGCTTTCGCTCTATCAAAGACCGGCTGGATTCCCCAACCTATAATATTCGGTCTGCTAATACGGAATGTTATGGTGCGCTTTTTACAATGAGGGAGCTGGAGCACGCTCTTCATTGCTCTAGGCACTCCGCTCCTGAGCCGGACGGCATTCATGTCCTGATGTTAAAGAACCTTTCAGCCGACAGTAAAGTCTTTCTCTTACAGGTCTATAACCGTATTTGGCAAGACGGCCTTTTCCCTTCCGTTTGGCGCGAAGCCACCATTGTCCCTATACTTAAGCCTGGTAAGGATCGCCAACTACCTTCCAGCTACCGCCCTATCTTCCTCACCACTTGCGTTTCCAAGATGATGGAGCGCATGATCAACGGGCGGTTGACATGGTGGCTTGAGTCTCAGAAACTTCTAGCGAACTCTCAGTGCGGATTTCGCCGCTATCGCTCTACCGTCGACCATCTGGTGTCCCTGTCGACGCATATTATGAATGGATTTCTGAGAAAGTGTCAAACCGTGGCTGCGTTTATTGACCTGGAGAAAGCTTATGACACTTGTTGGAGGGGCGGCATTGTACGTACACTTTACGCATGGAATATCCGCGGTCGTCTTCCCATATTTCTTCTGGAGCTTATGACGGGCCGCGTCTTTCGTGTACGGGTGAGCTCGGTTTTATCTAGTCGTTTTATTCAAGCGAACGGAGTACCGCAGGGCTCTGTACTCAGTGTCACACTTTTTAAATTGCTATCAACCCCATTGTTGTATGTATTCCACCTGGCATTTCATCGTCCGTTTTTGTTGACGATTTTGCCATTTAGTGCACTTCGCGGCGGACCTGTCTACTCGAACGTCGTCTCCAGAGCTGTATCGACCGGTTTTACGCCTGTAGTAACGCCAACGGCTTTAATTTCTCCGCCGAGAAATCCGTCTGCATCAACTTCTGGCGCCGGAAATATTTCCCTCCGCCCTCTCTCCATCTGGGGCCGGAGATGCTTCCGTTTGCAGACGAGGTGAAATTTTTGGGGTTGATTTTTGATAGGAAGTTGTGTTGGACTTCGCACATTTCCTTTTTAAAAGCTAAGTGTCACCGTTCTCTTAATCTTTTACGTGTTTTAAGTGGCACATCCTGGGGAGCTGATCGGACCGTTCTTCTGCTTCTTTATCGCTCCTTGGTCCGTTCCAAGCTTGATTATGGGTGCGTTGTCTATTCATCGGCACGTCCATCTGTGTTACGTCGCTTGAATACCATTCATTATCGTGGTATAAGAGTCGCTACAGGGGCCTTTCCAACTAGCCCTGTACCCAGTCTGTACGCAGAAGCTGCAGAGCCTCCGCTGTCCTTCCGGCGTGAGATCCTTTTGTGCAGCTATGCTTGTGGGCTCTCAAGCATGCCTAACCACCTGTCCTTCGATTTATTTTAGGAGGATTCGCTTGATCGACTATATTTCGTTAGCTCCTCTGCATTACTACCTCCAGGGGTTCGATTTCGACAACTCCTTCGACATTTGGATGTTACGCCAGCACCGGCCCTTCCCAGGGGGAACGCTTTTTCCTCCATGGTTGCGCGCTGAGGCCCACTGTCACCTTGGGCTAACGTCGATGCCGAAGACTGAGACCTCTTCTTCAGTCTTTAGATCGGCTTCTTTAGAAGTACGGGCGCAATTCGGGGATTTTCATTTTATCTTTACCGATGCATCTATGACAAATGCTGGAGTTGGAAGTGCCTTTGTTTTTGGTCTATGTAGTTTTACGTTTCGTTTACCTGGACAATGTTCAATTTTTACCGCCGAACTTTTTAGCATTTATCAATCTGTTTTATACATTCAGCAGCACGACTTGCGGCACTGTGTTATTTGTACGGACTCTCTGAGTGCCCTTCAGAGTATTAACGGGCTGTACCATTACCGCCCACTCGTACAGCGCATACATGACCTGCTCCACTCCCTTGGTGTCTCTGGCATCAGCGGCTCCTTCATGTGGATTCCAGGTCATATGGGCATCTCAGGTAATGAGTCTGCCGACGCCGCTGCCAAATCGGCGATTTTATTACCAAATTCTTTTACTTCTGTTGTTCCCTCCACAGATTTGTTTGTTATTTTACGTAGCCGCATCCTCTTGGTTTGGAGGGATGAGTGGACGGCCCTCCGGGTGAACAATTTGCGTGAGGTTAAGCCTCTCCCGTTAGTCTGGGGTACCTCTTCTCATTTGTGTCGTCGGGAAGAGGTAATTTTAGCTAGTTTACGGATTGGACATTGTCTTTTTAGTCATAGGTATCTGCTCAGTTGTGACCCCGCTCCACTCTGTGAGTAGTGTGATGTGCTCTTAACGGTGCGTCACATTTTAGCAGAGTGTCAGGTTTTATCTTCGTTGCGCGTTCGTGTTGGTCTGTGTTGGCCTAGCCAACGTTTTGGCAGACGACGCTCATGCTGTAGAATGTCTTTTACGTTTTATCACTGACATTGGTTTTAACCGTCGCATTTGATGCGCTGAGCTCCTTTTAGCTGTTTGGTTTCACATTATGTTTTAATGGGGGCACTCCTCCCCAGTGGACATCTGGCGCTCGTGTCCCTCGCATTCTACAGTTCTTGACACGTTGTTTTATTCTCTTGTTGACCATGAATTTAGTGTGTAGATCTTAGTATTTCGTCTGTTGTGTTTTTTAGTGTTTTTGACCAAGCGGTATGTATGGGGTTTTTACTTTTTTGACTTTTACATTTTATATTTTACACATAGTAAGGGCGCTAATAACCTTGGCAGTTGAGCGCCCTTAAGCTCCATCTCATTATCATCACCAAACGGACATAGTGACGTGGAATGTATATGGTGTACGTACGCACAGGTTGGAGCTCTTGTTGCCTTCATATTCTTCTATGGCAGTGTGCCTGCGGGAGACTAAGGTGTGTCTTCAAGGTTTCCTTTGAAGTACGTCACTGCATCTTTAGCGCTGTGATCTAGCACCAGAGGAGGGCATTCCTGCAAATGGAGGTCCCATGCTCCTATTCGAGACGATGTTTATTATTAAAGCCTACCACTTACATCCACATGCTAACTGTAGCCGTTACATTAAACATGCCCGACTTTTCCTTCCATTTGTACCATGTACATACCACCATCAAATCGCTTTTACACCCCGAGCATTGCAGGTCTGGTGTTAGAGCTCCCAAGTCCCTACGTTCTGTTAGGAAATTTACATGCCCACCCTCCATTTGAGGCCTAGGGCTCGCGCTAGGGCGCGGATATATATACGAAGAACTACCTTTCTATTTTTAAACACCGCTGAACCCACGTAGGATTCCCCCCAGGGGCTCACCTTTTGTGAGTACGGGTTAGGCGCACCCGGGGTACCCGAGCCATCCATAGCCATTTTCACCCTTTCATCCCCATCCGATCGAGGTGGGTTCGTTCTCGTGACCGGGGGACTCAAGGTAGGCTCTCGTGCGTTCTGTGCATTTCATTCCACGTCGCCCCTCGCCATCGCTTCTTTCTTCTCTTTTATTTATGCACATTTCGCCCCACGCCCATTCATTTACACGTCTCTTTTACTTCTTCGCCGGCCTACCTTGAGTGCGAAACGCCCACACACTTTTAGTTTCTTTTAACCTTTTATGTTAATCCTCCGTGGACACAGCCTGACGGATACGCGCGCACCGCGTGCGCAGCTGGGTGAGTGGGTAATGGCGTCATCCCCACCACCCGGGGTCGTCATGTAGGGTATGTGTTCGTATCCGCTGTTCAACTGCAGTCCCGCGGGGGGCCATTGCATGAGCTGCTGACTTCTGACGGCGATTGGGTCCCTCTGTCTATGTTCTGGGAGGTGTGACCCTGGGGTGAGTCTGGTATAGATACGCCACTCACCCAAGCCGGGGTAACGCCCGTGAAGTCAGAGCCCGAGGTCGGAGATGGTTGCAATGGTCAGGATTTATTTCGCTATGGAGCACCCTTCCTCCATTACTACCAACAAGCGCCGAAACGTTTATGTAACAGAAGTGACACCACCGACAACTGGTTGTTACTTGGTCATTTCACGAACCGAAGAAGGACAAAGTTTTGAGAAGGTGAACCCTTTCATCATTCAAAAGGGCATTGATGCTATTGCTGGTGCGCTTCAGTCCTACACTCGTCTACGGAATGGTTCCTTATTAGCTCAAAAGAAATCCGATCAGCAAAGTAAGACCTTCTTGCGCGCTACGCTTCTCCACGGCTATCCCTACCGTGTCAAGAAGCACCGCACATTGAATTCCTGTCGAGCCGTTATTACCACCCATAGCCTCGATGGTATATCGGACGAGGACCTGGTAGAATATCTTGCAGACCAGTAGGTGACTGCGGTCCATCGAGTGCAGGCCAAACGCGACGGCGTATTGGTACCCACTCGTACCCTGTTTCTAACATTTGATGGCGTCGATCTGCCCACGAGCATTTCCGCAGGGTACGAACGGATTTCTGTGAGGCCTTATATTCCTAGACCTCTGCGTTTTTTTTAACTGCCAACGTTTTGGGCATACGCAAGTCTCATGTAAGAGTGCCGTTAACATCTGTGCAACATGTAGCCAGCCCTCACATGAAGGTACCTGTTCAACAGCCCCCGTCTGCGTTAATTGTAAAGGGTCTCATTCTGCTTCGTTTGCCGACTGTCCACCGTACTTGGACGAGAAGGCGATCCAGGAGATCCGGGTAAAGGAAAAACTCTCCTTCGCTGAAGCCCGGAGGCGTTACCATGCGCGCCAACCTTCACTCCTGCGATCTGGCACATTTAGTTCTGTTGTTGCCTCGCCAGTACCACGAGTAGATGCCGAAACTCAGACCTGGACCATGACTAGATTAATCGCCACTACCATCCGGCCGTCCATTAAGGCTACAGTTACCAAGCCGTATAAACCTGGTCCGAAGTCATTGAAGTCGCAAGCCGCTGAAAAGAAACCCAAGCAGAAACTTCGTAGGGAAGATTTTTTGAAAGACCCTCCGCGTGCGCGCGGTAACAAAAGTTCACCTTCTCCTCCTCGGAGGTCGTTGTCCCAGGAAGGTCCTGGGACAAGCCGCGCTCAGCGGCACCCTTCGCCCATCGCCACCCAGAACCGATTCACGGCGCTTGAATCGGTTTCTGGCACTGAGCGCGTGGGCCCTCCCTCCGAGAAAGCTATGGAGTCTGACCAACTCTATACAAAAAGCCCGAGCCCAAAGGTTAAACAAAAGGTAATTTTAAGCCGCCCTTCTAAGTAGACAGTTTATCCCCTTATTCTTAATGGCTATCCTGACCTGGAATGTACGTGGTGTACGATCGCATAGGGCGGATCTGCAACATTTATTGCGTTCCCATTCGCGTATGGTCGTATGTTTGCTGGAGACTAAGCTTCGCCCTCATGATCCTTTTGATCTCCGAGTATATACTGTGGTTCGCTTCGACCTTGAACCGGAGGAGGATACTCCTGCTCCTGGCGGTGTCATGTTGTTAGTGCGTACCGACGTTCATTTTTAACGTCTCACTCTTACGTCCGACTTGCAAGCTGTTGCCATTAGTCTGCAGTTACCTGGTTTTTTTCTTCTCTGTTTGCTCAGTGTATTCACCTCCATCGTCTCCCCTCGCTCCCGCGGACATTCGAGCTCTCCTGTCCGCTCTTCCGACACCATTTCTTCTGTTCGGAGATTTTAATGCCCATCACCCACTGTGGGGTTCGCCAAGGGCTTGTGCAAGGGGAACTCTTCTTTCCGACATTTTTACCAGTTCAATCTTTCCATCCTCAATACCGGTGAACCTACTTTTATTTCTGACTCTTCTGGTACTTTGTCTCACTTGCACCTTGCCATTTGCTCATTCAGCTTGCTAGTCGTCTGCAGTGGAACGACGTCGCTGACACCTACTCCAGCGACCATTACCCCTTCATCGTTTTTCTTCTATCACACCACGTACAGCATTCCAGAGTACCTACCTGAATTTTCACAAAAGCTGATTGGAGCATGTATTCCAACCTCGTGCATTTTGACGACCAGCCCTTCACCGACATTAACCAACTAGTGCAGCACCTTATGTCTACGATTTTCTCTGCCGCCGAACGCGCAATTCCCCGTTCATCCTCTCAACCTCGGCGGCCACCTGTTCCGTGGTGGAACGAGGATTATCGGGACGCCGTTCGTGCCCGTAGGACTGCACTTAGGGTGTTTCGGCGACACCCTACACTTGATAATTTGGTGACTTTAAACAATCGCGCGCCAGGGCTCATCGCATTATCCAGGATAGCAAGAAGGCGTCCTGGACTCGTTTTGCTGAATATTTTAATCGCTTTACGCCTTCTTCTGCTGTTTGGGATAAACTTTGTCGCTTCTCAGGGAAACTGTCGCATTGTACTTTTTCCGGCCTTCAGGTTCCAATGCCACCATAGTGGATCCGGCTGTTATCGCTAACACTCTGGGTGTTGGCTTTGAGTCGGTTTCCAGTTCTGCCTATTATTCCGCCGGCTTTCGCTCTGTCAAAGACCGGCTGGATTCCGCAACCTATAATTTTCGGTCTTCTAATACGGAATGTTATGATGCCCTTTTTACAATGAGGGAGTTGGAGTACGCTCTTCATTGCTCTAGGCACTCTGCTCCTTGGCCGGACGGCATTCATGCTCTGCTGTCAAAGAAGCTTTCAGCCGACAGTAACTGCCTTCTCTTACGGGTTTATAATCGTATTTGGCAGGACGACCTTTTTCCTTCCGTTGGCCGCGAATCCACCATTGTCCATATACTTAAGCCTGGGAAGGATCGGCAACTACCTTCAAGCTACCGCCCTATCTCCCTCACCAGTTGCATTTGCAAGGTGATGGAGCGCATGATCAACGGGCGGTTGACATGGTGGCTTGAGTCTCAGAAACGTCTAGCGAACGCTCAGTGCGGATTTCGTCGCTATCGCTCTACCGTCGACCATCTGGTGTCCCTGTCGACGCATGTTATGAATGGATTTTTGAGAAAGTGTCAAACCGTGGCTGTGTTTTTTGACCTGGAGAAAGCTTATGACACTTGTTGGAGGGGCGGCATTTTACGTACACTTCATGCATGGAATATCCGCGGTCGTCTTCCCATATTTCTTCGGGAGTTCATGACGGACCGCGTTTTTCGTGTACGTGTGGGCTCGGTTTTATCTCGCTGTTTTATTCAAGAGAACGGAGTACCGCAGGGCTCTGTACTCAGTGTCACACTTTTTACGATTGCTATCAACCCCATTGTTGATTGTATTCCACCTGGAAAGTCATCGTCCCTTTTTGCTGACGATTTTGCTATTTATTGCAGTTCACGCCGGACCTGTCTACTCGAACGCCGTCTCCAGAGCTGTATCGACCGTCTCTACGCCTGGAGTAACGCCAACGGCTTTAATTTCTCCGCAGAGAAATCCGTCTGCATCAACCTCTGGCGCCGGAAGTATTTCCCTCCGCCCTCTCCTCATCTTGGGCCAGGGATACTTCCGTTTGCAGACGAGGCGAAATTTTTGGGGTTGATTTTTGATAGAAAGTTGTGTTGGACCTCGCACGTTTCCTTTTTAAAAGCAAAGTGTGGCCGTTCTCTTAATCTTTTACGTGTTTTAAGTTGCACATTCTGGGGAGCTGATCAGACCGACCTTCTTCGCCTTTATCGCTCTTTGGTCCGATCCAAGCTTGATTACGGGTGTATTGTTTATTCTTCGGCACGTGCATCTGTGTTACGTCGATTGAATGCCATTCACCATCGTGGCATAAGAGTCGCTACAGGGGCCTTTCCAACCAGCCCTGTTCTTAGCCTGTATGCTGAAGCTGCAGAGCCTCCGCTGTCCTTCAGGCGTGAGATGCTCTTGTGCAGCTATGCCTCTCCACTCTCCAGCATGCCTGACCACCCGTTCTTCCCGACATTTTACGAGGATTCGCTTGATCGGCAATATTTAGTTAGCTCATCTGCATTGCTCCCTCCTTGGGTTCGATTTCGACTGCTACTTCGGCATTTGGACGTTACGCCAGCGCCGGCCCTTACCCGAGGGGAAACGCGTTTTCCTCCATGGTCGCGCGCTGAGGCCCACATCCACCTTGGGCTAACGTCGATGCCGAAAAATGCGACCCCTGCTTCTGTTCTTAGATCCGCCTTTTTAGAACTACAGGCGCAGTTCGGGGACTGTCATTTTATATATACTGATGGGTCTAAGACTGATATTGGAGTAGGATGTGTCTTTGTTTTTGGTGTACAGAGTTTTACTTTTCGTTTACCTGGACAATGTTCGATTTATACCGCCGAACCTTTTAGTATATACCAATCCGTTTTATACATCCAGCGGCACGACTTACGGCACTGTGTTATTTGTACCGACTCTCCTAGTGCCCTTCAGGGTATTGTCGCGCTGTACGGTTACCACCCTCTCGTACAGCGTATACATGACCTGCTCCACTCGCTTGATGCCTCTGACATCAGCGTCTCCTTCCTGTGGATTCCAGGTCATGTGGGCATCTCAGGCAACGAGTCTGCCGACGCTGCTGCCAAATCGGCCATTTTATCACCCAGATGTTTTACCTGTGTTGTTCCTTCCTCAGATTTTTATGTTATTTTACGTACCAGTATCCTCTCGCGCTGGCGCGATGAGTGGGCGGCTCTAAGGGGGAACAAGTTGCGGGAGGTTAAACCTCTTCCGTTGCTCTGGGGTACCCCTTTTCGTTCGTGTCGTCGGGAAGAGGTAATTTTAGCTCGCTTACGAATCGGACATTGTCTTTTTAGCCATAGATACTTGCTCAGTGGTGACCCCGCACCACTCTGTGAGCAGTGTGATGCACCCTTAACGGTGCGTCATATTTTAGCAGAGTGTCAAGTTTTAGCTCCTTTGCGCGTTCGTATTGGTCTGCCTGTTGGCCTAGCCAACGTTTTGGTAGACGACGCGCGTGCTGTAGAGTGTCTTTTAAGTTTTATCAATGACATTGGATATACCAGACGCATTTGATGCGCTGAGCGTCTTTTGACTGTGTAATTTTATCGTGTTTTTAATGGGGCATCTCCTCCCCAGTGGACATTGGCGCTCGTGTCCCTGACATTCTACAGTTCTTGACACGTTGTTTTACTCTTTTATTGACCATGTTTTTAGTGTGTCCGTATTTGGTATTTGTTGCTTTGTTTTTTACCTTTAGGACTCGTCGGTTTGTGTCCCGTTTTTAATTATGCGGTTTTTTATCGGACTTTTATTTTTGGACACTACATTTTATACCTTGTAAGGGCGCTGATGACCTTAGCTGTTTAGCGCCCTTAAACCGCAGCTCATCATCATCATCATCATCATCATCACGTAGGATTCAGCATGCTTTCACACTTGAACTTTTCCAAGCAGCCATGCAGCTCGTTTCAAAATTTTCTCCGTGGTACTCAACAATGACAACCTTCCTCTTTAAAAATGTTACGCACTGTGCTGGCTGCGCAGTTGAGCGAGGTCTGCCAACCATTTCTAATATCTCTCTCCACTTGCACTGATTGTAGCAATCTAATAATTAAGTTTCTTGTCTCTTATATCTGCCTCCCTCCCTCCGCTTGCTCTAGGATTGGGTCGAGCGATTCTTTTGCAGTAATCGATTCATACGATTCGTTCACGAGTCATGAATCGATTCATACGATTCGTTCACGATTCATGAATCGTCCCCTTGTTTGCTGGTCTATCCTACTGCACGATTCAATCATGAATCGTGTCCACCACGATTCGTTCATGAATCGTACCCTTGTCTGCTCGCCTGCTTTAGTGCACGATTCGTTCATGAATCGTCCGCTTGCCTGCTGGTCTAACCCACTGCACGTTGCACGATTCAATCATGAATCGTCCGCTTGACTGCCGCCTATTCTCACTCACAACTCTTATATGAACCGTCCCCCGTTTGTACTTTGCAGTTTGCAGACAAAATGCGCAATCAGGAGTTTGTTGTTACGATGAGGGTTATGATCTTTTTTCTTTCACGTAAAAAAGACAATGTATGTAAAAATGCTTTCCGCGCTATTTTGGATAATACACTTAGAGTTTCCTGAATTTGCCAATGAAACCATCGTGTGTGATTCCACTTAAGTTGCGATTACATAAGGTATTATGCAAAGTAATTATGAAGACATTATTATTATTATTATTATTATTATTATTATTATTATTATATTCTTCATTTCGATGATTAGGCATTCCACCTGCCTTCGCATTCTTTACTCCCATCTTTTCTTGGGTTGCCCGATGTCTCTTTTTCCTGACGATTTGTACTTATTAATTAATAGTGGTATTCTTTGTTCAATCGTGTAGTGAAGTTCATATGATCTTTTCAATGAAATTAATTTTCTTCGATTTTATCATATAATATATAAATATTCAGTTCTATAATTTTATGTTTCATTTATTATTAGATCTAATCTAGTGCATCCTTAAGTTCTTCGTAAAAAATCGTTTCCGCCCTCTGAAGTTTACTTTTGTCCGCATTTTATTATTATTATTATTATTATTATTATTATTATTATTATCATCATCATATCATCATTCGTCACTACAACCGCAGTTGCGCGTGCCAATAAGCTCTATAACTTTTATAAATACGTGACCGTGCGTGCAGAGAATAATAATTTTTATATAAATTTTACATCGGCATATTGGAGGTACTATTAATGCATTAGAATTGGCTTAGTTATATCGATGCTTGTTCCTTTACTTTTAATGTAAATTATAGTATATAAATTAATGCTTTTCAATTATATAACTTTAAACACTTTAATATTTTATAATCACAATGTTAATCAAACCAAGAATTCTAAAATTCTCTATTTTTCCTACATTTTGCATATATTTTGGTATTGTATATTATAATATCTACTACACTGTAATCATGCAATACTGTGTATTAAATCTCCCAGTAGAGTACTGAAAATTACTTCAATTGTTTATACCACGTGCTGCAGCCTGCTTCATCCATTGGCAATGCTTACGATTCATTTTACTGCGCTTTACAGCTATTTACACAATTTGTTTTTAAGAATTTATCTTTCTCGGTTGAACCCGGTACTCCTAGGTTATGACATCAGCATCTCAAAGAATCGTGTTGATCTACCAATTCATATTATGAATTCTAGCGATTTTTAGACCTGTGCAATTCACTCAATACTTTGATCATTTCGGTGTACTACGAATCGACAGAACCTGGCATTACGTTTTTTATGCGGTGGTGTTTTTATGCTGTTTTCGTATACCATGTTACAGCATCACAATGTTTGCCGCTCATGCTTCCTTGCTCATCATCGTACTCCCTCGGCAACATTCGTCCGGACTCGGCTTGGCAGCCAAAGCGCAAGCGAGAATGAATCGAGAATGTCCTGATCACGATTCTTTTTGAACGACGATTCATGTACGATTCTTGAGATTCTTTCTGAACGACGATTCATGCACGATTCTTACGATTCCTTTTGAACGACGATTCATACACGATTCTTACGATTCATTTTGAATGACGATTCATACACGATTCTTATGATTCATTTTGAATGACGATTCATGCACGATTCTTACGATTCATTTTGAACGACGATTCATGCTAAGACTGCCACGATTCATGCGATTCTTTCCTTGTAGTCGTTCATATGAACGATTCGTTCATGAATCGCCCCATGTCTAGCTTGCTCTCCTTTTTGCCTGTACACGAGAGTGCTGCGCTTATGACCGGCTATGCAATGTCTGGTTACTACTGCACAAGGACATACAACTGAACGGCAACAAATCCACCCTTTGAACTCTTCATTTAGTATCATGCCGCCAGATGTATATAGCGTCCTCCATGGTTTAGTGGCTACCATGCTAACCTCTAGTTCCCGAGGTCACGGCTTCAAACCCGGCGGAGGGCGATGGATTCTTTTCGAGCGTAAAAATCCTTAACGTGGCTTCCTTCGGAAGCGAAGTAAAACCGGTGGTCATGTGCCGTATATTTGCGGCACGTAATAGAACCCTAAGCCTGACAAAGAGACCTCTGAGCAACATCACCAGTCTTATATCGAATGGGGCGCTGAGGACCGCAGCAGTTAAAGGGCGAAGAACTGAAGCTTCAGATGTACCATCACTTATTGTGCATTGCGTGCATGCATTATCTGGTTGATTTGTGATTTAAACATATTATGCTTGTGTTATCGGTAGCTGCCATAGGTATTTATATAAATTACAGTTCAATATTTATATTTTGTGCATAGTAGCTTTGCTCAGACTGTATTTTCCCCTGCTGGTGAATATAACGCTATAGTGATGAAGATGAGATGGGGTTTAAGGGCGCTAAACATCTAGGGTCATCAGCGCCCTTACAAGGTATAAAATTGAAAATCCAAAAACTAAAACACGGTAATCAAACCGGCTATGTCGAGAAAACTAAAAGACAAGTTATCAAATTCTAAATGCCAACACACTAAGAGCATTGTCAATAAAAGAGTAAAACAACGTGTCAAGAACTGTAGAATGCGAGGGACATGAGCGTCATATGCCCGCCGGGGAAAAAGCCCCATTAAAACGGACAATAGAAAATCACAAAGTTAGAGACGCTCAGCGCATCAAATGCGCCGATTAAAACCACTGTAACCTATAAAACGTAAAAGCAATTCTATAGCACGCGCGTCGTCTGCCAAAACGTTGACTATGGCAACAGACAGGCCCACACGAACACGCAACGGAGCTAAAACTTGACACTCTGTTAAAATGTGACGCACCGTTAAGGGTGCATCACACTGCTCACAGAGTGGTGCGGGGTCACCACTAAGCAGGTATCTATGACTAAAAAAGCAATGTCCGATCCGTAAACGAGATAAAAGTACCTCTTCCCGACGCGAAGAGGTACCCCAGACTAACGGAAGAGGTTTAACTTCCCGCAACTTGTTACCCCTAAGAGCCGCCCACTCATCGCGCCAACGTGAGAGGGGGCGGTATCGTAAAATAACAAAAATCTGAGCAAGGAACAACACAGGTAAAACATCTGGGTGATAAAAGCGCCGATTTGGCAGCGGCGTCGGCAGACTCGTTCCCTGAGATGCCCACATGACCTGGAATCCACAGGAAGGAGACGCTGATGCCAGAAGCACCAAGCGAGTGCAGCAGGTCATGAATGCGCTGTACGAGCGGGTGGTAACTGTACAGCGCGGTAATAACGCTAAAGTAACGTACACATTACAAATGTAAGAATACTTGTAACGTCTACATTAGTGGTGTACGCACACTTTTTGCATTGTGCTACAACAACATTAATGCTATGCTTGTGTGGTTTAAAACTGCGCCTAATGCAGTTTACTTTGCAAGTATAGCATCAGCATAATTCGCACGTAATTGTTAACCTACATTTTGCAAAATTCATGGTAAAAGTACAAGTTTTGTGAAATAGCATTTCGTACTTTGCTAAAATGCATAAATCGCAAATACTTGTTCCATACGATTTATTGCCAATACCCACTGCCTTTTTTAATCGATTTCTCCAGGCCGTGATGGAAAACTCTAAAAATTTAATTTTTTCTTTCTTTGTATTGGAGCATCTATTACTGCAGGCCAACGACAGAACACATAGCCTTGCCCAAAAGTTTTGACAATGTTAAGATGATAATGTAAAATCAACGCTGTATGGGACTGGACTACGTTAATGAACAGACTTCGAGGTAGCTCTCGTAATCTCCGCCTGCAGCAGCACAGTGCTATACTCACGGAGCATATACATACTTCATTGTAATAAATGTTGCGATGCACCATGTTTTAATCGATGTCAGTTTTTAGCTCGTTTACGTATGCCCTTGGGCTTGCCAGCAGCCATGTCCCGGGTTCTTGCTGATACTTTGTGCTGTAGAACGTGCACGGTTTTTCATTCGTCGCAGCGGTATGATCCAACTTGTGTAACGAACGTAACTTTACTGTTTAAATTTTATGAATGTGGCGTCTGCCTTTACTGTCGCATTTCTTTTTCTGGTGGTGGTAAACCGGTTGTGAGCTCTTGCCATAGCTTTACTATTTGGAGATGCCTGCACTGTTTTGGCCTGAACTTTTTTTAAGTCTAAGAACGCAGGGTTAGTATACGATGCTTTACCTCCATGGTTATGTCAGGGTGCTAATGACCTCAGAAGTAGTGTGCCGTAAAGCACCACAGTTAGAGGTTCTAGGATAACATCCATTTTCCAGACTTGCACTTCCTCTGTGGCCGACAATAAATCCAGTAAATTCAGCTTTTCTTTGGTCATAGCATTCCTGCTTCAGTGATAACTTTCGGGGGCCGCATAAGTATGTTCCTTGTACCTCACGATAAACATAGGAACAAACACGTTTCCAGATTTCCAGAATGGCAGTCGGTATCCTCAATTTCGATTACCCTATTTTACATAATAAGCTCGGTATGCGTATGCGGTGCGACGCTATCATTAGGATTTTCTTGATTTCAGGATAAACGTCCAGTGTCCCCATTTACATCCCATAACCCAAACAACGCAAGAATAATACTGACTGCGCTGCAAGCAGTATCATTTCGTGATTGCAAAATAACATCCATTGTCCATACTCACTGATGCTGTGCTCGACAAATTCAACGCAAGAAATCCACGCGGTGCGTCGCAATAGATACAATTTTGTAGTGGCAGAATATGGTCTGATGTCCACTCATGCAGGTCCGCTGCTGCACACAAAGACGATAAGAGAGACAGGGTACGGGAGATGACAAAATTTCGTTTTTGAGAGTTATAGGATCATATCCAGTGTGTGTCTACATTTTCACATGCCTTAATGCACACAGCAATCACATGAAACCGATAAGGTGCAGGCTAACTGTACAATTTCGAGGCCCAAAGGGTGCATCCAGTGTCTCATTTGCACATCCCCTGTTAAGTCAAGAAGCAAACGCGATCGGCTTTTATAATACGATTTTGAGATTTAAACACACATTATGCCATTCATACCTACACATCGCCTGCCGTAAAACATAAAAGCGAGGAACAATGTTCACTGCTTTCGGAATGACATTGCACGTCCCCTGTTCCCTACAATAAACGAAAGAAGTATTTGTGCCACGCAAACAGTGCAATTTTGTTGTTTTAAGGGCTACATCATCTATATGCTTGCACGTCCACCCGCTGTACTTCACAATGCACTTAGGAGACGTTCACCTTGCATTCAGTACTATTTCGCAACCCATATACGTGTCTTTGAGCACGGTAATTAGAAGAATATTGTAGTGCTCAAGCGCATATAACGCATATTACCTCTCCTCTCTCCCATACCTGTAATGTAGCGTGGGACCCAGAAACAGTTTGCTGCTGCTATGTAGACATGAAATCCTGTGGTCTACCGTTTTGCACTGTTATGAAGCATTTTATCCAACTCTTGCCTATGTTAACCAAAACAAAATGCATAAATAAAAAGTGATTTTCAGTGCAAATCTGCCACAGCTTCCGCTAACATAATACAGTAGGAGGAGGTGATGGTGGTGGATTTTTGAGTGTACAACTGCTTTGGTTACAAAACTAAACTAAATCAAACTAGAAAGCGAAAAGGCAGGTACTAAACCTGCAGGCTAAAACGTAACAAAAATTAAAACTTCACTAAAACAGTGCCAGCAGCTGCAAAACGTTTAGCAAAAATGGGGCAAAAACTCACAATATAAACACTTACAAATCTAAACGCAGCAGCAAAGAACCTAAAAAGGATAAAACCAGGTCAAACTCAGCCACTCATATCGCTGCGAAGAATGAAACGCAATACATGCTCTGCAGCACATAAAGTGCCTACCAGCACCTGAGCCAGGATTGCCTGGTAAGCCAAAATACACACTTAACGCAGCCAAAACGGCCACTGCATTAAAACATGTCGCAGCGTCAAGAACTCAGGACAATGAGCACACAGCGAGGCAGGATCTGAAGATAAGTGACCACGACTAAAACAGCAGTGCTCGATGCACAATCTGGCTGAAATGATTTCCTTGAGAAGACAGGCGAGCGACAAAGTACTCCAGGTGACAGGCAAGGGCTTCACTTCCCGAAGTTTGTTCTCCTGAAGAGTAGTCCATTTAGCTCGCCAGCGTGAAAGGATAAAACTAAGTAAAAGTACGCTAAAAATCATCAGAAGAAACACAAGAGGTAAAACACCTGGGAGATAAAAGAACTACCTTCGCAGTAGCAATGGCAGCCTGAATTTCCTTGTAGGCAGACGTGTCCAGGAACCCATACAAAGGACGCCCTTAACTACAGCATCATCGAGTGAGTAAATGCAAACCTGGACACGGTACTCTAGCGGATGGTTACTGCAACACATCCTAAGGCTCTGAAGGGCACTCGTCGTGGATTCGGCAAATAACACACTGCTCCAAGGCCTTCCGCTGAATATATAAAAGAGCTTGTTCAACACCAAAAAGCTCATCAGTAAAAATCGAACACTGCGGTGAAAGGTGAAATGTAAAACTTCGGCGGCCATGAGTAAAAGCACATCCTACTCCCCGAAGCCCTTCGAGCCATCAGTACGCGTATAAAAACCCAAAACTGCGCTTTAATTTCTAAAAGGGCTGAATAAATAGCAGAAATAAGCGTCGTCGACTTCGGCATGGAGAGCAACCCCAGATCTATGGGCATCTCGGGTCGGTGCCATGAGAAAATACTTTTTCCCCTTTAAAAAATGACTACCGGTAAAGTGACTTCCAGCAACCGAAGGAGTAAGCGAAAACGAGCACTGAGAGGGGGTAAGCTCAGGGAGGTGTTTTGAGTACTGACAGTCCAATGAATCGTTAAAAACCTGAGTAAAAGACGGATGACCTAGGAGACCAGAGAGTCTGCATGCAACGCGCGGAAGCAGCTGAACCCTCGTTATCTTATCGGCGCGATGTTCTTTGCAGTTAAGAGGGGGTTGGCCTTTAGCTACTTATCAAACTGCTTAGCACTGTAGGTTTCAGTAAGAGGAGAGCCTGTTCTAAGTCGGATACATGGCTCAACTTGACAGATTATTTTGCCAAGACCGGATTGAATAATAAATGGGCTGAGTCTCTTCCAATCTTCCCCCAGTGCTCCCTGCCCATCATGGAGCCCAACAATTTAATTTAACAAGGGACCATACCACTGCGATGACAGGGCCACTCAGGGAATACAGTGGGCTCGCCGACCCAATCACCCTGGAGATCGGTCCAAAACGTAATTCTGTCCAGTTGGCTTGGGGGTGGGTTAGCCCTTAGCATCCCGTTTAGATGAAGCAGAAAGCAAAGCGGTAAATTGAAAAAGCGCAAACTCCCTGAAAACTGTACAGACATAACAAACCATCCTCAGACACGCATCCCTCAACCAACCAGAATATACCTTTCCTCCGACAGGGGTCTCCACTCACGGCCTATACGTGGGTGGGTATTATGAGTGACTCCGCCCTCCCAGGGGCTCACCTTATGTGAGTACGAGTTTGGCGTACCCGGGGGTGCCCGAAACACTCATCAACATTCTCATCCCTTCATTCCGTCCGGTCGTGGTGCCCCCAGGGGCTCACCTTATGTGAGTACGGGTTAGGCGTACCAGCGATACCCGAGCCATTCATAGCCATTTTCACACATTCATCCCCATCCGGTCGAGGTGGGTTCGTTCTCGTGACCGGGGGACTCAAGGTAGGCTCTCGTGCGTTCTGTGCATTTCATTCCTTGTCGCCCCTCGCCATCTTTCATTCTTTTCTTCTATTTATGCACATTTCGCCCCACGCCCATTCATTTACACATATCTTTTACTTCTTCGCAGTCCTACCTTGAGTGCGAAACGCCCACACACTTTTAGTTTCTTTAAACCTTTTATTTTAATCCTCCGTGGATACAGCCTGACGGATACCCGCGCACTAGGTGCGCAGCTGGGTGAGTGGGTAATGGCGTCATCCCCACCACCCGGGGTCGTCATGTAGGGTTTGTGTTCATATCCGCTGTTCAACTGCAGTCCCGCGGGGGGCCATTGCATGAGCTGCTGACTTCTGACGGCGATTCGGTCCCTCTGTCTATGTTCTGGGAGGTGTGACCCTGGGGTGAGATAGGTATAGATAGGCCACTCACCTAAGCCGGGGTAACGCCCGGGAAGCCAGAGCCCGAGGTCGGAGACGGTTACAATGGTGGAGGATTTATTTCGCTATGGAGCACCCTTTCTCCATTAATACCAACAAGCGCCGAAAAGTCTATGTAACGGAAGTAGCACCGCCGACATATGGTTGTTACTTGGTCAATTCACGAACAGAAGAAGGACAAAGTTTTGAGAAGGTGAACCCTTTCATTATTCAGAAGGGCATAGACGCAATTGCAGGTGCGGTTCAGTCCTGCACTCGTCTTCGAATTGGTTCCTTGTTGGTTCAAACCAAAACTGAACAGCAAAGTACGTCCTTGTTGCGCGCCACGCTTCTCCACGGTTATCCTATCCGTGTCGAGAAGCACCGCACCTTGAATTCCTGTCGAGGCGTCATTACCACCCATTGCGTCGATGGTATGTCGGACGAAGAACTAGTCGGCTATCTTTCTGATCAAAAGGTGACAGCTGTTCATCGAGTGCAGGCAAAACGCGACGGAATTTTGGTACCAACTCGTACCCTGTTTATCACTTTCGACGGCGTCGATCTGCCCACGAGTCTTTCAGCAGGGTACGAGCGTATTGCTGTGAGGCCCTATATACCTAGACCTCTGCATTGTTTCAAATGCCAACGTTTTGGGCATACGGAAGTCTCCTGTAAGAGTACCGTTACCATCTGTGCCTCATGTAGCCAGCCGTCACACGAAGGTACCTGTACCACAGCCTCCGTCTGCGTTAACTGCAAAGGGTCTCATTCTGCGTCATTTGCCGACTGTCCGCGGTACTTGGACGAGAAGGCGATCCAGGAGATCCGGGTAAAGGAAAAACTCTCCTTCGCTGAAGCCCGGAGGCGTTACCATGCGCGCCAACCTTCACTCCTGCGATCTGGCACATTTAGTTCTGTTGTTGCCTCGCCAGTATCACGAGTAGATGCCGAAACTCAGACCTGGACCATGACTGTATTAACCGCCACTACCATCCGGCCGTCCATTAAGGCTACAGTTACCAAGCCGTATAAACCTGGTCCCAAGTCAATGAAGTCGCAAGCCGCTGAAAAGAAACCCAAGCAGAACCTTCGTAGGGAAGATTTTCTGAAGGAACCTCCGCGTGCGCGCGGTAAGAAAAGTTCACCTTCTCCTCCTCGGAGGTCGCAGACCCAGGAAGCTGCTGGGACAAGCCGCGCTCAGCGGCGCCCCTCACCCATCGCCACCCAGAACCGATTCACGGCCCATGAAACGGTTTCTGGCTCTGAGCGCGTGGGCCGTCCCTTCGAGGAGGCTATGGAGTCTCACCAACTCCATACCAAAAGCCCGAGCCCAAAGGTTAAACAAAAGGTAATTTTAAGCCGCCCTTCCAAGTAGACGGTTTATCCCCTTTTTCTTAATGGCTATCCTGACCTGGAATGTACGTGGTGTACGATCGCATAGGGCGGAACTGCAACTTTTGTTGTGTTCCCATTCGCCTATGGTCGTTTGTTTGCAGGAGACTAAGCTTCGCTCTCATGATCCTTTTGATCTCCTAGGATATACTTCGTTTCGCTACGACCTTGAACCGGAGGAGGGTACTCCTGCTCATGGTGGTGTCATGATTTTGGTGCGTAAGGACGTTCACTTTCAAACTATCACACTTACATCCGACTTGCAAGCTGTTGCTGTTCGCCTTCACTTACCCGGCTTTTTGTTTTCTGTTTGCTCTGTGTATTCACCTCCATCGTCTCCCCTCGCTCCCGCGGACATTCGAGCTCTCCTGTCCGCTCTTCCGACACCATTTCTTCTGTTCGGAGATTTTAATGCCCATCACCCACTGTGGGGTTCGCCAAGGGCTTGTGCAAGGGGAACTCTTCTTTCCGACATTTTTACCAGTTCAATCTTTCCATCCTCAATACCGGTGAACCTACTTTTATTTCTGACTCTTCTGGTACTTTGTCTCACTTGCACCTTGCCATTTGCTCATTCAGCTTGCTAGTCGTCTGCAGTGGAACGACGTCGCTGACACCTACTCCAGCGACCATTACCCCTTCATCGTTTCTCTTCTATCACACCACGTACAGCATTCCAGAGTACCTACCTGAATTTTCACAAAAGCTGATTGGAGCATGTATTCCAACCTCGTGCATTTTGACGACCAGCCCTTCACCGACATTAACCAACTAGTGCAGCACCTTACGTCTACGATTTTCTCTGCCGCCGAACGCGCAATTCTCCGTTCATACTCTCAACTTGGGCGAATGCCTGTTTCGTGGTTGAACGAGGATTGTCGGAACGCCGTTGGTGCCCGTAGAACTGCACTTAGTGTGTTTCGGCGACGCCCTACACTTGATAATTTGGTGACTTTTAAGTAATCGCGCGCCAGGGCTCGTCGCATTATTCAGGATAGCAAGAAGGCGTCCTGGACTCGTTTTGCTGAATATTTTAATCGCTTTACGCCTTCTTCTGCTGTTTGGGATAAACCTTGTCGCTTCTCAGGGAAAGTGTCGCATTGTACTTTTTCCGGCCTTCAGGTTCCAATGCCACCATAGTGGATCCGGCTGTTATCGCTAACACTCTGGGTGTTGGCTTTGAGTCGGTTTCCAGTTCTGCCTATTATTCCGCCGGCTTTCGCTCTGTCAAAGACCGGCTGGATTCCGCAACCTATAATTTTCGGTCTTCTAATACGGAATGTTATGATGCCCTTTTTACAATGAGGGAGTTGGAGTACGCTCTTCATTGCTCTAGGCACTCTGCTCCTTGGCCGGACGGCATTCATGCTCTGCTGTCAAAGAAGCTTTCAGCCGACAGTAACTGCCTTCTCTTACGGGTTTATAATCGTATTTGGCAGGACGACCTTTTTCCTTCCGTTGGCCGCGAATCCACCATTGTCCATATACTTAAGCCTGGGAAGGATCGCCAACTACCTTCCAGCTACCGCCCTATCTCCCTCACCAGTTGCCTTTGCAAGGTGATGGAGCGCATGATCAACGGGCGGTTGACATGGTGGCTTGAGTCTCAGAAACGTCTAGCGAACGCTCAGTGCGGTTTTCGTCGATATCGCTCTACCGTCGACCACCTGGTGTCCCTGTCGACGCATATTATGAATGGATTTCTGAGAAAGTGTCAAACAGTGGCTGTGTTTTTTGACCTGGAGAAAGCTTATGACACTTGTTGGAGGGACGGCATTTTACGTACACTTCACGCATGGAATATCCGCGGTCGTCTTCCCATATTTCTTTGGGAATTTATGACGGACAGCGTCTTTCGTGTATATGTGGGCTCGGTTTTATCTAGTCTTTTTATTCAAGAGAACGCCATTACCCACTCACCCAGCTGCGCACCTCGTGCGCGGGTATCCGTCAGGCTGTGTCCACGGAGGATTAAAAGAAACGCTTAAAAGAAACTAAAATTGTGTGGGCGTTTCGCACTCAAGGTAGGCCGCCGAAGAAGGAAAAGAGATGTGTAAATGAATGGAAGTGGTGCGAAGTGTGCATAAATAAAAGAGAGAATAAAGAAACGATGGCGAGGGCGTCATGGAATGAAATGCACAGAACGCACGAGAGCCTACCTTGAGTCCCCCGGTCACGAGAACGAACCCACCTCGATGGGACGGGGATGAAGCGATGTAGATGGCGATGAGTGGCTCGGGAACCCCCGGGTGCGCCAACACCCGTACTCACATAAGGTGAGCCCCTGGGGGTTGCTGCTGCTGGTCGTCAGACGTTCACCAAATTTGGTTGGGACGTATTCTAGCATCCACCATATAGTCCGAACTTTGCACCGTCGCACTTTCATCTCTTTGGTCGCATGAAGAAATTCCTGGTCGACCAACGCTTTCAACGGATGCGGAAGTGGAATCATCAGTCCGCAGATGGCTATACTCCAAAAGAACGGACTTCTACAAACAGGGCATATTGAAACAGGTATCACAATGGGAGAAATGTGTTGAGAAACTTGGTGACTATGTCGAAAGGTGACTAAGAGTTGTAAATTTTTTTTTGTAAAAAAATGATTGTGACTTACTTTTCGATCCACCTTCGTACATTTTGCCCCTGGAAAATTTAATACAGTACGTGTGCATATTTAAAAACATTAGTAGAAGAATATGTGTAATCCGTATTACCTCCGAAACGAGGTGACGCTGACATCGTTTAGCTCATAAATGTCATTTACTTGCTTTTAGGACAATGTAATTGAAAATTTACACTACTGACATACCTTAGGTTTGAAACATAAGTCTTATTGTTGTTAACGTTTTATTGACTCCGTTTCCTTTTTTTAATCATTTCCTTAAATGTCGTGTTATAAAGCAGTCCATAAGTTCATATGTAAGCGGTGTTTGAGCATAAAACGTCCTTCTAAGTCCTTAGCTAGAGAAAGAACATTGTGTTGGGTTATCTGTTACCTGAAACTGAATACAAAACTTGAAATAACTACAAGTCAAGGTATATTTTTAGCTTGTTTGCTAATGTGGCCATTTTTGAGGTGTTGTAAGTACCTACTGGGCTGTAGATTTCTTTATAGGCATACATAGGTTTCTTTCCTGTTTGTGTAATTTTCGGGATATTGTAGGACTTTCTACTGCACAAGTCAATAAATAGTGAAAGCAATTGATATATTATGTAGAATGTCAAGCATAAAATTATAAAATTGAAGCATATGGTGTGCTTCGTTTTAAATATATACTGCTCTATGTTATTTAAAATGGATGCTTCTTTTTTTTAGTGCTCATGAAAAACTGATGCCATCATCCTACGAGGACTTATCATCAGTCTTTTTCGGCAGCCCGTGTATCGGTGTATCGGCATGCCAGTTCCATCCAGTCGTTATTCCTTGCCATCAAGTAGCTATAGAAGCAGTCCATATCTGAGCAGCTCACTGGAGAGATCGTATGCTTCTCGAACAGTTCCAAGACAAGCACGTTCGAAAGCATCCAGCAGCTGTTCCTCCCCATCCAGGTAATTTTCATCAGACTGTGTTTTGTTCATCATATGGAACTTTGAGGAGTGTTTTAACCTTATCACTAACAATATATTCCGGATTTCAGGAATGAGAGGAGGGCATAACTGGGGTCTGTTTTGAGAAGTACTTAAGTCGGCAATATCAATTTAGGTACTTTTAATACCTCTTTATTGGTGTTATTTTATAATGGCAACGGATATTGGTCAAGCATTAAAAAATTACAAGCCAACATGTTTTAATGCAAATTAAATGCAATTATAAATGAGAGAAATGTAGTTACAAGAGCTAAATTTTAGGTTGTTCTTTTACTTTGACCAAGTTCAGTTCAACTGTCTTCCAGGAGTACACACCAATTCTTGACTTGACGTAATCGTTGTAAATGAACAAACATAATGGTTTCCCTGAGCATTCCAATGTGCACAAATGTGTATTGGGCTTTGATTTTGTGTTTAGTTGCGCACTACTCTGTGCACCACATTCCTGCCTGTATCATTCGTGATGAAATGCAATTTATGGTATCAGCTATACTGAAACTTCCTGTTAATTACCTAGCTGCAACAGAAGTAACATTGCTGCATAAACCATGGCTCACTGCGAGCTGTGTTATGGAAAAATCGTGTGCAGCGCAAGTCTTGGTAGAAACTCAGGAGGAACAATACAAATTATGATTTTGAAATAAAATTGTGTAAAAAAATAAGGTTGACGCAACCTGCATCATGTGCCTAATATGAAAGTCATTTGGCCATGTTCACCGGGTCCAAAAGTTCCGTATATCCCATGTTTCGGTGAGTACTGCGTTCGGCAGAATCAAGGGAACCCATAGGAGTGTTCTCCCTCGAAGTAACGGCCGGACGCAAGGATGGCTCCCGTGCGTTCTTTGCAAGATTCTTTTATATTTCGCCTTTCTTGCCTATGTGATTCATGTACACTCTCACCGCCATTCTTTTTCTTCCCCCTCTGAACTATCATGCATACAGAACGTCCACACGTTGGTCCACATCAAGTGCTTGACCCTATTCTGTTTCGTTTCTGCTTTTCTTTTCGTTTCAATCTACGCTGTGCTCAGCTCGAGGGACCCCGCGTACCTTATTGTGCAGCCGGTGGCTGGGTAAAGGCGTAACTCCTAGCAGCCGGGTCGTCATGTATTGTTGCGTGGTATCTGCATGTCTCACTGCAATCCCGCGGTTATCATTACATGAGCTACTAGCTTCCAATGGCGATTGCGACCCTCTTTCATTGCACCGGGGATGGCATTGGTATAGACATGCCACTTATCAAGTCATGGTAGCGCCCAGAGATTTAGAGCTCGAGGTCGGAGATGTTTGCAGTGGTGGAGGATTTTGCCCGTCATGCAAACATCTTCCTCCGATACTTCCAACAAGCGAAGCCGAGTGCTTGGCAGTGAAGTAACACCACCATCATGTGGTTAATACTTAGAAACTACAGGTACCGAAGAGGACAGTTCCTAAATTTGAACGCATTTATTATACAGAAGGGCATTGGCGGAATCGTTGGAGGTGTAAATACATGCACGCATTTGCGGGCAAGATGATTCCTTGTAAAATCACTATTTCCATTTGCATCCTGCAACAAGCCCTGCCAAGGTGGTGATTATACCTCCGCACCAGTTTATGTAAGCTCTAAGGAATATCATTAATCCTCATTCCCAAATTGTTTGCGGTACTTGGGTCAAAAGGATCTCCCCCAGGGGCTCACCTTATGTGAGTACGGGTTAGGCGTACCCGGGGTGCCCCAGCCATTCATAGCAATTTTCACCCATTCATCCCCGTACGGTCGAGTGGGTTCGTTGTCGTGACCGTGGGACCCAAGGTAGGCTCTCGTGCGTTATATGCATTCCATTCATAACTCACCTCGCCATCGTTTCTTTCTTCCCTTGTCAATTTCCGACCATTTCGCACCACGGCATTCGCACATCTCTTTTTCTTCCTCGCCGGCCTATCTTGCGTGCGAAACGCCCACACACTTTTAGTTTCTTTTAACCGTGAATGCCGTGACCGCCACTACCATCCGGACGTCCATTTCAGCTACTGTTACCAAGCCCTCTAAACCTGGTCCAAAGTCTATGAAGTCACAAGCCACAGAGAAAAAACCGAAGTAGAAATTTCCAAGAGAAGACTTTCCAAAAGACCCTCCGCGTGTTCACAGTAAGCAAATATCACCTTCTCCTCCTCGGAGGACGCAGTCCCAAGAAGCTCCTGGGATAAGACGCGCTCAGGGGCACCCCTCACCCATCGCCACCCAGAACCGATTCTCGGCGCTTGAATTGGTTTCTCGCTCTGAGCGCGTGGTTCCTCCCTTCGAGGAGGCTATTGAGTCTGACCACCTCCATACAAAACCCCAAGGCCAAAGGTTAAGCAAAAGTTAATTTTAAGCCGTCATTCTAAGTAGACAATTTACCCCTTTTTTCTTAATGGCTATCCTGACCTGTATTTTACGTGGTGTACAATCGCATAAGGCGGAACTTTAACTTTTATTGCGTTACCATTCGCCTATGATCGTGTGTTTGCAGGAGACTAAGCTTCGCCCGCACGATCCTTTTGATCTCCGAGGATATAATCCGGTTTGCTACGACCTTGAGCCGGAGGACGGCACTCCTGCTCATGGAGGTGTCATGTTGTTAGTGCGTAACGACGTTCATTTTCAACGTCTCACTCTTACGCATGACTTGCAAGCTTTTGCCATTAGACTGCAGTTACCCGGTTTTTTCTTTTCTGTATGCTCTTGTATTCACCTCCATCGTCTCCCCTCGCTAATGCGGACCTTCGAAATCTCTTGTCCGCACTCCCAACACCATTTCTTCTGTTGAGAGATTTTAATGCCCATCACTCCGTGTGGGGTTCGCCATGGGCTTTTGCGAGGCGAACTCTGCTTTCTGACATATTGGTCAGTTCAATCTCCCTATTCTAAATACAGGTGAGCCTACGTTTCTTTCTGATTCTTCCGGTACAATTTTTCACTTGAACCTTGCCGTTTGCTCACTCCAACTTGCTAGTCGTCTGCAGTGAAACGTCGTCGCTGACACCTACTCCAGCGACCATTACCCCTGCATCGTTTCTCTTCTGTTACACCACGTCCAGCATTCCTGAGTACCTACCTGGATATTCACAAAAGCCGACTGGAGCTTGTATTCCAGCCTGGTGCATTTTGACGACAAGCCCTTCCCCGACATTAACCAACAAGTGCCGCACCTTACGTCTACGATTTTCTCTGCCGCCGAACGTGCAATTCCCCGTTCATCCTCTCAACTTCGGCGAATTCCTGTTCCGTTGTGGAACGAGGATTGGCAGGACGCCGTTCGTGCCCGTAGATCTGCACTTCGGGTGTTTCGGCGCCACCCTACCTTCATAATTTGGTGCCTTTAAAACAATCGCGCGCCAGAGCTCGTCGCATTATTCAGGATAGCAAGAAGGCGTCGTGGATTCGTTTTGTCGTGCCTTTAATCGCTTTACGCCTACATCTGTTGTTTGGGATAAACTTCGTCGCTTCTAAGGTAAAGTGTCGCGTTGTACTATTTCTGGCCTTCGGGTTTCCAATGTCAACATAGTGGATCCGGCTGCCATCGCTAACACTCTAGGTGCTGCCTTTGAGGCGGTTTCCAGTTCAGAACATTATTCCGCCGGCTTTCGCTCTATCAAAGACCGGCTGGATTCCGCAACCTATAATTTTCGGTCCGCTAATACTGAATGTTATAATGCCCTTTTGACAATGAGAGAGCTGGAGCACGCTCATCATTGGTCTAGATACTCCGCTCCTGGGCTGGATGGCATTCATGTTCTGCTGTTAAAGAACCTTTCAGCCGACAGTAAGCTTTTTCTCTTACGGGTCTATAAACGTATTTGGCAGGACGGCCTTTTTCCTTCCGTTTGGCGCGAAGCCACAATTGTCCCTATACTTAAGCTTGGTAAGGATCGCCAACTACCTTCCAGCTACCGCCCTATTTCCCTCACCAGTTGCGTTTGAGGGGTGATGGAGCTCATAATCAACGGGCGGTTGACATGGTGGCTTGAGACTCAGAAACTTCTGGCGAATGCTTAGTATGGATTTCGTCGCCACCGCTCTACCGTCGACCAACAGGTGTCTCTGTAGACGCATATTATGAACGGATTTCTGAGACAGTGTCAAACAGTGGCTGTATTTTTTGACCTGGAGAAAGCTTATGACACTTGTTTAAGGGGCGGCATTCTACGTACACTCCATGTTAGGAATTTCCGCGGTCGTCTTTCCAAATTTCCTCGGGAGTTTATGACAAACCGCGTCTTTCGTGTACGTATGGGCTCGGTTTTATCTAGTCGTTTTATTCAAGAGAACGGAGTACCGCAGGGCTGTGTACTCAGGGTCACACTTTTTGCGATAGCTGTCAACCAAATTGTTGATTGTATTCCACCTGGCATTTCATCGTCCCTTTTTGTTGACGATTTTGCCATTTATTGCAGTTCACGGCGGACCTGTCTACTCGAACGCCGTCTCCAGAGCTGTATCGACCGTGTCTACGCCTGGAGTAACGCTAACGGCTTTAGTTTCTCCGCGGAGAAATCCGTCTGCATCAACTTCTGGCGCCGGAAGGCTTTCCTTCCGCCCTCTCTCCATCATGGGTCGGAGGTCCTTCCATTTGCAGACGAGGTGAAATTTTTGGGGTTGGTCTTTGACCGGAAGCTGAGCTGGATTTCTCGCGTTTCCCTTTTAAAAGCAAAGTGTGACCGTTCTCTTAATATTTTACGTGTTTTAAGTGGCACATCCTGGGGAGCTGATCGCACCGTCCTTCTTCGCCTTTATCGCTCTTTGGTCCGATCCAAGCTTAATTACGGGTGTATTGTTTATTCGTCGGCACGTCCATCTGTGTTACGTCGATTAAATGCCATTCACCATCGTGGCATAAGAGTCGCTACAGGGGCCTTTCAAACTAGCCCTGTACCCAGTCTGTACGCAGAAGCTGCAGAGCTTCCGCTGTCCTTCCGGCGTGAGATGCTTTTGTGCAGCTATGCTTGTCGACTCTCAAGCTTGCCTAACCACCCGTCCTTCGAGTTATTTTACGAGGATTCGCTTGATCACAATATTTGGTTAGCTCCTCTGCATTACGACCTCCAGAGGTTCGATTTCGACAACTCCTTCGGCATTTGGACGTTGCGCCAGCGCCCCCCCCCTTCTCAGGGGGAAACGCTTTTTCCTCCATGGCTGCGCGCTGAGGCCCAGTATCACCTTGGGGTACGGCCGATGCCGAACACTGAGACTCTTTTTTCAGTTCTTAGGTCAGCTTTCTTAGAACTTCAGGTGAAAATCGGGAACTTTCATTTTATATACACTGATGGGTCTAAGACTGATGTTGAAGTAGGGTGTGCCTTTGTTTTTGATCAGCATAGTTTTACCTTTCGTTTACCGGAGCAATGTTCGATTTTTACAGCCGAACTTTTTAGTATCTATCAGGCTCTTTTATGCATCCAGCGGCGTAATTTACAGCACTGTGTTCTTTGCGCAGACTCCCTGAGTGCCCTTCAGAGTATTAACGCGCTGTACAATTACCACCCACTCGTACAGCGCATACATGACCTGGACCACTCGCTTGGTGTCTCTGGCATCCGCGTCTCCTTCATGTGGATTCCAGGTCATGTTGGCATCTCAGGGAACGAGTCTGCCCACGCCGCTGCCAAATCGGCGATTTTATCACCCAAAATTTTTACCTCTGTTGTTCCCTCGTCAGCTTTGTTTATTGTTTTACGTCGCCGCATCCTCTCGCTTTGGTGCGATGAGTGGACGGCCCTCCGGGGGAACAAGTTACGGTAGGTTTACCCTCTCCCGTTACTCTGGGCTACCTCTTCCTGTGCTTCTCGTCGGCAAGAGGTAATTCAACACTCCTTCGTATCGGACATTGCATTTTTAGTCATAGACACTTGCTTAGTGGTGATCCCGCACCGCTGTGTGATCACTGTGCTGTACCCTTAATAGTGTGTCTTATTTTAACGAAGTGTCAGGTTTTAGCACAATTGCGCGCTCGTCTGTCCATGCCTGTTGATTTAGCCAACATTTTGGCAGACGACGCGTATACTGTAGCAAGTCTTTTATGTTTCATCCGTGACAGTTATTTTATTCGACGCATTTAATGCGCGGAGCGTATTTTAGTTTTATGATTTTATATTGTGCATTTTAATGGAGGGCTGTTCTCCCTTGGGGTCATTCGACGCTCTGGACGCTTAGGTTCTACAGATCCTGACACGTAGTTTACTCTTTATTAGTTTATTTGCAACGTTTTTAGTGTGGTTCTTTTTTAGACACTGATATGTTTTTTAATGTATCGACTACATGGTTTTGTGTCCCGTATTTTAATTTCTGGATTTTAAATTTTCGACTTCGATAGCTTATTTTATAGTGTTGTTGTATCTGCGGGTTTTTACCCCTATTTTTTGGACTTTACATTTTATGCTTTGTGAGGGCGCTGTTGGCCATAGCTGTTGAGCGCCCTTAAACCGCATCTCATCATCCTCATCATCATTGGTTTTATTTAGTCGTTTTATGCAAGGGAACGGAATACCGCAGGACTCTGTACACAGTGTCACACTTTTTGCGTAAGCTATCAACCTCATAGTTGATTGTGTTCCACCTGGCATTTCATCGTCCCTTTTCGTTGACGATTTTGCCATTTTTTTGTAGTTCACGGCGGACCTGTCGGCTCGAACGCCGTCTCAAGAGCTGCATCGACCGTCTCTACGCCTGGAGTAAGGCCAACAGCTTTAATTTCTCCGCCGAGAAATCCGTATGCATCAACTTCTGGCGCCGGAAGGCTTTGCCTCCGCCCTCTCTCCATCTTGGGTTGGAGGTCCTTCCGTTTGCAGACGAGGTGAAATTTTTGGGGTTGATCTTTGATCGTAAGCTGAGCTGGACGTCTCATATTTCGTTTTTCAAAGCAAAGTGTGACCGTTCTCTTAATATTTATGTGTTTTAATTGGCATATCCTGGTGATTATGTGGTGTGATGGGGCTTAAGAACGGTCAACTGCTATGATTATTTGTTCCCTTACAATGTATAAAATATAAAATTGAAGAGTCAAATAACTAAAAAACCACACTCAAACCCGCTTGGTCAAAAACACTAAAAAAAAACAACAGACCAAAGACTAAAATTTACACACTAAAATCATGGTCACTAAAAGAATAAAACAACGTGTCAATAACTGTAGAATGCAAGGGACATGAGCGCCTTATGTCCGTCGGGGAGAAGATCCCCATTAAAACTGACAACATAAAATCTCTAAGCTAAAAGACGCTCTGCGCATCAAATGCGCCGATTAAAACCAATGTCACTTATAAAACGTAAAAGACATTCTACAGCATGCACGTCGTCTGCCAAAACGTTGGCTATGCCAAAAGGCAGACGCACGCGAACGCGCTGTGGAGCTAACATTTGACACTCAGTTAAAACGTGATGATGATGAGATGCGGTTTAAGGGCGCTAAACCGCTAAGGTCATCAGCGCCCTTACAAGGTATAAACGTTACAGTCCAAAAATAAAAATTCGATAAAAAACCGCATAATTAAAAAACGGGACAAAACCCCGCAATGTCCAAAGGTAAAAAACAAAACACCAAATTCCAAAAACGAACACACTAAAAGCATGGTCAATAAAAGAGTAAAACAACGTGTCAAGAACTGTAGAATGCGAGGGACTCGAGCGCCAGATGTCCATTGGGGAGGATAATGATGATGATGATGATGATGATGAGGTGGGGCTTAAGGGCGCTCAATTGCAATGGTTATTAGCGCCCTTACAATGTATAAAATAGAAAATTGAAAAGTCCAAAAAGTAAAAAACCCCATACAAACCCGCTTGGTCAAAAACACTAAAATACACAACAGACCAAAGACTATCATCTACACACTAAAATCATGGTCACTAAAAAATAAAACAACGTTTCAAGAGCTGTAGAATGCAAGCGACATGAGCGCCTTATCTCCGTCGGGGAGAAGAGCCCCAGTAAAACTGACAATATAAAACCTCAAAGCTAAAAGACGCTCAGCGCATCAAATGCGTCGGCTAAAGCCAATGTCACTGATAAAACGTAAAAGACATTGTACACCACGCGCGTCGTCTGCCAAAACGTTGGCTAGGCTAACAGGCAGACCAACACGAACGCGCAACGGAGATAAAACTTGACACTGTTAAAATGTGACGCACCGTTAAGGGCTCATCACACTGCTCACAGACTGGTGCGGGGTCACCACTGAGCAGGTGTCTATGGTAAGAAGACAATGTCCGATTCGTAAACGAGCTAAAAGTACCTCTTCCCGACGAGAAGAACGAGAAGAGGTACCCCAGACGAACGGAAGAGGTTTAACCTCCCGTTACTTGTTCCCCCTAAGAGACGCCCACTCATCGCGCCAGCGCGAGAGGGTACGGTAACGTAAAATAAAATAAAAATCTGAGGAAGTAACAGCACAGTTAGAGCATCTGGGTGATAAAATGGCCGATATGGCAGCGGCGTCGGCAGACTCGTTGCCTGAGATGCCCACATGACCTGGAATCCACACGAAGGAGACGCTGATGCCAGAAGCACCAAGCGTGTGGAGGAGGTCATGAATGCGCTGTACGAGCGGGTGGTAACTATATAGCGCGTGAATACTCTGATGGGCACTCAGAGAGTCCGTACAACCAACACAGCGCCGTAAGACTTGCCGCTGGATGTATAAAACATTGATATATACTAAAAAGTTCGGCGGTATAAATCGAACATTGTCCAGGTAAACGAAAAGTAAAACTCTGTGCACCAAAAACAAAGGCACATCCTACTCCAACATCAGTCTTAGATCCATCGGTATATATAAAATGACAGTCCCCGAACTGCACCTGTAGTTTTAAAAAAGCCCATCTAAGGACGGAAGCAGGGGTCTCAATTTTCGGGATCGACGTTAACCCAAGGTGACAGTGGGCCTTAGCGCGCGACCATGGAGGAAAACGGTTTCACCCCGTGGAAGGGCCGGCGCTGGCGTAACGTCCAAATGCCGAAGTAGCAGTCGAAATCGAACCCCTGGAAGGAAACTAACTATATATTGGCGATCAAGCATATCCTCAAAAGATATCGCGAAGGACGGGTGGTCAGGCATGCTGGAGAGTCGACAGGCATACCTGCAAAAAAGCATCTCAAGCCGGAAGGACAGCGGAGGCTCTGAAGCTTCAGCATACAGAATGGAAACAGGGCTGTTTGGAAAGGCCCCCCTAGCGACTCTTATGCCGCGATGGTGAATGGCATTCAATCGACGTAACACAGGTGGACGTGGCGACGAATACACAATGCACCCGTAATCAAGCTTGGATCGGACCAAAGAGCGATAAAGGCGAAGAAGGACGGTCCGATCAGCTCCCCAGGATGTGCCACTTAAAACACGCAAACGATTAAGAGAACGGTCACACTTTGCTTTTAAAAAGGAAATGTGCGAAGTCCGACAAAACTTCCTATCAAAAATCAACCCCCAAACATTTCGCCTCGTCTGCAAACGGAGGTATCCCTGGCCCAAGATCCCTCCAGGGGCCTGCTTTTTTGCAGGTACGGGTTTTGGCGCGCCCGGGGTCCCGAGCTCCCTGACTTCCTCGGTGTGGGCTCCTCCTTGTGGTGAGGAAGTCAGCCAAAACGCCCACCGACGTGTCGGCCGTGCGTGGAGACCCGTGTCGGTGGAAAGGACTATCGTGGTTGGTTGAGGGAAACGTGTCTGAGCCTGGTTTGTTCTTTTTACATTTTTCGGGGAAGATGCCCATTTCCAATACGCCGCTTTGGTTTCTGCTTCACCTAAACGGGCGGCTAGGGACTAACCCACCCCTAGCCAATCGGCCAGGACTAGGTATTTAACTGAACTCCAGGGTGAGTGGGACGGCTCGCCGCTATATCCCCTGTGTAGCCCTGTCATCCCAGTGGGATGACCCCTTGTTGGGCTCCGTGGTGGGTGTGGAGCACTGGGGGATGAAACTTACCTTATCTTTTCATGGCAAACCTAAATCCGAAACGAAGACGACACGTTCAAGAAGATAAAGAGGTACATGCAGTGTCATCCGCGCGTTACCTGCTAATTACCCGGTTGGAAGAGGCTCAGTCCTTTCTTAAGGTTATCCCGTTTGTAATTCAGTCTGGTCTTGACAACATAGCCGGTCCTGTTAAGTCCTGTACGCGCCTTAGAACCGGTTCTCTCCTTGTTGAGTCATACACATCCGCGCAGTTTGAAAAGTTGTTGAAGGCCAAACTCCTCCACGTATATGCTGTCCGTGTGGAGAAGCACCGCACCCTGAACTCCTCAAAGGGTGTCATTACCACCCACTTGTTGGATGGTATGCCGGAGGAAGAGATCCTGGGCTATCTTTCGGACCAGGGTGTCACCTCTGTGTATCGTGTGCGAGCAAAGCGTGATGGAGTAGAGGTGCCTACGCCTACGCTTTTCCTCACATTTGATATGCTCGATCTCCCTCAGAAAATTAAGGCAGGCTGTGAAGTAATTCCCGTTCGGCCGTATATTCCACGCCCTGTGCGTTGTTTTCAGTGTCACCGCTATGGCCATACTAAATTTGCTTGTAAGCGCTCCGTTCCAGTTTCTGTCACCTGTAGTAAGGATGCCCACGACGGAGCTTGTCCATCTGCCCCTTGCTGTGTAAACTGCCGTGGTGCTCATCCGGCGTCTCCCCGCGACTGTCCTTGCTTCTTAGACGAGAAGGCAATTCGGGAGCTGCGAGTGAAAGAGCGCTTATCTTTCGCTGAAGCTCGCAAACGTCATCTGGCCTTACAGCCTTCCATCCTGAAGTTTGGTACGCTTAGCTCCGTGGGTTCACACCAGGTACCAAAGCGGGATATGGGTACTCAAATGTCACCTGTAGCCTCCGTAGCAGTCGCGCCTTCTAGCATTACAGTACCATCTTCCAAATCAGCCAGCTCCGCAACCATTCCTGTTACTACTACAATCCGGAAACTCAAAACACAGCCAAAGCGTACCGATTTCCTTAAGGACCCTCCAACCTCTATCAGTGAACGCTCTGCATTGAAAGTCAGTTCTCCCTCGCCTCCTAGGCGGTCACGCTCTCAGGATGCTAGAGGGCGTAGTCGGGCTCAGCAGGGTTCTCCTGTGTCAACTGGCAATCATTTTGCAGCACTATCCTGTGCCTCATGTGATACTGAGTCTCTTCCTTCCCAAGAGCCAATGGAACAAGAGTCCACTACTTCTCAAAACCCTAGTCCCACGTGCAACCAGAAGGGCAAGTTGAGGCGACCGCCTGCGGTGAAGTGATCCTTCTAATCCACTTATCGCATTTCCCTCCGGATGTCCCTTCTTCAGTGGAATACACGTGGCATACGCGCTCATAAGGCCGAGCTACAGTTGTTAACCCAATTGTTTTCTCCCAGCGTTTTGTGTTTACAGGAGACGTAACTTCGACCGCAAGACAGTTTTTCATTTTCTGGTTTTATTCCAGTGGGCTTTGACCTGCCACCGGAAGCTGGTACTCCTGCGAATGCGGGTGTCATGCTCCTCTTTTGTGACGACCTTTTTTACCAGCCTCTGGCACTTACCACTTCCCTGCAAGCAATTGCTATTACTTTGATTTTACCTGGCTTTTCTTTTACCCTTTGTTCCGTATATATACCGCATTGTTCTCCCTTTGCTGTTGCGGAATTTGCTCAGCTAGTATCCCAGCTCCCGGCGCCTTACCTCCTGCTGGAAGACTTTAATGCGCACCACCCTCTTTGGGGCTCACCTCGGGCTTGCGCGAGGGGGAACCATCTTGCTAGATTTTTCATACCACCAACCTTTCTTTTTCAACACAAGTGAACCTACTTTTATTTCCGATTCTACAGGCGCCTTTTCTCATCTGGACTTATCTGTTTGCTCAGCACAGCTTGCACATCGTTTTCAGTGGAGTGTCGTCTCCGATACCTTTTCTAGCGATCATTTTCCTTGCCTTATCAGCTTACTTTCCACAATTTCCCATCGACACGTGTATCTGCTTGGCAAGTTCACAGGGCGAACTGGCTACTTTATTCCAGTTTAGCTGTTTTCGACGACCGCCCGTTCTCCGATGTTGACGGAATAGTAGCTCATTTTACTTCGGTCGTTCTTACCGCTGCTGAACGTGCTATCCATCGTTTGACTTCCCACCCGAAGCGTTTACCCGTCCCCTGGTGGACCGACGACTGTCGCTCGGCGGTCCATGCGCGGTGGGTCACCCTTCGGGTATTTCGGCGCCACCCAACGCTTGATAATTTGATAACTTTCAAGCAACTGCGCGCTAGGGCTCGCCGAATCATACAGGGCAGTAAGAGGACATCCTGGATCCATTTTGTGGAGTCCTTTAATCACTATACTGCGTCATCTGTCGTTTGGGACAAGCTTCGTCGTGTGGCATGTAAAGTGTCGCCGCTTACCATTCCTGGGCTTAGGATTAATAATGCCACCATCGTTTGCCCTAGAGCGGTTGCTGACACGTTGGGCGCTGGTTTTGCGGGAGCTTCCAGCTCATTTCATTACTACCCGGACTTTTTGTCTCTTAAGAACCGGGTTTAATCCCATGTACTCTCTTTTTCCTCTATTAACCGCGAGTGTTATAACACCCTGCTCACTATGCCGGAGCTAGAGCGAGCCATGGCCTACTCCAGGCCCTCAGCTCCTGGGCCGGATGGTGTCCACCTTTTAATGCTACAGCACCTTTCTACGGCTGGAAAACGTTTTCTCTTACAGATCTATAACCGCAACTGGCAATCCGCCACATTCCCGTCCGCTTGGCACGAGGCCACCATCGTCCCAATTTTAAAACCTGGCAAGGTTCGCCATCTACCTTCCAGTTATCGTCCGATTTCTCTCACCAGTTTCATCTGCAAGGTGATGGAGCGAATGATTCACGGGCGCTTGACGTGGTGGCTTGAATCTCAAGATCTGCTGTCGAATGTTCAATGTGGTTTTCGTCGCTTCCGCTCAACAGTCGACCACTTGGTTTCGTTGTCCACGCACATCATGAATGCTTTTCTGCAGAAAAGTCAAACGGTCGCTGTCTTCTTTGACCTCGAGAAAGCGTATGACACTTGCTGGAGGTACGGTATTCTTCGTACCCTCCATAATTGGGGCATTCGTGGTCGTCTGCCCCATTTTATTTGGGAGTTCATGAAGGAAAGAGTCTTTCGCGTACGCGTGGGTTCAGCTTTATCCCGTGTTTTTACTCAGGAGAACGGAGTACCGCACGGCTCCGTCCTTAGCGTCACACTCTTTGCTATTGCAATCAATCCCATTTTCAATTGCGTTCTCCCTGGTGTTTCTTCTTCATTGTTCGTGGATGATTTCGCTATTTACTGAAGTTCTTGGCGAACTTGTCTCTTAGAACGCCAACTCCAAGTGTGTCTTGACCGCCTCTACACTTGGAGTGTCGAAACCGGCTTTAAGTTCTCTGCCGAGAAAACAGTCTGCATCAACTTCTGGCGCCGTACAGCGTTTATTTCGCCTTCTCTCCGTCTCGGTCCAGATGTTCTTCCTTTCGCTGATGAGATGAAATTTTTGGGATTGATTTTTGACAGGAAGCTTAGCTGGTCTTCCCATATCTCATATTTAAAGGCAAGGTGTGAACTTTCTCTTAATGTTTTACGCATTTTAAGTGGCACTTCCTGGGGAGCTGATCGTACTGTTCTTCTAAGACTGTATCGCTCTCTGGTGCGTTCAAAACTTGATTACGGATGCATTGTCTACTCCTCTGCTCTACTGTCGATATTGGATCGCCTCAATACTGCACATCACCGTGGTATCCGGTTGAGTATTGGTGTTTTTCCAACGAGCCCTGTCATCAGTCTGTGTGCGGAAGCTGCTGAGCCCCCACTTTCTTATCGCCGCGATGTTCTTTTCAGTCGTTACGGCTGTAGTCTGTCTAGTTTGCGTGGACATCCGTCTTTTACTCCGGTTTTTAACGATTTCTTGGACCGTCAGTACTCGTCACACTTCTTGGCGTTACGTCCTCCTGGTGTTCGTTTCCGCTTGCTCCTTAGGCTGTTTGACGTCACCTTACCGGCAATGTTTCCCATAGGGGAACTAGGTTTTCCCCCATGACTCCAACCCGAGGCCGAGGTTAATCTGGATTTGCTCTCCCTACCAAAGTCGACGACGCCAGCGTCTATTCTTTGCTCGGCTTTTTTGGTTATTAAGGAGCAGTATGGAGGTTGTAGTTTTATCTACGCTGATGGCTCCAAGGATGCTCGGGCAGTAGGTTGCGCTTTTATTCATGGCCGCCACAGTTTTAACTTTCGGCTTTTAACGCAGTGCTCTATTTTTACAGCTGAGCTGTTTGGCATTTACCAGGCTCTTTTATACCTCCAGCGGCATCCTTTGCGGGAGTGGGTTCTTTGCTCCGATTTGCTGAGTGCCCTCCAGAGCATCAGATCGCTGTACAGTTACCACCCTCTCGTACAGCGTGCCTAGGTTTGCCTTTACTCGCTCGCCAATGTTGGAGTTAATGTGTCCTATTTATGGGTTCCTGGTCACGTGGGCCTACAAGGCAATGAAGCTGCCGATGCTGCTGCAAAGGCCGCCCTTTTATCTCCCAGTTGTTTTAGCTCTTAGGTACCTTCTGATGATTTTAGCTCATTTTTACGTGGTACCATACTTTCACGCTGGAGGGCTGCCTGGGCTGGTCTTTAGGACAACAAACTTCGGGAGGTGAAGCACCTCCCTGACATCTGGAGTACTTCCTCGCGTGTCTCTCGTCGCGATGAAGTCATTTTGGCCAGATTGCGCATCGGGCACTGTCGTTTTAGTCATGGTCATCTATTGTCCTCAGACCCGGCACCGGACTGTGCTCATTGTCATGAGCCGCTGTCGGTTCGACACGTTTTACTAGGATGCGCTTTTTAGCTCCGCTACGTGCGTCTTTGGGCTTGCCAGCAACCCTCTCTGAGGTGGCGGACGCTCCCAGTGCTGCGGATCGTGTGTTGCGTTTTATTCGTCGTAGCGGTATGGGCAGCCGGGTTTGATAACCTAGTTTTATCCTTCTGTTTTATTCGTAAGTTTTACCGCTGCTGCATTTTGTCTTTTATTCCTTTACTTCTTTGCTCTCCATTTCATTCTTGCTGGCACTATATTAGTGAAGTCTTACTTGTTTTGTTTTAAACCGCGGGGTTCTTACATGCGTTAATGCATCTTCTTTTAAATATGCCTTGGCGCTAATGACCATAGCAGTCGTGCGCTCTAAAACCCTTACACTACTACTACTACTGGCCCAAGATGGAGAGAGGGCGAAGGGAAAGCCTTTCTGCGCCAGAAATTGATACAGCCGGATTTTTCGGCGGAGAACTTAAAGCCGTTGGCGTTACTCCAGGCGTAGAGACGGTCGATACAGCTCTGGAGACGACGTTCGAGTACACAGGTCTGCCGTGAACTGCAATTGATAGCAAAATCGTCAACAAAAAGGGACGATAAAATTCCAGGTGGAAGACAATCAACAATGGGGTTAATAGCAATCGCAAAAAGTGTGACACTGAGTACAGAGTCCTGCGGTACTCCGTTCTCTTAAATAAAACGACTAGAAAAAACCGAACCTACACGTACACGAAAGACGCGGTCCGTCACAACCTCCCGAAGAAATTTGGGATGACGACCGCGGAAATTCCATGCATGGAGTGTACGTAAAATGCCGCCCCTCCAACAAGTGTCATAAGGTTTCTCCAGGTCAAAAAATAGAGCCACTGTTTGACACTTTCTCAGAAATCCGTTCATAATATACGTCGACAGAGAACCCCCCCCCCAGGGGATCACCGTATGTAAGTACGGGTGTTGGCGTACCCAGGGGTTTCCGAGCTACTCATCGCGATCTTCATCTTCATCGATTCATGCCCGCCTGGTCGAGGTGGGTTCGTTGTCGTGACCGGGGTCTCAAGGTAGGCTCTCGTGCGTTCTCTGCATTCCATTCCATGTCGCCCCCCGCCATCATTTTTTTCTTCTCTTCTATTTATGCACATTTCGCCCCACGTCCATTCATTTTCACATATCTTTTACTTCTTCGCCGGCCCACCTTGCGTGCGAAACGCCCACGCACCTTTACTTTCTTTTAACTTTTTATTTAAATCCTCCATGGACACAGCCTGACGGATACTCGCGCACTGGGTGCGCAGCTGGGTGAGTGGGTAATGGCGTCATCCCCACCACCCGGGTTCGTCATGTAGGTTATGTGTTCGTATCCGCTGTTCAACTGCACTCCCGCTGGGAGGCCATTGCATGAGCTGCTGACTTCTGACGGCGATTGGGTCCCGCTGTCTATGTCCTGGGAGGTGTGACACTGGAGTGAGATAGGTATAGATAGGTCTCTCACCCAAGCCGGGGTAACGCCCGGGAAGTCAGAGCCCGAGGTGGGAGACGGTTGCAATGGTGGAGGATTTTATTCCGCTATGGAGCGCCCTTTCTCCATTATTAACAACAAGCGCCGAAAAGTTATTGCAACAGAAGTAGCACCACCAACAGCTGTTTGTTGCTTAGTGATTACCCGTACAGAGGAAGGACAATCATTCGAGAAGGTGAACCCTTTTATAATCCAGCAGGGCACTGACTCCATTGCTGGTCCTGTTCATAACTGCACTCGCTTACGAAACGGTTCATTGTTGGTTCGCAGTAAGTCCGACCAACAAAGTAAGACCTTGCTGCGCGCCACGCTTCCCCACGGTTAACCTATCCGTGTTGGGAAGCACAGCACCTTGAATTCCTGTCGAGGCGTCGTCATCACTCAGACTCGTCGGAATTTCAGACGATGAACTGGTCGACTATCTCTCCGACCAAAAGGTTACAGCGGTTCATCGAGTGCAGGCTAAATGCGACGGCGTGTTGGTACCCACTCGTACCCTGTTACTCACGTTCGATGGCGTCGCTCTGCCCACAAGCATTTCAGCAGGGTATGAACGTGTTGCTGTGAGGCCCTATATTCCTAGAACTCTGCGTTGTTTTAAAGCCAGCGTTTTGGGCATACGAGGTCTCATGTAAGTGTGCCGTTAACATCTGTGCAACATGTAGCCAGCCCTCACACGAAGGTGCCTGTTGAATAGCCCCCGTCTGCGTCAATTGTAAAGGGTTACATTCTGCGTCATTTGGACGAGAAGGCGATACAGGAGATCCGGGTAAAGGAAAAACTCTCCTTCGCCGAAGCCAGGAGGCGTTACCATGCGCGCCAACCTTCGCTCTTGCGATCGGGAACATTCAGTTCTGTTGTTGCCTCGCCAGTACTCCGGAAGGATGCTGGGACTCAAACTTGGACCATGACTGCCTTGACCGCCACTGCTTTCGGCCGTCCACATCTGCTCCTGTTACCAAGCCCTCTAAACCTGGTACGAAGTCTATGAAGTCACAAGCCACAGAGAAAAAGCGAAGCAGAAATTTCGAAGAGAAGAATTTTTAAAAGATCCTCCGCGTGTTAACAGTAAGCAGAGGTCACCTTCTTGTCCTCGGAGGTCGCAGTCAGAGGAAGCTCCTGGGACAAGCCGCGCTCGGCGGCAACCCTCACCCATCGCCACACAGAACCGATTCTCGGCGCTTGAATCGGTTTCTGGCTCTGTGCGCGGGGGCCCTACCTATGAGGAGGCTATGGAGTCTGACCAACTCCATTCCAAAAGCCCAAGCCCAAAGGTTAAGCAAAAAGGTAAGTTTAAGCCGCCCTTCTAAGCAGACAATTTATCCCTTTTTCTTAATGGCTATCCTGACCTGGAATTTACGTGGTGTGCGATCGCATAGGGCGGAACTGCAACTTTTATTGCGTTCCAATTCACCTATGGTGGTGTGTTTGCAGGAGACAAAGCTTCGCCCTCACGACCCTTTTGATCTTCGAGGGTATACTCCTGTTCGCTACGATCTTGAACCGGAGGAGGGTAATCCTGCACATGGAGGTGTCATGCTATTAGTGCGTAACGACGTTTATTTTCAACCTCTCAATATTACGTCCGACTTGCAAGCTGTTGCCGTTAAACTACAGTTAACTGGCTTTTTCTTTTCTGTTTGTTCTGTGTATTCACCTCCATCGTCTCCCCTCGCTCCCGCGGACATTCGAGCACTCCTGTCCTCTCTCCCAACACCATTTCTTCTGTTGGGAGATTTTAATGCGCATCACCCCCTGTGGGGTTCGCCAAGGGTTTGTGCGAGGGGAACCCTTCTTTCGGACATTTTTACCAGTTAGAGCTCTCCATCCTCAATACTGGTGAACCTGCTTTTATTCCCTCAGGGGCTCACCTTATGTGAGTACGGGTTTTTGGCTCACCCGGGGGTTCCCGAGCCAATCATCGCCATATTCATCCCTTCACGCCCATCCGGTTGAGGTGGGTTCGTCTCGTAACCGGTGGACACAAGGTAGGCTCTCGTGCGTTCTTTGCATTACATTCATACCGCACCTCACCATCGTTTCTTTCTTCTCTTCTAATTCTGCACATTTCGCCTCACGTTCATTCATTTGCGCCTCTTTTTTCCTTCTTCGCCGGCCTACCTTGCGTGCGAAACGCCCACACAGTTTTAGTTTATTTTATCTTTATATTTAAATCCTCCGTCGACACAGCCTGACGGATACCCGCGCACTGGGTGCGCAGCTGGGTGAGTGGGTAATGGCGTCATCCCCACCACCCGGGATCGTCATGTAGGTGTGTTTTCGTATCCGCTCTTCAACTGCAGTCCCGCGGGGGGGCCATTGCATGAGCTGTTGGCTTCCGACGTCGATTGGGTCCCTCTGTCTATGTTCTGGGTGGTGTAACCCTGGGGTGAGTCTGGTATAGATAGGCCACTCACCCAAGCCGCGGTAACGCCCGGGAAGTCAGAGCCCGAGGTCGGAGACTGTTGCAGTGGTGAAGGATTTATTTCGCTATGGAGCACCCTTTCTCCATTATTAATAATAAGCGCCGTAAAGTACTTGCAACAGAAGTAGTACCGCCGACAACTCGTAGTTACTTAGTGATTTCACGAACTGAGGAATGTCAAACGTTTGAGAAGGTGAACCCTTTCATTATCCAGAAGGGCATTGACGCTATTTCAGGTGCGGTTCAGTCCTGCACTCGTCTTCGGATTGGTTCCTTGTTGGTTCAAACGAAATCCGAACAGCAGAGTAAGACCTTGTTGCGCGCTACGCTTCTCCACGGTTATCCTATCCGTGTTGAAAAGCACCGCACCGTGAATTCTTGCCGAGGCGTTGTGACCAGCATAGCCTCGATGGCATATCGGACGAGGACCTGGTGTAATATCTTGCAGACCAGAAGGTGACAGCGGTCCATCGAGTGCAGGCCAAACGCGACGGCGTATTGGTACCCACTCGTACCCTGTTTCTAACATTTAATGGCGTCGATCTGCCCACGAGCATTTCCGCAGGGTACGAACGGATTTCTGTGAGGCCTTATATTTCTAGACCTCTGCGTTGTTTTAAATGCCAACGTTTTGGGCATACGCAAGTCTCATGTAGGAGTGCCGTAAACATCTGTGCAACATGTAGCCTGCCCTCACACGAAGGTACCTGTTCAACAGCCCCCGTCTGCGTTAATTGTAAAGGGTCTCATTCTGCGTCGTTTGCCGACTGTCCACGGTACTTGGACGAGAAGGCGATCCAGGAGATCCGGGTAAAGGAAAAACTCCCCTTCGCTGAAGCCCGGAGGCGTTATCATGCGCGCCAACCTTCAATCCTGCGATCTGGCACATTTAGTTCTGTTGTTGCCTCGCCAGTACCACGAGTAGATGCCAAAACTCAGACCTGGACCATGACTGGATTAACCGCCACTACCATCCCGCCCCCCTCAGGGGCTCACTTTATGTGAGTACGGGTTTTTGGCACACCCGGGGGTTCCCGAGCCAATCATCGCCACATTCATCCCCTCACCCCCATCCCCCTAAGGGGCTCACCTTATGTGAGTACGGGTTTTTGGCGCACCCGGGGATTCCCGAGCCAATCATCGCCATATTCATCCCCTTACCCCCATCCGGTCGAGGTGGGTCCTTCTCGTGACCGGTGGATACAAGATAGGCTCTCGTGCGTTCTTTGCATTCTATTCATACCGCACCTCACCATCGTTTCTTTTTTTCCCCCTCCAGGGGCTCACCTTTTGTGAGTACGGGTTAGGCGCACCCGGGGTACCCGAGCCAATCATCGCCATCATCATCCTTCCACCCCCGTCCGGTCGAGGTGGGTTCGTTCTCGTAACCGGGGGAATCAAGGTAGGCTCTCGTGCGTTCTGTGCATTTCATATCATGTCGCCCCTCGCCATCGTTTCTTTCTTCGCTTTTACTTCTGCACACTTCGCACCACGTCCATTCATTTACGCATCTCTTTTTCTTCCTCGCCGGCCTACCTTGCATCCGAAACGCCCACACAGTTTTAGTTTCTTTTATCTTTCTTTTAATCCTCCGTGGACACAGCCTGACGGATACCCGCGCACCGCGTGCGCAGCTGGTTGAGTGGGTAATGGCGTCATCCCCACCACCCGGGGTCGTCATGTAGGGTATGTGTTCGTATCCGCTGTTCAACTGCAGTCCCGCGGGGGGCCATTACATGAGCTGCTGACTTCCGACGGCCATTGGGTCCCTCTGTCTATGTTCTGGGAGGTGTGACCCTGGGGTGAGATAGGTATAGATAGGCCACTCACCAAAGCCGGGGTAACGCCCGGGACGTCAGAGCCCGAGGTCGGAGACGGTTGCAATGTTGGAAGGTTTTTTTCGCTATGGAGCACCCTTCCTCCATTAATACAAACAAGCGCCGAAAAGTAATTGTAACAGAAGTAGCACCGCCGTCATCTGGTTGTTACTTGGTCATTTCGAGAACAGAAGAAGGACAAAACTTTCAGAAGGTGAACCCTTTTAAAATTCAGAAGCGCATAGATGCTATTGCTGGTGCGGTTCAATCCTGCACTCGTCTACGGAATGGTTCCTTATTGGCACAAACTAAGTCCGATCAGCAAAGTCAGACCTTGTTGCGCGCTACGCTTCTCCACGGTTATCCCATCGGTGTCGAGAAGCACCGCACATTGAATTCGTGTCGGGGCGTCGTTACCACCCATAGCCTCGATGGTATATCGGACGAGGATCTAGTAGACTATCTATCCGATCAAAAGGTGACTGCAGTGCATCGAGTGCAGGCCAAACGCGACGGCGTATTGGTACCCACTCGTACCCTTATTCTAACATTTGATGGCGTCGATCTGCCCACGAGCATTTCCGCAGGGTACGAACGGATTTCTGTGAGGCCGTATATACCTAGACCTCTGCGTTGTAGGGCGCTGATGACCGCAGCAGTTTAGCGCCCTTAAACCGCATATCATCATCATCATCATCATCATCTCTGCGTTGTTTCAAATGCCAACGTTTTGGGCATACGCAAGTCTCATGTAAGAGTGCCGTTAACATCTGTGCGACATGTAGCCAGCCCTCACACGAAGGTACCTGTTCAACAGCCCCCGTCTGCGTTAATTGTAAAGGGTCTCATTCTGCATCGTTTACCGACTGTCAGCAGTACTTGGACGAGAGGGCGATCTAGGAGATGCGGGTAAAGGAAAAACTCTCCTTCTCTGAAGCCCGGAGGCGTTACCATGCGCGCCAACCTTTACTCCTGCGCTCTGGCACATTTAGTTCTGTTGTTGCCTCGCCAGTACCACGAGTAGATGCCGAAACTCAGACTTGGACCATGACTGGATTAACCGCCACTACCATCCGGCCGTCCATTAAAGCTACTGTTACCAAGCCGTATAAACCTGGTCCAAAGTCAATGCAGTCGCAAGCCGCTGAAAAGAAACCCAGGCAAAAACTACGTAGGGAAGATTTTTTGAAAGACCCTCCGCGTGCACGCGGTAACAAAAGTTCACCTTCTCCTCCTCGGAGGTCGCTGTCCCAGGAAGGTCCTGGGACAAGGCGCGCTCAGCGGCACCCCTCACCCATCGCCACCCAGAACCGATTCACGGCGCTTTAATCGGTTCAATTTTTACCGCCGAACCTTTTAGCATTTATCAATCTGTTTTACACATCCAGCTGCACGACTTACGGCACTGTTTTATTTGTACGGACTCTCTGAGTGCCCTTCGGGCTATTCATGCGCTGTACCATTACCACCCACTCGTACAGCGCATACATGACCTGCTCCACTCGCTTGGTGTCTCTGGCATCAGCGTGTCCTTCGTGTGGATTCCAGTTCATGTGGGCATCTCAGGAAATGAGTCTGCCGACGCCGCTGCGAAATCGGCGATTTTATTACCCAGATTTTTTACTTCTGTTGTTCCCTCGTCAGATTCGTGTGTTATTTTACGTCGACGCATCCTCTCGCGCTGGCGCGATGAGTGGACGGCCCTCCGGGGGAACAAGTTGCGGGAGGTTAAGCCTTTCCCGTTGATCTGGGGTACCTCTTCTCGTTCGTGTCGTAGGGAAGAGGTAATTTTAGCTCGTTTACGGATTGGACATTGTGTGTTTAGTCATAGGTATTTGCTCAGTGGTGACCCCGCACCACTCTGTGGGCAGTGTGACGTGCCCTTAACGGTGCGTCATATTTTAACAGAGTGTCAGGTTTTAGCTGCACTGCGTGCCCGTGTGGGTCTGCATATTGGCCTAGCCAACGTTTTGGCAGACGTCACGCGTGCTGTACAATGTGTTTTATGTTTTATTCATGATAGTGATTTTACTCTGCGCATTTAATGCGTTGAGCGTCTTTTTGCTTAGTATTTTTATTCTGTCAGTTTTTATGGGGACTCTAATCCCCAGTGGACATATGGCGCTCCTGTCCCTCGCATTTTACAGTCCTTGACACGTTTGAATCTTTTATTGCCTATGCTTTTAGTGTGTTAGTTTTTGGCATTGCTGTATTATTCTTGTTTTAAATTTTTGGACATCGCGGGTTTGTGTCCCGTTTTTTAATTATGCAATTCTTTTATATTTTTGACTTTCTGTTTTATACATCGTAAGGGCGCTAATGATCTTAGCAGTTTAGCGCCCTTAAACCGCATCTCATCATCATCATCATCATCATCATCACACCATCCGGTCGTCCATTAAAGCTACAGTTACCGAGCCCTATAAACCTGGTCCAAAGTCAATGAAGTCGCGAGCCGCTGAAAAGAAACCCAAGCAGAAACTTCTAAGGGAAGATTTTCTGAAAGACCCTCCGCGTGCGCGCGGTAAGAAAAGTTCACCTTCTCCTCCTCGGAGTTCGCTGTCCCAGGAAGCTCCTGGGACATGACGCGCTCAGCGGTAATCCTCACCCATCGACACCCAGAGCCGATTCACGGCGCTTTAATCGGTTTCTGGCACTGAGCGCGTGGGCCCTTCCTCCGAGGAAGCTATGGAGCCCGACCAACTCCATACAAAAAGCCCGAGCCCAAAGGTTAAGCAAAAGATTCTTTTAAGCCGCCCTTCTAAGTAGACAGTTTATCCCTTTTATTCATAGCTATCCTGACCTGGAATGTACGTGGTGTACGATCGCATAGGGCGGAACTGCAACTTTTATTGCGTTCCCATTCACCTATGGTCGTGTGTTTGCAGGAGACCAAGCTCTGCCCTTACGAACCTTTCGATCTCCGAGGGTACACTCCGGTTCGCTACGATCTTGATCCGGAGGAGGGTGCTCCTGCTCATGGAGGTGTCATGTTGTTAGTGCGTAACGACGTTCATTTTCAAACTGTCGCCCTTACGTCCGACTTGCAAACTGTTGCCATTAGATTGCAGTTACCCGGTTTTTTCTTTTCTGTTTGCTCTGTATATTCACCTCCGTCGTCTCCCCTCGCTCTCGCGGACCTTCGAGCTCTCCTGTCCGCTCTCCCAACAGCATTTCTTCTGTTGGGAGACTTTAACGCCCATCACCATCTGTGGGGTTCGCCAAGGGCTTGTGCGAGGGGAACTCTTCTTCCCGACATTTTTACCAGTTCAATCTGTGCATCCTCAATACAGGTGAACCTAGTTTTATTTCTGATTCTTCTGGTACATTCTTACACCTGGACCTTGCCGTTTGCTCACTCCAGCTTGCTAGTCGTCTGCAGTGGAACGTCGTCGCTGACACCTACTCCAGCGACCATTACCCCTGCATCGTTCCTTTTCTGTCACACCACGTACAGCATTCCAGCGTCTCTACCTTGATATTCCCAAAAGCCGACTGGAGCTTGTATTCCAGCCTCGTGCATTCTGACGACCAGCCCTTCACAGACATTAACCAACTAGTGCAGCACCTTACGTCTACGGTTTTCTCTGCCGCTGAACGCGCAATTCCCCGTTCATTCTCTCAACCTCGGCGAATGCCTGTTCCATGGTGGAACGAGGATTGTCGGGACGCTTTGGGTGTTTCGGCGTCACCCTACACTTGATAATTTGGTGACTTTTAAAAAATCGCGCGCCAGAGCTCGTCACATTATTCAGGATAGCAAGAAGGCGTTGTGGACTCATTTTGTCTACTCTTTTAATCGCTTTCCGCCTTCACATCTTGTTTGGGATAAACGTCGTCGCTTATCAGGTAAAGTGTCGCATTGTACTGTTTCTGGCCATCAGGTTTCCCATGCCACCATATAGGATGTGGCTGTCATCGCTAACACTCTGGGGCTGCATTTGAGGCGGTTTCCAGTGCAGACCATTATTCCGCCGGCTTTCGCTCTATCAAAGACCGGCTGGATTCCGCAACCTATAATTTTCGGTCTGATAATACGGCATGGTATAATGCCCTTTTTACAATCAGGGAGCTGGAGGACGCTCTGCATTGCTCTAGGCACTCCGCTCCATGGCCGGATGGCATTCATATTATGTTGTTAAAGAACCTTTCAGCCGACAGTAAGCGCTTTCTCTTACGGGTCTATAATCGTATTTAGCAGGACGGTATTTTTCTTTCCGTTTGGCGCGAAGCCACCATTGTCCCTATACTTAAGCCTGGTAAGGATCGCCAACTACCTTCCAGCTACCGCCCTATCTCCCTCACCAGTTGCGTTTGCAAGGTGATGGAGCGCATGATCAACGGGCGGTTGACATGGTGGCTTGAGTCTCAGAAACTTCTGGCGAAAGCTCAGTGTGGATTTCGTCGCCATCGCTCTACCGTCAACCATCTGGTGTGTCTGTCGACGCATATTATGGACGGATTTCTGAGAATGTGTCAAATAATGGGTGTATTTTTTGACCTAGAGACAGCTTGTGACACTCTTTGGAGGGGCGGCATTTTACGTACACTTCACGCATGGAATATCCGCGGTCGTCTTCCCATATTTCTTCGGGAATTTATGACGGACCGCGTCTTTCGTGTACGTGTGGGCTCGGTTTTATCTAGTCGTTTTATTCACGAGAACGGAGCACCGCAGAGCTCTGTACTCAGTGTCACACTTTTTCGATTGCTATCAACCCCATTGTTGATTGTATTCCACCTGGCATTTCATCGTCCCTTTTTGTTGACGACTTTGCCATTTATTGCAGTTCACGGCGGACCTGTCTACTCGAACGCCGTCTCCAGAGCTTTATCGACCGTCTCTACGCCTGGAGTAACGCTAAGAGCTTTAATTCCTCCGCCGAGAAATCCGTCTGCATCAACTTCTGGCGCCGGAAAGCTTTCCCTCCGCCCTCTCTCCATCTTGGTTCGGAGGTCCTTCCATTTGCAGACGAGGTGAAATTTTTGGGGTTGGTCTTTGACCGGAAGCTGAGCTGGACTTCTCACGTTTCCTTTTTAAAAGCAAAGTGTGACCGTTCTCCTAATCTTTTACGTGTTTTAAGTGGCACATTCTGGGGAGCTGATCGGACCGTCCTTCGTCTTTATCGCTCTTTGGTCCGATCCAAGCTTGATTGTTTATTCATCGGCACGTCCATCTGTGTTACGTCGATTGAATGCCATTCACCATCGTGGCATAAGAGTCGCTACAGGGGCCTTTCCAACTAGCCCTGTACCCAATCTGTACGCAGAAGCTGCAGAGCCTCCGCTGTCCTTCCGGCGTGAGATGCTCTTGTGCAGCTATGCCTGTCGACTCTCCAGCTTGCCTGACCAACCGTCCTTCCCAACATTTTTCGAGGAGTCGCTTGATCGGCAATATTTAGTTAGCTCCTCTGCATTGCTCCCTCCAGGGGTTCGATTTCGACTGATACTTCGGCATTGGACGTTACGCCAGCGCCGGCCCTTACACGAGGGGAATCGCGTTTTCCTCCATGGTCGCGCGCTGAGGTCCAGTGTCACCTTGAGCTAACGTCGATGCCGAAAAATCTGACCCCTGCTTCCGTTCTTAGATCCGCCTTTTTAGAACTACAGGTGCAGTTCGGGGACTGTTATTTTATATATACTGATGGGTCTAAGACTGATGTTGGAGTAGGATGTGCCTTTGTTTTTGGTGTACAGAGTTTTACTTTTCGTTAACCTGGACAATGTTCGATTTATACCGCCGAACGTTTTAGTATATATCAATGTGTTTTATACATTCAGCGGCACGTCTTTCGGCGCTGTGTTGTTTGTACCGAATCTCTGAGTGCCCTTCAGGGTATTAACGCGCTGTACAGTTACCACCCTCTCGTACAGCGCATACATGACCTGCTCCACTCGCTTGGTGCCTCTGGCATCAGCGTCTCCTTCCTGTGGATTCCAGGTCATGTGGGCATCTCAGGGAACGAGTCTGCCGACGCCGCTGCCAAATCGGCCATTTTATCGCCCAGATGTTTTACCTGTGTTGTTCCTTCCTCAGATTTTTATGTTATTTTACGTTACTGTATCCTCTCGCGCTGGCGCGATGAGTGGGCGGCTCTTAGGGGGAACAAGTTCTGGGAGGTTAAACCTCTTCCATTAGTCTGGGGTACCGCTTCTCGTTCTTCTCGTCGGGAGGAGGTAATTTTAGCTCGTTTACGAATCGAACATTGTCTTTTTAGCCATAGATACCTACTCAGTGGTGACCCCGCACCACTCTGTGAGCAGTGTGATGCGCCCTTAACGGTGCGTCACGTTTTAGCTCCGTTGCGCGTTCGCATTGGTCTGCCTGTTGGCCTAGCCAACGTTTTGGCAGACGACGCGCATGGTGTAGAGTGTCTTTTACATTTTATCAATGACATTGGATTTACCAGACGCATTTGATGCGCTGAGCGTCTTTTGACTGTTATTTTATCTTGTCTTTTTAAAGGGGCATCTCGTCCCTAGTGGACATCTGGCGCTCGTGTCCCTGACATTCTACAGTTCTTGACAAGTTGTTTTACTCTTTTATTGACCATGGTTTTAGTGTGTTCGTCTTTGGTATGTGGTGTTTTGTTTTTTACCTTTAGGACATCACAGGTTTGTGTCCTATTTTTAATTATGCGGTTTTTTATCGGATTTTTATTTTTGGACAGTACATTTTATACTTTGTAAGGGCGCTGATGACCTTAGCTGTTTAGCGCCCTTAAACCGCATCTCATCATCATCATCCTGCTCTTATTTCTGATTCTTCTGGCACATTCTCTCACCTGAACCTTGGCGTTTGCTCACTCTAGCTGGCTAGTCGTCTGCAGTGGAATGTCGTCGCTGATGCCTACTCCAGCGACCATTACCCCTGCATCGTTTCTCTTCTATCTCACAACGTCCAGCATTCCAGAGTACCTACCTGGATATTCAGAAAAGCCGACTGGAGATTGTATTCCAGCCTCGTGTCTTTTGCGGACCAGCCCTTCACTGGCGTTAACCAAACGTTGCAGCACCTTTCGTCTACAATTCTATCTGCCGCCGAACGTTCAATTCCCCGATCATCCTCTCACCCTCGGCGTATTCCTGTTCCGTGGTGTACCGGGGATTGTCGGGACGCCGTTCGTTCTCGTAGGACTTCGTTTAGGGTGTTTCGGCGACACCCTATACTTGATAATTTGGTTACTTTTAAACAATTGCGCGCCAGGGCTCGTCGCATTATTCAGGATAGCAAGAACACATCTTGCACTCGTTTTGTCAAATCTTTTAATCGGTTCACACCTTCCTCTGTTACAACTTCTCCGTTAAAGTGTCGTATTGTACTGTTTCTGGCCTTCAGGTTCCCAATGCCATCATAGTGGATCCGACTGCCATCGCTAACACTCTAGGTGCTGCCTTTGAGGCGGTATCCAGTTCAGACCATTATTCCACCAAATTCGCTGTATCAAAGACCTGCTGGATTCCGACAACTTTAATTTTCGGTCTGCTAATAATGAGTGTTATAATGAACTTTTTACAATGAGGATGCTGGAGCACGCTCTTCGTTGCTCTAGGCACTCCGCTCCTGGGCCGGAAGGCATTCATGTTCTGATGGTAAAGAACCTTTCAGCCGACAGTAAACTCTTTCTCTTAGACGTCTATAACCGTATTTGGCAAGACGGCTTTTTCCTTTCGTTTTGCGCGAAGCCACCATTGTCCCTACACTTAAGCCTGGGAAGGATCGCCAACTACCTTCCAGTTACCGCCCTATCTCCCTCAACAGTTGCATTTGAAAGGTAGTGGAGCGCATGATCAACGGGCGGTTGACATGATGGCTTGAGTTTTAGAAACTTCTAGCGAACGCTCAAGATGACGGGCAAGATGACTTTTGCGAGCTTCAGCGAAAGATAAGCGCTCTTTCACTCGCATCTCATGAATTGCCTTCTCGTCCAAGAAGCAAGGACAGTCGCGGGAAGACGCCGGATGAGCACCACGGTAGTTTACACAGCAAGGGGCAGATGGAGAGGCACCGTCGTGGGCATCCTTACTGCAAGTGCCACAAACTGGACCGTAGCACCTGCTAGCAAATTTAGTGTGGCCATAGCGGTGACACTGAAAACAACGCATAGGGCGTGGAATATACGGCCGAACGGGAATTACTTCATAGCCCGCCTTAGTTTTCTGAGCGAAATCGAGCAGATCAAATGTGAGGAAAAGCGTACCTGTAGGCACCTCTACCCCATCACGCTTTGCTCGCACACGTTACACAGAGGTGACACCCTGGTGCGAAAGATAGCCCAGGATCTCTTCCTCCCGCATACAATCCAACAAGTGGGTGGTAATGACGCCCTTGGAGGAGTTCAGCGTGCGGTGCTTCTCCACACGGACAGGATATCCGTGGAGGAGTTTGGCCTTCAACAACTTTTCGAACTGCGCGGATGTGTATGACTCAACAAGGAGAGAACCGGTTCTAAGTCGCGTACAGGACTTAACAGTACCGGCTATGTTGTCAAGACCAGACTGAATTACAGACGGGTTAGCCTTAAGAAAGGTCTGAGCCTCTTCCAACCGGTTAATTAGCAGGTAACGCGCGGATGACACTGCATGTACCTCTTTATCTTCTGGAACGTGTCGTCTTCGTTTCCGATTTAGGTTTGCCATGAAAAGATAAGGTAAGTTTCATCCCCCAGTGCTCCCCACCCACCACGGAGCCCAACAAGGGGTCATCCACCTGGGATGACTGGGCTACACAGGGGATATAGCGGGCGCGCCGTCCCACTCACCCTGAAGTTCAGTTCAGGTACCTAGTCCTGGCGATTGGCTAGGGGTGGGTTAGTCCCTAGCCGCCCGTTTAGGTAAAGCACAAACCAAAGCGGCGTATTGGAAATGGGCATCTTCCCCGAAAAATGTAAAAAGAACAAACCAGGCTCAGACACGCATCCCTCAACCAACCAGGATAGTCCTTTCCACCGACACGGGTCTACACGCACGGCTGACGCGTGGATGGACGTTTTGGCTGACTCCCTCACTACAAGGAGCAGCTCACACCGAGGAAGTCAGGGTGGCTCTGGACCACGGCCATTCCAAAACCGGTACCTGAAAGAAGGCCCCTGGGGGGGGGGACGGAGGCTGTTGAACAGGTACCTTCGTGTGAGGGCTGGCTACATGTTGCATAGATGTTAACGGCACTCTTACATGAGACTTGCGTTTGCCCAAAACGTCGGCATTTAAAACAACGCAGAGGTGTAGGAATATAGGGCCTCACCGTAATACGTTCGTACCCTGCTGTAATGTTCGTGGGCAAATCGACGCCATCAATGTTATAAACAGGGAACGAGTGGGTACCAATACTCCGTCGCGTTTGGTCTGCACTCGATGAACCGCTGTCACCTTCTGCTCTGCAAGATATTCTACCAGGTCCTCGTCAGATATATCATCGAGGCTATGCGTGGTGACAACGCCTCGACAGGAATTCAAGGTGTGGTGCTTCTCAACACGGTCTTCTGGTCCATGACTGCAATGACCGCTACTACCATCCGGCCGTCCATTCAAGCCACTGTTATAAGGCCATCTAAAGCTGTTCCGAAGGTTCAGAAGTCACAAGCCACAGAGAGGAAATCGAAGCAGAAATTTCGTAGGGAAGATTTTTTAAAAGACCCTCGACGTGCGCGCGGGAAGAAAAGTTTACCTTCTCATCTGCGTAGGTCGCTGTCCAGGATGCTCCTAGGACAAGCCGCGCTCAGCGGTCCCCTTCACCTTTTGCCACCCAGAACCGATTCTTGGCGCTTGAGTCCGTTTCTGGCTCTGAGCGCGTGGGCCCTCCCTTTGTGGAGCCTATGGAGTCTGACGAACTCCATACAAAAGCCCGAGCCCGAAGGTTAAGCACAAAGTTATTTTGAGCCGCCGTTCTAAGTATGAAGTTTATCCCTTTTACTCATGGCTATCCTGACCTGGAATTTACGTGGTGTCCGATCACATAGGGCGGAACTGCAACTTTTATTGCGTTCCCATTCACCTATGGTAGTGTGTTTGCAGGAGACTAAGTTTCGTCCGCAAGATCCTTTTGATCTCCGAGGGTATACTCCGGTTCGTTTCGATCTTGAACCGGAGGAGTTTCTCCTGCTCATGGAGATGTCATGTTATTAGTGCGCAACGACGTTCATTTTCAAACTCTCGCTCTTACGTCCGACTTGCAGTCTGTTGTCATTAGACTTCATTACCCGGTTTTTTCTTTTCTGTTTGCTCTGTATATTCACCTCCATCGTCTCCCCTCGCTAACGCGGACATTCGAGATCTCTTGTCCGCTCTCCCAACACCATTTCTCCTGTTGGGAGATTTTAATGCCCATCATCCCTGTGGGGTTCGCCAAGAGCTTGTGCTAGGGAACTCTTCTTTCCGATATTTATGATCAGTTCAACTTCTCCATCCTCAATACAGGTGAAATCTCTTTTTATTTCTGAAAATTCTGGTACTTTCTCTCACCTTGCCGTTTGCTCACTCCAGCTTTCTAGTCGTCTTCATTGGAACGTCGTCGCTGACAACTACTCCAGCGATCATTGCCCCTGCATCGTTTCTCTGTTGTCTCACCACGTCCAGCATTCCAGAGTACCTACCTGGATATTCAGAAAAGCCGACTGGAGATTGTATTCCAGCCTCGTGCATTTTGCCGACCAGCCCTTCAGCGACGTTAACCAAATGGTGCAGCACCTTACGTCTACGTTGCTATCTGCCGCCGAGCGGGCCATTCCCCGTTCGTCCTCTCAACCTCGGCGTATCCCTGTTCCGTAGTGGAACGAGGACTGTCGGGACGCCGTTCGTGCTCGTGTAACTGCGCTTAGGGTGTTTCGGCGACACCCTACACATGATAATTTGGTTACTTTTAAACAACCGCGCGCCAAGGCTCGTCGCATTATTCAGGATAGCAAGAAGGCGTCTTGGACTCGTTTTTCCGAGTCTTTTAATCGCTTTACGCCTTCATCTGTTGTTTGGGATAAACTTCGTCGCTTCTCAGGTAAAGTGTCACATTGTACTGTGTCTGGCCTTCAGGTTTCCAATGCCACCATAGTAGATCCGCCTGCCATTGTTAACACTCTGGGTGCTGCCTTTGAGGTGGTTTCCAGTTCAGACCATTATTCCGCCGGTTTTCGCTCTATTAAAGACCGGCTGGATTCCGCCAACTATAATTTTCGTTCTGCTAATACCCAGTGTCATAATGAACTTTTCACAATGAGGGAGCTGGAGCACGCTCTTCATTGCTCTAGGCACTCCGCTCCTGGGCCGGACGGCATTCGTGTCCTGATGTTGCAGAACCTTTCAGCCGACAGTAAACTCTTTCTCTTACAGGTCTAAAACCGTATTTGTCAGGACGGCCTTTTTCCTTCCGTTTCGCGCGCATCCACCATTGTCCCTATACTTAAGCCTGGGAAGGATCGCCAACTAACTTCCAGCTACCGACCTATCTCCCTCACCAGTTGCATTTGCAAGGTGATGGAGCGCATGATCAACTGGCGGTTGACGTGGTGGCTTGCGTCTCAGAAACTTCTAGCCAACGCTCAGTGCGGATTTCGTCGCTATCGCTCTACCGTCGACCACCTGGTGTCCTTGTCGACGCGTATTATGAATGGATTTCTGAGAAAGTGTCCAACCGTGGCTGTGTTTTTTGACCTGGAGAAGGCTTATGACACTTGTTGGAGGGGTGGCATTTTACGTACGCTTCACGCATGGAATATCCGCGGTCGTCTTCCCATATTTCTTGGGGAGTTTACGACGGACCGCATCTTTCGTGTACGTGTAGGTTCGGTTTTATATAGTCGCTTTATTCAAGAGAACGCAGTAGCGCAAGGCTCTGTACTCGGTGTCACACTTTATGTAATTGCTATCACCCCATTGTTGATTGTATGCCACCTGGCATTTCATCGTCCCTTTTTGTTGACGATTTTGCCATTTATTGCAGTTCACGTCGGACCTGTCTACTCGAACGCCGTCTCCAGAGCTGTATCTAACGTCTCTACGCCTGGAGTAACGCGAACGGCTTTAATTTCTCCGCCGAGAAATCCGTCTGTATTAATTTTTGGTGCCGGAAGGCTTTCCCTCCGCCCTCTCTCCATCTTAGGCCGGAGGTCCTTCCGTTCGCAGACGAGGTGAAATTTTTGTGTTTGGTCTTTGATCGAAAGCTGAGCTGGACTTTTTAAAAGCAAGGTGTGACCGTTCTCTTAATATTTTACGTGTTTTAAGTGGCACATCCTGGGGAGCTGATCGGACCGTCCTTATTCGCCTTTATCGCTCTTTGGTCCGATCCAAGCTTGATTGCGGGTGCGCTGTTTATTCGTCGGCACGTCCATCTCTGTTACGTCGATTGAATGTCATTCACCATCGTGGCATAAGAGTCGCTACGGGTTCCTTTCCAACCAGCCCTGTTCCCAGACTGTATGCTGAAGCTGCAGAACCTCCGCTGTCCTTCCGGCGTGAGATGCTTTTGTGCAGCTATGCCTGTCGACTCTCAAGTTCGCCTGACCACCCGTTCTTCAAGTTATTTTTCGAGGAGTCGCTTGATCGCCCATACTTAATTAGCTTCTCTGCATTGCTCCCTCCAGGGGCTCGATTTCGACAGCTCCTTCGGCATTTGGACGTGCCGCAAGTGCCGGCGCTTCCTCGGGGGGAAACGCGGTTTCCTCCTTGGTCGCGCCCTGAGGCCCACTGTCACTTTGGGTTAACGTTGGTGCCTAAGAATGAGACCCCTGCTTTAATCCTTAGATCCGAATTTTTAGAACTACAGGCATAATTCAGGGATTGTCATTTTATTTATACTGATTGGTCTAAGACTGATATTGGAGTAGTATGTGCCTTTGTGTTTGGTGCACATAGTTTTACTTTTCGTTTACCCGGGCAATGTTCGATTTATACCGCCAAACTTTTTAGTATCTATCAATGTGTTTTATACATTAAGCGGCACGTCTTACGGCGCTGTGTTGTTTGTACGGACTCTCTGAGTGCCCTTCAGAGTATTAACGCGCTGTACACTTATCACCCGCTCGTACAGCGCATTCATGACCTGCTCTACCCTCTTGGTGCTTCTGGCATAAGCGTGTACTTCGTGTGGATTCCAGGTCATGTGGGCATCTCAGGCAACGAGTCTGCCGACGCCGCTGCCAAATCAGCGATTTTATTACCCAGATTTTTACCTCTGTTGTTCCTTCGTCTGATTTGAGTGTTATTTTACATCACCGCATCCTCACGCTTTGGCGCGATGAGTGGAAGGCCCTCCGTGTGGGATGGACTTTATCGTTGGGCGCCGTATTGAGTCGGCTTCTTTGGGTGTTGTCTTCGTTGGGCGCCTTAGTGGGATGGACTTTATTGTGTGTTTTCCTTTTATGTACGGTATCGGTGTTTTTGTGGGGGAAAAGGAAAAGGTATCGGTGAAATGTCGGAAGAGCATGGATACACGTGGGTTCTCTTGATCGCGGGTCGTGTTAGCCGATGATATTTATATGGTTTTATTACGTTTTATTCTGACCTCCTTAAAACCATTCCCATAACCGATCCGTTCACTCAAATATGTTTTATGTCCGATCACACAAATATATCGAACTATGCCATCGCCACATCAAACTATAGCCACATGATACCCTGTGGTGTTTCACACGTCTGCTCACATCGAATTCCAGAGTACAAGTGTCTGCATTTACCCTTCGGTTCGCATTCCTGAAAGTTTCTTAACCCTAAATTTCTGCCTGCCTTGTTTCCCCCAATTCACACATGTGTCGTTACAATGGGCATGTTCAGCCCGCATTCCAATCCCCTAACGGTACGTTCATTTCCCGTCGTATACCTACTCTGTACAGTCTTATAAAGACATGTTATATGTTTCCACACTTTTCTAGGTGGTTCACAAATAGACCATGTATAATCGATATTATGGCTTCAACGTATCGTTTCACGGGGGAACAAGTTGCGGGAGGTTAAACCTCATCCGTTAGTCTGGGGTACCTCTTCTTGTTCTTCTCGTCGGGAAGAGGTACTTTTAGCTCGTTTAAGAATCGGACATTGTGGTTTTAGTCATAGATACCTGCTCAGTGGTGACCCCGCACCACTGTGTGAGCAGTGTGATGCGCCCCTAACGGTGCGTCACATTTTTAACAAAGTGTCAAGTTTTATCTCCGTTGCGCGTTCGCGTTGGTCTGCCTGTTGGCCTAGCCAACATTTTGGCAGAAGACGCGCATGCTGTAAAATGTCTATTACGTCTTATCACTGACATTGGCTTTAGTCGTCGCATTGGATGCGCTGAGCGCCTTTTAGCTGTTTGATTTTACATTATCTTTTAATGGGGGCACTCCTCCCCAGTGGACATCTGTCGCTCGTGTCCATCGCATTCTACAGTTCTTGATGCGATTTTTTATTCTCTTGTTGACCACGAGTTTAGTGTGTAGATCTTAGTATTTGGTCTGTTGTGTTTTTTGGTGTTTTTGACCAAGCGGTTTGTGTGTGGTTTTTTAATTTTTTGACTTTTACATTTTATATTTTACGCATAGTAAGGGCGCTAATAACCTTAGCAGTTGAGCGCCCATAAGCCCCATCTCATCATCATCAACACCCAGTGCGCGGGTATCCGTCAGGCTGTGTCCACGAAGGATTTAAATAAAAAGATAAAAGAAACTAAATGTGCGTGGATGTTTCGCACACAAGGTAGGCCGGCGAAGTAGTAAAGGAGATTTGTAAATGAATGGGCATGGGGCGAAATCTGCAGAAGTAGAAGAGAAGAAAGAAACGATGGCGAGGGGCGACATGGAGTGAAATGCACAGAACGCACGAGAGCCTACCTTGAGTCCCCCGGTCACGAGAACGAACCCACCTCGACCGGACGGGGATGAAGCGATGAAAATTGCGATGAATGGCTCGGGAACCCCCGGGTACGCCAACATCCGTACTCACATAAGGTGAGCCCCTGAGGGGCCGGGTAAAGGAGAAACTCTCCTTCGCCGAAGTCCGGTGGCGCTACTATGCGCGCCAACGTTCGCTCCTGCGATCAGGAACATTCAGCTCTGTATTGCCTCGCCAGTACCCACAAAGGATGCAGAGACTTAAACCTTGACCATGACTGCACTAACAGCCACTACCATACGGCCGTCCATTCAAGCTACTGTAATAAGGCTATCTAAAGCTGGTCCAAATGTTATGAAGTCACAAGTCACCGAGAAGAAATCGAAGCAGAAATTTCGTAGGAAAGATTTTCTAAAGACCTTCCGCGTGCGCGCGGTAAGAAACAGTTCATCTCCTCCTCCTCCTCCTCCTCCTCCTCAAAGGTCGCAGTCCCAGGATGCTCCTGGAACAAGCCGCACTCAGCGGCCACCTTCACCGATTGCCACCCAGAACTGGTTCTCGGCGCTTGAATCGGTTTCTGGCTCTGAGCGCGTGGGCCCTCCCTTCCAGGACGCTATGGTGTCTGACCAACTCCATACTAAAAGCCCGAGCCCAAAGGTTAAGCAGAAAGTAATTTTGAGCCGCCCACCTAAGTAGACAGTTTATCCCTTTTATTCATGGCCATCTTCACCGGGAATTTACGTGGTGTTCGATCACATAGTTCGGAACTGCAACTTTTATTGCGTTTCCATTCACCTATGGTCGTGTGTTTGCATTAGACCAAGCTTCGCCCTCACGACCCTTTCGATTTCCGAGGGTACACTCCGGTTCGCTACGATCTTGAACCGGAGGAGGGTGCTCCTGCTCATGGAGGTGTCATGTTGTTATTGCGTAACGACATTCACTTTCACATTTAATGCGCTAAGCGTCTTTTGACTGTGCGATTTTATATTGTCTTTTTAATGGGGCATCTACTCCCCAGTGGACATCTGGCGCTCGTGTCCCTCGCATTCTAGAGTTCTTGACACGTTGTTTTACTCTTTTATTGACCAAGCTTTTACTGCGTTCGTTTTTGGAATTTGGTGTTTTGTTTTTTACCCTTTGGACATCACGGATTTGTGTCCCATTTTTTAATTCTGCTGTTTTTTATCGGACTTTTATTTTTGAGGTGTCAATTTTATACTTTGTAAGGGCGCTGATGACCTTAGCTGTTTAGCGCCCTTAAACCGCATCTCATCATCATCATTTTAGCTTTTGTCATAGCGGTTTGTGTGCCGTGTTTTAGTTTTGGGGTTTTGCATTTCATACATTGTAAGGGCGCTGGTGACCCCAGATGTTTAGCACCCTTAAAACCTTTCTCATCATCATCATCACCTTTGTGTTTGTGCACATAGTTTTACCTTTCGTTTACCTGGGTAATGTTCGATTTATACCGCGGAACGTTTTAGTATATATCAATGTGTTTTATACATCCAGCGGCACGTCTTACGGCATTGTGTTGTTTGTACGGACTCTCTGCTTGCCCTTCAGAGTATTACTGCGCTGTACAGTAAGCTCCCGCTCGTAAAGCGCATTGATGATGATGAAATGGAGTTTAAGGCCGCAAAAGCAGAAGGGTCATTAGCGCCCGACAAAGTTAAAATGGAGTTAAAACAATAGTTAAAAGACCACCATAAAATAAACGAAAAATTAAAAGGCCATAATAAAAACAACTAGAAGAATGGAATGAGACAGTGTCAGAGGCGGTAGAACGCGGAGCTAAAACATGGCAGGGCTAAAGACTAAAAAGTAGAAAACACACTAAAAACCATAAAACAGTGCAAGGACAGGTCAAACGCTGTCCTGTAGATGGCCGCGTCGAAGAAAAGTTAAAACACGTTCTACAGCTAGTACGTCATCTGCTAAAATGGCAGACAGGGTGGCGCCCATCTGCAGGGATGAGCGAAGGACAGCAAAGGAGTGACACTGCACTAAAACATGCCTAACTGTTAACGGCGGACCGCAACGACCGCAAACGGGAGCAGGCTCACGGCGCAACAACTAACAGTGGCTAAAACGATAGTGCCCGATGCGAAGTCTACATAAAATCACCTCCTGCCTCCCGGAGGAACGGGAGCAAGTTGTCCAGGTTGAGGGTACAGGTTTAATCAGCCGCAGTTTGTTATCCTGGACAGAGGACCATGCAGAAAACCAACACGAGAGAATAGACCCCCGTAAAAATGGCTAAAATCATTTGCAGGGACAGCAGAACTAAAATATCTGGGAGAGAAAACAGCACGCTTGGCAGCGGCATCCACACTCTCGTTACCCTGAATGCCAACGTGACCAGGAATCCATACAAACGAAAGTCTGACACCATCGGTGGTAAGCTGGCTGCAGCAATCCTGGAGGCGCTGAACGACGGGGTGGCAAGCGTACAGCGCACGAAGGCTAGACAGGGCACTTAGGGAGTCCGTGCATAAAACACAACTCAGTAGATCTCGCTGACGGATAAAAGAAATAATTTGCTCCAAAGCAAAAAGTTCAGCAGTAAAAATCGAGCACTGATCAGAAAGACGAAAGCTAAAATGTTCTACACCAAACACGAAGGCTCATCCAACTCCACGGTCATGCTTCGAGCCGTCGGTATAAATAAAACAATGGTTGGCGAAGCGTGACTGAACTTCGGCAAACGCCGAACGGATGACCGGGCCAGGGGTGGTGGACTTTGGCATGGACGTCAATTCAAGATGGTACGAGACTCTTGAAGGTAGCCAAGGAGGTACATGTGTTTGGACTCTTGGGAGCATAACCGGCAAGACGATGTCCAAAGTCCGAAGGAGTTGGCGGAAACGAACCCGTGGTGGGAGCAAGGCAAGGGGCCGAGAAGCATATTGCTGATCCAGCGAGTCCGCAAAGAAGGACGAGTATGTCGTGTGGTGAGGCATACTGGATAACCGGCAAGCATAGCCGCAGAGAAGAACGTTGCGACGATAAGAAAGCGGAGGTTCGGCAGCCTCTGCACAAAGAATTAAAACAGGACTGGTGCGGAAAGCACCAGTAGCTAGCCGGATACCCTGGTGGTGAATAGGGTCCAAGCGACGCAAGATGAAAGACCGCGCAGCGGAATACACGATACAACCATAATCAATCTTTGAGCGAACTAGTGATCGATAAAGTCGCAAGAGGACTGTACGATCTGCACTCCAGGATGTGCCACATAAAACACGTAAAACAGAAAGAGAACGTTCACACCTTGCTTTTAGATAGGCTATATCTGACGACCAACACAACTTCCTATCAAGGAGTAACCCAAGGAATTTGTTTTCGTCCGCAAACAGGAGGAGTGCTACACCAAGCCGGAGAGAAGGGTCAGGGAACTCCCTCCGGCGCCAGAAGTTAACGCAGACTGTCTTTGCAGCAGAAAATTGAAATCCATTTGCAATACTCCAGGAGTAGAGGGAGTTGAGACACTGCTGAAGTTGGCGTTCCAAGACACAGGTAAGGCGAGAAGAAAGGTAGACGGCGAAGTCGTCAACAAAAAGCGACGACGAAATTCCGTGTGGAACACAGTCAACTATAGGGTTAATCGCAATAGCAAATAGTGTGACACTGATAACCGATCCCTGAGGAACCCCGTTCCCTTGAGTAAAAAAAGAAGATAAAATCGATCCCACACGCACACGAAAAACACGGTCCTTCATGAACTCACGAATGAAGACAGGAAGATGGCCACGAAAACCCCACTGATGTAATGTACGAAGAATACCGGTTCTCCAACAAGTGTCATAGGCCTTCTCCAAATCGAACCCCCCAGGGGCTCACCTTTTGTGAGTACGGGTATTGGCGTACCCGGGGGTTCCCGAGCCTCTCAGCTCCATCTTCATCACTTCATCCCCGTCCGGTCGAGGTGGGCTCGTTCTCGTGACCGGGGGACTCAAGGTAGGCTCTCGTGCGTTCTGGGCATTTCATTAAATATCGCCCCTCGCCGTCGTTTCTTACTTCTCTTAAATTTCCGAACATTTCGCCCCACGTCCATCCATTTACACATCTCTTTTACTTATTCGCCGGCCTACCTTGAGCCCGAAATGACCCCACACTTTTAGTTCCTTTTAACGTTTCCTTTAATCCTCCGTGGACACAGCTTGACGGATACCCGAGTACGAGGTGCGCAGCTGGGTGAGTGGGTAATGGCGTCATCCCCACCACCCGGGGTCGTCATGTAGGGTTTGTGTTCGTATCCGCTGTTCAACTGCAGTCCCGCGGGGGGAGCCATTGCATGAGCTGCTGACTTCCGACGGCGATTGGGTCCCTCTGTCTATGTTCTGGGAGGTGTGACCCTGGGGTGAGCTAGGTATAGATAGGCCACTAACCCAAGCCGGGGTAACGCCCGGGAAGTCAGAGCCCGAGGTCGGAGACGGTTACAATGGTTGAGGATTTATATCGCTATAGAGCACCCTTTCTCATTATTAATAATAAGCGCCGTAAAGTACTTACAACAGAAGTAGTACCGCCGACAACTGGTAGTTACTTAGTGATTTCACGAACTGAGGAAGGTCAAACGTTTGAGAAGCTGAACCCTTTCGTTATCCAGAAGGGCATTGACGCTATTTCAGGTGCGGTTCAGTCCTGCACTCGTCTTCGGATTGGTTCGTTGTCGGTTCAAACCGAATCCGAACAGCAGAGTAAGACATTGTTGCGCGCTACGCTTCTCCACGGTTATCCTATCCGTGTTGAGAAGCACCGCACCTTGAATTCTTGCCGAGGCGTTGTGACCACGCATAGTCTCGATGGCATATCGGACGAGGACCTGGTGGAATATCTTGCAGACCAGAAGGTGACAGCGGTCCATCGAGTGCAGGCCAAACGCGACGGCGTATTGGTACCCACTTGTACCCTGTTTCTAACATTTGATGGCGTCGATCTGCCCACGAGCATTTCCGCAGGGTACGAACGGATTTCTGTGAGGCCTTATATTCCTAGACCTCTGCGTTGTTTTAAATGCCAACGTTTTGGGCATACGCAAGTCTCAGGTAAGAGTGCCGTTAACATCTGTGCAACATGTAGGCAGCCCTCACACGAAGGTACCTGCTCAATGGCTCCCGTCTGCGTTAATTGTAAAGGGTCTCATTCTGCGTAGTTTGCCAACTGTCCGCGGTACTTGGACGAGAAGGCGATCCAGGAGATCCGGGTAAAGGAGAAACTCTCCTTCGCTGAAGCGCGGAGGCATTATCATGCGCGCCAACCTTCACTCCTGCGATCTGGCACATTTATTTCTGTTGTTACCTCGCCAGTACCACGAGTAGATGCCGAAACTCAGACCTGGACCATGACTGCATTAACCGCGACTACCATCCGGCCGTCCATTAAAGCTACTGTTACCAAGCCCTATAAACCTGGTCCAAAGTCAATCAAGTCGCAAGCCGCTGAAAAGAAACCCAAGCAGAAACTTCGTACGGAAGATTTTCTGAAGGACCCTCCACGTGCGCGCGGTAAGAAACGTTCACCTTCTCCTCCTCGGAGGTCGCAGTCCCAGGAAGCTCCTGGGACAAGCCGCGCTCAACGGCCCCCCTCACCCATCACCACCCAGAACCGATTCACGGCGCTTGAATCGGTTTCTGGCTCTGAGCGCGTGGGCCCTCCCTTCGAGGAGGCTATGGAGTCTGACCTACTCCATATAAAAAGCCCGAGCCCAAAGGTTAAACCGAAGGTAATTTTAAGCCGCCCTTCTAAGTAGACAGTTTATCCCTTTTTCTTAATGGTTATCCTGACCTGGAATGTACGTGGTGTAAGATAGCATAGGGCGGAACTGCAACGTTTATTAGTTCCCATTCACCTATGGTCGTGTTTTTGCAGGAGACCAAGCTTCGCCCTCATGATTTTTTTGATCTCCGAGGATATACTCCGGTTCACTACGACCTTGAATCGGAGCAGGGTACTCCTGCTCATGGTGGTGGCATGATTTTGGTGCGTAACGACGTTCATTTTCAAACTATCACACTTACATCCGACTTGCAAGCTGTTGCCGTTCGCCTTCACTTACCCGGCTTTTTGTTTTCTGTTTGCTCTGTGTATTCACCTCCATCGTCTCATTTCGCTCCCGCGGACATTCGAGCTTTCCTGTCCGCTCTTCCAACACCATTTCTTCTGTTGGGAGATTCTATTGCCCATCACCCACTGTGGGGTTCGCCAAGGGCTTGCGCGAGGAGAACTCTTCTTTCCGACCTTTTTTACCAGTTCAATCTGTGCATCCTCAATACCGGTGCACCTACTTTTATTTCTGATTCTTCTGGTACATTCTTTCACCTGGACCTTGCCATTTACTCACTCCAGCTTGCTCGTCGTCTTCAGTGGAACGTCGTCGCTGACACCTACTCCAGCGACCATTACCCCTGCATCGTTTCTCTTCTGTCGCACCACGCACAGCATTCCAGTGTAGCTACCTGGATATTCAAAAAAGCCGACTGGAGCTTGTATTCCAGCCTCCTGCATTTTTACGATCAGCCCTTCGCCGACATTAACCAACTAGTACAGCACTTCACGTCTACCCCTCAAGGGCTCACCTTATGTGAGTACGGGTTTTTGGCGCACCCGGGGGTTCCCGAGCCGCTAATCATCGCCACATTTATCCCCTCACCCCCATCCGGTCGAGGTGGGTTCTTCTCGTTTACGATGGACACAAGGTAGGCCCTCGTGCGTTCTTTGCGTTCCATTCATACCGCACCTCACCATCGTTTCTTTCTTCTCTTTTACTTCTGCGCATTTCGCATCACGTCCATTCATTTACGCATCTCTTTTTCCTCCTGGCCGGCCTACCTTGCATCCGAAACGCCCACACAGTTTTATTTCTTTTATCTTTTATTTTAATCCTCCGTGGACACAGCCTGACGGATAACCGGGCACTGGCTGCGCAGCTGGGTGAGTGGATAATGGCGTCATCCCCACCACACAGGGGTCGTCATGTAGGGTATGTGTTCGTATCCGCTGTTCAACTGCAGTCCCGCGGGGGGGGCCATTGCATGAGCTGCAGACTTCCAACGGCCATTGGGTCCCTCTGTCTATGTTCTGGGAGGTGTGACCCTGGGGTGAGTCTGGTATAGATAGGCCACTCACCCAAGCCGGGGTAACGCCCGGGAAGTCAGAGCCCGAGGTCGGAGACGGTTGCAATGGTGGAGGATTTATTTCGCTATGGAGCACCCTTCCTCCATTAATACCAACAAGCGCCGAAAAGTTTATGTAACAGAAGTGACACCACCGACAACTAGTTGTTACTTGGTCGTTTCACGAACCAAAGAAGGACAAAGTTTTGAGAAGGTGAACCCTTTCATCATTCAAAAGGTCATTGATGCTATTGCAGGTGCGGTTCAGTCCTGCACTCGTCTACGGAATGGTTCCTTATGAGCACAAACGAAATCCGATCAGCAAAGTAAGACCTTGTTGCGCGCCACGCTTCTCCACGGATATCCCATCCGTGTGGAGAAGCACCGCACATTGAATTCCTGTCGAGGCGTAATTACCGCCCATAGCCTCGATGGTATATCGGACGAGGACCTGGTAGATTATCTTGCAGACCAGAATGTGACGGCGGTCCATCGAGTGCAGGCCAAACGCGACGGCGTATTGGTACCCACTCGTACCCTGTTTCTAACATTTGATGGCGTCGATCTGCCCACGAGCATTACCGCAGGGTACGAACGGATTTCTGTGAGGCCTTATATTCCTAGACCTCTGCGTTGTTTTAAATGCCAACGTTTTGGGCATACGCAAGTCTCATGTAAGAGTGCCGTTAACATCTGTGCAACCTGTAGCCAGCCTTCACACGAAGGAACCTGTTCAACAGCCCCCGTCTGCGTTAATTGTAAAGGGTCTCATTCTGCGTCGTTTGCCGACTGTCCGCGGTACTTGGACGAGAAGGCGATCCAGGAGACCCGGGTAAAGGAAAAACTCTCCTTCGCTGAAGCCCGGAGGCGTTATCATGCGCGCCAACCTTCACTCCTGCGATCTGGCACATTTAGTTCTGTTGTTGCCTCGCCAGTACCACGAGTAGATGCCGAAACTCAGACCTGGACCATGACTGGATTAACCGCCACTACCATCTGGCCGTCCATTAAAGCTACTATTACCAAGCCCTATAAACCTGGTCCAAAGTCAATGAAGTCGCAAGCCGCTGAAAAGAAACCCAAGCAGAAACTTCGTAGGGAAGATTTTCTGAAGGACCCTCCGCGTGCACGCGGTAAGAACGGTTCACCTTCTCCTCCTCGGAGGTCGCTGTCGCAGGAAGCTCCTGGGACAAGCCGCGCTCAGCGGCACCCCTCACCCATCGCCACCCAGAACCGATTCACGGCGCTTGAATCGGTTTCTGGCACTGAGCGCGTGGGCCCTCCCTCCGAGGAAGCTATGGAGTCTGACCAACTCCATACCTACTCCGTGGTGGAACGAGGCTTGTCGGGACGCCGTTCGTGCCCGCAGGACTGCACTTAGGGTGTTTCGACGAAACCCTACACTTGATAATTTGGTGACTTTTAAACAATTGCTCGCCAGGGCTCATCGCATTATTCAGGATCGCAAGAAGGCGTCGTGGGCTCGTTTTGTCGAGTCTTTTAATCGCTTTACGCCTTTATCCGTTGTTTGGGATAAACTTCGTCGCTTCTCAGGTAAAGTGTCGCATTTTAGTGTTTCTGGCCTTCAGGTTTCTAATGCCACCATATTGGATCCGCCTGCCATCGCTAACACTCTGGGTGCTGCCTTTGATGTGGTTTCCAGTTCAGACCATTATTCCGCCGGCTTTCGCTTTATTCAAGACCGGCTGGATTTCGCATCATATTATTGTCGGTCTGCTGATAATGAATGCTGTAACGAACTATTTACAATCAGGAAGCTGGAGCACGCTCTTCATTGCTCTCGTCACTCCGCTCCTGGGCTGGACGGCATTCATGTCCTGATGATAAAGAACCTTTCAGCCGACAGTAAACTCTTTCTCTTACAGGTCTATAACCGTATTTGGCAAGACGGCCTTTTTCCTTCCGTTTGGCGCGAAGCCACCATTGTCCCTATACTTAAGCCTGGGAAGGATCGCCAAATACCTTTCAGCTACCGCCCTATCTCCCTCACCAGTTGCATTTGCAAGGTGATGGAGCGCATGATCAACGGGCGGTTGACATGGTGGCTTGAGTCTCAGAAATTTCTAGCGAACGCTCAGTGCGGATTTCGTCGCTATCGCTCTACCGTCGACCATCTGGTGTCCTTGTCGACGCATATTATGAATGGATTTCTGAGAAAGTGTCAAACCGTGGCTGTGTTTTTTGACCTGGAGAAAGCTTATGCCACTTGTTGGAGGGGCTGCATTTTTCGTACACTTTACGCATGGAATATCCGCGGTCGTCTTCCCATATTTCTTCGGGAGTTTATGACGGACCGCGTTTTTCGTGTACGTGTGGGCTCGGTTTTATCTAGTCGTTTTGTTCAAGAGAACGGGGTACCGCAGGGCTCTGTACTCAGTGTCACACGTTTGCGATTGCCTACAACCCCATTGTTGATTGTATTCCACCTGGAATTTCATCGTCCCTTTTTGTTGATGATTTTGCCATTTATTGCAGTTCACGGCGGACCTGTCTTCTCGAACGCCGTCTCCAGAGCTGTATCGACCGTCTCTGCGCCTTGAGTAACGCTAACGGCTTTAATTTCTCCGCCGAGAAATCCGTCTGCATTAACGTCTGGCGCCGGAAGGCTTTCTCTCGGCCCTCTCTGCATCTTGGGTCTGAGGTCCTTCCATTTGCAGACGAGGTGAAATTTTTGGGGTTGATCTTTGACCGGAAGCTGAGCTGGACTTCTCACGTTTCCTTTTTAAAAGCAAAGTGTGACCGTTCTCTTAATATTTTACGTGTTTTAAGTGGCACATCCTGGGGAGCTGATCGGACCGTCCTTCTACGTCTTTATCGCTCTTTGGTCCGATCCAAGCTTGATTACGGGTGTATTGTTAATTCGTCGGCACGTCCATCTGTGTTACGTCGATTGAATGCCATTCACCATCGTGGCATAAGAGTCGCTACAGGGGCCTTTCCAACCAGCCCTGTTCTTAGCCTGTATGCTGAAGCTGCAGAGCCTCCGCTGTCCTTCAGGCGTGAGATGCTTTTCTGCAGCTATGCCTGTCGACTCTCTAGCTTGCCTGACCACCTGTCCTTTACGTTATTTTACGAGGATTCGCTTGATCGGCAATATTTAGTTAGCTCCTCTGCATTGCTCCCTCCAGGGGTTCGATTTCGACTGCTACTTCGGCATTTTGACGTTACCCTAGCGCCGGCCGTTACCCGAGGGGAAACGCGTTTTACTCCATGGTCGGGCGCTGAGGCCCACATCCACCTTGGGCTAACGTCGATGCCGAAAAGTGCGACCCCTGCTTCTGTTCTTAGATCCGCCTTTTTAGAAATACAGGCGCAGTTCGGGGACTGTCATTTTATATATACTGATGGGTCTAAGACTGATATTGGAGTAGGATGTGCCTTTGCTTTTGGTGTACAGAGTCTTACTTTTCGTTTACCTGGACAATGTTCGATTTATACCGCCGAAAGTTTTAGTATATAACAATCTGTTTTATACATCTAGCGGCACGAAATACGGCACTGTGTTATTTGTACCGACTCTCTGAATGCCCTTCAGGGTATTGACGCGCTGTACGGTTACCACCCTCTCGTACAGCGTATACATGACCTGCTCCACTCGCTTGGTGCCATTGGCATCAGGGTCTCCTTCCTGTGGATTCCAGGTCATGTGGGCATCTCAGGCAACGAGTCTGCCGACGCCGCTGCCAAATCGGCCATTTTATCACCCAGATGTTTTACCTGTGTTGTTCCTTCCTCAGATTTTTATGTTATTTTACGTTACCGTATCCTCTCGCGCTGGCGCGATGAGTGGGCGGCTCTTAAGGGGAACAAGTTGCGGGAGGTTAAACCTCTTCCGTCAGTCTGGGGTACCTCTTCTCGTTCGTGTCGTCGGGAAGTGGTAATTTTAGCTCGCCTACGAATCGGACATTGTCTTTTTAGCCATAGATACTTGCTCAGTGGTGACCCCGCACCACTCTGTGAGCAGTGTGATGCACCCTTAACGGTGCGTCATATTTAAGCAGAGTGTCAAGTTTTAGCTCCTTTGCGCGTTCGTGTTGGTCTGCCTGTTGGCCTAGCCAACGTTTTGGCAGACGATGCGCGTGCTGTATAGTGTCTTTTACGTTTTATCAATGACATTGGATTTACTAGACGCATCTGATGCGCTGAGCGTCTTTTGACTGTGTAATTTTATCTTGTTTTTAGTGGGGCATCTCCTCTCCAGTGGACATTGGCGCTCATGTCCCTGACATTCTACAGTTCTTGACACGTTGTTTTACTCTTTTATTGATCATGTTTTTAGTGTGTTGGTATTTGGTATTTGTTGCTTTCTTTTTTACCTTTAGGACTCGTGGGTTTGTGTCGCGCTTTTTAATTATGCGGTTTTTTATCGGACTTTTATTTTTGGACAGTACATTTTATACTTTTTAAGGGCGCTGATGACCTTAGCTGTTTAGCGCCCTTAAACTGCAACTCATCATCATCATCATCGTCGTAGCTGTGCCAAAAGGCCCCGAAGTTCGTGCGCGTGAACTACACTGAGCGGTGGCAGATACACGTTGCAGATAGAGAACGCCCCCCAATCGGACCCGCACAACCACAGCCGACAATGGTGTGCGAAGCGTTTGTTGGTAGCACAAATGGTATGCGCCATCAAAATAGCAACCCCACCGCTCGCACGCTGTCCAACAACAGAGTCGTGTCTAAAGAAGGAGAAGCTCCGAAGATGCAACGCGTGAGTAGGCTGCAGATGGGTTTCCTGTAAATAGAAGATTGAAGGAGAACGTTGGGAAATTAAACACTGTAAGTCCGGAAGGCGTGCCCGAAACCCATTAACGTTCCAGTGGAATATTTCCATTCAAAAAGGCTAAGATGACCGCCTGAGTTTCTTCCTCACCTTAACATATTTCGGACCAACGACAGAAAAAGCCGCATCCTCTGGCGAACCCTCCGATGCCCGGGAACCAGAAGTGCCTCTTAGGCTCGTAAACGGGACCTGGACTTCACAGAGGAAGCGCAACTACTCGGTCTATGTGGAGGCCGAGAACGAACACCCTCAGTAGACGTCGCTGTAGGGCGGGCATTCGTAGACGGCTTGCAGGCTGAAGATGAAGACTGTACAGCACTGTCAACTCGAGACGATGGAGAAGTATTCGCAGGAGGCTCAGTTGGTGTCGAAGCATGGGCAACGGACGTGAGTGGCGAGCAAACTGTGGAAAAAAGGAGAGCGGCGGACGGTGGATGAATAACCAGTGGTGTTTGCAGGTTGAAGTTGCGCAAAGCGCCGCCGTGCTTCAGGAAAGGTGAGGCGTTCCTTAACGCGCAACTCCTGTATACACTTTTCGTCCAAAAAGCGAGAACACTGTCGTGAGCTAGACGGATGACATCCTCCACAGTTAACACAACGAGGGTCACGAACACAGGCCGCGCCGTCATGGGCAGGTAGGCCACATCGCTCACAGAGAGCAGGACACCCTACACTTGATAATTTGGTGACTTTTAAACAATCGCGCGCCAGGGCTCGTCGCATTATTCAGGATAGCAAGAAGGCGTCGTGGGCTCGTTTTGTCGAGTCTTTTAATCGCTTTACGCCTTCGTCTGTTGTTTGGGATAAACTTCGTCGCTTCTAAGGTAAAGTGTCGCATTGTACTGTTTCTGGCCTTCAGGTTTCCAATGCCACTATAGTGGATCCGGCTGCCATCACTAACACTCTGGGTGCTGCCTTTGCGGCCGTATCCAGTTCAGACCATTATTCCGCCGGCTTTCGCTCTATCAAAGACCGGCTGGATTTCGACACCTTTAATTCTCGGTCTGCTAATAATGAGTGTTATAATGAACTTTTCACACTGAAAGAGCTGGGGCACGCTCTTAATTGCTCTAGGCACTCCGCTCCTGGCCCGGACGGCATTCATGTCCTGATGTTAAAGCACCTTTCAGCCGACAGTAAACGCTTTCTCTTACAGGTCTATAACCGTATTTGGCAAGACGGCATTTTTCCTTCCGTTTGGCGCGAAGCCACCATTGTCCCTATACTTAAGCCTGGGAAGGATCGCCAACTACCTTCCAGCTACCGCCCTATCTCCCTCACCAGTTGCATTTGCAAGGTGATGGAGCGCATGATCAACGGTTGGTTGACATGGTGGCTTGAGTCTCAGAAACTTCTAGCGAACGCTCAGTGCGGGTTTCGTCGCTATCGCTCTACCGTCGACCATCTGGTGTCCTTGTCGACGCATATTATGAATGGATTTCTGAGAAAGTGTCAAACCGTGGCTGTGTTTTTTGACCTGGAGAAGCTTATGACACTTGTTGGAGGGGCTGCATTTTTCGTACACTTCACGATTGGAATATCCGCGTTCGTCTTCCCATATTTCTTCGGGAGTTTATGACGGACAGCGTCTTTCGTGTACGTGTGGGCTCGGTTTTATCTCGTCGTTTTATTCAAGAGAACGGAGTACCGCAGGGCTCTGTACTCAGTGTCACACTTTTTGCGATTGCTATCAACCCCATTGTTGATTGTATTCCACCTGGCATTTCATCGTCCCTTTTTGTTGACGATTTCGCTATTTATTCCAGTTCACGGCGGACCTCTCTACTCGAACGCCGTCTCCAGAGCTGTATCGACCGTCTCTACGCCTGGAGTAACGCCAACGGCTTTAATTTATCCGCCGAAAAATCCGTCTGCATAAATTTCTGGCGCCGGAAGTATTTCCCTCCGCCCTCTCTCCATCTTGGGCCAGGGATACTTCCGTTTGCAGACGAGGCGAAATTTTTGGGGTTGATTTTTGATAGGAAGCTGTGTTGGACCTCGCACGTTTCCTTTTTAAAAGCAAAGTGTGACCGTTCTCTTAATATTTTACGTGTTTTAAGTGGCACATCCTGGGGAGCTGATCGGACCGTCCTTCTTCGCCTTAATCGCTCTTTGGTCCGATCCAAGCTTGATTACGGGTGTATTGTTTATTCGTCGGCACGTCCATCTGTGTTACGTCGATTGAATGCCATTCACCATCGTGGCATAAGAGTCGCTACAGGGGCCTTTCCAACTAGCCCTGTACCCAGTCTGTACGCAGAAGCTGCAGAGCCTCCGCTGTCCTTCCGGCGTGAGATGCTTTTGTGCAGCTATGCTTGTCGGCTCTCAAGCTTGCCTAACCACCCGTCCTTCAATGTATTTTACGAGGATTCGCTTGATCGCCAATATTTCGTTAGCTCCTCTGCATTGCTCCCTCCAGGGGTTCGATTTCGAATGCTACTTCGGCATTTGGACGTTACGCCAGCGCCGGCACTTACCCGAGGGGAAACGCGTTTTCCTCCACGGTCGCGCGCTGAGGCCCACATCCACCTTGGGCTAACGTCGATGCCGAAAAATGCGACCCCTGCTTCTGTTCTTAGATCCGCCTTTTTAGAACTACAGGCGCAGTTCGGGGACTGTCATTTTATATATACTGATGGGTCTAAGACTGATGTTGGAGTAGGATGTGCCTTTGGTTTTGGTGTACAGAGTTTTACTTTTCGTTTACCTCGACAATGTTCAATTTTTACCGCCGAACTTTTTAGCATTTATCAATCTGTTTTACACATTCAGCGGCCCGACTTACGGCACTGTTTTATTTGTACGGACTCTCTGAGTGCCCTTCAGACTATTCATGCGCTGTACCATTACCACCCACTCGTACAGCGCATACATGACCTGCTCCACTCGCTTGGTGTCTCTGGCATCAGCGTGTCCTTCATGTGGATTCCAGGTCATGTGGGCATCTCAGGTAATGAGTCTGCCGACGCCGCTGCGAAATCGGCGATTTTATTACCCAGATTTTTACTTCTGTTGTTCCCTCGTCAGATTCGTGTGTTATTTTACGTCGCCGCATCCTCTCGCGCTGGCGCGATGAGTGGACGTCCCTCCGGGGGAACAAGTTGCGGGAGGTTAAGCCTTTCCCGTTGATCTGGGGTACCTCTTCTCGTTCTTGTCGTCGGCAAGAGGTAATTTTAGCTCGTCTACGGAATGGACATTGTGTTTTTAGTCATAGGTGTTTGCTCAGTGGTGACCCCGCACCACTCTGTGGTCAGTGTGACGTGCCCTTAACGGTGCGTCACATTTTAACAGAGTGTTTTAGCTGCATTGCGTGCTCGTGTGGGTCTGCCTGTTGGCCTAGCCAACGTTTTGGCAGACGACACGCGTGCTGTAGAATGTGTTTTACGTTTTATTCATGACAGTGATTTTAATCTGCGCATTTAATGCGTTGGGCGTCTGTTAGCTTAGTACTTTTATTCTGTCTGTTTTATGGGAACTCTTATCCCCAGTGGACATATGGCGCTCATGTCCCTCGCATTCTACAGTTCCTGACACGTTTTAATCTTTTATTGCCTATGCTTTTAGTGTGTTGGCTTTTCAGAACTTTGTATTGTTGTTATTGTTATCATTGTTGTTCTTGTTATTATTGTTATTGTTATTGTTGTTGTTATTGTTGTTGTTATTGTTATTTTGTTATTGTTCTATTATTGTTAGTTTTAGCTTTTTGAACATCGCGGGTGTGTGTTCCGTTTTTAACTATGCGGTTCTTTTACCTGTTTTATATTTTGACCTTATCTTTTATACATTGTAAGGGCGCTGATGACCGTAGCAGTTTAGCGCCCTTAAACCGCATATCATCATCATCACAGAGAGCAGGATGGGCACACGAGCGGGTAGTATGGCCGAAGCTTGGCACCGAAAACAACGCATGGGGTTCGGAATATAAGGGTGCACGGAGGCACGTTCGTAGCCACCAAAAATGAACTCCGGCAATACAGTACCTTTGAAAGTTAGAAACACAGTATGCAGTGGGTATTCCTGACCATCCTGTTTGCGAGAAAGCCGGTACACCTTACACACACGTTGATCGGAGAGACAAGAACCTATGTCATCGTTGGAGAGATCATCGGGACTGGAGGTGGTGACAACCCCCGAACAGAGCTTAAGGACTTATGTGGGACTAACCGGACAGGATAGGAGCCCAGCAAACTCGTTTTCAACATTTTCTGGGACTGCTCGGCGTTGGCGGTCTCGATCAATAACGTACCGTCTTGTAGTCGCGTCGCGGTTTTTACCTGGCCACAGATCCGATCCACCTCACGCTTTATGTAAAAAGGGCTAAGGTCCGTGAACGTTTTTCCATCACTTGCTAAATTCATAACTAAAAATATGTCAGTGAAAAGGATTTTGCGCGGATAAATGATGAATGGACTCCCATCCGGAACCGTGGGCGTCAGCCATCCATCCGGGGGTTAAAGAAAAAACACACCATATCTCTACGGTCTGTGCCGTCGTGGGAACCCTCCCAAGACTGATCTCAAGGGGTACTTCAGAAGGGCTACCCCCCAAACTCCACTGCTAGTCCATATGTGTAAGCCGTTCACCACACACACCCTGGCTTTAAGCCCCTACCATGGGTATAACCGCCCATGGCTCCCCACTCTAGGCCGCGCTGCGAGCATGAAACAGACACGGATTAGGGGACTTGTGGTTGATTACACCGAGGCTCCGTCAGTGGTAACACGTCCGGCCCGTGATACTAATCCAACGACACACGGTCGTTGGAGAATTAACACAAGCCGGACCCCAGAGAGCTACGTGGGTGTACATGACGGCGTGGACGGGCTCCGCACCTAAGGTTACACACAGGGGCAGTGCGAGGGGTCCGCCCGACCTTCGCGCCTGAGACCTCCGTAGAGCACACATGTCGCAAGCCGCGCGGGAACCGTGGGAAAGAACCACGGAGACAGAAAAGATCCCTGCTGGTGAGACAGGAGTTAATAAGACTAAAACGTAAAACTAGAAATCAGAATAAGCCTAGAAGAGGAAGAGGATCGTGAACAAATGAATAAAAAATTCACGTGGCACAGTAGATGAGAACGAAGGGGGTGAAATATTGGCGTGTGGCTCGGGACCCCGGGCGCGCCTAGCCCGTACTCACACGAGGTGAGCCCCTGGGGGGGACTTGTGGTTGGTTACGTCGGGCCCCAGACAGCGGTAACACGTCGGGTCCACCCGTACATCCCAGCGACTCGCGGCCGTCGAGGTGCCCGTGAGGACCCGGCCCCTCAGGAGCTACGTGGGTTTACATGACTGCGGAAAGGCTCCGCACCTAATGTCGCACAAAAGGGGCAGTGGGGCGGGTCCAATCAACCTTCATGTCTGAGACCTCCGGAGAGCAGACAAGTTGGAAGCTGCGCCGAAACCGTGGGACAGCACCGCGGAGGCATTAAAGTTTCCTGCTGGTGAGACAGGAAGATATAAATCTAGTATACTAAAGCTACAATAAAAGAAATAAGCCTAGAAGAGGAAGACTTATAGGTAAGGATGACGACGTGGCAAAAACAAACGGCGGTGGAGAGATGATAATGGGGATGAGTGGCTCGGGAACCCCCGGGTACGCCAACACCCGTACTCACATAAGGTGAGCCCCTGGGGGGTACAGCGCATTCATGACCTGCTCCACTCGCTCGGTTTTTCTGGCATCAGCGTATCTTTCGTGTGGATTCCAGGTCATGTGGGCATCTCAGGAAACGAGTCTGCCGACGCCGCTGCCAAATCAGAGATTTTATTACCCAGATTGTTTACCTCTGTTGTTCCCTTGTCAGACTTTTGTGTTATTTTGCGTGGTCGCATCCTCTCGCTTTAGCGCGATGAACGGATAGCCCTCCGGGGGAACAAGTTGCGGGACGTAAACCTCTCCCGTTAGTCTGGGGTACCTCTTCTCGTTCTTCTCGTCGGGAAGAGGTGATTTTAACTCGTTTACGTATCGGACATTGTCTTTTTAGTCATAGACACCTGCTCGATGGTGACCCCGCTCCACTCTATGAGCAGTGTGACGCGCCCTTAACGGTGCGTCACATTTTAGAATAGTGTCAGGTTTTAGCTGCATTGCGCGCTCGTGTGTGTCTGCCTGTTGGCATAGCCAACGTTTTGGCAGACGAGGCGCATGCTGTAGATTGTCTTTTACGTTTTATTATTGACAGTGGCTTTAGCCGGCGCATTTGATGAACTGAGCGTCTTATAGTTCTGTGATTTTATATTGTTAGTTTTAATGGGGGCTCTTCCCTCCTGGGGACATATGGCGCTATGGTCTTTTATTGTTTTGTTTGCAATGTTTTTAGTGTGGTTGTTTTAGAATTTGTAGCCATGTTTTTTAGTGTTTTTGACAAAGCGGGTTTGTGTGCCGTTTTTTAGTTCTTGGCTTTTAAATTTTAAACCTTGTAAGGGCGCTGCTGACCTTCGCTGTTTAGCGCCCTTAACCCCATCTCATCATCATCATCGCGTCAGAAAGAAGACTGTAAGAGTAGAACAAGAAAATTTATGGAATCAAAGACCTATAAAAAATAAAATGAAATGAACATAGTGGACATGGACAAGAAAATTCAAGCATTTAAAAATCTATTTTGGAATGAACACAAATTTATGGATTCTCAACGTCATGGTTCTTGTCCAAACGAATCACAACAGTTTGGACATGAAAAGCTGCTGGTTTTACGAAGGCTAAGAGTCAGAGGGAGTAGATAGACGTATCAATAAGTTAGACAACAACGAGGTAAAGTTAATTTATTTTCAACAATGTATGATTAAATACATCGCTCATCGGCGAGAACAGTGGCAAAACAAAAAAACAATCGCAACAATGTGGTCTCATGAACTGTTCACAAATATTTGCTGTGATGTTTGCATGTTCATCAACATTCGGTGCATTTGTTTGAAAACACGTGTATTTTTGTTTGCGAGTTGCACTCAGGTGTGGACTAGGCCTTAGCTAAAATCATTCTATAGTACATGAGAAAACATTTATCTCTCACATAGAGGTAAACTGCAGAGCACGTATCTAATAATTTATCAGGCAATCATAGTATAGATGTGTATTTTAACCATTAAGTTTTGTGTAGGCATATCTTAAAAACAGTTTTCTTGTAACTTTTTTTATCTACAGATGTAACGTAAAGTACAGCATAAATAAACAGCTTCAACTCCGAGAAGTACAGAATTCTAAAATGCAGTGCCTTAAACAGAAACTTCCCCCTAGAACATGCTTTGTTTGCTCAATACGGATCTACTAATGTATTCTAATTTTGATTTTGCAAAATTTATATAAGCTTATGTTAATTAACAACAAGCGGCCATACCACAGCACGTGAGCGAAACGAGCGTGCGTTCCTGTACTATGTTTTTAATTCACTGTTTATATAAGCTTAGGTTTCTGATTCACAGGAAATTAGGTTAGGTTTAGTTTTTTACTTTCTCTACTACGTATAGTAAGTAGGGGAAGTATTGTATTCCACCCAAAAATTCGATACCGAGATTTCACCGGAAATACATGTTTTGAGACCCCCTGAAACCAAAAAACGCATTTTTGGAAACATGTCCGTGTGTGTCTGTGTGTCTGTGTGTCTGTGTGTGTGTCTGTCTGTGAACAGCATAACTCAGAAACGAACAGTCGGATAAACACCAAACTTGGTATTTAGGTTCAGTATCTTCCAAGGATACGACACGAAGGTTTTCAAGAAAATCCCCCCAACCCAGAGTACCCTTTATATGGAAGATTCTTCGAAAATTTTAATTTTCTCAAAAATGGCTCTAACGATTTTGATTAAAGTATCATATGTTTAAGATATTTTTATGACAAATAAAATGTATATCTTGAATTTCCTGGGAATGTCTCCTAAAGTATTCTTTATTGTGAACGACTTTTGCATAACTGGTAAACCATAAGAAATAGACAAAATTTTACTACACAAAAAATGTAGATCGCGTTAAAATAAAAAAATTATGTCATATACATTTTTGGTTGAGTGAACCATTTTCGAGATATTGCTTGTTATTCCCTTAAAATTTTCACTACTTATTTTCTAAAATGGGAATTCGTTATTCATTTTTTTGTCTTGGATATGCAAAGAGATATAATCTGTGGCAAAGGGAATGGTACTGCACCTAGTAACCAGCTATTAAGAGATATGTATGTGCTTAAAGGCTACTGTTTTTCTATATTGCCCTTGTAAATATATATTCCCCTTACATCTACAAGAAAATTAGCAATAAGATAGAGTCTGCAAATGTTTATCTCGATTAACATGAAGTAGATGGAGAATAAGCGTTTGTAAAAATAATTTGTACAAGAGTAGAGAAAGTCATGTGAGTGTACCACATCAGATTTTTGAATATGAGCTTAGGTTTCTGATTCATAGAATGTCAGGTTAGGTTTAATCTTTTTTCATTTAAGCTTAGGTTTATTAGTAAGTAGTAGTTACACCAATGCACGCGAGCGAAACGAGCGTGGGTTCATTAACGATGTTTATGATTCACTATTTTTATATGTTTAGGTTTCTGATTCAAGGAAGGTTATATTTGGTTAATTTTTTTAGGTTTCTGATTCATAGGAGGTTAGGTTTGGTGTTTTTATAAGCTTAGGTTAATTAGCAACCTGTGGTTGCTTCAAAGCACGCGAACGAAACGAACGTGCATATCTTAGCAATGCTTATGACTCACTATTCGTATAAGATTAGATTTCTGATTCGCGGGAGCTTAAGTTTAGTTTTTTATATAAGCTTAGATTATGTTTTGTAAATAAAATGTTCTACGCAACTTTTAAAATGTGGGAGCTTTAATGCTCATGGAATTTTCATCACTCACTACGCCCATAATTACATGTTTTCACTATTATGATGCGAGCCGTATTTATATTGAAACTTCACATGATAGGCAAATAAATTAAGTGAAATTTAAGGATTACAATTACTCATTTGAATAAAAATGTTCACGTATAGTGAGATAGGTGATATAAATATTTGCATGCATAGTTTCAACTATATTATGCTTTATTCATTTTACACTTAACACAGATAAATGTGGAGTAGGGCCTTAAGAATTGTAACAGTTATTTAATTCAGCTCCATACTGTTTAACTTGGTTTAATTCTAGCACCACCTAATTCGGTGCATTAACCTTGGTATGCTAAAACGTTTTTTTTCGTATTTTTTCACAGCTGCTCATCATACTCAAGAAAGAGCTCACTTTCTGATGACTGTACAGTCTCGTCACTCATTTCCAATACATACACTCTTTCTGTAAGAGAGAAGAATGAAACAAGAGATAATACTACCAAGACAAGAAATGATGTGAGCAACTATCTCAGTCGTCGTTACAGCCACACAGCTTCCGTAACACTGGCAGGTTTAGAACTGTACAGTAAATACATGCCATCTAACTACATAGGTGCAAATACAGGAAAGGTCTCTTCAGCGAAACCACCTTTATCGCAGAGTGACTATTCTTCTTCACCCTATTCCATAAGCAAAAGTGTACGCAGTGTCACCTCTCCAATAGTGGAAAGATCATCGTCGTCCATTGGAAGTAGACTAGCAGAAAAAAGCTATGCTACAAGTACAGCAATTAGGGGGAGTACCTTTCCTTCACTGGAGTCTCAAGGGAGCTTTAAGATGCCATCTTCAAAGTCTGAGGTAATTTTAAATTTGAACCATGGGAAAAAGCGTAATTATGATCAGCCATCATTTTCATCATTTGAAGATGATAGTACTGCTGGCAATAATGGTAATGATTTGCAGTCATATGTATCTGAAGTGAAACATAAAATTTATGATGTAGAAAGTAGGGGGGCAGAAGCAGTCGGCCACATGCAGCTTGGTGTAGTTCATTCAAGTCAAAATACTCAGCAGAATGGGAAAACGGCAAACACGTCAACAGCAAAATCTCAATCACCCCCAGCTTTGCCACGGAAGTTTAACAGCTCAGAAAGTACTACTTCTTCTTCCTCTTCTTCTGAAGAGGAGGGTGAGGAAAGTGATGGCAGTGAAGAAAAGGACACAATCAACAAAAGCATGAAGTCAGGAAGGTTAGGAGGAGAGTCAAATGAAACTCTTCATACATGTAAAAGTAATGTGGCAACCTTAGGTATTACAGATTGTGCCACATCTGCTGCCGATAGTTACTCTTCATTGTGCAGTAATCGTCTGATCGATCATCCCTTTGTATCTTCTATATCTAATAAACAGCATTCTGTTCATGGATCTCCAGAGAGAGCTGCTTTGGTGAGTATATATTTATATAGTAAAAGTCTCAAAATTGCAGAGAAAATTAATTGCAGCAATCCTGAGACTTTTTATAACTTAATGTTAGTGTATACTTACCTTGCTTGTGCATGGCGTTTGCTGAAGGCTTTATGTACTGATACATAGAAAGACTGGTATGAAAGTCAAATAACAAGTCCTTCACTGTTTGCTTTCTAATTTATTCACAAATAAAATGTGTTAAATAATAGTAATCGGAACGGAAGAGTGCTATAAGCGTATATATTGCCCTAAATTGTAGATAACTTTAAAATTATTTTAAGATATAGATATGGGAAAATCTGTTAGTTTAGTGATATGTTTACTGGGCTCTAAATTTTACGTTCGGTAATACAGATATACAAATTTAAATTACATTTGAAAAGTAATTCTGAGTATCTCAGTGCTATTGATTTCGAAGATGACTTCTGTTGATCTTCTTTACATCAGAATTCTCTGCAGAACAATAATGACATATTCACATATTTTGTTTGATATATGTTCATATCTCAAGATTAAGATTTACATATCTCAATATTTTCACCAGAGTTACAAATGATGCGAGCTTTGTATTACTCAGTTATAGAATTTAGTTCACTTGTACAAGACATAGTATCTTGTTCATTTTGTCAGGAATGTTTGTCTTGGATTTTCTGTTGTTTGTTTCCGTAGAATCCCTACACAGCATTTAGCACTAATCCACAACCATATTCAATCTCTTCTCCATTTCTTGAATATCCTGGTGGAACCACTCTCCTTGCTTCTGACTTCCCCAGGTTGTTAATAAATACATCCAAATGTGAAAAGAGTTAATGTAATTTGAAACACTTTGCATTCCAAAGTTCTAAACTTTTCTAGTATGTTCTTCGCAGTTTTAACATAATCAGGATGTTCGTTGTTTCCCAGAAAGCGTGCACTAACTTCATAAAATGCATACCAAGCATTGTATTGTATGAAAGTCATATTATATTTCAAACTGCCTGTTTTTAAGTAGATCTCTGATTTATGGACGTACAAAAGCGCCTTCTTTTATTTTTGCATGCGAAGAGCAGGAAATTTTATTGGTGAGATATTTAACAGTTTTCCCTAAGTCAAGTGGTTTTACGAATTGTATCATTACACCAATTTCTGTATGGAGAGCTGGCAAAAGAATTTTCTTAGGAACCAGTGGGCTACCCCTTATTATGTTCTTACTACATGGTGTTAAAGTTCTTCTTTTGGGCCATTCTCTTTTTTTTCACTGTTCGTCTCTGGTCTTACTATCCTACTTGCACAAATAGTATGGATATTTTGTAAATCCATGTTGATGGTCTAATATCATACATATCACTTTTAAATCCTCACACATAAACCACTGAAAAATATTTAATTTTCTCAAAAATACTTCATATTTGTATAGTCAACTTCTCCTTCAATTGCAATAAGTGTGCTACTGGAGCTCATCGTCAGTTTTATAATTTGCCTTTTCCCGCAGTATTGGATTTTTTCCGCAGAGATTTTTAGTATTTACCAAGCTCTGTTATACATTCGGGGAAAAAGCCGCAGTAATGCGTTATTAGCACCGATTCCTTGGGTGCGTTCCAGAGGATTTTTATTGTTTAAAGTTCCCTTCTTTACCTAGTCATAGCTATGTTTTACTCCTATTCATTACCGCTTATTTACGCAATCACCCACATACACACAAACATACACCCATGCCCATGGCCCCCCCAGGGGCTCACCTTATGTGAGTACGGGTGTTGGCGTACCCGGGGGTTCCCGTGTCACTCATTGCCATAATCATCCCTTCATCGCCGTCCGGTCGAGGTGGATTCGTTCTCGTGACCGGGGGACGCAAGGTAGGCTCTCGTGCGTTCTGTGCATTTCATTCCATGTCGCCCCTCGCCATCGTTTCTTTCTTCTCTTCTATTTATGCATATTTCACCCCACACCCATTCATTTGCACATCTCTTTTACTTCTTCGCCGGCCTACCTTGCGTGCGCAACGCCCACACACTTTGAGTTTCCTTTAACAGGTTTTTCCAGGTGCACAGCTGGGTGAGTGGGTAATGGCGTCATCCCCACCATCCGGGTCGTCATGTAGGGTTTGTGTTCGTATCCGCTGTTCAACTGCAGTCCCGCGGGTGGGCCATTGCATGAGCTGCTGACTTCTGACGGCGATTGGGTCCCTCTGTCTATGTTCTGAGAGGTGTGACCCTGGGGTGAGATAGGTATAGATAGGCCACTCACCCAAGCGGGGGTAACGCCCCGGAAGTTAGAGCCCGAGGCCGGAGACGGTTGCAATGGTGGAGGATTTATTTCTCTATGGAGCTCCCTTTCTCCATTAATACCAACAAGCGCCGAAAAGGTTATGTAACAGAAGTGACACAACCGACAACTGGTTGTTGCTTGGTCATTTCACGAAAGGAAGAACGGCAAAGTTTTGAGAAGGTGAACCCTTTCATTATTCAAAAGAGCATTGATGCTATTGCTGGTGCGGTTCAGTCTTGCACTCGTCTACGGAACGGTTCCTTATTAGCACAAACGATGTCCGATCAGCAAAGTAAGACCTTGTTGCGCGCTACGCTTCTCCACGGCGATCCTATCCGTGTGGAGAAGCACCGCACATTGAATTCCTGTCGAGGCTTCATTACCAGCCATAGCGTCGATGGTGTGTCGGACGATGAACTCGTATGATGATGATGATGATGATGAGATGCGGTTTAAGGGCGCTAAACTGCTAAGGTCATCAGCGCCCTTACAATGTTTAAAAATATAAAGTCCAAAATATAAAAGGCGGGAAAAAACCGCATAAGTAAAAAACGGGACACAAACCCGCGATGTCCAAAAGCTAAAAACAATACACCAATCTCAAAAACACACTAAAAGCATAGGCAATAAAAGAGTAAAACGTGTCAAGAACTGTAGAATGCGAGGGACTTGAGCGCCTTAAGTCCACTGGGGAGTAGAGTCCCCATTAAATCAGACAGAATAAAATTATAAAGCTAAAGGTCGCTCAACGAATCAAATGCGCAGATTAAAATCACTGTCACGAAAAAAAACGTTAAAACACATTCTACAGCACGCGCGTCGTCTGCTAAAACGTTGGCTAAGCCAACAGGCAGACCCACACGAACACGCAATGCAGGTAAAACCTGACACTCCTCTAAAACGTGACGCACCGTTAAGGACGCATCACACTGCCCACAGAGTGGTGCGGGGTCACCACTGAGCAAATACGTATGACTAAAAATGCAATGTCCGATACGAAGGCGTGTTAAAAGTACCTCTTCCCGACGAGGAGCACGGGAAGAGGTAGCCCAGACTATCGGAAAAAGTTTAACCTGCCGCAACTTGTTCCCCCGGAGGGCCGTCCACTCATCGCTCAAAAGCGAGAGGATGCGGCGACGTAAAACAATAAACAAATCTGACGAGGGAACAATAGAGGTAAAACTTCTGGGATATAAAATCGTCGATTTGGCAGCGGCGTCGGCAGACTCGTTCCCTGAGATGCCAACATGACCTGGAATCCACATGAAGGAGACGCGGATGCCAGAGACACCAAGCGAGTGGACCAGATCATGTATGCGCTGTACGAGTGGGTGGTAATTGTACAGCGCGTTAATACTCTGTAGGGCACTCAGGGAGTCTGCGCAAAGAACAGTGCTGTAAATCATGCCGCTGGAGGTATAAAAGTGCCTGATAAATACTAAAAAGCTCAGCGGTAAAAATCGAACATTGCTTCGGTAAACGAAAGGTAAAACTATGCCGAACAAAAGCAAAGACACACCCTACTCCAACATCAGTCTTAGACGCATCAGTGTATATAAAATAACAGTTACCGATTTTCGCCCGGAGTTCTAAAAAAGCTGATCTAAGAACTGAATAAGGGGTCTCAGTCTCGGAATCGACGTTAGCCCAAGGTGATAGAGAGCCTCAGCGCGCAGCCATGAAGGAAAAAGCGTTTCCACCCTGGGAAGTGCCAGCGCTGGCGCAACGTCCAAATGCCGAAGGAGTTGTCGAAAACGAACCCCTGGAGCTAGTAATGCAGAGGAGCTAACGAAATATTGTCGATCAAGCAAACCCTCGTAAAATAACTCGAAGAACTGGTGGTTAGGCAAGCTTGTGAGCCAACAAGCATAGCTGCACAAAAGCATCTCACGCCGGAAGGACAGCGGAGGCTCTGCAGCTTCTGCGTACAGACTGGGCACAGGGCTAGATGGAAAGGCCCCTGCAGCGAATCTTATACCACGATGATGAATGGTATTCAAGCAACGTAACACCCCTCAGGGGCTCACCTTATGTGAGTACGGGTTTTTGGCGCACCCGGGGGTTCCCGAGCCAATCATCGCCACATTCATCCCCTCATCCCCATCCGGTCGAGGTGGGTTCTTGTCGTGACCGGGGGACACAAGGTAGGCTCTCATGCGTTTTTTGCATTACACTCATACCGCACCTCACCATCGTTTCTTTCTTCTCTTCAATTTCTGCACATTTCGCCCCACGCCCATTCATTTACACGTCTCTTTTACTTCTTCGCCAGCCTACCTTGATTGCGAAACGCCCACACACTTTTAGTTTCTTTTAACCTTTTATTTTAATCTTCCTTGGACACAGCCTGTCGGATACCTGCGCACTGGGTGCGCAGCTGGGTGAGTGGGTAATGGCGTCATCCCCACCACCCGGGGTCGTCATGTAGGGTTTGTTTTCGTATCCGTTTTTCAACTGCAGTCCCGCGGGGGGCCATTGCATGAGCTGCTGACTTCCGACGGCGATTGGGTCCCTCTGTCTATGTTTTGGGAGGTGTGACCCTGGGGTGAGTTAGGTATAGATAGGCCACTCACCCAAGCCGGGGTAACGCCCGCGAAGTCAGAGCCCGTGGTCGGAGACGGTTGCAATGGTGGAGGATTTATTTCGCAATGGAGCACCCTTTCTCCATTACTAACAACAAGCGCCGAAAAGTCTATGTAACGGAAGTAGCACCGCCAACATCTGGTTGTTACTTGGTCATTTCACGAACAGAAGAAGGACAAAGTTTTGAGAAGGTGAACCCTTTCATTATTCAGAAGGGCATTGACACTATTGCAGGTGCGGTTCAGTCCTGCACTCGTCTACGAATTGGTTCCTTGTTGGTACAAACCAAAACTGAACAGCAAAGTACGTCCTTGTTGCGCGCCACGCTTCTCCACGGTTATCCTATCCGTGTCGAGAAGCACCGTACCTTGAATTCCTGTCGACGCGTAATTACCACCCATTGCCTAGATGGTATGTTGGACGAAGAACTTGTCGGCTATCTTTCTGATCAAAAGGTGACAGCTGTTCATCGAGTGCAGGCAAAACGCGACGAAATTTTGTTACCAACTCGTACCCTGTTTATCACTTTCGACGGCGTCGATCTGCCCACGAGTCTTTCAGCAGGGTGCGAGCGTATTGCTGTAAGGCCGTATATACCTAGACCTCGGCGTTGTTTCAAGTGCCAACGTTTTGGGCTTACGCAAGTCTCCTGTAAGAGTGCCGTTACCATCTGTGCCTCATGTAGCCAGCCGTCACACGAAGTTACCTTTCCACAGCCCCCGTCTGCGTTAACTGCAAAGGGTCTCATTCTGCGTCATTTGCCGACTGTCCGCGGTACTTGGACGAAAAGGCCATCCAGGAGATCCGGGTAAACGAAAAACTCTCCTTCGCTGAAGCCCGGAGGCGTTACCATGCGCGCCAACCTTCACTCCTGCGATCTGGCACATTTAGTTCTGTTATTGCCTCGCCAGTACCACGAGTAGATGCCGGAACTCAGACCTGGACCATGACTGGATTAACCGCCACTACCAGCCGGTCGTCCATTAAAGCTACAGTTACCAAGCCCTATAAACCTGGTCCAAAGTCAATGAAGTCGCAAGCCGCTGTAAAGAAACCCAAGCAGAAACTTCGTAGGGAAGATTTTTTGAAAGACCCTCCGCGTGCGCGCGGTAACAAAAGTTCACCTTCTCCTCCTCGGAGGTCGCTGTCCCAGGAAGCTCCTGGGACAAGCCGCGCTCAGCGGCACCCCTCACTCATCGCCACCCAGAACCGATTCACGGCGCTTGAATCGGTTTCTGGCACTGAGCACGTGGGACCTCCCTCCGAGGAAGCTATGGAGTCTGATCAACTCCATACAAAAAGCCCGAGCCCAAAGGTTAAACAAAAGGTAATATTAAGCCGCCCTTCTAAGTAGACAGTTTATCCCTTTTATTCATGGCTATCCTGACCTGGAATATACGTGGTGTACGATCGCATAGGGCGGAACTGCAACTTTTATTGCGTTCCCATTCACCTATAGTCGTGTGTTTGCAGGAGACAAAGCTTCGCCCTCACGACCCATTCGATCTCCGAGGGTACACTCCGGTTCGCTACGATCTTGAGCCGGAGGAGGGTGATCCTGCTCATGGAGGTGTCATGTTGTTAGTGCGTAACGACGTTCATTTCCAACCTCTTGCTCTTACGTCCGACTTGCAAGCTGTTGCCCTTAGATTGCAGTTACCCGTTTTTTTTCTGTTTGCTCTGTTTATTCACCTCCATCGTCTCCCCTCTCTCCCGCGGACATTCGAGCTCTCCTATCCGCTCTCCCAACACCGTTTCTCCTGTTGGGAGAGTTTAATGCCCAACACCCCCTGTGGGGTTCGCCAAGGGCTTGTGCGAGGGGAACCCTTCTTTCTGACATTTTGGACCAGTTCAATCTCTATTCTCAATACAGGAGAGCCTGCGTTTCTTTCTGATTCTTCCGGTACATTTTCCCATTTAGACCTTGCCGTTTGCTCACTCCAGCTTGCTAGTCGTCTGCAGTGGAACGTCGTGGCTGACACCTGCTCCAGCGACCATTACCCCTGCATCGTGTCTCTTCTGTCACACCACGTACAGCATTCCAGAGTACCTACCTGGATATTCGCAAAAGCCGACTGGAGCTTGTATTCCAGCCTCGTGCATTTTGACGACCAGGCCTTCACTGACATTAACCAACTAGTGCAGCACCTTACTTCTACTATTTTCTCTGCCGCCGAATGCGCAATACCCCGTTCATCCTCTCCACCTCGGCGAATACCTGTTCCGTGGTGGAACGAGGATTGTCAGGACGCCGTTCTTGCCCGTAGAATTGCACTTGGGGTGTTTCGGATCCACCGTACACTTGATAATTGGGTGACTTTTAAACAATGTCGGGCCAGGGCTCGTCGCATTATTCAGGATAACAAGAAGGCGTCGTGGGCTCGTTTTGTCGAATGTTTTAATTGCTTTACGCTTTCATCTGTTGTTTGGGATAAATTGCGTCGCTTCTCAGGTAATGTGTCGCATTGTACTGTTTCTGGCCTTCAGGTTTCTAATGCCACCATAGTGGATCCGGCTGCCATCGCTAACACTCTGGGTGCTGCCTTTGAGGCGGTTTCCAGTTCAGACCATTATTCCGCCGGCTTTCGCTCTATTAAAGACCGGCTGGATTCCGCATCATATAATTTTCGGTCTGCTAATAATGAATGCTATAACGAACTATTCACAATGAGGTTGCTGGAGCACGCTCTTCATTGCTCTCGGCACTCCGCTCCTGGGCCGGACGGCATTCATGTCCTGATGTTAAAGAACCTTTCAGCCGACAGTAAACTCTTTCTCTTACAGGTCTATAACCGTATTTGGCAAGACGTCCTTTTTCCTTCCGTTTGGCGCCAAGCCACCATTGTCCCTATACTCAAGCCTGGGAAGGATCACCAACTGCCTTCCAGCTACCGCCCTATCTCCCTCACCAGTTGCATTTGCAAGGTGATGGAGCGCATGATCAACGGGCGGTTGACATGGTGGCTTGAGTCTCAGAAACTTCTAGCAAACGCTCAGTGCGGATTTCGTCGCTATCGTTCTACCGTCGACAATCTGGAGTCCCTGTCGACGCATATTATGAATGGATTTCTGAGAAACTGTCAAACCTGGCTGCGTTTTTTGACATGGAGAAAGCTTATGACACTTGTTGGAGGGGCGGCATTTTACGTACACTTTACGCATGGAATATCCGCAGTCGTGTTCCCATTTTTCTTCGGGAGTTTATGACGGACCGCGTCTTTCGTTTACGTGTGGGCTCGGTTTTATCTAGTGGTTTTTTTTTTCAAGAGAACGGAGTACCGCAGGGCTCTGTACTCAGTGTCACACTTTTTGCGATTGCTATCAACCCCATTGTTGATTGTATCCCACCTGGCGTTTCATCGTCCCTTTTGTTGACGATTTTGCCATTTATTGCAGTTCACGGCGGACCTGTCTACTCGAACGCCGTCTCCAGAGCTGTATTGACCGTCTCTACGCCTGGAGTAACGCCAACGGCTTTAATTTCTCCGCCGAGAAATCCGTCGGCATCAACTTCTGGCGCCGGAAGTCTTTCCTTCCGCCCTCTCTCCATCTTTGGTAGGAGGTCGTTCCATTTGCAGACGAGGTGAAATTTTTTGGGGTTGGTCTTTGACCGGAAGCTGAGCTGGGCTTCTCACGTTTCCTTTTTAAAAGCAAAGTGTGACCGTTCTCTTAATCTTTTGGGTTTTATGTGTCACATCTTGTGGAGCTGATCGGACCGTTGTTCTGTGTCTTTATCGCTCCTTGGTCCGATCCAAGCTTGATTACGGGTGCATTGTCTATTCATCGGCACGTCCATCTGTGTTACGTCGCTTGAATACCATTCATCAATGTGGTATAAGTGTCGCTACAGGGGCCTTTCCAACTAGCCTTGTAGCGAGTCTGTGCCCAGAAGCTGCAGAGCCTCCGCTGTCCTTCCGGCGTGAGATGAATTTGTGCAGCTATGCTTGTCGACTCTGAAGCTTGCTTAACCACCCGTCCTTCGAGTTATTTTACGAGGATTCGCTGGATCGACCATATTTCGTTAGCTCCTCTGCATTACTACCTCCTGGGGTTCGATTTCGACAACTCCTTCGGCATTTGGACGTTGCGCCAGCGCCGGCCCTTCCCAGAGGGAAACGCTTTTTCCTCTAAGGCTGCGCCCTTAGGCCCACTATCACCTTGGGCTAACGTCGATGCCGAAGACTGTGACCCCTTCTTCAGTTCTTAGATCAGGGTTTTTAGAACTCCAGGCGAAAGTCGGTAACTGTCATTTTATATACACTGATGGGTCTAAGACTGATGTTGGAGTAGGGTGTACCTTTGTTTTTGGTCGGCATAGTTTTACCTTTCGTTTACCGGAGCAATCTTCGATTTTTACCGCCGAACCTTTTAGTATTTATCAGGCTCTTTTATACATCCAGCGGAATGATTTACAGCGCTCTGTTTTTTGCGCTGACTACCTGAGTGCCCTGCAGAGTATTAACGCGCTGTACAATTACCACCCACTCGTACAGCGCATACATGATCTGGTGCACTCGCTTGGTGTCTCTGGCATCCGCGTCTCCTTCATTTGGATTCCAGGTCATGTTGGCATCTCAGGGAACGAGTCTGCCGACGCCGCTGCCAAGTCGGCGATTTTGTCACCCAGAATTTTTACCTCTGTTGTTCCCTCGTCAGATTTGTTTATTGTTTTACGTCGCCGCAACCTCCCGCGTTGGAGCGATGAGTGGACGGCCCTTCGGGGGAACAAGTTGCGGGAAGTTAAACCTCTCCCGTTAGTTTGGGCTACCTCTTCACGTGCTTCTCGTCGGGAAGAGGTAATTTTAACACGCTTTCGTATCGGACATTGCATTTTTAGTCATACGTATTTGCTCAGTAGTGACCCCGCATCAGTATGCGAGCAGTGTGATGCGCCCTTAACGGTCCGTCACATTTTAACGGAGTGTCAAGTTTTACTCCATTTCGCGGTCGTGTGGGTCTGTCTGTTGGCATAGCCAACGTTTTGGCAGACGACGTCCATGCTGTGGATTGTCTTTTACGTTTTGTCCATGACAGTGATTTTAATCGGCGCATATGATGCGCTGAGCGCCTTTTAACCCTTTGATAATATATTGCCTTTTTAATGGGGGTTCTACTCCCCAGTGGACATATGGCGCTCATGTCCAAAACGTTCTACAGCTCTTGGCACGTGTTTTACTCTTTTATTGCTTTTGTATGACATGTTTTAGTGTGGTGGTTTTAGCATTTGTGTGCGTGCTTTTTAGTGTTTTTGACTTATCGGATAATCCGTTTTTGTTGTTCTTGATTGTTATATTTTACACCTTGTAAGGGCGCTGATGACGTTTGATGTTTAGCGCCCTTAACCCCATATCATCATCAGCCGCTGCCAAATCTGCCATTTATCACCCAGATGTTTTACCTGTGTTGTTCCTTCCTCAGATTTTTATGTTATTTTACGTTACCATATCCTCTCGCGCTGGAGCGATGAGTGGACGGCTCTTAGGGGGGAAAAGTTGCGGGAGGTTAAACCTCTCCCGTTAGTCTGGGGTACTTCTTCGCTTTCTTCTCGTCGGTAAGAGGTGCTTTTAGCCCGTCTTTGAATCGGAGATTGCCGTTTTAGCCATAGATACCTGCTCAGTGTTTACCCCGCACCAGTATGCGAGCAGTGTTCTGCGCCCTTAACGGTGCATCACATTTTAACAGAATGTCAAGTTTTAGCTCCATTGCGCAGTCGTGTGGGCCTGCCTGTTGGCATAGCCAACGTTTTGGCCGACGTCGCGCATGCTGTAGAATGTCTTACGTTTTATCAATGACAGTGATTTTAATCGGCGCATTTGATGCGTTGAGCGTCCTTTAACATTCTGATTTTATATTGCCGTTTTAATGGGGCTCTATTCCCCTGTGGACATGTGACGCTCATGTCCTATGCGTTCTACAGTTCTTGACACGTTTTACTATTTTATTGAATTGTTTCACGTGGCTTTTGTAGTGGTTTTAACTATTGATGACTGATTTTAGAGTATTTTAGACTATGCGGTTTTTTACTCGTATTTTATTTTTGGACCTTCAATTTTATACTTTGTGAGGGAGCTGATGACCATAACAGTTCAGCGCCCTTAAACCGCATATCATCATCAGCAGCAGCACGGTATCAAAATGCCTAGGATGTTTCCCTACGGGGAGAGGGAGTTTCCTGCTTGGTTTCGTGCGAACTCTCATATTGATCTTGAGATGACAGCTTACCGGAAAACTACGCTTCCTACGTCTAGTATCCGTGCTTGTTTTTTAGAATTTTTGTCCGATCACTATGGCCGCCGGATTTTTATTTACACCGTAGGTTCTAAGTGCTCCAACGGCATTGGATGCGCTTATGTTCAAGGGGCCGTTACTCATACCTCTTGTCTTCCTGATGGCACCTCCATTTATAGTGCTGAAATGTATGCCACATACCGAGCCACTTTATACGTGCGGCGTGTTATTTAAAGTGATTCCCTTAGTGCACTTCAGAGTATTTGTGAGCTGTACAATTACCATCCTCTTGTTTAGCAAATCCATGTTTTATACGCTTTTGGCATTAACGTGGAATGTGCTTGGCTACCTGGTCACGTTGGCTTGCCTGGTAATGAACTGGCAGGTTTAAAACCTAAGGCGGCGTCCATCCAACCCTGTGTTGTCATATCTCTCATGACGTCGGAGGACCATCGGCTTGTTTTGCGGAGGGCGATCCTCTCGCGCTGGCGCGGGGAGTAGTTGGCTCTCCGCAGCATTAAGCATAGGTAGTGAAGGACCTTCTTCTCGTGTTTCTCGCCAACGGGAAGTTATTTTAGCTCGTTTACGTATTGCCCACTTCAATTTTACACGCGCCTATCTTTTTAAGGGCGACCTTGCTCCGTGTTGTCCCGCGTGTGGCGAATGTCTATTGGTCCGCAATGTGTTGTTGGAGTGCGACCCTCTTGCACATCTTTGAGACTGTCTGCGGCTACCGGCCAGTCTTGCAGGGGTCTTGGCGGACACTCCTCACGCGGTTGATAGGCTTTTTAAGTTTTTGTGGGAGGTAAGTTTTCAATTGCGTTTTTAATCGTTCTGGTCTGTGCTGCTTCCCTGTTTGCAGTGTAGCCTTTTATATCTTCTTTGTTTCTATTTACCTTTGACATTTACTCTGCTTTTATTTTGATTCAAATGATTCACTTTTGCTGTGATTTTTTTAACTTTTATCTATATCTTTGGCTTTTACTTTAATGTTTTAGAAGGGCGCTTATAGCCTCAGTAGTTGAGCGGCCTAAACCAATATTCATCATCTTCATTTTTGGGTGTTGCTGTGCGTGTCCAATAGGAGGGTGTCTGTTTCTCTGTTTGCAAAGGTCCATCTGCCACCGCTAAGGGTCGTTCAAGCGCACGAACTTCGGGTGCTTTTGTCACTGATGCCCCCACCGCTACTTATCATTGGCGATTTTAATGCCAAATATTCTCTTTGGGGTTCCGACACTGAGGATGCTCGTGGACGCCTTATAGCCGACGTTTGTGATATGTCCGGCATATTTTTGTTAAACACTGGTGTCCTTACCTTTATATAATCTGCCATTGGCACCAACTCAGCCTTGGATTTGTCTTTCTGCAACCCGGTATTACTTCCCTTCCTTAATTGTACAGTGCTTTCGAACCTTTTTGGCAATGACCATTATCCCATTGCCATCATCTTATCCGTCCACCATCCCCTACCATCACGTCATCCTCCGTGGATTGTTTCTAAGCCTGATTGAGAGAGGTTTTGTTCCCACATTCATCTCACGATAATGGTTTTGCCACCACAGATGAAATGGTGGAGTATTTTAGTTGTCCTCTCTTACTCGCTGCGGATTTCACCATTCCGCGACGTTCCTCTCAGGGGCTCACCTTATGTGAGTACGGGTGTTGGCGTACCCGGGGGTTCCCGAGCCTCTCATCGCCATCTTCATCATTTCATCCCCGTCCGGTCGAGGTGGGTTCGTTCTCGTGACCGGGGGAATCAAGGTAGGCTCTCGTGAGTTCTGTGCATATCATTACATCTTGCCCCTCGCCATCGCTTCTGTCTTCTCTTCTGTTTATGAACATTTCGCCACACGCCCATTCATTTACACGTCTCTTTTACTTCCTCGCCGGCCTACCTTGAGTGCGAAACGCCCACACACTTTTAGTTTCTTTTAACCTTTTATGTTAATCCTCCGGGGACACAGCCTGACGGATACCCGCGCACTGGTGCGCAGCTGGGTGAGTGGGTAATGGCGTCATCCCCACCACCCGGGGTCGTCATGTAGGGTATGTGTTCGTATCCGCTGTTCAATTGCAGTCCCGCGGGGGGCCATTGCATGAGCTGCTGACTTCTGACGGCGATTGGGTCCCTCTGTCTATGTTCTGGGAGGTGTGACCCTGGGGTGAGTCTGGTATAGATAGGCCACTCACCCAAGCCGGGGTAACGCCCGGGAAGTCAGAGCCCGAGGTCGGAGACGGTTGCAATGGTGGAGGATTTATTTCGCTATGGAGCACCCTTCCTCCGTTAATACCAACAAGCGCCGAAAAGTTTATGTAACAGAGGTGACACCACCGACAACTGGTTGTTACTTGGTCATTTCACGAACCGAAGAAGGACAAAGTTTTGAGAAGGTGAACCCTTTCATCATTCAAAAGGGCATTGATGCTATTGCTGGTGCGGTTCAGTCCTGCACTCGTCTACGGAATGGTTCCTTATTAGCACAAACGAAGTCCGATCAGCAAAGTACAACCTTGTTGCGCGCTACGCTTCTCCACGTCTATCCCATTCGTGTGGAGAAGCACCGCACATTGAATTCCTGTCGAGGCGTCATTACCACCCATAGCCTCAATGGTATATCGGACGAGGACCTGGTAGAATATCTTGCAGACCAGAAGGTGACAGCGGTCCATCGAGTGCAGGCCAAACGCGACGGCGTATTGGTACCCACTCGTACCCTGTTTCTAACATTTGATGGCGTCAATCTGCCCACGAGCATTTCCGAAGGGTACGAACGGATTTCTGTGAGGCGTTATGTTCCTAGACCTCTGCGTTGTTTTAAATGCCAACGTTTTGGGCATACGCAAGTCTCATGTAGGAGTGCCGTTAACATCTGTGCAACATGTAGCCAGCCCTCACACGAAGGTACCTGTTCAACAGCCCCCCTCTGCGTTAATTGTAAAGCGTATCATTCTGCTTCGTTTGCCGACTGTCCGCGGTACTTGGACGAGAAGGCGATCCAGGAGATCCGGGTAAAGGAAAAACTCTCCTTCGCTGAAGCCCGAAAGCGTTACCATGCGCACCAACCTTCACCCCTGCGATCTGGCACATTTAGTTCTGTTGCTGCCTCGCCAGTACCACGAGTAGATGCCGAAACTCAGACCTGGACCATGACTGGATTACCCGCCACTACCATCCGGCCGTCCATTAAAGCTACTGTTACCAAGCCCTATAAGCCTGGTCCAAAGTCAATGAAGTCGCAAGCCGCTGAAAAGAAACCCAAGCGCTCAGCGGCACCCCTCACCCATCGCCACCCAGAACCGATTCACGGCGCTTGAATCGGTTTCTGGCACTGAGCGCGTGGGCCCTCCCTCCGAGGAAGCAATGGAGTCTGACCAACTCCATACAAAAAGCCCGAGCCCAAAGGTTAAGCAAAAGATTCTTTTAAGCCGCCCTTCTAAGTAGACAGTTTATCCCTTTTATTCATGGCTATCCTGACCAGGAATGTACGTGGTGTGCGATCGCATAGTTCGGAACTGCAACTTTTATTTCGTTCCCATTCGCCTATGGTCGTATGTTTGCAGGAGACTAAGCTTCGCCCTCACGATCCTTTTGATCTCCGAGGATATACTCCGGTTCGCTACGACCTTGAACTGGAGGAGGGTACTCCTGCTCATGGAAGTGTCATGTTGTTAGTGCGTAACGACGTTCATTTTAAACCTGTCACACTTACGTCCGACTTGCAAGCTGTTGCCGTTCGCCTTCACTTACCCGGCTTTTTGTTTTCTGTTTGCTCTGTGTATTCACCTCCATCGTCTCCCCTCGCTCCCGCGGACATTCGAGCTCTCCTGTCCGCTCTCCCAACACCATTTCTTCTGTTGGGATATTTTAATGCCCATCACCCACTGTGGGGTTCGCCAAGGGCTTGTGCGAGGGGAACTCTTCTTTCCGACATTTTTTACCAGTTCAATCTTTCCATCCTCAATACAGGTGCACCTACTTTTATTTCTGATTCTTCTGGTACATTGTCTCACCTGGACCTTGCCATTAGCTCACTCCAGCATGCTGGTCGTCTTCAGTGGAACGTCGTCGCTGGCACCATCTCCAGCGTCCATTACCCCTGCATCGTTTCTCTTCTGTCAGACCACGTACAGCATTCCAGAGTACCTATTTGGATATTCCCAAAAGCCGACTAGAGCTTGTATTCCAGTCTCGTGCATTTTTACGATCAGCCCTTCGCCGACATTAACCAACTAGTGCAGCACCTTACGTCTACGATTTTCTCTGCCGCCGAACGCGCAATTCCTCGTTCATCCTCTCAACCGCAGCGGCCACCTGTTCCGTGGTGGAACGAGAATTCGGAACGCCGTACGTGCCCGTAGGACTGCACTTAGGTGTTTCGGCGACAGCCTACACTTGATAATTTGGTGACTTTTAAACAATCCCGCGCCAGAGTTCGTCGCATTATTCAGGATAGCAAGAAGGCGTCGTGGACTCGTTTTGTCGAGTCTTTTAATCGCTTTACGCCTTCATCTGTTGTTTGGGATAAACTTCGTCGCTTCTCAGGTAAAGTGTCGCATTGTACTGTTTCTGGCCTTCAGGTTTCCAATGCCACTATAGTGGATCCGGCTGCCATCGCTAACACTCTGCGTGCTACCTTGAGGCGGTATCCAGTTCAGACCATTATTCCGCCGTCTTTCGCCTTATCAAAGACCGACGGGATTCCGACACCTTTAATTTTCGATCTGCTATTATTGAGTGTTATAATGAACTTTTCACAATTAGGGAGCTGGAGCACGCTCTTCATTGCTCTAGGCACTCCGCTCCTGGGCCGGACGGCATTCATGTCCTGATGTTAAAGAACCTTTCAGCCGACAGTAAACTCTGTCTCTTACAGGTCTATAACCGTATTTGGCAAGACGGCCTTTTTCCTTCCGTTTGGCGCGAAGCCACCATTGTCCTTATTCTTAAGCCTGGGAAGGATCGCCAACTACCTTCCAGCTACCGCCCTATCTCCCTCACCAGTTGAATTTCCAAGGTGATGGAGCGTATGATCAACGGGCGGTTGACATGGTGGCTTGAGTCTCTGAAACTTCTAGCGAACGCTCAGTGCGAATTTCGTCGCTATCGCTCTACCGTCGACCATCTGGTGTCCCAGTCGACCCATGTTATGAATGGATTTCTGAGAAAGTGTCAAACCGTGGCTTGTTTTTTGACCTGGAGAAAGCTTATGACACTTTTCGGAGGGGCGGCATTTTACCTGCACTTCACGCATGGAATATCCGCGGTCGTTTTCGCATATTTCTTCGGGAGTTCATGACGGACCGCTTTTTTCGTGTACGTGTGGGCTCGGTTTTATCTGCTCATTTTATTCAAGAGAAGGGAGTACCGCAGGGCTCTGTACTCAGTATCACACTTTTTGCAATTGCTATCAACCCCATTGTTGATTGTATTGCACCTGGCATGTCCTCGTCGCTTTTTTTGACGATTTTGCCATTTATTGCAGTGTACGGCGGACCTGTCTACTCGAACGCCATCTCCAGAGCTGTATCCACCGTCTCTACGCCTAGAGTAACGCCAAAGGCTTTAATTTTTCCGCAGAGAAATCCATCTGCATCAACCTCTGGCGCCGGAAGGCTTTCCCTCCGCCCTCTCTCCATCTTGGGTCGGAGGTCCTTCCATTTGCAGACGAGGTGAAATTTCTGGGGTTGATCTTTGACCGGAAGCTGAGCTGGGCTTCTCACGTTTCCTTTTTAAAAGCAAAGTGTGACCGTTCTCTTAATATTTTACGTGTTTTAAGTGGCACCTCCTGGGTAGCTGATCGGACCGTCCTTCTGCGTCTATATCGCTCTTTGGTCCGATCCAAATTTGATTAGGGGTGTATGGTTTTTTCATCGGCACGTCCATCTGTGTTACGTCGCTTGAATCCCATTCATCATCGTGGTATTAAAGTCGCTACAGGGGCCTTTCCAACTAGCCCCATGCCCAGTCTTTACGCTGAGGCTGCAGAGCCTCCGCTGTCCTCCAGGCGTGAGATGCTCTTGTGTAGCTATGCGTGTCGACTCTCCAGCTTGCCTGACCACCCGTCCTTCGCGGCATTTTACGAGGATTTGCTTGACCGGCAATATTTTGTTAGCTCCTCTGCATTGCTCCCTCCAGGGGTTAGATTTCGTCAGCTTTTTCGGCATTTGGACGTTACGCCATCGCCAGCCCTTCCAATTGGGGAAACGCGTTTTCCTCCATGGTTGCGCGCTGAGCCCCTCTGTCACCTTGGGTTATCGTCGATGCGGAAGAATGAGACCCCTTCTTCAGTCTTTAGATTAGCGTTTTTAGAACTTCAGTCGCAATTCGGGGACTTGCCTTTTATATTTACTGATGGATCTAAGAGTGATGCTGGAGTAGGATGTGCCTTTGTTGTGGTGGAAATAGTTTTACCTTTCGTTTACCAGAGCAATGTTCGATTTTTACCGCCGAACTTTTTAGCATTTATCAGTCTCTTTTATACATTCAGCTTACGGCACTGTTTTATTGTTCCGACTCCCTGAGTGCTCTTCAAAGTATTAGCTCGCTGTACAGTTACCACCCGCTCGTACAGTGCATTCATGACCTGCTCCACTCGCTTGGTGTCTCTGGCATCAGCGTCTCCTTCATGTGGATTCCAGGTCATGTGGGCATCTCAGGTAATGAGTCTGCCGACTCCGCTGCTAAATCAGGGATTTTATCACCCAGATGTTTTACCTCTGTTGTTCCCTCGTCAGATTTGAATATTGTTTTACGTCGCCGCATCCTCTCGCTTTGGAGCGATGAGTTCACGGCCCTCCGGGGGAACAAGTTTGCGGGAGGTTAAACCTCTCCCGTTAGTCTAGGCTACCTCTTCCCGTGCTTCTCGTCGGGAAGAGGTAATTTTAACACGCCTTCGTATCGGACATTGCATTTTTAGTCATAGGTATTTGCTGAGTGGTGACCCCGCACCACTCTGTGGGCAGTGTGATGCGCCCTTAACGGTGCGTCACGTTTTAGAGGAGTGTCAGGTTTTAGCTGCATTGCGTGTTCGTGTGGGTCTGCCTGTTGGCCTAGCCACCGTTTTGGCAGACGACGCGCGTGCTGTAGAATGTGTTTTACGTTTTATTCAAGACTGTGAATTTAATCTGCGCATTTGATGCGTTGAGCGCCCTTTAGCTCTGCTATTTTATAATGTGTGTTTTAATGGTGACTCTACTCCCCAGTGGACATATGGCGCTCATGGCCCTCGCATTCTACAGTTCTTGACACGTTTTACTCTTTTATTGCCTATGCTTTTAGTGTGTTAGTTTTTGGGTTTGTTGTATTGTTGATTTTAGCTTTTGGACATCGCGGGTTTGTGTCCCGTTATTAATTATGTTGTTCTTTTATATTTTTGACTATATTTTATACATTGTAAGGGCGCTGATGACCTTAGTAGTTTAGTGCCCTTAAACCGCTTCTCATCATCATCACTCCTCTGCATTACTACCTCCAGGGGTTCGATTCCGTCAACTTCTTCGGCATTTGGACGATTCGCCAGCGCCGGCCCTTCCACGGTGGGAAACACGTTTTCCTCCATGGTTGCGCACTGAGGCCCTCTGTCACCTTAGGCTAACGTCGATGCCGAAGACTGAGTCCCCTTCTTCAGTTCTTTGATCAGCTTTTTTAGAACTCCAGGCGAAAATCAGTAACTTTGATTTTATATACACTGATGGGTCTAAGACCGATGTTGGAGTAGGATGTGACTTTGTTTTTGGTCAGCATAGTTTTACCTTTCGTTTACCGGAGCAAGGTTCGATTTTTACCTCCGTACGTTTTAGTATTTATCAGGCGCTTTTATACATCCAGCGGCGTGATTTACAGCACTGTGTTCTTTGCGCAGACTTTCTGAGTGCCCTTCAGAGTATTAACGCGCTGTACACTTATCAACCACTCGTACAGCGCATACTTGACCTGGTCCACTCGTTTTGTGTCTCTGGCATCCGCGTCTCCTTCATGAGGATTCCAGGTCATGTTGGCATCTCAGGGAACGAGTCTGCCGACGCAGCTGCCAAATCGGCGATTTTATCACCCAGACGTTTTACCTCTGTTGTTCCCTGGTCGTATTGTTTATTGTTTTACGGCGCCGCATCTTCTCGCTTTGGAGCGATTATTGGACGGCCCTCCGGGGGAACAAGTTGCGGGAGGTTAAACCTCTCCCGTTAGTCTGGGCTACCTCTTCCCGTGCTTCTCTTCGGGAAGAGGTAATTTTAGCTCGTTTACGGATTGGACATTGTCTTTGTAGTCAGGCATGGGTTCAGTGGTGACCCCGCTCCACTCTGTGAGCAGTTTGATGTGCCCTTAACGGTGCGTCACATTTTAGAAGAGTGTCAGGTTTTAGCTCCATTACGCGTTGGTGTTGGTCTGCCAGTTGGCATAGCCAACGTTTTGGCAGACGATGCGCGTGCTGTAGAATGTGTTTTACGTTTTATTAGTGACAGTGTTTATAATATGCGCATTTGATATGTTGAGCGTCCTTTAGCTATGTTATTTTATTCTCTCTGTTGTAATAGGGACTCTACTCCCCAGTGGACATATGGCGCGAATGTCCCTCGCATTCTACAGTTCTTGACACGTTTTAATCTTTTATTGCCTATGCTTTTAGTGTGTTGGTTTTTGGGATATTTGTAGAGTTGTTTTTAGCATTTTGCACATCGCGGGTGTGTGTCTCATTTTTTAGTTATGCGGTTCTTTTACCCGTGTTTTATATTTTGACTTTATATTTTATACATTGTAAGGGCGCTGATGACATTAGCAGTTTAGCGCCCTTACACCGCATCTCATCATCATCATCATCACACCAAGGGGTTGTGCGAGGGGAACTCTTCTTTCCGACATTTCTACCAGTTCAATCTCTCTATTCTCAATACCGGCGAACCTACTTTTGTTTGTGATTCTTCTGGTACATCCTCTCTCCTGGACCTTGCAGTTTGCTCACTCCAGCTTGCTAGTCGTCTGTAGTGGCACGTCGTCGCTGACACCTACTCCAGCGACCATTACCCCTTCATCCTTTCTCTTCTGTCACACCACGTACAGCATTCGAAAGTACCTATCTGGATATTAAAAAAAAGCCGACTGGAGCTTGTATTCCAGTCTCGTGCATTTTGACGACCAGCCCTTCACCGACATTAACCAACTAGTGCAGCACCTTACGACTACGATTTTCTCTGCCGCCGAACGCACAATTTCCCGATCATACTCTCACCTTCGTCGTACTCCTGTTCCCTGGTGGCACGAGGATTTTCGGGGTGCCGTTAGTTCTCGTAGGACAGCGCTTAGGGTGTTTCGGCAACACCCTACACTTGATAATTTGTTGACTTTTAAACAATCGCGCGCCAGGGCTCGTCGCATTATTCAGGATAGCAAGAAGGCACCGTGAACCAGTTTTGCCGAGTCTTTTAATCGCTTTACCCCTTCATCTGTTGTTTGGGATGAACTTCGCCGCTTCTCAGGTAAAGTGTCGATGTATTGTTTCTGACCTTCAGGTTCCCAATGCCACCATAGTGGATCCGGCAGCCATCGCTTACACTCTGTGTGCTGCCTTTGAGGCGATTTCCAATTCAAACCATTATTCGCCGGCTTTCGCTCTATCAAAGACCGGCCGGATTCCGCCAGCTATAACTTTCGGTCTCCTAATACCGAATGTTATAATGAATTTTTCACAATGAGGGAGCTAGAGCACGCTCTTCATTGCTCTAGGCACTCCGCTCCTGGGCCGGACGGCATTCATGTCCTGATGTTAAAGAACCTATCAGCCGACAGTAAAGTCTTTCTCTTACAGGTCTATAACCGTATTTGGCAAGGCGGCCTTTTTCCTTCCGTTTGGCGCAAAGCCACCATTGTCCCTATACTCAAGCCTGGGAAGGATCGCCAACTACCTTCCAGCTACCGCCGTATCTCCCTCACCAGTTGCATTTGCAAGGTGATGGAGCGAATGATCAACGGGCGGTTGACATGGTGGCTTGAGTCTCAGAAACTTCTAGCGAACGCTCAGTGCGGATTTCGTCGCTATCGCTCTACAGTCGACCATCTGGTGTCCCTCTCGACGCATATTATGAATGGATTTCTGAGAAAGTGTCAAACTGTGGCTGTGTTTTTCGACCTGGAGAAAGCTTATGACACTTGCTGGTGGGGCGGCATTTTACGTGCACTTCACGCATGGAATATCCGCGGTCGTCTTCCCATACTTCTTCGGGAGTTTATGACGGACCGCGTCTTTCGTGTACGTGTGGGCTCGGTTTTATCTAGTCGTTTTATTCAAGAGAACGGAGTACCGCAGGGCTCTGTACTTAGTGTCACACTTTTCCCAATTGCTATCAACCCCATTGTTAATTGTGTTCCACCTGGCATTTCATCGTCCCTTTTTGTTGACGATTTTGCCATTTATTGCAGTTCACGGCGGACCTGTCTACTCGAACGCCGTCTCCAGAACTGTATCGACCGTCTCTACGCCTGGAGTAACACTAACGGCTTTAATTTCTCCGCCGAGAAATCCGTCTGCATCAACTTCTGGCGCCGGAAGGCTTTCCCTCCGCCCTCTCTCTATCTTGGGTCGGAGGTCCTTCCATTTGCAGACGACGTGAAATTTTTGGGGTTGGTCTTTGACTGGAAGCTGAGATGGACTTCCCACGTTTCCTTTTTAAAAGCAAAGTGTGACCGTTCTCTTAATATCTTACGTGTTTAAAGGGGCACATCCTCGGGAGCTGATCGGACCGTCCTTCTTCGCCTTTATCGCTCTTTGGTCCGATCCAAACTTGATTCCGGTTGTATTGTTTATTCGTCGGCACGTCTATCTGTGTTACGTCGATTGAACGTCATTCACCATCGTGGCATAAGAGTCGCTAAAGCGGCCTTTCCAACTAGCCCTGTACCCAGTCTGTACGCAGAAGCTGCAGAGCCTCCGCTGTCCTTCCGGCGTGAGTTGATTTTTTGCAGCTATGCTTGTCGACTCTCAAGCTTGCCTAACCACCTGTCCTTCGAGTTATTTACGAGAATTCGCTTGATCGACAAAATATTAGATATCTCCTCTTCATTACTACCTCCAAGGGTTCGATTTCGACAACTGCTTCGGCATTTGGACGTTGCGCCAGCGCCGGCTCTTCCCAGGGGGGAAACGCTTTTTCCTCCATGTCTGCGCGCTGAGGCCCACTATCACCTTGGGCTAACGTCGATGCCGAACACTGAGGCCCCTTCTTCATTTCTTAGATCAGCTTTTTTAGAACTCCAGGCGAAAATCGAGAACTTGCATTTTATATACACTGATGGGTCTAAGACTGATGTTGGAGTAGGGTGTGTCTTTGTTTTTGCTCAGTATACTTTTACCTTTCGTTTACCAGAGCAATGTTCGATTTTTACCGCCGAACTTTTTAGTATTTATCAGGCTCTTTTATACATCCAGCGGAGTAATTTACAGCATTGTGTTCTTTGCGCAGACTCCCTGAGTGCCCTTCAGAGTATTAACGCGCTGTACAATTACCGCCCACTCGTACAGCGCATACATGACCTGGTCCACTCGCTTTGTGTCTCTGGCATCCGCTTCTCCTTCATGTGGATTCCAGGTCATTTTGGCAAATCAGGGAACGAGTCTGCCGACGCCGCTGCCAAATCGGCGATTTTATCACCCAGACGTTTTACCTCTGTTGTTCCCTCGTCAGATTTGTTTATTGTTTTACGTCGCCGCATCCTCTCGCTTTGGAGCGATGAGTGGACGGCCATCCGGCTGAACAAGTTGCGGGAGGTTAAACCTCATCCGTATGTCTGGGGTACCTCTTCTCGTTCTTCTCGCTCTTCTCGTTGGAAAGAGGTACTTTTAGCTCGTTTACGAATCGGAATTTGTCGTTTTAGTCATAGATACCTGCTCAGTGGTGACCCGGCACCACTGTGTGAGCAGTGTGATGCGCCCTTAACGGTGCGTCACATTTTAACAGAGTGTCAAGTTTTATCTCCGTTGCGCGTTCGTGTTTGTCTGCCTGTTGGCCTAGCCAACGTTTTGGCAGACGACGCGCATGCTGTAGAATGTCTTTTACGTTTTACCACTGACACTGGTTTTAGCCGTCGCATTAGATGCGCTGAGCGCCTTTTAGCTGTGTGATTTTGTATTATCTTTTAATGGGGGCACTCCTCCCCAGTGGACATCTGGCGCTCGTGTCCCTCGCATTCTACAGTTCTTGACACGTTTTATTCTCTTGTTGACCATGATTTGAGTGTGTGGATCCTAGTATTTGGTCTGTTGTGTTTTTTTTGGTGTTTTGACCAAGCGGTTTGTGTGTGGTTATTTAACCTTTTGGCTTTTACATTTTATATTTTACACACAGTAAGGGCGCTAATAACCTCAGCCGTTGAGCGCCGTTAAGCCCCATCTCACCATCATCATCATCATCATCATCACAGGTTACCGATGAGCCATCTTGCTCGACCGGACGAGGGTGGAGGGATGATGATTTCAATGAGAGACTCGTGCACTCCGGGTACGCCAAACCCGTACTCCAATAAGGTGAGCCCCTGGGGGTGCCATTGCCTCTTTAGCCATAAGCACCTGCTCATTGGTGATCCCGCACCGCTCTGTGAGTAGTGTGATGCGCGCTTAATGGTGTGTCACATCTAGAGGAGTGTTAGGTTTTAGCTCATTTGCGCGTTCGTTTGACTCTGCCTGTTGGCCTGGCCAAAGTTTTGGCAGACGATGCACATGTTGTAGAATGCCTTTTACGTTTTATTAGAGACTCTGGTTTTAGAAGGCGCATTTGATGCGCTGTGCGTCTTTTAGTTTTGCGATTTTATTTTGTCTGTTTTAATGAGTGCTCTTCTCCCCGGAGGACGTATGGTGCTCTTGTCGCTTACCTTCTGCAGTTCCTGACACGTCGTTTACTCTTTTATTGTTTTATTTTCAATGGCTTTAGTGTGGTGTCTTTTACAATATACTGTCTTGTTCTTAGTGATTTCGACTAAGCGGGTTTGTGTCCCGTATTTTAGTTTTAGGATTTTAAATTTTATGCTTTGTAAGGGCGCTGATACCTTAGATGTTTAGGGCTCTTAAACCCAATCTCATCATCATCACGGATTTTTGTGCTAGTTTACGTCGCGTATCATCTTGCTTTGGTGCGATGTGTGGACGGCCCGTCGGGGAAACTCCCCTCAGGGGCTCACCTTATGTGAGTACGGATTTTTGGCGCACCCGGGGGTTCCCGAGCAATCATCGCCATATTCATCGCCTCACTCCCATCCGGTCGAGGTGGGTTCTTCTCGTGACCGGGGGACACAAGGTAGGCTCTCGTGCGTTCTTTGTATTACATTCATACCGCACCTCACCATCGTTTCTTTCTTCTCTTATATTTCTGCACATTCCGCCCCACGCCCATTCATTTACACGTCTCTTTTACTTCTTCGCCGGGCTACCTTGTGTGCCAAACGCCCACACACATTTAGTTTCTTTTAACCTTTTATTTTAATCCTCCGTGGACACAGCCTGACGGATACCCGCGCACTGGGTGCGCAGCTGGGTGAGTGGGTAATGGCGTCATCCCCACCACCCCGGATCGTCATGTAGGGTTTGTGTTCGTATCCGCTGTTCAACTACAGTCCCTCGGGGGGGCCATTGCATGAGCTGCTGACTTCTGACGGCGATTGGGTCCCTCTGTCTATGTTCTGGGAGGTGTGACCCTGGGGTGAGTCTGGTATAGATAGGCCACTCACCCAAGCCGGGGTAACGCCCGGGAAGTCAGAGCCCGAGGTCGGAGACGGTTGCAATGGTGGAGGATTTCTTCGCTATGGAGCACCCTTTCTCCATTGTTAACAACAAGCGCCGCAAAGTTTTAGTAACAGAAGTAGCACCGCCAACAGCTGGTTGTTACTTAGTGATTACCCGTACCGAGGAAGGTCAAAATTTCGAGAAGGTGAACCCTTTTGTTATCCAAAAGGGCATTGATTCAATTGCTGGTACGGTTCTTTCCTGCACTCGGCTTCGTAATGGTTCGTTGTTAGTGCAAAGCAAAGTCCGAGGCACAAAGTAAGTCCTTGTTGAGCGCCACGGTTCTCCACGGTTATCCCAGCCGTGTTGAGAAGCACCGTTTCTTGAATTCCTGTCGAGGCGTCATTACCACGCATTGCCTCGATGGTATGTCGGACGAAGAACTTGTGGCTATCTTTCTGATCAAAAGGTGACAGCTGTTCATCGATTGCAGGCAAAACGCGACGGAATTTTGGTACCAACTCGTACCCTGTTTATCACTTTCGATGGCGTCGATCTGCCCACGAGTCTTTCAGCAGGGTACGAACGGATTTCTCTGAGGCCTTATATTCCTAGACCTCTGCGTTGTTTCAAATGCTAACGTTTTGGGCATACGCAAGTCTCCTGTAAGAGTGCCGTTCACATCTGTGCAACATGTAGCCAGCCCTCACACGAAGGTGCCTGTTCAACAGCCCCCGTCTGCGTCAATTGCAAAGGGTCACATTCTGCTTCCTTTGGTGACTGTCCGCGCTTTTTGGACGAGAAGGGAATCCAGGAGATCCGGGTAAAGGAAAAACTCTCCTTCGCCGAAGCCCGGAGGCGTTACCATGCGCGACAACCTTCACTCCTGCGATCTGGCACATTTAGTTCTGTTGTTGCCTCGCCAGTACCCCGGAAGGATGCCGCCACTCAAACTTGGACCATGACTGCATTGACCGCCACTACCACCCGGCCGTCCAAGCTTATTACAGTTACCAAGCCCTATAAACCTGGTCCAAAATCTATGAAGTCACAAGCTCCTGAGAAGAAATCGAAGCAGAAATATCGCAGGGAAGATTTTTTAAAAGACCCTCCGCGAGCGCGCGGCAAGCCAAGTTCACCTTCTACTCCTCCTCGGAGGTCGCAGTGCCAGGACGCTCCTGGGACAAGCCGCGCTCAGCGGCCCCCTTTACCCGTTGCCACCCAGAACCGATTCTCTGCGCTGGAGTCGGTTTCTGGCTCTGAGCGCGTGGGCCCTCCCCTCGAGGAGGCTATGGAGTCTGACAAACTCCATACCAAAAGCCCGAGCCCAAAGGTTAAGCAAAAGATTATTTTAAGCCGCCCTTCTAAGTAGACAGTTTATCCCTTTTATTCATGGCTATCCTGACCTGGAATTTACGTGGTGTTCGATCGCATAGGGCGGAACTGCAACTTTTATTGCGTTCCCATTCACCTATGGTCGTATGTTTGCAGGAGACCAAGCTTCGCCCTCAAGACCCTTTCGATCTCCGAGGGTACACTCATGTTCGCTACGATCTTGAACCGGAGGAGGGCGCTCCTGCCCATGGTGGTGTCATGTTATTAGTGCGTAACGACATTTATTTTCGAACTCTCGCTCTTACGTCCGACTTACAAGCTGTTGCCGTTAGACTGCAGTTACCCGGTTTTTTCTTTTCTGTTTGTTCTGTGTATTCACCTGCATCGTCTCTCCTCGCTCCCGCGGACATTCGAGCTCTTCTGTCCGCTCTCCCAACACCAGTTTTTCTGTTGGGAGATTTTAATGCCCATCACCTACTATGGGGTTCACCAAGGGCTTTTGCGAGGGGAACTCTTCTTTCCGACATTTTTTACCAGTTCAGTCTTTCAATCCTCAATACAGGTGAGCCTACTTTTATTTCTGATTCTTCTGGTACATTCTCAAACCTGGACCTTGCCGTTTGCTCACTCCAGCATGCTAGTCGTCTTCAGTGGAACGTCGTCGCTGACACCTACTCTAGCGACCATTTCCCCTGCATCGTTTCTCTTCTGTCACACCACGTACAACATTCCAGAGTATCTACCTGGATATTCCCAAAAGCCGACTGGACTTTGTATTCCAGCCTCGTGCATTTTGACGACCAGCCCTTCACCGACGTTAAACAACTAGTGCAGTACCTTGCGTCTACTATTTTCTCTGCTGGCGAACGCGCAATTCCCCGTTCATCCTCTCAACCTAGGCGACCGCCTGTACCGTGGTGGAACGAGGATTGTCGGGACGCCGTTCGTGCTCGTAGGACTGCACTTAGGGTGTTTCGGCGCCACTCTACACTTGATAATTTGGTGACTTTTAAACAATCGCGCGCCATGGCTCGTCGCACTATTCAGGATAGCAAGAAGGCGTCGTGGGTTCGTTTTGTCGATTCTTTTAATCGCTTTACGCCTTCATCTATTGTTTGGAATAAACTTCGTCGCTTCTCAGGGAAAGTGTTGCATTGTACTGTTTCTGGCCTTCAGGTTTGTAATGCCACCATAGTGGATCCGGCTGCCATCGCTAACACTCTGGGATCTGCCTTTGAGGCGGTTTCCAGTTCAGACCATTATTCCGCCGGCTTTCGCTCTAATAAAGATCGGCTGGATTCTGCACCTTATAATTTTCGGTATGCTAACACTGAATGTTATAACGAACTTTTTACAATGAGGGAGCTGGAGCACGCTCTTCATTGCTCTAGGCACTCCGCGCCTGTCCCGGATGGCATTCATGTCCTGATGTTAAAGCACCTTTCAGCCTACAGTAAACTCTTTCTGTTTCAGGTCTATAACCGTATTTGGCAAGACGGCTTTTTTCCTTCCGTTTGGCGCGAAGCCACCATTGTCCACATACTTAAGCCTGGGAAGGATCGCCAACTTCCATCCAGCTACCGCCCTATCTCCCTCACCAGTTGCATTTGCAAGGTGATGGAGTGCATGATCAACGGGCGGTTGACATGGTGGCTTGAGTCTCAGAAACGTCTAGCGAACGCTCAGTGCGGATTTCGTCGCTATCGCTCTACCGTCGACCATCTGGTGTTCCTGTCGACACATATTATGAATGGATTTCTGAGAAAGTGTCAAACCGTGGCTGTGTTTTTTGACCTGGAGAAAGCTTATGACACTTGTTGGAGGGGGGGCATTTTACGTACACTTTACGCATGGAATATCCGCGGTCGTCTTCCCATATTTCTTCGGGAGTTTATGACGGACCGCGTGTTTCGTGTACGTGTGGGCTCGGTTTTATCTAGTCGTTTTATTCAAGAGAACGGAGTACCGCAGGGCTCGGTACTTAGTGTCACACTTTTGCAGTTGCTATCAACCCCATTTTTGATCGTACTCCACCTGGCATTTCATCGTCCCTTTTTGTTGATGATTTTGCCATTTATTGCGGTTCACGTGGGACTTGTCTACTACAACGCCGTCTCCAGAGCTGTATCGACCGTCTCTACGCCTGGAGTAACGACAACGGCTTTAATTTCGCCGCCGAGAAATCCGTCTGCATCAACTTCTGGCGCCGGAAATATTTCCCTCCGCCCTCTCTCCATCTTGGGCCGGAGGTGCTTCCGTTTGCAGACGAGGTGAAATTTTTGGGGTTGATATTTGATCGAAAGTTGTGCTGGACTTCTCACGTATCCTTTTTAAAAGCAAAGTGTGACCGTTCTCTTAATATTTATGTGTTTTAAGTGGCACATCCTGGGGAGCTGATCGGACCGTCCTTCTGCGTCTTTATCGCTCTTTGGTCCGATCCAAACTTGATTACGGGTGTATTGTCTTTTCATCGGCACGTCCATCTGTGTTACGTCGTTTGAACCCCATTCATCATCGTGGTATTAGAGTCGTTACAGGGGCCTTTCCAACTAGCCCCGTGCCCAGTCTTTACGCTGAGGCTGCAGGGCCTCCGCTGTCCTTCAGGCGTGAGCTTCTCCTGTGTAGCTATGCCTCTCGTCTCTCCAGCTTGCCTGACCACCCGTCCTTCGCGGCATTTTACGAGGATTCACTTGACCGGCAATATTTAGTTAGCTCCTCTGCTTTGCTCCCTCCAGGGGTTCGATTTCGTCAGCTTCTTCGGCATTTGGACGTTACGCCAGCGCCGACCCTTTCAAGGGGGGAAACGCGTTTTCCTCCATGGTTGCGCACTGAGGCCCTCTGTCACCTTTGGTTATCGTCGATGCCGAAGAGTGAGACCCCTTCTTCAGTCTTTAGATCAGCGCTTTTAGAACTTCAGTCGCAATTTGGGGACTTTGATTTTATCTTTACTGATGGATCTAAGACTGATGCTGGAGTAGGATGTGCCCTTTTTTGTGGTGGAAATAGTTTTACGTTTCGTTTACCTGGACGATGTTTAATTTTTACCGCCGAACTTTTTAGCATTTATCAATCTGTTTTATACATTCAGCGGCATGACTTCGGCACTGTTTTATTTGTACGGACTCTCTGAGTGCCCTTCAGAGTATTAATGCGCTGTACCATTACCACCCACTCGTACAGCGCATTCATCACCTGCTCCACTCGCTTGGTGTCTCTGGCACCAGCATCTCCTTCATGTGGATTCCAGGTCATGTAGGCATCTCAGGTAATGAGCCTGCCGACGCCGCTGCCAAATCGGCGATTTTATTACCCAGAGTTTTTACCTCTGTTGTTCCCTCGTCAGATTCGTGTGTTATTTTACGTCGCCGCATCCTCTCGCGCTGGCGCGATGATTGGACGCCCCTCCGGGGGTACAAGTTGCGGGAGGTTAAGCCTTTCCCGTTGATCTGGGGTACCTCTTCTCGTTCGTGTCGTCGGGAAGAGGTAATTTTAGCTCGTTTACGGATTGGACATTTTGTTTTTAGTCATAGGTATTTGCTCAGTGGTGGCCCCGCACCACTCTGTGGGCAGTGTGATGCGCCCTTAACGGTGCGTCATATTTTAACAGAGTGTCAGGTTTTAGCTGCATTGCGTGCTCGTGTGGGTCTGCCTGTTGGCCTAGCCAACGTTTTGGCAGACGACACGCGTGCTGTAGAATGTGTTTTACGTTTTATTCATGACAGTGATTAAAATCTGCGCATTTAATGCGTTGAGCGTCTTTTAGCTTAGTCATTTTATTCTGTCGGTTTTTATGGGGACTCTAATCCCCAGAGGACAAAAGGCGCTCATGTCCCTCGCATTCTACAGTCCTTGACACGTTTGAATCTTTTATTGCCTATGCTTTTAGTGTGTTAGTTTTTGGCATTGTTGTATTATTGTTGTTTTAAATTTTTGGACATCGCGGGTTTGTGTCCCGTTTTTTAATTATGCGGTTCTTTTGTATTTTTCACTTTCTATTTTATACATTGTAAGGACGCTGATGACCTTCGCAGTTTAGCGCCCTTAAACCGCATCTCATCATCATCATGTATGTTTTAATAGGGACTCTACTCCCCAGTAGACATATGGCGCTCATGTCCCTCGCATTCTACAGTTCTTGACACGTTTTAATCTTTTATTGCCTATGCTTTTAGGGTGTTGGTTTTTCGGATATTTGTATTGCTATTATTGTTGTTATTGTTATTGTTGAATTATTGTTATTTTTAGCTTTTTGGACATCGCGGGTTTGTGTCCCGTTTTTTAATTATGCGGTTCTTTTACCGGTCTTTTATATTTTTTACTTTATATTTTTATACATCGTAAGGGCGCTGATGACCTTAGCAGTTTAGCGCCCTTAAACCGCATATCATCATCATCATCATCATCATCACACCCGTCGGGGGAACAAGTTGCAGGAGGTTAAACCTCTCCCTCTAATCTTGGGCACTTGTTCTCGTTCTTCTCGTCGGGAAGAGGTAATTTTAGCTCGCTCACGTATCGGTCATTGCCTTTTTAGCAATAAGCACCTGTTCAGTGGTGACCCCGCACCGTTCTGTGAGTAGTGTGGTGCGCCCTTAATGGTGTGTCACATCTTAGCAGAGTGTCAGGTTTTAGCTGCATTGCGCGTTCGTGTGTCTCTGCCTGTTGGCCCCCTCAGGGGCTCACCTTATGTGAGTACGGGTTTTTGGCGCACCCGGGGGTTCCCGAGCCAGTCATCGCCACATTCATCCCCTCACCCCCATCCGGTCGAGGTGGGTTCTTCAAGTGACCGGTGGACAGAAGGTAGGCTCTCGTGCGTTCGTTGCATTCCATTCATACCGCACCTCACAATCGTTTCTTTCTTCTCTTGTCACTTTCCGGCCATTTCGCACCACGACATTCGCATATCTCTCTTTTTCTTCCCCGCCGGCCTACCTTGCGTGCGAAACGCCCACACAGTTTTAGTTTCTTTTATCTTTTTATTTAAATCCTCCGTGGACACGGCCTGACGGATACCCGCGCACCGCGTGCGCAGCTGGTTGAGTGGGTCATGGCGTCATCCCCACCACCCGGGGTCGTCATGTAGGGTTGTTGTTCGTATCCGCTGTTCAACTGCAGTCCCGCGGGGGGGCCATTGCATGAGCTGCTGGCTTCCGACGGCGATTGGGTCCCTCTGTCTATGTTCTGGGAGGTGTGACCCTGGGGTGAGCTAGGTATAGATAGGCCACTCACCCAAGCCGGGGTAACGCCCGGGAAGTCAGAGCCCGTGGTCGGAGACGGTTCCAATGGTGGAGGATTTATTTCGCTATGGAGCACCCTTCCTCCATTACTACTAACAAGCGCCGAAAAGTTTATGTAACAGAAGTGACACCACCGACAACTGGTTGTTACTTAGTCATTTCACGAACCGAAGAAGGACAAAGTTTTGAGAAGGTGAACCCTTTCATCATACAAAAGGGGATTGATGCAATTGCTGGTGCGGTTCAGTCCTGCACTCGTCTACGGAATGGTTCCTTATTAGCCCAAACGAAATCCGATCAGCAAAGTAAGACCTTGTTGCGTGCTACGCTTCTCCACGGCTATCCCATCCGTGTGGAGAAGCACCGCACATTGAATTCCTGTCGAGACGTTATTACCACCCATAGCCTCGATGGTATATCGGACGAGGACCTGGTAGAATATCTTGCAGACCAGAAGGTGACAGCGGTCCATCGAGTGCAGGCCAAACGCGACGGCGTATTGGTACCGACTCGTACCCTGTTTATTACATTTGATGGCGTCGATCTGCCCACGAGCATCTCCGCAGGGTACGAACGAATTTCTGTGAGGCCTTATATTCCTAGACCTCTGCGTTGTTTTAAATGCCAACGTTTTGGGCATACGCAAGTCTCATGTAAGAGTGCCGTTAACATCTGTGCAACATGTAGCCAGCCCTCACACGAAGGTACCTGTTCAACAGCCCCCGTCTGCGTTAATTGTAAAGGGTCTCATTCTGCTTCGTTTGCCGACTGTCCGCGGTACTTGGACGAGAAGGCGATCCAGGAGATCCGGGTAAAGGAAAAACTCTCCTTCGCTGAAGCCCGGAGGCGTTACCATGCGCGCCAACCTTCACTCCTGCGATCTGGCACATTTAGTTCTGTTGTTGCCTCGCCGGTACCACGAGTAGATGCCGAAACTCAGACATGGACCTTGACTGGATTAACCGCCACTACCATCCGGCCGTCCATTAAGGCTACAGTTACCAAGCCGTATAAACCTGGTCCCAAGTCCATGAAGTCGCAAGCCGTTGAAAAGAAATCCAAGCAGAAACTTCGCAGGGAAGATTTTTTAAAAGACCCTCCGCGTGTGCGCGGTAACAAAAGTTCACCTTCTCCTCCTCGGAGGTCGATGTCCCAGGAAGGTCCTGGGACAAGCCGCGCTCAGCGGCACCCCTCACCCATCGCCATCCAGAACCGATTCACGGCGCTTGAATCGGTTTCTGGCACTGAGCGCGTGGGCCCTCCCTCCGAGGAAGCTATGGAGTCTGACCAACTCCATACAAAAAGCCCGAGCCCAAAGGTTAAACAAAAGGTAATTTTAAGCCGCCCTTCTAAATAGACAGTTTATCTCCTTTTTCTTAATGGCTATCCTGACCTGGAATGTACGTGGTGTACGATCGCATAGGGCGGAACTGCAACTTTTATTGCGTTCCCATTCACCTTTGGTCGTGTGTTTGCAAGAGACCAAGCTTCGCCCTCACGACCCTTTCGATCTCCGAGGGTACACTCCGGTTCGCTACGATCTTGAACCGGAGGAGGGTGCTCCTGCTCATGGAGGTGTTATGTTGTTGGTGCGTAATGACGTTCATTTTCAAACTATCACACTTACGTCCGACTTGCAAGCTGCTGCCATTAGACTGCAGTTACCCGGTTTTTTCTTTGTGTTTGTTCTGTGTATACACCTCCATCGTCTCCCCTCGCTCCCGCGGACATTCGATCTCTCCTGTCCGCTCTCCCAACACCATTTCTTCTGTTGGGAGATTTTAATGCCCATCACCCACTATGGGGTTCGCCAAGGGCTTGTGCGAGGGCAACTCTTCTTTCCGACATTTTTTATCAGTTCAATCTTTCCATCCTCAATACAGGTGCAGCTACTTTCATTTCTGATTCTTCTGGTACATTTTCTCACCTGGACCTTGCCATCTGCTCACTCCAGCTTGCACGTCGTCTTCAGTGGAACGTCGTCGCTGACACCTACTCCAGCGACCATTACCCCTGCATCGTTTCTCTTCAGTCGCACCACGTACAGCATTCCAGAGTACCTACCTGGATATTCGCAAAAGTCGACTGGAGCTTGTATTCCAGCCTCGTGCATTTTGACGACCAGCCCTTCTCCGACATTAACCAACTAGTGCAGCACCTTAAGTCTATTATTTTCTCTGCTGCCGAACGCGCAATACCCCGTTCATCCTCCCAACCTCGGCGGCCACCTGTTCCGTGGTGGAACGAGGATTGTCGTGACGCCGTTCGTGCCCGTAGGACTGCACTTAGGGTGTTTCGGCGACACCCTACACTTGATAATTTGGTGACTTTTAAACAATCGTGCGCCAGGGCTCGTCGCATTATTCAGGATAGCAAGAAGGCATCTTGGGCTCGTTTTGTCGAGTCTTTTAATCGCTTTACGCCTTCATCCGTTGTTTGGGATAAACTTCGTCGCTTCTCAGGTAAAGTGTCACATTGTACTGTTTCTGGCCTTCAGGTTTCTAATGCCACCATAGTGGATCCGGCTGCCATCGCTAACACACTGGGTGCTGCCTTTGAGGCGGTATCCAATTCAGACCATTATTCCGCCGGCTTTCGCTCTATCAAAGACCGGCTGGATTCCGACACCTTTAATTTTCGATCTGCTAATATTGAGTGTTATAATGAACTTTTCACAATGAGGGAGCTGGAGCACGCTCTTCATTGCTCTCGGCACTCCGCTCCTGGGCCGGACGGCATTCATGTCCTGATGTTAAAGAACCTTTCAGCCGACAGTAAACTCTTTCTCTTACAGGTCTATAACCGTATTTGGCAAGACGGCATTTTTCCTTCCGTTTGGCGCGAAGCCACCATTGTCCCTATACTTAAGCCTGGGAAGGATCGCCAACTACCTTCCAGCTACCGCCCTATCTCCCTCACCAGTTGCATTTGCAAGGTGATGGAGCGCATGATCAACGGGCGGTTGACATGGTGGCTTGAGTCTCAGAAACTTCTAGCGAACGCTCAGTGCGGGTTTCGTCGCTATCGCTCTACCGTCGACCATCTGGTGTCCTTGTCGACGCATATTATGAATGGATTTCTGAGAAAGTGTCAAACCGTGGCTGTATTTTTTGACCTGGAGAAAGCTTATGACACTTGTTGGAGGGGCGGCATTTTACGTACACTTCTCGATTGGAATATCCGCGGTCGACTTCCCATATTTCTTCGGGAGTTTATGACGGACCGCGTCTTTCGTGTACGTGTGGGCTCGGTTTTATCTCGTCGTTTTATTCAAGAGAACGGAGCACCGCAGGGCTCTGTACTCAGTGTCACACTTTTTGCGATTGCTATCAACCCCATTGTTGATTGTATTCCACCTGGCATTTCATCGTCCCTTTTTGTTGACGATTTCGCTATTTATTGCAGTTCACGGCGGACCTGTCTACTCGAACGCCGTCTCCAGAGCTGTATCGACCGTCTTTACGCCTGGAGTAACGCCAACGGCTTTAATTTCTCCGCCGAGAAATCCGTCTGCATCAACTTCTGGCGCCGGAAGTATTTCCCTCCGCCCTCTCTCCATCTTGGGCCAGGGATACTTCCGTTTGCAGACGAGGCGAAATTTTTGGGGTTGATTTTTGATAGGAAGTTGTGTTGGACCTCGCACGTTTCCTTTTTAAAAGCAAAGTGTGACCCTTCTCTTAATATTTTACGTGTTTTAAGTAGCACATCCTGGGGAGCTGATCGGACCGTCCTTCTTCGTCTTTATCGCTCTTTGGTCCGATCCAAGCTTGATTACGGGTGTATTGTTTATTCGTCGGCCACGTCCATCTGTGTTACGTGGATTGAATGCCATTCACCATCGTGGCATAAGAGTCGCTACAGGGGCCTTTCCAACTAGCCCTGTACCCAGTCTGTACGCAGAAGCTGCAGAGCCTCCGCTGTCCTTCCGGCGTGAGATGCTTTTGTGCAGCTATGCTTGTCGACTCTCAAGCTTGCCTAACCACCCGTCCTTCGATGTATTTTACGAGGATTCGCTTGACCGGCAATATTTAGTTAGCTCCTCTGCATTGCTCCCTCCAGGGGTTCGATTTCGACTGCTACTTCGGCATTTGGACGTTACGCCAGCGCCGGCCCTTACCCGAGGGGAAACGCGCTTTCCTCCATGGTCGCGCGCTGAGGCCCACATCCACCTTGGGCTAACGTCGATGCCGAAAAATCGACCCCTGCTTCTGTTCTTAGATCCGCCTTTTTAGAACTACAAGCGCAGTTCGGGGACTGTCATTTTATATATACTGATGGGTCTAAGACTGATGTTGGAGTAGGATGTGCCTTTGTTTTTGGTGTTCAGAGTTTTACTTTTCGTTTACCTCGACAATGTTCAATTTTTACCGCCGAACGTTTTAGCATTTATCAATCTGTTTTCTACATTCAGCGGCTCGACTTACGGCACTGTTTTATTTGTACGGACTCTCTGAGTGCCCTTCAGGCTATTCATGCGCTGTACCATTACCACCCACTCGTACAGCGCATACATGACCTGCTCCACTCGCTTGGTGTCTCTGGCATCAGCGTGTCCTTCATGTGGATTCCAGGTCATGTGGGCATCTCAGGTAATGAGTCTGCCGACGCCGCTGCGAAATCGGCGATTTTATTACCCAGATTTTTTACTTCTGTTGTTCCCTCGTCTGATTCGTGTATTATTTTACGTCGCCGCATCCTCTCGCGCTGGCGCGATGAGTGGACGGCCCTCCGGGGGAACAAATTGCGGGAAGTTAAGCCTTTCCCGTTGATCTGGGGTACCTCTTGTCGTTCTTGTCGTCGGGAAGAGGTAATTTTAGCTCGTCTACGGATTGGACATTGTGTTTTTAGTCATAGGTATTTGCTCAGTGGTGACCCCGCACCACTCTGTGGGCAGTGTGTCGTGCCCTTAACGGTGCGTCACATTTTAACAGAGTGTCAGGTTTTAGCTGCATTGCGTGCTCGTGTGGGTCTGCCTGTTGGCCTAGCCAACGTTTTGGCAGACGACACGCGTGCTGTAGAATGTGTTTTACGTTTTATTCATGACAGTGATTTTAATCTGCGCATTTAATGCGTTGGGCGTCTGTTGGCTTAGTACTTTTATTCTGTCTGTTTTTATGGGAACTCTTATCCCCAGTGGACATATGGCGCTCATGTCCCTCGCATTCTACAGTTCCTGACACGTTTTCATCTTTTATTGCCCTTGCTTTTAGTGTGTTGATTTTTCTGAACTTTATATTGTTGTTATTGTTATTCTTGTTGTTCTTGTTATTGTTGTTATTGTTATTGTTGTTATTGTTATTTTGTTATTGTTCTGTTGTTAGTTTTAGCTTTTTGAACATCGCGGGTTTGTGTCCCGTTTTTAACTATGCGGTTTTTTACCTGTTTTATATTTTGACCTTATCTTTTATACATTGTAAGGGCGCTGATGACCGTAGCAGTTTAGCGCCCTTAAACCGCATATCATCATCATCAACATGGCTGTTGGCATGGCCAAGTTTTGGTGGACGACACGAATGCTGCAGAATGTCTTTTACGTTTTATCAGTGACAGTGGTTTTAGTAAGCGCATTTGATGCGCTGGGTGTCTTTTAGGTTTCTGATTTTATATTGTCTGTTTTAATGGTGGGGCTTCTCCCTTGGAGACATATGGCGCTCTGGTCCCTTCTCTTCTACAGTTCCTAAAACATCGATTTACTCTGTTATTGTTTTATTTACCATGTTTTAGTATGGTGGTTTTAGAATTTGTTGCCATGTTTCTGGCTAAGGGTGTTTGTGTCCCGTTTTTTAGTTTCTGTATTTTAATTTTCATACGTCGTAAGGGCGCTGATGACCGTCGATGTTTAGACCCCTTAACCCCATTTTATCATCATTACCGCAGTTCGGTTGTACAGCTATTATAGTTATTCGACCCAGCTTAGGAACATATAACCCCCTTATGCTCTAACTCACAGAAGCCGAGCATCAGCAGTATCTCTCCCGATTTTATTCCCAGCAATATACTAATCGGGAAAAATCTTGACATCTGAGCAATAGGGGATTTAGTGAACCAGTGAACCAAATGAGAAGCCGCACCTGATATTCACCTTTAACCAAGCTCATTTATTGCAATACTCATTTTATTGAAGCCCATTATTTTCATAAATTGATATGAAATGCACAAACCGAACGGAAAAAAGTTATGTGTCACTAAAACAGTATGTTTCGAAAAATTGTGTGTTCCACAAATCCATTTATAAAGAATTAGAAATATTACATGTACTCCAAATTTATATTGATATATGCATTCACCTTGTCAAAGAAAAATTATCTGATATAGTTTGTTATTGTTATTCTTTATCAAATGTGTTTATTTTTCATCCGAGTAACTTATGTACCCTTAATAAACCTCTCACCTTCCCGTTGACTATTGGCCACATACTTTTATCCGTTTATCGGTGTGGTGCTTTCTGACGTCTCCTATTACTGTATAAGGAACAAATTGTAAATGCTGTTGTAGATCGCAAGTTGGTATGAGATTGGCACGGATTCTAGCGCAGTGGTCTGTTCACTCTTTGACTCAGTTCTATATTTAAAGTGATCACTCGGCCAGCTTTTGTCAGTCAGCTTGCGCAGCACACAGAGAAAGAAGGTTTAGGCGGTATCTCTGTGTTTTGAACCATCACGATAGATTTATTTGAATTGACGTATTAAGTCACAACCGTAATCACGATTAGAAGCCCTTTGCTTCTTTTTTGTTTTGTTTTGGTTTTTCCTTGTTTATTTGTTGTTTTGTTAGGTGTAAAGTTTAACAATATCGTGTTTTTTGGTTCATACGTTTTCTGAACGAATTTTGAGTTAACGCGGAGAAGTGGTGCTTAACGTTGTTAATCTGCAGCATGCCTCATGGAAAATTCTCACTTGGGGATCATGGATTCTTTGGCTACTATTACTGGCACTGGCCTTATATTCTATCATATTGGGCGTACTTAATGCGATGCTATTTTGGACGGTCAAAAACAATAGCGGCTTTCCATACAATACTCCCTATGTAAATAACAGTGCTACTGTTCGCAGCTTGTCAATACGAACATCATATAGTAATAAGTCAAGATTCAGTGCTTCTAAGGTAAGAATTCATATCTTCTCTTAAATTTTACTACAGCACTTGGGTGAAATACAACTTACTGAAATATTTTATATCTTCCACATTCTATGTTATATATTTGTAGACTGCAGGAGAACCTCTGGAACCAAGCCATTAGTGCTTCATATACAAGTTGCCTCAGAATTCAGTCGAAATATTTCAGAGCTTATTGAAGGTTTCAGTAAGTATTTTGAGGCAGATAACTTAGGGTCTCAGGGTTCTAAATAACATGCAGTAGCACAATGCCTTTTAAGGATTACACCTACGCCAGTTGCATTTTACCTTCTGTTTCCCTTTAGTAGATAAAGTATCGTGATCATCATCATCATCATCATGAACCAGTGGAGGCTCTTTGAGAGTTTAGAAGATGGGGCACAACTTATAAGGATAATGTTGCACAGAATCTACGAACATGAATTTATTATACTGCACAGCAAAATCTAGGCAAAAAGCTTTCAATTTTATTGAAAACGTAGTCAAAAGTAATTTTATGTACCGGTATTCAATTTTTATTTGTAGTGAAATATTCACCACAAACGTACGGTTTACTTAAATAAATAATTCTCCTCACTTAAGTTTCTTATACTTTTAATATATTTGTTAATAGTTACGCTGAGTACTTTTGTTAAGATATATATATATATATATATATATATAAGCAGTAACTATAAATACTTAGGATGAAGCAGCATATTTAAAAATTACCGTGACATCACTGTTCTTTTGGTGGGGAATTCAAGGTATTAAAAAAAATAGTGAACTCTAACGTTAAAGGAAGCAATAAACACAAATCTCCCTATTTATGAAAACTACGGAAAAACCTATGATCAAAGTGTTTGGGCCGACGGGAGTCGAATGTGGGACCTCAAGAATGCGAGCCCCACAGGTTACCGATGAGCCATCTTGCTCGCTACCATTAAAGTTTGTTCTTATTATAATGTTGGCTCTTTTAAAACGTAATGTTATTTAAGAATACGTCAGCTGAGTTGCCTTTGTAGTGGAAGAGTTTCTAATAGTTTAAATTCCTCATAAGCCATTGGCTTGAAAAAGCAAACAGCTGATGGGAAGTAATAACGTTGACCTGACTACAAATCGTTTAGGCTCTATGGATCCCAGGCTCATTTGACCATCATTTCTTCCATTTCGTTCATCGTTCGACATGACCCAACCGGTTAAATGGCGCTAAGAGAAAAGCTTAGGGAAACTTGACACGGAGGACAGGCTCAGTGTGTATGCTTAAGAAAAGTCCAGACACTGCGTGCCCTTCATAAAGCCTTATTCCGACACCCCTGTAATCCCCTTGCCCATCATAACATTCCTTTTAAACCAAGCATTCTGCTGGACACAACGAGAATCTGCGCTGGCACACATACACAAAGTTGGGTGCATTCATATCAGCTCTCGTTTACTATTATGTATGTGTTGAAACATTCAGGTTTTGTCTAAAATTATATAATCTTTATGCTTTTTCGGTTAACGGTTTAAGCAAAAATTACATCAAGGTATTTATTTTTAAAAATTAATGGGACGTCACGTGCCCTTGTGCCCTTTATCCGGAGCCACCACTGGCATCGTATCCAAAGCTAATCGCACGTATTTGTACATATTTTAATGAACATATGTATGTTGAATTTCTATGTTTTATGACACAGGCATAATCTTTCAAGAAAATTAATGGCTTTGTTGAAAGAAACGTAGAAATCCAAGCAATTACTTGTTGTTACTCTTGGAGTTTGTGTCCATTTCTGTATATCACTTGAAACATAAGTTATGCTCAACAGTTTGTTTATATATGTGAAAGACAGCAAGAAAGAAAATAAGAAAGAGAAAAAGAGAAACCCTTGAGAGTGGTATGAACATGGTGGCATTGCATTCACTGAACAGTAATCTCCCGACTGAGCTACAAGTACAGTGAAATGTATTGTTCTAGCCTCTTAAACTTATCTGTAATCAACCTATCAGTACTGTTAATTCCCTTGTAGAACAAATATATTATCAGAATAGCCAGGCCAGTAAATTCCCATTTCCTGTTTACTGTGTATTGATACCACATTTTTATGATTTCCTGAATTGGACTGAAGCATTCGAAAGTAAATTATATACAACCATTCATGCTATACTGGCTTACAAGTTCTAATGCCTGATTTTGAAACAAGGCATCATAATTTTTAAAATTGGCAAAAGAGATCATATGTGCTCTCCGAATGAGAACTCTGTGAAGTGCTGAGCCTCATCCTGAAGTGATGGATACCTGCATGGGGACAACGAAAGTGCTATGTCATATATTACTTGAACCAACCTGTATTGACAACAAAATGGAAATCATAATAATGAAGTTAGTGTAATAGAAATAAACTCTATGGATATGACATTCACAATGAAAGTATTTATCTAGGAGGAACATCGTCTTCAGAAAGTGGTTCGGAGCAGGAACAAAACAGAGCTTAACTTAAAGAAAAATATTGCTAGCAACGCACACTCCTCTTAAAGTGAAAGTAACGGGTGACACAGTTACATAGTGAATGAATTTAATGAAATCACTGTTGATACCTTTGAAAGCTGACATTACAACTACTTTGTTGTATGTTTACAAAAAGTGGAAATTTAAAAATGGAATTAGGGCTAAGGTAACTCCAGGTTACGGAAGGTATAATGCAGAAGAATTGTTTGAACACTTTCTTCAAATATTGCTTTAACTTTTTGAGCAACTTTCATATAAATGGTATTAGAAGTAGAGCACATTTATGAAAAATGGGCAATTAAACATCAGAATGAGTATTCAAATGAAAGCAATAACAATGGAAAAGGAAGTAATGTCATTACATACCATTAAGCTATCAAAACACACTTTGAAGTTTGTTAATTGTTTAGAAGCAGACACAGCTGCACTAAAAGTTGCAAAATTTATTACTAGCATGTCTTATATTAAAATGTCAATGAGAAGTGCAAAGCCATATATAGTATTGTAAATTTTATACTACTAACAATCGTAAGCTATTTGTCTATCCTGAAACTTCAAACATTAACTATTGAGGTAGTTAAGGATATTAGTAATGCTATAAAAACCTTCTTAGATTGTTATGCTATACGAACTTAAAAACTTAGTGGAAATTACAATGATTACAATGCTGGTAACAGAATATTAATGCACATAGCACCTACTCAGCACTAAATAGTATTTAATTTTGACACTGTCGTGTCCCTGAAAATGTGATACTTCATGCAGTAAGTAAGCCGAAAAGGTTAAGTAGTATGAAGTATGACCTAAGCAAATTTTGGTAAAGATGTAATGTATTATAGTATATACTTTCCACTTCATGTATTAATGAAATATATGTGGCATACTTCTGAAATTGCTTGAAGCGTCCAAAATGTTTCAGTATAAAAATGTACGTAACAGAAGGATCCTTAGGATTTACAGGCCTGTTGCTATAGTGCAAATTTCAGATTAATATATTTAGCCATAGTACACCAAAAATTGAAAGAATATTTTGCATAATATCAGAATGTTGTTAGTCCATTTTAATCTTGTTTTAGATCAAGGAAAATCACCTGCGTTGTACTGAGAGTAGCTTTTAGATTTTTTATTGCATCCCCCACAATTCTCTTTTAATGGAGCTAACCTATTAAAATCATGTGTAAAGCAGGTAGCCCGCATTGTTGAAATAAATAGAGAAAGAAGTACAGAAAATCCTCATTTACGTTTATCAGTGTTCTATCTTTGACCAGGTCTTAATTTCTAATATTATGGTTAATGATCTATATTTTAATGTATGTGCTGCTACGATATAGTATGCAGAAGACCTGAGTTATATCATTCTAAGAATATTTTCTGCAAATTGGCTACTTAATTAACATTTTATTGAGTGATATAAAAAACAGCTAATTCTAATGCTTTTAAATTTAATGAGGCCAAAAGGCAAAAGCTTACAAGCCTTAAGAAAACAAATTACATGCAATGTGGATCAAACTACTAAACACTGCTAATAAGATGAATTGGAATGTTCAAATTAATTACATATACAAAATATCTGGAATAATTTACCAATTTTAATGTTTAGTTAACTCTGTTCTAAGAATTGCCTTTATTTCAATGTGTATTTGCTTATACTGCTAATACATGAGAGCAACAGCGACGTTTTATTAATATTCGGTTATTCAGAAACATGTATTTATATAAATGTTCCAAATACACTCCTTTTAAATAATTACTTGTTCAAGAACGTAGTTTAATTGCATACAATTAGTATTTGGACGAACTTACCATGTACATAAAAAAGAATAATGTAAGCAGTTCATTGAAATATAAAAAACTGATTAGGAAATTTAGTTTACTAAAAAAATATATGTTAAATGTGCCATTACTGTGTAAAAGTTACACAGTAATTATAAATTACAGCGTACTCATTTGTTCAAAAATAAAATAAAAGAATGGATTTTTTTGTTCATCCTTAATATTATTTTGAGTATTTCAATAAAAATTGGTAATTCAGTTACATAAATAGTTTCACAATGCGAATTACATATTCTGTAAGACAGAATAAACTTGAATTGAGCATCCCAAGCATTTATCTAGGAGCCGCACTCCCTCCAGATTCTTGTAATATATTTTTTTTAGTTTGGGAGACTGTGTATAGTGGCAAATGACGTGTAGTACAGGTGTTCTATACTTAGATTAAGACAGAATTTAAAACTATGATATTTCTCCCCCCATGGGTCCACTTTATGTGAGTACGGTTATGGCACACCCGGGATCCCGAGCCACTCATTGCCATCGTTTCGTCCTCGTGAACGGCGAACACAAGGCAGGATCTCGTGCGCTCTTTGCGTTTCGTTCCATGTCGCCCCTCGCTAACGTTTCTTTATTCCCTCCCCCTAGGGACTCCCTTTATGCGAGTACGGTTTTGGCCCACCAGGGGACCCGAGCCACCCATCTCCATCTTCATCCCTCCACCCTCGTCCGTTCGAGGTGGGTTCCTACTCGTGACCGGGGAAACAAGGTAGGCTCTCGTGCGTTCTTTGCATTTCGTTCCATGCCGCCCCTTGCCATCGTTTCTTTCTTGTCTACTCTCTTTCCGAACATTTCGCACCACAACAATTCACACATCTCTTCTCCTTCCTCGCCGGCCTACCTGCGTGCGTAACGCCCACACACTTTTGGTTTATTTTACCCTTTTCTTTCTTTTAATCCTCCGTGGACACAGCCTGATGATGATGATGATGATGATGATGATGATGAGATGCGGTTTAAGGGCGCTCATTTCTTTCTTTTAATCCTCCGTGGACACAGCCTGATGATGATGATGATGATGATGATGATGAGATGCGGTTTAAGGGCGCTCAACAGCTATGGTCATCAGCGCCCTTACAAAGTATAAAATGGAAAGTCCAAAAATATAATAGGGGTAAAAAACCGCAGATACAACAACACTATAAAATAAGCCATCGATGCCGAAAATTTTAAATCCAGAAATCAAAATACGGGACACAAACAAGCGTAGTCGATACATTAAAATACATATCAATGTTTAAAAAACATCCACACTAAAAACGTTGCAAATCAAATAATAAAAGAGTAAACTACGTGTCAGGATCTGTAGAAGCCAAGGGTCCAGAGCGTCATCTGACCCCAGGGGAAAACAGCCCCCCCATTAAAATGGACAATATAAAATCATAAAACTAAAGGACCCTCCGCGCATTAAATGCGTCGAATAAAACCACTGTCACGGATAGAACATAAAAGACTTTCTATAGTATACGCGTCGTCTGCCAAAATGTCGGCTAAACCAACAGGCAGAGACAGACGAGCGCGATATTGTGCTAAAACCTGACACTCCGTTAAAATATGACACACTGTTAAGCGTATAGCACACTGATCACACAGTGGTGCGGGATCACCACTAAACAAGTGTCTACAACTAAAAATGCAATGTCCGATACGAAGTCGTGTTAAAATCACCTCTTCCCGACGAGAAGCACGAGAAGAGGTGGCCCAGACAGCCGGGAGAGGTTTAACCTCCCGCAATTTGTTTCCCCTAAGGGCCGCCCACTCATCGCACCAACGCGAGAGGATGCGGCGTCGTAAAAGAACATAAAAATCTGAGGCGGAAACAACACAGGTAAAACATCTCGGCGATAATAGCGCCGATTTGGCAGCGGCGTCGGCAGACCCATCACCTGAGACGCCCACATGACTCGGAATCCACACGAAGGAGACGCTCGTGCCAGAAACACCGAGCGAGTGGAGGAAACCATGCATGCGCTACACGAGTGGGTGGCAATTTTACAGCGCGTTAATACTCTGAAGGGCAATCAGGGAGTCTGCGCACAGAACACAGTGCCGTAAATCATACCGCCGGACGTATAAAAGTGCCTGATAAACACTAAAAAGTTAGGCGGTAAAAATCCAACATTCCTCCGGTAAACGCAAGGTAAAACTATGCTGACCAAAAACGAAGGCAAAACCCACTCCAACATCAGTCCCAGACACATTAGTGTATATAAAATGAAACTTCCCGATTTTCGCCTGGAGTTCCAAAAACTTGATCTAAGACCTGAAGGGGCCACAGTCCACGGCATCGACGTCAGCCCAAGGTGACAGCGGGCCTCAGCGCGCAACCATGGAGGAAAAAGCGTTTCCCCCTGGGAAGGGCCGGCGCTGGCGCAACGTCGAAACGCCGAAGGAGCTGTCGAAATCTAACCCTTGGAGGTAGCAATGCAGAAGAGCCAACCAAATATGGCGATCAAGCGAATCCTCGCAAAATAACTCGAAGGACGGGTGGATAGGCAAGCCTGAGAGCCGACAAGCATAGCTGCACAAAAGCATCCCACGCCGGAAGGACAGCAGAGGCTCTGCAGCCCCCGCGCACAGACCGTGGACAGGGTCAGCTGGAAAGGCCCCTGCAGCGAACCCCATACCACGATGATGAATGGCATCCAAGCGACGCAACACAGATGGACGCGCCGATGAACAGACAATGCACCGGCAATCAACCCCGGATAAGACCAAGGAGCGACAAAGACGCAGAAGAACGGTCCAATCCGCTCCCCAGGATGTGCCACTTAAAACACGTAAAATATTAAGACAACGGTCACACTTTGCTTTTAAAAAGGAAACGTGAGAAGTCCAGCTCAGCTTCCGGTCAAAGATCGACCCCAAAAATTTCACCTCGTCTGCAAATGGAAGGACCTCCGACCCAAGATGGAGAGAGGGCGGAGGGAAAGCCTTCCGGCGCCAGAGGTTGATGCAGATGGATTTCTCGGCGGAAAAATTAAAGCCGTTAGCGTTACTCCAGGCGTAGAGACGTTCGATACAGCTCTGGAGACGGCGGTCGAGTAGACAGGTCCGCCGTGAACTGCAATAAATGGCAAAATCATCAACAAAAAGGGACGATGAAATGCCAGGTGGAATACAATCAACAATGGGGTTGATAGCAATCGCAAAAAGTGTGACACTGAGTACAGAGCCCTGCGGTACTCCGTTCTCTTGAATAAAACGACTAGATAAAACCGAGCCCACACGTACACGAAAGATGCGGTCCGTCATAAACTCCCGAAGAAATATGGGGAGACGACCGCGGATATTCCATGCGTGAAGTGTACGTAAAATGCCGCCCCTCCAACAAGTGTCATAAGCTTTCTCCAGGTCAAAAAATACAGCCACGGTTTGACACTTTCTCAGAAATCCATTCATAATATGCGTCGACAGGGACACCAGATGGTCGACGGTAGAGCGATATCGGCGAAGTTCGTACTGAGAGTTCGCTAGAAGTTTCTGAGACTCAAGCCACCATGTCAACCGCCCGCTGATCATGCGCTCCATCACCTTGCAAACGCAACTGGTGAGGGAGATAGGGTGGTAGCTGGAAGGTAGTTGGCGATCCTTCCCAGGCTTAAGTATGTGGACAATGGAGGCTTCGCGCCAAACGGAAGGAAAAAGGCCGTCTTGGAAATACGGTTATAGACCTGTAAGAGAAAGAGTTTACTGTCTGCTGAAAGGTTCTGTGACATCAGGACATGCATGCCGTCCGCCCAGGAGCGGAGTGCCTAGAGCAATGAAGAGCGTGATACAGCTCCCTCATTGTGAAACGTTCGTAATAACATTCATTATTAGAAGACCGAAAATTATAGCTGGCGGAATCCGGCCGGTCTTTGAGTGTGCCCACCCGGGGTTTCCCGAGCCAATCATCGTCACATTCATCCCCTCATCCCCATCCGGTCGAGGTGGGTTCTTCTCGTGACCGGTGGACACAAGGTAGGCTCTCGTGCGTTCTTTGCATCACATTCATACCGCACCTCAACATCGTTTCTTTCTTCTCCTCTATTTCTGCGCATTTCGCCAAACGTTCATTCATTTACGCCTCTATTTCATTTCTTCGCCGGCCTACCTTGCGTGCGAAACGCCCACACAGTTTTAGTTTCTTTTATCTTTTTATTTAAATCCTCCGTGGACACAGCCTGACGGATACCCTCGCACGGGGTGCGCAGCTGGGTGAGTGGGTAATGGCGTCATCCCCAACACCCGGTGTCGTCATGTAGGGTATGTGTTCGTATCCGCTGTTCAACTGCAGTCCCGCGGGGGGGCCATTGCATGAGCTGCTGACTTCTGACGGCGATTGAGTCCCTCTGTCTATGTTCTGGGAGGTGTGACCCTGGGGTGAGTCTGGTATAGATAGGCCACTCACCCAAACCGGGGTAACGCCCGGGAAGTCAGAGCCGGAGGTCGGAGACGGTTGCAATGGTGGAGGATTTATTTCGCTATGTAGCACCCTTCCCCCATTACTACCAACAAGCGCCGAAAAGGTTATGTAACAGAAGTGACACCACCGACAACTGGTTGTTACTTGGTCATTTCAAGAACCGAAGAAGGACAAAGTTCTGAGAAAGTGAAACCTTTCATCACTCAAAAGGGCATTGATGCTATTGGTGGTACGGTTCAGTCCTGCACTCGACTACGGAATGGTTCCTTATTAGCCCCCCCCACGGGCTCACCTTTTGTGAGTACGGGTTAGGCGCACCCGGGATACCCGAGCCATCCATAGCAATTTTTACCCTTTCATCCCCGTCCGGTCGAGGTGGGTTCGTTCTCGTGACCGGGGGACTCAAGGTAGGCTCTCGTGCGTTCTGTGCATTTCATTCGACGTCGCCCCTCGCCATCGCTTCTTTCTTCTCTTCTGTTTATGAACATTTCGCCCCACGCCCATTCAATTACACGTCTCTTTTACCTCTTCGCCGGCCTACCTTGAGTGCGAAACGCCCACACACTTTTAGTTTCTTTTAACCTTTTATGTTAATCCTCCGTGGACACAGCCTGACGGATACCCGCGCACCGCGTGCGCAGCTGGGTGAGTGGGTAATGGCGTCATCCCCACCACCCAGGGTCGTCATGTAGGGTATATGTTCGTATCCGCTGTTCAACTGCAGTCCCCCGGGGGGCCATTGCATGAGCTGCTGACTTCCGACGGCCATTGGGTCCCTCTGCCTATGTTCTGGGAGGTGTGACCCTGGGGTGAGATAGGTCTCACTCGTCTACGGATTGGTTCCTTGTTGGTTCAAACCAAATCCGAACAGCAGAGTAAGACCTTGTTGCGCGCTGCGCTTCTCCACGGTTATCCTATCCGTGTTGAGAAGCACCGCACCTTGAATTCTTGCCGAGGCGTTGTCACCACGCATAGCCTCGATGGCATATCGGACGAGGACCTGGTGGAATATCTTGCACACCAGAAGGCCAAACGCGGCGGCGTATTGGTACCCACTCGTACCCTGTTTCTACCATTTGATGGCGTCGATCTGCCCACGAGCATTTCTGCAGGGTACGAACGGATTTCTGTGAGGCCTTATATTCCTAGACCTCTGCGTTGTTTTAAATGCCAACGTTTTGGGCATACGCAAGTCTCATGTAAGAGTGCCGTTAACATCTGTGCAACATGTAGCCAGCCCTCACACGAAGGTACCTGTTCAACAGCCCCCGTCTGCGTTAATTGTAAAGGGTCTCATTCTGCTTCGTTTGCCGACTGTCCGCGGTACTTGGACGAGAAGGCGATCCAGGAGATCCGGGTAAAGGAAAAACTCTCCTTCGCTGAAGCCCGTAGGCGTTACCATGCGCGCCAACCTTCACTCCTGTGATCTGACACATTTAGTTCTTTTGTTGCCTCGCCAGAACCACGAGTAGATGCCGAAACTCAGACCTGGACCATGACTGGATTAACCGCCACTACTATCCGGCCGTCCATTAAAGCTACTGTTACAAAGCCCTATAAACCTGGTCCAAAGTCAATGAAGTCGCAAGCCGCTGAAAAGAAACCCAAGCAGAAACTTCGTAGGGAACATTTTCTGAAGGACCCTCCTCGTGCGCGCGGTAACAAAAGTTCACCTTCTCCTCCTCGGAGGTCGCTGTCCCAGAAAGGTGCTGAGACAAGCCGCGCTCAGCGGCACCACTCACCCATCGCCACCCAGAACCGATTCACGGCGCTTGAATCGGTTTCTGGCACTGAGCGCGTGGGCCTTCCCTCCGAGGAAGCTATGGAGTCTGACCAACTCCATACAAAAAGCCCGAGCCCAAAGGTTAAACAAAAGGTAATTTTAAGCCGCCCTTCTAAATAGACAGTTTATCCCCTTTTTCTTGGTGGCTATCCTGACCTGGAATGTACGTGGTGTACGATCGCATAGGGCGGAACTGCAACTTTTATTGCGTTACCATTCACCTATGGTCGTTTGTTTGCAGGAGACTAATCTTCGCCCTCATGATCCTTTTGATCTCCGAGGATACACTCCGGTTCACTACGACCTTGAACCGGAGGAGGGTACTCCTGCTCATGGAGGTGTCATGTTGTTAGTGCGTAACGACGTTCATTTTCAAACTATCACACTTACATCCGACTTGCAAACTGTTGCCGTTCGCCTTCACTTACCCGTCTTTTTGTTTTCTGTTTGCTCTGTGTATTCACCTCCATCGTCTCCCCTCACTCTGCGGGACATTGGAGCTCTCTTGTCCGCTCTACCAACACCATTTCTTGTGTTGGGAGATTTTAATGCCCATCACCCACTGTGGGGTTCGCCAAGGGCTTGTGCGAGAGGAACTCTTCTTTCCGACATTTTTTACCAGTTCAATCTTTCCATCCTCAATACAGGTGCACCTACTTTTATTTCTGATTCTTCTGGTACATTCTCTCACCTGGACCTTGCCATTTGCTCACTTCAGCTTGCTAGTCGTCTTCAGTGGAACGTCGTCGCTGACACCTACTCCAGGGACCATTATCCCTACATCGTTTCTCTTCTGTCACACCACGTACAGCATTCCAGAGTACCTACCTGGATATTCATAAAAGCCGACTGGAGCTTGTATTCCAGCCTCGTGCATTTTTACGATCAGCCCTTCGCCGACATTAATCAACTAGTGCAGCACCTTACGTATACGATTTTCTCTGCCGCCGAACGCGCAATTCACCGTTCATCCTCTAAACCTCGGTGACCACCTGTTATGTGGTGGAACGAGGATTGTCGGGACGCCGTTCGTGCCCGTAGGACTGCACTTAGGGTGTTTCGGCGACACCCTACACTTGATAATTTTGTGACTTTTAAACAATTGCGCGCCAGGGATCGTCGCATTATTCAGGATAGCAAGAAGGCGTCGTGGACTCGTTTTGTCGAATCTTTTAATCGCTTTACGCCTTCATCTGTTGTTTGGAATAAACTTCGTCGCTTTTCAGGTAAAGTGTCGCATTGTACTGTTTCTGGCCTTCAGGTTTTCAATGCCACTATGGTGGATCCGGCTGCCATCGCTAACACTCTGGGTGCTGCCTTTGAGGCGGTATCTAGTTCAGACCATTATTCCGCCGGGTTTCGCTCTATCAAAGACCGGCTGGATTCCGACACCTTTAATTTTCGGTCTGCTAATAATGACTGTTATAATAAACTTTTCACAATGAGGGAGCTGGAGCACGCTTTTCATTGCTCTAGGCACTCCGCACCTGGCCCGGACGGCATTCATGTCCTGATGTTAAAGCACATTTCAGCCGACAGTAAACTCTTTCTCTTACAGGTCTATAACCGTATTTGGCAAGACGGCATTTTCCCTTCCGTTTGGCGCGAAGCCACCATTGTCCCTATTCTTAAGCCTGGGAAGGATCGCCAACTACATTCCAGCTACCGCCCTATCTCCCTCAACAGTTGCATTTGCAAGGTGATGGAGCGCATGATCAACCGGCGGTTGACATGGTGGCTTGAGTCTCAGAACCTTATAGCGAACGCTCAATGCGGATTTCGTCGCTATCGCTCTACCGTCGACCATCTGGTGTTCCTGTCGACGCATGTTATGAATGGATTTCTGAGAAAGTGTCTAACCGTGGCTGTGTTTTTTGACCTGGAGAAAGCTTATGACACTTGTTGGAGGGGCGGCATTTTACGTACACTTCACGCATGGAATATCCGCGGTCGTCTTCCCATATTTCTTCGGGATTTCATGACGCACCGCGTTTTTCGTGTACGTGTGGCCTCGGTTTTATCTCGTCGTTTAATTCAAGAGAACGGAGCACCGCAGCGCTCTTTACTCAGTGTCACACTTTTTGCGATTGCTATCAACCCCATTGTTGATTGTATTCCACCTGGCACGTCATCGTCCCTTTTTGTTGACGATTTTTCCATTTATTGCAGTTCACGGCGGACCTGTCCACTCGAACGCCGTCTCCAGAGCTGTATCGACCGTCTCTACGCCTGGAGTAACGCCAACGGCTTTAATTTCTCCGCCGAGAAATCCGTCTGCATCAACTTCTGGCGCCGGAAATATTTCCCTCCGTTCTCTCTTCATCTTGAACAGGAGATGCTTCCGTTTGCTGACGAGGTGAAATTTTTCGGGTTGATTTTTGATAGGACGTTGTGTTGGACCTCGCACATTTCTTTTTAAAAGCTAAGTGTGAGCTTTCTCTTAATCTTTTACGTGTTTTAAGTGGCACATCCTGGGAAGCTGATCGGACCGTCCTTCTTCGCCTTTATCGCTCTTTGGTCCGATCCAAGCTTGATTACGGGTGGATTGTTTATTCGTCGGCACGTCCATCTGTGTTACGTCGATTGAATGCCGTTCACCATCGTGGCATATGAGTCGCTACAGGGGCCTTTCCAACTAGCCCTGTACCCAGTCTGTACACAGAAGCTGCAGAGCCTCCGCTGTCCTTCCGGCGTGAGATGCGTTTGTGCAGCTATGCTTGTCGGCTCTCAAGCTTGCCTAACCACCCTTCCTTCTATTTATTTTACGAGGATTCGCTTGATCGAAAATATTTTGTTAGCTCCTCTACATTACTACCTCCAGGGGTTCTCTTTCGAAAGCTTCTTCGGCATTTGGACTTTACGCCAGCGCCGGCCCTTCCCAGGGGGGAAACGCGTTTTCCTCCATGGTTGCGTGCTGAGGCCCAGTGTCACCTTGGGTTAACGTCTATGTCGAAGAATGAGACCCCTTCTTCATTTCTTAGATCGGCCTTTTTAGAACTTCGGTCGCAGTTCGGGGACTTTCGTTTTATATATACTGATGGGTCTAAGACCTATGTTGGAGTAGGGTGTGCCTTTATTGATGATAATCGTAGTTTTACATTTCGTTTACCCGGGCAATGTTCGATTTTTACCGCCGAACTTTTTAGTATTTATCAGTCACTTTTATACGTCCAGCGGTACGAGCTACGACTGTGTTTTATTTTTTCAGACTCCCTGAGTGCTCTTCAAAGTATTTGCACACTGTACACTTACCACCCCCTCGTACAGCGCATACATGACCTGCTCCACTCGCTTGGTGCCTCTGGCATCAGCGTCTCTTTTATGTGGATTCCAGGTCATGTGGGCATCTCAGGGAACCAGTCGGGCGACGCTTCTGCAAAATCGGCGATTTTATTCCCAGATTTTTTACCCCTGTTGTTCCCTCGTCAGATTCGTGTGTTATTTTACGTCGCCGCATCCTCTCGCGCTGGCGCGATGAGTGGACGGCCCTCCGGGGGAACAAGTTGCGGGAGGTTAAACCTCTTCCGCTAGTCTGGGCTACCTCTTCCCGTGCTTCTCGTCGGGAAGAGGTAATTTTAACACGCCTTCGTATCGGACATTGCATTTTTAGTCATAGGTACTTGCTCAGTGGTGACCCCGCACCAGTATGCGAACAGTGTGATGCGCCCTTAACGGTGCGTCACATTTTAACAGAGTGTCAAGTTTTAGCTCCATTGCGCGGTCGTGTGGGTCTGCCTGTTGACATAGCCAAAGTTTTGGCAGACGACGCGTATGCTGTAGGATGTCTTTTACGTTTTATCCATGACAGTGATTTTAATAGGCGCATATGATGGGCTGAGCGCCCTTTAAACTTGTGCTATTATATTACCTTTTTAATGGGGCTCTACTCCCCAACGGACATATGGCGCTCATGTCCAAAACGTTCTACAGCTCTTGACACGTGGTTTTACTCTTTTATTGTTTTGTGTATCATGTTTTAGTGTGATGGTTTTAGCTTTTTTGTGCGTGCTTTAGTGTTTTTACTTATCGACTTTTTTAGTTCTTGACTTATATTTACACCTTGTAAGGGCGCTGATGACCTTTGATGTTTAGCGCCCTTAACCTCATATCATCATCATCATCATCATTCCTTATTAGCTAAAACGAAATCCGATCAGCAAAGTAAGACCTTCTTGCGCGCTACGCTTCTCCACGGCTATCCCAACCGTGTCGAGAAGCACCGCACATTGAATTCCTGTCGAGGCGTCATTACCACCCATAGCCTCGATGGTATATCGGACGAGGACCTGGTAGAATATCTTGCAGACCAGAAGGTGACAGCGGTCCATCGAGTGCAGGCCAAACGCGACGGCGTATTGGTACCCACTCGTACCCTGTTTCTAACATTTGATGGCGTCGATCTGCCCACGAGCATTTCCGCAGGGTACGAACGGATTTCTGTGAGGCCGTATAAACCTAGACCTCTGCGTTGTTTCAAATGCCAACGTTTTGGGCATACGCAAGTCTCCTGTTAGAGTGCCGTTACCGTCTAGGCCTCATGTAGCCAGCCGTCACACGAAGGTACCTGTTCCACATCCCCAGTCTGCGTTAACGGCAAAGGGTCCCATTCTGCGTCATTTGCCGACTTCCGCGGTACTTGGACGAGAAAGCGATCCAGGAGATCCGGGTAAAGGAAAAACTCTCCTTCGCTGAAGCCCGGAGGCGTTACCATGCTCGACAACCTTCACTCCTGCGATCTGGCATATTTAGTTCTGTTGTTGCCTCGCCATTACCACGAGTAGATGCCGAAACTCAGACCTGGACCATGACTGGATTAACCGCCACTACTATCCGGCCGTTCATTAAAGCTACTGCTACCAAGCCCTATAAACCTGGTGCAAAGTCAATGAAGTCGCAAGCCGCTGAAAAGAAACCCAAGCAGAAACTTAGTAGGGAAGATTTTCTGAAGGACCCTCCGCGTGCACGCGGTAAGAAAAGTTCAGCTTCTCCTCCTCGGAGGTCGCTGTCCCAGGAAGGTCCTGGGACAAGCCTAGCTCAGCGGCACCCCTCACCCATCGCCAACCAGAACCGATTCACGGCGCTTGAATCGGTTTCTGGCACTGAGCGCGTGGGCCCTCCCTCCGAGGAAGCTATGGAGTCTGACCAACTCCATACAAAAAGCCCGAGCCCAAAGGTTAGGCAAAAGATTCTTTTAAGCCGCCCTTCTAAGTAGACAGTTTATCCCTTTTATTCATGGCTATCCTGACCTGGAATGTACGTGGTGTACGATCGCATAGGGCGGAACTGCAACTTTTATTGCGTTCCCATTCACCTATGGTCGTGTGTTTGCAGGAGACCAAGCTTCGCCCTCACGACCCTTTGGATCTCCGAGGGTACACTCCGGTTCGCTACGATCTTTAACCGAAGGAGGTTGCTCCTGCTCATGGAGGCGTCATGTTGTTAGTGCGTAACGACGTTCATTTTCAAACTCTCGCTCTTTCGTCCGACTTGCAAGCTGTTGCCATTAGATTGCAGTTACCCGGTTTTTACATCTCTCATGGCACTCCTGCTCATGGAGGGCGAAGCTTGGTCTCCTGCAAACACACGAGCATAGGTGAGTGGGAACGCAATAAAAGTTGCAGTTCCGCCCTATGCGATCGCACACCACGTAAATTCCAGGTTTGGATAGCCATTAGAAAAAAGCGATGCACTGTCTACTTAGAGGGGTGGCTTAAAATTATCTTTTGCTTAACCTTTGGGCTTGGGCTTTTGGAATGGAGTTGGCCAGACTCCATAGCCTCCTCGAAGGAAGGGGCCACGCGCGCACGCGAGAAACCCATTCAAGCGCCGGGAATCGCTTTTGGGTGGCGACGGGTGAAGGGGGCCGCTGAGCGCGGCGTGTCCCAGGAACATCTTGGGACTGCGACCTCCGAGGAGGAGGAGAAGGAGAGCTTGTCTTGCCGCGCGCACGCGGAAGGTCTTTCACAAAATCTTCCCTACGAAATTTCTGCTTCGATTTCTTCTCAGGGGCTTGTGACTTCATAGACTTCGGACCAGGTTTAGAGGGCTTGGTAACTTTAGTGGAAATTGACGGCGGGATAGTAGTGGCGGTCAATGCCGTCATGGTCCAAGTTTGAGTCTCTGCATCCTTCCGGGGTACTGGCGAGGCAACAACAGAACTAAATGTTCCCGATCTCAGGAGCGAAGGTTGGCGCGCATGGTAACGCCTCCGGGCTTCGGCGAAGGAGAGTTGCTCCTTTACCCGGATGTCCTGGATCGCCTTGTCGTCCAAGTACCGCGGATAGTCGGCAAATGAAGCATAATGAGACCCTTTGCAATTAACGCAGACGGGGGCTGTTGAACAGGTACCTTCGTGTGAGGGCTGGCTACATATTGCACAGATGGTAACGGCACTCTTACATGAGCCTTGCGTATGTCCAAAACGCTGGCATTTAAAACGACGCAGAGGTCTAGGAATATAGGGCCTCACAGCAACATGTTCGTACCCTACCGAAATACTAGTAGGCAGATCGACGCAATCGAACGTGAGAAACAGAGTACGAGTACGTACCAACACACCGTCGCGTTTAGCCTGCATTCGATAAACCGCTGTCAGCTTTTGGTCAGAAAGATAGTCGACCAGCCCATTGTCTGAAATTCCGTCGAGGCTGTGAGTGGTGACTACGCCTCGACAGCAATTCAAGGCGCGGTGCTTCTCAACACGGATAGGATAACCGTGGAGAAGCGTGCCGCGCAACAAGGTCTTACTTTGTTGATCGGACTTACTCTGAACCAACAATGAACCGTTTCGTAAGCGAGTGCAGAAATGAACAGGACCAGCAATTGAATCAATGCCCTTCTGGATTATAAAAGGGTTCACCTTCTCGAATGATTGTGTATCCTCTGTACGGGTAATCACTAAGTAGCAACCAGCTGTTGGTGGTGCTACTTCTGTTGCAATAACCTTTCGGCGCTTATTGTTAATAATGTAGAAACGGTGCTCCATAACGAAAAAACTCCTCCACCATTGCAACCGTCTCCGACCTCGGGCTCTGACTTCCCGGGCGTTACCCCGGCTTGGGTGAGTGGCATATCTATACCAAACTCACCCCAGGGTCACACCTCCCAGAACATAGACAGAGGGACCCAATCGCCGTCAGAAGTCAGCAGCTCATGCAATGGCCCCCCGTGTGGCTGTAGTTGAACAGCGAATACGAACACAAACCCTACATGACGAACCCGGGTGGTGCGGATGACGCCATTACCCACTCACCCAGCTCCGCACTTCGTGCGCGGGTATTTGTCAGGCTGTGTCCACGGAGGATTAAAATAAAAGGTTAAAGGAAATTAAAAGTGTGTGGGCGTATCGCAGGCAAGGTAGGCCGGCGAAGAAGTAAAAGAGATGTGTAAATGAATGGGCGTGGGCGAAATGTGCATAAATAAAAGAGAAGAAAGAAACGATGGCGAGGGGCGACATGGAATGAAATTCACAGAACGCACGAGAGCCTACCTTGAGTGCCCCAGTCACGAGAACGAACCCAATTCGACCGGACGGGGATGAATCGATGAAGATGGCGATGAGTGTCTCGGGAACCCCCGGGTACGCCAACACCCGTACTCACATAAGGTGAGCCCCTGGGGGGGACAGCCTGACAGATACCCGCGCACCTGGAGTGAGCTGATGATGATATTGGGTTTAACGGCGCTAAACAGATAAGGCTATCAGCGCCCTTACAATGTATAAAATATAAAATCCGGGACAGAAACCCGCTTAGTCTAAGCAATAAAAACATGTCAAAGTCTAAAAACCACCACTAAAGAAATAGTAAATCAAAGAATAAAAGATTAAACTACGCGTCAGGAACTGTAGAAGTCAAGGGACTAGAGTGCCATATGTCCCCAGGGGACAACGGCCCCCCATTAAATGAACAATTTAAATCACAAAACTAAAACACGCACAGCGCATTAAATACGTCGACTAAAACTATTGTCACGGATATAACGTAAAAGGCATTCCACAGCACGCGCGTCGTTTGCCAAAACGTTGGCCATACCAACAGGCAAGGATACACGAACATACGATTGGGCTAAAAGCTGACACTCTGTTAAAATGTGACGCACCGTTAGGGGTACCTACCGCACACAGGTCACAGAGTGTTGCGGAATCACTTCTAAGCAAATGTCTATGGCTAAAAGCGCAATGTCCGATACGAAGTCGTGTTAAAATCACTTCTTCCCGACGAGCAGCACGAGAAGAGGCGACCAAGACAACCGGTAGAGGTTTAACCTCCCGCAATTACTTTCCCCTATGCGCCACCCACTCATCGCGCTAAGCCACCATTGTTCCTATCCTTAAGCCTGGAAAGGATCGCCAACTACCTTCCAGCTACCGCCCTATCTCCCTTACCAGTTGCATTTGCAAGGTGATGGAGCGCATGATCAATGGGCGGTTGACACGGTGGCTTGAGTCTCAGAAACCTCTAGCGAACACTCAGTGCGGATTTCGTCGCTATCGCTCTACCGTCGACCATCTGGTGTCTCTGGCGACGCATATTGTGAATGGATTTCTGAGAAAGTGTCAAACAGTGGCTGTGTTTTTTGACCTGGAGAAAGCTTATGACACTTGTTGGAGGGGCGGCATTTTACGTACTTTTCACACATGGAATCTCCTCGGTCGTCTTCCCATATTTCTTCGGGAGCTTATGACGGATCGCGTCTTTCGTGTACGAGTGGGCTCGGTTTTATCCAGCAAATTATTCACCTTGGGTTAACGTCGATTCCGAAGTATGAGAGCCCTGCTTCAGTCCTTAAATCCGCATTTTTAGAACTGCAGGCGCAATTCGGGGACTGTTATTTTATTTATACTGATGGATCTAAGACTGATGTTGGAGTAGGATGTGCTTTTGTTTTCGGTGCACATAGTTTTACCTTTTGTTTACCCGGGCAATGTTGATTTTTACCGCCGAACTTTTTAGTATATATGAATATGTTGTATACATTCAGCGGCACTTTTTACGGCGCTGTGTTGTTTGTACAGACCCTCTGAGTGCCCTTCAGAGTATTCACGCGCTGTATAGTTACCACCCGCTCGTACAGCGCATCCATGACCTGCTCCACTCGTTTGGTGCTTCTGGCATCAGCGTTCCTTCGCGTGGATTCCAGGTCATGTGGGCATTTTAGGCAACGAGTCTGCCAACGCCGCTGCGAAGTCGGCCATTTTATCACCCAGATGTTTTACCTGTGTTGTTTCTTCCTCAGATTTTTATGTTGTTTTACGTTACCGTATCCTCTCGCGCTGGCGCGATGAGTGGGCGACTTTTAGGTGGAACAAGTTGCGGGAGGTTAAACCTCTTTCGTTAGTCTGGGGTACCTCTTCTCGTTCTTCTCGTCGGGAAGAGGTAGTTTTAGCTCGTGTACGAATCGGACATTGCCATTTTAGTGATACATACCTGCTTAGTGGTGACCCCGCACCGCTGTGTGGTCAGTGTGATATGCCATTAACGGTGAATCACATTTTAACAGTGTGTCAAGTTTTAGCTCCATTGCGCGTTCGCGTGGGTCTGCCTGTTGGCATACTGTAGAATGTCTTTTACGTTGTATCCGCGACAGTGGTTTTATTCGCCGCATTTAATGCGCTGAGCGTCTTTTAGTTTTGTGTTTTTATATTGTTCGTTTAAATGATAGGGCTGTTCTCCCCTAGGGTCATATGGCGCTCTGGTCCCTTGGCCTTTACAGTTCCTGACATGTAGTTTACTCTTTTATTATTATATTTACCAAGTTTTTAGTGTAGTGTGTTTCAGAGTATTATATGTATTTTATTGCTTCGACTAAGCCGTATTTTAATTTCTGGATTTTAAATTTTATACATTGTAAGGGCGCTGATGACCTTAGCTGTTTAGCGCCCTTAACCCTCATATCATCATCACATTATCTAAAATTATCGAAAGTTTTAGTTACATTCTCTTTGTGAATATCCACTAAATCTTGATTATCCTTGCTATATTGTTCTGTAAATGTATTGTGTATATCAGCATCTAGTAACAATGACTTATCATATAGACATTAATTGTAGTAAACACACCTACCTCTTTGAATTGAGGTATTGAAACATCTACTCATCACTACGTATTTTGTAATGTACCATTGATAATATGATTAGTAAAATAAATCTCCAACCTGAATCTGGAAAAAAGATCATTATACGAAAAGGTTGGTTATGAATATAAACGAGGCTATGATCACTGTTGTCATATTTACCTATCAATACAAGCGTAATATAACGATATTATGACGATGCAGGAAATTTAGTAACTCTAGAACAGTTAGGTGAGAGGATTCTTCTTTTTAAAGAGTTATTAGTTTTGTGATCAGAGCAAATGTTTTCCTTTACTTAGTGTTTTTACTAACCAAGTAGTATCTGCAGCCTTTTTGAATTCATCGTTCTTTATCACTGCTCTCTTCTTTAACGGCGACTTTAACGGCATTCACTGTCTACAGTGCTGTCCTGGAATTTCTACGTATATTTGGCTCATATGCCACTTCCGGTAGCTCATTTGATCCCTATTCATAATCTATTATATAAAATATCGGTTTGGTTCCTTGAATATCCATGTCTCATGTCTATAAGAGAGGTACACCTTTCGATATTTCATCTTGTATGCCCTGCGTATGTGTAATTCTCCCATGGGTTGAACATTTATCTCATTTGGAATCCCCCCAGGGGCTCACATTATGTGAGTACGGGTTTGGCTTACCCGGGGGTTCCCGAGCCACTCATCGCCATTCCCGCCAGGGGCTCACCTTTTGTGAGTACGGGTTAGGCGCACCCGGGGTACCCGAGCCATTCATAGCCATTTTCACCCATTCATCCCCGTCCGGTCGAGGTGGGTTCGTTCTCGTGACCGGGGGACTCAAGGTAGGCTCTCGTGCGTTATTTGCATTACATTCATACCGAACCTCGCCATCGTTTTTCTTCCCTTTTCAATTTCCGGTCATTTCGCCCCACGACATTCTCATATCTCTTTTTCTTCCTCGCCGGCCTACCCTGCGTGCGAAACGCCCCGGAGTTTTATTTATTTTATCTTTTCTTTTAATCCTCCGTGGACACCGCCTGACGTATACCCGCGCACCGGGTGCGCAGCTGGGTGAGTGGGAAACGGCGTCATCCCCAACACCCAGGGTCGTCATGTAGGGTTTGTGTTCGTATCCGCTGTTCAACTGCAGTCCCGCGGGGGGGCCATTGCATCAGCTGCTGACTTCCGACGGCGATTGGGTCCCTCTGTCTATGTTCTGGGAGGTGTGACCCTGGGGTGAGATAGGTATAGATAGGCCACTCACCCAAGCCGGTGTAACGCCCGGGAAGTCAGAGCCCGAGGTCGGCGACGGTTGCAATGGTGGAGGATTTTTTTTCGCTATGGAGCACCCTTTCTCCATTATAAACAACAAGCGCCGAAAAGTTTTAGTAACAGAAGTAGCACCGCCAAGAGCTGGTTGTTACTTAGTGATTACCCGTACAGAGAAAGGACAATCATTCGAGAAGGGGAACCCTTTTATCATCCAGAAGGGCATTGACTCATTTGCTGGTCCGGTTCTTTCCTGCACTCGGCTTCGCAATGGTTCGTTGTTAGTACAAAGCAAGTCCGAGGCACAAAGTAAGCCCTTGTTGAGCGCCACGCTTCTCCACGGTTATCCCATCCGTGATGAGAAGCACCGGACCTTGAATTCTTGTCAAGGCGTTGTCACCACGCATAGCCTCGATGGCATATCGGACGAGGACCTGGTCGAATATCTTGCAGACCAGAAGGTGACAGCGGTTCATCGAGTGCAGGCCAAACGCGACGGCGTATTGGTACCCACTCGTACCCTGTTTCTAAGATTTGATGGCGTCGATCTGCCCACGAGCATCTCCGCAGGGTACGAACGGATTTCTGTGAGGCCTTATATTCCTAGACCTGCTCAACAGCCGCCGTCTGCCTTAATTGCAAAGGGTCTCATTCTGCTTCATTTGCCAAATGTCCACGACACTTGGACGAGAAGGCGATCCAGGAGATCCGGGTAAAGGAGAAACCCTCCTTAGCCGAAGCCCGGAGGCGTTACCATGCGCGACAACCTTCGCTCCTACGATCGGGAACATTTAGTTCTGTTGTTGCCTCGCCAGTACCCCGAAAGGATTCAGAAGCTCAAACTTGGACCATGACTGCAGTGACCGCCACTACCATTCAGCCGTCCATTAAAGCTACAGTTACCAAGCGCTATATACCTTGTGCAAAGTCTATGTAGTCACAAGCCATTGAGAAAAAACCGAAGCAGAAACTTCGAAGAGAAGACTTTCTAAAAGGCACTCCGCCTGTTCACAGTAAGCAGAGTTCACTTTCTTTTCGGAGGTCGCAGTCCCAGGAAGCTCTTGGGACAAGCCGCGCTCAGCGGCACCCCTCACCCATCGCCACCCGTAACCGACTCTCGCCGCTTAAATCGGTTTCTGGCTCTGAGCGCGTGGACCCTCCCTTCGAGGATGCTATGGAGTCTGACCAACTCCATACCAATAGTCCGAGCCCAAACGTTAAACAGGAGGTAATTTTAAGCCGCCCTTCTAAGTAGACAGTTTATCCCTTTTTTCTTAATGGCTATCCTGACCTAGAATGTACGTGGTGTACGATCGCATAGGGCGGAGCTGCCACTTTTATTGCGTTCCCATTCGCCTATTGTCGTTTGTTTGCAGGAGACTAAGCTTCTTTCTTACAATCCTTTTGATCTCCGAGGATATACTCCGGTTCGCTACGACCTAGAACCGTAGAAGGGTAATCCTGCTCATGGAGGTGTCATGTTAGTGCGTAACGACGTTCATTTTCAACGTCTCACTCTTACGTCCGACTTGCAAGCTGTTGCCATTAGACTACGGTTACCCGGTTTTTTCTTTTCTGTTTGCTCTGTGTATTCACCTCCATCGTCTCCTTTTGCTCCCGCGGAAATTCTAGGTCTTCTATCCGCCTCCCAACACCAGTTCTTCTGTTGGGAGATTTTAATGCCCATCACCCCCTGTGGGGTTCGCCAAGGGCCTGTGCGAGGGGAACTCTTCTTTCTGACTTTTTTCCCAGAGGCTCACGTTATGTGAGTAAGGGTTTTTGGCGCACCCGGGGGTTCCCGAGCCAATCATCGCCCCCCAGGGGCTCACGTTTTGTGAGTACGGGTTAGGCGCACCCGGGGTACCCGAGCCATCCATAGCCATTTTCACCCTTTCATCCTCATCCGGTCGAGGTGGGTTCTTCTCGTGACCGGTGGACACAAGGTAGGCTCTCGTGCGTTCTTTTCATTACATTCATACCGCACCTCACCATCGTTTCTTTCTTCTCTTCTATTTCTGCACATTTCGCCCCACGTCCATTCATTTACACGTCTCTTTTACTTCTTCGCCGGCCTACCTTGAGTGCGAAACGTCCACACACTTTTAGTTTCTTTTAACCTTTTATTTTAATCCTCCGTGGACACAGCCTAACGGATACCCGCGCACTGGGTGCGCAGCTGGGTGAGTGGGTAATGGCGTCATCCCCACCACCCGGGGTCGTCATGTAGGGTGTGTGTTCGTATCCGCTGTTCAACTGCAGTCCCGCGGGGGGGCCATTGCATGAGCTGCTGACTTCCGACGGCGATTGGGTCCCTCTGTCTATGTTCTGGGAGGTGTGATCCTGGGGTGAGCTAGGTATAGATAGGCCTCTCATCCAAGCCGGGGTAACGCCCGGGAAGTCAGAGGCCGAGGTCGGAGACGGTTGCAATGGTGGAGGATTTTTTTCGCTATGGAGCACCCTTTCTCCATTATAAACAACAAGCGCCGAAAAACTTTAGTAACAGACGTAGCACCGCCAACAGCTGGTTGTTACTTAGTGATTACCCGTACAGAGGAGGGACAATCATTCGAGAAGGTGAACCCTTTTTTTATTCAGAAGGGCATTGACTCAATTGCTGGTCGGGTTCTTTCCTGAACTCGGCTTCGTAATGGTTCGTTATTAGTTCAAGGCAACTCCGCGGCCTGGTCGAATATCTTGCAGACCAGAAGGTGACAGCGGTTCATCGAGTGCAGGCCAAACGCGACGGCGTGTTGGTACCCACTCGTACCCTGTTTATTACATTTGATGGCGTCGATCTGCCCACGAGCATTTCCGCAGGGTACGAACGGATTTCTGTGAGGCCTTATATTCCTAGACCTCTGCGTTGTTTTAAATGCCAACCTTTTGGGCATATGCAAGTCTTCTGTAAGAGTGCCGTTAACATCTGTGCAACATGTAGCCAGCCCTCACACGAAGGTACCTGTTCAACAGCCCCCGTCTGCGTTAATTGTAAGGGGTCTCATTCTGCTTCGTTTGCCGACTGTCCGCGGTACTTGGACGAGAAGGCGATCCAGGAGATCAAGGTAAAGGAAAAACACTCCTTCGCTGAAGCCCGGAGGCGTTACCATGCGCGCCAACCTTCACTCCTGACCCCTCAGGGGCTCACCTTATGTGAGTACGGGTTTTTGGCGCACCCGGGGGTTCCCGAGCCATTCATCGCCACATTCATCCCCTCACCCCCATCCGGTCGAGGTGGGTTCTTCAAGTGACCGGTGGACACAAGGTAGGCTCTCGTGCGTTCGTTACATTCCATTCATACCGCACCTCACCATCGTTTCTTTCTTCTCTTGTCACTTTCCGGCCATTTCGCACCACGACATTCGCATATCTCTCTTTTTCTTCCCCGCCGGCCTACCTTGCGTTCGAAACGCCCACACAGTTTTAGTTTCTTTTATCCTTTTATTTAAATCCTCCGTGGACACAGCCTGACGGATACCCGCGCACCGCGTGCGCAGCTGGGTGAGTGGGTAATGGCGTCATCCCCACCACCCGGGGTCGTCATGTAGGGTTGTTGTTCGTATCCGCTGTTCAACTGCAGTCCCGCGGGGGGGCCATTGCATGAGCTGCTGGCCTCCGACGGCGATTGGGTCCCTCTGTGTATGTTCTGGGAGGTGTGACCCTGGGGTGAAATAGGTATAGATAGGCCACTTACCCAAGCCGGGGTAACGCCCGGGAAGTCAGAGCCCGAGGTCGGAGACGGTTGCAATGGTGGAGGATTTATTTCGCTATGGAGCACCCTTCCTCCATTACTACTAACAAGCGCCGAAAAGTTTATGTAACAGAAGTGACACCACCGACAACTGGTTGTTACTTGGTCATTTCACGAACCGAAGAAGGACAAAGGTTTGAGAAGGTGAACCCTTTCATCATACAAAAGGGGATTGATGCAATTGCTGGTGCGGTTCAGTCCTGCACTCGTCTACGGAATGGTTCCTTATTAGCCCAAACGAAATCCGATCAGCAAAGTAAGACCTTGTTGCGCGCTACGCTTCTCCACGGCTATCCCATCCGTGTGGAGAAGCACCGCACATTGAATTCCTGTCGAGGCGTTATTACCACCCATAGCCTCGATGGTATATCGGACGAGGACCTGGTAGAATATCTTGCAGACCAGAAGGTGACAGCGGTCCATCGAGTGCAGGCCAAACGCGACGGCGTATTGGTACCCACTCGTACCCTGTTTATTACATTTGATGGCGTCGATCTGCCCACGAGCATCTCCGCAGGGTACGAACGAATTTCTGTGAGGCCTTATATTCCTAGACCTCTGCGTTGTTTTAAATGCCAACGTTTTGGGCATACGCAAGTCTCATGTAAGAGTGCCGTTAACATCTGTGCAACATGTAGCCAGCCCTCACACGAAGGTACCTGTTCAACAGCCCCCGTCTGCGTTAATTGTAAAGGGTCTCATTCTGCTTCGTTTGCCGACTGTCCGCGGTACTTGGACGAGAAGGCGATCCAGGAGATCCGGGTAGAGGAAAAACTCTCCTTCGCTGAAGCCCGGAGGCGTTACCATGCGCGCCAACCTTCACTCCTGCGATCTGGCACATTTAGTTCTGTTGTTGCCTCGCCGGTACCACGAGTAGATGCCGAAACTCAGACCTGGACCTTGACTGGATTAACCGCCACTACCATCCGGCCGTCCATTAAGGCTACAGTTACCAAGCCGTATAAACCTGGTCCGAAGTCCATGAACTCGCAAGCCGTTGAAAAGAAACCCAAGCAGAAACTTCGCAGGGAAGATTTTTTAAAAGACCCTCCGCGTGCGCGCGGTAACAAAAGTTCACCTTCTCCTCCTCGGAGGTCGCTGTCCCAGGAAGGTCCTGTGACAAGCCGCGCTCAGCGGCACTCCTCACCCATCGCCACCCAGAACCGATTCACGGCGCTTGAATCGGTTTCTGGCACTGAGCGCGTGGGCCCTCCCTCCGAGGAAGCTATGGAGTCTGACCAACTCCATACAAAAAGCCCGAGCCCAAAGGTTAAACAAAAGGTAATTTTAAGCCGCCCATCTAAATAGACAGTTTATCCCCTTTTTCTTAATGGCTATCCTGACCTAGAATGTACGTGGTGTACGATCGCATAGGGCGGAACTGCAACTTTTATTGCGTTCCCATTCACCTATGGTCGTGTGTTTGCAGGAGACCAAGCTTCGCCCTCACGACCCTTTCGATCTCCGAGGGTACACTCCGGTTCGCTACGATCTTGAACCGGAGGAGGGTGCTCCTGCTCATGGAGGTGTTATGTAGTTGGTGCGTAATGACGTTCATTTTCAAACTATCACACTTACGTCCGACTTGCAAGCTGTTGCCATTAGACTGCAGTTACCCGGTTTTTTCTTTTCTGTTTGTTCTGTGTATACATCTCCATCGTCTCCCCTCGCTCCCGCGGACATTCGATCTCTCCTGTCCGCTCTCCCAACACCATTTCTTCTGTTGGGAGATTTTAATGCCCATCACCCACTGTGGGGTTCGCCAAGGGCTTGTGCGAGGGGAACTCTTCTTTCCGACATTTTTTATCAGTTCAATCTTTCCATCCTCAATACAGGTGCACCTACTTTCATTTCTGATTCTTCTGGTACATTTTCTCACCTGGACCTTGCCATTTGCTCACTCCAGCTTGCACGTCGTCTTCAGTGGAACGTCGTCGCTGACACCTACTCCAGCGACCATTACCCCTGCATCGTTTCTCTTCTGTCGCACCACGTACAGCATTCCAGAGTACCTACCTGGATATTCGCAAAAGCCGACTGGAGCTTGTATTCCAGCCTCGTGCATTTTGACGACCAGCCCTTCTCCGACATTAACCAACTAGTGCAGTACCTTACGTCTATTATTTTCTCTGCCGCCGAACGCGCAATACCCCATTCATCCTCCCAACCTCGGCGGCCACCTGTTCCGTGGTGGAACGAGGATTGTCGGGACGCTGTTCGTGCCCGTAGGACTGCACTTAGGGTGTTTCGGCGACACCCTACACTTGATAATTTGGTGACTTTTAAACAATCGGGCGCCAGGGCTCGTCGCATTATTCAGGTTAGCAAGAAGGCATCTTGGGCTCATTTTGTCGAGTCTTTTAATCGTTTTACGCCTTCATCCGTTGTTTGGGATAAACTTCGTCGCCTGTCAGGTAAAGTGTCACATTGTACTGTTTCTGGCCTTCAGGTTTCTAATGCCACCATAGTGGATCCGGCTGCCATCGCTAACACTCTGGGTGCTGCCTTTGAGGCGGTATCCAATACAGACCATTATTCCGCCGGCTTTCGCTCTATCAAAGACCGGCTGGATTCCGACACCTTTAATTTTCGATCTGCTAATATTGAGTGTTATAATGAACTTTTCACATTGCGGGAGCTGGAGCACGTTCTTCATTGATCTAGGCACTCCGCTCCTTGGCCGGACGGTATTCATGTGCTGATGTTAAAGAACCTTTCAGCTAACAGCAAACACTTTCTCTTACAGGTCTATAACCGTATTTGGATAGATGGCCTTTTTCGTTCCGTTTGGCGCGAAGCCACCATTGTCCCTATACTTAAGCCTGGGAAGGATCGCCAACTACCTTCCAGCTACCGCCCTGTCTCCCTCACCAGTTGCATTTGCTAGGTGATGGAGCGCATGACCAACGGGCGGTTAACATGGTGGCTTGAGTCTCGGAAACTTCTAGCGAACGCTCAGTGCGGATTTCGTCGATATCGCAATGCCGTCGACCACCTGGTGTCCCTGTCGACGCATATTTAGAATGGATTTCTGAGAAAGTGTCAAACCGTGGCTGTGTTTTTGACCTGGAGAAAGCTTATGCCACTTGTTGGAGGGGCGGCATTTTACGTACACTTCTCGATTGGAATATCCGCGGTCGTCTTCCCATATTTCTTCGGGAGTTTATGACGGACCGCGTCTTTCGTGTACGTGTGGGCTCGGTTTTATCTCGTCGTTTTATTCAAGAGAACGGAGTACCGCAGGGCTCTGTACTCAGTGTCACACTTTTTGCGATTGCTATCAACCCCATTGTTGATTGTATTCCACCTGGCATTTCATCGTCCCTTTTTGTTGACGATTTCGCTATTTATTGCAGTTCACGGCGGACCTGTCTACTCGAACGCCGTCTCCAGAGCTGTATCGACCGTCTCTACGCCTGGAGTAACGCGAACGGCTTTAATTTCTCCGCCGAGAAATCCGTCTGCATCAACTTCTGGCGCCGGAAGTATTTCCCTCCGCCCTCTCTCCATCTTGGGCCAGGGATACTTCCGTTTGCAGACGAGGCGAAATTTTTGGGGCTGATTTTTGATAGGAAGTTGTGTTGGACTTCGCACGTTTCCTTTTTAAAAGCTAAGTGTGACCGTTCTCTTAATATTTTACGTGTTTTAAGTGGCACATCCTGGGGAGCTGATCGGACCGTCCTTCTTCGTCTTTATCGCTCTTTGGTCCGATCCAAGCTTGATTACGGGTGTATTGTTTATTCGTCGGCACGTCCATCTGTGTTACGTCGATTGAATGCCATTCACCATCGTGGCATAAGAGTCGCTACAGGGGCCTTTCCAACTAGCCCTGTACCCAGTCTGTACGCAGAAGCTGCAGAGCCTCCGCTGTGCTTCCGGCGTGAGATGCTTTTGTGCAGCTATGCTTGTCGACTCTCAAGCTTGCCTAACCACCCGTCCTTCGATGTATTTTACGAGGATTCGCTTGACCGGCAATATTTAGTTAGCTCCTTTGCATTGCTCCCTCCAGGGGTTCGATTTCGACTGCTACTTCGGCATTTGGACGTTACGCCAGCGCCGGCCCTTACCCGAGGGGAAACGCGCTTTCCTCCATGGTCGCGCGCTGAGGCCCACATCCACCTTGGGCTAACGTCGATGCCGAAAAATGCGACCCCTGCTTCTGTTCTTAGATCCGCCTTTTTGGAACTACAAGCGCAGTTCGGGGACTGTCATTTTATATATACTGATGGGTCTAAGACTGATGTTGGAGTAGGATGTGCCTTTGTTTTTGGTGTTCAGAGTTTTACTTTTGTTTACCTCGACAATGTTCAATTTTTACCGCCGAACTTTTTAGCATTTATCAATCTGTTTTATACATTCAGCGGCTCGACTTACGACACTGTTTTATTTGTACGGACTCTCTGAGTGCCCTTCAGGCTATTCATACGCTGTACCATTAACACCCACTCGTACAGCGCATACATGACCTGCTCCACTCGCTTGGTGCCTCTGGCGTCAGCGTCTCCTTCCTGTGGATTCCAGGTCGGCCATTTTATCACCCAGATGTTTTACCTGTGTTGTTCCTTCCTCGTGTTTTTATGCTATTTTACGTTACCGTCTCCTCTCGCACTGGCGCGATGAGTGGGCGGCTCTTAGGGGGAACACGTGGCGGGAGGTTGAACCTCTTTTAACCCGTCTACGAATCGGACATTGTCTTTTTAGCCATAGATACCTCCTCAGTGGTGACCCCGCACCACTCTGTGAGCGGTGTGATGCGCCCTTAACGGTGCGTCACATTTTAGCAGAGTGTCAAGTTTTATCTCCTTTGCGCGTTCGTGTTGGTCGGCCTGTTCGCCTAGCCAACGTTTTGGCCGACGACGCGCATGCTGTAGAATGTGTTTTACGTTTTATCGCCGACATTGGTTTTAGCCGTCGCATTTAATGCGCTGAGCGCCTTTTAGTTGTTTGATTTTACGTTATCTTTTAATGGGGGCACTCCTCCCCAGTGGGTAACTGGCGCTCGTGTCCTTCGCGTTCTACAGTTCTTGACACGATTTATACTCTTGTTGACCATGATTGTAGTGTGTTGATCTTAATAATTGGTCTGTTGTGTTTTTCAGTGTTTATCACCAAGCTGTTTGTGTGTGGATTTTTAATTTTTTAGCTTTTACCGTTCCTATTTTACACATAGTAAGGGCGCTAATAACCTTAGTAGTTGAGCGCTCTTAAGGCCTACATCATCATCATCATCATCATCATGTGGAGGTGCACACCCGTCGAACTGCAGGGAATTCCCACTTTTTGTGGAGGAAAAGCCCATACAGCAGATTCGAGCGAAGGAACACCTGACCTTTCCAGAAGCGAGGAAGCGCTATCGCGAACTACACTCTACTTCCAGCATAAGGTATTCAGCTGCCGTCCGGCTCGCTGTCCGGAAACAAGATGCCGTTGTGCAGACCTGTCCCGGCTCGCCCTCGCAGGTTTCCATTGGGGTCCAAACTGATATACCTTCGGATCCAATACTTCCCTCGCCGGTTCCTGTTCGCACGAAAGATGCTTCCACCCCATCAGCTTCGACCGCAGGTTCCACCTCTCTTGACCACACCAGTCGCAAATCACCTGTTTGTCGTCCCACGGGTCGCTCCCGTTCTCGCTCCAGGACTCACACCACCTGCTCAGATTCCTTTAGCAGCGATGGTGGCACGAAGTGATTCGAGAGGCCTGCGCATACTCGGCCGGGGCGCAGCCCTACTCGGAAGAAAAAGGTGAAGCTCAACCGATCCACTGCGGCTACTAAATAGCCTTACCCGCACGCGCTTCTTGCCTGTTTCTATATTTATGGCTCTTAATCACATCCTTCAGTGGAATATCCGTGATCTCCGTACACACCGAGCGGAGTTTGACATGCTACTGCACACTCACTACCCCCTAGTCGTCTGTCTACAGGAGACAAATCTTCGACCTCAGGATACCTTTGCCATTCGTAGGTATACTCCGGAGCACTTCGATCTTGCTTCAGCGGATGGTTCTCCTGCACACGGTGGTGTTACAGTACTTGTTCGCGATGATGTGTTTTATAATCGGGTTCCGCTTGCCACACCTCTGCAAGCTGTTGGGATCCTCCTTTCTCTTCCTGGTTTTAACTTCTGTATCTGTAGCCTCTATGTTCCTCCTTCTTCTCCTCTTGCACAGGATACCCTAGACCTCCTGATTCTACAGCTCCCTGCCCCTTATTACTCTTGGGGGATTTCAATGCACACACCCTTTTTGGGGTTCTCCTAGGGCGTGCGTGAGGGCCGAGCTTTTGGCTGCACTTCTTGATCATCACTACCTTTCTGTTCTGAATACCGGCGAACCCACTTTTCTCTCCGATTCAACCGGCACATTTTCCCATCTGGATTTGTGTCTTTGCTCTGCGCTGCTTGCTCATCGTATGGAAATTGTATGTCATAGCTGATACACATTCTAGCGATCACTTTCCGTGCGTAATTACTCTCCTGTCTTCTTCTGTCGATTCACCTGTCCTTCCTAAATGGCAGTTCCGCAAAGCTGACTGGACTCTTTTTTTCCCGTCTAGCGCGTTTTTCTCACAGCGCGTTTTCCTCTGTGGATCTCATGGTGGAACACCTGCGTACTGTCATTTTCGCCGCATCCAAACGTTCCATTCCCGCACGTCTTCACATCCCAGGCGTTTACCGGTCCCTTGGTGGAACGCGGAATGTCGGGACGCCGTTCGCGCACGACGCGGTGCTCTTAGGATATTTCACGGCACCCTACTCTTGATAATCTGGTCCGTTATAAGGAATTACGCGCTAAGGCTCGCAGAGTAATTCGCAACAGCAAGAAAGCCTCCTGGGAGCGCTATGTAGCCTGTTTCAATAGCTCTACACCTACATCGGTCGTCTGCTACAAACTTAGGCGTGTGGCCGGCAAGACCCTTTTTCTTCTATTCCCCCCCTCAGGGGCTCACCTTATGTGAGTACGGGCTTTTGGCGCACCCGGGAGTTCCCGAGCCAATCATCGCCATATTCATCCCCTCACCCCCATCCGGTCGAGGTGGGTTCTTCTCCTGACCGGTGGACACAAGGTAGGCTGCATTGCTCCATCCAGGGGTTCGATTTCGACTGCTACTTCGGCATTTGGACGTTACGCCAGCGCCGGCGCTTACCCGAGGGGAAACGCGTTTTCCTCCATTGTCGCGCGCTGTGGCCCACATCCAGCTTGGGCAAACGTCGATGCCGAAAAATGCGACCCCTGCTTCTGTTCTTAGATCCGCCTTTATAGAACTACAGGCGCAGTTCGGGGACTGTCATTTTATATATACTGACGGGTCTAATACTGATGTTGGAGTAGGATGTGCCTTTGTGTTTGGTGTACAGAGTTTTACTTTTCGTTTACCTGGACAATGTTCGATTTATACCGCCGAACGTTTTAGTATATACCAATCTGTTTTATACATCCAGCGGCACGACCTACAGCACTGTGTTATTTGTACCGACTCTCTGAGTGTCCTTCAGGGTATTGACGCGCTGTACGGTTACCACCCTCTCGTACAGCGTATACATGACCTGCTCCACTCGCTTGATGCCTCTGGCATCAGCGCCTCCTTCCTGTGGATTCCAGGGCATGTGGGCATCTCAGGCAACGAGTCTGCCGACGCCGCTGCCAAATCGGCCAGTTTATCACCCAGATGTTTTACCTGTGTTGTTCCTTCCTCAGATTTTTATGTTATTTTACGTTAGAGTATCCTCTCGCGCTGGCGCGATGAGTGGGCGGCTCTTAGGGGGAACAAGTTGCGGGAGGTTAAACCTCTTCCGTTGCTCTGGGTTACCTCTTCTCGTTCGTGTCGTCGGGAAGAGGTAATTTTAGCTCGCTTACGAATCGGACATTGTCTTTTTAGCCATAGATACTTGCTCAGTGGTGACCCCGCACCACTCTGTGAGCAGTGTGATGCACCCTTAACGGTGCGTCATATTTTAGCAGAGTGTCAAGTTTTAGCTCCTTTGGGCGTTCGTGTTTGTCTGCCTGTTGGCCTATCCAACGTTTTGGCAGACGACGCGCGTGCTGTAGAGTGTCTTTTACGTTTTATCAATGACATTGGATTTACCAGACGCATTTGATGCGCTGAGCGTCTTTTAACTGTGTAATTTTATCTTGTTTCTTAATGGGGCATCTCCTCCCCAGTGGACATTGGCGCTCGTGTCCCTGACATTCTACAGTTCTTGACACGTTGTTTTACTCTTTTATTGACCATGTTTATAGTGTGTTGGTATTTGGTATTTGTTACTTTGTTTTTTACCTTTAGGACTCGTGGGTTTGTGTCCCGTTTTTAATTATGCGGTTTTTTATCGGACTTTTATTTTTGGACAGTATATTTTATACTTTGTAAGGGCGCTGATGACCTTAGCTGTTTAGCGCCCTTAAACCGCATCTCATCATCATCATCATCAATTCTTCTATTCCCCGTCTTTGGGTCGGCTCTAGTACTATTTGCAAACCACCTGCTATTGCCGATACCCTCTTTTCACTCCAGCAACCAGCAGGAATATAATCGCCCATTTACCTTCCGCGTGCTAGAGCATGCCCTAGTATCTTCTAAGCCTACCGCTCCTGGTCCCTATTCTAAGCACGTGGTGTTTCTTCAACATCTCTCCTCTGCTGGACTGCGCTTTCTCCTTCAGATTTACAACCGCATCTGGGAAACTAGTACTCTTCCTACAGGTAGGCAAGCAGCCACCATCGTTCCAGTTTTGAAAACCGGAAAAGATCGCCAACTACCATATAGCTATCGCCAGATTTACTTAACCAGTTGCATTTGCAATGTCATGGAACGCATGATCAACGGGCGTTTGGTCTGGTGCCTTGAGTCTCGGAACCTTATAGCGAATGTGCAATGTGGTTTTCGCCGACACCGTTCTCCTGTGGATCATCTTGTCCATCTTTCGACCTCCATTCTGGACGGGTTCCTGAGAGGGTGCCAGACTGTGGCAGTATTTTTTGACTTGGAGAAAGCTTATGACACATGTTGGAGGACTGGCATTCTTCGTACACTCCATCAGTGGGGTTTCCGTGGTCGTCTCCCTGCCTTCATTCGTGAGTTTATGAAGGACCGGATATTTCGTGTGCGTGTGGGATCGATTTTATCTTCCACTTTTATCCAAGAGAACGGAGTACCTCAAGGCTCGGTACTCAGCGTCACACTGTTTGCTATAGCGATTAACCCCATTGCTGACTGTGTTCCACTTGGAATTTCTCGTCGCTTTTTGCTGACAACTTTGCCGTCTTCGCAACTTCTCTTCGCACCTGTCTTTTGGAACGACGACTGCAGCAATGTCTAAACTCCCTTCACTCCTGGAGCGTTGCAAACAGGTTTCAGTTTTCTCCCGAGAAGACATCTGCATTAACTTCTGGCGCCGTAAAGAGTTCCCTCCACCTTGTCTCCGACTCGGTGCGGCACTCCTCCCTTTTCGGACGAAACGAAATTCCTCGGGTTAATCTTGGATAAGAAGTTGTGTTGGTCGTCGCATATCAGCTATTTGAAAGCAAGGTGTGAACGTTTTCTTTGTATTTTACGTGTTTTAAGTGGCACATCCTGGGGTGCAGATCGCACGATCCTTTTGCGACTTTATCGATCATTGGTTAGCTCTAAGCTAGACTATGGGTGGATTGCGTATTCTGCTGCGCGACCTTCTATCCTGAGTGGCTTGAATCCAGTCCACCACCAGGGCCTTCGTCTCTCAATTGGTGCATTTCGTACTAGCCCTGTTTTGAGTCTTTGTGCAGAAGCTGCAGAACCTCCGTTCTCTTATCGTCGTGACGTTCTTCTTTGCAGCTATGCTTGCCGGTTGTCCTGTATGCCTCAACACCCCACTTATTCGTCTTTCTTGACTTGCTCCCGCCAGAGGTACGTTTCCGCCGGATACTTCGGAACTTAAATATCACATTATCCATTATACTTCCACGGCGTACCCCTCAGGGGCTCACCTTATGTGAGTACGGGTTTTTGGCGCACCCGGGGGTTCCCGAGCCAATCATCGCCACATTCATCCCCTCACCCCATCCGGTCGAGGTGGGTTCTTCTCGTGACCGGCGGACACAAGGTAGGCTCTCGGAGGTGCTTTGCATCACATTCATACCGCACCTCACTATCGTTTCTTTCTTCTCTATTTCTGCGCATTTCGCCCCACGTTCATTCATTTACGCCTCTATTTTACTTCTTCGCCAGCCTACCTTGCGTGCGAAACGCCCACACAGTTTTAGTTTCTTTTATCTTTTTATTTAAATCCTCCGTGGCCACAGCCTGACGGATACCCGCGCACGGGGTGCGCAGCTGGGTGAGTGGGTAATGGCGTCATCCCCACCACCCGGGGTCGTCATGTAGGGTTTGTGTTCGTATCCGCTGTTCAACTGCAGTCCCGCGGAGGGGCCATTGCATGAGCTGCTGACTTCTGACGGCGATTGGGTCCCTCTGTCTATGTTCTGGGAGGTGTGACCCTGGGGTGAGTCTGGTATAGATAGGCCACTCACCCAAGCCGGGGTAACGCCCGGGAAGTCAGAGCCCGAGTTCGGAGACGGTTGCAATGGTGGAGGATTTATTTCGCTATGGAGCACTCTTCCTCCATTACTACCAACAAGCGCCGAAAAGGTAATGTAACAGAAGTGACACCACCGACAACTGGTTGTTACTTGGTCATTTAACGAACCGAAGAAGGACAAAGTTTTGAGAAGGTGAACCCTTTCATCATTCAAAAGGGCATTGATGCTATTGCTGGTGCGGTTCGGTCCTGCACTCGTCTACGGAATGGTTCCTTATTAGCTCAAACGAAATCCGATCAGCAAAGTAAGACCTTGTTGCGCGCTACGCTTCTCCACGGCTATCCCATCCGTGTCGAGAAGCACCGCACATTGAATTCCTGTCGAGGCGTCATTACCACCCATAGCCTCGATGGTATATCGGACGAGGACCTGGTTGAATATCTTGCAGACCAGATGGTGACAGCGGTCCATCGAGTGCAGGCCAAACGCGACGGCGTATTAGTACCCACTCGTACCCTGTTTCTAACATTTGATGGCGTCGATCCGCCCACGAGCATTTCCGCAGGGTACGAACGGATTTCTGTGAGTACGTATATACCTAGACCTCTGCGTTGTTTCAAATGCCAACGTTTTGGGCATACGCAACTCTCCTGTAAGAGTGCCGTTACCATCTGTGCCTCATGTAGCCAGCTGTCACACGAAGGTACCTGTTTCACAGCCCCCGTCTGCGTTAACTGCAAAGGGTCTCATTCTGCGTCATTTGCCGTCTGTACGCGGTACTTGGACGAGAAGGCGATCCAGGAGATCCAGGTAAAGGAAGAACTCTCCTTCGCTGAAGCTGGAGACGTTACCATGCGCGCCAACCTTCACTCCTGCGATCTGGCACATTTAGTTCTGTTGTTGCCTCGCCAGTACCACGAGTAGATGCCGAAACTCAGACCTGGACCATGACTGGATTAACCGCCACTACCATCCGGCCGTCCATTAAAGCTACTGTTACCAAGCCCTATAAACCTAGTCCAAAGTCAATGAAGTCGCAAGCCGCTGAAAAGAAACCCAAGCAGAAACTTCGTAGGGAAGATTTTCTGAAGGACCCTCCGCGTGCACGCGGTAAGAAAAGTTCACCTTCTCCTCCTCGGAGGTCGCTGTCCCAGGAAGGTCCTGGGACAAGCCTAGCTCAGCGGCACCCCTCACCCATCGCCAACCAGAACCGATTCACGGCGCTTGAATCGGTTTCTGGCACTGAGCGCGTGGGCCCTCCCTCCGAGGAAGCTATGGAGTCTGACCAACTCGATACAAAACGCCCGAGCCCAAAGGTTAAGCAAAAGATTCTTTTAAGCCGCCCTTCTAAGTAGACAGTTTATCCCTTTTATTCATGGCTATCCTGACCTGGAATGTACGTGGTGTACGATCGCATAGGGCGGAACTGCAACTTTTATTGCGTTCCCATTCACCTATGGTCGTGTGTTTGCAGGAGACCAAGCTTCGCCCTCACGACCCTTTGGTTCTCCGAGGGTACACTCCGGTTCGCTAAGAACTTGAACCGGACGAGGGTGCTCCTGCTCATGGAGGTGTCATGTTGTTAGTGCGTAACGACGTTCATTTTCAAACTCTAGCTCTTACGTCCGACTTGCAAGCTGTTGCCATTAGATTGCAGTTACCCGGTTTTGTCAGCTCTGTTTGCTCTGTGTATTCACCTCCGTCGTCTCCCCTCGCTCCCGCGGACATTCGAGCTCTCCTGTACCATTTCTTGTGTTGGGAGATTTTAATGCCCATCACCCACTGTGGGGTTCGCCAAGGGCTTGTGCGAGGTGAACTCTTCTTTCCGACATTTTTACCAGTTCAATCTTTCCATCCTCAATACAGGTGCACCTACTATTATTTCTGATTCTTCTGGTACATTCTCTCACCTGTAACTTGCCATTTGCTCACTCCAGCTTGCTAGTCGTCTTCAGTGGAACGTCGTCGCTGACTCCTACTCCAGCGACCATTACATCTGCGTCGTTTCTCTTCTGTTACACCACGTACAGCATTCCAGAGTACCTACCTGGATATTCACAAAAGTCGACTGGAGCTTGTATTCCAGCCTCGTGCATTTTTACGATCAGCCCTTCGCCGACATTAACCAACTAGTGCAGCACCTTACGTTTACGATTTTCTCTGCCGCCGAACGCGCAATTCCCCGCTCAACCTCTCAACATCGGCGACCTTCTGTTCCGTGGTGGAACGAGGATTGTCGGGACGCCGTTCGTGCCCGTAAGACTGCACTTACGGTGTTTCGGCGACACCCTACACTTGATAATTTGGTGACTTTTAAACAACCGCGCGCCAGGGCTCGTCGCATTATTCAGGATAGCAAGAAGCCGCCGTGGGCTCGTTTTGTGTAGTCTTTTAATCGCTTTACGCCTTCATCCGTTGTTTCGGATAAACTTCGTCGCTTCTCAGGTAAAGTGTCACATTGTACTGTTTCTGGCCTTCAGGTTTGTCATGCCACCATAGTGGATACGGCTGCCATCGCTAACACTCTGGGTGCTGCCTTTGAGGCGGTTTCCAGTTCAGACCATTATTCCGCCGGCTTTCGCTCTATTAAAGACCGGCTGGATTCCACATCATACACTTTTCGGTCTGCTAATAATGAATGCTATAACGAACTATTCACAATGAGGGAGCTGATCTCGGCACTCCGCTCCTGGGCCGACGGCATTCATGTACTGATGTTAAAGAACCTTTCAGCCGACAGTAAACTCTTTTTCTTACGGTCTATAACCGTATTCGGCAAGACGGGCTTTTTACTTCCGTTTGGCGCGTAGCCACCATTGTCCCTATACTTAAGCCTGGGAAGGATCGCCAACTACCTTCCAGCTACCGCCCTATCTCCCTCACCAGTTGCATTTGCAAGGTGATGGAGCGCATGATCAACGGGCGGTTGACATGGTGGCTTGAGTCTCAGAAACTTCTAGCGAACGCTCAGTGCGGGTTTCGTCGCTATCGCTCTACCGTTGACCATCTGGTGTCCTTGTCGACGCATATTCTGAATGGATTTCTGAGAAAGCGTCAAACCGTGGCTGTATTTCTTGACCTGGAGAAAGCTTATGACACTTGTTGGAGGGGCGGCATTTTACGTACACTTCACGCATGGAATATCCGCGGTCGTCTTCCCATATTTCTTCGGGAGTTTGACGGACCGTGTCTTTCGTATGCGTGTGGGATCGGTTTTATCTCGTCGTTTTATTCAAGAGAACGGAGTACCGCAGGGCTCTGTACTTAGTGTCACACTTTTTGCGATTGCTATCAACCCCATTGTTGATTGTATTCCACCTGGCATTTCATCGTCCCTTTTGTTGATGATTTTGCCATTTATTGCACTTCACGGCGGACCTGTCTACTCGAACGCCGTCTTCAGAGCTGTATCGACGGTCTCTACGCCTGGAGTAACCCTAACGGCTTTAATTTCTCCGCCGAAAAATCCGTCTGCATCAACTTCTGGCGCCGGAAGGCTTTCCATCCGCCCTCTGTCCTTCTTGGGTCGGAGGTCCTTCCATTTGCAGACGAGATGAAATTTTTTAGGTTGATCTTTGACCGGATGCTGAGCTGGACTTCTCACGTTTCCTTTTTAAAAGCAAAGTGTGACCGTTCTCTTAATATTTTACGTCATTTAAGTGGCACATCCTGGGGAGCTGATCGGACCGTCCTTCTTCGTCTTTATCGCTCTTTGGTCCGATCCAAGCTTGATTACGGGTGTATTGTTTATTCTTCGGCTCGTCCATCTGTGTTACGTCGATTGAATGCCATTCACCAATGTGTCATAAGAGGTGCTACAGAGGCCTTTCCAACCAGCCCTGTTCTTAGCCTGTATGCTGAAGCTGCAGAGCCTCCGCTGTCCTTCAGGCGTGAGATGCTCTTGTGCAGCTATGCCTGTCGACCCTCCAGCTTGCCTGACCACCCGTCCTTCCCGACATTTTACGAGGATTCGCTTGATCGGCAATATTTAGTTAGCTCCTCTGCATTGCTCCCTCCAGGGGTTCGATTTCGACGGCTACTTCGGCATTTGGACGTTACGCCAGCGCCGGCCCTTACCCGAGGGGAAACGCGTTTTCCTCCATGGTCGCGCGCTAAGGCCCTCATCCACCTTGGGCTAACGTCGATGCCGAAAAATGCGACCCCTGCTTATGTTCTTAGATCCGCCTTTTTAGAACTACAGGCGCAGTTCGGGGACTGTCATTTTATATATATTGATGGGTCTAAGACTGATGTTGGAGTAGGATGTGCCTTTGTTTTTGGTGTACAGAGTTTTACTTTTTGTTTACCTGGACAATGTTCGATTTATAACGCCGAACTTTTTAGTATATACCAATCTGTTTTATACATCCAGCGGCACGACTTACATCGTATACATGACCTGCTCCACTCGCTTGATGCCACTGGCATCAGCGTCTCCTACCTGTGGATTCCAGGTCATGTGGGCATCTCAGGCAACGAGTCTGCCGACGCCGCTGCCAAATCGGCCAGTTTATCACCCAGATGTTTTACCTGTGTTGTTCCTTCCTCAGCCTTTTATGTTATTTTACGTTACAGTATCCTCTCGCGCATTCGCGATGAGTGGGCGGCTCTTAGTGGGAACAGGTTGCGGGAGGTTAAACCTCTTGCGTTGCTCTGGGGTACCTCTTCTCGTTCGTGTCGTCGGGAAGAGGTAATTTTAGCTCGCTTACGAATCGGACATTGTCTTTTTAGCCATAGATACTTGCTCAGTGGTGACCCCGCACCACTCTGTGAGCAGTGTGATGCACCCTTAACGGTGCGTCATATTTTAGCAGAGTGTCAAGTTTTAGCTCCTTTGCGCGTTCGTGTTGGTCTGCTTGTTGGCCTATCCAACGTTTTGGCAGACGACGCGCGTGCTGTAGAGTGTATTTTACGTTTTATCAATGACATTGGATTTACCAGACGCATTTGATGCGCTGAGCGTCTTTTGACTTTGTAATTTTATCTTGCTTCTTAATGGGGCATCTCCTCCCCAGTGGACATTGGCGCTCGTGTCCCTGACATTCTACAGTTCTTGACACGTTGTTTTACTCTTTTATTGACCATGTTTATGGTGTGTTCGTATTTGGTATTTGTTACTTTGTTTTTTACTTTTGGACTTCGCGGGTTTGTGTCCCGTTTTTAATTATGCGGTTTTTTATCGGACTTTTATTTTTGGACAGTACATTTTATACTTTGTAAGGGTGCTGATGACCATAGCTGTTTAGCGACCTTAAACCGCATCTCATCATCATCATCATCATCATCTACGACGTCACACACTCTCCCCCCTTGGCTGCATTCTGGAGTATCTTGCCACCTTGATTTGACGTCCATGCCAGTTTCCACGACCCCCACTCCGGTCATCCGTTCGGCTTTTGCCGAAGTTCAGTCTCAATTTGGCAGCCATTGTTTTAGTTATACCGACGGCTCAAAAGATGACCGTGGAGTTGGATGTGCCTTTTTATTTGGTGTGGAACGTTTTATGTTTCGTCTATCTGATCAGTGCTCTATTTTTACTGCTGAACTTATTGCTCTGGAACAAGCTCCGTCTTTTATCCGTCAACGTGGTCTGCAGAATTGTGTTTTATGCACGGAGTCTTTAAGCGCCCTTTCTAGCCTTCGTGCGCTGTACGTACGCCATCCTATGGTGCAGTGTCTCCAGGATTGTTCTCACCAGCTTACCTCTGGGAGTCAGCCTATTCTTTGTCTGGGTTCCTGGACACGTTGGCATTCCTGGTAATGAAGCTGCAGATGCTGCTGCCAAGAGCGCTATTTTATCTCCATCTTGTTTTAGCTCCTATGTTCCTGCGGACGATTTTGGTCAATATTTAAAGAAGTCTATTCTCTCTCGTTGCTTTTCTGCCTGGTCCTCTGTCCAGGCTAGCAAATTGCGGGAGATAAATCCTTTACCCTCTGCCTGGGCTACTTCTTCCCATCCTCCCGTCAGGAGGAAGTTATTTTATATAGACTTCGAATCGGGCACTGTCGTCTTAGCCACTGTCACTTGTTGCGCCGAGAGCCCGCTCCCGTTTGTAATCGCTGCGGTTCGCCGTTGACGTTGCGGCATGTTTTAGAACAGTGTCAGTATTTCGCTACTCTCCGTACTGCTCTGCAGATGGGCGTAGCGTTGCCCGACATTTTAGCGGACAACATGTTAGCTGTGGAACGTGTTTTAACTTTCATTCGACGCAGCAGTCTCCAGGACAGCGTTTGACCTGTCTGCGTTCTTTCTTTCTGGTTATTGGTGTTTTAGACCCATTTTTTTAGCTGCCTTGTTTTTAGCTTCTCGTTCTACAGCCGCTGACACTGCCTCATTTATTCCTTTTCGTCGACATTTAACCTGACCTTTTATAGCTTTTAAGTCCTTCATTTTCGGCCCTATTATCTGCCTGGTTTTTTAACTACTCACTTAGCTGGATTTTATCTGTGGCGGGCGCTAATGACCTTTCTGGTTTTGCGCCCTTCATCCTCCCACTTCTTCTGTCCTTCCTTCTGACATTTTTGATCAGTTCAATCTCTCTATTCTTAATACAGGTGAGCCTACGTTTCTTTCTGATTCTTCCGGTACATTTTCTCACTTGGACCTTGCCGTTTGCTCACTCCAGCTTGCTAGTCGTCTGCAGTGGAACGTCGTCGCTGACACCTACTCCAGCGACCATTACCCCTGCATCGTTTCTCTTCTGTCACACCACGTACAGCATTCCAGAGTACCTACCTGAATTATCACAAAAGCCGACTGGAGATTGTATTCCAGCCTCGTGCATTTTGACGACCAGGCCTTCACCGACATTAACCAGCTAGTGCAGCACCCTAGGTCTACGATTTTCTCTGCCGCCGAACGCGCAATTCCCCGTTCATCCTCTCAACCTCAGCTACCGCCTGTTCCGTGTTGGGACGAGGATTGTCGGGACGCCGTTCGTGCCCGTAGAACTGCGCTTAGAGTGTTTCGGCGACACCCTACACTTGATAATTTGGTGACTTTTAAACAATCGCGCGCCAGGGCTTGTCGCATTATTCACGAGAGCAAGAAGGCGTCGTGGACTCGTTTGTCGAGTTTTTTAATCGCTTTATGCATTCATCTGTTGTTTGGGATAAACTTCGTCGCTTCTCAGATGAAGTGTCGCATTGTACTGTTTCTGGCTTTCAGGTTTCCAGTGCCACCATAGTGGATCCGGCCGTCATCGCTAACACTCCGGATGCTGCCTTTGAGACGGTTTCCAGCTCAGACCATTATTCCGCCGGCTTTCGCTTTATTAAAGACCGGCTGGATTACGCCAGCTATGATTTTCGGTCTGCTAATACCGAGTGTTATAATGAACTTTTCACAATGCGGGAGCTGGAGCACGTTCTTCATTGATCTAGGCACTCCGCTCCTTGGCCGGACGGTATTCATGTGCTGATGTTAAAGAACCTTTCAGCTAACAGCAAACACTTTCTCTTACAGGTCTATAACCGTATTTGGATAGATGGCCTTTTTCGTTCCGTTTGGCGCGAAGCCACCATTGTCCCTATACTTAAGCCTGGGAAGGATCGCCAACTACCTTCCAGCTACCGCCCTGTCTCCCTCACCAGTTGCATTTGCTAGGTGATGGAGCGCATGACCAACGGGCGGTTAACATGGTGGCTTGAGTCTCGGAAACTTCTAGCGAACGCTCAGTGCGGATTTCGTCGATATCGCAATGCCGTCGACCACCTGGTGTCCCTGTCGACGCATATTTAGAATGGATTTCTGAGAAAGTGTCAAACCGTGGCTGTGTTTTCGACCTGTAGAAAGCTTATGCCACTTGTTGGAGGGGCGGTATTTTACGTACACTTCACGCATGGAATATCCGCGGTCGTCTTCCCATATGTCTTCGGGAGATTATGACGGACCGCGTCTTTCGTGTACGTGTGGGCTCGGTTTTATCTAGTAGTTTTGTTCAAGAGAACGGAGTACCGCAGGGCTCTGTACTTAGTGTCGCACTTTTTGCAATTGCCGTCAACCCCATTTTTGATTGTATTCCACCTGGGATTTCATCGTCCCTTTTTGCTGACGATTTTGCCATTTATTGCAGTTGACGGCGGACCTGTCTACTCGAACGCCATCTCCAGAGCTGTATCGACCGTCTCTACGTCTGGAGTAACGACAACGGCTTTAATTTCTCTGCCGCTAAATCCGTCTGCATCAACTTCTGGCGCCGGAGATATTTCCCTCCGCCCTCTCTCCATCTTGTGCTGGAGATACTTGCGTTTGCAGACGAGGTGACATTTGTGGGGTTGATTTTTGATAGGAAGTTGTGTTGGACTTCGCACATTTCCTTTTTAAAAGCTAAGTGTGACCGTTCTCTTACTCTTTTACGTGTCTTAAGTAGCACATCCTGGGAAGCTGATCGGACCGTCCTTCTTCGCCTATATCGCTCTTTGGTCCGATCTAAACTGGATTACAGGTGAATTGTCTATTCATCGGCTCGTCTATCTGTGTTACGTTGCTTGAATCCCATTCATTATCGTGGTATTAGAGTCGCTACAGGGGTTTTTCCAACTGCCCCGTACCCAGTCTTTACGCTGAAGCTGCAGAGCCTCCGCTGTCCTTCAGGCGTGAGATGTTCTTGTGTAGCTATGCCTGTCGACTCTCCGGCGTGCCTGACCACCCGTCCTTCGTCACATTTTACGAGGATTCGTTTGATCGGCAATATTTAGTTAGCTCCTCTGCATTGCTCCCTCCAGGGGTTCGATTTCGTCAACTTCTTCTGCATTTGGACGTTACGCCAGCGCCGGCTCTTCCACGGGTTGAAACGCATTTTCCTCCATGGTTGCGCGCTGAGGGCCTCTGTCTCCTTGGGTTATCGTCGATGCCGAAGAATGAGACCTCTTCTTCAGTCTTTAGATCAGAGGTTTTAGAACTTTAGTCGCCTTTCGGGAACTTTCGCTTTATCTTTACTGTAGGATCTAGGACTGATGCTGGAGTAGGATGTGCCTTTTTGTGGTGGAAACAGTTTTACCTTTCGTTTACCGGGGCAATGGTCGATTTTTACAGCCGAACTTTTTAGCATTTATCAGTCTCTTTTATACATTCAGCGGCACGACTTACGGCACTGTTTTATTTGTTCAGACTCCCTGAGTGCTCTTCAAAGTATTAGCTTGCCTTACATTTACCACCCGCTCGTACAGCGCATACACGACCTGATCCACTCGCTTGGTGTCTCTGGCATCAGCGTCTCCTTCATGTGGAATCCAGGTCATGTGGGCATCTCAGGTAATGAGTCTGCCGACGCCGCCAGGTCGGCGATTTTATTATTTAGATATTTTAACTCTGTTGTTCCCTCCACAGATTTGTATGTTCTTTTGCGTAGCCGCATCCTCCTACTTTGGAGGGATGAGTGGACGGCCCTCCGCGGGAACAAGTTACGGGAGGTAAAGCCTCTCCCGTGAATCTGGGGTACCTCTTCTCGTTCGTGTCGTCGGGAAGAGGTAATTTTAGCTCGCTTACGAATCGGACATTGTCTTTTTAGCCTCAGATACCTGCTCAGTGGTGACCCCGCACCACTCTGTGAGCAGTGTGATGCGCCCTTAACGGTGTGTCACATTTTAGCAGAGTGTCAAGCTTTAGCTCCGTTTCACGTTCGTGTTGGACTGCCTGTTGGCCTAGCCAACGTTTTGGCAGACGACGCTTATGCTGTAGAGTGTCTTTTACGTTTTATCAGTGACATTGGATTTACCAGACGCATTTGATGCGCTGAGCGCCTTTTGACTGTGTAATTTGATCTGTTTTTTAATGGGGCAGATCCTCCCCAGTGGTCATCTGGCGCTCGTGTCCCTGGTATTCTACGGTTCTTGACACGTTGTTTCACTCTTTTATTGACCATGGTTTTAGTGTGTTCGTTTTTGGGCTTTGGTGTTTTGTTTTTTACCTTTTGGACATCGCGGGTTTGTGTCCCGTTTTTAATAATGCGGTTTTTTATCGGACGTTTATTCTTGGACTGTACATTTTATACTTTGTAAGGGCGCTGATGACCTTAGCTTTTTAGCGCCCTTAAACTGCATCTCATCATCATCATCATCATTTGGAATGGAGGAAGTGTATAATAGCAGTTGTGTACTAAATTTGAAGTAACATATAACCAATTAGCTTTAGTAATTAATAACTGGTACGGGAATGTTTGAAATAGTCGAATGACGAGTGCACTGTATTTGAAGATTACTTTGGGAAACCTAATTAAATGTGGTATACATAAATTTAGTCTGGAGTTTGATATAATTTATGTACATTTTCGATCGCACGTGTTTTTTTTTGTAATTGTGCAGACATTACATCAAATAGTTTTATTCTGGTTACCTATAGATAACAATGGCAAAAACGACATCCAATAAAAAAGAAGCCAACAAGTTTAAAGATTTTGCTGTGTAAATAATTCTAATAATGTAACTGCATGTTGAAAAGTTTTTATTTGCTTCATAATCCGGCAGACATGGTTATTTTAATTATATTTAAATAGAGCAAATAACATACTATCCCTTAAAGGAAATAATTTTAATTTTATGTACCATAAAATGTTTACCACACTCAGGTAAAGCATTAACCTGCTCTGCTTCTCGTAGGCTTGGTAGACGTTAAACCCACACTTATATTATATTGTGATTTCCTCTTAAAATTCTAACAATTGTGCTGGCTTCTACAGTCCATTCGCATTCTTTTCAGCCAGCTATTAGGGGAAGGGACGGGAGGACACATGTAGAGCTCGACGACCTGCTCCCCCTCCTTCCAGACCTGGCCAAAAACAATGCGAATAGACTTTTACCTCGGATTGTATGTTTCTACAAAGGGCTGTTCTCGCCAAATTAGCTTTCAGAAGTAAGTATCTTTATAATAATGTTTAGTTTGTTACAGAATTCTAAAATATTTATCAGGCTCATCTTCAGGAATCTTCGGTGAATATTGCTGGTATGTAGGGCATTATAGCAGAACCTTCTTTGGTAAGACTTTGCTATAGAAATTCTCAGAAAAGTGTTGAAATACTCTTGGATCTATCCAAACGTCCCTCCTTCCGTGCATCCACATAACCATCGGTTTATTCTGACATACATTCAATCAAATTATATTATTTCATATATGTGTTATGTTACTCTGATTTTAATTTATGACATTTCAGTAAGACTTCATATAGATTAAGGGATGTTACTACCAGTGTTAATGGTAATAAATAAGCTACTCTTAAATCTCTAGTTGCGTGTTGAAACAGTTAATTTACAATTATTATTATTACTATTATTATTATTATTATTATTACTTGGCACGGAGCCATGACGGATCTGGGCCACAAGCTGCCAAACTCACGCCTACATTCACACGACAGCAGTACAGTCTTCCAGCCGATACGGAGAGATGTTGTCAGCATGCTTCCCCAGCCGAAATGTTGGTACCCATAACCTACAGATCGCTACCTCTTGGAACTCCTCAAATTCCCCACGATGTTGAGTGAGCATCGGTCCTATGCATGAGAAATCCACAACCCACGCGCGTGTCATGTTTGGGAAGCAGAACGCTATGCTACATCCCACTAAGTAACGACACAGGACTCGTTTACAATTACTGGGATTTTTTTTTCAGGCAAGGTTTTCATGCCATGCAAACAGCGGCGGCCCGTGGTTTTCACGTTTGGGAGCGCGGCAATTGGAGTTTTCCCATTAAGTTCGCTTTACACGGAAGGTTTTATTCCACAATTTACCTCCCCACAGGGGCTCACCTTATGTGAATACGGGTTAGGCGTACCCGGGGTGTCCGAGCCACTCACCGCCATATTCATCCCTTCATACCGTCCGGTCGAGGTAAGTTAGTTCTCGTGACCAGCGGACCCAAGATAGGCTCTCGTGCGTTCCGTGAATTTCATTCCATGACGCCCTTCGCCATCAGTTCTTTCTTCTATACTGTATTTACACACATTTCGCCCCACGTCCATTCATTTCCACATCTATTTTACTTCTTCGCCGCCCTACCTTGCGTGCGAAACGCCCACACAGTTTTATTTATTTTACGCTTTTATTTTAATCCTCCGTGGACACAGCCTGACGGATAACCGCGCAATGGGTGCGCAGCTGCGTGAGTGGGTAATGGCGTCATCTCCACCACCCGGGGTCGTCATGCAGGTTATGTGTTCGTATCCGCCGTTCAACTGCAGTCCCGCGGGGGGGCCATTGCATGAGCTGCTGACTTTCGACGGCCATTGCCTCCCTCTGTCTATGTTCTGGGACCCTGGGGTGAGTCTGGTATAGGTAGGCCACTCACCCAAGCCAGTATGACGCCCCGGAAGTCGGGCCCGAGGTCGGAGACGGTTGCAATGATGGAGGATTTCTTCCGCGATGGAGCCCTCTTTCTCCATTATAAATAACAAGCGCCGAAAAGTCTTAGTAACGGAAGTGGCACCACCGACACGTTGTTGCTACTCCGCAAGGAAGATTTTTTCAAAGACCCTCCGCGTGCGCGCGGTAAGAAAAGTTAACTTTCTCCTCCTCGAAGGTCGCAGTCCCAGGATGCTCCTGGGACAAGCCGCGCTCAGCGGCCACCTTCACCCATTGCCACTCAGAAACGATTCACGGCGCTTGAATCGGTCTCTGGCACTGAGCGCGTGGGCCTTCCCTTCGAGGAGCATTTGGAGTCTGGCCAACTCCATACTAAAAGCCCGAGCCCAAAGGTTAAGCAGAAAGTAATTTTGAGCAGCCCTCCTAAGTAGACAGTTTATCCCTTTTATTCATAGCTATACTGACCTGGAGTTTACGTGGTGTACGATAGCATAGGGCGGAAATGCAACTTTTATTGCGTTCCCATTCGCCTATGGCCGTGTGTTTGCAGGAGACCAAGCTACGCCCTCACGACCCTTTTGAGCTCCGCTGCGTTACGACCTTGATCCGGATGAAGGTACTCCTCCTCATGGAGGTGTCATGATGTTATTGCGTAACGACGTTAATTTTCAGACTCTCACGCTTACGTCCGACCTGCAAAATGTTACCGTTAAACTTCACTTACCCGGCTTTTGCATTTCTGTTTGATCCATCTATACACCTTCGTCGTCTCCCCTAGCTAACGCGGACATTCGAGATCTCCTGTCCGATTTCCCAACACCGTTTCTTCTGTTGGGAGATTTTAATGCCCATCACCACCTGTGGGTTCGCCAAGGGCTTGTGCGAGGGGAATTCTCCTTTCTGACATTTTTGATGTGCTCAACCTCTCCATCCTCAATACAGGTGAACCTACTTTTCTGTCTTATTCTTCTGGTACATTCTCTCACTTATAGATTGCCGTTTGCTCCATCCAGCTTGCTAGTCGTCTGCAGTGGTTGTCGTCGTTGACACCTACTCCAGCGACCATTACCCCTGCATCGTTTATCTTTTATCTTAACACGTCCAGCATTCCAGAGTATCTACCTGGATATTCAGAAAATCCCACTGGAGATTGTATTCCAGCTTCGTGTGTTTTGCTGACCAGCCTTTCAACGACGTTAACCAAATGGTGCAGCACCTTACGTCTACGATTCTATCTACCGCCGAACAAACAATTCCCCGATCTTCCTCTCTACCTCGGCGTATTCCTCTTCCGTGGTCCCCCAGGGGCTCATCTTAGGTGAGTACGGGTTTGGCGTAACCGGGGGTTCCCGAGCCACTCATCGCCATTTTCATCCGTTCATCCCCGTCCGGTCGAGATGGGTTCCTTCTCGTGACCGGGGGACTCAAGGTAGGCTCTCGAGCGTTCTGTGCATTTCGTTCCATGTCGCGCCTCGCCATCGTTTCTTTCTTCTCTTCTCCTTCTGTACATTTCGCCCCACGCCCATTCATTTACACGTTTCTTTTACTTCTTCGCCGGCCTACCTTGCGTGCGAAACGACCACACAGTTTTAGTTTCTTTTATCTTTTTATTTAAATCTTCCGTGGACACAGCCTGACGGATACCCGCGCACTGGGTTCGCAGCTGGATGAGTGGGTGATGACATCATCCCCACCACCCTGGGTCGTCATGTAGGGTATGTGTTCGTATCCGGTGTTCAACTGCAGTCCCGCGGGGGGGCCATTGCATGAGCTGCAGACTTCTGACGGCGATTGGGTCCCTCTGTCTATGTTTTTGGAGGTGTGACCCCGGGGTGAGATAGGTATAGATAGGCCACTCACCCAAACCGGATTAACGCCCGAGAAGTCAGAGCCCGAGGTCGGAGACGGTTGCAATGGTGGAGGATTTATTTCGCTATGGAGCACTCTTTCTCCATTAATACAAATAAGCGCCGAAAGGTTATTGTAACAGAAGTAGCAGCGCCGACATCTGGTTGGTACTTGGTCATTTCAAGAACAGAAGAAGGACAAAACTTTGAGAAGGTGAACCCTTTTATAATTCAGAAGGGCATTGATGCAATTGCTGGTGTGGTTCAGTCCTGCACTCGTCTACGGAATGGTTCCTTATTGGCACAAACTAAGTCCGATGAGCAAAGTAAGACCTTGTTGCGCGCTACGCTTCTCCACGGTTATACCATCCATGGCGAGAAGCACCGCACCTTGAATTCCTGTCGGGGCGTCGTTACCACGCATAACCTTGATGAAAATCGGACGAGGACCTAGTCGAATATCTATCCTATCAAAAGGTAACAACACTGCATCGAGTGCAGGCCAAACGCGACGGCGTATAGGTACCCACTCGTACCCTGTTTCTAACATTTGATGGCGTCGATCTGCCCACGAGCATTTCCGCAGGGTACGAACGGATTTCTGTGAGGCCTTATATTCCTAGACCTCTGCGTTGTTTTAAATGCCAACGTTTTGGGCATACGCAAGTCTCACGTAAGAGTGCCGTTAACATCTGTACATCCAGCGGCACCTCTTACGGCGCTGTGTTTGTACAGACTCTCTGAGTGCCCTTCAGCGTATTCACGCGCTGTATAGTTATCACCCGCTCATTCAGCGCATGAATGACCTGCTCCACTCGCTTGGTGCCTCTGGCATCAGCGTCTCCCTCATGTGGATTCCAGGTCATGTGGACATCTGAGGGAACGAGTCGACCGACGCCGCTGCGAAATCGGCGGTTTTATACCCAGATTTTTACCTCTGTTGTTCCCTCGTCAGATTCGTGTGTTATTTTACGTCGCCGCATCCTCTCGCTTTGGCGCGATGAGTGGACAGTCCTCCGGGGAACAAATTGCGGGAGATTAAACCTGTCCCGTTAGTCTGGGGTACCTCTTCTCGTTCTACACGTCGGGAACAGGTACTTTTAGCCCGTTTACGAATTGGACATTGCCTTTTTGGTCATAGATACTTGCTCGGTGGTGACCCCGATCCACTGTGTCAGCAGTGTGGTGCGCCCTTAACGGTGCGTCACATTTTAACTGAGTGTCAAGTTTTAGCTCCACTGCGCGTTCGCGCTTTTTATTCGGCGCATTTGATGCGCTGAGCGTCTTTTAGCTTTGAGATTTTATATTGTCAGTTTTAATGGGGCTCTTCTCCCCGACGGACATAAGGTGCTCTTGTCCCTTGAATTCTACAGTTTTTGACACGTTTTATTCTTTTAGTGACCATTATTTTAGTGTGCAGATTTTAGGTTTTGTTTTGTTGTGTTTTTAGTGTTTTTGACCAAGCGGGTTTGTGTGTGGGTTTTTAGTTTTTTGACTTTTCGATTTTATATTTTATGCATTGTAAGAGCGCTAATTACTTTACCAGTTGAGCGCCCTTAAGCGCTATCACATCACATCATATCATGCCGACGCCGTTGCGAAATCGGCCATTTTATCACCCAGATGTTTTACCTGTGTTGTTCCTTCCTCAGATTTTTATGTCGTTTTACGTTACCGTATCCTCTCGCGCTGGCGCGATGAGTGGACGGCTCTTAGGGGGAACAAGTTGCGGGAGGTTAAACCTCTTCCGTTAGTCTGGGGTACCTCTTCTCGTTCTTCTCGTCGGAAAGAGGTGCTTTTAGCCCGTCTACGAATCGGACATTGCCTTTTTAGCCATAGATACCTGCTCAGTGATGACCCCGCACCACTCCGTGAGCAGTGTGATGTGCCCTTAACGGTGCGTCACATTTTAAAAGAGTGTCAAGTTTTAGCTCCGTTGCGCGTTCGTGTTGGTCTGCCTGTTGGCCTAGCCAACGTTTTGGGAGACGACGCGCGTGCTGTAGAATGTCTTTTACGTTTTATCAGTGACATTGGCTTTAGCCGACCCATTTGATGCGCTGGGCGTCTTTTGACTATGTGCTTTAATATTGTCTTTTTTAATGGGGCATCTCCTCCCCAATGGACATCTGACGCTCGTGTCCCTCGCATTCTACAGTTCTTGACATGTTGTTTTACTGTTTTATTGACCATGCTTTTAGTGTGTTCGTTTTTGGAATTTGGTGTTTTGTTTTTTACCTTTGGACATCGCGGGTTTGTGTCCCGTTTTTAATTATGCGGTTTTTTATCGGAGTTTTACTTCTGGACTGTACATTTTATACTTCGTAAGGGCGCTGATGACCTTAGCTGTTTAGCGCCCTTAAAGCGCATCTCATCATCATCACCCAAGCCGGGGTAACGCCCGGGAAGTCAGAGCCCGAGGTCCAAGGAGGTTGCAATGGTGTAGGATTTATTTCGCTATGGAGCACCCTTTCTCCGTTATAAATAACAAGCGCCGTAAAGTGATTGCAGTAGAAGTAGCACCACCAACAACTGGTTGTTACTTAGTGATTTTGCGAACTGAGGAAGGTCAAACGTTTGAGAAGGTGAACCCTTTTATTATACAGAAGGGAATTGACGCTACTTCAGGTGCGGTTCAGTCCTGCACTCGTCTTCGGATTGGTTCCCTGTTGGTTGAAACCAAATCCGAACAGCAGAGTAAGACCCTGTTGCGCGCTACGCTTCTCTACGGTTATCCTATCCGTGTTGAGAAGCACGGCACCTTGAATTCTTGTCGAGGCGTTGTCACCACGCATTAGCCTCGATGGCATATCGGTCGAGGACCTGGTAGAAATTCTTGCAGACCGGAAGGTGACAGCGTTTCATCGAGTGCAGGCCAAACGTGACGGCGTATTGGTACCCACTCGTACCCAGTTTCTAACATTTGATAGCGTCGATCTGACCACGAGCATCTCTGCAGGGTACGAACGGATTTCTGTGAGGTCTTATATTCCTAGACCTCTGCGTTGTTTTAAATGCAAACGTTTTGGGCATACGCAAGTCTCATGTAAGAGTGCCGTTAACATCTGTGCAACATATAGCCAGCTCTCACAGGAAGGTGCCTGTTCAACAGCCCCCGTATTCGTCAATTGCAAAGGGTCACATTCTGCTTCATTTGGCGACTGTCCTCGGTATTTGGACGAGAAGGCGATCCAGGAGATCCGGGTAAAGGAGAAACTCTCCTTCACGAAGTTCGGAGGCGTTACCATGCGCGCTAACTTTGGCTTCTGCGATCGGGAACATTCAGTTCTGTTGTTGCCTCGCCAGTACACCGAAAGGATGCTGGTACACAAACTTGGACCATGACTGCGTTGACCGCCGCTACCGTCCGGCCGTACAAGTCTGCTACTGCTACCAAGCCCTATAAACCTGGTCCAAAGTCTATGAAGTCATCAGCCACTGAGAAAAAGCCGACGAAGGAACTTCGAAGAGAAGACTTTTTAAAAGACCCTCCGCGTGTTCACAGCAAGCAGAATTCACCTTCTTCTCCTCGGAGGTCGCAGTCCTAGGAAGCTCCTAGGACAAGCCGTGCTCAGCGGCACCCCTCACCCATCGCCATCCTGAACCGATTTTCGGCGTTTGAATCGGTTTCTGGCTCTGAGCGCGTCGGCCCTCCCTTCGAGAAGGCTATGGAGTCTGACCAACTCCATACTAAAAGCCCGAGCCCAAAGGTTAAACAAAAGGTAATTTTAAGACGCCCTTCTAAGTAGACAGTTTATCCCTTTTTCTTAATGGCTATCCTGACCTGGATTGCACGTGGTGTACGATCGCATAGGGCGGAACTGCAACTTTTATTGCGTTCCAATTCGCCTATGGTCGTGTGTTTGCAAGAGACTAAGCTTCGCCCTCACGATCCTTTTGATCTCCGAGGATATACTCCGCTTCGGTACGACCTTGAACCGGAGGAGGGTACTCCTGCTCATGGAGGTGTCATGTTGTTATTTGGTAACGACGTTCATCTTCAACGTCTCACTCTTACGTCCGACTTGCAAGCTGTTGCCATTAGACTACACTCCCCGGTTTTTTCTTTTCTGTTTGCTCTGTGTATTCACCTCCATCGTTCCCCTTGCTCCAGCGCACGTTCGAGCTCTTCTGTCCGGTCTCCCAACACAATTTCTTCTGTTGGGAGATTTTAATCCCCATCACCCCCTGTGGGGTTCGCCAAGTGCCTGTGCGAGGGGAACACCTCTTTCTGAAATTTTTGAACAGTTTAATCTCTCTATTCTCAATACAGGCCAACCTACGTTTCTTTCTGATTCTTCTGGTACATTTTCTCACTGACACCTACTCCAGCGATAATTATCCCTGCATCGCTTCTCTTCTGTCACACCACGTATAGCATTCCAGAGTACCTACCTGGATTTTCACAAAAGCCGACTCGAGCTTGTATTCCAGCTTCGTGCATTTTGACGACCAGCCCTTCACCGAAATTAACTAACTAGTGCAGCACCTTACGTCTACGATTTTCACTGCCGCCGAAAGCGCAATTCCCCGTTTATCCTCTGAACCTCTGTGACTGCCTGTTCTGTGGTGGAACGAGGATTGTCGGGACGGCGTTCCTGCCCATAGAACTGCACTTAGGGTGTTTCGGCGACACCCTACACTTGATAATTTTGTGACTTTTAAACAATCGCGCGCCAGGTCTCGTCGCATTATTCAGGATAGCAAGAAGGCGCCGTGGACTCGTTTTGTGCAGTCTTTTAATCGCTTTCCGCCTTCATCTGTTGTTTGGGATAAACTTCGTCGCTTCTGAGGTAAGGTGTCGCATTCTACAGTTTCTGGCCATCAGGTTTCCAATGCCACAGTGCGAACAGTGTAATGCGCCCTTAACGGTGCGTCACATTTTAACAGAGTGTCAGGTTTTAGCTGCATTGCGTGCTCGTGAGGGTCTGTCTGTTGGCCTAGCCAACGTTTTGGCCGACGACACGCGTGCTGTAGAATGTGTTTTACGTTTTATTCATGACAGTGATTTTAATCTGCGCATTTAATGCGTTGAGCGTCTTTTAGCTTAGTAATTTTAATCTGTCTGTTTTTATGGGGACTCTAATCCCCAGTGGACAAAAGGCGCTCATGTCCCTCGCATTCTACAGTTCTTGACACGGTTTAATCTTTTATTGCCTATGCTTTTAGTGTGTTGGTTTTTCGGGTATTTGTATTGTTATTATTGTTATTACTGTTATTGTTGTTTTATTGTTATTTTTATCTTTTTGGACATCGCGGGTTTCTGTCCCGTTTTTTAATTATGCGGTTCTTTTACCTGTCTTTTATATTTTGACTTTATATTTTATACATTGTAAGGGCGCTGATGACCTTAGCAGTTTAGCGCCCTTAAACCGCATCTCATCATCATCATCATTTCCAACCTCTTGCTCTTACGTCCGACTTGCAAGCTGTTGCCCTTAGACTGCAGTTACCCGGTTTTTTCTTTTTTGTTTGCTCTGTGTATTCACCTCAATCGTCTCCCCTCGCTCTGCGGGACATTCGAGCTCTCCTGTCCGCTCTCCCAACACCATTTCTTCTGTTGGGAGATTTTAATGCCCATCGCCCACTGTGGGGTTCGCCAAGGGCTTGTGCGAGGGGAACTCTTCATTCCGACATTTTTTACCAGTTCAATCTTTCCATCCTCAATACAGGTGCACCTTCTTTTATTTCTGATTCTTCTGGTACATTCTCTCACCTTGACCTTGCCATTTGCTCACTTCAGCTTGCTAGTCGTCTTCAGTGGAACGTCGTCGCTGACACCTACTCCAGCGACCATTATCCCTGCATCGTTTCTTTTCTGTCACACCACGTACAGCGTTCCAAAGTACCTACCTGGATATTCACAAAAGCCGACTGGAGCTTGTATTCCAGCCTCGTGCATTTTTACGATCAGCCCTTCGCCGACATTAACCAACTAGTGCAGCACCTTACGTATACGATTTTCTCTGCCGCCGAACGCGCAACTCCCCGTTTATCCTCTAAACCTCGGCCACCACCTGTTCCGTGGTGGAACGAGGATTGTCGGGACGCCGTTCGTGCCCGTAGGACTGCACTTAGGGTGTTTCGGCGCCACCCTACACTTGATAATTTGGTGACTTTTAAACAATCGCGCGCCACGGCTCGTCGCATTATTCAGATAGCAAGAAGGCGTCGTGGGCTCGTTTTGTCGAGTCTTGTAATTGCTTTGCGCCTTCATCTGTTGTTTGGGATAAACTTCGTCGCTTCTCAGGTAAAGTGTCAAATTGTACTGTTTCTGGCCTTTAGGTTCCCAATGCCATAATGGTAGATCCGGCTGCCATCGCTAACCCTCTGGGATCTGCCTTTGAGGCGGTTTCCAGTTCAGACCTTTATTCCGCCGGCTTTCGCTCTATCAAAGACCGGCTGGATTCCGACACGTTTAATTTTCGGTCTGCTAATAATAAGTGTTATAATGAACTTTTCACAATGAGGGAGCTGGAGCACGCTCTTCGTTGCTCTAGGCACTCCGCTCCTGGCCCGGAGGGCATTCATGTCCTGATGCTAAGAACTTTTCAGCCGACAGTAAACGCTTTCTCTTACAGGTGTATAACCGTATTTGGCAAGACGGCCTTTTCCTTCCGTTTGGCGCGAAGCCACCATTGTCCCTATACTTAAGCCTGGGAAGGATCGCCAACTACCTTCCAGCTACCGTCCTATCTCCCTCACCAGTTGCGTTTGCAAGGTAATGGAGCGCATGATCAACGGGCGGTTGACATGGTGGCTTGGGTCTCAGAAACTTTTAGGGAACGCTCAGTGCGGGTTTCGTCGATATCACTCTACCGTCGACCATCTGGTTTCCCTGTCGACGCATATTATGAATGGATTTCTGAGAAACTGTCAAACCGTGGCTGTGTTTTTTACCTGGAGAAAGCTTATGACCCTTGTTGGAGGGGCGGCATTTTACGTACACTTTACGCATGGAATATGCGCGGTCGTCTTCCCATATTTCTTCGGGAGTTTATGACGGACCGCGTGTTTCATGTACGTGTGGGCTCGGTTTTATCTAGTCTTTTTATTCAAGAGAACGGAGTACCGCAGGGCTCTGTACACAGTGTTACACTTTTTGCAATAGTTATAAACCCCATTGTTGATTGTATTCTACCTGGCATTTCGTCGTCACTTTTTGTTGACGAATTTGCTACTTATTGCAGTTCACGGCCGACCTGTCTACTCGAACGCCGTCTCCAGAGCTGTATCGACGTCTCTACGCCTGGAGTAACGCCAACGGCTTTAATTTCTCCGCCGAAAAATCCGCCTGCATCAATTTCTGGCGCCGGAAGGCTTTTACTCCGCCCTCTCTACATCTTGGGCCAGGAATACTTTCGTTTGCAGACGAGGCGAAATTTTTGGGGTTGATTTTTGATAGGAAGTTGTGTTGGACCTCGCACATTTCCTTTTTAAAAGCAAAATGTAACCGTTCTCTTAATCTTTTACATGTTTTAAGTGGCACATCCTGGGGAGCTGATCGGACCGTCCTTCTTCGCCTTTATCGCTCTTTGTTCCGATCCAAGCTTGATTACGGGTGCATTGTCTATTCGTCGTCACGTCCTTCTGTATTACTTCGATTGAATGCCATTCACAATCGTGGCATAAGAGTCGCTAGGGGGGTATTTCCAACCAGCCCTGTTCCCAGTCTGTATGCTGAAGCTGCAGAGCCTCCGCTGTCTTTCCGTCGTGAGATGCTTTTGTGCAGCTATGCCTGTCGACTCTCAAGCTTGCCTGACCACCCGTCCTTCACGATATTTTTTGAGGATTCACTTGATCGCCAATATGTAGTTAGCTCCTCTGCATTGCTCCGTCCAGGCGTTCGATTTCGTCTGCTACTTCGGTATTTGGACGTTACGCCAGCGCCGGCCCTTCCACGAGGGGAAACGCGTTTTCCTCCATGGTCGCGCGCTGAGGCCCACATCCACCTTGTGCTAACGTCGATGCCGAAAAATGGACCCCTGCTTCCGTCCTTAGATCCGCCTTTTTAGAACTGCAGGCACAGTTCGGAGACTGTCATTTTATATATACTGATGGGTCTAAGACTGATGTTGGAGTGGGATATGCCTTTGTTTTGGTGCACAGAGTTTTACTTTTCGTTTACCTGGACAATGTTCGATTTATACCGCCGAACTTTTTAGTATATACCAATCTCTTTTATACGTTCAGCGGCACGACTTACGGCACTGTGTTATTTGTACCGACTCTCTGAGTGCCCTTCAGGGTATTAACGCGCTGTACGGTTACCACCCTCTCGTACAGCGTATACATCACCTGCTCCACTCGCTTGATGCCTCTGGCATCAGCGTCTACTTCCTGTGGATTCCAGTTCATGTGGGCATCTCAGGCAACGAGTCTGCCGACGCCGCTGCCAAATCGGCCATTTTATCACCCAGATGTTTTACCTGTGTTGTTCCTTCCTCAGATTTTTATGTTATTTTACGTTACAGTATACCCTCGCGCTGGCGCGATGAGTGGGCGACTCTTAGGGGGAACAATTTCCTGGAGGTTAAACCTCTTCCGTTGCTCTGGGGTACCTCTTCTCGTTCTTCTCGTCGGGAAGAAGTACTTTTAGCTCGTTTACGAATCGGACATTGTCTTTTTAGTCATAGATACCTGCTCAGTGGTGTCCTTGCACCACTGTGTGAGCAGTATGATGCGCCCTTAACGGTGCGTCACATTTTAACGGAGTGTCAAGTTTTATCTCCGTTGCGCGTTCGTGTTGGTCTGCCTGTTGGCCTAGCCAACGTTTTGGCAGACGACGCGCATGCTGTAGAATGTCTTTCACCTTTTATCACTAACATTGGTTTTAGCCGTCGCATTTGATGCGCTGAGCGTCTTTTAGCTTTGAGATCTTATATTCTCAGTTTTAATGGGACTCGTCTCCCCGACGGACATAAGGCGCTCATGTCCCTTGCAGTCTACAGATCTTGGCACGTTCTTTTATTCTTTTAGTCACCATGCTTTTAGTGTGTAGATCATAGTATTTGGTCTGTTGTGTTTTTTTTAGCGTTTTGATCAAGCGGGTTTGTGTGGGGTTTTTTAGTTGTTGGGCTTTTCAATTTTCTATTTTATACATTGTATGGGCGATAATAGCCATAGCAGTTGAGCGCCCTTAAGGCCCATCTCATCATCATCATCTTACAGGTCTATAATCGTATTTGGCAAGACGGCCTTTTTCCTTCCCTTTGGCGCGAAGCCACCATTGTCCCTATACTTAAGCCTGGGAAGGATCGCCAACTACCTTCCAGCTACCGTCCTATCTCCCTCACCAGTTACATTTGCAAGGTGATGGAGCGCATGATCAACGGGCGGTTGACATGGTGGCTTGAGTCTCAGAAACTTCTAGCGAACGCTCAGTGCGGATTTCGTCGCTATCGCTCTACCGTCGACCATCTGGTGTCCCTGTCGACGCATATTATGAATGTATTTCTGAGAAACTGTCAAACCGTGGCTGTGTTTTTTGACCTGGAGAAAGCTTATAACACTTGTTGCAGGGGCGGTATTTTACGTACACTTCACGCATGGAATATCCGCGGTCGTCTTCCCATATGTCTTCGGGATTTTATGACGGACCGCGTCTTTCGTGAACGTGTGGGCTCGGTTTTATCTAGTCGTTTTATTCAAGAGAACGGAGTACCGCAGGGCTCTGTACTTAGTGTCACACGTTTTGCAATTGCTGTCGACCCCATTGTTGATTCTATTCCACCTTGCATTTCATCGTCCCTTTTTGTTGACGATTTTGCCATTTATTGCAGTTCACGGCGGACCTGTCTACCGGAACGCCGTCTCCAGAGCTGTATCGACCTTCCCTACGCTTGGAGTAACGGCAACGGGTTTAATTTCTCCGCCGAGAAATCCATTTGCATCAACTTCTGGCGCCGGAAATATTTCCTGATCCCTCTCTCCATCTTGGGCCGGAGATACTTCCGTTTGCAGACGAGGTGAAATTTTTGAGGTTGATTTTTGATAGGAAGTTGTGTTTGACTTCGCACATTTTCTTGTTAAAAGCTAAGTGTGAGCGTTCTCTTAATCTTTTACGTGTTTTAAGTGGCACATCCTGGAGAGCTGATCGGACCGTCCTTTTACATCTTTATTGCTCTTTGGTCCGATCCAAGCTTGATTACGGGTGCATTGTCTATTCGTCGGCGTGTCCATTTGTATTACGTCGATTGAATCCCACCATCGTGGCATAAGAGTCGCTACAGGGGCCTTTCCAACCAGCCCTATACCTAGCCTATATGCTGAGGCTGCAGAGCCTCCGCTGTCCTTCAGGCGTGAGATGCTCTTGTGCAGCTATGTCTGTCGACTCTCCGGCTTGCCTGACCACCCTTCCTTCCCGCTATTTTTTGAGAATTCTCTCGATCGCCAATATACAGTTACCTCCTCTGCATTGCTCCCTCCAGGGGTTCGATTTCGACTGCTACTTCGGCATTTGGTCGTTACGCCAGCGCCGGCCCTTCCACGTGGGGAAACGCGTTTTCCTCCATGGTCGCGCGCTGAGGCTCACTGCCACCTTGGGTTAACTTCGATGCCAAAAACTGAGACCCGTACTTCCGTCCTTAGACCCGCCTTTTTAGAACTACAGGCGCAGTTCAGGGACTTTCATTTTATATATACCGATGGGTCTAAGACTGATGTTGGAGTAGGATGCGCCTTTGTTTTTGGTGCACAGAGTTTTACTTTTCGTTTACCTGGACAATGTTCGAGTTATACCGAAGAACGTTTTAGTATATATCAATGTGTTTTATACATTCAGCGGCACGTCTTATGGCGCTGTGTAGTTTGTACGGACTCTCTGAGTGCCCTTCAGAGTATTGACGCGCTGTACAGTTACCACCCGCTCGCACAGCGCATTCATGACCTGCTCCATTCGCTTGGTGCTTCTGGCATCAGCGTCTCCTTCGTGTGGATTCCAGGTCGTGTGGACATCTCAGTCTGCCGACGCCGCTGCCAAATCGGCCATGTTATCACCCAGATGTTTTACCTGTGTTGTTGCTTCCTCAGATTTTTATGTTAATTTACGTTACCGTTACCAGCGCGATGAGTGGGCGGCTCTTACGGGGAACAAGTTGCGGGAGCTTAAACCTCTCCCGTTAGTGTAAGAGTAGGAGAGATTTAGCGGTTTACGAGCACTTAATATGCATGGAAGGTCTATTCATATGCAAATGACCTCCCCTCCCCCATTTTCCCCCTTCCACCGCAGCTCCTAGGTACATGTTGCACCTGTGGGTCATAAATCTTGTTGAGTACAATGGAAGCTTAACGGTTAAGCAATTAAGGGTATCCTTCACCTGTCAAAACGAACAAACGGGTCATAAAGTTTACGCTTCTGTAACAAGGGCGAGATGTTTTCCTACCCATTGCACATCCGGCCACTTCTGCACCTGTGTCAGCCCACCCAAGGGGCTATTCATCACTGTCAAAATGAACAATGTGGATGCTGGACAAAGGAAGAGATTTCTATTGTATTCTCTTTCTATTGTGCGGGACAAGGTTACTTTAGAAAGACCATCTGGCATACTCATTCCATTAGCTTTTAATAAAAGAACAACGCTTGCCCTTCAGCTGTCAAAATGAACAAAGCCCGTGATAAATTAGGGTCGTGACAAAAGAGAACCTGAAGCCAGTAAACAGAGAAACAAGTTCTATTGTCCGGGGCAAGCCTTCTTTCTGGCATTTCTCATTCCACTGCCCCATAACAAAGCCGGTCCCTTTTCATTGTTTCTCGAACACCTGCTAGCTTAACAAAAGAATCTGAGGGTGGCTTTATGTTCGTCCTGTGCTTGTTCGCGTGAAAGAGAGAGACACACTTCAACATCGTCAGAGTCAACCATCATGGTTTTTGCCCTGAGGGGCTGTTCTCTCCGATGCTTTACGAGATCCTACGAATATATCCGAGCATAGTTAACAAGCATTCTGTTTGGCTCATTTCAAGTAGCGACTCCGAAAAAGCGAAAAATATATATATTTCATTACATGCATTAAACCTCTGCGCGGATGTCCATAGATCGGTGCTCGATTCTTACTGCAATCAAAAGTTTATTGCTAATGAGAAATTGATGATTGATATTATTATATGATTACCATAATTAATAAAAAGGCGTTCAGAGGTTTTTAGCCCGAAGCTTACCAAGCGAAACTCTAATGCGTAATAACTATTAAAATTATGCAAGGTCGGATTAAAATGTATTTAACAAATATAATTTAATTTTTTATATATCATTACCCTAATTAATGAAAGGGTGTTCAGAGGGTTCTAGCCCGAAGCTTACCAAGCGAAACTCTAATGCGTAATAACTATTAAACTATGCACCGCCAGATTAAAAATGTATTTTACAAATATAATTTAAATTTTATATATCATTACCCTAATTAATGAAAGGGTGTTCAGAAGGTTCTAACTCGAATCTGCGAAACTTTAATGCTTAATAAATATTAAACTATGAGCGGTCAGATTAAAACGTGTTTAACAAATATAATTTAATTTATACATTACAATGTTTAATGAGCTGTATTCTTAGGAACCCAGAGGCCCCTAGTTCGATTCTTACCCGGCGAAACGCTATAATAACTATTAAACTAGGTGAGCATGGGCGGTCGGATTAAAAGTGCATTTAATAAATATGATTATTTATATTAAACCCCTGCGTATACTTAGATATCCCGATGCCTAGACACCATTCTTTCTTCTTCTCTCTTTTTCTTTCTATCTACATATCTCTTTCTTTCTTCTCGACTTGCACACATTCAATCGTTCACATATACACGAGCACTTGTACACACATCAGCAAACATACACCAGTACACGCGCACATGTACATGCAAGCTTACACACACACTACATCCAACACCTCAGGGGCTCACCTTATGTGAGTACGGGTTTTTGGCGCACCCGGGGGTTCCCGAGCCAATCATCGCCACATTCATCCCCTCATCCCCATCCGGTCGAGGTGGGTTCTTCAAGTGACCGGTGGACACAAGGTAGGCTCTCGTGCGTTCTTTGCATTCCATCCATACCGCACCTCACCATCGTTTCTTTCTTCCCTTATCACTTTCCGGCCATTTCGCACCACGACATTCGCATTTCTCTTTTTCTTCCCCGCCGGCCTACCTTGCGTGCGAAACGCCCACACAGTTTTAGTTTCTTTTATCCTTTTATTTAAATACTCCGTGGACACAGCCTGACGGATACCCGCGCACCAGGTGCGCAGCTGGGTGAGTGGGTAATGGCGTCATCCCCACCACCCGAGGTCGTCATGTAGGGTTTGTGTTCGTATCCGCTGTTCAACTGCAGTCCCGCGGGGGGGCCATTGCATGAGCTGCTGACTTCTGACGGCGATTGGGTCCGTCTGTCCATGTTCTGGGAGGTGTGACCCTGGGGTGAGTCTGGTACAGATAGGCCACTCACCCAAGCCGGGGTAACGCCCGAGAAGTCAGAGCCCGAGGTCGAAAACGGTTGCAATGGTGGAGGATTTATCTCGCTATGGAGCACCCTTCCTCCATTAATACAAACAAGTGCCGAAACGTTATTGTAACAGAAGTAGCACCGCCGTCATCTGGTTGTTACTTGGTCATTTCGAGAACAGAAGAAGGACAAAACTTTGAGAATGTGAACCCTTTTATAATTCAGAAGGGCATAGATGCTATTGCTGGTGCGGTTCAATCCTGCACTCGTCTATGGAATGGTTCCTTATTGGCACAAACTAAGTCCGATCAGCAAGGTAAGAACTTGTTGCGCGCTACCGTTCTCCACGGTTATCCCAACCGTGTCGAGAAGCACCGCACATTGAATTCCGTCGTTACCACCCATAGCCTCGATGGTATATCGGACGAGGATCTAGTCGAATATCTATCCGATCAAAAGGTGACAGCAGTGCATCGAGTGCAGGCCACACGCGACGGCGTATTGGTACCCACACGTACCCTGTTTCTAACATTTGATGGCGTCGCTCTGCCCACGAGCATTTCAGCAGGGTACGAACGGACTTCTGTGAGGCCTTATATTCCTAGACCTCTGCGTTGTTTTAAATGCCAACGGTTTGGGCATACGCAAGTCTCATGTAAGAGTGCCGTTAACATCTGTGCAACATGTAGCCAGCCCTCACACGAAGGTACCTGTTCAACAGCCCCCGTCTGCGTTAATCGTAAAGGGTCTCATTCTGCGTCGTTTGTCGACTGTCCGCGGTACTTGGACGAGAGGGCGATCCAGGAGATCCGGGTAAAGGAAAAACTCTCCTTCGCTGAAGCCCGGAGGTGTTATCATGCGCGCCAACCTTCACTCCTGCGATCTGGCACATTTAGTTCTGTTGTTGCCTCGCCAGTACCACGAGTAGATGCCGAAACTCAGACCTGGACCATGACTGGATTAACCGCCACTACCATCCGGCCGTCCATTAAAGCTACTGTTACCAAGCCCTATAAACCTGGTCCAAAGTCAATGAAGTCGCAAGCCGCTGAAAAGAAACCCAAGCAGAAACTTCGTAGGGAAGATTTTCTGAAGGACCCTCCGCGTGCGCGTGGTAAGAAACGTTCACCTTCTCCTCCTCAGAGGTCGCAGTCCTGGAAACTCCTGGGACAAGCCGCCCTTAGAGGCCACCCTCACCCATCGCCACCCAGAACCGATTCACGGCGCTTGAATCGGTTTCTGGCTCTGAGCGCGTGGGCCTTCCCTTCGAGGAGGCTATGGAGTCTGACCAACTCCATACCAAAAGCCGGAGTCCAAAGGTTAAACAAAAGGTAATATTAAGCCGCCCTTCTAAGTAGACCGTTTATCCCTTTTTCTTAATGGCTATCCTGACCTGGAATGTACGTGGTGTACAATCGCATAGGGCGGAACTGCAACATATAATTTTCGGTCTGCTACTACTGAATGTTATAACGAACTTTTTACAATGAGGGAGCTGGATCACGCTCTTCATTGCTCTAGGCACTCCGCTCCTGGCCCGATTGGCATTCATGTCCTGATGTTAAAGCACCTTTCAGTCGACAGTAAAGTCTTTCTCTTACAGGTCTATAACCGTATTTGGGAAGACGGCTTTTTTCCTTCCGTTTGGAGCGAAGCCACCATTGTCCTATAGTTAAGCCTGGGAAGGATCGCCAACTTCCTTCCAGCTACCGCCCTATCTCCCTCACCAGTTGCATTTGCAAGGTGATGCAGCGCATGATCAACGGCTTGAGTTGAGTCTCAGAAACTTCTAGCAAACGCTCAGTGCGGATTTCGTCGCTATTGCTCTACCGTCGACCATCTGGTGTCCCTGTCGACGCATATTATGAATGGATTTCTGAGAAACTGTCAAACCGTGGCTGTGTTTTTTGACCTGGAGAAAGCTTATGACACTTTCGGAGGGGCGGCATTTTACGTACACTTTACGCATGGAATATCCGTGGTCGTCTTCCCATATTTCTTCGGGAGTTTATGCCGGACCGCGTGTTTCGTGTACGTGTGGGCTCGGTTTTATCTCGTCGTTTTATTCAAGAAAACGGAGTACCGCAGTGTTCGGTACTTAGTGTCACACTTTTTGCAGTTGCTATCAACCCCATTGTTGATTTATTCCACCTGGCATTTCATCGTCTCTTTTTGTTGATGATTTTGCCATTTATTGCAGTTCACGGCGGACCTGTCTACTCGAACGCCATCTCCAGAGCTGTATCGACCGTCTCTACGCCTGCAGTAACGCCAACGGCTTTAATTTCTCCGCCGAGAAATCCGTCTGCATCAAATTCTGGCGACGGAAATATTTCCCTCCGCCCTCTCTCCATCTTGGCACGGAGATGCCTCCGTTTGCAGACGAGGTGAAATTTTTGGGGTTGATTTTTGATAGGAAGTTGTGTTGGACCTCGCAGATTTCCTTTTTAAAAGCTAAGTGTAAGCGTTCTCTTAATCTTTTACGTGTTTTAAGTGGCACATCCTGGGGAGCTGATCGGACCGTCCTTCGCCTTTATCGCTCTTTGGTCCGATCCAAGCTGACTACGGGTGCATTGTTTATTCTTCGGCACGTCCATCTGTGTTACGTTGATTGCATGCCATTCACCATCGTGGCATAAGAGTCGCTACAGGGGCCTTTCCAACCAGCCCTGTTCCCAGTCTGTATGCTGATGCTGCAGAGCCTCCGCTGTCCTTCCGGCGTGAGATGCTTTTGTGAAGCTATGCCTGTCGACTCTCAAGCTTGCCTGACCACCCGTCCTTCGAGTTATTTTTCGAGGAGTCACTTGATCGTCACTATTTCATTAGCTCCTCTGCTTTGCTCCATCCAGTGGTTCGCTTTCGACAGCTCCTTCGGCATTTAGACGTTCCACCAGCGCCGGCCCTTCCACGGGGGGAAACGCGTTTTCCTCCATGGTCCCGCGCTGAGGCCCACTGTCCCCTTGGGGTAACGTCGATGCCGAAGATTGAGACCCCTTCTTCAGTCTTTAGATCGGCTTTTTTAGAAGTACAGGCGCAATTCGGGGACTTCCATTTTATCTTTAGCGATAGATCTAAGACTGAAGCTGGAGTTGGATATGCCTTTGTTTTTGGTCACTGTAGTTTTACGTTTCGTTTACCTGGACAATGTTCAATTTTTACCGCCGAACTTTTTAGCATTTATCAATCCGTTTTATACATTCAGCGGCACGACTTAGGCACTGTTTTATTTGTACGGACTCTCTGAGTGCCCTTCAGAGTATTACTGCGCTGTACCATTACCACCCACTCGTACAGCGCATACATGACCTGCTCCACTCGCTTGGTGTCTCTGGCATCAGCGGCTCCTTCATGTGGATTCCAGGTCATGTGGGCATCTCAGGTAATGAGTCTGCCGACGCCGCTGCGAAATCGGCGATTTTATTACCCAGATTTTTTACCTCTGTTGTTCCCTCGTCAGATTCGTGTTTTATTTTACGTCGCCGCATCCTCTCGCTTTGGCGCGATGAGTGGACGGCCCTCCGGGGGAACAAGCTGCGGGAGGTTAAGCCTCTCCCGTTAATCTGGGGTACCTCTTCTCGTTCTTCACGTCGGGAAGAGGTACTTTTAGAGCGTTTACGTATTGGACATTGCCGTTTTAGTCAGAGTTACGTGCTCAGTGGTGATCCCGCTCCACTGTGTCTGCAGTGTGACGTGCCCTTAACGGTGCGTCACATTTTAACTGAGTGTCAAGTTTTAGCTCCACTGCGCGTTCGCGAGTGTCTGCCTGTTGGCATAGCCAACGTTTTTGAAGACGACGCAAATGCTGTAGAATGTCTTTTACGTTTTATAAGTGACACTGGTTTTAATCGTCGCATTTGATGCGCTGAGCGTCTTTTAGCTTTGAGATTTTATATTGTCAGTTTTAATGGGGCTCTTCTCTCCGACGGACATAAGGCGCTCATGTCCCTTGCATTCTACAGTTCTTGACACGTTTTATTCGTTTAGTGACCATTATTTTAGTGTGTAGATTTTAGCTTTTGGTCTGTTGTGTTTTTAGCGTTTTTGACCAAGCGGGTTTGTGTATGGGTTTTTTAGTTTTTTGACTTTTAGATTTTATATTTTATACATTGTAAGGGCGCTAATAACCCTAGTAGTTGAGCGCCCTTAAGCCCTATCACATCATCATCTGCTAGTTTCAGTGATAATTGAGATTTAAACTTAAGGATCGAACCCTGGACGTCAGGTACCCGGATATACACTCGCAAGATACTACCTGATGACATAAACGTAATAGGTTTATTTGGTGTCTTTATCGTAATTATTTACTATGTTATTAAATTTATAAGTAAATTTCATTGAATCAGTATTCGTACTCAGAACGCCAGAAACAAAATTATTTATAATATTAGTTTGATGTGTTTAAAAGACCTGTATGCAGTTACAACATTGATCTAAGTGATATATTCTAGAGTACAGAGGAAAATTAAGGAAGTCACTGTAAGATCGGGATTCGAACTAGCGACAACCGATTGGAAATTATATACAGGCATTAGTTGTCCATCATAGGAGCTAGCATTCATGCTTTGGTCCGCTCTTCTATCCCTGCTAGTTTCTGAGATAATTGAGATTTTAAAATTAAGGATCGAACCCATGACACCTGGTACTCTAATATATACATGCACAAGAAACCAGCTAATGACATAAAAGTAATAAAGTTTATTTACCGTCTTTATGTTAATTAGTTTTGGAATTATTAGAAGAAGAATTTGTAATCAGTCCTAGGATTCGAACCCATGCATCCAGAGCAGTTTCGAGCAATTCGTAAATGGCGCCTTGCATCCCAAGCTATAATTAGTTTTATTGCATCCTGTTGTCTCTTTTCATTCAGGACATGCGCGTGAGTTGGTGTGTGCGCGTGTATGTGTGTGCGTGTGTGGTTGGTGCTGTTAGGTGTAAGTGAACAGGCATATGTGTGTGCGTGTGCGTGTGTATGTGCTTGCGTGTGTGTGTGCGCGGTCGTGTGCGTATGTGTATGTGCAAGTGTAACGGTGTATGTATGTACGTGAGTGTGTGTATGTGTGTGTATGCGTGTGTGTCCATGTATATGTATGTGTGAGTGTAAGAGCACTGGTGTATGTATGTATACGCATGAGGTGCGTGAATGCGTGTGTGTACTGGTGTATGTATGTGCTTGCATGTACATGTGTGCGTGTACTGGTGTATGTTTGCTGATGTGTATACAAGTGCTCGTGTATATGTGAACGATTGAATGTGCACAAGTCGAGAAGAAAGAAAGAGATAGATAAATAGATAGATAGATAGATAGATAGATAGATAGATAGATAGAAAGAAAAAGAGAGAAGAAGAAAGAATGGTGTCTAGGCATCGGGATATCTAAGTATGCATCAGAGTTTAATATAAATAATTATATTTGTTAAATGCAATTTTAATCCGACCGCCCCCTGCCTCAATAATTTAATAGTTATTATAGCGTTTCGCTGGCGGCCTCCGGGTTCCTAAGAATACAGCTCGTTAAGCATTGTAATGTCATATAAATTAAATTATATTTGTTAAACGCGGTTTAATCTGACCGCTCATACTCGCATAGTTTAATATTTATTAAGCATTAGAGCTTCGCAGATTCGAGCTAGGATCCTCTGAACACTCTTTCATTACTCAGTGTAATTATATAATAATGTTTTACCTTAGCAAAGTATCAATTTGGATACCTAAGTATACATCGGTGTTTAATATAAATAATTATATTTGTTAAACACGTTTTTAATCTGACCGCACATAGTTTAATATTTATTAAGCATTAGAGTTTCGCAGATTCGAGTTAGAACCTTCTGAACATCCTTTCATTAATTAGGGTAATGATATATAAAAATATAAATTATATTTGTAAAGTACATTTTTAATCTGGCGGTGCATAGTTTAATAGTTATTACGCATTAGAGTTTCGCTGGGTAAGGTTCGATCTAGGACCCCCTGAACACCCTTTTATTAATTAGGGTAATGATATATAAAAATTAAATTATATTTTTTAAATGCATTTTAATCTGACCTTGCATAATTTAATATTTATTAAGCATTAGAGTTTCGCTGGGTAAGATTCGAGCTAGAACCCTCTGAACACCCTTTCATTAATTAGGGTAATGATATATAAAAAATTAAATTATATTTGTTAAATAATTTTAATCCGACCTTGCATAATTTTAATAGTTATTACGCATTAGAGTTTCACTTGGTAAGCTTCGAGCTACAAACCTCTGAACGCCTTTTTATTAATTAGGGTAATCATATAATAATATCAATCATCAAGTTCTCATTAGCAATAAACTTTTGATTGCAGTAAGAATCGAGCACCGATCTATGGACATCCGCGCAGAGGTTTAACGGATGTAATGAAATATATATATCTTAAGCGCTTTTTCGGAGTCGCTGCTTGAAATGAGCCAAACAGAATGCTTGTTAACTATGCTCGGGTATATTCGCAGGATCTCGTAAAACATCGGGGAGAACAGCCCCTCAGGGCAAAAACCATGATGGCTGACTCTGACGTTGTTGAAGTGGTCTCTCTCTTTCTCACGCGAACAAGGACAGGACGAGCATAAAGCCACCCTCAGATTCTTTTGTTAACCTAGCAGGTGCTCGAGAAACAATGGAAAGGGACCGGCTTTGTTATGGGGCAGTGGAATGAGAAATGCCAGAAAGAAGGCTTGCCCCGGACAATAGAACTTGTTCCTCTGTTAACAGGCTCCAGGTTCTCTTTTGCCACGACCCTAATTCACCATGGCCTTTGCTCATTTTGACAGCTGAAGGGCAAGCGTTGTTGTTTTGTTAAAAGCTAGTGGAATGAGTATGCCAGGTGTTCTTTCTAAAGTAGCCTTGCCCCGGACTATAGAAAGGCACACAATAGAATCTCTTCCTTTGTCCTGCATCCACATTGTTCATTTTGACAGTGATGAATAGCCACTTGGGTGGGCTGACACAGGTGCAGAAGTGTTCGGATGTGGAATGGGTAGAAAAAACATCTCGCTTTTGTTACAGAAGCGTAAAATTTATGACCCATTTGTTCGTTTTGACAGGTGAAGGATACCCTTAATTGCTTAACTGTCAAGCTTCCATTGTACTCAACAAGATTTATGATCCACAGCTGCAACTAAAAGTACCAAGGAGCTGGGGTGGAAGGGGGGAAGTGGGGTACGGGAGCTCATTTGCATATGAATAGTCATTCCATGCATATTAATTGCGCCAGCTCTCTTATTTCTATACTACTTCTGGGGTACCTCTTCTCGTCCTCCCCCCAGGGACTCACCTTATGTGGGTACGTGTTAGGCGCACCCGGGGTACCCGAGCCATTCATAGCCATTTTCACCCATTCATCCCCGTCCGGTCGAGTGGGTTCGTTCTCGTGACCGGGGGACTCTAGGTAGGCTCTCGTGCATTCTTAGCATTACATTCATACCGCGCCTCGCCATCGTTTCTTTCTTCTCTTCTCCTTACACAAATTTCGCCCCACGCCCATTCATTTACACATATCTGTTCCTTCTCGCCAGCCTACCTTGCGTGCGAAACGCCCACACAGTTTTAGTTTCTTTTATCTTTCTTTTAATCCTCCGTGGACACAGCCTGACGGATGCCCGCGCACCAGGTGCGCAGCTGGGTGAGTGGGTAATGGCGTCATCCCCACCACCCGGGGTCGTCATGTAGGTTTGTGTTCGTATCCGCTGTTCAACTGCAGTCCCGCGTGGGGCCATTGCATGAGCTGCTGACTTCCGAAGGCGATTGGGTCCCTCTGTCTATGTTCTGGGAGGTGTGACCCTGGGGTGAGCTAGGTATAGATAGGCCACTCACCCAAGCCGGGGTAACGCCCGGGAAGTCAGAGCCCGAGGTCGGAGACGGTTGCAATGTTGGAGGATTTTTTTCGCTATGGAGCACCCTTTCTCCATTGTTAACAACAAGCGCCGCAAAGTTTTAGTAACAGAAGTAGCACCGCCAACAACTGGTTGTTACTTAGTGATTACCCGTACCGAGGAAGGTCAAACTTTCGAGAAGGTGAACCCTTTTGTTATCCAAAAGGGCATTGATTCAATTGCTGGTCCGGTTCTTTCCTGCACTCGGCTTCGTAAAGGTTCGTTGTTAGTGCAAAGCAAGTCCGAGGCACAAAGTAAGTCCTTGTTGAGCGCCACGCTTCTCCACGGTTATCCTATCCGTGTTGAGAAGCACCGTACCTTGAATTCCTGTCGAGGCGTCATCACCACCCATAGCCCCGATGGTATGTCGGACGAAGAACTAGTGGAATATCTTTCCGACCAAAAGGTAACGGCAGTTCATCGAGTCCAGGCTAAACGCGACGGAGTATTGGTACCCACTCGTACCCTGTTTATAACCTTCGATGGCGTCGATCTGTCCGCGAGAATTTCCGCAGGGTACGAACGGATTTCTGTGAGGCCTTATATTCCTAGACCTCTGCGTTGTTTTAAATGCCAACGTTTTGGGCATACGCAAGTCTCCTGTAAGAGTGCCGTTAACATCTGTGCCACATGTAGCCAGCCCTCACACGAAGGTGCCTGTTCAACAGCCCCCGTCTGCGTCAATTGCAAAGGGTCACATTCTGCTTCCTTTGGCGACTGTCCGCGCTTTTTGGACGAGAAGGCGATCCAGGAGATCCGGGTTAAGGAAAAACTCTCCTTCGCCGAAGCCCGGAGGCGCTACCATGCGCGCCAACCTTCACTCCTGCGATCTGGTACATTTAGCTCTGTTGTTGCCTCGCCAGTACCCCGGAAGGATGCAGAGACTCAAACTTGGACCTTGACTGCATTGACCGCCACTACCACCCGGCCGTCAAAGCCTATTACTGTTACCAAGCCCTATAAACCTGGTCCAAAATGTATGAAGTCACAAGCTCCTGAGAAGAAATCGAAGCAGAAATACCGCAGGGAAGATTTTTTAAAAGACCCTCCGCGTGCGCGCGGAAAGCCAAGTTCACCTTCTCCTCCTCCTCGGAGGTCGCTGTCCCAGGACGCACCTGGGACAAGCCGCGCTCAGCGGCCCCCTTCACCCGTTGCCACCCAGAACCGATTCTCGGCGCTGGAGTCGGTTTCTGGCTCTGAGCGCGTGGGCCCTCCCCTCGAGGAGGCTATGGAGTCTGACCAACTCCATACAAAAAGCCCGAGCCCAAAGGTTAAGCAAAAGATTCTTTTAAGCCGCCCTTATAAGTAGACAGTTTATCCCTTCTATTCATGGCTATCCTTAACTGGAATTTATGTGGTGTTCGATCGCATAGGGCGGAACTGCAACTTTTATTGCGTTCCCATTCCCCTATGGTCGTATGTTTGCAGGAGACCAAGCTTCGCCCTCAAGACCCTTTCAATCTCCGAGGGTACACTCCGGTTCGCTACGATCTTGAACCGGTGGAGGGCGCTCCTGCCCATGGAGGTGTCATGTTGTTAGTGCGTAACGACGTTTATTTTCAAACTCTCGCTCTTACGTCCGACTTGCAAGCTGTTGCCATTAGACTGCAGTTACCCGGTTTTTTCTTTTCTGTTTGTTCTGTGTATTCACCTCCATCGTCTCCACTCGCTCCCGCGGACATTCGAGCTCTTCTGTCCGCTCTCCCAACACCAGTTCTTCTGTTGGGAGATTTTAATGCCCATCACCCCTATGGGGTTCGCCAAGGGCTTGTGCGAGGGGAACTCTTCTTTCCGACATTTTTTACCAGTTCAATCTTTCAATCCTCAATACAGGTGAGCCTACTTTTAAATCCGATTCTTCTGGTACATTGTCACACCTGGACCTTGCCGTTTTCTCCCTCCAGCTTGCTAGTCGTCTGCTATGGAACGTCGTCGCTGACACCTACTCCAGCGACCATTACCCCTGCATCGTTTCTCTTCTGTCACACCACGTACAACATTCCAGAGTACCTACCTGGATATTCCCAAAAGCTGACTGGAGTTTGTATTCCAGCCTCGTGCATTTTGACGACCAGCCCTTCACCGACATTAAACAACTAGTGCAGTACCTTGCGTCTACTATTTTCTCTGCTGCCGAACGCGCAATACCCCGTTCATCCTCTCAACCTCGGCGAATGCCTGTTCCGTGGTGGAACGAGGATTGTCGGGACGCCGTTCGTGCCCGTAGGACTGCACTTAGGGTGTTTCGGCGCCACCCTACACTTGATAATTTGGTAACTTTTAAACAATCGCGCGCCAGGGCTCGTCGCACTATTCAGGATAGCAAGTGGGCTCTTTTTGTCGAGTCTTTTAATCGCTTTACGCCTTCACCTGTTGTTTGGGATAAACGTCGTCGCTTCTCAGGTAAAGTGTCGCATTGTACTGTTTCTGGCCTTCAGGTTTCTAATGCCACCATAGTGGATCCGGCTGCCATCGCTAACACCCTGGGTGCTGCCTTTGAGGCGGTTTCCTGTTCAGACCATTATTCCGCCGGCTTTCGCTCTATTAAAGACCGGCTGGATTCTGCACCATATAATTTTAGGTCTGCTAACACTGAATGTTATAACGAATTTTTTACAATGCGGGAGCTGGAGCACGCTCTTCATTGCTCTAGGCACTCCGCTCCTGTCCCGGATGGCATTCATGTCCTGATGTTAAAGCACCTTTCAGCCGAAAGTAAACTCTTTCTCTTACAGGTCTATAACCGTATTTGGCAAGACGGCGTTTTTCCTTCCCTTTGGCGCGAAGCCACCATTGTCCCTATTCTTAAGCCTGGGAAGGATCGCCAACTACCGCCCTATCTCCCTCACCAGTTGCATTTGCAAGGTGATGGAGCGCATGATCAACGGGCGGTTGACATGGTGGCTTGAGTCTCAGAAACTTTTAGCGAACGCTCAGTGCGGATTTCGTCGCTATCGCTCTACCGTCGACCATCTGGTGTACCTGTCGACGCATGTTATGAATGGATTTCTGAGAAAGTGTCAAACCGTGGCTGTGTTTTTTGACCTGGAGAAAGCTTATGACACTTGTTGGAGGGGTGGCATTTACGTACACTTCACGCATGGAATATCCGCGGTCGTCTTCCCATATTTCTTCGGGAGTTCATGACGGACCGCGTCTTTCGTGTACGTGTGGGCACGGTTTTATCTAGTCGTTTTATTCAAGAGAACGGAGTACCGCAGGGCTCTGTACTCAGTGTCACACGTTTTGCAATTGCTATCAATCCCATTGTTGATTGTATTCCACCTGGCATTTCATCGTCCCTTTTTGTTGATGATTTTGCCCTTTATTGTAGTTCACCGCGGACCTCTCTACTCGAGCGCCGTCTCCAGAGCTGTATCGACTGTCTCTATGCCTGGAGTAACGCCAACGGCTTTAATTTCTCCGCCGAGAAATCCGTCTGCATCAACTTCTGGCGCCGGAAGTATTTCCCTCCGCCCTCTCTCCATCTTGGGCCAGGGACACTTCCGTTTGCAGACGAGGCGAAATTTTTGGGGTTGATTTTTGATAGGAAGTTGTGTTGGACCTCGCACGTTTCCTTTTTAAAAGCAAAGTGTCACCGTTCTCTTAATCTTTTACGTGTTTTAAGTGACACATCCTGGGGAGCTGATCGGACCGTCCTTCTTCGCCTTTATCGCTCTTTGGTCCGATCCAAACTTGATTACGGGTGTATTGTTTATTCGTCGGCACGTCCATCTGTGTTACGTCGTTTGAATCCCATTCATCATCGTGGTATTAGAGTCGCTACAGGGGCCTTTCCAACCAGCCCTGTACATAGTCTGTATGCTGAAGCTGCAGAGCCTCCGCTGTCTTTCAGGCGTGAGATGCTCTTATGTAGCTATGCCTGTCGACTCTCCAGCTTGCCTCACCACCCGTCCTTCGCGGCATTTTACGAGGATTCACTTGACCGGCAATATTTAGTTAGCTCCTCTGCTTTGCTCCCTCCAGGGTTCGATTTCGACTTCTACTTCGGCATTTGGACGTTCCGCAGCGCCGGCCCTTACCCGAGGGGAAACGCGTTTTCCTCCATGGTCGCGCGCTGAGGCCCACATCCACCTTGGGCTAACGTCGATGCCGAAAAATGCGACTCCTTCTTCTGTTCTTAGATCCGCCTTCTTAGAACTACAGGCGCAGTTCGGGGACTGTCATTTTATATATACTGATGGGTCTAAGACTGATGTTGGAGTAGGATGTGCCTTTGTTTTTGGTGTACAGAGTTTTACTTTTCGTTTACCTGGACAATGTTCAATTTTTACCGCCGAACTTTTTAGCATTTATCAATCTGTTTTACGCATCCAGCGGCACGACTTACGGCACTGTTTTATTTGTACGGACTCTCTGAGTGCCCTTCAGGCTATTCATGCGCTGTACCATTACCACCCACTCGTACAGCGCATACATGACCTATTCCACTCGCTTGGTGTCTCTGGCATCAGCGTGTCGTTCGTGTGGATTCCAGGTCATGTGGGCATCTCAGGTAATGAGTCTGCCGACGCCGCTGTGAAATCGGCGATTTTATTACCCAGATTTTTTACTTCTGTTGTTCCCTCGTCAGATTCGTGTGTTATTTTACGTCGCCGCATCCTCTCGCGCTGGCGCGATGAGGGGACGGCCCTCCGGGGGAACACGTTGCGGGAGGTTAAGCCTTTCCCGTTGATCTTGGGTACCTCTTCTCGTTCGTATCGTAGGGAAGAGGTAATTTTAGCTCGTTTACGGATTGGACATTGTGTTTTTAGTCATAGGTATTTGCTCAGTGGTGACCCCGCACCACTCTGTGGGCAGTGTGACGTGCCCTTAACGGTGCGTCATATTTTAACAGAGTGTCAGGTTTTAGCTGCATTGCGTGCCCGTGTGGGTCTGCCTGTTGGCCTAGCCAACGTTTTGGCAGACGACACGCGTGCTATAGAATGTGTTTTACGTTTTATTCATGATAGTGATTTTACTCTGCGCATTTAATGCGTTGAGCGTCTTTTAGTTTAGTACTTTTATTCTGTCAGTTTTTATGGGGACTTTAATCCCCAGTGGACATATGGCGCTCATGTTCCTCGCATTCTACAGTTCTTGACACGTTTTAATCGTTTATAGCCTATGCTTTTAGTGTGTTGGTTTTTTCAGATATTTGTATTGTTATTATTGTTGTAATTGATATTATTGTTGTTATTGTTATTATTGTTGTTATTGTTATTATTGTTGTTATTGTTATTATTATTGTTATTGTTATTGTTATCCTATTGTTATTTTTAGCCTTTTGGACATCGCGGGTTTACGTCCCGTTTTTTTTTATTATGCGGTTCTTTAATCTGTCTTTTATATTTTGACTTTATATTTTATACATTGTAAGGGCGCTGATGACCTCAGCAGTTTAGCGCCCTTAAGCCGCATATCATCATCATCATCATCACTCTCGTTCTTCTCCACGGGATGAGGTGCTTTTAGCCCGTCTACGAATCGGAAATTGTTTTTTTAGCCTAAATACCTGCTCAGTGGTGACCCCGCACCACTCTGTGAGCAGTATGATGCGCCCTTAACGGTGCGTCAGATTTTAGCAGAGTGGCAAGTTTTAGCTCCGTTGCGCGTTCGTGTTGTTCTGCCTGTTGGCCTAGCCAACGTTTTGGCAGACAACGCGCGTGCTGTAGAATGTCTTTTACGTTTTATCTCTGACATTGGTTTTAGCCGTCGCATTTGATGCGCTGGGCGACTTTTAGCTGTTTGATTTTACATTATCTTTTAATGGGGGCACTCTTTCCCAGTGGACATTTGGCGCTCGTGTCCCTCGCATTCTACAGTTCTTGACATGTTGTTTTAATCTTTTATTGACCATGCTTCCAGTGTGTTCGTTTTTGGAATTTGGTGTTTTGTTTTTTACCATTGGACATCGCGAGTTTGTGTCCCTTTTTTAATTCTGCGGTTTTTTATCGCTGATTTATTTTTGGACTGTAACTTTTATACTTTCTAAGGGCGCTGATGACCTTAGCTGTTTAGCGCCCTTAAACCACATCGCATCATCATCGTGATCCCTCCCCCCCAGGGGCTCACCTCGTGTGAGTACGGGTTAGGCGCGCCCGGGATCCCGAGCCACTCGCCAACATTTCACCCCATCCATTCTCATCTACTGTGCCACGTGAATTTTTTATTCATTTGTTCACGATCCTCTTCCTCTTCTAGGCTTATTCTGATTTCTAGTTTTACGTTTTAGTCTTATTAACTCCTGTCTCACCAACAGGGATCTTTTCTGTCTCCGTGGTTCTTTCCCACGGTTCCCGCGCGGCTTCCGACATGTGTGCTCTACGGGGGTCTCAGACGCGAAGGTCGGGCGGACCCCTCGCACTGCCCCTGTGTGTAACCTTAGGTGCGGAGCCCGTCCACGCCGTCATGTACACCCACGTAGCTCTCTGGGGGCCCGGCTTGTGTTAATTCTCCAACGACCGTGTGTCGTTGGATTAGTATCACGGGCCGGACGTGTTACCGCTGACAGAGCCTCGGTGTAATCAACCACAAGTCCCCTGAATCCGTGTCTGTGTATTGCTCGCAGCGCGGCCTAGAGTGGGGAGCCATGGGCGGTTATACCCATGGTAGGGGCTTAAAGCCGGGGTGTGTGTGGTGAACGGCTTACACATATGGACTAGCAGTGGAGTTTGGGGGGTAGCCCTTCTGAAGTACGCCTTGAGATCGGTCTTGGGAGGGTTCCCACGACGGCGCAGACCGTGGAGATATGGTGTCTTTTTCTTTAACCCCCGGATGGCAGGCTGACGCCGACGGTTCCGGATGGGGGTCTATTCATCATGTATCCGCGCAAAACCCCTTTACTGACATATTTTTAGTTATGACTTTAGCAAGTGATGGAAAAACGTTCAAGGATCTTAGCCCTTTTTACATAAAGCGTGAGGTGGATCGGATCTGTGGCCAGGTGAAAAACGCGACGCGACTACGAGACGGTATGTTATTGATCGAAACCGCCAACGCCGAGCAGTCCCAGAAACTGTTGAAAACGAGTTTACTGGGCTCCTATCCTGTGCGGGTAGTCCCACATAAGTCCTTAAACTCTGTTCGGGGGGTTGTCACCACCTCCAGTCTCGATGATCTCTCCAACGATGACATAGTGTCTTGTCTCTCCGATCAACGTGTCTGTCAGGTGTACCGGCTTTCTCGCAAACAGGACGGTCAGGAATACCCACTACGTACTGTGTTTCTAACTTTCAAAGGTACTGTATTGCTGGAGTTCATTTTTTGTGGCTACGAACGTGCCTCCGTGCGCCCTTATATTCCGAACCCCATGCGCTGTTTTCGGTGCCAAAGCTTCGGCCATACTACCCGTTCGTGTGCCCATCCAGCTCTCTGTGAGCGATGTGGCCTACCTGCCCATGACGGCGCAGCATGTGTTCGCGACCCTCGTTGTGTTAACAGTGGAGGATGTCATCCGTCTAGCTCACGACAGTGTTCTCGTTTTTTGGACGAAAAGTGTATACAGGAGTTGCGCGTTAAGGAACGCCTCACCTTTCCTGAAGCACGGCGGCGCTTTGCGCAACTTCAACCTGCAAACACCTCTGGTTATTCATCCACCGTCCGCCGCACTCCTGTTGCCACTGTTTGCTCGCCTCTCACGTCCGTTGCCCATGCTTCGACACAAACCGAGTCTCCTGCGAATACTTCTCTATCGTCTCGAGTTGACAGTGCTGTACAATCTTCATCTTTAGCCGTGTCGCCGCCAGCCTGCAAGCCGTCTACCAATGCTCACCCTTTAGCGACTTCTACTGAGGGTGTTCGTTCTCGGCCTCACCATAGACCGAGTAGTCGCACTTCCTCTGCGAAGTCCAGGTCCCGTTCCACGAGCCGCAGAGGCTCTTCTGGTTCCCGGGCATCGGAGGGTTCGCCAGAGGATGCGGCTTTTACTGTCGTTGGTCCGAAATCTGTTAAGATGCGGAAGAAACTCAAGCGGTCATCTTAGCCTTTTTTGAATGGAGATACTCCAGTGGAACGTTAATGGGTTTCGGGCACGCCTTCCGGACTTACAATGTTTAATTTCCCAACGTTCTCTCTCAATCGTTTGTTTACAGGAAACCCATCTGCAGCCTCCTCACGCTTTGCATCTTCGGAGCTTTTCCTGCTTTAGACATGACTCTGTAGTTGGACAGCGTGCCAGCGGTGGGGTTGCTATTTTGGTGGCGCATACTATTTGTGCTACCAACATACCGCTTCGCACACCATTGTCGGCTGTGGCTGTGAGGGTCCGATCGGAGGGCGTCTGTTTCTCTGTCTGCAATGTGTATCTGCCGCCGCTCAGTGTAGTTCAAGCGCACGAACTTCGGGCTCTTTTGTCACAGCTAACCCCACCGCTACTTTTCGTTGGTGATTTCAACGCCAAGCATTCTCTCTGGGGTTCCGATATTGATGACGCTCGTGGCTGCCTTATTGCGGACGTTTGTGACATGTCCGGCTTATTTCTTTTAAATACTGGTGTCCCTACCTTCTTATCCTCTGCCTATGGCACCCACTCAGTCTTAGATCTTTCTTTCTGCAGCTCGGCATTACTTCCCCTCATTGATTGGTCGGTGCTTTCTGACCTTTATGGCAGTGATCATTACCCCATTGCCATTCGTTTATCTGGCCACTATCCTCTACCTTCACGACATCCTCCCTGGATTATTTCTAAGGCTGATTGGGAGAGGTTTCGTTCCCTGATTCATCTCACCGCTACTGCTTTTGCCACTATAGATGACATGGTGGAGTATTTTACTTGTTCTCTTTTACTCGCAGCGAATTCCAGCATTCCTCGTGGTTCTTGCGCCCCACGTCACGTTCCTGTCCCTTGGTGGACCACAGAATGCCGTTTGGCCCTTAAGGCACGCAGACGTGCCCTGCGTGTCTTTCATTTACATCCTACTGAGGGGAATTTCGTTGCTTTTAAACGTTCTCGGGCTCGGGCACGTTTTGTGCTTCGGAATGCCAAACGCAAGTTTTGGGAGACCTATGTCTCTTCTCTTTCCCATCGCAGTTCTGCACAACAGGTGTGGTCTGCAGTTCGGCGTATGTATGGCCGGTGTCGCAGGGTGATCATTCCCGGTCTTGCCGTACACGGCTCCACTCTTATCAGCGAACCCGCTATAGCCGAAGCTCTTGCCAGCACATTTGCTACTTTTAGTCAGACGGCTAGTTATGACAGCTCGTTTTTACCCATTAAGACATCTGCGGAGCGGTTGGTCCTTGATTTTAACAGCGATTGTAGTGAGTCCTACAACGCACCTTTTACCGTTGCCGAGCTGGTGCATTCTTTGTCTCTCGCCAGGGATTCTTCCCCTGGTCCTGATGACATCCACCGACAAATGCTACTTCATCTTCCGCCTGAGGCGATCTCATTCTTACTTGCGATCTTCAACCGCATGTGGCGTAGACAGGAGTTTCCGTGCTCGTGGCGGACGGGTATTGTCATTCCTATCCCGCGACCCGGTGACGATCTGTCCCTTCCGTCTAGCTACCGGCCTATTTGTCTGACCAGTGTTGTGTGTAAGACCTTTGAAAGAATGATTAACGTTCGGTTGATGTGGTGGCTAGAGCGCAATAATTTCCTCTGCAATGTGCAGTGTGGATTTCGTCGCCATCGCTCTAGTGTTGACAACCTGGCTCGGCTGGAAGCTTATGTGCAAGACGCTTTTCTCCTGAAGCAGCATGTCGTGGGTTGTTCTTTGACCTGCAGAAGGCGTATGACACTGCTTGGCGCTACGGTATTCTTCGTACGCTCCATGGTTTCGGTTTGCGCGGCCATTTAGCTGCCTTTCTTTCAAACTTTTTATAGCTTCGGTGTTTTCGTGTCCGCATTGGAAACACGCTATCTCAGGAGCGTATCCAGGAGAACGGTGTACCCCAGGGGTCGATTCTTAGCGTCACTCTCTTTGCGGTAGCCATTAACGGCATCTCTAGCGTTGTTCGTAGCGATCTTCCGATGTCTCTGTATGTTGACGACTTTGCTATATATTATCGTTCTTATAGTGTGGATCACATCGAGCGTCAACTATAGCTGGCCATAACATCTCTTGCAACCTGGGCGCTACGCAACGGCTTTCGTTTCTCCGCTTCGAAAACGAAGTGCCTTCACTTTTATCGCCTTCGTGGTATACATCCCCCTCCTGACCTTCACTTGCTCGGCACACCCTTGCCGTTTGTACCGCACCTCAAGTTCCTGGGTCTTTACCTCGACCGCAAACTTACCTGGGAGTGCCATATTCGCCGGCTTCGTGCTTCGTGCGATCGCTCTCTTCGGGTACTGAGGCTTTTATCTGGAGCTTCTTGGGGCGGTGATCGCACCGTGATGTTGCGACTCTACCGCTCCTTGGTTCGGTCCAAACTGGATTATGGCAGTTTTATCTACGGCGCCGCGTCCGCTTCTAAACTCCGCCTCTTGGACACTGTCCATCATACTGGTATCCGTGTTGCAACTGGGGCTTTCCGCACTAGTCGTGTCGACTGTTTATACGCTGACTCTGGCGAACCCCCGTTGTCTATTCGGCGCTCGTTTTTACTCTGTTCTTATATTGCAAGGTTGGCGGCTCACCCAGGTCACCCTTGTTTTAACTCTGTTTTACACCCGGCTCTCGCTGTCCGTTATGTGCGGAATAGTAGCTCTTCCCGCCCCAGCGGTATTCGGTTTCGCGACCTTCTTGTTGCACGTGACCTCCGACTGCCTGCTGTAACGCGGTTCTCCTTTGGACGTTGTCCACCGTGGCAACTCCAGCGCGCCCGGTTTGACCTAGCCCTATCGGACAACGCTCGCCGCTCCACCCCACCGTTGGTGTTCCGTCGACTTTTTAACGAGCTTTTGGGGAGTTACCGGAACTACACTCCGGTTTTTACTGATGGTTCCCAGGTGGGTGGTGCTACAGGTTGCGCTTTCGTCGTTAACGCCACGGCTCATTCGTATCGCCTCTTGGACGTCAGTTCCGTTTTTACCGCCGAGCTCTCTGCCATCTTTTATTTCTTGCTTTTTATCTCCACTTTATCTCCAGGATTTTATCTTATCTGCTCCGACTCTTTAAGCGCCCTTCAAGCCTTACAACAGTTTCTCGGCTCCTCCACCTTAGTCGTAAAAATTCAGAACATCGTCTCCCAGCTGCTTTACCGAGGATATCATCTCGTTTTTACATGGACCCCCGGCCATGTGGGCATTGCCGGCAATGAGGAAGCGGATGCGGCTGCAAAGTCCGCCTGCCATTTGTCGGAGTTTTCTACAGCGACTGTGCCCTACCGGGATGTCCAGCGTTACTTCAGGCGTCATATGTTCCTGACCTGGCAGGAGTCATGGGTGGCGTTGAGTGGCACACAACTGCGAAATATTAGGGACACCGTCCACCCCTGGCCCACTTCTTGCAGAGAATCACGGCGATCAGAAGTTGTTCTGACTCGTCTACGCCTGGGTCATACTCGCGCCACTCATGGATATCTTTTGCGCGGAGATCCGGCCCCAATTTGTCCGACTTGCGACGTTCGCCTGTCCGTCCCACATGTTTTACTCGAATGTCCGCGATTCGCCCGTGAGCGCCTCTCCTATGGTCTAGGTCATACCCTGCGTGTTGTTTTAGGCGACGACCCAGTGGCTGTCGATCAGGCACTTCGGTTTGTTTTAACTATTGGCTTTTCTGCGCAGGTGTAAATTGCTTTTATCTCTTTTATATTTTGATTTTAAGCCTTTAGACCTGTGCCTTTATAGTTTTTTTCGCTTCTTTTTAGCTTTTAACATGTCTTTTATGGTTTTGGCTTTTTTCTTAAGTTTTATAGTGTTTTAGATTCCATTATGCCTTTAGGCTTTACCGGTTTTAAGTTTTGACCTCGGGCCCTAATGACCTAGTTGTCGACGGGCCCTTAAACCCCACTCATTCACTCACTCGTCATCCCTCAGCAGTTGCATTTGCAAGGTGATGGAGCGCATGATCAACGGGCGGTTGACATGGTGGCTTGAGTCTCAAAAACTTCTAGCGAACGCTGAATGCGGATTTCCTCTCCATCGCTCTACCATCGAACATCTGGTATCTATGTCGACGCATATTGTGAATGGATTTCTGAGAAGCTGTCAAACCGTGGCTGTGTTTTTTGACCTGGAGAAAGCTTATGACGCTTGTTGGAGGGGCGGAATTTTACGTACACTTCACGCATGTAATATCCGCGGTCGTCTTCCCATATTTTTGCGGGAGTTTATGAGGGACCGCGTCTTTCGTGTTCGTGTGGGCTCGGGTTTATCTAGTAGTCTTACTCAAGAGAACGGTGTACCGCAGGTCTCTGTACTCAGTGTCACACTTTTTGCGATTGCTATCAACCCCATTGTTCATTGTATTCCACCTGGCATTTCCTCGACCTTTTCGTTGACGATTTTTCCATTTATTGCAGTTCAAGGCGGAACTGTCTGCTCGAATGCAGTCTCCAGAACTGTATCGACCGTCTCTACGGCTGGAGTAACGACAACGGTCTTAATTTTTCCGCCGAGAAATCCGTCTGCATCAACTTCTGGCGACGGAAGGCTTTCCCTCCACCCTCTCTCCATCTTGGGCCGGAGATCCTTCCGTTTGCAGACGAGGTGAAATTTTTGGGGTTGATCATTGATAGGAAGCTTTGTTGGATTTCGCACATTTCCTTTTTAAAGGCAAAGTGTGACCGTTTTCTTAATCTTTTACGTGTTTTATGTGGCACATCCTGGGTGCTGATCGGACCGTCCTTCTGCATCTTTATCGCTCCTTGATCCGTTCCAAGCTTGATTACGGGTGCATTGTCTATTCGCGGGCACGTCCATATGTGTTTCGACGATGGAATGCCATTCATTATCGTGGCATAAGAGTCGCTACAGGGACCTTTTCAACTAGCCCCGTAACTAGTTTATATGCCGAAGCTGCAGCGGCTCCGCTGTCCTTCAGGCGTGAGATGCTTTTGTGCAGCTATGCCTGTCGACTGTCAAGCTTGCCTGAACACCCGTCCTTCGCGTTATTTTACTAGGATTCGCTTGATCGGCAATATTTAGTTAGCTCCTCTTCATTGCTCCCTCCAGGGGTTCGATTTCGACAATTTTTTCGGCATTTGGACGTTACGCCTGCGCCGGCACTTCAAAGGGGGAAACGCATTTTCCTCCATGGTTGCTAGCTGAGGCCCACTGTCACCTTAGGTTATCGTCGATGTTGAAGAATGAGATGCCTTTGTCAGTCTTTAGATCAGCGTTTTTAGAACTTCAGGCGCAATTCGGGGACTTTCATTTTATCTTTACTGATGGATCTAAGACTGACGCTGCAGTAGGATGTGCCTTTGTTTTTCGTTTACCAGGGCAATATTCGTTTTTACCGCCGAGCTTTTTAGCATTTATCAGTCTCTTTTATACATTCAGCGGCTCGACTTACGGCGCTGTTTTATTTGTTCAGACTCCCTGAGTGCTCTTCAAAGTATTAGCGCGCTGTACAGTTACCACCTGCTCGTACAGCGCATACATGACCTGCTCCACTCGCTTGGTGCCTCTAGCATCAGCGTCTCTTTTATGTGGATTCCAGGTCATGTGAACATCTCAGGAAACGAGTCTGCCGACGCCGCTGCCAAATCGGCGTTTTTATCACCCAGATGTATTACCTGTGTTGTCCCTTCCTCCGATTTTTATTTTAATTTACGATACCGCATCCTCTTGCTTTGGCGCGATGAGTGGACGGCCCTCTGGAGGAATAAGTTGCGGGAGGTTAAACCTCTCCGGATAGTCTGGGGTACCTGTTCTCGTTTTTTCCGTCTGGAAGAGGTAAGTTTATCTCGTTTACCAATCGGACATTGCCTTTTTAGTCATCGATACCTTCTCAGTGCTGACCCCGCACCACTTTGTGAGCGGTGTGATGCGCCCTTAACGGTGCGTCACATTTTAACAAAGTGTCAGGTTTTAGCACAATTGCGCGTTCGTGTGTTTCTGCCTGTTGGTATAGCCAACGTTTTGTCAGACGACGCGCATACAGTAGAACGTGTTTTACGTTTTATCTCTGAAATTGGTTTTAGCCGACGCATTTGATGCGATTAGTGTGTTTTAGTCTTTAACTTTATACTTTGTGTTTTTATTCGGGACTTTTCTTCCCGGATGAAATATGGCGCTCTTGTCCCTTGCGTTCTACAGTTCCTGACACGTCGATTTACTCTTGTGTTATTTTATTTACCATGTTTTTTGTGGTGGTTTTCAAATTTGATGACTTGTTTTATATTGTTTTTACTATGCGTTTTTGTACTAGTATTTTATCTTTGGAATTTAATTTCATACTTTGTAAGAGCGCTGATGACCTTAGCTGTTTAGCGCCCTTAAACCTCATCTCATCATCATCATCATCTAGGTTCTGGCGTACTTTTTATGGCGTGCTTTTAAGAAATGTAAGTAAAAGTCATTTTTTTCGATTGTTTCCTTTATTGTTTCAAATCTTTCATCTCAGTATTTACTTTAATTGTTTTCACTTGTGTTTAATGTCATGTGTTTGTTTTTAAAATGCTTTTAAAGGTGCTTTAATTATGCATTTTATTCCCATTGGGAATACTGATTACAAAATGTTTAATTTTTTATACTTCTTGTATGTTCTTTTCTGTTTTGTATGACTGTTTAAAGAACAATGGTTTATATGTACTGTAAACCGATAGAAACGATCATAGGATTACTTTCTTGGCCAAAGACAGACTTAGAACTTCCATTCTGTAATTACAGAAGGTGATAAAAAGGTAACTAGTTTTTAGATTCATTGGACACCTTGCACAGTCACTGTTTGTCCTTTCTCTCTCCCACCTTTGTTTTTTGCTTTAGTATGTATTGCATGTATATGTCCATTGTTACGTATTGCATGCTGAACTGGTGGGTTGGTTATGCATAAACCTAACATGCTCCAACAAATTGTTAACAATCTTTGCCAACGTCAAAGTGAAAGATAAGTCATTTGGGAACCCATAAAATTCCCTCCAGTTTTTATCTCCCACGTATAAATTGATAATTTAATTAATATTTTTAATTTTGGTGTCCGTTTTCCTATATTTTACGCCATTTTCTCTGTTATTGTTTTGAACCTGTATGTGTATGTCTATGCTCTAAGATTTAGTTGAACATTTGTTATTTCATCGTGTTGCGTGACTGCATAGATAGACTCGTTACATTTAACACAAAGTGATACGTGATTGGGCTATATCGAATGCTCTCTCTTGTTTGGATGCTTTGGTTTGTAATTTTATGCTGTAGACCTGTTCTGATTGGCATTTAAAGAAAGAAAGGAAATGAACAAAAGGGCTGCTTAAACAAAATTCAGTGATTGGTTAACTAATTTATAACAGTGAACGTACGCCAACACGTTTGAGTTTAAAGCATTGTTGTACACAAAACCATACCAATTAAAAGAGGAACAGGCTGAGCACTTACATCATGCGTATACTCAGGCATCTCTTATAAATCTAAAAAATATGGCTCAATTATTTATCAGCGAAGCAGAGGAACCAGTGAATCATGATTGTATGTTAACATTTACCTTGATTAGTCAATTTAGTAATTTTTCCTCCTAGGCAGCACTGCGGTAAATGCAGGAAAACGGATAATGAATTATATATCTAGTCTAGCCATAAAAGATCACTTACAACTTTTTTATGGTGGCAACAGTGTGTTATACTGTCCTTTTTTTACTTTGACTATAGCATATGACATCCGCACGTATTCTGCGCTAAATGCACATATTATTATTCCAAATAATTAATTTTTGCCCTGATACAGAACCTAAGACTATCGGGGCCATTTATAAACAGCAGCACGCACTGACTCCGTGTTGAAATCCGCCCTTGCTGACTTCTGGGATCGCTGGAAAGACGCAACATAGGATTGCCTTTTGTTACAGGTAGCACCATCAAGCACTGGTTCCCAGGGTCCCGGATTCATACCCGCCGGAGGGCGATGGATTTTTTTCGGGCATAAAAATCCTTAGCATGGCTTCCTTCGGAAGAGAAGTAAACCCGGTGGTCCCTTGTTATAGATTTATGACTAGTAAAAGAACCCCAGGCCTGACTCCCCAGGGGCCTACTTCGTGTGAGTACGGGTTAGGCGCACCCGGGGTCCCGAGCCATTCTTAGCCATATTCACCCTTTCATCCCCGCCCCCAGGGACTCACTTTATGTGAGTACGGGTTTGGTGAACCCGGGGTCCCGAGCCACTCGCCTCCAAATTACCCCCTCCACCCGCATCAGCTGTGCCACGTTACTTTATTTCTTCTCACTCTTCCTCTTCTAGGTTTATTCTGATTCTTAGTTTGTACAGTCTTAGGCTTATTAACTCTTGTCTCACCAGCAGGGATCTTTTCCATCTCCGTGGTCCTTTCCTACGGTTTCAGCGCGGCTTCCGACTTGTGTGCCCCACGGGGGTCTCAGGCGTGAAGGTTGGGTGGACCCTTCGCACTGCCCCTATGTGTAGCCTTAGGTGCGGAGCCCGTCCACACCTTCATGTACACCCACGTAGCTCTCTAAGGGCCCGGCCTGTGTTAATGTCCCGACGGCCCTGAGCCGTTGGGTTAGTATCACGGGCCGGACGTGTTACCGCTGACGGAACCCCGGTGTAATCAACCACAAGTCCCCTGAATCCGTGTCTGTGTTTGACGGCAGCGCGGCCTAAAGTGGGGAGCCAAAGGCGGTTATACCTGTGGTAGGGGCTTAAAGCCGGGGTGTGCGTGGTGAACGGTTTACACATGTGGACAAGCAGTGGAGATTGGAGGGTAACCCTTCTGAGGTACGCTTTGCGATCAGTCATAGGAGGGGTCTCCATGACGGCACAGACCGTGAAGATATGGTGTCTTTTCTTCTTTAACCCCCGGATGGCAGGCTGACGCCGACGGTTCCGGAAGGGGGTCCTTATCAATATGCATCCGCGCAAAACCCCTACTTTGTTTGACACGTTTTTAATTTTGCAACTGGCGAGTGAAGGGAAAACCATGCAGGACGTTAGCCCATTTTATATCAAACGCGAGGTTGACCGTATCTGTGGCCCAGTTAAAAATGCAACACGACTAAGGGACGGTACGCTTTTGATAGAAAACAATAAGGCCGACCAATCCGAGAAATTGTTGAAGGCAACTTTGTTGGGATCCTACCCCATCCGTGTAGCCCCACACAAATCGTTGAATTCCTGTCGGGGAGTTGTTACCACCTCCAGTCTGGACAGTCTAAGAAACGAGGACATCGTCATCTGCCTTTCTGATCAACGCGTTTCTCAAGCGTACCGCCTAACCCGGAAACAGGATGGCGTAGAACAACCATTACGTACGGTATTTCTAACCTTTAAGCGCACTGTTTTACCTGACTATATTTTCTGTGGCTATAAGCGTGCCGCCGTACGTACGTATGTTCCGAACCCCATGCGCTGCTTTCAGTGCCAGCGTTTCGGACATACTAAAGGATCGTGTAACAACCGTGCTGTTTGTGAGCGTTGTGGTCTTCCAGCCCATGAGGACTCGGCCTGTACTCGAGCACTTTGCTGTGTGAACTGTGGCGGGAGCCATTCATCTAGCTCCCGACAGTGTCCGAAGTTCCTCGATGAGAAATGTATACAGGAGTTGCGTGTCAAGGAACGTTTGATTTTTACCGAGGCGCGCCGCCGTTTTGAGCAGCTGATCCCTTGTATCCTTACGTGTTATTTGGTTGCGGCCCGCCGCACTCCTGTTACCACTGTTGGCCCACAAACTGCGCCAGTTGTAGATGCTTCCACACAGACCGACTTACCCGTAAGCAGTTCTTTGCCTCGTGCCTTACGTGCACCACGGTCTCCATCTTCCGCCGTGCCACCATCGTCTTCCAAAGCGTCTACTGGCGCTAACAAGTCTAAGTCTACTAATGCCCGCAGTCGCTCCAGGTCTTCCCGTCGCACCAATAGCCGTGCTTCCTCTGTGCAGTCCCGGTCTCGCTCTACGAGCCGCAGGGGATCTTCGGACTCCCGAACTTCGCAGGAGTCGCCAGAGGAGTCTTTTCAAATCGTTGGTCGGAAGTCAGCCAAGGTGAGAAAGAAGATCAAGACGGTCCATTAATCAGTTTCTTTCTATGGAACTAATCCAGTGGAATGTTAATCGGTTCCGGGCTCGTGCTCCGGACATACAATATTCAGTGTCACAACGCTCCCATTCACTGGTCTGTTTACAAGAATCCCATTTGCAGTCTCATCACGCTTTACACCTTCGTGGCTTTACGGCGTTTAGGCGTGACTCTGGTGCTGGACAGCGTGCGAGCGGTGGCGTTGCTATCTTGGTGGCGCCTAACATCTCTGCCGCCCGCATACCGCTTACTACGCCGTTACAAGCTGTGGCGGTGCGTGTCCAACTCAGTTTCATTTGTTTTTCCTTCTGTAATGTCTATCTGCCTCCAGTCGGTGTCGTACAAGAGATGGATCTTCGGGCGCTTTTGGCGCAGATTCCCACACCGCTCGTCTTCCTTGGTAATCTGAATGCCAAAAATGCTGTGTGGGGCTCCGTCACTGATGAGGCTCGTGGGTGCCTTGTAGCAGACGTTGGTGATCTGTCCGGCTTTCTTTTGTTGAACACTGGTGTCCCTACCTTTTTGTCATCTACCTATGGGACGCCGTCAGCCTTAGACGTTGCTTACTGCAGCTCGACATTAGTTCCTCTCTTTGAATGGTCGGTGCTTTCGGATCTGTATGGCAGTGATCATTTTCCCATTAACATTCACCTCACAGGACACCATCCTTTGCCTTCTCGACATCCTTACTGGATTCTTTCCAAGGCTGACTGGAGGAGGTTCCGCTCCCTCATTGCTCTCCCGGACGATGGTTTCGCAACCATCGATGAAATGGTGGACTATTTTACGTGTACTATCTTGCTTTCAGCAGATTCCAGCATTCCTCGAGGTTCATCTACACCGCGTCACGTTCCTGTACCTGGTGGAGCGAGGAATGCTGCTTGGCCATCAGAACGCGCAAACGCGCCCTGCCTGTTTTTCAGCTACATCCTACGGAGGAGAACTTTGTGGCATTTAAACGTTCTCGGGCTAAGGCGCGCTATGTACTTCGGAGTGCAAAGCAGAAATCTTGGGAATCTTACCTGTCTTCCCTTTCCCGTCGTACTTCAGCGCAGCAGGTGTGGTCTGTTGTTCGGCGTATTTATGGCCAGTGTCGCCGGACAATCATTCCTGGTCTTGGTGTTAGTGGCTCCATTTTCACCAGCGAGCGGGATATAGCCAAAGCCCTTGCCAACTCCTTCGCTGCTGCTAGCCAATCGGATAGCTATGATAGATCTTTTCTGCCTATCGAAGACGCTGCAAAGCGGATAGTCCTCGATTTTAATAGTGACCGTAGTGAACCGTACAACGAAGCTTTTACCGTCGACGAGCTAGACCATTCTTTATCCTTAGCAAAGGATACCTCTCCTGTCCCCGATGACATCCACCGCCAAATGCTGCTACATCTTCCGCCTAAGGCGCTTTCTTTCCTGCAGGACATTTACAACCGTATCTGGCGTGAGCAGGTTTTCCCGTCTTCCTGGCGAGAGGGTATTGTCCTCCCCATCCCTCGACCTGGAAAAGACCGGCACCTTTCCTCTATCTACCGCCCTATCTGTTTGACGAGTGTCGTTTGTAAGATCTTTGAACGTATGATTACCGTTCGGTTGGTGTGGTGGCTAGAGTCGAATGCTTTGCTCTGTAATATTCAGTGTGGTTTTCGTCGCCATCGCTCCAGTGTTGACCATCTCACCCGTCTTGAGGCCTATGTCCAGAATGCCTTTCTCCTGAAGCAGCATGCGGTGGGTGTTTTCTTTGATTTACAGAAGGCCTATGATACCACTTGGCGCTGTGGTATCCTCCGAAATCTGCATGCTTACGGTTTACGCGGTCATTTAGCTGTTTTTATTTGTAACTTTTTAAAACTTCGCCGTTTTCGTGTCCGTGTTGGAGACACGTTATCTCAGGCGAGGATCCAGGAGAATAGTGTACCCCAGGGTTCGATCCTCAGTGTACCACTTTTTGCCGTCGCCAACAACGGCATCGCTCTGTAGTTCGCAGCGGAATACCGATGTCCCTATATGTCGATGACTTTGCGCTATACTATCGCTCTTATAGCCTTGAGCACATCGAACGCCAACTGCAGATGGCCATTACCTCACTCGCCAACTGGTCACTTCACAACGGCTTTCGGTTCTCTCCTGCTAAGACTCAGTGTGTTCATTTTCATCGCCTTCGTAGTGTACACCCTCCTCCTGCTCTTCATTTGCATGGCACACCCCTCCCATTTGTTGCGCACGTCAAGTATTTGGGCCTTTACCTCGACCATAGACTCACCTAAAGCACCATATTCGCTACCTTCGTGCATCATGCGCTCGTTCCCTTCGAGTATTAAGGGTTTTATCTGGCGCCTCTTGGGGCGGCGATCGCACCGTTATGCTCCGGTTGTACAGCTCGTTGGTTAAGTCGAAACTTGACTACGGGAGTTTTATCTATGGCGCGGCGTCCGCCTCTAAACTTCGCCTTCTAGACACTGTTCATCATACTGGTACCCGTCTTGCTACTGGGGCCTTCCGCACTAGTCGTGTCGAGTGTTTGTATGCAGATTCTGGCGATCCAGTTTTTACCCTTTTCTTATGTTGCAAAGCTGGCGGCTCATCCTAGTCACCCCTCGTTCCACTGTGTATTCCATCCGGAACTCGTCCACTGTTATGTGGCAATGCCCATAACCGCCCATGTGGTGTTCGGTTTCGGGAACTTCTTTGCGCACATGACCTCCGACTGCCTCCTGTGAGGCGATCCTGTCTTAGTCGTACTCCCCCGTGGTAGCTCCAACGTGCCCGGTTTGATCTTGAACTTTCGGGTAATGCCAAAGTCGCTACCCCGCAGCTCTTCTCCGCGATTCTAGACCGTTACCCGGACTATTCCCCGGTATTTCCTGCCGGTTCCCGTGTGAATGATAGCACAGGCTGCGGTTTTATCTATGACGGTGGGGCTCACAAATTTCGCCTTCCAGATGCCAGTTCAGTTTTTACGGCCGAGCTGTTTGCCATCTTCTCTTTCTTGCTTTTTATCTCCACGTTTGTCCCTGGCCGTTTTCTTATTTCTCCGACTCTCTGAGCGCCATCAAGGGCCTGCAACAGACCGGCTCCTCCACCTTGATTTTAAAGATCCAAACACTTTTATCTCAGTTGATCTGTCGTGGATACCAGTTTGTTTTTACATGGGCTCCAGGCCTTGTGGGAATTCCTGGCAATGAGGAGGCGGATGCAGCTGCTAAGGCCGCATGCCGTTTGCCGGAGTTTTCCACCTTAACTGTGCCTTCTACGGATGTTCGGCGGTACTTCCATCGCCCTCTGTTTTTAGCTTGGCAGCTATCATGGGAGTCTCTGGCTGGTACTCAACTCCGGACAATTAAGGACACCGTACAACCCTGGTCCACTTCCTGTTGGGGATCACGGCGGTCAGAAGTAGTTCTGACCCGCCTAAGAATCGGGCATACGCGCGCCACACACGGTCATCTTCTGCGTGGTGCCCCGGACCCTGTCTGTTCGACGTGTGCTGTGCCGCTTACCGTGTCCCATGTACTGTTTGACTGTTCGAAATACGCCCCTGATCGTCAGTTTTATGGCCTGGGTTTTACGCTGCCCTCAGTTTTAGGCGATGACCCAGTGGCAGTAAGGCAGACCCTGCGGTTCGTCACCAAAATTGGGTTTTTCCACAGGTATAACTTGCATTTTAGTTTTGGGTTTTTAGCCTAGATTTTATTTCATTTTACGGATACTTTTAGTCCTGGATTTTATTCCCTTTTAACCCCATTTATAGTCTTACGGCTATTTCGTTTTTAGTCTCTTCTAATGCGTTTTTAGATCCACCATTTTCAGTTTTAACTGTCTTTATGTTTTTCTTTGAGCCCAAATGACCTAGCTGTCGACGGGCCCTTAATCTCCACACCACCACCACCAGCCAGGCCTGATAAAGAGGCTTCTGATCAAAATTACCGGACTTTCACGTCCAATATAGAATAGGAAGCTAAAAACCACAGCAGTCAAAGTCGTCCATAAACAAATAAAAAAAGTCTGTGATCCAAGGAATAGAGATCTGGGGTGCTATAGATCCAGTCTTGCGTAGCGATAAAATCTGAGAGATTTTCGTTAAGCCAGGATCAAGCAGGTCTTGCTTAATGGGCAGGTGCAGAATCTAGCTTGAACGTGGAGTACCCATTCTTGAACAAGGTGGTGTTCACGTCTTTCACCAACACCTCAAGGAGGGTTGCTTCATATACTCTGGTCGTTATCTTTAATGCTTTTGGCCGAAATAGACCTTTATGACATCATCGTATCTTACTCTCAACCAAACCTTCACTGAGGCGGGGCCCCCAGGGGCTCACTTCGTTTGAGTACGGGTTTGACGCACCCGGGGTCCCGAGTCACTCATCGCTCCACCCTCGTCCGGTCGAGGTGGGTTCGTCCTCGTGAGCGCGGGACACAAGCTAGGCTCTCGTGCGTTCTATGCATTTGGTTCCATGCTGACCCTCGCATTCGTATCTCTCGTCTCTCTTTCCGAGCATTTCGCACCACGGCAATTCACACCTCTCTCTTCCTTCCTCGCCGGCCTACCTTGCGTGCGAAACGTCCACACACTTTTTGCTTTATTTACGCATTTTATTTCTTTTAATCCTCCGAAGACACAGCCTGACGGATACTCGCGCACTGTGTGCGCAGCTGTGTGACTGGGTAACGGCATCATCCCCACCACCCGGTGTCGTTATGTAGGGTGTGTGTTCCTATCCGCTTTTCGCGTGGATCATTGCAAGAGCTGCTGACTCCCCACGGCCATTGGGTCCCGCTGTCTATTATCTGGAAGGTATGACCCTGGGGTGAGACCGGTATGGATAGTCTACTCACCCAAGCCGGGGTAAAGCCTGTAGAGTCAGTGCCGGAGGTTGGAGACGGTTGCAATGGTGCAGGATTTCTTTCGCTATGGAGGCCTCTTTCTCCATTACTAAGCTCAAGTGCCGAAAAGTATTTGTATCAAAAGTAGCACCACCGCAATCTGGTTGTTACTGAGTCATTACGAGAACAGAGAAAGGTCAAAATTTTGAGAAGGTGCACCCTCTTATTATCCAGAAGGGCATTGACTCAGTTGCTGTTCGGTTCATTCCTGCACTCGCCATCGAAATAGTCATTGTTAGCACATGGTTCGATGCACAAAGTAAAGTCCTTGTTACCCGCCACGCTTCTCACTCCCCCAGGGGCTCACCTTATGTGTGTACGGGTTTGGCGTACCCGGGGGTTCTCGAGCCAATCATCGCCATCATCATCCTTCCACTCTCATCCGGTCGAGGTGGGTTCGTTCTCGTGACTGGGGCACTCAAGGTAGGCTCTCGTGCGTTCTATTCATTTCAATCCATGTCGCCTCTCGCCATCGTTTCTTTCTTCTCTTCTCCTTATGCACATTTTGCCCCACGCCCATTCATCTACACCTCTCTTTTACTTCTTCGCTGGCCTATCTTGCGTACGAAACGCCCACACAGTTTTAGTTTCTTTTATCTTTTTATTTAAATACTCCGTGGACACAGCCTGACGGATACCCGCGCACTGGGTGCGCAGCTGGGTGAGTGGGTAATGGCGTCATCCCCACCACCCGGGGTCGTCATGTAGGGTATGTGTTCGTATCCGCTGTTCAACTGCAGTCCCGCGGGGTGCCATTGCATGAGCTGCTGACTTCTGACGGCGATTGGGTCCCTCTTTCTATGTTCTGGGAGGTGTGACCCTGGGGTGAGATAGGTATAGATAGGCCACTCACCCAAGCCGGGGTAACGCCCGGGAAGTCAGAGCCCGAGGTCGGAGACGGTTGCAATGGTGGAGGATTTTTTGTCTATGGAGCACCCCTTCTCCATTATTACGAACAAGCGCCGAAAAGTATTTGCAACAGAAGTAGCACCGTCAACATCTGGTTGTTACTTAGTTATTACACGAACCGAGGAAGGACAATCGTTTGAGAAGGTGAACCCTTTTATTGTACAGAAGGCATTGACTCTATTGGTGGTTCAGTTCAGTCCTGCACTCGCCTTCGAAACGGGTCATTATTAGTACACAGCAAGGCCGATCAAACAAACGAAGACCTTGTTGAGCGCTGCGCTTCTCCACGGTTATCCCATCCGTGTTGAGAAGCACCGCACCTTGAATTCCTGTCGAGGCGTCGTTACCACGAATAGCCTCGACGGTATATCGGTCGAGGACCTTGTTGAATATCTATCAGATCAAAAGGTGACAGCAGTGCATCGGGTGCAGGCCAAACGCGACGGAGTGTTGGTACCCACTCGTACCCTTTTTATCACATTTGATGGCGTCGATCTGCCCACGAGCATTACAGCAGGGTACGAACGTATTGCGGTGAGGCCCTATATTCCAAGACCTCTGCGTTGTTTTAAATGCCAACGTTTTGGGCATACGCAAGTCTCCTGTAAGAGTGTCGTTAACAACTGTGCAACATGTAGCCAGCCCTCACATGAGGTTACCTGTTCAACAGCTCCCCCCTCAGGGGCTCACCTTATGTGAGTACGGGTTTTTGGCGCACCCGGGGGTTCCCGAGCCAATCATCACCATCTTCATCATTTCACCCCCGTCCGGTCGAGGTGGGTTCGTTTTCGTGACCGGAGGACTCAAGGTAGGCTCTCGTGCGTTCTGTGCATATCATTACATCTCGCCCTTCGCCATCGCTTCTGTCTTCTCTTCTATTTATGCACATTTCGCCCCACGCCCATTAATTAACACGTCTCTTTTACTTCTTCGCCGGCCTACCTTGAGTGCGAAACGCCCACACACTTTTAGTTTCTTTTAACCTTTTATGTTAATCCTCCGTGGACACAGCCTGACGGATACCCGCGCACCGCGTGCGCACCTGGGTGAGTGGGTAATGGCGTCATCCCCACCACCCGGGGTCGTCATGTAGGGTATGTGTTCGTATCCGCTGTTCAACTGCAGTCCCGCGGGGGGCCATTGCATGAGCTGCTGACTTCTGACGGCGATTGGGTCCCTCTGTCTATGTTCTGGGAGGTGTGACCCTGGGGTGAGTCTGGTATAGATAGGCCACTCACCCAAGCCTGGGTAACGCCCGGGAAGTCAGAGTCCGAGGACGGAGACGGTTGCAATGGTGGTGGATTTTTTTCGCTATGGAGCACCCTTTCTCCATTATAAATAACAAGCGCCGAAAAACTTTAGTAACAGAAGTAGCACCGCCAACAGCTGGTTGTTACTTAGTGATTACCCGTACAGAGGAGGGACACTCATTCGAGAAGCTGAACCCTTTTATCATCCAGAAGGGCATTGACTCAATTGCTGGTCCGGTTCTTTCCTGCACTCGGCTTCGTAATGGTTCGTTGTTAGTTCAAAGTAAATCCGAGGCACAAAGTAGGTCCTTGTTGAGCGCCACGCTTCTCCACGGTTATCCTATCCGTGTTGAGAAGCACCGCACCTTGAATTCTTGTAGGGGCGTTGTCACCACGCATAGCCTCGATGGTATATCGGACGAGGACCTGGTAGAATATCTTGCAGACCAGAAGGAGACAGCGGTCCATCGAGTGCAGGCCAAACGTCACGGCGTATTGGTACGCACTCGTACCCTGTTTATTACATTTGATGGCGTCGATCTGCCCACGAGCATTTCCGCAGGGTACGATCGGATTTCTGAGGCCTTATATTCCTAGACCTCTGCGTTGTTTTAAATGCCAACGTTTTGGGCATACGCAAGTCTCATGTAAGAGTGCCGTTAACATCTGTGCAACATGTAGCCAGCCCTCACACGAAGGTACCTGTTCAACAGCCCCCGTCTGCGTTAATTTTAAAGGGTCTCATCCTGCTTCGTTTGCCGACTGTCCGCGGTACTTGGACGAGAAGGCGATCCAGGAGATCCGGGTAAAGGAAAAACTCTCCTTCGCTGAAGCCCGGAGGCGTTACCATGCGCGCCAACCTTCACTCCTGCGATCTGGCACATTTAGTTCTGTTGTTGCCTCGCCAGTACCACGAGTCGAAGCCCAAACTCAGACCTGGACCATGACTGCATTAACCGCCACTACCATCCGGCCGTCCATTAAGGCTACAGTTACCAAGCCGTATAAACCTGGTCCCAAGTCAATGAAGTCGCAAGCCGTTGAAAAGAAACCCAAGCAGAAACTACGTAGGGAAGATTTTTTGAAAGACCCTCCGCGTGCGCGCGGTAACAAAAGTTCACCTTCTCCTCCTCGGAGGTCGCTGTCCCAGGAAGTTCCTGGGACAAGCCGCGCTCAGCGGCACCACTCACCCATCGCCACCCAGAACCGATTCACGGCGCTTGAATCGGTTTCTGGCACTGAGCGCGTGGGCCCTCCCTCCGAGGAAGCTATGGAGTCTGACCAACTCATACAAAAAGCCCGAGCCCAAAGGTTAAGCAAAAGATTCTTTTAAGCCGCCCTTCTAAGTAGACAGTTTATCCCTTTTATTCATGGCCTTCCTGACCTGGAATATACGTGGTGTACGATCGCTTAGGGCGGAACTGCAACTTTTATTGCGTTCCCATTCACCTATGGTCGTGTGTCTGCAGGAGACCAAGCTTCGACCTCAAGATCCTTTCGATCTCCGAGGGTACACTCCTGTTCGCTACGATCTTGAACCGGAGGAGGGTGCTCCTGCTCATGGAGGTGTCATGTTGTTGGTGCGTAACGACGTTCATTTTCAAACTCTCGCTCTTACGTCCCACTTGCAAGCTGTTGCCATTAGATTGCAGTTACCCGGTTTTTTCTTTTCTGTTTGTTTTGTGTATTCACCTCCATCGTCTCCCCTCGCTCCCGCGGACATTCGAGCTCTTCTGTCCGCTCTCCCAACACTAGTTCTTCTTTTGGGAGAGCGGACATTCGAGCTCTTCTGTCCGCTCTCCCAACACTAGTTCTTCTGTTGGGAGATTTTAATGCCCATCACCCACTATGGGGTTCGCCAAGGGCTTGTGCGAGGGGAACTCTTCTTTCCGACATTTTTTACCAGTTCAATCTTTCCATCATCACTACAGGTGAGCCTACTTTTATTTCTGATTCTTCTAGTACATTCTCACACCTGGACCTTGCCGTTTTCTCACTCCAGCTTGCTAGTCGTCTGCAGTGGAACGTCGTCGCTGACACCTACTCCAGCGACCATTACCCCTGCATCGTTTCTCTTCTGTCACACCACGTACAACATTCCAGAGTACCTACCTGGATATTCCCAAAAGCCGACTGGAGTTTGTATTCCAGCCTCGTGCATTTTGACGACCAGCCCTTCACCGACATTAACCAACTAGTGCAGTACCTTACGTCTACTATTTTCTCTGCTGCCGAACGCGCAATTCCCCGTTCATCCTCTGAACCTCGGCGAATGCCTGTTCCGTGGGGGAACGAGGATTGTCGGGCCGCCGTTCGTGCTCGTAGGACTGCACTTAGGGTGTTTCCGCGACACCCTACACTTGATAATTTGGTGACTTTTAAACAATCGCGCGCCAGGGCTCGTCGCACTATTCAGGATAGCAAGAAGGCGTCGTGGGCTCGTTTTGTCGAGACTTTTAATCGCTTTACGCCTTCATCTGTTGTTTGTGATAAACTTCGTCGCTTTTCAGGTAAAGTGTCGCATTGTACTGTTTCTGGGCTTCAGGTTTCTAGTGCCACCATAGTGGATCCGGCTGCCATCGCTAACACTCTGGGTGCTGCCTTTGAGGCGCTATCCAGTTCAGACCATTATTCCGCCGGCTTTCGCTCTATCAAAGACAGGCTGGATTCCGACACCTTTAATTTTCGATCTGCTAATATTGAGTGTTATAATGAACTTTTCACAATGAGGGAGCTCGAGCACGCTCTTCATTGCTCTCGGCACTCCGCTCCTGGGCCGGACGGTATTCATGTCCTGATGTTAAAGAACCTTTCAGCCGACAGTAAACTCTTTCTCTTACAGGTCTATAACCGTATTTGGCAAGACGGCATTTTTCCTTCCGTTTGGCGCGAAGCCACCATTGTCGCTATACTTAAGCCTGGGATGGATCGCCAACTACCTTCCAGCTACCGCCCTATCTCCCTCACCAGTTGCATTTGCAAGGTGATGGAGCGCATGATCAACGGACGGTTGACATGGTGGCTTGAGTCTCAGAAACTTCTAGCGAACGCTCAGTGCGGGTTTCGTCGCTATCGCTCTACCGTCGACCATCTGGTGTCCTTGTCGACGCATATTATGAATGGATTTCTGAGAAAGCGTCAAACCGTGGCTGTATTTTTTGACCTGGAGAAAGCTTATGACACTTGTTGGAGGGTCGGCATTTTACGTACACTTCACACATGGAATATCCGCGGTCGTCTTTCCATATTGCTTCGGGAGTTCATGACGGACCGCGTCTTTCGTGTACGTGTGGGCTCGGTTTTATCTCGTCGTTTTATTCAAGAGAACGGAGTACCGCAGGGCTCTGTACTCAGTGTCACACTTTTTGCGATTGCTATCAACCCAATTGTTGATTGTATTCCACCTGGCATTTCATCGTCCCTTTTTGTTGACGATTTCGCTATTTATTGCAGTTCACGGCGGACCTATCTACTCGAACGCCGTCTCCAGAGCTGTATCGACCGTTTCTACGCCTGGAGTAACGCCAACGGCTTTAATTTCTCCGCCGAGAAATCCGTCTCTATCAATTTCTGGCGCCGGAAGTATTTCCCTCCGCCCTCTCTCCATCTTGGGCCAGGGATACTTCCGTTTGCAGACGAGGCGAAATTTTTAGGGGTTGATTTTTTATGTTGGACCTCGCACGTCTCCTTTTTAAAAGCAAAGTGTGACCGTTCTCTTAATCTTTTACGTGTTTTAAGTGGCACATCCTGGGGAGCTGATCGGACCGTCCTTCTTCGCCTTTATCGCTCTTTGGTCCGATCCAAGCTTGATTACGGGTGTATTGTTTATTCGTCGGCACGTCCATCTGTGTTACGTCGATTGAATGCCATTCACCATCGTGGCATAAGAGTCGCTACAGGGGCCTTTCCAACTAGCCCTGTACCCAGTCTGTACGCAGAAGCTGCAGAGCCTCCGCTGTCCTTCCGGCGTGAGATGCTTTTGTGCAGCTATGCTTGTCGGCTCTCAAGCTTGCCTAACCACCCGTCCTTTCATTTATTTTACGAGGATTCGCTTGATCGACAATATTTCGTTAGCTCCTCTGCTCTACTACCTCCAGGGGTTCTCTTTCGAAAGCTTCTTCGGCATTTGGACTTTACGCCAGCGCCGGCCCTTCCCACAGGGGAAACGCGTTTTCCTCCATGGTCCCGCGCTGAGGCCCAGTGTCACCTTGGGTTGACGTCTATGTCGAAGAATGATACCCCTTCTTCAGTTCTTAGATCGGCCTTTTTAGAACTTCGGTCGCAGTTCGGGGACTTTCGTTTTATATATACTGATGGGTCTAAGACTGATGTTGGAGTAGTGTGTGCCTTTATTGATGATAATCGTAGTTTTACGTTTCGTTTACCCGGGCAATGTTCGATTTTTACCGCCGAACTTTTTAGTATTTATCAGTCACTTTTATACGTCCACCGGTACGACCTACGACTCTGTTTTATTTGTTCAGACTCCCTGAGTGCTCTTCACGGTATTCGCGGACTGTACACTTACCACACCCTCGGACAGCGCATACATGACCTGCTCCACTCGCTTGGTGCCTCTGGCATCAGCGTCTCTTTTATGTGGATTCCAGGTCATGTGGGCATCTCAGGGAACGAGTCGGCCGACGCCGCTGCGAAATCGGCGATTTTATTTCCCAGATTTTTTACCCCTGTTGTTCCCTCGTCAGATTCGTGTGTTGTTTTACGTCGCCGCATCCTCTCGCGCTGGCGGGATGAGTGGAAGGCCCTCCGGGGGAACAAGTTGCGGGAGGTTAAACCTCTTCCGCTAGTCTGGGCTACCTCTTCCCGTGCTTCTCGTCGGGAAGAGGTAATTTTAACACGCCTTCGTATCGGACATTGCCTTTTTAGTCATAGGTACTTGCTCAGTGGTGACCCCGCACCAGTATGCGAGCAGTGTGATGCGCCCTTAACGGTGAGTCACGTTTTAGAAGAGTGTCAGGTTTTAGCTCCGTTGCGCGGTCGTGTGGGTCTGCCTGTTGGCATAGCCAACGTTTTGGCAGACGACGCGCATGCTGTAGGATGATTTTTACGTTTTATCCATGAAAGTGATTTTAATAGGCGCATATGATGCGCTGAGCGCCTTATAATCTTGTGCTATTCTATTGCCTTTTTAATGGGGGTTCTACTCCCCAGAGGACATAAGGCGCTCAGGTCCAAAATGTTCTACAGCTCTTGACACGTGGTTTTACTCTTTTATTGTTTTGTGTAACATGTTTTAGTGTGGTGGTTTTAGCTTTTTGTGCGTGCTTTTAGGGTTTTTACTTATCGACGTTTCCTGTTTTATTTCTTGACCTATATTTACACCTCGTAAGGGCGCTGATGACCTTTGATGTTTAGCGCCCTTAACCCCATATCATCATCATCATTCAACAGCTCCCGACTGCGTTAATTGCAAAGGGTCACATTCTGCTTCGTTTGCTGACTGTCCGCGGTATTTGGACGAGAAGGCGATCAAGGATATCTGGGTAAAGGAGAAACTCTCCTACGCCGAACCCCGGAGGCGTTACCATGCGCGCCAACCTTCACTCCTGCGATCTGGTACATTTAGTTCTGTCGTTGATTCGCCAGTAGCTCGGAAGGATGCAGAGACTCAAACTTGGACCATGACTGCAGTGACCGCCACTACCATCCAGCCGTCCAAGTCTGCTACTGTAACCAAGCCCTATAAACCTGGTCCAAAGTCTATGAAGTTACAAGCCCCTGAGAAGAAATCGAACCAGAAATTTCGTAGGGAAAATTTTTTGAAGGACCCTCCGCGTGTGCGCGGCAAGACGAGTTCACCTTCTCCTCCTCCTCGGAGGTCGCTGTCCCAGGATGCTCCTGGGACAAGCCAATCTCAGCGGCCCCCTTGACCCGTTGCCACCCAGAACCGATTCTCGGCGCTGGAATCGGTTTCTGGCTCTGAGCGCGTGGGCCCTCCCCTCGAGGAGGCTATGGAATCTGACCAACTCCATACAAAAAGCCCGAGCCCAAAGGTTAAGCAAACGATTATTTTAAGCCGCGCTTATAAGTAGACAGCTTATCCCCTTCATGGCTATCCTGAGCTGGAATTTATGTGGTGTTCGATCGCATAGGCCGGAACTGCAACTTTTATTGCGTTACCATAATCCTATGTTCGTGTGTTTGCAGGAGACTACGCTTCGTCTTCACGACCCTTTCGATCTCCGAGGGTACACTCCGGTTCGCTACGATCTTGAACCGGAGGAGGGTGCTCCTGCTCATGGAGGTGTCATGTTATTAGTGCGTAACGACGTTCATTTCCAACCTCTTGCTTTTACGTCCGACTTGCAAGCTGTTGCCATTAGACTGCAGTTACCCGGTTTTATCTTTTCTGTTTGCTCTGTGTATTCACTTCCATCGTCTCCCCTCGCTCACGCGGACATTCGAGCTCTCTTGTCCGCTCTCCCAACACCGTTTTTCCTGTTGGGAGATTTTAATGTCCATCACCCCCTGTGGGGTTCGGCAAGGGCTTGTGCGAGGGGAACTCTTCTTTCTGACATTTTTAACCAGTTCAATCTCTCTATTCTCAATACAGACGAGCCTACGTTTCTTTCTGATTCTTCCGGTACATTTTCTCGTTTAGACCTTGCGTTTGCTCACTCCAGCTTGCTACTCGTCTGCAGTGGAACGTCGTCGCTGACACCTACTCCAGCAACCATTACCCCTGCACCGTTTCTCTTCTGTCACACCCCGTACAGCATTACAGAGTACTTACCTGGATATTCGCAAAAGCCAACTGGAGCTTGTATTCCAACCTCGTGCATTTTGACGACCAGCCCTTCACCGACATTAACCAACTAGTGCAGCACCTTACGTCTACTATTTTCTCTGCCGCCTAAAGCGCCATACCCCGTTCATCCTCTCAGCCTCAGCGAATGCCTGTTCCGTGGTGGAACGAGGATTGTCGGGACGCCGTTCGTGTCCGTAGAACTGCTCTTAGGGTGTTGCGGCGACACCCTACACTTGATACTTTGGTGACTTTTAAACAATCGCGTGCCAGGTCTCGTCGCATTATTCAAAATAGCAAGAAGGCGTCGTGGGCTCGTTTTGTCGAGTCTTTTAATCGCTTTACGCCTTCATCTGTTGTTTGGGATAAACTTCGTCGCTTCTCAGGTAAAGTGTCACATTGTACTGTTTCTGGCCTTCAGGTTCCCAATGCCATCATAGTAGATCCGGCTACCATCGCTAACACTCTGGGATCTGCCTTTGAGGTGGTTTCCAGTTCAGACCATTATTCCGCCGGCTTTCGCTCTATCAAAGAGCGGCTGGCTTCCGACACCTTTAATTTTCGGTCCACTAATAATGAGTGTTATAATGAAATTTTCACAATGAGGGAGCTGGAGCACGCTCTTCATGGCTCTAGGCACTCCGCTCCTGGGCCGGACGGCATTCATGTCCTGATGTTAAAGAACCTTCAGCCGACAGTAAACTCTTTCCCTTACAGGTCTATAACCGTATTTGGCAAGACCGTATTCTTAAGCCTGGGAAGGATCGCCAACTACCTTCCAGCTACCGCCCTACCTCCCTCATCAGTTGCATTTGCAAGGTGATGGAGCGCATGATCAACGGGCGGTTGACATGGTGGCTTGAGTCTTAGAAACTTCTAGCGAACGCTCAGTGCGGATTTCGTCGCTATCGCTCTATCGCCGACCATCTGGTGTCCCTGTCGACGCATGTTATGAATGGATTTCTGAGAAAGTGTCAAACCGTGGCTGTGTTTTTTGACCTGGAGAAAGCTTATGACACTTGTTGGAGGGGCGGCATTTTACGTACACTTCACGCATGGAATATCCGCGGTCGTCTTCCCATATTTCTTCGGGAGTTTATGACGGACAGCGTTTTTCGTGTACGTGTGGGCTCGGTTTTATCTAGTCGTTTTATTCAAGAGAACCGAGTACCGCAGGGCTCTGTACTCAGTGTCACACCTTGTGCGACTGCTATCAACCCCATTGTTGATTGTATTCCACCTGTCATTTCATCGTCCCTTTTTGTTGCCGATTTAGCCATTTATTTCAGTTCGCGGCGGTCCTATCTACTTGAACGCTGTCTCCAGAGCTGTATCGACCGTCTCTACTCCTGGAGTAACGCCAACGGCTTTAATTTCTCCGCCGAGAAATCCGTGTGCATCAACTTCTGGCGCCGGAGATATTTCCCTCCGCCCTCTCTCCATCTTGGGCCAGGGATACTTCCGTTTGCAGACGAGGCGAAATTTTTGGGGTTGATCTTTGATAGAAAGTTGTGTTGGACTTCGCACATTTCCTTTTTAAAAGCTAAGTGTGAGCGTTCTCTTAATCTTTCACGTATTTATGTGGCACATCCTGGGGAGCTGATCGGACCGTCTTTCTGCGTCTTTATCGCTCTTTGGTCCGATCCAAACTTGATTACGTGTGTATTGTCTTTTCATCGGCACGTCCATCTGTGTTACGTCGCTTGAATCCCATTCATCATCGTGGTATTAGAGTCGCTACAGGGGCCTTTCTATCTAGCCCCGTGCCCAGTCTTTACGCTGAAGTTGCAGAGCCTCCGCTGTCCTTCAGGCGTGAGATGCTCTTGTGTAGCTATGCCTGTCGACTCTCCAGCTTGCCTGACGACCCGTCCTTCGCGGCATTTTAAGAGGATTCGCTTGATCGGCAATATTTATTTAGCTCCTCATCATTGCTCCCACCAGGGGTTCGATTTCGTCAGCTTCTTCGGCATTTGGACGTTACGCCATCGACGGCCCTTCCAAGGGGGGAAACACGTTTTCCTCCTTGGTTGCGCGCTGAGGCCCTCTGTCACCTTGGGTTATCGTCGATGCCGAAGAATGAGACCCCTTATTTAGTCTTTAGATCAGCGTTTTTGGAGGTTCAGTCGCAATTCGGGGACTTTGATTTTATCTTTACTGATGGATCTAAGACTGATGCTGGAGTAGGATGTGCCTTTTTTTGGCGGAAATATTTTTACGTTTCGTTTGCCCGAGCAATGTTCGATTTTCACCGCTGAACCTTTTAGCATTTATCAGTCTCTTTTGTACATACAGCGGCACGACTTACGGCACTGTTTTATTTGTTCCGACTCCCTGAGTGCTCTTCAAAGTATTAGCTCGCTGTACAGTTACCACCCGCTCGTACAGCGCGTTCATGACCTGATATACTCGCTTGGTGTCTCTGGGTTCAGCGTCTCCTTCCTGTGGATTCCAAGTCATGTGTGCATCTCAGGTAATGAGTCTGCCGACGCCACTGCCAAATCGGCGATTTTATCACCCAAAAGTTTTACCTCTGTTGTTCCCTCGTCAGATTTGTTTATTGTTTTACGTCGCCGCATCCTCTCGCTTTGGAGCGATGAGTGGACGGCCCTCAGGGGGAACAATTTGCGGGAGGTTAAACCTCTGCCGTTGGTCTGGGCTACCTCTTCCCGTGCTTCTCGTCGGGAAGAGGTAATTTTAACACGCCTTCGTATCGGACATTGCATTTTTGGTCATATATATTTGCTGAGTGATGACCCAGCACCACTCTGTGGGCAGTGTGATGCACCCTTAACGGTGCGTCACGTTTTAGAGGAGTGTCAGGTTTTAGCTGCATTGCGTGTTCGTGTAGGTCTGTTTGTTGTCCTAGCCAACGTTTTGGCAGACGACGCGTGTACTGTAGAGTGTGTTTTACGTTTTATTCGTGACTGTGATTTTAATCTGCGCATTTGATGCGTTGAGCGCCCTTTAGCTTTGCAATTTTATACTGTGTGTTTTAATGGGGACTCTACTCCCCAGTGGACATAGGGCGCTCATGTCCCTCGCATTCTACAGTTTTTGACACGTTTTACTCTTCTATTCCTATGCTTTTAGTGTGTTAGTTTTTGGGATTGTATTGTTGTTTTTAGCTGTTGGACATCGCGGGTTTGTGTCCCGTTTTTAATTATGCGGTTCTTTTATATTTTTGACTTTATATTTTATACATTGTAAGGGCGCTGATGACCTTAGTAGTTTAGCGCCCTTAAACCGCATCTCATCATCATCGCTTCTCCACTTTGATCCCATCCGTGGTGAGAAGCACCGCACCATGACCTCCTGTCGAAGCGTCGCCAACACCCTAAGCCTCAATGGTATGACGGACGATGAACTGGTCCAATATCTTTCCGACCAAAACGTAACAGCAGTTCATTGGTGATGATGATGATGGGATGGTGCTTAAGGGCGCTGAACTGCTGAGGTTATTAGCGCCCTTACTATGTGTAAAATATAAAATGTAAAAGTCAAAATGTTAAAAAAACCACACACAAACCGCTTTGTCAAAACACTAAAAAGCACAACAGACCAAATACGAAGATCTACACACTAAAATCATGGTCAACAAGGGAATAAAACAACGTGTCAAGAACTGTAGAATGCGAGGTACACGAGCGCCAGATGTTCACTGGGGAGGCGTGCCTACATTAAAGGATAACGTAAAATCAAACAGCTAAAAGGCGCTCAGCGCATCAAATGCGACGGCTAAAATAAATGTCAGTGATAAAACGTAAAAGACATTCTACAGCATGCGCGTCGACTGCCAAAACGTTGGCTGGGCCAACAGGCAGACCAACACGAACGCGCAACGGAGCTAAAACTTCACACTCTGCTATAATGTGACGCACCGTTAAGGGCGCATCACACTGCCCACAGAGTGGTGCGGGGTCACCACTGAGCAAATACCTATGATTAAAAATGCAATGTTCGATACGTAGGCGTGTTAAAATTACCTCTCCCCGACGAGAAGCACGGGAAGAGGTAGCCCAGACTCACGGAAGAGGTTTAACCTCCCGCAACTTGTTCCCCCGGAGGGCCGTCCACTCATGGCTCCAAAGCGAGAGGATGCGGCGACTTAAACAGTAAACAAATCTGACGAGGCAACAACAGAGGTAAAACTTCTGGGTGATAAAATTGCCGATTTGGTAGCGGCGTCGGCAGACTCGTTCTCTCAGATGCCAACATGACCATGAATCCACATAAATAAGTCGCGAATACCAGAGACACCAAGCGAGTTGACCAGGTCATGTATGCGCTGTACGAGTGGGTGGTAATTGTACAACGCGGTTAATACTCTGAAGGGCACTCAGGGAGTTTGCGCAAAGAACACAGTGCTGTAAATCATGACGCTGGATGCACAAAAGAGCCTGATAAATCCTAAAAAGTTCGGCGGTAAAAATGGAACATTGCTCCGGTAAACGAAAGGTAAAACTATGCTGACCAAAAAACAAAGACACACCATACTCCAGCATCAGTCTTAGACCCATCAGTGTATATAAAATGAAAGTTCCCGATTTTCGCCTGGAGTTCTAAAAAAGCTGATCTAAGAAGTGAAGAAGGCGTCTCAGTCTTCGGCATCGACGTTAGCCCAAGCTGTAAGTGGACCTCAGCGCACAGCAATGGAGGAAAAAGCGTTTCCCTCCTGGGAAGGGCCGGCGCAGGCGCAACGTCCAAATGCCGAAAAAGGTGTCGAAATCGAACTCCTGGAGGTAGTAATGCAGAGGAGGTAACTAAATATTGTCGATCAAGCGAATCCTCCTAAAATAACTCGAAGAAAGGGTGGTTAGGAAAGCTTGATAGCCGACAAGCATAGCTACACAAAAGCATCTCACGCCGGAAGGACCCGCCCCAGGGGCTCACCATATGTGAGTACGGGTTTAGTGTACTCGGGGGTTCCCGAGCCAATCATCGCCATCATCATCCTTCCACCCTCATCCAGTCGAGGTAAGTTCGTTCTCGTGACCGTGGGACTCAAGGTAGGCTCTCGTGCGTTCTGTGCATTTCACTCCATGTGGCCTCTCGATATCGTTTCTCTCTTCTCTTCTCCTTATGCACATTTCTCCCCACGCCCATTCATCTACACATCTCTTTTACTTCTTCGCCGGCCTACCTTGCATGCGAAACGCCCACACAGTTTTAGTTTCTTTTATATTTTTATTGAAATCATCCGTGCACACAGCCTGACGGATACCCGCGCACTGGGTGCGCAGCTGGGTGAGTGGGTAATGGCGTCATCCCCACCACCCGGGGTCGTTATGTAGGGTATGTGTTCGTATCCGCTGTTCAACTGCAGTCCCGCGGGGGTGCCATTGCATGAGCCGTTGGCTTCTGACGGCGATTGGGTCCCTCTGTCTATGTTCTGGGAGGTGTGACCCTGGGGTGAGGTAGGTATAGATAGGCCACTCACCCAAGCCGGGGTAACATCCGTGAACTCAGAGCCCGAGGTCGGAGACGGTTGCAATGGTGGAGGATTTTTTTCGCTATGGAGCACCCTTTCTCCATTATTAACAACAAGCGCCGAAAAGTTATTGCAACAGAAGTAGCACCACCAACAGCTGGTTGTTACTTAGTGATTACCCGTACAGAGGAAGGACAATTATTCGAGAAGGTGAACCCGTTTATAATCCAGAAGGCCATTGACTCAATTGCTGGTCCTGTTCATTCCTGCACTCGTTTACGATACGGTTCATTGTTGGTTCAGAGTAAATCCGATCAACAAAGTAAGACCTTGCTGCACGCCACTTTTCTCCACGGTTATCCTATACGTGTTGAGAAGAACCGCACCTTGAATTTCTGCCGAGGCGTTGTCACCACGCATAGCCTCGATGGTATATCGGACGAGGACCTGGTGGAATATCTTGCAGACCAGAGGGTGACAGCGGTTAATCGAGTGCAGGCCAAACGCGGCGGTGTATTGGTACGCACTCGTACCCTGTTTCTCACATTTGATGGCGTCGTTCTGCCCACGAGCATTTCAGCAGGTTACGAACGGATTGCTGTAAGGCCTTATATTCCTAGACCTCTGCGTTGTTTCAAATGCCAACGTTTTGGGCATACGCAAGTCTCATGTAAGAGTGCCGTTACCATCTGTGCATCATGTAGCCAACCCTCACACGAAGGTACCTGTTCAACAGCCCCTGTCTGCGTTAATTGTAAAGGGTCTCATTCTGCGTCGTTTGCCGACTGTCCGCGGTACTTGGACGAGAAGGCGATCCAGGAGATCCGGGTTAAGGAAAAACTCGCCTTCGCTGAAGCCCGGAGGCGTTATCACGCGCGCCAACCTTCAGTCCTGCTATCTGGCACATTTAATACAGTTGTTGCCTCGCCAGTACCACGAGTAGATGCCGAAACTCAGACCTGGCCCATGACTGCATTAACCGCCACTACCACCCAGCCGTCCATTAAAGCTACGGTCACCAAGCCTATAAACCTGGTCCAAAGTCAATGAAGTCGCAAGCCGCTGAAAAGAAACCCAAGCAGAAACTTCGTAGGGAAGATTTTCTGAAGGACTTCTTGCGTGCGCGCGGTAAGAAAAGTTCACCTTCTGCTCCACGTAGATCGCAATCCCAGGGAGCTCCTGGGACAAGCCGCGCTCAGCGGCACCCCTCACCCATCGCCACCCAGAGCCGATTCACGGCGCTTGAATCGGTTTCTGGCTCTGAGCGCGTGGGCCTTCCCTTGGAGGAGGCTATGGAGTCTGACCAAGTCCATACCAAAAGCCCGAGCCCAAAGGTTAAACAAAAGGTAATTTTAAGCCGCCCTGCTAAGTAGACAGTTTATCCCTTTTTCTTAATGGCTATCCTGACCTGGAATGTACGTGGTGTACGATCGCATAGGGCGGAACTGAAACTTTTATTGCGTTCCTATTCGCTTATGGTCGTGTGTTGCAGGAGGTTAAGCTTCGTCCTCATGATCCTTTTGATCTCCGAGAAAATACTCCGGTTCGCTACGACCTTCAACCGGAGGAGGGTACTCCTGCTCACGGAGGTGTCATGCAGTTAGTGCGTAACGACGTTCATTTTCAACGTCTCACTGTTACGTCCGACTTGCAAGCTGTTGCTATTAGACTGCAGTTACCCTGTGTTTTCTTTTCTGTTTGCTCTGTATATTCACCTCCATCGTCTCCCCTCGCTAACTCGGACCATCGAGATCTCTTTTCCACGTACAGCATTCCAGAGTACCTACCTGGATGTTAACAAAAGCCGACTGGAGCTTGTATTCCAGCCTCGTGTATTTTGACGACCGGCCCTTCACCGACATTAACCAACTAGTGCAGAACCTTACGTCTACGATTTTCTCTGCCGCCGAACTCGCAATTCCCCGTTCATCCTCTCAATCTCGGCGGATGCCTGTTCCATGGTGCTGCCTTTGAGGCGGTTTCCAATTCAGACCATTATTTCGCCGGCTTTGGCTGTATTAAAGACCGGCTTGATTCCGCAACATATAATTTTAGGTCTGCTAATACTGAATGTTATAACGAACGTTTTACCATGAGGGAGCTGGAGCACGTTCTTCATTGCTCTAGGCACTCCGCTCCTAAGCCGGACGGCATTCATGTCCTGATGTTAAAGCACCTTTCAGCCGACAGTAAACTCTTTCTCTTACAGGTCTATAACCGTATTTGGCAAGACGGCCTTTTTCCTTCCGTTTGGCGCGAAGCCACCGTTCTCCGTATACTTAAGCCTGGAAAGGATCACCAACTACCTTCCAGCTACCGCCCTATCTCCCTCACCAGTTGCATTTGCAAGGTGATGGAGCGCATGATCAACGGGCGGTTGACATGGTGACTTGAGTCTCAGAAACTTCTAGCGAACGCTCAGTGCGGATTTCGTCGCTATCGCTCTACCGTCGACCATCTGGTGTCCCTGTCGACGCATATTATGAATGGTTTTCTGAGAAAGTGTCAAACTGTGTCTGTGGTTTTTGACTTGGAGAAACCTTATGACACTTGTTGGTTGGGCGGCGTTTTACGTACACTTCACGCATGGAATATCCGCGGTCGTCTTCCCATATTTCTTCGAGATTTCATGACGCACCGCGTTTTTCGTGTACGTGTGGGCTCGGTTTTATCTCGTCGTTTTATTCAAGAGAACGGAGTACCGCAGGGCTCTGTACTCAGTGTCACACTTTTTGCGATTGCTATCAACCCCATTGTTGATTGTATTCCACCTGGCACTTCATCGTCCCTTTTTGTTGACGATTTTGCCATTTATTGCAGTTCAAAGCGGACCTGTCTACTCGAACGCTGTCTCCAGAGCTGTATCGACCGTCTCTACGCCTGGAGTAACGCCAACGGCTTTAATTTCTCCGCCGAGAAATCCGTCTGCATCAAATTCTGGTGCCGGAAATCTTTCCCTCCTCCCTCTCTCCATCTTGGGCCAGAGATGCTTCCGTTTGCAGACGAGGCGAAATTTTTGGGGTTGATTTTTGATAGGAAGTTGTACTGGACCTCGCACATTTCCTTTTTAAAAGCAAAGTGTGACCGTTCTCTTAATCTTTTACGTGTTTTAAGTGTCACATCCTGCGGAGCTGATGGGACCGTCCTTCTTCGCCTTAATCGCTCTTTGGTCCGATCAAAGCTTGATTACAGGTGCATTGTCTATTCGTCGGCACATCCATCTGTGTTACGTCGATTGAATGTCATTTACAATCGTGGCAGAAGTGTCGCTACGGGGGCCTTTCCAACCAGCTTTGTTCCCAGTCTGTATGCTGAAGCTGCAGAGCGTCCGCTGTCCTTCCGGCGTGAGATGCTTTTGTGCAGCTATGCCTGTCGACTCTCAAGCTTGCCTGACCACCGGACCTTCACGATATTTTTTGAGTATTCACTTGATCGCCAATATGTAGTTAGCTCCTCTGCATTGCTCCCTCCAGGGATTCGATTTCGACTGCTACTTCGGCATTTGGACGTTACGCCAGCGCCGGCCCTTCCGCAAGGGAAAACGCGTTTTCCTCCATGGCCGCACGCTGAGGCCACATCCACCTTGGGCTAACGTCGATGCCGAAAAACGCGACCCCTGCTTCCGTCCTTAGATCCGCCTTTTTAGAACTGCAGGCACAGTTCGGGGACTGTCATTTTATATATACTGATGGGTCTAAAACTGATGTTGGAGTAGGGTGTGCCTTTGTTTTTGGTGCACAGAGTTTTACTTTTCGTTTACCTGGACAATGTTCGATTTATACCGCCGAACTTTTTAGTATATACCAATCTGTTTTATACATTCAGCGGCACGACTTACGGCACTGAGTTATTTGCACCGACTCTCTTAGTGCCCTTCAGGGTATTAACGCGCTGTACGGTTACCACCCTCTCGTACACCGTATACATGACCTGCTCCACTCGCTTGGTGCCTCTGGCATCAGCGTCTCCTTCCTTTGGATTCCAGGTCATGTGGTCATCTCAGGCAACGAGTCTGCCGATGCCGCTGCCAAATCGGCCATTTTATCACCCAGATGTTTTACCTGTGTTGTTCCTTCCTCAGATTTTTGTTATTTTACGTAATCGTATACTCTCGCGCTGGCGCGATGAGTGGGCGGCTCTTAGGGGGAACAATTTGCTGGAGGTTAAACCTCCTCCGTTAGTCTGGGGTACCTCTTCTCGTTCTTCTCGTCGGGAAGAGGTACTTTTAGCTCGTTTACGAATCGGGCATTGTCTTTTTAGCCATAGATACCTGCTCTGACCCCGCACCGCTCTGTGAGCAGTGTGATGCGCCCTTAACGGTGCGTCACATTTTAGCAGAGTGTCAAGTTTTAGCTCCGTTGCGCGTTCGTGTTGGTCTGCCTGGTGGCATAGCCAACGTTTTAGCAGACGACGCGCATGCTGTGGAATGTCTTTTTGACGTTTTATCAATGCCAGTGATTTTTATCGGCGCATTTGATGCGCTGAGCGCCTTTTTAACATTGTGATATTCAATTGCCTTTTTAATGGGGGCTCTACTCCTCAGTGGACATATGGCGCTTATGTCCCATACGTTCTGCAGCTCTTGACACGTTGTTTCACGCTTTTATTGGCCATGCTTTTAGTGTGTTCGTATTTGGTGTTTTGTTTTTTACTTTTTGAACATCGCGGGTTTTGTGTCCATTTTTTAATTATGTGGTTTTTTATCGGAATTTTATTTTTGGACTGTCATTTTTATACTTTGTAAGGGCGCTGATGACTTTAGCTGTTTAGCACCCTTAAACTGCATCTCATCATCATTATCATCATCAGTAATTAACAACCAGCTGTTGGTGGTGTTACTTCTGTTGCAATAACTTTTCGGCGCTTGTTGTTAATAATGGAGAAAGGGTGCTCCATAGCGAAAACAATCCTCCACCGTTGCAACTGTCTCCTACCTCGGGCTCTGACTTCCCATTGCGTTACCCCGGCTTGGGTGAGTGGCCTATCCATACCAAACTCACCCCAGGGTCACACCTCCCAGAACACAGATAGAGGGACCCAATCGCCGTCAGAGGCCAGCAGCTCATGCAATGGCTCCCCCCGCGGGACTGCAGTTGAACAGCGGATACGAAAACAAACTCTACATGACGACACCGGGTGGTGGGGTGACGCCATTTCCCACTCACCCAGCTGCGCACCCAGTGCGCGCCTATCCGTCAGGCTGTGTCCACGGAGGATTTAAATTAAAAGCTAAAAGAAACTAAAACTGTGTGGGCGTTTCGCACGCAAGGTAGGCCGGCGAAGAAGTAAAAGAGATGTGTAAATGAATGGGCGTGGGGCGAAATGTGCATAAATAGAAGAGAAGAAGGAAACGATGTGGAGGGGCGACATGGAGTGAAATGCACAGAACGCACGAGAGCCTACCTTAAGTCCCCCGATCACAAGAATGAACCCACCTCGAGCGGACGGGGACGAATCGATGAAGATGTCGATGAGTGGCACGGCAACCCCCGGGTACGCCAACACCCGTACTCACATAAGGTGAGCCCCTGGGGGTCTTACAAGAGGCTTGCGTATGCCCAAAACGCTGTCATTTGAAACAACGCAGAGGTATAGGAATATAGGTGCGCACAGCAACACGTTCGTACCCTGCTGAAATACTAGTGAGCAGATCGGTGCCATCGAACGTGAGAAACAGGATACGAGTAGGTACCAACACACCGTCGCGTTTAGCTTGTACTCGATGATCCGCTGTAACCTTTTGGCCGGAAAGGTGATCGACCAGCTCATCGTCTGATATTCTGTCGAGGCTGCGAGTAGTGACGACGCCTCAACAGGAATTCAAGGTGCGTTGCTTCTCAACACGGATAGTATAACCGTGGAGAAGCGTGGCGCGCAAAAATATCTTACTTTGTTGATCGGACTTACTCTGAACCAACTATGAACCGTTTCGTAATCGAGTGCAAGATAGAACAGGAACAGCAATTGAGTCAATGCCCTTCTGGATTATAAAAAGGGTTCACCTTCTCGAATGATTGTCCTTCCTCTGTACGGCTAATCACTAAGTAACAACCAGCTTTTGGTGGTGCTACTTTTGTTGCAATAACGTTTCGGCGCTTGTTGTTATTAATGGAGGAAGGGTGCTTCATACCGAGAAAAATCCTCCATCAATGCAACCGTCCCTGACCTTGGGCTCTGTCTTACCGGGCCTTACCCCAGCTTGGGTTAGTGGTCTATCTATACCAAACTCACCCCAGCGTCACACCTCCCAGAACATAGACAGAGGGACCCAATCGCCGTCAGAAGTCAGCAGCTCATGCAATGGCCCCCCGCGGGACTGCAATTGAACAGCGGATACGAAGACAAACCCTACATGACGACACCGGGTGGTGGGGATGACGCCATTACCCACTCACCCACAGCGTCAGGCTGTGTCCACGGAGGATTAAAATAAAAGGTTAAAAGAAACTAAAAGTGTGTGGGCGTTTCGCACTCAAGGTGGGCCGGCGAAGAAGGAAAGTAGATGTGTAAATGAATAGATGTGGGGCGAAATGTGTATAAATAGAAGAGAGAATGAAGAAACGATGGCGAGGGCGTCATGGAATGAAATACACAGAACGCATGAGAGCCTACTTTGAGTCCCCCGGTCGCGAGAACGCACCCACGTCGACAGGACGGAGATGAAGCGATGAAGATGGCGATGATTGGCTCGGGAACCCCCGGGTGCTCCAAAACCCGTACTCACATAAGTTGAGCCCCTGAGGGGGTCATCGCCATCGACATCCCTTCACACTCTTCCGGTCGAGGTGGATTCGTTCTCGTGACTGAGGGACACTAGGTAGGCTCTCGTGCGTTCTTTGCATTTCACTCCAGTCCGCCCCTCGGCATCGTTTCTTTCTTCTATAGTCTATTTCCGACCATTTTGCACCACGAGGATTCGCACGTCTCTTTTTCTTCCTCGACTGCCTACCTTGCGTGCGAAATGCCCACATCTTTTTTGGTTTATTTGAGCATATTTTTCTTTCCGTCCTCCGTGTACACAGCCTGACCTGGTTGCGCAGCTAGGTGAGTGGGTAATGGCGTTATCCCCACCACCCGGGCTCGTCATTTGGGGTGTGTGTTCGTATCCACTGTTTAACTGCAGTCCCGCGGGCGGGCATTGCATGAGCTGCTGACGCCATACGGCCATTGGATCCATCTGTCTATGTTCTGGAAGGTGTGACGATGTTGATGATGAGATGGGGTTTAAGGGCGCTTAACTTCGAAGGTTACCAGCGCCCCTACAATGTATAAAATATAAAATTTAAAACCCCAAAACTAAAACACTACACACAAACCCGTATCGTTAAAAACACTAAAAAGCAAAAGGCCAAGTCTAAAAACTACCACACTAAAAGCATGGTCAATAAAAGGGTAAAACGACGTGTCACAAATTGAAGAACGCAAGAAACATGAGCGCCATATATCCGTCTGGGAGCAGTGCCCCATTAAAAAGAACAATACAGAAGCACACAACCAAAAGACGCCCAGGGCATCAAAGCGCCAATTAAAATCGCTGTCACTGATAAAATGTAAAAGACATTCTACAGCATGCGCGCCGTCTGCCAAAATGATGGCTATGCCAAAAGGCAGACACACACGAACGCGCAAGTGTAGTAAAGCCTGACACTCTGTTAAAATGTGACCGTTACGGGTGCCGCACACTGATCACAGATTGGCGCAGGATCACGACTAAGCAAGTGTCTATGACTAAAAAGGCATTGTCCGATCCGTAAACGAGCTAAAATTAACTCTTCGCGACGACAGGAGTGAGAGAAGGTTCGCAGACTAACGGGAGAGGTTTATCCTCCCGCTGCTTGTTCCTCTAAGGGCCGTCCACTCATCGCGCCAATGCGAGAGGATGCGGGGTCGTAAAATAACTTAAGAATCTGAGGAGGAAACAACACATTTGAAACATCTGGATGATAAAAGCGCCGATTTCAGAGTTGTCGGCAGAGTAGTTACCTGAGATGCCCACATGACTCGGAATCCACACAAAGGAGACGCTGCTGCCAGAAACACCGAGCCAGTGTAGGAGACCATGTATGCGCTGTATGAGTGGGTGGTATTGGTACAGTGCTTTAATACTCTGAAAGGCACTCAAGGAGTCCTTACAAACAACACAGAGCCGTACTCATGCCGCTGGATGTATAAAAGTGACTGATAAATACCAAAATGTTCGGCGGCAAAAATAGAAAAATGCCCAGATAAACGAAATGTAAAACTATGTACACGAAAAACAAAGGCACACCCTACTCCAACATCAGTCTTAGACCCATCAGTATATATAAAATTAAAGTTCCACGAATTGCGCCTGTAGTTCTAAAAACGCTGATCTAAGAACTGGAGAACGTGTCTCATTCTTCGGCATCGACGTTAACCCAAGATGACAGTTGGCCTCAGCGTACAATCATGGAGGATAATGCGTTTCCCCCCTGAGAAGGGCCTGCGTTAGCGTAACGTCCAAATGCCGAAGGAGCTGTCGAAATCGAACCCCTGCAGGGAACAATGCAGAGAAGCTAACTAAATATTGCCGATCAAGCGAATCCTCGTAAAATATCTCGAAGGACGTGTGGTCAGGCAAGCTTGAGAGTCGACAGGCATAGCTGCACAAAAGCATCTCACGCCGGAAGGACAGCGCAGGCTCTGCAGCTTCAACGTACAGACTGGGTACAGCGCTAGTTGGAAAGGCCCCTGTTGCGACTCGTATACCACGTGATGGGTGGTATTCAAGTGACGTAACACAGATGGACGTCCCGGTGAATAGACAAGGCACCCGTAATCAAGTTTGGATCCCCCCAGGGGCTCACCTTATGTGAGTACGGGATTGGCGTACCCGGGGGTTCCCGAGCCAATCATCGCCATCATCATCCTTCCACCCCCGTCCGGTCGAGGTGGGTTCGTTCTCGTGACCGGGGGACTCAAGGTAGGCTCTCGTGCGTTCTGTGCATTACATTCCATGTCGCTCCTCGACATCGTTTCTTTCTTCTATTCTATCTATGCACATTTCACCCCACGCTCATTCATTTACACATCTCTTTACTTCTTCGCGGCCTACATTGAAAGCGAAACGCCCACACACTTTTAGTTCCTTTTAATCTTTTATTCTAATCCTCCGTGGACACAGCCTGACAGATACCGCGCACTGAGTGCGCAGCTCGGTGAGTGGGTAACGGCGTCATCCCCACCATCCGGGATCGTCATGTAGGATATGTGTTCGTATCCGCTGTTCAACTGCAGTCCCGCGGGGGGCCATTGCATGAGCTGCTGACTTCTGAAGGCGATTGCGTCCCTCTGTCTATGTTCTGGAAGTGTGACCCTGGGGTGAGCTAGGTATAGATAGGCCACTCACCCAAGCCAGGGTAACGCCCGGCAAGTAAGATCCCGAGGACGGAGACGGTCGCAATGGTGGAGGATTTCATTCGCTATGGAGCACCCTTTCTTCATTAATAAAAATTAGCGCCGAAAAGTTATTGTAACAGAAGTAGCACCACCTTAATCTGGTTGTTACTTGGTCATTTCAAGAACAGAAGAAGGACAAAACTTTGAGAAGGTGAACCCTTTTATAATTCAGAAAGGCATAGATGCTATTGCTGGTGCGGTTCAATCCTGCACTCGTCTACGGAATGGTTCCCTATTGGCACAAACTAAGTCCGATCAGCAAAGTAAGCCCTTGTTGCGCGCTACGCTTCTACACGGTTATCCCATCCGTGTCGAGAAGCACCGCACATTGAATTCCTGTCGGGGCGTCGTTACCACGCATAGCCTCTATGCTATATCGGACGAGGACCTAGTTGAATATCTATCCGATCAAAAGGTGACAGCAGTGCATCGAGTGCAGGACAAACGCGACTGCGTATTAGTACACACTCGTTACCTGTTTCTAACATTTGATGGCGTCGATCTGCCCACGAGCATTTCCGCAGGGTACGAACGGATTTCTGTGAGGCCTTATATTGCTAGACCTCTGCGTTGTTTTAAATGCCAACATTTTGGGCATACGCAAGTCTCATGTAAGAGTGCCGTTACCATCTGTGCATCATGTAGCCAGCCCTAACACGAAGGTGCCTGTTCAACAGCCCCAGTCTGCGTCAATTGCAAAGGGTCAAATTCTGCCTCATTTGGAGACTGTCCGCGGTATTTGGACGAGAAGGCGATCCAGGAGATCCGGATAAAGCAGAAACTCTCCTTCGTCGAAGCGCGGAGGAGCTACCATGCGCGCCAACCTTCGCTCCTGCGATCGGGAACATTCAGTTCTGTTGTTGCCTCGCCAGTACCCCGGAAGGATGCTGGGACTCAAACTTGGACCATGACTGCCTTGTCCGTCACTACCATCCGGCCGACCAAGTCTGCTACTGTTACCAAGTCCTATAAACCTGGTCCAAAGTATGAAGTCACCAGCCACTGAGAAAAAGCCGAAGCAGAAACTTCGAGGAGAAGACTTTTTAAAAGACACTCCGCGTGTTCACAGCAAGCAGAGTTCACCTTCTCCTCGGAGTTCGCAGTCCAAGGAAGCTCCTGGCACAAGCCGCGCTCAGCGGCACCCCTCACACATCGCCACCCAGAACCGATTCACAGCGCTTGAATCGGTTTCTGGCTCTGAGCGCGTGGGCCCTTCCTTCGAGGAGGCTATGGAGTCTGACCAACTCCATACCAAAAGCCCGAGCCCAAAGGTTAAAGAAAAGGTAATTTTAAGCCGCCCTTCTAAGTAGACAGTTTATCCCTTTTTCTTAATGGCTATCCTGACCTCGAATGTACGTGGTGTACAATCGCATAGGGCGGAACTGCAACTTTATTGCGTTCCCTTTGGCCTATGGTCGTGTGTATGCAGGAGACTAAGCTTCGCCCTCATAATCCTTTTGATCTCCGAGGATATACTCCGGTTCGCTACGACCTTGGACCGGAGGAGGGTACTCCTGCTCATGGAGGTGTCATGTTGTTAGTGCGTAACGATGTTCATTTTCAACGTCTCACTCTTACGTCCGACTTGCAAGCTGTTGCCATTAGACTGCAGTTACCCGGTGTCTTCTTTTCTGTTTGCTGTGTATATTCACCTCCATCGTCTCCCCTCGCTAACGCGGACCTTCGAGATCTCTTGTCCGCTCTCCCATCACCATTTCTCCTGTTGGAGATTATATTGCCTATCATCCCCTGATGGGTTCGCCAAGGGCTTGTGCGAGGGGAACTCTTCTTTCCGACATTTTTTACCAGTTCAATCTTTCAATCCTCAATACAGGTGAGCCTACTTTTATTTCTGATTCTTCCGGTACATTCTCACACCTGGACCTTGCCGTTTTCCCACTCCAGCTTGCTAGTCGTCTGCAGTGGAACGTCGTCGCTGACACCTACTCCAGCGACCATTACCCCTGCATCGTTTTTCTTCTGTCGCACCACGTACAACATTCCAGATTACCTACCTGGATGTTAACAAAAGCCGACTGGAGCTTGTATTCCAGCCTCGTGCATTTTCACGACCAGCCCTTCACCGACATTAACCGACTAGTGCAGTACCCTACGTCTACTATTTTCTCTGCTGTCGAACGCGCAATTCCTCGTTCATCCTCTCAACCTCGGCGACCTTCAGTTCCGTGGTGGAACGAGGATTGTCGGGCCGCCGTTCGTGCTCGTAGGACTGCACTTAGGGTGTTTCGGCGCCACCCTACACTTGATAATTTGGTGACTTTTAAACAATCGCGCGCCAGGGCTCGTCGCATTATTCAGGATAGCAATAAGGTGTCGTGTACTCGTTTTGTCGAGTCGTTTAATCGCTTTACGCCTTCATTTGTTGTTTGGGATAAACTTCGTCGCTTCTCCGGTAAAGGGTTGCATTGTACTGTTTCTGGCCTTCAGGTTTCTAATGCCACCATAGTGGATCCGGCTGCCATCGATAACACTCTGGGTGCTGCCTTTGAGGCGGTTTCCGGTTCAGACCGTTGTTCCACCGTCTTTCGCTCTATAAGAGAACGGCTGCATTCCGACACCTTTAATTTTAGGTCTGGTAATAATGAGGGTTATAATCAACTTTTCACCATGAGGAAGCTGGAGCACGCTCTTGATTCCTCTAGGCACTCCGCTCCTGGCCCGGACGGCATTCATGTTCTGATGTTAAAGAACCTTTGAGCCGACAGTAAACTCTTTCTCTTACAGGTCTATAACCGTATTTGGCAAGACGGCTTTTTTCCTTCCGTTTGGCGCGAAGCCACCATTGTCCCTATATTTAAGCCTGGGGAGGATCGCTAACTACCTTCCAGCTACCGCCCTATCTCCCTCACCAGTTGCATTCGCAAGGTTATGAAGCGCATGATCAACGGGCGGTTGACATGGTGGCTTGAGTCTCAGAAACTTCTAGCGAAAGCTCAGTACGGATTTCAGCGCCATCGCTCTACCGTCGACCATCTGGTGTCCCTGTCGACGCATATTATGAATGGATTTCTGAGAAAGTGTCAAACGTTGGCTGTATTTTTTGACCTTGAGAAAGCTTATGACGGGCGGCATTTTACGTACACTGCACGCATGGAATATCCGCGGTCATCTTCCCATATTTCTTCAGGAGTTTATTACGGACCGCGTCTTCGTGTACGTGTGGGCTCGGTTTTATCTAGTCGGTTTATTCAAGAGAACGGAGTACCGCAGCGCTCTATACTCAGTGTCACACTTTTTGCAATTGCTATCAACCACATTGTTGATTATATTCCACCTGGCATTGAATCGTCCCTTTTTGTTGACGATTTTGTCATTTATTGTAGTTCTCGGCGGACCTGTCTGCTCGAAAGCCGTCTCCAGAGCTGTAACGACCGTCTCTACGCCTAGAGTAACGCCAACGGCTTTAATTTCTCCGCCGAGAACGGTTATAGACCTGTAAGAGAAAGAGTTTACTGTCGGCTGAAAGGTGCTTTAACATCAGGACATGAATGCCGTCCCTCATTGTGAAAAGTTCATTATAGCACTGAATATTAGCAGACCGAAAATGAAAGGTGTCGGAATCCAGCCGGTCTTTGATAGAGCGAAAGCCGGCGGAATAATGGCCTGAATTGGAAACCGCCTCAAAGGCAGCACCCAGAGTGTTAGCGATGGCAGCCGGATCCACTATGGTGGCATTAGAAACCTGAAGGCCAGAAACAGTACAATGTGACACTTTACCTGAGAAGCGACGAAGTTTATCCCAAACAACGGATGAAGGCGTAAAGCGATTAAAAGACTCGGTCTGAGAAACTTCTAGCGAACGCTCAGTGCGGATTTCGTCGCTATCGCTCTACCGTCGACCATCTGGTGTCCTTGTCGACGCATATTATGAATGGATTTCTGAGAAAGTGTCAAACCGTGGCTGTATTTTTTGACCTGGAGAAAGCTTATGACACTTGTTGGAGGGGCGGCATTTTACGTACACTTCACGCATGGAATATCCGCGTTCGTCTTCCCATATATCTTCGGGAGTTTATGACGGACCGCGTGTTTCGTAAACGTGTGGGCTCGGTTTTATCTAGTCGTTTTATTCAAGAGAACGGAGTACCGCAGGGCTCTGTACTCAGTGTCACACTTTTTGCGATTGCTATCATTCCCATTGTTGATTGTATTCCACCTGGCATTTCACCGTCCCTTTTTGTTGATGATTTTGCCATTTATTGCAGTTCACGGCGGACCTGTCTACTCGAACGCCGTCTCCAGAGCTGTATCGACCGTCTCTACGCCTGGATTAACGCCAACGGCTTTAATTTCTCCGCCGAGAAATCCGTCTGCATCAACTTCTGGCGCCGGAAGTATTTCCCTCCGCCCTCTCTCCATCTAGGGCCAGGAATGCTTCCGTTTGCAGACGAGGCGAAATTTTTGGGGTTGATCTTTGATAGAAAGTTGTGTTGGACCTCGCACATTTCTTTTTTAAAAACAAAATGTGGCCGTTCTCTTAATCTTTTACGTGTTTTAAGTGGCACATCCTGGGGAGCTGATCGGACCATTCTTCTGCGTCTATATCGCTCTTTGGTCCGATCCAAGCTTGATTACGAGTGCATTGTCTATTCGTCAGTGCGTCCATCTGTATTACGTCGATTGAATGCCATTCACCATCGTGGCATAAGTGTCGCTACAGGGGCCTTTCCAACCAGCCCTGTACCTAGCCTGTATGCTGAGGCTGCAGAGCCTCCGCTGTCCTCCAGACGTGAGATGTTTTTGTGCAGCTATGCCTGTGGACTCTCCAGCTTGCCTGACCACCCGTCCTTCGCGATATTTTACGAGGATTCGCTTGATCGGCAATATTTAGTTAGCTCCTCTGCATTGCTCCCTCCAGGGGTTCGATTTCATCAACTTCTTCGGTATTTGGACGTTACGCCAGCGCCGGCCCTTCCAAGTGGGGAAACGCGTTTTCCTCCATGGTTGCGCGCTGAGGCCCACTGTCACCTTGGGTTATCGTCGATGCCGAAGAATGAGACCCCTTTTTCAGTCTTTAGATCAGCGTTTTTAGAACTTCAGTCGCAATTCGGGGACTTTCGTTTTATCTTTACAGATAGATCTAAGACTGATGCTGGAGTAGGATGTGCCTTTGTTTGTGGTGGAAATAGTTTTACCTTTCGTTTACCGGGGCAATGTTCGATTTTTACCGCCGAACATTTTAGCATTTATCAGTCTCTTTTATATATTCAGCGGCACGACTTACGACACTGTTTTATTTGTTCCGACTCCCTGAGTGCTCTTCAAAGTATTAGCTCGCTGTACAGTTACCACCTGCGCGTACAGCGCATTCATGAGCTGCTCCACTCGCTTGGTGTCTCTGGCATCAGCGTCTCCTTCGGGTGGATTCCAGGTCATGTGGCCATCTCAGGTAAAGAGTCTGCCGATGTCGCTGCCAAGTCGGCGATTTTATCACCCAGAAGTTTTACCTCTGTTGTTCCCTCGTCAGATTTGTTTATTGTTTTACGTCGCCGCATCCTCTCACTTTGGAGCGATGAGTGGACGGCCCTCCGGGGGAACAAGTTGCGGGAGGTTAAACCTCTCTCGTTTGTCTGGGCTACCTCTTCCCGTGCTTCTCGTCGGGAAGAGTTAATTTTAACCCGCCTTCGTATCGGACATTGCATTTTTAGTCATAAGTATTTGCTGAGTGGTGACCCCGCATCACTCTGTGGGCAGTGTGATGCGCCCTTAACGGTGCGTCACATTTTAGCAGAGTGTCAAGTTTTAGCTCCTTTGCGCGTCCGTGTTGGTCTGCCTGTTGGCCTAGCCAACGTTTTGGCAGACGACACGCGTGCTGTAGAGTGTCTTTTACGTTTTATCAATGACATTGGATTTACCAGACGCATTTGATGCGCTGATCGTCTTTTGACCATGTAATTTTATCTTGTTTTTAATGGGGCATCTCCTCACCCAGTGGACATTGGCGCTCGTGTCCCTGACATTCTACACTTTTTGACACGTTGTTTTTACTCTTTTATTGCCCATGTTTTTAGTGTGTTCGTTTTTGGTATTTGATGTTTTGTTTTTTACCTTTTGCACTCGTGGGCTTGTGTCCCGTTCTTAATTATGCGGTTTTTTATAGGACTTTTATTGTTTGACAGTACATTTTATACTTTGTAAGGGCGCTGACTGCCTTAGCTGTTTAGCGCCGTTAAACCGCATCTCATCATCATCATCATCATTAGCTCCGTTGCGCGTTCGTGTGGGTGTGCCTGTTGGCATAGGCAATGTTTTGGCAGACGACGCGCGTGCTGTAAATTTGGGTTTACGTTTTATAAGTGACCGTGGCTTTAATCGGCGCAGTTGATGCGCTGAGCGGCTTTTAGCTTTGGGATTTTCTATTGTCTGATTTAATGGGGCTCTTCTCCCCGGCGGACAACTGACGCTCATGTCCCCCGCATTCTACAGTTTTTGACACTTTGTTTTCCCCTTTGTTGACAATGCTTTTAGTGTGTTGCTTTTAGGTATTGGTGTTTGGTTCGTCTTTTAGTTTTTGACATAGCGGTTTTGTGTACCGTGTTTTAGTTTTGGGGTTTTACATTTCATACATTGTAAGGGCGCTGAAGACCCTGATGTTTAGCGCCCTTAAAACCCTAACTCATCATCATCAGCCTCGATGATATATCCGACCAGGGCCTAGTCGAATATCTATCACATCAAAAGGTGACAGCAGTGCATCGAGTGCAGGCCAAACGCTACGTTGTATTGGAACCCACTTGTAACCTTATTATAACCTTTGATGGCGTATATCTTCCCACGAGCATTTCAGCAGGGTACAAACTATTGCGGTTTGGCCTTAAAATGCTAGACCTCTGCGTTGTTTCAAATGCCAACGTTTTGTGCATACACAAGTCTCCTGCAAGAGTGCCGTTAACATCTGTGCAACATGTAGCCAGCCCTCACACGAAGGTGCCTGTTCAACAGCCCCAGTCTGCGTCAATTGCAAAGGGTCAAATTCTGCTTCATTTACCGACTGTCCGCGGTACTTGGACGAGAAGGCGATCCAGGAGCTCCGGGTAAAGGAGAAACTCTCCTTCGCCGAAGCCCGGAGGCGTTACCATGCGCACCAACCTTCGCTCCTGCGATCGGGAACATTCAGTTCTGTTCTTGCCTCGCCAGTACACTGGAAGGATGCAGAGACTCAAACCTGGACCATGACTGCATTGACCGCCGCTACCATCCGTCCATCTATTTCAGCTACTGTTATCAAGCCCTCTAAACCTGGTCCAAAGGTTATGAAGTCATAAGGCACTGAGAAAAATCGAAGCAGAAATTTCGTAGAGAATATTTTTTGAAGGACCCTCCGCGTGCACATGGTAAAAACAGTTCACCTTCTCCTCCTCGAAGGTCGCAGTCCCAGGATGCTCCTGGGACTAGCCGCGCTCAACGGCCAACTTCACCCATTGCCATTTACAGGTTTCTGGCACTGAGCGCGTGGGCCCCTCCTTCGAGGAGCCAATGGAGTCTGACCAAATCCATACAAAAGTCCCAAGTCCGAAGGTTAAGCATAAGGTTATTTTAATCCGCTCTTCCAAGTAGACAGTTTATCCCTTTTCTTGATGACCAACCTGACCTGGAATGTACGTGGTGTACGATCGCATAGAGCGCAACTGCATCTTTTATTACGTTCCCAGTCACCTATGGTCGTGTGTTTGCAGCAGACAAAGCTTCACGGCCCTTTCAATCTCCGAGGTTACACTCCGGTTCGCTACGATCTTGATCCGGATGAGGGTGCTCCTGCTCATGGGGCTGTCATGAAATTAGTGCGTAAAGATATTCAGTTTCAAATTCTCACGATTACGTCCGACTTGCATGCTGTTGCCGTTAGGTTTCAATTACCCGGCTTTTTCTTTTCTGTTTGCCCTGTGTTTTCACCTCCATCGTCTCCGCTCGCTCACGCTGACGTTCGAGATCTCCTGTCCGCTCTCCCAACACCATTTCTTCTGTTGGAAGATTATAATGCCCATCATCCCCTGTGGGGTTTACCAAGGGCTTGTGCGAGGGGTACTCTTCTTTCCGGCATTTTTGATCAGTTCTACCTCTCTATTCTCAACACAGGTGAACCTACTTTTATTTCTGATTCTTCCGGTTCCTTCTCTCACTTAGACCTTGCAGTTTGCTCCATCCAGCTAGCTGGTCGTCTGCATAGGAACGTCGTAGCTGACACCTACTGCAGCGACCATTTCCCCTGCATCGTTTCTCCTTTGTCTCATCACGTCCAGTATTCCAGATTACCTACCTGGATATTCAGAAAAATCGACTGGAGATTGTGTTCCAGCCTGGTGTCTTTTGCGGACCAGCCCTTCTCTGACGTTAACCAAATGGTGCAGCACCTTACGTCTACGATACTATCTGCCGCCGAACGCACAATTCCCCGATCATCCTCTCACCTTCGGCGTATTCCTGTTCCGTGGTGGAACGAGGATTGTCGGAACGTCGTTCGTGCTCGTAGGACTGCACTTAGGGTGTTTCGGCGACACCCTACACTTGATAATTTGGTTACTTTTAAACAATCGCTCGCCAGGGCTCGTCGCATTATTCAGGATACCAAGAAGGCATCGCATTGTACTATTTCTGGCCTTCAGGTTTCCAATGCCACCATAGTGGATCCGGCTGCCATTTCTAACATTCTGGGTGCTGCCTTTGAGGCGGGTTCCACTTCAGACCATTATTCCGCTGGCTTTCGCGACCTCAAAGACCGGCTGGATACCGGGACCTTTAATTTTCGGTCTGCTAATAAGGGTGTTATAATGAACTTTTCACAATGAGGGAGCTGGAGCATCCTCTTCATTGCTCTAGGCACTCCGATCCTGGGCTGGACAGTATTCATGACCTAATGATACAGAGCCTTTCAGCCGACACTAAGCTCTTTCGCTTAAGGGTCTATAACCGTATTTGGCAAGACGGCATTTTTCCTTCCGTTTGGCGCGATGCCACCATTTTCCCTATTCTTATGTCTGGGAACGATCGCCAACTACCTTCCAGCTACCGCCCTAGCTCCCTCACCAGTTGCGTTTGCAATGTGTTGGAGCGCATGATCAACGGACGTTTGACATGGTGGCTTGAGTCTTAGAAACTTCTAGCGAACGTTCAGTGCGGATTTCGTCGCTATCGCTCTACTGTCGACGCATATTATAAATTGATTTCTGAGAAAGTGTCAAACAGTTTATGTGCTCTTTGACCTAGAGGAAGCTAATGACACTTGTTGGAGGTGCGGCATTTTACGTACACTTCACGCATTTTATTTACGTGGTCGTCTTTCCATTATTCTTCGGGAATTTATGACTGACCGCATCTTTCGTGTGCGTGTGGGCTCAGTTCTATCTAGTCGTTTTCTTTAAGAGAACGGTGTACCGCAGGGCTCTGTACTCAGTGTCACACTTTTTGCGATTGCTATCAACCCCGTTGTTGATTGTATTCCACCTGGCATTTCATCGTCCCTTTTTGTTGATGATTTTGCCATTTATTGCAGTTCACGGCGGACCTGTCTACTCGAACGCCGTCTCCAGAGCTGTATCGACCGTCTCTACGCCTGGAGTAACGCTAACGGCTTTAATTTCTCCGCCGAAAAATCCGTCTGCTTCAACTTCTGGCGCCGGAAGGCTTTCCCTCCGCCCTCTCTCCATCTTGGGACGGAGGCCCTTCCATTTGCAGACGAGGTGAAATTCTTGGGGTTGATCTTTGATCGAAAGCTAAGCTGGACTTCTCACGTTACCTTTTTAAAAGCAAAGTGTGACCGTTCTCTTAATCTTTTACGTGTTTTAAGTGGCACATCCTGGGGAGCTGATCGGACCGTACTTCTTCGTCTTTATCGCTCTTTGGTTCGATCCAAGCTTGATTACGGGTGCGTTGTTTATTCGTCTGTACGTCCGTCTTTGTTACGTCGATTGAATGCCATTCACCATCGTGGTATGAGAGTCGCTACAGGGGCATTTCCAACTAGCCCTGTGCCTAGTCGTTATGCTGAAGCTGTCAGAGCCTCGCTCTCCTTCCGGCGTGAGATGCTTTTGTGCAGCTATGCCTGTCGACTCTCAAACTTGCCCGACCTCCCGTCCTTCGATTTATTTTTCTCGGAGTCGCTTGATCGGCAATACTTCATTAGTTCCTTTGCGTTTCTCCCTCCAGGGGTTCGATTTCGATAGCTCCTTCGGCATTTGAACGTTATGCCAGCGCCGGACCTTCCCAGGGGGAAACGCTTTTTCCTCTATAGTTGCGCGCTGAGACCCACTGTCATCTTGGCCTGACGCCAATGTCGAACACTGAGACCCCTTCTTCAGTCTTTTGATCGGCTTTTTTAGAAGTACAGGCGCAATTCGGGGACTATCATTTTGTCTTTACCGATGGATCTAAGACTGATGCTGGATTTGGGTGTGCCTTTGTTTTGGTATATGTAGTTTTACGTTTCGTTTACCTGGGCAATGTTCAATTTTTACCGCTGAACTTTTTAGTATTTATCAATCTATTTTATACATTCAGCGGCACGACTTACGGCACTGTGTTATTTGTACGGACTCTCTGAGTGCCCTTCAGAGTATTAACGCGCTGTACACTTACCACCCACTCGTACAGCGCATACATGACCTGCTCCACTCGCTTGGTGTCTCTGGCATCAGCGTCTCCCTCATGTGGATTCCAGGTCATGTGGGCATCTCAGGTAATGAGTCTGCCGACGCCGCTGCCAGATCGGCGATTTTATTACCCAGATATTTTACCTCTGTTGTTCCCTCCACCGATTTGTTTGTTATTTTACGTAGCCGCATCCTCTCGCTTTGGAGGGATCAGTGGACGGGCCTTCCGGAGTAACAAGTTGCGGGAGGTTAAGCCTTTCCCGTTAGTCTGGGGTACCTCTTCTCGTTCGCTTCGTCGGAAGGAGGTAATTTTAGCTCGTTTACGGATTGGACATTGCCTTTTTAGTCATAGTTATCTGCTCAGTGATGACCCCGCTCCACTCTGTGAAGAGTGTGATGTGCCCTTAACGGTGCGTCACATTTTATAAGAGTGGCAGGTTTTAGCTCCATTACGCGTTCGCTTGGGTCTGCCTGTTGGCATAGCCAACGTTTTGGCAGACGACGCGCGTTCTGTAAAATGTATTTTACGTTTTATTGGTGACAGTGATTTTAATCGGCGCATTTGATGTGGTGAGCGTCTTTTAGCTTTGTAATTTTATAATGACTGTTTTAATGTGGACTCCACACCCCAGTGGACATATGGCGCTCATGTCCCATGCGTTCTACAGCTCTTGATATGTCCTTTTACTCTTTTTGACCATGATTTTAGTGTGGTAGGTTTTAGAATTTGGTCTATTGGTTTTTCTGTTTCCGAGCAAGCGGGTTTGTGTGTGATATTTTAATTATTGGCTTCTAACTTTTATATTTTATACATTTTAAGGGTGCTAATAACCTTAGGTGTTGAGAGCCCTTAAACTTCATCTCATTATCATCATTTAGCTGCAGTTGAAGTCAATAAACTATAAGGTAGAGGTTAGCAGCAGGTGCGTTATTTGATCGCTCCTGAACCTGATACAGTATTAATAAAAAATTTTAACATAACTTATAGCCAGACTGCGTATATTATATTTCTAAAATCGATGGGACATAAACTACCTATTGAAAATGCAGTTCCTATCCTCTTTACAAAACAGGATGTCAGACCTATGAGTGCTGCTTATCCCATAAACTCAGCACTTGCAAGTACCTAAGCAAGAATGCAGCGACTTCGTTGAAGATATTTCATTCTTACTAAGCACTATGTGGTGCATACTGCATGCTTCCCAAGAAATATACTCTTATTGTAATTTAGTCCTTTGAAATGTTAATAAAAGGTTCCACTTTGATTTTCTAAGATAAAATTGACCGAAACAGTGCACCGTATAAAATTCTTATACAGCAGTCATTGCGTTTACAAGAATGTTGGTTATGTATTTAACCGTATGTATAGCAACAACGCACTATCTGCTTTATTCCAATAAAAGCACGATAGATACACAAATTTTCGGATATCTAAAATTTACCAGGGACTTCCATATTAATATACTAATACCAAAGAATACCAACATGGTTTATTCTTAGCAGTGCTTCAAACTTTGAATTACCATTACGATTTCACCACTTGTGTATATTATTGCACTCTTGCTTATCGGGGCTGAATTTCAAGGCCTCATAGGATGTGATGTTTACCACATCAGAAAGAGACTTATCCAGACACTGACAATCTCTGAAATTAATGTTTAATTTTTTGAAAACAGATCTATAGGAATCCACGGCCTTGTTTAACATGTTGAAAGAAAAACTCAAGAATTTTAACTTCAGTAACTCATCATAACTCACCATCTTTAAAACCATAACAGTTGTTGAAATTCAGTGCTTAATTAAGAATAGTTATTTTCAGAAGGGATATATTTTTGATACAGTTAAAACACTTATTTTACCACTTCTTGTGGTTTTATATGTTTCATGTTAAATGCTTCTAATGTGAAACCTCTAATGCACTTTTAGGATGGCAGCTATTCCAGTTTAAGATCATCTCATCAGGCACATCGATCACCTAAGACTGGTTTGATTGGTTTACGGAACATAGGAAATACAGTGAGTTTATATGTGAATTTATCATTAACAGTGATAAAGTTATAGCAGACTTTTGGAATTGCTATTGCAGCTTCTATTATACTGCATGCAGTTTAGCCATTATTGCACATTCTTGCATGTAATTAAAATATTTACGCAATGTGTAAATCGCATTAAATAGCTTCGACGCTTATCTGCGTCATGAATATTTTAAACAAAAAGATGGCTTCTTTCCTCTACCCACATAACCTTCAGAATATATACCATCCTTCTTACCATAAACGCAAAATCAGTTTCCTGAAACAAAAACCAGCCCACGAATAGGCTTGAATCTCCATGCGGCTTTCAAACTATAAGGAGTGCAAGCTATTGAAAATCACCAAAAGACAACTGTAACATATTTCCCCCGTTACAGTGCTCCATGGTTGTATTTGCTGAGATTCCATCTGTTCAGTTAGCACAATACCAGCAACTGTTTCTAAATTTCCCCGCCTGGTAAAGAAAGATATGCCGTAGTTTGTGTTAATTGCAGCTGCTTGGTTGGTGACATATGCATTATCTCACACGTGCGTAAACCGTTGAATTTAGAGCAAATCATCGTAGACGCTATTGTGTACCACGTGAACGTTTATTTGGAATTGTGTCAGCTAGTGCTTATATAAGTGTTACATGCTTTGTAATTGTTGTTTATACAAAGCAGCTTTGCAGTAAATATGTAACCATATTCGGCGCTGGGAAGTAATTTAAACCAGAAGGTTCTTTTTTAAACAAGACTATTTTGCAAACTTGTTTACGAAACACTTTATCCATGGGCACTTACTGTATATGAGCAAAGGAACACGTGAACTCCTGAAACACATCTGAATTAAACCACTTCCCGCCGCTTAATATCGTTAAACAGTATTTACTGATTGGATTGAAAATAGTAATTCCCATTGTAAAGTTGGCAATACTTCAGTTTAGTGCAACGTAGTCTGTTTTGAACCCTTGGAAACTATCAATAAATTGTTTTTCATATAGTTTGGCGAATCTGGATATAGCAGAAAATCACTCCTGGCCTGACTCATGAAACTCGAGATTGTTCCTTCCTACAACCTACATAAACAGAAATTTTCCCGGGAACAGATACCCTCAGCTGAAGATGGCCGGTCTAATTTATATTGCGCTTATGCAGCGCATCTTAAATATATATATATATATATATATATATATATATATCTTATAAACCTTCAGGGATGATTTAGCATGCCGGATGGATTAATTTGACTCAGGGAGCCCTGGTCCGCAAACGTGCCCGTTAAAAGTTACTACTCCAAATACGTTTTGGGATTATTTATTAGCGTGGAACAACAGTAATACAACACAATGTAGGTAAATCAGTATGATTTATAAGAGGTATTTAAAATGACGTTCCTCAGCGTCAATACAGACCTGACAACGTCACAAGTGGTTTCTGTGGCCATTTTACAAACTTACAGGGATGCCACAGAATGGTAAAAACATCTATTTGAGATAAGTAACACCTGTTTGTACTTTGTAGGTTCCGGCTTACATAAGAGGGACTGAGAAGGTTACCTCCGCCGATCAAGAGGTGGTGTGATCTGTATAGAACGTGGTTCGTCCTGATGTACGAGTGTTTGTACTGCTGGTTGGGTTTACATGTTGCAGCATTCACTTGGTCAGCCCACATAGCGAAATGGTGAGGTACGCGGTTGTACAACTGGTAGAAAATGGTGTTTGTTTACGAACAAGCAGATGGCAATGGTCGGCAAGCATAACTACTGTATCGCGCTAAATATCCACAAAGACGGATATCCACAAGACAAATATTTACAACATCCGTCCCACACAATGTTTTCAAAACTGTCACAACGATTGCGGGAAACAGGGCAATTGACACGGCAACTCCATGAGCAAGAAGCGAGATGAACACTACGAAAACCCGACGTGGAGGAAACTGTGCTGGAACGTGTGGCTGAGGAACCTAAGGTACTCGAGTACTCGCACATGAAATGGGTGTCATGGGTCCGAGTTCTGTCCCCCCAGGGGCTTAACTTTTGTGAGGGCGGGTTAGACGTACCTGCGGTGCCCGAGCCATTCATCCCCATCTTCATTCCTTCATCCCTGTCCGGTCGAGGTGGGCTCGTTCTCGTGACCAGGGGACACAAGGTAGGCTCTCGAGTGTTCTTTACATTTCGTTCCATGTCGCCCCTCGCCATCGTTTCTTTCTTCCCTGGTCAGTAGTTAAGATCCCGGATTAGCCAAGTGGATTAACGATAATCCTGCCGCTAGGTGGCGTTGGTGTCGCGTTAATCCTTCTTAATACGCCTTAATCCGCTGGATTAAGGTTGATTAGTGGGATTAGCGGGAAGTTTGAAAAGTTGCCACTGGCGGAAGGATTAACGTTGATCCAGGTTGGTTAATCCGAGATGCAGATTAAGATTGATGTTAAGTGTTGGTTGGATATGTGGTGGTGAAGAAAAGGTAGAAGAGGGTGAGGGAGATGGGGTAGTTTAAGGTCACGTGACCTGGAGAAGGGAATTTGCGATGTGTCTTTGTGGAGAGTTGGGACGGGAAAGAGGGAATGATGAGCAGGTAAGTGTTAAAAAGTGGATGAGGAAGTGACTGTGATGTTGTGATTGGTGAGAATAAAAAGTGATGTTATTGGTGGAATGAAATGAATGAAAGGTGTGGATTGGTGAGAATAAGAAAGAATATGATTGGTTTAGAGAAAAAAGCTGGGAGTGGGGGTATGTTGGAGATGAGGGGAAAGGTATAAAAAGTGGAATGTGGGTGTAAAGAAGTATATGGTAAAGATGATGATTGCGATAGTGATAGCGTTGGTGATAGGAGGAGCTGCTGGGGCAGAGAGGAGTTGCGTTAGTTTTGGGAGGTGTGGGTTCGAGTTGAATGTGGAGACGGGACATTTGGAAAATGTGACAAGATGTGAAAAGGATTACGAATTGTTGCCAAACTGTACATGCACCTACCGGAAGGGGAGTGGGTGTAGGTTTGGATCTGATTTTATTAACTTGGGGACACTTAAGAACGTGTATAATTGTTTAAAGCCTGTAAGCAGATGTCAGAGGGGGAAGAGATGTGAAGGGTTGATGTACGCGGGTGTAAAGATGGGACAACTTGAATGGCCTGAGGGTTACATTTTAAATGGGAGATGTGGGTGTGAGGAAGGTGGAGCGGGTGTGGATGACAGGTGTAAATTTTATAAAAAGCCTGTGGGTATGTATGCTAGCGACAACACTTCGATTCTGGTGGAGATGGTGGATTGTAGTTTGTTGGTGGACACGGTAGACTTGCCGGAGGGTTTGGAATTGGAATGGAAGTTGACGCCGAAGGAGAGTGAGCTTATGATGGGTTATAGCTAGTAAATGAGACGAATTCCTATTTTTCTGACAATTTTATGTATATATTTGGGGGATGTGGAAAATAGGGTGAGTGGGAGTTGAATGTAGGTGGTGGAAGGACGATGAGTGGGAGGGTGAAGCGGGCGTCTAGATGGGGTGCGGAGGGGACTTTGAAAATAAATTCGGAATGTAATGTTGGGGATACGGCGAGGGTGTCGGTGACGAGCATACGAAAAGCAGCATCTGAGAGGTGCAAAAAAGGGGTGAATGTGATAAAGCAAAAAATGAAAAAAGAATGCGATAGGAAGGTGAAGGAAGGAAACAGGGTGATGTAAGGTTGAGGAAGGAAAAAGAAGAATGTGTAAGGAGGGTGGGCAGCATGCAGGGATTGTTGGAAAGAATGAAAAGAGAATTGGAAGAGAAAAAGCAGAATGTGACGAAGCAAGAGGAGTTAGTGAATAGAATAAAAGAAAATGTAAGTAAAATGTACGAGGAATTTGAGGCATTAAAGCAGATGATAGGAAAATTGGAAAGCGCATGTACAGGCGGAGGAGAGGATGAGGACTTTGCTAACTATGAGCAATCGTACGACGAAGACCTAATACCGGAGGAGGGAAACGAGGAGGAAGACGTTGACGGAGGGGATGTAGAGGAGGGAGAGCAGTTAGAATTTGAGACGAAATGAAAAAAGGAAAAGGTAGCAGAAATAGAAGACATGAATTATAACTTATTGCAATAAGCTGGCTATACGGATCTTTTATTTTGGCATATGTTTATGCCGTAATTTGATATAATGCATGGTGGCCTTTGAAGATTTTTTTTATTTTTAAACTGTTGTTTGTTTTTTCATAATTAGTTTTATATGCATATTGAGAAATATATGTGTGCTATTGATCTATGAGGAAGGGGAAAGGACCCTAACTAGGTAAAGTGTGAATAAAGTAAAATGAAACACTCATTAAGCATCAAAGCACAATACGTGCAGTGTATTCAAACGTGGGTAGAAAAAGAAACAAAATTAAAACAAAAAGAGTGAGAGAGAGAGAGAACACTGTAAACATTGCCAAATTGTAGTAGATTATAAAACATAATTGCAGGAAAGCAAAAAATATAAACAACACGGTACCAACCTTTTGTTCCATACCTTATACAGAGAAGGAAAGACAGAACATGCCATTAACAATGTTTTTTATATAAAATCATGAAAAAAATTGCCCTGTGCAACGAGGGCACGATGATTGTTTTTGTGTTTGTAAATGTTTATACACAATCGGTATATGGTTGATAACACACGAGCGCCGTGCATGGCATTGCAAACACAGGGGCGAATAGCAGTAATTGCTATTGGTGCTATACCACACCGTGTATGGTTTGTATGTGTTTCGCAAAAGTTCTTGCTGTCTTGCGAGGAACTCTGTGTGCCTGCAAGCCACGCAAAACTTTGTTGAATGATCGCACTGTGGCTGGTACATGCATTTCGAAGAGTTTGGAATGCGCTCCTCGCCACTGGCTGACGCCGACATGTTTAATGGTCTGTAATAGGGGTAGGACACTGGCAAATATGTTGCTGTTTGAAAGGGCTTGAAAGCCCGTATCTAAGGCAAGTGCTAAGAGCTTGGCAGTAGAGGCACTTTGGCTGCAGAGCCAAATTAGGTCGAACTAAATCAAAAGGCAGAAAATCGAGCTTGTCGATGTAAGCATTGACTGAAGTATCTGTGGAGTAATAGGGTTTCCACACGCAGCTGTAAGTGCACTGGACGCTTAACATACAATTTTACAGCCTGCGCACTGAAATTTAATTGGGCGTCCAAGGGTTGGCACAAGAGGCATTGGTTTTCTTCTGCGGTAAGCAGAAGTGTGATTCATGCCGGTTTTTTTAAAAAGAGGGAAAGAAATAAAAGAAAAAAACTAACAAAGAAGAAGAAGAACAAAACAAAAATACCCACTACACACGTAAAACACAGCCGCATCAGCGACGCCGCCGCTTTAATGGAGGTTCGGACGATGCGGCGTTGCGGGTGCACTGCAAGGCCCACCAGATGCGGCGCCGATGATGTTCCTCAGAGATGGGGTTCAGAAGAGGTATGGCCAGGGTCTGAGGCCGGTCGCTGTTATCCACGTCGGGCACAGCGGCGAGGAGCGCGTCGTACCCGTCGGGGCGGGATCCGGCGAAGGAGCACCAGGCGCTGCTAGGGATGAGCTGCACGTACTCCGACGGCTGCGTTGGAAAGAGGTTCCTTCTTACAGGAACCCTGCAAAACCTCTGCGGCGAGCAGGACAGCAGCCGCACTAGGGACGGTTCCGGTTGCGGGGGAGAAATGTTGGTGTAGGCAGGGTTGAGAAGAGGGGGAGGAGAAGGTGGATAAATGGAGCGCTGGGTGAGAATAGGGGTAAATGTGGGAGGTTGGGGTGTAGGAGAAGCAGAGCGGGAAATGATTTGAACGGAGGAGGAGGATGAAGGAGAAGTACATAGAGGAGGAGGGGAGTAGGGAGGTGAATGAGGGGTTAAAGGTTGGTAAGAAATGGACATGGGTTCAACATGGTCAATGGGAGAAGGCGAGAAGGGGATGACTTGAACAGAGGAGGAGGACGAGGGAGTGAGGGGTTGGACAGAAATGTCGTGAAGCGTCACAGGTTCGAAGTGGGGAAAGAAGGAAGACAAATTTGAAGCGCGGGCAGAAGCAAGTGGCGTTGAGGTGTACCGTGGGGAAGTCTCGGGATCGGAGCAGGAAAGAAAAGAGCTTTGAGAGTGGTTGCAATGGAGGGAGAGAGAGGAGGGATAAGACTCTGGGGAATAGGAGGGCGAGGAAGGTAAAGGGGAGTGCGGAGGCGTAGCGCCTGCGGCGTCGGTGTAATCCTCCGTGTACACCCCGCTGTCGGTGGTGGTGGAGGAAGAAGAGGGTGGCAACACTTCCACCGAAGGCGACGTGGCAGCAGAGGAAGCCGAAGGCGAACCCGTGTCGTCGGCGCAGGGAGCTAGAAGCTCCGGCCACTGAAGATGGAGATGGGCAAACGCCAGCTGAAAGGCCGGCAAAGCCAAAGCTGCTGGTCCTCGGGTGTTATGGGAACACCGGGCTGGACGGGTGGAAGAAACTGTCCGTGCTGCGCTTCTTCTTCTTCTTCTTGCCAAACGAAGGGCTGCTGTTGAAGAGCGACTTGCGGCTGGTAGGTTAGATCCGGCTGCTGTTGCTGGATGGGCAGCAGCTTCCTGTATACTCTTTCAGATTTTGGAGAAAACAAATGTTCGCCGGCGGTTGAACTTGACGCTCCACTGGGTTCCATGTTGTTCCGACGAAGTACTGAGCAAGACTAAGTGTGAAGACGGGAAGCCTGGCATGCCATTTTTAAAAGGGGCTGTAATCAGCAGCCGATGTGCGTCACAATATGGCCGCCGTGATTAAAGAGCCGCAATCTGCGCGATAACTTTAAAAATGGCCGTGCAAACGGATGCTCATTAGCAAGAAAATGTTTAGAAGTGGTTTTGCGGTCGATGGTAGGAAAATTTAATTGTTATCGCAACCGGATGGTGTGGTGGTTCGCTGGTGAGAGCGGAAGTGCACCGGAAACGAGCCTGATTACAACTCTGGAAGTTGTGGCGCGATAACAAGCCTGGAATTTTAATGAGGCCTTTAACTAAGTGCGCATGCGGAAGTTGCGGTTGCGATAAGCAGCGTATAAAAGCACCAGGCGATAAGCGGCTCGCTGAAGTGAGAATTGTGCAAGAAAATCGACTTGACTAGGAATTGTAAGGTTTTAACTTTTGGAACATTTACGATATATTGGAAGCGTTGTTTTTGCGAGAAAAAAGTTACGTTTGATATCCGCAGGACGCGCGCGTGGAGGCACATGGATGTTGTTAAGAAAATAACATGTACGAGTTTTTTTACCGGAGTTGATATAGCATAAAAGAAGCAGCGAATAAAGCAGCAATTGTATTGAAAGTGTTTGAACGTGTAGAAAGCTTTTTAGGCGTTGTTGAACAAAGCCCGAAGCATGGAGCCGGAACAAGGGGTAAGCGAATCCGGAACCTTGCAACCCAGGTTCGACATTATAGCCCATAGGCAGAGAAGGTTGAAAAGGCTTTTCTCCGGCTACACGGAAACAGAAATTACCGTGAACCCGGGTCCCAGAGATGCAAATCCAGAGCAATGGGTGACGCTTCTGTTTACGGACATGATTAACTTTGCGAAAGAAAATCTATTGGGGAACGAACCGGGATATTTAGGCGTAAATATTGCGGACGAGGAGCTCCCGTCCAAAGCTTTTAACATGAGCGTTAGACGCACGGACCAGGTGAATGCGGAGGCGGTTATAAAATCGATAGAGAAGGTGATGCAAAGCAACCAGCAGTTCTTGCTAGGGGGGTCTTTGAAAATCACTTTTGTTTGGACCAAGGAGGTGTCGGGTTCGTGTCACAAGCCGTGCGATGCGTGTACCGGTAATAAAGGCATAGTAGAAATTATGAACAAAGACAGCTTGTGTTTAGCAAGAGCTATAGCGGTTGGCAAAGCTAAAGTGGATGGAGACGTTAATTATAAACCCATTAAACGGTCGGAATACCTGCAGCAACAAAAAGCTGTAGCCTTGTGCCAAATTGTAGGAAAGACGAACGGTCCATTTCCTATCGATTACGCCAGTGATTTTGACGCTATGTTAAAGGGGTACGCGGTGACGGTGTTTGCAGATCATACGGGCAAACACGTCATGTACGCGTCAGAGAAGCAAACAGATAAACCCATTGACGTCATGTTTCACGAGGGGCACTTTAACGTCATTGTAGACTTGCACAAGTGCTTTAAATGCAAGTGGTATTGTCGTCATTACCATTATCCCTCGTTGAACAAAAAATAATTCCATCGATGCGACGGCGCTTGCTCAAAGTGCCACCAGCAGTGCCCTAAGCGCAATGAAGCGTTCATACACTGTGGCGCGTGTAACCGAGACTTTAAGGGTGCAACCTGTTTCGCGAATCATGCAAGGAAAGGCGGCTTTTACCCGAAGGCGCTGTCGGTGTGCGACGTGGAAAAAGTGTGTACTACTTGCACTAAGCTGGTGAACATGAGACAACGAAAAGGGGTGCACGAGTGCGGAGAAAAATTTTGCTCCTATTGCAAGGTTCACGTGAACAGCAATCACAGGTGCTACATGCAACCGTACTGTTCACCGAACAAGAGAAACCGCTTCGTGTTCATGTTCATAGATTTCGAATGCACGCAGAACACGGCGTACAAGAACAAAGAGAACACGTTCCAAATTTATGCGTGCTTTACCAAGCGTGCCCCCTGTGCATAGACGAAGGCGAAAAGATGGCGTTCTGCACCGAGTGCGGCACGAAAGAACACGTTTTTACCGACGCGCCGGTGAAGCAGCTGTTCGATCACGTGATACAGCCGAGGTTCGCAGCCTGGGACGTCGTTCTGCTGGCCCATAACATGCGCGCCTACGACGGCCAATTTCTATTGAAATACATGGTGGGCACTTTAAAGTGGACGCCCGAGCTAATCATGAACGGTACCAAGATCTACCAAATAAAGCACGGTGACGTCACGTTTCTAGACTCGCTCAACTTCATTCCCATGCCGCTGGCTCGCTTTTTTAAGACTTTCGGATTACAGGAAAGTAAAGGTTATTTCCCATACCTCTTTAACACAAAGGAAAACGAGCATTACGTGGGTTCGATTCCCGACGCAAAGTACTATTGCCCGGACGGCATGTCGGTGGAGGGGAGGAAGCCGTTCGAGCAGTGGCACGAGGAAAGTGCGTCCTCCGGGTACGCGTTCGACATGCAGCAGGAAATGGTGGCGTACTGCAAGATGGACGTGTTTCTGCTGAGCCGGGGAGTTTCGAAATTTAGGAGAGAATTTTTGGACGAGAACGGAATCGACCCGTTCCGAGAGTGCGTCACCATCGCGCATGCGTGCATGTGCATCTACCGAAAGCGGTTTATGCCGCGCGAAAAGATCGCACTGTTGCCCACCGGCGGTTACCGCCTGGCGGACAAGCAGTCGCGCATCGCCTGCATTTGGCTGTCTTGGGTAGAGGCGCAAAAAACATTACCATCCAGCACGCCCTGAGAGGGCGCGAAGTGAAGGTTCTCGGGCACAAGGTGGACGGGTATAGGGAGGACGGGGAGGAGAAACGGCTGCTTTTCTTTCACGTGTGCTGGTACCACGGCTGCGAGCGATGTTTCCACAATCGCCACGCGGTGCTGTATAACACGGGGAAAGAAACGATGGCCGGCAGGTACGAGAGCACCGTGAAAATCTCCAACAATATCCGAAGCGCCGGGTACGACGTCGTGGAGATGTGGGAGTGCGAATTTAACGCGATGGCGAAGGCCGACCCGCAACTGCCGGCATTCGCGAAGGCCTTCCCCCACCCGGAACCGCTGAATCCGAGGGACGCCTTTTTCGGCGGGCGCACCAACTGCACCAAGACTTACGCCGAGGCGTCGGGCGACACCAAGATGTTTCATCTCGACGTGTCCTCCCTCTACCCCTTCGTCAACAAGACGAAGCCGTACCCCGTGGGCCACCCCAAGATCCACTTGGATCGCTTTCCCAACCTGGAGGACATCCAGGGCGGATTGATCAAATGTACCGTGTTACCTCCGAACGCCCTGTATCACCCCGTGCTGCCGGCTCGCATCAACGGCAAGCTGATGTTCGTCCTGTGCCGCGGATGTGCTGAGGCGGAAAGCCAAGAAGCGTGCCGGCACCCGCAGGACGAGAAGTGCCTGACGGGGACGTGGGTCCTGGACGAGGTGAAGGCGGCCCTGCACGAGGGGTACCGACTGCTCCGCGTGTACGAAATTTGGGAGTACGACACGGTGCGATACAACCCCCACACTGGCGAGAAGGGACTGTTCGAGGCGTACGTGAACCAGTTCCTCAAGATCAAGACCGAAGCCTCCGGTTGGCCTTCGGACTGCCACTCGCCCGAGCAAAGGAAGCCTACGTGAAGGAGTTTCTGCAACGCGAAGGCGTCGCTCTCGACCCCGACGCCATCGCCCCGAATCCGGGCAGGCGCGAGCTCGCCAAGCTCATGCTCAACTCCTTCTGGGGCAAGATGGGGCAGACGGACAACCTGCCCACGTAAGAAACTGGTTGATCGCTACGACAGGCTGGTCGAACTGCTCAAAGACCCCGCCGTGGAGGTGCAGTCCTACCTCCCGGTCGCGGACGATGTGATGGTCGTCGTGTGGAGGTACGTCGACCAGAGCCCCAGGGTGAACCCCACGGGGAACGCCGTCATGGCCGCGTACACGACCGCGCACGCGCGCGCAACTCTACGGGTACCTGCGCGCGTTAGGGACCGGGTCTGCTACTTCGACACGGACTCGGTGATCGCCACGTACGCGCCGGGCCAGTGGATGCCGCCCGTAGGGCGCTTCCTCGGCGACATGACCGACGAGCTGGAGAAGTACCGCAAGGGCGCCTACGTCTCCCGGTTCACCTCCACGGGCCCGAAGAGCTATTGCCTCGAAATTAGGAGTCCGGAGACGCATCAGAACTTCTCGGTGTGCAAGGTGAAGGTACGTGGTGCTCGGAGATAATGCAAAGAGGGTCACTCTCGAGGGTACTCAGATATCGAGAAAACCCCTCTGGACGTTGGTCACCGAGCCTTGCACCAAGACCTTCAGGATGGTTGTGAACAAGCGCGTGCTTGTCGACAACTGCGACTCCTATCCCTACGGATTCAAGAGGGAGTGCGCGCATAAATGAGACGCCAAGCGCCCTAGGCGTCCATTTCGAACTTGGGACTCGCACGATGCGCTCTGCGCGCAGCCTTAGACGATTCGAGTTTCCCAGCACGATGCTGTTCGCGGGGCCGTCGCGCTGCGGAAAGTCTACTTTTGTGAAAAACTTGATTCGGCACGCGGACGCCATGTTCGACAAGCCCCCGATAAAAGTCCTGTGGTGCCATCCGCCGGAGTATTCGCCGAAACTCGAACCCCTGGCCCTAAAGTGCGAGACGTACGCAGGGATTCCCGAACTGGATGCGGTAGGCGAGAACGACCTCGTCATCCTTGACGATTTGATGGTGGATGGGGGTGGGAACAACGTGTCCAATTTTTTCACCAGAGACTCGCATCACAAGCGCTTCGGAATCGTGTACATTCTGCAGAACGTGTTCCCGCAGGGTCAGAAATATCGAAACATCTCTCTGAATGCCAATTATATCGTGGTATTCAAGAACAACAAAGACAAGATGCAGATCGATAGGCTGTGCCAGCAGATCGAACCCAGGAACTCGAGGTTTCTTTTGGAGGCCTTCGAAGAAGCTACCCGTCATCCTCACGGGTACCTGGTGCTGGATTGCACGCAATATACGCCTAACCGATACAGGTATCGAACGGGCGTCCTGCCGAACGAAACGCTCTCGTATTTTGTTTCCCACAGCGACGGCTGAAACAAAAAAGTTTTTTTTCGTTTTGCTTCATTTTTCCGCCATCGCAAGCTCTGATGCCGGCCTTTTTGTTTGCCTACGTCGCAACTCTATGAAAAATGTAAAGCGTGGGTTACCGCAGAGAAAATGTTTCAGCCTATATACAGGGTGTTGTGTTGCTACGCCACTAAGGCCGATGATTTTAAACAACGTGCGATTTACCGCACCGTGTTCATTATCGCGCAAACATGCCTAGAGGTAGGTTAAGCCTGGCCAAGCTGAGCAGCCCGCTGCTAGCCAGGCAGCACGGCAATTTGTCGGCTTTGGCCAAGGCAAAGGCGCCTCTGCGCAAAAAGTTGTTAAAAAATGCCGATGGCAATCTTATCAAGGCCATTTGTGAATGTATGCTCAACGTGTGCAGAGTTCACGTGCAACTTCCTTCAAAGTGCTTGAAGCGGCTAAAGAAGCATAAAGCGTCTTGGAGAAAGTTGGTCGATAAACGCATTCCCTTAAAGAAAAAGAAGAAATTTTGGTTCAAAAAGGAGGGTTTTTGCCGGCTTTTCTCCTGCCCGTATTAGCTTCCCTAGGAGGCGCTCTGGTGTCAAAGTTGACAGGATGAAGTACGACAGGCAGATCGTTGTTGCTCCGCAACCCAAAACGGTGGAAAAGCTTCACCTCATCGACAAAACTATTTCCAGATTGGCTAAAGAAATGGAGAACGTGCAGCGAGCAAAACTCTCCGACTACGACTAGTGGCGCATCGTAAAATATATATTGGGCAACTACCTGGATCTCGTGACACAAGTGAGAAAACCCTACCTTGGCGATCACGAAGACGACGACGAGGACCAATACGAAGACGTGTACAATGGCGCTCGGGTGAAGCAGGAGGTGAGCCCGAGAGCGATAAAGCTTAACCCGCTGTCCCCTCGCAAAAACAAGCGTGTGAACCCTCTCTCGCCCAAAAAAAGAAAACCAAGTCGCCTACCTACTCTTTGCGCCCGCGTCGCTGGTACCCTCTGTACAAGTAAAGCATGAAGGAATGGAAAGCGCTAAGAAAAAAGTGTGCCAAACCGGAACACTATGCCGGACTGGGCACCATAAATCCACTTCGCAAGGCCACGGGCGCAGCAAAGGCCAACATTCGGGCCTTCCTCGAAACTCAGGACAGTTACATCTTGCACAAGCCGGTGAAGAAGAGGTTTCCCACCAGATACTATCACGTGACCAATATGGACGATCTTTGGGAAGCCGATCTAAACGTCATGAGCAGCGTGAGGCAACATAACAAACCCTACGTGTACATTCTCACCGTCATCGACGTATTTTCCAAATATGCTTAGGCCGTTCCTCTGAAAACCAAACTTGGTGTCGAGGTGGCGCAAGCCTTCCGCACTATTTTTTCCCAGCGCATTCCTAAAATCCTGCAAATGGACAAGGGAACCGAGTTTACCAACAAGACATTTCGAGCCTTTCTAAAGAAGCACGACGTGCAACATTACACTACCAAGAATAACGCCAAAGCGAGCGTGGTAGAGCGCTTTAACCGCACCTTAAAAACGAAAATGTGGAGGTATTTCACGCACAAAAACAGTCACAGATACGTGGAGGTACTGCCGGCTCTACTCGAGTCGTACAATAGCTCGTATCACAGGTCCATCAAAATGGCACCCAAGAACGTCAACGAGTCTAACATCGTGCAGGTGTACCGCAATCTCTAGGGAAACAGGCCATCGCCGCGCGCCACAAAATCCGCATATTCCATTGGGGATCACGTGCGCATATCCAAAGAAAAAATGAAGTTTGACAAGGGGTACCAGCAAAATTAGACGGACGAAATATTTCAGATAGCCGACGTAGTGCGCGGTGCGCCGGTGGTATATAAATTGAAGCATTTTGCCTGAGAGGTCATAGACGGCATTTTCTACCACCAGGAGCTGCAAAAGGTGGCGCTACCCAAAACATTCAAAGTCGAGCGAATCTTGCAGACCAGAGGTCGGGGGCGCAGCAAGCAACACTTGGTAAAGTGGAAGGGGTATCCCGCAAAGTTTAACTCGTGGGTCCAGGCTTCGACCATCCGCAAGACATGATTAAAACCGCACCGTTTTCCCTCACCTTGGTGAGCAATGCTTCCATGGATCACTTCACCGATAACACCACGGCGAGGTTTCCAAACATCTTGCCCGAGGGAATCGTCCTGCAGGGCGAATGGGAAGTGGCTCTGCAGAAAGTCAGGTATCCTGTGAAATTTTATAACGTTTCCCGAGACGACGCTCGCGTCGTGGGCACCAAGTACACCATGACGCATCGACCCACGCATTCCAAATTCAGCTTACAAATGCCGCAGAGCATCGTGCAAAATCCGAAAGACCTGGTGAACCTCGTCAACGCCACCATAAACGAGCATTTATACGTCGAAAACGTCTTTCTCTTCGACGAACGCAAGCAGACGGTAAGCGTCAATGCCGACGTCACCCATCCCGAACCCTTGGCTGACATACCATTCCACGGGTTTGTCGAAACGGTGGTGCGCACGGCCAAGCCGTAAACCATACCCGATCACGACGTCATGAGCGACGCTCCCCACAGAAGACCAAAACCTAGACCGACAAAACCGGTAAAACCACCCGTGCCGGCCAAACCCGCACTCGGTACAGCACGCCCGGTAAGACCTCCGATTCCCACTCACACAAGACCTATAACGGAAACTTCGTCTCAGACGACACCCAAACCCCCACAGCCACCTCATGTGGGTACGCCTTCGGCTGAGGGGGAACCCAACGCTACACCGGATGCGCCAACACCTGCCCTAAAACCGCCAGACCCGCTACATCGCATTCACAGTTTGCTGCTGACACCCGCTATGGCCAAGTTGCTCGGTTTCGAACCGTATACCAACGTCATTCTCGCCAAAGGTCCTAAGCACCCCTTAGATCCGTATATGGCGTTTCCTTACGAAATGTTCGTCTATTGCGATCTAGTAGCCCCGCAAGTAGTGGGCGACACCTTCGTGCAGGTCATCGAGAGCGTGGCTGTGGAATACGAGAGAAGCAACAACACTTACATGAGCGACGAAAAGACGTTCTTTCCGCAGATTTGGGTACCCTTGATTCGTCAAGAGTTCAAAACCGTAAACATAGATTTAAGGGGTTATGGTGATCTCTTGCCTTTCGCTGACGGATTTTCCTCTACTATAGTTCTCGTCTTTAGGCCAAAACCGCAATAATGAATGTGCACATTGTCACGCAGTACTATCTCAATCAGGCTGGCGGAGCATTCGACCGTCGCGATTTCATTCTCTACAGAGGCAAGCGCTATCAAAAAGGCAGCGGTCTATTTTCCGTTCTCGGCGGTCTCTTCAGAACGGTGTTGCGCTTTTTAAAGAGCGGGGCCAAAGCGGTCGGAAAGGAGGCGCTCAAGATGGGTGCTCACGTGCTCTCCGATGTAGCCACCGCCGGTGTGGCGCCAAAGGAAGCGTTTCAACAGAGAATGAAGGAAGCGGGGCGCAATTTAAAACGTAAGGCCGACCAAAAGCTGGATGCCATGCTCGGTTCCGGAATGCGACGTCTCAAGAGAATAAAATACATCAAACCCAAAACGAACACGCTGTCGAAGATTAAACGCGGTAAGCGCAAGGTGCAAGACGTTTTCTCGTAATGGCAGACGCAGCCGTGCACATGAGTTCCGAACTCGATCTCTTCAAAGATGTTCCCGTTCAGATGAACATCGAGGAGTCTCGGTTCGTCTTTCTTAACCCGCAAACACGCTCATGAGGAATGCCCCCATTACTTTTCATTACTCGGGAAATGCAGACGATTACCTCGACTTAACCTACGTCGTCCTCGAGCTTATGGTGCGCGTTCTCGATGACAAAGGAGCGCCTGTCAAGGCCGAAGTCAACGCCACTTTGGTCAACAACACCTTAAATTCCCTGTTTCAACAGGTAGAAGTTTCGCTCAATAACGTCATCGTGTCCATGCCCCAAGCAGGGTACCCTTATAGAACTTGTCTCGAGACGCTTCTCAATTACTCCGACGATGCCATGCGCAGCAAACTAGAATCCCACCTTTGGAGGAAGGACACGGCGGGTATCATGGACACTTTCATCGCAAATGCCGGGTTTCAGTGGCGTCACGGGTTTACCAAAACGGGAATGTGGTTCAACTCATGGGTCCCTTGTCCAACGCTCTCTTTCACCAGGAAAATCTGCTTCTCAACAACGTCAGCACGACCGTCAAGCTCACTCCTTCATCTCCTCAATTTTATCTGTTCTCCGACTCGCCCGACTTTAAAGGCTACGCCGAAATCCAATCTGCCACGCTGCGTTTAAAAGCCGTTCGACCCTCGCCAACCATCAAGCTTGCTCACCAGGCTGTGCTGGCAAAGAGTAACGCAAATTACCATCTCAAGGATGTAAGCTTCCACGCCCTAAGAATCCCAAAAGAGGCCAGAGGAATGACGTTTAGCGACGTCTTCATAGGGCAAATTCCCAGAAGAGTGGTCGTGGCCATGGTCACGGACAAGGCTTACTCCGGCGACTTTAACAGAAACCCCTATAACTTCCAGCATTTCAAGCTAAACTTGTTGCAACTGTACGTGAACGGGCAACCCGTTCCCTCTCAACCTCTTCAACCCGACTTCGCCAACGCCCACTACATGCTATGCTTTCAAACGCTGCAGGATAGTCTCGGCATTCACTTCAAAGACGAGGGCCACTTCATCTCTAGAGAAGCGTACCCTGTAGGTTATACGCTCATGGCGTTCGATCTCACTGCCGACATGAGCGCCAACGAATCTCACATCTCGGGCCAGCGCCACGGAACGGTGTCTATAACCATCGGTTTTGCCGATAAATTAACAGAACCCGTCATTCTTCTGGTGCTGGCGGAAATACATCGCACGGTCGAAATAGACGGCAACAGATCCATTTTGATATCATGAACACGTTCCACATTCAGCGTTTTCTTTCCACATGCCCCTCTACGCGCTGTCACTTTTTAGGGGTCTACCCTTGCGACACGCTTCCCAAAATTCGCGGCTTTCCCACCCTCCCCATTGCTCTTTTCGCTAACACCGACCCAAGCACCAAACTGGGTAAACACTGGGTTTGCATCTTTGTCGATAAAAACGGGCGTGGAGAATACTTTGACAGTTACGGGATAGGCCCCCTATCGCCTCATTTTCTTCAGTTCTTAAATTCTCTCTGCGGAACAAAATGGTCCACCAACGCCAGGAGGCTGCAAGGTTCTCACAGCACCACTTGCGGACATTATGTCATAGACTACCTCTCCCACCGCTGCTCAGGCCTTCCTCCGCATACCTTCTTTTCCAAATTTCGCGCCAATGATTTATCTCACAATGATAACGTCATTCGTAAAACCTACCAACACGTGTGCCGCGCAAAGTGCTCCCACATCCACCAGACCTGCCAACCTTTGCAGGTAAGTGCTCGTGTACCATATCTTCCCTATCCGTATCGCTTTCCTGTAGCGCATTCTCATCCCCCCTCTCTCTTGTATGTGCTTTCAGAACGCGCTCATGCTCATATAAAAAGGCCGTTCGTCCAGCCAACGCTTGCCTTAGCGTTGGACGTCGCGCAGGGAGCCACGCCACCCAGGTTAGTCCGCCTTGTATGCGCTACGTTGTGTTTTTTGTTTCTTTTTTGTTTTTGTGCGTCACACTCATTCGTTTCGCGTGTCTCTCTTGTTTCAGTGGCACCGTATTTCAAACCCCAACATCATCAAAGGACGCAGCCAAAAGGAAGCTTCGCTCCACGCAACAACCCAGCACAAGCGCAGTTGTGGGCCCTCTATCAGACATCTACTTTCTCAACCCGCAACAAACCAAATTCGTGTGTGGGGGTTTTTTCCCCAGTCGCCGCACCATCTCGGCGTCACCATTGCCAAATGTGGACAGCGCAACGCAGTCGTCATGAGTTCCTCGCAGTGGCACAAACTCGTCGAAGCCATCCCCGTCATTCACAAACGCTTGAATGAGCCACAGGGACGTCTACAGGAATTTCAATTCAGCGACAGCGTTACCACTCTGTTCAAAAACGTGTTTGGAAGGCTAAAAGTCGTCTTCGCACACCTGCAAGGCGACTCCATCACCCTTAACCAGCAAGAGTTCAACATGTTGGACAGTCTACAGCGAATCGTCACAGACATCATGTATCACAAACAGAAAGAAGAAACCGATGTTCAAAATCAAATCATGGCATTTCAGAAGTACATGCTTCACAACCATACCGCAAATGTTCCCTTCCATAACCTAAACTTCACCCAGTTCACCAAGTACATCCGCTCCGCAAATTTTAGAACCTTCCTCGAGGTACAACATTTTCTCCAAACTCCTTTTGCACTATCTATCGCACAAACTCAAACCTAGTGCGCATTCTTCGCTCTCTCCCTCTATCCGTATTCCCCTCCTCCTCCTCCCGCCCACAGACAGTATCCTCTCGTCCTTCGGTATCGCAACAAGTGTTCGCCCCCAGCATGGGATACAAAAATTAGCTATCCGTGTACTGCGAAGACACCAAAGTCTTCAAAAACTACGAAGAGGATGGACACCCTCAAAAAAATTCTCCTTATGCACTCCGTTCGTCGATAACACCTACCACGGCAAACCCATCTCCATCAAAGTTCACAGCTGCGAGAGCAAAATTCATTTTGTGTTTTCCAACATCAACTTCAACGATATCCATTTCGCATCCAATTCGCAACCTTCTTCTCACACCCATAAAACAAGTGACAGTGATGAAGAACAACAACAATGGTTCCGATGTGTGGCCACAAGGGGATTATACATCATCTTCTACGTACAACAGTACATTTCCGTGGCTAAAATGCAGCAAATCATTAACCGGGACCACATGTGCTTCGGTAGATGCCTAACGGTCAATTTGGGCAATGACACACCCTACATTCTACCCGATCATATACACGCTGATTGGCTGTTCAGCGTCAACGAACACAAAGTTATCGTTCAAAATGAAGACGTTATCAATTCCATATTCAAACAAGCAAGCAACGTCTGGTGGTAAAACCCAACGGACTTTTTCTTTCCTACGGTTGTGCAGCGTCATCAACTTCCCAACGGATGTTCTCCTTCCTGCGTGTGCAATTCCCACGGATGTGGCGCAACGAACTTTTCCCCCTCCAGGCATTTCCAACGGGTGTACACCTTCCTGTGTGAGCAATTTACGCTTCCGGCGGATATGGCGCAACAAACGTTTCCTACTGTTCTCACGGATGTGGTGCAACGGACTTTTTCCCCCTCCACTGGTTCCCACGGATGTCCTGCTTCCGGCGGAAGTGCAGTAACAGCCTTTTTCCCCTCCAGTGGTTTCCCACGGATGTGCTCCTTCCTGCGTGTGCAATTAACGCTTCCTGTGAATGTGACGCAACCATCCTACCCCCACCAGTGGTTTCCCCATATATATTCCCTCCAATGTTTACCCCTCACACAGTGCAGTTCTAACGTTCGGATATGCCAGACGTTTCGTGCCCAGCTCACACCTGCTCCTGCTGTACAACCAAAGTGCTGAATCCTCGTAGCACCAACCTTTGCTACACTTGCGACGTTCACTACTTTCAGGAACTCGCCAGGCTTCGCCAACAAATTGAGGAATTTAACTGGAAGTACAACAGGCGTCGCTCATGACTTGCGATTGCGCATCTGTACTCCTCAAGTTTCTTCAAAATCATAGGTGCATTCAAGTTCTCCTGCCTCAGGAACGTGAAGTTCTGCTTCAAAACGCAAACGCCATCTTCTCAAACTATCCTCCTGTCGACGTAGACATCGTGTGGGAGCAGCTACCCATTCACCTTCAACACATTTGCACACCATATCGTCGCTGTACACGCCACTACAACCTACCCTCTCAAAGAACTCACTTTGACGGACCACCACCGTTCGTTAAAAACTGCCACTGGTGTGCCAAAAGCGAAACATGAGCGCAAACGCCCTCATTCGTCAACTAGATGAGCTCCCCAACAACATCGACATTCTCTGCGTTGCTGCTCTGCAAGAAAACGTCCCATACAACGTTCTAGGCGTCAGATCACTCGCCACCAGATACGGCACAAGAACCGTTGTGAAAATCGACGAAGATACCGAAGTCTTTCTACCTGCAAGATACGGAAAGGCTACTCCAGAACTCATTCAACAACTCGACACCGCCAAGTTCACCATAACCTACCAAGGTGTAGAACATCTCTCAAACGGATTCAAGAAATACATCGTCAAGTTCGCACCAAAATGAGCCGCGAAACCGAACCCATCCACATTGGAAACAACCTCCTCCTCAAACTCCTCTTTCTACCCCAACTCTCCGCCAATGGAGAATATTCTCAACTCTCATTACTATTTACTCAAATCTCCTCCTTTGGCAATCAAAAACAAGTCATCGTCAAACTTTCCTCCAACAAAAACCAGGCCATCCACGTCAAGTGCCTCCCTTCCAAAGCTATCCAAAGCGCAGCAGATGCTCAACTCTCCGTCTTCCTCTGCCACAACAAAACACCTAACCTCAACATAAACGTCACATCCAATGGGTGCTACTCAAGCAACTTCACCAACGAGTTCGTCGTCGCCGTTCCCTCACCCATGGAAACGCACACACACTTCCAACACCTTCTTCTCACTTGCATCACCAAACCCATCAATGCCGTTTTTCGCATCGATAGCGACTCCAGCGACACCGACGACAACAACGACGACGACAACAACGACGACGACAACATCTCCATCGTAAGAAAATTCAAAATCATCTTTTGTGAGAAACAAAGTGACTTGCCAGAGTGATCTTTTCTTCTCAAAAACAATAAACACAAAGTGCGTGTGCACAGGCATTTATGTCCTATATACTATTCCCTATCATATCCATCTTAATAATGCTATTTGTTTCACTCCTATGTTGTATGTATCATGTCATAAATTCATATTCTTTTCTTTTTCCATATTATTTTAATTCCAGTAATATATATCTCTGTTTTTTCAAAATAAATGCATTGTATATAACATTTAGTATATCTTTATTGTAATTTTAATACCTGTAAATATTACTAATCTTCTCATTATGTATAATCATTCACTGTAAAACTGTGTTTTTTTCTTCACAATAAATTGTATGTATCATTTAACATATTCTTATTATTTTTAATACCTGTTACCATTTCCAATGTTATTCCATGTGTAATCATAAGCATCATTCGTTGGCAATCTCTGTATACAAAAGAAATAAATAAATAAAAAAAAGTTCCCGGATTAGCCAAACTGGATCAACGTTAATCCTTCCACTAGTGGCTACTTTTCAAACTTCCCGCTAATCCCACTAATCCAGCGGATTAAGGCGGATTAAGAAGGATTAACACGACACCAACGCCACCTAGGGGCAGGATTATCGTTAATCCACTTGGCTAATCCGGGATCTTAACTACTCTGGTCTATTTCCGACCATTTCGCACCAAGACTATTCGCACATCTCTTTTTCTTCTCCGCCGGCCTACCTTGCGCGCGAAACGCCCACAAACTTTTCGTTTCTTTTATGCTTTTATTTTAATCCTCCGAGGACACAGCCTGATGAATACCCGCGCACTGGGTGCGCAACTGGCTGACTGGGTAATGGCGTCATCCCCACCACCCGGGGTCGTCATATAGGCTATGTGTTCGTATCCGCTGTTCAACTGCAGTCCCGCGGGTGGCCATTGCATGAGCTGCTGAATTCTTACGGCGATTGGGTCCCTCTGTCTATGTTCTGGGAGCTGTGACCCTGGGGTGAGATAGGTATAGATAGGCCATTCACCCAAGCCGGTGTAACGCCCGGGAAGTCAGAGCCCGAGGTCGGAGACGGTTACAATGATGGAGGATATATTTCGCTATGGAGCACCCTTTCTCCATTAATACCAACAAGCGCCGAAAAGTTTATGTAACAGAAGTAGCACCACTGATAACTGGTTGTTACTTGGTCATTTCACGAACCGAAGAAAGGCAAAGTTTTGAGAAGGTGAACTCTTTCATTACTCAGACGGGCATTGATGCTATTGCTGGTGCGGTTCAGTCCTGCACTCGTCTATGGAATGGTTCTTTGTTAGCAGAAATGAAGTCCGATCAGCAAAGTAAGGCATTGTTGCGCCCTACGCTTCTCCACGGTTATCCCATCCGTGTTGAGAAACACCGCACATTGATTTCCTGTCGAGGCGTCATTACCACCCACAGCCTCAATAGTATGTCGAACGATGAACTCGTAGACATCTTTCAGACCAAAAGGTGACAGCAGTGCATCGAGTGCAGGCGAACGCGACATAGTATTGGTACCCACTCGTACCCTGTTTATAACATTTGATGGCGTCGATCTGCCCACGAGCATTTCAGCAGGGTACGAACACATTTCGGTGAGGGCTTATATTGCTAGACCTATGCGTTGTTTTAAATGCCAACGTTTTGAGCATACGCAAGTCTCCTGTAAGAGTACCGTTACCATCTGTGCCTTATGTAGCCTGCCGTCACACAAAGGTACCTAATCCACAGCATGCGCCTGCGTTAACTGCAAGGGGCCTCATTCTGCTTCATTTGCCGACTGTCCGCGGTACTTGGACGAGAAAGCGATGCAGGAGATCCCGGTAAAGGAGAAACTATTTCGCCGAAGCCCGGAGGCGTTACTCTGCGCTCCAACCTTCGCTCCTGCGATCAGGGACATTCAGCTCTGTTGTTGCTTCTTCAGTACCCACAAGGGATTGAGAGACTCAAACCTGGACCAAGACTGCAATAACTGCCACCACCATCCTGCCGTCCATTCAAACTACAGTTACCAAGCCCTTTAAACCTGGTCCAAAGCCTATGAAGTTACAAGGCACTGAGAAGAAATCGAAGCAGAAATATCGTAGGGAAGATCTTTTGAAAAACCCTTCGCATGCGCGCGCCAAGACAAGTTCACCTTCTCCTTCTCCTCAGCGGCCTCCTTCACCCGTTGCCACCCAGAACCGATTCTCGGCGCTTGAATCGCTTTCTGGCTCTGCGCGCATAAGCCCTCGCTTTGAGGAGGCTACGAAGTCTAACCAACATTATTCTAAAAGCCCGAGCCCAATGGTTAAGCAAAAGATAATTTTCAGCCGCCCTTCTAAGTAGACAGTTTATCCCTTTTTCTTAATGGCTATCCGGACCTGGAATTTACGTGGTGTACGATTGCATAGGGCGGAACTGCAACTTTTATTGCGTTTTCATTCACCTATGATCCTGTGTTTACAAGAGACCAAGCTTCGCCCTCACGACCGCTTTTATCTTCGAGGGTATACTCGCGTTCCTACGAACTTCAACCGGAGGAGCGTATTCCTGCTCATGGTGGTGTCATGTTTTTGGTGCGTAACGACATTCATTTTTAAACTCTCACTATAACGTCCGACTTGCAAGGTGTTGCCGTTAAACTACAGTTACCTGGTGTCTCCCCCCCCGGGGCTCACCTTATGTGAGTACGGGGTTTGGCGTAACCGGGGGTTCCCGAGCCAATCACTGCCATCATCATCCTTCCACCCTCGTCCGGTCGAGGTGGGTTCGTCCTCGTGACCGGGGGACTCATGGTAGGCTCTCGTGCGTTCTGTGCATTTCATTACATGACGCCCCTCGCATCGTTTCTTCCTTCTTTCTATTTATGCACATTTCGCCCCACGCCCATTCATTTACACTTCTTTTTTACTTCTTCGCCGGCCTTCTTTGCGTGCGAAACGCCCACACACTTTTAGAGCCTTTTACACTTTTATTTTAATCCTCCGTGGACACAGCCTGACGGATACCCGCGTCCTGAGTGCGCAGCTGGGTGAGTGGGTAATGGCGTCATCCCCACCACCCGAGGTCCTCATGTAGGGTATGTGTTCGTATCTGCTGTTCAACTGCAGTCCCTCAGGGGGGCCATTGCATGAGCTGCTGACTTCTGACGGCGATTGGGTCCCTCTGTCTATGTTCTGGGAGGTGTGACCCTGGGGTGAGTTTAGTATATATAGGCCACTCACCCAAGCCGGGGTAACGTCCGGGAAGTCAGAGCCCGAGGTCGGAGACGGTTGCAATTTAGGAGGATTTATTTCACTATGGAGCACCCTTTCTCCATTATAAGTAACAAGCGCCGTAAAGTATTTGCAACCGAAGTAGCACCACCAACAACTGGTTGTTACTTAGTGATTTTGCGAACTGAGGAAGGTCAAAATTTTGAGGTGTACCCTTTTATTGTACAGAAGGGCATTGACGCAAGTGCAGCTGCGGTTCACTCCTGCACTCGTCTTCGGATTGGTTCATTGTTGGTTCAAACCAAATACGAACAGCAGACTATGTCCTTGTTGCGCGCCACGCTTCTCCACGGCTATCCTATCCGTGTTGAGAAGCACCGCACCTTGAATTCCAGTCGAGGCGTTGTCACCACGATAAGCCTTGATGGTATATCAGACGAGGGCCTAGTCGAATATCTATCAGACCAGAAGGTGACAGCGGTTCATCAAGTGCAGGCCAAACGCGTCGGATTATTGGTACGCACTCTTACCCTGTTTATAGCGTTTGATGGCGTCGATCTTCCACGGGCATTACAGCAGGGTACGAACGTATTACGGTGACGCCCTATATTCCTAGACCTCTGCGTTGTTTCAAATGCCAACGTTTTGGGCATACGCAAGTCTCGTGCAAGAGTACCGTTAAAATTTGTGCAAGATTTACCCAGCCCTCACAGGAAGGTAGCTGTTCAACTGCCCCGTCTTCGTTAATTGCAAAGGGTCTCATTCTGCTGCATTTGCCGACTGTCCGCGGTACTTGGACGAGAAGTCGATCCAGGAGATCCGGGTAAAGGAGAAACTCTCCATCGCCGAAGGCCGGAGGCTTTACCAGGCGCGCCAAGCTTCGATCCTGCGATCAGTAACATTCAGATCTGTTGTTGCCTCTTCAGTACCCACAAAGGATTCAGAGACTCAAACCTGGACCATGACTGCACTAACCGCCACTACCATCCGGCCGTCTGTTCCAGCTACTGTGATAAAGCCATCTTAAGCTGGTCCAAAGGTTATACAGCCAGAAGTCTCCGAGAAGCAATCGAAGCAGAAATGTTGTAGGGAATATTTTCTAAAAGACCCTCCGCGTGCGCGCGGTAACAAAAGTTTACCTTCTCCTCCTTCTCGAAGGTCGGAGTCCCAGGATGCTCCTGGGACAAGCTGCGCCCAGCGGCCACCTTCGCACATTGCCTCCCAGAACCGGTTCACTGAGCTTGAATCGGTTTCTGACAATGAGCGCGTGGGCCCTCCCTTCGAGGAGCCTATGGGTCTGACCAACTCCACTCCAAAAGCCCGAGCCCAAAGGTTAAGCAGAAAGTAATTTTGTGCCGCCCTCCTAAGTAGACAGTTTATCCCTTTTATTCATGGCTATCCTGACCTGGAATTTACGTAGTGTACGATCGCTTAGGGTGGAACTGCAATTTTACTGCGTTCCCATTCGCCTATGGTTGTGTGTTTGCAGGAGACCAAGCTACGCCCTCACGACTCTTTTGAGCTCCGAGGGTATACTCCGGTTCGCTACGACCTTAAAACGGATAAGGGTGCTCCTGCTTATGGAGGTGTCTTTATATTAGTGCGTGACGACGTTCATTTTCAGATTCAAACGCTTACGTCCGACTTGCAAGCTGTTGCCTTTTGACTTCACTTACCTGGCTTTTTGTTTTATGTTTGCTCCATCTATACACCTCCGTCGTCTCCCCTTGCTCACGCGGACGTTTACGATCTCCAGTCCTCTCCCAACAACATTTGTTCTGTTGGGAGATTTTAATGCCCATCACCCCCGTAGGGTTCGCCTAGGGCTTGTGCGAGGGGAGCTCTTCTTTCCGACATTTTTTATTAGTTCAACCTCTCTGTCCTCAATACTGGTGAGCCTAGTTTTATTTCTGATTCGTCTGGTTCCTTCTCTCATTTAGACCTTGGCATTTGCTCTATCCAGCTTGCTAGTTGTCTGCAGTGGAACGCTGAAACTGACACCTACTCCAGCGACCGTTAACTATGCATCGTTTCTCTTTTGTCTCACAACGTCCAGCATTCCAGAGTTCCTACCTGGATATTCGGAAGAACCGAATTGAGATTGTATACCAGCCTTGTGTGCTTTAAGGACCAGCCCTTCTCTGACGTTAACCGAATGGTGCAGCACATATCGTCCACGATACTCTGCCGCCGAACGCACGATTTCCCGATCATCCTCTCACCCCCGCCATATTCCTGTTCCGTGGTGGAACGAGGATTGTCGGGACACAGTTCGTGCTCGTAGAACTGCACTTAGGGTGTTTAGGCATCACCCTACACTTGATAATTTGGTGACTTTTAAACAATCGCGCGACAGGGCTCGTCGCATTATTCAGGAGAGCAAGAAGGCATCGTGGAATCGTTTTGTCGTGTCTTTTATTCGCTTTACGCCTTCATCCGTTGTTTGGGATAAACTTCGTCGCTTCTCAGGTAAACTGTCGCATTGTACTGTTTCTGGCCTTCAGGTTTCCAATGGCACCATAGTGGATCCGGCTGCCATCGCTAACAGTTTGGGTGCTGCCTTTGAGGCGGTTTCCAGTTCAGATCATTATTCCGCCGGCTCTCGCTCTATCAAAGACCGGCTGGATTCCGCAACCTATAATTTTCGGTCTGATAATACAGACTGTTATAAAGCCCTTTTCACAATGAGCGAGCTGGAGCACGCTCTTCATTGCTCTAGGCACTCCGCTCTTGGGCCGGATGACATTCAAGTTCTTCTGTTAAAGAACCTTTCAGCCGACAGTAAGCGCTTTCTCTTACGGATCTATAATCGTATTTGGCAGGACGGCCTTTTTGCTTCCCTATGGCGCGAAGCCACCATTGTCCCTATACTTAAGCCTTGGATGGATCGCCAAATACCTTCCAGCTACCGCCCTATCTCGTTCAACAGTTGCGTTTGCACGGTGATGGAGCGCATGATCAACGGGCGGTAGACATGGTGGGTTGAGTCTCAGAAACTACTGGGAACGCTCAGTGTGGATTTCGTCGCCATCGCTCTACCGTCGACCATTCCTCTTTAAAAGCTAAGTGTGAGCGTTCTCTTAATCTTTTACGTGCTTTAAGTGGCACATCCTGGGGAGCTGATCGGACCGACCTTCTTTGCCTTTATCGCTCTTCGGTCGGATCCAAGCTTGATTACGGGTGTATTGTTTATTCGTCGGCACGTCCATCTGTGTTACGTCGATTGAATGCGGTTCACCACCGTGGCATAAGAGTCGATACGGGGGCCTTTCCAACTAGCCCTGTACCCAGTCTGTACGCAGAAGCTGCAGAGCATCCGCTGTCCTTCCGGCGTGAGATGCTTTTGTGCAGCTATGCTTGTCGGCTCTCAAGCTTGCCCAACCACCCGTCCTTCGATTTATTTTACGAGGATTCGCTTGATCGACAATATTTCGTTAGCTCCTCTGCATTACTACCTCCAGGGGTTCTCTTTCGAAAGCTTCTTCGGCATTTGGACTTTACGCCAGCGCCGGCCCTTCCCAGGGGGGAAACGCGTTTTCCTCCATGGTTGCGCGCTGAGGCACAGTGTCACCTTGGGTTGACGTCTATGTCGAAGAATGAGACCCCTTTTTGAGTTCATAGATCGGCCTTTTTAGAACTTCGGTCGCAGTTCGGGGACTTTCGTTTTATATATACTGATGGGTCTAAGACTGATGTTGGAGTAGGGTGTGCCTTTATTGATGATAATCGTAGTTTTACATTTCGTTTACCCGGCAATGTTCGATTTTTACCGCCGAACTTTTTAGTATTTATCAGTCACTTTTATACGTCCAGCGGTACGACCTACGACTCTGTTTTATTTGTTCAGACTCCCTGAGTGCTCTTCAAAGTATTCGCGCGCTGTACACTTACCATCCCCTCGTACAGCGCATACATGACCTGCTCCACTCGCTTGGTGCCTCTGGCATCAGCATCTCTTTTATGTGGATTCCAGGGCATGTCACCCGGGGGTTCCCGAGCCAATCATCGCCACATTCATCCCCTCACCCCCATCCGGTCGAGGTGGGTTCTTCAAGTGACCGGTGGACCCAAGGTAGGCTCTCGTGCGTTCTTTGCATTCCATCCATACCGCACCCCACCATCGTTTCTTTCTTCCCTTATCACTTTCCGGCCATTTCGCACCACGACATTCGCATATCTCTTTCTTCCCCGCCGGCCTACCTTGCGTGCGAAACGCCCACACAGTTTTAGTTTCTTTTATCTTTTTATTTAAATCCTCCGTGGACACAGCCTGACGGATACCCGCGCATCGCGTGCGCAGCTGGGTGAGTGGGTAATGGCGTCATCCCCACCACCCGGGGTCGTCATGTAGGGTTTGTGTTCGTATCCGCTGTTCAACTGCAGTCCCGCGGGGGGGCCATTGCATGAGCTGCTGACTTCTGACGGCGATTGGGTCCCTCTGTCTATGTTCTGGGAGGTGTGACCCTGGGGTGAGTCTGGTATAGATAGGCCACTCACCCAAGCCGGGGTAACGCCCGAGAAGTCAGAGCCCGAGTTCGGAGACGGTTGCAATGGTGGAGGATTTTTTTCGCTATGGAGCACCCTTTCTCCATTATAAACAACAAGCGCCGTAAAACTTTAGTAACAGAAGTAGCACCGCCAACAGCTGGTTGTTACTTAGTGATTACCCGTACAGAGGAAGGACAATCATTCGAGAAAGTGAACCCTTTTATCATCCAGAAGGGCATTGACTCAATTGCTGGTCCGGTTCTTTCCAGCACTCGGCTTCGTAATGGTTCGTTATTAGTTCAAAGCAAATCCGAGGGACAAAGTAAGTCCTTGTTGAGCGCCACGCTTCTCCACGGTTATCCTATCCGTGTTGAGAAGCACCGCACCTTGAATTCTTGTAGAGGCGTTGTCACCACGCATAGCCTCGATGGTATCTCTGACGAAGACCTGGTGGAATATCTTGCAGACCAGAGGGTGACAGCGGTTCATCGAGTGCAGGCCAAACGCGACGGCGTGTTGGTACCCACTCGTACCCTGTTTATTACATTTGATGGCGTCGATCTGCCCACGAGCATTTCCGCAGGGTACGAACGGATTTCTGTGAGGCCTTATATTCCTAGACCTCTGCGTTGTTTTAAATGCCAACGTTTTGGGCATACGCAAGTCTCATGTAAGAGTGCCGTTAACATCAGTGCAACCTGTAGCCAGCCCTCACACGAAGGTACCTGTTCAACAGCCCCCGTCTGCGTTAATTGTAAAGGGTCTCATTCTGCTTCGTTTGCCGACTGTCCGCGGTACTTGGACGAGAAGGCGATCCAGGAGATCCGGGTAAAGAAAAACTCTCCTTCGCTGAAGCCCGGAGGCGCTACCATGCGCGACAACCTTCACTCCTGCGATCTGACACATTTGGTTCTGTTGTTGCCTCGCCAGTACCACGAGTAGATGCCGAAACTCAGACCTGGACCATGACTGGTTTAACCGCCACTACCATCCGACCGTCTATTAAGGCTACAGTTACCAAGCCGTATAAACCTGGTCCCAATTCAATGAAGTCACAAGCCGTTGAAAAGAAGCCCAAGCAGAAACTTCGTAGGGAAGAGTTTTTGAAAGACCCTCCGCGTGCGCGCGGTAACAAAAGTTCTGGGACAAGCCGCGTTTAGCGGCACCCTTCACCCATCGCCACCCAGAACCGATTCACGGCGCTTGAATCGGTTTCTGGCACTGAGCGCGTGGGCCCTCCCTCCGAGGAAGCTATGGAGTCTGACCAACACCATACAAAAAGCCCGAGCCAAAAGGTTAAACGAAAGGTAATTTTAAGCCGCCCTTCTAAATAGACAGTTTATCCCCTTATTCTTCATGGCTATCCTGACCTGGAATGTACGTGGTGTACGATCGCATAGGGCAGAACTGCAACTTTTATTGCGTTCCCATTCGCCTATGGTCGTATGTTTGCAGGAGACTAAGCTTCGCGCTCACGATCCTTTTGATCTCCGAGGATATACACCGGTTCGCTACGACCTTGAACCGGAGGAGGGTACTCCTGCTCATGGAGGTGTCATGTTCTTAGTGCGTAACGACGTTCATTTTAAACCTGTCACACTTACATCCGACTTGCAAGCTGTTGCCGTTCGCCTTCACTTACCCGGCTTTTTGTTTTCTGTTTGCTCTGTATATTCACCTCCATCGTCTCCCCTCGCTCCCGCGGACATTCGAGCTCTCCTGTCCGCTCTCCCAACACCATTTCTTCTGTTGGGAGATTTTAATGCCCATCACCCACTATGGGGTTCGCCAAGGGCTTGTGCGAGGGGAACTCTTCTTTCCGACATTTTTTATCAGTTCAATCTTTCCATCCTCAATACAGGTGCACCTACTTTTATTTCTGATTCTTCTGGTACATTCTCTCACCTGGACCTTGCCATTTGCTCACTCCAGCTTGCTCATCGTCTTCAGTGGAACGTCGTCGCTGACACCTACTCCAGCGACCATTACCCCTGCATCGTTTCTCTTCTGTCGCACCACGTACAGCATTCCAGAGTACCTACCTGGATATTCGCCAAAGCCGACTGGAGCTTGTATTCCAGCCTCGTGCATTTTGACGACCAGCCCTTCTCCGACATTAACCAACTTGTGCAGCACCTTACGTCTATTATTTTCTCTGCCGCCGAACGCGCAATACCCCGTTCATCCTCCCAACCTCGGCGGCCACCTGTTCCGTGGTCGAACGAGGATTGTCGGGACGCCGTTCGTGCCCGTAGGACTGCACTTAGGGTGTTTCGGCGACACCCTACACTTGATAATTTGGTGACTTTTAAACAATCGCGCGCCAGGGCTCGTCGCATTATTCAGGATAGCAAGAAGGCATCTTGGGCTCGTTTTGTCGAGTCTTTTAATCGTTTTACGCCTTCATCCGTTGTTTGGGATAAACTTCGTCGCTTCTCAGGTAAAGTGTCACATTGTACTGTTTCTGGCCTTCAGGTTTCTAATGCCACTATAGTGTCTCCGGCTGCCATCGCTAACACTCTGGGTGCTGCCTTTGAGGCGGTTTCCAGTTCAGACCATTATTCCGCCGGCTTTCGCTCTATTAAAGACCGGCTGGATTCCGCATCATAAACTTTTCGGTCTGCTAATGATGAATGCTATAACGAACTATTCACAATGAGGGAGCTGGAGCACGCTCTTCATTGCTCTCGGCACTCCGCTCCTGCGCTGGACGGCATTCATGTCCTGATGTTAAAGAACCTTTCAGCCGACAGTAAACTCTTTCTCTTACAGGTCTATAACCGTATTTGGCAAGACGCCATTTTTCCTTCCGTTTGGCGCGAAGCCACCATTGTCCCTATACTTGAGCTTGGGAAGGATCGCCAAGTACCCTCCAGCTACCGCCCTATCTCCCTCACCAGTTGCATTTGCAAGGTGATGGAGCGCATGATCAACGGGCGGTTGACATGGTGGCATGAGTCTCAGAAACTTCTAGCGAACGCTCAGTGCGGGTTTCGTTGCTAACGCTCTACCGTCGACCATCTGGTGTCCTTGTCGCCGCATATTATGAATGGATTTCTGAGAAAGTGTCAAACCGTGGCTGTATTTTTTGACCTGGAGAAAGCTTATGACACTTGTTGGAGGGGCGGCATTTTACGTACACTTCACGATTGGAATATCCGCGGTCGTCTTCCCATATTTCTTCGGGAGTTTATGACGGACCGCGTCTTTCGTGTACGTGTGGGTTCGGTTTTATCTCGTCGTTTTATTCAAGAGAACGGAGTACCGCAGGGCTCTGTACTCAGTGTCACACTTTTTGCGATTGCTATCAACCCCATTGTTGATTGTATTCCACCTGGCATTTCATCGTCTATTTTTGTTGACGATTTCGCTATTTATTGTAGTTCACGGCGGACCTGTCTACTCGAACGCCGTCTCCAGAGCTGTATCGACCGTCCTTACGCCTGGAGTAACGCCAACGGCTTTAATTTCTCCGCCGAGAAATCCGTCTGCATCAACTTTTGGCGCCGGAAGTATTTCCCTCCGCCCTCTCTCCATCTTTGGCCAGGGATACTTCCGTTTGCACACGAGGCGAAATTTTTGGGGTTGATTTTTGACAGGAAGTTGTGTTGGACCTCGCACGTTTCCTTTTTAAAAGCAAAGTGTGACCGTTCTCTTAATATTTTACGTGTTTTAAGTGGCACATCCTGGGGAGCTGATCGGACCGTCCTTCTTCGCCTTTATCGCTCTTTGGTCCGATCCAAGCTTGATTACGGGTGTATTGTTTATTCGTCGGCACGTCCATCTGTGTTACGTCGATTGAATGCCATTCACCATCTTGGCATAAGAGTCGCTACAGGGACCTTTCAAACTAGCCCTGAACCCAGTCTGTACGCAGAAGCTGCAGAGCCTCCGCTGTCCTTCCGGCGTGAGAGGCTTTTGTGCAGCTATGCTTGGCGACTCTCAAGCTTGCCTAACCACCCGTCCTTCGATGTATTTTACGAGGATCCGCTTGATCGCCAATATTTCGTTAGCTCCTCTGCATTGCTCCCTCCAGGGGTTCGATTTCGACTGCTACTTCGGCATTTGGACGTTACGCCAGCGCCGGCCCTTACCCGAGGGGAAACGCGCTTTCCTCCATGGTCGCGCGCTGAGGCCCACATCCACCTTGGGCTAAAGTCGATGCCGAAGAATGAGACCCCTGCTTCAGTCCTTAGATCCGCATTTTTAGACTTTCAGGCAACATTCCGAGACTGTCATTTTATTTATACTGGTGGGTCTAAGACTTATGTTGGAGTAGGATTTGCCTTTGTTTTAGGTGCGCATAGTTTTACTTTTCGTTTACCCGGGCAATGTTCGATTTATAACGCCGAACTTTTTAGTATCTATCAATGTGTTTTATACATACAGCGGCAAGTCTTACGGCGTTGTGTTGTTTGTTCGGACCCTCTGAGTGCCCTTCAGAGTATTAACGTGCTGTACACTTACCACCCCCTCGTACAGCGCATTCATGACCTGCTCCATTCGCTTGGTGCCTCTGGCATCAGCGTCTCTTTTATGTGGATTCCAGGTCATGTGGGTATCTCAGGGAATGAGTCGGCCGACGCCGCTGCGAAATCGGCGATTTTATTACCCAGATTTTTTACTTCTGTTGTTCCCTCGTCAGATTCGTGTGTTATTTTACGTCGCCGCATCCTCTCGCGCTGGCGCGATGAGTGGACGGACCTCCGGGGGAACAAGTTGCGGGAGGTTAAACCTCTTCCGCTAGTCTGGGCTACCTCTTCCCGTGCTTCTCGTCGGGAAGAGGTACTTTTAACACGCCTTCGTATCGGACATTGCCTTTTTAGTCATAGATACCTGTTAAGTGGTGATCCCGCACCTCTGTGTGGTCGGTGTGACGTGCCCTTAACGGTCCGTCACATTTTAACCGAGTGTCAAGTTTTAGCTCCACTGCGCGTTCGCGTGGGTCTGCCTGTTGGCCTAGCCAACGTGTTGGCAGACGACGCGCATGCTGTAGAATGTCTTTTACGTTTTATCACTGACATTGGTTTTAGCTGTCGCATTTGATGCGCTGAGCGCCTTTTAGCTGTTTGATTTTATATTGTTAGTTTTAATGGGGCCCTTCTCCCCAGACATTAGGCGCTCATGTTCCTTGCATTCTACAGTTCTTGACACGTTTTATTCTTTTAGTGACCATGATTTTAGTGTGTTGGTTTTTCAGATATATTTATTGTTATTATTGTTATTGTTATTATTGTTATTGTTTTTATTGTTATTGTTATTATTGTTATTGTTATTCTACTGTTAGTTTTAACTTTTTTGACATCGCGGGTTTGTGTCCCGTTTTTTAATTATGCGGTTTTTTACCTGTCTTTTATATTTTGACCTTATATTTTACACATTGTAAGGGCGCTGATGACCGCAGCAGTTTTGTGCCCTTAAACCGCATATCATCATCATCATCACCAGGTCATGTGGGCATCTCAGGGAACGAGTCGGCCGACGCCGCTGCGAAATCGGCGACGTTATTACCCAGATTTTTTACCCCTGTTGTTCCCTCGTCAGATTCGTGTGTTATTTTACGTCGCCGCATCCTCTCGCGCTGGCGCGATGAGTGGAAGGCCCTCCGGGGGAACAAGTTGCGGGAGGTTAAACCTCTTCCGCTAGTCTGGGCTACCTCTAACCGTGCTTCTCGTCGGGAAGAGGTAATTTTAACACGCCTTCGTATCGGATATTGCATTTTTAGTCATAGGTACTTGCTCAGTGGTGACCCCGCACCAGTATGCAAACAGTGTGATGCGCCCTTAACGGTGCGTCACATTTTAACAGAGTGTCAAGTTTTAGCTCCATTGCGCGGTCGTGTGGGTCTGCCTGTTGGCATAGCCAACGTTTCGGCAGACGACGCGCATGCTGTAGGATGTCTTTTACGTTTTATCCATGACAGTGATTTTAATAGGCGCATATGATACGCTGAGCGCCTTTTAATCTTGTGCTATTATATTGCCTTTTTAATGGCGGCTCTACTCCCCAGCGGACATATGGCGCTCATGTCCAAAACGTTCTACAGCTCTTGACACGTGGTTTTACTCTTTTATTGTTTTGTGTAACATGTTTTAGTGTGGTGGTTTTAGCTTTTTTGTGCGTGCTTTTAGTGTTTTTACTTATCGACTTTTCCTTTTTTAGTTCTTGACTTATATTTACACCTTGTAAGGGCGCTGATGACCTTTGATGTTTAGCGCCCTTAACCCCATATCATCGTCATCATCATCATCTGGCATCAGCGTCTCCTTCGTGTGGATTCCAGGTCATGTGGGCATCTCAGGCAACGTGTCTTCTGATGCCGCTGCCAAATCGGTCATTTTATCACCCAGATGTTTTACCTGTGTTGTTCCTTCCGCAGATTTTTATGTTATTTTACGTTACCGTATCCTCTCGCGCTGGCGCGATGAGTGGGCAGCCCTTAGGGGGAACAAGTTGCGGGAGGTTAAACCTCATTCGTTAGTCTGGGGTACCTCTTCTCGTTCTTCTCGTTGGAAAGAGGTACTTTTAGCTCGTTTACGAATCGGAATTTGTCGTTTTAGTCATAGATACCTGCTCAGTGGTGACCCCGCACCACTGTGTGAGCAGTGTGATGCGCCCTTAACGGTGCGTCACATTTTAACAGAGTGTCAAGTTTTATCTCCGTTGCGCGTTCGTGTTTGTCTGCCTGTTGGCCTAGCCAACGTTTTGGCAGACGACGCGCATGCTGTAGAATGTCTTTTACGTTTTATCACAGACACTGGTTTTAGCCGTCGCATTTGATGCGCTGAGCGCCTGTTAGCTGTGTGATTTTACATTATCTTTTAATGGGGGCTCTCCTCCCCAGTGGACATCTGGCGCTCGTGTCCCTCGCATTCTACAGTTCTTGACACGTTGTTTTATTCTCTTGTGTGTGGATTTTAGTATTCCGTCTGTGTTTTAGAGTTTTGACCAAGCGGTTTGTATGGGGTTTTTTACCTTTTTGACTGTTCCTTTTATATTTTACACATAGTAAGGTCGCTAATAACCTTGGCAGTTAAGCGCCCTTAAGCCCCATCTCATCATCATCATCATCATCATCATCACCCATTGTTGATTGTATTCCGCTTGGCATTTCATCGTCCCTTTTTGTTAAAGATTTTGCAATTTATTGTAGTTCACAGCGGACCTGTTTTGCTCGAACGCCGTCTCCAGAGCTGTATCCGTCTCTACGCCTGGAGTAACGCCACCGCATTTAATTTCTCCGTTGAGAAATCCGTCTGCATCTGCTTCTGGCGCCGGAAGGCTTTCCCTCCGCCCTCTCTCCACCTTGGGTCTGAGGTCCTTCCATTTGCAGACGAGGTGAAGTTTTTGTGGTTGATCTTTGATCGAAAGCTGTGCTAGACTTCTCACGTTTCCTTTTTATAAGCAAAGTGTGGCCGTTCTCTTAATATTTTACGTGATTTACGTGGCACATCCTGGGGAGCTGATCGGAACCAGCTTCTGCGTCTATATCGCTCCTTGGTCCGATCCAAGCTTCATTACGGGTGCATTTTCTATTCATGTGCACGTCCATCAGGGTAACGTCGCTTGAATACCATTCATCATCGTGGTATAAGAGTCGCTACAGGGGCCTTTCCAACCAGCCCTGTTCTTAGCCTGTATGCTGAAGCTGCAGAGCCTCCGCTGTCCTTCAGGCGGGAGATGCTCTTGTGCAGCTATGCCGGTCGACTCTCAAGCTTGCCTGACCACCCGTTCTTCGAGTTATTTTTCGAGGAGTCACTTGATCGTCACTATTTCATTAGCTCCTCTGCTTTGCTCCCACCAGGGGTTCGCTTTCGACAGCTCCTTCGGCATTTAGACGTTCCGCCAGCGCCGGCCCTTCCACGGGGGGAAACGCTTTTTCCTCCATGGATGCGCGCTGTGGCCCACTATCACCTTGGACTATCGTCGATGCCGAAGTCTGAGACCCCTTCTTCAGTTCTTAGGTCAGCCTTTTTAGAACTCCAGGCGAAAGTCGGTAACTGTCATTTTATATACACTGATGCGTCTAAGACTGATGTTGGAGTAGGGTGTGCCTTTGTTTTCGGTCGGCATAGTTTTACCTTTCGTTTACCCGAGTAATGTCCGATTTTTACCGCCGAGCTTTTTAGTATATATCAGGCACTTTTATACCTCCAGCGGCATGATTAACAACACTGTGTTCTTTGCGCAGTCTCCCTAAGTTCCCTTCAGAGCATTAACGCGCTGTACAAATCCCACCCATTCGTAGAGCGCATACATGACCTGGTCCACTGGCTTGGTGTCTCTGCCATCCGCGTCTCCTTCATGTGGATTCCAGGTCATGTTGGCATCTCAGGGAACGAGTCTGCCGACGCCGCTGCCAAATCGGCGATTTTATCACCCAGACGTTTTACCTCTGTTGTTCCCTCGTCAGATTTGTTTATTGTTTTACGTCGCCGCATCCTCTCTCTTTGGACGGCCCTCCGGGGGAACAAATTGCGGGAGGTTAAACCACTCCTGTTAGTCTGGGCTACCTTTTCCCGTGCTTCTCGTCTGGAAGAGGTAATTTCTACACGCTTTCGTATCGGACATTGCATTTTTAGTCATAGGTATTTGCTCAGTGGTGCCTCCGCACCACTCTGTGGGCAGTGTTTTGTGCCCTTAACGGTGCGTCACGTTTTTGAGGATTGTCAGGTTTTAGCTGCATTGCCTGTTCGTATGGGTCTGGCTATTGGCCTAGCCAAGGTTTTGGCGGACGACGCGCGTGCTGTAGAATGTGTTTTACGTTTTATTCGTGACAGTGATTTTAATCTGCGCATTTGATGCGTTGAGCGACCTTTTGCTTTATAATTTTATTCTGTCTGTTTTAATGGGGTTACTACTCCCCAGTGGACATAAGGTGCTCATGTCCCTCCCATTCTACAGTTCTTGACACGTTTTAGTCTTTTATTGCCTATGCTTTTAGTGTGTTTTTGGGATTGGTGTATTGTTTTTAGCTTTTGACATCGCGGGTTTGTGTTCCGATTTTTTCTTATGCGGTTTTTTTACCCGTATTTTATATTTTGGACTTTATATTTTTATACATTGTAAGGGCGCTGATGACCTTAGCAGTTTAGCGCCGTTAAACCTTATCTTATTATCATCAATACCAAACAAACAACGTCCAAATGCCGAAGAAGGTGTGAAGCTGTTAAATACTCGACAAAACGAGTCCAAGATGCCTTCTTGCTATCCTGAATAATGCGACGAGCCCTGGCGCGCGTTTGTTTAAAAGTAGCCAAATTATCAAGTGTAGGGTGACGCCGAAATACCCTAAGCGCAGTCCTATGAACACGAACGGCGTCCCGAAAATCCTGGTTCCATCACGCAACAGGAATACGCCGAGTGTGAGAGGATGATCGGGAAATTGTGCGTTCGGCAGCAGATAAAATCGTAGACGTAAGGTGCTACAGCATTTGGTTAACGTCAGTTAAAGGCTGGTCCGCAGACACGAGGCTGGAATACAATTTCCAGTCGGCTTTTCGGAATATAGCTTTTCGGAAGAAATGGTGTTGGGGGAGCGGACAGAAGATCTTGAACGTCCACGTAAGCGAGGGGACCCGATGGAGGTGGTTACACAGAGCAAACAGAAAAGAAAAAGCCACGTAATTGAAGCCTAACGTCCACAGCTTGCAAGTCGGACTTAAGTGTAAGAGTTTGAAAATGAACGTCGTTAAGCACTAATAACATGACACCTCCATGAGCAGGAGCACCCTCATCCGGCTCAAGATCGTAGAGAACCGGAGTATACCCTCGGAGCTCAAAAGGGTCGTGAGGGCGAAGCTTGGTCTCCTGCAAACACACGACCATAGGCGAATGGGAACGCAATAAAAGTTGCAGTTCCGCCCTATTCGATCGTACATCACGTACATCCCAGGTCGGGATAGCCATGAATAAAACGGATAAACTTCTTACTTAGAAGGGCGGCTCAAAATAATTTTGTGCTTAACCTTCGGGCTCGGGCTTTTTGTATGGAGTTGTCAGGCTCCATTGCCTCCTCGAAGGGAGGGCCCACGCGCTCAGTGCCAGAAACCTGATTCAAGCGCCGTGAATCGGTTCTGGGTGGCAATGCGCGAAGGTGGCCGCTGAGCGCGGCTTGTCCCAGGTGCATCCTGGGACTGCAACCTTCAAAGAGGAGAAGGTGGACTCTTCTTTCCGCGTGCACGCGGAGGGTCTTTCAAAATATTTTCTCTACGAAATTTCTGCTTCGATTTTTTCTCATTGCCTTGTGACTTCTTAACCGTTGGACGAGGTTTAGCGGGCTTGATAACTGTAGCTAAAATGCACGGCAGGATTGCAGTGGCGGTCAATGCAGTCATAGTCCAGGTTTGAGTCTCTGCATCCTTCCGGTGTACTGGCGAGGCAACAACAGAACTAAATGTACCAGATCGCAGGAGCGAAGGTTGGCGCGCATGCTAACGCCTCCGGGCTTCAGCGAAGGAGAGTTTCTCCTTCACTCGGATCTCCTGGATCGCCTTTTCGTCCAAGTACCGCGGACAGTCGGCAAATGAAGCAGAATGAGGTCATTTGCAATTAACGCAGACGGGGCCAGTTGAACAGGTTCCTTCGTGCTACGGCTGGCTACATGATGCTCAGATGGATACGGCACTCTTAAAGAGACCCAAAACGTTGACATTTAAAACAACGCAGAGGTCTAAAAACATAGGACCTCACCGTATTCCGTTCGTACCCTGCTGAAATACTCGTGGGCAGATCGACGCCATCGAAAGTGATAAACAGGGTACGAGTAGGTACAAACACTCCGTCGCGTTTAGCCTGCACTCGATGAACTACCGTACCTTCTGGTTGGAAAGATATTCCTCTACCTCTTCGTCGACATACCATCGAGGGCATGAGTGGTGATGACGCCTAGACAAGAATTCAAGGTGCGGTGCTTCTCAACACGGATGCGATAAGCGTGGCGCTTAACAAGGACTTACTTTGTGCCTCGGACTTGCTTTGCACTAACAACGAACCATTACGAAGCCGAGTGCAGGAAAGAATCGGACCAGCAATTGAGTCAATACCCTTTTGGATAACAAAAGGGTTCACCTTCTCGAAAGTTTGACCTTCCTCTGTGCGCGTAATGACTAAGTAACAACCAGATGTCGATGGCGCTACTTCTGTTACTAACACTTTTCGGCGCTTATTCGAAATAATGGAGAAAGAGGGCAGCTTAGCGAAATCCCCTCAGGGACTCACCTTATGTGAGTACGGGTTTTTGGCGCACCCGGGGGTTCCCGAGCCAATCATCGCCACATTCATCCCCTCACCCCCATCCGGTCGAGGTGGGTTCTTCTCGTGACCGGTGGACACAAGGTAGGCTCTCGTGCGTTCTTTGCATTCCATTCATACCACACCTCACCATCGTTTCTTTCTTCTCTTTTACTTCTGCGCATTTCGCACCACGTCCATTCATTTACGCATCTCTTTTTCTTCCTGGCCGGCCTACCTTGCATCCGAAACGCCCACACAGATTTATTTCTTTTATCTTTTCTTTTAATCTTCCGTGGACACAGCCTGACGCATACCCGCGCACTGGGTGCGCAGCTGGGTGAGTGGGTAATGGCGTCATCCCCACCACCCGGGGTCGTCATGTAGGGTTTGTGTTCGTATCCGCTGTTCAAATGCAGTCCCGCGGGGGGGCCATTGCATGAGCTGCTGACTTCCGACGGCGATTGGGTCCCTCTGTCTATGTTCTGGGAGGTGTGACCCTGGGCTGAGTCTGGTATAGATAGGCCACTCACCCAAGCCGGGATAATGCCCGGGAAGTCAAAGCCCACGGTCGGAGACGGTTGCAATGGTGGAGGATTTATTTCGCTATGGAGCACCCTTCCTCCATTAATACCAACAAGCGCCGAAAAGGTTATGTAACAGAAGTGACACCACCGACAACTGGTTCTTACTTGGTCATTTCACGAACCGAAGAAGGACAAAGTTTTGAGAAGGTGAACCCTTTCATCATTCAAAAGGGCATTGATGCTATTGCTGGTGCGGTTCACTCCTGCACTCGTCTACGGAATGGTTCCTTATTAGCACAAACTAAGTCCGATCAGCAAAGTAAAACCTTGTTGCGCGCCACACTTCTCCACGGTTATCCCATCCGTGTCGAGAAGCACCGCACAGTGAATTCCTGTCGGGGCGTCGTTACCACCCATAGCCTCGATGGTATATCGGACGAGGACCTAGTCGAATATCTCTCCTATCAAAATTTGACAGCAGTGCATCGAGTGCAGGCCAAACGCAACGGAGTATTGGTACCCATTCGTACCCTTTTTCTAACATTTAATGGCGTCGATCTGGCCAAGAGCATTTCCGCAGGATACGAACGGATTTCTGTGAGGCCTTATATTCGTAGACCTCTGCGTTGATTTAATGCCAACGTTTTGGGCATACGCAAGTCTCATGTAACAGTGCCGTAAACATCTGTGCAACATGTAGCCAGCCCTCACACGAAGGTGCGTGTTCAACAGGCCCCGTCTGCGTCAATTGCAAAGGGTCACATTCTGCTTCATTTGCCGACTGTCCGCGATATTTGGACGAAATGGCGATCCAGGAGATCCGGGTAAAGGAGAAACTGTCCTTCGCGGAAGCCCGGAGGCGTTAACATGCGCGCCAACCTTAGCTCCTGCGATCGGGAACATTCAGTTCTGTTGTCTCGCCGGAACCCCGGAAGGATGCTGGGACTCAAACTTGGACCATGACTGCCTTGACCGCCACTACCATACGGGCGTCCTTTTCAGCTACTGTTACTAAGCCCTCTAAACCTGGTCCTAATTATATGAAGTCACAAACCACAGAGAAAAAAACGAAACAGAAATTTCGAAGAGAAGACTTTATACAAGACTCTCCGCGTGTTTACAGTAAGGAGAGTTCACCTTCTCCTCCTCGGAGGCCGCAGTCTCAGGAAGCTCCTGGGACAAGCAGCGCTCAGCGGCACCCCTCACTAATCGCCACCCGCTACCGATTCTCGGCGCTTGAATCGGTTTCTGGCTCTGAGCGCGTGGGCCCTCCCATCGAGGAGGCTATGGAGCCTGACCAACTCCATATTAAAAGCCCGAGCTCAAAGGTTAAACAAAAGGTAATTTTAAGCCGCCTGTCTAAGTAGACGGTTTATCCCTTTTTCTTAATGGCTATCCTGTTCTCGAATGTACGTGGTGTACGATCGCATAGGGTGGAACTGCACCTTTTATTGCGTTCCCATTCGCCTATGGTCGTGTGTTTGCAGGAGACTAAGCTTCGCCCTCACGATCCGTTTGACCTCCGAGGATATACTCCGGTTCGCTCCGACCTTCAACCCGAGGAGGGTACTCCTGCTCATGGAGGTGTCATGTTAGTGCGTAACGACGTTCATTTTCAACGTCTCACTCTTACGTCCGACTTGCAAGCTTTTGCCAAGAGACTGCAGTTACCCGTTTTTTTCCTTTCTGTTTGCTCTGTACATTCACCTCCATTGTCTCCCCTCACTAACGCGGACCTTCGAGATCTCTTGTCCGCTCTCCCGACAACATTTGTCCTGTTGGGAGATTTTAATGCCCATCACCGCCTGTGGGGTTCGCCAAGGGCTTGTCGAGCGGAACTCTTCTTTCCGACATTTTTGATCAGTTCCATCTCTCTATGCTCAATCCAGGTGAGCCTACCTTTGTTTCTGATTCTTCCGGTACATTTTCTCTCTTGGACCTTCCAGTTTTCTCACTCCAGCTTCCCCTCGGGGGCTCACCTTATGTGAGTACGGGTTTTTGGCGCACCCGGGGGTTCCCGAGCCAATCATCGCCACATTCATCCCCTCACCCCCATCCGGTCGAGGTGGGTTCTTCAAGTGACCGGTGGACCCAAGGTAGGCGATCGTGCGTTCTTTGCATTCCATCCATACCGCACCTCACCATCGCTTCTTTCTTCCCTTATCACTTTCCGGCCATTTCGCACCACGACATTCGCATATCTCTTTTTCTTCCCCGCCGGCCTACCTTGCGTGCGAAACGCCCACACAGTTTTAGTTTCTTTTATCTTTTTATTTAAATCCTCCGTGGACACAGCCTGACGGATACCCGCGCCGCGTGCGCAGCTGGGTGAGTGGGTAATGGCGTCATCCCCACCACCCGGGGTCGTCATGTAGGGTTTGTGTTCGTATCCGCTGTTCAACTGCAGTCCCGCGGGGGGGCCATTGCATGAGCTGCTGACTTCTGACGGCGATTGGGTCCCTCTGTCTATGTTCTGGGAGGTGTGACCCTGGGGTGAGTCTGGTATAGATAGGCCACTCACCCAAGCCGGTTTAACGCCCGGGAAGTCAGAGCCCGAGGTTGGAGACGGATGCAATGGTGGAGGATTTATCTCGCTATGGAGCACCCTTCCTGCATTAATACAAACAAGCTCCAAAAAGTTATTGTAACAGAAGTAGCACCGCCGTCATCTGGTTCTTACTTGGTCATTTCAAGAACAGAAGAAGGACAAAAGTTTGAGAAGGTGAACCCTTTTATAATTCAGAAGGGCATAGATGCTATTGCTGGTGCGGTTCAATCCTGCACTCGTCTACGGAATTGTTCCTTATTGGCACAAACTAAGTCCGATCAGTAAGACCTTGTTGCGCGCTACGCTTCTCCACGGTTGTCCCATCCGTGTCGAGAAGCACCGCACATTGAATTCCTGTCGGGGCGTCGTTACCACCCATAGCCTCGATGGTATATCGGACGAGGATCTAGTAGAATATCTATCCGAAAAAAGGTGATTGCAGTGCATCGAGTGCAGGCCAAACGAGACGGCGTATTGGTACCCACTCGTACCCTGTTTCTAACATTTGATGGCGTCGATCTGCCCACGATCATTTCCGGAGGTTACGAACGGATATCTGTGAGGCCGTATATACCTAGACCTCTGCGTTGTTTCAAATGCCAACGTTTTGGGCATACGCAAGTCTCCTGTAAGAGTGCCGTTATCATCTGTGCCTCATGTAGCCAGCCGTCACACGAAGGTACCTGTTCCATAGCCCCCGTCTGCGTTAGCTGCAAAGGGTCTCATTCTGCGTCATTTGCCGACTGTCCGCGGTACTCAGACGAGAAGGCGATCCAGGAGATCCGGGTAAAGGAAAAACTCTGCTTCGCTGAAGCCAAAAGGCGCTACCATGCGCGACAACCTTCACTCCTGCGATCTGACACATTTGGTTCTGTTGTTGCCGCGCCAGTACCACGAGTAGATGCCGAAACTCAGACCTGGACCATGACTGGATTAACCGCCACTACCATCCGGCCGTCCATTAAGGCTACAGTTACCAAGCCGTATAAACCTGGTCCCAAGTCAATGAAGTCGCAAGCCGCTGATAAGAAACGCAAGCAGAATCTTCGTAGGGAAGATTTTCTAAAGGACCCTCCGCGTGCGCGAGGTAACAAAAGTTCACCTTCTCCTCCTCGGAGGTCGCTGTCCCAGGAAGGTCCTGGGACAAGCCGCGCTCAGCGGCACCCCTCACCCATCGCCACCCAGAACCGATTCACGTCGCTTGAATCGGTTTCTGGCACTGAGCACGTGGGCCCTCCCTCCGAGGAAGCTATGGAGTCTGACCAACTCCATACATGAAGCCCGAGCCTAAAGGTTAAGCAAAAGATTCTTTTAAGCCGCCCTTCTATGTAGGCAGTTTATCCCTTTTATTCATGGCTATCCTGACCTGGAATTAACGTGGTGTACGATCGCATAGGGCGGAAATGCAACTTTTATTGCGTTCCCATTCACCTATGGTTGTGTGTTTTCAGGAGATCAAGCTTCGCCCTCACGACCCTTTCGATCTCCGAGGGTACATTCCGGTTCGCTACGATCTTGAACCGGAGGAAGGTGCTCCTACTCATGGAGGTGTCATGTTGTTAGTGCGTAACGACGTTCATTTTCAAACTCTCGCTCTTACGTCCGACTTGCAAGCTGTTGCCATTAGATTGCAGTTACCCGGTTTTTCTTCTCTGTTTGCTCTGTATATTCACCTTCGTCTCTGCTCGCTCCCGCGGACATTCGAGCTCTCCTGTCAGCTCTCCCAACACAATATCTTCTGTTGGGAGATTGTAATGCCCATCACCCACTGTGGGGTTCGCCAAGGGCTTGTGCGAGGGGAACTCTTCTTTCCGACATTTTTTACCAGTTCAATCTTTCCATCCTCAATACAGGTGCACCTACTTTTATTTCTGATTCTTCGGGTACATTCTCTCACCTGGACCTTGCCATTTGCTCACTCCAGCTTGCTAGTCGTCTTAAGTGGAACGTCGTCGCTGACACCTACTCCAGCGACCATTACCCCTGCGTCCTTTCTCTTCTGTCACACCACGTACAGCATTCCAGAGTACCTACCTGGATATTCACAAAAGCCGACTGGAGCTTGTATTCCAGCCTCGTGCATTTTTACGATCAGCCCTTCGCCGACATTAACCAACTAGTGCAGCACCGTGGCGGAACGAGGATTGTCGGGACACCGTTCGTGCCCGTAGGACTGCACTTAGGGTGTTTCGGCGACACCCTAAACTTGATAATTTGGTGACTTTTAAACAATCGCGCGCCAGGGCTCGTCGCATTATTCAGGATAGCAAGAAGGCGTCGTGGGCTCGTTTTGTCGAGTCTTTTAATCGCTTTATGCCTTCATCCGTTGTTTGGGATAAACTTAATCGCTTCTCAGGTAAAGTGTCACATTGTACTGTTTCTGGCCTTCAGGTTTCTAATGCCACCATAGTGGATCCGGCTGCCATTGCTAACACTCTGGGTGCTGCCTTTGAGGCGGTTTCCAGTTCAGACCATTATTCCGCCGGCTTTCGCTCTATTAAAGACCAGCTGGATTCTGCATCATATACTTTTCGGTCTGTAATAATGAGTGCAAAACGAACTATTCACAATGAGGGAGCTGGAGCACGCTCTTTATTGCTCTCGGCACTCCGCTCCTGGGCCGGACGGCATTCATCTCCTGATGTTAAAGCACCTTTCAGCCGACAGTAAACTCTTTCTCTTACAGGCCTATAACCGTATTTGGCAAGACGGCCTTTTTCCTTCCGTTTGGCGCGAAGCCACCATTGTCCCTATACTTAAGCCTGGGAAGGATCGCCAACTACCTTCCAGCTACCGCCCTATTTCCCTCACTAGTTGCATTAGAAAGGTGATGGAGCGCATGATCAACGGGCGGTTGACATGGTGGCTTGAGTCTCAGAAACTTCTAGCGAACGCTCAGTGCGGGTTTCGTCGCTATCGCTCTACCGTCGACCATCTGGTGTCATTGTCGACGCATATTCTGAATGGATCTCTGAGAAAGTGTCAAACCGTGGCTGTATTTTTTCATCTGGAGAAAGCTTATGACACTTGTTGGAGGGGCGGCATTTTACGTACACTTCACGCATGGAATATCCGCGGTCGTCTTCCCATATTTATTCGGGAGTTTATGATGGACCGCGTCTTTCGTGTACGTGTGGGCTCGGTTTTATCTCGTCGTTTTATACAAGAGAACGGAGTACCGCAGGGCTCGGTACTTAGTGTCACACTTTTTGCAGTTGCTATCAAACCCATTTTTGATTGTATTCCACCTGGCATTTCATCGTCCCTTTTTGTTGATAATTTTGCCATTTATTGCAGTTCACGGCGGACCTGTCTACTCGAAGGCCGTCTCCAGAGCTGTATCGACCTTCTCTACGCCTGGAGTAACGCTAACGGTTTTAATTTCTCTGCCGAGAAATCCGTCTGCATCAACTTCTGGCACCGGAAGGTTTTCCCTCCGCCCTCTCTGCATCTTGGGTCGGAGGTCCTTCCATTTGCAGACGAGATGAAATTTTTGGGGTTGAACTTTGACCGGAAGCTGAGCTGGACTTCTCACGTATCCTTTTTAAAAGTAAGGTGTGAACGTTCTCTTAATATTTTACGTGTTTTAAGTGGCACATCCTGGGGAGCAGATCGGACCGTCCTTCTTCGTCTTTATCGCTCTTATGTCCAATCCAAGCTTGTTTACGGGTGTATTGTTTATTCGTCGGCACGTCCATCTGTGTTAATTCGATTGAATGCCATTCACCATCTTGGCATAAGAGTCGCTACAGGGGCCTTTCCAACCAGCCCTGTTCTTAGCCTGTATGCTGAAGCAGCAGAGCCTCCGCTGTCCTTCAGGCGTGAGATGCTCTTGTGCAGCTATGCCTGTCGACTCTCCAGCTTGCCTGACCACCCGTCCTTCCCGACATTTTACGAGGATTCGCTTGATCGGCAATATTAAGTTAGCTCCTCTGCATTGCTCCCTCCAGGGGTTCGATTTCGACTGCTACTTCGGCATTTGGACGTTACGCCAGCGCCGGCCCTTACCCGAGGGGAAACGCGTTTTCCTCCATGGTCGCGCGCTGAGGCCCACATCCACCTTGGGCTAACGTCGCTGCCGAAAAATGTGACCCCTGCTTGTGTTCTTAGATCCGCCTTTTTAGAAGTACAGGCGCAGTTCGGGGATTGTCATTTTATTTATACTGATGGGTCTAAGACTGATGTTGGAGTAGGATGTGCCTTTGTTTTTGGTGTACAGAGTTTTACTTTTCGTTTACCTGGACAATGTTCGATTTATACCGCCGAACTTTTTAGTATATACCAATCTGTTTTATACATCCAGCGGCACGACTTACGGCACTGTGTTATTTGTACCGACTCTCTGAGTGCCCTTCAGGGTATTGACGCGCTGTACGGTTACCACCCTCTCGTACAGCGTATACATGACCTACTCCACTCGCTTGGTGCCTCTGGCATCAGCGTCTCCTTCCTGTGGATTCCAGGTCATGTGGGCATCTCAGGCAACGAGTCTGCCGACTCCGCTGCCAAATCGGCCATTTTATCACCCAGATGTTTTACCTTTGTTGTTCCTTCCTCAGATTTTTATGTTATTTTACGTTACAGTATTCTCTCACGCCATCGCGATGAGTGGGCGGCTCTTGGGGGAACAAGTTGCGGGAGGTTAAACCTGTTCCGTTGCTCTGGGGTACCTCTTCTCGTTCGTGTCGTCGGGAAGAGGTACTTTTAGCTCGCTTACGAATCGGAGGTTGTCTTTTTAGCCATAGATAATTGCTCAGTGGTGACCCCGTACCACTCTGTGAGCAGTGTGATGCACCCTTAACGGTGCGTCTTATTTAAGCAGAGTGTCAAGTTTTAGCTCCTTTGCTCGTTTGTGCTGGTCTGACTGTTGGCCTAGCCAACGTTTTGGCAGACGACGCACGTGCTGTAGAGTGTCTTTTACGTTTTATCAATGACATTGGATTTACCAGACGCATTTGATGCGCTGAGCGTCTTTTGACTGTGTAATTTTACCTTGTTTTTTAATGGGGCATCTCCTCCCCAGTGGACATTATAGCTGGTGTCCCTGACATTCTACAGTTCTTGACACGTTGTTTTTCTCTTTTATTGACCATGTTTTTAGTGTGTTCGTATTTGGTATTTGTTGCTTTGTTTTTTACCTTTAGGACTCGCGGGTTTGTGTCCCGTTTTTAATTATGCGCTTGTTTATCGGACTTTTATTTTTGGACAGTACAGTTTTACTTTGTAAGGGCGCTGATGACCTTAGCTGTTTAGCGCCCTTAAACCGCATATCATCATCATCAACACTCCAGCTTGCTAGTCGTCTTCAGTGGAACGTCGTCGCTGGCACCTACTCCAGCGACCATTACCCCTGCATCGTTTGTCTTCTGTCACACCACGTACAGCATTCGAGAGTGCCTACCTAGATATTCACAAAAGCCGACTGGAGCTTGTATTCCAGCCTCGTGCATTTTGACGACCAGCCCTTCGCCGACATTAACCAACTAGTGCAGCACCTTACGTCTACGATTTTCTCTGCCGCCGAACCCGCAATTCCCCGTTCATCCTCTCAACCTCGGCGTTCCGTGGTGGAACGAGGATTGTCGGGACGCCGTTGGTGCCCGCAGTACTGCACTTAGGGTGTTTCGGCGCCACCCTACACTTGATAATTTGGTGACTTTTAAACAATCGCGCGCCAGGGCTCGTCGCATTATTCAGGATAGCAAGAAGGCGTCGTGGACTCGTTTTGTCGATTCTTTTAATCGCTTTCCGCCTTCATCTGTTTTTTGGGATAAACTTCGTCGCTTCTCAGGTAAAGTGTCGCATTGTACTGTTTCTGGCCTTCACGTTTCCAATGGCACCATAGTGGATCCGGCTGCCATCGCTAACAGTCTGGGTGCTGCCTTTGAGGCGGTTTCCAGTTCAGACCATTATTCCGCCGGCTCTCGCTCTATCAATGACCGGCTGGATTCCGCAACCTATAATTTTCGGTCTGCTAATAATGAGTGTAATAATGAACTTTTCACAATGAGGGAGCTGGAGCACGCTCTTCATTGCTCTCGGCACTCCGCTCCTCGGCCGGACGGCATTCATGTCCTGATGTTAAAGCACCTTTCAGCCGACAGTAAACTTTTTCTCTTACAGGTCTATAACCGTATTTGGCAAGACGGCATTTTTCCTTCCGTTTGGCCCGAAGCTACCATTGTCCCTATTCTTAAGCCTGGGAAGGATCGCCAACTACCTTCCAGCTACCGCCCTATCTCCCTCACCAGTTGGATTTGCAAGGTGATGGAGCGCATGATCAACGGGCGGTTGACATGGTGGCTTGAGTCTCAGAAACTTTTAGCGAATGCTCAGTGCGGATTTCATCGCTATCGCTCTACGGTCGACCATCTGGTGTCCCTGTCGACGCAAGTTATGAATGGATTTCTGAGAAAGTGTCAAACCGTGGCTGTGTTTTTTGACCTGGAGAAAGCTTATGACACTTGTTGGAGGGGCGGCATTTTACGTACACTTCACGCATGGAATATCCGCGGTCGTCTTCCCATATTTCTTCGGGAGTTCATGACGGACCGCGTCTTTCGTGTACGTGTGGGCTCGGTTTTATCTCGTCGTTTTATTCAAGAGAACGGAGTACCGCAGGGCTTTGTACTCAGTGTCACACTTTTTGCGATTGCTATCAACCCCATTGTTGATTGTATCCCACCTGGCATTTCATCGTCTCTTTTTGTTGATGATTTTGCCATTTATTGTAGATCACGGCGGACCTGTCTACTCGAACGCCGTCTCCAGAGCTGTATCGACCGTCTCTACGCCTGGAGTAACGCCAACGGCTTTAATTTTTCCGCCGAGAAATCCGTCTGCATCAACTTCTGGTGCCGGAAGTATTTCCCTCCGCCATCTCTCCATCTTGGGCCAGGGATACTACCGTTTGCAGAGGAGGCGAAATTTTTGGGGTTGATTTTAGATAGAACGTTGTGTTGGACGTCGCACGTTTCCTTTTTAAAAGAAAAGTGTGACCGTTCTCTTAATCTTTTACGTGTTTTAAGTGGCACATCCTGGGGAGCTGATCGGACCGTCCTTCTTCGCCTTTATCGCTCTTTGGTCCGATCCAAGCTTGATTACGGGTGTATTGTTTATTCGTCGGCACGTCCATCTGTGTTACGTCGATTGAATGCCATTCACCGTCGTGGCATAAGAGTCGCTACAGGGGTCTTTCCAACCAGCCCTGTACTTAGCCTGTATGCTGAAGCTACAGGCCTCCGCTATCGTTCAGGCGTGAGATGCTGTTGTACAACTATGCCTGTCGACTCTCAAGCTTGCCGGACCACCCTTGCTTCGAGCTATTTTTCGAGGAGTCATTTGGTCGTCTCTATTTTATTAGCTCCTCTGCTTTGCTCCCACCAGGGGTTCGCTTTCGACAGCTCCTTCGGCATTTAGACGTTCCGCCAGCGCCGGCCCTTCCACGGGGGGAAACGCGTTTTCCTCCATGGTCCCGCGCTGAGGCCCACTGTCACCTTGGGCTAACGTCGATGCCGAAGACTGAGACCCCTGTTTCAGTCTTTAGATCGGCTTTTTTAGCAGTACTGGCTCAATTCGGGGACTTCCATTTTATCTTTACCGATGGATCTAAGACTGAAGCTGGAGTTGGATGTGCCTTTGTTTCTGGTCACTGTAGTTTTAAGTTTCGTTTACCTGGACAATGTTCAATTTTTACCGCCGAACGTTTTAGCATTTATCAATCTGTTTTATACATTCAGCGGCACGCCTTACGGCACTGTTTTATTTGTACGGACCCTCTGAGTGCCCTTCAGACTATTCTTGCGCTGTACCATTACCACCCACTCGTACAGCGCATACATGACCTGCTCCACTCGCTTGGTGTCTCTGGTATCAGCGTGTCCTTCATGTGGATTCCAGGTCATGTGGGCATCTCAGGTAATGAGTCTGCCGACGCCGCTGCGAAATCGGTGATTTTATTACCCAGGTTTTTTACCCCTGTTGTTCCCTCGTCAGATTCGTGTGTTATTTTACGTCGCCGCATCCTCTCGCGCTGGCGCGTTGAGTGGACGGCCCTCCGGGGGAACAAGCTGCGGGAGGTTAAGCCTTTCCCGTTGATCTGGGGTATCTCTTCTCGTTTGAGTCGTCGGGAAGAGGTAATTTTAGCTCGTTTACGGATTGGACATTGTGTTTTTGGTCATAGGTATTTGCTCAGTGGTGACCCGCAGTGTGACGTGCCCTTAACGGTGCGTCACATTTTAACAGAGTGTCAGGTTTTAGCTGCATTGCGTGCTCGTGTGGGTCTGCCTGTTGGTCTAGCCAACGTTTTGGCACACGACACGCGTGCTGTAGAATGTGTTTTACGTTTTATTCATGACAGTGATTTTAATCTGCGCATTTAATGCGTTGGGCGTCTTTTAACTTAGTACTTTTCTTCTGTCTGTCTTTATGGGGACTCTAATCCTCAGTGGACATATGACGCTCATGTCCCTCGCATTTTACAGTTCTTGACACGTTTTAATCTTTTTTTGCCTATGCTTTTAGTGTGTTGGTTTTACAGATATTTGAATTGTTCTTATTGTTGTTATTGTTATTCTTGTTGTTATTGTTATTATTGTTGTTATTGTTATTATTGTTGTTATTGTTATTATGGTTATTGTTATATTATTGTTATTTTTAGCTTTTTGAACATCGCGGGTTTGTGTCCCGTTTTTTAATTATGCGGTTCTTTTACCTGTTTTTATATTTTGGCCTTATCTTTTATACATTGTAAGGGCGCTGATGACCTCAGCAGTTTAGCGCCCTTAAACCGCATATCATCATCATCATCAACACCTGGGGCGGATCACATTCAAGCTCTGCTGTTAAAGAACCTTTCAGCCGACAGTAAGCGCTTTCTCTTACGGATCTATAATCGTATTTGGCCGGACGGCCTTTTTGCTTCCGTATGGCGCAAAGCCACCATTGTCCCTATACTTAAGCCTTGGAAGGATCGCCAAATACCTTCGCCAAACTATAGGCGCAGTTCGGGGACTGTCATGTTATATATACCGAAGGGTCTAAGACTGATGTTGGAGTGGGATGTGCCTTTGTTTTTGGTGCACAGAGTTTTACTTTTCGTTTACCTGGACAATGTTCGATTTATACCGCCGAACTTTTTAGTATCTATCAATGTGTTTTATACATTCAGCGGCACGTCTTACGGCGCTGTGTTGTTTGTACAGACTCTCTGATTGCCCTTCAGAGTATTCACGCGCTGTATAGTTACCACTCGCTCGTACAGCGCAATCATGACCTGCTCCACTCGCTTGGTGCTTCTGGCATCAGCGTCTCCTTCATGTGGATTCCAGGTCATGTTGGCATCTCAGGGAACGAGTCTGACGACGCCGCTGCCAAATCGGCGATTTTATCACCCAGAAGTTTTACCTTTGTTGTTCCCTCGTCAGATTTGTTTATCGTTTTACGTCGCCGCATCCTCTCGCTTTGGAGCGATGAGTGGACGGCCCTCCAGGAGAACAAGTTGCGGAGGTTAAACCTCTCCCGTTAGTCTGGGCTTCCTCTTTCCGTGCTTCTCGTCGGGAAGAGGTAATTTTAACACGCCTTCGTATCGAACATTGTATCTTTAGTCATAGGTATTTGCTCAGTGGTGACCGCGCACCACTCTGTGGGCAGTGTGATGCGCCCTTAACGGTGCGTCACATTTTAGCAGAGTGTCAAGCTTTAGCTCCGCTGCGCGTTCGTGTTGGTCTGCGTGTTGGCCTAGCCAACGTTTTGGCAGACGACGCGTATGCTGTAGAATGTCTTTTACGTTTTATCACTGACATTGGTTTTAGCCGTCGCATTTGATGTGCTGAGCGCCTTTTAGCGGTTTGATTTTACGTTATCTTTTAATGGGGGCACTTCTCCCCAGTGGACATCTGGCACTCGTGTCAATCGCATTCTACAGTTCTTTACACGTTGTTTTATTCTCTTGTTGACCATGATTTTAGTGTGTAGATCTTCGTATTTTGTCTGTTGTGTTTTTTAGAGTTTTGACCAAGCGGTTTGTGTGTGGTTTGTTTTTAACTTTTTGATCTTTACATTTTATATTTTACACATAGTAAGAGCGCTAATAACCTCATTAGTTAGCGCCCTTAAGCCCTATCTCATCATCGTCATCATCATACATAGTTGTTTATTTAAATTGTGTTTTAACTGTAAGGTAAGCAAGATAATCAAACTGCAAGATTGGATGTCATTCATTTGAAAATCAGTTGCAAAGGTTTTGGTTTTAAATGTTATTGGGGCCACAATTCGCATCCAGGTCTTGAATACCCTAGCAACTTCTTCTCCTCCTCCTTTACGGCTATTCTGCTTCCAGATGTTTATGGAGGTTTATTAAGAAAGGTAGGACAAAACGTTTTGGTCGCTCTACAAAGGCAGCCGACTGGGGATATTTTGGGTACTATTTCTTATTAAAATAATTGGCATAAAACGCGCATCTCGATCGTCTACCGTCTACTCTTTAGAAGCTGGGGAATGCAGGGAGACAGAAATGCATAATTTTTTCTTTATGTACGCAAAGCAAACACACATTGGAATTTGCAATCTCTTGCATCACCTAGTGGATTACGTGGCTCTGTGTGTATTCTTCCGTTTAATAATGGGTGCTGTCATGCGTTTAAGCTGCGTATGCGCTTACTTTTTATTGTGAATGTGGCTTAAAGCATAGTGGACAAAGAAAAGTAAAATAAATTCAACTAGACAGCAGCACCTAATTTTCACTGTTTTGAATGTACATTTTCTGTTACTGTTTGCTGATTTTACCCTCTTTGTGATTCTGCACAAAATCTGCTTATAGATACCTTCTGGGGTAATTCGTTGCATCCTCAGACATTTCTTTATATGCATAATTTTAAATAGCATTTGAAAATTTCTATATCCAGCTCTCTAATTATGAGATTATTTAACGATTCTTATGTCCTGCATGTTGTTTAAATGTATTTGGTTGGTATTTACCTATGCTTTTGTTTTTTTTCAGTGCTTCATGAACTCAGTTATCCAGTGTCTAAGTAATACTAAGCCGTTACTGGAGTACTTACTTGGGGACTCCTACCTGTCAGATATTAATACGACTATTTCCAGTATGAAGGGGGCACTGATCAAAGGTACTGCCTTATTTATTTATGTGTTGAAATGACCATTTTATAGCCCATATACTGTAAACGTTCAATACAGAGCCATGGGAGGACAGAGAGCCTAACGGTGTTTATAATTTTACCATTTTCTTCTTTTAATATAAAGTTTCCTCCTTTTCCAAAATATGACTTGCAAAATATGCTATGGTACACTGTTGGACAATAACAGTTTTGCTTTGCCCGTATGTGCAATACATTCATTCGGTTACATGTGACTTGCATGGTAACTTGGAACAAAATTCGTACTTACATATTTAGTAATTTGCAACATCACTGAATTGAGGTGAAATAATGGTTACCACAATCATAAACCCAATATTCTACTACAGAATTTTCCATCACATTGATGCAAGTTTTCTAAAGAAACTGTACAAGTTTTGCTCCAAGTTATTATAGTGTATTGAAATTACAGTACTGAATTATTGATATAATAAGCAGAAAGTCAGTCCGGTTAAGGTGGATTCTTTCGCACAGTGACCAGAAGTCACAAGGAGGGCCGTAGTGCATTATAAAACATTTATTTACATGTTCTGCCTCCCACCATTAATCTATTTCTTTTCCTAATTTTTCCTTGAACGTGTCATTCATGCTCATACTCTGTTCCTGAATTTTGTGTTTCCCCTCTCAGCTTTCGTTGCGTGCGGAACGTCCACACATTAATCTACATTATGAGTTTGAAACTTTTTCTTTTGTTGCTACATTCTCTTTGCGCAAACTAGTGGGCAGTCAGTGACTATGTAAAGATTTTATCAGCACCTGGATTGGATTGTCATATAGGGCTGCGTACGTATCCATTGTTCAGCTGCAGTCCCGTGGAGAGGTCTCTGACTGATCCGCCAACTTCCGATGGCGATTAAGTGCCTCTGTCTTTCTAACAGAAGGTGTGAGCTTGGGTTGAAACTCTTATGGATAGGCCACTCATCAATGCCGGGACGCTGCCGGGAGTTTAGTACTCGAGTTTGGAGACAGAGGCAGTGGTGAAGAATTTTTCCCATAATGGAGACACACAAACCATCAAATAAGCGCTATGGAGCTTTCGAAAGAGAACTAACATTAACGTCATATTGTTGTTCTTTGGTAACTACACGCACTGAAGAAACGCAAGTCTTCTCTGAACTTGAACCCCTTTTAATATACAAAATGACGACAACACAATTTGTGGAGCAGTAACGTTGTTCATTGATAGACTAAGATGTTGCCGCAGTCTACCGTTCTCCACAACTACTCCGGGCGTATGTAGAAACACCACATGATGAACTCAAAGAGCGACACCACTGCCCAAATTCCACCAAGGGGCTCACTTCGTGTGAGTACGGGTTTAGCGCACCCGGGGTCAAGAGCCATCCATCTCCATCGTCATTCTTCCACCCTCGTCAGGTTGAGGTGGCTTCGTCCACTTGACCGGGAGACAAAAGGTAGGCTCTCGTGCGTTCTGTGCATTTCATTCCATGACCCCCTCGCCATCGTTTCTTTATTCTGCAATCTATTTACACACATTTCGCACCACCTCTATTCATTCACACACATATTTTCCCTCTTCGCTAACCTAACTTCCGTGCGAAACGCTCACACACTTTTTGTTTTATTTCACCATTCTATTTGTTTTAATCCTCCCTGGACACAACCTGACGTATACCCGCACACTGGGTGCGCAGCTGGATGAGTGCGTAATGGCGTCATCCCCACCACCCGGGGTCGTCACGTGTTGCCTGTGTTCGCATCCGCTGTTCAACTGCAGACCCACGGGAGCCACTGCGTGAGCTGCTGACTTCCGACGGCCATTGGTTCCCTCTGTCTATGTTCTGTGATGTGTGACACTGCGATTAGACTGGTATAGATAGGACACTCACGCAAGCCGGTTATGATGATGATGATGATGATGAGATGGAGCTTAAGGGCGCTCAACTGCTATGGTTATTAGCGCTCTTACAGCGTATAAAATATAAAATTGAAAAGTCAAAAAACTAAAAAACCACACAGAAACCCGCTTGGTCAATAACACTAAAAAACACAACAGACCAAAGACTAAAATCTACACACTAAAATCATGGTCACTAACAGAACAAAACAACGTGTCAAGAACTGTAGAATGCAAGGGGCATGAGCGCCTTATGTCCGTCGGGGAAAAGAACCCCATTAAAACTGACAATATAAAACATCAAAGCTAAAAGACGCTCAGCGCATCAAATGCGCCGATTAAACACAATGTCACATATAAAACGTAAAAGACATTCTACAGCATGCGCGACGTCTGCCAAAACGTTGGCTATGCCAACATACAGACCCACGCGAACGTGCAGTGGAGCTAAAACTTGACACTCAGTTAAAATGTGACGCACCATTAAGGGCACATCACACTGCTGACACAGCGGAGCGGGGTCACCACTGAGCAGGTAGCTATGACTAAAAAGGCAATGTCCAATTCGTAAACGCGCTAAAAGTACCTCTTCCCGACGTGTAGAACGAGAAGAGGTACCCCAGACTAACGGGAGAGGTTTAACCTCCCGCAATTTGTTCCCCCGGAGGGCCGTCCACTCATCGCGCCAAAGCGAGAGGACGCGGCAACGTAAACTAACACACGAATCTGACGAGGGAACAACAGAGGTAAAAAATCTTTGTAGTAAAATCGCCGATTTGGCAGCGGGGTCGGCAGACTCGTTCCCTGAGATGCCCACATGACCTGGAATCCACATGAAGGAGACGCGGAAGCCAGATGCACCAACCGAGTGGACCAGGTTATGTATGCGCTGTGCGAGGAGGTGGTACGAGGGGGTGGTAATTGTACAGCACGCGAAAACTTTGAAGAGAACTCAGCGAGTCTGAACAAATAAAACAGTGCCGTAAGTCGCACCGCTGGACGTATAAAAGTGACTGATAAATGCTAAAAAGCTCGGCGGTAAAAATCGAAAATTGCCCGGGTAAACGAAATGTAAAACTACGATTACCACCAACAAAGGCACACCTTACTCCAACATCAGTCTTAGATGCATCAGTATATATAAAATGAAAGTCTCCGAACTGCGCCTGAAGTTCTAAAAAAGCCGATCTAAGAACTGAAGAAGGGGTCTCATTCTACGACATTCCCCCCAGGGGATCACCTTATGTGAGTACGGGTGTAGGCGTACCCGGGGGTTCCCGAGCCACTCATCGCCATCTTCATCACTTCATCACCGTCCGGTCGAGGGGGGTTCGTTCTCGTGAACGGGGGACTCATGGTAGGCTCTCGTGCGTTCTGTGCACTTCATTCCGTGTCGCCCCTCGCCATCGTTTCCTTCTTCTCTTCTATTTATGCACATTTCGCCCCACGCCCATTCATTTACACATCTCTTTTACTTCTTCGCCGCCCTACCTTGAGTGCGAAACGCCCGCACACTATTAGTTACTTTTAACCTTTTATTTTAATCCTCCGTGGACACAGACTGTCGGATGCCCGCGCACCAGGTGCGCAGCTGGGTGAGTGGGTAATGACGTCATCCCCAACGCCCGGGGTCGTCATGTAGGGTTTGTGTTCGTATCCGCTGTTCAACTGCAGTCCCGCGGGGCGCCATTGCATGAGCTGCTGACTTCTGACGGCGATTGGGTCCCTCTGTCTATGTTCTGGGATGTGTGACCCTGGTATGAGCTAGGTATAGATAGGCCACTCACCCAAGCCGGGGTAACGCCCGGGAAGTCAGTGCCCGAGGTCGGAGACGGTTGCAATGTTAGAGGATTTGTTTCGCTATGGAGCACCCTTTCTTCATTATAAACAACAAGCGCCGAAAAGTTAATGTAACAGAGGTAGCACCGCCTACAGCTGGTTGTTACTAAGTAATGATGTGATGTGATAGGGCTTAACGGCGCTCAACTGTTCGGCTTATTAGCGCTCTTATGGTGTATAAAATCGAAAAGTCGAAAAACTGAAAACCCACACACAAACCCGCTTGGTCAAAAACACTAAAAAACACAACAGACCAAAAACGAAAATCTACACACTAAAATCATGGTCAATAAAAGAATAAAACGTGTCAAGAACTGTAGAATGCAAGGGACATGAGCGCAATATGTCGGTCGGGGAGAAGAGCCCCAATAAAACTGACAATATAAAATCTCAAAGCTAAAAGACGCTCAGCGCATCAAATGCGCCGATTAAAACCAATGTCACTTATAAAACGTAAAAGACATTCTACAGCATGCGCGTTGTCTGCCAAATTGTTGGCTATGCCAACAGGCAGACCCACGCGAACGCGCAGTGGAGCATAAACTTGACACTCAGTTAAAATGTGGCGCACCGATAAGGGCGCATCACACAGCTCACGGAGTTGTGCGGGGTCACCACTGAGCAGGTATCTATGGCTAAAATTACAATGTCCGATTCGTAAGCGAGCTAGACGTACCTCTTCCCGACGACAAGAACGAGAAGAGGTACCTCAGATTAACGGGAGAGGATTAACCTCCCATAAATTGTTCCCCGAAGGGCCGCCCAGTCATCCCTCCAAAGCAAGAGGATACGGCTACGTAAAATAACAAACAAATATGACGAAGGAACAACAGCAGTAAAAAATCTCCGTAATAAAATCGCCGATTTGGCAGCGGCGGGGGCAGACTCGTTCCCTAAGATGCCCACATGACCTGGAATCCACAAGAAGGAGACGTTAATGCCAGAGGCACCAAGTGAGTGGAGCAGGTCGTGTATGCGCTGTACGAGAGGGTGGGAACTGTACAGCGCGTTAATACTCAGAAGAGAACTCAGAGAGTCCGTACAAACAACACACTGCCGTAACTCGCACCGCTGAACGTATAAAACAGATTCATAAATACTATAAAGTTCGGCGGGAAATATCGAACAGTTGCCCGGTAAACGAAAAGTAAAACTATGATGATAAAAAACAAAGGCACATCCTACTCCATCATCAGGCTTAGATCCATCAGTAAATATAAAGGCGAGTCCCGGAATTGTGCCTGCAGTTCTAAAAATGCTGATCCAAAGACTGAAAAGGGGGTCTCATTCTTCGGCAGCGACGTTAACCAAAGGTGACAGTGGGTCTCAGCGCGCGACCATGGAGGAAAACGCGTTTCCCCCCGTGGAAGGGCCGGCGCTGGCGTAGTAGCAGTCGAAATCGAACCCCTGGAGGGAGCAATGCAGGGGAGCTAACTAAATATTGTCGATCAAACGAATCCTCGTAAAATATCGCGAAGGACGGGTGGTCAGGCAAGCTGGAGAGTCGACAGGCATAGCTGCACAAGAGCATCTCACTCCTGAAGGACAGCGGAACCTCTGCAGCTTCAGCATATAGACTAGGTACAGGGCTGGTTGGAAACGCCCCTGTAGCGATTCTTATGCCACGATGGTGAATGACATTCAATCAACGTAACACAGATGGACGTGCCGACGAATAAACAATACACCCGTAATCAAGCTTGGATCGGACCAAAGAGCGATAAAGGCGAAGAAGAACGGTCCGATCACCTCCCCAGGATGTGCCACATAAAACACGTAAAATATTAAGAGACGGTCAAACGTTGCTTTTAAAAAGGAAACGTGAGAAGTCCAGCTCAGGTTTCGGTCAAAGATCAATCCCAAAAATTTTACCTCGTCTGCAAATGGAAGGACCTTCGACCCAAGATGGAGAGAGGGCGAAGGGAAAGCCTTCCGGCGCCAGAAGTTGATGAAAACAGATTTCTCGGCGGAGAAACTAAAGCCGTTAGCGTTACTCCAGGCGTAGAAACGGTCGATAAAGCTCTGGAGACGGCGTTCGAGTAGACAGGTCCGCCGAGGACTGCAATAGATGGCAAAACCGTCAACAAAAAGGGACGATGAAATGCCAGGTGGAATACAATCAACAATGGGGTTGATAGCAATAGCAAAAAGTGTGGCACTGAGTACAGAGCCCTGCCTTAGTCCGTTCTCTTGAATAAAACGACTAGATAATACCGAGCCCACACGTACACGATAGACGCGGTCCATCATAAACTCCCGAAGAAATATGGGAAGACGAACGCGGAAATTCCATGCATGGAGTGTACGTAAAATGCCGCCCCTCCAACAAGTGTCATAAGCTTTCTCCAGGTCAAAAAATACCAGACACCAGATGGTCGACGGTAGAGCGACAGCGACGAAATCCGCACTGAGCGTTTGCTAGAAGTTTCTGAGACTCAAGCCACAATGTCAACCGCACGTTGATCATGCCCTCCATCCCCCTCTTGGGCTCACCTTATGTGGGTACGGGTTTTTGGCGCACCCGGGGGTTCCCGAGCCAATCATCGCCATATTCATCCCTTCACCCCCATCCGGTCGACGTGGGTTCTTCTCGTGACCGGTGGACACAAGGTAGGCTATCGTGCGTTCTTTGCATTCCATTCATACTACACCTCACCATCGTTTCTTTCTTCCCTTGTCACTTTCCGGCCATTTCGCACCACGACATTTGCACATCTCTTTTTCTTCCTCCCCGGCCTACTTTGCGTGCGTACCGCCCACACAGTTTTATTTCTTTTATCTTTTCTTTTAATCCTCCGTTGACACAGCCTGACGGATACCCGCGCACGGGGTGCGCAGCTGGGTGAGTGGGTAATGGCGACATCCCCACCACCCGGGGTCGTCATGTAGGGTTTGTGTACGTATCCGCTGTTCAACTGCAGTCCCGAGGGGGGGCCATTGCATGAGCTGCTGACCTCTGACGGCGATTGGGTCCCTCTGTCTATGTTCTGGGAGGTGTTACCCTGGGGTGTGTCTGGTATAGATAGTCCAATCACCCAAGCGGGGGTAACGCTCGGGAAGTCAGACTCCGAGGTCGGAGACGGTTGCAATGGTGGAATATAATTTTCGCTATGGAGCACCCTTCCTCCATTACTACCAACAAGCGCCGATAAGTTTATGTAACAGAAGTGACACCACCGACTACTGGTTGTTACTTGGTCATTTCACGAACCGAAGAAAGACAAAGTTTTGAGAAGGTGAACCCTTTCATCATTCAAAAGGGCATTGATGCTATTGCTGGTGCGGTTCAGTCCTGCACTCGTCTACGGAATGGTTCCTTATTAGCTCAAACGAAATCCGGTTAGCAAAGTAAGACCTTGTTACGCGCTACGCTTCTCCACGGCTATCCCATCCGTGTGGAGAATCACCGAACATTGAATTCCTGTCGAGGCGTCATTACCACCCATAGCCTCGATGGTATATCGGACGAGGACCTGGTAGAATATCTTGCAGACCAGAAGGTGACAGCGGTCCATCGAGTGCAGGCCAAACGCGACAGCGTATTGGTACCCACTCGTACCCTGTTTCTAACATTTGATGGCGTCGATCTGCCCACGAGCATTTCCGCAGGGTACGAACGGATTTCTGTGAGGCCGTATATACCTAGGCCTCTGCGTTGTTTCAAATGCCAACGTTTTGGGCATACGCAAGTCTCCTTAAAGAGTGCCGTTACCATCTGTGCCTCATGTAGCCAGCCGTCACACGAAGGTACCTGTTCCACAGCTCCGTCTGCGTTAACTGCAAAGGGCCCCATTCTGCGTCATTTGCCGACTGTCCGCGGTACTTGGACGAGAAGGCGATCCAGGAGATCCGGGTAAAGGAAAAACTCTCCTTCGCTGAAGCCCGGAGGCGTTACCATGCGCGCCAACCTTCACTCCTGCGATCTGGCACATTCAATTCTGTTTTTGCCTCGCCAGTACCACGAGTAGATGCCGAAACTCAGACCTGGACCATGACTGGATTAACCGCCACTACCATCCGGCCGTCCATTAAAGCTACCGTTACCAAGCCCTATAAACCTGGTCCTAAGTCAATGAAGTCGCAAGCCGCTGAAAAGAAACCCAAGCAGAAACTTCGTAGGGAAGATTTTCTGAAGGACCCTCCGCTTGCACGCGGTAAGAAAAGTTCACCTTCTCCTCCTCGGAGGTCGCTGTCCCAGGAAGGTCCTGGGACAAGCCGCGCTCAGCGGCACCCCTCACCCATCGCCACCCACAATCGATTCACGGCGCTTGAATCGGTTTCTGGCACTGAACGCGTGGGCCCTCCCTCCGAGGAAGCTATGGAGTCTGACCAGCTCCATACAAAAACCCCGAACCCAAAGGTTAAGCAAAAGATTCTTTGAAGCCGCCCTTCTAAGTAGACAGATTATCCCTTTTATTCATGGCTATCCTGACCTGGAATGTACCTGGTGTACGATCGCATTGGGCGGAGCTGCAACTTTTATTGCGTTCCCATTCACCTATGGTCGTGTGTTTGCAGGAGGCCAAGCTTCGCCCTCACGACCCTTTCGATCTCCGAGGGTACACTCCGGTTCGCTACGACCTTGAACCGGAGGAGGGTGCTCCTGCTCATGGAGGTCTCATGTTGTTAGTGCGTAACGACGTTCATTTTAAACCTGTCACACTTACATCCGACTTGCAAGCTGTTGCCGATCGCCTTCACTTACCCGGCTTTTGTTTTCTGTTTGCTCTGTATATTCACCTCCATCTTCTCCCCTCGCTCCCGCGGACATTCGAGCTCTCCTGTCCGCTCTCCCAACACCATTTCTTCGTTTGGGAGATTTTAATGCCCGTCACCCACTATGGGGTTCGCCAAGGGCTTGTGCGAGGGGAACTCTTCTTTCCGACATTTTTTACCAGTTCAATCTTTCCATCCTCAATACAGGTGCACCTACTTTTATTTCTGATTCTTCTGGTAAATTCTCTCACCTGGACCTTGCCATTTGCTCACTCCAGCTTGCTAGTCGTCTTCAGTGGAACGTCGTCGCTGACACCTACTCCAGCGACCATTACCCCTGCGTCGTTTCTCTTCTGTCTCACCACGTACATCATTCCAGAGTACCTACCTGGATATTCACTAAAGCCGACTGGAGCTTGTATTCCAGCCTCGTGCATTTTTACGCTCAGCCCTTCGCCGACATTAACCAACTAGTGCAGCACCTTACGTCTACGATTTTCTCTGCCGCCGAACGCGCAATTCCGCGTTCATCCTCTCAACCTCGGCGTTCCGTGGTGGAACGAGGATTGTCGGGACGCCGTTCGTGCCCGTAGGACTGCACTTAGGGTGTTTCGGCGACACCCTACACTTGATAATTTGGTGACTTTTAAACAATCGCGCTCCAGGGCTCGTCGCATTATTCAGGATAGCAAGAAGGCGTCGTGGGCTCGTTTTGTCGAGTCTTTTAATAGCTTTACGCCTTTATCCGTTGTTTGGGATAAACTTCGTCGCTTCTCACGTAAAGTGTCACATTGTACTGTTTCTGGCCTTCAGGTTTCTAATGCCACCATAGTCGATCCGGCTGCCATCGTTTACACTCTGGGTGCTGCCTTTGAGGCGGTTTCCAATTCACACCATTATTCCGCCGGCTTTCGCTCTATCAAAGGCCGGCTGGATTCGGACACCTTTAATTTCCGGTCTGCTAATATTGAGTGTTATAATGAACCTTTCACAATGAGGGAGCTGGAGCACGCTCTTCATTGCTCTCGACACTCCGCTCCTGGGCCGGAAGGCATTCATGTTCTGATGTTAAAGCACCTTTCAGCCGACAGTAAACTCTTCCTCTTACAGGTCTATAACCGTATTTGGCAAGACGCCTTTTTTCCTTCCGTTTGGCCCGAAGCCACCATTGTCCCTATACTTAAGCCTGGAAAGGATCGCCAACTACCTTCCAGCTACCGCCCTACCTCCCTCACCAGTTGCATTTGCAAGGTGATGGAGCGCATGATCAACGGGCGGTTGACATGGTGGCTTAAGTCTCAGAAACCTCTAGCGAAACCTCAGTGCGGATTTCGTCGCTATCGCTCTACCGCCGACCATCTGGTGTCCCTGTCGACGCATGTTATGAATGGATTTCTGAGAAAGTGTCAAACCGTGGCTGTATTTTTTGACATGGAGAAAGCTTATGACACTTGTTGGAGGGGCGGCATTTTACGTACACTTCACGCATGGAACATCCGCGGTCGTCTTCCCATACTTCTTAGGGAGTTTATGACGGACCGCGTCTTTCGTGTACGTGTGGGCTCGGTTTTATCTCGTCGTTTTATTCAAGAGAACGGAGTACCGCAGGGCTCTGTACTCAGTGTCACACTTTTTGTGATTGCTATCAACCCCATTGTTGATTGTAATCCACCTGGCATTTCATCGTCCCTTTTTTTCTTTTTTTTCTCTCGTGCGTTCTTTGCATCACATTCATACCGCACCTCACTATCGTTTCTTTCTTCTCCTCCATCTCTGCGCATATCGCCCCACGTTCACTCATTTACGCCTCTATTTTACTTCTTCGCCGGCCTACCTTGCGTGCGAAACGCCCACACAGTTTTAGTTTCTTTTATCCTTTAATCCTCCTTAACACAGCCTGACGGATACCCGCGCACTGGGATCGCAGCTGGGTGAGTGGATAACGGCGTCATCCCCACCACCCGGGGTCGTCATGTAGGGTTTGTGTTCGTATCCGCTGTTCAACTGCAGTCCCGCGGGGGGCCATTGCATGAGCTGCTGACTTCCGACGGCGATTGGGTCCCTCTGTGTATGTTCTGGGAGGTGTGATCCTGGGGTGAGCTAGGTATAGATAGGCCACTCACCCAAGCCGGGGTAACGCCAGGGAAGTCAGAGCCCGATGTCGGAGACGGTTGCAATCGTGGAGGATTTTTTTTCGCTATGGAGCACCCTTTCTCCATTATAAACAACAAGCGCCGAAAAACTTTAGTAACGGTAGTAGCACCGCCAACAGCTGGTTGTTACTTAGTGATTATCCGTACAGAGGAAGCACAATCATTCGAGAAGGTGAACCCTTTTATCATCCAGAAGGGCATTGATGCTATTGCTGGTGCGGTTCAGTCCTGCACTCGTCTAAGGAATGGTTCCTTATTAGCCCAAACGAAATCCGATCAGCAAAGTAAGACCTTGTTGCGCGCCACGCTTCTCCACGGCTAACCCATCCGTGTGGAGAAGCACCGCAAATTGAATTCCTGTCGGGGCGTCATTACCACCCATAGCCTCGATGGTATATCGGACGAGGACCTGGTAGAATATCTTGCAGACCAGAAGGTGACAGCGGTCCATCGAGTGCAAGCCAAACGTGACGTCGTATTGGTACCCACTCGTAGCCTGTTTATTTCATTTGATGGCTTCGATCTGCCCACGAGCATTTCCGCAGGGTACGAACGGATTTCTGTGAGGCCTTATATTCCTAGACCTCTGCGTTGTTTTAAATGCCAACGTTTCGGGCATACGCAATTCTCATGTAAGAGTGCCGTTAACATCTGTGCAACATGTAGCCAGCCCTCACACGAAGGTACCTGTTCAACAGCCCCCGTCTGCGTTAATTGTAAAGCGTCAGATTCTGCTTCTTTTGCCGACTGTCCGCGGTACTTGGACGCGAAGGCGATCCAGGAGATCCGGGTAAAGGAAAAACTCTCCTTCGCTGAAGCCCGGAGGCGTTACCATGCGCGCCAACCTTCACTCCTGCGATCTGGCACATTCAATTCTGTTTTTGCCTCGCCAGTACCACGAGTAGATGCCGAAACTCAGACCTGGACAATGACTGGATTAACCGCCACTACCATCCGGCCGTCCATTATGGCTACAGTTACCAAGCCGTATAAACCTGGTCCCAGGTCAATGAAGTCGCAAGCCGCTAATAAGAAACCCAAGCAGAATCTTCGTAGGGAAGATTTTCCAAAGGACCCTCCGCGTGCGCGCGGTAACAAAAGTTCACCTTCTCCTCCTCGGAGGTCGCTGTCCCAGGAAGGTCCTGGGACAAGCCGCGCTCAGCGGCAACCCTCACCCATCGCCATCCAGAACCGATTCACGGCGCTTGAATCGGTTTCTGGCACTGAGCGCGTGGGCCCTCCCTCCGAGGAAGCTATGGAGTCTGACCAACTCCATACAAAAACCCCGAGCCCAAAGGTTAAGCAAAAGATTCTTTGAAGCCGCCCTTCTAAGTAGACCGTTTATCACTTTTATTCATGGCTATCCTGACCTGGAATGTACGTGGTGTACGATCGCATAGGGCGGAACTGCAACTTTTATTGCGTTCTCATTCGCCTATGGTCGTATGTTTGCAGGAGACTAAGCTTCGCCCTCATGATCCTTTTGATCTGCGAGGATATACTCCGGTTCGCTACGACCTTGAACCGGAGGAGGGTACTCCTGCTCATGGAGGTGTCATGTTGTTAGTGCGTAACGACGTTCATTTTAAACCTGTCACACTTACATCCGACTTGCAAGCTGTTGCCGCTCGCCTTCACTTACCCGGCTTTTTGTTTTCTGTTTCCTCTGTGTATTCACCTCCATCGTGTCCCCTCGCTCCCGCGGACATTCGAGCTCTCCTGTCCGCTCTCCCAACACCATTTCGTCTGTTGGGAGGTTTTAATGCCCATCACCCACTATGGGGTTCGCCAAGGGCTTGTGAGAGGGGAACTCTTCTTTCCGACATTTTTTATCAGTTCAATCTTTCCATTCTCAATACAGGTGCACCTACTTTTATTTCTGATTCTTCTGGTACATTCTCTCACCTGGACCTTGCCATTTGCTCTCTCCAGCTTGCTCATCGTCTTCAGTGGAACGTCGTCGCTGACACCTACTCCAGCGACCATTACCCCTGCATCGTTTCTCTTCTGTCGCACCTCGTACAGCATTCCAGAGTACCTACCTCGATATTCCCAAAAGCCGACTGGAGCTTGTATTCCACCTCGTGTATTTTTACGATCAGCCCTTCGCCGACATTAACCAACTAGTGCAGCATCTTTCGTCTACAATTTTCTCTGCCGCCGAACGCGCAATTCCCCGTTCATCCTCTCAATCTCGGTGGACACCTGTTACGTGGTGGAACGAGGATTGTCGGGACGCCGTTCGTGCCCGTAGGACTGCACTTAGGGTGTATCGGCGACACCCTACTCTTGATAATTTGGTGACTTTTAAACAATCTCACGCCAGGCTCGTCGCATTATTCAGGATAGCAAGAAGGCGTCGTGGACTCGTTTTGTCGAGTCTTTTAATCGCTTTGCGCCTTCATCCGTTGTTTGGGATAAACTTCGTCGCTTCTCAGGTAAAGTGTCGCATTGTACTGTTTCTGGCCTTCAGGTTCCCAATGCCATCATAGTAGATCCGGCTGCCATCGCATACACCCTAGGATCTGCCTTTGAGGCGGTTTCCTGTTCAGACCATTATTCCGCCGGTTTTCGCTGTATTAAGGACCGGCTGGATTCCACACCATATAGTTTTCGGTCTGCTAACTCTGAATGTCATAACAAACGTTTTACAATGAGGGAGCTGCAGCACGCTCTTCATTGCTCTAGGCACTCCGCTCCTGTGCCGGACGGCATTCATGTCCTGATGTTAAAGCACCTTTCAGCCGACAGTAAACTCTTTCTCTTACAGGTCTATAACCGTATTTGGCAAGACGGCATTTTTCCTTCCGTTTGGCGCGAAGCCACCATTGTCCCTATTCTTAAGCCTGGGAAGGATCGCCAACTACCTTCCAGCTAGCGCCCTATCTTCCTCACCAGTTGCACTTGCAAGGTGATGGAGCGCTTGATCATCGGGCGGTTGACATGGTGGCTTGAGTCTCAGAAACTTCTAGCGAATGCTCAGTGCGGATTTCGTCGCTATCGCTCTACCGTCGACCATCTGGTGTCCCTGTCGACGCATGTTATGAATGGATTTCTGAGAAAGTGTCAAACCGTGGCTGTGTTTTTTGACCTGGAGAAAGCTTATGACACTTGTTGGAGGGGCGGCATTTTACGTACACTTCATGCATGGAATATCCGCGGTCGTCTTCCCATATTTCTTCGGGAGTTCATGACGGACCGCGTCTTTCGTGTACGTGTGGGCTCGGCTTTATCTAGTCGTTTTATTCAAGGAACGGAGTACCGCAGGGCTCTGTACTCAGTGTCACACTTTTTGCGATTGCTATCAACCCCATTGTTGATTGTATTCCACCTGGCATTTCATCGTCCCTTTTTGTTGATGATTTTTCCATTTATTGTAGTTCACGGCGGACATGTCTACTCGAACGCCGTCTCCACAGCTGTATCGACCGTCTCTACGCCTGGAGTAACGCCAACGGCTTTAATTTCTCCGCCGAGAAATCCGTCTGCATCAACTTCTGGCGCCGGAAGTATTTCCCTCCGCCCTCTCTCCATCTTGGGCCAGGGATACTTCCGTTTGCAGACGAGGCGAAATTTTTTGGGTTGATTTTTGATAGAAAGTTGTGTTGGACCTCGCACGTTTCCTTTTTAAAAGCAAAGTGTGACCGTTCTCTTAATATTTTACGTGTTTTAAGTGGCACATCCTGGGGAGCTGATCGGACCGTCCTTCTTCGCCTTTATCGCTCTTTGGTCCGATCCAAGCTTGATTACGGGTGTATTGTTTATTCGTCGGCACGTCCATCTGTGTTACGTCGATTGAATGCCATTCACCATCGTGGCATAAGAGTCGCTACAGGGGCCTTTCCAACCAGCCCTGTTTTTAGCCTGTATGCTGCAGCTGCAGAGCCTCCGCTGTCCTTCAGGCGTGAGATGCTCTTGTGCAGCTATGCTTGTCGACTCTCAAGCTTGCCTAACCACCCGTCCTTCGAGTTATTTTTCGAGGAGTCACTTGATCGTCACTATTTTATTAGCTCCTCTGCTTTGTTCTCACCAGGGATTCGCTTTCGACAGCTCCTTCGGCATTTAGACGTTCCGCCAGCGCCGGCACTTCCACGGGGGGAAACGCGTTTTCCTGCATGGTCTCGCGCTGAGGCCCACTGTCACCTTGGGTTAACGTCGATGCCGAAGACTGAGACCCCTGCTTCAGTCTTTAGATCGGCTTTTTTAGAAGTACGGGCTCAATTCAGAGACTTCCATTTTATCTTTTCCGATGGATCTAAGACTGAAGCTGGAGTTGGATGTGCCTTTGTTTCTGGTCACTGTAGTTTTAAGTTTCGTTTACCTGGACAATGTTCAATTTTTACCGCCGAACTTTTTAGCATTTATCAATCTATTTTATACATTCAGCGGCACGCCTTACAGCACTGTTTTATTTGTACGGACTCTCTGAGTGCCCTTCAGACTATTACTGCGCTGTACCATTACCACCCGCTTGTACAGCGCATACATGACCTGCTCCACTCGCTTGGTGTCACTGGCATCAGCGTGTCCTTCATGTGGATTCCAGGTCATGTGGGCATCTCAGGTAATGAGTCTGCCGACGCCGCTGCGAAATCGGCGATTTTATTACCCAGATTTTTTACCTCTGTTGTTCCCTCGTCAGATTCGTGTGCTATTTTACGTCGCCGCATCCTCTCGCGCTGGCGCGATGAGTGGACGGCCCTCCGGGGGAACAAGTTGCGGGAGGTTAAGCCTCTCCCGTTAATCTGGGGTACCTCTTCTCGTTCTTCACGTCGGGAAGAGGTACTTTTAGCCCGTTTACGAATTGGACATTGTCGTTTTAGTCATAGTTACCTGCTCAGTGGTGATCCCGCTCCGCTGTGTCAGCAGTGTGACGTGCCCTTAACGGTGCGTCACATTTTAACTGAGTGTCAAGTTTTAGCTCCCCTGCGCGTTCGCCTGGGTCTGCCTGTTGGCATAGCCAACGTTTTGGCAGACGACGCGCATGCTGTAGAATGTCTTTTACGTTTTATAAGTGACATTGGTTTTAATCGTCGCATTTGATGCGCTGAGCGTCTTTTAGCTTTGTTATTTTATTCTGTATGTTTTAATAGGCACTTATTCCCCAGTGACATATGGCGCTCATGTCCCTCGCATTCTACAGTCCTTGACACGTTTTAATCTTTTATTGCCTATGCTTGTAGTGTGTTGGTTTTTCGGACATTTTTATTGTTATTGTTACTATTGTTGTTATTGTTATTGTTTTTATTGTTATTGTTATTGTTATTGTTATTCTATTGTTATTTTTAACTTTTTTGACATCGCGGGTTTGTGTCCCGTTTTTAATTATGCGGTTTTTTACCTGTCTTTTATTTTTTGACTTTATATTTTATACCTTGTAAGGGCGCTGATGACCTCAGCAGTTTAGCGCCCTTAAGCCGCATATCATCATCATCATTATCATCATTAGCCTTTTGGACATCACGGGTTTACGTCCCGTTTTTTTAATTATGCGGTTCTTTTACCTGTATTTTATATTTTGACTTTATATTTTATACATTGAAGGGCGCTGATGACCTCAGCAGTTTAGCGACCTTAAGCTGCATATTATCATCATCATCATCATCATCATCATCGAACGCCGTCTCCAGAGCTGCATCGACCGTCTCTACGCCTGGAGTAACGCCAACGGCTTCAATTTCTCCGCCGAGAAATCCGTCTGCATCAACTTCTGGCGCCGGAAGTATTTCCCTCCGCCCTCTCTCCATCATGGGCCAGGGATACTTCCGTTTGCAGACGAGGCGAAATTTATGGGGTTGATTTTTGATAGGAAGTTGTGTTGGATCTCGCATGTTTCCTTTTTAAACGCAAAGTGTGACCGTTCTCTTAATCTTTTACGTGTTTTAAGTGGCACATCCTGGGGAGCTGATCGGACCGTCCTTCTTCGCCTATATCGCTCTTTGGTCCGATCCAAGCTTGATTACGGGTGTATTGTTTATTCGTCGGCACGTCCATCTGTGTTACGTCGATTGAATGCCATTCACCATCGTGGCATAAGAGTCGCTACAGGGGCCTTTCCAACCAGCCCTGTTCTTAGCCTGTATGCTGAAGCTGCAGAGCCTCCGCTGTCCTTCAGGCGGGAGATGCTCTTGTGCAGCTATGCCTGTCGACTCTCAAGCTTGCCTGACCACCCGTTCTTCGAGTTATTTTTCGAGGAGTCACTTGATCGTCACTATTTCATTATCTCCTCTGCTTTGCTCCCACCAGGGGTTCGCTTTCGACAGCTCCTTCGGCATTTAGACGTTCCGCCAGCGCCGGCCCTTCCACGGGGGGAAACGCGTTTTCCTCCATGGTCCCGCGCTGAGGCCCACTCTCACCTTGGGCTAACGTCGATGCCGAAGACTGAGACTCCTGCTTGAGTCTTTAGATCGGTTTTTTTAGAAGTACGGGCTCAATTCGGGGACTTCCATTTTATCTTTACCGATGGATCTAAGACTGAAGCTGGAGTTGGATGTGCCTTTGTTTTTGGTCACTGTAGTTTTAAGTTTCGTTTGCCTGTACAATGTTCAATTTTTACCGCCGAACTTTTTAGCATTTATCAATGTGTTTTATACATTCAGCGGCACGACTTACGGCACTGTTTTATTTGTACGGACTCTCTGAGTGCCCTTCAGACTATTCATGCGCTGTACCATTACCACCCACTCGTACAGCGCATACATGACCTGCTCCACTCGCTTGATGTCTCTGGCATCAGCGTGTCCTTCATGTGGATTCCAGGTCATTTGCGCATCTCAGGTAATGAGTCTGCCGACGCCGCTGCGAAATCGGCGATTTTATTACCCAGATTTTTTACTTCTGTTGTTCCCTCGTCAGATTCGTGTGTTCTTTTACGTCGCCGTATCCTCTCGCGCTGGCGCGATGAGTGGACGGCCCTGCGGGGGAACAAGTTGCGGGAGGTTAAGCCTTTCCCGTTGATCTGGGGTACCTCTTCTCGTTCGTGTCGTCGGGAAGAGGTAATTTTAGCTTGTTTACGGTTTGGACATTGTGTTTTTAGTAATAGGAATTTGCTCAGTGGTGACCCCGCACCACTCTGTGGGCAGTGAGACGTGCCCTTAACGGTGCGTCACATTTTAACAGAGTGTCAGGTTTTAGCTGCATTGCGTGTTCGTGTGGGTCTGCCTGTTGGCCTAGCCAACGTTTTGGCAGACGACACGCGTGCTGTAGAATGTGTTTTACGTTTTATTCATGACAGTGATTTTAATCTGCGCATTTAATGCGTTGAGCGTCTTTCAGCTTAGTAATTTTATGCTGTCTGTTTTATGGGGACTCTAATCCCCGGTGGACATATGGCGCTCATGTCCCTCGCATTCTACAGTTCTTGACACGTTTTAATCTTTTATTGCCTATGCTTTTAGTGTGTTGGTTTTTCAGATATTTGTATTGTTATTATTGTTGTTATTGTTATTATTGTTATTGTTATTATTGTTATTGTTATATTATTGTTATTTTTAGCTTTTTGACATCGCGGGTTTGTGTCCCGTTTTTTTATTTATGCTTTTCTTTTACCTGTCTTTTATATTTTGACCTTATATTTTATACATTGTAAGGGCGCTGATGACCTTAGCAGTTTAGCGCCCTTAAAGCGCATATCATCATCATCATCGTCCCTTTTTGTAGATGATTTTGCCATTTATTGCAGTTCACGGCGGACCTGTCTACTCGAACGCCGTCTCCAGAGCTGTATCGACCGTCTCTACGCATGCAGTAACGCTAACGGCTTTAATTTCTCCGCCGAAAAATCCGTCTGCATCAATTTCTAGCGCCAAAGGGCTTTCCCTCCGCCCTCTCTCCATCTTGGGTCGGAGGTTCTTCCATTTGCAGACGAGGTGAGATTTTTGGGGTTGATCTTTGACCGGAAGCTGAGCTGCACTTCTCACCTTTCCTTTTTAAAAGCAAAGTGTGACCGTTCTCTTAATATTTTACGTGTTTTAAGTGGCACATCCTGGGGAGCTGATGGGACCGTCCTTCTTTGTCTTTATCGCTCTTTGGCCCGATCCAAGCTTGATTACGGGTGTATTGTTTATTCGTCGGCACGTCCATCTGTGTTACGTCGATTGAATGCCATTCACCATCGTGGCATAAGAGTCGCTACAGGGGCCTTTCCAACCAGCCCTGTTCTTAGCCTGTATGCTGAAGCTGCAGAGCCTCCGCTGTTCTTCAGGCGTGAGATGCTCTTGTGCAGCTATGCCTGTCGACTCTCCAGCTTGCCTGACCACCCGTCCTTTCCGACATTTTACGAGGATTCGCTTGAAATGCAATATTTATTTAGCTCCTCTGCATTGCTCCCTCCAGGGGTTCGATTTCGACTGCTACTTCGGCATTTGGACGTTACGCCAGCGCCCGCCCTTACCCGAGGGGAAACGCGTTTTCCTCCATGGTCGCGCGCTGAGGCCCACATCCACCTTGGGCTAAAGTCGATGCCGAAAATGCGACCCCTGCTTCTGTTCTTAGATCCGCCTTTTTAGAACTACAGGCGCAGTTCGGGGACTGTCATTTTATATATACTGATGGGTCTAAGACTGATGTTGGAGTAGGATGTGCCATTGTTTTTGGTGTACAGACTTTTACTTTTCGTTTACTTGGACAATGTTCGATTTGTACCGCCGAACTTTTTAGTATATACCAATCTGTTTTATACATCCAGCGGCACGACTTACGGCACTGTGTTATTTGTACCGACTCTCTGAGTGCCCTTCAGGGTATTGACGCGCTGTACGGTTACCACCTTCTCGTACAGCGTATACATGACCTGCTCCACTCGGTTGATGCCTCTGGCATCAGCGTCTCCTTCCTGTGGATTCCAGGTCATGTGGGCATCTCAGGCAATGAGTCTGCCGACGCCGCTGTGAAATTGGCCATTTTATCACCCAGATGTTTTACCTGTGTTGTTCCTTCCTGAGATTTTTATGTTATTTTACGTACCAGTATCCTCTCGCGCTGGCGCGATGAGTGGGCGCCTCTAAGGGGGGACAAGTTGCGGGAGGTTAAACCTCTTCCGTTGCTCTGGGGTACCTCTTCTCGTTCGTGTCGTCGGGAAGAGGTAATTTTAGCTCGCTTACGAATCGGACATTGTCTTTTTGCCATAGATACTTGCTCAGTGGTGACCCCGCACCACTCTGTGAGCAGTGTGATGCACCCTTAACGGTGCGTCATATTTTAGCAGAGTGTCAAGTTTTAGCTCCTTTGCGCGTTCGTGTTGGTCTGCCTGTTGGCCTAGCCAACGTTTTGGAAGACGACGCGCGTGCTGTAGAGTGTCTTTTACGTTTTATCAATGACATTGGATATACCAGACGCATTTGATGCGCTGAGCGTCTTTTGACTGTGTAATTTTATCTTGTTTTTTAATGGGGCATCTCCTCCCCAGTGGATATTGGCGCTCGTGTCCCTGGCATTCTACAGTTCTTGACACGTTGTTTTACTCTTTTATTGACCATGTTTTTAGTGTGTTCGTATTTGGTATTTGTTGCTTTGTTTTTTACCTTTAGGACTCGTGGGTTTGTGTCCCGTTTTTAATTATGCGGTTTTTTATCGGACTTTTATTTTTGGACACTACATTTTATACCTTGTAAGGGCTGATGACCTTAGCTGTTTAGCGCCCTTAAACCGCATCTCATCATCATCATCATTGAAATAATCGAGAAACAGGGCTCCATAGCGAAAGAAATCCTCCACCATTGCAACGTCCCGGGCGTTAACCCGGCTTGGGTGAGTGGCCTATCTATACCACACTCACCCCAGGGTCACACCTTCCAGAACATAGACAGAGGGACCGAATGGCTGTCGGAAGTCAGCAGATCATGCAATGGGCCCTACGCGGGACATGCAGTTGAACAGCGGATCCGAACACATGCCCTACGTGACGACCCCGGGTGATGGGAATGACAGCATTAGCCACTCATCCAGCTGCTAATCCAGTGGGCGGGTATTGTCAGGCCGTGCCCGCGGAGGATTAAAATAAATAAAATGGGAAAATAAAACAAGTATGGGCGTTTCGCACGCAAGCTAGGCCGCGAGGAAGAAAAAGAGTTGTGCGAATGGTCGTGGTGCGAAATGGTCGGAAATAGACTGTGGAAGAAAGAAACGATGGTGAGGGGCGGCATGGGACGAAATGCAAAGAACGCACGAGAGCTTACTTTGTGTCCCCCGGTCACGAAAACGAACCCACCTCGACCGGACGGTGATGAAGGGATGGGTATTGCAATGAGTGGCGCGGGCACCCCGGGTGTGCCAAACCCGTACTCACATAAGAAGAGCCCCTGGGGGGGCTCTTGTTCCTTGCGTTCTACAGTTCTTGACACGTCGTTTTACCCTTTTCTTGTTTTATTTATCATGGTTTTAGTGTGGTGTTTTTTTTAGAATTTGCTGTCTTACTTTTAGTGTTTGATTAAGTGGCTTTGTGTCCCGTGTCTTAGTTTTTGGATTTTAAATTTTATACTTTGTAAGGGTGCCGATGACCTTAGATGTTTAGCGGCCTTAAACCCCATCTCATCATCACAACTCCCGCTGTTGATTAAAGCAGCAATAATCACTCAAAAGGAAGGTTTGGAATTATAACAGATCACAAGTTAAACCTTTTAATTATGATTACATTAATTGTTGGAAACATTTGGAAACATTTGGCTTCAATCATAACTATTCTCATCTTCCTGCCAGCTGATTTTGAAGACCTCGGAGATTGATTTAATGAGGATTACAGTATAAGCTTACGAAAACAGTTGTAGTATTCCATTCTTTAAGATCTGGGAATGTATCTGTTGAACAGAGTTCATATTTACAGCAATGTTTGTTTTTGCAGCATTTAGTACTGTGATACAAGCACTCTGGAGACCTGGGAGTGATGAAAGGGTGATCAATACAACTTCCTTAAAGTCACAAATACAGAGGTTTGCACCTCGCTTCATGGGCTTTAACCAGCAAGATGCTCAGGAATTCCTACGTTACCTTCTGGAAGGCTTGCATGAAGATGTGAACAGGGTGACTACAAAGCCTATAGCAATTTTATCGGAGATAGATGAACATTTGAGGTTAGTAAATAATTTTGTTTTTATCTTGTGCAAACCATTGACATAAAATAATATAAAAACATTTCTATATTTATTTCTTACGATTTGGGTACTTCAATCAAATAGTCTTAATCTGTAAGTGATAAACTGCACATTCCAATAGTTTTTGCATGCAGAAGTGCACAAAGAACAAGCATTTACCTGCATTAATATCACTTCATTCATCGAGCCTGTATCCTTCTGTAAAAGTAATTATCTAACAATTCCCTCGCTATTATTAGAAATCACATAATTCCATTAATTATAATGAGAGTCATCAGATTACTTATCTAAAGAATAGTGATTTTCCAACTGCGTCAAACAGCCCTTGGAAATTGACAATAAAGAGCACTTCCTTCAAAATTATTGTTCCTAGAAGTAATCTCTGAAGTTATAACAGAATGTTTAAGTTGCAGCAAGAAGCAACGTAACTGTAAGTATAAAAAACATGGAATCATATAAAGATGGTATTACAAATGTAAATATTCTTACACTGTAAGAAAACTCATACGAATCAATTTTATTTTAATTCTAAAAACTAAAGAAAGCAGTAAGCAATTGAATATAATCATGATCATTGCACAAGAAAAATCTGCTGTTACAATCACATGAGTTTCTCTACCCGTATTCTACAAACCACTTTTACAAAAGGTTTTTCCTCAGTCTACTCGTAGCTAATCGAGACAAACCCTTGTACAAATAGTTTCGCTGCACATTTCAAAGAGGGTAGAATATTATTGAGAGAGCGAGCGCACTTTCTTCGTTTACATGAGAAAAGATAGGGAAAACGAGGTTAGATGCGACGGTATAAGGAGGAAACTGCGTTTATATGGGGAAGATAGGGAAAACGAGGAGAGATCCGAGCTAGAGAAGGTGCTGAAGGAGAGGAGCGTCCTTTATATGAGAGGTGGGGAATACGAGGAGAAGTGTTAGGCTAGACGGAGTTTGAGGTGTGAAGTATGCGTTTATATGGGAAAGATAGGGAAAACGTGAACAGATAATAGGCTAGACAGATGCGGAAGGAGGGAGGGATACGTTTTATAGGGAGAGATGGGGAATACGAGAGAGGTACTGGAGTAGACAGGGCTTAAAGGGTAGAATATGGCTTTTATATGTGAGAGCTAGCAAACCTAGGAGAGGTATTAGTCGAGGAGGTGTTGAATAACAGATAATGCGTTTATATGGGAGAGATAGAGAATACGAGGGCCGATGCTAGCCTAGACAGGGGCTGAAGATGGGGAATGCTCTTTATATGAGAGGTAGGCAATACGAGGAGAAGTGCCAGGCTAGACAGAGTTTGAGGTGTAGAGTATGCGTTTATATGGGAAAATATAGGGAAAATGAGAAGAGAGGCTACGGAGGTTAATCTTGATGTATGTGTACAATTCATCCATGCATAAAACCATTTATACTCATTGACTTCAAGGATTTGTACTGTTAACGTCCTGGATTTCCGATATCGAGCCACTAAAGGGTTGCACGCAGACCCTCGATTGACGTATCCCACCGTCACTGTATTTGATTGATACGGTATAAAGAGTAATTCGTATAGTATCGTATATATGTAGGGTAAACCGGTTAGTATCAAAAGTGTTCTTGGCAATTCATTGTAGCGATTCATATCAGAGCTATTTAAGGTAATTTCGCATGATTCGGGTGGTATGTCAGGTACTGAAGTTAATTTAACAGATAATTCAGATAGTGTCACCGTATTCGTGGTAATATAGACAGTAATTGGATTATAAACATTTCTTATCCAATGCTACAACAATTTTATAAACTTTTTCTAAATCTTACAAACTTTTATGTGTTAAACAGTTTGTGTACCAGACCGAGTGGGATAAACTGTATATCGGTTTAAAGTGAAGGTATATAGAATTATTCCAAACCAACCCACAAACCGAACATCCCAACCTATCCCTACCTTGACCCTTCAGGGGCTCACCTAATGTGAGTACGACTTTGGCGTGCCCGGGTTGCCCGAGCCACTTATCGCCATTTTCATTCTTTCATCCCCGTCCGGTCAAGGTGGGTTCGTTCTCGTGACAGGGGGACTCAAGGTAGGCTCTCGTGCGTTCTGTGCATTTCACTCCATGTCGCCTCTCGCCATCGTCTCTTTCTTCTCGTCTACGTTTACACATTTTGCCCCACGCCCATTCATTTACACATCTCTTTTACTTCTTCGCCGGCCTCCCCTCAGGGGCTCACCTTATGTGAGTACGGGTTTTTGGCGCACCCGGGGGTTCCCGAGCCACTCATCGCCACATTCATCCTCTCACCCCCATCCGGTCGAGGTGGGTTCTTCTCGTGACCGGTGGACCCAAGGTAGGCTCTCGTGCGTTCTTTGCATTCCATCCATACCGCAACTCACCATCGTTTCTTTCTTCCCTTATCACTTTCCGGCCATTTCGCACCACGACATTCGCATATCTCTCTTTTTCTTCCCCGCCGGCCTACCTTGCGTGCGAAACGCCCACACAGTTTTAGTTTCTTTTATCCTTTTATTTAAATCCTCCGTGGACACAGCCTGACGGATACCCGCGCACCGCGTGCGCAGCTGGGTGAGTGGGTAATGGCGTCATCCCCACCACCCGGGGTCGTCATGTAGGGTTGTTGTTCGTATCCGCTGTTCAACTGCAGTCCCGCGGGGGGGCCATTGCATGAGCTGCTGGCTTCCGACGGCGATTGGGTCCCTCTGTCTATGTTCTGGGAGGTGTGACCCTGGGGTGAGCTAGGTATAGATAGGCCACTCACCCAAGCCGGGGTAACGCCCGGGAAGTCAGAGCCCGAGGTCGGAGACGGTTGCAATGGTGGAGGATTTTTTTCGCTATGGAGCACCCTTTCTCCATTGTTAACAACAAGCGCCGCAAAGTTTTTGTAACAGAAGTAGCACCGCCAACAGCTGGTTGTTACTTAGTGATTACCCGTACAGAGGAGGGACAATCATTCGAGAAGGTGAACCCTTTTATTATCCAGAAGGGCATTGACTCAGTTGCTGGTCCGGTTCTTTCCTGCACTCGTCTTCGTAATGGTTCGTTGCTAGTTCAAAGCAAATCCGAGGCACAAAGTAAGTCCTTGTTGAGCGCCACGCTTCTCCACGGTTATCCTATCCGTGTTGAGAAGCACCGCACCTTGAATTCTTGTAGAGGCGTTGTCACCACGCATAGCCTCGATGGTATCTCTGACGAAGACCTGGTGGAATATCTTGCAGACCAGAGGGTGACAGCGGTTCATCGAGTGCAGGCCAAACGCGACGGCGTGTTGGTACCCACTCGTACCCTGTTTATTACATTTGATGGCGTCGATCTGCCCACGAGCATTTCCGCAGGGTACGAACGGATTTCTGTGAGGCCTTATATTCCTAGACCTCTGCGTTGTTTTAAATGCCAACGTTTTGGGCATACGCAAGTCTCATGTAAGAGTGCCGTTAACATCTGTGCAACCTGTAGCCAGCCCTCACACGAAGGTACCTGTTCAACAGCCCCCGTCTGCGTTAATTGTAAAGGGTCTCATTCTGCTTCGTTTGCCGACTGTCCGCGGTACTTGGACGAGAAGGCGATCCAGGAGATCCGGGTAAAGGAAAAACTCTCCTTCGCTGAAGCCCGGAGGCGTTACCATGCGCGCCAACCTTCATTCCTGCGATCTGGCACATTTAGTTCTGTTGTTGCCTCGCCAGTACCACGCGTAGATGCCGAAACTCAGACCTGGACCTTGACTGGATTAACCGCCACTACCATCCGGCCGTCTATTAAGGCTACAGTTACCAAGCCGTATAAACCTGGTCCCAAGTCAATGAAGTCGCAAGCCGTTGAAAAGAAGCCCAAGCAGAAACTACGTAGGGAAGATTTTTTGAAAGACCCTCCGCGTGCGCGCGGTAAGAAAAGTTCACCTTCTCCTCCTCGGAGGTCGCTGTCCCAGGAAGGTCCTGGGACAAGCCGCGCTCAGCGGCACCCTTCACCCATCGCCACCCAGAACCGATTCACGGCGCTTGAATCGGTTTCTGGCACTGAGCGCGTGGGCCCTCCCTCCGAGGAAGCTATGGAGTCTGACCAACTCCATACAAAAAGCCCGAGCCCAAAGGTTAAACAAAAGGTAATTTTAAGCCGCCCTTCTAAGTAGACAGTTTATCCCTTTTATTCATGGCTATCCTTAGCTGGAATGTACGTGGTGTACGATCGCATAGGGCGGAACTGCAACTTTTATTGCGTTCCCATTCACCTATGGTCGTGTGTTTGCAGGAGACCAAGCTTCGCCCTCACGACCCTTTCGATCTCCGAGGGTACACTCCGGTTCGCTACGATCTTGAACCGGAGGAGGGTGCTCCTGCTCATGGAGGTGTCATGTTGTTGGTGCGTAATGACGTTCATTTTCATCCTATCACACTTACGTCCGACTTGCAAGCTGTTGCCATTAGACTGCAGTTACCCGGTTTTTTCTTTTCTGTTTGTTCTGTGTATACACCTCCATCGTCTCCCCTCGCTCCCGCGGACATTCGATCTCTCCTGTCCGCTCTCCCAACACCATTTCTTCTGTTGGGAGATTTTAATGCCCATCACCCACTATGGGGTTCGCCAAGGGCTTGTGCGAGGGGAACTCTTCTTTCCGACATTTTTTATGAGTTCAATCTTTCCATCCTCAATACAGGTGCACCTACTTTTATTTCTGATTCTTCTGGTACTTTCTCTCACCTGGACCTTGCTCTTTGCTCAATCCAGCTTGCACGTCGCCTTCAGTGGAACGTCGTCGCTGACACCTACTCCAGCGACCATTTCCCCTGCATCGTTTCTCTTCTGTCGCACCACGTACAGCATTCCAGAGTACCTACCTGGATATTCGCAAAAGCCGACTGGAGCTTGTATTCCAGCCTCGTGCATTTTGACGACCAGCCCTTCTCCGACATTAATCAACTAGTGCAGCACCTTACGTTTATTATTTTCTCAGCCGCCGTACGTGCAATACCCCGTTCATCCTCCCAACCTCGGCGGCCACCTGTTCCGTGGTGGAACGAGGATTGTCGGGACGCCGTTCGTGCCCGTAGGACTGCACTTAGGGTGTTTCGGCGCCACCCTACACTTGATAATTTGGTGACTTTTAAACAATCGCGCGCCAGGGCTCGTCGCATTATTCAGGATAGCAAGAAGGCATCTTGGGCTCGTTTTGTCGAGTCTTTTAATCGTTTTACGCCTTCATCCGTTGTTTGGGATAAACTTCGTCGCTTCTCAGGTAAAGTGTCACATTGTACTGTTTCTGGCCTTCAGGTTTCTAATGCCACCATAGTGGATCCGGCTGCCATCGCTAACACTCTGGGTTCTGCCTTTGAGGCGGTTTCCAGTTCAGACCATTATTCTGCCGGCTTTCGCTCTATTAAAGACCGGCAGGATTCCGCATCCTATACTTTTCGGTCTGCTAATGATGAATGCTATAACGAATTATTCACAATGAGGGAGCTGGAGCACGCTCTTCATTGCTCTCGGCACTCCGCACCCGGGCCGGACGGCATTCATGTCCTGATGTTAAAGAACCTTTCAGCCGACAGTAAACTATTTCTCTTACAGGTCTATAACCGTATTTGGCAAGACGGCATTTTTCCTTCCGTTTGGCGCGAAGCCACCATTGTCCCAATACTTAAGCCTGGGAAGGATCGCCAACTACCTTCCAGCTACCGCCCTATCTCTCTCACCAGTTGCATTTGCAAGGTGATGGAGCGCATGATCAACGGGCGGTTGACATGGTGGCTTGAGTCTCAGAAACTTCTAGCGAACGCTCAGTGCGGGTTTCGTCGCTATCGCTCTACCGTCGACCATCTGGTGTCCTTGTCGACGCATATTATGAATGGATTTCTGAGAAAGTGTCAAACCGTGGCTGTATTTTTTGACCTGGAGAAAGCTTATGACACTTGTTGGAGGGGCGGCATTTTACGTACACTTCACGATTGGAATATCCGCGGTCGTCTTCCCATATTTCTTCGGGAGTTTATGACGGACCGCGTCTTTCGTGTACGTGTGGGCTCGGTTTTATCTCGTCGTTTTATTCAAGAGAACGGAGTACCGCAGGGCTCTGTACTCAGTGTCACACTTTTTGCGATTGCTATCAACCCCATTGTTGATTGTATTCCACCTGGCATTTCATCGTCCCTTTTTGTTGACGATTTCGCTATTTATTGCAGTTCACGGCGGACCTGTCTACTCGAACGCCGTCTCCAGAGCTGTATCGACCGTCTCTACGCCTGGAGTAACGCCAACGGCTTTAATTTCTCCGCCGAGAAATCCGTCTGCATCAACTTTTGGCGCCGGAAGTATTTCCCTCCGCCCACTCTCCATCTTGGGCCAGGGATACTTCCGTTTGCAGACGAGGCGAAATTTTTGGGGTTGATTTTTGACAGGAAGTTGTGTTGGACCTCGCACGTTTCCTTTTTAAAAGCAAAGTGTGACCGTTCTCTTAATCTTTTACGTGTTTTAAGTGGCACATCCTGGGGAGCTGATCGGACCGTCCTTCTTCGCCTTTATCGCTCTTTGGTCCGATCCAAGCTTGATTACGGGTGTATTGTTTATTCGTCGGCACGTCCATCTGTGTTACGTCGTTTGAATGCCATTCACCATCGTGGCATAAGAGTCGCTACAGGGGCCTTTCCAACTAGCCCTGTACCCAGTCTGTACGCAGAAGCTGCAGAGCCTCCGCTGTCCTTCCGGCGTGAGATGCTTTTGTGCAGCTATGCTTGTCGACTCTCAAGCTTGCCTAACCACCCGTCCTTCGATGTATTTTACGAGGATTCGCTTGACCGGCAATATTTAGTTAGCTCCTCTGCATTGCTCCCTCCAGGGGTTCGATTTCGACTGCTACTTCGGCATTTGGACGTTACGCCAGCGCCGGCCCTTCCACGGGGGGAAACGCGTTTTCCTCCATGGTCCCGCGCTGAGGCCCACTGTCACCTTGGGCTAACGTCAATGCCGAAGACTGCGACCCCTGCTTCAGTCTTTAGATCGGCTTTTTTAGAAGTACGGGCTCAATTCGGGGACTTCCATTTTATCTTTACCGATGGATCTAAGACTGAAGCTGGAGTTGGATGTGCCTTTGTTTCTGGTCACTGTAGTTTTAAGTTTCGTTTACCTGCACAATGTTCAATCTTTACCGCCGAACTTTTTAGCATTTATCAATCCGTTTTATACATTCAGCGGCACGCCTTACAGCACTGTTTTATTTGTACGGACTCTCTGAGTGCCCTTCAGACTATTACTGCGCTGTACCATTACCACCCGCTTGTACAGCGCATACATGACCTGCTCCAGTCGCTTGGTGTCTCTGGCATCAGCGTGTCCTTCATGTGGATTCCAGGTCATGTGGGCATCTCAGGGAATGAGTCTGCCGACGCCGCTGCGAAATCGGCGATTTTATTACCCAGATTTTTTACCTCTGTTGTTCCCTCGTCAGATTCGTGTGTTATTTTACGTCGCCGCATCCTCTCGCGCTGGCGCGATGAGTGGACGGCCCTCCGGGGGAACAAGTTGCGGGAGGTTAAGCTTCTCCCGTTAATCTGGGGTACCTCTTCTCGTTCTTGTCGTCGGGAAGAGGTAATTTTAGCTCGTCTACGGATTGGACATTGTGTTTTTAGTCATAGGTATTTGCTCAGTGGTGACCCCGCACCACTCTGTGGGCAGTGTGACGTGCCCTTAACGGTGCGTCACATTTTAACAGAGTGTCAGGTTTTAGCTGCATTGCGTGCTCGTGTGGGTCTGCCTGTTGGCCTAGCCAACGTTTTGGCAGACGACACGCGTGCTGTAGAATGTGTTTTACGTTTTATTCATGACAGTGATTTTAATCTGCGCATTTAATGCGTTGGGCGTCTGTTGGCTTAGTACTTTTATTCTGTCTGTTTTATGGGAACTCTTATCCCCAGTGGACATATGACGCTCATGTCCCTCGCATTCTACAGTTCCTGACACGTTTTAATCTTTTATAGCCCTTGCTTTTAGTGTGTTGGTTTTTCAGACCTTTGTATTGTTGTTATTGTTATTCTTGTTGTTCTTGTTATTATTGTTGTTCTTGTTATTGTTATTGTTATTATTGTTATTGTTATTGTTATTATTGTTGTTATTGTTATTTTGTTATTGTTCTGTTGTTGGTTTTAGCTATTTGAACATTGCGGGTTTGTGTCCCGTTTTTAACTATGCGGTTCTTTTACCTGTTTTATATTTTGACATTATCTTTTATACATTGTAAGGGCGCTGATGACCGTAGCAGTTTAGCGCCCTTAAACCGCATATCATCATCATCATCATCATTCGCCGGCCTACCTTGCGTGCGAAACGCCCGCGCACTTTTAGTTTCTTTTATCTCTTTTTATTTAAATCCTCCATCGATTTCTGGTATAGTTAGCAAGCCATATAAACCTGGTCCCAAGTCAGTGAAGTCGCAAGCCGCTGAAAAGAAACTAAAGCAGAAACTTCGTAGGGAAGATTTTCTGAAGGACCCTCCGCGTGCGCGCGGTAAGAAAAGTTCACCTTCTCCTCCTCGGAGGTCGCAGTCCCAGGAAGCTCCTGGGACAAGCCGCGCTCAGCGGCACCCCTCACCCATCGCCACCCAGAACCAATTCACAGCGCTTGAATCGGTTTCTGGCTCTGAGCGCGTGCGCCCTCCCTTCGAGGAGGCTATGGAGTCTGACCAACTCCATATCAAAAGCCCGAGCCCAAAGGTTAAACAAAAGGTAGTTTTAAGCCGCCCTTCTAAATAGACAGTTTATCCCTTTTTCTTAATCGCTACCCTGACCAGGAATCCCAACAGGGGCTCAGCTTATGTGAGTACGGGTTTTTGGCCCACCCGGGGGTTGCCGAGCCAATCATCGCCATCTTCATCCTTTCACCCCCGTCCGGTCGAGGTGGGTTCGTTATCGTGACCGGGGGACTCAAGGTAGGCTCTCGTGCGTTCTGTGCATATCATTACATCTCGCCCCTCGCCATCGCTTCTGTCTTCTCTTTTATTTATGCACATTTCGCCCCACGCCCATTCATTTACACGTCTCTTTTACTTCTTCGCCGGCCTACCTTGAGTGCAAAACGCCCACACACTTTTAGTTTCTTTTAACCTTTATGTTAATCCTCCGTGGACACAGCCTGACGGATAACCGCGCACTGGGTGCGCAGCTGGGTGAGTGGGTAATGTCGTCATTCCCACCACCCGGGGTCGTCATGTAGGGTTTGTGTTCGTATCCGCTGTTCAACTGCAGTCCCGCGGGGGCCATTGCGTGAGCTGCTGGCTTCCGACGGCGATTGGGTCCGTCTGTCTATGTTCTGGGAGGTGTGACCCTGGGGTGAGCTAGGTATAGATAGGCCACTCACCCAAGCCGGGGTAACGCCCGGGAAGTCAGAGCCCGAGGTCGGAGACGGTTGCAATGGTGGAGGATTTTTTTTCGCTATCGAGCACCCTTTCTCCATTATAAACAACAAGCGACGAAAAGTTTTAGTAACAGAAGTAGCACCGCCAACAGCTGGTTGTTACTTAGTGATTACCCGTACAGAGGAAGGACAATCATTAGAGAAGGTAAACCCTTTTATCATCCAGAAGGGCATTGACTCAATTGCTGGCCCGGTTCTTTCCTGCACTCGGCTTCGTAATGGTTCGTTGTTAGTGCAAAGCACATCCGAGGCACAAAGTAAGTCCTTGTTGAGCACCACGTTTCTCCACGGTTATCCTATCCGTGTTGAGAAGCACCGCACCTTGAATTCTCTTCGAGGCGTTGTCACCACGCATAGCCTCGATGGCATATCGGACGAGGACCTGGTGGAATATCTTGCAGACCAGAAGGTGACAGCGGTTCATCGAGTGCAGGCCAAACGCGACGGCGTATTGGTACCCACTCATACCCTGTTTCTAACATTTGATGGCGTCGATCTGCCCACGTGCATCTCCGCAGGGTACGAACGGAGTTCTGTAAGGCCTTATATTCCTAGACCTCTGCGTTGTTTTAAGTACCAACGTTTTGGGCATACGCAAGTCTCATGTAAGAGTGCCGTTAACATCTGTGCAACATGTAGCCAGCCCTCACACGAAGGTGCCTGTTCAACATCCCCCGTCTTCGTTAATTGTAAAGGGTCACATTCTGCTTCCTTTGGCGACTGTCCGCGGTATTTGGACGAGAAGGCGAACCAGGAGATCCGGGTAAAGGAGAAACTCTCCTTCGCCGAAGCCCGGAGGCGTTTCCATGCGCGCCAACCTTCACTCCTGCGAGCTGGCACATTTAGTTCTGTTGTTGCCTCGCCAGTACCACGAGTAGATGCCGAAACTCAGACCTGGTCCATGGCTGGATTAACCGCCACTACCATCCGGCCGTCCATTAAAGCTACTGTTACCAAGCCCTATAAACCTGGTCCAAAGTCAATGAAGTCGCAAGCCGCTGAAAAGAAGCCCAAGCAGAAACTTCGTAGGGAAGATTTTCTGAAGGACCCTCCGCGTGCACTCGGTAAGAAAAGTTCACCTTCTCCTCCTCGGAGGTCGCTGTCCCAGGAAGCTCCTGGGACAAGCCGCGCTCAGCGGCACCCCTCACCCATCGCCACCCAGAATCGATTCACGGCGCTTGAATCGGTTTCTGGCACTGAGCGCGTGTGCCCTCCCTATGAGGAAGCTATTGGGGTCTGACCAACTCCATACAAAAATCCCGAGCCCAGAGGATAAGCAAAAGATTCTTTTAAGCCGCCCTTCTAAGTACACAGTTTATCCCTTTTATTCATGGCTATCCTGACCTGGAATGTACGTGGTGTACGATCACATAGGGCGGCACTGCAACTTTTATTGCGTTCCCATTCACCCCGGTTCGCTACGACCTTCAACCGGAGGAGGGTACTCCTGCTCATGGTGGTGTTATAATTTTTGTGCGTAATGACGTTCATTTTCAAACTATCACACTTACATCCGACTTGCAAGCTGTTGCCGTTCGCCTTCACTTACCCGGCTTTTTGTTTTCTGTTTGTTCTGTGTATTCACCTCCATCGTCTCCCCTCGCTCCCGCGGACATTCCAGCTCTCCTGTCCGCTCTCCCAACACTATTTCTTCTGTTGGGAGATTTTAATGCCCATCACCCACTATGGGGTTCGCCAGGGCTTGTGCGACGGGAACTCTTCTTTCCGACATTTTTTATCAGTTCAATCTTTCCATCCTCAATACAGGTGCACCTACTTTTATTTCTGATTCTTCTGGTGCATTCTCTCACCTGGGCCTTGCCATTTGCTCACTCCAGCTTGCTAGTCGTCTTCAATGGAACGTCGTCGCTGACACCTACTCCAGCGACCATTACCCCTGCATCGTTTCTCTTCTTTCACATCACGCACAGCATTCCAGAGTACCTACCAGGATGTTCACAAAAGCCGACTGGAACTTGTATTCCAGTCTCGTGCATTTTGACGACCAGCCCTTCACCGACATTAACAAACTAGTGCAGCAACTTACGTCTACGATTTTCTCTGCAGCCGAACGCGCTATTCCCCGTTCATCCTCTCAACCTCGGCGACCGCCTTTTCCGTGGTGGAACGAGGATTGTCGGGACGCCGTTCGTGCCTGTAGAACTGCAGTTAGGGTGTTTCGGCGACACCCTACACTTGATAATTTGGTGACTTTTAAACAATCGCGCGCAGGGCTCGTCGCATTATTCAGGATAGCAAGAAGGCGTCGTGGACTTGTTTTGTCGAGTCTTTTAATCGCTTTAAGCCTTCATCTGTTGTTTGGGATAAACTTTGTCGCTTCTCAGGTAAAGTGTCGCATTGTACTGTTCTGGCCTTCAGGTTTCCAATGCCACCATAGTGGGTCCGGCTGCCAGCGCTAACACTCTGGGTGCTTCCTTTGAGGCGGTTTCCAGTTCAGACCATTATTCCACCGGCTTTCGCGCTATTAAAGACCGGCTGGATTCCGCATCATATACTTTTCGGGCTGCTAATTTTGAATGCTATAACGAACTATTCACAATGAGGCAGCTGGAGCACGCTCTTCATTACTCTCGGCACTCCGCTCCTGGGCCGGACGGCATTCATGTCCTGATGTTAAAGAACCTTTCACCCGACAGTAAGCTATTTCGCTTACAGGCCTATAATCGTATTTGACAAGACGGATTTTTTGCTTCTATTTGACGCGAAGCCACCATTGTCCCTATTCTTAAGCCTGGGAAGGATCGCCAACTACCTTCCAGCTACCGCCTTATCTCCCTCACCACCCCCACAAAGACTCACCTTATGTGAGTACGGGTAAGGCGCACCCGGGGTACCCGAGCCGTTCATAGCCATTTTCACCCTTTCATCCCCATCCAGTCGAGGTGGGTTCGTTCTCGTGACCGGGGGACTCAAGGTTGGCTCTCGTGCGTTCTGTGCATTACACTACATGTCGCCTCTCGCCATAGTTTCTTTCTTATCTTCTATTTATGCACATTTCGCCCCACGCTCATTAATTTACACATCTCTTTTACTTCTTCGCCGGCCTACCTTGAGTGCGAAACGCCACACACTTTTAGTTTCTTCTAAACTTTTATGTTAATCCTCCGTGGACACAGCCTGACGGATACCCGTGCACTGGGTGCGCAGCTGGGTGAGTGGGTAATGGCGTCATCCCCATCATCCGGGGTCGTTATGTAGGATTTGTGTTCGTATCCGCTGTTCAACCGCAGTCCCGAGGGGGGCCATTGCATGAGCTGCTGACTTCTGACGGCGATTGGGTCTCTCTGTTTATGTTCTGAGAGGTGTGACCCTGGGGTGAGTCTGGTATAGATAGGCCACTCACCCAAGTCGGAGTAACGGCCGGGAGGCCAGAGACCGAGGTCGGAGACGGTTGCAATGGTGGAGGATTTTTTCGTAATGGAGCACCCTTTCTCCATTGTAAACAAGCGCCGAAAAGTTTTAGTAACATAAGTAGCACCGCCAGCAGCTGGTTGCTACTTAGTGATTACCCGTACCGAGGAAGGTCAAACTTTCGAGAAGGTGAACCCTTTTGTTATCCAAAAGGGCATTGATTCAATTGCTGGTCCGGTTCTTTCCTGCACTCGGCTTCGTAATAGTTCGTTGTTAGTGCAAAGCAAGTCCGAGGCACAAAGTAAGGTCTTGTTGAGCGCCGCGCTTCTCCACGGTTATCCTATCCGTGTTGAGAAGCACAGTACCTTGAATTCCTGTCGCGTGGTTACCACCCATAGCCTCGACGGCATCCCCCCAGGGGCTCACCTTATGTGAGCTCGGGTTTTTGGCGCACCCGGGGGTTCCCGGGCAATCATCGCCACATTCAGCCCCTCACACCCATCCGGTCGAGATGGGTTCTTCTCGTGACCGGTGGACACAAGGTAGGCTCTCGTGCGTTCTTTGCATTCTATTCGTATCGCACCTCACCATCGTTTCTTTCTTCTCCTTTACTTCTGCGCATTTCGCACTACGTCCATTCATTTACGCATCTCTTTTTCTTCCTGGCCGCCTACCTTGCATCCGAAACGACCACACAGTTTTATTTCTTTTATCTTTTATTTTAACCCTCCGTGGACACCGCCTGACGGATACCCGCGCACTGAGTGCGCAGCTGGGTGAGTGGGTAATGGCGTCATCCCCACCACCCGGGGTCGTCATGTAGGGTATGTGTTCGTATTCGCTGTTCAACTGCAGTCCCGCGGGGGGGCCATTGCATGAGCTGCTGACTTCCGACGGCCATTGGGTCCCTCTGTCTATGTTCTGGGAGGTGTGACCCTGGGGTGAGTCTGGTATAGATAGGCCACTCACCCAAGCAGGGGTAATGCCCGGGAAGTCCGAGCCCGAGGTCGGAGACGGTTGCAATGGTGGAGGATTTATTTCGCTATGGAGCACCCTTCCTCCATTAATACCAACAAGCGCCGAAAAGTTTATTAACAGAGGTGACACCACCGACAACTGGTTGTTACTTGGTCATTTCACGAACCGAAGAAGGACAAAGTTTTGAGAAGGTGAACCCTTTCATCATTCAAAAGGGCATTGATGCTATTGCTGGGGCGGTTCAGTCCTGCACTCGTCTACGCAATGGTTCCTTATTAGAACAAATGAAACCCGATCAGCAAAGTAAGACCTTGTTGCGCGCCACGCTTCTCCACGGCTATCCCATCCGTGTGGAGAAGCACCGCACATTGAATTCCTGTCGAGGCGTCATTACCTCCCATAGCCTCGATGGTATATCAGGACGAGGACCTGGTGGAATATCTTGCAGACCAGAAGGTGACAGCGGTCCATCGAGTGCAGGCCAAACGCGACGGCGTATTGGCACCCACTCGTACCCTGTTTTTAACATTTGATGGCCTCGATCTGCCCACGAGCATTTCCGCAGGGTATGAACGGATTTCTGTGAGGCCGTATATACCTAGACCTCTGCGTTGTTTCAAATGCCAACGTTTTGGGCATACGCAAGTCTCCTGTAAGAGTGCCGTTACCATTTGTGCCTCATGTAGCCAGCCGTCACACGAAGGTACCTGTTCCACAGCTCCGTCTGCGTTAACTGCAAAGGGTCGCATTCTGCGTCATTTGCCGACTGTCCGCGGTACTTGGACGAGAAGGCGATCCAGGAGATCCAGGTAAAGGAAAAACTCTCCTTTGCTGAAGCCCGGAGGCGTTACCATGCGCGCCAACCTTCACTCCTGCGATCTGGCACATTTAGTTCTGTTGTTGCCTCGCCAGTACCACGAGTAGATACCGAAACTCAGACCTGGACCATGACTGGATTAACCGCCACTACCATCCGGCCGTCCATTAAAGCTACTGTTACCAAGCCCTATAAACCTGGTCCAAACTCAATGAAGTCGCAAGCCTTTGAAAAGAAACCCAAGCAGAAACTTCGGAGGGAAAATTTTCTGAAGGACCCTCCGCGTGCACGCGGTAAGAAAGGTTAACCTTCTCCTCCTCGGAGGTCGCTGTCCCAGGAAGCTCCTGGGAAGGGCCGCCCTCAGCGGCACCCCTCACCCATCGCCACCCAGAACCGATTCACGGCGCTTGAATCGGTTTCTGGCACTGAGCGCGTGGGCCCTCCCTCCGAGGAGGCTATGGAGTCTGACCAACACCATACCAAAAGCCCGAACTCAAAGGTTAAACCAAAGGTAATTTTAAGCCGCCCTTCTAAGTAGACAGTTTATCCCTTTTTCTTAATGGCTATCCTGAACTGGAATGTACGTGGTGTACGATCGCATACAGCGGAACTGCAACTTTTATTGCGTTCCCATTCACCTATGGTCGTGTGTTTGCAGGAGACCAAGCTTCGCCCTCATGATCCTTTTGATCTCCGAGGATATACTCCGGTTCGCTACGACCTTGAGCCGGAGGAGGGTACTCCTGCTCATGGTGGTGTCATGATTTTGGTGCGTAACGACGTTCATTTTCAAACTATCACACTTAATCCGACTTGCAAGCTGTTGCCGTTCGCCTTTACTTACCCGGCTTTTAGTTTTCTGTTTGCTCTGTGTATTCACCTCCATCGTCTCCCCTCGCTCCCGCGGACATTCGAGCTCTCCTGTCCGCTCTCCCAACACCATTTCTTCTGTTGGGAGATTTTAATGCCCATCACCCACTGTGGGGTTCGCCAAAGGCTTGTGCGAAGGGAACTCTTCTTTCCGACATTTTTACCAGTTCAATTTTCCATCCTCAATACAGGTGCACCTACTTTTATTTCTGATTCTTCTGGTACTTTGTCTCACCTGGAACTTGCCATTTGCTCACTCCAGCTTGCTAGTCGTCTTCAGTGGAACGTCGTCGCTGACACCTACTCCAGCGTCCATTACCCCTGCATCGTTTCTCTTCTGTACACCACGTACGGCATTCCAGCGTACCTACCTGGATATTCACAAAACCCCACCGCAGCTTGTATTCCAGCCTGGTGCATTTTGACGATCAGCCCTTCGCCGACATTAACCAACTAGTGCAGCATCTTACGTCTACGATTTTCTCTGCCGCCGAACGCGTAATTCCCCGTTCATCCTCTCAACCTCGGCGACCGCCTGTTCCGTGGTGGAACGAGGATTGTTCGGGACGCCGTTCGTGCCCGTAGCTCCTCTGCTTTACTCCCTCCAGAGGTTCGATTTCGTCAGCTTCTTCGGCATTTGGACGTTACGCCAGCGCCGAACCTTTCAAGGGGGGAAACGCGTTTTCCTCCATGGTTGCGCGCTGAGGCCCTCTGTTACCTTGGGTTATCGTCGATGCCGAGGAGTGAGACCCCTTCTTCAGTCTTTAGATCAGCGTTTTTAGAACTTCAGTCGCAATTTGGGGACCTTGATCTTATCTTTACCGATAGATCTAAGACTGATGCTGGAGTAGGATGTGCCTTTTTTGTGGTGGAAATAGTTTTACGTTTCGTTTACCTGGACAATGTTCAATTTTTACCGCCGAACGTTTTAGCATTTATCAATCTGTTTTATACATTCAGCGACTCTCTGAGTGCCCTTCAGAGTATTAATGCGCTGTACCATTACCAACCACTCGTACAGCGCATTCATGACTTGCTCCACTCGCTTGGTGCCTCTGGCACCAGCATCTCCTTCACTTGCATCCCAGGTCATGTGGGCATCTCAGGTAATGAGTCTGCCGACGCCGCTGCCAAATCGGCGATATTATTACCCAGATTTTTTATCTCTGTTGTTCCCTCGTCAGATTCGTGTGTTATTTTACGTCGCGCATCATCTCGCGCTGGCGCGATGAGTGGATGGCCCTCCGGGGGAACAAGTTGCGGGAGGTTAAGCCTTTCCCGTTGGTCTGGGGTACCTCTTCTCGTTCGTGTCGTCGGAAAGAGGTAATTTTAGCTCGTTTACGGATTGGACATTGTGTTTTTAGTCATAGGAATTTGCTCAGTGGTGACCCCGCACCACTCTGTGGGCAGTTTGATGCGCCCTTAACGGTGCGTCACATTTTAACAGAGTGTCAGGCTTTGGCTGCATTGCGTGCTCGTGTGGGTCTGCCTGTTGGCCCAGCCAAAGTTTTGGCAGACCACACGCGTGCTGTAGAATGTGTTTTACGTTTTATTCATGACAGTGATTTTAATCTGCGCATTTAATGCGTTGAGCGTCTTTTAGCTTATTCATTTTATTCTGTCTGTTTTATGGGGACTCTAATCCCCAGAGGACAAAAGGCGCTCATGTCCCTCGCATTCTACAGTCCTTGACACGTTTGAATCTTTTATTGCCTATGCTTTTAGTGTGTTAGTTTTGGCATTGTTGTATTATTGTTGTTTTAAATTTTTGGACATCGCGGGTTTGTGTCCCGTTTTTTAATGATGCGGTTATTTTATATTTCTGACTTTCTCTTTTATACATTGTAAGGGCGTCGATGACCTTAGCAGTTTAGCGCCCTTAAACAGCATCTCATCTCATTTCATTCAGTGGAAAGTCGTCGCTGACACCTACTCCAGCAACCATTACCCCTGCATCGTTTCTCTTCTGTCACACCACGTACAGCATTTGAACGTACCTACCTGGATATTCACAAAAGACGACTGGAGCTTGTATTCCAGCCTCGTGCATTTTTAGGATCAGCCCTTCCCCCACATTAACCAACTAGTGCAGCACCTTACGTTTACGATTTTCTCTGCCGCCGAACGCGCAATTCCCCGTTCATCCTCTCAACCTCGGCGACCGCCGTTTCCATGGTGGAACGAGGATTGTCGGGACGCCGTTCATGCCCATAGAACTGCACTTAGGGTGTTTCGGCGACACTCTACACTTGATAATTTGGTGACTTTTAAACAATCGCGCGCCAGGGCTCGTCGCATTACTCAGGATAGCAAGAAGGTGTCATGGCCTCGTTTTGTCGAGTCTTTTAATCGCTTTACGCCTTCATCTGTTGTTTGGGATAAACTTCGTCGCTTCTCAGGTAAAGTGTCGCATTGTACTGTTTCTGGCCTTCAGGTTTCTAATGCCACCATAGTGGATCCGGCTGCCATCGCTAACACTCTGGGTGCTGCCTTTGAGGTGGTTTCCATTTCGGACCATTATTCTACCGGCTTTCGCTCTATCAAAGACCGGTTGGATTCCGACACCTTTAATTTTCGGTCTGATAATTATGAGTGTTATAATGAACCTTTCACAATCAGGGAGCTGGAGCACGCTCTTCATTGCTCTAGGCATTCCGCTCCTGGCCCGGAGGTATTTATGTCCTGATGTTAAAGAACCTTTCATCCGACATTGAACTCTTTCTCTTACAGGTCTATAATCGTATTTGGCAAGACGGCTTTTTTTCCTTCCGTTTGGCGCGAAGCCACCATTGTCACTATACTTAAGCCTGGGAAGGATCGCCAACTACCGTCTAGCTACCGCCCTATCTCCCTCTGTAGTTGCGTTTGTAAGGTGATGGAGCGCATGATCAACCGGCGGTTGACATGGTGGCTTGAGTCTCAGACACTGCTAGCAAACGCTCAGTGCGGATTTCGCAGCTATTGCTCTACCGTGAACCATCTGGTGTCCCTGTCGACGCATATTATGAATGGATTTCTGAGAAAGTGTCAAGCGGTGGCTGTATTTTTTGACCTGGAGAAAGCTTATGACACTTGTTGGAGGGGCGGCATTTTACGTACACTCCATGCATGGAATTTCCGCGGTCGTCTTCCCATATTTCTGCGGGAGTTTATGACGGACCGCGTCTTTCGTGTACGTGTGGGCTCGGTTTTATCTCGTCGTTTTATTCAAGAGAACGGAGTACCGAGGGGCTCTGTACTCAGTGTCCCACTTTTTTCAATTGCTGTCAACACCATTGTTGATTGTATTCCACCTGGCATTTCATCGTCCCTTTTTGTTGACGATTTTGCCATATATTGCAGTTCACGGCGGACCTTTCTGCTCGAACGCCGTCTCCAGAGCTGTATCGACCGTGTCTACGCCTGGAGTAACGCTGACGGCTTTAATTGCTCCGCCGAGAAATCCGTCTGCTTCAACTTCTGGCGCCGTAAGGGTTTCCCTCCGCCCTCTCTCCATCTTGGGTCGGAGGTCCTTACATTTGCGGACGAGGTGTAATTTTTGGGGTTGGTCCTTGACCGGAAGCTGAGCTGGACTTCTCACGTTTCCTTTTTAAAAGCAAAGTGTGACCGTTCTTTTAATTTTTACGTGTTTTAAGTGGCACATCCTGGGGAGCTGATCGGACCGTCCTTCTTCGCCTTTACCGCTCTTTGGTCCGATCCAAGCTTGATTACGGGTGTATTGTTTATTCGTCGGCACGTCCATCTGTGTTACGTCGATTGAATGCCATTCACCATCGTGGCATAAGAGTCGCTACAGGGGCCTTTCCAACTAGTCCTGTACCCAGTCTGCACGCAGAAGCTGCAGAGCCTCCGCTGTCCTTCCGGCGTGAGATGCTTTTGTGCAGCTAAGCTTGTCGGCTCGCAAGCTTGCCTAACCACCCGTCCTTTGATTTATTTTACGAGGATTCGCTTGATCGACAATATTTCGTTAGCTCCTCTGCATTACTACCCCCCCAGGGGTTCGATTTCGACAACCACTTCGGCATTTGGACGTTACGCCAGCGCCGGCCCTTCCTCGGGGGGAAATGCGTTTTCCGTCTTGGTCGCGCGCTGAGGCCGACTATCGCCTTGAGTTAACGTCGATGCCGAAGACTGAGACCCCTGCTTCAGTCCTTAGATCCGCATTTTTGGAACTACAGGAAACATTCGGGGACTGTCATTTTATTTATACTGATGGGTCTAAGACTGATTTTGGAGTAGGATTTGCCTTTGTTTTTGGTGCACATAGTTTTACTTTTCGTTTACCCGGGTAATGTTCGATTTATACCGCCGATCTTTTTGGTATCTATCAATGTGTTTTATACATTCTGCGGCACGTCTTTCGGCGTTGTGTTGTTTGTACGGACTCTCAGAGTGCCCTTCAGAGTATTAACGCGCTGTAGACTTACCACCCGCTCGTACGGCGCATTCATGAGCTGCTCCACCCGCTTGGTGTTTCTTGCATCAGCGTGTCCTTCGTGTGGATTCCAGGTCATGTGGGCATCTCAGGGAACGACTCCGCCGACGCCGCTGCCAAATCGGCGATTTTATCCTCCAGATTGTTTATCTCTGTTGTTCCCTCGTCTGATTTGAGTGTTATTTTACGTCACCGCATCTCTCGCTTTGGCGTGATGAGTGGACGGCCCTCCGGGGTAACAAGTTGCGGGAGCTTAAACCTCATCCGTTAGTCCGGGGTACCTTCTGGTTCTTCTCGTCGTGAAGAGATACTTTTAGCTTGTCTTTGAATCGGACATTGCCTTTTTGGTCATAGATACCTTCTGAGTTGGACCCCGCACCACTCTCTGAGCAGTGTGATGCGTTTTTAACGCTGCGTCACATTTTAACAGTGTTAAGTTTTAGCTCCTTTGCGCGTTCGTGTGTCTCAGCCTTTTGGCAGACGACGCGCATGCAGTACAATGTCTTTTACGTTTTATTAGTGACAGCGGTTTTAGTTGGCTCTGTGCGTCTTGAGTTTTGTGGTTTTGTACTGTCTGTTTTAATGGGTCTCTTCTCCCCGTCGGACATATGGCGCTCTTGTCCCTTGACTTCAACAGTTCTTGTCACGTAGTTCAATCTTGTATTGTTTTATATCCTATTTTTGGCGTGGTGGTTTTTAGACCTTGATATGTTGTTTTGTCTTGTGTTAGATTAAGCGGGTTTGTGTCCCGTATTTTGTTTTTGGGATTTTAAATTTTATACATTGCAAGATCGTTGATGACCGTAGATTTTTAGCGCCCTTAAACCCCATATCATATCCTAAACCAGATACCTCAGTAATGCTCATTACTGAACAGGCCAAATATAACATTTAATCAGTATATGCTATCAATGTGTCTGTCCCCCCTATCCGCATCATTGCTACACCCCAAGTCATTTTTAGGGCAGATGTGACCATATATTCATTCACAACAGCGAATTTTGGGGTTTCTGAAACTACCACTCATGTTTATAGCAGTAGATTTTGCTAATCAAGCAGCAATGCATGTAACATGAGTCATAATCAATGCTGCAGTGCCAGGTCCACTGAGTTCAGCCTTTGCACTTCAATCTACAATGATATGGTGGTTGTACAGATACTAACATAGGGACACCTACTGTATTGCACAACTATATCACCTGTAAAAATATATTAGTGCAGTACTTCCAAATTGCATTTCATAATTTATTTATTTCAAAGTATTTATTGTTGTTCTAACTTATAGCTTTCTTACTGGATTAAATTCTCATCAAACTTCCTCGCCTCATAAATAAAATTATTGCCCTATTTTTATAATGAGTTCTCTTGTTTCGTACCTGTGTAATTGCATATAAAAAGCACTTTTTAAGGTAACTTACATGAATACTTTGGATTACAGTGATCAACAGAAAGCAGCAGAATCATGGAAGAGATATCTGAGGATTGATGACAGCAAAATAGTGGATATATTTGTTGGGCAGTTAAAATCAACATTAAGGTGTACATCTTGTGGCCATTCTTCAGTTACATTTGACCCCTTTTGGGATTTATCACTGCCCATTCCTGCCCGCACTGGTCAAGTACGTCTTCAGCAGTGCTTTGAAGTCTTCACTAGAGAAGAAATCTTGGATGGAGATGAAAAGCCGGTATTTACATATGTTTTACTCTAGCTACCATATATTTCATTTAAGCTTTGTCATTAGACTAGTTAATATGTACGTTTATGAGTTTCAGGCTAAAGGCTAAAACTTACATTTAGTATGGTGGATATAGGTCTGTAGTAACCAAATAGAACTAATATCCATATCCATGAACCGCATGTTTAATTAGTTTTACCGTTGAAAATAATGTTCTTGATTAATGCTATGGTCATCCCCAGGGGCACACTTTATCTGAGTACGGGTTTGGCGCACCCGGGGTCCCGAGCCAACCATCTCCATCGTCATCCCTCCACCCTCGTCCGGTCGAGGTAGGTTCGTCCTCGTGACCTGGAGACACAAGGTAGGCTCATGCCACCCCTCGCCATCGTTTCTTTATTCTCTGATCTATTTACGCACATTTCGCACCACGTGCATTCATTCACACATATATTTTCCTTCTCCGCCGGCCTACCTTGCGTGCGATACGCCTACACACTTTTGGTTTATTTTACCGTTTTTTTTCTTTTAATCATCCGCGGACACACCCTGACGGATACCCGCGCACCGGGTGCGCAGCTGGGTGAGTGGGTAATGGCGTCATTCCTACCACCTTGGGTCGCCATATAGGGTGTGTGTTCGTATCCGTTGTTCAACTGCAGTCCCGCAGCGGGCCATTGCATGAGCTGCTGACTTCCCACGGCCATTGGGTCCCTCTGTCTAGGTTCTGGGAGGTGTGACCCTTGGGTGAGACTGGTATAGATAGGCCACTCACCCAAGCTGGGGTAACATCCGGGAAGTCAGAGCCCCAGCTAGGAGACGGTAGCAATGGTGGAGGATTTCTTTCGTTATGGACCGCTCTTTCTTCATTACTTATATCAAACGCCAAAAAGCCTTTGTGACAGAAGTAGCACCACCGACATCTGGTTGTGACAGACATCTCGATTACCCGCACAGAGGAAGGCCCAACTTTCGAGAAGGTAAACCCTTTTATAATACAGAGGGGAATTGACTCTATTGCTGTTTCGGTTCACTTCTGCACTCGACTACGAAACGGTTCATTATTAGTACAAACCAAGTCCGCTGAACACAGTAAGACCTTGTTGCGCGCTACGCTTCTGCACGGTTATCCCATCCGTGTTGAGAAGCACCGCACCTGGAATTCCTGTCGAGGCGTCGTTATCACCCATAGCCTCGCTCTAGCGTCGACCATCTGTGTGTCTATCGACGAATATTATGAATGGATTTCTGAAAAAGTGTCAAACTGTGGCTGTTTTTTTCGACCTAGAGGAAGCTTATGACACTTGTTGGAGGGGCGGCATTTTACGTACACTCCACGCATGGACCCCCAAGGGGCTCACCTTCTGTGAGTACGGGTTAGGCGTACCCGAAGTGCCCGAGCCACTCATCGCCATATTCATCCCCTCACCCCCATATGGACTAGTCACGTTATGTTTATTTACTTTACTCTTCTACAATTATTCCTTATATTAGGTTTAGGCTTCTTAGGTTTACTCCTGTCTTACCAATAGGCCCCCAGGGGCTCACCTTTTGTGAGTACGGGTTAGGCGCACCCGGGGTACCCGAGCCATCCATAGCCATTTTCACCCTTTCATCCCCGTCCGGTCGACGTGGCTTCGTTCTCGTGACCAGGGGACTCAAGGTAGGCTCTCGTGCGTTCTGTGCATTTCATTCCACGTCGCCCCTCGCCATCGCTTCTTTCTTCTCTTCTGTTTATGCACATTTCGCTCCACGCCCATTCATTTGCACGTCTCTTTTACTTCTTCGCCGGCCTACCTTAAGTGCGAAACGCCCACACACTTTTAGTTTCTTTTAACCTTTTATGTTGATCCTCCGTGGACACAGCCTGACGGATACCCGCGCACTAGTGCGCAGCTGGGTGAGTGGGTAATGGCGTCATCCCCACCACCCGGGGTCGTCATGTAGGGTATGTGTTCGTATCCGCTGTTCAACTGCAGTCCCGCGGGGGGCCATTGCATGAGCTGCTGACTTCCGACGGCCATTGGGTCCCTCTGTCTATGTTCTGAGAGGTGTGACCCTGGGGTGAGATAGGTATAGATAGGCCACTCACCCAAGCCGGGGTAACGCCCGGGAAGTCCGAGCCCGAGGTCGGAGACGGTTGCAATGGTGGAGGATTTATTTCGCTATGGAGCACCCTTCCTCCATTACTACCAACAAACGCCGAAACGTTTATGTAACAGAAGTGACACCACCGACAACTGGTTGTTACTTGGTCATTTCACGAACCGAAGAAGGACAAAGTTTTGAGAAGGTGAACCCTTTCATCATTCAAAAGGGCATTGATGCTATTGCTGGTGCGGTTCAGTCCTGCACTCGTCTACGGAATGGTTCCTTATTAGCACAAACAAAATCCGATCAGCAAAGTAAGACCTTGTTGCGCGCTACGCTTCTCCACGGTTATCCTATCCGTGTCGAGAAGCACCGCACCTTGAATTCTTGCCGAGGCGTTGTCACCACGCATAGCCTCGATGGCATATCGGACGAGGACCTGGTGGAATATCTTGCAGACCAGAAGGTGACAGCGGTCCATCGAGCGCAGGCCAAACATGACGGCGTATTGGTACCCACTCGTACCCTGTTTCTAACATTTGATGGCGTCGATCTGCCCACGAGCATTTCCGCAGGGTACGAACGGATTTCTGTGAGGCCTTATATTCCTAGACCTCTGCGTTGTTTTAAATGCCAACGTTTTGGGCATACGCAATTCTCATGTAAGAGTGCCGTTAACATCTGTGCAACATGTAGCCAGCCCTCACACGAAGGTACCTGTTCAACAGCCCCCGTCTGCGTTAATTGTAAAGGGTCTCATTCTGCTTCGTTTGCCGACTGTCCGAGGTACTTGGACGAGAAGGCGATCCAGGAGATCCGGGTAAAGGAAAAACTCTCCTTCGCTGAAACCCGGAGGCGTTACCATGCGCGCCAACCTTCACTCCTGCGATCTGGCACATTTAGTTCTGTTGTTGCCTCGCCAGTACCACGAGTAGATGCCGAAACTCAGACCTGGACCATGACTGGATTAACCGCCACTACCATCCGGCCGTCCATTAAAGCTACTGTTACCAAGCCCTATAAACCTGGTCCAAAGTCCATGAAGTCGCAAGCCGCTGAAAAGAAACCCAAGCAGAAACTTCGTAGGGAAGATTTTTTGAAAGACCTTCCGTGTGCGCGCGGTAACAAAAGTTCACCTTCTCCACCTCGGAGGTCACTGTCCCAAGAAGGTCCTGGGACAAGCCGCGCTCAGCGGCACCCCTAACCCATCGCCACCCAGAACCGATTCACGGCGCTTGAATCGGTTTCTGGCACTGATCGCGTGGGCCCTCCCTCCGAGGACGCTATGGAGTCTGACCAACTCCATACAAAAAGCCCGAGCCCAAAGGTTAAACAAAAGGTAATTTAAAACCGCCCTTCTAAATAGACAGTTTATGCCCTTTTTCTTAATGGCTATCCTGACCGGGAATGTACGTGGTGTACGATCGCATAGGGCGGAACTGCAACTTCTATTGCGTTCCCATTCACCTGTGGTTTGCAGGAGACTAAGCTTCGCCCTCATGATCCTTTTGATCTCCGAGGATATACTCCGGTTCGCTACGACCTTGAACCGGAGGAGGGTACTCCTGCTCATGGAGGAGTCATGTTGTTAGTGCGTAACGACGTTCATTTTCAAACTATCACACTTAAATCCGACTTACAAACTGTTGCCGTTCGCCTTCACTTACCCGGCTTTTTGTTTTCTGTTTGCTCTGTGTATTCACCTCCATCGTCTCCCCTCGCTCCCGCGGACATTCGAGCTTTCCTGTCCGCTCTCCCAACACCATTTCTTCTGTTGGGAGATTTTAATGCCCATCACCCACTGTGGGTTTCGCCAAGGGCTTGTGTGAGGGGAACTTTTCTTTCCGACATTTTTTACCAGTTCAATCTTTCCATCCTCAATACAGGCGCACCTACTTTTATTTCTGATTCTTCTGGTACATTCTCTCACCTGGACATTGCCATTTGCTCACTTCAGCTTGCTAGTCGTCTTCAGTGGAACGTCGTCGCTGACACCTACTCCAGCGACCATTTTCCCTGCATCGTTTCTTTTCTGTCACACCACGTACAGCATTCCAGAGTACCTACCTGGATATTTACAAAAGCCGACTGGAGCTTGTATTCCAGCCTCGTGCATTTTTACGATCAGCCCTTCGCCGACATTAACCAACTAGTGCAGCACCTTACGTATACGATTTTCTCTGCCGCCGAACGCGCAATTCCCCGTTCATCCTCTAAACCTTGGCGAGCACCTGTTTCGTGGTGGAACGAGGATTGTCGGGACGCCGTTTGTGCCCGTAGGACTGCACTTAGGGTGTTTCGGCGACACCCTACACTTGATAATTTAGTGACTTTTAAACAATGGCGCGCCAGGGCTCGTCGCATTATTCAGGATAGCAAGAAGGCGTCGTGTACTCGTTTTGTCGAATCTTTTAATCACTTTACGCCTTCATTTTTTGTTTGGGATAAACTTCGTCGCTTCTCAGGTAAAGTGTCGCATTGTACTGTTTCTGGCCTTCAGGTTTCCAATGCCACTATAGTGGATCCGGCTGACATCGCTAACACTCTGTGTGCTGCCTTTGAGGCGGTATCTAGTTCAGACCATTATTCCGCCGCCTTTCGCTCTATCAAAGACCGGCTGGATTCCGACACCTTTAATTTTCGGTCTGCTAATAATGAGTGTTATAATGAACTTTTCACAATGAGGGAGCTGGAGCACGCTCTTCATTGCTCTAGGCACTCCGCACCTGGCCCGGACGGCATTCATGTCCTGATGTTATAGCACCTTTCAGCCGACAGTAAACTCTTTCTCTTACAGGTCTATAACCGTATTTGGCAAGACGGCATTTTTCCTTCCGTTTGGCGCGAAGCCACCATTGTCCCTATTCTTAAGCCTGGGAAGGATCGCCAACTACCTTCCAGCTACCGCCCTATCTCCCTCACCAGTTGCATTTGCAAGGTGATGGAGCGCATGATCAACGGGCGGTAGAGATGGTGGCTTGAGTCTCAGAACCTTCTAGCGAACGCTCAGTGCGGATTTTGTCGCTATCGCTCTACCGTCGACCATCTGGTGTCCCTGTCGACGCATGTTATGAATGGATTCCTGAGAAAGTGTCAAACCGTGGCTGTGTTTTTTGACATGGAGAAAGCTTATGACACTTGTTGGAGGGGCGGCATTTTACGTACACTTCACGCATGGAATATCCGCGGTCGTCTTCCCATATTTCTTCGAGAATTTATGACGGACCGCGTCTTTGGTGTACGTGTGGAATCGGTTTTATCTAGTCCTTTTATTCAAGAGAACGGAGTACCGCAGGGCTCTGTTCTCAGTGTCACACTTTTTGCAATTGCTATCATCCCCATTGTTGATTGTATTCCACCTGGCATTTCATCATCCCTTTTTGTTGACGTTTTTGCCATATATTGCAGTTCACGGCGGACATGTCTACTCGAACGCCGTCTCCAGAGCTGTATCGACCGTCTCTACGCCTGGAGTAACGCCAACGGCTTCAATTTATCCGCCGAGAAATCCGTCTGCATCAACGTCTGGCGCCGGAAATATTTCCCTCCGCCCTCTCTCCATCTTGGGCCAGGGATACTTCCGTTTGCAGACGAGGCGAAATTTTTGGGGTTGATTTTTGATAGGAAGTTGTGTTGGACCTCGCACGTTTCCTTTTTAAAAGCAAAGTGTGAGCGTTCTCTTCATCTTTTACGTGTTTAAGTGGCACATCCTGGGGAGCTGATGGGACCGTCCTTCTTCGCCTTTATCGCTCTTTGGTCCGATCCAAGCTTGATTACGGGTGTATTGTTTATTCGTCGGCACGTCCATCTGTGTTACGTCGATTGAATGCCATTCACCATCGTGGCATAAGAGTCGCTACAGGGGCCTTTCCAACTAGCCCAGTACCCATTTGTTACGCAGAAGCTGCAGAGCCTCCGCTGTCCTTCCGGCGTGAGATGCTTTTGTGCAGCTATGCTTGTCGACTCTCAAGCTTGCCTGACCACCCGTCTTTCGAGATATTTTTCGAGGAGTCGCTTGATCGCCACTATTTGATTAGCTCCTCTGCATTGCTCCCTCCAGGGGTTCGGTTTCGACAGTTCCTTTGGCATTTGGACGTTACGCCAGCGCCGGCCCTTCCTCGGGGTGAAACGCGTTTTCCTCCTTGGTCGTGCGCTGAGACCCACTGTCACCTTGGGTTAACGTTGATACCGAAGAATGAGACCCCTGCTTCAGTCCTTAGGTCCGCATTTTTAGAACTTCAGGCAACATTCGGAGACAGTCATTTTATTTATACTGATGGGTCTAAGACTGATGTTGGAGTAGGACGTGCCTTTGTTTTAGGTGCGCATAGTTTTACTTTTCGTTTACCCGGGCAATGTTCGATTTATACCGCCGAACTTTTTAGTATCTATCAATGTGTTTTATACATTCAGCGGCACGTCTTACGGCGTTGTGTTGTTTGTTCGGACTCTCTGAGTGCCCTTCAGAGTTTTCACGCGCTGTATATTTACCACCCGCTCGTACAGCGCATTTATGACCTGCTCCACTCTCTTGGTGCTTCTGGCATCAGCGTGTCCTTCGTGTGGATTCCAGGTCATGTGGGCATCTCATGGAAGGAGTCTGCCGACGCCGCTGCCAACTCGGCGATTTTATCCTCCAGATTTTTTACAACCGTTTTTCCCTAGTCTGATTTTAGTGTTTTGTTACGTCACCGCATCCTCTCGCGCTGGCGCGATGAGTGGTCGGCCCTCCGGGGGAACAAATTGCGGGAGGCTAAACCTCTCCCGTTAATCTGGTGCACCTCTTCTCGTTCTTCTCGTCGGGAGGAGGTGATTTTAGCTCGTCTACGAATCGGACATTGCCTTTTTAGTCATAGATACCTGCTTAGTGGTGATCCCGCACCTCTGTGTGGTCAGTGTGCTATGCCATTAACGGTCTGTCACATTTTAACAGAGTGTCCAGTTTTAGCTCCACTGCGCGTTCGCGTGGGTCTGCCTGTTGGCCTAGCCAACGTTTTGGCAGACGACGCGCATGCTGTAGAATGTCTTTTACGTTTTATCACTGACATTGGTTTTAGCCGTCGCATTTGATGCGCTGAGCGCCTTTTAGCTGTTTGATTTTATATTGTTAGTTTTAATGGGCCCTTCTCCCCGGACATAAGGCGCTCATGTTCCTTGCATTCTACAGTTCTTGATACGTTTTATTCTTTTAGTGACCATGATTTTAGTGTGTAGATTTTAGTCTTTGATGTGTTGTGTTTTTTTAGTGTTTTGATCAAGCGGGTTTGTGTGTGGTTTTTTAGTTTTTTGACTTTTCAATTTTATATTTTATACATTGTACGGGCGCTAATAGACAATGTAGTTGAGCGCCCTTAAGCTCCACCTCATCATCATCACTTACCAATAGGAATCTTTTTTATTTCTGTGGTTGCTGTCCCGCGGTTTCAGCGCAGCTTCCAACTTGTGTGCTCTCCGGAGGTCTCAAGCGTGAAGTTCGAGTGCACCCTCCTCACTACGCCTTTCATGCGACACTAGGTGCGGAGCCGTTCCACTGTCATGTACACCCACGTAGCCCCATAGGGGCCGGGTCCCCTCGGGCGGTTTGGTGGCCACGCGTGGCTGGGTTCACCGGGAGGACTCGACGTGTTACCGCTGCTGGGACCCGACGTAATCAACCACAAGTCCCTTGAATCCGCGTTAACTCTGTTGAGGCAGCGTGGTCTAAATTGTGGGGCCGCTGGCGGTTATTCCATTGGTAGGGACATAAAGTCGGGCCTGCCTGTAGTGAAAATTTTGCATACCGATAAGTAGTGAGAGTTGGAGGGTAATTGCTCTGAGGTATTCTTTGAGATCGGGCCTGGAACGGGTGTTCCAGGCCGGCACAGACCGGAAGATTTAGATGTCTTTTATTTTTAACCCCCGCATGACAGGCTGACGCCGACGGTTCCGGAGGGGGGCTCTTTCCATGATGGCTCCTCTGCTCTTAATCTCCTCAACACCTCGTTTTTCTGTAATTCGGCTGAATTGTGAAGGCAAGACGATGCATGATGTCAGTCCGTTTTATATACAAAAGGAAATAGATCGCATCTGTGGAAAAGTGAAAAACGCAACGCGTTGTAGGGATGGCACGCTTTTAATAGAAGTGCTGCATGACAGCCAACCGGCGAAGTTACTGAACGCCACTCTACTGGGCTCTTACCCCCACTACGGTGGTAAAACACAAAACCCTGAACAGCAGCCGAGGTGCGGTAACGACCGCCAGTTTGGACGGCCTTTCCAATGAGGACATATTGAATTGCCTGTCAGATCAAGGAGTTACTGCCTCATATCGACTCATTAGAAAAAGGGATGACAAATCGTTTCCTCTCCGCACGGTGTTTCTGACGTTTGAGCGGAGCGAATTGCCTACCTATATCTTCTGCGGTTATGAGAAAGCATTTGTCCGACCTTATATACCAAATCCAATGCGCTGCTCCCGTTGCCAGAAGTTCGGGCACACCCAAAAGCGTTGTTCCGGCTCACCTCTTTGTCCACGTTGTGGTAGAGTCGCGCATGATGGATCGATGTGTGATCTGATGCCCGCTTGTGTTAACTGTTGTGCTGGTCATCCGTCCAACTCCAAAGTGTGCCCACGGTTTCTAGCGGAAAGGAGTACCCAATAAGTACGGATCAAGGAACGTCTAGCGTTTCCTGAAGCACGGAAGCGTTACCGCAAACTGCACGCGTCTACCTCCCTGAAGTACTCCGCTGCTGTACGCGAGGGCCTTCGGAAGCAGGATGCCGTGGCGCAGACCTCTCCCGTATCTCATTCGCGTGTTTCTGTTGGCATTCAAACTGACACCGCTTCCGAATTCGTCCTTTCTCCAACTAAACATCGACAGGCTACCTCTTCCATACAGACCATTTCAGTTTCCAACTCTGGCACTGTTTCTGAACGAACCAATCGCAAATTTCCCACACGTCGTCCCCCGAGTCGCTCCCACTCTCGTACTCAGACGACATGCTATGACACCAGTACTAGCGATGGTGACGCGATAGCTTCCAGGTTGTCGCTCGTACCCGACCGAGCCGTAGTCCTGCGCGCAAGAAAAAGCTCAAGTTAAAGCGCACCGTTGTAGCCAAAGGTACTTCATAAGTATCTTCTTGCCGCATACGCCTTTTTAGACCCATCTGCTCTTCCGTCTTTCTAGTGGCACTCCTGCAGTGGAATATGCGTGGTGTGTGGGCACAACGAGCTGATATTGGAGGTTCTCTTACGTCATCATTCATCACTTATTGTTTGCTTGCAGGAGACCAAACTTCGTCCTCTAGACGCATTTGTTTTGCGCAGTTTCGCAGTGGTGCGCTACGATCTAGCCCCGGAGGTAGGTTCTCCTGCTCATGTTGGCGTTTCTACCTTGATTCGCGACGATGTGTTTTATGAACCTCTTCCGCTCAACATTCCCTTGCAAGCTGTTGCTGTGCATGTTTCTGTTTTTGGGTTCCGTTTTTCCATTTGCAACATTTATGTTCCGCCTTCCTCTCCCCTCGCATTGGCTGATCTCCTCCATCTAGTCTCGCAACTACCGACTTTACTTATTATCGGGGGACTTCAATGCTGATCATCCGCTTTGGGGGTCTCCTCGGACCTGCGCGAGGGGTGGCCTTCTTTCTTACCTCATTCATCAATTAAATCTTTGCGACCTGAACACTGGAGAACCAACGTTTCACTCTGACGCATCTGGGACTCTTTGATATTTGGATTTGAGTTTTTGTTCTGCTCAGCTTGCTAGTCGTTTGGTATGGAACATTATTTCCGATTCGCATTCTGGCGATCATTTCCCGTGATTCATCACTTTACTAACAGCTACTGTATCTTCCACTGGTGTTTCTAACTTTCACTTCAATAAGGCAGACTGGGAACTTTATTCACGTCTTGCCTGCTTCTCTAGCTGGGAATTTCCAAGTATTGACCACATGATAGCGTACCGGACTTCAGTGGTAATGGCCGACGTTGAACGCTCCATTCCTCATACGTTTTCACACCCTAAACTTCTATCGGTTCCTTGGTGGAACGAAGATTGTCGGACAGCAATTCGTGAACGAAGAGGTGCGCTGAGAATCTTTAGGCGGCATCCTACTACAGAGAACTTGATAATTTATAAACAACTGCGTGCAAGGGCTCGAAGAACTCTGCGCAGTATTAAACAGGCTTCTTGTTCTTGGCAAGTTTTAATAGATTTACTCCCACGTCCGTTATTTGGGACAAACTTAAGCGTGTAGCAGGTAAATCCAATTTCACTATCATACCCGGTCTTAGAATTGGTACTGACATCCTGGTTGATCCTACCGTTATAGCAGACACCCTGGGCAAGACGTTTGCAGCCTCATCCAGTTCTACCAATCACCATTCTGGATTTCTTGTCCATAAGATTGCGATGTAAGCTCAAGATATCTCCTTTCGTTCGGACAACAGAGAGGATAATAACCGTCCGTTTTCGTTGCGTGAGATGGAACATGCCCTAACTACCTCTCGGCCTTCTGCCTCTGGGCCCGATGGCGTACACGTGTTACTGTTCCAGCGTCTGTCTACTGATGGTAAGCGCTTTCTCCTCCAGGTGTCCTTCAGGGGCTCACATTATGTGAGTACGGGTTTTTGGCGCAACCGGGGGTTCCCGACGCAATCATCGCCATATTCATCCCCTCACCCCCATCCGGTCGAGGTGGAATCTTCTCGTGACCGGTGGACACAAGGTAGGCTCTCGTGCGTTCTTTGCATTCCATTCATACCGCACCTCACCATCCTTTCTTTCTTCCCTTGTCACTTTCCGGCCATTTCGCACCACGACATTCGCACATCTCTTTTTCTTCCCCGCCGGCCTACCTTGCGTGAGAAACGCCCACACAGTTTTATTTGTTTGATCCTTTCTTTTAATCCTCCGTGGACACAGCCTGACGGATACCCGCGCACGGAGTGCGCAGCTGAGTGAGTGGGTAATGGCGTCATCCCCACCACCCGGGGTCGTCATGTAGGGTTTGTGTTCGTATCCGCTGTTCAACTGCAGTCCCGCAAGGGGGGGCCGTTGCATGAGCTGCTGACTTCTGACGGCGATTGGGTCCCTCTGTCTATGTTCTGGGAGGTGTGACCCTGGGGTGCGTCTGGTATAGATAGGTCACTCACACAAGCCGGAGTAACGCCCGGGAAGTCAGAGCCCTAGGTCGGAGACGGTTGCAATGGTGGAGGATTTATCTCGCTATGGAGCACCCTTCCTCCATTAATACAAACAAGCGCCGAAACGTTATTGTAACAGAAGTAGCACCGCCGTCATCTGGTTGTTACTTGGTCAATTCAAGAACAGAGGGACAAAACTTTGAGAAGGTGAACCCTTTTATAATTCAGAAGGGCATAGATGCTATTGCTGGTGCGGTTCAATTCCGCACTCGTCTACGGAATGGTTCCTTATTGGCACAAACTAAGTCCGATCCGCAAAGTAAGACCTTGTTGAGCGCTACCCTTCTCCACGGTTATCCCACTCGTACCCTGTTTCTAACATTTGATGGCGTCGATCTGCCCACGAGCATTTCCTCAGGGTACAAACGGATTTCCGTGAGGCCGTAAATACCTAGACCTCAGCCCCCTCAGGGGCTCACCTTATGTGAGTAAGGGTTTTTGGCGCACCCAGGGGTTCCCGAGCCAATCATCGCCACACTCATCCCCTCAACCCCATCCGGTCGATGTGGGTTCTTCTCGTGACCGGTGGACACAAGGTAGGCTCTCGTGCGTTCTTTGCATTCCATTCATTCCGCACCTCACCATCGTTTCTTTCTTCTCTTCTATTTCTGCACATTTCGTCCCACGCCCATTCATTTACACGTCTCTTTTACTTCTTCGCCGGCCTACCTTGAGTACGAAACGCCCACACACTTTTAGTTTCTTTTAACCTTTTATGTTAATCCTCCGTGGACACAGCCTGACGGATACCCGCGCACTTGGTGCGCAGCTGGGTGAGTGGGTAATGGCGTCATCCCCACCACCCGGGGTCGTCATGTAGGCTATGTGTTCGTATCCGCTGTTCAACTGCAGTCCCGCGGGGGGCCATTGCATGAACTGCTGGCTTCCGACGGCGATTGGGTTCCTCTGTCTATGTTCTGGGAGGTGTGACCCTGGGGTGAGTCTGGTATAGATAGGCCACTCACCCAAGCCGGGGTAACGCCCGGGAAGTCAGAGCCCGAGGTCGGAGACGGTTGCAATGGTGGAGGATTTATTTCGCTATGGAGCACCCTTCCTCCATTAATACAAACAAGCGCCGAAAAGTCATTGTAATCGAAGTAGCACCGCCGTCATCTGGTTGTTAATTGGTCATTTCAAGAACAGAAGAAGGACAAAACTTTGAGAAGGTGAACCCTTTTATAATTCCGAAGGGCATAGATGCTATTGCTGGTGCGGTTCAATCCTGCACTCGTTTACGGAATGGATCCTTATTGACACAAACGAAGTCCGATCAGCAAAGTAAGACCTTGTTGCGCGCTACGCTTCTCCACGGTTATCCCATCCGTGTCGACAAGCACCGCACATTAAACTCCTGTCGGGGCGTCGTTACCACCCATAGCCTCGATGGTAGATCGGACGAGGATCTAGTAGACTATCTAACCGATCAAAAGGTGACTGCAGTGCATCGAGTGCAGGCCAAACGCGACGGCGTATTTGTACCCACTCGTACCCTGTTTATTACATTTGATGGCGTCGATCTGCCCACGAGCATTTCCGCAGGGTACGAACGGATTTCTGTGAGGCCTTATATTCCTAGACCTCTGCGTTGTTTTAAATGCCAACGTTTTGGGCATACGCAAGTCTCATGTAAGAGTGCCGTTAACATCTGTGCAACATGTAACCAGCCCTCACACGAAGGTACCTGTTCAACAGCCCCCGTCTGCGTTAATTGTAAAGCGTCACATTCTGCTTCGTTTGCCGACTGTCCGCGGTACTTGGACGAGAAGGCGATCCAGGAGATCCGGGTAAAGGAAAAACTCTCCTTCGCTGTAGCTCGGAGGCGTTACCATGCGCGCCAACCTTCACTCCTGCGATCTGGCACATTTAGTTCTATGTTGCCTCGCCAGTACCACGAGTAGATGCCGAAACTCAGACCTGGACCATGACTGGATTAACCGCCACTACCATCCGGCCGTCCATTAAGGCTACAGTTACCAAGCCGTATAAACCTGGTCCCAAGTCAATGAAGTCGCAAACCGTTGAAAAAAACCCAAGCAGAATCTTCGTAGGGAAGATTTTTTGAAAGACCCTCCGCATGCGCGCGGTAACAAAAGTTCACCTTCTCCTCCTCGGAGGTCGCTGTCCCAGGAAGGTCCTGGGACAAGCCGCGCTCAGCGGCACCCCTCACCCATCGCCACCCAGAACCGATTCACGGCGCTTGAATCGGTTTCTGGCACTGAGCGCGTGGGCCCTCCCTCCGAGGAAGCTATGGAGTCTGACCAACTCCATACAAAAAGCCCGGGCCCAAAGGTTAAGCAAACGATTCTTTTAAGCCGCCCTTCTAAGTAGACAGTTTATCCCTTTTATTCATGGCTATGCTGACCTGGAATGTACGTGGTGTACGATCGCATAGGGCGGAACTGCAACTTTTATTGCGTTCCCATTCACCTATGGTCGTGTGTTTGCAGGAGTCCAAATTTCGCCCTCACGACCCTTTCGATCTCCGAGGGTACACTCCGGTTCGCTACGATCTTGAACCGGAGGAGGGTGCTCCTGCTCATGGAGGTGTCATGTTGTTAGTGCGTAACGACGTTCATTTTCAAACTTTCGCTCGTACGTCCGACTTGCAAGCTGTTGCCATTAGATTGCAGTTACCCGGTTGTTTCTTCTCTGTTTGCTCTGTATATTCACCTCCGTCGTCTCGCCTCGCTCCCGCGGACATTTGAGCTCTCCTGTCCGCTCTCCCAACACCATTTCTTCTGTTGGGAGATTTTAATGCCCATCACCCACTGTGGGGTTCGCCAAGGGCTTGTGTGAGGGGAACTACTCTTTCCGACATTTTTACCAGTTCAATCTTTCCATTCTCAATACAGGTGCACCAAGTTTTATTTCTGATTCTTCTTGTACATTCTCGCACCTGGACCTTACCATTTGCTCACTCCAGCTTGCTAGTCGTCTTCAGTGGAACGTCGTCGCTGACACCTACTCCAGCGACCATTACCCCTGCGTCGTTTCTCTTCTGTCACACCACGTACAGCATTCCAGAGTACCTACCTGGATATTCACAAAAGCCGACTGGAGCTTGTGTTCCAGCCTCGTGCATTTTTACGATCAGCCCTTCCCCGACATTAACCAACTAGTGTAGCACCTTACGCCTACGATTTTCTCTGCCGCCGAACGCGCATTTCCCCGCTCATCCTCTCAACCTCGGCGACCGCCTTTTCCGTGGTGGAACGAGGATTGTCGGGACGCCATTCGTGCCAGTAGGACTGCACTTAGGGTGTTTCGGCGACACCCTACACTTGATAATTTGGTGACTTTTGAACAATCGCGCGCCAGGGCTCGTCGCATTATTCAGGATAGCAAGAAGGCGTCGTGGGCTCGTTTTGTCGAGTCTTTTAATCGCTTTACGCCTTCATCCGTTGTTTGGGATAAACTACGTCGCTTCTCAGGTAAAGTGTCACATTGTACAGTTTCTGGCCTTCAGGTTTCTAATGCCACCATATTGGATCCGGCTGCCATTGCTAACACTCTGGGTGCTGCCTTTGAGGCGGTTTCCAGGTCAGACAATTATTCCGCCGGCTTTCGCTCTATTAAAGACCGGCTGGATTCCGCATCATATACTTTTCGGTCTGCTAATAATGAATGCTGTAACGAACTATTCACAATGAGGGAGCTGGAGCACGCACTTCATTGCTCTAGGCACTCCGCTCCTGGGCCAGACGGCATTCATGTCCTGAAGTTAAAGCACCTTTCAGCCGACAGTAAACTCTTTCACTTATTGGTCTATAACCGTATTTGGCAAGACGGCCTTTTTCCTTCCGTTTGGCGCGAAGCCACCATGGTCCCTATAATTAAGCCTGGGAAGGATCGCCAACTACCTTCCAGCTACCGCCCTACCTCCCTCACCAGTTGCATTTGCAAGGTGATGGAGCGCATGATCAACGGGCGGTTGACATGGTGGCTTGAGTCTCAGAAATTTCTAGCGAACGCTCAGTGCGGGTTTCGTCGCTATCGCTCTACCGTCGACCATCTGGTGTCCTTGTCGACGCATATTATGAATGGATTTCTGAGAAAGTGTCAAACCGTGGCTGTATTTGTTGACCTGGATAAAGCTTATGACACTTGTTGGAGGGGCGGCATTTTACGTACAGTTCACGCATGGAATATACGCGGTCGTCTTCCTATATTTCTTCGGGAGTTTACGACGGACCGCGTCTTTCGTGTACGTGTGGGCTCGGTTTTATTTCGCCGTTTTATTCAAGAGAACGGAGTACCGCAGGGCTCTGTACTCAGTGTCACACTTTTGCGATTGCTATCAACCCCATTGTTGATTGTATTCCACCTGGCATTTCATCGTCCCTTTTTGTTGATGATTTTGCCATTTATTGCAATTCACGGCGGACCTGTCTACTCGAAGGCCGTCTCCAGATCTGTATCGACCGTCTCTACGCCTGGAGTAACGCTAACGGCTTTAATTTCTCCGTCGAAAAATCCGTCTGCATCAACTTCTGGCGCTGGTAGGCTTTCCCTCCGCCCTCTCTCCATCTTGGGTCTGAGGTCCTTCCATTTGCAGACGAGGTGAAATTTTTGAGGTTGATCTTTGACCGGAGGCTGAGCTGGACTTCTCACGTTTCCTTTTTGAAAGCAAAATATGACCGTTCTCTTAATATTTTACGTGTTTTAAGTGGCACATCCTGGGGAGCTGATCGGGCCGTTCTTTTTCGTCTTTATCGCTCTTTTGTCCGATCCAAGCTTGATTACGGGTGTACTGTTTATTCGTCGGCACGTCCATCTGTGTCACGTCGATTGAATGCCATTCACCATCGTGGCATAAGAGTCGCTACAGGGGCCTTTCCAACCAGCCCTGTTCTTAGCCTGTATGCTGAAGCTGCAGAGCCTCCGCTGTCGTTCAGGCGTGAGATGCTCTTCTGCAGCTATGCCTGTGGACTCTCCAGCTTGCCTGACCACCCGTCCTTCCCGAAATTTTACGAAGATTCGCTTGATCGGCAATATTTAGTTAGCTCCTCTGCATTGCTCCCCCCAGGGGTTCGATTTCGACTCGTACTTCGGCATTTGGACGTTACGCCAGCGCCGGCCCTTACCCGAGGGGAAACGCGTTTTCCTCCATGGTCGCGCGCTGAGGCCCACATCCACCTTGGGCTAACGTCGATGCCGGAAAATGCGACCCCTGCTTCTGTTCATAGATCCGCCTTTTTAGAACTACAGCCGCAGTACGGGGACTGTCATTTTATATATACTGATGGGTCTAAGACTGATGTTGGAGTAGGATGTGCCTTTGTTTTTGGTGTACAGAGTTTTACTTTTCGTTTACTTGGACAATGTCCGATTTATACCGCCGAAATTTTTAGTATATACCAATCTGTTTTATGCATCCAGCGGCATGACATACGGCACTGTGTTATTTGTACCGACTCTCTGAGTGCCCTTCAGGGTATTGACGCGCTGAACGGTTACCACCCTCTCGTACAGCGTATACATGCCCTGCTCCACTCGCTTGATGGCTCTGGCATCAGCGTCTCCTTCCTGTGGATTCCAGGTCATGTGGGCATCTCAGGCAACGAGTCTGCCGACGCCCCTGCCAAATCGGCCATTTTATCACCCAGATGTTTTACCTGTGTTGTTCCTTCCTCAGATTTTTATGTTATTTTACGTTACAGTATCCTCTCGCGCTGGCGCGATAAATGGGCGTTTCTTAGGGGGAACAATTTGCGGGAGGTTAAACCTCTTCCGTTGCTCTGGGGTATCTCTTCTGGTTCGTGTCGTCTGGAAGAGGTAATTTTAGCTCGCTTACGAATCGGACATTGTCTTTTTAGCCATAGATACTTGCTCAGTGGTTACCCCGCACCACTCTGTGAGCAGTGTGATGCACCCTTAACGGTGCGTCATATTTTAGCAGAGTGTCAAGTTTTAGCTCCTTTGCGCGTTCGTGTTGGTCTGCCTGTTGGCCTAGCCAACGTTTTGGCAGACGACGCGCGTGTTGTAGAGTGTCTGTTACGTTTTATCAATGACATTGGATTTACCAGACGCATTTGATGCGCTGAGCGTCTTTTGACTGTGTAATTTTATGTTATTTTTTAATGGGGCATCTCCTCCCCAGTGGACATTGCCCCTCGTGTCCCTGACATTCTACAGTTCTTGACACGTTGTTTTACTCTTTTATTGACCATGTTTTTAGTGTGTTCGTATTTCGTATTTGTTACTTTGTTTTTTACCTTTAAGACTCGTGGGTTTGTGTCCCGTTTTTAATTATGCTGTTTTTATCGGACTTTTATTTTTGGACAGTACATTTTATACTTCGTAAGGGCGCTGATGACCTTAGCTGTTAAGCGCCCTTAAACCGCATCTCATCATCATTCACCGACATTAACCAACTAGTGCAGCACCTTACGTCTACGATTTTGTCTGCCGCAGAACGCGCAATACCCCGTTGTTCCTCTCAACCTCGGCGTATGCCTGTTACGTGGTGGAACGAGGATTGTCGGACGCCGTTCGTGCCCGTAGAACTGCGCTTAGGGTGTTTCGGCGCCACCCTACACTTGATAATTTGGTGACTTTTAAACAATCGCGTGCCAGGACTCGTCGCATTATTCCGGATAGCAAGAAGGCGTCGTGGGCACGTTTGGCGAGTCTTTTAATTGCTTTACCCCTTCATCTGTTGTTTGGGATAAACTTCGTCGCTTCTCAGGTAAAGTGTCTCATTGTACTGTTTCTGGCCTTCAGGTTCCCAGTGCCATCATAGTAGATCCGGCTGCCATCGCTAACACCCTAGGATCTGCCTTTGAGGCGGTTTCCAGTTCAGACCATTATTCCGCCGGCTTTCGCTCTATTAAGGACCGGCTAGATTCCGCACCATATACTTTTCGGTTTGCTAACACTGAATGTTATAACGATCTTTTTACAATGAGGGAGCTGGAGCATGCTCTTCATTGTTCTAGGCACTCCGCTCCTGGGCCGGACGGCATTCATGTCTTGATGTTAAAGCACCTTTCAGCCGACAGTAAAATCTTTCTCTTACAGGTCTATAACCGTATTTGGCAAGACGGCATTTTCCATCCGTTTGGCAGGAAGCCACCATTGTCCCTATTCTTAAGCTTGGGAAGGATCGCCAACTACCTTCCAGCTACCGCCCTATCTCCCTCAACAGTTGCATTTGCAAGGTGATGGAGCGCATGATCAATGGGCGGTTGACATGGTGGCTTGATTCTCAGAAACTTCTAGCGAACGCTCACTGCGGATTTCGTCGCTATCGCTCTACCGTCGACCTTCTGGTGTCCCTGTCGAGGCATGTTATGAATGGATTTCTGAGAAAGTGTCAAACCGTGGTTGTGTTTTTGACATGGAGATAGCTTATGACACTTGTTGGAGGGCGGCATTTTACGTACACTTCACGCATGGAATATCCGCGGTCGTCTTCCCACACTTCTTCTGGAGTTCATGACGGACCGCGTTTTTCGTGTACGTGTGGGCTCGGTTTTATCTAGCCGTTTTATTCAAGAGAACGGAGTACCGCAGGGCTCTGTACTCAGCGTCACACTTTTTGCGACTGCTATCAACCCCATTGTTGATTGTATTCCACCTGGCATTTCATCGTCCCTTTTTGCAGAAGATTTTGCCATTTATTGCAGTTCACGGTGGACCTGTCTACTCGAACGCCTTCTCCAGAGCTGTATCGACCGTCTCTACGCCTGGAGTAACGCCAACGCCTTTAATTTTTCCGCCGAGAAATCCGTCTGCATCAACTTCTGGCGCCGGAAATATTTCCCACCGCCCTCTCTCCATCTTGGTCCGGAGATGCTTCCGTTTGCAGACGAGATGAAATTTTTGGGGTTGATTTTTGATAGGAAGTTGTGTTGGACCTCGCACATTTCCTTTTTAAAAGCTAGTGTGAGCGTTCTCTTAATCCTTTACGTGTTTTAAGTGGCACATCCCTGGGAGCTGTTCGGACCGTCCTTCTTCGCGTTTGTCGTTCTTTGGTCCGATCCAAGGTTGACTACGGGTGCATTGTTTATTCGTCGGCACGTCCATCTGTGTTACGTCGATTGAATGCCATTCACCTTCGTGGCATACGAGTCGCTACAGGGGCCTTTCCAAACAGCCCTGTTCCCAGTCTGTATGCTGATGCTGCAGAGCCTCCGCTGTCCTTCCGGCGTGAGATGCTTTTGTGCAGCTATGCCTGTCGACTCTCAAGCTTGCCTGACCACCCGTCCTTCGAGTTATTTTTCGAGGAGTCACTTGATCGTCACTATTATATTAGCTCCTCTGCTTTGCTCCTTCCAGGGGTTCGCTTTCGACAGCTCCTTCGGCATTAGACGTTCCGCCAGCGCCGGCCTTTCCACGGGGGGAAACGCGTTTTCCTCAATGGTCCCGCGCTGAGGCCCATTGTCACCTTGGGCTATCGTCGATGCCGAAGACTGAGACCCCTTCTTCAGTCTTTAGATCGGCTTTTTTAGAAGTACGGGCTCCATTCGGGGACTTCCATTTTATCTTTACCGATAGATCTAAGACTGAAGCTGGAGTTGGATGTGCCTTTATTTTTGGTCACTGTAGTTTTAGTTTCGTTTACCTGGACAATGTTCAATTTTACCGCCGAAGTTTTAGCATTTATCAGTCTGTTTTATACATTCAGTGGCACGACTTGCGGCACTGTTTTATTTGTACGGACTCTCTGAGTGCCCCTCAGAGTATTCATGCGCTGTACCATTGCCATCCACTCGTACAGCGCATACATGACCTGCTCCACACGCTTGGTGTCTCTGGCATCAGCGTCTCCTTCATGTGGATTCCAGGTCATGTGGGCATATCAGGTAATGTGTCTGCCGACGCCGCTGCGAAATCGGCGATTTTATTACCCAGATTTTTTACCTATGTTGTTCCCTCGTAAGATTCGTGTGTTATTTTGCATCGCCGCATCCTCTCGCTTTGGCGCGATGAGTGGACGGCCCTCCGGGGGAACAAATTGCTGGAGGTTAAGCCTCTCCCGTTAATCTGGGGTACCTCTTCTCGTTCTTCACGTCGGGAAGAGGTACTTTTAACCCATTTACGAATTGGACATTGACGTTTTAGTCATAGTTACCTGCTCAGTGGTGACCCCGCTCCACTCTGTGAGCAGTGTGATGCACGCTTAACGGTGCGTCATATTTTAGCAGAGTGTCAAGTTTTAGCTCCCTTGCGCGTTCGTGTTGGTCTGCCTGTTGGCCTAGCCAACGTTTTGGCAGACGACGCGCGTGCTGTAGAGTGTCTTTTACCTTTTATCAATGACATTGGATTTACCAGACGCATTTGAAGCGCTGAGCGTCTTTTGACTGTGTAATTTTATCTGGTTTTTTAATGGGGGCACTCCTCCCCAGTGGACATCTGGCGCTCGTGTCCCTCGCATTCTACAGTTCTTGACACGTTGTTTTATTCGATTGCTGACCATGATTTTAGTGTGTAGATCTTAGTATTTGATCTGTTGTGTTTTTTTAGTGTTTTTGATCAAGCGGTTTGTGTGGGGTTTTTTAATTTTTTGACTTTTCCATTTTATATTTTACACATAGTAAGGGCGCTAATAACCTTAGCAGTTGAGCGCCCTTAAGCCCCATATCATCATAATCATCATCTACTCCGCAGCGGACATATGGCGCTCATGTCCAAAACGTTCTACAGTTCTTGACACGTGGTTTTACTCCTTTATTGTTTTGTGTAACATGTTTTAGTGTGGTGGTTTTAGCCATTTTGTGCGTGCTTTTAGTGTTTTTACTTATCGACTTTACCTTTTTTAGTTCTTGACTTATATTTTACACCTTGTAAGGGCGCTGATAACCTTTGATGTTTAGCGCCCTTAACCCCATATTATCATCATCATCCATGGTCGCGCGCTGAGACCCACTGTCACCTTGGGTTAACGTCGATGTCGAAAAATGCGACCCCTGCTTCCGTCCTTAGATCCGCTTTTTTAGAACTACAGGCGCAGTTCGGAGACTGTCATTTTATATATACCGATGGGTCTAAGACTGATGATGGAGTAGAATGTGCCTTTGTTTTTGGTGCACAGAGTTTTACTTTTCGTTTACCTGGACAATGTTCGATTTATACCGCCAAACTGTTTAGTATATATCAATGTGTTTTATACATCCAGCGGCACCTATTACGGCGCTGTGTTGTTTGTACGGACTCTCTGAGTGCCCTTCAGAGTATTCAGGCGCTGTATAGTTACCATCCCCTCGTACAGCGCATTCATGACCTGCTCCACTCGCTTGATGCATCTGGCATCAGCGTTTCCTTCGTGGGGATTCCAAGTCATGTGGGCATCTTAGGCAACGAGTCTGCCGACGCCGCTGCCAAATCGGCCATTTTATCACCCTGATGTTTTACCTGTGTTGCTCCTTGCTCAGATTTTTATGTTATTTTACGTTGTTGTATCCTCTCGCGCTGGTGCGATGAGTGGGCGGCTCTTAGGGGGAACACGTTGCGGGAGGTTAAACCTCTTCCGGTTGTCCGGGGTACATCTTCTCGTTCTTCTCGTCTGGAAGAGGTACTTTTAGCTCGTTTACGAATCGGACATTGTCTTTTTATCCATAGATACCTGCTCAATGGTGACCCCGCACCACTCTGTGAGCAGTGTGATGCGCCCTTAAAGGTGCGTCACATTTTAGCAGAGTGTCAAGTTTGAGCTCCGTTGCGCGTTTGTGTTGGTCTACCTGTTGGCCTAGCCAACGTTTTGGCAGACGACGTGCGTGCTGTAGAATGTCTTTTACGTTTTATCAGTGACATTGGATTTACCAGACGCATTTGATGCCCTGAGCGTCTTTGGACTGTATGAATTTATATTGTATTTTTAATGGGGCATCTTCTCCCCATTGGACATTTGGCGCTCGTGTCCCTGGCATTCTACAGTTCTTGACACGTTGTTTTACTCTTTTATTGACCATGGTTTTAGTGTGTTCAGTTTTTGAAATTTGTTGTCTTGTTTTTTACCTTTTGGACATCGTGGGTTTGTGTCCCGTTTTTTTATTATGCGGTTTTTTATCGGAGTTTTATTTTTGACTCTACATTTTATACTTTATAAGGGCGCTGATGACCTTAGCTGTTTTGCGCCCTTAAAGCGCATCTCATCATTATCACCACCACCGTGGGTCGTCATGTAGGGTATGTGTTCGTATCCGCTGTTCAACTGCAGTCCCGCGGGGGGCCATTGCATGAGCTGCTGACTTCCGACGGCCATTGGGTCCCTTGTCTATGTTCTAGGAGGTGTGACCCTGGGGTGGGCTAGGTATAGATAGGCCACTCACCCAAGCCGGGGTAACGCCCGGGAAGTCAGAGCCCGAGGTCGGAGGCGGTTGCAATGGTTGAGGATTTGTTTCGCTATGGAGAACCCTTTCTCCATTACTCACAACAAGCGCCGAAAAGTCTATGTAACAGAAGTAGCACCGCAGATATCTGGTTGTTACTTGGTCATTTCACGTACAGAAGAAGGACAAAGTTTTGAGAAGGTGAACCCTTTTATTATTCAGAAGGGCAGTGTCGCTATTGCAGGTGCGGTTCAATCCTGCACTCTTCTTCGAATTGGTTCATTGTTGGTTCAAACCAAATCCGAACAGCATAGTAAGTCCTTGTTGCGCGCCACCCTTGTTCACGGTTATCCTATCCGTGTCGAGAAACACCGCACCTTGAATTCCTGTCGAGGCGTCGTTACCACCCATAGCCTCGGTGTTATGTCGGACGAAGAACTTGCCGACTATTTTTCTGATCAAAAGGTGACAGCTGTACATCGAGTGCAGGCTAAACGCGACGGAATTTTGGTACCAACTCGTATTCTGTTTATCACTTTCGACGGCGTCGATCTGCCCACGAATCTTTCAGCAGGGTACGAGCGTATTGCAGTAAGTCCCTATATACCTAGACCTCTGCGTTGTTTCAAATGCCAACGTTTTGGGCATACGCAAGTCTCATGTAAGAGCGCGGTTACCATCTGTGCAATATGTAGCCAGCCCTTACACGAAGGTACCTGTTCATAAGCCCCCGTCTGCGTTGATTGCAAAGGGTCTCATTCTTCTTCATTTCCCAATTGTCCACGGTACTTGGACGAGAAGGCGATCCAGGAGATTCGGGTAAAGGAGAAACTCTCCTTCGCCGAAGCCCGGAGGCGTTACCACGCCCGCCAACCTTCGCTTTTGCGATCAGGATTAGTTAGTTCTGATGTTGCCTCGCCAGTACCCCGGAAGGATGCAGAGACTCAAACTTGGACCATGACTGCATTGATCGCCACTGCCATCCGGCCGTCCATTAAAGCTTCAGTTACCAAGCCTATAAACCTGGTTTAAAATCTATGAATTCACAAGCCACTGAGAAAAAACCGAAGCAGAAACTTCGAAGAGAAGACTTTCTAAAAGACCCTCCGCGTGTTCACAGTAAGCAGAGTTCACCTTCTCCTCCTCGGAGGTCGCAGTCCCAGGAAGTTCCTGGGACAAGCCGCGCTCAGTGGCACCCCTCACCCATCGCCACCCAGGACCGCTACTCGGCGCTTGAATCGGTTTCTGGCTCTGAGCGCGTGGGCGCTCCCTTCTAGCAGGCTATGGAGTCTGTCCAACTCCATAACAAAAGCCCGAGCCCAAAGGTTAAACATAAGGTAATTTTAACCCGCCCGTCTGAGTAGACAGCTTATCCCTTTTTTCTTAATGGCTATCCTGTCCTGGAATGTACGTGGTGTATGATCGCATTGGGCGGAACTGCAACTTTTATTGCGTTCCCATTCGCCTATGGTCGTTTGTTTGCAGAAGACTAAGCTTCGCCCTCGCGGTCCTTTTGATCTCCGAGGATATACTCCGGTTCGCTACATCCTTGAACCGGAGGGGGGTACTCCTGCTCATGGAGGTGTCATGTTGTTAGTGCGTAACGACGTTCATTTTCAACATCTCACTTTTAAGTCCGACTTGCAAGCTGTTGCCATTATACTGCAGTTACCCGGTTTTTTCTTTTCTGTTTGCTCTGTGTATTCACCTCCATCGTCTCCCCTTGCTCCCGCAGTCATTCGAGCTCTTCTGTTCTCTCCCAACACCATTTTTTCTGTTGGGAAAGTTTAATGCCCATCACCCCCTGTGGGGTTCGCCAAGAGCCTGTGCGAGGGGAACTCCTCTTTCTCACATTCTTGATCAGTTCCCATTCGCCTATGTGTTTGCAGGAGATCAAGCTACGCCCTCACGAACCTTTTGAGCTCCGAGGGTATACGGCGGTTCGCTACGACCTTGAACCGGATGAGGGTACTCCTGCTCATGGAGGTGTCATGGTAGTGATGTGTAACGACGTTCATTTTCAGACTCTCACGCTTACGTCAGACTTGCAAGCTGTTGCCATTAGACTTCACTTTCCCGGCTTTTTGTTTTCTGTTTTTTCTGTGTATTCGCCTCCATCGTCTCCCTTTGCTCCCGCGGGAATTCGAGCTCTCCTGTTCGCTCTCCCAACACTGTTTCTTCTGTTGGGAGACTTTAATGCCCATCACCCCCGTGGGGTTCGCCAAGGGCTTGTGCGAGGGGAACTCTTCTTTTCGACATTTTTTACTTTTTCATACTCTCCATCCTCAATACGGGTGAACCTATATTTCTTTCTGATTTTTCTGGTACATTCTCTCACCTGGACCTTGCCGTTTTTTCATTCTAGATTGCTAGTCGTCTGCAGTGGAACGTCGTCGCTGATACCTACTCCAGCGGCCATTACACTTGCATCGTTTCTCTTCTGTCTCACCACGTCCAGTATTCCAGGGTACCTACCTGGATATTCACAAAAGCCGACTGGAGTTTGTATTCCAGCCTGTGCATTTCGACGACCAGCCCTTTACCGACATAATCCAAATGGTACAGCACCTTACGTGTACGATTCTATCTGCCGCCGAACTCGCAATTCCCCGCTCATCCTCGCAACCTCGGCATCTACCTGATCCGTGGTGGAACGAGGATTGTCGGGACGCCCTTCGTGCCCGTAGAACTACGCTTAGGGTGTTTCGGCCACACCCTTCACTTGATTATTGGGTTGCTTTTAAACAATCGAGCGTCATGGCTCCTCGCTTTATTTAGGATAGCAAGAGAACGTCTTGGACTCTTTTTGCTGAGTCTTTTAATCGCTTTACGCCTTCATCTGTTGTTTGGGATAAACTTCGTCGCTTCTCAGGTAAAGTGTCGCATTGTACTCTTTCTGGCTTTCAGGTTCCAAATGCCACCTTAGTGGATCCGGCTGCCACAACCTGTGTGCTGTCTTTGAGGCGGTTTCCAGTTCAGAACATTATTCCGCCGGTTTTCGCTCTATGAAAGACCGGCTGGAATCCGCCACCTATAATTTTCGGTCTGCTAATAATGAGTGTTATAATGAACTTTTCACAATGAAGGAGCTGGAGCACGCTCTTCATTGCTCTACGCACTCCGCTGTTGGGCCGGGCGGTATTCATGTCCTGCTGTTAAAGAACGTTTCAGCCGACAGTAAACCCTTTCTCTTACAGGTCTATAACCGTATTTGGCAAGACGCCTTTTTTCGTACCGTTTGGCCCGAAGCCATCATTGTCCCAATATTTAAGCCGGTGAAGGATCGCCAACTACCTTCCAGCTACCGCCCTATCTCCCTCGCTATGGTGGCTTGAGTCTCAGATACTTCTAGCGAACGCTCAGTGCGGATTTCGTCGCCATCGCTCTACCCTCGACCACCTGGTGTCTCTATCGACGATTATTATGAATGGAATTCTGAAAAGTGTCAAACCGTGGCTGTGTTTTTTGACCTGGAGAAAGCTTATGACACTTGATAAAGGGGCGGCGTTTTATGTACACTTCACGCTTGGAATATCCGCGGTCGTCTTCCCATATATTTGCGGGAGTTTGTGAGGGACCCCGTCTTTCGTGTTCGTGTGGGCTCGGTTTTATCTAGTAGTTTTACTTAAGAAACGGTGTATCGTAGGGCTCTGTATTCAGTGTCACACTTTTTGCTACTGCTATCAAGCCCATTGTTGATTGTATTCCATCTGGCATTTCCTCGTCGCTTTTCCTCGACGATTTTGCCATTTATTGCAGTTCAAGGCGGACCTGTCTGCTCGATGCCGTCGTGATGATGAAGATATGGGGTTAAGAGCGCTAAACATTAAAGGTCATCAGCGCCCTTACAAGGTGTAAAATATAAAATTCAAGAACTAAAATACGGAAAATCCGACAAGTCAAAAACAGTAAAAAAAACACGCACACAAATGCTAAAACCACCACATTAAAACATGTTAGACAAAAGCATAAAGGAGTAAAACCACGTGCCAAGAACCGTAGAACGTATGGGACATGAGCGCCATATGTCCACTGGGGAGTAGACCTTTCATTAAAAAGGCATTATAATATCAAATTGTTAAAAGGCGCTCAGCGCATCAAATGCGCCGATTAAAATCACTGTCATTGATAAAACGTAAAAGACGTTCTACAGCATGCTCGTCGTCTGCCAAAACGTTGGCTATGCCAACAGGCAGACCCGCACGACCGCGCATTGGAGCTAAAACTTGATGCTCTGTTAAAATGTGACGCACCGTTATGGGCGCATTACACTGCTCGCATTATGGTGCGGGGTCACCACTAAGCAGGTATCTATTCGTAGACGGGCTAAAAGCACCTCTTCCCGACGAGAAGAACGAGAAGAGGTACCCCAAACTAACGGTAGAGGTTTAACCTCCCGCAACTTATTTCCCCTAAGAGCCGTCCACTCATCGCGCCAGCGCGAGAGGATACGGTAAAGTAAAAAAACAAAAATCTGAGCAAGAAACAACACAGGTAAAACATCTGGTTGATAAAATGGCCGATTTGGCAGCGGCAGACTCGTTACCTGAGATGCCCATATGACCTGGAATCCACACCAAGGAGACGCCGATGCCAGAAGCACCAAGCGAGTGGAGCAGGTGATGAATGCGCTGTACGAGTGGGTGGTAACTATATAGCACGTGAATACTCTGAAGGGCACTCAGGAAGTCCGTACATACAACACAGCGCCGAAAGACGTGCCGCTGAATGTATAAAACACATTGATATATACTAAAAAGTTCGGCGGTATAAATCGAACATTGTCCAGGTAAACGAAAAGTAAAACCCTGTGCACCAAAAACAAAGGCACATCCTACTCCAACATCAGACTTAGACCCATCGGTATATATAAAATGACAGTCCCCGAACTGCGCCTGTAGTTCTAAAAAAGCGGATCTAAGGAATCAGGGGTTTCATTTTTCGGCATCGACGTTAACCCAGGGTGACATTGGGCCTCAGCGTTTCCCCCCGTGGAAGGGCCGGCGCTGGCGTAACGTCCAAATGCCGAAGAAGTTGACGAAATCGAACCCCTGGAGGGAGCAATGCAGAGGAGCTAACTTAATATTGCCGATCAAGCGAATCCTCGTATAATAACGGGAAGGACGGGTGGTCAGGCAAGCTGGAGAGTCGACAGGAATAGCTGCACAAGAGCATCTCACGCCTGAAGGATAGCGAAGGCTCTGCAGCTTCAGCATATAGGCTAGGTACAGGGCCAGTTGGAAAGGCCCCTGTAGCAACTCTTATGCCACGGTGATAAATGGCATTCAATCGATGTAATACAGATGGAGGCGCCGACAAATAGACAATGCACCCATAATCAAGGTTGGATCGGACCAAAAAGCGATAAATATGTAGAAGGGCGATCCGATTAGCTCCCCAGGATGTGACATTTAAAACACGTAAAAGATTTAGAGAACGGTCACACTTTGCTTTTAAAAAAATAATGTGCGAACTCCAGCTCAGCTTCCTATCAAGGATCACCCCAAAAAGTTCGCCTCGTCTGCAAACGGAAGTATCCCTGGCCCGAGATGGAGAGAGGGCGGACGGAAAGCCTTCCGGCACCAGAAACTTATACAGACGGATTTCTCGGCGGAGAAATTAAAGCCGTTCGCGTTACTCTAAGCCTAGAGACGATCGATACAGCTCTGGAGACGACGTTCGAGTAGACAGGTCCGCCGTGAATGCCCCCCAGGGGCTCACTTCGTGTGAATACGGGTTAGGCGCGTCTGGGGTCCCGAACCACTCATAGCCATATTCACCTTTTCATCCCCGCCCCCAGGGACTCACTTCATGTGAGTACGGGTTTGGTGAACCCGGGGTCCCGAGCCACTCGCCTCCATGTCACCCCCTACACCCGCATTAACTGTGCCACGTTAAATTATTTCTTCTCACTCTTCCTCTTCTAGGTTTATTCTGATTCTTAGTTTGTACAGTCTTAGGCTTATTAACTCCTGTCTCACCAGCAGGGATCTTTTCTATCACCGTGGTCCATTCCCACGGTTTCAGCGCGGCTTCTGACGTGTGTGCCCTACGGGGGTCTCAGGCGCGAAGGTTGGGTGGACCCTTCGCACTGCCCCATGTATAGCCTTAGGTGCGGAGCCCGTCCACACCGTTATGTACACCCACGTAGTTCTCTAAGGGCACGGTCTGTGTTAATGTCCCGACGGCCGTGAGCTTTTGGGTTAGTATCACGGGCCGAACGTGTTACCGCTGACGGAACCCCGGTGTAATCAACCACAAGTCCCCTGAATCCGTGTCTGTGTTTAAAGGCAGCGCGGCCTAGAGTGGGTAGACACAGGCGGTTATACCTGTGGTAGGGGCTTAAAGCCGGGTGTGCGTGGTGAACGGTTTACACATGTGGACAAGCAGTGGATTTTGGAGGGTAACCCTTCTGAGGTACGCTTTGCGATCAGTCATAGGAGGGGTCTCCATGACGGCACAGACCGTGAAGATATGGTGTCTTTTCTTCTTTAACCCCCGTATGGCAGGCTGACGCCGACGGTTCCGGAAGGGGGTCCTTATCAATATGCATCGGCGCAAAACCCCTACTTTGTTTGACACGTTTTTAATTTTGCAACTGGCGAGTGAAGGGAAAACCATGCAGGACGATGGTGGCACGGCGGAGGTTGACCGTATATGTAGCCCAGTTAAAAACGCAACACGACAAAGGGACAGTACGCTTTTGATAGAAATCAATAAGGTCGACCAGTCCGAGAAATTGATGAAGGCAACTTTGTTGGGATCCTACCCCATCCGTGTAGCCCCACAACAAATCGTTGAATTCCTGTCGGGTAGTTGTTACCACCTCTAGTCTGGACGGTCTAACAAACGAGGACATCGTCACCTGCCTTTCTGATCAACGTGTTTCTCAAGCGTACCGCCTAACCAGGAAACAGGATGGCGTAGAACAACCATTACGTACGGTATTTCTAACCTTTAAGCGCACTGTTTTACCTGACTATATTTTCTGTGGCTATAAGCGTGCCGCCGTACGTCCGTATGTTCCGAAGCCCATGCGCTGCTTTCAGTGCCAGCGTTTCGGAAATACTAAAGGATCGTGTACAACCGTGCTGTTTGTGAGCGTTGTGGTCTTCCAGCCCATGAGGACTCGGCCTGTACTCGAGCACTTTGCTGTGTAAACTGTGGCGGGAACCATTCATCTAGCTCCCGACAGTGTCGAAGATCCTCGATGAGAAATGTATACAGGATTTGCGTGTTAAGGAACGTTTGACTTTTACCGAGGCGCGTCGCCGTTTTGAGCAGCTGAACCCTTGTGTCCTTACGGGTTATTCGGTTGCGGCCCGCCGCACTCCTGTTACCTCTGTTGGCCTACAAACTGCGCACGTAGTAGATGCTTCCACACAGACCGACTTCCCTGTAAGTAGTTCTTTGTCTCATGCCATACCTGCACCACGGTCTCCATCTTCCGCCGTGCCACCATCCTCTGCCAAGGCGTCTATTAGCGCTAATAAGTCTCAGTCTTCTAATTCCCGCAGTCGCTCCAGGTCTTCCCGTCGCACCAATAGCCGTGCTTCCTCTGTGCAGTCCCGGTCTCGCTCTACGAGCCGCAGGGGATCTTCGGACTCCCGAACTTCGCAGGAGTCGCCAGAGGAGTCTTTTCAAATCGTTGGTCGGAAGTCAGCCAAGGTGAGAAAGAAGATCCAGACGGTCCATTAATCAGTTTCTTTCTATGGAACTAATCCAGTGGAATGTTAATCGGTTCCGGGCTCTTGCTCCGGAGATACAATATTTAGTGTCACAACGCTCCCATTCGCTGGTCTGTTTACAAGAAACCCATTTGCAGTCTCATCACGCTTTACACCTTCGTGACTTTACGGCGTTTAGGCGTGACTCTCCTGCTGGACAGCGTGCGAGCGGTGGCGTTGCTATCTTGGTGGCGCCTAACATCTCTGCCGCCCGCATACCGCTTACTACGCCGTTACAAGCTGTGGCGGTGCGTGTCCAACTCAGTTTCATTTGTTTCTCCGTCTGTAATGTCTATCTGCCTCCGGTCGGTGTCGTACACGAGATGGATCTTCGGGCGCTTTTGGCGCAGATACCCACGCCGCTCCTCTTCCTTGGTGATCCCCCCAGGGGCTCATCTTTTGTGAGTACGGGTTTTTGGCGCACCCGGGGGTTCCCGAGCCAATCATCGCCATCTTCATCATTTCACCCCCGTCCGGTCGAGGTGGGTTCGTTCTCGTGACCGGAGGACTCAAGGTAGGCTCTCGTGCGTTCTGTGCATATCATTACATCTCCCCCCTCGCCATCGCTTCTGTCTTCTCTTTTATTTATGCTCATTTCGCCCCACGCCCATTCATTTACATGTCTCTTTTACTTCTTCGCCGGCCTACCTTGAGTGCGAAACGCCCACACACTTTTAGTTTCTTTTAACCTTTTATGTTAATCCTCCGTGGACACAGCCTGACGGATACCCGCGCACTGAGTGCGCAGCTGGGTGAGTGGGTAATGGCGTCATCCCCACCACCGGGGTCGTCATGTAGGGTTTGTGTTCGTATCCGCTGTTCAACTGCAGTCCCGCGGAGGGGCCATTGCATGAGCTGCTGACTTCCGACGGCGATTGGCTCCCTCTGTCTATGTTCTGGGAGGTGTGACCCTGGGGTGAGCTAGGTATATATAGGCCACTCACCCAAGCCGGGGTAACGCCCGGGAAGCCAGAACCCGAGGTCGGAGACGGTTGCAATTGTGGAGGATTTTTTTCGCTATGGAGCACCCTTTCTCCATTATAAACAACAAGCGCCGAAACGTTATAGTAACAGAAGTAGCACTGATAACAGCTGGTTGTTACTTAGTGATTACCCGAACCGAGGAAGGACATTCATTCGAGAAGGTGAACCCTTTTATCATCCAGAAGGGCATTGAGTCAATTGCTGGTCCGGTTCTTTCCTGCACTCGCCTTCGTAATGGTTCCTTGCTAGTGCAAAGCAAATTCGAGGCACAAAGTAAGTCCTTGTTGAGCGCCACGCTTCTCCACGGTTATCCTATCCGTGTTCAGAAGCACCGCACCTTGAAATCTTGTAGAGGCGTTGTTACCACGCATAGCCTCGATGGCATATCGGACGAGGACCTGGTAGAATATATTGCAGACCAGAAGGTGACAGCGGTCCATCGGGTGCAGGCCAAACGCGACGGCGTATTGGTACCCACTCGTACCCTGTTTATTACATTTGATGGCGTCGATCTGCCCACGAGCATTTCCGCAGGGTACGAACGGATTTCTGTGAGGCCTTATGTTCCTAGACCTCTGCGTTGTTTTAAATGCCAACGTTTTGGGCATACGCAAGTCTCATGTAAGAGTGCCGTTAACATCTGTGCAACATGTAGCCAGCCCTCACACGAAGGTACCTGTTCAACAGCCCCCGTCTGCGTTAATTGTAAAGGGTCACATTCTGCTTCGTTTGCCGACTGTCCGCGGTACTTGGACGAGAAGGCGATCCAGGAGATCCGGGTAAAGGAAAAACTCTCCTTCGCTGAAGCCCGGAGGCGTTACCATGCGCGCCAACCTTCACTCCTGCGATCTGGCACATTTAGTTCTGTTGTTTCCTCGCCAGTACCACGAGTAGATGCCGAAACTCAGACCTGGTCCATGACTGGATTAACCGCCACTACCATCCGGCCGTCCATTAAAGCTACTGTTACCAAGCCCTATATACCTGGTCCAAAGTCAATGAAGTCGCAAGCCGCTGAAAAGAAGCCCAAGCAGAAACTACGTAGGGAAGATTTTTTGAAAGACCCTCCGCGTGCGCGCGGTAACAAAAGTTCACCTTCTCCTCCTCGGAGGTCGCTGTCCCAGGAAGGTCCTGGGACAAGCCGCGCTCAGCGGCACCCCTCACCCATCGCCACCCAGAACCGATTCACGGCGCTTAAATCGGTTTCTGGCACTGAGCGCGTGGGCCCTCCCTCCGAGGAAGCTATGGAGTCTGACCAACTCCATACAAAAACCCGAGCCCAAAGGTTAAACAAAAGGTAATTTTAAGCCGCCTTTCTAAATAGACAGTTTATGCCCTTTTTCTTAATGGCTATCCTGACCTGGAATGTACGTGGTGTACGATCGCATAGGGCGAAACTGCAACTTTTATTGCGTTCTCATTCGCCTATGGTCGTATGTTTGCAGGAGACTAAGCTTCGCCCTCATAATCCTTTTGATCTCCGAGGATATACTCCTGTTCGCTACGACATTGAGCCGGAGGAGGGTACTCCTGCTCATGGAGGTGTCATGTTGTTAGTGAGTAACGACGTTCATTTTAAACCTGTCACATTTACATCCGACATGCAAGCTGTTGCCGTTCGCCTTCACTTACCCGGCTTTTTGTTTTCTGTTTGCTCTGCGTATTCACCTCCATCGTCTCCCCTCGCTCCCGCGGACATTCAAGCTCTCCTGTCCGCTCTCTCAACACCATTTTTTCTGTTGGGAAATTTTAATGCCCATCACCCACTGTGGGGTTCGCCAAGGGCTTGTGCGAGGGGAACTCTTCTTTCCGACATTTTTTATCAGTTTAATCTTTCCATCCTCAATACAGGTGCACCTACTTTTATTTCTGATTCTTCTGGTACATTCTCTCACCTGGACCTTGCCATTTGCTCACTCCAGCTTGCTCATCGTCTTCAGTGGAACGTCGTCGCTGACACCTACTCCAGCGACCATTACCCCTGCATCGTTTCTCTTCTGTCGCACCACGTACAGCATTCCAGAGTACCTACCTGGATATTCCCAAAAGCCGACTGGAGCTTGTATTCCAGCCTCGTGCATTTTTACGATCAGCCCTTCCCCGACATTAACCAACTAGTGCAGTACCTTACGTCTACGATTTTCTCAGCCGCCGAACGCGCAATTCCCCATTCATCCTCTAAACCTCGGTGGCCACCTGTTCCGTGGTGGAACGGGGATTGTCGGGACGCCGTTCGTGCCCGTAGGACTGCACTTAGGGTGTTTGGGCGACACCCTACATTTGATAATTTGGTGACTTTTAAACAATCGCGCGCCAGGGCTCGTCGCATTATTCAGGATAGCAAGAAGGCGTCGTGGGCTCGTTTTGTCGAGTCTTTTAATCGCTTTACGCCTTCATCTGTTGTTTGGGATAAACTTCGTCGCTTCTCAGGTAAAGTGTCGCATTGTACTGTTTCTGGCCTTCAGGTTTCTAATGCCACCATAGTGGATCCGGCTGCCATCGCTAACACTCTGGGTGCTGCCTTTGAGGCGGTATCCAATTCAGACCATTATTCCGCCGGCTTTCGCTCTATCAAAGACCGGCTGGATTCCGACACCTTTAATTTTAGATCTGCTAATATTGAGTGTTATAATGAACTTTTCACAATGCGGTAGCTGGAGCACGCTCTTCATTGCTCTAGGCACTCCGCTCCAGGGCCGGACGGCATTCATGTACTGATGTTAAAGCACCTTTCTGCCGACAGTAAACGCTTTCTCTTACAGGTCTATAACCGTATTTGGCAAGACGGCATGTTCCCTTCCGTTTGGCGCGAAGCCACCATTGTCCCTATTCTTAAGCCTGGGAAGGATCGCCAACTACCTTCCAGCTACCGCCCTATCTCCCTCACCAGTTGCATTTGCAAGGTGATGGAGCGCATGATCAACGGGCGGTTGACATGGTGGCTTGAGTCTCAGAAACTTTTAGCGAACGCTCACTGCGGATTTCGTCGCTATCGCTCTACCGTCGACCATCTGGTGTCCCTGTCGACGCATGTTATGAATGGATTTCTGAGAAAGTGTCAAACCGTGGCTGTGTTTTTTGACCTGGAGAAAGCTTATGACACTTGTTGGAGGGGAGGCATTTTACGTACACTTCACGGATGGAATATCCGCGGTCGTCTTCCCATATTTCTTCGGGAGTTCATGACGGACCGCGTCTTTCGTGTCTGTGTGGGCTCGGTTTTATCTCGTCGTTTTATTCAAGAGAACGGAGTACCGCAGGGCTCTGTACTCAGTGTCACACTTTTTGCAATTGCTATCAATCCCCATTGTTGATTGTATTCCACCTGGCATTTCATCGTCCCTTTTTGTTGACGATTTCGGTATTTATTGCAGTTCACGGTGAACCTGTCTACTCGAACGCCGTCTCCAGAGCTGTATCGACCGTCTCTACGCCTGGAGTAACGCCAACGGCTTTAATTTTTCCGCCGAGAAATCCGTCTGCATCAACCTCTGGCGCCGGAAGTATTTCCCTCCGCCCTCTCTACATCTTGGGCCAGGGATACTTCCGTTTGCAGACGAGGCGAAATTTTTGGGGTTGATTTTTGATAGGAAGTTGTGTTGGACCTCGCACGTTTCCTTTTTAAAAGCAAAGTGTGACCGTTCTCTTAATCTTTTACGTGTTTTAAGTGGCACATTCTGGGGAGCTGATCGGACCGTCCTTCTTCGCCTTTATCGCTCTTTGGTCCGATCGAAACTTCATTACAGGTGTCTTGTTTATTCGTCGGCACGTCCATCTGTGTTACGTCGTTTGAATCCCATTCATCATCGTGTTATTAGAGTCGCTACAGGGACCTTTCTAACTAGCCCCGTGCCCAGTCTTTACGCTGAGGCTGCAGAGCCTCCGCTGTCTTTCAGGCGTGAGATGCTCTTATGTAGCTATGCCTGTCGACTCTCCAGCTTGCCTGACCACCCGTCCTTCGCGGCATTTTACGAGGATTCACTTGACCGGCAATATTTAGTTAGCTCCTCTGGTTTGCTCCCTCCAGGAGTTCGTTTTCGACTGCTACTTCGGCATTTGGACGTTCCGCCAGCGCCGGCCCTTACCCGAGGGGAAACGCGCTTTCCTCCATGGTCGCGCGCTGAGGCCCACATCCACTTTGGGCTAACGTCGCTGCCGAAAAATGCGACCCCTGCTTCTGTTCTTAGATCCGCCTTTTTAGAACTACAGGCGCAGTTCGGGGACTGTCATTTTATATATACTGATGGGTCTAAGACTGATGTTGGAGTATGATGTGCCTTTGTTTTTGGTGTACAGAGTTTTACTTTTCGTTTACCTGGACAATGTTCAATTTTTACCGCCGAACTTTTTAGCATTTATCAATCTGTTTTACACATCCAGCGGCACGACTTACGGCACTGTTTTATTTGTGCGGACTCTCTGAGTGCGCTTCAGGCTATTCATGCGCTGTACCATTACCACCCACTCGTACAGCGCATACATCACCTGCTCCACTCGCTTGGTGTCTCTGGCATCAGCGTGTCCTTCGTGTGGATTCCAGGTCATGTGGGCATCTCAGGTAATGAATCTGCCGACGCCGCTGCGAAATCGGCGATTTTATTACCCAGATTTTTTACTTCTGTTGTTCCCTCGTCAGATTCGTGTGTTATTTTACGTCGCCGCATCCTCTCGCGCTGGCGCGATGAGTGGACGGCCCTCCGGGGGAACAAGTTGCGGGAGGTTAAGCCTTTACCGTTGATCTGGGGTACCTCTTCTCGTTCGTGTCGTAGGGAAGAGGTAATTTTAGCTCGTTTACGGATTGGACATTGTGTTTTTAGTCTTAGGTATTTGCTCAGTGGTGACCCCTCACCACTCTGTGGGCAGTGTGACGTGCCCTTAACGGTGCGTCACATTTTAACAGAGTGTCAGGTTTTAGCTGCATTGCGTGCCCGTGTGGGTCTGCCTAATGGCCTAGCCAACGTTTTGGCAGACGACACGCGTGCTGTAGAATGTGTTTTACGTTTTATTCATGATAGTGATTTTACTCTGCGCATTTAATGCGTTGAGCGTCTTTCTGCTTAGTACTTTTATTCTGTCAGTTTTTATGGGGACTCTAATCCCCAGTGGACATATGGCGCTCATGTCCCTCGCATTATACAGTTCTTGACACGTTTTAATCGTTTATTGCCTATGCTTTTAGTGTGTTGGTTTTTTCAAATATTTGTATTGCTATTCTTGTTGTTATTGATATTATTGTTGTTATTGTTATTATTGTTGTTATTGTTATCTTATTGTTATTTTTAGCCTTTTGAACATCGCGGGTTTACGTCCCGTTTTTTAATTATGCGGTTCTTTTACCTGTCTTTTATATTTTGACTTTATATTTTATACATTGTAAGGGCGCTGATGACCTCAGCAGTTTAGCGCCCTTAAACCGCATATCATCATCATTCCTTGGTGATCTGAATGCCAAAAACCTTGTGTGGGGCTCCGACACTGACGATGATCGTGGGTGCCTTGAGACGTTTGTGATCTGTCCGGCTTGCTTTTGTTGAACACTGGTGTCCCTACGTTTTTGTCATCTACCTATGGTACACCGTCAGCCTTAGACGTTGCTTATTGCAGCCCGACATTAGCTCCTCTCTTTGATTGGTCGGTGCTTTCGAATCTGTATGGGAGTGATCATTTTCCCATCAACATTCACCTCTCAGGACACCATCATGTGCCTTCTCGACATCCCCGCAGGGGCTCACCTTTTGTGAGTACGGGTTAGGCGCACCCGGGGTACCCGAGCCATTCATAGCCATTTTCTCCCTTTCACCCCCGTCCGGTCTAAGTGGGTTCGTTCTCGTGACCGGGGGACTCAAGGTAGGCTCTCGTGCGTTCTGTGCATTTCATTCTATGTCGCCCCTCGCCATCGCTTCTTTCTTCTCTTCTGTTTATGCACATTGCGCCCCACGCCCATTCATGTACAGGTCTCTTTTACTTCTTCGCCGGCCTACCTTGAGTGCGAAAAGCCCACACACTTTTAGTTTCTTTTAACCTTTTATGTTAATCCTCCGTGGACACAGCCTGACGGATACCCGCGCACCGCGAGCGCAGCTGGGTGAGTGGGTAATGGCTTTATCCCCACCACCCGGGGTCGTCATGTAGGGTATGTGTTCGTATCCGCTGTTCAACTGCAGTCTCGCAGGGGGGCCATTGCATGAGCTGCTGACTTCTGACGGCGATTGGGTCCCTCTGTCTATGTTCTTGGGAGGTGTGACCCTGGGGTGAGTCTGGTATAGATAGGCCACTCACCCAAGCCGGGGTAACGCCCGGGAAGTCAGAGCCCGAGGTCGGAGACGGTTGCAATGATGCAGGATTTATCTCGCTATGGAGAACCCTTCCTCCATTAGTACCAACAAGCGCCGAAACGTTTATGTAACAGAAGTGACACCACCGACAACTGGTTGTTACTTGGTCATTTCACGAACCGAAGAAGGACAAAGTTTTGAGAAGGTGAACCCTTTCATCATTCAAAAGGGCATTGATGCTATTGCTGGTGCGGTTCAGTCCTGCACTCGTCTACGGAATGGTTCCTTATTAGCACAAACGAAGTCTTATCAGCAAAGTAAGACCTTGTTGCGCGCTACGCTTCTCCACGGCTATCCCATCCGTGTGAAGAAGCACCGCACATTGAATTCCTGTCGAGGCGTCATTACCACCCCTAGCCTCGTTGGTATATCGGACGAGGACCTGGTTGAATATCTTGCAGACCATAAGGTGACAGCTCTTCATCGAATGCAGGCTAAACGCGACGGAAGTTTGGTACAAACTCGTCCCCTGTATATCATTTTCGACGGCGTCGATCTGCCCACGAGTCTTTCAGCAGGGTACGAGCGTATTGCTGTGAGGCCCTATATACCTACACCTCTGCGTTGTTTCAAATGCCAACGTTTTGGGCACACGCAAGCCTCATGTAAGAGTGCCGTTACCATCTGTGCCTCATGTAGCTAGCCGTCACACGAAGGTACCTGTTCAACAGCCCCCTTATGCGTTAATTGTAAAGGGTCTCATTTTGCGTCGTTTGCTGACTGTCCGCGGTACTTGGACGAGAAGGCGATCCAGGAGATCCGGGTAAAGGAAAAACTCTCCTTCGCTGAAGCCCGGAGGCGTTATCATGCGCGCCAACCTTCCCTCCTGCGATCTGGCACATTTAGTTCTCTTGTTGCCTCGCCAGTACCACGAGTAGATGCCGAAACTCAGACCTGGACCATGACTGCGTTAACTGCCACTACCATCCGGCCGTCCATTAAAGCTACAGTTACCAAGCCCTATAAACCGGGTCCCAAGTCAATGAAGTCGCAAGCCGCTGAAAAGAAACCAAAGCAGATAGTTCATAGGGAAGATTTTCTAAAGGACCCTCCGCGTGCGCGCGGTAAGAAAAGTTCACCTTCTCCTCCTCGGAGGTCGCAGTCCCAGGAAGTTCCTAGGACAAGCCGCGCTCAGCGGCACCCCTCACCCATCGCCACCCAGGACCGCTACTCGGCGCTTGAATCGGTTTCTGGATCTGAGCGCGTGGACGCTCCCTTCGAAGAGGCTATGGAGTCTGACCAACTTCATACCAAAAGCCCGAGCCCGAAGGTTAAACAAAAGGTAATTTTAAGCCGCCCTTCTAAATACAGAGTTTATCCCTTTTTCTTAATGGCTATCGTGACCTGAAATGTACGTGGTGTGCGATCGCATAGGGCGGAACGGAAATTTTATTGCGTTCCAATTCGCCTTTGGTCGTGTGTTTGCAGGAGACTAAGCTTCGCTCTCATGATCCTTTTGATCTGCGAGGATATACTCCGGTTCGCTACGACCTTGAACCGGAGGAGGGTACTCTTGCTATGGAGGTGTCATGTTGTTAGTGCGTAACGACGTTCATTTTCAAACTATCACACTAAACATCCGACTTGCAAACTTTTGCCCTTCGTCTTCACTTACGCGGCTTTTTGTTTTCTGTTTGCTCTGTGTATTCACCTCCATCGTGTCCCCTCGCTCCGACGGAAGTTCGAGATCTCTTGTCCGCTCTCCCAACACCTATTCTTCTGTTGGGGGATTTTAATGCGCATTACCCATTGTGGGGTTCGCCAAGGGCTTGTGCGAGGGCAACTCTTCTTTTCGACATTTTTTATCAGTTTAATCTCTCTATCCTCAATACAGGTGAGCCTATTTTATTTCTGATTCTTCTGGTACATTCTTTCACTTAGACCTTTCCGTTTGCTCCATCCAGCTTGTTAGTCGTCTGCAGTGGAACGTCGTCCCTGACACCTACTCCAGCGACCATTACCCCTGCATAGTTTCTCTTCTGTCACACCACGTACAGCACTGCAGGGTTCCTACATGAATATTCACAGACGGCATTATGTCCTGGTGTTCAAGAACCTTTCAGCCGACAGTAAACTCTTTCTCTTACAGGTCTATAACCGTATTTGGCAAGACGGCATTTTCCTTCCGTTTGGCAGGAAGCCACCATTGTCCCTATTCTTAAGCTTGGGAAGGATCGCCAACTACCTTCCAGCTACCGCCCTATCTCCCTCAACAGTTGCATTTGCAAGGTGATGGAGCACATGATCAACGGGCGGTTGACATGGTGGCTTGAGTCTCAGAAACTTCTAGCAAACGCTCAGTGCGGATTTCGTCGCTATCGCTCTACCGTCGAGGATCTGGTGTCCCTGTCGACGCATGTTATGAATGGATTTCTGAGAAAGTGTCAAACCGTGGCTGTGTTTCTTGACCTGGAGATAGCTTATGACACTTGTTGGAGGGGCGGCATTTACGTACACTTCACGCATGGAATATCCGCGGTCGTCTTCCCATACTTCTTCGGGAGTTCATGACGGACCGCGTTTTTCGTGTACGTGTGGGCTCGGTTTTATCTAGTCGTTTTATTCAAGAGAACGGAGTACCGAAGGGCTCTGTACTCAGTGTCACACTTTTTGCGATTGCTATCAACCCCATTGTTGATTGATTTCCACCTGGCATTTCATCGTCCCTTTTTGTTGACGATTTTGCCATTTATTGCAGTTCACGGCGGACCTGTCTACTCGAACGCCGTCTCCAGAGCTGTATCGACAGTCTCTACGCCTGGAGTAACTCCAGCGGCTTTAATTTCTCCGCCGAGAAATCCGTTTGCATTAACTTCTGGCGCCGGAAGTATTTCCCTGCGCCCTTTCTCCATCTTGGGCCAGGGATACTTCCGTTTGCAGACGAGGCGAAATTTTTGGGGTTGATCTTTGATAGAAAGTTGTGTTGGACTTCGCACATTTCCTTTTTAAAAGCAAAGTGTGACCGTTTATTTAATGTTTTACGTGTTTTAAGTGGCACATTAAGGGGAGCTGATCGGACCGTCCTTCTGCGTCTTTATGGCTCTTTGGTCCGATCCAAACTTGATTACGGGTGTATTGTCTTTTCACGTCTATCTGTGTTACATCGCTTGAATCCCGTTCATCATCGTGGTATTAGAGTCGCTACAGGGGCCTTTCCAACTAGCCCCGTGCCCAGTCTTTACGCTGAAGCTGCAGAGCCTCCACTGTCCTTCAGGCGTGAGATTCTGTTGTGTAGCTATGCCTGCCGACTCTCCAGCTTGCCTGGCCACCCGCCCTTCGTGGCATTTTGCGAGGATTCGCTTGATCGGCAATATTTAGTTAGCTCCTCTGCATTGCTCCCTCAAGGGGTTCAATTTCGTAGGCTTCATTTGGCATTTGGACGTTACGCCAGCGCCGGCCCTTCCAAGGGGGGAAACGCGTTTTGCTCCATGGTTGCGCGCTGATGCCCTCTGTCACCTTGCGTTATCGTCGATGCCGAAGAATGAGACCCCTTCTTCACTCTTTAGATCAGCGTTTTTAGAACTTCAGTCGCAATTCGGGGACTTTGATTTTATCCTTACTGATGGATATAAGACTGATGCTGGCGTAGGATGTCCCTTTTTTGTGGTGGGAATAGTTTTACCTTTCGTTTACAGGAACAATGTTCGATTTTTACCGCGGAACTTTTTAGCATTTATCAGTCTCTTTTGTACATTCAGCGGCACGACTTACGGCACTGGTTTATTTGTTCCGACTCCCTGAAGGCTCTTCAAAGTGTTAGCTCGCTGTACAGTTACCACCCGCTCGTACAGCGCATTCATGACCTACTCCACTCGCTTGGTGTCTCTGGCATCAGCGTCTCCTTCATGTGGATTCCAGGTCATTTGGGCATCTCAGGTAATGAGTCTGCCGACGCCGCTGCCAAATCGGCGATTTTATCACCCAGAAGTTTTACCTCTGTTGTTCCCTCGTCAGATTTGTTTATTGTTTTACGTCGCGGCATCCTCTCGCTTTGGAGGGATGAGTGGACGGCCCTCCGGTGGAGTAAGTTGCGGGAGGTTGCGAGTGTATTACTTATAATGTTATTACTTGTGATGTTTGTGTATGTTTGTTTACTTCATGTGAAGCCATCTTGTGACGTCATTCATTTGTTCGGTTTGTAGCTCCATCTGGTGTTAGCAATTTGCAGCAGTGTTAGTGTTCGAAAGAATGCGACTGTTATTTGATTTAATTTTTGTTTACTGTCCTCCGGCTAGCTATTATTTCTCGGTCGAACATGTCTCTTGATCAGGGTTGTGTAAACGGAAAGGAATCTTTTATCCAAAAAGAACACTGATGAAGAAATTTGTTTTATAATTTTATTGTCGAACACGTTAACTATCACATTTATATATTGATCTTAACACTCGCCAAACTGAAACTGTTATAATAACTTCTTACTGATAATTCTTTTAATCCACGTACTTCAGTCTTTTGTATAATTAACTTTACCATACTTTAGATCTTTCATAATTCTGCTGCGCGTAACTTGTGAATCTATATCCGATGTTTGCCGTACTAATACTTTCGACGAACTGACTGACTGAAGACGACGTGTAGTGTACACAGATTTTTGATAAACTGACCGCGATCTACCTCTGACATGGCTTTTTATACACCCACTCCCCAATATGCCTAAAGATTATAACTGAGTTACTATTGGCTAATAAAAAGCGCCAACATTAGCGTCTATTTTAATATCCAATGAAAATTATGAATACATATACTCTAGGGAAATATTCCAGAAGATTCTCAACGGAAAAAACGCGCCAACATTACGTAACTTCCTCGTTTCCAATAATGATAAACAACTCACCCCCTCGCTGCATTATTGCGCGCTATTATTGACAGTTTCAGTAAGGTCGTATAAACTTACTTATCAACAATAATTACAGTCAAGAAACGTCTCAAATCAATGTCACATAAAAATGCATATTCATATTACAATCATTATTTACATTTAAGTAATTTGTGATACAAATTACTGCATCATATGCCCCACTAGAAACATAATTATAAATATTTACAACTTGTTTGGAAATTTTATAATTGGGTTTTTAGTCTCCTAAATCTTGGAACACACGCTATCACTTTCACTTAACACTTCACACGCATTTAACACACGACATATTTTTTTTTATCTTGCCACTACTTACTGGCTCTAGTTTAATGTGTTTAGACATTAATCTGACATTACAATTTTTTATAGCAAATACTGTACCCTGAATTATTTAGTTACTGTTACAAAAAATGGTTTACTTTCCTATATTGTTGACAAAATTTTATGCATTCAAGAATTTTTGTAATTATTAAACATATTTACCAAAAATATTCACCCTTTACATAAATATATTTACATCTATTAAATCTAGACACTGTTTCACATTTTCTGTTTGCTACATAAGTATTTGTTTTAATTATTTTTACCCAATTTTTTTTTGTTCTGAATTTTTTTTTTATTGTTTTGTTCTTTATTTCTCTTTTCTTACGACATATATATTTATTTAACCCTCTTACATTCCAATACATTGCGCTGCAAGTCATCTTTAACTATCCAGCATTTACTTTACATCTCATTGCTATTTACCCTCCTGGATCAAATTGTGTGTGGCTAAACATTACTCGTAGCCGTATCCTAACCTTCAAAAATTTGTTCATGGATAACCTCTTAAAGTATTCATATGATATTTCATCCCAAGATATAATTTGAAAACAATCTAAAGTTTCCTGAACAACACATCCTTTAACAACTGTCATTTTCAATTCTTCTACTATCTCTTTAATCTGAGAATACTCTGACAAATCTGTACTAAACTGTACTGGATTGGAGTTTTCAATTTGAACATCATGGTAGTTGTTAACTTCAGAAGTTAGCTTTTGATTATTTACAGGCAAAACTTTAACTTCTTCGTACAATTTATTTCTTGGCATTACTGACTTCTTCTGTATTTCTGATATCTCCCCTCTGAAATTAACTTGCGCCTGATTCACATCTACATTCATAACCTCTTTCATCTCTCTTAGCTCACTTGAAATGATACTCATTCTACTACCTAACTCTGTACATTCTACATCAACATGTTCACTTTTAGTATTAACCTCACTTTCTTTGTTACCTATTTCCCTGCTCATATCTGACATTTTCTTTGAAACTTCACCTATCTCACTTGCTATTACTTCCTCATTTTCATCTCTCATTTTTAGCATACTACTATCTAGCTTCATAACTTTCTTTTCAAATCCTTCTATTATTTTCCTATTTCTATTTTCTATATCTCCCATTATTTCCCTATTCCTTCTTTTCATATCTTCATTGATTTGATCTAATTTATGCCCTAATTTCTCAAAACTCTTACCAATATCTTGAGTTAATTTTTCTAATTTCTCATTATTCTTTTCCATATTCTGAGTTAGTTTTTGTTCAAATTTCTCATTACTCTTAACAATATCTTTCAGCATTTCCATCATCATACTAGCATCAAAATTAACATTTCCTGCTATTCTATTCTCACTTTCTGCACTAACATTTCCTCCCTCAAATTCTACAGTGTTTGAGCTATTTTCTATAACCTGTATTGAATTACAGCTAACTGTTACATTATCCCCTTCCATCATTGTTTCTTCAATATGATTAGTAGCCATTGTTTTGTTTATTCTACCGCTCCTAAGGTACATTTAAAATTTTACACCTTTTTTTTAGAATAAAAATCACACGTTTCTAACCTTTCTGATGCTATCCGCTGATGTAGCTTTGATGTCCAGCTTTCTGCCCCTCTCTCCTAGGTTTGTATGTCGCTTCTGCGTTGTATTATGATGAATCTGCGTTGTCTCGATGTTTTTGTGTCCACTCATCCGCGTAGTCTGTCGTTCCTATAGTTGTTTCTGGAATCTGCGTCTTCTCGATGTTTTTGTAGTTGAATTCCCCTGTTGCCTTGTAATCTCGGAATTACGATGTCCAATCATCCGCGTAGTCTGTCGTTCCTTTTGTTGTTTCTGGAATCTGCGTCTTGTAGATCAATTCACTGCTCCATTCATTCCACATCCTGGTTAATTCTGCTACTTTCCTGGTTAATTCTGCTACTTTCCTGGTTACTTTGCCCCTTTCCTGGTCACTTTGCCCCACGTTCTGGGTGCCAATTTGCGAGTGGTATTTATGTTGTATTTAACATTATTGTAGCCCCATGTTGGGCGCCAATTTGCGAGTGTATTACTTATAATGTTATTACTTGTGATGTTTGTGTATGTTTGTTTACTTCATGTGAAGCCATCTTGTGACGTCATTCATTTGTTCGGTTTGTAGCTCCATCTGGTGTTAGCAATTTGCAGCAGTGTTAGTGTTCGAAAGAATGCGACTGTTATTTGATTTAATTTTTGTTTACTGTCCTCCGGCTAGCTATTATTTCTCGGTCGAACATGTCTCTTGATCAGGGTTGTGTAAACGGAAAGGAATCTTTTATCCAAAAAGAACACTGATGAAGAAATTTGTTTTATAATTTTATTGTCGAACACGTTAACTATCACATTTATATATTGATCTTAACACTCGCCAAACTGAAACTGTTATAATAACTTCTTACTGATAATTCTTTTAATCCACGTACTTCAATCTTTTGTATAATTAACTTTACCATACTTTAGATCTTTCATAATTCTGCTGCGCGTAACTTGTGAATCTATATCCGATGTTTGCCGTACTAATACTTTCGACGAACTGACTGACTGAAGACGACGTGTAGTGTACACAGATTTTTGATAAACTGACCGCGATCTACCTCTGACATGGCTTTTTATACACCCACTCCCCAATATGCCTAAAGATTATAACTGAGTTACTATTGGCTAATAAAAAGCGCCAACATTAGCGTCTATTTTAATATCCAATGAAAATTATGAATACATATACTCTAGGGAAATATTCCAGAAGATTCTCAACGGAAAAAACGCGCCAACATTACGTAACTTCCTCGTTTCCAATAATGATAAACAGCTCACCCCCTCGCTGCATTATTGCGCGCTATTATTGACAGTTTCAGTAAGGTCGTATAAACTTACTTATCAACAATAATTACAGTCAAGAAACATCTCAAATCAATGTCACATAAAAATGCATATTCATATTACAATCACTATTTACATTTAAGTAATTTGTGATACAAATTACTGCATCAAGGTTAATCCTCTCGCGTTAGTCTGGGCTACCTCTTCCCGTGCTTCTCGTCGGGAAGAGGTAATTTTAACACCCCTTCGTATCGGACATTGTATTTTAGTCATAGGTATTTGCTGAGTGGTGACCCCGCACCACTCTGTGGGCAGTGTGATGCGCCCTTTAACGGTGCGTCACGTTTTAGAGGAGTGTCAGGTTTTAGCTGCATTGCGTGTTCGGGTGGGTCTGCCTGTTGGCCTAGCCAACGTTTTGGCAGACGACGCGCGTACTGTAGTGTGTGTTTTACGTTTTATTCGTGACTGTGATTTTAATCTGCGCATTTGATGCGTTGAGCGTCCTTTAGCTTTGCAATTTTATCCTGTGTGTTTTAGTGGTGACTCTACTCTCCGGTGGACATATGGCGCTCATGTCCCTCGCATTCTACAGTTCTTGACACGTTTTACTCTTTTATTTGCTATTCTTTTAGTGTGTTGTTTTTTTGGAATTGTTAAATTGTTGTTTTTAGCTTTTAGACATCGCGGGTCTGTGTTCCGTTTTTAATTATGCGGTTCTTTTATAATTTTGACTTTATATTCTATAAATTGTAAGGGCGCTGATGACCTTAGTAGTTTAGCGCCCTTAAACCGCATCTCATCATCATCATCACCTTCTAGACATCCCCACTGGATTCTTTCCAAGGCTGACTGGAGGAAGTTCCGCTACCTCATTGCTCTCCCGGACGATGGTTTCGCAACCATCGATGAAATGGTGGACTATTTTACGTGTGCTATCTTGCTTGCAGCAGATTCCAGCATTACTCGAGGTTCATCTACACCGCGTCACGTTCCTGTACCTTTGTGGAGCGAGGAATGCCGCTTGGCCATCAGAACGCTCAAACGCGCCTTGCATATGTTTCAGCTACATCCTACGGAGGAGAACTTTGTGGCATTTAAACGTTCTCGGGCTAAGGCGCGGTATGTACTTCGGAGTGCAAAGCGGAAATCTTAAAATCTTACGTGTCTTACCTTTCCCGTCGTACTTCAGCGCAGCAGGTGTGGTCTGCTGCTCGGCGTATTTATGGCCAGTGTCGCCGGACGATCATTCCTGGTCTTGGTGTTAGTGGCTCCATTTTCACCAGCATGCGGGATATAGCGGAAGCCCTTGCCAAATCCTTCGCTGCTGCTAGCCAAACGGATAGCTATGATAGATCTTTTCTGCCTATCGAAGACGCTGCGCAGCGGATAGTCCTCGATTTTAATAGTGACCTTAGTGAACCGTACAACGAAGCTTTTACCGTCGCCGAGCTAGACCATTCTTTATCGTTAGCAAAGGATACCTCTCCTGGCCCCGATGACATCCACCGCCAACTGCTGCTACATCTTCCACCTAAGGCGCTTTCCTTCCTGCTTGACATTTACAACCTATCTGGCGCGAGCAGGATTTCCCGTCTTCCTGGCGAGAGGGTATTGTCATCCCTATCCCTCGACCTGGAAAAGACCGGCACCTTCCCTCTAGCTACCACCCTATCTGTTTGACGAGTGTCGTTTGTAAGATCTTTGAACGTATGATTACCGCTCGGTTGGTGTGGTGGCTAGAGTCGAATGCTTTGCTCTGTAATGTTCAGTGTCGTTTTCGTCGCCATCTCTCCAGTGTTGACCATCTCACCCGTCTTGAGGCCTATGTCCAGAGTACCTTTCTCCTGAAGCAGCATGTGGTGGGTGTTATCTTTGATTTGCAGAAGGCATATGATACCACTTGGCGCTATGGTATCCTCCGAAATCTGCATTCTTACGGTTTACGCGGTCATTTAGCTGTTTTTATTTGTAACTTTTTAAAACTTCGCCGTTTTCTTGTCCGTGTTGGAGACACGTTATCTCTGGCGAGGATCCAGGAGAGCGGTGTACCCCAGGGGTCGATCCTCAGTGTACCAGTTTTTGGCGTCGCCATCAACGGCATCGCTTGTGTAGTTCGCAGCGGAATACCGATGTCACTATATGTCGATGACTTTGCGCTATACTATCGCTCTTATAGCCTTGAGCACATATAACGCCAACTGCAGATGGCCATTACCTCACTCGCCAACTTCCCCTCAGGGGCTCACCTTATGTGAGTACGGGTTTTTGGCGCACCCGGGGGTTCCCGAGCCATTCATCGCCACATTCATCCCCTCACCCCCATCCGGTCGAGGTGGGTTCTTCAAGTGACCGGTGGACACAAGGTAGGCTCTCGTGCGTTCTTTACATTCCATTCATACCGCACCTCACCATCGTTTCTTTCTTCCCTTATCACTTTCCGGCCATTTCGCACCATGACATTCGCATATCTCTTTTTCTTCCCCGCCGGCCTACCTTGCGTGCGAAACGCCCACACTGTTTTAGTTTCTTTTATCCTTTTATTTAAATCCTCCGTGGACACAGCCTGACGGATACCCGCGCACCGCGTGCGCAGCTGGGTGAGTGGGTAATGGCGTCATCCCCACCACCCGGGGTCGTCATGTAGGGTATGTGTTCGTATCCGCTGTTCAACTGCAGTCCCGCGGGGGGGCCATTGCATGAGCTGCTGACTTCTGACGGCGATTGGGTCCCTCTGTCTATGTTCTGGGAGGTGTGACCCTGGGGTGAGTCTGGTATAGATAGGCCACTCACCCAAGCCGGGGTAACGCCCGAGAAGTCAGAGCCCGAGGTCGGAGACGGTTGCAATGGTGGAGGATTTATTTCGCTATGGAGCACCCTTCCTCCATTACTACTAACAAGCGCCGAAAAGTCTATGTAACAGAAGTGACACCACCGACAACTGGTTGTTACTTGGTCATTTCACGAACCGAAGAAGGACAAAGCTTTGAGAAGGTGAACCCTTTCATCATTCAAAAGGGCATTGATGCAATTGCTGGTGCGGTTCAGTCCTGCACTCGTCTACGGAATGGTTCCTTATTAGCCCAAACGAAATCCGATCTGCAAAGTAAGACCTTGTTGCGCGCTACGCTTCTCCACGGCTATCCTATCCGTGTCGAGAAGCACCGCACATTGAATTCCTGTCGAGGCGTTATTACCACCCATAGCCTCGATGGTATATCGGACGAGGACCTGGTAGAATATCTTGCAGACCAGAAGGTGACAGCGGTCCATCGAGTGCAGGCCAAACGCGACGGCGTATTGGTACCCACTCGTACCCTGTTTATTACATTTGATGGCGTCGATCTGCCCACGAGCATTTCCGCAGGGTACGAACGGATTTCTGTGAGGCCTTATATTCCTAGACCTCTGCGTTGTTTTAAATGCCAACGTTTTGGGCATACGCAAGTCTCCTGTAAGAGTGCCGTTAACATCTGTGCAACATGTAGCCAGCCCTCACACGAAGGTACCTGTTCAACAGCTCCCGTCTGCGTTAATTGTAAAGGGTCACATTCTGCTTCGTTTGCCGACTGTCCGCGGTATTTGGACGAGAAGGCGATCCAGGAGATCCGGGTAAAGGAAAAACTCTCCTTCGCTGAAGCCCGGAGGCGTTTCCATGCGCGCCAACCTTCACTCCTGCGATCTGGCACATTTAGTTCTGTTGTTGCCTCGCCAGTACCACGAGTAGATGCCGAAACCCAGACCTGGACCTTGACTGGATTAACCGCCACTACCATCCGGCCGTCCATTAAGGCTACAGTTACCAAGCCGTATAAACCTGGTCCCAAGTCAATGAAGTCGCAAGCCGTTGAAAAGAAGCCCAAGCAGAAACTTCGTAGGGAAGATTTTTTGAAAGACCCTCCGCGTGCGCGCGGTAACAAAAGTTCACCTTCTCCTCCTCGGAGGTCGCTGTCCCAGGATGGTCCTGGGACAAGCCGCGCTCAGCGGCACCCTTCACCCATCGCCACCCAGAACCGATTCACGGCGCTTGAATCGGTTTCTGGCACTGAGCGCGTGGGCCCTCCCTCCGAGGAAGCTATGGAGTCTGACCAACTCCATACCAAAAGCCCGAGCCCAAAGGTTAAACAAAAGGTAATTTTAAGCCGCCCTTCTAAATAGACAGTTTATCCCCTTATTCTTAATGGCTATCCTGACCTGGAATGTACGTGGTGTACGATCGCATAGGGCGGAACTGCAACTTTTATTGCGTTCCCATTCGCCTATGGTCGTATGTTTGCAGGAGACTAAACTTCGCCCTCACGATCCTTTTGATCTCCGAGGATATACTCCGGTTCGCTACGACCTTGAACCGGAGGAGGGTACTCCTGCTCATGGTGGTGTCATGATTGTGGTGCGTAATGACGTTCATTTTCAAACTATCACACTTACGTCCGACTTGCAAGCTGTTTCCATTAGACTGCAGTTACCCGGTTTTTTCTTTTCTGTTTGTTCTGTGTATACACCTCCATCGTCTCCCCTCGCTCCCGCGGACATTCGATCTCTCCTGTCCGCTCTCCCAACACCATTTCTTCTGTTGGGAGATTTTAATGCCCATCACCCACTATGGGGTTCGCCAAGGGCTTGTGCGAGGGGAACTCTTCTTTCCGACATTTTTTATCAGTTCAATCTTTCCATCCTCAATACAGGTGCACCTACTTTTATTTCTGATTCTTCTGGTACATTTTCTCACCTGGACCTTTCCATTTGCTCACTCCAGCTTGCACATCGTCTCCCATGGAACGTCGTCGCTGACACCTACTCCAGCGACCATTACCCCTGCATCGTTTCTCTTCTGTCGCACCACGTACAGCATTCCAGAGTACCTACCTGGATATTCGCAAAAGCCGACTGGAGCTTGTATTCCAGCCTCGTGCATTTTGACGACCAGCCCTTCTCCGACATTAACCAACTAGTGCAGCACCTTACGTCTATTATTTTCTCTGCCGCCGAACGCGCAATACCCCGTTCATCCTCCCAACCTCGGCGGCCACCTGTTCCGTGGTGGAACGAGGATTGTCGGGACGCCGTTCGTGCCCGTAGGACTGCACTAAGGGTGTTTCGGCGCCACCCTACACTTGATAATTTGGTGACTTTTAAACAATCGCGCGCCAGGGCTCGTCGCATTATTCAGGATAGCAAGAAGGCATCTTGGGCTCGTTTTGTCGAGTCTTTTAATCGTTTTACGCCTTCATCCGTTGTTTGGGATAAACTTCGTCGCTTCTCAGGTAAAGTGTCACATTGTACTGTTTCTGGCCTTCAGGTTTCTAATGCCACCATAGTGGATCCGGCTGCCATCGCTAACACTCTGGGTGCTGCCTTTGAGGTGGTATCCCATTCAGACCATTATTCCGCCGGCTTTCGCTCTATTAAAGACCGGCTGGATTCCGCATCATATACTTTTCGGTCTGCTAATGCTGAATGCTATAACGCACTATTCACAATGAGGGAGCTGGAGCACGCTCTTCATTGCTCTCGGCACTCCGCTCCTGGGCCGGACGGCATTCATGTCCTGATGTTAAAGCACCTTTCAGCCGACAGTAAACTATTTCTCTTACAGGTCTATAACCGTATTTGGCAAGACGGCATTTTTCCTTCCGTTTGGCGCGAAGCCACCATTGTCCCTATACTTAAGCCTGGGAAGGATCGCCAACTACCTTCCAGCTACCGCCCTATCTCCCTCACCAGTTGCATTTGCAAGGTGATGGAGCGCATGATCAACGGGCGGTTGACATGGTGGCTTGAGTCTCAGAAACTTCTAGCGAACGCTCAGTGCGGGTTTCGTCGCTATCGCTCTACCGTCGACCATCTGGTGTCCTTGTCGACGCATATTATGAATGGATTTCTGAGAAAGTGTCAAACCGTGGCTGTATTTTTTGACCTGGAGAAAGCTTATGACACTTGTTGGAGGGGCGGCATTTTACGTACACTTCACGATTGGAATATCCGCGGTCGTCTTCCCATATTTCTTCGGGAGTTTATGACGGACCGCGTCTTTCGTGTGCGTGTGGGCTCGGTTTTATCTCGTCGTTTTATTCAAGAGAACGGAGTACCGCAGGGCTCTGTACTCAGTGTCACACTTTTTGCGATTGCTATCAACCCCATTGTTGATTGTATTCCACCTGGCATTTCATCGTCCCTTTTTGTTGACGATTTCGCTATTTATTGTAGTTCACGGCGGACCTGTCTACTCGAACGCCGTCTCCAGAGCTGTATCGACCGTCTCTACGCCTGGAGTAACGCCAACGGCTTTAATTTCTCCGCCGAGAAATCCGTCTGCATCAGCTTTTGGCGCCGGAAGTATTTCCCTCCGCCCTCTCTCCATCTTGGGCCAGGGATACTTCCGTTTGCAGACGAGGCGAAATTTTTGGGGTTGATTTTTGACAGGAAGTTGTGTTGGACCTCGCACGTTTCCTTTTTAAAAGCAAAGTGTGACCGTTCTCTTAATATTTTACGTGTTTTAAGTGGCACATCCTGGGGAGCTGATCGGACCGTCCTTCTTCGGCTTTATCGCTCTTTGGTCCGATCCAAGCTAGATTACGGGTGTATTGTTTATTCGTCGGCACGTCCATCTGTGTTACGTCGATTGAATGCCATTCACCATCGTGGTATTAGAGTCGCTACAGGGGCCTTTCCAACTAGCCCCGTGCCCAGTCTTTACGCTGAGGCTGCAGAGCCTCCGCTGTCTTTCAGGCGTGAGATGCTCTTATGTAGCTATGCTTGTCGGCTCTCAAGTTTGCCTAACCACCCGTCCTTCGATGTATTTTACGAGGATTCGCTTGACCGGCAATATTTAGTTAGCTCCTCTGCATTGCTCCCTCCAGGGGTTCGATTTCGACTGCTACTTCGGCATTTGGACGTTACGCCAGCGCCGGCCCTTACCCGAGGGGAAACGCGCTTTCCTCCATGGTCGCGCGCTGAGGCCCTCATCCACCTTGGGCTAACGTCGATGCCGAAAAATGCGACCCCTGCTTCTGTTCTTAGATCCGCCTTTTTAGAACTACAAGCGCAGTTCGGGGACTGTCATTTTATATATACTGATGGGTCTAAGACTGATGTTGGAGTAGGATGTGCCTTTGTTTTTGATGTTCAGAGTTTTACTTTTCGTTTACCTCGACAATGTTCAATTTTTACCGCCGAACTTTTTAGCATTTATCAATCTGTTTTATACATTCAGCGGCTCGACTTACGGCACTGTTTTATTTGTACGGACTCTCTGAGTGCCCTTCAGGCTATTCATGCGCTGTACCATTACCACCCACTCGTACAGCGCATACATGACCTGCTCCACTCGCTTGGTGTCTCTGGCATCAGCGTGTCCTTCATGTGGATTCCTGGTCATGTGGGTATCTCAGGTAACGAGTCTGCCGACGCCGCTGCGAAATCGGCGATTTTATTACCCAGATTTTTTACTTCTGTTGTTCCCTCGTCTGATTCGTCTATTATTTTACGTCGCCGCATTCTCTCGCGCTGGCGCGATGAGTGGACGGCCCTCCGGGGGAACAAATTGCGGGAAGTTAAGCCTTTCCCGTTGATCTGGGATACCTCTTCTCGTTCTTGTCGTCGGGAAGAGGTAATTTTAGCTCGTCTACGGATTGGACATTGTGTTTTTAGTCATAGGTATTTGCTCAGTGGTGACCCCGCACCACTCTGTGGGCAGTGTGTCGTGCCCTTAACGGTGCGTCACATTTTAACAGAGTGTCAGGTTTTAGCTGCATTGCGTGCTCGTGTGGGTCTGCCTGTTGGCCTAGCCAACGTCTTGGCAGACGACACGCGTGCTGTAGAATGTGTTTTACGTTTTATTCATGACAGTGATTTTAATCTGCGCATTTAATGCGTTGGGCGCCTGTTGGCTTAGTACTTTTATTCTGTCTGTTTTTATGGGAACTCTTATCCCCAGTGGACATATGGCGCCCATGTCCCTCGCATTCTACAGTTCCTGACACGTTTTAATCGTTTCTTGCCCTTGCTTTTAGTGTGTTGATTTTTCAGAACTTTGTATTGTTGTTATTGTTATTCTTGTTGTTCTTGTTATTAGTGTTGTTATTGTTAGTTATTGTTGTTATTGTTATTTTGTTATTGTTCTGTTGTTAGTTTTAGCTTTTTGAACATCGCGGGTTTGTATCCCGTTTTTAACTATGCGGTTTTTTACCTGTTTTATATTGTGACCTTATCTTTTATACATTGTAAGGGCGCTGATGACCGTAGCAGTTTAGCGCCCTTAAACCGCATATCATCATCATCATCACTCGCCAACTGGGCACTTCACAACGGCTTTTGGTTCTGTCCTGCTAAGACTCAGTATGTTCATTTTCATCGCCTTCGTAGTGTACACCCTCCTCCTGATCTTCATTTGCATGGCACACCCCTCCCGTTTGTTGCGCACGTCAGGTTTTTGGGCCTTTACCTCGACCATAGTCTCACCTGGGAACACCATATTCGCTACCTTCGTGCATCATGCGATCGTTCCCTTCGAATATTAAGGGTTTTATCTGGCGTCTCTTGGGACGACTAATGCACCGTTATGCTCCGGTTGTACCGCTCGTTGGTTAAGTCGAAACTTGACTACGGGAGTTTTATCTCTGGCGCGGCGTCCACCTCTAAACTTCGCCTTTTAGACACTGTTCATCACACTGGTATCCGTTTTGCTACTGGGGCCTTCCGCACTAGTCGTGTCGACTGTTTGTATGCAGATTCTGGCGAATCACCTCTGTCTCTTTGACGCAAGTTTTTACTCTTTTCTTATGTTGCATAGCGGGCGGCTCATGCTAGTCACCCTTCGTTCCACTGTGTATTCCATCCGGAACTCGCCCCGTTATGTGCGCAAAGCTACCGTCTCCCGTCCATGCGGTGTTCGGTTTCGGGAACTTCTTTGCGCACATGACCTCCGACTACCTCCTGTAGAGCGATCCAGTCTTATTCGTATTCCCCCGTGGCAGCTCCAACGTGCCCAGTTTGATCTTGAACTTTCGGGTGATGCCAAAGTCGCTATCCCGCAACTAGTGTTTCGCCCTCTCTTCTCCGCGATCCTATACCGTTACCGGGACTATTCCCCGGTATCTACTGATGGTTCCCGTGTGAACGGTAGCACAGGGTGCGGTATTATCTATGACGGTGGGCTCACAAATTTCGCCTTCCACCCCTCAGGGGCTCACCTTATGTGAGTACGGGTTTTTGGCGCACCCGGGGGTTCCCGAGCCAATCATCGCCATATTCATCCCCTCGCACCCATCAGGTCGAGGTGGGTTCTTCTCGTGACCGGTGGACACAAGTTAGGCTCTCAAGCGTTCTTTGCATTCCATTCATACCGCACCTCACCATCGTTTCTTTCTTCCATTGTCACTTTCCGGCCATTTCGCACCACGACATTCGCACATCTCTTTTTCTTCCCCGCCGGCCTACCTTGCGTGCGAAACGCCCACATATTTTTATTTGTTTTATCTTTTCTTTCAATCCTCCGTGGACACAGCGTGACATATACCCACGCACCCAGTGCGCAGCTGGGCGAGTGGGTAATGGCGTCATCCCCAACACCCGGGGTCGTCATGTAGGGTTTGTGTTCGTATCCGCTGTTAAACTGCAGTCCCGCGGGCGGCCATTGCATGAGCTGCTGGCTTCTGACGGCGATTGGGTCCCTCTGTATATGTTCTGGGAGGTGTGACCCTGGGGTGAGTCTGGTATAGATAGGCCACTCACCCAAGCCGGGGTAACGCCCGGGAAGTCAGAGCCCGAGGTCGGAGACGGTTGCAATGGTGGAGGATTTATCTCGCTATGGAGCACCCTTCCTCCATTAATACAAACAAGCGCCGAAAAGTTATTGTAACAGAAGTAGCACCGCCGTCATCCGGTTGTTACTTGGTCATTTCAAGAACAGAAGAAGGCCTAACTTTGAGAAGGTGAACCCTTTTATAATTCAGAAGGGCATAGATGCTATTGCTGGTGCGTTTCAATCCTGCACTAGTCTACGCAATGGTTCCTTATTGGCACAAACTTAGTCCGATCAGAAAAGTAAGACCTTGTTGCGCGCTACGCTTCTCCACGGTTATCCCATCTGTGTCGAGAAGCACCGCACATTGAATTCCTGTCGGGGCGTCGTTACCACCCTTAGCCTCGATGGTATATCGGACGAGGATCTAGTAGAATATTTATCCGATCAAAAGGTGACAGCAGTGCATCGAGTGCAGGCCAAGCGCGACGGCGTATTGGTACCCACTCGTACCCTGTTGCTAACATTTGATCCCCCCAGGGACTCACCTTATGTAAGTACGGGTTACGCGCACCCGGGGTACCCGAGCCATTTATAGACATTTTCATCCCTTCATCCCCGTCCGGTCGAGGTGGGTTCGTTCTCGTGACCGGGGGACTCAAGGTAGTCTCTCGTGCGTTCTGTGCATTTCATTACATGTCGCCGTCGCCATCGTTTCATTCTTCTCTTATTCTTCTGCACATTTCGCACCACGTCCATTCATTTACGCATCTCTTTTTCTTCCTCGCTGGCCTACCTTGCATCCGAAACGCCCACACAGTTTTATTTTTTTGTTTTCTTTTAATCCTCCGTGGACACAGCCTGACGAATACCCGCGCACTGGGTGCGCAGCTGGGTGAGTGGGTAATGGCGTCATCCCCACCACCCGGGGTCGTCATATAGGGTTTGTGTTCGTATCCGCTGTTCAACTGCAGTCCCGCCGGGGGGCCATTGCATGAGCTGCTGACTTCCGATGGCGATTGGGTCCCTCTGTCTATGTTCTGCGAGGTGTGACCCTTGTGTGAGCTAGGTATAGATATGCCACTCAACCAAGCCGCGGTAATGCCCGGGAAGTCAGAGCCCGAGGTCGGAGACGGTTGCAATGGTGGAGGATTTATTTCGCTATGGAGCACCCTTTCTCCATTACTAACAACAAGCGCCGAAAAGTCTATGTAACGGAAGTAGTATCGCCGACATCTGGTTGTTACTTGGTTATTTCACGAACAGAAGAAGGACAAAGTTTTGAGAAGGTGAACCCTTTCATTATTCAGAAGGGCATTGACGCTATTGCAGGTGCGGTTCAGTTCTGCACTCGTCTTCGAATTAGTTCCTTGTTGGTTCAAACCAAAACTGAACAGCAAAGTACGTCCTTGTTGCGCGCCACGCTTCTCCACGGTTATCCTATCCGTGTCGAGAAGCACCGCACCTTGAATTCTTGTCGAGGCGTCATTACCACCCATTGCCTCGATGGTATGTCCGACGAAGAACTAGTCGGCTATCTTTCTGATCAAAAGGTGACAGCTGTTCATCGAGTGCAGTCAAAACGCGACGGAATTTTGATACCAACTCGTACCCTGTTTATCACGTTCGACGGCGTCGATCTGCCCAAGATTCTTTCAGCAGGGTACGAGCGTATTGCTGTAAGGTCGTATATACCTCGACCTCTGCGTTGTTTCAAATGCCAACGTTTTGGACATACGCAATTCTCCTGTAAGAGTGCCGTTACCATCTGTTCCTCATGTAGCCAGCCGTCACACGAAGGTACCTGTTCCACAGCCCCCTTCTGCGTTAACACCAAAGGGTCTCATTCTGCGTCGTTTGCCGACTGTCCGCGGTGCTTGGACGAGAAGGCATTCCAGGAGATCCGGGTAAAGGAAAAACTCTCCTTCGCTGAAGCCCGGAGGCGTTACCATGCGCCCCAACCTTCACTCCTGCGATCTGGCACATTTAGTTCTGCTGTTGCCTCGCCAGTACCACGAGTAGATGCCGAAACTCAGACCTGGACCATGACTGCATTAACCGCCACTACCATCCGGCCGTCCATTAAAGCTACAGTTACCAAGCCCTATAAACCTGGTCAATGAAGTCACAAGCCGCTGAAAAGAAACCCAAGCAGAAACTTCGTAGGGAAGATTTTTTGAAAGACCCTCCGCGAGCGCGCGGTAACAAAAGTTCACCTTCTCCTCCTCGGAGGTCGTTGTCCCAGAAAGCTCCTGGTACAGGCCGCGCTCACCGGCACCCCTCACCCATCGCCAACCAGAACCGATTCACGACGCTTGAATCGGTTTCTGCCACTGAGCGCGTGGGCCCTCCCTACGAGGAAGCTATGGAGTCTGACCAACTCCATACAAAAAGCTGAGCCCAACGGTTAAGCAAAAGCTTATTTTAAGCCGCCCTTCTAAGTAAACAGTTTATCCCTTTTATTCATGGCTATCCTGACCTGGAATGTACGTGGTATACGATCGCATAGGGCGGAACTGCAACTTTTATTGCGTTCCCATTCACCTATGATTGTGTGTTTGCAGGAGACTAAGCTTCGCCCTCACGACCCTTTCCATCTCCGAGGGTACACTCCGGTTCGCTACGACCTTGAACCGGAGGAGGGTGCTCCTGCTCATGTAGGTGTCATGTTGTTAGTGCGTAACGACGTTCAATTCAAACTCTCGCTCTTACGTCCGACTTGCAAGCTGTCGCCATTAGATTGCAGTTACCCGGTTTTTTCTTTTCTGTTTGCTCTTTATATTCACCTCCGTCGTCTCCCCTCGCTCTCGCGGAGCTACGAGCTCTCCTGTCCGCTCTACCAACACCATTTCTTCTGTTGGGAGATTTTAACGCCCATCACCCCCTGTGGGGTTCGCCAAGGGCTTGTGCGAGGGGAACTCTTCTTTCCGACATTTTTGACCAGTTCAATCTTTCCATCCTCAATATAGGTGAACCTACTTTTATTTCTGATTATTCTGGTACATTCTCTCACCTGGATCTTGCCATTTGCTCACTCCAGCTTGCTCGTCGTCTTCCGTGGAACGTCAGCGCTGACACCTACTCCAGCGACCATACCCCTGCATCGTTTCTCTTCTGTCGCACCACGTACAGCATTCCAGAGTACCTACCTGGATATTCAACAAAGCCTACTGGAGCTTGTATTCCAGCCTCGTGAATTTTTACGATCAGCCCTTCCCCGACATTAACCAACTAGTGCAGCACCTTACGTCTACGATTTTCTCTGCTGCCGAATGCGCAATTCCCCCTTCATCCTCTCAACCTGGGTGGCCAGCTGTTCCGTGGTGGAAGGAGGATTGTCGGAACGCCGTACGTGCCCGTAGGACTGCATTTAGGGTGTTTCGGCGACACCCTACACTTGATATATTGGTGACTTTTAACCAATCGCGTGCCAGGGCTCGTCGCATTATTCAGGATAGAAAGAAGGCGTCGTGGACTCGTTTTGTCGTGTCTTTTAAACGCTTTACGCCTTCATCTGTTGTTTGGGATAAACTTCGTCGCTTCTCAGGTAAAGTATCGCATTGTACTCTTTCTGGCCTTCAGGTCTCCAATGCCACTATAGTGGATCCGGCTGCCATCGCTAACACTCTGGGTGCTGCCTTTGAGGCGGTATCCAGTTCAGACTATTATTCCGCCGGCTTTCGCTCTATCAAAGACCGGCTGGATTCCGAAACCTTTAATTTTCGGTCTGCTAATAATAAGTGTTATAATGAACCTTTCACAATGAGGGAGCTGGAGCACGCTCTTCATTGCTCTAGGCACTCCGCTCCTGGCGCGGACGGCATTCATGTCCTGATGTTAAAGCACCTTTCAGCCGACAGTAAACTCTTTCTCTTACAGGTCTATAACCGTATATGGCAAGACGGCGTTTTTCCTTCCGTTTGGCGCGAAGCCACCTTTGTCCCTATACTTAAGCCTGGGAAGGATCGCCAACTACCTTCCAGCTACCGTCCTATCTACCTCACCAGTTGCATTTGCAAGGTGATGGAGCGCATGATCAACGGGCGGTTGACATGGTGGCTTGAGTCTCAGAAACTTCTAGCGAACGCTCAATGCGGATTTCGTCGATATCGCTCTACCGTCGACCACCTGGTGTCCCTGGCGACGCATATTATGAATGGATTTCTGAGAAAGTGTCAAACCGTGGCTGTGTTTTTTGACATGGAGAAAGCTTATGACACTTTTTGGAGGGGCGGCATTTTACGTACACTTCACGCATGGAATATCCGCGGTCGTCTTCCCATATTTCTTCGAGAATTTATGACGGACCGCGTCTTTCGTGTACGTGTGGGCTCAGTTTTATCTAGTCGTTTTATTCAAGAGAACGGAGTACCGCATGGCTCTGTACTCAGTGTCACACGTTTTGCAATTGCTATCAACCCCATTGTTGATTGTATTCCACCTGGCATTTCTTCGTCCCTTTTTGTTGACGATTTTGCCATTTATTGCAGTTCACGGCGGACCTGTCTACTCGAACGCCGTCTCCAGAGCGGTATCGACCGTCTCTACGCCTGGAGTAACGCCAACGGCTTTAATTTCGCCGCCGAGAAATCCATCTGTATCAATTTCTGGCGCCGGAAGTATTTCCCTCCGCCCTCTCTCCATCTTGGGCCAGGGATACTTCCCTTTGCAGAGGAGGCGAAATTTTTGGGGTTGATATTTGATAGAAAGCAGAGCTGGATTTCGCACATTTCATTTTTAAAAGCAAAGTGTGACCGTTCTCTTAATCTTTTACGTGTTTTAAGTGGCACATCCTAGGGAGCTGATCGGACCGTCCTTCTTCGCCTTTATCGCTATTTGGTCCGATCCAAGCTTGATTACGGGTGTATTGTTTATTCGTTGGCACGTCCATCTGTGTTACGTCGATTGAATGCCATTCGCCATCGTGGCATAAGAGTCGCTACAGGGGCCTTTCCAACCAGCCCTGTTCTTAGCCTGTATGCTGAAGCTGCAGAGCCTCCGCTGTCCTTCAGGCGTGAGATGCTCTTGTGCAGCTATGCCTGTCGACTCTCTAGCTTGCCTGACCACCCGTCCTTCCCGATATTTTACGAGGATTTGCTTGATCGGCAATATTTAGTTAGCTCCTCTGCATTACTCCCTCCAGGGGTTCGATTTCGACTGTTACTTCCGGCATTTGGAAGTTACGCCAGCGCCGGCCCTTACCCGAGGGGAAACGCGTTTTCCTCCATGGTCGCGCGCTAAAGCCCACATCCACCTTGAGCTAACGTCGATGCCGAAAAATGCGACCCCTGCTTCTGTTCTTAGATCCGCCTTTTTAGAACTACAGGCGCAGTTCGGGGACTGTCATTTTATATATACTGATGGGTCTAAGACTGATGTTGGAGTAGGATGTGCCTTTGTTTTTGGTGTACAGAGTTTTACTTTTCGTTTACCTGGACAATGTTCGATTTATACCGCCGAAATTTTTAGTGTATACCAATCTGTTATATACATCCAGCGGCACGACTTAAGGCACTGTGTTGTTTGTACCGACCGTCTGAGTGCCCTTCAGGGTATTGACGCGCTGTACGGTTACCACCCTCTCGTACAGCGTATACATGACCTGCTCCACTCGCTTAGTGCCTCTGGCATCAGCGTCTCCTTCCTGTGGATTCCAGGCCATGTGGGCATCTCAGGCAACGAGTCTGCCGACGCCGCTGCCAAATCGGCCATTTTATCACCCAGATGGTTTACCTGTGTTGTTCCTTCCTCAGATTTTTATGTTATTGTACGTTACAGTATCCTCTCGCGCTGGCGCGATGAGTGGGCGGCTCTTAGGGGGAACAAATTGCGGGAGGTTAAACCTCTTCCGGGTCACTGGGGTACCTCTTCTCGCTCGTGTCGTCGGGAAGAGGTAATTTTAGCTCGCTTACGAATCAGACATTGTCTTTTTAGCCATAGATACTTGCTCAGTGGTGACCCCGCACCACTCTGTGAGAAGTGTGATGCACCCTTAACGGTGCGTCATATTTTAGCAGAGTGTCAAGTTTTAGCTCCTTTGCGCGTTCGTGTTGGTCTGCCTGTTGGCCTAGCCAACGTTTTGGCCGACGACGCGCATGCTGTAGAGTGTCTTTTACGTTTTATCAATGACATTGGATTTACCAGACGCATTTGATGCGCTGAGCGTCTTTTGACTGTGTAATTTTTTCTTGTTTTTTAATGGGGCATCTCCTCCCCAGTGGACATTGGCGCTCGTGTCCCTGACATTCTACAGTTCTTGACACGTTGTTTTACTCTTTTATTGACCATGTTTTAGTGCGTTCGTATTTGGTATTTGTTGCTTTGTTTTTTACCTTTAGGACTCGTGGGTTTGTGTCCCGTTTTTAATTATGCGGTTTTTTATCGGACTTTTATTTTGTACAGTACATTTTATACTTTGTAAGATCGCTGATGAACTTAGCTGTTTAGCGCCCTTAAACTGCATCTCATCATCATCACTTGTGTATGGGTTTTTTAGTTTTTTGACTTTTCGATTTTATATTTTATACATTGTAAGGGCACTAATAACCCTAGCAGTTGAGCGCCTTTAAGCCCTACTACATCATCATCACCATTTCGCTTTATAGATGACAGTTCAGTTTTTACGGCCGACTTGTTTGCCATCGTTTCTTTCTTGCTTTTTATCTCCACGTTTGTCCCTGGCCGTTTTCTTATTTGTTCCGACTCTCTGAGCGCTATCCAGGGCCTGCAACAGTTTCTTGGCTCCTCCACCTTGATTTTAAATATACAAACACTTTTATCTCAGCTGATCTGTCGCGGATACCAGTTCGTTTTTACATGGGTTCCAAGCCATGTGGGAATTCCTGGCAATGAGGAGAAGGATGCAGCTGCTAAGGCCGCATGCCGTTTGCCGGAGTTTTCCACCTTAACTGTGCCTTCTACGGATGTTCGGCGGTACTTCCATCGTCCTCTGTTTTTAGCTTGGCAGGTATCATGGGAGTCTCTGGCTGGCACTCAACTCCGGACAATCAAGGACTCCGTACAATCCTGGTCCATTTCCTGTTGGGGATCACGGCGATCAGAAGTAGTTCTGACCCGCCTAAGAATCGGGCATACGCGCGCCACACACGGTATTCTTCTGATGCCCCGGCCCCTGTCTGTTCGACGTGTGCTGTGCCGCTTAGCGTGTCCCTTGTACTGTTTGATTGTCCGAAATACGCCCCTGATCGTCAGTTTTATGGCCTGGGTTTTACGCTGCCCTCAGTTTTAGGCGATGACCCAGCGGCGGTAAGGCAGACCCTGCGGTCCGTTACCAAACTCGAGTTTTTTCCACAGGTATAACTTGCCTTTTCGTTTTGTGTTTTTAGCCTAGATTTTATTCCATTTTACCCATACTTTTAGTCCTGGATTTTATCTTCTTTTAACCCCATTTATGGTCTTACGGCTATTTCGTTTTTAGTCTCTTCTAATGCGTTTTTAGATCGACCATTCTCAGTTTTAACGGTCTTTAAGTTTTTCTTTGGGCCCAAATGACCTAGCTGTCCACGGGCCCTTAAACTCCACACCACCACCGCCGACGCCGAGAACTGCAATAAATGGCAAAATCTGCAACAAAAAGGGATGATGAAATGCCAGGTGGAATGCAATCAACAATGGGGTTGATAGCAATTGCAAAAAGTGTGACACTGAGTGCAGAGCCCTTGGTACTCCGTTCTCTTGAATAAAACGACTAGATAAAACTGAGCACACACGTACACGAAAGACGCGGTCCGTCATAAACTCCCGAAGAATTATGGGAAGACGACCGCGGATATTCCATGCGTGAAGTGTACTTAAAATGCTGCTCCTTCAACAAGTGTCATAAGCTTTCTCCAGGTCAAAAAATACAGCCACGGTTTCACACTTTCTCAGAAATCCATTCATAATATGCGTCGACAGACACACCAGATGGTCGACGGTAGAGCGATAGCGACGAAATCCGCACTGAGCGTTCGCTAGAAGTTTCTGAGACTCAAGCCACCATGTCACCCGCCGGTTGATCATGCGCTCCATCACCTTGCAAATGCAACTGGTGAGGGAGATAGGGCGGTAGCTGGAAGGTAGTTGGCGATCCTTACCAGGCTTAAGTATAGGGACAATGGTGGCTTCGCGTCAAACGGAAGGAAAATAGTCGTCTTGCCAAATACGGATATAGATGGGTAAGAAAAGGACTTTACTGTTGGCTGAAAGGTTCTGTAACATCAGGACATGAATGCCGTCCGGCCCAGGAGCGTAGTGCCTAGAGCAATGAAGAGCGTGCTCCAGCTCCCTCATTGTGAAAATTCGTTATAACATTCATTATTAGCAGACCGAAAATTATATGTTGCGGAATTCAGCAGGTCTTTAATAAAGCGAAATCAGGTGGAATAATGGCCTGAACTGGAAACTGTCTTAAAGGCAGTACTCAGAGCGTTAGCAATGGCAGCCGGATCCACTGTGGTGGCATTGGAAACCTGAAGGCCAGATACAGTACAATGCGACACTTTACTGGAGAAGCGACGAAGTTTATCCCAAAAAACAGAGGAAGGTGTGAAGCGATTAAAAGAATCGCCAAAACGAGTCCAAAATGCCTTCTTGCTATCTCGAATAATGCGACGAGCCCTGGCGCGCAATTGTTTAAAAGTAACCTAATTATCAAGTGTAGGGTGTCGCCGAAACACCCTAAGTGCAGATCTACGGGCACGAACGGCAACTCGACACTCCTCGCTCCACCAATGAACAGGAATTCGTCGAGGGTGAGAGGATGAACGAGGAGTTGCGGTTCGGCGGCAGATAAAATCGTAGACGCAAGGTGGTGCACCATTTGGTAAACGTCAGTGAAGGGCTGGTCCCCAAAAGACACGAGGCTGGAATACAAGCTCCAGTCGGGTTTTGTGAATATCCAGGTAGGTACTCTGGAATGCTGCACGTGGTGAGACAGAAGAGAAACGATGCAGGGGTAATGGTCGCTGGAGTAGGTGTCAGCGCGACGTTCCACTGCAGACGACAAGCAAGCTGGATGGAGCAAACGGCAAGGTCCAAGTGAGAGAGTATACCGGAAGAATCAGAAAGAAACGTAGGCTCACCTGTATTGAGAATAGAGACGTTGAACAGATCAAAAATGTCAGAAAGTAGAGTTCCCCTCGCACACGTCCTTGACGAACCCCACAGGGGGTGATGGGCGTCAATGCATCCCAACAGAAGAAATGATGTTGGGAGAGCAGACAGGAGAGCGCGAGTGTCCGCGGGAGCGAGGGGAGACGATGGAGGTGAATAGACAGAGCAAACAGAAAAGAAAAAGCCGGGTAATTGAACAGTTACGGCAACAGCTTGCAAGTCGGACGTAATAGTGAGAGTTTGAAAATGAACGTCGTTACGCACTAATAGTATGACACCTCCATGAGCAGGAATACCATCCTCCGGTTCGAGATCGTAGCGAACCGGAGTATACCCTCGAAGACCAAAAGGGTCCTGAGGGCGAAGCTTGGTCTCTTGCAAACACACGACCATAGGGGAATGGGAACGCAATAAAAGTGCAGTTTCGCCCTATGCGATGGTACATTACGTAAATTCCAGGTCAGGATAGCCATTAAGAAAATGGGATAAACTATCTAGTTAGTAGGGGACTTAAAATTATCTTTTGTTTAACCTTTGGGCTCGGGCTTTTGTAATGGAGTTGGTCAGACTCCATAGTCTCCTCGAAGGGAGGGCCCACGCGCTCAGAACCAGAAACCGACTCAAGCGCCAACAATCGGTTCTGGGTGGCAACGGGTGAAGGGGGCCGCTGAGCGCGGCTTGTCCAAGGAGCATCCTGGGACTACGACCTCCGAGGAGGAAGAGGAGGTGAACTTGGCTTGCCGCGCGCACTCGGAAGGTCTTTCAAAAACTCTTCTCTACGAAATTTCTGCTTCGATTTTTTCTCGGTGCCTTGTGACTTCATAGAATTTGGACCAGGTTTAGAGGGCTTGGTAACTGTAGCTGAAATGAATGGCCGGATGGTAGTGGCGGTCAATGCAGTCATGGTCCAAGTTTGAGTCTCCGGATCCTTCCGGTGTACTGGCGAGGCAACAACAGAACTTAATGTACCAGATCGAAGGAGCGAAGATTGGCGCGCATGGTAACGCCTCCGGGCTTCAGCGAAGGAGAGTTTCTTCTTTACCCGGATCTCCTGGATCGCCTTCTGGTCCAAGTACCGCGGCAGTCGGCAAATGAAGCAGAATGAGGCCCTTTGCAATTAACGCACACGGGTCCGGATGAAGAGGTACCTTTGTGTGACAGCTGGCTACATGAGCGTCGATGCCGAAAAATGCGACCCCTGCTTCCGTTCTTAGATCCGCCTTTTTAGAACTACAGGCGCAGTTTGGGGACTGTCATTTTATATATACTGATGGGTCTAAGACTGATGTTGGAGTAGGATGTGCCTTTGTTTTTGGTGTACAGAGTTTTACTTTTCGTTTACCTGGACAATGTTAGATTTATACCGCCGAACTTTTTAGTATATACCAATCTGTTTTATACATCCAGCGGCACGACTTACGGCACTGTGTTATTTGTACCGACTCTCTGAGTGCCCTTCAGGGTATTGACGCGCTGTACGTTTACCACCCTCTCGTACAGCGTATACATGACCTGCTCCACTCGCTTGGTGCCTCTGGCATCAGCGTCTCCTTCCTGTGGATTCCAGGTCATGTGGGCATCTCAGGCAACGAGTCTGCCGACGCCGCTGCCAAATCGGCCAGTTTATCACCCAGATGTTTTACCTGTGTTGTTCCTTCCTCAGATTTTTATGTCATTTTACGTTACAGTATCCTCTCGCGCTGGCGCGATGAGTGGGCGGCTCTTAGGGGGGACAAGTTGCGGGAAGTTAAACCTCTTCCGTTGCTCTGGGTTACCTCTTCTCGTTCGTGTCGTCGGGAAGAGGTAATTTTAGCTCGCTTACGAATCGGACATTGTCTTTTTAGCCATAGATACTTGCTCAGTGGTGACCCCGCACCACTCTGTGAGCAGTGTGATGCACCCTTAACGGTGCGTCATATTTTAGCAGAGTGTCAAGTTTTAGCTCCTTTGCGCGTTCGTGTTGGTCTGCCTGTTGGCCTAGCCAACGTTTTGGCAGACGACGCGCGTGCTGTAGAGTGTCTTTTACGTTTTATCAATGACATTGGATTTACCAGACACATTTGATGCGCTGAGCGTCTTTTGACTGTGTAATTTTTTCTTGTTTTTTAATGGGGCACCTCCTCCCCAGTGGACATTGGCGCTCGTGTCCCTGACATTCTACAGTTCTTGACACGTTGTTTTACTCTTTTATTGACCATGTTTATAGTGTGTTCGTATTTGGTATTTGGTGCTTTGTTTTTTACCTTTAGGACTCGTGGGTTTGTGTCCCGTTTTTAATTATGCGGTTTTTTATTGGACTTTTAGTTTTGGACAGTACATTCTATACTTTGTAAGGGCGCTGATGAACTTAGCTGTTTAGCGCCCTTAAACCGCATCTCATCATCATGGCTACATGAGACACCGATGGATACGGCACTCTTACAAGAGACTTGCGTATGCCCAAAACGTTGGCATTTAAAACAACGCAGAGGTCTAGGAACAAAGGGCATCGCTGTAATCCGTTCGTAACCTGCTGAAATATTCGTGGGCAGATCGACGCCATCGAAAGTGATAAACAGGGTAAGAGTAGGTACAAACACTCCGTCGCGTTTAGCCTGCACTCAATGAACTGCCGTTAGCGTTTGGTCGGATAGATATTCCACTAGCTCTTCTTCCGACATACCATCAAGGCTATGGGTGGTGATGACGCCTCGACAGGAATTCAAGGTGCGGTGCTTCTCAACACGGATGGGATAACCGTGGAGAACCGTGGCGCTCAACAAGGACTTACTTTGTGCCTCGGACTTGTTTTGCACTAACAACGAACCATTACGAAGCCGAGTGCAGGAAAGAACCGGACCAGCAGTGGCTCGGGAACCCCCGGGTACGCCAACACCCGTACTCACATAAGGTGAGCCCCTGGGGGGAGTCTGCCGACGCCGCTGCCAAATCGGCGCTTTTATCACCCAGATTTCTTACCTGTGTTTTTCCCTTTTCAGATTTTGTATTTTATTTTACGAAACCACATCCTCTCGCTTTGGTGAATTGAGTGGACGGCCCTTCGGGTGAACAATTTCCGGGAGATTAAACCTCTTCCGTTAATCTGGAGTACGTTTTCTCGTTCTTTTCGTTGGGAAGAAAATTTTTAGCTCGTTTACGAATGGGACATTAGCTTTTTAGTCATAGATACCTACTCAGTGGTGACCCCGCACCACTCTGTGAGCAGTGTGATGCGCTCTTAACGGTGCGTCACATTTTAACAGAGTGTCATGTTTTAGCTCCATTGCGCGTTTGTGTGTCTCTGCCTGTTGGCAAAGCCAAGGTTTTGGCAGACGACGCGCATGCTGTAGAATTTCTTTTACGTTTTATCATTGACAGTGGCTTTAGTCGGCACATTTGATGCACTGGGCGTCTTTTAGCTTTCTGATTTTATATTGTCAGTTTTAATGGGAACCTCTTCTCTCCTGGGGACATATGGCTCTCTAGTGCCTTGACTTCTACAGTTCCTGACACGCAGTTTAACCTTTTATTGTTTTATCTACCAATTTTTATTGTGGTTATTTTTAGACTCTGATATGTAGGGTTTTATTTTTTTAGACTGAGCGGGTTTGTGTCCCGTCTTTTAGTTTTTGGGTTTTAAATTTCATGCGGTTTAAGGCCGCTGATAACCATAGCTATTTACCGCCCTTAAGCTCATATCATTATCATCACTAAGCGGGTTGTGTCCTGTATTTTAGTTTTGGGATTTTAAAATTTATACTTTGTAAGAGCGCTGATGACCTTAGATGTTTAGCGCCCTTAAACCCCATCGCATCTTCATCATCATCATCTCGTTCACCTGAAATCAGGAGGGAAACTACATGCATTGTAAACTTAAGTTTTTAGAGCATATAAAAGTATAATGTAACTAACTTCCTTCTTCTTCTCTCCATTTATTTTCAGACATGCTCCAAATGTGAGATGCGACGAAAATGTACGAAAAGTTTAACCATTCAGAAGTTTCCAAAAATACTGGTTATCCGTATCCTTTACCAGCGCAGTAGACCAGTGCCTAGAGAGAAGGATTACATACATGTTGCCTATATTCTGCTTAATTACGATAATTAAATACAGTTAAGAAAATCCTAAATTTTGTTAAAGCTATTATCTCAAATTTATTCCAAAATGAAGACGTAAAATCAAAACATGAATAAGATAATAAAATGATGGATCTTTTTGTATCTCTAAGTTATAATGCTAATTTAGAAAAACAGAATGCAATGTAAGGTTGTAAGAATTCAGTCAGCAGGTGAATCTCATACATACCAAACATTCTCTTCTGAACAGATAAGCAGCTGCTGCTGTGTAAGAGAGAGCAATTTTTTCTGAGCAGATGATGGAAGCAAGAAGGATATTAATTGCAGTATTTGCTGTGTAATTCATTGCTGACCTGTTTGCCTTTTTAGGTGAGGTAGACAGAGTTTGTTCATTTTAAAATAGTATCGAAATGTTAATGAGAGGCCTTATTTAACTAGGCATATTATTACATAAGTATTATCCATATTCTGGACTTGGTTAACAAGTTCATTGGTAATACCAATTTTGGAATAGATGTGATACATCTTGCGTGAAAATGATTAGGAAAATGGGGCATATGGTATCAAGTATTCTTTGAAACATTTCTTTCTAATTTTACACTCATTAATAAAGCTCTGATTGCTGAGCAATGATAATGATCTCTTGCTACTATATCGAGACTCAACCCAAGAAAATTCCCCTTATGAAATTCAGACTCATGCCATTTCGCTGTCTACTAGCCTGCGGTGAAGCTTTGAATATATATATTTGTTACTTAACTTGTTGCCGTAATCTATAAGCAAGCATACGTGGTGTGTTAAAAAAAAGTATCAAACCTTTGGTTGACAAAAATAAATTTATTGATTTGGAGGTCCAAAACACTAATCGCCTTCAAAGTAGTGTCCTTGGTGATACACACACTTCTACTAACACCCCCACCATTGTTGTCAACACTTCCGGAATGCAGTTTTTTTAATGGTGAGCAGCCGGATCATCGCATTCTGCATGATGTCTTCTCTTGACTTAAATTGGGTCCCTTTCAACAGCGTTTTCAGCTTGGGAAATAGCCAAAAGTGGCACGGAGTCAAGCCTGTCGAGTAGGGAGTTTGACGAATCACAGCAATTAAATTTCTGGCGAAGAAAGCATGAATCAAATGTGCAGAATGGGCGGGTGCATTATCATGATGGAGCTGCTACGTTTTGCTGCCCACAGATCCGATCTTTGCAGTGCACATCATCACGAAGGTGACGAAGTACCTCCTACTAGTAATCTTTGCGATGATTTGGTCTTGTGGTGCATGCTTATGATACACCACACCATGGGAGTCTAAGAAATGATTATATGCCGTTTAAGGGCGCTAAACTGCTATGGTCATCAGAGCCCTCGCAAAGTACAAAATTGAAGGTCCAAAAATAAAATACGAGTAAAAAACCACATAGTCAAAAATACTCTAAAATCTGGAATCAGTAGTTAAAACCACTATAAAAGCCACGTGAAACAATCCATAAAATAACAAAACGTGTCAAGAACTGTAGAACGCATAGGACAGGAGCGTCATATGTCCACAGGGGAGTAGAGCGCCCATTTAAACGGCAAAATAAAATCTTAATGTTAAAAGATGCTCAACGCTTCATATGCGCCGATTAAAATCACCGTCATTCATAAAACGTAAAAGACATTCTACAGCACGCGTGTCGTCTCCCAAAACGTTGGCTGGGCCAACAGGCAGACCAACACGAACGCGCAACGGAGCTAAAACTTGACACTCTGCCAAAATGTGACGGACCGTTAAGGGCGCAGCACACTGCTCACAGAGTGGTGCGGGGTCACCACTGAGCAGGCATCTATGGCTAAAAAGGCAATGTCCGATTCGTAGACGGGCTAAAAGCACCTCTTCCCGACGAGAAGAACGAGAAGAGGTACCCCAGACTAACGGAAGAGGTTTAACCTCCCGCAACTTGTTCCCCCTAAGAGCCGCCCACTCATCGCGCCAGCGCAAGAGGATACGGTAACGTAAAATAACATAAAAATCTGAGGAAGGAACAAAACAGGTAAAACTACTGGGTGATAAAATGGCCGATTTGGCAGGTCCTTACAGACTCGTTGCCTGAGATGCCCACAGACCTGGAATCCACACGAAGGAGACGCTGATGGCAGAAGCACCAAGCGAGTGGTGCAGTTCATGAATGCGCTGTACGAGCGGGTGGTAAACATACAGCGCGTAAATACCCCGAAGGGCACTCAGAGAGTCCGTAAAACAACACAGCACCGTAAGACGTGCCGCTGAATGTATAAAACACATTGATATATACTAAAAAGATCGACGGTAGAAATCGAACATTGTCCAGGTAAACGAAAAGCAAAACTCTGTGCACCAAAAACAAAGGCACATCCTACTCCGTCAGCAGTCTTAGACCCATCGTTATATATAAAATGGCAGTCTCCGAACTGCGCCTGTAGTTCTAAAAAGGCGGATCTAAGGACGGAAGCAGGGGTCTCATCTTTCGGCATCGACGTTAACCCAAGGTGACATTGGGCCACAGCGCGCGGCCATTGAGGAAAACGCGTTTCCCCCCGTGGAAGGGCTGGCGCTGGCGTAACGTCCAAATGCCGAAGAAGTTGACGAAATCGAACCCCTGGAGGGAACAATGCAGAGCAGCTAACTAAATATTGCCGATCAAGCGAATCCTCGTAAAATATCACAAAGGACGGGTGGTCAGGCAAGCTGTAGAGTCGACAGGCATAACTGCACAAGAGCATCTGACGCCTGAAGGACAGCGGAGGCTCTGCAGCTTCAGCCTATAGGCTAGGTACAGGGCTGGTTGGAAAGGCCCCTGTAGCGACTCTTATGCCACGATAATGAATGGCATTCAATCGACGTAATACAGATGGACGCGCCGACGAATACACAATGCACCCGCAATCAAGCTTGGATCGGACCAAAGAGCAACCCCCAGGGGCTCACCTTATGTGAGTACGGGTGTTGGCGAACCCGGGGGTTCCCGAGCCAATCATCGCCATATTCATCCCCTCATCCCTATCCGGTCGAGGTGGGTTCTTGTCGTGACCGGGGGACACAAGGTAGGCTCTCGTGCGTTCATTGCGTTACATTCATACCGCACCTCACCATCGTTTTTTCTTCTCTTCTATTTCTGCACATTTCGCCCCACGTTCATTCATTTACGCCTCTCTTTTACGTCTTCGCCGGCCTACCTTGCCTGCGAAACGCCCACACAGTTTTAGTTTCTTTTATCTTCTTATTTAAATCCCTTGTGGACACAGCCTGACGGATACCCGCGTACTGGGTGCGCAGCTGGGTTGAGTGGGTAATGGCGTCATCCCCACCACCCGGGGTCGTCATGTAGGGTATGTGTTCGTATCCGCTGTTCAACTGCAGTCCGGCGGGGGGGGGGCAATTGCATAAGCTGCTGGCTTTTGACGGCCATTGGGTCCCTCTGTCTAGGTTCTGGGAGGTGTGACCCTGGGGTGATTCTGGTATAGATAGGCAACTCACCCAAGCCGGGGTAACGCCCGGGAGTCAGAGCCCGTGGTCGGAGACGGTTGCAATGTTGGAGGATTTATTTCGCTATGGACCACCCTTTCTCCATTAATAGCAACAAGTGCCGAAACGTTTATGTAACAGAAATGACACCACCGACAACTGGTTGTTACTTGGTCATTTCACGAACCGAAGAAGGCCAAAGTTTTGAGAAGGTGAACCCTTTCATCATTCAAAAGGGCATTGATGCTATTGCTGGTGCGGTTCAGTCCTGCACTCGTCTACGGAATGGTTCCTTATTAGCACAAACGAAGTCCCATCAGCAAAGTAAGACCTTGTTGCGCGCTACGCTTCTCCACGGCTATCCCATCCGTGTGGAGAAGCACCGCAGAATGAATTCCTGTCGAGGCGTCATCACCACCCATAGCCTCGATGGTATGTCGGACGATGAACTCGTAGACTATCTTTCAGACAAAAAAGTGACAGCAGTGCATCGAGTGCAGGCCAAACGCGACGGAGTATTGGTACCCACTCGTACCCTGTTTCTAACATTTGATGGCGTCGATCTGCCCACGAGCATTTTAGCAGGGTACGAACGCATTGCGCTGAGGCCCTATATCCCTAGACCTCTGCGTTGTTTCAAATGCCAACGTTTTGGGCATACGCAAGTCTCATGTAAGAGTGCCGTTACCATCTGTGCCTTATGCGGCCAGCCGTCACACGAGGGCCCCCCAGGGGCTCACCTTTTGTGAGTACGGGTTAGCCGCACCCGGGGTTCCCGAGCCATCCATAGCCATGTTCACCCTTATATCCCCGTCCGGTCCAGGTGGGCTCGTTCTCGTGATAGGGGGACTCAAGGTAGGCTCTCGTGCGTTCTGTGCACTTCATTCCACGTCGCCCCTCGCCATCGCTTCTTTCTTCTCTTCTGTTTATGCACATTTCGCCCCACGCCCATTCATTTACACGTCCCTTTTACTTCTTCGCCGGCCTACCTTGAGTGCGAAACGCCCACACACTTTTAGTTTCTTTTAACCTTTTATGTTAATCCTCCGTGGACACAGCCTGACGGATACACGCGCGCCGCGTGCGCAGCTGGGTGGGTGGGTAATGGCGTCATCCCCACCACCCGGCCCCTCAGGGGCTCACCTTATGTGAGTACGGGTTTTTGGCGCACCCGGGGGTTCCCGAGCCAATCATCGCCACATTCATCCCCTCACCCCCATCCGGTCGAGGTGGGTTCTTCAAGTGACCGGTGGACACAAGGTAGGCTCTCGTGCGTTCGTTACATTCCATTCATACCGCACCTCACCATCGTTTCTTTGTTCTCTTGTCACTTTCCGGCCATTTCGCACCACGACATTCGCATTACTCTCTTTTTCTTCCCCGCCGGCCTACCTTGCGTGCGAAACGCCCACACAGTTTTAGTTTCTTTTATCTTTTTATTTAAATCCTCCGTGGACACAGCCTGACGGATACCCGCGCACCGCGTGCGCAGCTGGGTGAGTGGGTAATGGCGTCATCCCCACCACCCGGGGTCGTCATGTAGGGTTGTTGTTCGTATCCGCTGTTCAACTGCAGTCCCGCGGGGGGCCATTGCATGAGCTGCTGGCTTCCGACGGCGATTGGGTCCCTCTGTCTATGTTCTGGGAGGTGTGACCCTGGGGTGAGCTAGGTATAGATAGGCCACTCACCCAAGCCGGGGTAACGCCCGGGAAGTCAGAGCCCGAGGTCGGAGACGGTTGCAATGGTGGAGGATTTTTTTTCGCTATGGAGCACCCTTTCTCCATTGTTAACAACAAGCGCCGCAAAGTTTTAGTAACAGAAGTAGCACCGCCAACAGCTGGTTGTTACTTAGTGATTACCCGTACAGAGGAGGGACAATCATTCGAGAAGGTGAACCCTTTTATTATCCAGAAGGGCATTGACTCAATTGCTGGTCCGGTTCTTTCCTGCACTCGGCTTCGTAATGGTTCGTTGCTAATTCAAAGCAAATCCGAGGCACAAAGTAAGTCCTTGTTGAGCGCCACGCTTCTCCACGGTTATCCTATCCGTGTTGAGAAGCACCGCACCTTGAATTCTTGTAGAGGCGTTGTCACCACGCATAGCCTCGATGGTATCTCTGACGAAGACCTGGTGGAATATCTTGCAGACCAAAGGGTGACAGCGGTTCATCGAGTGCAGGCCAAACGCGACGGCGTGTTGGTACCCACTCGTACCCTGTTTATTACATTTGATGGCGTCGATCTGCCCACGAGCATTTCCGCAGGGTACGAACGGATTTCTGTGAGGCCTTATATTCCTAGACCTCTGCGTTGTTTTAAATGCCAACGTTTTGGGCATACGCAAGTCTCCTGTAAGAGTGCCGTTAACATCTGTGCAACATGTAGCCAGCCCTCACACGAAGGTACCTGTTCAACAGCCCCCGTCTGCGTTAATTGTAAAGGGTCACATTCTGCTTCGTTTGCCGACTGTCCGCGGTATTTGGACGAGAAGGCGATCCAGGAGATCCGGGTAAAGGAAAAACTCTCCTTCGCTGAAGCCCGGAGGCGTTTCCATGCGCGCCAACCTTCACTCCTGCGATCTGGCACATTTAGTTCTATTGTTGCCTCGCCAGTACCACGAGTAGATGCCGAAACTCAGACATGGACCTTGACTGGATTAACCGCCACTACCATCCGGCCGTCTATTAAGGCTACAGTTACCAAGCCGTATAAACCTGGTCCCAAGTCAATGAAGTCGCAAGCCGTTGAAAAGAAGCCCAAGCAGAAACTTCGTAGGGAAGATTTTTTGAAAGACCCTCCGCGTGCGCGCGGTAACAAAAGTTCACCTTCTCCTCCTCGGAGGTCGCTGTCCCAGGATGGTCCTGGGACAAGCCGCGCTCAGCGGCACCCTTCACCCATCGCCACCCAGAACCGATTCACGGCGCTTGAATCGGTTTCTGGCACTGAGCGCGTGGGCCCTCCCTCCGAGGAAGCTATGGAGTCTGACCAACTCCATACCAAAAGCCCGAGCCCAAAGGTTAAACAAAAGGTAATTTTAAGCCGCCCTTCTAAATACAAAGTTCATCCCCTTATTCTTAATGGCTATCCTGACCTGGAATGTACGTGGTGTACGATCGCATAGGGCGGAACTGCAACTTTTATTCCGTTCCCATTCGCCTATGGTCGTATGTTTGCAGGAGACTAAGCTTCGCCCTCACGATCCTTTTGATCTCCGAGGATATACTCCGGTTCGCTACGACCTTGAACCGGAGGAGGGTACTCCTGCTCATGGAGGTGTCATGTTCTTAGTGCGTAACGACGTTCATTTTACACCTGTCACACTTACATCCGACTTGCAAGCTGTTGCCATTAGACTGCAGTTACCCGGTTTTTTCTTTTCTGTTTGTTCTGTGTATACACCTCCATCGTCTCCCCTCGCTCCCGCGGACATTCGATCTCTCCTGTCCGCTCTCCCAACACCATTTCTTCTGTTGGGAGATTTTAATGCCCATCACCCACTATGGGGTTCGCCAAGGGCTTTTGCGAGGGGAACTCTTCTTTCCGACATTTTTTATCAGTTCAATCTTTCCATCCTCAATACTGGTGCACCTACTTTTATTTCTGATTCTTCTGGTACATTTTCTCACCTGGACCTTGCAATTTGCTCCCTCCAGCTTGCACGTCGTCTTCAGTGGAACGTCGTCGCTGACACCTACTCCAGCGACCATTACCCCTGCATCGTTTCTCTTCTGTCGCACCACGTACAGCATTCCAGAGTACCTACCTGGATATTCGCAAAAGCCGACTGGAGCTTGTATTCCAGCCTCGTGCATTTTGACGACCACCCCTTCTCCGACATTCACCAACTAGTGCAGCACCTTACGTCTGTTATTTTCTCTGCCGCCGAACACGCAATACCCCGTTCATCCTCCCAACCTCGGCGGCCACCTGTTCCGTGGTGGAACGAGGATTGTCGGGACGCCGTTCGTGCCCGTAGGACTGCACTTAGGGTGTTTCGGCGACACCCTACACTTGATAATTTGGTGACTTTTAAACAATCGCGCGCCAGGGCTCGTCGCATTATTCAGGATAGCAAGAAGGCATCTTGGGCTCGTTTTGTCGAGTCTTTTAATCGTTTTACGCCTTCATCCGTTGTTTGGGATAAACTTCGTCGCTTCTCAGGTAAAGTGTCACATTGTACTGTTTCTGGCCTTCAGGTTTCTAATGCCACCATAGTGGATCCGGCTGCCATCGCTAACACACTGGGTGCTGCCTTTGAGGCGGTTTCCAGTTCAGACCATTATTCCGCCGGCTTTCGCTCTATTAAAGACCGGCTGGATTCCGCATCATATACTTTTCGGTCTGCTACTGCTGAATGCTATAATGAACTATTCACAATGAGGGAGCTGGAGCACGCTCTTCATTGCTCTCGGCACTCCGCTCCTGGGCCGGACGGCATTCATGTTCTGATGTTAAAGAACCTTTCAGCCGACAGTAAACTCTTTCTCTTACAGGTCTATAACCGTATTTGGCAAAACGGCATTTTTCCCTCCGTTTGGCGCGAAGCCACCATTGTCCCTATACTTAAGCCTGGGAAGGATCGCCAACTACCTTTCAGCTACCGCCCTATCTCCCTCACCAGTTGCATTTGCAAGGTGATGGAGCGCATGATCAACGGGCGGTTGACATGGTGGCTTGAGTCTCAGAAACTTCTAGCGAACGCTCAGTGCGGGTTTCGTCGCTATCGCTCTACCGTCGACCATCTGGTGTCTTTGTCGACGCATATTATGAATGGATTTCTGAGAAAGTGTCAAACCGTGGCTGTATTTTTTGACCTGGAGAAAGCTTATGACACTTGTTGGAGGGGCGGCATTTGCTTACACTTCACGATTGGAATATCCGCGGTCGTCTTCCCATATTTCTTCGGGAGTTTATGACGGACCGCGTCTTTCGTGTACGTGTGGGCTCGGTTTTATCTCGTCGTTTTATTCAAGAGAACGGAGTACCACAGGGCTCTGTACTCAGTGTCACACTTTTTGCGATTGCTATCAACCCCATTGTTGATTGTATTCCACCTGGCATTTCATCGTCCCTTTTTGTTGACGATTTCGCTATTTATTGCAGTTCACGGCGGACCTGTCTACTCGAACGCCGTCTCCAGAGCTGTATCGACCGTCTCTACGCCTGGAGTAACGCCAACGGCTTTAATTTCTCCGCCGAGAAATCCGTCTGCATCAACTTTTGGCGCCGGAAGTATTTCCCTCCGCCCACTCTCCATCTTGGGCCAGGGATACTTCCGTTTGCAGACGAGGCGAAATTTTTGGGGTTGATTTTTGACAGGAAGTTGTGTTGGACCTCGCACGTTTCCTTTTTAAAAGCAAAGTGTGACCGTTCTCTTAATCTTTTACGTGTTTTAAGTGGCACATCCTGGGGAGCTGATCGGACCGTCCTTCTTCGCCTTTATCGCTCTTTGGTCCGATCCAAGCTTGATTACGGGTGTATTGTTTATTCGTCGGCACGTCCATCTGTGTTACGTCGATTGAATGCCATTCACCATCGTGGCATAAGAGTCGCTACAGGGGCCTTTCCAACTAGCCCTGTACCCAGTCTGTACGCAGAAGCTGCAGAGCCTCCGCTGTCCTTCCGGCGTGAGATGCTTTTGTGCAGCTATGCTTGTCGACTCTCAAGCTTGCCTAACCACCCGTCCTTCGATGTATTTTACGAGGATTCGCTTGATCGCCAATATTTTGTTAGCTCCTCTGCATTGCTCCCTCCAGGGGTTCGATTTCGACTGCTACTTCGGCATTTGGACGTTACGCCAGCGCCGGCCCTTACCCGAGGGGAAACGCGCTTTCCTCCATGGTCGCGCGCTGAGGCCCCCATCCACTTTGGGCTAACGTCGATGCCGAAGAATGAGACCCCTGCTTCAGTCCTTAGATCCGCATTTTTAGAACTTCAGGCAACATTCGGAGACTGTAATTTTATTTATACTGATGGGTCTAAGACTGATGTTGGAGTAGGATGTGCCTTTGTTTTAGGTGCGCATAGTTTTACTTTTCGTTTACCCGGGCAATGTTCGATTTATACCGCCGAACTTTTTAGTATCTATCAATGTGTTTTATACATTCAGCGGCATGTTTTACGGCGTTGTGTTGTTTGTTCGGACTCTCTAAATGCCCTTCAGAGTATTAACGCGCTGTACTCTTACCACCCCCTCGTACAGCGCATTCATGACCTGCTCCATTCGCTGGGTGCCTCTGGCATCAGCGTCTCTTTTATGTGGATTCCAGGTCATGTGGGTATCTCAGGGAATGAGTCGGCCGACGCCGCTGCGAAATCGGCGATTTTATTACCCAGATTTTTTACTTCTGTTGTTCCCTCGTCAGATTCGTGTGTCATTTTACGTCGCCGCATCCTCTCGCGCTGGCGCTATGAGTGGACGGCCCTCCGGGGGAACAAGTTGCGGGAGGTTAAACCTCTTCCGCTAGTCTGGGCTACCTCTTCCCGTGCTTCCGTCGGGAAGAGGTACTTTTAACACGCCTTCGTATCGGACATTGCCTTTTTAGTCATATATACCTGTTAAGTGGTGATCCCGCACCTCTGTGTGGTCAGTGTGACGTGCCCTTAACGGTCCGTCACATTTTAACCGAGTGTCAAGTTTTAGCTCCACTGCGCGTTCGCGTGGGTCTGCCTGTTGGCCTAGCCAACGTGTTGGCAGACGACGCGCATGCTGTAGAATGTCTTTTACGTTTTATCACTGACATTGGTTTTAGCCGTCGCATTTGATGCGCTGAGCGCCTTTTAGCTGTTTGCTTTTATATTGTTAGTTTTAATGGGGCCCTTCTCCCCTGATATAAGGCGCTCCTGTTCCTTGCATTCTGCAGTTCTTGACACGTTTTATTCTTTTAGTGACCATGATTTTAGTGTGTTGGTTTTTTAGATATCTTTATTGTTATTCTTGTTATTGTTATTATTGTTTTTAATTGTTCTTGTTATTATTGTTATTGTTTTTATTGTTATTGTTATTATTGTTGTTGTTATTCTATTGTTATTTTTAACTTTTTTGACATCGCGGGTTTGTGTCCGGTTTTTTAATTATGCGGTTTTTTACCTGTCTTTTATATTGTGACCTTATATTTTACTCATTGTAAGGGCGCTGATGACCGCAGCAGTTTAGCCCCCTTAAACCGCATACCATCATCATCATCACCCCACCACCCGGGGTCGTCATGTAGGGTATGTGTTCGTATCCGCTGTTCAACTGCAGTCCCGCGGGGGGGGGCATTGCATGAGCTGCTGACTTCCGACGGCCATTGGGTCCCTCTGTCTATGTTCTGGGAGGTGTGACCCTGGGGTGATTCTGGTATAGATAGGCCACTCACCCAAGCCGGGGTAACGCCCGGGAGTCAGAGCCCGTGGTCGGAGACGGTTGCAATGTTGGAGGATTTATTTCGCTATGGACCACCCTTTCTCCATTAATACCAACAAGTGCCGAAAAGTTTATGTAACAGAAATGACACCACCGACAACTGGTTGTTACTTGGTCATTTCACGAACCGAAGAAGGCCAAAGTTTTGAGAAGGTGAACCCTTTCATCATTCAAAAGGGCATTGATGCTATTGCTGGTGCGGTTCAGTCCTGCACTCGTCTACGGAATGGTTCCTTATTAGCACAAACGAAGTCCCATCAGCAAAGTAAGACCTTGTTGCGCGCTACGCTTCTCCACGGCTATCCCATCCGTGTGGAGAAGCACCGCAGAATGAATTCCTGTCGAGGCGTCATCACCACCCATAGCCTCGATGGTATGTCGGACGATGAACTCGTAGACTATCTTTCAGACAAAAAGGTGACAGCAGTGCATCGAGTGCAGGCCAAACGCGACGGAGTATTGGTACCCACTCGTACCCTGTTTCTAACATTTGATGGCGTCGATCTGCCCACGAGCATTTTAGCAGGGTACGAACGCATTGCGCTGAGGCCCTATATCCCTAGACCTCTGCGTTGTTTCAAATGCCAACGTTTTGGGCATACGCAAGTCTCATGTAAGAGTGCCGTTACCATCTGTGCCTTATGCGGCCAGCCGTCACACGAGGGCCCCCCAGGGGCTCACCATTTGTGAGTACGGGTTAGCCGCACCTGGGGTTCCCGAGCCATCCATAGCCATGTTCACCCTTATATCCCCCTCCGGTCCAGGTGGGCTCGTTCTCGTGACCGGGGGACTCAAGGTAGGCTCTCGTGCGTTCTGTGCATTTCATTCCACGTCGCCCCTCGCCATCGCTTCTTTCTTCTCTTCTGTTTACGCACATTTCGCCCCACGCCCATTCATTTACACGTCCCTTTTACTTCTTCGCCGGCCTACCTTGAGTGCGAAACGCCCACACACTTTTAGTTTCTTTTAACCTTTTATGTTAATCCTCCGTGGACACAGCCTGACGGATACACGCGCGCCGCGTGCGCAGCTGGGTGGGTGGGTAATGGCGTCATCTCCACCACCCGGGGTCGTCATGTAGGGTATGTGTTCGTATCCGCTGTTCAACTGCAGTCCCGCGGGGGGGGGCATTGCATGAGCTGCTGACTTCCGACGGCCATTGGGTCCCTCTGTCTATGTTCTGGGAGATGTGACCCTGGGGTGAGATAGGTATAGATAGGCCACTCACCCAAGCCGGGGTAACGCCCGGGAATCAGAGCCCGAGGTCGGAGACGGTTGCAATGGTGGAGGAATTATTTCGCTATGGAGCACCGTTTCTACATTACTAACAACAAGCGCCGAAAAGTCTATGTAACGGAAGTAGCACCGCCGACATCTGGTTGTTACTTGGTCATTTCACGAACAGAGGAAGGACAAAGTTTTGAGAAGGTGAACCCGTTCATTATTCAAAAGGGTACTGACGCTATTGCAGGTGCGGTTCAGTCCTGCACTCGTCTTCGAATTGGTTCCTTGTTGGTTCAAACCAAAACTGAACAGCAAAGTACGTCCTTGTTGCGCGCCACCTTCACCACGGTTATCCTATCCGTGTCGAGAAGCACCGCACCTTGAATTCCTGTCGAGGCGTCATTACCACCCATTGCCTCGATGGTATGTCGAACGAAGAACTTGTCGGCTATCTTTCTGACCAAAAGGTGACAGCTGTTCATCGAGTGCAGGTAAAACGCGACGGAATTTTGGTACATACTCGTACCCTGTTTATCACATTCGACGGCGTCGATCTGCCCACGAGTCTTTCAGCAGGGTACGAGCGAATTGCTGTGAGGCACTATATACCTAGACCTCTGCGTTGTTTCAAATGCCAACGTTTTGGGCATACGCAAGTCTCCTGTAAGAGTGCCGTTACCATCTGTGCCTCATGTAGCCAGCCGTCACACGAAGCCCCCAGGGGCTCACCTTTTGTGAGTACGGGTTAGGCACACCCGGGGTACCCGAGCCATCCATAGCCATTTACACCCTTTCATCCCCGTCCGGTCGAGGTGGGTTCGTTCTCGTGACCGGGGAACTCAAGGTAGGCTCTCGTGCGTTCTGTGCATTTCATTCCACGTCGCCCCACGCCATCGCTTCTTTTTTCTCTTCTGTTTATGCACATTTCGCCCCACGCCCATTCATTTACACGTCTCTTTTACTTCTTCGCCGGCCTACCTTGAGTGCGAAACGCCCACACACTATTAGTTTCTTTTAACCTTTTATGTTAATCCTCCGTGGACACAGCCTGCCGGATACCCGCGCACCGCGTGCGCAGCTGGGTGAGTGGGTAATGGCGTCATCCCCACCACCCGGGTTCGTCATGTAGGGTATGTGTTCGTATCCGCTGTTCAACTGCAGTCCCGCGGGGGGGCTATTGCATGAGCTGCTGGCTTTTGACGGCGATTGGGTCCCTCTGTCTACGTTCTGGGAGGTGTGACCCTGGGGTGATTCTGGTATAGATAGGCCACTCACCCAAGCCGGGGTAACGCCCGGGAGTCAGAGCCCGTGGTCGGAGACGGTTGCAATGTTGGAGGATTTATTTCGCTATGGACCACCCTTTCTCCATTAATACCAACAAGTGCCGAAAAGTTTATGTAACAGAAATGACACCACCGACAACTGGTTGTTACTTGGTCATTTCACGAACCGAAGAAGGCCAAAGTTTTGAGAAGGTGAACCCTTTCATCATTCAAAAGGGCATTGATGCTATTGCTGGTGCGGTTCAGTCCTGCACTCGTCTACGGAATGGTTCCTTATTAGCACAAACGAAGTCCCATCAGCAAAGTAAGACCTTGTTGCGCGCTACGCTTCTCCACGGCTATCCCATCCGTGTGGAGAAGCACCGCTGAATGAATTCCTGTCGAGGCGTCATCACCACCCATAGCCTCGATGAAATGTCGGACGATGAACTCGTAGACTATCTTTCAGACAAAAAGGTGACAGCAGTGCATCGAGTGCAGGCCAAACGCGACGGAGTATTGGTACCCACTCGTACCCTGTTTCTAACATTTGATGGCGTCGATCTGCCCACGAGCATTTTAGCAGGGTACGAACGCATTGCGCTGAGGCCCTATATCCCTAGACCTCTGCGTTGTTTCAAATGCCAACGTTTTGGGCATACGCAAGTCTCATGTAAGAGTGCCGTTACCATCTGTGCCTCATGCGGCCAGCCGTCACACGAGGGCCCCCCTGGGGCTCACCTTTTGTGAGTACGGGTTAGCCGCACCCGGGGTTCCCGAGCCATCCATAGCCATGTTCACCCTCATATCCCCGTCCGGTCCAGCTGGGCTCGTTCTCGTGACCGGGGGACTCAAGGTAGGCTCTCCTGCGTTCTGTGCATTTCATTCCACGTCGCCCCTCGCCATCGCTTCTTTCTTCTCTTCTGTTTATGCACATTTCGCCCCACGCCCATTCATTTACACGTCTCCTTTACTTATTCGCCGGCCTACCTTGAGTGCGAAACGCCCACACACTTTTCGTTTCTATTAACCTTTTATGTTAATCCTCCTTGGACACAGCCTGCCGGATCCCCGCGCACCGCGTGCGCAGCTGGGTGAGTGGGTAATGGCGTCATCCCCACCACCCGGGTTCGTCATGTAGGGTATGTGTTCGTATCCGCTGTTCAACTGCAGTCCCGCGGGGGGGCCATTGCATGAGCTGCTGACTTCCGAAGGCCATTGGGTCCCTCTGTCTATGTTCTGGGAGGTGTGACCCTGAGGTGAGATAGGTATAGATAGGCCACTCACCCAAGCCGGGGTAACGCCCGGGAAGTCAGAGCCCGAGCTCGGAGACGGTTGCAATGGTGGAGGATTTATTTCGCTATGCAGCACCCTTTCTCCATTATTAATAATAAGCGCCGTAAAGTACTTGCAACAGAAGTAGCACCGCCGACAACTGGTAGTTACTTAGTGGTTTCACGAACTGAGGAAGGTCAAAACTTTGAGAAGGTGAACCCTTTTATAATTCAGAAGGGCATAGATGCTATTGCTGGTGCGGTTCAATCCTGCACTCGTTTACGGAATGGATCCTTATTGCCACAAACTAAGTCCGATCAGCAAAGTAAGACCTTGTTGCGCGCTACGCTTCTCCACGGTTATCCCATCCGTGTCGAGAAGCACCGCACATTGAACTCCTGTCGGGGTGTCGTTACCACCCATAGCCTCGATGGTATATCGGACGAGGATCTAGTAGACTATCTATCCTATCAAAAGGTGACTGCAGTGCATCGAGTGCAGGCCAAACGCGACGGCGTATTGGTACCCACTCGTACCCTGTTTATTACATTTGATGGCGTCGATCTGCCTACGAGCATTTCCGCAGGGTACGAAAGGATTTCTGTGAGGCCTTATATTCCTAGACCTCTGCGTTGTTTTAAATGCCTACGTTTTGGGCATACGCAAGTCTCGTGTAAGAGTGCCGTTAGCATCTGTGCAACATGTAGCCAGTCCTCACACGAAGGTACCTGTTCAACAGCCCCCGTCTGCGTTAATTGTAAAGGGTCTCATTCTGCTTCGTTTGCCGACTGTCCGCGGTACTTGGACGAGAAGGCGATCCAGGTGATCCGGGTAAAGGAAAAACTCTCCTTTGGTGAAGCCCGGAGGCGTTGCCATGCGCGCCAACCTTCACTCCTGCGATCTGGCACATTTAGTTCTGTTGTAGCCTCGCCAGTACCACGAGTAGATGCCGAAAGTCAGATCTGGACCATGACTGGATTAACCGCCACTACCATCCGGCCGTCCATTAAAGCTACTGTTACCAACCTTATAAACCTGGTCCAAAGTCAATGAAGTCGAAAGCCGCAGAAAAGAAACCCAAGCAGAAACTTCGTAGGGAAGATTTTTTGAAAGACCCTCCGCGTGCGCGCGGTAACAAAAGTTCACCTTCTCCTCCTCGGAGGTCGCTGTCCCAGGAAGCTCCTGGGACATCCGCGCTCAGCGGCACCCCTCACCCATCGCCACCCAGAACCGATTCACGGCGCTTGAATCGGTTTCTGGCACTGAGCGCGTGGGCCCTCCCTCCGAGGAAGCTATGGAGTCTCACCAACTCCATACAAAAAGCCCGAGCCCAAAGGTTAAGCAAAAGATTCTTTTAAGTCACCCTTCAAAGTAGACAGTTTATCCCTTTTATTCATGACTATCCTGACCTGGAATGTACGTGGTGTACGATCGCATAGGGCGGAATTGCAACTTTTATTGCGTTCCCAATCGCCTATGGTCGTATGTTTGCAGGAGACTAAGCTTCGCCCTCACGATCCTTTTGATCTCCGAGGATATACTCCAGTTCGCTACGACCTTAAACCGGAAGAGGGTACTCCTGCTCATGGAGGTGTCATGTTGTTAGTGCGTAACGACGTTCATTTTAAACCTTTCACACTTACATCGGACTTGCAAGCTGTTGGCGTTCGGCTTCACTTACCCGGCTTTTTGTTTTCTGTTTGCTCTGTGTACTCACCTCCATCGTCTCCCCTCGTTCCCGCGGACATTCGAGCTCTCCTGTCCGCTCTCCCAACACCATTTCTTCTGTTGGGAGATTTTAATGCCCATCACCCACTGTGGGGTTCGCCAAGGGCTTGTGCGAGGGGAACTGTTCTTTCCGACATTTTTTACCAGTTCAATCTTTCCATCCTCAATAAGGTGCACCTACTTATAATTTCTGATACTTCTGGTACATTCTCTCACCTGGACCTTGCCATCTGCTCACTCCAGCTTGCTCATCGTCTTCAGTAGAACGTCGTCGCTGACACCTACTCCAGCGACCATTACCCCTGCATCGTTTCTCTACTGTCGCACCACATACGGCATTCCAGAGTACCTACCTGGATATTCCCAAAAGCCGACTGGAGCTTGTATTCCAGCCTCGTGCATTTTTACGATCAGCTCTTCGCCGACATTAACCACCTAGTGCAGCACCTTACGTCTACGATTTTCTCTGCCGCCGAATGCGCAATTCCCCGTACATCCTCTCAACCTCGGCGGCCACCTGTTCCGTGGTGGAACGAGGATTGTTGGGACGCCGTTCGTGCCCATAGTACTGCACTTAGGGTGTTTCGGCAAAACCCTACACTTGATAATTTGGTGACTTTTAAACAATCGCGCGCCAGGGCTCGTCGCATTATTCAGGATAGCAAGGAGGCGTCGTGGACTCGTTTTGTCGAGTCTTTTAATCGCTTTACGCCTTCATCTGTTGTTTGGGATAAACTTCGTCGCCTCTCAGGTAAAATGTCACATTGTACGGTTTCTGGCCTTCAGGTTTCCAATGCCATTATAGTGGATCCGACTGCCATCGCTAACACTCTGGGTGCTGCCTTGGAGGCGGTATCCAGTTCAGACCATTATTCCGCCGGCTTTCGCTCTATCAAAGACCGGCTGGATTCCGACACCTTTAATTTTCGGTCTGCTAATGTTGAGTGTTATAATGATCTTTTCACAATGATGGAGCTGGAGCACGCTCTTCATTGCTCTAGGCACTCCGCTCCTGGCCCGGACGGCATTCATGTCCTGAGGTTAAAGCACCTTTCAGGCGACAGTAAACTCTTTCTCTTACAGGTCTATAACCGTATTTGGCAAGACGGCCTTTTTCCTTCCGTTTGGCGCGAAGCCACCATTGTCCCTATTCTTAAGCCTGGGAAGGATCGCCACCTACTTTCCAGCTAGCGCCCTATCTCCCTCACCAGTTGCAATTGCAAGGTGATGGAGCGCATGATCAACGGGCGGTTGACATGGTGGCTTGAGTCTCAGAAACTTCTAGCGAACGCTCAGTGCGGATTTCGTCGCTATCGCTCTACCGTCGACCATCTGGTGTCCCTGTCCACGCATATTATGAAAGGATTTCTGAGAAAGTGTCAAACCGTGGCTGTATTGTTTGACCTGGAGAAAGCTATGACACTTTTTGGAGGGGCGGCATTTTACGTACACTTCACGCATGGAATATCCGCGGCCGTCTTCCCATATGTCTTCGGGAGTTTATGACGGACCGCGTCTTTCGTGTACGTGTGGGCTCGGTTTTATCTATTCGTTTTATTCAAGAGAACGGAGTTCCGCAGGGCTCTGCACTTAGTGTCACACTTTTTGCGATTGCTATCAACCCCTTTGTTGATTGTATTTCACCTGGCATTTCATCGTCCCTTTTTGTTGACGATTTTGCCATTTATTGCAGTTCACGGCGGACCTGTCTACTCGAACGCCGTCTTAAGAGTTGCATCGACCGTCTCTTCGCCTGAAATAACGCTAACGGCTTTAATTTCTCCGCCAAGAAATCCGTGTGATTCAACTTCTGGCGCAGGAAGGCTTTCCTTCCACTCTCTCTCCATCTTGGATCAGAGGTCCTTCCATTTGCAGACGAGGTGAAAATTTTGGGGTTGGTCTTAACCGGAAGCTGAGCTGGACATCTCACGTTTCCTTTTTAAAAGCAAAGTGTGACCGTTCTCTTAATATTTTACGTGATTTAAGTGGCACATCCTGGGGAGCTGATCGGACCGTCCTTCTTCGCCTTTATCGCTCTTTGGTCCGATCCAAGCTTGATTACGGGTGTATTGTTTATTCGTCGGCACGCCCATCTGTGTTACGTCGATTGAATGCCGTTCACCATCGTGGCATAAGAGTCGCTACAGGGGTTTTTCCAACCAGCCCTGTTCTTAGCCTGTATGCTGAAGCTGCAGAGCCTCCGCTGTCCTTCAGGCGTGAGATGCTCTTGTGCAGCTATGCCTGTCGACTCTCCAGCTTGCCTGACCACCCGTCCCCGACATTTTACGAGGATTCGTTTGATCGGCAATATTTAGTTAGCTCCTCTGCATTGCTTCTTCGAGGGGTTCGATTTCGACTGCTAATTCGGCATTTGGACGTTTCGCCAGCGCCGGCCCTTACACGAGGGGAAACGCGTTTTCCTCCATGGTCGCTCGCTGAGGCCCACATCCACCTTGGGCTTACGTCGCTGCCGAAAAATGCGGCCCCTGCTTTCGTTCTTAGATCCGCCTTTTTGGAACTACAGGCGCAGTTCGGGGATTTCATTATATATATACTGATGGGTCTAAGACTAATGTTGGAGTAGGATGTGCCTTTGTTTTTGGTGTGCAGAGTTTTACTTTTCGTTTACCTGAACAATGTTCTATTTATACCGCCGAACTTTTAGTATATATCAATGTGTTTTATACATTCAGCGGAACGTCTTTCGGCGCTGTGTTGTTTGTACCGACTCTCTGAGCGCCCTTCAGGGTATTAACGCGCTGTACAGTTACCACCTTCTCGTACAGCGCATACATGACCTGCTCCACTCGCTTGGTGCCTCTGGCATCAGCGTCTCCTTGGTGTGGATTCCAGGTCATGTGGGTATCTCAGGGAACGAGTCTGCCGACGCCGCTGCCAAATCGGCCATTTTATCACCCAGATGTTTTACCTGTGTTGTTCCTTCCTCATATTTTTATGTTATTTTACGTTACCGTATCCTCTCGCGCTGGCGTGATGAGTGGGCGACTCTTAGGGGGAACAAGTTGCGGGAGGTTAAACCTCTTCCGTTAGTCTGGGGTAACTCTTCTCGTACTTCTCGTCGGGAAGAGGTACTTTTAGCTCGTTTACGATTCGGACATATTCTTTTTAGCCATAGATACCTACTCAGTGGTGACCCCGCACCACTCTGTGAGGAGTGTGATGCGCCCTCAACGGTGCGTCACCTTTTAGCAGAGTGTCAACTTTTAGCTCCGTTGCGCGTTCGTGTTGGTCTGCCTGTTGGCCTAGCCAACGTTTTGGCAGACGACGCGCATGCTGTAGAGTGTCTTTTAAGTTTTATCAATGACATTGGATTTACCAGGCGCATTTGATGCGCTGAGCCTCTTTTGACTGTGTTATTTTATCTTGTCTTTTTAAAGGGGCATCTCGTCCCTAGTGGACATCTGGCGCTCGTGTCCCTGACACTCTACTGTTCTTGACACGTTTTTTTACTCTTTTATTGACCATGGTTTTAGAGTGTTCCTTTTTGGTATTTGGTGTTTTGTTGTTTACCTTTAGGTCATCACGGGTTTGTGTCTCATTTTTAATTATGCGGTTTTTTATCGGCCTTTTATTTTTGGACAGTACATTTTATACTTTGTAAGGGCGCTGATGACCTTATCTGTTTAGCGCCCTTAAACCGCATCTCATCATCACACCAAAGAGCAATAAAGGCGAAGAAGGACGGTCCGATCAGCTCCCCAGGATGTGCCACTTAAAACACGCAAACGTTTAAGAAAACGGCCACACTTTGCTTTTAAAAAGGAAATGTGCGAAGTCCAACACAACTTCCTTTCAAAAATCAACCCCAAGAATTTCACCTCGTCTGCAAACGGAATCATCTCCGGCCCAAGATAGAGAAAGGGCGGAGGGAAATACTTCCGGCGCCAGAAGTTGGTGCAGACGGATTTTTCGGCGGAAAAATTCAAGCCGTTAGCGCTACTCCAGGCGAAGAGACGGTCGATACAACTCTGGAGACGGCGTTCGAGTAGACAGGTCCGCCGCGAACTGCAATAAATGGCAAAATCGTCAACAAAAAGGGACGACGAAATGCCAGGTGGAGTGTAATCACAAATGGGGTTGATAGCAATTGCAAAAAGTGTGACACTGAGTACAGAGCCCTGCGGTACTCCGTTCTCTTGAATAAAACGACTAGATAAAACCGAGCCCACACGTACACGAAAGACGCGGTCCGTCATAAACTCCCGGAGAAATATGGGAAGACGACCGCGGAAATTCCATGCATGGAGTGTGCGTAAAATGCCGCCCCTCCAACAAGTGTCATAAGCTTTTTCCAGGTCAAAAAATACAGCCACCGTTTGACACTTTCTCAGAAATCCGATAATAATATGCGTCGACAGAGACACCAGATGGTCGACGGTAGAGCGTTGGCGACGAAATCCAACCTCAACGTTCCCCAGAGGTTTCTGAGACACTGAAAGCTGGCTACATGTTGCACAAATGCTAACGGCACTCTTACATGAGACTTGCGTATGCCCAAAATGTTTGCATTTAAAACAACGCAGAGGTCTAGGAATATAAGGCCTCACAGAAATCCGTTCGTACCCTGCGGAAATGCTCGTGGGCAGATCGACGTCATCAAATGTTAGAAACAGGGTACGAGTGGGTACCAACACGCCGTCGCGTTTGGCCTGCACTCGATGCACTGCTGTCACCTTTTGATCGGATAGATATTCGACTAGGTCCTCGTCCGATATACCATCAAAGCTATGCGTGGTAACGACGCCCCGACAGGAATTCACGGTGCGGTGCTTCTCGATACGGATGGTATTACGGTGGAGAAGCGTAGCCCTCAACAAGGTCTTACTTTGCTGATCGGACTTAGTTTGTGCCAATAAGCAACCATTCCGTAGACGAGCGCAGGACTGAACCACACCAGCAATTGCATCAATGCCCTTCTGAATTATAAAAGCGTTCACCTTCTCAAAGTTTTGTCCTCTTCTGTTCTTGAAATGACCAAGTAACAACCAGATGATTTAAATAAAAAGATAAAAGAAACTTAAAGTGCGTGGGCGTTTCGCACGCAAGGTAGGCCGGCGAAGAACTAAAAGAGATGTGTAAGTGAATGGGCGTGTGGCGAAATGTGCAGAAGAAGAAGAAGAGAAGCAAGAAACTATAGCGAGAGGCGACATGGAGTGAAATGCACAGAGCGCACGAGAGCCTACCTTGAGTCCCCCGTTCACGAGAACGAACCCACCACTACCGGACGGGGATGAAGTGATGAAGATGGCGATGAGTGGCTCGGGAACCCCCGTGTACGCCAAACCCCTACTCACATAAGGTGAGCCCCTGGGGGTCACTACAAGACGCACAGATGGAAACGGCACTCTTGCAAGATACTTGCGTATGCCCAAAGCATTGGCATTTAAAACAACGCAGAGGCCTAGAGATATAGGGCCTCATCGCAATTCGTTCGTACCCTGCTGAAATGCTCTTGGGCAGATAGACGCCATCAAATGTTTTAAACAGGGTGCGAGTGTGTAGCAATACTCCGTCGCGTTTGGCCTGCACTCGATGAACCGCTGTAACCTTCTGGTCTGCAAGATATTCTACCAGGTCCTCGTCCGATGTACCATCGAGGCTATTCGTGGTGACAACACCTCGACAGGAATTCAAGGTGCGGTGATTCTCAACACGGATAGGATAACCGTGGAGAAGCGTGGCGCGCAACAAGGACTTACTCTGTTGTTGGGATTTGATTTAAACCAACAATGAACCAATCCGAAGACGAGTGCAGGGCTGAACCGCACCTGCAGTAGCGTCAATGTCCTTCTGTACAATAAAATGGTTCGCCTTCTCAAACGTTTGACCTTCCTCAGTTCGTGAAATCACTAAGTAACAACCAGTTGTTGGTGGTGCTACTTCTGTTGCAATTACTTTACGGCGCTTGTTATTTATAATGGAGAAAGGGTGCTCCATAGCGAAATAAATCCTCCACCATTGCAACCGTCTCCGACCTGGGGCTCTGAATTCCCGAGCGTTACCCCCCTCAGGGGCTCACCTTATGTGAGTACGGGTTTTTGGCGCACCCGGGGGTTCCCGAGCCAATCATCGCCATCTTCATTCTTTCACCCCCGTCCGGTCGAGGTGGGTTCGTTCTCGTGACCGGGGGACTCAAGGTAGGCTCTCGTGCGTTCTGTGCATATCATTACATCTCGCCCCTCGCCATCGCTTCTCTCTTCTCTTTTATTTATGCACATTTCGCCCCACGCGTATTCATTTACACGTCTCTTTTACTTCTTCGCCAGCCTACCTTGAGTGCGAAACGCCCACACACTTTTAGTTTCTTTTAACCTTTTATGTTAATCCTCCGTGGACACAGCCTGACGGATACCCGCGCACTGGGTACGCAGCTGGGTGAGTGGGTAATGGCGTCATCCCCACCACCCGGGGTCGTCGTGTAGGGTATGTGTTCGTATCCGATGTTCAACTGCAGTCCCGCGGGGAGGCCATTGCATGAGCTGCTGGCTTCCGACGGCGATTGGGTCCCTCTGTCTATGTTCTGGGAGGTGTGACCCTGGGGTGAGTCTGGTATAGATAGGCCACTCACCCAAGCCGGGGTAACGCCCGGGAAGTCAGAGCCCGAGGTCGGAGACGGTTGCAATGGTGGAGGATTTATCTCGCTATGGAGCACCCTCCCTCCATTAATACAAACAAGCGCCGAAAAACTTTTGTAACAGAAGTAGCACCGCCGTCATCTGGTTGTTACTTGGTCATTTCAAGAACAGAAGAAGGACAAAACTTTGAGAAGGTGAACCCTTTTATAATTCAGAAGGGCATAGATGCCATTGCTGGTGCGGTTCAATCCTGCACTCGTTTACGGAATGGATCCTTATTGCCACAAACTAAGTCCGATCAGCAAAGTAAGACCTTGTTGCGCGCTACGCTTCTCCACGGTTATCCCATCCGTGTCGAGAAGCACCGCACATTGAACTCCTGTCGGGGCGTCGTTACCACCCATAGCCTCGATGGTATATCGGACGAGGATCTAGTAGACTATCTATCCGATCAAAAGGTGACTGCAGTGCATCGAGTGCAGGCCAAACGCGACGGCGTATTAGTACCCACTCGTACCCTGTTTATTACATTTGATGGCGTCGATCTGCCTACGAGCATTTCCGCAGGGTACGAAAGGATTTCTGTGAGGCCTTATATACCTAGACCTCTGCGTTGTTTTAAATGCCAACGTTTTGGGCATACGCAAGTCTCGTGTAAGAGTGCCGTTAACATCTGTGCAACATGTAGCCAGTCCTCACACGAAGGTACCTGTTCAACAGCCCCCGTCTGCGTTAATTGTAAAGGGTATCATTCTGCTTCGTTTGCCGACTGTCCGCGGTACTTGGACGAGAAGGCGATCCAGGAGATCCGGGTAAAGGAAAAACTCTCCTTTGGTGAAGCCCGGAGGCGTTACCATGCGCGTCAACCTTAACTCCTGCGATCTGGCACATTTAGTTCTGTTGTTGCCTCGCCAGTACCACGAGTAGATGCCGAAAGTCAGACCTGGACCATGACTGGATTAACCGCCACTACCATCCGGCCGTCCATTAAGGCTACAGTTACCAAGCCGTATAAACCTGGTCCCAAGTCAATGAATTCGCAAGCCGTTGAAAAGAAACCCAAGCAGAAACTTCGCAGGGAAGATTTTTTGAAAGACCCTCCGCGTGCGCGCGGTAACAAAAGTTCACCTTCTCCTCCTCGGAGGTCGCTGTCCCAGGAAGGTCCTGGGACAAGCCGCGCTCAGCGGCACCCCCCACCCATCGCCACCCAGAACCGATTCACGGCGCTTGAATCGGTTTCTGGCACTGAGCGCGTGGGCCCTCCCTCCGAGGAAGCTATGGAGTCTGACCAACTCCATACAAAAAGCCCGAGCCCAAAGGTTAAGCAAAAGATTCTTTTAGCCCGCCCTTCTAAGTAGACAGTTTATCCCTTTTATTCATGGCTATCCTTACCTGGAATGTACGTGGTGTTCGATCGCATAGGGCGGAACTGCAACATTTATTGCGTTCGCATTCGCCTATGGTCGTATGTTTGCAGGAGACTAAGCTTCGCCCTCACGATCCTTTTGATCTCCGAGGATATACTCCGGTTCGCTACGACCTTGAACCGGAGGAGGGTACTCCTGCTCATGGTGGTGTCATGATTTTGGTGCGGAATGACGTTCATTTTAAAACTATCACACTTATGTCCGACTTGCAAGCTGTTGCCATTAGACTGTAGTTACCCGGTTTCTTCTTTTCTGTTTGTTCTGTGTATTCACCTCCATCGTCTCCCCTCGCTCCCGCGGACATACGAGCTCTTCTGTCCGCTCTCCCAACACCATTTCTTCTGTTGGGAGATTTTAATGCCCATCACCCACTATGGGTTTCGCCAAGGGCTTGTGCGAGGGGAACTCTTCTTTCCGACATTTTTAATCAGTTCAATCTCTCCATCCTCAATACAGGTGCACCTACTTTTATTTCTGATTCTTCTGGTACATTCTCTCACCTGGACCTTGCCATTTGCTCACTCCAGCTTGCTCATCGTCTTCAGTGGAACGTCGTCGCTGACACCTACTCCAGCGACCATTACCCCTGCATCGTTTCTCTTTTGTCGCACCACGTACAGCATTCCAGAGTACCTACCTGGATATTCGCAAAAGCCGACTGGAGCTTGTATTCCAGCCTCGTGCATTTTGACGACCAGCTCTTCTCCGAAATTAACAAACTAGTGCAGCACCTTACGTCTATTATTTTCTCTGCCGCCGAACGCGCAATACCCCGTTCATCCTCTCAACCCCGGCGGCCACCTGTTCCGTGGTGGAACGAGGATTGTCGGGATGCCGTTCGTGCCCGTAGAACTGCGCTTAGGGTGTTTCGGCGACACCCTACAATTGATAATTTGGTGACTTTTAAACGATCGCGCGCCAGGGCTTGTCGCATTATTCAGGATAGCAAGAAGGCGTCCTGGGCTCCTTTTGTCGAGTCTTTTAATCGCTTTACGCCTTCATCTCTTGTTTGGGATAAACTTCGTCGCTTCTCAGGTAAAGTGTCGCATTGTACTGTTTCTGGCCTTCAGGTTTCCAATGCCACTATAGTGGATCCGGCTGCCATCGCTAACACTCTGGGTGTTGCATTTGAGGTGATATCCAGTTCAAACCATTATTCCGCCGGCTTTCGCTCTATCAAAGACCGGCTGGATTCCGACACCTTTAATTTTCGGTCTCCTAATAATGAGTGTTATAATTATCTTTTCACAATGAGGGAGCTGGAGCACGCTCTTTATTGCTCTAGGCACTCCGCTCCTGGGCCGGACGGCATTCATGTCCTGATGTTAAAGCACCTTTCAGCCGACAGTAAACTCTTTCTCTTACAGGTCTATAACCGTATTTGGCAAGATGGAATTTTTCCTTCCGTTTGGCGCGAAGCCACCATTGTCCCTATTCTTAAGCCTGGGAAGGATCGCCAACTACCTTCCAGCTACCGCCCTATCTACCTCACCAGTTGCATTTGCAAGGTGATGGAGCCCATGATCAACGGGCGGTTGACATGGTGGCTTGAGTCTCAGAAACTTTTAGCGAACGCTCAGTGCGGATTTCGTCGCTATCGGTCTACTGTCGACCATCTGGTGTCCCTGTCGACGCATGTTATGAATGGATTTCTGAGATAGTGTCAAACCGTGGCTGTGTTTTTTGAACTGGAGAAAGCTTATGACACTTGTTGGAGGGGCGGCATTTTACCTACACTTTACGCATGGAATATCCGCGGTCGTCTTCCCATATTTCTTCGGGAGTTCATGATGGACCGCGTCTTTCGTGTACGTGTGGGCTCGGTTTTATCTAGTCGTTTTATTCAAGAGAACCGAGTACCGCAGGACTCTGTACTCAGTGTCACAATTTTTGCAATTGCTATCAACCCCATTGTTGATTGTATTCCACCTGGCATTTCATCGTCCCTTTTTATTGACGATTTCGCTATTTATTGCAGTTCACGGCGGACCTGTCTACTCGAACGCCGTCTCCAGAGCTGTATCGACCATCTCTACGCCTGGAGTAACGCCAACGGCTTTAAGTTCTCCGTCGAGAAATCCGTCTGTATCAACTTCTGGCGCCGGAAGTATTTCCCTCCGCCTTCTCTCCATCTAGGCCCAGGGATGCTTCCTTTTGCAGACGAGGCGAAATTTTTGGGGTTGATCTTTGATAGAAAGTTGTGTTGGACCTCGTACATTTCTTTTTTAAAAGCAAAGTGTGACCGTTCTCTTAATCTTTTACGTGTTTTAAGTGGCACATCCTGGGGAGCTGATCGGACCATCCTTCTGCGTCTATATCGCTCTTTGGTCCGATCCAAACTTGATTACGGGTGTATTGTCTTTTCTTCGGCACGTCCATCTGTGTTACGTCGCTTGGATCCCATTCATCATCGTGGTATTAGGGTCGCTACAGGGGCCTTTCCAACTAGCCCCGTGCCCAGTCTTTACGCTGAAGCTGCAGAGCCTCCGCTGTCCTCCAGGCGTGAGATGCTCTTGTGCAGCTATGCCTGTCGACTCTCCAGCTTGCCTGACCACCCGTCTTTCGCGGCATATTTCGAGGATTCACTTAACCGGCAATATTTAGTTAGCTCCTCTGCATTGCTCCCTCCAGGGGTTCTATTTCGACTGCTACTTCGGCATTTGGACGTTACGCCAGCGCCGGCCCTTCCAAGGGGGGAAACGCGATTTCCTCCATGGTCGCGCGCTGAGGCCCTCTGTCACCTTGGGTTATCGTCAATGCCGAAGAATGAGACCCCTTCTTCAGTCTTTAGATCAGCGTTTTTAGAACTTCAGTCGCAATTTGGGGACTTGCCTTTTATCTTTACTGATGGATCTAAGACTGATGCTGGAGTAGGATGTGCCTTTTTTGTGGTGGAAATAGTTTTACCTTTCGTTTACCAGAGCAATGTTCGATTTTTACCGCCGAACTTTTTAGCATTTATCAGTCTCTTTTATATATTCAGCGTCACGACTTACGACACTGTTTTATTTGTTCCGACTCCCTGAGTGCTCTTCACAGTATTAACTCGCTGTACAGTTACCACCCGCTCGTACTGCGCATTCATGACCTGCTCCACTCGCTTGGTGTCTCTGGCATCAGCGTCTCCTTCATGTGGATTCCAGGTCATGTGGGCATCTCAGGTAATGAGGCTGCCGGCGCCGCTGCGAAATCGGCGATTTTATTACCCAGATTGTTTACCTCTGTTGTTCCCTCGTCAGATTCGTGTGTTATTTTACGTCGCCGCATCCTCTCGCGCTGGCGCGATGAGTGGACGGCCCTCCGGGGGAACAAGTTGCGGGAGATTAAGCCTCTCCCTTTATTCTGGGGTACCGCTTCTCGTTCTTCACGTCGGGAAGAGGTACTTTTAGCCCGTTTACGAATTGGACATTGCCGTTTTAGTCATTGTTACCTGCTCAGTGGTGATCCCGCTCCACTGTGTCAGCAGTGTGACGTGCCCTTAACGGTGCGTCACCTTTTAACTGAGTGTCAAGTTTTAGCTCCACTGCGCGTTCGCGTGGGTCTGCCTGTTGGCATAGCCAACGTTTCGGCAGACGACGCGCATGCTGTAGAATGTCTTTTACGTTTTATAAGTGACATTGGTTTTAATCGTCGCATTTGATGCGCTGAGCGTCTTTTAGCTTTGTTATTTTATTCTGTATGTTTTAATAGGGACTTACTCCCCAGTGGAACTATGGCGCTCATGTCCCTCGCATTCTACAGTTCTTGACACGTTTTACTCTTTTATTGCTTATGCTTTTAGTGTGTTAGTTTTTTTGCGATTGTGGTCTTGTTGTTTTTAGCTTTTGGACATAGCGGGTTTGTGCCCCGTTTTTAGTTATGCGGTTCTTTTATATTTTTGACTCTCTATTTTACACATTGTAAGGGCGCTGATGACCTTAGTAGTTTAGCGCCCTTAAACCGCATCTCATCATCATCATCATCATCATCATCACCGAGCGTTACCCCGGCTTGGGTTTGTGGCCTATCTCTACCTATCGCACCCCAGGGTCACACCTCCCAGAACATAAACAGAGGGACCCAATCGCCGTCAGAAGTCAGCAGCTCATATAATGGCCCCCCGCGGGACTGCAGTTGATCAGCGGATACGAACACAAACCCTACATGAGGACCCCTGGTGGTGGGAATGACGGCATTACCTACTCACCCTGCTGCGTACCCAGTGCGCGGGTATCCGTCAGGCTGTGTCCACGGAGAGTACGTTTGCAAACTGTAACAGACAGCTATGTGAAACCAACTTCACTATCACTCTGTAAAGTTTATGAAGTAATGAACAATTTAAAAGATCAGTTTGAACTAACAATAGCTGATTCTCTTTTTGGAAACCAGGTCCATCAGGGTTTAAAAAGGATATGCAATCCAAATGAGAAGAATAACTACACAAATTAATGTAGTAATGTGTGCAAAGCTTATGCAGGTTACATAAAAAAGTCGTTTGATTTCAGCAATGAAAGTGTTCTTTGAAATGTAATGCAGTACCTTGAGTAATTCAACTGATTTTAAAGGTTTCTCAACCTTAGCCTTTCATTTTCTCTTCTTAATAACTTAAGTATTGATGATATGTACTCAGAAATAGTTTTGATTAAAGAACTACTGCCATGTAAACATACTCATTTTCAGGAAATAATTTTGGTAATGTCCATTGCTAAAAGCTGGATGCTTGTTATTGACTGGATTTGGCATAAAAGAAAGAAAAAAGAAAAAAAATGTTTTTGTATTGGTAAAATTTGTGTTGAGTGTATTTCCATCCAATGCCTCCACTGAAATATGTTTTCAACAATGAAGTTGAACCTGAGGGATGATCCAAATGGAAATTTAGTGAGTCAATTAAAAACGTGTTGTTGACTTATTTCAATTTCAACAAATCATGCAAAGAATTGCATGACACTATTGCTTGCAAAAATGATTTGTTAAATATAGCTAGAAGTAACAGTAAATATGAAAATTGATGGGTTTCCGTTCATGCATGTCAATCTATGTGTAATTGGCAAACGCTATGTTCTGTAAATATTAGGCAATACAACTCATTTACAGGTAATAAACCTTATTTCAGTTGAAAAAAATGACATCCCACATGGGACTCCCACTATCTGTAATCACTTACTTTAGTCTCAGGAGTAGTTTACACTGTAACAATATGTGTTTTCTGTATTACAATTTGAGAGCTGGTAACCGCTAATTAGGTACACTAACAAAAGTTGTATGGTGATGGCCCCTTGCAATGAACACATATTCTGTAGTTAGCATTGTTTGTATATGGAGTCAGCATTGCCATATAATTAGAAGTTTCCTTTGCATTAGCCTTACACACCACAGTAAAAGATATCTATCTCTGGTAATCACTAAACTCAATTTGGACCAGGATGTATAGCTCTTTTCCTTCACACTGTGGCCATCGCTTGAGTGTTCGCATGACAGACACCACAGCTGGAACTCCCACCAAAATAATTATGATATCCCTGCAACAATCTCATGCTTTCATATTTATAGTTACAATTACAATGATGATAAGCACACACCTTATCATAAGAAATGCTGGAAATGTCATTCTCTATACACACATTTCTAGCATCTTCTCAGGAAGTTTGCATTCACAATCAAGAGTTCAATAGCTAAAATTGAGTGAATTTGTCACCTAATGTTTTCTTTTAGTTCTTCCAATGTATGGGAGTCTGTTGCACACACCTTATATTTCAAGTTCTTCCATAGATAAAAATCACATGCAGTTAAATCAGGGGATCATGAGGGCTATGATTCTGTACTAATTGCCCTATCTTCACACATTTCTTCAATTAAATTTAATGACACAAACTGTATGCTCAGTAGAAAGTCTTGTTAGAAAAATTCCATACTGACATTCACCGTCATCAGTTATTCAAAAAATGATGTATGACATCCCTGTATGTCTCTGCATTTATTGTTTGTTAAAAAAGTCCTATTATTCCATATGTCTTTATTGCACACCAATGTTTGCATCATGCAAGGGAATTTTGTGTGTAGAATCAGGTTTCTCTGTATTCCAGTATCTGTAATTTTGCAAAAATAACATAGCCATTAAATGGAATCATACTTCATCACAGAATACTATTAAACGTAAGTCAATTACTCTATCATTTTGCAAAATCCAATTACAGAAATTCATCTGACTCTGATGACCACATAAAAAATAAGGTATATGTAACGTTTTATGCATACATTTTAAGAACTAAAAGAAAAAGTCAGGCAAGAAATTCTTTCAATTCCGAATATTAAACTCTCAAGTGTGAATAAAAATTACCTGAGAAGATGCCAAGAATATGTTGATATAGAAGAACAGCATTTCCAGCACATCTTATTATAAGGCATGTGTTTATTATCAGTGTAATTGTAACTATGTGAACGTGAGACGTTTGCAGGGGCATTATAACTGTCTCGGTTGGACTGAGCAGCGGCAGCCAGCACATAAGCACCATGCAGTGGCGACAGTGTGAAGGAGGGCCGCAGAAGTCTGCAGTATCTGCAAAATGCACAAAGGTATTATAAAAGGTGCACATACACATACACTCATACCATGCATAATGTGTTCATATTACTTTTTGTTATTCTATTGTAAGCATTATTTCATTATTATGTTTACCTTGACTAATAAGAAGATCTGAAACGCTTCTCCCCTGTTGAGCGCTTTAGAGGCAAGCTTAGTGTTAATGTTGACTTTCCAGTGAACAACTTAGATCTAAGTGCATATGTCGCCAATAAAGGTCAAAGCTGTACTTATCATCTCTATGGAGTAGCAAACCATTCAGGAACATCATATTCTGGCCATTACACAGCATACTGTAAACATCCCTACAGTGGAGAATGGCATGAATACAATGATTCAAAGTGAGTACCTGAAAGCACCACACAATATGTCAGTAGGTCCATTAGGGGAATTCGAGCGCAATTTTTTGGGCATATATGGGAAAGGATAGGGAAAACGAGGATAGATGGGGCGGTTCAATGAGGAAAATGGGTTTATATGGGAGAGATAGGGAATACGACGACCGATACTATGCTAGACAGGGTTGAAGGAGGGAAATACGTTTATATGGAAGAGATAGAGGAGAGGTGTTAGGCTAGACAGAGGCTGAGGAGTACAGTATGGTTTATATGAAAGGTATAGGAAAACGAGGAGAGCTGTTAGGCTAGACAGAGTTGAAGGGTAGAGTATGTCTTTTATGTGAGAGAGGTAGGGAACAGGAGGAGAGGTGTTAGGCTAGACAGAGTTGAAGGGCAGAGTTTGTCTTTTATATGAGAGAGGTAGGGAACAGGGGTAGGGGTGTTAGGCTAGAGAGAGGTCGAGGTGTAGAGTATGGTTTATATGAGAGATATAGGAAAACGAGGAGAGATATTAGGCTAAGCAGGTTGAGTATGCGTTTATAAGGAGAGACGAGAAAACGGAGAGATCCTATGCTACGATAGACAGGTGTTAAAGGTAGAATGTGTTGTATATATGTTAGATAGGAAACCAAAGAGATACTCAGCTAGACAGGGGGCAGGAGGGGGAACACGCTTTATGAGAGGAAGGGGATACGGGGAGAGATGCTAGACTAGACAGAGGCTGAGGAGTAGAGTATGGTTTATATGAAAGGTATAGGAAAACGAGGAGAGCTGTTAGGCTAGATAGAGTTGGAGGGTAGAGTATGTCTTTTATGTGAGAGAGGTAGGGAACAGGAGGAGAGGTGTTAGGCTAGACAGAGTTGAAGGGCAGAGTTTGTCTTTTATATGAGAGAGGTAGGGAACAGGGGTAGGGATGTTAGGCTAGACAGAGGTCGAGGTGTAGAGTATGGTTTATATGAGAGATATAGGAAAACGAGGAGAGATATTAGGCTAAGCAGGTTGAGTATGCGTTTATAAGGAGAGACGAGAAAACGGAGAGATCCTATGCTACGATAGACAAGGTGTTAAAGGTAGAATGTGTTGTATATATGTTAGATAGGAAACCAAAGATATACTCAGCTAGACAGGGGGCAGGAGGGGGAACACGCTTTATGAGAGGTAGGGGATACGGGGAGAGATGCTAGACTAGACAGTGGTTGAGAGTAGAGTATGCGTTTATATGTATGAGAAGTATAGGAACTGGAGGAGGGGTGTTAGGCTAGACAGATGTTGAGGAGTAGAATGCGCTTTATATGAGAGAGGTAGGGGATACGGGGAGAGGTGCTAGACTAGACAGAGGTTGAGGAGTAGAGTATGGTTTATATGAGAGGTATAGGAAAACGACGAGAGGTGTTAGGCTAGACAGAGGTTTAGAGTAGAGTATGCTTTATATGTATGAGAGGTATAGGATCAGGAGGAGAGGTATTAGGCTAGACAGATGCTGAAGGAGTAACAATACGGGTTTATATACAGGAGAGATAGGGAATAGGAGAGGAAGTGCTAGACCTTGAAAGCGAATTTAGACGTGAACTTCGTGGAAAACTGTTTCATGTCAATGTTAGAGCGCTAATTCTAGACATGCCCATCACGTAACCTATTCAGGGAAAAGGTGACTCGTTCAGAGGAAAAAGGTGACTGCTCAGGGAAAAAGGTGACCCACAAAGGGAAAAAGGAGACCAGCAAAGGGAAAAACGTGACCAGCAAAGGGAAAAAGGTGACCAGTAAAGGGAAAAAGGTGACCAGCAAAGGGAAAAAGGTAACCAGCAAAGGGAAAAAATGACCAGTAAAGGGAAAAATGTGACCAGTAAAGGGAAAAATGTGACCAGCAAACGGAAAAAGGTGACCAGAAAAGGGAAAAAGGAGACCAGAAAAGGGAAAAACGTGACCAGCAAAGCGAAAAAGGTGACCAGCAAAGGGAAAACGTGACCAGCAAAGGGAAAAACGTGACCAGAAAAGGGAAAAAAGGTGACCAGCAAAGGGAAAAAGGTGACCAGCAAAGGGAAAAAGGTGACCTGCAACGGGAAAAAGGTGACCAGTAAAGGGAAAAATGTGAACTGCAACGGGAAAAGCTAACCCACTCACACTAACAGGTAAGTAATTCAGCTAGTATTGCAAGAGGCTGACTGCATCATAGCAGTGTATGATTTCACAAGTAATTCAGCTAGTATTGTAGGTATTTAGGCTAATTCATCTAGTATCACAGGAGGATAGATTCCAGAGGCTAACTGCATCATGGCTCTGCATGATTTCACAGTTAATTCAGCTAGTATCGTACGTATTTAGGCTAATTCAGCTAGTATCACAAGAGGATAGATTCTAGGGTTGGGTATAGCTTAGTGGCGTATTTCACAGGTAATTCAGAGAGTATCGTAGGTATTTAGGTTAATTCAAGTATCACAGGCGTTTAGAGTAATTCAGCTAGCATTACAGGAGGGTAGGTTCCAGGCTCGGTTATAACGTAGCTTCGTATTTCACAGATAGTTCAAGTAATATCGTAAGTATTTGAAGTAATCGACATAGCTTTACAGATATTATTGATAATTTTGATCAGCGATTTGTATCACAGCTATTTAAGGTAATTGCAAGTGATTCAGGTTGTATTAATGGTATTTGAGTCATTTTAACAGGTAATTCAGATAGTATCACAGGTGTTAGTGTTAATTTCGATCAGGGATTCGTATCAGAGCTATTTAAGGTAATTTCACATGATTAGGGTAGTTTCACAGGTATTTAAGTAATTTTAACAGGCAATTCAACTAGCATCACAGGTATTCATGGTAATATAGAGAGTAATTAGATTATAAACATTTCTCATCCAACGTTACAACAATTTATATACTTTTTTCTAAATCTTACAAACTTATTATATGTTAAACAGTTATTGTACGATACGGAGAGGGATAAACTGCATATTGGTTCCCAAATTGAAAAGCTTTGCGTCAACATACCTTTATTTAAGATCGTTGTAGGTGTCTCTCCCCTTTTATCTAGGCTTGAGACTAGCACTAGGATTGCTCCTAATGGCAGGGTTACCACCTTCCCTTCCATCTTCTTCTTTCTTCATCAGGCGTCTGCTAGTTGCATACACAGCACACGGATAAACTTCATTTTTAAGATTGTAGACTCACGAGAAAATCTTCATCTTCGACTTACATTCTCTTAAGCACTGTTTGTAATACTGTAATGTCCATACGCATAGGTAGTTATGCCATCCTCAGCAATAATTCTTTTATCATCAAAGGGATTCAATGTAATTTTATTCACTTGCACTGTGGTAACAGCATGCTTTTGTGACAGGATTAGATTCATGGGAGTTCTGATGATTTCACAGGTTTTAAGACAGTCTGTATAGTTGTCAAATGTAATGTACTGCTTAATAGCGCTACGTTTTATACCTTTAATCTTTTTTATCATTGAGCCTTGAATATCTAAGGCATACATCTTAGGACGTAGTCCAACAAAGCGTAGGATGATTTTGCTATTAGCCTCATCTTTAAATTTTCCCAATACCTTCTTGTTCTGAGTAGAGTGGCATATATGATTGACAGGGTAATCAGCTGTATCGAGATGCTCAAGAAAACGTAGCATGTCCTAGTACACATCTTCAGGTGTTACACGATGAATGAATGAATGAATCAGTATCCATGTACATAAGCTTCAGGTTTCCAGCTCCGTAATAAGGCAACAGCACATCGTAATGATAGTGATACATTAATGTCTTGGAGATGTCCAACACACTCATTCCAATGTATATGGGCTTGTTGAACACAATCTGACGAGAGGCCAAATGTACAGCAGCTAGATTAGCAGCATATATCGTCCTTTCGATAAACGTAGGCTTAGCGATCAGCTTCTCTAGAGTTTTTCATTGGTCACCAGTCGTATGTCCATACGGTTACGCAGGTTCTCCATAATTTTTCCAAACATGGCGTTGTTAAAGAGCTTGTAGAGATCCTTCTCGAAGTCATTTGCAGCTTGTTGTCGTAGCCTGTTGTTAAATTCTACATAAGGTTTTAGCCACCGAGACTGTCAGAATTGTAGCACACGATGAATTTTTGTTAGTCGTAGTCCATGATCAAGAGCTTCCTTCAAAGCCTTGTAATACACTACATACTTCTGTCGAGGTCCAAGATGAGGTATCAGTTTCTTTGTTGCTGATTCCAATGGCTTCATACACTCAGACAGGAAAGGTAGATCGTGAAGTTCTGCAGGATACTCGATATCGACTTCTAATATGTACCTATGAGGATCATCTTCTTGTAGTCTTTCTAAGTTGATTTCTTCAGGCGAAACCCACTGAAATCCACCAAAAGGAAGGGCGTGACACATTGCCCAGCCATATTGGTTATTAGCGACCTCGTATGTGATAAACTGGTTTGGCCTCGACGGATCAAACTTCTCCATATAAGTGTTATTAGCCTCTGCATACCGATGAGAAACTTGACATAAACCTCCTCTTATACCTGATTCCACCATGAGCAGTTGATCATAATCTTGTAACAGCTCTAACTTAATTCCAGTATACAGTAACATAGCGTCCCATGTAAGACCTGGGGAGGTAAAATTATGGGCCGGATCGACTTTATGTGTTTTGAGGGTTTGCTCTCTGAACGTCTCAAAGACGTCAGCTAGAAGAAGTACATCCGAAGTTAAGTAGAGATCGCTGTACTCTCCCAGGTTTCTCACATTAAACAGCTCCCATACATTTCTAGCATGATCATAGTCAGTATCAGTAATTTATTCTTCATTTAATCTATTGTAGAAGGAGTCCTTAGGAGGCAAGCAAGTCTCGTTCAGGGCATCCCATGACGTAACAAAATCATATGGAAATACACCCTTACGTGTCATCAACTTCAATTTGTCTTCTCCGAAGTACTTTAGTGTTTCTGGTTATGAGGTTAGATTTTTTACCAACTTATCCAAGCTTGTACTGAGGAATCGGAAGCTATCCACAAACCGAAGCTTTATATCACCTACATACTTGGTGAATGAGATATAGCTTTCTTCAGAGTTAGGAATTACATCCACACGTTCACTTGTGCACTCCCAACAATGAAATGCGAGTCATATCCGCTAAGGTTATGCATGAAGACTGGGATATATTTAGGTGTTTTGCAGGCTAAATTGCATTCATTATGTACACTTCCACGATATTCACCGCTGATGTGATCATGGTCGCGTACTTTGTAGTTTTCTCCTGTAAAGCCTTTACCACACAAGTAGCATACCATAGAAGACTCAAAATCTCTTTGCTGTTGGTCCGTAAGTTTCAGAGGCTTAGCAGATTTGTATATATTACCAATCATTGTTGCAAGAGATGTCAGGTACAGCATAAACTTCTGAGCAGCATCATAGCCACGATATACATAGGGTTGCTTAGGAAGACCTGTTTCGAGATGTTCAACACAGGATGTTGGCTTCACATAAACACAGAAGCTCATTGGTGAGTGCTCTTGATAAGGTATTGTATAGGAAGTTTCAGGATTGGGTATACACGTATAACATGGAGTGAGAATACTCTCAAAATCAGCATAGATGACATAAGGTAGTTTCAGGTTCCTCTCAACATTTTTAAACTGTACAATTAATTTCTCCTTGGTAGGCATAACTACCCTTGCAACACCATGTTGATTACAGGTGGCTGCATGTTCTTGTAGTTTTTCCACTCCGCTTCGTCCATATCGATTATCAAAATGTGTAAAACAGCGCTTGCAGGTATAAACACGTTCATTACATTTAGTTTTCTGGAGTCGAACGAGCTTCTCAAAATTCTTTATATACACGTAGTGATGTTTTCCACTACTATATTCAATAGTAGCAGGTCGCGATGTTCAGGTAGTTCAATATCAGCAACCTTTATCGGATACACTTCATGCTTTTCATCTAGACCGAAAACGTTAATATATATCTTGTTAAACTTCTCAAATTTAGGTATTTGAGAAAGTGGAGTAGGATAGGAAACACAGCTGAAGTCGTACTTATCTTGAAGTTGTTTGTATTTGCTCACACGTTGCGCATCCTTCTCAACGAATTTAGCTAATATAGAGTACATGAAACATTTCTCGTCGGTAAAGTTCTGAATGTTTATACACGCTTCTTTAGCTCCGACAGATGACGGTAGTGGTATGTAGCTACTTCCTCGTAACGGGTTGTACTTGTTGATACGAAGTCGAACTCCTTCCACAGCAAGCACAGCCCAGCTGCTACCCTTAAGCTGAGACTCCTCCATTTCAATCACCAATTTCTTGAATTTCACTTCCATCGCTGACTCCAGATCAGTTTCCAGGAAAACAGCTTGATTCCGTTTTTAAATGTTTTGTCACAGGTTTCTCCAATACTGTTAACAAATCGACACTCAACCAGCAGATTAATTTTAACACTCTTGTGAATACCAAGCTCTTTATTCACAGCCTGGATTGTGCGTTGTTTTGCTTCATGCAGATACATATTTAGGTCCTTAGCTGATTCGCATCGTATAAAATACGATTTCAATCGACCTTGGAATGAAGTTTCGTATTCTTTCATATCACAGTCCTCCATTGTTGACAGTAACTGATGTTTAGTTGGCTCCAATCTTCTTTTCTTCTGAGGGCTGCTTATTTCACATATATCTTCGTGTCGCTGCCCCTTATAACCATCTTTGAAGGTTACATTACAATGTTTACATTTGAAGAGCTTCTTGCAGCTCATCTCGTGTCTTCTCTTGTGATAACCTCGGAGGAACTTCTTCCCACATTTTCTGCATGCATATGCAGTAGCGCTTGGAATAATATCCTTATACGCTGAGTTATTCATCTTTATTCTTGATGTAATAACGTATTAATCACTGATCAATGAAATGTAGACCTCTTCACCTTGATACCACTTTAGAAAGCTGATTATTCTTGGAGAGAACACGATGTTAACACCTCAAGACTAATTAGCACAATGAAGTCCATGCCCTAGATCACCATATTTATAGAGGGAGCACGAACCTTTTAGATCAATCATAAACTCGCTCCATAACCAGCTGTATATGATCGCTCAACGTGTATTAACCCCAGCCATATAACCTCACGTCCAGAGACAGGATGTTTATGACGTCACACCCAGAGACAGGATGTCTGGCAGCATCAAACACGTTTAAACTCGTCTCATAACTACCTGCTTATGCTGTCATACCAGCAAGAGAAGTATTCCCACACGCTCATTCAGACATATATTTCAAATTCAAAGCCTACCACCACTACCACCACAATCACCACCTATTGTACCAAGGTTACTTCAAGCTGTATTATCACAATACTTAAAAGTAAAAGCTTAAAAGGAAACCTAGAAGCTGTCCCCCTTATTTAGTTAAATGTATGTATATACTACATTATTTCATGTTTTTATTCCCTTTTCAATTCTTCCTTTCCATCTTCTCAGAGAAAGACCATTACATTCCACTACAATCACGAGAAAAGCAATTTTTCCAGAACGTAGGCTTTCACGGCCGGTGTCACAATTATAACTAATATAATTTTCCGGGCTGTTATGCCGTGGTCTGCTGAAGAAAGATTTCCCAGACGTTTCGTCCACAACTGCGGTGGACATCTTCAGTGGCGCGGACGAAGTCTTCTCGGTGAAAGTATCGCAGCATCTGATGACGTCTGGGAAATCTTTCTTCAGCAGACCACGGCATAACAGCCCGGAAAATTATATTAGTTATAATTTTTCCAAAGTTACACAGATTCTAAGCTTCTAAATCGAACCCGGTAATACTTTTAATAAATGTATTTTAGCTCCCCCGCATCAGCATCAAGCATTTAATCTTTACTCGAACCTGATATGATCCATAGGCTTAAAGATATATGAAATCACCCCTTCGGGATTCGATCTGAGTACTTTAAAGTAATATTTGTCATGATCACGATATTTAAGGATTAGATACTCTGTTTGCGTTTAACTATACATGTCTATCTAAATTAAATTACGAGTTATTAAATTTGCAAGTAAATTTCATTGAATCGGCATTTGAACCCAGAACACCAGGAACAAAATAATTTATGATATTAGCTCAACATGTTAAACAAAGCTGTACGCAGTTACATAATCGATCTAAGTGATATATTCTAGAGTATAGAGGAAAATTAAGGAAGTCATTAAAAGATGGTGAATCGAACCAAGCACAACTGATTGGCAATTATATACAGCATTAATCAACCAGTATAGAAGTTATCAATCATCGTTTGGCCCACTCCTCTACCTCACTTAGTTCCCGAGATAATAAAGATTTAAGAATTAAGGATCGAACCCAGGACGTCAGGTATCTAATTACACATTCACAAGATACTACCTAATAACGTAAACGCAATAAAGTTTATTTGGCGTCTTTATCTTAATTAGTTTAGGAGTTATTAAATTTATAATTAAATTACATTTTATCGGTATTCGAACCCAGGACACCAGAAACAAAATTATTTACAATACTAGTTTGATATGTTAAATAGAGCTGTATGTAGTTACAGCATCAATCTAAGTGATATATTCTAGAGTATAGAGAAAAATTAAGTAAGTGATTGAAAGATCGGGATTCGAAATAAGGACAACTGATTAAAAATTATATACAGTATTAATTAAATATTATAACAGCTATAAAACATGCCTTAGTTCATCCCTCTACCTTTCTTAGTTTCCGAGATAATGGCGATTTAAAAATTAAGGATCGAACCCAGGAGACCAGGTACCCAAGTATACATTCACAAGAAACTACCTAATGACATTAATGTATGAAAGTTTATTTGGCTTCTTTATCTTAATTATTTTAGGAGTTATTAGAAGATGAATTTGTAATCACTCCTAGGATTCGAACCCAGGCTTCCCGGTCAACTTGGAACAATGTCCTAATGACGCGGCGCATTCCAGAGAATTGATTAGTTTCTATCCCATGGTTCTATCTCTTTTGATTCAGGAAATATAAGCGATTAAACAGTAGTAAAAGAAGGCCGGCATAGAACAAAGGATGTAGATTATATCTTATCAGTTGTCGGCATCTGTTTTTTAAATCTTAAATCGGCCTTAAGATAAAGACGCCAAATAAACTTTCTTACATTAATGTCATTAGGTAGTTTCTTGTGAATGCATATTTGGGTACCTGGTGTCCTGGGTTCGATCCTTAATTTTTAAATCGCCATTATCTCGGAAAGTAAGAAAGGTAGAGGGATGGGCCAAAGCATGTTTGATAGCTGTTATAATGGGTAATATATACTGTATATAATTTTCAATCAGTTGTCCTTATTTCGAATCCCGATCTTTCAATCACTTAATTTTTCTCTATACTCTAGAATATATCACTTAGATTGATACTGTAACTACATAAGCTCTTTTTAACATATCAAACTAGTATTGTAAATAATTTTGTTTCTGGTGTCCTGGGTTCGAATACCGATAAAATGTAATTTAATTATAAATTTAATAACTCCTAAACTGATTAAGATAAAGACGCCAAATAAACTTTATTGCGTTTATGTTATTAGGTAGTATCTTGTGGATGTGTAATTAGATACCTGACGTCCTGGAATCGATCCTTAATTCTTAAATCTTTATTATCTCGGGAACTAAGTGAGGTAGAGTGGGCCAAAGCATGATTGATAAGTTCTATACTGGGTGATTAATGCTGTATATAATTGCCAATCAGTGTGCTTGGTTCGATTCCCCATCTTTTAATGACTTCCTTTATTTTTCTCTATGCTCTAGAATATATCACTTAGATCGATGATGTAACTGCATACAGCTTTGATTAACATGTCGGGCTAATATCATAAATTATTTTGTTCCTGGTGTTCTGGGTTCGAATGCCGATTCAATGAAATTTACTTGCAAATTTAATAACTCGTAATTTAATTTAGATAGATATGTCTAGGTAAACGCAAACAGAGTATCTAATCCTTAAATATCGTGATCATGACAAATATTACTTTAAACTACTCAGATCGAATCCCGAAGGGGTGATTTCATATATCTTTAAGCCTATGGATCATATCAGGTTCGAGTAAAGATTAAATGCTTGATGCTGATGCGGGGGAGCTAAAATACATTTATTAAAAGTATTACCGGGTTCGATTTAGAAGCTTAGAATCTGTGTAACTCTGGAGAAATTGCTTTTCTCGGGATTGTAGTGAAATGTAGTGGTCTTTCTGTGAGAAGATGGAAAGGAAGAATTGAAAAGGGAATAAAACATGAAATAATGTAGTATATACAGTCATTTAACTAAATAAGGGGGACATCTTCTAGGTTTCCTTTTAAGCTTTTACTTTTAAGTATTGTGATAATACAGCTTGAAGTAACCTTGGTACAATAGGTGGTGATGGTGGTGGTAGTGGTGGTAGGCTTTGAATTTGAAATATATGTCTGAATGAGCGTGTGGGAATACTTCTCTTGCTGGTGTGACAGCATAAGCAGGTAGTTATGAGACGAGTTTAAACGTGTTTGATGCTGCCAGACATCCTGTCTCTGGGTGTGACGTCATAAACATCCTGTCTCTGGACGTGAGGTTATATGGCTGGGGTTAATACACGTTGAGCGATCATATACAGCTGGTTATGGAGCGAGTTTATGATTGATCTAAAAGGTTCGTGCTCCCTCTATAAATATGGTGATCTAGGGCATTGGACTTCATTGTGCTAATTAGTCTTGAGGTGTTAGCATCGTGTTCTCTCCAAGAATAATCAGCTTTCTAAAGTGGTATCAAGGTGAAGAGGTCTACATTTCATTGATCAGTGATTAATACGTTATTACATCAAGAATAAAGATGAATAACTCAGCGTATAAGGATATTATTCCAAGCGCTACTGCATATGCATGCGGAAAATGTGGGAAGAAGTTCCTCCGAGGTTATCACAAGAGAAGACACGAGATGAGCTGCAAGAAGCTCTTCAAATGTAAACATTGTAATGTAACATTCAAAGATGGTTATAAGGGGCAGCGACACGAAGATATATGTGAAATAAGCAGCCCTCAGAAGAAAAGAAGATTGGAGCCAACTAAACATCAGTTACTGTCAACAATGGAGGACTGTGATATGAAAGAATACGAAACTTCATTCGAAGGACGATTGAAATCGTATTTTATACGATGCGAATCAGCTAAGGACCTAAATATGTATCTGCATGAAGCAAAACAACGCACAATCCAGGCTGTGCATAAAGAGCTTGGTATTCACAAGAGTGTTAAAATTAATCTGCTGGTTGAGTGTCGATTTGTTAACAGTATTGGAGAAACCTGTGACAAAACATTTAAAATACGGAATCAAGCTGTTTTCCTGGAAACTGATCTGGAGTCAGCGATGAAAGTGAAATTCAAGAAATTGGTGCCTGAAATGGAGGAGTCTCAGCTTAAGGGTAGCAGCTGGGCTTTGCTTGCTGTGGAAGGAGTTCGACTTCGTATCAACAAGTACAACCCGTTACGAGGAAGTAGCTACATACCACTACCGTCATCTGTCGGAGCTAAAGAAGCGTGTATAAACATTCAGAACTTTACCGACGAGAAATGTTTCATGTACTCTATATTAGCTAAATTCGTTGAGAAGGATGCGCAACGTGTGAGCAAATACAAACAACTTCAAGATAAGTACGACTTCAGCTGTGTTTCCTATCCTACTCCACTTTCTCAAATACCTAAATTTGAGAAGTTTAACAAGATATATATTAACGTTTTCGGTCTAGATGAAAAGCATGAAGTGTATCCGATAAAGGTTGCTGATATTGAACTACCTGAACATCGCGACCTGCTACTATTGAATGATAGTAGTGGAAAACATCACTACGTGTATATAAAGAATTTTGAGAAGCTCGTTCGACGCCAGAAAACTAAATGTAATGAACGTGTTTATACCTGCAAGCGCTGTTTTACACATTTTGATAATCGATATGGACGAAGCGGAGTGGAAAAACTACAAGAACATGCAGCCACCTGTAATCAACATGGTGTTGCAAGGGTAGTTATGCCTACCAAGGAGAAATCAATTGTACAGTTTAAAAATGTTGAGAGGAACCTGAAACTACCTTATGTCATCTATGCTGATTTTGAGAGTATTCTCACTCCATGTTATACGTGTATACCCAATCCTGAAACTTCCTATACAATACCTTATCAAGAGCACTCACCAATGAGCTTCTGTGTTTATGTGAAGCCAACATCCTGTGTTGAACATCTCGAAACAGGACTTCCTAAGCAACCCAATGTATATCGTGGCTATGATGCTGCTCAGAAGTTTATGCTGTACCTGACATCTCTTGCAACAATGATTGGTAATATATACAAATCTGCTAAGCCTCTGAAACTTACGGACCAACAGCAAAGAGATTTTGAGTCTTCTATGGTATGCTACTTGTGTGGTAAAGGCTTTACAGGAGAAAACTACAAAGTACGCGACCATGATCACATCAGCGGTGAATATCGTGGAAGTGTACATAATGAATGCAATTTAGCCTGCAAAACACCTAAATATATCCCAGTCTTCATGCATAACCTTAGCGGATATGACTCGCATTTCATTGTTGGGAGTGCACAAGTGAACGTGTGGATGTAATTCCTAACTCTGAAGAAAGCTATATCTCATTCACCAAGTATGTAGGTGATATAAAGCTTCGGTTTGTGGATAGCTTCCGATTCCTCAGTACAAGCTTGGATAAGTTGGTAAAAAATCTAACCTCATAACCAGAAACACTAAAGTACTTCGGAGAAGACAAATTGAAGTTGATGACACGTAAGGGTGTATTTCCATATGATTTTGTTACGTCATGGGATGCCCTGAACGAGACTTGCTTGCCTCCTAAGGACTCCTTCTACAATAGATTAAATGAAGAATAAATTACTGATACTGACTATGATCATGCTAGAAATGTATGGGAGCTGTTTAATGTGAGAAACCTGGGAGAGTACAGCGATCTTTACTTAACTTCGGATGTACTTCTTCTAGCTGACGTCTTTGAGACGTTCAGAGAGCAAACCCTCAAAATACATAAAGTCGATCCGGCCCATTATTTTACCTCTCCAGGTCTTACATGGGACGCTATGTTACTGTATACCGGAATTAAGTTAGAGCTGTTACAAGATTATGATCAACTGCTCATGGTGGAATCAGGTATAAGAGGAGGTTTATGTCAAGCTTCTCATCGGTATGCAGAGGCTAATAACACTTATATGGAGAAGTTTGATCCGTCGAGGCCAACCCAATTTATCACATACGAGAACGCTAAAAACCAATATGGCTGGGCAATGTGTCTCGCCCTTCCTTTTGGTGGATTTCAGTGGTTTGCGCCTGAAGAAATCAACTTAGATAGACTACAAGAAGATGATCCTCATGGGTACATATTAGAAGTCGATATCGAGTATCCTGCAGAACTTCACGATCTACCTTTCCTGCCTGAGTGTATGAAGCCATTGGAATCAGCTATAAAGAAACTGATACCCCATCTTGGACCTCGACAGAAGTATGTAGTGCATTACATGGCTTTGAAGCAAGCTCTTGATCATGGACTACGACTTACAAAAATTCATCGTGTGCTACAATTCCGACAGTCTCGGTGGTTAAACCTTATGTAGAATTTAACAACAGGCTACGACAACAAGCTGCAAATGACTTCGAGAAGGATCTCTACAAGCTCTTTAACAACGCCATGTTTGGAAAAACTATGGAGAACCTGCGTAACCGTATGGACATACGACTGGTGACCAATGAAAAAACTCTAGAGAAGCTGATCGCAAAGCCCACATTTATCAATAGGACTGTATATGCTGCTAATCTAGCTGCTGTACATATGGCCTCTCGTCAGATTGTGTTCAACAAGCCCATATACATTGGAATGAGTGTGTTGGACATCTCCAAGACATTAATGTATCACTATCATTACGATGTGCTGTTGCCTTATTACGGAGCTGGAAACCTGAAGCTTATGTACATGTATACTGATTCATTCATTCATTCATCGTGTAACAACTGAAGATGTGTACCAGGACAAGCTACGTTTTCTTGAGCATCTCGATACAGCTGATTACCCTGTCAATCATATATGCCACTCTACTCAGAACAAGAAGGTACTGGGAAAATTTAAAGATGAGGCTAATAGCAAAATCATCCTACGCTTTGTTGGACTACGTCCTAAGATGTATGCCTTAGATATTCAAGGCTCAATGATAAAAAAGATTAAAGGTATAAAACGTAGCGCTATTAAGCAGTACATTACATTTGACAGCTATACAGACTGTCTTAAAACCTGTGAAATCATCAGAACTCCCATGAATCTAATCCTGTCACAAAAGCATGCTGTTACCACAGTGCAAGTGAATAAAATTACATTGAATCCCTTTGATGATAAAAGAATTATTGCTGAGGATGGCATAACTACCTATGCGTATGGACATTACAGTACTACAAACAGTGCTTAAGAGAATGTAAGTCGAAGATGAAGATTTTCTCGTGAGTCTACAATCTTAAAAATGAAGTTTATCCGTGTGCTGTGTATGCAACTAGCAGACGCCTGATGAAGAAAGAAGAAGATGGAAGGGAAGGTGGTAACCCTGCCATTAGGAGCAATCCTAGTGCTAGTCTCAAGCCTAGATAAAAGGGGAGAGACACCTACAACGATCTTAAATAAAGGTATGTTGACGCAAAGCTTTTCAATTTGTGAACCAATATGCAGTTTATCCCTCTCCGCATCGTACAATAACTGTTTAACATATAATAAGTTTGTAAGATTTAGGAAAAAGTATATAAATTGTTGTAACGTTGGATGAGAAATGTTTATAATCTAATTACTCTCTATATTACCATGAATACCTGTGATGCTAGTTGAATTGCCTGTTAAAATTACTTAAACACCTGTGAAACTACCCTAATCATGTGAAATTACCTTAAATAGCTCTGATACGAATCCCTGATCGAAACCCCTCAGGGGCTCACCTTATGTGAGTACGGGTTTTTGGCGCACCCGGGGGTTCCCGAGCCAATCATCGCCACATCCATCCTCTCACCCCCATCCGGTCGAGGTGGGTTCTTCAAGTGACCGGTGGACACAAGGTAGGCTCTCGTGCGTTCGTTACATTCCATTCATACCGCACCTCACCATCGTTTCTTTCTTCTCTTGTCACTTTCCGGCCATTTCGCACCACGACATTCGCATATCTCTCTTTTTCTTCCCCGCCGGCCTACCTTGCGTGCGAAACGCCCACACAGTTTTAGTTTCTTTTATCCTTTTATTTAAATCCTCCGTGGACACAGCCTGACGGATACCCGCACACCGCTTGCGCAGCTGGGTGAGTGGGTAATGGCGTCATCCCCACCACCCGGGGTCGTCATGTAGGGTTGTTGTTCGTATCCGCTGTTCAACTGCAGTCCCGCGGGGGGGCCATTGCATGAGCTGCTGGCTTCCGACGGCGATTGGGTCCCTCTGTCTATGTTCTGGGAGGTGTGACCCTGGGGCGAGCTAGGTATAGATAGGCCACTCACCCAAGCCGGGGTAACGCCCGGGAAGTCAGAGCCCGAGGTCGGAGACGGTTGCAATGGTGGAGGATTTATTTCGCTATGGAGCACCCTTCCTCCATTACTACTAACAAGCGCCGAAACGTTTATGTAACAGAAGTGACACCACCGACAACTGGTTGTTACTTGGTCATTTCACTAACCGAAGAAGGACAAAGTTTTGAGAAGGTGAACCTTTCATCATACAAAAGGGGATTGATGCAATTGCTGGTGCGGTTCAGTCCTGCACTCGTCTACGGAATGGTTCCTTGTTAGCCCACACGAAATCCGATCAGCAAAGTAAGACCTTGTTGCGCGCTACGCTTCTCCACGGCTATCCCATCCGTGTGGAGAAGCACCGCACATTGAATTCCTGTCGAGGCGTTATTACCACCCATAGCCTCGATGGTATATCGGACGAGGACCTGGTAGAATATCTTGCAGACCAGAAGGTGACAGCGGTCCATCGAGTGCAGGAAAAACGCGACGGCGTATTGGTACCCACTCGTACCCTGTTTATTACATTTGATGGCGTCGATCTGCCCACGAGCATCTCCGCAGGGTACGAACGAATTTCTGTGAGGCCTTATATTCCTAGACCTCTGCGTTGTTTTAAATGCCAACGTTTTGGGCATACGCAAGTCTCATGTAAGAGTGCCGTTAACATCTGTGCAACATGTAGCCAGCCCTCTCACGAAGGTACCTGTTCAACAGCCCCCGTCTGCGTTAATTGTAAAGGGTCTCATTCTGCTTCGTTTGCCGACTGTCCGCGGTACTTGGACGAGAAGGCGATCCAGGAGATCCGGGTAAAGGAAAAACTCTCCTTCGCTGAAGCCCGGAGGCGTTACCATGCGCGCCAACCTTCACTCCTGCGATCTGGCACATTTAGTTCTGTTGTTGCCTCGCCAGTACCACGAGTAGATGCCGAAACTCAGACCTGGACCTTGACTGGATTAACCGCCACTACCATCCGGCCGTCCATTAAGGCTAAAGTTACCAAGCCGTATAAACCTGGTCGCAAGTCCATGAAGTCGCAAGCCGTTGAAAAGAAACCCAAGCAGAAACTTCGCAGGGAAGATTTTTTAAAAGACCCTCCGCGTGCGCGCGGTAACAAAAGTTCACCTTCTCCTCCTCGGAGGTCGCTGTCCCAGGAAGGTCCTGGGACAAGCCGCGCTCAGCGGCACCCCTTCCCCATCGCCACCCAGAACCGATTCACGGCGCTTGAATCGGTTTCTGGCACTGAGCGCGTGGGCCCTCCCTCCGAGGAAGCTATGGAGTCTGACCAACTCCATACAAAAAGCCCGAGCCCAAAGGTTAAACAAAAGGTAATTTTAAGCCGCCCATCTAAATAGACAGTTTATCCCCTTATTCTTAATGGCTATCCTGACCTGGAATGTACGTGGTGTACGATCGCATAGGGCGGAACTGACATTTTATTGCGTTCCCATTCGCCTATGGTCGTATGTTTGCAGGAGACTAAGCTTCGCCCTCACGATCCTTTTGATCTCCGAGGATATACTCCGGTTCGCTACGACCTTGAACAGGAGGAGGGTACTGCTGCTCATGGTGGTGTCATGATTTTGGTGCGTAATGACGTTCATTTTCAAACTATCACACTTATGTCCGACTTGCAAGCTGTTGCCATTAGACTGCAGTTACCCGGTTTTTTCTTTTCTGTTTGTTCTGTGTATACACCTCCATCGTCTCCCCTCGCTCCCGCGGACATTCGATCTCTCCTGTCCGCTCTCCCAACACCATTTCTTCTGTTGGGAGATTTTAATGCCCATCACCCATTATGGGGTTCGCCAAGGGCTTGTGCGAGGGGAACTCTTCTTTCCGACATTTTTTATCAGTTCAATCTTTCCATCCTCAATACAGGTGCACCTACTTTCATTTCTGATTCTTCTGGTACATTTTCTCACCTGGACCTTGCCATCTGCTCACTCCAGCTGGCACGTCGTCTTCAGTGGAACGTCGTAGCTGACACCTACTCCAGCGACCATTACCCCTGCATCGTTTCTCTTCTGTCGCACCACGTACAGCATTCCAGAGTACCTACCTGGATATTCGCAAAAGCCGACTGGAGCTTGTATTCCAGCCTCGTGCATTTTGACGACCAGCCCTTCTCCGACATTAACCAACTAGTGCAGCACCTTACGTCTATTATTTTCTCTGCCGCCGAACGCGCAATACCCCGTTCATCCTCCCAACCTCGGCGGCCACCTGTTCCGTGGTGGAACGAGGATTGTCGGGACGCCGTTCGTGCCCGTAGGACTGCACTTGGGGTGTTTCGGCGACACCCTACACTTGATAATTTGGTGACTTTTAAACAATCGCGCGCCAGGGCTCGTCGCATTGTTCAGGATAGCAAGAAGGCATCTTGGGCTCGTTTTGTCGAGTCTTTTAATCGTTTTACGCCTTTATCCGTTGTTTGGGATAAACTTCGTCGCTTCTCAGGTAAAGTGTCACATTGTACTGTTTCTGGCCTTCAGGTTTCTAATGCCACCATAGTGGATCCGGCTGCCATCGCTAACACACTGGGTGCTGCCTTTGAGGCGGTATTCAATTCAGACCATTATTCCGCCGGCTTTCGCTCTATCAAAGACCGGCTGGATTCCGACACCTTTAATTTTCGATCTGCTAATATTGAGTGTTATAATGAACTTTTCACAATGAGGGAGCTGGAGCACGCTCTTCATTGCTCTCGGCACTCCGCTCCTGGGCCGGACGGCATTCATGTCCTGATGTTAAAGAACCTTTCAGCCGACAGTAAACTCTTTCTCTTACAGGTCTATAACCGTATTTGGCAAGACGGCATTTTTCCTTCCGTTTGGCGCGAAGCCACCATTGTCCCTATACTTAAGCCTGGGAAGGATCGCCAACTACCTTCCAGCTACCGCCCTATCTCCCTCACCAGTTGCATTTGCAAGGTGATGGAGCGCATGATCAACGGGCGGTTGACATGGTGGCTTGAGTCTCAGAACCTTCTAGCGAACGCTCAGTGCGGGTTTCGTCGCTATCGCTCTACCGTCGACCATCTGGTGTCCTTGTCGACGCATATTATGAAAGGATTTCTGAGAAAGTGTCAAACCGTGGCTGTATTTTTTGACCTGGAGAAAGCTTATGACACTTGTTGGAGGGGCGGCATTTTACGTACACTTCACGATTGGAATATCCGCGGTCGTCTTCCCATATTTCTTATGGAGTTTATGACGGACCGCGTCTTTCGTGTACGTGTGGGCTCGGTTTTATCTCGTCGTTTTATTCAAGAGAACGGAGTACCGCAGGGCTCTGTACTCAGTGTCCACTTTTTGCGATTGATATCAACCCGATTGATGATTGTATTCCACCTGGCATTTCATCGTCCCTTTTTGTTGACGATTTCGCTATTTATTGCAGTTCACGGCGGACCTGTCTACTCGAACGCCGTCTCCAGAGCTGTGTCAACCGTCTCTACGCCTGGAGTAACGCCAAGGGCTTTAATTTCTCCGCCGAGAAATCCGTCTGCATCAACTTCTGGCGCCGGAAGTATTTCCTTCCGCCCTCTCTCCATCTTGGGCCAGGGATACTTCCGTTTGCAGACGAGGCGAAATTTTAGGGGTTGATTTTTGATAGGAAGTTGTGTTGGACCTCACACGTTTCCTTTTTAAAAGCGAAGTGTTACCGTTCTCTTAATATTTTACGTGTTTTAAGTGGCACATCCTGGGGAGCTGATCGGACCGTCCTTCTTCGTCTTTATCGCTCTTTGGTCCGATCCAAGCTTGATTACGGGTGTATTGTTTATTCGTCGGCACGTCCATCTGTGTTACGTCGATTGAATGCCATTCACCATCGTGGCATAAGACTCGCTACAGGGGCCTTTCCAACTAGCCCTGTACCCAGTCTGTACGCAGAAGCTGCAGAGCCTCCGCTGTCCTTCCGGCGTGAGATGCTTTTGTGCAGCTATGCTTGTCGACTCTCAAGCTTGCCTAACCACCCGTCCTTCGATGTATTTTACGAGGATTCGCTTGACCGGCAATATTTAGTTAGCTCCTCTGCATTGCTCCCTCCAGGGGTTCGATTTCGACTGCTACTTCGGCATTTGGACGTTACGCCAGCGCCGGCCCTTACCCGAGGGGAAACGCGCTTTCCTCCATGGTCGCGCGCTGAGGCCCACATCCACCTTGGGCTAACGTCGATGCCGAAAAATGCGACCCCTGCTTCTGTTCTTAGATCCGCCTTTTTAGAACTACAAGCGCAGTTCGGGGACTGTCATTTTATATATACTGATGGGTCTAAGACTGATGTTGGAGTAGGATGTGCCTTTGTTTTTGGTGTTCAGAGTTTTACTTTTCGTTTACCTCGACAATGTTCAATTTTTACCGCCGAACTTTTTAGCATTTATCAATCTGTTTTATACATTCAGCGGCTCGACTTACGGCACTGTTTTATTTGTACGGACTCTCTGAGTGCCCTTCAGGCTATTCATGCGCTGTACCATTACCACCCACTCGTACAGCGCATACATGACCTGCTCCACTCGCTTGGTGTCTCTGGCATCAGCGTGTCCTTCATGTGGATTCCAGGTCATGTGGGCATCTCAGGGAATGAGTCTGCCGACGCCGCTGCGAAATCGGCGATTTTATTACCCAGATTTTTTACTTCTGTTGTTCCCTCGTCTGATTCGTGTATTATTTTACGTCGCCGCATCCTCTCGCGCTGGCGCGATGAGTGGACGGCCCTCCGGGGGAACAAATTGCGGGAAGTTAAGCCTTTCCCGTTGATCTGGGGTACCTCTTCTCGTTGTCGTCGGGAAGAGGTAATTTTAGCTCGTCTACGGATTGGACATTGTGTTTTTAGTCATAGGTATTTGCTCAGTGGTGACCCCGCACCACTCTGTGGGCAGTGTGTCGTGCCCTTAACGGTGCGTCACATTTTAACAGAGTGTCAGGTTTTAGCTGCATTGCGTGCTCGTGTGGGTCTGCCTGTTGGCCTAGCCAACGTTTTGGCAGACGACACGCGTGCTGTAGAATGTGTTTTACGTTTTATTCATGACAGTGATTTTAATCTGCGCATTTAATGCGTTGGGCGTCTGTTGGCTTAGTACTTTTATTCTGTCTGTTTTTGTGGGAACTCTTATCCCCAGTGGACATATGGCGCTCATGTCCCTCGCATTCTACAGTTCCTGACACGTTTTCATCTTTTATTGCCCTTGCTTTTAGTGTGTTGATTTTTCAGAACTTTATATTGTTGTTATTGTTATTCTTGTTGTTCTTGTTATTGTTGTTATTGTTACTGTTGTTATTGTTATTTTGTTATTGTTCTGTTGTTAGTTTTAGCTTTTTGAACATCGCGGGTTTGTGTCCCGTTTTTAACTATGCGGTTTTTTACCTGTTTTATATTTTGACCTTATCTTTTATACATTGTACGGGCGCTGATGACCGTAGCAGTTTAGCGCCCTTAAACCGCATATCATCATCATCATCACCTGATCGAAATTAACACTAACACCTGTGATACTATCTGAATTACCTGTTAAAATGACTCAAATACCATTAATACAACCTGAATCACTTGCAATTACCTTAAATAGCTGTGATACAAATCGCTGATCAAAATTATCAATAATATCTGTAAAGCTATGTCGATTACCTCAAATACTTACGATATTACTTGAACTATCTGTGAAATACGAAGCTACGTTATAACCGAGCCTGGAACCTACCCTCCTGTAATGCTAGCTGAATTACTCTAAACGCCTGTGATACTTGAATTAACCTAAATACCTACGATACTCTCTGAATTACCTGTGAAATACGCCACTAAACTATACCCAACCCTAGAATCTATCCTCTTGTGATACTAGCTGAATTAGCCTAAATACGTACGATACTAGCTGAATTAACTGTGAAATCATGCAGAGCCATGATGCAGTTAGCCTCTGGAATCTATCCTCCTGTGATACTAGATGAATTAGCCTAAATACCTACGATACTAGCTGAATTACTTGTGAAATCATACACTGCTATGATGCAGTCAGCCTCTTGCAATACTAGCTGAATTACTTACCTGTTAGTGTGAGTGGGTTAGCTTTTCCCGTTGCAGTTCACATTTTTCCCTTTACTGGTCACCTTTTTCCCGTTGCAGGTCACCTTTTTCCCTTTGCTGGACACCTTTTTCCCTTTGCTGGTCACCTTTTTCCCTTTGCTGGTCACCTTTTTCCCTTCGTTGGTCACGTTTTTCCCTTCGTTGGTCACGTTTTTACCTTTGCTGGTCACGTTTTTCCCTTTGCTGGTCTCCTTTTTCCCTTTGCTGGTCACCTTTTTCCGTTTGCTGGTCACATTTTTCCCTTTACTGGTCACATTTTTCCCTTTACTGGTCACCTTTTTCCCTTTGCTGGTCACCTTTTTCCCTTTGCTGGTCACCTTTTACCTTTTAGTGGTCACCTCTTTCCCTTTGCTGGTCACGTTTTTCACTTTGCTGGTCTCCTTTTTCCCTTTGTGGGTCACCTTTTTCCCTGAGCTGTCACCTTTTTCCCCTGAACGACACCTTTTCCCTGAATAGGTTACGTGATGGGCATGTCTATAAATAGCGCTCTAACATTGACATGAAACAGTTTTCCACAAAGTTCACGTCTAAAGTCGCTTTCAAGGTCTAGCACCTCCTCTCCTATTCCCTATCTCTCCTGTATATAAACCCATATTGTTACTCCTTCAGCATCTGTCTATCCTAATACCTCTCCTCCTGATCTTATACCTCTCATACATATAAAGCATACCCTACTCTAAACCTCTGTCTAGCCTAACACCTCTCCTCGTTTTCCTATACCTCTCATATAAACCATACTCTACTCCTCAACCTCTGTCTAGTCTAGCACCTCTCCCCGTATCCCCTACCTCTCTCATATAAAGCGCATTCTACTCCTCAACATATGTCTAGCCTAACACCCCTCCTCCAGTTCCTATACTTCTCATACATATAAACGCATACTCCACTCTCAACCACTGTCTAGTCTAGCATCTCTCCCGGTATACCCTACCTCTCATAAAGCGTGTTCCCCCTCCTGCCCCCTGTCTAGCTGAGTATCTCTTTGGTTTCCTATCTAACATATATACAACACATTCTACCTTTAACACCTGTCTATCGTAGCATAGGATCTCTCCGTTTTCTCGTCTCTCCTTATAAACGCATACTCAACCTGCTTAGCCTAATATCTCTCCTCGTTTTCCTATATCTCTCATATAAACCATACTCTACACCTCGACCTCTGTCTAGCCGAACATCCCTACCCCTGTTCCCTACCTCTCTCATATAAAAGACAAACTCTGCCCTTCAACTCTGTCTAGCCTAACACCTCTCCTCCTGTTCCCTACCTCTCTCACATAAAAGACATACTCTACCCTTCAACTCTGTCTAGCCTAACAGCTCTCCTCGTTTTCCTATACCTTTCATATAAACCATACTCTACTCCTCAGCCTCTGTCTAGTCTAGCATCTCTCCCCGTATCCCCTACCTGTCATAAAGCGTGTTCCCCCTCCTGCCCCCTGTCTAGCTGAGTATCTCTTTGGTTTCCTATCTAACATATATACAACACATTCTACCTTTAACACCTGTCTATCGTAGCATAGGATCTCTCCGTTTTCTCGTCTCTCCTTATAAACGCATACTCAACCTGCTTAGCCTAATATCTCTCCTCGTTTTCCTATATCTCTCATATAAACCATACTCTACACCTCGACCTCTGTCTAGCCTAACACCCCTACCCCTGTTCCCTACCTCTCTCATATAAAAGACAAACTCTGCCCTTCAACTCTGTCTAGCCTAACACCTCTCCTCCTGTTCCATACCTCTCTCACATAAAAGACATACTCTACCCTTCAACTCTATCTAGCCTAACAGCTCTCCTCGTTTTCCTATACCTTTCATATAAACCATACTCTACTCCTCAGCATCTGTCTAGCCTAACACCTCTCCTCTATCTCTTCCATATAAACGTATTTCGCTCCTTCAACCCTGTCTAGCATAGTATCGGTCGTCGTATTCCCTATCTCTCCTATATAAACCAATTTTCCACATTGAACCGCCCCATCTATCCTCGTTTTCCCTATCCTTTCCCATATATGCCCAAAAAAATTCCCTCGAATTCCTCTAATGTACCTACTTATGTCATTAACAACCTTACATATTATGATCCATGTATTTTCATACTTTCTTTGTTTGTTTCTGTCCCCTTTCTTTCCCTCATTTCTTTCTTTCTTCTATGCCCCCAAGGGCTCACTTTCTGTGAGTACGGGTTTGGCGTACCAATGGTCCCAAGCCACTCGCCACCATATCATCCCCTCCACCCTCATCTACTGTGCCACGTCTCTTTATTTGTTCCACGTTTATTGTTAAAGATCCTCTTCCTCTTCTAGGTTTATTCTCATTCTTAGTTTTTATGATCTTAGATTTATTAACTCCTGTCTCACCGGCAGGGATCTTTTCTGTCTCCCTGGTTCCTTCCCACGGTTTCACCGCGGCTTCCGACGTATGTGCTCTACGGTGTCTCAGGCACAAATGTCGGAGGGATCCGCGCACTACCCCTGTGTGTGACCTTCGGTGCGGAGCCCGTCCACGCTGTCATGCACACCCACGTAGTTCTTTTGCGACCCGGCCTGTGTTAATTCTCCGGCGACCGAGTGTCGCTGGATTACCATCACGGGTTTGACGTGTTTCCGCTGACGGAACCTCGGTATAATCAACCACAAGTCTCTTGAATCCGTATCTGTGTCTTGCTCGCAGCGCGGCCTAGAGTAGAGCGCCATGGGCGGTTATTCCCATGGTAGAGGCTTAACGCCGCGGTGTGTGTGTGGTGAACGGCTTACACATACGGATCAGCAGTGGAGATTGGGGGTATCCCTCCTGAAGTAAGCGTTGAGATCAGTCTTGGGAGGGTTTCCACGACAGCGCAGAACGTGAATTGAGTTGAGAGTTGAGATGCGGTTTAAGGGCGCTAAACAGCTAAGGTCATCAGCGCCCTTACAGAGTATAAAATTTACAGTCCAAAAATAAAAGTCCGATAAAAAAAGCATAATTAAAAAACGGGACATAAACCCGCGATGTCCAAAAGGTACAAAACAAAACACCAAATTCCAAAAACGAGCTCACTAAAACCATGGTCAATAAAAGAGTAAAACAATGTGTCAAGAACAGTAGAATGTGATGGACACGAGCGCCAGATGTCCATTGGGGAGGAGATGTCCCATTAAAAAGACAATATAAAATCGCACATTCAAAAGACGCTCAGCGCATCAAATGCGTCTGGTAAACCCAATGTCAATGATAAAACGTAAAAGACATTCTACAACACGCGTGTCGTCTGCCAAAACGTTGGCTAGGCCAACAGGCAGACCAACACGAACGCGCAACGGAGTTAAAACTTGACACTCTGCTAAAATGTGACGCACCGTTAAGGGCGCATCACACTGCTCACACCCCCAGGGGCTCACCTTATGTGAGTACGGGTTTGGCGTAGCCGGGGGTTCCCGAGACAATCATCGCCATCATCATTCTTCCACCCCCGTCCGCTCGAGGTGGGTTCGTTCTCGTGACGGGGGACTCAAGGTAGGCTCTCGTGCGTTTTGTGCATTTCATTCCATGTGGTCCCTCGCCATCGTTTCTTTCTTCTCTTCTATTTATGCACATTTCGCCCCACGCCCATTCATTTACACATCTCTTTTACTTCTTCGCCGGCCTACCTTGAGTGCGAAACGCCCACACACTTTTAGTTTCTTTTAATCTTTTATTTTAATCCTCCGTGGACACAGCCTGACAGATGCCCGCGCACTGATTGCGCAGCTGGGTGAGTGCGTAATGGCGTCATCCCCACCACCAGGGGTCGTCATGTAGGGTATGTGTTCGTATCCGCTGTTCAACTGCAGTCCCGCGGGGGGGCCATTGCATGAGCTGCTGACTTCTGACGGCGATTCGGTCCCGCTGTCTATGTTCTGGAAGTTGTGACCCTGGGGTGAGCTAGGTATAGATAGGCCACTCACCCAAGCCGGGGTAACGCCCGGGAAGTCAGAGCCCGAGGTCGGAGACGGTTGCAATGGTGGAGTATTTATTTCGCTATTGAGCACCCTTTCTCCATTATTACTAACAAGCGCCGAAAAGTTTTTGCAACAGAAGTAGCACCGCCAACATCTGGTTGTTACTTAGTTATTACACGAACAGAGGAACGACAATCGTTTGAGAAGGAGAACCCTTTTATAGTACAGAAGGGCATTGACTCTAATCCTGGTTCGGTTCAGTCCTGCACTCGCCTTCGAAACGGGTCATTATTAGTACACAGCAAGTCCGATTAACAAACTAAGACCTTGTTGAGCGCTGCGCTTCTCCAAGGTTATCCGTGTTGAGAGGCACCGCACCTTGAATTCCTGTCGAGGCGTCGTTACCACCCATAGCCTCGACGGTATATCGGACGAGGACCTAGTGAAATATTTATCGGATCAAAAGGTGACGGCAGTGCATCGGGTGCAGGCCATACACGACGGAGTATTGGTACCCACTCGTACCGTTTTTATCACATTTGATGGCGTCAATCTGCCCACGAGCATTACAGCAGGGTACGAACGTATTGCGGTGAGGCCCTATATTCCTAGGCCTCTGCGTTGTTTTAAATGCCAACGTTTTGGGCATACGCAAGTCTTATGTAAAAGTGGCGTTAACATCTGTGCAACATGTAGCCAGCCCTCACACAAAGGTGCCTGTTCAACAGCCCCCGTCTGCGTCAATTGCAATGGGTCAAATTCTGCTTCATTTGGCGACTGTCCGCGGTACTTGGACGAGAAGGCGATCCAGGAGATCCGGGTAAACAGAAGCTCTCCTTCGCCGAAGCCAGGGGCGTTACCATGCGCGCCAACCTTCGCTCCTGCGATCGGGAACATTCAGTTCTGTTGTTCCCTCGCCAGTACTCCGGAAGGATGCTGGGACTCAAACTTGGACCATGACTGCCTTGACCGCCACTACCATCCGCTCGTCCAAGTCTGCTACTGTTACCAAGCCCTATAAGCCTGGTCCAAAGCTATGAGGTCACCAGCCACTGAGAAAAAGCCGAAGCAGAAACTTCGAAGAGAAGACTTTTTAAAAGACCCTCCGCGTGTTCACAGCAAGCAGAGTTCACCTTCTCCTCCTCGGAGGTCGTAGTCCCAGGACGCTCCTGGGACAAACCGCGCTCAGCGGCACCCCACACCCATTGCCACCCAGAACCGATTCTCGGCGCTTGAATCGGTTTCTGGCTCTGAGCGCGTGGGCCCTCCCTTCGAGGAGGCTATGAAGTCTGACCAACTCCATACCAAAAGCCCGAGCCCAAAGGTTAAAGAAAAGGTAATTTTAAGCCGCCCTTCTAAGTAGACAGTTTATCCCTTTTTCTTAATGGCTATCCTGACCTGGAATGTACGTGGTGTACCATCGCATAGGGCGGAACTGCAAGTTTTATTGCGTTCCCATTCGCCTATGGTCGTGTGTTTGCAGGAGACTAAGCTTCGCCCTCATGATCCATTTGATCTCCGAAGATATACTCCGGTTCGCTACGACCTTGAACCGGAGGAGGGTACTCCTGCTCATGAAGGTGTCATGATGTTGGTGCGTAACGATGTTCCTTTTCAAACTATCACACTTACATCCGACTTGCAAGCTGTTGCCGTTCGACTTCACTTACCCGGCTTTTAGTTTTCTGTTTGCTCTGTGTATTCACCTCCATCGTTTCCCCTCGCTCCTGCGGACGTTCAAGATCTCTTGTCCGCTCTCCAACACCTTTTCTTCTGTTGGGGGATTTTAATGCGCATCACCCCCTGTGGGGTTTGCCAAGGGCTTGTGTGAGGAGAACTCTTCTTTTCGGCACTTTTTATCAGTTTAACCTCTCTATCTTCAATACAGGTGAACCTAGTTTCATTTCTGATTCTTCTGGTACATTCTCTCACTTAGACCTTGCCGTTTGCTCCAACCAGCTTGTTAGTCGTTGCAGTGGAACGTCGTCGCTGACACCTACTCCAGCGACCATTATTCCTGCATCGTTTCTCTTCTGTCACACCACGTACAGCATTCCAGAGTACCTACCTGGATTTTCACAAAAGCCGACTGGAGCTTGTATTCCAGCCTCGTGCATTTTGACGACCAGCACTTCACCGACATTAACCAACTAGTGCAGCACCTTACGTCTACGATTTTCTCTGCCACCGAACGCGCAATTCCCCATTCAATTTCTCAACCTGGGCGACTGCCTGTTCCGTGGTGGAACGAGAATTGTCGGGACGCAGTTTGTGCCCGTAGAACTGCACTTAGGGTGTTTCGGCGACACCCTAAACTTGATATTTTGGTGACTTTTAAACAATCGCGCGCCAGGGCTCGTCGCATTATTCAGGATAGCAAAAAAGCGTCGTGGACTCGTTTTGTCGAGTCTTTTAATCGCTTTACGCCCTCATCTGTTGTTTGGGATAAACTTCGTCGCTTCTCAGGTAAAGTGTCGCATTGTACTCTTTCTGACCTTCAGGTTTCAAATGCCACCATAGTGGATCCGGCTGCCATCCCTAAAACTCTGGGTGCTGCCTTTGAGGCGGTTTCCAGTTCAGACCATTATTCCGCCGGTTTTCGCTCTATCAAAGACCGGCTGGATTCCGCAAAATATAATTTTCTGTCTGCTAATTTTGAATGTTATAACGAACTTTTCACAATGAGGGAGCCTGAGCACGCTCTTCATTGCTCTAGGCACTCCGCTCCTTGGCCGGATGGCATTAATGTTCTGCTGTTAAAGACCCTTTCAGCGGACAGTAAGCGCTTTCTCTTACGGGTCTATAATTGTATTTGGCAGCACGGCATTTTTCCTTCCGTTTGGCGCGAAGCCACTATTGTCCCTATACTTAAGCTTGGTAAGGATCGCCAACTACCTTCCAGCTACCGCCCTATCTCCCTCACCAGTTGCGTTTACAAGGTGATGCAGCGCATGATCAACGGGTGGTTGACATGTTGGCTTGAGCCTCAGAAACTTCTGGCGAACGCTCAGTGTGGATTTCGTCGGTATCGCTCTACCGTCGACCATCTGGTGTCTCTGTCCACGCATATTATGAACGGATTTCTCAGAAAGTTTCAAACGGTGGCTTTATTTTTTTACCTGGAGAAAGCTTATGACACTTGTTGAAGGGGCGGCATTTTATGTACACTCCATGCATGGAGTTTCCGCGGTCGTCTTCCCATATATCTTCGGAAGCTTATGACGGAGCGTGTCTTTCGTGTATGTGTGGGCTTGGTTTTATCTAGTCGTTTTATTCAACAGAACAGTGTAACACAGGGCTCTGTACTCAGTGTCACACTTTTTGCAAATGCTATCAACCCCTCCACCTGGCATTTCATTGTCCCTTTTTGTTGACGATTTTGCCATTTATTGCAGTTCACGGCGGACTTCTTTACTCGAACGCCGTCTCCAGAGCTGTATCGACCGTCTCTACGCCTGGAATAACGCTAACGGCTTTGATTTCTCCGCCGAGAAATCTGTCTGCATCAACTTCTGGCGCCGGAAGGCTTTCCCTCCGCCCTCTCTCCATCTTGGGTCGGAGGTCCTTCCATTTGCAGACGAGGTGAAATTTTTGGGGTTGGTCTTTGACCGGAAGCTGAGCTTGACTTCTCACGTTTCCGGTTTAAAAGCAAAGTGTGACCGTTCTCTTAATATTTTACGTGTTTTAAGTGGCACATCCTGGGGAGATGATCGGACGGTCCTTCTTCGCCTTTATCGCTCTTTGGTCCGATCCAAGCTTGATTACGGGTGTATTGTTTATTCGTCGGCACGTCCATCTGTGTTACCTGGATTCAATGCCATTCACCATCGTGGCATAACAGTCGCTACAGAGGCCTTGCCAACTAGCCCTGTACCTAGTCTGTATGCAGAAGCTGCAGAGCCTCCGCTGTCCTTCCGGCGTGAGATGCTTTTGTGCAGCTATGCTTGTCGATTCTCAAGCTTGCCTAACCACCCGTCCTTCGAGATATTTTACGAGGATTCGCTTGACTGACAATATTTAGTTAGCTCCTCTGCATTACTCCCTCCAGGAGTTTGATTTCGACAACTCCTTCGGCATTTGGACTTTGCGCCAACGCCGGCCCTTCCCAGGGGGGAAACACTTTTTCCTCCATGGACATCCATACCGCACCTCACCATCGTTTCTTTCTTTCCTTATCACTTTCCGGCCATTTCGCACCACGACATTCGCATATCTCTCTTTTTCTTCCCCGCCGGCCTACCTTGCGTGCGAAACGCCCACACAGTTTAAGTTTCTTTTATCTTTTTATTTAAATCCTCCGTGGACACGGCCTGACGGATATCCGCGCACCGCGTGCGCAGCTGGGTGAGTGGGTAATGGCGTCATCCCCACCACCCGGGGTCGTCATGTAGGGTTTGTGTTCGTATCCGCTGTTCAACTGCAGTCCCGCGGGGGGGCCATTGCATGAGCTGCTGACTTCTGACGGCGATTGGGTCCCTCTGTCTATGTTCTGGGAGGTGTGACCCTGGGGTGAGTCTGGTATAGATAGGCCACTCACCCAAGCCGGGGTAACGCCCGAGAAGTCAGAGCCCGAGGTCGGAGACGGTTGCAATTGTGGAGGATTTTTTTCGCTATGGAGCACCCTTTCTCCATTATTAACAGCAAGCGCCGAAAAGTCATTGTAACAGAAGTAGCACCGCCGTCATCTGGTTGTTACTTGGTCATTTCGAGAACAGAAGAAGGACAAAACTTTGAGAAGGTGAACCCTTTTATAATTCAGAAGGGCATAGATGCTATTGCTGGTGCGGTTCAATCATGCACTCGTCTACGGAATGGTTCCTTATTGGCACAAACTAAGTCCGATCAGCAAAGTAAGACCTTGTTGCGCGCTACGCTTCTCCACGGTTACCCCATCCGTGTTGAGAAGCACCGCACATTGAACTCCTGTCGAGGCGTCGTTACCACCCATAGCCTCGATGGTATTTCGGACGAGGATCTCGTAGAATATCTATCTGATCAAAAGGTGACTGCAGTGCATCGAGTGCAGGCCAAACGCGACGGCGTATTGGTACCCACTCGTACCCTGTTTATTACATTTGATGGCGTCGATCTGCCCACGAGCATTTCCGCAGGGTACGAACGGATTTCTGTGAGGCCTTATATTCCTAGACCTCTGCGTTGTTTTAAATGCCAACGTTTTGGGCATACGCAAGTCTCCTGTAAGAGTGCCGTTAACATCTGTGCAACCTGTAGCCAGCCCTCACACGAAGGTACCTGTTCAACAGCCCCCGTCTGCGTTAATTGTAAAGGGTCACATTCTGCTTCGTTTGCCGACTGTCCGCGGTATTTGGACGAGAAGGCGATCCAGGAGATCCGGGTAAAGCAAAAACTCTCCTTCGCTGAAGCCCGGAGGCGTTTCCATGCGCGCCAACCTTCACTCCTGCGATCTGGCACATTTAGTTCTGTTGTTGCCTCGCCAGTACCACGAGTAGATGCCGAAACTCAGACCTGGACCTTGACTGGATTAACCGCCACTACCATCCGGCCGTCTATTAAGGCTACAGTTACCAAGCCGTATAAACCTGGTCCCAAGTCAATGAAGTCGCAAGCCGTTGAAAAGAAGCCCAAGCAGAAACTTCGTAGGGAAGACTTTTTGAAAGACCCTCCGCGTGCGCGCGGTAACAAAAGTTCACCTTCTCCTCCTCGGAGGTCGCTGTCCCAGGATGGTCCTGGGACAAGCCGCGCTCAGCGGCACCCTTCACCCATCGCCACCCAGAACCGATTCACGGCGCTTGAATCGGTTTCTGGCACTGAGCGCGTGGGCCCTCCCTCCGAGGAAGCTATGGAGTCTGACCAACTCCATACAAAAAGCCCGAGCCCAAAGGTTAAACAAAAGGTAATTTTAAGCCGCCCTTCTAAATAGACAGTTTATCCCCTTATTCTTAATGGCTATCCTGACCTGGAATGTACGTGGTGTACGATCGCATAGGGCGGAACTGCAACTTTTATTGCGTTCCCATTCGCCTATGGTCGTATGTTTGCAGGAGACTAAGCTTCGCCCTCACGATCCTTTTGATCTCCGAGGATATACTCCGGTTCGCTACGACCTTGAACCGGAGGAGGGTACTCCTGCTCATGGTGGTGTCATGATTTTGGTGCGTAATGACGTTCATTTTAAAACTATCACACTTACGTCCGACTTGCAAGCTGTTGCCATTAGACTGCAGTTACCCGGGTTTTTCTTTTCTGTTTGTTCTGTGTATACACCTCCATCGTCTCCCCTCGCTCCCGCGGACATTCGATCTCTCCTGTCCGCTCTCCCAACACCATTTCTTCTGTTGGGAGATTTTAATGCCCATCACCCACTATGGGGTTCGCCAAGGGCTTGTGCGAGGGGAACTCTTCTTTCCGACATTTTTTATCAGTTCAATCTTTCCATCCTCAATACAGGTGCACCTACTTTTATTTCTGATTCTTCTGGTACATTTTCCCACCTGGACCTTGCCATTTGCTCACTCCAGCTTGCACGTCGTCTTCAGTGGAACGTCGTCGCTGACACCTACTCCAGCGACCATTACCCCTGCATCGTTTCTCTTCTGTCGCACCACGTACAGCATTCCAGAGTACCTACCTGGATATTCGCAAAAGCCGACTGGAGCTTGTATTCCAGCCTCGTGCTTTTTGACGACCAGCCCTTCTCCGACATTAACCAACTAGTGCAGCACCTTACGTCTATTATTTTCTCTGCCGCCGAACGCGCAATACCCCGTTCATCCTCCCAACCTCGGCGGCCACCTGTTCCGTGGTGGAACGAGGATTGTCGGGACGCCGTTCGTGCCCGTAGGACTGCACTTAGGGTGTTTCGGCGCCACCCTACACTTGATAATTTGGTGACTTTTAAACAATCGCGCCCCAGGGCTCGTCGCATTATTCAGGATAGCAAGAAGGCATCTTGGGCTCGTTTTGTCGAGTCTTTTAATCGTTTTACGCCTTCATCCGTTGTTTGGGATAAACTTCGTCGCTTCTCAGGTAAAGTGTCACATTGTACTGTTTCTGGCCTTCAGGTTTCTAATGCCACCATAGTGGATCCGGCTGCCATCGCTAACACTCTGGGTGCTGCCTTTGAGGCGGTTTCCAGTTCAGACCATTATTCCGCCGGCTTTCGCTCTATTAAAGACCGGCTGGATTCCGCATCATATACTTTTCGGTCTGCTAATGATGAATGCTATAACGAACTATTCACAATGAGGGAGCTGGAGCACGCTCTTCATTGCTCTCGGCACTCCGCTCCTGGGCCGGACGGCATTCATGTCCTGATGTTAAAGAACCTTTAGCCGACAGTAAACTCTTTCTCTTACAGGTCTATAACCGTATTTGGCAAGACGGCATTTTTCCTTCCGTTTGGCGCGAAGCCACCATTGTCCCTATACTTAAGCCTGGGAAGGATCGCCAACTACCTTCCAGCTACCGCCCTATCTCCCTCACCAGTTGCATTTGCAAGGTGATGGAGCGCATGATCAACGGGCGTTTGACATGGTGGCTTGAGTCTCAGAAACTTCTAGCGAACGCTCAGTGCGGGTTTCGTCGCTATCGCTCTACCGTCGACCATCTGGTGTCCTTGTCGACGCATATTATGAATGGATTTCTGAGAAAGTGTCAAACCGTGGCTGTATTTTTTGACCTGGAGAAAGCTTATGACACTTGTTGGAGGGGCGGCATTTTACGTACACTTCACGATTGGAATATCCGCGGTCGTCTTCCCATATTTCTTCGGGAGGTTATGACGGACCGCGTCTTTCGTGTACGTATGGGCTCGGTTTTATCTCGTCGTTTTATTCAAGAGAACGGAGTACCGCAGGGCTCTGTACTCAGTGTCACACTTTTTGCGATTGCTATCAACCCCATTGTTGATTGTATTCCACCTGGCATTTCATCGTCCCTTTTTGTTGACGATTTCGCTATTTATTGTAGTTCACGGCGGACCTGTCTACTCGAACGGCGTCTCAAGAGCTGTATCGACCGTCTCTACGCCTGGAGTAACGCCAACGGCTTTAATTTCTCCGCCGAGAAATCCGTCTGCATCAAATTTTGGCGCCGGAAGTATTTCCCTCCGCCCTCTCTCCATCTTGGGCTTGGGATACTTCCGTTTGCAGACGAGGCGAATTTTTTGGGGTTGATTTTTGACAGGAAGTTGTGTTGGACCTCGCACGTTTCCTTTTTAAAAGCAAAGTGTGACCGTTCTCTTAATATTTTACGTGTTTTAAGTGGCACATCCTGGGGAGCTGATCGGACCGTCCTTCTTCGCCTTTATCGCTCTTTGGTCCGATCCAAGCTTGATTACGGGTGTATTGTTTATTCGTCGGCACGTCCATCTGTGTTACGTCGATTGAATGCCATTCACCATCGTGGCATAAGAGTCGCTACAGGGGCCTTTCCAACTAGTCCTGTACCCAGTCTGTACGCAGAAGCTGCAGAGCCTCCGCTGTCCTTCCGGCGTGAGATGCTTTTGTGCAGCTATGCTTGTCGACTCTCAATCTTGCCTAACCACCCGTCCTTCGATGTATTTTACGAGGATTCGCTTGACCGGCAATATTTAGTTAGCTCCTCTGCATTGCTACCTCCAGGGGTTCGATTTCGACTGCTGCTTCGGCATTTGGACGTTACGCCAGCGCCGGCCCTTCCACGGGGGGAAACGCGTTTTCCTCCATGGTCCCGCGCTGAGGCCCACTGTCACCTTGGGCTAACGTCAATGCCGAAGACTGAGACCCCTGCTTCAGTCTTTGGATCGGTTTTTTTAGAAGTACGGGCTCAATTCGGGGACTTCCATTTTATCTTTACCGATGGATCTAAGACTGAAGCTGGAGTTGGATGTGCCTTTGTTTCTGGTCACTGTAGTTTTAAGTTTCGTTTACCTGGACAATGTTCAATTTTTACCGCCGAACTTTTTAGCATTTATCAGTCTCTTTTATATATTCAGCGGCACTACTTACGGCTCTGTTTTATTTGTTCCGACTCCCTGAGTGCTCTTCAAAGTATTAGCTCGCTGTACAGTTACCACCCGCTTGTACAGCGCATACATGACCTGCTCCACTCGCTTGGTGTCTCTGGCATCAGCGTGTCCTTCATGTGGATTCCAGGTCATGTGGGCATCTCAGGGAATGAGTCTGCCGACGCCGCTGCGAAATCGTCGATTTTATTACCCAGATTTTTTACCTCTGTTGTTCCCTCGTCTGATTCGTGTGCTATTTTACGTCGCCGCATCCTCTCGCGCTGGCGCGATGAGTGGACGGCCCTCCGGGGGAACAAGTTGCGGGAGGTTAAGCCTCTCCCGTTAATCTGGGGTACCTCTTCTCGTTCTTGTCGTCGGGAAGAGGTTATTTTAGCTCGTTTACGGATTGGACATTGTGTTTTTAGTCATAGGTATTTGCTAAGTGGTGACCCCGCACCACTCTGTGGGCGGTGTGACGTGCCCTTAACGGTGCGTCACATTTTAACAGAGTGTCAGGTTTTAGCTGCATTGCGTGCTCGTGTGGGTCTGCCTGTTGGCCTAGCCAACGTTTTGGCAGACGACACGCGTGCTGTAGAATGTGTTTTACGTTTTATTCATGACAGTGATTTTAATCTGCGCATTTAATGCGTTGGGCGTCTGTTAGTTTAGTACTTTTATTCTGTCTGTTTTTATGGGAACTCTTATCCCCAGTGGACATATGGCGCTCATGTCCCTCGCATTCTACAGTTCCTGACACGTTTTATTGCCTATGCTTTTAGTGTGTTGGTTTTTAAGAACTTTGTATTGTTCTTATTGTTGTTATTGTTATTCTTGTTGTTCTTGTTGTTCTTGTTGTTATTATTGTTGTTATTGTTATTGTTATTGTTTTATTGTTATTATTGTTATTGTTATATTATTGTTAGTTTTAGCTTTTTGAACATCGCGGGTTTGTGTCGCGTTTTTAACTATGCGGTTCTTTTACCTGTTTTATATTTTGACCCTATCTTTTATACATTGTAAGGGCGCTGATGACCATAGCAGTTTAGCGCCCTTAAACCACATATCATCATCATCATCATCATCCTCCATGGCTGTGCGCTGAGGCCCACTATCACCTTGGGCTAACGTCGATGCCGAAGACTGAGACCCCTTCTTCAGTTCTTAGATCAGGTTTTTTAGAACTCCAGGCGAAACTCGGGAACTTTCATTTTATATACACTGATGGGTGTAAGACTGATGTTGGAGTAGGGTGTGCCTTAGCTTTTGGTCAGCATAGCTTTACCTTTCGTTTACCGGAGCAATGTTCGATTTTTACCGCCGAACTTTTTAGTATCTATGAGGCTCTTTTATACATCCAGCGGCGTGATTTACAGCACTGTGTTCTTTGCGCAGACTCCCTCAGTGCCCTTCAGAGTATTAACGCGGTGTACAATTACTACCCACTCGTACAGTGCATACATGACGTGGTCCACTTGCTTGGTGTCTCTGGCATCCGCTTCTCCTTCATGTGGATTCCGGGTCATGTTGGCATCTCAGGGAACGATTCTCCCGACGCCGGTGCCAAATCGGCGATTTTATCACCCAGAAGTTTTACCTCTGTTGTTCCTTCGTCAGATTTGTTTATTATTGTACGTCGCCGCATCCTCTCGCTTTGGAGCGATGAGTGGACGGCGAACGGGGGAACAAGTTGCCTGAGGTTAAACCTCTCCCGTTAGTCTGGGCTACCTCTTCCCGTGCTTCTCGTCGGGAAGAGGTAATTTTAACACGCCTTCGTATCGGACATTGCATTTTTAATAATAGGTATTTGCTCAGTGGCGACCGCGCACCACCTTGTGGGCAGTGTTATGCGCCCTTAACGGTGCGTCACATTTTAGCAGAGTGTCAAGTTTTAGCTTCGTTGCGCGTTCGTGTTGGTCTGCCTGTTGGCCTAGCCAACGTTTTGGTAGACGACGCGCATGCTGTAGAATGTCTTTTACGTTTCATCACTGACATTGGTTTTAGCCGTCGCATTTTATGCGCTGAGCGCCTTTTAGCTGTTTGCTTTTAGATTTTCTTTTAATGGGGGCACTCCTCCCCAGTGGACATCTGGCGCTCGTGTCCCTTGCATTCTACAGTTCTTGACCCGTTGTTTTATTCTCTTGTTGACCATGATTTTAGTGTGTAGTTCTTAGTATTTGGTCTGTTGTGTTTTTTAGTGTTTTGACCAAGCGGTTTGTTTGTGGTTTTTTTAACTTTTTGACTTTTACTTTTTATATTTTACACATAGTAAGTGCGCTAATATCCTCAGCAGTTGAGCGCCCTTAAGCCCCATCTCATCATCATTATCACAACACGAACGCGCAACGGAGCTAAAATTTGACACTCTGCTAAAATGTGACGCACCGTTAAGGGCGCATCACACTGCTCACAGAGTGCTACGGGGTCACCACTGAGCAGGTATCTATGGCTAAAAAGACAATGTCCGATTCGTAAATGAGCTAAAAGTACCTCTTCCTGATGAGAAGAACGAGAAGAGGTACCCCAGACTAAGGGAAGAGGTTTAACCTCCCGCAACTTGTTTTCCCTAAGAGTGGCCCACTCATCGCGAAAGCGCGAGAGGATACGGTAACGTAAAATAACATAAAAATCTGAGGAAGGAACAACAGAGGTAAAACATCTGGGTGATAAAATGGCCGATTTGGCAGCAGCGTCGGCAGAATCGTTGCCTGAGATGCCCATATGACCTTGAATCCACACGAAGGAGAGGCTAATGCCAGTAGCACCAAGCGAGCAGGTCATGAATGCGCTGTACGAGCGGGTGGTAACTATACAGCGCGTGAATACTCTGAAGGGCACTCAGAGTGTCCGTACAAACAACACAGCGCCATAAGACGTGCCGCCGAATGTATAAAACACATTGATATATACTAAAACGTTCGGCGGTATAAATCGAACATTGCCCAGGTAAACGAAAAGTAAAACTCTGTGCACCATAAACAAAGGCACATCCTACTGCAACATCAGTGTTAGACCCATCGGTATATATAAAATGACAGTCCCCGAACTTCGCGTGTAGTTTTAAAAAAGCGCATCTAAGGACGGAGGCAGGGGTCTCATTTTTCGGCATCGACGTTAACCCAAGGTGACAGTGGGCCTCAGCGCACGACCATGGAGGAAAACGCGTTTCCCCCCGTGAAAGCGCCGGCCCTGGCGTAACGTCCCAATGCCGAAGTAGCAGTCGAAATCGAACCCCTGGCGGGAGCAATGCAGAGGAGCTAACTATATATTGGCGATCAAGCAAATCCTCAAAAAATATCGGGAAGGACGGGTGGTCAGGCAAGCTTGAAACTCGACAGGCATAGCTGCACAAAAGCATCTCACGCCGGAAGGACAGCGGAGGCTCTGCAGCTTCAGCATACAGACTGGGAACAGGGCTGGTTGGAAAGGCCCCCGTAGCTACTCCTATGCCACGATGGTGAATGGCATGCAATCGAAGTAATACAGATGGACGCGCCGACGAATAAACAATGCACCCGTAATCAAGCTTGGATCGCACCAAAGAGCGATAAAGGCAAAGAATGACGGTCCGATTAGCTCCCCAAAATGTGCCACTTAAAACACGCAAAAGATTAAGAGAACGGTCACACTTTACTTTTAAAAAGGAAATGTGCGAAGTCCATCACAACTTCCTATCAAAAATCAACCCCAAAAATTTCGCCTCGTCTGCAATCGGAAGTATCCCTGGCCCAAGATGGAGAGAAGGCGGAGGGAAAGCCTTCTGGCGCCAGAAATTGATACAGACGAATTTTTCGGCGGAGAAATTAAAGCCGTTAGTGTTACTCCAGGCGTAGAGACGGTCGATACAGCTCTGGGGACGGCGTTCGAGTGGAAAGGTCCGCCGTGAACTGCAATAAATGGCATAAGCGTCAACAAAAAGGGACGAAGAAATGCCAGGTGGAATACAATCAACAATGGGGTTGATAGCAATCGCAAAAAGTGTGACACTGAGTACAGAGCCAGGCGGTACGCCGTTCTCTTGAATAAAACTACTAGATAAAACCGAGCCCACACGTACACGAAAGACGCGGTCCGTCATAAACTCCCGAAGAAATTTGGAAAGACGACCGCGGAAATTCCATGCATGGAGTGTACGTAAAATGCCGCCCCTCCAACAAGTTTCATAAGCTTTCCCACGGTCAAAAAATACAGCCACTGTTTGACACTTTCTCAGAAATCCGTTCATAATATGCGTCGACAGAGACACCAGATGGTCGACGGTAGAGCGATGTCGACAAAATCCACACTGAGCGTTCGCCAGAAGTTTCTGAGGCTTAAGCCACCATGTCAACCGCCCGTTGATCATGCGCTCCATCACCTTGCAAAGGCAACTGGTGAGGGACATAGGGCGGTAGTTGAAAGGTAGTTGCGATCCTTCCCAGGCTTAAGTATAGCGACAATGGTGGCTTCGCGCCAAACGGAAGGAAAAAGGCCGTTTTGCCATATACGCTAATAGACCTGTAAGAGAAAGAGTTTACTGTCGGCTGAAAGGTTCTTTAACATCAGGACATGAATACCGTCCAACCCGGGAGCGGAGTGCCTCGAGCAATGAAGAGCGTGCTCCGGCCACCTGATTGTGAAAAGTGCGTTATAACACTCATGAGTAGCAGACCGAAAATTAAAGGTGTCAGAATCCAGCCGGTCTTTTGATAGAGCGAAAGCCGGTGGAAAATGGTTTGAACTTGAAACCGCCTCAAAGGCAACACCCAGAGTGTTAGCGATGGCAGCCGGATCCATTATGGTGGCATTGGGAACCTGAAGGCCAGAAACAGTACACTGCGACACTTTACCGTAAAAGCGACGAAGTTTATCCCAAACAACAGAGGAAGGTGTGAAGCGATTAAAGGACTCGACATAACGAGAACAATATGCCTTCTTGCTATCCTGTATATTACAATGTGCCCTGGCGCGCGATTGTTTAAAAGTAACCAAATTATGAAGTGTAGGGTGTCGCCGAAACACCCTAAGTGCGGTTTTACGGGCACGAACGGCAACCCGACACTCCTCGTTCCACCTAGGAACAGGAATCCTTCGAGGGTGAGAGGATGAACGGGGAATTGCGTATCATAGACGCAAGGTGCTGCACCATTTGGTTAACGACAATGAAGGGCTGGTACGCAAAAGACACGTGGCTGGAATACAATCTCCAGTCCGCCTTACTGAATATCCAGGTATTACTCTGGAATGCTGGCTCGTGGTGACACAAAAGAGAAACGATGCAGAGGTAATGGTCGCTGGAGTAGGTGTCGGCGACGACGTTCCACTGCAGACAACTATAAAGCTGGATGGAGCTAACGGCAAGGTCTAAGTGAGAGAATGAACCAGAGGAATCAGAAATAAAAGTAGGTTCACCTGTATTGAGGATAAAGAGGTTGAACTGATAAAAAATGACGGAAAGAAGAATTCTTGTCGCATAAGCCCTTGGCGAACCCCACAGAGGGTGATGGGCATTAAAATCTCCCAACAGAAGAAATGGTATTGGAAGCGGACAGGAGATCTCGAACCTCCGCGTGAGCTAGTGAAGACGATGGAGGTGAATACACAGTGCAAAGAGAAAAGAAAAAGCCGGGTAAGTGAAGCCGAAAGGCTACAGCTTGCAAGTCGGACGTAAGTGTGAGAGTTTGAAAATGAACTTCGTTACGCACTAATATCATGACGCCTCCATGAGCAGGAGTACCCTACTCCGGTTCAAGATCGAAGCGAACCGGAGTATCCCCTTTGGATATCAAAAGGATCGTGAGTGCGAAGCTTACTCTTCTGCAAACACACGACCATAGGTGAATGGGAACGCAATAAAAGTTGCAATTCCGCCCTATGCGATCGTACACCACGTAAATTCCAGGTCAGGATAGCCATCAAGAAAAGGGATAAACTTCTTACTTAGAAGAGCGGCTCAAAATAACTATGTGCTTAACCTTGGGGCTCGGGCTTTTGGTATGGAATTGTGCAGACTCCATAGACTTTTCGAAGGGAGGGTCCACGCGCTCAGTGCCAGAAACCGATTCAAGCGCTGTGAATCGGTTCTGGGTGGCAATGGGTGTAGATGGCCGCTGAGCACGGTTTGTCCCAGGAGCGTCCTGTGACTGCAACCTTCGATGAGGTGAAGGTGAACTTTTCTTACAGCGCGCACGCGGAGATTCTTTCAAAAAATGTTCCTTGCGTAGCTTCTGTTTCGGTTTCTTGTTGGCGCCTTGCGACTTCATAAACTTAGGACCAGCTTTTGATGGTTTATAAACTGTGGCTGAAATGGACGGCCGGATGGTAGTGGCTGTGTGATGATGATGATATGCGGTTTAAGGGCGCTAAACTGCTTTGGTCATCAGCGCCCTTACAGTGTATAAAATATAGTCGAAATATAAAGGACAAGTAAAAGAACCGCATAATTAAAAACGGGACACAAACCCGCGATGTCAAAAAGCTAAAAATAACAATATAACAATAACAATAATAACGATATCAGATATAATAACATTAACAACAAAAACAACAATAACAATAATAACAATAACAACAATAATAACAATAGAAATATCTGAAAAACCAACACACTGAAAGCATAGCCAATAAAAGATGAAAACGTGTCAAGAACTGTAGAATGCGAGGGACATGAGCGCCATATGTCACTGGGGAGTAAGTCCCTATGAAAACATACAGAATAAAATAACAAAGCTAAAAGACGCTCAGCGCATCAAATGCGACGATTAAAACCAATGTCACTTATAAAACGTAAAAGACATTCTACAGCATGCGCGTCGTCTGCCAGAACGTTGGCTATGCCACCAGGCAGACCCAGGCGATCGCGCAGTGGAGCTAAAACTTGACACTCAGTTAAAATGTGACGCACCGTTAAGGGCACGTCACACTGCTGACACAGCGGAGCGGGATAACCACTGAGCAGGTAACTATGACTAAAACGACAATGTCCAATTCGTAAACGGGCTAAAAGTACCTCTTACCCGAAGTGAAGAACGAGAAGAGGTACCCCAGATTAACGGGAGAGGCTTAACCTCCCGCAACTTGTTCCCCCGGAGGGCCGTCCACTCATCGCGCCAGCGCGAGAGGATGCGGCGACGTAAAATAGCACACGAATCTGACGAGGGAACAACACAGGTGAAAAATCTGGGTAATAAAATCGCCGATTTCGCAGCGGCGTCGGCAGACTCATTACCTGAGATGCCCACATGACCTGGAATCCATATGAAGGACACGCTGATGCCAGAGACACCAAGCGAGTGGAGCAGGTCATGTATGCGCTGTACAAGCGGGTGGTAATGGTACAGCGCAGTAATTGTCTGAAGGGCACTCAGATAGTCCGTACAAATAAAACAGTGCTGTAAGGCGTGCCGCTGAATGTATAAAATAGATTGATAAATGCTAAAAAGTTCGGCGGTAAAAATTGAACATTGTCCAGGTAAACGAAACTTAAAACTACAGTGACCAGAAACAAAGGCACATCCAACTCCAGCTTCAGTCTTAGATCCATCGGTAAAGATAAAATGGAAGTCCCCGAATTGAGCCCGTACTTCTAAAAAAGCCGATCTAAAGACTGAAGCAGGGGTCTCAGTCTTCGGCATTGACGTTAGCCCAAGGTGACAGTGGGCCTCAGCGCGGGACCATGGAGGAAAACGCGTTTCCCCCCGTGGAAGGGCCGGCGCTGGCGTAATATCCAAATGCCGAAGTAGCAGTCGAAATCGAACCCCTGGAGGGAGCAATGCAGAGGAGCTAACTAAATATTGCCGGTCAAGCGAATCCTCGTAAAATACATCGAAGGACGGGTGGTTAGGCAAGCTTGAGAGTCGACAAGCATAGCTGCACAAAAGCATCTCACGCCGGAAGGACAGCGGAGGCTCTGCAGCTTCTGCGTACAGACTGGGTACAGGGCTAGTTGGAAAGGCCCCTGTAGCGACTCTTATGCCACGCTGGTGAATGGCATTCAATCGACGTAACACAGATGGACGTGCCGACGAATAAACAATACACCCGTAATCAAGCTTGGATCGGACCAAAGAGCGATAAAGGCGAAGAAGGACGGTCCGATCAGCTCCCCTGGATGTGCCACTTAAAACACGTAAAATATTAAGAGCACGGTCACACTTTGCTTTTAAAAAAGAAACGTGCGAGGTCCAACACAACTTCCTATCAAACATCAACCCCAAAAATTTCGCCTCGTCTGCAAACGGGAGTATCCCTGGCCCAAGATGGAGAGAGGGCGGAGGGAAATACTTCCGGCGCCAGAAGTTGATGCAGACGGATTTCTCGGCGGAGAAATTAAAGCCGTTGGCGTTACTCCAGGCGTAGAGACGGTCGATACAGCTCTGGAGACGGCGTTCGAGTAGACAGGTCCGCCGTGAACTACAATAAATAGCGAAATCGTCAACAAAAAGTGACGATGAAATGCCAGGTGGAATACAATCAACAATGGGGTTGATAGCAATTGCAAAAAGTGTGACACTGAGTACAGAGCCCTGCGGTACTCCGTGCTCTTGAATAAAACGACGAGATAAAACCGAACCCACACGTACACGAAAGACGCGGTCCGTCATAAACTCCCGAAGAAATATGGGAAGACGACCGCGGATATTCCGATCGAGAAGTGTACGTAAAATGCCGCCCCTCCAACAAGTGTCATAAGCTTTCTCCAGGTCAAAAAATACAGCCACGGTTTGACACTTTCTCAGAAATCCATTCTTAATATGCGTCGACAAGGACACCAGATGGTCGACGGTAGAGCGATAGCGACGAAACCCGCACTGAGCGTTCGCTAGAAGTTTCTGAGACTCAAGCCACCATGTCAACCGCCCGTTGATCATGCGCTCCATCACCTTGCAAATGCAACTGGTGAGGGAGATAGGGCGGTAGCTGGAAGGTAGTTGGCGATGCTTCCCAGGCTTAAATATAGGGACAAAGGTGGCTTCGCGCCAAACGGAAGGAAAAATGCCGTCTTGCCAAATACGGTTATAGACCTGTAAGACAAATAGTTTACTGTCGGCTGAAAGGTTCTTTAACATCAGGACATGAATGCCGTCCGGCCCAGGAGCGGAGTGCCGAGAGCAATGAAGAGCCTGCTCCAGCTCCCTCATTGTGAAAAGTTCATTATAACACTCAATATTAGCAGATCGAAAATTAAAGGTGTCGGAATCCAGCCGGTCTTTGATACAGCGAAATCCGGCGGAATAATGGTCTGAATTGGATACCGCCTCAAAGGCAGCACCCAGTGTGTTAGCGATGGCAGCCGGAACCACTATGGTGGCATTAGAAACCTGAAGGCCAGAAACAGTACAATGTGACACTTTACCTGAGAAGCGACGAAGTTTATCCCAAACAACGGATAAAGGCGTAAAACGATTAAAAGACTCGACAAAACTAGCCCAAGATGCCTTCTTGCTATCCTGAATGATGCGACGAGCCCTGGTGCGCTATTGTTTAAAAGTCACCAAGTTATCAAGTGTAGGGTGTCGCCGAAACACCCTAAGTGCAGTCCTACGGGCACGAACGGAGTCCCGACAATCCTCGTTCCACCACGGAACAGGTGGCCGCCGAGGTTGGGAGGATGAACGGGGTATTGCGCGTTCGGCGGCAGAGAAAATAATAGACGTAAGGTGCTGCACTAGTTGGTTAGTGTTGGAGAAGGGCTGGTCGTCAAAACGCACGAGGCTGGAATACAAGCTCCAGTCGGCTTTTTCGAATATCCAGGTAGGTACTCTGGAATGCTGTACGTGGTGCGACAGAAGAGAAACGATGCAGGGGTAATGGTCGCTGGAGTAGGTGTCAGCGACGACGTTCCACTGAAGACGACGTGCAAGCTGGAGTGAGCAAATGGCAAGGTCCAGTTGAGAAAATGTACCAGACGAATCAGAAATAAAAGTAGGTGCACCTGTATTGAGGATGGAAAGATTGAACTGATAAAAAATGTCGGAAAGAAGAGTTCCCCTCGCACAAGCCCTTGGCGAACCCCATAGTGGGCGATGGGCATTAAAATCTCCCAACAGAAGAAATGGTGTTGGGAGAGCGGACAGGAGAGATCGAATGTCCGCGGGAGCGAGGGGAGACGATGGAGGTGTATACACAGAACAAACAGAAAAGAAAAAACCGGGTAACTGCAGTCTAATGGCAACAGCTTGCAAGTCGGACGTAAGTGTGATAGTTTGAAAATGAACGTCATTACGCACCAAAATCATGACACCGCCATGAGCAGCAGTACCCTCCTCCTGTTCAAGGTCGTAGCGAACCGGAGTATATCCTCGGAGATCAAAAGGATCGTGAGGGCGAAGCTTAGTCTCCTGCAAACATACGACCATAGGCGAATGGGAACGCAATAAAATGTCAGTTCCGCCCTATGCGATCGTACACCACGTACATTCCAGGTCAGGATAGCCATTAAGAAAAAGGGGATAAACTGTCTATTTAGAAGGGCGGCTTAAAATTACCTTTTGTTTAACCTTTGGGCTCGGGCTTTTTGTATGGAGGTGGTCAGACTCCATAGCTTCCTCGGAGGGAGGGCCCACGCGCTCAGTGCCAGAAACCGATTCAAGCGCCGTGAATCGGTTCTGGGTGGCGATGGGTGAGGGGTGCCGCTGAGCGCGGCTTGTCCCAGGACCTTCCTGGGACATCGACCTCCGAGGAGGAGAAGGTGAACTTTTGTTACCGCGCGCACGCGGAGGGTCTTTTAAAAAATCTTCCCTGCGAAGTTTCTGCTTGGGCTTCTTTTCAGCGGCTTGCGACTTCATTGACTTTGGACCAGGTTTATAAGGCTTGGTAACAGTAGCTTTAATAGACGGCCGGATGGTAGTGGCGGTTAATCCAGTCAAGGTCCAGGTCTGAGTTTCGGCATCTACTCGTGGTACTGGCGAGGCAACAACAGAACTAAATGTGCCAGATCGCAGGAGTGAAGGTTGGCGCGCATGGAAACGCCTCCGGGCTTCGGCGAAGGAGAGTTTTTCCTTTACCCGGATCTCCTGGATCGCCTTCTCGTCCAAATACAGCGGACAGTCGGCAAACGAAGCAGAATGTGACCCTTTACAATTAACGCAGACGGGGGCTATTCAACAGGCACCTTCGTGTGAGGGCTGGCTACATGTTGCACAGATGTTAACGGCACTCTTACATGAGACTTGCGTATGCCCAAAACGTTGGCACTTAAAACAACGCAGAGGTCTAGGAATATAAGGCCTCACAGAAATACGTTCGTACCCTGCGGAGATGCTGGTGGGCAGATCGACGCCATCAAATGTTAGAAACAGGGTACGAGTGGGTACCAATACGCCGTCGCGTTTGGCCTGCACTCGATGAACCGCTGTCACCTTCTGGTCTGCAAGATATTCGACCAGGTCCTCGTCCGATATGCCATCGAGGCTATGCGTGGTGACAACGCCTCGACAAGAATTCAAGGTGCGGTGCTTCTCAACACGGATAGGATAACCGTGGAGAAGCGTGGCGCTCAAAAAGGACTTACTTTGTGCCTCGGATTTGCTTTGCACTAACAACGAACCATTACGAAGCCGAGTGCAGGAAAGAACCGGACCAGCAATTGAGTCAATGCCCTTCTGGATGATAAAAGGGTTCACCTTCTCGAATGATTGTCCTTCCTCGGTACGGGTAATCACTAAGTAACAACCAGCTGTTGGCGGTGCTACTTCTGTTACTAAAACCTTTCGGCGCTTGTTGTTTATAATGGAGAAAGTGTGCTCCATAGCGAAAAAAATCCTCCACCATTGCAACCGTCTCCGAACTCGGGCTCTGACTTCCCGGGCGTTACCCCGGCTTGGGTGAGCGGCCTATCTATACCTAGCTCACCCCAGGGTCACACCTCCCAGAACATAGACAGAGGGACCCAATCGCCGTCGGAAGCGAGCAGCTCATGCAATGGCCCCCCCGCGGGACTGCAGTTGAACAGCGGATACGAACAACAACCCTACATGACGACCCCGGGTGGTGGGGATGACGCCATTACCCACTCACCCAGCTGCGCACCCAGTGCGCGGGTATCCGTCAGGCTGTGTCCACGGAGGATTTAAATAAAAAGATAAAAGAAACTAAAACTGTGTGGGCGTTTCGCAAGCAAGGTAGGCCGGCGGGGAAGAAAAAGAAATATGCGAATGTCGTGGTACGAAATGGCCGGAAAGTGATTAGGGAAGAAAGAAACGATGGTGAGGTGCGGTATGGATGGAATGCAAAGAACGCACGAGAGCCTACCTTGGGTCCACCGGTCACTTGAAGAACCCACCTCGACCGGATGGGGTGAGGGGATGAATGTGGCGATGATTGGCTCGGGAACCCCCGGGTGCGCCAAAAACCCGTACTCACATAAGGTGAGCCCCTGAGGGGGAAGAAGCTTAGGAAATCGAACCTCTGGAGGGAGCAAAGCAGAGGAGATAACTAAATATTGCCGGTCAAGTGAATCCTCGTAAAATGCCGCGAAGGACGGGAGGTCAGGCATGCTGGAGAGTCGACAGGCAAAGCTACACAGGAGCAGCTCACGCCTGAAGGACAGCGGAGGCTCTGCAGCCTCAACGTAAAGACTGGGCACCGGGCTAGTTGGAAAGGCCCCTGTAGCCACTCTAATACCACGATGATGAATGGAATTCAAACGACGTAACACAGATGGACGTGCCGATGAAAAGACTGGATGGGGTGAGGGGATGAATGTGGCGATGAATTGCTCGGGAACCCCCGGGTGCGCCAAAAACCCGTACTCACATAAGGTGAGCCCCTGAGGGTATGGTAGTGGCGGCCAAGACGGTCAGGGTCCAGGTCTGTGTTTCAGCATCCTTCCGGGGTACTGGCGAGGCAACAACAGAACTAAATCTACCTGATCGCAGGAGCGAAGTCTGGCGCGCATGGTAACGCCTCCGGGCTTCAGTGAAAAAGTGTTTCTCATTTACCCGGATCTCCTCGATCGCCTTCTCGTCCAATCACCGCGGACAGTCGGCAAATGAAGCAGAATTTGACCCTTTGCAGTTAACGCAGACGGGTCCGGATGAACAGGTACCTTCGTGTGACGGCTGGTTACATGAGGCACAGATGGATACGGCACTCTTAGGAGAGACTTGCGTATGCCCAAAACGTTGGCATTTAGAACAACGCAGAGGTCTAGGAATATAGGGCCTCACCGCAATACGTTCGTACCCTGCCGAAATACTAGTAGCAGATCGACGCCATCGAACGTGAGAAACAGGCTACGAGTCGGTACCAACACTGCCTCGCGTTTAGCCTGCACTCGGTGAACCGCTGTAACCTTTTGTTCTGAAAGATATTCGACAAGTTCATCGTCAGATATTCCTTCGAGGTTGTGAGCCCTGACAACGCCTTGACAGGAATTCAAGGTGCGGTGCTTTTCAACCGGATAGGATAACCGTAGAGACACGTGGCGCGTAACAAGGACTTTCTTTGTTGTTCGGACTTGCTCTGAACCAGCAAAGAACCATTCCGAAAACGAGTGCAGGCTTGAGCAGAACCAGCAATAGTATCTATCCCCTTTTGGATAACAAAAGGGTTCACCTTCTCTAAAGATTTGCGTTCCTCTGTTCGGCTAATTACTAAGTAACAACCAGATGTCGGCGGTATTACTTCTGTTCCAAAGACTTTTCGGCGCTTGTTATTAATGGAGAAAGGGTTCTCCATAGAGAAAAAGATCCTTCAGCATTTCAACCGTCTCCGACCTTGGGCTCTGACTTCCCGGGCGTTACCCCGGCTTGGATGAGTGGCCTATCTATACCTACCTCACCCCAGGGTCCTTATGTGAGTACGGGTTTTTGGCGCACCCGGGGGTTCCCGAGCCAATCATCGCCATTTTCATCTCCTCACCCCCATCCGGTCGAGGTGAGTTCTTCTCGTGCATTCTTTACATTCCATTCATACCGCACTTCACTATCGTTTCTTTCTTCCCTTGTCACTTTCCGACCATTTCGCACCACGACATTCGCACATCTCTTTTTCTTCCTCGCCGGCCTACCTTGCGTGCGAAACGCCCACACAGTTTTATTTCTTTTATCTTTTCTTTTAATCCTCCGTGGACACAGCCTGACGGATACACGCGCACTCTGTGCGCAGCTGGGTGAGTAGGTAATGGCGTCATCCCCACCACCCTATACTTAAGCCTGGGAAGGATCGCCAACTTCCTTCCAGCAACCGCCCTATCTCCCTCACCAGTTGCATTTGCAAGGTGATGGAGCGCATAATCAACGGGCGGTTGACATGGTGGCTTGAGTTTCAGAAACTTCTAGCAAACGCTCAGTGCGGATTTCGTCGCTATCGCTCTACCGTCGACCATCTGGTGTCCCTGTCGACGCATATTATGAATGGATTTCTGAGAAAGCGTCAAACCGTGGCTGTGTTTTTTGACCTGGAGAAAGCTTATGACACTTGTTGCAGGGGCGGCATTTTAGTACACTTTACGCATGGAATATCCGCGGTCGTCTTCCCATATTTCTTCGGGAGTTTATGACGGACCGCGTGTTTCGTGTACGTGTGGGCTCGATTTTATCTAGTCGTTTTATTCAAGAGAACGGAGTACCGGAGAGCTCGCTACTTAGTGTCACACTTTTTGCAGTTGATATCAACCACATTGTTGATTGTATTCCACCTGCCACTTCGTCGTCCCTTTTTGTTGATGATTTTGCCATCTATTGCAGTTCACGAGGGACCTGTCTACTCGAACGCCGTCTCCAGAGCTGTATCGACCGTCTCTACGCCTGGAGTAACGCCAACGGCTTTAATTTCTCCGCCGATAAATCCGTCTGCATCAACTTTGGCGCCGGAAATATTTCCCTGCGCCCTCTCTCCATCTTGGGCCGGAGGTGCTTCCGTTTGCAGACGAGGTGAAATTTTTGGGGTTGATATTTGATCGAAAGTTGAGCTTGACTTCTCACGTATCCTTTTTAAAAGCAAAGTGTGACCGTTCTCTTAATATTTTACGTGTTTTAAGTGGCACATCCTGGGGAGCTGATCGGACCGCCCTTCTGCGTCTTTATCGCTCTTTGGTCCGATCCAAACTTGATTACGTGTGTATTGTCTTTTCATCGGCACGTCCATCTGTGTTACGTCGTTTGAATTCCATTCATCATCGTGGTATTAGAGTGGCTACAGGGGCCTTTCCAACTAGCCCGGTGCCCAGTCTTTACGTTGAGGCTGCAGAGCCTCCGCTGTCCTTCAGGCGTGAGCTGCTCCTGTGTAGCTTTGCCTGTCGACTCTCCAGCATGCCTGACCACCCGTCCTTCGCGGCATTTTACGAGGATTCACTTGACCGGCAATATTTAGTTATCTCCTCTGCTTTGCTCCCTCCAGAGGTTCGATTTCCTAAGCTTCTTCCCCCTCAGGGGCTCACCTTATGTGAGTACGGGTTTTTGGCGCACCCGGGGGTTCCCGAGCCAATCATCGCCACATTCATCCCCTCACCCCATCCGGTCGAGGTGGGTTCTTCAAGTGACCGGTGGACCCAAGGTAGGCTCTCGTGCGTTCTTTGCATTCCATCCATACCGCACCTCACCATCGTTTCTTTCTTCCCTAATCACTTTCCGGCCATTTCGTACCACGACATTCGCATATTTCTTTTTCTTCCCCGCCGGCCTACCTTGCTTGCGAAACGCCCACACAGTTTTAGTTTCTTTTATCTTTTTATTTAAATCCTCCGTGGACACAGCCTGACGGATACCCGCGCACTGGGTGCGCAGCTGGGTGAGTGGGTAATGGCGTCATCCCCACCACCCGGGGTCGTCATGTAGGGTTGTTGTTCGTATCCGCTGTTCAACTGCAGTCCCGCGGGGGGGCCATTGCATGAGCTGCTCGCTTCCGACGGCGATTGGGTCCCTCTGTCTATGTTCTGGGAGGTGTGACCCTGGGGTGAGCTAGGTATAGATAGGCCGCTCACCCAAGCCGGGGTAACGCCCGGGAAGTCAGAGCCCGAGTTCGGAGACGGTTGCAATGGTGGAGGATTTTTTTCGCTATGGAGCACACTTTCTCCATTATAAACAACAAGCGCCGAAAAGTTTTAGTAACAGAAGTAGCACCGCCAACAGCTGGTTGTTACTTAGTGATTACCCGTACCGAGGAAGGACAATCATTCGAGAAGGTGAACCCTTTTATCATCCAGAAGGGCATTGACTCAATTGCTGGTCCGGTTCTTTCCTGCACTCGGCTTCGTAATGGTTCGTTGTTAGTGCAAAGCAAATCCGAGGCACAAAGTAAGTCCTTGTTGAGCGCCACGCTTCTCCACGGTTATCCTATCCGTGTTGAGAAGCACCGCACCTTGAATTCTTGTCGAGGCGTTGTCACCACGCATAGCCTCGATGGCATATCGGACGAGGACCTGGTCGAATATCTTGCAGACCAGAAGGTGACAGCGGTTCATCGAGTGCAGGCCAAACGCGACGGCGTAATGGTACCCACTCGTACCCTGTTTCTAACATTTGATGGCGTCGATCTGCCCACCAGCATCTCCGCAGGGTACGAACGTATTTCTGTGAGGCCTTATATTCCTAGACCTCTGCGTTGTTTTAAGTGCCAACGTTTTGGGCATACGCAAGTCTCATGTAAGAGTGCCGTTAACATCTGTGCATCATGTAGCCAGCCCTCACACGAAGGTGCCAGTTCAACAGCCCCCGTCAGCGTTAATTGTAAAGGGTCACATTCTGCTTCGTTTGCCGACTGTCCGCTGTATTTGGACGAGAAGGCGATCCAGGAGATCCGGGTAAAGGAAAAACTCTCCTTCGCTGAAGCCCGGAGGCGTTTCCATGCGCGCCAAGCTTCACTCCTGCGATCTGGCACATTTAGTTCTGTTGTTGCCTCGCCAGTACCACGAGTAATTGCCGAAACTCAGACCTGGACCTTGACTGGATTAACCGCCACTACCATCCGGCCGTCTATTAAAGCTACTGTTACCAAGCCCTATAAACCTGGTCCAAAGTCAATGAAGTCGCAAGCCGCTGATAAGAAGCCCAAGCAGAAACTACGTAGGGAAGATTTTTTGAATGACCCTCCGCGTGCGCGCGGTAACAAAAGTTCACCTTCTCCTCCTCGGAGGTCGCTGTCCCAGGAAGGTCCTGGGACAAGCCGCGCTCAGCGGCACCCCTCACCCATCGCCACCCAGAACCGATTCACGGCGCTTGAATCGGTTTCTGGCACTGAGCGCGTGGGCCCTTCCTCCGAGGAAGCTATGGAGTCTGACCAACTCCATACAAAAAGCCCGAGCCCAAAGGTTAAACATAAGGTAATTTTAAGCCGCCCTTCCAAAATAGACAGTTTATCCCCTTTTTTTCGTAATGGCTATCCTGACCTGGAATGTACGTGGTGTACGATCGCATAGGGCGGAACTGCAACTTTTATTGCGTTCCCATTCGCCTATGGTCGTATGTTTGCAGGAGACTAAGCTTCGCCCTCACGATCCTTTTGATCTCCGCGGATATACTCCGGTTCGCTACGACCTTAAACCGGAGGAGGGTGCTCCTGCTCATGGAGGTGTCATGTTGTTAGTGCGTAACGACGTTCATTTTAAACCTGTCACACTTACAACGGACTTGCAAGCACTTGCCTTTCGCCTTCACTTACCCGGCTTTTTGTTTTCTGTTTGCTCTGTGTATTCACCTCCATCGTCTCCCCTCGCTCCCGCGGACATTCGAGCTCTCCTGTCCGCTCTCCCAACACCATTTCTTCTGTTGGGAGATTTTAATGCCCATCACGCACTGTGGGGTTCGCCAAGGGCTTCGTTCCGACATTTTTTATCAGTTTAATCTTTCCATCCTCAATACAGGTGCACCTACCTTTCTTTCTGATTCTTCTGTTACGTTCTCTCACGTGGACCTTGTCATTTGCTCACTCCAGCTTGTTCATCGTCTTCAGTGGAACGTCGTCGCTGACACCTACTCCAGCGACCATTACCCCTGCATCGTTTCTCTTCTGTCGCACCACGTACAGCATTCCAGAGTACCTACCTGGATATTCGCCAAAGCCGACTGGAGCTTGTATTCCAGCCTCGTGTATTTTGACGACCAGCCCTTCTCCGACATTAACCAACTAGTGCAGCACCTTACGTCTATTATTTTCTCTGCCACAGAACGCGCAATACCCCGTTCATCCTCCCAACCTCGGCGGCCATCTGTTCCGTGGTGGAACGAGGATTGTCGGTACGCCGTTCGTGCCCGTAGGACTGCACTTAGGGTGTTTCGGCGACACCCTACACTTGATAATTTGGTGACTTTTAAACAATCGCGCGCCAGGGCTCGTCGCATTATTCAGGATAGCAAGAAGGCATCTTGGGCTCGTTTTGTCGAGTCTTTTAATCGTTTTACGCCTTCGTCCGTTGTTTGGGATAAACTTCGTCGCTTCTCAGGTAAAGTGTCACATTGTACTGTTTCTGGCCTTCAGGTTTCTAATGCCACCATAGTGGATCCGGCTGCCATCGCTAACACTCTGGGTGCTGCCTTTGAGGTGGTTTCCAGTTCAGACCATTATTCCTCCGGCTTTCGCTCCATTAAAGACAGGCTAGATTCCGCATCATATACTTTTCGGTCTGCTAATGATGAATGCTATAACGAACTATTCACATTGAGGGAGCTGGAGCACGCTCTTCATTGCTCTCGGCACTCCGCTCCTGGGCCGGACGGCATTCATGTCCTGATGTTAAAGAACCTTTCAGCCGCAGTAAACTATTTCTCTTACAGGTCTATAACCGTATTTGGGAAGACGGCATTTTTCCTTCCGTTTGGCGCGAAGCCACCATTGTCCCTATACTTAAGCCTGGGAAGGATCGCCAACTACCTTCCAGCTACCGCCCTATCTCCCTCACCAGTTGCATTTGCAAGGTGATGGAGCGCATGATCAACGGGCGGTTGACATGGTGGCTTGAGTCTCAGAATCTTCTAGCGAACGCTCAGTGCGGGTTTCGTCGCTATCGCTCTACCGTCGACCATCTGGTGTCCTTGTCGACGCATATTATGAATGGATTTCTGAGAAAGTGTCAAACCGTGGCTGTATTTTTTGACCTGGAGAAAGCTTATGACACTTGTTGGAGGGGCGGCATTTTACGTACACTTCACGATTGGAATATCCGCGATCGTCTTCCCATTTTTCTTCGGGAGTTTATGACGGACCGCGTCTTTCGTGTACGTGTGGGCTCGGTTTTATCTCGTCGTTTTATTCAAGAGAACGGAGTACCGCAGGGCTCTGTACTCAGTGTCACACTTTTTGCGATTGCTATCAACCCCATTGTTGATTGTATACTACCTGGCATTTCATCGTCCCTTTTTGTTGACGATTTCGCTATTTATTGTAGTTCACGGCGGACCTGTCTACTCGAACGCCGTCTCCAGAGCTGTATCGACCGTCTCTACGCCTGGATTAACGCCAACGGCTTTAATTTCTCCGCCGAGAAATTCGTCTGCATCAACTTCTGGTGCCGGAAGTATTTCTCTCCGCCCTTTCTCCATCTTGGGCCAGGGATACTTCCGTTTGCAGACGAGGCGAAATTATTGGGGTTGATTTTTGATAGGAAGTTTTGTTGGACCTCGCACGTTTCCTTTTTAAAAGCAAAGTGTGACCGTTCTCTTAGTCTTTTACGTGTTTTAAGTGGCACATCCTGGTGAGCTGATCGGACCGTCCTTCTTCGCCTTTATCGCTCTTTGGTCCGATCCAAGCTTGATAACGGGTGTATTGTTTATTCATCGGCACGTCCATCTGTGTTACGTCGATTGAATGCCATTCACCATCGTGGCATAAGAGTCACTACAGGGGCCTTTCCAACTAGCCCTGTACCCAGTCTGTACGCAGAAGCTGCAGAGCCTCCGCTGTCCTTCCGGCATGAGATGCTTTTTTGCAGCTATGCTTGTCGGCTCTCAAGCTTGCCTAACCACCCGTCCTTCGATGTATTTTACGAGGATTCGCTTGATCGCCAATATTTCGTTAGCTCCTCTGCGTTGCTCCCTACAGGGGTTCGATTTCGACTGCTACTTCGTTATTTGGACGTTACGCCAGCGCCAGCCCTTACCCGAGGGGAAACGCGTTTTCCTCCATGGTCGCGCGCTGAGGCCCACATTCATCTTGGGCTAACGTCGATGCCGAAAAATGCGACCCCTGCTTCTGTTCTTAGATCCGCCTTTTTAGAACTACAGGCGCAGTTCGGGGACTGTCATTTTATATATACTGATGGGTCTAAGACTGATGTTGGAGTAGAATGTGCCTTTGTTTTTGGTGTACAGAATTTTACTTTTTGTTTACCTCGACAATGTTCAATTTTTACCGCCGAACTTTTTAGCATTTATCAATCTGTTTTATACATTCAGCGGCACGACTTACGGCACTGTTTTATTTGTACGGACTCTCTGAGTGCACTTCAGACTATTCATGCGCTGTACCATTACCACCCACTCGTACAGCGCATACATGACCTGCTCCACTCGTACAGCGCATACATGACCTGCTCCACTAGCTTGGTGTCTCTGGCATCAGCGTGTCCTTCATGTGGATTCCAGGTCATGTGGGCATCTCAGGTAATGAGTCTGCCGACGCCGCTGCGAAATCGACGATTTTATTTCCCAGATTTTTTACTTCTGTTGTTCCCTAGTCAGATTCGTGTGTTATTTTACGTCGCCGCATCCTCTCGCGCTGGCGCGATGAGTTGACGGCCCTCCGGGGGAACACGTTGTGGGAGGTTAAGCCTTTCCCGTTGCTCTGGGGTACCTCTTGTCGGTCTTGTCGTCGGGAAGAGGTAATTTTAGCTCGTCTACGGATTGGACATCGTGTTTTTAGTCATAGGTATTTGCTCAGTGGTGACCCCGCACCACTCTGTGGGCAGTGTGACGTGCCCTTAACGGTGCGTCACATTTTAACAGAGTGTCAGGTTTTAGCTGCATTGCGTGCTCGTGTGGGTCTGCCTGTTGGCCTAGCCAACGTTTTGGCAGACGACACAAGTGCTGTAGAATGTGTTTTACGTTTTATTCATGACAGTGATTTTAATCTGCGCATTTAATGCGTTGGGCGTCTGTTAGCTTAGTACTTTTATTCTGTCTGTTTTTATGGGAACTCTTATCCCCAGTGGACATATGGCGCTCATGTCCCTCGCATTCTACAGTTCCTGACACGTTTTAGTCTTTTATTGCCTATGCTTTTAGTGTGTTGGTTTTTCAAAACTTTGTATTGTTGTTATTGTTATTATTGTTATTGTTCTATTATTGTTAGTTTTAGCTTTTTGAGCATCGCGGGTTTGTGTCCCGTTTTTAACTATGCGGTTCTTTTACCTGTTTTATATTTTGACCTTATCTTTTATACATTATAAGGGCGCTGATGACCGTAGCAGTTTAGCGCCCTTAAACCGCATATCATCATCATCATCATCAACTCCTCTGCATTGCTCCCACCAGGGGTTCGATTTCGACTGCTACTTCGGCATTTGGACGTTCCGCCAACGCCGGCCCTTCCACGGGGGGAAACGCGTTTTCCTCCATGGTCGCGCGCTGAGGCCCACATCCACCTTGGGCTAACGTCGATGCCGAGAAATGCGACCCCTGATTCCGTCCTTAGATCCGCCTTTTTAGAACTGCAGGCACAGTTCGGGGACTGTCATTTTATATATACTGATGGGTCTAAGATTGATGTTGGAGTAGGATGTGCCTTTGTTTTTGGTGCACAGAGTTTTACTTTTCGTTTACCTGGACAATGTTCGATTTCTACAGCCGAACTTTTTAGTATATACCAATCTGTTGTATACATTCAGCGGCACGATGTACGGCACTGTGTTATTTGTGCCGACTCTCTGATTGCCCTTCAGGGAATTAACGAGCTGTACGGTTACCACCCTCTCGTACAGCGTGTACATGACCTGCTCCACTCGCTTGGTGCCTCTGGCTTCAGCGTCTTCTATATGTGGATTCCAGGTCATGTGGGCATCACAGGGAACGAGTCTGCCGACGCCGCTGCCAAATCGGCCATTTTATCAACCAGATGTTTTACCTGTGTTGTCCCATCTTCAGGTTTTTATGTTATTTTACGTTACAGTATCCTCTCGCGCTGGAGCGATGATTGGGCGGCTCTTAGGGGGAACAAGTTACGGGAGGTTAAACCTCTTCCGTTAGTCTGGGGTACCTCTTCTCGTTCTACTCGTCGGGAAGAGGTACTTTTAGCTCGTTTACGAATCGGACATTGTCTTTTAGCCATAGATACCTGCTCAGTGGTGACCCCGCACCGCTCTGTGAGCAGTGTGATGCACCCTTAACGGTGCGTCACATTTTAGCAGAGTGTCAAGTTTTAGCTCCGTTGCGCGTTCGTGTTGGTCTGCCTGTTGGCATAGCCAACGTTTTGGCAGACGACGCGCATGCTGTGGAACGTCTTTTACGTTTTGTCAATGACAGTGATTTTTATCGGCGCATTTGATGCGCTGAGCGCCTTTTTAACATTGTGGTATTATATTGCCTTTTTAATGGGGGCTCTACTCCCCAGTGGACATATGGCCCTCATGTCCCATACTTTCTGCAGCTCTTGACACGTTGTTTTACGCTTTTACTGACCATGCTTTTAGTGTGTTCGTATTTGATGTTTTGTTTTTTACTTTTTGGACATCGCGGGTTTGTGGCCCGTTTTTTAATTATGCGGTTTTTTATCGGAATTTTATTTTTGGACTGTCACTTTTATACTTTGTAAGGGCGCTGATGAACTTAGCTGTTTAGCGCCCTTAAACCGCATCTCATCATCATCATCATAATCAGCACCCATCAGTATATATAACACGAAAGTCTCCGAACTGCGCCTTTAGTTCTAAAAATGCCGATATAACATCTAAAGAAGGGGTCTCTTTCTTCGACATTTACGTCAACCCAAGGTGACAGTGGGCCTCAGCACGCAACCATGGAGGAAAGCGCGTTTCCACCCTGGGAAGGGCCGGCGCTGGCGTAAAGTCCAAATACCGAAGAAGTTTTCGAAATCGAACCCCTGGAGGGAGCAAGGCAAAGGTACTAACAAAATATTGCCGATCAAGCGAATCTTCGTAAAATACCTCGAAATAGCTGCGGTCAGGCAAGCTTGGAAGTCGACAGGCATAGCTGCACAAAAGCATCTCACGCCGGAAGGACAGCGGAAGCTCTGCAGCTTCAGCATACAGACTGGGGACAGGGCTGGATGGAACTGCCCCCGTAGCGACTCTTATGTTACGATGGTGAATGGCATTCAATCGACGTAATACAGATAGACGCGCCGACGAATAGACAATGCACCCGTAATCAAGCTTGAATCGGAACAAAGAGCGATAAAGATGTAGAAGGACGGTCCGATCAGCTCCCCAAGATGTGCCACTTAAAACACGTAAAAGATTAAGAGAACGGTCACAAGTTGCTTTTAGAAAGGAAATGTGCGAAATCCAGCTCAGCTTCCTATCAAATATCATCCAAAAAAACTCGCATCGTATGCAACGGAAGTACCCCTGGCCCAAGATGGAGAGAGGGCGGAGGGAAAGCCTTCCGGCGCCAGAAATTGATACAGACGGATTTTTCGGCGGAGAAATCAAAGCCGTTAGCATTACTCCAGGCGTAGAGACGGTCGATAAAAATCCGGAGATGGTGTTCGAGTAGACAGGTCCGCCGCGAACTGTATAAATGGCAAAATCGTCAACAAAAAGGGCGATGAAATTCCTGGTGGAATACAATCAACAATAGGGTTGATAGCAATTGCAAAAAGTGTGACACTGAGTACAGAGCCCTGCGGTACTCCGTTCTCTTGAATAAAACGACTAGATATAACTGAGCCCACACGTACACGAAAGACGCGGTTCGTCATAAACTCCGGAATAAATTTGGGAAGACGACCGAGGAAATTCCATGCATGCAGTGTACGTAAAATGCCGCCCCTCCAACAAGTGTCATAAGCTTTCTCCAGGTCAAAAAATACAGCCACGGTTTGACGCTTTCTCAGAAATCCGTTCATAATATGCGTCGACAGAGACAACAGATGGTCGACGGTAGAGCGATGGCGACGAAATCCACACTGAGCATACGCCAGAAGTTTCTGAGACTCAAACCACCATGTCAACCGCCCGTTGATCATGCGCTCCATTACCTTGCAAACGCAACTAGTGAGGGAGATAGGGCGGTAGCTGGAAGGTAGTTGGCGATGCTTACCAGGCTTAGGTATAGGGACAATGGTGGCTTCGAGCCAAACGGAAGGAAAAAGGCTGTCCTGCCAAATACGATTATAGACCCGTAAGAGAAAGCGCTTACAGTCGGCTGAAAGGTTCTTTAACAGCAGAACATGAATTCGATCCGGAACAGGAGCGGAGTGCCTAGAGCAACGACGAGCGTGCTCCAGCTTCCTCATTGTAAAAATGGCATTATAACACTCCAAATTATCAGACCGAAAATTATATAAGTTGCGGAATCCAGCCGGTCTTTGATAGAGCGAAAGCCGGGGGAATAATGGTCTGAACTGGAAAGCGCCTCAAAGGCAGCACCCGGAGTGTTAGCGATGGCAGCCGGATCCACTATGGTGGCATTGGAAACCTGATAGCCAGACACAGTACAATGTGAGACTTTACCGGAGAAGCGACGAAGTTAATCCTAAACAACAGAGGAAGGCGTAAAGCGATTAAAAGACTCTTTTCTCTTGCAGGTCTATAACCGCATCTGGCGAACCGCCAATTTTCCCGTCAGCTTGGCATGAGGCCACCATCGTCCAAATTTTAAAACCTGGCAAGTATCGCCATCTGCCTTCCAGTTATCGTCCGATCTCTCTAACCATTTGCATCTGCAAAGTGATGGAGCGCATGATCCACGGGCGCTTGACGTGGTGGCTTGAATCTCAAGATCTGCTGTCTAACGTTCAATGTGGTTTTCGTCGCTTCCGCTCAACAGTCGACCTTCCAGGGGCCTGATTTGCAGGTACGGGTTTTGGCGCGCCCGGGGTCCCGAGCCCCATGACGTCCTCGGTGTGTGCTCCTCCTTGTGGTGAGGAAGTCAGCCAAAACACCCACCCACTTGTCGCCCGTGCGTGGAGACCCGTGTCGGTGGAAAGGACTATCATGTTTGGTTGAGGTATGCGTGTCTGAGCCTGGTTTGTTCTTTTTACATTTTTCGGGGAAGATTCGCATTTCCATTACGCCACTTTGGTTTCTGCTTCACCTAAACGGGCGGCTAGGGACTAACCCACCCCTAGCCAATCGGCCAGGACTAGGTATTTAACTGAACTCCAGGGTGAGTGGGACGGCGCGCACGCTATATCCCCTGTGTAGCCCTGTCATCCCAGTGGGATGACCCCTTGTTGAGCTCCGTGGTGGGTGAGGAGCACTGGGGGATGAAACTTACCTTATCTTTTCTTGGCAAACCTAAATTCCGAAACGAAGACGACACGTTCAAGAAGATAAAGAGGTACATGCAGTATCATCCGCGCGTTACCTGCTAATTACCCGGTTGCAAGAGGCTCAGTACTTTCTTAAGGTTAACCCGTTTATAATTCAGTCTGGTCTTGACAACATAGCCGGTCCTGTTAAGTCCTGTACGCGCCTTAGAACCAGTTCTCTCCTTGTTGAGTCATACACATCCGCGCAGTTTCAAAAGTTGTTGAAAGCAGAACTCCTCCACGGATATCCTGTCCGTGTGGAGAACACCGCCCCTGAACTCCTCAAAGGGTGTCATTACCACCCACTTGTTGGCTGGTATGCCGGAGGAAGAGATCCTGGGTTATCTTTCGGACCAGGGTGTCACCTCTGTGTATCCTGTGCGAGCAAAGCGTGATGGGGTAGAGGTGCCTACGCGTACGCTTTTCCTCTCATTTGATCTGCTCGATCTCTCTCAGAAAATTAAGGCAGGCTATGAAGTAATTCCCGTTCGCCCGTATATTCCACGCCCTATGCGTTGTTTTCAGTGTCACCGCTATGGCCACACTAAATTTGCTTGTAAGCGCTCCGTTCCAGTTTGTGTCACCTGTAGTAAGGATGCCCACGACGGAGCTTGTCCATCAGCCCCTTGCTGTGTAAACTGCCGTGGTGCTCATCCGGCGTCTTCCCGCGACTGTCTTTGCTTCTTAGACGAGAAGGCAATTCAGGAGCTGCGAGTGAAAGAGCGCTTATCTTTCGCTGAAGCTCGCAAACGTCATCTGGCCCTCAGCCTTCCATCCTGAAGTTTGGTACGTTTAGCTCCGTGGTTTCACACCAGGTACCAAAGCGGGATATGGGTACTCAAACGTCACCTGTAGCCTCCATAGCGGTCGCGCCTTCTAGCATTACAGTACCATCTTCCAAATCAGCCACCTCCGCAACCATTCCTGTTACTACGGCAACCCGGAAATTCAAAACACAGCCAAAGCGTACCGATTTCTTTAAGGACCCTCCAGCGTCTATCAGTGAACGCTCTGCATTGAAAGCCAGTTCTCACTTGCTTCCTAGGCGGTCACGTTCTCAGGATGCTACAGGGCGTAGTCGGGCTCAGAGGGTTCTCCTGTGTCAACTGGCAATCGTTTTGCAGCACTATCCTCTGCCTCATGTGATACTGAGTCTCTTCCTTCCCAAGAGCCAATGGAACAAGAATCCACTACTTCTCAAAGCCCTAGTCGCACGCGCAACCAGAAGGGCAAGTTGAGGCGACCGCCTGCGGTGAAGTGATCCTTCTAATCCACTTATCTCATTTCCCTCCGGATGTCCCTTCTTCAGTGGAATACACGTGGCATACGCGCTCATAGGTCCGAGCTACAGTTGTTAACCCAATTGTTTTCTCCCAGCGTTTTGTGTTTACAGGAGACGAAACTTCGACCGCAAGACAGTTTTCATTTTCTGGTTTTATTCCAGTGCGCTTTGAGCTGCCACCGGAACCTGGTACTCCTGCGCATGGGGATGTCATGCTCCTCCGTCGTGACGACCTTTTTTACCAGCCTCTGGCACTTACCACTGCCCTGCAATCTGTTGCTGTTACTCTGATTTCACCTGGCTTTTCTTTTACCCTTTGTTCCGTATATATACCGCCTTGTTCTCCCTTCGTTGTTGCGGAATTTGCTCATATAGTATCACAGCTCCCGGCGCCTTACCTCCTGCTGAGAGACTTTAATGCGCACCACCCTCTTTGGGGTTCACCTCGGTCTTGCGCGAGCGGGAACCATCTTGCTAGGTTTTTGAATACCACCAACCTTTCTCTGCTCAACACAGGTGAACCTACTTTTATTTCCGAATCTACAGGCGCCTTTTCTCATCTGGACTTATCTGTTTGCTCAGCACAGCTTGCACATCGTTTTCAGTTGAGTGCCGTCTCCGATACCTTTTCTAGCGATCATTTTCCTTGCCTTATCAGCTTACTTTCACACACTTTCCCACCGCCACGTATATCTGCTTGGCAAGTTCACAGGGCGAACTGTCTACTTTATTCCAGTTTAGCTGTTTTCGACGACCGCCCGTTCTCCGATGTTGACGGGATAGTAGCTCATTTTACTTCGGTCGTGCTTTCCGCTGCCGAACGTGATATCCCTCGTTCGACTTCCCACCCGAAGCGTTTACCCGTCCCCTGGTGAACCGACGACTGTCGCTCGGCGGTCCGTGCGCGGAGGGCTGCCCTTCGGGTATTTCGGTGCCACCCAACGCTTGATAATTTGATAACTTTAAAGCAACTGCGTGCTAGGGCTCGCAGAATAATACAGGTCAGTAAGAGGACATCCTGGATCCATTTTGTGGATTCCTTTAATCACTTCACTCCGTCATCTGTCGTTTGGGACAAGCTTCGTCGTGTGGCAGGCAAAGTGTCACCGCTTACCTGGGCTTCCTGGGCTTAGGATTAAAAATGCCACCATCGTTTGCCCTATAGCGGTTGCTGACTTTTGTGGGAGCTTCCAGCTCATCTCATTACCACCCGGAATTTTTATCTCTTAAGAACCGGGTTGAATCCCATGTACTCTCTTTTTCCTCTATTAACCGCGAGTGTTGTAACGCCCTGTTCACTATGCCGGAGCTAGAGTGAGCCATGGCCTCCTCCAGGCCCTCAGCTCTTGGGCCGGATGTTGTCCACCTTTTAATGCTACAGCACCTTTCTACGGCTGGAAAACGTTTTCTCTTGCAGATCTATAACCGCATCTGGCAAACCGCCACATTCCCGTCAGCTTGTCATGAGGCAATCATCATCCCAATTTTAAAACCTGGCAAGGATCGCCATCTACCTTCCAGTTATCGTCCGATCTCTCTCACCAGTTGCATTTGCAAGGTGATGTAGCGCATGATCCACGGGCGCTTGACGTGGTGGCTTGAATCACAAGATCTGCTATCGAATGTTCAATGTGGTTTTCGTCGCTTCCGCTCAACAGTCGACCACCTGGTTTCGTTGTCCACGCACATCATGAATGCTTTTCTGCAGAAAAGTCAAACGGTCGCGGTTTTCTTTGACCTCGAGAAAGCGTATGATACTTGCTGGAGGTACGGTATTCTTCGTACCCTCCATAATGTGGGCATTCGTGGTCTCTGTCCCATTTTATTCGGGAGTTCATGAAGGAAAGAGTCTTTCGCGTACGCGTGGGTTCAGTTTTATCCCGTGTTTTTACTCAGGAGAACGGAGTACCGCAGGGCTCCGTCCTCAGCGTCACACTCTTTGCTATTGCAGTCAATCCCATTGTCAATTGCGTTCCCCCTGGTGTTTCGTCTTCATTGTTCGTGGATGATTTCGCTATTTACTGTAGTTCTCGGCGAACGTGCCTATAAGAATGCCGCCTCCAAGTGTGTCTTGACCGCCTCTAAACTTGGAGTGTCGAGACCGGCTTTAAGTTCTCTGCCGAGGAAACAGTCTGCATTAACTTCTGGCGCCGTACAGCGTTTCTTTCGCCTTCTATCCGCCTCGGTCCAGATGTTCTTCCTTTCGCTGATGAGACGAAATTTTTGGGATTGATTTTTGACAGGAAGCTTAGCTGGTCTTCCCATATCTCATATTTAAAGGCAAGGTGTGAACGTGCTCTTAATGTTTTCCGCGTTTTAAGTAGCACTTCCTGTGGAGCTGATCGTACTGTTCTTCTAAGACTGTATCGCTCTCTGGTCCGTTCAAAATTTGATTACGGCTGCATTGTCTACTCCTCTGCTCCACCGTCGATATTGGATCACCTCAATACTACACATCACCGTGGTATCCGGTTGAGTATTGGTGCTTTTCCAACGAGCCCTGTCATCAGTCTGTGTGCGGAAGCTGCTGAGCCCCCACTTTCTTATCGCCGCGATGTTCTTCTCAGTCGTTACGTCTGTAGTCTATCTAGCCTGCGTGGACATCCGTCTTGTACTCCGTTTTTAACGATTCCTTGGACCGTCAGTACTCGTCACACTCCTTGGCCTTACGTCCACCTGGTGTTCGTTTCCGCTTGCCCCTTAGGCTGTTGGACGTCACCTTACCGGCAACGTTTCCCATAGGGGAACTAGGTTTTCCCCCATGACTCCAACCCGAGGCCGACGTTAATCTGGATTTGCTCTCCCTGCCGAAGTCGACGACGCCAGCGTCTGTTCTTTGCTCGGCCGTTTTGGTTATTAAGGAGCAGTATGGAGGTTGTGGTTTTATCTACACTGATGGCTCCAGGGATTCTCGGTGAGTAGCATGCGCTTTTATCCATGGCCGCCACAGTTTTACTTTTCGGCTTTTAACGCAGTGCTCTATTTTTACAGCTGAGCTGCTTGGCATTTACCAGGCTCTTTTATACCTCCAGCGGCATCCTTTGCGGTTGTGGGTTCTTTGTTCCGATTCGCTGAGTGCCCTCCAGAGCATCAGATCGCTGTACAGTTACCACCCTCTCGTATAGCGGGTCCAGGTTTGCCTCCACTCGCTCGCCAATGTTGGAGTTAATGTGTCCTTTTTATGGGTTCCTGGTCACGTGGACCTACAAGGCAATGAAGCTGCCGATAGTGCTTCAAAGGCCGCCCTTTTATCTCCCAGTTGTTTTAGCTCTTGTGTACCTTCTGATGATTTTATCTCATTTTTACGTGGTTCCATACTTTCACCCTGGATGGCTGCCTGGGCTGGTCTTTAGGGCAACAAACTTCAGGAAGTAAGGCCCCTCCCTGACACCTGGAGTACTTCCTCGCGTGTCTCACATCGCGAGTAAGTCATTTTAGCCAGATTGCGCATCGGGCACTGTCGTTTTAGTCATGGTCATCTTTTGTTCTCAGACCCTGCCCCGGACTGTGCTCATTGTGCTGAGCCGCTCTCGGTTCGACATGTTTTACTACGATGCCATTTTTAGCTCAGTTGTGTGCGTCCTTGGGCTTGCCAGCAACACTCTCTGAGGTGCTGGAGGACGCTCCCAGTGCTGCGGATCGTGTATTAAGTTTTATTCGTCGTAGCGTTATGGTCAGCCTGGTTTGATAACCTAGATTTATCCTTCTGTTTTATTCGTAAGTTTCAGCACTGCTGCATTTTGTCTTTTATTCCCTTACCTATTTGCTCTCCATTTCACAGTTGCTGGCACTTTATTAGTGAAGTTTTACTTGTTTCGTTTTAAACCGCGCGGTTCTTACCTCCGTTAATGCATCTTATTTTTACTTTGCCTGGGCGCTAATGACCATAGCAGTCTACGCCCTAAAACCCCACTACTACTACTACTACTACTACTACTACTACTACTACTACTACTACTACTACTACTACTACTACTACTATTACACGATGGTACCTGTTTATTAGGACCCGTCTGCGTTAATCGCAAAGGATCTCATTCTGCATCATTTCCCCACTGTCCGCGGTGTTTGGACGACAATGCGATCCAGGAAATCCGGGTAAAGGACAAACTCTCCTTTACTAAAACCGGAGGCCTTACCATGCACGTCAACCTTCGCTTCTGCGATCGGGAACACTTAGTTCTGTTTTTACTTCGCCATTACCCCGGAACGATGCCGAAACACAGACCTAGACAATGACTGCACTGACCGCTACTACCATCGAGCCGTTCACTTCTGGCACAGTTATAAAGCCATCTAATGTTGGTCCTAAGCTACTGAAGTAAAGAGGCACTGAAAACTAATCAAAGCAGAAACCCCTTAAGGAAGATTTTCTTAAAGACCCTTCGCGTGCGCGCGGTAACAAAAGTTCACCATCTCCGCCTCGAAGCTCGCAGTCCCAGGATGCTCCTGGGACAAGCCGCGCTCAGAGACACCCTTCACCCATTGCCACCGAGAACCGATTCTTGGCGGTTGAATCGGTTTCTGGCACTGAGCACGTGGGCCCAACCTTCGAGGAACCTATGGAGTCTGACCAAATCCATAACTAAGGCCCGAGCACTTAAGTTAACAAAAAGGTTACTCTAAGCCGCCCTTCTAAGTAGACAGTTTATCCGTTTTATTTATGGCGATCCTGACCTAACATTTACGTGGTGTACGATCGCATAGGGCGGAACTGCAACTTTTATTGCGTTCCCATTCACCTATGGTCGTGTGTTTTCAGGAGACCAAGCTTCGATCTTGCACGGGATGAAGGTTCTCCTGCTCATGGAGATGTCATGCTATCAGTGCGTAACGACGTTCATTTTCAGACTCTCACACTAAGTACGACTTGCAAGCTGTTGCCGCTAGGATTCAATTGTCCGGCTTTTTCTTTCCTCTTTGCTTCATGTATTCACTCCATCGTCTACCCTCGCTAGCGCGGAACTTCAAGTTCTCCTGTCCGCTCTCCCAAAACCATTTCTTCTGTTGGGAGATATTAATGCCCAACACGCCCTGTGGGGTTCGCCTAGGGCTTGTGCAAGGGGAACGCTTCTTTCCGACATTTTAGCTCAATTCACCCTCTCCATCCTGAATACAGGTGAGCCTACGTTTCTTTCTGATTCTTCTGGTACATTTTCTCACTTGGACCTTGCCGTTTGCTCCATCCAGCTTGCTTGTCGTCTGCAGCGGAACGTCGCCGCTGACACCCACTCCAGCGATCATTACAATTATATAGCTTCTCTTTCGTCTCACCACGTTCAGCATTTCAGAGCACCAACCTGGCACTTCCATAAAGCCGACTGGAGACTGTATTCCAGCGTCGTGTCTTTTCAGGAGCAGCCCCTCACTGCCGTTAACAAAATGGTGCATCACAATACGTCTACGATCTCCGCCGCCGAAGGTACAGTTTCCCATTCGTCCTCCCGCCCTCAGCGAATTCCTGTACCGTGGTGAACCGAGGACTGTCGGGACGCCGTTCGTGCCCATAGAACAGCGCTTAGGGTGTCTCGGCGACATCCTGTACTTGATAATCTGGTTGCTTTTAAACAATCGCGCGCCAGAGCTCGTTGCATTTTTCTGGATAGCAAGAAGGCCTCCTGTAGTCGCTTTTTCGAGTCTTTTAATCGCTTTACGCCTTCGTCTCTTTGGGATAAACTTCGTCGCTTCTCCGGTAAAGTGTCACATTGTACTGCGTCTGTCCTTCAGGTTTCCAATGCCACCATAGTGGATTCGGCTGCCATTGCTAGCACTCTGGTTGCTGCCTTTCAGGCGGTTTCCAGTTCTGATCACTATTCCGCCGGTTTTGGCACTCTCATAGACCGGCTGGATTCCGAGACCTATAGTTTTCGGCCTCCTAATGAGGAGTGTTATGATGAGCTTTCACAATGAGGGAGCTGGATCATGCCCTCCTTTTATCGAGGCACTCCGCTCCAGAGCCGGATGGCATTCATGTCTTGATGTTAAGGAACCTTTCAGCCGAAAGTAAACTCTTTCTTTTACAGGTCTATAACCGTATTTAGCAATACGTCTTTTTCCCTTCCGTTTGGTGCGAAGCCACCATCGTCCGTATACCTAAGGTTGGAAGGGATCGCCAACTACCTTCCAGCTACCACCCTTATCTCCCTCACCAGTTGCATTTGCAAGGTGATGGAGCGCATGGACAACGTGTGATTGACATGGCGGCTTAAGCTTAAGAAACTTATAGCGAACACTCAGTATGGAATTCGTCGCCATCGCTCTACCGTCGACCATCTGGTGTCCCTGTCGACGCATATTATGAATGCATTTCTTAGAAAGTTTCAAACAGTGGCTGTGTTTTTTGACCTGGAGAAAGCTTATGACACCTGTTGGAGGGGCGGCAGTTTACGTAACTCCACGCATAGAATTTACGCTGTCGTCTTCCCATATTTCTTCGGGCGTTTATGACGGATCGCGTCTTTCATGTATGTGTGGGCTCGGTTTTATCTAATCGTTTTATTTAAGAGAACGGTGGACCGCAGGGGTCTGTAGTCACTGTCACACCCTTTCGATTGCTATCAAACCCGTTTTTGATTGTATACCCCTTGCATTTCGTTGTCCTTTTACCTTGACGATTTTGTAATTTATTGCAGATTACAGCGGAACTGGCTGCTCGAACGCAGTCTCCATGGCTGTATCAACCGTCTCTGCGTCTGGAGTAACGTCAACGGCTTTACTTTCTGCGCCGACAAATCCATCTGTGTAAATTTCTGACTCCGGAAGACTTTCCCTTCGCTCTTGCTCCTTCTTGGGCTGGATAGTCTTCCATTTGCGGACGAAGCGAGATTCTTGAGGTTGATCTTTGATCGAAAGCTCTGCTAGACTTCGCACATTTCGTTTTTAAGGGCAAAGTGAGACTGATCTCTTAATCTTTTACGTGTTTTAAGTGGCACATCCTGGGGAGCTGATCGGGCCGTCATTCTGCGTCTTTATCGCTCCTTGGTCCGATCCAAGCTTGATTACGGGTGCATTGTCTATTAATCGGCACGTACATCTGTGTTACGTCGCTTGAATGCCATTTGCCATCGTGGCATAAGGGTGAGTACAGGGATCTTTCCAGCAAGCCCTGTACCCAGCCTGTATGCTGAAGCTGCAGAGCCTCCGCTGTTCTTCAGTCGTGAGATGCGTTTGTGCAGTTATGCCTGTCGACACTCAAGCTTGCCTTCCCACCCATCATTCAAGTTATTCTTCGATGATTCGCTTGATCGGCAATATTTATTTAGCTCCTCTGCATTGCCCCTTCCAGGGGTTTGATTTCGTCAGCTTCTTCGGCTTTTGGCGTTACGCCAGCACCGAGGCTTCCCAGAGAGAAAACGCGGTTTCCTCCTTGGTTGCGCGCTGAGGCCCACAGTCACCTTGAGCTTACGTCGAGGCCGATGAATGAGACCCCTTCTTCAGTCCTTAGATCCGCGTTTTTAGAACTTCGGGCGCAGTATGGGGACTTTCATTTTATCTATAATGATAGGTCTTAGACTGATGTTGGAGAGGAATGTGCCTTCATGGTTGGTCAACGTAGTTTTAGCTTCCGTTTACCGTGGTAATTTTCGATTTTTACCCCAGAGCTTTTTAGGATTTTCCAGTCTCTTTTATACATCCAGCGGCACGACTTACTGCACTGGGTTTTTGCTGACTCAGAGTATTCACAAGCTGTACGCTTTCCGCCCACTCGTACACTCCCCGGGAGTCTCACTTCATGTGAATGCAGGTTAGATCCACCCGGTGTCCCGAGCCACCCTGACTTTCTCGTTATGGGCTGCTCCTTGTGGTGAGGAAATAAGTCAAAACGCCCACCCACGCACCCCTCAGGGGCTCACCTTATGTGAGTACGGGTTTTTGGCGCACCCGGGGGTTCCCGAGCCAACCATCGCCATCTTCATCCTTTCACCCCCGTCCGGTCGAGGTGGTTTCGTTCTCGTGACCGGGGGACTCAAGGTACGCTCTCGTGCGTTCTGTGCATATCATTACATCTCGCCCCTCGCCATCGCTTCTGTCTTCTCTTTTATTTATGCACATTTCGCCCCACGCCCATTCATTTACACGTCTCTTTTACTTCTTCGCCGGCCTACCTTGAGTGCGAAACGCCCACACACTTTTAGTTTCTTTTAACTTTTTATGTTAATCCTCCGTGGACACAGCCTGACGGATACCCGCGCACTGGGTGCGCAGCTGAGTGAGTGGGTAATGGCGTCATCCCCACCACCCGGGGTCGTCATGTAGGGTGTGTGTTCGTATCCGCTGTTCAACTGCAGTCCCGCGGGGGGGCCATTGCATGAGCTGCTGAATTCCGACGGCGATTGGGTCCCTCTGTCTATGTTCTGGGAGGTGTGACCCTGGGGTGAGCTAGGTATAGATAGGCCACTCACCCAAGCCGGGGTAACGCCCGGGAAGTCAGAGCCCGAGGTCGGAGACGGTTGCAATGGTGGAGGATTTTTTTCGCTATGGAGCAACCTTTCTCCATTATAAACAACAAGCGCCGAAAAGTTTTAGTAACAGAAGTAGCACAGCCAACAGCTGGTTGTTACTTAGTGATTACCCGTACAGAGAAAGGACAATCATTCGAGAAGGTGAACCCTTTTATCATCCAGAAGGGCATTGACTCAATTGCTGGTCCGGTTCTTTCCTGCACTCGGCTTCGTAACAGTTCGTTGTTAGTGCAAAGCAAATCCGAGGCACAAAGTAAGTCCTTGTTGAGCGCCACGCTTCTCCACGTTTATCCTGTCCGTGTTGAGAAGCACCGCACCTTGAATTCTTGTCGAGGCGTTGTCACCACGCATAGCCTCGATGGCATATCGGACGAGGACCTGGTTGAATATCTTGCAGACCAGAAAGTGACAGCGGTCCATCGAGTGCAGGCCAGACGCGACGGCGTATTGGTACCCACTCGTACCCTGTTTCTAACATTTTATGGCGTCGATCTGCACACGAGCATTTCCGCAGGGTACGAACGGATTTCTGTGAGGCCTTATATTCCTAGACCTCTGCGTTGTTTTAAATGCCAACGTTTTGGGCATACGCAAGTCTCATGTAAGAGTGCCGTAAACATCTGTGCAAAATGTAGCCAGCCCTCACACGAAGGTACCTGTTCAACAGCCCCCGTCTGCGTTAATTGAAAAGGGTCTCAGTCTGCTTCGTTTGCCGACTGTCCGAGGTACTTAGACGAGAAGGCGATCCAGGAGATCCGGGTAAAGGAAAAACTCTCCTTCGCTGAAGCCCGGAGGCGTTACCATGCGCGCCAACCTTAATTCCTGCGATCTGGCACATTTAGTTCTGTTGTTGCCTCGCCAGTACCACGAGTAGATACCGAAACTCAGACCTGGACCATGACTGGATTAACCGCCACTACCATCCGGCCGTCCATTAAAGCTACTGATTCCAAGACCTATAAACCTGGTCCAAAGTCAATGAAGTCGCAAGCCGCTGAAAAGAAACCCAAGCAGAAACTTCGTAGGGAGGATTTTTTGAAAGACCCTCCGCGTGCGCGCGGTAACAAAAGTTCACCTTCTCCTCCTCGGAGGTCGCTGTCCCCGGAAGCTCCTGGGACAAGCCGCGCTCAGCGGCACCCCTTCCCCATCGCCACCCAGAACCGATTCACGGCGCTTGAATCGGTTTCTGGCACTGAGCGCGTGGGCCCTCCCTCCGAGGAAACTATGGAGTCTGACCAACTCCATACAAAAGGCCCGAGCCCAAAGGTTAAACACAAGGTAATTTTAAGCCGCCCTTCTAAATAGACAGTTTATCCCCTTTTTCTTAATGGCTATCCTGACCTGGAATGTACGTGGTGTACGATCGCATAGGGCGGAACTGCAACTTTTATTGCGTTCCCATTCACCTATGGTCGTTTGTTTGCAGGAGACTAAGCTTCGCCCTAATGATCCTTTTGATCTCAAAGGATATACTCCGGTTCGCTACGACCTTGAACCGGAGGAGGGTACTCCTGCTCATGAAGGAGTCATGTTGTTAGTGCGTAACGACGTTCATTTTCAAACTATCACACTTACATCCGACTTGCAAACTGTTGCCGTTCGTCTTCACTTACCCGGCTTTTTGTTTTCTGTTTGATCTGTGTATTCACCTCCATCGTCTCCCCTCGCTCCCGCGGACATTCGAGCTCTCCTGTCCTCTCTCCCAACACCATTTCTTCTGTTGGGAGATTTTAATGCCCATTACCCAATGTGGGGTTCGCCAAGGGGTGCGAGGGGAACTTTTCTTTCCGACATTTTTTACCAGTTCAATCTTTCCATCCTCAATACAGGTGCACCTAGTTTTATTTCTGATTCTTCTGGTACATTCCCTCACCTGGACCTTGCCATTTGCTGACTTCAGCTTGCTAGTCGTCTTCAGTGGAACGTCGTCGCTGACACCTACTCCAGCGACCCTGCATCGTTTCTCTTCTGTCACACCACGTACAGCATTCCAGAGTGCCTACCTGGATATTCACAAAAGCCGACTGGAGCTTGTATACCAGCCTCGTGAATTTTTACGATCCGCCCTTCGCCGACATTAACCAACTAGTGCAGCACCTTACGTCTACGGTTTTCTCTGCCGCCGAACGCGCAATTCCCCGTTCTCTCTATCAACCTCGGCGGTTGCCTGTTCCATGGTGTAACGAGGATTGTCGGGACGCCGTTCGTGCCCGTAGAACTGCACTTAGGGTGTTACGGCGTCACCCTACACTTGATAATTTCGTGACTTTTAAAAAATCGCGCGCCAGTGCTCGTCGGATTATTCAGGATAGCAAGAAGGCATCTTGGGCTCGTTTTGTTGAGTCTTTTAATCGCTTTACGCCTTCATCCGTTGTTTGGGATAAACTTCGTCGCTTCTCAGGTAAAGTGTCGCATTGTACTGTTTCTGGCCTTCAGGTTTCTAATGCCACTATAGTGGATCCGGCTGCCTTCGCTAACTCTCTGGGTGCTTCCTTTGAGGCGGTATCTAATTCAGACCATTATTCCGCCGGCTTTCGCTCTATCAAAGACCGGCTGGATTCCGACACCTTTAATTTTCGGTCTGCTAATAATGAGTGTTATAATGAACTTTTCACAATGAGGGAGCTGGAGCACGCTCTTCATTGCTCTAGGCACTCCGCACCTGGCCCGGACGGCATTCATGTCCTGATGTTAAAGCACCTTTCAGCCGACAGTAAACTCTTTCCCTTACATGTCTATAACCGTATTTGGCAAGACGGCATTTTTCCTTCCGTTTGGCGCGAAGCCACCATTGTCCCTATTCTTTAGCCTGGGAAGGATCGCCAACTACCTTCCAGCTACCGCCCTATCTCCCTCACCAGTTGCATTTGCAAGGTGATGGAGCGCATGATCAACGGGCGGTTGACATGGTGGCTTGAGTCTCAGAACCTTCTAGCGAACGCTCAGTGCGGATTTCGTCGCTATCGCTCTACCGTCGACCATCTGGTGTCCCTGTCGACGCATGTTATGAATGGATTTCTGAGAAAGTGTCAAACAGTGGCTGTGTTTTTTGACCTGGATAAAGCTTATGACACTTGTTGGAGGGGCGGCATTTTACGTACACTTTACGCATGGAATATCCGCGGTCGTCTTCTCATATTTCTTCTAGAATTTATGACGGAGCGCGTCTTTCGTGTACGTGTGGGCTCGGTTTTGTCTAGTCGTTTTATTTAAGAGAACGGAGTAACGCAGGGCTCTGTACTCAGTGTCACACTTTTTGCAATTGCTATCAACCCCATTGTTGATTGTATTCCACCTGGCATTTCATCGTCCCTTTTTGTTGACGATTTTGCCATATATTGCAGTTCACGGCGGACATGTCTACTCGAACGCCGTCTCCAGAGCTGTATCGACCGTCTCTACGCCTGGAGTAACGCCAGCGGCTTTAATTTCTCCGCCGAGAAATCCGTCTGCATCAACTTCTGGCGCCGGAAATATTTCCCTCCGCCCTCTCTCCATCTTGGGCCAGGTATACTTCCGTTTGCAAGGCGAAATTTTTGGGGTTGATTTTTGATAGGAAGTTGTGTTGGACCTCGCACGTTTCCTTTTTAAAAGCAAAGTGTGACCGTTCTCTTAATCTTTTACGTGTTTTAAGTGGCAGATCCTGGGGAGCTGATCGGACCGTCCTTCTTCGCCTTTATCGCTCTTTGGTCCGATCCAAGCTTGATTACGGGTGTATTGATTATTCGTCGGCACGTCCATCTGTGTTACGTCGATTGAATGCCATTCACCATCGTGGCATAAGAGCCGCTACAGGGGCCTTTCCAACTAGCCCTGTACCCAGTTTGTACGCAGAAGCTGCAGAGCCTCCGCTGTCCTTCCGGCGTGAGATGCTGTTGTGCAGCTATGCTTGTCGACTCTCAAGCTTGCCTGACCACCCGTCTTTCGAGATATTTTTTGAGGAGTCGCTTGATCGCCACTATTTGATTAGCTCCTCTGCATTGCTCCCTCCAGGGGTTCGATTTCGACAGCTCCTTCGGCATTTGGACGTTACGCCAGCGCCGGCCTTTCCTCGGGGTGAAACGCGTTTTCCTCATTGGTCGCGCGCTGAGACCCACTGTCACCTTGGGTTAACGTTGATGCCGAAGAATGAGACCCCTGCTTCAGTCCTTAGATCCGCATTTTTAGAACTTCAGGCAACATTCGGGGACAGTCATTTTATTTATAGTGATGGGTCTAAGACTGATGTTGGAGTAGGATGTGCCTTTGTTTTAGGTGCGCATAGTTTTACTTTTCGTTTACCCGGGCAATGTTCGACTTATACCGCCGAACCTTTTAGTATCTATCAATGTGTTTTATACATTCAGCGGCACGTCTTACGGCGTTGTGTTGTTTGTTCGGACTCTCTGAGTGCCCTTCAGAGTATTAACGCGCTGTACACTTACCACCTCCTCGTGCAGCGCATTCATGACCTGCTCCACTCGCTTGGTGCTTCTGGCATCAGCGTGTCCTTCGTGTGGATTCCAGGTCATGTGGGCATCTCAGGGAACGAGTCTGCCGACGCCGCTGCCAAATCGGCGATTTTATCCTCCAGATTTCTTACAACCGTTGTTCCCTTGTCTGATTTTAGTGTTTTGTTACGTCACCGCATCCTCTCGCGCTGGCGCGATGAGTGGTCCGCCCTCTGAGGGAACAAATTGCGGCAGGTTAAACCTCTCCCGTTAATCTGGTGCACCTCTTCTCGTTCTTCTCGTCGGGAAGAGGTGATTTTAGCTCGTCTACGAATCGGACATTGCCTTTTTAGTCATAGATACCTGCTTAGTGGTGATCCCGCACCTCTGTGTGGTCAGTGTGCTATGCCATTAACGGTCTGTCACATTTTCACCGAGTGTCAAGTTTTAGCTCCACTGCGCGTTCGCGTGGGTCTGCCTGTTGGCCTAGCCAACGTTTTGGCAGACAGACGCGCATGCTGTAGAATGTCTTTTACGTTTTATCACTGACATTGGTTTTAGCCGTCGCATTTGATGCGCTGAGCGCCTTTTAGCTGTTTGATTTTATATTGTTAGTTTTCATGGGGCCCTTCTCCCCGGACATAAGGCGCTCATGTTCCTTGCATTCTAAAGTTCTTGACACGTTTTATTCTTTTAGTGACCATGATTTTAGTGTGTAGATTTTAGTCTTTGGTGTGTTGTGTTTTTTAGTGTTTTGACCAAGCGGGTTTGTGTGTGGTTTTTTAGTTTTTTGACTTTTCAATTTTATATTTCATACATTGTAAGGGCGCTATTAACCAATGTAGTTGAGCGCCCTTAAGCTCCACCTTATGATCATCATCATCATCATTACTTACTGATTACCCGTACAGACGAAGGACAATCATTCGAGAAGGTGAACGCTTTTATCATCCAGAAGGGCATTGACTCAGTTGCTGGTCCGGTTCCTGCACTCGGCTTCGTAATGGTTCGTTGTTAGTGCAAAGCAAGTCCGAGGCACAAAGTAAGTCCTTGTTGAGCGCCACGCTTCTCCACGGTTATCCTATCCGTGTTGAGAAGCAACGCACCTTGAATTCTTGTCGATGCGTTGTCACCACGCATAGCCTCGATGGCATATCGGACGAGGACCTGGTCGAATATCTTGCAGACCAGAAGGTGACAGCGGTTCATCGAGTGCAGGCCAAACGCGACGGCGTATTGGTACTCACTCGTACCCTGTTTCTAACATTTGATGGCGTCGATCTGCCCACGAGCATCTCCGCAGGGTACGAACGGATTTCTGTGAGGCCTTATATTCCTAGACCTCTGCGCTGTTTTAAATGCCAACGTTTTGGGCATACGCAAGTCTCATGTAAGAGTGCCGTTAATACCTGTGCAACATATAGCCAGCCCTCACACGAAGGTGCCTGTTCAACAGCCCCCGTCTGCGTTGATTGCAAAGGGTCACATTCTGCTTCATTTTGCGACTGCCCGCGGTATTTGGGCGAGAAGGCGATCCAGGAGATCCTGGTAAAGGAGAAACTCTCCTTCGCCGAAGCCCGGAGGCGTTACCATGTGCGCCAACCTTCGCTCCTGCGATCAGGAACATTCAGTTCTATTGTTGCCTCGCCCATACCCCGGGAGGATGCTGGGACTCAAACTTGGAACATGACTGCATTAACCACCACCACCATCCGGCCGTCCAAGTCTGCTACTGTTACCAAGCCCTATAAACCTGGTCCAAAATCTATGAAGTCACAAGCCACTGTCAAAAAGTTCGGCGGTAAAAATCGAATATTGCCCCGGTAAACGAAAAGTAAAACAATTTCCACCACAAAACAGGCACATCCTACTCCAGCATCAGTCGTAGATCCATGAGTAAAGATAAAATGGAAGTCCCCAAATTGCGACTGAGGTTCTAAAAACGCTGATCTAAAGACTGAAGAAGAGGTCCCATTCTTCAGCATCGACGATAACCCAAGGTGACATACGGTGAGCCCCTGAGGGGGCCCTTCTAAGGGGGAGACGCGTTTTCCTCCATGGTCGCGCGCTGAGGTCCACATCCAGCTTGGGCTAACGTCGATGCCGAAAAATGCGACCCCTGCTTCTGTTCTTAGATCCGCCTTTTTAGAACTACAGGCGCAGTTCGGGGACTGTCATTTTATATATACTGATGGGTCTAAGACTGATGTTGGAATAGGATGTGCCTTTGTTTTTGGTGTACAGAGTTTTACTTTTCGTTTACCTGGACAATGTTCGATTTATACCGCCGAACGTTTTAGTATATACAAATCTGTTTTATACATCCAGCGGCACGACTTACGGCACTGTGTTATTTGTACCGACTCTCTGAGTGCCCTTCAGGGTATTGACGCGCTGTACGGTTACCACCCTCTCGTACAGTGTATACATGACCTGCTCCACTCGCTTGGTGCCTCTGGCATTAGCGTCTCATTCCTGTGGATTCCAGGTCATGTGGGCATCTCAGGCAACGAGTCTGCCGACGCCGCTGCCAAATCGGCCATTTTATCACCCAGATGTTTTACTGTGTTGTTCCTTCCTCAGATTTTTATGTTATTTTACGTTACAGTATCCTCTCGCGCTGGCGCTATGAGTGGGCGGCTCTTGGGGGGAACACGTTGCGGGAGGTTAAACCTCTTCCGTTAGTCTGGGGTACCTCTTCTCGTTCTTCTCGTCGGAAGAGGTACTTTTAGCTCGTTTACGAACCGGACATTGTCTTTTTAGCCATAGATACCTGCTCAGTGGTGACCCCGCACCGCTCTGTGAGCAGTGTGATGCGCCCTTAACGGTGCGTCACGTTTTTAGCAGAGTGTCAAGTTTTAGCTCCGTCGCGCGTACGTGTTGGTCTGCCTGTTGGCCTAGCCAACGTTTTGGCAGACGACGCGCATGCTGTATAATGTGTTTTACGTTTTATCACTGACATTGGTTTTAGCCGTCGCATTTGATGCGCTGAGCGCCTTTTAGTTGTTTGATTTTACATTATCTTTTAATGGGGGCACTCCTCCCCAGTGGATATCTGGCGCTCGTGTCCTTCGCATTCTACAGTTTTTGACACGTTTTATACTCTTGTTAACCATGATTTTAGTGTGCTGATCTTAATAATTGGTATGTTGTGTTTTTCAGCGTTTATGACCAAGTTGTTTGTGTGTGGATTTTTAATTTTTTAACTTTTACCATTCCTATTTTATACATAGTAAGGGCGCTATTAACCCTAGTAGTTGAGCGCCCTTAAGCCCCATCTCATCCTCATCACATCATCATCGTCCAAATACCGCGGACAGTCGCCAAATGAAGTAGAATGTGACCCTTTGAAATTGACGCAGACAGGGGCTGTTGAACAGGCACCTTCGGGTGAGGGCTGGTTACATGTTGCACAGATGTTAACGGCACTCTTACATGAGACTTGCGTATGCCCAAAACGTTGGCATTTAAAACAACGCAGAGGTCTAGGAATATAAGGCCTCACAGAAATCCGTTCGTACCCTGCGGAGATGCTCGTGGGCAGATCGACGCCATCAAATGTTAGAAACAGGGTACGAGTGGGTACCAATACGCCGTCGCGTTTGGCCTGCACTCGATGCACTTCGGTTACCTTTTGATCGGAGAGATATTCGACCAGGTCCTCGTCCGATATACCATCGAGGCTATGCGTGGTAACGACGCCTCAACAGTAATTCAAGGTGCGGTGCTTCTCGACACGGATGGGATAACCGTGGAGAAGCGTAGCGCGCAAAAAGGTCTTAGTTTGCTGATCGGACTTCGAGTGTGCTAATAAGGAGCCATTCCGTAGCCGAGTGCAGGATTGAACTGAACCAGCAATAGTATCTATGCCCTCTAAATTATAAAAGGGTTCACCTTCTCAAATTTTATTCCTTCTTCTGTGCTTGAAATGACCAAGTAACAACCAGATGTCGGCGGTGCTACTTCTGCTACAATAACTTTTCGGCGCTTATTTGAATTAATGGAGAAAGGGTGCTCCATAGCGAAATAAATCCACCATTGCAACCGTCTCCGACCTCGGGCTCTGCCTTCCGGGGCGTTACCCCGGCTTGGTCGAGTGGCCTATCTAAGCTATCTCACCCCAGGGTCACACCTCCCAGAACATAGACAGAGGGACCCAATCGTCGTCAGAAGTCAGCAGCTCATGCAATGGCCCCCCGCGGGACTGCAGTTGAACAGCGGATACGAACACACCCTACATGACGACACCGGGTGGTTGGGATGACGCCATTACCATCTCACCCAGCTGCGCACCCAGGTCGCGGGAATCCGTCAGGCTCTGTCCACGGAGGATTTAAATAAAAAGATAAGAGAATCTAAATGTGTGTGGGCGTTTCGCACGCTAGGTAGGCCGGCGAAGAAGTAAAAGAGATGTGTAAATGAATTGGCGTGGGGCGAAATGTGCAGAAGGAGAAGAGAAGAAACAAACGATGGCGAGGGGCGACATGAAATGAAATGCACAGAACGCACGAGAGCCTACCTTGAGTCCCCCGGTCACGAGAACGAACCCACCTCGAACGGACGGGGATGAAGTGAGGAAGATGTGAAGAGTGGCTCGGGAACCCCCGGGTACGCCAACACGCGTACTCACATAAGGTGAGCCCCTGGGGGGAAGCTGCAGAGCCTCCGCTGTCCTTCCGGCGTGAGATGCTTTTGTGCAGCTATGCCTGTCGACTCTCAAGCTTGCCTGACCACCCGCCTTTCGAGGTATTTTACGAAGCTTCGCCTGATCGGCAATATTTCGTTACCTCCTCTGCCTTCTCCCTCCAGGGGTACGATTTCGACAACTCCTTCGGCAATTTGGACGTTACGCCAGCGCCGGCCCTTCCCGGGGGGGAAACGCTTTTTCCTCCATGGTTGCGCGCTGAGGCCCACTGTCCCCTTGGGCTAACGTCGATGCCGAAGAATGAGACCCCTTCTTCAGTCTTTAGATCGGCTTTTTTAGAAGTACAGGCGCAATTCGGAGACTTTAATTTTATGTTTACCGATGGATCTAAGACTGATGCTGGAGTTGGGTATACCTTTGTTTTGGTCAATGTAGTTTTACGTTTCCTTTACCTGGACAGTGTTCAATTTTTACCGCCGAACGTTTTAGTATTTATCAATCTGTTTTATACATTCAGCGGCACGACTTTATGCACTGTGTTATTTGTACGGACTCTCTGAGTGCCCTTCAGAGCATTAACGCGCTGTACGATTACCACCCACTCGTACAGCGCATACATGACCTGCTCCACTCGCTTGGTGTCTCTGGAATCAGCGTCTCCTTCTTGTGGATTCCAGGTCATGTGGGCATCTCAGATAATGAGTCTGCCGACGCCACTGCCAGATCACCGATTTTATTACCCAGATATTTTACCTCTGTTATTCCCTCCACAGATTTGTTTGTTCTTTTACGTAGCCGTATCCTCTCGCTTTGGAAGGATGAGTGGACGGCCCTCCGGGGGAACAAGTTGCGGGAGGTTAAGCCTCTCCCGTTAGTCTGGGGTACCTCTTCTCGTTTGTGTCGTCGAGATGAGGTCATTTAAGCTCGTTTGCGGATTGGACATTGTCTTTTTAGTCATAGGTATCTGCTCAGTGGTGACCCGCTCCACGCTGTGAGCAGTGTGATGTGCCCTTAACGGTGCGTCACGTTTTAGAAGAGTGTCAGGTTTTAGCTGCATTGCGCGTTCGTGTGGGTTTGCCTTTTGGCCCAGCCAACGTTTTGACAGACGACGCGCGTGCTGTAGAATGTGTTTTACGTTTTATTCGTGACAGTGATTTTAATCTGCGCATTTGATGCGTTGAGCGCCCTTTAGCTTTGTAATTTTATTCTGTCTGTTTTAACGGGGACTCTGTTCCCCAGTGGAAATATGGCGCTCATGTCCCTCGCATTCTACAGTTCTTGACACGTGTTACACCTTTATTGCCTATGCTTTTAGTGTGTTGGTTTTTGGGATTGTTGTATTGTTGTTTTTAGCTTTTTGGACATCGCGGGTTTGTGTCCCGTTTTTTAATTATGCGATTCTTTTACCCTTCTCTTATATTTTTGACTTTATATTTTATACATTGTAAGGGCGCTGATGACCTTAGCAGTTTAGATCCCTTAAACCGCATATCATCATCATCCACACGGATGGGTTAGCCGTGGAGATGCGTAACGCGCAACAAGGTCTTACTTTGCTGATTGGACTACGTTTGTGCTAATAAGGAACCATTCCGTAGACGAGTGCAGCACTAAACCACACCAGCAATAGCATCAATGCCCTTTTGAATAATGAAAGGGTTCACCTTCTCAAAACTTTGCCCTTCTTCGGTTCGTGAAATGACCAAGTAACAACCAGTTGTCGGTGGTGTCACTTCTTTTACATAAACTTTTCGGCGCTTGTTGGTATTAATGGAGAAAGGGTGCTCCATAGCGAAATAGATCCTCCAACATTGCAACCGTCTCCGAACTTGGGCTCTGACTTCCCGGGCGTTACCCCGACTTGGGTAAGTGGCCTATCTATACCTATCTCACCCCAGGGTCACACCTCCCAGAACATAGACAGAGGGATTCAATTGCCGTCAGAAGTCAGCAGCTCATGCAATGGCCCCCCCGCGGGACTGCAGTTGAACAGCGGATACCAACACAAACCCTACACGATACCCGAGTGGTGGGTATGGCGGCGTTACCCACTCACCCATCTGCGCACCTGGTGCGCGGGTATCCGTCAGGCTGTGTCCACGGAGGATTAAAATATAAGGTTAAAATAAACTAAAAGTGTGTGGGCGTTTCGCACTCAAGGTAGGCCGGCGTACAAGGAAAAGAGATGTGTAAATGATTGGAAGTGGTGCGAAATGTGCATAAATGGAAGACAGAATAAAGAAACGATGGCGAGGGCGTCATGGAATGAAATGCACAGAACGCACGAGAGCCTACCTTGAGTCCCCCGGTCAGGAAAACGAACCCACCTCGACCGCACGGGGATGAAGCAATGAAGATGGCGATGAGTTTCTCGGGATCCACAGGTACGCCAACGCCCGTACTCACATAAGGTGAGAACCTGGGGGGAATATTTCGGAGTTCCGAAAGTGACTTGCATGCTTAAAGAATTGGTATTTTTATACAGAATAATGACAATGATCAGTGTGTATCCAATAAGACACACGTAGAGCATGTGATTGATTTGAAGCTCCGAGGTCAGTTCATACTTAATAAATTCTTATTTTTATTTGTTTCAGGGTGTATGCTGTTTCGTCGCGAAGTGTGATTACAAATGAAGCGTATGTGCTGTTTTATGAGCTTGCAGTACAGGATTATCTAAGTTAATTTATTGATGACTAAGTCATTTTATAACTAAAAATAAATGTGTTCTGGTAAACTTTATTGAAAGTGCACTTGATATGTAAGCAAAGAAGGCAGAAGATGCACTATTTTTAAAGGATACAATCAGGAAACCAAAATTTTAAAACAAGTTGCGCTGAACATTTAATAATTGGTTGCTTTTAAAAGAGGAAACATACGATAGTTATTGTAAAGTCATGCATATGTGTACATATTTCCGTGTATTATGTTTTCCTTAAAGTGTATACAAAATTGGAAATTATTGTTAACCATAGGTATGGATTGGTTATTTGAATTGTCACTAAGAAAATTATGTTCCTTGTTCTACATACATGCGGTTACTACATACGTTATGAACTACACTTTTTTATGATTATTAGAATTTTATGAAATATTTATTGATATTTCTTCACAGTGTTTTACTTATTGATATTGGATATGTATGAAAGTCTATGTCACAGGGTTTTTTGACGCTGCTTAATTAATGGATATTCAGAGACCTCATGGTTTTTTGATTAAGTCATATTTATGTATTTTTGTGTGACAGTAATAATATGTTTCATTGTTTTAAAACAACCTTGTGTACTTAAGTTAACCTGGAAAAGTCTGCAAACATATGGCACGATCTCACATTACACTCACCTTAAAATCATACATATTTCTTGTTTTCCTTCATAGTGAGTAGTTATATTACATTCTAAATAAAACGAAAATGAAACAAGAAAATTCTTAAGACACCCAGAAATTGTTGAGCCGGTTTACGATGTTACTGTGCCCCCCTTCCGGTCAAAGTGAGTTCTTGCTCCTTTAAATCGGGAGACGCAACGAAGTTTCTCGTGCGTTCTATGCCATTTCGTTTCAAATTCCGCCTCTCGCAGTTCTTCTCTAGTCGTTTCTTGTCCGTATAATTCATGGACGCGAGATTTCCTGCGTACGCAATGGGCATATTGTCGTAGCCTCTACTAAATAATACTCAGAAAATGATGGGGAGACACTCGCTTGCAAAAGGTACCGGTAAATTAATAAGATCTTCACATGGCGAGGCTACGACGGGGACGCAGCTAAGTTAAACACCAAAAATAATTACTATTCCAAAACGTTACATGGCTTAAGGGAAGGAAAGGACACTACACTACCATAAATAACCCTGCAAGAAAATGGATGGTTAACAGTTTAATTAGATAAAGACAGATACTTAGCTGTTACAATTGTAGCCCACATGTCTGCCGAGCGAGGCCATCATGCCTGTCTAGCACGGAGAAGGCAGTTCTACGTCCTTGCTATGCTGAGATCAACCACTGACTGCTTTGTCCCAAACGACACTTCCTGTAGCGTCGGAGACGCTATACCCTCTCTAAGATTCCTAACTTACCGCCACCCCAGACCAACTGCCATCTCGAATCTCGGTGACCAGAGACGTATATCCTATCAGCTTTGCATACGTCACATCTCCCCCTGGCCACCGAGATCGACGCCCTCGTCGACACAAGGCAAACAAACACAAAAAAGACAATAAAAGAACAAAAATGACATACAAAAAGAGAGAGAGAAAAAAAACATGTGTGATAAACACCCACATAAATTTTTTGCTTTTTTTTAGATGGCTTGTTCGAGAGTCTCGAGTCTTATCGGATCATATTGTTAGAGCACTTATGCTCGAGTACCCCGCACACGCACACACACCACGCTGCCTCTGTTCACACGCACACTACACTGCAACTGAGAGTGATGGTCCGATGAAACTGTTTGTGGGTGAATTTGAAGTGTACCTACAACGACGACTTGTCCTGGCTGCAGTGTTGTTGTTACTGCAGGTCTTTGGCGATGACAACAGGGTGGGCAGTCACTGGCTTGGACTGCCCCCCAAAATAGTGGCTCCTTATGCCACGGCAGTGTAGTGGCTGCCCGACAGCTTCCCTGTGGTGTTTCTGGAACTTCTGGTGTGCCCCGTGGGGATGCTCATCTGATCCTCTCGAGCTCCGCCATCAGCAAAATACTACAACAAAACCACCAAAACAGTAGAAAGGGTGTTCCAACAAATAATCACACATAAAAACAGTATGTCATGTACAATCAAATATTTTAAATACTTAAAAGGTTTGCACTGAAAAGTCTTTTAACATGGGGCCAAGAGAGAGAAAAAAAAGAAATGACTACATATTGACATAAGAACTAAATTTTATAGGGGGTTGCCATCCAAAATTTAACACACAATGCTTCACAATCCAAATAGAACATTAGAACAGAGTCAGAATACATTAGCATTATATCAGTAACAGTGACTTTTTCATACAATAACATGGAAAAACATATTTGGGATCCCAATATTAACTCTTAATGACCAGCTGGTATCACTAACAAAAGAAAATAAGTGCACTTACAAGACAATCACACATGACAATGAAATGAACTCATTCACACTGACCATGGCCCAAATTATGCACAACACTCACTTAACTAGTTACTCAAACTGCTGTGTGCATTACTACAAACTACACCACGTGACATGCTTTCAACTACTATTGTCATACTCTTGTCACTAATAAAATTTCTCCTCCACATTACTATCTTCGTCATCTCATTATTATCATCATCTCAATCATAATCATCATCAGTATTTCAATCATCATCATTACTTCAGTCATCATCATCTTTATCTCAACTTTCACTTTTTCTCTTGGACAGTAATTACTGCGAAAACAAAACATCTTCACTGACGTGTCTCATTCAACATGCTGCAAATTCAAAAACATCTAACATAGGCATAATCTTAAAGAAAGCACATTAACATTTCAGGAATGACACAAATAACATGACATTATACTGTTGCATCCACATCCTCCGAATCAAAATTAAGCTGGAAAACAGGTGGTATTAAGCTTGTTGCATAAACAGGAAAAAAATTATTCTCATTACAATCACTTCCAGACATTTAATCTCTCGTGTGAATTCATTACACACGCTATACTGGGCACGTTACAGCAACACCAATAAGCAAAATCTCTGAAATCAACTTTCCAGGTACATGTAGCCCTCCTGAAAAATCAACACATTTACACTTCAACTAATGGGCTTACACTTTGGCACTTCCACCGAAGCTGACATAATCTCATCTCTTCTCATTAGCACCGTCGGGGTTACTCTTACGCACATCCACCGAGGCAAATATCAACTCATATTTCTCACATAACCTCACACTACGCCATCGGGGTTACACTTTGGGACTTCACCGAGGCAAATCTCACATATATCACATAACCTCAAATACACACATACATACACACACTATTCATGCAACAATTTTCTGCAAATAAAGATCACAGCATCATTATGAAACCCAAAATCAAATCAAATCAAATCGAATGCAACAAAACAACATCACATCATTACTCAAAACAATATTGTCACAGAACATTCCTGAAAATGAAAGCTCAATTAAGCACATGGTACACATTCAGCACATTTCTGCAGCATAACACAACAAAACAAATCATTTGCAATGCCCAAAACATAATTCAAAATTTAAGTTACACCAAAATAATAATACACTTTTAATTTAGCAGAGACATTCATATCACACATTCCTGAAAAGCAAAGCTTAATTAAGCATCAGTCAGTGAAACAATAAAAATTTAGCATACCTGTGTGAGTCGTGAAACCGTTTCATTCGTCCAAACTTTAGCACTCACAATGTACACATACTTACAGGTTATGTTTTTTTTCTTATTCTTTTTACCACAAAATTCCAGTGCAAATTTTCCAAAATCTGGTAACACACATATAGCTGATTCATCAACATCCACATCGTACTGGTCCATATTAGAAGCACATCAAACCTAATTAGGTGAAGATACTGGCAAGGCTGGTAGTAGCTCCTGAAACTTTTACTTAAATGAGTAATTGTGAAGTATTTTCCCCTAAAAATATGCATTTCGTAATTAAATAAACCAGACTTGGCAACGGTGAAGCAAAATTATCATCATCATTTCCTCAAAGCAGCCATTAGCAGTAGTAGCCATTTCAAAATTCTAAAAAAAATTCGTATGCCGACAACTTGCTGGAATTCTCAAAGTAAGAGGCGTCAATGACCGGGCGACACACAGCTGACTGCTTTGTACTCGCCGACACAGGCGGATTAGGCATAACTGGTAATATCTGTGTAACAACAGGTGTGCTAGTACTGGAAATAGATTCTACTTCACTATGCTCGCTAACTGGAGCAATAACCACATCAGATTTCTGCGTAGTACGTCGCTTAGGCATTGTGGTAGCGCAAAGATAAACAACCAGTAAATGAGCAGAATATGGAAAATCACAAATACAAATTACACCAAACTAAGCACTTATAACATCGCATGAATGTAAGTAGCAATATCAGAACACAGCCAGATAGAAACCAATATCAGAAGTATCACAATTAAGCGCTCACTGCGAAATATCAGAAAATTATACCAGCAGATTATTTACACAGGCATGACACGCAAGCCACTTGGACACCAAACCAAGATTTTAAACAGAATGGACACATGGAAGAAAAAACAAAGTGATATCTTCAGTGAGAAAACTCGAACTGGAAGTTAAAAAAAACCACGTCACACCTACCGTGACCAACGCTAACAATATCTCAATAAGAGCAGAATACACACTTGCAAGTTGTACGTAGCACAAAAAAATTCCTTCTCTTTTTTTCTCTTTAAAACAGATGTATCTGACCTGATATACGCACGCAAATAAACGCACAGAACACGTGCTGATAAAAACTAGCTTCACAAGCTAGAACCCCTCAGGGGCTCACCTTATGTGAGTACGGGTTTTTGGCGCACCCGGGGGTTCCCGAGCCAATCATCGCCACATTCATCCCCTCACCCCCATCCGGTCGAGGTGGGTTCTTCAAGTGACCGGTGGTCCCAAGATAGGCTCTCGTGCGTTCTTTGCATTCCATCCATACCGCACCTCACCATCGTTTCTTTCTTCCCTTATCACTTTCCGGCCATTTCGCACCACGACATCCGCATATCTCTTTTTCTTCCCCGCCGGCCTACCTTGCGGCCACATTTCGCCCCACGCCCATTCATTTACACGTCTCTTTTACTTCTTCGCCGGCCTACCTTGAGTGCGAAACGCCCACACAGTTTTAGTTTCTTTTATCTTTTTATTTAAATCCTCCGTGGACACAGCCTGACGGATACCCGCGCACCGCGTGCGCAGCTGGGTGAGTGGGTAATGGCGTCATCCCCACCACCCGGGGTCGTCATGTAGGTTTTGTGTTCGTATCCGCTGTTCAACTGCAGTCCCGCGGGGGGGCCAATGCATGAGCTGCTGACTTCTGACGGCGATTGGGTCCCTCTGTCTATGTTCTGGGAGGTGTGACCCTGGGGTGAGTCTGGTATAGATAGGCCACTCACCCAAGCCGGGGTAACGCCCGAGAAGTCAAAGCCCGAGGTCGGAGACGGTTGCAATGGTGGAGGATTTATCTTGCTAAGGAGCACCCTTCCTCCATTTATACAAATAAGCGCCGAAAAGTTATTGTAACAGAAGTAGCACCGCCGTCATCTGGTTGTTACTTGGTCATTTCGAGAACAGAAGAAGGACAAAACTTTGAGAAGGTGAACCCTTTTATAATTCTGAAGGGCATAGATGCTATTGCTGGTGCGGTTCAATCATGCACTCGCCTACGGAATGGTTCCTTATTGGCACAAAATAAGTCCGATCAGCAAAGTAAGACCTTGTTGCGCGCTACGCTTCTCCACGGTTACCCCATCCGTGTTGAGAAGCACCGCACATTGAACTCCTGTCGGGGCGTCGTTACCACCCATAGCCTCGATGGTATATGGACGAGGATCTCGTAGAATATCTATCCGATCAAAAGGTGACTGCAGTGCATCGAGTGCAGGCCAAACGCGACGGCGTATTGGTACCCACTCGTACCCTGTTTATTACATTTGATGGCGTCGATCTGCCCACGAGCATTTCCGCAGGGTACGAACGGATTTCTGTGAGGCCTTATATTCGTAGACCTCTGCGTTGTTTTAAATGCCAACGTTTTGGGCATACGCAAGTCTCATGTAAGAGTGCCGTTACCATCTGTGCAACATGTAGCCAGCCCTCACACGAAGGTACCTGTTCAACAGCCCCCGTCTGCGTTAATTGTAAAGGGTCTCATTCTGCTTCGTTTGCCGACTGTCCGCGGTACTTGGACGAGAAGGCGATTCAGGAGATCCGGGTAAAGGAAAAACTCTCCTTCGCTGAAGCCCGGAGGCGTTACCATGCGCGCCAACCTTCACTCCTGCGATCTGGCACATTTAGTTCTGTTGTTGCCTCGCCAGTACCACGAGTAGATGCCGAAACTCTGACCTGGACCATGACTGCATTAACCGTCACTACCATCCGGCCATCTATTAAGGCTACAGTTACCAAACCGTATAAACCTGGTCCCAAGTCAATGAAGTCGCAAGCCGTTGAAAAGAAGCCCAAGCAGAAACTTCGTAGGGAAGATTTTTTGAAAGACCCTCCGCGTGCGCGCGGTAACAAAAGTTCACCTTCTCCTCCTCGGAGGTCGCTGTCCCAGGACGGTCCTGGGACAAGCCGCGCTCAGCGGCACCCCTCACCCATCGCCACCCAGAACCGATTCACGGCGCTTGAATCGGTTTCTGGCACTGAGCGCGTGGGCCCTCCCTCCGAGGAAGCTATGGAGCCTGACGAACTCCATACAAAAAGCCCGAGCACAAAGGTTAAACAAAAGGTAATTTTAAGCCGCCCTTCTAAATAGACAGTTTATTCCCTTTTATTCATGGCTATCCTGACCTGGAATGTACGTGGTGTACGATCGCATAGGGCGGAACTGCAACTTTTATTGTGTTCCCATTCGCCTATGGTCGTATGTTTGCAGGAGACTAAGCTTCGCCCTCACGATCCTTTTGATCTCCGAGGATATACTCCGGTTCGCTACGACCTTGAACCGGAGGAGGGTACTCCTGCTCATGGAGGTGTGATGTTGTTAGTGCGTAACGACGTTCATTTTAAACCTGTCACACTTACATCCGACTTGCAAGCTGTTGCCGTTCGCCTTCACTTACCCGGATTTTTGTTTTCTGTTTGCTCTGTATATTCACCTCCATCGTCTCCCCTCGCTCCCGCGGACATTCGAGCCCTCCTGTCCGCTCTCCCAACACCATTTCTTCTGTTGGGAGATTTTAATGCCCATCACCCACTATGGGGTTCGCCAAGGGCTTGTGCGAGGGGAACTCTTCTTTCTCACATTTTTGATCAGTTCAATCTTTCCATCCTCAATACAGGTGCACCTACTTTTATTTCTGATTCTTCTGGTACATTCTCTCACCTGGACCTTGCATTTGCTCCCTCCAGCTTGCTCATCGTCTTCAGTGGAACGTCGTCGCTGACACCTACTCCAGCGACCATTACCCCTGCAACGTTTCTCTTCTGTCGCACCACGTACAGCATTCCAGAGTACCTACCTGGATATTCGCAAAAGCCGACTGGAGCTTGTATTCCAGCCTCGTGCATTTTGACGACCAGCCCTTCTCCGACATTAACCAACTAGTGCAGCACCTTACGTCTATTATTTTCTCTGCCGCCGAACGCGCAATACCCCGTTCATCCTCCCAACCTCGGCGGCCACCTGTTCCGTGGTGGAACGAGGATTGTCGGGACGCCGTTCTTGCCCGTAGGTCCGCACTTAGGGTGTTTCGGCGACACCCTACACTTGATAATTTGGTGACTTTTAAACAATCGCGCGCCAGGGCTCGTCGCATTATTCAGGATAGCAAAAAGGCATCTTGGGCTCGTTTTGTCGAGTCTTTTAATCGTTTTGCGCCTTCATCCGTTGTTTGGGATAAACTTCGTCGCTTCTCAGGTAAAGTGTCACATTGTACTGTTTCTGGCCTTCAGGTTTCTAATGCCACCGTAGTGGATCCGGCAGCCATCGCTAACACTCTGGGTGCTGCCTTTGAGGCGGTTTCCAGTTCAGACCATTATTCCGCCGGCTTTCGCTCTATTAAAGACCGGCTGGATTCCGCATCATATACTTTTCGGTCTGCTAATGATGAATGCTATAACGAACTATTCACAATGAGGGAGCTGGAGCACGCTCTTCATTGTTCTCGGCACTCCGCTCCTGGGCCAGACGGCATTCACGTCCTGATGTTAAAGAACCTTTCAGCCGACAGTAAACTATTTCTCTTACAGGTCTATAACCGTATTTGGCAAGACGGCATTTTTCCTTCCGTTTGGCGCGAAGCCACTAATGTCCCTATACTTAAGCCTGGGAAGGATCGCCAACTACCTTCCAGCTACCGCCCTATCTCCCTCACCAGTTGCATTTGCAAGGTGATGGAGCGCATGATCAACGGGCCGTTGACATGGTGGCTTGAGTCTCAGAAACTTTTAGCGAACGCTCAGTGCGTGTTTCGTCGCTATCGCTCTACCGTCGACCATCTGGTGTCCTTGTCGACGCATATTATGAATGGATTTCTGAGAAAGTGTCAAACCGTGGCTGTATTTTTTGACCTGGAGAAAGCTTATGACACTTGTTGGAGGGGCGCCATTTTACGTACACTTCACGATTGGAATATCCGCGGTCGTCTTCCCATATTTCCTCGGGAGTTCATGACGGACCGCGTCTTTCGTGTGCGTGTGGGCTCGGTTTTATCTCGTCATTTTATTCAAGAGAACGGAGTACCGCAGGGCTCTGTACTCACTGTCGCAATTTTTGCGATTGCTATCAACCCCATTGTTGATTGTATTCCACCTGGCATTTCATCGTCCGTTTTTGTTGACGATTTCGCTATTTATTGCAGTTCACGGCGGACCTGTCTACTCGAACGCCGTCTCCAGAGCTGTATCGACCGTCTCTACGCCTGGAGTAACGCCAACGGCTTTAATTTCTCCGCCGAGAAATCCGTCTGCATCAACTTCTGGCGCCGGAAGTATTTCCCTCCGCCCTCTCTCCATCTTGGGCCAGGGATACTTCCGTTTGCAGACGAGGCGAAATTTTTGGGGTTGATTTTTGATAGGAAGTTGTGTTGGACCTCGCATGTTTCCTTTTTAAAAGCAAAGTGTGACCGTTCTCTTAATCTTTTACGTGTTTTAAGTGGCACATCCTGGGGAGCTGATCGGACCGTCCTTCTTCGCCTTTATTGCTCTTTGGTGCGATCCAAACTTGATTACGGGTGTTTTGTTTATTCGTCGGCACATCCATCTGTGTTACGTCGTTTGAATCCCATTCATCATCGTGGTCTTAGAGTCGCTACAGGGGCCTTTCCAACTAGCCTCGTGCCCAGTCTTTATGCTGAAGCTGCAGTGCCTCCGCTGTCCTCCAGGCGTGAGATGCTCTTGTGCAGCTATGCCTGTCGACTCTCAAGCTTGCCTGACCACCCGTCTTTCGCGGCATTTTTCGAGGATTCCCATGACCGGCAATATTTAGTTAGCTCCTCTGCATTGCTCCCTCCAGGGGTTCGATTTCGACTGCTACTTCGGCATTTGGACGTTACGCCAGCGCCGGCCCTTCCAAGGGGGGAAACGCGTTTTCCTCCATGGTCGCGCGCTGAGGCCCTCTGTCACCTTGGGTTATCGTCAATGCCGAAGAATGAGACCCCTTCTTCAGTCTTTAGATCAGCGTTTTTAGAACTTCAGTCGCAATTCGGGGACTTGCCTTTTATCTTTACTGATGGATCTAAGACTGATGCTGGAGTAGGATGTGCCTTTTTTGTGGTGGAAATAGTTTTACCTTTCGTTTACCAGAGCAATGTTCGATTTTTACCGCCGAACTTTTTAGCATTTATCAGTCTATTTTATATATTCAGCGGCACGACTTACGGCGCTGTTTTATTTGTTCCGACTCCCTGAGTGCTCTTCAAAGTATTAGCTCGCTGTACAGTTACCACCCGCTCGTACAGCGCATTCATGACCTGCTCCACTCGCTTGATGTCTCTGGCATCAGCGTCTCCTTCTTGTGGATTCCAGGTCATGTAGGCATCTCAGGTAATGAGTCTGCCGATGTCGCTGCCAAGTCGGCGATTTTATCACCCAGACGTTTTACCTCTGTTGTTCCCTCGTCAGATTTGTTTATTGTTTTACGTCGCCGCATCCTCTCGCTTTGGAGCGATGAGTGGACGGCCCTCCGGGGGAACAAGTTGCGGGAGGTTAAGCCTCTCCCGTTAGTCTGGGCTACCTCTTCCCGTGCTTCTCGTCGGGAAGAGGCAATTTTAACACGCCTTCGTATCGGACATTGCATTTTTAGTCATAAGTTTTTACTGAGTGGTGACCCCGCACCACTCTGTGGGCAGTGTGGTGCGCCCTTAACGGTGCGTCACATTTTAGCAGAGTGTCAAGTTTTAGCTCCTTTGCGCGTCCGTGTTGGTCTACCTGTTGACCTAGGCAACGTTCTGGCAGACGACGCGCGTGCTGTAGAGTGTCTTTTACGTTTTATCAATGACATTGGATTTACCAGACGCATTTGATGCGCTGAGCGTCTTTTGACTATGTACTTTTCTCTTGTTTTTTAATGGGGCATCTCCTCCCCAATGGACATTGGCGCTCGTGTGCCTGACATACTACAGTTCTTGACACGTTTTAATCTTTTATTGACTATGCTTTTAGTGTGTTGGTTTTTCAGATATTTGTATTGTTATTATTGTTCTTATTGTTATTATTGTTGTCATTTTTATTTTTTGTTATTGTTACTATTGTTGTTATCGTTATTGTTATTGTTATATCATTGTTATTTTTAGCTTTTTGACATCGTGGGTTTGGGTCCCGTTTTTTCATTATGCGGTTCTTTTACCTGTCTTTTATATTTTGACCTTATATTTTATACATTGTAAGGGCGCTGATGACCTCAGCAGTTTAGCGCCCTTAAACCGCATATCATCATCATCATCATCATCACAAGCTAGAATTAGTGATGGAATGCGTGACCACGCAGAAATTACATAACACACGTGCGTACATAAAAGTTACACGAAAAATGCACCACAAAAGTATAGTAAAGAGCTGGGAATCACACTCAATGCAATATAAAATTACAAGCTTCCAGAATTACTATTAATAAGCACAGAAAACAGTATTTTCACTCACATCACCAACACGTGACGAGCACATTTTCAAAATTGCAAATATCTCTCAATCTTTTCAAAATTCACTTTTCACAATTCACAAGAATATATACTTCAACACGATCAGCACAAACCACTGAGCACAGTAATATAATTTAATAGAAATACAGCCATATATGGGGAAAATGGAGTCAGGTGTTTCAGCGTCACGCCGACAGACAATGGAAAAATACAAAAATATGAACTCAAAATTAAAATTTAAACACGGGACCTTCAGAAATTAAAGCAACAAAATTTAGAACATAGAAACCAAAAATTATGCCATCAAAATCCCTACCCTTGAGCCAAGAAACAGATTCACATATTTAGCGACCACGTGGAGGACCAAAAACCGTTACATTTTATAGGAAAAAAAATTTTGCACTTGAAAATCTCACAGAAAAACCAAACTATGCCCGGCCCTCCACCAATTGTCGTAGCTTCTACTAAATAATACTCAGAAAATGATGGGGAGACACTCGCTTGCAAAAGGTACCGGTAAATTAATAAGATCTTCACATGGCGAGGCTACGACGGGGACGCAGCTAAGTTAAACACCAAAAATAATTACTATTCCAAAACGTTACATGGCTTATGGGAAGGAAAGGACACTACACTACCATAAATAACCCTACAAGAAAATGGATGGTTAACAGTTTAATTAGATAAAGACAGATACTTAGCTGTTACAATTGTAGCCCACATGTCTGCCGAGCGAGGCCATCATGCCTGTCTAGCACGGAGAAGGCAGTTCTACGTCCTTGCTATGCGGAGATCAACCACTGACTGCTTTGTCCCAAACGACACTTCCTGTAGCGTCGGAGACGCTATCCCCTCTCTAAGATTCCTAACTTACCCCCACCCTAGACCAACTGCCATCTCGAATCTCAGTGACCAGAGACGTATATCCTATCATCTTTGCATACGTCACAATATGTTGGTCAACGACATGTGTTTGACCCTTTCTTGGCATGTTTTTCCTTTTTTTTTTTTATTTCAACCTCCGTCGTGTGCAGCTTAACGTACACACGCACACCTTAATGTGGAGCAGGTTAAAGGGTAAAGGCGTCATCCCCAGCAACTGGGCCATCATAGGGCTGCGTACGTATCTGCTGTTAAATTAAATTGAGTTTTATTTATGAACGCTCTTTAACTGCAGTGGTCCTTATCCTTCTAATCTATATTGGGCGTGACAGACCGATAATTTTGCTAAGAGGCCTCTTTATCAGGTTTGAGGTTCTTTTACGTGCCGTAAATCTGCGACACGGGATTACCGGCTTTACATCCCTTCCGAAGGATGCCATACTATGGTTTTTACGCCCGAAAAAGCCCCATCGTCCTCCGCCGGGATTGATCTCGGGAACTAGAGTCTAGAATGGGTATCTGCTGTTCAGCTGCATTCCCGACTAGGGTTATGGTATGAGCTGCTATCCGCAAGGCTATTAGTTCACGTTGTCATAGGGAGGTGTAATCTTGGAGGAACATTGGCTTGTATAGGCTAAACCCACCACAAACGCAGAGCTAGTGAGAAAGAGGTAAAAGCAAGGTCCTTTGCTCGTTACCTACTGATAAGCTGGACAGGTCAACCTTTCCAACGGGTATTCATTTTGTCATACAGGCAGGCCTATACTAAATAGTATGTCCAGTGGCGAACTGTACGTGATTAGGCAACAGCTCTTTCCATATCGAGACCAATTCCAAACCAATATTTTGAAAGTCACTTTACGATACCGTTCTCCAACATCGCTATCTGAACACCTCGAAGGCTATTCTTCAGTCTCTTTCGCTCTCTATCTCTTTCGGACGACCTATCAGAAAACGCATTTCGTGATTATTTGGCAGCCGAGGAAGTATTCCAGCTATATCGGCAACCCCCCAGGGGCTCACCTTATGAAAGTACGGGTTAGGCGTACCCGGGGTACCCGAGCCATTCATAGCCATTTTCACCCATTCATCCCAGTCCGGTCGAGGTGGGTTCTTCAAGTGACCGGGTCACTCAAGGTAGGCTCTCGTGCGTTCTGTGCATTTCACTCCATGTCGCCTCTCGCCATCGTTTATTTCTTCTCTTCTCCTTATGCAAATTTCGCCCCACGCCTATTCATCTACACCTCTCTTTTACTTCTTCGCCGGGCTCCCTTGCGTGCGAAACGCCCACGCAGTTTTAGTTTCTTTTATCTTTTTATTTAAATCCTCCGTGGACACAGTCTGACGGATACCCGCGCACTGGGTGCGCAGCAGGGTGGGTGGGTAATGGCGTCATCCCCACCACCAGGAGACCTCATGTAGGGTATGCGTTCGTATCCGCTGTTCAACTGCAGTCCCGCGGGGGGACCATTGCATAGCTGCTGACTTCTGACGGCAATTGGGTCTCTCTGTCTATGTTCAGGGAGGTGTGACCCTGGGGTGAGATAGGTATAGATAGGCCACTCACCCAAGCCGGGGTAACGCCCGGGAAGTCAGAGCCCGAGGTCGGAGACGGTTGCAATGGTGGAGGATTTATCTCGCTATGGAGCACCATTCCTCCATTAATACCAACAAGCGCCGAAAAGTTTATGTAACAGAAGTGAAACCACCGACAACTGGTTATTACTTAGTCATTCCACGAACCGAAGAAGGACAAAGCTTTGAGAAGGTGAACCCTTTCATCATTCAAAAGGGCATTGATGCTATTGCTGGTGCGGTTCAGTCCTGCACTCGTCTACGGAATGGTTCCTTATTAGCACAAACGAAATCCGATCACTAAAGTAAGACCTTGTTGCGCGCCACGCTTCTGCACGGCTATGCCATCCGTGTGGAGAAGCACCGCACATTGAATTCCTTACGAGGCGTCATTACAACCCATAGCCTCGATGGTATATCGGACGACGACCTGGTAGAATATCTTGCAGACCAGAAGGTGACAGCGGTCCATCGAGTGCAGGCCAAACGCGACGGCGTATTGGTACCCACTCGTACCCTGTTTTAAACATTTGATGGCGTCGAACTGCCCACGAGCATTTCCGCAGGGTACGAACGGATTTCTGTGAGGCCTTATATTCCTAGACCTCTGCGTTGTTTTTAATGCCAACGTTTTGGGCATACGCAAGTCTCAGGTAAGAGTGCCGTTGACATCTGTGCAACATGTAGCCAGCCCTCACACGAAGGTACCTGTTCAACAGCCCCCGTCTGCGTTAATTGTAAAGGGTCTCATTCTGCGTCGTTTGCCGACTGTCCGCGGTACTTGGACGAGAAGGCGATCCAGGAGATCCGGGTAAAGGAAAAACTCTCCTTCGCTGAACCCCGGAGGCGTTATCATGCGCGCCAACCTTCACTCCTGCGATCTGGTACATTTAGTTCTGTTGCTGCCTCGCCAGTACCACGAGTAGATGCCGAAACTCAGACCTGGACCATGACTGCATTAACCGCCACTACCATCCGGCCTTCCATTAAAGCTACTGTTACCAAGCCCTATAAACCTGGTCCAAAGTCAATGAAGTCGCAAGCCGCTGAAAAGAAACCCAAGCACAAGATTCATAGGGAAGATTTTCTGAAGGACCCTCCACGTGCACGCGGTAAGAAAGGTTCACCTTCTCCTCCTCGGAGGTCGCTGTCCCAGGAAGGTCCTGGGACAAGCCGCGCTCAGCGGCACCCCTCACCCATCGCCACCCAGAACCGATTCTCGGCACTTGAATCGGTTTCTAGCTATGAGCCCTTGGGCCCTCAGTTCGAGGAGGCTATGGACCCTGACACACTTCATACTAAAAGCCCGAGCTCAAAGCTTAAACAAAAGGTAATTTTAAGCCGCCTTCCCCTCAGGGGCTCACCTTATGTGAGTACGGGTTTTTGGCGTACCCGGGGGTTCCCGAGCCACTCATCGCCACATTCATCCTCTCACCCCCATCCGGTCGAGGTGGGTTCTTCTCGTGACCGGTGGACCCAAGGTAGGCTCTCGTGCGTTCTTTGCATTCCATCCATACCGCACCTCACCATCGTTTCTTTCTTCCCTTATCACTTTCCGGCCATTTCGCACCACGACATTCGCATATCTCTCTTTTTCTTCCCCGCCGGCCTACCTTGCGTGCGAAACGCCCACACAGTTTTAGTTTCTTTTATCTTTTTATTTAAATCCTCCGTGGACACAGCCTGACGGATACCCGCGCACCGCGTGCGCAGCTGGGTGAGTGGGTAATGGCGTCATCCCCACCACCCGGGGTCGTCATGTAGGGTTGTTGTTCGTATCCGCTGTTCAACTGCAGTCCCGCGGGGGGGCCATTGCATGAGCTGATGGCTTCCGACGGCGATTGGGTCCCTCTGTCTATGTTCTGGGAGGTGTGACCCTGGGGTGAGCTAGGTATAGATAGGCCACTCACCCAAGCCGGGGTAACGCCCGGGAAGTCAGAGCCCGAGGTCGGAGACGGTTGCAATGGTGGAGGATTTTTTTCGCTATGGAGCACCCTTTCTCCATTGTTAACAACAAGCGCCGCAAAGTTTTTGTAACAGAAGTAGCACCGCCAACAGCTGGTTGTTACTTAGTGATTACCCGTACAGAGGAGGGACAATCATTCGAGAAGGTGAACCCTTTTATTATCCAGAAGGGCATTGACTCAATTGCTGGTCCGGTTCTTTCCTGCACTCGTCTTCGTAATGGTTCGTTGCTAGTTCAAAGCAAATCCGAGGCACAAAGTAAGTCCTTGTTGAGCGCCACGCTTCTCCACGGTTATCCTATCCGTGTTGAGAAGCACCGCACCTTGAATTCTTGTAGAGGCGTTGTCACCACGCATAGCCTCGATGGTATCTCTGACGAAGACCTGGTGGAATATCTTGCAGACCAGAGGGTGACAGCGGTTCATCGAGTGCAGGCCAAACGCGACGGCGTGTTGGTACCCACTCGTACCCTGTTTATTACCTTTGATGGCGTCGATCTGCCCACGAGCATTTCCGCAGGGTACGAACGGATTTCTGTGAGGCCTTATATTCCTAGACCTCTGCGTTGTTTTAAATGCCAACGTTTTGGGCATACGCAAGTCTCATGTAAGAGTGCCGTTAACATCTGTGCAACCTGTAGCCAGCCCTCACACGAAGGTACCTGTTCAACAGCCCCCGTCTGCGTTAATTGTAAAGGGTCTCATTCTGCTTCGTTTGCCGACTGTCCGCGGTACTTGGACGAGAAGGCGATCCAGGAGATCCGGGTAAAGGAAAAACTCTCCTTCGCTGAAGCCCGGAGGCGTTACCATGCGCGCCAACCTTCACTCCTGCGATCTGGCACATTTAGTTCTGTTGTTGCCTCGCCAGTACCACGCGTAGATGCCGAAACTCAGACCTGGACCTTGACTGGATTAACCGCCACTACCATCCGGCCGTCTATTAAGGCTACAGTTACCAAGCCGTATAAACCTGGTCCCAAGTCAATGAAGTCGCAAGCCGTTGAAAAGAAGCCCAAGCAGAAACTACGTAGGGAAGATTTTTTGAAAGACCCTCCGCGTGCGCGCGGTAAGAAAAGTTCACCTTCTCCTCCTCGGAGGTCGCTGTCCCATGAAGGTCCTGGGACAAGCCGCGCTCAGCGGCACCCCTCACCCATCGCCACCCAGAACCGATTCACGGCGCTTGAATCGGTTTTTGGCACTGAGCGCGTGGGCCCTCCCTCCGAGGAAGCTATGGAATCTGACCAACTCCATACAAAAAGCCCGAGCCCAAAGGTTAAACAAAAGGTAATTTTAAGCCGCCCTTCTAAATAGACAGTTTATCCCTTTTATTCATGGCTATCCTGACCTGGAATGTACGTGGTGTACGATCGCATAGGGCGGAACTGCAACTTTTATTGCGTTCCCATTCACCTATGGTCGTGTGTTTGCAGGCGACCAAGCTTCGCCCTCACGACCCTTTCGATCTCCGAGGGTACACTCCGGTTCGCTACGATCTTGAACCGGAGGAGGGTGCTCCTGCTCATGGAGGTGTCATGTTGTTGGTGCGTAATGACGTTCATTTTCATCCTATCACACTTACGTCCGACTTGCAAGCTGTTGCCATTAGACTGCAGTTACCCGGTTTTTTCTTTTCTGTTTGCTCTGTGTATACACCTCCATCGTCTCCCCTCGCTCCCGCGGACATTCGATCTCTCCTGTCCGCTCTCCCAACACCATTTCTTCTGTTGGGAGATTTTAATGCCCATCACCCACTATGGGGTTCGCCAAGGGCTTGTGCGAGGGGAACCCTTCTTTCCGACATTTTTTATCAGTTCAATCTTTCCATCCTCAATACAGGTGCACCTACTTTTATTTCTGATTCTTCCGGTACATTCTCTCACCTGGACCTTGCCATATGCTCAATCCAGCTTGCACGTCGTCTTCAGTGGAACGTCGTCGCTGACACCTATTCCAGCGACCATTTCCCCTGCATCGTTTCTCTTCTGTCGCACCACGTACAGCATTCCAGAGTACCTACCTGGATATTCGCAAAAGCCGACTGGAGCTTGTATTCCAGCCTCGTGCATTTTGACGACCAGCCCTTCTCCGACATTAATCAACTAGTGCAGCACCTTACGTCTATTATTTTCTCAGCCGCCGAACGTGCAATACCCCGCTCATCCTCCCAACCTCGGCGGCCACCTGTTCCGTGGTGGAACGAGGATTGTCGGGACGCCGTTCGTGCCCGTAGGACTGCACTTAGGGTGTTTCGGCGCCACCCTACACTTGATAATTTGGTGACTTTTAAACAATCGCGCGCCAGGGCTCGTCGCATTATTCAGGATAGCAAGAAGGCATCTTGGGCTCGTTTTGTCGAGTCTTTTAATCGTTTTACGCCTTCATCCGTTGTTTGGGATAAACTTCGTCGCTTCTCAGGTAAAGTGTCACATTGTACTGTTTCTGGCCTTCAGGTTTCTAATGCCCCCATAGTGGATCCGGCTGCCATCGCTAACACTCTGGGTTCTGCCTTTGAGGCGGTTTCCAGTTCAGACCATTATTCCGCCGGCTTTCGCTCTATTAAAGACCGGCAGGATTCCGCATCATATAGTTTTCGGTCTGCTAATGATGAATGCTATAACAACCTATTCACAATGAGGGAGCTGGAGCACGCTCTTCATTGCTCTCGGCACTCCGCTCCCGGGCCGGACGGCATTCATGTCCTGATGTTAAAGAACCTTTCAGCCGACAGTAAACTCTTTCTCTTACAGGTCTATAACCGTATTTGGCAGGACGGCATTTTTCCTTCCGTTTGGCGCGAAGCCACCATTGTCCCTATACTTAAGCCTGGGAAGGATCGCCAACTACCTTCCAGCTACCGCCCTATCTCCCTCACCAGTTGCATTTGCAAGGTGATGGAGCGCATGATCAACGGGCGGTTGACATGGTGGCTTGAGTCTCAGAAACTTCTAGCGAACGCTCAGTGCGGGTTTCGTCGCTATCGCTCTACCGTCGACCATCTGGTGTCCTTGTCGACGCATATTATGAATGGATTTCTGAGAAAGTGTCAAACCGTGGCTGTATTTTTTGACCTGGAGAAAGCTTATGACACTTGTTGGAGGGGCGGCATTTTACGTACACTTCACGCATGGAATATCCGCGGTCGTCTTCCCATATTTCTTAGGGAGTTCATGACGGACCGCGTCTTTCGTGTACGTGTGGGCTCGGTTTTATCTCGTCGTTTTATTCAAGAGAACGGAGTACCGCAGGGCTCTGTACTCAGTGTCACACTTTTTGCGATTGCTATCAACTCCATTGTTGATTGTGTTCCACCTGGCATTTCATCGTCCCTTTTTGTTGACGATTTCGCTATTTATTGCAGTTCACGGCGGACCTGTCTACTCGAACGCCGTCTCCAGAGCTGTATCGACCGTCTCTACGCCTGGAGTAACGCCAACGGCTTTAATTTCTCCGCCGAGAAATCCGTCTGCATCAACTTCTGGCGCCGGAAGTATTTCCCTCCGCCCTCTCTCCATCTTGGGCCAGGGATACTTCCGTTTGCAGACGAGGCGAAATTTTTGGGGTTGATTTTTGATAGGAAGTTGTGTTGGACCTCGCACGTTTCCTTTTTAAAAGCAAAGTGTGACCGTTCTCTTAATATTTTACGTGTTTTAAGTGGCACATCCTGGGGAGCTGATCGGACCGTCCTTCTTCGCCTTTATCGCTCTTTGGTCCGATCCAAACTTGATTACGGGTGTATCGTTTATTCGTCGGCACGTCCATCTGTGTTACGTCGTTTGAATCCCATTCATCATCGTGGTGTTAGAGTCGCTACAGGGGTCTTTACAACTAGCCCCGTGCGCAGTCTTTACGCTGAGGCTGCAGAGCCTCCGCTGTCTTTCTGGCGTGAGATGCTCTTATGTAGCTATGCCTGTCGACTCTCCAGCTTGCCTGACCACCCGTCCTTCGCGGCATTTTACGAGGATTCACTTGACCGGCAATATTTAGTTAGCTCCTCTGCTTTGCTCCCTCCAGGGGTTCGATTTCGACTGCTACTTCGGCATTTGGACGTTCCGCCAGCGCCGGCCCTTACCCGGGGGGAAACGCGTTTTCCTCCATGGTCGCGCGCTGAGGCCCACATCCAACTTGGGCTGACGTCGATGCCGAAAAATGCGACCCCTGCTTCTGTTCTTAGATCCGCCTTTTTAGAACTACAGGCGCAGTTCGGGGACTGTCATTTTATATATACTGATGGGTCTAAGACTGATGTTGGAGTAGGATGTGCCTTTGTTTTTGGTGTACAGAGTTTTACTTTTCGTTTACCTCGACAATGTTCAATTTTTACCGCCGAACTTTTTAGCATTTATCAATCTGTTTTATTCATTCAGCGGCACGACTTACGGCATTGTTTTATTTGTACGGACTCTCTGAGTGCCCTTCAGGCTATTCATGCGCTGTACAATTACCACCCACTCGTACAGCGCATACATGACCTGCTCCACTCGCTCGGTGTCTCTGGCATCAGCGTCTCCTTCATGTGGATTCCAGGTCATGTGGGCATCTCAGGTAACGAGTCTGCCGACGCCGCTGCGAAATCGGCGATTTTATTACCCAGATTTTTTACTTCTGTTGTTCCCTCGTCAGATTCGTATGTTATTTTACGTCGCCGCATCCTCTCGCGCTGGCGCGATGAGTGGACGGCCCTCCGGGGGAACAAGTTGCGGGAGGTTAAGCCTTTCCCGTTGATCTGGGGTACCTCTTCTCGTTCTTGTCGTCGGGAAGAGGTAATTTTAGCTCGTCTACGGATTGGACATTGTGTTTTTAGTCATAGGTATTTGCTCAGTGGTGACCCCGCACCCGTCTGTGGGCAGTGTGACGTGCCATTAACGGTGCGTCACATTTTAACAGAGTGTCAGGTTTTAGCTGCATTGCGTGCTCAAGTGGGCCTGCCTGTTGGCCTAGCCAACGTTTTGGCAGACGACACGCGTGCTGTAGAATGTGTTTTACGTTTTATTCACGACAGTGCTTTTAATCTGCGCATTTAATGCGTTGGGCGTCTGTTAGCTTGGTACTTTTATTCTGTCTGTTTTTTATGGGAACTCATATCCCCAGTGGACATATGGCGCTCATGTCCCTCGCATTCTACAGTTCCTGACACGTTTTAATCCTTTACTGCCTATGCTTTTAGTGTGTTGGTTTTCAGATATTTGTCTTGTTCTTTTTATTGTTGTTATTGTTATTATAGTTATTATTGTTGTTATTGTTGTTATTGTTATTATTGTTGTTATTGTTATATTTGTTATTGTTATATTGTTAGTTTTAGCCTTTTGAACATCGCGGGTTTGTGTCCCGTTTTTAACTATGCGGTTCTTTTACCTGTTTTATATTTTGACCTTCTCTTTTATACACTGTAAGGGCGCTGATGACCATAGCAGTTTAGCGCCCTTAAACCGCATATCATCATCATCATCATCATAAGCCGCCTTCTAAGTAGACAGTTTATCCCTTTTTCTTAATGGCTATCCTGACCTGGAATGTACGTGGTGTACGATCGCATAGGGCAGAACTGCAACTTTTATTGATTTCCCATTCGCCTATAGTCGTGTGCTTGCGGAAGACTAAGCTTCGCCCTCATGATCCTTTAGATCTCCGAGGATATACTCCGGTTCGCTACGACCTTGAACCGGAGGAGGGTACTCCTGCTCATGGAGGTGTCATGTTGATAGTGCGTAACGACGTTCATTTTCAACGTCTCACTATTACGTCCGACTTGCAAGCTGTTGCCGTTCGCATTCACTTACCCGGCTTTTTGTTTTCTGTCTGCTCTGTGTATTCACCTCCATCGTCTCCCCTCGCTCCCCCGGACATTCGAGCTCTCCTGTCCGCTCTCCCAACACCACTTCTTCTGTTGGGGGATTTTAATGCCCATCACCCACTGTGGGGTTCGCCAAAGGCTTGTGCGAGGGGAACTCTTCTTTCCGACATTTTTTACCAGTTCAATCTTTCCATCCTCAATACAGGTGTACCTACATTTATTTCTGATTCTTCTGGTACATTCTCTCACCTGGACCTTGCCATTTGCTCACTCCAGCTTGCTAGTCGTCTTCAGTGGAACGTCGTCGCTGACACCTACTCCAGCGACCATTACCCCTGCATCGTTTCTCTTCTGTCGCACCACGTACAGCATTCCAGAGTACCTACCTGGATATTCACAAAACCCGACTGGAGCTTGTATTCCAGCCTCGTGCATTTTGACGTTCAGCCCTTCGCCGACATTAACCAACTAGTGCAGCACCTTACGTCTACGATTTTCTCTGCCGCCGAACGCGCAATTCCCCGTTCATCCTCTCATCCTCGGCGACCACCTGTTCCGTGGTGGAACGAGGATTGTCGAGACGCCGTTCGTGCCCGTAGGACTGCACTTAGGGTGTTTCGGCGACACCCTACACTTGATAATTTGGTGACTTTTAAACAATTGCGCGCCAGGGCTCGTCGCATTATTCAAGATAGCAAGAAGACATCGTGGGCTCGTTTTGTCGAGTCTTTTAATTGTTTCACGCCTTCATCCGTTGTTTGGGATAAACTTCGTCGCTTCTAAGGTAAAGTGTCACATTGTACTGTTTCTGGCCTTCAGGTTTCTAATGCCACCATAGTGGATCCGGCTGCCATCGCTAACACTCTGGGTGCTGCCTTTGAGGAGGTTTCCACTTCCGACCATTATTCCGCCGGCTTTCGCTCTATTAAAGACCGGCTGGATTCCGCATCATATACTTTTCGGTCTGCTAATGATGAATGCTATAACGAACTATTCACAATGAGGGAGCTGGAGCACGCTCTTCAATGCTCTCGGCACTCCGCTCCTGGGCCGGACGGCATTCATGTCCTGTTGTTAAAGCACCTTTCAGCCGACAGTAAACTATTTCTCTTACAGGTCTATAACCGTATTTGGCAAGACGGCATTTTTCCTTCCGTTTGGCGCGAAGCCACCATTGTCCCTATACTTAAGCCTGGGAAGGATCGCCAACTACCTTCCAGCTACCGCCCTATCTCCCTCACCAGTTTCATTTGCAAGGTGATGGAGCGCATGATCAACGGGCGGTTGACATGGTGGCTTGAGTCTCAGAAACTTCTAGCGAACGCTCAGTGCGGGTTTCGTCGCTATCGCTCTACCGTCGACCATCTGGTGTCCTTGTCGACGCATATTATGAATGGATTTCTGAGAAAGTGTCAAACCGTGGCTGTATTTTTTGACCTGGAGAAAGCTTATGACACTTGTTGGAGGGGCGCCATTTTACGTACACTTCACGATTGGAATATCCGCGGTCGTCTTCCCATATTTCTTCGGGAGGTTATGACGGCCCGCGTCTTTCGTGTACGTGTGGGCTCGGTTTTATCTCGTCGTTTTATTCAAGAGAACGGAGTACCGCAGGGCTCTGTACTCAGTGTCACACTTTTTGCGATTGCTATCAACGCCATTGTTGATTGTATTCCACCTGGCATTTCATCGTCCCTTTTAGTTGACGATTTCGCTATTTATTGCAGTTCACGGAGGACCTGTCTACTCGAACGCCGTCTCCAGAGCTGTATCGACCGTCTCTACGCCTGGAGTAACGCCAACTGCTTTAATTTCTCCGCCGAGAAATCCGTCTGCATCAACATCTGGCGCCGAAAGTATTTCCCTCCGCCCTCTCTCCATCTTGGGCCAGGGATACTTCCGTTTGCAGACGAGGCGAAATTTTTGAGGTTGATTTTTGATAGGAAGTTGTGTTGGACCTCGCACGTTTCCTTTTTAAAAGCAATGTGTGACCGTTCTCTTAATATTTTACGTGTTTTAAGTGGCACATCCTGGGGAGCTGATCGGACCGTCCTTCTTCGCCTTTATCGCTCTTTGGTCCGATCCAAGCTTGATTACGGGTGTATTGTTTATTCGTCGGCACGTCCATCTGTGTTACGTCGATTGAATGCCAATCACCATCGTGGCATAAGAGTCGATACAGGGGCCTTTCCAACCAGCCCTGTTCTTAGCCTGTATGCTGAAGCTGCAGAGCCTCCGCGTTCCTTCAGGCGTGAGATGCTCTTGTGCAGCTATGCCTGTCGACTCTCCAGCTTGCCTGACCACCCGTCCTTCCCGACATTTTACGAGGATTCGCTTGATCGGCAATATTTAGTTAGCTCCTCTGCATTGCTCCCACCAGGGGTTCGATTTCGACTGCTACTTCGGCATTTGGACGTTACGCCAGCGCCGGCCCTTACCCGAGGGGAAACGCGTTTACCTCCATGGTCCAGCGCTGAGGCCCACAGCCACCTTGGGCTAACGTCGCTGCCGAAAAAGGCGACCCCTGCTTCTGTTCTTAGATCCGCCTTTTTATAACTACAGGCGCAGTTCGGGGACTGTCATTTTATATACGCTGATGGGTCTAAGACTGATGTTGGAGTAGGATGTGCCTTTGTTTTTGGTGTACAGAGTTTTACTTTTCGTTTACCTGGACAATGTTCGATTTATACCGCCGAACTTTTTAGTATATGCCAATCTGTTTTATATATCCAGCAGCACGACTTGCGGCACTGTGTTATTTGTACCGACTCTCTGAGTGCCCTTCAGGGTATTGACATGCTGTACGGTTACCACCCTCTCGTACAGCGTATACATGACCTGCTCCACTCGCTTGGTACCTCTGGCATCAGCGTCTCCTTCCTGTGGATTCCAGGTCAAGTGGGCATCTCAGGCACCGAGTCTGCTGACGCCGCTGCCAAATCGGCCATTTTATCAACCAGATGATTTACCTGTGTTGTTCCTTCCTCAGATTTTTAGGTTATTTTACGCTACAGTTTCCTCTCGCGCTGGCGCGATGAGTGGGCGGCTCTTAGGGGGAACAAGTTGCGGGAGGTTAAACCTCTTCCGTTCTCTGGGGTACCTCTTCTCGTTCGTGTCGTCGGGAAGAGGTAATTTTAGCTCGCTTACGAATCGGACATTGTCTTTTTAGCCATAGATACTTGCTCAGTGGTGACCCCTCACCACTCTGTGAGCAGTGTGATGCACCGTTAACGGTGCGTTATGTTTTAGCAGAGTGTCAAGTTTTAGCTCCTTTGCGCGTTCGTGTTGGTCTGCCTGTTGGCCTAGCCAACGTTTTGGCAGACGATGCGCGTGCTGTAGAGTGTCCTTTACGTTTTATCAATGACATTGCATTTACCAGACGCATTTGATGCGCTGAGCGTCTTTTGACTGTAATTTTATCTTGTTTTTTAATGGGGCATCTCCTCCCCAGTGGACATTGGCGCTCGTGTCCCTGACATTCTACAGTTCTTGACACGTTGTTTTACTCTTTTATTGACCATGTTTTTAGTGTGTTCGTATTTGGTATTTATTGCTTTGTTTTTTACCTTTAGGACTCGTGGGTTTGTGTCCCGTTTCTAATTATGCTGTTTTTTATCGGACTTTTATTTTTGGACAGTACATTTTATACTTTGTAAGGGCGCTGATGATCTTAGCTGTTTAGCGCCCTTAAACCGCATCTCATCATCATCATCATCATCATCATCACGGCAACGGCTTTAATTTCTCCGCCGAGAAATCCGTCTGCATCAACTTCTGGCGCCGAAAATATTTCCCTCCGCCCTCTCTCCATCTTGGGCCGGAGGTGCTTCCGTTTAAAGACGAGGTGAAATTTTTGGGGTTGATATTTGATCGAAAGTTGAGCTGGACTTCTCACGTATCCTTTTTAAAAGCAAAGTGTGACCGTTCTCTTAATATTTACGTGTTTTTAAGTGGCACATCCTGGGAAGCTGATCGGACCGTCCTTCTGCGTCTTTATCGCTCTTTGGTCCGATCCAAACTTGATTACGGGTGTATCTTCTTCTCATCGGCACGTCCATCTGTGTTACGTCGTTTGAATCCCATTCATCATCGTGGTATTAAAGTCGCTACAGGGGCCTTTCAAACTAGCCCCGTGCCCAGTCTTTACGCTGAGGCTTCAGAGCCTCCGCTGTCTTTCGGGCGTGAGCTGCTCCTGTGTAGCTATGCCTGTCGACTCTCCAGCTTGCCTGACCACCCGTCCTTCGCGGCATTTTACGAGGATTCACTTGAGCGGTCCCCTAAGGGGCTCACCTTATGTGAGTACGGCTTTTTGGCGCACCCGGGGGTTCCCGAGCCAATCATCCCATATTCATTCCCTCACCCCATCCGGTCGAGCTGGGTTCTTCTCGTGACCGGTGGAAACAAGGTAGGCTCTCGTGCGTTCTTTGCATCACATTCATACCGCACCTCACTATCGTTTCTTTCTTCTCCTCTATTTCTGCGCATTTCGCCCCACGTTCACACATTTACGCCTCTATTTTACTTCTTCGCCGGCCTACCTTGCGTGCGAAACGCCCACACAGTTTTAGTTTCTTTTATCTTTCTTTTAATCCTCCTTGGACACAGCCTGACGGATACCCGCGCACAGGGTGCGCAGCTGGGTGAGTGGGTAATGACGTCATCCCCACCACCCGGGGTCGTTATGTAGGGTTTGTGTTCGTATCCGCTGTTCAACTGCAGTCCCGCGGGGGGCCATTGCATGAGCTGCTGACTTCCGACGGCGATTGGGTCCCTCTGTCTATGTTCTGGGAGGTGTGACCCTGGGGTGAGCTAGGTATAGATAGGCCACTCACCCAAGCCGGGGTAACGCCCGGGAAGTCAGAGCCCGAGGTCGGAGACGGTTGCAATGGTGGAGGATTTTTTTCGCTATGGAGCACCCTTTCTCCATTATAAACAACAAGCGCCGAAAAACTATAGTAACAGAAGTAGCACCGCCAACAGCTTGTTGTTACTTAGTGATTACCTGTACAGAGGAGGGACAATCATTCGAGAAGCTGAACCCTTTTATCATCCAGAAGGGCACTGACTCAATTGCTGGTCCGGTTCTTTCCTGCACTCGGCTTCATAATGGTTCGTTCTTAGTTCAAAGCAAATCCGAGGCACAAAGTAGGTCCTTGTTGAGCGCCACGCTTCTCCACAGTTATCCTATCCGTGTTGAGAAGCACCGCACCTTGAATTCTTGTAGGGGCGTTGTCACCACGTATAGCCTCGTTGGCATATCGGACGAAGACTTGGTCGAATATCTTGCAGACCAGAGGGTGACAGCGGTTCAACGGGTGCAGGCCAAACGCGACGGCGTATTTGGTACCCACTCGTACCCTGTTTCTAACATTTGATGGCGTCGATCTGCCCACGAGCATTTCCGCAGGGTACGAACGGATTTCTGTGAGGCCTTATATTCCTAGACCTCTGCGTTGTTTTAAATGCCAAAGTTTTGGGCATACGCAAGTCTCATGTAAGAGTGCAGTTAACATCTGTGCAACATGTAGCCAGCCCTCACACGAAGGTACCTGTTCAACAGCCCCCGTCTGCGTTAATTGTAAAGGGTATCATTCTGCTTCGTTTGCCGACTGTCCGCGGTACTTGGACGAGAAGGCGATCCAGGAGATCCGGGTAAAGGAAAAACTCTCCTTTGCTGAAGCCCGGAGGCGTTTCCATGCGCGCCAACCTTCACTCCTGCTATCTGGCACATTTAGTTCTGTTGTTGCCTCGCCAGTACCACGAGTAGATGGACCTGGACCATGACTGGATTAACCGCCACTACCGTCCGGCCGTCGATTAAAGCTACTGTCACCAAGCCCTATAAAACTGGTCCAAATTCAATGAAGTCGCAAGCCGCTGAAAAGAAACCCAAGCAGAAACTTCGTAGGGAAGATTTTTTGAAAGACCCTACGCGTGCGCGCGGTAACAAAAGTTTACCTTCTCCTCCTCGGAGGTCGCAGCCCCAGGAAGGTCCTGGGACAAGCCGCGCTCAGCGGCACCCCTCACCCATCGCCACCCAGAACCGATTCACTGCGCTTGAATCGGTTTCTGGCACTGAGCGCGTGGGCCCTCCCTCCGAGGAAGCTATGGAGTCTGACCAACTCCATACAAAAAGCCCGAGCCCAAAGGTTAAGCAAAAGCTTCTTTTAAGCCGCCCTTCTAAGTAGACAGTTTATCCCTTTTATTCATGGCTATCTTGACCTGGAATGTACGTGGTGTACGATCGCATAGGGCGGAACTGCAACTTTTATTGCGTTCCCATTCACCTATGGTCGTGTGTTTGCAGGAGTCCAAATTTCGCCCTCACGACCCTTTCGATCTCCGAGGGTACACTCCGGTTCGCTACGACCTTGAACCGGAGGAGGGTACTCCTGCTCATGGAGGTGTCATGTTGTTAGTGCGTAACGACGTTCATTTTCAAACTCTCGCTCATACGTCCGACTTGCAAGCTGTTGCCATTAGATTGCAGTTACCCGGTTTTTTCTTCTCTGTTTGTTCTGTATATTCACCTCCGTCATCTCCCCTGCTCCCGCGGACATTCGAGCTCTCCTGTCCGCTCTCCCAACACCATTTCTTCTGTTGGGAGATTTTAATGCCCATCACCCACTGTGGGGTTCGCCAAGGGCTTGTGCGAGGGGAACTCTTCTTTCCGACATTTTTTACCAGTTCAATCTTTCCATCCTCAATACAGGTGCACCTACTTTTATTTCTGATTCTTCTGGTACATTCTCTCACCTGGACCTTGCCATTTGCTCCCTCCAGCTTGCTAGTCGTCTTCAGTGGAACGTCGTCGCTGTCACCTACTCCAGCGGCCATTACCCCTGCATCGTTTCTCTTCTGTCACACCACCTACAGCATTCCAGAGTACCTACATGGATATTCACCAAAGCCGACTGGAGCTTGTATTCCAGCCTCGTGCGTTTTTACGATCAGCCCTTCGCCGACATTAACCAACTAGTGCAGCACCTTACGTCTACGATTTTCTCTGCCGCCGAATAATGAGCAATTCCCCGTTCATCCTCTTAACCTCGGCGACCGCCTGTTCCATGGTGGAACGAGGATTGTCGGGACGCCGTTCGTGCCCGTAGGACTGCACTTAGGGTGTTTCGGCGACACCCTACACTTGATAATTTGGTGACTTTTAAACAATCGCGCGCCAGGGCTCGTCGCATTATTTAGGTTAGCAAGAAGGCGTCCTGGGCTCGTTTTGTCGAGTCTTTTAATCGCTTTACGCCTTCATCCGTTGTTTGGGATAAACTTCGTCGCTTCTCAAGTAAAGTGTCGTATTGTACTGTTTCTGGCCTTCAGGTTTCTAATGCCACCATAGTGGACCCAGCTGCCATCGCTAACACTCTGGGATCTGCTTTTGAGGCAGTTTCCAGTTCAGACCATTATTCCGCCGGCTTTCGCTCTATTAAAGACCGGCTAGATTCTGCATCATATACTTTTCGGTCTGCTAATAATGAATGTTGTAACGAACTATTCACATTGAGGGAGCTGGAGCACGCTCTTCATTGCTCTCGGCACTCCGCTCCTGGGCCGGACGGCATTCATGTCCTGATGTTAAAGCACCTTTCAGCCGACAGTAAACTCTTTCTTTTACAGGTCTATAAACGTCTTTGGCAAGACGGCGTTTTTCCCTATACTTAAGCCTGGGAAGGATCGCCAACTACCTTCCAGCTACCGCCCTATCTCCCTCACCAGTTGCATTTGCAAGGTGATGGAGCGCATGATCAACGGGCGGTTGACATGGTGGCTTGAGTCTCAGAAACTTCTAGCGAACGCTCAGTGCGGGTTTCGTCGCTATCGCTCTACCGTCGACCATCTGGTGTCCTTGTCGACGCATATTATGAATGGATTTCTGAGAAAGTGTCAAACCGTGGCTGTGTTTTTTGACCTGGAGGAAGCTTATGACACATGTTGGAGGGGCCGCATTTTACATATACTCCACGCATGGAATATCCGCGGTCGTCTTCCCATATTTCTTCGGGAGTTTATGACGGACCGTGTGTTTCGTGTACGCGTGGGCTCGGTTTTATCTAGTCGTTTTATTCAAGAGAACGGAGTACCGCAGGGCTCTGTACTTAGTGTCACACTTTTTGCAGTTGCTATCAACCCTATTGTTGCTTGTATTCCACCTGCCATTTCATCGTCCTTTTTGTAGATGATTTTGCAATTTATTGCAGTTCACGGCGGACCTGTCTACTCGAACGCCGTCTCCGTAGCTGTATCGACCGTCTCTACGCCTGGAGTAACGCCAACGGCTTTAATTTCTCCGCCGAGAAATCCGTCTGCATCAACTTATGGCGCCGGAAATATTTCCCTCCGCCCTCTCTCCATCTTGGGCCGGAGATGCATCCGTTTGCAGACGAGGTGAAATTTTTGGGGTTGATTTTTGATAGGAGGTTGTGTTGGACCTCGCACAATTCCTTTTTAAAAGCTAAGTGTGACCGTTCTCTTACTCTTTTACGTGTTTTAAGTGGAACATCCTGGGGAGCTGATCGGACCCTCCTTCTTCGCCTTTATCGCTCTTTGGTCCGATCCAAGCTTGATTACGGATGTATTGTTTATTCGTCGGCACGTCCATCTGTGTTACGTCGATTGAATGCCATTCACCATCGTGGCATAAGAGTCGCTACAGGGGCCTTTCCAACCAGCCCTGTTCTTAGCCTGTATGCTGAAGCTGCAGAGCGTCCGCTGTCCTCCAGGCGTGAGATGCTCTTGTGTAGCTCTGCCTGTCGACTCTCCAGCTTGCCTGACCACCCGTCTTTCGCGGCATTTTTCGAGGATTCACTTGACCGGCAATATTTCGTTAGCTCCTCTGCATTGCTCCCTCCAGGGGTTCGATTTCGACTGCTACTTCGGCATTTGGACGTTACACCAGCGCCTGTCCTTAGCCGAGGGGAAACGCGTTTTCCTCCATGGTCGCGCACTGAGGCCCACATTCACCTTGGGCTAACGTCGATGCCGAAAAATGCGACCCCCGCTTCTGTTCTTAGATCCGCCTTTTTAGAACTACAGGCGCAGTTCGGGGACTGTCATTTTATATATACCGATGGGTCTAAGACTGATGTTGGTGTAGGATGTGCCTTTGTTTTTGGTGTGCAGAGTTTTACTTTTCGTTTACCTGGACAATGTTCAATTTTTACTGCCGAACTTTTTAGCATTTGTCAATCTGTTTTATACATTCAGCGGCACGACTTACGGCACTGTTTTATTTGTACGGACTCTATGAGTGTCCTTCAGACTATTCATGCGCTGTACCATATTGTTATTGTTATATTAATATTATGCTTTTTGACATCGCGGGTTTGTGTCCCGTTTTTTAATTATGCGGTTCTTTTACCTGTCTTTTATATTTTGACCTTATATTTTATACATTGTAAGGGCGCTGATGACCGTAGCAGTTTAGCGCTCTTAAACCGCATATCATCATCATCATCATCATCATCACTTGACAGGCAATATTTAGTTAGCTCCTCTGCTTTGCTCCCTCCAGGGGTTCGATTTCGTCAGCTTCTTCGGCATTTGGACGTTACGCCAGTGCCCACCCTTTCAAGGGGGGAAACACGTGTGGGTCTGCCTGTTGGCCTAGCCAACGTTTTGGCAGAGGACACGCTTGCTGTAGAATGTGTTTTACGTTTTATTCATGACAGTGGTTTTAATCTGCGCATTTAATCCGTTGAGCGTCTTTTCGCTTAGTACTTTTATTCTGTCTGTTTTTATGGGGACTAATCCCCAGTGGACATATGGCGCTCATGTCCCTCGCATTCTACAGTTCTTGACACGTTTTAGTCTTTTATTGCCTATGCTTTTAGTGTGTTGCTTTTTCAGATATTTGTATTGTTATTATTGTTGTTATTGTTATTATTGTTGTTATCGTTATTATTGTTATTGTTATATTATTGTTATTTTTAGCTTTTTGACATCGCGGGTTTGTTTCCCGTTTTTTAATTATGCGGTTCTTTTACCTGTCTTTTATATTTTGACCTTATATTTTATACATTGTAAGGGCGCTGATGACCTTAGCAGTTTAGCGCCCTTAAACCGCATATCATCATCATCATCACTTGACCGGCAATATTTAGTTAGCTCCTCTGCTTTGCTCCCTCCAGGGGTTCGATTTCGTCAGCTTCTTTGGCATTTGGACGTTACGCCAGTGCCCACCCTTTCATGGGGGGAAACACGTTTTCCTCCATGGTTGCGCGCTGAGGCCCTCTGACACCTTGGGTTATCGTCGATGCCGAAGAGTGACACCCCTTCTTCAGTCTTTAGATCAGCGTTTTTAGAACTTCAGTCGTAATTTGGGGACCTTGATTTTATCTTTACTGATGGATCTAAGACTGATGCTGGAGTATGATGTGCCTTTTTTGCGGTGGAAATAGTTTTACGTTTCGTTTACCTGGACAATGTTCAATTTTTACCGCCGAACTTTTTAGCATTTATCAATCTGTTTTATACATTCAGCGGCACGACTTACGGCACTGTTTTATTTGTACGGACTCGCTGAGTGCCCTTCAGAGTATTAATGCGCTGTATCATTACCACCCACTCGTACAGCGCATTCATGACCTGCTCCACTCGCTTGGTGTCTCTGGCACCACCATCTCCTTCATGTGGATCCCAGGTCATGTGGGCATCTCAGGTAATGAGTCTGCCGACGCCGCTGCGAAATCGGCGATTTTATTACCCAGATTTTTTACCTCTGTTGTTCCCTCGTCAGATTCGTGTGTTATTTTACGTCGCCGCATCCTCTCGCGCTGGCGCGATGAGTGGACGGCCCTCCGGGGGAACAAGTTGCGGGAGGTTAAGCCTTTCCCGTTGATCTGGGGTACCTCTTCTCGTTCGTGTCGTCGGGAAGAGGTAATTTTAGCTCGCTTACGGATTGGGCATTGTGTGTTTAGTCATAGGTATTTGCTCAGTGGTGACCCCGCACCACTCTGTGGGCAGTGTGATGCGCCCTTAACGGTGCGTCACATTTTAACAGAGTGTCAGGTTTTAGATGCATTGCGTGCTCGTGTTGGTCTGCCTGTTGGCCTAGCCAACGTTTTGGCAGACGACACGCGTGCTGTAGAATGTGTTTTACGTTTTATTCATGACAGTGATTTTAATCTGCGCATTTAATGCGTTGAGCGCCTTTTAGCTTAATAATTTTATTCTGTCTGTTTTTATGGGGACTCTACTCCCCAGAGGACAAAAGGCGCTCATGTCCCTCGCATTCTACAGTCCTTGACACGTTTGAATCTTTTATTGCCTATGCTTTTAGTGTGTTAGTTGTTGGCATTGTTGTATTATTGTTGTTTTAAATTTTTGGACATCGCGGGTTTGTGTCCCGCTTTTTAATTATGCGGATCTTTTATATTTTTGACTTTCTATTTTATACATTGTAAGGGCGCTGATGACCTTAGCAGTTTAGCGCCCTTAAACCGCATTTCATCATCATCACGTCGATTGAATGACATTCACAATCGTGGCATAAGAGTCGCTACAGGGGGCCTTTCCAACCAGCCCTGTTCCCAGTCTGTATGCTGAAGCTGCAGAGCCTCCGCTGTCCTTCCGGCGTGAGATGCTTTTGTGCGGCTATGCGTGTCGACTTTCAAGCTTGCCTGACCACCCGTCCTTCACGATATTTTTTGAGGATTCACTTGATCGCCAATATGTAGTTAGCTCCTCTGCATTGCTCCCTCCAGGGGTTTGATTTCGACTGCTACTTCGGCATTTGGATGTTACGCCAGCGCCGGCCCTTTCACGAGGGGAAACGCGTTTTCCTCCATGGTCGCGCGCTGAGGCCCACATCCACCATGGGCTAACGTCGATGCCGAAAAATGCGACCCCTGCTTCCGTCCATAGATCCGCCTTTTTAAAACTGCAGGCACAGTTCGGTGATTGTCATTTTATATATCCTGATGGGTCTAAGACGGATGTTGGAGTAGGATGTGCCTTTGTTTTTGGTGCACAGAGTTTTACTTTTCGTTTACCTGGACAATGTTCGATTTATACCGCCGAACTTTCTAGTATATACCAATCTGTTTTATACATTCAGCGGCACGACTTACGGCACTCTGTTATTTGTACCGACTCTCTGAGTGCCCTTCAGGGTATTAACGCGCTGTACGGTTACCACCCTCTCGTACAGCGTATACATGACCTGGTCCACTCGCTTGGTGCCTCTGGCATCAGCGTCTCCTTCCTGTGGATTCCAGGTCATGTGGGCATCTCAGGCAACGAGTCTGCCGACGCCGCTGCCAAATCGGCCATTTTATCACCCAGATGTTTTACCTGTGTTGTTCCTTCCTCAGATTTTTATGTTGTTTTACGTTACAGTATCCTCTCGCGCTGGCGCGATGAGTGGGCGGCTCTTAGGGGGAACAAGTTGCGGGAGGCTAAACCTCTTCCGTTAGTCTGGGTTACCTCTTCTCGTTCTTCTCGTCGGGAAGAGGTACTTTTAGCTCGTTTACGAGTCGGACATTGTCCTTTTAGCCATAGATACCTGCTCAGTGGTGACCCCGCACCGCTCTGTGAGCAGTGTGATGCGCCCTTAACGGTGCGTCACATTTTAGCAGAGTGTCTAGTTTTAGCTCCGTTGCGCGTTCGTGTTGGTCTGCCTGTTGGCATAGCCAACGTTTTTGCAGACGACGCGCATGTTGTGGAATGTCTTTTACGTTTTATCAATGGCAGTGAATTTTATCGGCGCATTTGATGCGCTGAGCGCCTTTTTAACATTGAGATATTATATTGCCTTTTTAATGGGGGCTTTACTCCCCAGTGGACATATGGCGCTCATGTCCCATACGTTTTGCAGCGCTTTACACGTTGTTTTACGCTTTTATTGACCATGCTTTTAATGTGTTCGTATTTGGTGTTTTGTTTTTTACTCTTTGGACATCGCGGGTTTGTGTCCGGTTTTTTAATTATGCGGGTTTTTATCGCAATTTTATTTTTGGACTGTCACTTTTATACTTTGTAAGGGCGCTGACAACCTTAGCTGTTTAGCGCCCTTAAACCGCATCTCATCATCATCAGCATCAGAAGTCCGAACAGCAAAGTAAGACCTTGTTGCGCGCTACGCTTCTCCACGGTTATCTCATCCGTGTGGAGAAGCACCGCACATTGAATTCCTGTCGAGGCGTCATTACCACCGATAGCCTCGATGGTATATCGTACGAGGACCTGGTAGAATATCTTGCAGACCAGAAGGTGACAGCGGTCCATCGAGTGCACGCCAAACGCGACGGCGTTTTGGTACCCACTAGTACCCTATTTATTACATTTGATAGCGTTGATCTGCCCACGAGCATTTCCGCAGGGTACGAACGGATTTCTGTGAGGCCTGATATTCCTAGACCTCTGCGTTGTTTTAAATGCCAACGTTTTGGGCATACGCAAGTCTCATGTAAGAGTGCCGTTAACATCTGTGCAACATGTAGCCAGCCCTCACACGAAGGTACCTGTTCCACAGCCCCCATCTCCGTTAACTGTAGAGGATCTCATTCTGCGTCATTTGCCGACTCCGCGGTACTTGGACGAGAAGGCGATCCAGGAGATCCGGGTAAAGGAAAAACTCTCCTTCGCTGAAGCCCGGGGGCGTTATCATGCGCGCCAACCTTCACTCCTGCGATCTGGCATATTTAGTTCTGTTGTTGCCTTGCCAGTACCACGAGTAGATGCCGAAACTCAGACCTGGACCATGACTGCATTAACCGCCACTACTATCGGGCCGTCCATTAAAGCTACTGTTACCAAGCCCTATAAAGCTGGTCCAAAGTCCATGAGGTCGCAAGCCGCTGAAAAGAAACCCAAGCAGAAACTTCGTAGGGAAGATTTTCTGAAGGACCGTCCGCGTGCGCTCAATAAAAAAGTTCACCTCCTCCTCGGAGGTCGCAGTCCCAGGAAGCTCCTAGGACAAGCCGCGCTCAGCGACCCCCTCACCCATCGCCACCCAGAACCGATTCACGGCGCTTGAATTGCTTTCTGGCTCTGAGCGCGTGGGCCCTCCCTTCGTGGAGGCTATGGAGTCTGACCAACTCCATACCAAAAGCCCGAGCCCAAAGGTTAAACAAAAGATAATTTTAAGCCGCCCTTCTAAGTAGACAGTTTATTCCCTTTCTCTTAATGGCTATACTGAGCTGGAATGTACGTGGTGTACGATCGCATAGGGCGGAACTGCAACTTTTATTGCGTTCCCATTCGCCTATGGTCGTATATTTGCAGGAGACTAAGCTTCGCGCTCGCGATCCTTTTGATCTCCGAGGATATACTCCGGTTCGCTACGACCTTCAACCGGAGGAGGGTACTCCTGCTCATGGAGGTGTCATGCTGTTAGTGCGTAACGACGTTCATTTTCAAACTCTCACTCTTATGCCCAAATTGCAAGCTTTGGCCATTAGATTGCAGTTACCCGGTTTTTTCTTCTCTGTTTGCTCTGTATATTCACCTCCGTCATCTCCCCTCGCTCCCGCGGACATTCGAGCTCTCCTGTCCGCTCTCCCAACACCATTTCTTCTGTTGGAAGATTTTAATGCCCATCACCCACTGTGGGGTTCGCCGAGGGCTTCTGCGAGGGGAACTCTTCTTTCCGACATTTCTGACCAGTTCCATCTCTCTATTCTCAATACAGGCGAGCCTACGTTTCTTTCAGATTCTTCCGGTACATTTTCTCATTTAGACCTTGCCGTTTGCTCACTCCAGTTTGCTAGTCGTCTTCAGTGGAACGTCGTCGCTGACACCTACTCCAGCGACCATTACCCCTGCATCGTCTCTCTTTTGTCGCACCACGTACAGCATTCCAGAGTACCTACATGGATATTCGCAAAAGCCGACTGGAGCTTGTATTCCAGCCTCGTGCATTTTGACGACCAGCCCTTCTCCGACATTAACCAACTAGTGCAGCACCTTACGTCTATTATTTTCGCTGCCGCCGAACGCGCTATACCCCGTTCATCCTCTCAACCTCGGCGGCCACCTGTTCCGTGGTGGAACGAGGATTGTCGGGACGACGTTCGTGCCCGTAGAACTGAGCTTAGGGTGTTTCGGCGACACCCTACAATTGATAATTTTGTGACTTTTAAACAATCGCGCGCCAGGGCTCGTCGCACTATTCAGGATAGCAAGAAGGCGTCCTGGGCTCGTTTTGTCCAGTCTTTTAATCGCTTTACGCCTTCATCTGTTGTTTGGGATAAACTTCGTCGCTTCTTCAGGTAAAGTGTCGCATTGTACTGTTTCTGGCCTTCAGGTTTCCAATGCCACCATAGTGGATCCGGCTGCCATCGCTAACACTCTGGGATCTGCCTTTGAGGCGGTTTCCAGTTCAGACCATTATTCCGCCGGCTTTCGCTGTATTAAAGACCGGCTGGATTCTGCACCATATAATATTTGGTCTGCTAACACTGAATGTTATAACGAACTTTTTACAATGAGGGAGCTGGAGCACGCCCTTCATTGTTCTAGGCACTCCACTCCTGGCCCGGATGGCATTCATGTCCTGATGTTAAAGCACCTTTCAGCCGACAGTAAACTCTTTCTCTTACAGGTCTATAACCGTTTTTGGCAAGACGGCATTTTTCCTTCCGTTTGGCGCGAAGCCACCATTGTCCCTATTCTTAAGCCTGGGAAGGATCGCCAACTACCTTCCAGTTACAGCCGTATCTCCCTCACCAGTTGCATTTGCAAGGTGATGGAGCGCATGATCAACGGGCGGTTGACATGGTGGCTTGAGTCTCAGAAACTTTTAGCGAACGCTCAGTGCGGATTTCGTCGCTATCACTCTACTGTCGACCATCTGGTGTCCCTGTCGACGCATGTTATGAATGGATTTCTGAGAAAGTGTCAAACCGTGGCTGTGTTTTTTGACCTGGAGAAAGCTTACGACACGTGTTGGAGGGTCGGCATTTTACGTACACTTCACGCATGGAATATCCGCGGTCGTCTTCCCATATTTCTTCGGGAGTTCATGACGGACCGCGTCTTTCGTGTACGTGTGGGCTCGGTTTTATCTAGTCGTTTTATTCAAGAGAACGGAGTACCGCAGGGCTCTGTACTCAGTGTCACACTTTTTGCAATTGCTATCAACCCCATTGTTGATTGTATACCACCTGGCATTTCATCGTCCCTTTTTGTTGACGATTTCGCTATTTATTGCAGCTGACGGCGGACCTGTCTACTTGAACGCCGTCTCCAGAGCTGTATCGACCGTCTCTACGCCTGGAGTAACGCCAACGGCTTTAATTTCTCCGCCGAGAAATCCGTCTGCAACAACTTCTGGTGCCGGAAGTATTTCCCTCCGCCCTCTCTCCATCTAGGGTCAGGGATGCGTCCGTTTGCAGACGAGGCGAAATTTTTGGGGTTGATCTTTGATAGAAAGTTGTGTTGGACCTCGCACAATTCGTTTTTAAAAGCAAAGTGTGACGGTTCTCTTAATCTTTTACGTGTTTTAAGTGGCACATCCTGGGGAGCTGATCGGACCGTCCTTCATCGCCTTTATCGCTCTTTGGTCCGATCCAAACTTGATTACGGGTGTATTGTTTATTCGTCGGCACGTCCATCTGTGTTACGTCGTTTGAATCCCATTCATCATCGTGGTATTAGAGTCGCTATAGGGGCCTTTCCAACTAGCCCCGTGCCCAGTCTTTACGCTGAGGCTGCAGAGCCTCCGCTGTCTTTCAGGCCTGAGATGCTCTTATGTAGCTATGCCTGTCGACTCTCCAGCTTGCCTGACCACCCTTCCTTCGCGGCATTTTACGAGGATTCTATTTCTATTTCTATTTCTATTTTGAAAAGGGGTGGGTTTTATGCCCAAGCACTGCGACCTTAAGATCTATTGCGCATCCCCCCTATCATCAGTTAAGTAGTCTGTTGCTCGATATGAACTTAACCAGACTGCTAACTGAGGCTTTCGATAGTTCATCTATCTTTGGAAAGTGACTGCCAAAAATACTTGCTCTTTGACTCGCAAGAGCAGGGCAATCACATAGTAGATGAGTAACAGTCTCATCTCCTTCTAGACATCTATTACAGATAGGGTTGTTAACCAATCCCATTCTGTATAGATTAAACTTTAGGGCACAGTGTCCTGCAATGAATCCTGTTGCCCATGCAAGTCTTCTTCTGCTAAGACCGCGCAAGTATTTTGCCCGGCTGTTATCCAGGTCTGTAATGAACAACTTGGAATGTCTGCAACCCTCAATGGAGTTCCAGTAGTTCTTGTGTTCTGCTTGAGCCCAGCACTTAATAGCCTGTTTCACTGGTCTGTAGGACACTCCCAGTACAGGCTCCGGACCAAAAAATGGGATTTCACTGCCAATCTTGGCTGCTTCATCTGCTTTCTCATTGCCTGGTATACCTATATGTCCTGGCACCCACATAAGTTGAACCTTATTGTGTTCAGCCAGTGCCATTAAGGATTCCCGGCATTCTGAGACAAGCTTTGATTTTGTTGATGGTGATTCAAGTGCTTTAAGAGCAGCTTGACTGTCTGAGAGAATAAGAACACTTCTATTCTTATATCTCCTTTTAATGCTTTCCATGACACTGGCTAGGATTGCATAAACCTCAGCCTGGAAAACTGTAGCTAAGGTACCAAGACTATAAGAAATCTTGGTATTGTTACCGTAAAGCCCAGCCCCCGTTCCCGATTTGGTTCTAGAACCATCAGTATACCAGATTGGGCCTTTGTTATTATGAGGTTTTACCAGTCTTTCCCATTCACTCCGCTGTGGATAGGATACCGTAAATTTCAAATCAAACTTAAATCTTGTTTCAAGAATGTCAGTCCCCATGTTGAGTATCTGTTGTACATTCTCATCCCAAGGAAGCTTGAGATGATTAATATGTCCAGTATTAGACACTTTGGTTTGGCGACAAATACGGTGATACGCGATCATGGCTTCTGCCTTCATCCATAGGTGGAGAGGTGTGAGCCCAATCAGCATCTCCATAGCCGCAGTTGGAGTAGTTTTGAAAGCTCCCATAATTGAAATGCAGAAGGTCCTCTGTAATTTACAGAGTTCCTTTCTGCACACCTTTAAATTAACTCTAGGCCACCACATCAGTGCGGCATAAGAGAATATAGGTCTCACCATAGCAGTGTATATCCAATACACTATGCTAGGTTTCAGACCCCATGTCTTACCAAGCATACCTCTACATGTCCAAAAGACTCTGTAGGCTTTGGTAATACATAATTCCATATGATGTTTCCAAGTTAATTTCTTGTCTAAAACAAGCCCAAGATATTTAACTTGTGTTGAATAGGGCACTACCTCACCAAAGAGAGAGAGTCTGGTTAAATCAGGCCCCCTTCTCCTGGTGAAGGGTACCACTACTGTTTTGCTTGGATTAACAGTTAGATTATTCATCTTGCACCAAGCTTTCACTTTCTCAAGCGCCATTTGTAGCACTTGAGAAACCGTGTGAGGAAATTTACCTCTTATGATTATTGCAATGTCATCTGCAAAACCTACTGTGAAGTAACCATCACTATTGAGTGCGCAAAGAAGTGTGTCCACTACAAGGTTCCATAGCAGGGGTGATAAAACACCCCCCTGCGGGCAGCCCCTCTCCGTGGACACATCCAGCGTCTCCCCACATAGATTCATGGTTATCTTCCTATGTTGTAAGACAAAACGTATCCACTCACAAAGAAGTGAAGGTACATCGTGTCCATAGAGGGCGTTCGTCACGACGTCACAAGATGTCGTGTCAAACGCACCTTCAATATCAAGAAAGGCACCAATGGCTATTTCTCTGGTATTAAGCGCCTTCTCAATAGTCGAGACCACTTGATGAAGTGCTGCTTCCGTTGATTTCCCTGTTTGATAGGCAAATTGGTACTTGTTTAATGGATGTTCCATTAAAACGTAATCCCTAATGTGCCTATCCACTAACCTCTCCAAAGTTTTAAGCATAAAAGAGGAGAGATTAATAGGGCGATAAGCCTTAGCCTGGGCGTAACTAGGACGCCCTGGTTTAGGTATAAACACCACCTTTGTTTGTCTCCAAGCCATGGGTATATATCCATAAGCTAGACAAACTCTAAATATGCCACAAAGTAGGGATTGAAGTGAGTCAATACCATATTGTAGAAATGCAGGGATGATTAAATCTGGGCCTGCCGATTTGTATGGTCCGAACGACTTGACAGCCCATCGTATTTTAGTGACATTGACTACGCTCCTGATTAGGTTCCAATCCTCTCTGTCCAAAGAAAGATGGTCCAGATTTGGTTGCCCCTTCACAGAATTGCTGTCATTGTCTACCTTAAAGTCTGGAAAGTGAGCCCTCGCAAGTTGCAGGAGCGTCTCAGAACCAGACTGTGTGTACGTGCCATCAGGCAGTTTAATAGTGCTCACAATTTTTTAACACCCTTTGCCATATGTTTCATGAATCTTGCACTGCTGGGAACGTTCTCCATCCCCTGGCAGTACTCCCTCCACGAATTCCTTTTGGCTTTACGTATTTCTTTGTTATAATTGGTGAGGGCTTGTCTATATGAATCCCAATCACCAGTTCTTTTTGCAAGTCTAAATAACTTCCTTGCTTTCTTCCTAAGTCTGCTTAACTCTTTAGTCCACCAAGGCACCAGCCTTGGCGAGTAAGCTACCTTAGGCTGACAATTTTGATAATAGGATAGGAGAATTGACCGTTGTATTTCATCAACGGCAAACTCCACATCCAATATCGAACGAATGTTTCTTGAGAAACCCGATGTCAATGCTGATAGATCTCGTCTATAACCGTCCCAGTCAGTTTTCCTCGGATTTCTGTAAATCACTGGTAGAGTGACTTGTGCTTTAATATTGAAGCATATGCATCTATGATCAGAGAGAGAGTGATCTCCGATGATACACGCCAACTTGAAATTAGGTTCTCAATAATATTAGTCCCTAACGTTATGTCAATGACTTCCTCCCTTCGCAAAGTTACAAAGGTTGGTTCATTACCTCGATTTAGAATATTAAGGTTTGTACTCACCAAGTACTCCATTAACTTTTCTCCTCTGTGATTGATATCAGTGCTCCCCCACAGTGTGTGGTGTGCATTGGCATCAACCCCCAGGATTAACTCCTTTCCATTCTCTCCGCAGTGGGTCACAAGGTCCCTCACTGCTATCGATGGTGGATCAGAGTCTTCGTAAGGGAGGTAGACGGAAGAGAGTATTAAAACTCTTCTCTCTCCTGCCTCCTCCACTATTGTTTGGATTGTAGTTACATCCCTAGAACAGTGCTCAGTAAGAAGCAATGCGTTTATCCAATTCTTAGCATAAATACAAGATCTTGGATTATTATTACTAGGTCTATATATAGTGCCCTTAGTACAACTGATCCCTCTAATTGAACCTCTGAAGAGCCAAGGTTCCTGTATGAGAGCAATATCAACATTGTCTTCAACAAGTCTCTTACTGAGAATGGCTGAAGCTGCCTTACAGTGCTGCAAGTTAATTTGAACTATTTTCATAATTACATTAACCCACAACACTTACCTTAAGCAGTACCCGATGCGGATCCTCCAGAGTCCCCTATCTTCGTCTCCGGACTGTCTCCGCCATCGCTGCCTGCCTTCTTTGCTTTGTCTGCTACTGCCTTCCCCTCCGGGTCAGACAGGATCTTAAAAAGAGCCCTGTCCACCCCGGTATAGGCCGACATGCCAAGCTCTTTTATCTTCGTAGCAGACTCTTGGTCCACCATTAGGATTAGGCGTTGACCAGAGGAGTCTGCCTGCTTATCAATGATTTTCCAGTGCTCTATATTCAGCTCCTGGTTTAATCTTTGAATGCGTCTTAGCAGCACCTTAGGATCATCAGTTGTAATGTCCCGAGTCTTAAGGGCCACCTTGACTGGCTTAGGTAGATCTTTTGGATCTACTACTTTGAGAACTAATCTCTCCTTGATTTTAGCTCCCTGAATATGATTTTGGAGCCAATGACATGACTGCTCATCATCACAATAGTATATCAGAGCCCCATCCTGTAGAGAAAAGGACCTGAGTTTAGGTAGAGATTCACTGGTTGGCGCCTCATCTATCTTCCTCAGAATCTCAGCCTGAATGGGTCGAATGTCCTCCCCAATCAGCTTTCTCTCAGGATAGGACTCTTCCACAGTTGCCATCTTGAAAGCGGCCAAAGCTTCCCTGTAAGTGACACCAGGTTCAGTGCCCCTAGGCCTCTTAACAGGTTTGGCTTTATCCGAAGGAGGAGTATCCACACTTGTCCTGGTTCTTTTAGAAGTCCCTGGATCAGTACGGACCTCCACCCCTTTACTCTGTGGGTTTACATTGCCTGTGCCCTCACTCATTTTCTTGGCTTTTTTTATTCTTCTTCTAGCTGCCCCTGACAACTTCTTAGTGTCCAGGTGCATTCTATTAATTCCAGATGCTGTTGCACCCATTTGTTTATCTAGTGACAGATTTCTCTCTACTGGAGAGTCTCTGTCACTTGACTTTTCTTTGTCAGGTGAGAGATTTCTCTCAACTGGAGAGTCTCTCTCACCCGCCTTGGTATTATTTATTTTATTTTGGTCCATATTGGTCCCACGAGTACCAGGGAAATAAAAGTCACCCAATACAGAGCCCTGTATATATTGGGAAGGCTAATTACTTCAGGGTGTCGCCTGGTGCCCTGAAGAGATCGTTCACGACACTGCATTTTTTACCACCCCAGTGCCATTCATCCCTCGGCACGATGCATTCCCACCTTGGATTGGGTGGACCAGAGCCCCTGAAAGGTCCTCCAGCTGGGAGTCCCTCAAGGTTCTCCAACCGGGAGACCCTTTTGGGATGGATTTTCTGTTGAGCCACTTCTTAGTCTGGTACCTCATTACGAACCTCTCTGGCATGAGTAACTCTACCAGCACAGCTTAGTAAATCACTGGTACACGGAAGCCTCCCCACCAACTACAAGGTCCTGTTGCTCCTAGGGGAGGTTACGAGGATTCACTTGACCGGCAATATTTAGTTAGCTCCTCTGCTTTGTTCCCTCCAGGGGTTCGATTTCGACTGCTACTTCGGCATTTGGACGTTCCGCCAGCGCCGGCCCTTACACGAGGGGAAACGCGTTTTCCTCCATGGTCTCGCGCTGAGGCCCACATCCACCTTGGGCTAACGTCGATGCCGAAAAATGCGACCCCTGCTTCTGTTCTTAGATCCGCCTTTTTAGAACTACACGCGCAGCTTGGGGACTGTCATTTTATATATACTGATGGGTCCAAGACTGATGTTGGAGTAGGATGTGCCTTTGTGTTTGGTGTACAGAGTTTTACTTTTCGTTTACCAGGACAATGTTCAATTTTTACCGCCGAACTTTTTAGCATTTATCAATCTGTTTTACACATCCAGCGGCACGACTTACGGCACTGTTTTATTTGTACGGACTCTCTGAGTGCCCTTCAGGCTATTCATGCGCTGTACCATTACCACCCACTCGTACAGCGCATACATGACCTGCTCCACTCGTTTGGTGTCTCTGGCATCAGCGTGTCCTTCGCGTGGATTCCAGGTCATGTGGGCATCTCAGGTAATGAGTCTGCCGACGCCGCTGCGAAATCGGCGATTTTATTACCCAGATTTTTTACTTCTGTTGTTCCCTCGTCAGATTTGTGTGTTATTTTACGTCGCCGCATCCTCTCGCGCTGGCGCGATGAGTGGACGGCCCTCCAGGGGGAACAAGTTGCGGGAGGTTAAGCCTTTCCCGTTGATCTGGGGTACCTCTTCTCGTTTGTGTCGTAGGGAAGAGGTAATTTTAGCTCGTTTACGGATTGGACATTGTGTTTTTAGTCATAGGTATTTGCTCAGTGGTGACCCCGCACCACTCTGTGGGCAGTGTGACGTGCCCTTAACGGTGCGTCATATTTTAAAAGAGTGTCAGGTTTTAGCTGCATTGCGTGCCCATGTGGGTGTGCCTATTGACCTAGCCAACGTTTTGGCAGACGACACGCGTGCTGTAAAATGTGTTTTACGTTTTATTCATGATAGTGATTTTACTCTGCGCATTTAATGCGTTGAGCGTCTTTTAGCTTAGTACTTTTATTCTGTCAGTTTTTATGGGGACTCTAATCCCCAGTGGACATATGACGCTCATGTCCCTCGCATTCTACAGTTCTTGACACGTTTTAATCGTTTATTGCCTATGCTTTTAGTGTGTTGGTTTTTTCAGCAATTTGTAATGTTGTTATTGATATTATTTTTGTTATTGTTATTATTGTTGTTATTGTTATTGTTATCTTATTGTTATTTTTAGCCTTTTGGACATCGCGGGTTTACGTCCCGTTTTTTAATTATGCGGTTCTTTTACCTGTCTTTTTATTTTGAATTTATATTTTATACATTGTAAGGGCGCTGCTGACCTCAGCAGTTTAGCGCCCTTAAGCCGCATATCATCATCATCATCATCATCATCAACACACCACGTACAACTTTCCAGAGTACCTACCTGGATATTCCCAAAAGACTACTGGAGCTTGTATTTCAGCCTCGTGCATTTTGACGACCAGCCCTTCACCGACATTAACCAACTAGTGCAGTACCTTGCGTCTACTATTTTCTCTGCTGCGGAACGCGCAATTCCCTGTTCATCCTCTCAACCTCGGCGAATGCCTGTTCCGTGGTGGAACGAGGATTGTCGGGACGCCGTTCGTGCTCGTAGGACTGCACTTAGGGTGTTTCGGCGCCACCCTACACTTGATAATTTTGTGACTTTTAAACAATCGCGCGCCAGGGCTCGTCGCACTATTCAGGATAGCAAGAAGGCGTCCTGGGCTCGTTTTGTCCAGTCTTTTAATCGCTTTACGCCTTCATCCGTTGTTTGGGATAAACTTCGTCGCTTCTCAGGTAAAGTGTCGCATTGTACTGTTTCTGGCCTTCAGGTTTCCAATGCCACCATAGTGGATCCGGCTGCCATCGCTAACACTCTGGGATCTGCCTTTGAGGCGGTTTCCAGTTCAGACCATTATTCCGCCGGCTTTCGCTCTATTAAAGACCGGCTGGATTCTGCACCATATAATTTTCGGTCTGCTAACACTGAATGTTATAACGAACGTTTTACAATGAGGGAGCTGGAGCACGCTCTTCATTGTTCTAGGCACTCCACTCCTGGCCCGGATGGCATTCATGTCCTGATGTTAAAGCACCTTTCAGCCGACAGTAAACTCTTTCTCTTACAGGTCTATAACCGTATTTGGCAAGACAGCATTTTTTCTTCCGTTTGGCGCGAAGCCACCATTCTCCCTATTCTTAAGCCTGGGAAGGATCGCCAACTACCTTACAGTTACAGCCGTATCTCCCTCACCAGTTGCATTTGCAAGGTGATGGAGCGCATGATCAACGGGCGGTTGACATGGTGGCTTGAGTCTCAGAAACTTTTAGCGAACGCTCAGTGCGGATTTCGTCGCTATCGCTCTACTGTCGACCATCTGGTGTCCCTGTCGACGCATGTTATGAATGGATTTCTGAGAAAGTGTCAAACCGTGGCTGTGTTTTTTGACCTGGAGAAAGCTTACGACACTTGTTGGAGGGGCGGCATTTTACGTACGCTTCACGCATGGAATATCCGCGGTCGTCTTCCCATATTTCTTCGGGAGTTCATGACGGACCGCGTCTTTCGTGTACGTGTGGGCTCGGTTTTATCTAGTCGTTTTATTCAAGGGAACGGAGTACCGCAGGGCTCTGTACTCTGAAGGATGCGATTGTTTAAAAGTCACCAAATTATCAAGTGTAGGGTGGCGCCGAAACACCCTAAGTGCAGTCCTACGGGCACGAACGGCGTCCCGACAATCCTCGTTCCACCACGGAACAGGTGGCCGCCGAGGTTGGGAGGAAGAACGGGGTATTGCACGTTCGGCGGCTGAGAAAATAATAGACGTAAGGTGCTGCACTAGTTGGTTAATGTCGGAGAAGGGCTGGTCGTCAAAATGCACGAGGCTGGAATACAAGCTCCAGTCGGCTTCTGCGAATGTCCAGGTAGGTACTCTGGAATGCTGTACGTGGTGCGACAGAAGAGAAACGATGCAGGGGAAATGGTCGCTGGAGTAGGTGTCAGCGACGACGTTCCACTGAAGACGACGTGCAAGCTGGATTGAGCAAATCGCAAGGTCCAGGTGAGAGAATGTACCAGAAGAATCAGAAATAAAAGTAGGTGCACCTGAATTGAGGATGGAAAGATTGAACTGATAAAAAATGTCGGAAAGAAGAGTTCCCCTCGCACAAGCCCTTGGCGAACCCCATAGTGGGTGATGGGCATTAAAATCTCCCAACAGAAGAAATGGTGTTGGGAGAGCGGACAGGAGAGATCGAATGTCCGCGGGAGCGAGGGGAGACGATGGAGGTGAATATACAGAGCAAACAGAAAACAAAAAGCCGGGTAAGTGAAGGCGAACGGCAACAGCTTGCAAGTCGGATGTAAGTGTGACAGGTGTAAAATGAACGTCGTTACGCACTAAGAACATGACACCTCCATGAGCAGGAGTACCCTCCTCCGGTTCAAGGTCGTAGCGAACCGGAGTATATCCTCGGAGATCAAAAGGATCGTGAGGGCGAAGCTTAGTCTCCTGCAAACATACGACCATAGGCGAATGGGAACGCAATAAAAGTTGCAGTTCCGCCCTATGCGATCGTACACCACGTACATTCCAGGTCAGGATAGCCATTAAAAATAAGGGGATAAACTGTCTATTTAGAAGGGCGGCTTAAAATTACCTTTTGTTTAACCTTCGGGCTCGGGCTTTTTGTATGGAGTTGGTCAGACTCCATAGCTTCCTCGGAGGGAGGGCCCACGCGCTCAGTGCCAGAAACCGATTCAAGCGCCGTGAATCGGTTTTGGGTGGCGATGGGTGAGGGTTGCCGCTGAGCGCGGCTTGTCCCAGGACCATCCTGGGACAGCGACCTCCGAGGAGGAGAAGGTGAACTTTTGTTACCGCGCGGACGCGGAGGGTCTTTCAAAAAATCTTCCCTACGAAGTTTCTGCTTGGGCTTCTTTTCAACGGCTTGCGACTTCATTGACTTGGGACCAGGTTTATACGGCTTGGTAACTGTAGCCTTAATAGACGGCCGGATGGTATTGGCGGTTAATCCAGTCAAGGTCCAGGTCTGAGTTTCGGCATCTACTCGTGGTACTGGCGAGGCAACAACAGACCTAAATGTGCCAGATCGCAGGAGTGAAGGTTGGCGCGCATGGTAACGCCTCCGGGCTTCAGCGAAGGAGAGTTTTTCCTTTACCCGGATCTCCTGGATCGCCTTCTCGTCCAAGTACCGCGGACAGTCGGCAATCGAAGCAGAATGAGACCCTTTACAATTAACGCAGACGGGGGCTGTTGAACAGGTACCTTCGTGTGAGGGCTGGCTACAGGTTGCACAGATGTTAACGGCACTCTTACATGAGACTTGCGTATGCCCAAAACGTTGGCATTTAAAACAACGCAGAGGTCTAGGGATATAAGGCCTCACAGAAATACGTTCGTACCCTGCGGAAATGCTCGTGGGCAGATCGACGCCACCAAATGTAATAAACAGGGTACTAGTGGATACCAACACGCCGTCGCGTTTGGCCTGCACTCGATGAACAGCTGTCACCCTCTGGTCTGCAAGATATTCCACCAGGTCTTCGTCAGAGATACCATCGAGGCTATGCGTGGTGACAACGCCTCTACAAGAATTCAAGGTGCGGTGCTTCTCAACACGGATAGGATAACCGTGGAGAAGCGTGGCGCTCAACAAGGACTTACTTTGTGCCTCGGATTTGCTTTGAACTAGCAACGAACCATTACGAAGCCGAGTGCAGGAAAGAACCGGACCAGCAATTGAGTCAATGCTCTTCTGGATAATAAAAGGGTTCACCTTCTCGAATGATTGTCCCTCCTATTACGGGTAATCACTAAGTAACAACCAGCTGTTGGCAGTGCTACTTCTGTTACTAAAACTTCGCGGCGCTTGTTGTTAACAATGGAGAAAGGGTGCTCCATAGCGAAAAAAATCCTCCACCATTGCAACCGTCTCCGACCTCGGGCTCTGACTTCCCGGGCGTTACCCCGGCTTGGGTAAGTGGCCTATCTATACATAGCTCACCCCAGGGTCACACCTCCCAGAACATAGACAGAGGGACCCAATCGCCGTCGGAAGCCAGCAGCTCATGCAATGGCCCCCCCGCGGGACTGCAGTTGAACAGCGGATACGAACAACAACCCTACATGACGACCCCGGGTGGTGGGGATGACGCCATTACCCACTCACCCAGCTGCGCACGCGGTGCGCGGGTATCCGTCAGGCTGTGTCCACGGAGGATTTAAATAAAAAGATAAAAGAAACTAAAACTGTGTGGGCGTTTCGCACGCAAGGTAGGCCGGCGGGGAAGAAAAAGAGAGATATGCGAATGTCGTGGTGCGAAATGGCCGGAAAGTGATAAGGGAAGAAAGAAACGATGGCGAGGTGCGGTATGAATGGAATGTAAAGAACGCACGAGAGCCTACCTTGGGTCCACCGGTCACTTGAAGAACCCACCTCGACCGGATGGGGGTGAGGGGATGAATATGGCGATGATTGGCTCGGGAACCCCCGGATGCGCCAAAAACCCGTACTCACATAAGGTGAGCCCCTGAGGGGGTCAGTCTTGGACCCATCAGTATATATAAAATGACAGTCCCCGAGCTGCGCCTGTAGTTCTAAAAAGGCGGATCTAAGAACAGCAGCAGGGGTCGCATTTTTCGGCATCGACGTTAGCCCAAGGTGGATGTGGGCCTCAGCGCGCGACCATGGAGGAAAACGCGTCGACCGTCTCTACGCCTGGAGTAACGCCAACGGCTTTAATTTCTCCGCCGAGAAATCCGTCTGCATCAACTTCTGGCCCCGGAAGTATTTCCCTCCGCCCTCTCTCCATCTAGGGCCAGGGATGCTTCCGTTTGCAGACGAGGCGAAATTTTTGGGGTTGATCTTTGATAGAAAGTTGTGTTGGACCTTGCACATTTCTTTTTTAAAAGCAAAGTGTGACCGTTCTCTTAATCGTTTACGTGTTTTAAGTGGCACATCCTGGGGAGCTGATCGGACCATCCTTCTGCGTCTATATCGCTCTTTGGTCCGATCCAAACTTGATTACGGGTGTATTGTCTTTTCATCGGCACGTCCATCTGTGTTACGTCGCTTGGATCCCATTCATCATCGTGGTATTACAGTCGCTACAGGGGCCTTTCCAACTAGCCCCGTGCCCAGTCTTTACGCTGAAGCTGCAGAGCCTCCGCTGACCTCCAGGCGTGAGATGCTCTTGTGCAGCTATGCCTGTCGACTCTCCAGCTTGCCTGACCACCCGTCTTTCGCGGCATTTTTCGAGGATTCACTTGACCGGCAATATTTAGTTAGCTCCTCTGCATTGCTCCCTCCAGGGGTTCGATTTCGACTGCTACTTCGGCATTTGGACGTTACGCCAGCGCCGGCCCTTCCAAGGGGGGAAACGCGTTTTCCTCCATGGTCGCGCGCTGAGGCCCTCTGTCACCTTGGGTTATCGTCAATGCCGAAGAATCAGACCCCTTCTTCAGTCTTTAGATCAGCGTTTTTAGAACTTCAGTCGCAATTTGGGGACTTGCCTTTTATCTTTACTGATGGATCTAAGACTGATGCTGGAGTAGGATGTGCCTTTTTTGTGGTGGAAATAGTTATACCTATCGTTTACCAGAGCAATGTTCGATTTTTACAGCCGAACTTTTTAGCATTTATCAGTCTCTTTTATATATTCAGCGGCACGACTTACGGCACTGTTTTATTGGTTCCGACTCCCTGAGTGCTCTTCAAAGTATTCGCGCACTGTACACTTACCACCCCCTCGTACAGCGCGTACATGATCTGCTCCACTCGCTTGGTGCCTCTGGCATCTCAGTTAATGAGTCAGCCGACGCCGCTGCGAAATCGGCGATTTTATTACCCAGATTTTTTACACCTGTTGTTCCCTCGTCAGATTCGTGTGTTATTTTACCTCGCCGCATCCTCTCGCGCTGGCGCGATGAGTGGACGGCCCTCCGGGGGAAAGGGTTGCGGGAGGTTAAACCTCTTCCGCTAGTCGGGGCTACCTCTTCCCGTCGGGAAGAGGTACTTTTAACATGCCTTCGTATCGGACATTGCCTTTTTAGTCACATATACCTGCTTAGTGGTGATCCCGCACCTCTGTGTGGTCAGTGTTCTATGCCATTAACGGTCCGTCACATTTTAACCGAGTGTCAAGTTTTAGCTCCACTGCGCGTTCGCGTGGGTCTGCCTGTTGGCCTAGCCAACGTGTTGGCAGACGACGCGCATGCTGTAGAATGTCTTTTACGTTTTATCACTGACATTGGTTTTAGCCGTCGCATTTGATGCGCTGAGCGCCTTTTAGCTGTTTGATTTTATATTGTTAGTTTTAATGGGGCCCTTCTCCCCGGTCATAAGGCGCTCATGTTCCTTGCATTCTACAGTTCTTGACACGTTTTATTCTTTTAGTGACCATGATTTTAGTGTGTAGATTTTAGTCTTTGGTGTGTTGTTTTTTAATGTTTTGACCAAGCCGGTTTGTGTCTGGTTTTTAGTTTTTTGACTTTTCAATTTTATATTTTATACATTGTAAGGGCGCTAATAACCACTGTAGTTGAGCGCCCTTAAGCTCCACCTCATCATCATCACACCTTTTATTCATGGCTATCCTGACCTGGAATGTACGTGGTGTACGATCGCATAGGGCGGAACTGCAACTTTTATTGCGTTCCCATTCACCTATTTTCGTGTGTTTGCAGGAGACCAAGCTTCGCCCACACGACCCTTTCGATCTCCGAGGGTACATTCCGGTTCGCTACGATCTTGAACCGGAGGAGGGTGCTCCTGGTCTTGGAGGTGTCATGTTGGTAGTGCGTAACGACGTTCATTTTCAACGTCTCACTCTTACGTCCGACTTGCAAGCTGTTGCCACTAGACTGCAGTTACCCGGTTTTTTCTTTTCTGTTTGCTCTGTATATTCACATCCATCGTCTCCCCTCGCTGACGCGGACCTACGAGATCTCTTGTCCGCTCTCCCAACACCATTTGTCCTGTTGGGAGATTTTAATGTCCATCACCCCCTGTTGGGTTCGCTAAGGACTTGTGCGAGAGGAACTCTTCTTTCCGACATTTTTGATCAGTTCAATCTCTCTATTCTCAATACAGGTGAGCCTACGTATCTTTCTGATTCTTCCGGTACATTTTCTCACTTGGACCTTGCCGTTTGCTCACTCCAGCTTGCTCGTCGTCTTCAGTGGAACATTGTCGCTGACAGCTACTCCAGCGACCATTACCCCTGCATCGTTTCTCTTCTGTCACACCACGTACAGCATTCGAGAGTAGCTGCCATGGATATTTACAAAAGCCTACTGGAGCTTGTATTCCAGCCTCGTGCATTTTTACGATCAGCCCTTCTCCGACATTAACCACCTAGTGCAGCACCTTACGTCTACGATTTTCTCTGTCGCCGTACGCGCAATTCCCCGTTCATCCTCTCAACCTCGGTGACCGCCTGTTCTGTGGTGGAACGAGGATTGTCGGGACGCCGTTAGTGCCCGTAGAACTGCACGTAGGGTGTTTCGGCGACACCCTACACTTGATAATTTGGTGACTTTTAAACAATCGCGCGCCAGGGCTCGTCGCATTATTCAGAATAGCAAGAAAGCGTCGTGGACTCGTTTTGTCGAGTCTTTTATTCGCTTTACATCTTCATCTGTTTTTTTGGGATAAACTTCGTCGCTACTCAGGTAAAGTGTCGCATTGTACTGTTTCTGGCCTTCAGGTTTCCAATGCCTCCGTAGTGGATTCGGCTGCCATCGCTAACACTCTTGGTGCTGCCTTTGAGGCGGTTTCCAGTTCCGACCATTACTCAGCCGGCTTTCGCTCTATCAAAGACCGGCTGGATTCCGAAACCTTTAAATTTCGGTCTGCTAATAATGAGTGTAATGATGAACTTTTCACAATGAGGGAGCTGGAGCACGCTCTTCATTGCTCTAGGCACTCCTCTCCTGGCCCGGACGGCATTCATGTCCTGATGTTGAAGAGGGGCGGCATTTTACGTACACTTCACGCATGGAATATCCGCGGTCGTCTTCCCATATTTCTTCGGGAGTTTATGACGGACCGCGTCTTTCGTGTACGTGTGGGCTCGGTTTTATCTAGTCGTTTTATTCAAGAGAACGGAGTACCGCAGGGCTCTGTACTCAGTGTCACACTTTTTGCGATTGTTATCAACCCCATTGTTGATTGTATTCCACCCGGCATTTCATCGTCCCTTTTTGTTGATGATTTTGCCATTTATTGCAGTTCACGGCGGACCTGTCTACTCGAACGCCGTCTCCAGAGCTGTATCGACCGTCTCTACGCCTGGAGTAACGCTAGCGGCTTTAATTTCTCCGCCGAGAAATCCGTCTGCTTCAACTTCTGGCGCCGGAAGTATTTCCCTCCGCCCTCTCTCCATCTTGGGCCAGGGATACTTCCGTTTGCAGACGAGGCGAAAATTTTAGGGTTGATCTTTGATAGAAAGTTGTGTTGGACTTCGCACAATTCGTTTTTAAAAGCAAAGTGTGACCGTTCTCTTAATCTTTTACGTGTTTTAAGTGGCACATCCTGGGGAGCTGATCGGACCGTCCTTCTTCGCCTTTATCGCTCTTTGGTCCGATCCAAACTTGATTACGGGTGTATTGTTTATTCGTCGGCACGTCCACCTGTGTTACGTCGTTTGAATCCCATTCATCATCGTGGTATTAGAGTCGCTACAGGGGCCTTTCCAACTAGCCCCGTGCCCAGTCTTTATGCTGAGGCTGCAGAGCCTCCGCTGTCTTTCAGGCGTGAGATGCTCTTATGTAGCTATGCCTGTCGACTCTCCAGCTTGCCTGACCACCCGTCCTTCGCGGCATTTTACGAGGATTCACTTGACCGGCAATATTTAGTTAGCTCCTCTGCTTTGCTCCCTCCAGGGGTTCGATTTCGACTGCTACTTCGGCATTTGGACGTTCCGCCAGCGCCGGCCCTTACCCGAGGGGAAACGCGTTTTCCTCCATGGTCGCGCGCTGAGGCCCACATCCACCTTGGGTTAACGTCGATGCCGAAAAATGCGACCCCTGCTTCTGTTCTTAGATCCGCCTTTTTAGAACTACAGGCGCAGTTCGGGGAGTGTCATTTTATATATACTGATGGGTCTAAGACTGATGTTGGAGTAGGATGTGCCTTTCTTTTTGGTGTACAGAGTTTTACTTTTCGTTTACCTGGACAATGTTCAATTTTTACCGCCGAACTTTTTAGCATTTATCAATCTGTTTTACACATCCAGCGGCACGACTTACGGCACTGTTTTATTTGTACGGACTCTCTGAGTGCCCTTCAGGCTATTCATGCGCTGTACCATTACCACCCACTCGTACAGCACATACATGACCTGCTCCACTCGCTTGGTGTCTCTGGCATCAGCGTGTCCTTCATGTGGATTCCAGGTCATGTGGGTATCTCAGGTAATGAGTCTGCCGACGCCGCTGCGAAATCGGCGATTTTATTACCCAGAGTTTTTACTTCTGTTGTTCCCTCGTCAGATTCGTGTGTTATTTTACGTCGCCGCATCCTCTCGCGCTGGCGCGATGAGTGGACGGCCCTCCGGGGGAACAAGTTGCGGGAGGTTAAGCCTTTCCCGTTGATCTGGGGTACCTCTTCTCATTCGTGTCGTAGGGAAGAGGTAATTTTAGCTCGTTTACGGATTGGACATTGTGTTTTTAGTCATAGGTATTTGCTCAGTGGTGACCCCGCACCACTCTGTGGGCAGTGTGACGTGCCCTTAACGGTGCGTCATATTTTAACAGAGTGTCAGGTTTTAGCTGCATTGCGTGCCCGTGTGGGTCTGCCTATTGGCCTAGCCAACGTTTTGGCAGACGACACGCGTGCTGTAGAATGTGTTTTACGTTTTATTCATGATAGTGATTTTACTCTGCGCATTTAATGCGTTGAGCGTCTTTTAGCTTAGTACCTTTATTCTGTCAGTTTTTATGGGGACTCTTATTCCCAGTGGACATATGGCGCTCATGTCCCTCCCATTCTACAGTTCTTGACACGTTTTAATCGTTTATTGCCTATGCTTTTAGTGTGTTGGTTTTTTCAGATATTTGAATTGTTATTATTGTTGTTATTGATATTCTTGTTACTATTGTTGTTATTGTTATTGTTGTTGTTATTGTTATTATTATTGTTATTGTTATCTTATTGTTATTTTTAGCCTTTTGGACATCGCGGGTTACGTCCCGTTTTTACTTATGCGGTTCTTTTACCTGTCTTTTATACTTTGACTTTCTATTTTATATATTGTAAGGGTGCTGATGACCTCCGCAGTTTAGCGCCCTTAAGCTGCATATCATCATCATTCCCTTGTCAGATTCTTGTGTTACTTTACGTCGCCGCATCCTCTCGCTTTGGCGCGATGAGTGGAAGGCCCTCCGGGGGAACAAATTCCGGGAAATTAAACCTGTCCCGTTAGTCTAGGATACCTCTTCTCGTTCTACACGTCGGGAAGAGGTACTATTAGGCCGTTTACGAATTGGACATTGCCTTTTTAGTCATAGATACTTGCTTAGTGGTGAACCCGCTCCACTGTGTCGGCGGTGTGGTGCGCCACATTTTAACTGAGTGTCAAGATTTAGCTCCACTGCGCGCTCGCGTGGGTCTGCCTGTTGGCATAGCCAACGTTTTGGCAGACGACGCGCATGCTGTAGAATGTCTTTAACGTTTTATAAGTGACATTGGTTTTAGCCGTCGGATTTGATGTGCTGAGTGCCTTTTAGCTGTTTGATTTTACTTTATCTTTTAATGGGGGCACTCCTCCCCAGTGGACATCTGGCGCTCGAGTCCCTCGCATTCTACAGTTCTTGACACGTTGTTTTATTCTCTTGCTGACCAAGATTTTAGTGTGTAGATCTTAGTATTTGGTCTGTTGTATTTTTTAGTTTTTTTCAAGCGTTTTGTGTGGGATTTTTTACTTTTTTTTACTATTGCATTTATATTTTACACATAGAAAGGGCGCTAATAACCCTAGCAGTTGAGCGCCCTTAAACCCCATCTCATCATCATCATCACTGCCCACGAGCATTTCAGCAAGGTACGAACGGATTGCGGTGAGGCCCTATATTCCTAGATCTCTGCGTTGTTTTAAATGCCAACGTTTTGGACATACGCAAGTCTCCTGTAAGAGTGCCGTTACCATCTGTGCCTCATGTAGCCAGCCGTCACAGGAAGGTACTTGTTCCACAGCCCCCGTCTGCGTAAACTGCAAAGGGTCTCATTCTGCGTCATTTGGAAACTGTCCGCGGTACTTGGACGAGAAGGCGATCCAGGAAATCCGGGTAAAGGAGAAACTTTCCTTCGCCGAGGTTCGGAGGCGTTACCATGCGCGCCAACCTTCTCTCCTGCGATCTAGTACATTTTGTTCAGTTGTTGCCTTGCTAGTACCACGAGTAGATGCCGAAACTGAGACTTGGACCATGACTGCATTAACCGCCACTACCACCCGGCCGTCCATTTCTGGTATAGTTAGCAAGCCATATAAAGCTGGTCCCAAGTCAATGAAGTCGCAAGCCGCTGAAAAGAAACCAAAGCAGAAACTTCGTAGGGAAGATTTTCTGAAGGACTCTCCGTGTGGGCGCGGTAAGAAAAGTTCAGCTTCTCCTCGGAGGTCGCAGTCCCAGGACGCTCCTGGGACAAGCCGCGCTCAGAGGCACCCCTCACCCATCTCCACCCAGAACCGATTCTCGGCGCTTGAATCGGTTTCTGGCTCTGAGCGCGTGGTTCGTCCCTTCGAGGAGGCTATGGAGTCTGACCAAATCCATACCAAAAGCCCGAGCGCAAACGTTAACCAAAAAGTTATTTTGAGCCGCCCTTCTAAATAAGAAGTTTATCCGTTTTATTCATGGCTATCCTGACCTGGAATTTACGTGGTGTACGATCGCATAGGGCGGTACTGCAACTTTTATTGTGTTCCGATTCACCTATGGCCGTATGTTTGCAGGAGACCAAGCTTCGCCCTCACGCCCTTTTTGTTCTCCGAGGGTGTACTGTGGTTCGCTGCGATCTTGCACCGGATGAGGGTACTCCTGCTCATGGAGGTGTCATGTTATTTGTTCGTAACGACGTTCATTTTCAATCTCTCACGCTTAAGTCCGACTTGCAAGCTGTTGCCGTTAGCCTTTAATTGCCCGGACTTTTTCTTTTCTGTTTGCACTGTCTATTCACCTCCATCGTTTCCCGTCACCCCCTAGGGGCCTCCTTTGCACGTACAAGTTTTGGCGTGCCCGGGGTCCCGATCCACCGTGACTTCCTCGGTGTGGACTCCTCCTTGTGGTGAGGGAGTCAGCCAAAACGCCCACCCACGTGTCGGCCGTGCGTGGGGACCCGTGTCGGTGGAAAGGACTATCCTGGTTGGTTTAGGGATGCGTGTCTGAGCCAGGTTTGTTCTTTTTACATTTTTCGGGGAAGATGCGTATTTCTAATACGCCGCTTTGGTTTCTGCTTCACCTAAACGGGCGAGTAGGGACTAACCAACCCCTAGCCAATCGGCCAGGACTAGGTATTTAACTGAACTCCAGGGTGACTGGGACGGCGCACCCCGCTATATCCTCTGTGCAGCTCTGTCATCCCAGTGGTATGACCCCATGTTGGGCTCCGTGGTGTGTGGGGAGCACTTGGGGATGAAACTTGACTTATCTGTTCATGGCAAACCTAAATCCGAACAGATAAAGAGGTACATGCAGTGTCATCCGCACGTTGCCTGTTAATTACCCGGTTGGAAGAGGCTCAGTCCTTTCTGAAGGTTAACACGTTTTTAATTCAGTCCGGTCTTGACAACATACCCGGGCCTGTTAAGTCCTGTACGCGCTTTAGAACACGTTCTCGCCTTGTTGAGTCATACACATCCGCGCAGTTTGAAAAGTTATCGAAGGCTAAACTCTTCCACGGATATCCTGTCCGTGTGGAGAAGCACCGCACCCTGAACTTCTCAAAGGGTGTCATCACTACCCACTTGTTGGATGGTATGCCGGAGGAAGAGATCCTGGGTTATCTTTCGGACCAGGTTGTCACCTCTGTGTATTGTTTGCGAGCAAAGCGTGATGGAGTAGAGGTGCCTACGTATACACTTTTCCTCACATTTGATCTGCTCGATCTCCCACAGAAAATTAAGGCGGGCTATGAAGTAATTCCCGTTCGGCCGTATATTCCACGCCCTATGCGCTGTTTTCAGTGTCACCGCTATGGCCACACTAAATTTGCTTGTAAGCACTCCGTTCCAGTTTGTCACCTGTAGTAAGGATGCCCACGACGGAGCTTGTCCATCTGCCCCTTGCTGTGTAAACTGCCGCGGTGCTCATCCGGCGTCTTCACGCGACTGTCCTTGTTTCTTGACAGAGAAGGCAATTCAGGAGCTGTGAGTGAAAGAGCGTTTATCTTTCGCTGAAGATCGCAAACGTCATCTTGCCCGACAGCCTTCCATCCTGAAGTTTGGTACGTTTAGCTCAGTGGTTTCACACCGGGTACCAAAGCGAGATATGGGTACTCAAACTTCACCTGTAGCCTCCATAGCGGTCGCGCCTTCTAGCATTACAGTACCATCTTCATAATCAGCCAGCTCCGTAACCCTTCCTGTTACTACGGCAAACCGAAAATTCAAAATACAGCCAAAGCGTACCGATTTCCTTAAGGACCCTCCAGCGTCTATCCGTGAACGCTCTGCATTTAAAGCAAGTTCCCCCTCGCTTACTAGGCGGTCATGCTCTCAGGATGCTAGAGCGCGTAGTCGGGCTCAGCAAGGTTCTCCTCCTGTGTCAACTGGCAATCGTTTTCCAACAGTATCCTCTGCCTCATGTGAAACTCAGTCTCTTCCTTCCCAGGAGCCAATGGAACAAGAGTCCACTACTTCTCAAAGCCCTAGTCCCACGCGCAACCAGAAGGGCAAGTTGAGGCGACCGCCTGCGGTGAAGTGATCTTTCTAATCCACCTATCGCCTTTCCTTCCGGATGTCCATTCTTCAGTGGAATACACGTAGCATGCGCGCTCATAGGGCCGAGCTACAGTTGATGACCAAATAGTTTTCTCCCAGCGTTTTGTGTTTACAGGAGACTAAACTTCGACCGCAAGACAGTGTTTCATTTTCTGGTTTTATTCCAGTGCGCTTTGACCTAGCACCGGAACCTGGTACTCTTGCGCATGGGGGTGTCATGCTCCTCCTTCGTGACGACCTTTTTTACCAGCCTCTGGTGCTTACCACTACCCTGCAAGCTGTTGCTGTTACTTTGATTTTACCTGGCTTTCCTTTTACCCTTTGTTCTGTATATATATACCGCCTTGTTCTCCCTTCGCTGTTGCGGAATTTGCTCATCTAGCATCCCAGCTCCCAGCGCCTTACCGCCTGCTGGGAGACTTTAATGCGCACCACCCTCTTTGGGGATCACCTTGGGCTTGCGAAAGGGGGAACCATCTTGCTGGGTTTTTCATTACCACCAACCTTTCTCTTCTCAACACAGGTGAACCTACTTTTATTTTCGATTCAACAGGAGCTTTTTCTCATCTGGCAAATTCACAGAGTGAACTGGCTACTTTATTTCAGTTTAGATGTTTTCGACGACCACCCGTTCTCCGATGTTGACGGGATAGTAGCTCATTTTACTTCGGTCGTCCTTTCCGCTGCCGAACGTGCTATCCTCGTTTGTCTTCCCACCCGAAGCGTTTACCCGTCCCCTGGTGGACCGTCGACTGGCGCTCGGCGGTCCGTGCGCGGAGGGCTGCCCTTCGGGTATTTCGGCGGCACCCTACGCTTGATAATTTGATAACTTGCAAGCAACTGCGCGCCAGGGCTCGCCGAATCATACGGGCCAGTAAGAGGACATCCTACATCCATTTTGTGGAGTCCTTTACTCATTTAACTACGTCATTTATCGTTTGGGACAAGCTTCGTAGTGTGGCAGGCAAAGTGTCACCGCTTACCATTCCTGAGCTTAGGATTAATAATGCCACCATCGTTTGCCCTAGAGCGGTTGCTGACACGTTGGGCACTGCTTTTGCGGGAGCTTCCAACTCATCTCATTACCACCCGGACTTTTGTCTCTTAAGAATCGGGTTGAATCCCATGTACTTTCTTTTTCCTCTATTAACCGCGAGTGTTATAACGCCCTGTTCTCTATGCCGGAGCTAGAGCGGGCCATGGCCTCCTCGAGCCCCTGAGCTCCTGGGCCGGATCGTGTACACCTTTTAATGCTACAGCACCTTTCTATGGCTGGAAAACGCTTTCACTTGCAGATCTATAACCGCAACTGGCAAACCGTCTCATTCCCGTAAGCTTGGCACGAGGCCACCATCGTCCCAATTTTAAAACCTGGAAAGGATCACCATCTACCTTCCAGTTATCGTCCCCTCAGGGGCTCACCTTATGTGAGTACGGGTTTTTGGCGCACCAGGGGGTTCCCGAGCCAATCATCGCCACATTCATCCCCTCACCCCCATCCGGTCGACGTGGGTTCTTCTTGATAATTTGGTGACTTTTAAACAATCGCGCGCCAGGGCTGGTCGCATTATTCAGGATAGCAAGAAGGCATCTTGGGCTCGTTTTGTCGAGTCTTTTAATCGTTTTACGCCTTCATCCGTTGTTTGGGATAAACTTCGTCGCTTTCTTCGGGAGTTTATGACGGAGCGCGTCTTTCGTGTACGTGTGGGCTCGGTTTTATCTGGTCGTTTTATTCAAGAGAACGGAGTACCGCAGGGCTCTGTACTCAGTGTCACACTTTTTGCAATTGCTATCAACTCCATTGTTGATTTATTCCACCTGGCATTTCATCGTCCCTTTTCGTTGACGATTTTGCCATTTATTGCAGTTCACGGCGGACCTGTCTACTCGAACGCCGTCTCCAGAGCTGTATCGACCGTCTCTACGCCTGGAGTAACGCCAACGGCTTTAATTTCTACGCCGAGAATTCCGTGGTTATCAATTTCTGGCGCCGGAAGGCTTTCCCTCCGCCCTCTCTCCATCTTGGGCCAGGGATACTTCCCTTTGCAAACGAGGCGAAATTTTTGGGGTTGATATTTGATAGAAAGCTAAACTGGATATCACACATTTCGTTTTTAAAAGCAAAGTGTGACCGTTCTCTTAATCTTTTACGTGTTTTAAGTGGCACATCCTGGGGAGCTGATCGGACCGTCCTTCTTCGCCTTTATCGCTCTTTGGTCCAATCCAAGCTTGATTACGGGTGTATTGTTTATTCGTCGGCATGTCCATCTGTGTTACGTCGATTGAATGCCATTCACCATCGTGGCATAAGCGCCGCTACATGGGCCTTTCCAACTAGCCCTTTACCCAGTCTTTACGCAGAAGCTGCAGAGCCTCCGCTATCCTTCCGGCGTGAGATGCTTTTGTGCAGCTATGCTTGTCGACTCTCAAGCTTGCCTGACCACCCGTCTTTCGAGTTATTTTTCGAGGAGTCGCTTGATCGCCACTATTTTATTAGCTCCTCTGCATTGCTCTCTCCAGGGGTTCGATTTCGACAGCTTCTTCGGTATTTGGACGTTACACCAGCGCCGGCCCTTCCTCGGGGTGAAACGCGTTTTCCTCTTTGGTCGCGCGCTGATGCCCACTGTCTCCTTGGGTTAACGTTGATGCCGACTGAACCCCTGCTTCAGTCCTTAGATCCGCATTTTTAGAACTACAGGCAACGTTCGGAGACTGTCATTTTATTTAAACTGATGGGTCTAAGACTGATGTAGTAGGATGTGCCTTTGTTTTAGGTGCGCATAGTTCTACTTTTCGTTTACCCGGACAATGTTCGATTTATACCGCCGAACTTTTTAGTATATATCAATGTGTTTTATACATTCAGCGGCACGTCTTACGGCGTTGTGTTGTTTGTTCGGACTCTCTGAGTGCCCTTCAGAGTATTAACGCGCTGTACACTTACCACCCCCTCGTACAGCGCATTCATGACCTGCTCCACACGCTTCGTGCTTCTGGCATCAGCCTGTCTTTCGTGTGGTTTCCAGGTCATGTGGGCATCTCAGGGAACGAGTCTGCCGACTCCGCTGCCAAATCGGCGATTTTATCCTCCAGATTTTTTACCACCGTTGTTCCCTCGTCTGATTTTAGTGTTTTGTTACGTCACCGCATCCTCTCGCTCTGGCGCGATGAGTGGACGGCCCTCCGGGGAACAAATTGCGGGAGGTTAAACCTCTCCCGTTAATCTGGTACACCTCTTCTCGTTCTTCTCGTCGGGAAGAGGCGATTTTAGCTCGTTTACGAATCGGACATTGCCTTTTAAGTCACAGATACCTGCTTATTGGTGATCCCGCACCTCTGTGTGGTCAGTGTGATATGCCATTAACGGTGCGTCACATTTTAACCTAGTGTCAAGTTTTAGCTCCACTGCGCGTTCGCGTGTGTCTGCCTGTTGGCCAAGCCAACGTTTTGGCAGACGACGCGCATGCTGTAGAATGTCTTTTACGTTTTATCACTGACATTGGTTTTAGCCGTCGCATTTGATGCGCTGAGCGCCTTTTAGCTGTTTGATTTTATATTGCTAGTTTTAATGGGGCCCTTCTCCCCGAAGGACATAAGGCGCTCATGTACCTTGCAGTCTACAGTTCTTGACACGTTTTATTCTTTTAGTGACCATGATTTTAGTGTGTAGATTTTAGTCTTTGGTCTGTTGTGTTTTTTTTAGTGTTTTGACCAAGCGGGTTTGTGTGTGGTTTTTTAGTTTTTTGACTCTTCAATTTTATATTTCATACATTGTACGGGCGCTAAAAACCAATGTAGTTGAGCGCCCTTAAGCTCCACCTCATCATCATCATCATCATCCAGGGGTTCGATTTCGACAACTCCTTCAGCATTTGGACGTTACGCCAGCGCCGGCCCTTCCCAGGGGGTAAACGCTTTTTGCTCCATGGTTGCGCGCTGAGGCCCACTGTCACCTTGGGCTAACGTCGATGCCGAAGACTGAGACCTCTTCTTCAGTCTTTAGATCGGCTTTTTTAGAAGTCCGGGCGCAATTCGGGGATTTTCATTTTATTTTTACCGATGGATCTAATACTGATGCTGGAGTTGGACGTGCCTTTGTTTTTTGGTCAATGTAGTTTTACGTTTCGTTTACCTGGACAATGTTCAATTTTTACCGCCGAAAGTTTTAGCATTTATCAATCTGTTTTATACATTCAGCGGCACGGCTTGCGGCACTGTATTATTCGTACGGACTCTCTGAGTGCCCTTCAGAGTATTAACGCGCTGTACCATTACCACCCACTCGTACAGTGCATACATGATCTGCTCCACTCGCTTGGTGTCTCTGGCATCAGCGTCTCCTTCATGTGGGCATCTCAGGTAACGAGTCTGCCGACGCCGCTGCCAAATCGGCGATTTTATTACCCAGTTCTTTTACTTCTGTTGTTCCCTCCACAGATTTGTTTGTTATTTTACGTAGCCGCATCCTCCTGCTTTGGAGGGATGAGTGGACGGCCCTCCGAGGGAACAAGTTACGGGAGGTTAAGCCTCTCCCGTTACTCTGGGGTACCTCTTCTCGTTCGTGTCGTCGGGAAGAGGTAATTTTAGCTCGTTTACGGATTGGACATTGTCTGTTTAGTCATAGGTATCTGCTTAGTGGTGACCCCGCTCCACTCTGTGAGCAGTGTGATGTGCCTTTAACGGTGCGTCACATTTTAGCAGAGTGTCAGGTTTTAGCTCCATTGCGCGTTCGTGTTGGTCTGCCAGTTGGCATAGCCAACGTTTTGGTGGACGACGCGCGTATTGTAGAATGTGTTTTACGTTTTATTAGTGGCAGTGATTTTAATCTGCGCATTTGATGCGTTGAGCGTCCTTTAGCTTTGTTATTTTATTCTGTATGTTTTAATAGGGACTCTACTCCTCAGTGGACATACGGCGCTCATGTCCCTCGCATTCTACAGATCTTGACACGTTTTAATCTTTTATTGCCTATGCTTTTAGTGTGTTGGTTTTTCGGATATTTGTATTGTTATTATTGTATTATTGTTATTTTTAGATTTTTGGACATCGCAGGTTTGTGTCCCGTTTTTTAATTATGCTGTTCTTTTACCCGTCTTTTATATTTTGACTTTATATTTTATACATTGTAAGGGCGCTGATGACCTTAGCAGTTTAGCGCCCTTAAACCGCATATCATCATCATCATCATCATCAAGGGTTTGTGCACGGGAAACTCTTCTTTCCGACATTTTTTATCGTTTCAACCTCTCCATCCTCAATACAGGTGAACCTACTTTTATTTCTGACTCTTCTGGTGCTTTCTCTGACTTGGACCTTGCCGTTTGCTCACACCAGCTTGCTAGTCGTCTGCAATGGAACGTCGTCGCTGACACCTACTCCAGCGACCATTGCCCCTGCAACGTTTCTCTGTTGTCTCAACACGTTCAGCATTCCGTAGTACCTACCTGGGTATTCAGAAAAGCCGCCTGGAAATTGTATTCCAGCCTCGTGCATTTTGCCGACCAGCCCTTCACCAACGTTAAGCAAATGGTGCAGCACCTTACGTCTACGTTGCTATCTGCCGCCGAGCGGGCCATTCCCCGTTCGTCCTCTCACCCTCGGCGTATCCCTGTTCCGTGGTGGAACGAGGACTGTCAGGACGACGTTTGTGCTCGTAGAACTTCGCTTAGGGTGATTCGGCGACACCCTACACTTGATAATTTGGTTACTTTTAAACAATCGCGCGCCAGGGCTCGCATTGTACTGTGTCTGGCCTTCAGGTTTCCAATGCCACCATAGTGGATCCGGCTGCCATTGTTAACACTCTAGGTGCTGCCTTTGAGGTGGTTTCCAGTTCAGACCATTATTCCGCCGGTTTTCGCTCTTTTAAAGACTGGCTAGATTCCGGAACATATAATTTTCGGGCTGCTAATAATGAATGTTATAACGAACTTTTTACAATGAGGGAGCTGGAGCACGCTCTTCATTGCTCTAGGCACTCCGCACCTGGGCCGGACGGCATTCATGTCCTGATGTTACAGAACCTTTCAGCCGACATAATACTCTTTCTCTTACAGGTCTATAACCGTATTTGGCAAGATGGCTTTTTTCCTTCCGTTTGGCGCGAAGCCACCATTGTCCCTATACATCTGGCGCTCGTGTCCCTCGCATTCTAAAGTTCTTGACACGTTGTTTTACTCTTTTATTGACTATGCTTTTAGTGTGTTCGTTTTTGGAATTTGTGTTTTGTTTTTTACCTTTTGGACATCGCGGGTTTGTGTCCCGTTTTTTAATTATGCGACTTTTTACCGGACTTTTATTTTTTGACTGTAAATTTTATACTTTGTAGGGGCGCTGATGACCTTAGCTGTTTAGCGCCCTTATACCGCATCTCATCATCATTACCTTCTAAGTAGGAAGTTTATCCCTTTTATTCATGCCTCTCCTGATTTGGAATTTACGTGGTGTACGATCACATAGAGCGGAACTACAACCTATATTGCGTTGTCATTCGTCTATGGTCGTGTGTTTGCAGGAGCCTAAGCTTCGCCCTTACGATCCTTTTGATCTCCTAGGGCAATGGTGGCGAAAGCGCGACTCGCAGGTGCAACCCCTTTTCTAGCCGTCTATTCATTTGTTTTCCATGTGCTGCTGAGTGGTGTAGAGCGTGTTGCATATTTGGTGACTCGCGAAAGGAAGGCGTTTTCGCCATCCTTGTCCTAGGGTATACTCCGGTTCGCTACGATTTTACTCCGGATGAGGGTACTCCTGTTCATGGAGGTGTCATGCTAATAGTGCGTAACGACGTTCATTTTTAGACTGTTACACTTACGTCCGACTTGCAAGCTGTTCCTGTTAGGCCTCAATTACCCGGATTTTTCTTTTCTATTTGGTCCCTCCATTCACCTGCATCGTCTCCCCTCGCTAACGCGAACCTTCGAGATCTCCTGTCCGCTCTCCCCCAACGCAATTTCTTCTGTTGGGAGAGTTTAATTCCCATCACACCCTGTGGGGTTCGCAAAGGGCTTCTGCGAGGATCACGCTTATTTCAGATATATTTGCTCGGTTTAACCTCTCCATCCTCAATACTGGCGAGCCTACTTTTCTTTCTGATTCTTCTGGTACATCCTCTCACTGGGAGCTTGCCGTGTGCTCTTTCCAGTTTGCTTGTTGTCTGCAGTGGAACGTCGTCGCTGACACCCACTCCAGGATTCCATAAAGCCGACTGGAGACTGTATTCCAGCCTCGTGTGTTTTGAGGACCAGCACTTCACTGACAATAACCAAACGGTGCAGCACCTTACCTATACGATTCTATCTGCCGCCGAACGCACAATTCCTCGTTCGTCATCCCACCTTCGGCGTATTCCTGTTCCGTGATGGTCAGAGGGCTCTCGGGACGCTGTGCATGCCGTAAAGCTGCGCTTAGGGTGTTTCGACGACACTCTACACTTTTAAATTTGGTTACCTTTAAACATTCGCGGCAGGGGTCGTCGCATTATTCAGGATAGCAAGAAGGCGTCCTGGACTCCTTTTGTCGATTCTTTTAATCGCTTCGCGCATTCCTCCGTTGTTTGGGATAAACTTCCTCGCCTCTCCGGTAAAGTGTCACATTGTACTGTGTCTGGCCTCCAGGTTCCCAATACCACCATAGTGGATCCGGTTGCCATTGCTAACACTCTGGGTGCTGCCTTTCAGGCGGTTTCCAGTTCTGAACATTATTCTGCCGGCTTTTGCAATCTCAAAGACCAGCTGGATTCTGTGACCTATAATTTTCGGTCTCCTTATCAGGAGTGTTATAATGAGGTTTTCTCAATGAGGGAGCTGGTGCACGCCCTCCATTTCTCTAGGCAGTCCGTTCCTGGGCCGGACGGCATTCAGGTCTTGATGTTACAGAACTTTTCAGTCGACAGTAAACTCTATTACAGCTCTATAAACGTATTTGGCAAGACGGCGTTTTTCCTTCACTTTGGCGCGAAGCCAGCATCGTCCCTACTCTTAAGCCTGGGAAGGATCGCCCACTACCTTCCAGCTACCGCCCTATCTCCCTCACCAGTTGCATTTGCAAGGTGGTGGAACGCATGATCAACGGGCGGTTGACATGGTAGTTGGAGTCTCAAAGAAGCTTCTGTCGATAACTCAGTGTGTGTTTCGTTGCCATGGCTCTACCGTCGACAAATGGTATCTCTATCGACGCATATTATGAACGGATTCCTGAGAAAGTGTCAAACATGGTTGTGCTTTTGGACCTGGAGTAAGCTTATCACACTTGTTTAAGGGGCGGCATTTTACGTAAACTCCACTCACGGAATATACCCGGTCGTCTTCCCATATTTCTTCGGGAGCTTACAACAGATCGCGTCTTTCGTGCACGTGTTGGCTTGGCGTTATCTAGTCGTTTTATTCAAGAGAACGGTGTAGCGCAGGGCTCTTTACTCCGTGTCACACTTTCTGCGATTGCTATCAACCCCATTTTTGAGTGTATTCCCCGTGACATTGCATCGTCCCTTTTAGTTGACGATTTTGCAATTTATTGCCCTTCAAGCTGGACCTGCTGCTCGCAAACGGTCTCCAGAGATGTATTGACCGTCTCTAATACTGGAGTAACGCCAACGGCTTTAATTTCTCTGCCGAGAAATCCGTCTGTGTTAATTTGTAGCGCTGGAAGACGTTCCCTTTGCCCTTTCTCCATCCTGTGCCGGTTTGTGATCCGTTTGCAGACGAGGCGAAATTTTTCGGGTTTATCTTTGACCGAAAGCTGAGCTGGACGTCGCACATATCGTTTTTAAAAGCAAAGTGTGGCCGTTGTCTTGATCGTTTACGTGTTTTAAGTGGGACATCCTGGGGAGCTGATCGGACAGTCCTTCTGCGTCTTTCACTCAAGGGGCCTGCTTTGCGGTTTCGGGTTTGTCGCACCCGGTGTCCCGAGCAACCCTGACTTCCTCGGTGTGGGCTCCTGCTTGTGGTGAGGGAGTCAGACAAAACGGCACCCCACGTGTAGGCCGTGCGTGTTGACCCGTGTCGGTGAAAAGAAATGTCCTGGTTGGTTGAGGGATGCGTGTCCCAGCCTGATTTGTTCTGTTTTGGACTTTTCAGGGAGGACGCGCATTGCTAATACACCGCTTTGGATTTTGCTTCACCTAAACGGGCGGCTAGGGACTAACACACCCCTAGCCAATCTCCCCTCAGGGGCTCACCTTATGTGAGTACGGGTTTTTGGCGCACCCGGGGGTTCCCGAGCCAGTCATCGCCACATTCATCCCCTCACCCCCTACCGGTCGAGGTGGGTTCTTCTCGTGACCGGTGGACACAAGGTAGGCTCTCGTGCGTTCTTTACATTCCATTCATACCGCACTTCACCATCGTTTCTTTCTTCTCTTGTCACTTTCCGACCATTTCCCACCACGACATTCACACAACTCTTTTTCTTCCTGGCCGGCCTACCTTGCGTGCGAAACGCCCACACAGTTTTAGTTTCTTTTATCTTTTTATTTAAATCCTCCGTGGACACAGCCTGACGGATACCCGCGCACTGGTGCGCAGCTGGGTGAGTGGGTAATGGCGTCATCCCCACCACCCGGGGTCGTCATGTAGGGTATGTGTTCGTATCCGCTGTTCAACTGCAGTCCCGCGGGGGGGCCATTGCATGAGCTGCTGACTTCCGACGGCGATTGGGTCCCTCTGTCTATGTTCTGGGAGGTGTGACCCTGGGGTGAGATAGGTATAGATAGGCCACTCACCCAAGCCGGGGTAACGCCCGGGAAGTCAGAGCCCGAGGTCGGAGACGGTTGCAATGGTGGAGGATTTTTTTCGCTATGGAGCACCCTTTCTCCATTATAAACAACAAGGGCCGAAAAACTTTAGTAACAGAAGTAGCACCGCCAACAGCTGGTTGTTACTTAGTGATTACCCGTACAGAGGAGGGACAATCATTCGAGAAGGTGAACCCTTTTATCATCCAGAAGGGCATTGACTCAATTGCTGGTCCGGTTCTTTCCTGCACTCGGCTTCGTAATGGTTCGATGCTAGTTCAAGGCAAATCCGAGGCACAAAGTAAGTCCTTGTTGAGCGCTACGCTTCTACACGGTTATCCTATCCGTGTTGAGAAGCACTGCACCTTAAATTCTTGTAGAGGCGTCATTACCACTCATAGCCTCGATGGTATATCGGTCGAGGACCTGGTAGAATATCTTGCAGACCAGAAGGTGACAGCGGTCCATCGAGTGCAGGCCAAACGCGACGGCGTATTGGTACCCACTCGTACCCTGTTTATTACATTTGATGGCGTCGATCTGCATACGAGCATTTCCGCAGGGTACGAACGGATTTCTGTGAGGCCTTATATTCCTAGACCTCTGCGTTGTTTTAAATGCCAACGTTTTGGGCATACGCAAGTCTCCTGTAAGAGTGCCGTTAACATCTGTGCAACATGTAGCCAGCCCTCACACGAAGGTACCTGTTCAACAGCCCCCGTCTGCGTTAACTGTAAAGGGTCTCATTCTGCTTCGTTTGCCCTCCCTTCGTGGGCCCTCCCTCCGAGGAAACTATGGAGTCTGACCAACTCCATACCAAAAGCCCGAGCCCCAAGGTTAAACAAAAGGTAATTTTAAGCCGCCCTTCTAAGTAGACAGTTTAGCCCTTTTTTCTTAATGGCTATCCTGACCTGGAATGTACGTGGTGTACGATCGCATAGGGCGGAACTGCAACTTTTATTGCGTTCCCATTCGCCTATGGTCGTATGTTTGCAGGAGACTAAGCTTCGCCCCCACGATCCTTTTGATCTCCGAGGATATACTCCGGTTCGCTACGACCTTGAACCGGAGGGTACTCCTGCTCATGGGGGTTTCATGTTGTTAGTGCGTAACGACGTTCATTTTAAACCTGTCACACTTACATCCGACTTGCAAGCTGTTGCCGTTCGCCTTCACTTACCCGGCTTTTTGTTTTCTGTTTGCACTGTGTATTCACCTCCATCGTCTCCCCTCGCTCCCGCGGACATTCGAGCTCTCCTGTCCGCTCTCCCAACACCATTTCTTCTGTTGGGAGATTTTAATGCCCATCACCCACTGTGGGGTTCGCCAAGGGCTTGTGCGAGGGGAACTCTTCTTTCCGACATTTTTTACCAGTTCAATCTTTCCATCCTCAATACAGGTGCACCTACTTTTATTTCTGATTCTTCTGGTACCTTCTCTCATCTGGACCTTGCCATTTGCTCACTCCAGCTTACTCGTCGTCTTCAGTGGAACGTCGTCGCTGATACCTACTCCAGCGACCATTACCCCTGCATCGTTTCTCTTTTGTCGCACCACGTACAGCATTCCAGAGTACCTACCTGGATATTCGCAAACGCCGACTGGAGCTTGTATTCCAGCCTCGTGCATTTTGACGACCAGCCCTTCTCCGACATTAACCAACTAGTGCAGCACCTTACGTCTATTATTTCCTCTGCCGCCGAACGCGCAATACCTCGTTCATCCTCTCAACCTCGGCGGCCACCTGTTCCGTAGTGGAACGAGGATTGTCGGGACGCCGTTCGTGCCCGTAGAACTGCACTTAGGGTGTTTCGGCGACACCCTACACTTGATAATTTGGTGACTTTTAAACAATCGCTGGCCAGGGCTCGTCGCATTATTCAGGATAGCAAGAAGGCGTCGTGGGTTCGTTTTGTCGAGTCTTTTAATCGCTTTACGCCTTCATCTGTTGTTTGGGATAAACTTCGTCGCTTCTCAGGTAAAGTGTCCCATTGTACTGTTTCTGGCCTTCAGGTTTCCAATGCCACTATAGTGGATCCGGTTGCCATCGCTAACACTCTGGGTGCTGCCTTTGAGGCCGTATACAGTTCAGACCATTATTCCGCTTGCTTTCGCTCTATCAAAGACCGGCTGGATTTCGACACCTTTAATTTTCGGTCTGCTAATAATGAGTGTTATAATGAACTTTTCACACTGAGGGAGCTGGAGCACGCTCTTAATTGCTCTTGGCACTCCGCTCCTGGCCCGGACGGCATTCATGTCCTGATGTTAAAGCACCTTTCAGCCAACAGTAAACTCTTTCTCTTACAGGTCTATAACCGTATTTGGCAAGACGGCATTTTTCCTTCCGTTTGGCGCGAAGCCACCATTGTCCCTATTCTTAAGCCTGGGAAGGATCGCCAACTACCTTCCAGCTACCGTCCTATCTACCTCACCAGTTGCATTTGCAAGGTGATGGAGCGCATGATCAACGGGCGGTTGACATGGTGGCTTGAGTCTCAGAAACTTTTAGCGAGCGCTCAGTGCGGATTTCGTCGCTATCGCTCTACCGTCGATCATCTGGTGTCCCTGTCGACGCATGTTATGAATGGATTTCTGAGAAAGTGTCAAACCGTGGCTGTGTTTTTTGACGTGGAGAAAGCTTATGACACTTGTTGGAGGCGCGGCATTTTACGTACACTTCACGCATGGAATATCCGCGGTCGTCTTCCCATATTGCTTCGGGAGTTCATGACGGACCGTGTCTTTCGTGTACGTTTGGGCTCGGTTTTATCTATTCGTTTTATTCAAGAGAACGGAGTACCGCAGGGTTCTGTACTCAGTGTCACACTTTTTGGGATTGCTATCAACCCCATTGTTGATTGTATTCCACCTGGCATTTCATCGTCCCTTTTTGTTGATGATTTTGCCATTTATTGTAGTTCACGGCGGACCTGTCTACTCGAACGCCGTCTCCAGAGCTGTATCGACCGTCTCTACGCCTGGAGTGACGCCAACGGCTTTAATTTCTCCGCCGAGGAATCCGTCTGCATCAACTTCTGGCGCCGGAAGTATTTCCCTCGGCCCTCTCTCCATCTTGGGCCAGGGATTCTTCCGTTTACAGACGAGGCGAAATTTTTGGGGTTGATTTTTGATAGAAAGTTGTGTTGGACCTCGCACGTTTCCTTTTTAAAAGCAAAGTGTGACCGTTCTCTTAATCTTTTACGTGTTTTAAGTGGCACATCCTGGGGAGCTGATCGGACCGTCCTTCTTCGGCTTTATCGCTCTTTGGTCCGATCCAAGCTTGATTACGGGTGTATTGTTTATTCGTCGGCACGTCCATCTGTGTTACGTCGTTTGAATCCCATTCATCATCGTGGTATTAGAGTCGCTACAGGGGCCTTTCCAACTAGCCCCGTGCCCAGTCTTTACGCTGAGACTGCAGAGCCTCCGCTGTCTTTCAGGCGTGAGATGCTCTTGTGTAGCTATGCCTGTCGACTCTCCAGCTTGCCTGACCACCCGTCCTTCGCGGTATTTTACGATGATTCACTTGACCGGCAATATTTAGTTAGCTCCTCTGCTTTGCTCCCTCCAGGGGTTCGCTTTCGACTGCTACTTCGGCATTTGGACGTTTCGCCAGCGCCGGCCCTTACCCGAGGGGAAACGCGATTTCCTCCATGGTCGCGCGCTGAGGCCCACATCCACCTTGGGCTAACGTCGATGCCGAAAAATGCGACCCCTGCGTCTGTTCTTAGATCCGCCTTTTTAGAACTACAGGCGCAGTTCGGGGACTGTCATTTTATATATACTGATGGGTCTAAGACTGATGTTGGAGTAGGCTGTGCCTTTGTTTTTGGTGTACAGAGTTTTACTTTTCGTTTACCTGGACAATGTTTAATTTTTACCGCCGAACTTTTTAGCATTTATCAATCTGTTTTATACATCCAGCGGCACGACTTACGGCACTGTTTTATTTGTACGGACTCTCTGAGTGCCCTTCAGACTATTCATGCGCTGTTCCATTACCACCCACTCGTACAGCGCATACATGACCTGCTCCACTCGCTTGGTGTCTCTGGCATCAGCGTGTCCTTCGTGTGGATTCCAGGTCATGTGGGCATCTCAGGTAATGAGTCTGCCGACGCCGCTGCGAAATCGGCGATTTTATTACCCAGATTTTTTACTTCTGTTGTTCCCTCGTCAGATTCGTGTGTTATTTTACGTCGCCGCATCCTCTCGCGCTGGCGCGATGAGTGGACGGCCCTCCGGGGGAACAAGTTGCGGGAGATTAAGCCTTTCCCGTTGATCTGGGGTACCTCTTCTCGTTCGTGTCGTAGGGAAGAGGTAATTTTAGCTCGTTTACGGATTGGACATTGTGTTTTTAGTCATAGGTATTTGCTCAGTGGTGACCCCGCACCACTCTGTGGGCAGTGTGACGTGCCCTTAACGGTGCGTCATATTTTAACAGAGTGTCAGGTTTTAGCTGCATTGCGTGCTCGTGTGGGTCTGCCTATTGGCCTAGCCAACGTGTTGGCAGACGACACGCGTGCTGTAGAATGTGTTTTACGTTTTGTTCATGATAGTGATTTTAATCTGCGCATTTAATGCGTTGAGCGTCTTTTAGCTTAGTACTTTTATTCTGTCAGTTTTTGTGGGGACTCTGATCCCCAGTGGGCATATGGCGCTCATGTCCCTCGCATTCTACAGTTCTTGACACGTTTTAAATCGTTTATTGCCTATGCTTTTAGTGTTTTGGTTTTTTCAGATCTTTGTATTGTTATTATTGTTGTTATTGTTATGTTCTGTTATTTTTAGCTTTTTTGACTTCGCGGGTTTACGTCCCGTTTTTTTTTAATTATGCGGTTCTTTTACCTGTCTTTTATATTTTGACTTTATATTTTATACATTGTAAGGGCGCTGATGACCTCAGCAGTTTAGGGCCCTTAAGCCGCATATCATCATCATCATCATCACCTAGCCAATCGGCCGGGACTATGTTTTTTACCGAACTCCAGGGTGAGTGGGACGTCGTGCTCGCTATATCCCGTGTGTAGCCCCGTCATCCCAGTGGGACGACCCCCTGTTGGGCTCCGTGGTGGGTGGGGCGCACTGCGTGACGAAACTTTTCAATATCTTTCACGGTTAACACCATTAAAAATCTGGGAAGCTAAAGGAAGTAGTTGAGTCCAGTGGTCCTCGCTACTTAGTGATTTCGAGAACGGAGGAAGGTCAAACGTTTTCTACGGTGAATCCATTGCTAATTCAAAAGGTTCTGGACAGCATTGCTGGTCCTCTTAAATCCTGTGTAGGATCTCGAAATAACACGCTCCTGATTGAAGCGCTTTCCACATCCCAGGCGGCGTAAATACTTAAAGCCAAACTGCTAGCCAGCTATCCAGGTCGCGTTGAGCTTCACAGGACCTTGAACTCTTCGCGCGGAGTAGTGAACACCCGTGTATTGCACAGCATGTCGGATGAGGAGATTCAGGACAATTTATCTGATGGAGTTACGGCTGTATATCGCGTTCAGGGGAAGGACAGATGTGAATTCGTGCCAACTCGTACCCTGTTCCTTACCTCTGATCGGGTAATGTCCCTCAAAAAATTAAGGCAGGTTATGAGGCCACTGTAGTCAGACCGCAAATCCCTAACCCGCTGCGATGCTAAAAGTTTCAGCGCTTTGAACACAACAGTGACTTCTGTAATGGCAACTATACCTGCGTTAACTGTGGTGACATTTCCCATGATGGTGAATGCACCTCCACTCCGACATGTGTTAACTGCAGCGATGGACACCCATCGAGTTCCCGTGATTGCCCTCGATTTGTACAGGAACGCGAGCTTCAGGAGATCCGGGTTAGGGAGGTGTCCTTCTCGGAAGCCCGCAAACTCCTCCGCATCCGCCAACGGTCTGTCCCGCGGTCCGGTACGTATAGTTCCGTTGCAGCTAAACCGGTACCGAGTCGGGAAATCGCAACACAGACCAGCGATATAAACGGGGCCACCATTTCTGATAAGGTTCTTGTCGCCCGCTCGCTTCCAAAGCCCTCGACATCGCCACCTGCGTCAACATCTACCAAGATTGTAACTGCCAACCTTCCTCCTGTGCGATCGCATTCTCAAGCGTTGGCTTTCTCCTCTAAAGCTGGAAAGGCCGTTACCAGCACTGTTTCAACAGCAAAGTTCAAGACCCACTATACCAGATCCGACTTCCTGAAGAACATACCACCATCTGTACCGGGAACGTCGAAGGGGAAGAATAGTCAACGATCTTCTTCTCGTAGATCCTCTTCTGCGGCTTCTACTGGGACGGACTCCGATCGGCAATCTACATCTTCGCTTATCTCTACTTTCAATCTCAAACCGAAATTTTCTATTGGAAAGGGGTCCTCCCCAGTGGAGATGGGTCGGAATTCTTCCACTACTGCCAGACCGCCTATGAAGAAGCGGCAGGATAAAACATCCCCTAAAGGTGCTGAAAGGAATGAATTTAGTTTTATTTATGCACGCTCTTTAACTACTGTGGTTCTTAGCGTCCCATTCTATACTGGGTGTGAAAGAACGGTCATCTTGCTCAGAGGACTCTATCAGGATTAAGGTTCTTTAAAGTGATAAATCTACGACACGGGACCACCGGCTTTACTTCCCTTCCGAAGGAAGCCACGCTAAGGATTTAACGCCCAAAAAAATCCATCGCCCTCCGTCGGGTTTGAACCCGCGACCTTGGGAACTAGAGGTTAGCACGGTACCACTAGCCCACGGAGGACGACTAAAGGTGCTGGTTCGCAAACTAAGAAAAAGGGTCGATTGATTCGCCCACTGCTGTCGTTGTAGTAGCCTCTTCCGATTGCGACCTTCTCTTTTAATCACGACAGTTATCTTACACATGACATACGTGGTATTCGATCCCATCGATCAGAGCTTGAACCTTTGCTCAACGAGTACGAGTCCCTGGTTCTTTGTTTGCAAGACACTAAACTCCGTCAGCAAGACACCTTTTATCTTGGACGGTATCGCTCAGCGCGGTGTGATCTTACACCAGAAGATGGTATTCCTGCGCAGGGGGGCACCACGCTGCTAATCAGAGATGACCTTTTCGAGAATTCTGTGTCAATTCATTCTGATATCCAGTCAGTTGCTCTACCCCCAGGGGCTCACTTTATGTGAGTATGGGTTTGGCGTACCCGTAGGTTCCAGAGCCAATCATCGCCATCATCATCCTTCAACCCTCATCCGGTCGAGGTGGGTTCGTTCTCGTGACCGGGGGACTCAAGGTAGGCTCTCGTGCGTTCTGTGCATTTCATTCCATGTCGCCCCTCGACATCGTTTCTTTCTTCTCTTTTACTTCTGCACATTTCGCACCACCTCCATTCATTTACGCCTCCCTTTTTCTTCCTCGTCGGCCTACCTTTCGTGCGAAACGCCCACACTGTTTTATTTCTTTTACATTTTATTTTAATCCGCCGTGGACAAAGCCTGACAGATACCCGCGCACTGGGTGCGCAGCTGGGTGAGTGGGTAATGGCGTCATCCCCACCACCCGGGCCCCCCAGGTGCTCACCTTACGTGAGTACGGATTATGCGCACCCGGGGTACCCGAGCCATTCATAGCCATTTTCATCCATTCATCTCCGTCCGGTCGAGGTGGGTTCGTTCTCGTGACCGGGAGACTCAAGGTAGGCTCTCGCGCGTTCTTGCATTTCATTCCATGTCGCCCCTCGCCATCGTTTTTTCTTTTCTTCTATTTATGCACATTTCGCCCCACGCCCATTCATTTACACATCTTTAACTTCTTCGCCGGCCTACCTTGAGTGCGAAACGCCCACACACTTTGTTTCTTTTAACCTTTTATTTTAATCCTCCGTGGACACAGCCTGGCGGATACCCGCGCACGGGGTGCGCAGCTGGGTGAGTGGGTAATGGCGTCATCCCCACCACCCGGGGTCGTCATGTAGGGTATGTGTTCGTATCCGCTGTTCAACTGCAGTCCCGCGGGGGGGCCATTGCATGAGCTGCTGACTTCTGACGGCGATTGGGTCCCTCTGTCTATGTTCTGGGAAGTGTGACCCTGGGGTGAGTCTGGTATAGATAGGCCACTCACCCAAGCCGGGGTAACGCCCGGGAAGTCAGAGCCCGAGGTCGGAGACGGTTGCAATGGTGGAGGATTTATCTCGCTATGGAGCACCCTTCCTCCATTAATACCAACAAGCGCCGAAAAGTTTATGTAACAGAAGTGACACCACCGACAACTGATGGTTACTTGGTCATTTCACGAACCGAAGAACGACAACATTTTGAGAGGGTGAACTCTTTCATCATTCAAAAGGGCATTGATGCTATTGCTGGTGCGGTTCAGTCCTACACTCGTCTACGGAATGGTTCCTTATTAGCACAAACGAAATCCGATCAGCAAAGTAAGACCTTGTTGCGCGCGACGCTTCTCCACGGCTATCCCATCCGTGTGGAGAAGCACCGCACCTTGAATTCCTGTCGAGGCGTCATTACCACTCATAGCCTCGATGGTATATCGGACGAGGACCTGGTGGAATATCTTGCAGACCAGAAGGTTACTGCGGTCCATCGAGTGCAGGCCAAACGCGACGGCGTATTGGTACCCACTCGTACCCTGTTTCTAACATTTGATGGCTTCGATCTGCCCACGAGCATTTCCGCAGGGTACGAACGAATTTCCGTGAGTGATGATGATGATGATGATATGCGGTTTAAGGGCGCTAAACTGCTAGGGTCATCAGCGCCCTTACAATGTTTAAAATATAAGGTCAAAATATAAAAGGTAAAAAAACCGCATAATTAAAAAACGGGACACAAACCCGCGATGTCCAAAAAGTTAAAACTAACAATAGCATAACAATAACATTAACAACAAGAATAAAAATAACAACTAGAATAACAATAACAACAAGAATAACAATAACAACAAGAATAACAATAACAACAAGAATAACAATAAATATATCTCAAAAACCAACACACTAAAAGCATAGCCAATAAAAGATTAAAGCGTGTCAAGAACTGTAGAATGCGGGACATGAGCGCCATATGTCACTGGGGAGTAAGTCCCTATAAAAACATACAGAATAAAATAACAAAGCTAAAAGACGCTCAGCGCATCAAATGCGACGATTAAAATCAATGTCACTTATAAAACGTAAAAGACATTCTACAGCATGCGCGTCGTCTGCCAAAACGTGGGCTATGCCAACAGGCAGACCCAGGCGAACGCGCAGTGGAGCTAAAACTTGAGACTCCGTTAAAATGTGACGCACCGTTAAGGGCACGTCACACTGCTGACACAGCGGAGCGGGATCACCACTGAGCAGGTAACTATGACTAAAACGACAATGTCCAATTCGTAAACGGGCTAAAAGTACCTCTTCCCGACGTGAAGAACGAGAGGAGGTACCCCAGATTAACGGGAGAGGCTTAACCTCCCGCAACTTGTTCCCCCGGAGGGCCGTCCACTCATCGCGCCAGCGCGAGAGGATGCGGCGACGTAAAATAACACACGAATCTGACGAGGGAACAACAGAGGTAAAATATCTGGGTAATAAAATCGCCGATTTCGCAGCGGCGTCGGCAGACTCATTACCTGAGATGCCCACATGACCTGGAATCCACATGAAGGACACGCTGATGCCAGTGACACCAAGCGAGTGGAGCAGGTCATGTATGCGCTGTACAAGCGGGTGGTAATGGTACAGCGCAGTAATAGTCTGAAGGGCACTCAGAGAGTCCGTACAAATAAAACAGTGCTGTAAGGCGTGCCGCTGAATGTATAAAATAGCTTGATAAATGCTAAAAAGTTCGGCGGTAAAAATTGAACATTGTCCAGGTAAACGAAACTTAAAACTACAGTGACCAGAAACAAAGGCACATCCAACTCCAGCTTCAGTCTTAGATCCATCGGTAAAGATAAAATGGAAGTCTCCGAATTGAGCCCGTACTTCTAAAAAAGCCGATCTAAAGACTGAAGCAGGGGTCTCAGTCTTCGGCATCGACGTTAGCCCAAGGTGGATGTGGGCCTCAGCGCGCGACCATGGAGGAAAGCGCGTTTCCCCTCGGGTAAGGGCCGGCGCTGGCGTAACGTCCAAATGCCGAAGTAGCAGTCGAAATCGAACCCCTGGAGGGAGCAATGCAGAGGAGCTAACTAAATATTGCCGTCAAGCGAATCCTCGTAAAATACATCGAAGGACGGGTGGTTAGGCAAGCTTGAGAGTCGACAAGCATAGCTGCACAAAAGCATCTCACGCCGGAAGGACAGCGGAGGCTCTGCAGCTTCTGCGTACAGACTGGGTACAGGGCTAGTTGGAAAGGCCCCTGTAGCGACTCTTATGCCACGATGGTGAACGGCATTATATCGACGTAACACAGATGGACGTGCCGACGAATAAACAATACACCCGTAATCAAGCTTGGATCGGACCAAAGAGCGATAGAGACGAAGAAGGACGGTCCGATCAGCTCCCCAGGATGTGCCACTTAAAACACGTAAAATATTAAGAGAACGGTCACACTTTGCTTTTAAAAAGGAAACGTGCGAGGTCCAACACAACTTCCTATCAAAAATCAACCCCAAAAATTTCGCCTCGTCTGCAAACGGAAGTATCCCTGGCCCAAGATGGAGAGACGGCGGAGGGAAATACTTCCGGCGCCAGAAGTTGATGCAGACGGATTTCTCGGCGGAGAAATTAAAGCCGTTGGCGTTACTCCAGGCATAGAGACGGTCGATACAGCTCTGGAGACGGCGTTCGAGTAGACAGGTCCGCCGTGAACTGCAATAAATAGCGAAATCGTCAACAAAAAGGGACGATGAAATGCCAGGTGGAATACAATCAACAATGGGGTTGATAGCAATCGCAAAAAGTGTGACACTGAGTACAGAGCCCTGCGGTACTCCGTTCTCTTGAATAAAACGACGAGATAAAACCGAGCCCACACGTACACGAAAGACGCGGTCCGTCATAAACTCCCGAAGAAATATGGGAAGCCGACCGCGGATATTCCAATCGAGAAGTGTACGTAAAATGCCGCCCCTCCAACAAGTGTCATAAGCTTTCTCCAGGTCAAAAAATACAGCCACGGTTTGACACTTTCTCAGAAATCCATTCATAATATGCGTCGACAAGGACACCAGATGGTCGACGGTAGAGCGATAGCGACGAAACCCGCACTGAGCGTTCGCTAGAAGTTTCTGAGACTCAAGCCACCATGTCAACCGCCCGTTGATCATGCGCTCCATCACCTTGCAAATGCAACTGGTGAGGGAGATAGGGCGGTAGCTGGAAGGTAGTTGGCGATCCTTCCCAGGCTTAAGTATAGGGACATTAGTGGCTTCGCGCCAAACGGAAGGAAAAATGCCGTCTTGCCAAATACGGTTATAGACCTGTAAGAGAAAGAGTTTACTGTCGGCTGAAAGGTTCTTTAACATCAGGACATGAATGCCGTCCGGCCCAGGAGCGGAGTGCCGAGAGCAATGAAGAGCGTGCTCCAGCTCCCTCATTGTGAAAAGTTCATTATAACACTCAATATTAGCAGATCGAAAATTAAAGGTGTCGGAATCCAGCCGGTCTTTGATAGAGCGAAAGCCGGCGGAATAATGGTCTGAATGGGATACCGCCTCAAAGGAAGCACCCAGAGTGTTAGCGATGGCAGCCGGATCCACTATGGTGGCATTAGAAACCTGAAGGCCAGAAACAGTACAATGTGACACTTTACCTGAGAAGCGACGAAGTTTATCCCAAACAACGGATGAAGGCGTAAAACGATTAAAAGACTCGACAAAACGAGCCCAAGATGCCTTCTTGCTATCCTGAATAATGCGACGAGCCCTGGCACGCGATTGTTTAAAAGTCACCAAATTATCAAGTGTAGGGTGGCGCCGAAACACCCTAAGTGCAGTCCTACGGGCACGAACGGCGTCCCGACAATCCTCGTTCCACCACGGAACAGGTGGCCGCCGAGGTTGGGAGGATGAACGGGGTATTGCACGTTCGGCGGCTGAGAAAATAATAGACGTAAGGTGCTGCACTAGTTGATTAATGTCGGAGAAGGGCTGCTCGTCAAAATGCACGAGGCTGGAATACAAGCTCCAGTCGGCTTTTGCGAATATCCAGGTAGGTACTCTGGAATGCTGTACGTGGTGCGACAGAAGAGAAACGATGCAGGGGAAATGGTCGCTGGAGTAGGTGTCAGCGACGACGTTCCACTGAAGGCGCCGTGCAAGCTGGATTGAGCAAAGGGCAAGGTCCAGGTGAGAGAAAGTACCAGAAGAATCAGAAATAAAAGTAGGTGCACCTGTATTGAGGATGGAAAGATTGAACTGATAAAAAATGTCGGAAAGAAGAGTTCCCCTCGCACAAGCCCTTGGCGAACCCCATAGTGGGTGATGGGCATTAAAATCTCCCAACAGAAGAAATGGTGTTGGGAGAGCGGACAGGAGAGCTCGAATGTCCGCGGGAGCGAGGGGAGACGATGGAGGTGTATACACAGAACAAACAGAAAAGAAAAACCCGGGTAACTGCAGTCTAATGGCAACAGCTTGCAAGTCGGACGTAAGTGTGATAGGTTGAAAATGAACGTCGTTACGCACTAAGAACATGACACCTCCATGAGCAGGAGTACCCTCCTCCGGTTCAAGGTCGTAGCGAACCGGAGTATATCCTCGGAGATCAAAAGGATCGTGAGGGCGAAGCTTAGTCTCCTGCAAACATACGACCATAGGCGAATGGGAACGCAATAAAAGTTGCAGTTCCGCCCTATGCGATCGTACACCACGTACATTCCAGGTCAGGATAGCCATTAAGAATAAGGGGATAAACTTTCTATTTAGAAGGGCGGCTTAAAATTACCTTTTGTTTAACCTTTGGGCTCGGGCTTTTGGTATGGAGTTGGTCAGACTCCATAGCTTCTTCGGAGGGAAGGCCCACGCGCTCAGTGCCAGAAACCGATTCAAGCGCCGTGAATCGGTTCTGGGTGGCGATGGGTGAAGGGTGCCGCTGAGCGCGGCTTGTCCCAGGACCATCCTGGGACAGCGACCTCCGAGGAGGAGAAGGTGAACTTTTGTTACCGCGCGCACGCGGAGGGTCTTTCAAAAAATCTTCCCTACGAAGTTTCTGCTTGGGCTTCTTTTCAACGGCTTGCGACTTCATTGACTTGGGACCAGGTTTATACGGCTTGGTAACTGTAGCCTTAATAGACGGCCGGATGGTAGTGGCGGTTAATCCAGTCAAGGTCCAGGTCTGAGTTTCGGCATCTACTCGTGGTACTGGCGAGGCAACAACAGAACTAAATGTGCCAGATCGCAGGAGTGAAGGTTGGCGCGCATGGAAACGCCTCCGGGCTTCAGCGAAGGAGAGTTTTTCCTTTACCCGGATCTCCTGGATCGCCTTCTCGTCCAAATACCGCGGACAGTCGGCAAACGAAGCAGAATGTGACCCTTTACAATTAACGCAGACGGGGGCTGTTGAACAGGTACCTTCGTGTGAGGGCTGGCTACATGTTGCACAGATGTTAACGGCACTCTTACAGGAGACTTGCGTATGCCCAAAACGTTGGCATTTAAAACAACGCAGAGGTCTAGGAATATAAGGCCTCACAGAAATCCGTTCGTACCCTGCGGAAATGCTCGTGGGCAGATCGACGCCATCAAATGTAATAAACAGGGTACGAGTGGGTACCAATACGCCGTCGCGTTTGGCCTGCACTCGATGCACTGCAGTGACCTTTTGATCAGATAGATATTCTACGAGATCCTCGTCCGATATACCATCGAGGCTATGGGTGGTAACGACGCCCCGACAGGAGTTCAATGTGCGGTGCTTCTCAACACGGATGGGATAGCCGTGGAGAAGCGTAGCGCGCAACAAGGTCTTACTTTGCTGATCGGATTTCGTTTGGGCTAATAAGGAACCATTCCGTAGACGAGTGCAGGACTGAACCGCACCAGCAATTGCATCAATCCCCTTTTGTATGATGAAAGGGTTCACCTTCTCAAAACTTTGTCCTTCTTCGGTTCGTGAAATGACCAAGTAACAACCAGTTGTCGGTGGTGTCACTTCTGTTACATAAACTTTTCGGCGCTTGTTAGTAGTAATGGAGGAAGGGTGCTCCATAGCGAAATAAATCCTCCACCATTGCAACCGTCTCCGACCTCGGGCTCTGACTTCCCGGGCGTTACCCCGGCTTGGGTGAGTGGCCTATCTATACCTAGCTCACCCCAGGGTCACACCTCCCAGAACATAGACAGAGGGACCCAATCGCCGTCGGAAGCCAGCAGCTCATGCAATGAACCCCCCGCGGGACTGCAGTTGAACAGCGGATACGAACAACCCTACATGACGACCCCGGGTGGTGGGGATGACGCCATTACCCACTCACCCATCTGCGCACGCGGTGCGCGGGTATCCGTCAGGCTGTGTCCACGGAGGATTTAAATAAAAGGATAAAAGAAACTAAAACTGTGTGGGCGTTTCGCACGCAAGGTAGGCCGGCGGGGAAGAAAAAGAGAGATATGCGAATGTCGTGGTGCGAAATGGCCGGAAAGTGACAAGAGAAGAAAGAAACGATGGTGAGGTGCGGTATGAATGGAATGTAACGAACGCACGAGAGCCTACCTTGTGTCCACCGGTCACTTGAAGAACCCACCGCGACCGGATGGGGGTGAGGGGATGAATGTGGCGATGAATGGCTCGGGAACCCCCGGGTGCGCCAAAAACCCGTACTCACATAAGGTGAGCCCCTGAGGGGGATTTCCGTGAGGCCTTATATTCCTAGTCCTCTGCGTTGTTTTAAATGCCAGCGTTTTGGGCATACGCAAGTCTCATGTAGGAGTGCCGTAATCATCTGTGCAACATATAGCCAGCCCTCACACGAAGGTACCTGTTCAACAGCCCCCGTCTGCGTTAATTGTAAAGGGTCTCATTTTCCGTCGTTTGCTGACTGTCCGCGGTACTTAGACGAGAAGGCGATCCAGGAGATCCGGGTAAAGGAAAAACTCTCCTCCGCTGAACCCCGGAGGCGTTATCATGCGCGCCAACCTTCACTCCTGCGATCTGGCACATTAACCGCCACTGCCATCCGGCCGTCCATTAAAGCTACAGTTACCAAGCCCTATAAACCTGGTCCAAAGTCAATGAAGTCGCAAGCCGCTGAAAAGAAACCCAAGCAGAAACTTCGAAGGGAAGGTTTTCTGAAAGACCCTCCGCGTGCGCGCGGTAACAAAAGTTCACCTTCTTCTCCTCGGAGGTCGCTGTCCCAGGAAGCTCCTGGGACATGCCGCGCTCAGCGGCACCCCTCACCCATCGCCACCCAGAACCGATTCACGGCGCTTGAATCGGTTTCTGGCACTGAGCGCGTAAGCCCTCCCTCCGAGGAAGCTATGGAGTCTGACCAACTCCATACAAAAAGCCCGAGCCCAAAGGTTAAGCAAAATATTCTTCTAAGCCGCCCTTCTAAGTAGACAGTTTATCCCTTTTATCCATGGCTATCCTGACCTGGAATGTACGTGGTGTACGATCGCATAGGGCGGAACTGCAACTTTTATTGCGTTCCCATTCACCTATGGTCGTGTGTTTGCAGGAGACCAAGCTTCGCCCTCACGACCCTTTCGATCTCCAAGGGTACACACCAGTTCGCTACGATCTTGAACCGGAGGAGGGTGCTCCTGCTCATGTAGGTGTCATGTTGTTAGTGCGCAACGACGTTCATTTTCAAACTCTCGCTCTTACGTCCGACGTGCAAGATGTTACCATTAGATTTCAGTTACCCGGTTTTTTCTTGTTTGCTCTGTATATTCACCTCCGTCGTCTCCCCTCGCTCCCGCGGACAATCGAGCTCTCCTGTCCGCTCTCCCAACACCATTTCTTCTGTTGGGAGATTTTAATGCCCATCACCCACTGTGGGGTTCGCCAAGGGCTTGTGCGAGGGGAACTCTTCTTTCCGACATTTTTCACCAGTTCAATCTTTTCATCCTCAATACAGGTGAGCCTACTTTTATTTCTGATTCTTCTGGTACATTCTCACACCTGGACCTTGCCGTTTGCTCACTCCAGCTTGCTAGTCGTCTGCAGTGGAACGTCGTCGCTGACACCTACTCCAGCGAACATTGCCCCTGCATCGTTTCTCTTCTGTCACACCACGTACAACATTCCTAGGTTCCTACCTGGATATTCCCAAAAGCCGACTGGTGTTTGTATTCCAGCCTCGTGCATTTTGACGACCAGCCCTTCACCGACATTAACCAACTAGTGCAGTACCTTGCGTCTACTATTTTCTCTGCTGCCAAACGCTCAATTCCCCGTTCATCCTCTCAACCTCGGCGAATGCCTGTTCCGTGGTGGAAGGAGGATTGTCGGGACGCCGTTCGTGCTCGTAGGACTGCACTTAGGGTGTTTAGGCGCCACATTACACTTGATAATTTGGTGATTTTTAAACAATCGCGCGCCAGGGCTCGTCGCACATTTCAGGATAGCAAGAAGGCGTCGTGGGCTCGTTTTGTCCAGTCTTTTAATCGCTTTACTTCTTCATCTGTTGTTTGGGATAAACTTCGTCGCTTCTCAGGTAAAGTGTCGCATTGTACTGTATCTGGCCTTCAGGTTTCTAAGGCCACCATAGAGGATCCGGCTGCCATCGCTAACACTCTGGGATCTGCCTTTGAGGCGGTTTCCAGTTCAGACCTTTATTCCGCCGGCTTTCTCTATTAAAGACCGGCTGGATTCTGCACCATATAATTTGCGGTCTGCTAACACTGAATGTTATAACGAACTTTTTACAATGAGGGAGCTGGAGCACGCTCTTCATTGCTCTAGGCACTCCGCTCCTGGCCCGGATGGCATTCATGTCCAGATGTTAAAGCACCTTTCAGCCGACAGTAAACTCTTTCTCTTACAGGTCTATAACCGTATTTGGCAAGACGGCTTTTTTCCTTCCGTTTGGCGCGAAGCCACCATTGTCCCTATACTTAAGCCTGGGAAGGATCGCCAATTTCCTTCCAGCTACCGCCCCATCTCCCTCACCAGTTGCACTTGCAAGGTGATGGAGCGCATGATCAACGGGCGGTTGACATGGTGGCTTGAGTCTCAGAAACTTCTAGCGAACGCTCAGTGCGGATTTCGTCGCTATCGCTCTACCGTCGACCATCTGGTGTTCCTGTCGACGCATATTATGAATGGATTTCTGAGAAAGTGTCAAACCGTGGCTGTGTTTTTTGACCTGGAGAAAGCTTATGACACTTGTTGGAGGGGCGGCATTTTACGTACACTTCACGCATGGAATATCCGCGGTCGTCTTCCCATATTTCTTCGGGAGTTTATGACGGAGCGCGTCTTTCGTGTACGTGTGGGCTCGGCTTTATCTAGTCGTTTTATTTAAGAGAACGGAGTACCGCAGGGCTCGGTACTTAGTGTCACACTTTTTGCAGTTGCTATCAACCCCATTGTTGATTGGATTTCTTCGTCCCTTTTTGTTGATGATTTTTCCATTTATTGCAGTTCACGGCGGACTGGTCTACTCGAACGCCGTCTCCAGAGCTGTATCGATCGTCTCTACGCCTGGAGTAACGCCAACGGCTTTAATTTCTCCGCCGAGAAATTGTCTGCATCAACTTCTGGCGCCGGAAATATTTCCCTCCGCCCTCTCTCCATCTTGGGCCGAAGGTGCTTCCGTTTGCAGACGAGGTGAAATTTTTGGGGTTGATCTTTGATCGAAAGTTGAGCTTGACTTCTCACGTATCCTTTTTAAAAGCAAAGTGTGACCGTTCTCTTAATATTTTACGTGTTTTAAGTGGCATATCCTGGGGAGCTGATCGGACCCTCCTTCTGCGTCATTATCGCTCTTTGGTCCGATCCAAACTTGATTACGGGTGTATTGTCTTTTCATCGGCACGTCCATCTGTGTTACGTCGTTTGAATCCCCTTCATCATCGTGGTATTAGTCGCTACAGGGGCCTTTCCAACTAGCCCCGTGTCCAGTGTTTACGCTGAGGCTGCAGAACCTCCGCTGTACTTCAGGCGTGAGATCCTCCTGTGTAGCTATGCCTGTCGACTCTCCAGCTTGCCTGACCACCCGTCCTTCGCGGCATTTTACGAGGATTCACTTGACCGGCAATATTTAGTTAGCTCCTCTGCTTTGCTCCTTCCAGGGGTTCGATTTCGTCAGCTTCTTCGGCATTTGGACGTTACGCCAGCGCCGATCCTTTCAAGGGAAGAAGCGCGTTTTCCTCCATGGTTGCGCGCTGAGGCCCTCTGTCACCTTGGGTTATCGTCGATGCCGAAGAGTGAGACCCCTTCTTCAGTCTTTAGATCAGCGTTTTTAGAACTTCAGTCGCAATTTGGGGACTTTGATTTTATGTTTACTGTTGGATCTAAGACTGATGCTGGAGTAGGATGTGCCTTTTTTGTGGTGGAAATAGTTTTACGTTTCGTTTACCTGGACAATGTTCAATTTTTACCGCCGAACTTTTTAGCATTTATCAATGTTTTATACATTCAGCGGCACGACTTACGGCACTGATTTATTTGTACGGACTCTCCGAGTGCCCTTCAGAGTATTAATGCGCTGTACCATTACCACCCACTCGTACAGCGCATTCATGACCTGCTCCACTCGCTTGGTGTCTCTGGCACCAGCATCTCCTTCATGTGGATCCCAGGTCATGTGGGCATCTCAGGTAATGAGTCTGCCGACGCCGCTGTCAAATCGGTGATTTATTACCCAGATTTTTACCTCTGTTGTTCCCTCGTCAGATTCGTGTTATTTTACGTCGCCGCATCCTCTCGCGCTGGCGCGATGAGTGGACGACCTTCCGTGGGAACAAGTTGCGGGAGGTTAAGCCTTTCCCGTTGATCTGGGGTACCTCTTCTCGTTCGTGTCGTCGGGAAGAGGTAATTTTAGCTCGCTTACGGATTGGACATTGTGTTTTCAGTCATAGGTATTTGCTCAGTGGTGACCCCGCACCACTCTGTGGGCAGTGTCATGCGCCCTTAACGGTGCGTCACATTTTAACAGAGTGTCAGGTTTTAGCTGCATTGCGTGCTCGTGTGGGTCTGCCTGTTGGCCTAGCCAACGTTTTGGCAGACGACACGCGTGCTGTAGAATGTGTTTTACGTTTTATTCATGACAGTGATTTTAATCTGCGCATTTAATGCGTTGAGCGTCTTTTAGCTTAGTAATTTTATTCTGTCTGTTTTTATGGGGACTCTAATCCCCTGAGGACAAAAGGCGCTCATGTCCCTCGCATTCTACAGTCCTTGATACGTTTGAATCTTTTATTGCCTATGGTTTTAGTGTTAGTTTTTGGCATTGTTTTATTATTGTTGTTTTAAATTTTTGGACATCGCGGGTTTGTGTCCCGTTTATTAATTATGCGGTTCTTTTATATTTTTTGACTTTCTATTTTATACATTGTAAGGGCGCTGATGACGTTAGCAGTTTAGCGCCCTTAAACGCATCTCACCATCATCACGTGCTTCTCGTAGGGAAGAGGTAATTTTAACACGCCTTCGTATCGGACATTGCATTTTAGTCATAGGTATTTGCTCAGTGGTGACCCCGCACCACTCTGTGGCCAGTGTGATGCGCCCTTAACGGTGCGTCACATTTTAGCAGTGTCAAGTTTAAGCTTCGTTGCGCGTTCGTGTTGGTCTGCCTGTTGGCCTAGCCAACGTTTTGGCAGACGACGCGCATGCTGTAGAATGTCCTACGTTTTATCACTGACATTGGTTTTAGCCGTCGCATTTGATGCACTGAGCGCCTTTTAGCTGTTTGCTTTTAGATTATCTTTTAATGGGGGCACTCCTCCCCAGTGGACATCTTGCGCTCGTGTCCCTCGCATTCTACAGTTCTTGACACGTTGTTTTATTCTTTTGTTGACCATGGTTTTAGTGTGTCGCTCTTAGTATTTGGTCTGTGGTGTTTTTAGTGTTTTGACCTAGCGGTTTGTGTGATTTTTTAACTTTTTGACTTTTACATTTTATATTTTATACATAGTAAGGTCGCTAATAACCTCAGCAGTTGAGCGCCCTTAAGCCCCATCTCATCACCATCATCATCAGTTGCTGTAACGATTCGCCAGTCATCCCTGCGATTTACCATTTGTACGTTCTATCTCCCACCGTCTGCCGACATCTCGCGCACAGATTTAGCCGATCTCATTTCCCAGCTTTCAACACCTTTACTGTTGGTGGAAGACGTCAATGCCTATCACCCTCTTCGGGGCTCATCTTGGGCTTGCGCGAGAGGCACATTAATCGCCGACTTCATAGATGGCTTTAACTTCGCTCTTCTGAACACCGGGGAGCCTACCTTTCTTTCAGATTCCTTCCACAGTCTTTCACATCTTGATATTGCGGTTTGTTCACCCGTTATAACTCGCGCAAAACTTCTGGAATCGTGACCTTGACTGCCACCCCAGCTGCCGAGCCTACGAATGGTTTATGTTTAGCTTAATCAACGAAAGCGATATAATACCTTTGCTTACTCACAGTGCGTAACACATACAGTCTGCATAGAAAGTGTCTGCTTCTGATTGTAATTTTAAGGAGAGCAATATCTAAATATTACTTATTTTATATTTGTTATATTTTTAACCATGGCTCCTACGTTTTGAAAGTTAGGTGGTAAGGTGTTACGTAGTCAAAGCAGGGAAATAATTGCAAATGTCGTCGACTTCATGAAGCAAGAAGCAGAGATGGAAGAAAATATATGTTCATCCGAGTTCCACAAAAGCCTTAAGAGAGTGAAAGAAAGAGTAGTCAAAGCAAGTGGTGTTTCACCGAGTTCCGTTTCCAGAGTTCTCAAAGATAAGAAAAAAGACATTAGGATGAAAGAGTGCCATTTGACACACCTGGGAAGAAACATAAGGTCCCTAAACGTATTACAGAAATAGACGATTTCGAATGCGTCATTCCGCGCAGGATTCACAATTCCTATGTGGAAGAAAAAACTGTGCTAACAATAAGCAGATTGCTCATCAAGCTAAAAGACAGCAGAAACTTTCAAGGTGGTGCTACAAAGCTCAGAAAAATGATTAAAGATTTAGGGTTCACGTGGAAGAAACCGAAATCAAATAGAAGAGTTCTAACAGAAAGGTAAAATAAATAAATAATAATAAAATAAAAAAATAAAAAGTAAATGTTGCCAAGACAGCTTAGTCGGTTAGAGCAACGGCACGGAAAGCCTAAGATCCGTGGTTCAATTCCTAGCTATGGCATTGAATTTTTCAGTCTGATTCTACCTTTCCAAATGACTATAATTTTATATGTACTTATATCAGTGTATACTTATATCAGCATCAATTTTCAAGGTGGTGCTACAAATTTCAGAGAAATACTATAGTGTATGAAGATGAGTCATACATACACAGCAGTCATACAGCATCTAAAAGTTGGATTGACGATAGCGAATTAGGCTTGCAGGCACCTGTTGCCAAAGGGCAAATACTTATTATCGTTCATGCTGTTGGAAAGATCGGCTTCGTTCCAAATGCCCTTCTTTTACAAGTCGCAACAAACAACATGAGATTTTCATCCAGAAATGAATACAGAAAATTACATGAAGTGAATCAACGCCATATTGATGCTTAATATGCCTGCTGGGTCTGTTCTGGTCATCGACAATGCTTCACAATGCGTCAACACTCAAATTGACAAACCACCTACGTCAAATTCCTTGAAAGAAGAAATGAGAGCTTGTTTACTTAGACATAATATGGCTTCAGATTAAAGCATGAGTAAAACAAAGCTATATAACTTAATTAAATCCAACAAACAGTTTGAGAAGTCATACATACTTGACCAGATAGTAATGCAACATCGCCATAATGACTGTCATCGTATCGCCCAGATCTAAACCCAATCGAATTAATCTGGGCTGATATAAAAAAATGGGTGGCATGCAGAAATATCAATTTTAAATTAAAATATGTGGAGCAGTTATAACGCCAGCAATTTGCTGAAATTCGAAGGCCAGAATGGGAAAATATATGGCGACATGTTGAATAAATTAAGAATCATTATTTCGAAAAATACGGAATTGCAGAAAATCAAATAGAAATAATTCTCATCCAGGATAATGGTGCAGAAAGTAATGACAGCAGTGATGACGGCAATCATGTGAGTGATTCCGCAGAAGAGGAAGGGTTGTTAGGTGTGGAAGAATTGGAGGCAATGATTGACAGCGTTTTTTATATTAAGCGCTTTTTACAGCGTGGATTTTAATATACTGTATATAACTAAGTTTATCAGCGCAGCGCAATGCATAACCAGTGTGCGGATATTTGACAATGACTGTTCCTCGCACTCCTGCAGCATGCAGACGACCGGTCACCTCCTGATCTGGTAAGCAACTCGCTTCATAGCTCTCATTAAGATTTTCACATGTCTAGAACTGTTGCGCCAATTATAGCAGTTTCCTTTCGCTGGAATGTCATCTCTGATTTACACTCTAGTGACCACTTCCCCTGTCTTTTAGTCTCTTAACTCCAGCTGTATGTTCCACCCGTTTGCCTAGCTGGCGCTTCGACCAAGCCAATTGGAACTTTTACTCCCAGTTGGCTCCGTTTAGGTATAATGAGCACGACTCCGTGAATTTTTTAGTCCAACATCTCACAGACTATTCTCCCGTCGATTTTCGATCCCTTGGTGGACGGATGAGTGTCGAAAGGCCATTCATGCAGGCAGGTGTTCTCTTCGGCTTTTCCAGCGTTGCCCTACACCGGAGAACCTGGTCCAGTACAAGAAACTGCGTGCTCAGTGTACGCAAATTATTCGGGATAGCAAAAAGACCTCCTGGAGTCACTTAGTCACTTCTAATCGCCACACGCCTTCCTCTGTCATCTGGGATGAGTTCAAGCGTGTAGCCGGTAAATCGACCCATCCGCCTATCGCTGGTCTTCGCACATCTGCAGGAGCTGTTGTTGCTCCTTTTGACGTGGCTAATATTTTGGGAAGGGCTTTCGCTCAGGTATCTAACTCCAATAATTATTCGCCCGAGTTCCTTATGGTCAAGGATCGCGTGGAATCACAGCGTTACTCGTTTTGTTCTAGTAATCTTGAGTATTATAATCGCCTTTTCACCATGGCGGAGTTGGAATACGCCCTTTCCACTTCGCGCCTATCAGCGCCAGGGTCCGATGTCCATGTCTAAATGTTACAACAGCTCCCTCCTGAGGTTACGACTTTCCTGCTCGAAATCCATAATCGTGTTTGGGTTGATTCCACATTTGCGGATAAGTGGTAGGAGGCCATCATCATACCCTTTTTGAAACCTGGAAAGGACCGTCATCTTCCAGCCAGCTACCGTCCCATTTCCCTCACCAGTTGCGTTTGCAAGGTGATGGAACGCATGATCAATAGACGGTTGGTATATTGGCTGGAGACTCGGAACCTTCTGTCCAACACGCAATGCGCTTTTCGACGACGCCGTTCAACTCTAGAGCACCTTGTGTCGCTATCGACGCAGATCATGAACGGGTTTCTGAAGAATTGTCAAACCGTTGCCATTTTCTTTGACCTTGAGAAGGCTTTTTGATACGTGTTGGCGGGCAGGGATAATGCGTTCCCTACACGCCTGGAACATCCGTGGACGTTTGCCACTGTTCCTTCGGGAGTTTCTGACGGGCCGCGTTTCCAAATAAGGGTCAGCTCGTTTTTTTTCGAACCTTTTTATACAAGAGAACTGCGTGCCTCAGGATTCAGTACTAAGCGTTACACTTTTCGCCGCAGCAATTAATTCTATCTCCGAATGTGTTCCACCAGAGGTGTACTGTTTATTCGTGGACGATTTTGCCGCCTATTATACTTCTCAGCGTACGTCGTTTTTGGAACGCCGCCTGCAGCAATGTTTGGACAATCTTCACTTTTGGAGTTCTAAAAACGGTTTTCGTTTCTCCTCTGAGAAGACCACCTGCGTTAACTTCTGGCGCCGTAGGTGATGATTTCCACCTTCGCTCCGTTTCGGTCCAGATTTCCTGCCCTTCACAGGTGAGGCGCGTTTCTTGGGGTTGACGTTTGACAGGAAGCTTAGTTGGTCATCGCATGTTACACAGCTGAAAGCTCGATTTGGCCGTTCTCTAAATCTCTTGCTGGTGTTAAATGGTACATCTTGGGGAGTGGATCGGGCGGTTTTCCTGCGTCTGTGTCGCGCGCTAGTCGGATCCAAGTTGAATTATGGGTGCGTCGTTTATTCCTCAGCCCATCTGTGCTGAGAAAATTACACGCCGTTTACAATCATGGCATTCGCTTCGCTATTAGTGCGTTTCCAACTAGCCCGGTTCTAAGCCTTTACGCCGAATCGGCAGAACCTCCTTTGCGTTATCGGTGTGCTGTTCTCCTCGGCAATTATGGCTGTGTGCTTCGCTGTATGCCAATCCTTCCAACGTTCGCTTCCTTTTTCCACGCCGCGCTGGACGAACATTATCGGGACCGCTGCGTTTATCCAAGGCCTTCAGGTGTTGGCTTCCGGGAGCTTCTTAGACAGCACGGTATTGAAATGCCCAGCATGTTTCCTAAGGGGGAGAGGGTGATTCCTCCTTGGTTTCGTGCGACATCTCACATTGCTCTTGGGACAGCTTACCGGAAGTCTACGCTCCCTACGTCTAGTATACGCGCTTGTTTTTTAGAATTTATGTCCGGTTACCATGACCGGATTTTTATTTACACCGACGGATCTAAGTGCTCCAACGGTGTTGGATGCGCTTATGTTCATGGGACCGAAACTCATACCTTCGGTTTTCCTGGTGGCACTTCCATATACCGCGCCATCGCAACTTGGGAGCTAGCTTTATTTTGAGTGATTCCCTTAGTGCACTCCAGAGAATTCGTGAGCTGTACAATTACCATCCTCTTGTACAGGAAATCCAGGAAGCTCTATATTTTATACGCTTCTGGCGTTAACGTGGAGTGTGCTTGGCTACCTGGTCACGTCGGCATGCCTGGAAATGAACCACCGGATATGGCGGCTAAGGCGGCGACAATCCAACCCAGTGTTGTCATCTCTCGAGTAACGTCGGAGGACCTTCGGCTTGCTTTGCGGAGAGCGGTCCTCTCGTGCTGGCGCGAGTGGGAGGCTCTCCTCGGCAACAAGCTTAGGGTAGTGAAGGAACTTCCGGTTTCCTGGGTTACTTCTTGTCTTTTTTTCGTCGTGAGGCAGTTATTTTAGCCCGTTTGCGTATTGGCCACTGCAATTTTACCCACGCCTATATTTTTGAAGGTGACCCTGTTCCGCTTAGTCCCGTGTGCGGCGAACGTCTATCGGTCCACCACATGCTGTTAGAGTGCACCCCTCTTGCACGTCTTCGGGACACTCTGCAGCTGCCGGCCAGTCTTGCAGAGGTCTTGGCGGACACTCCACACGCGGTTGATAGGCTTTTTAAGTTTTTATCGGAGGTAACTTATCATTTGCGTTTTTAATCTTTCGCCAGAGGTGCTTCACCGTTCAGTGTTTCATTTTTTCATTTCTTCTTTATATCTATTTACTTTTGACTTTTACCATGCTTTTGTTTTGATTCATATCATTGGCTTTTGTTGTGATTTTTAACTTTTATGTATATCTTTGGTTTTTACCTTCCTGTTATAACCCCAGTAGTTGAGCGTCCTATAAGAACATTCATCAGTTTTATCCGTGGTGGACCAAGGTCTGCCGGGACGCCGTTCGTACTCGTAGAGCTGCCCTTAGGGTGCTTCGGCGACAACCTATACTTGATAATTTGGTTACTTTTAAACAATCGCGCGCCAGGGCTCGTCGCATTATTCAGGATAGCAAGAAGGCATCTTCGACTCGTTTTGTCGAGTATTTTAATAGCTTCATGCCTTCCTCTGTTTGGGATAAACTTCGTCGCTTCTCCGGTAAAGTGTTGCATTGTACTGTGTCTGGCCTTCAAGTTTCCAATGCCATCATAGTGGATCCGGCAGCCATTGCAAACACTCTGGGTGCTGCCTTTGACGCGGTTTCCAGTTCTGGCCATTATTCCGCCGGCATTCGCACTCTCAAAGACCGGCTAGATTCCGTGACCTATTGTTTTCGGTCTCCTAATCAGTAGCGTTATAATGAACTTTTCACAATGAGGGAGCTGGAGCACGCCCTCCTTTTATCTACGCAGTCCGCTCCGGGGCCGCACGGCATTCATGTCCTGATGTTAAAGCGCCTTTCAGCCGACAGTAAGCTTTCTCTTACAGGTCTATAAACGTATTTGGCAAGACGGCGTTTTTCCTTCAGTTTGGCTCGAAGCCACCATCGTCCCTATTCTTAAGACTGGGAAGGATCGCCAACTACCTTCCAGCTACTGCCCTATCTCCCTCACCAGTTAAATTTGCAAAGTGATGGAGTGCATGATCAACGGCGATTGACATGTTGGCTTGAGCCTCAGAAACTTCTAGCGAACGCTCAGTGCGGATTTCGTCGCCATCGCTCTACCGTCGACCACCTGGTGTCTGTCGACGCATATTATGAACTGCTTTCTGAGAAAGTGTCAAACAGTGACTGTGTTTTTGACCCGGAGAAAGATTAGGACACTTGTTGGAGGGGCGGCGGTTTACGTACACTCCATGCGTGGAATATACGCAGTCGTCTTCCCATATTTCTTCGGGAGCTTATGACGGATCGTGTCTTCGTGTACGCGTGGGCTCTGTTTTATCTAGTCGTTTTATCCAAGAGAACGTTGTACAGCAGGGCTCTGTACTCAGTGTCACACCTTTTAAGATTGCTATCAAGTCAATTGTTGATCATATTCCGCCTGGTATTTCATTGTCCCTCTTCGTTGATGATTTTGCCATTTATTCCAGTTCACGGCGGACCTGTCTGCTGGAATGCCGTCTCCGTCTCTACGCCTGGAGCAACGCCAACAGCTTTACTTTTTCCGCCGAGAAATCCGTCTGTGTGAATTTCTGGCGCCGTAAAGCTTTCCCTGCGACCTCTCTCCATCTTGGGCCGGATAGTCTTCCATTTGCAGACGAGGCGAAATTTTGGGGCTTGATCTTAGATCGAAAGCTGGGCTGGATTTCGCACATTTCGTTTTTAAGAGCAAAGTGTGGCCGTTCTCTTAATCGTTTACGTGTTTTAAGTAGCACATCCTGAGGATCTGATTGCACCGTCCTTCTGCGTCTTTATCGCTATTTGGTCCGATCCAAGCTTGATTACGAGTACATTGTCTATTCATCGGCACGTCCATCTGCGTTACGTCTCTTGAATGCCATTCAGCATCGTTGTATAAGAGTCGCTACAGGGGCCTTTCCAGCTAGCCCTGTACCCAGTCTGTATGCTGAAGCTGCAGAGCCTCCACTGTCCTTCAGGTGTGACATGCTTTTGTGCAGCTATGCATGTCGGCTCTCCAGCTTGCCTGTCCACCCGACATTCGAGATGTTTTACGAGGATTCGCTTGATCGGCAATATTTAGTTAGCTCCTCTGCATTGCTCTCTCCAGGGGTTCGAATTCGCCAGCTTCTTCGGCATTTGGACGTTACACCGGCGCCAACCCTTCCCAAAGAGCAAACGCGGTTTCCTCCTTGGTTGGACGCTGAGGCTCACTGTCACCTTGGGTTAACGTTGATGCCGAAGAATGAGACCCCTTCTTCAATCCTTAGATCAGCGATTTTGGAAGTTCAGGCGCAAATCGGGGAGTGTCATTTTATATATACTGATGGATTTAAGACTGATGTTGGAGTAGGGTGTGCCTTTGTTTTTGGTCAACGTAGGTTTACCTTTCGTTTAACGGGGCAATGTTCGATTTTTACCGCCGAACTGTTTAGTATTTGTCAATCACTTTTATACATCCAGTGGCACGACTTACGACGCTGTTATTTGCACAGACTCTCTGAGCGCCCTTCAGAGTATCAACGCGCTGTACAATCACCACCCTCTTGTACAGGCGCATTCATGACCTGCTCCACTCGCTTGCTGCCTCTGGCATCTGCGTCTCCTTTATGTGGATTCCAGGTCATGTGGGGATCTCAGGGAACGAGACTGCTGACGCCGCCGCCAAATCGGCAATTTTATCATCCAGATGTTTTACCTCTGTTGTTACCTTCACAGATTTGCATGTTATTTTACGTCACCGTATCCTCTCGCTTAGACGCGATGAGAGGGCAGCCCTCCGGGGGAACAAGTTATGGGAGCTTAAACCTCCCCCGTTTGTCTGGGGTACCTCCTCCCGTTCTTATCGGGAAGAGGTAATTTTAGCTCGTTTACGTATCGATCATTGCCTTTTAAGTCATAAGCACCTGCTCAGTGGCGACCCCGCACCACTGTGAGCAGTGTGATGCACCCTTAACGGTGCGTTACATTTTAGCAGAAAGTTACGTTTTAGCTGATTTGCGCGTTCGTCTCGGCCTGTTGGCATGGCCAACGTTTTGGCAGACGACGCGCATGCTGTACAATGTCTCTTACGTTTTATCAGTGACAGCGGTTTTAGTAAGCGCATTTGATGCGTTGAGCGTCTTTTAATTTTGTGATTTTATGTTGTGTTTTGATGGGGGTGATCTTCTGCCCTGGGGACATATGGCGCTCTGGTCCCTTGTCTTCTACAGTTCCTGACACGTCGTTTTACTCTTTTATTGTTTTATTTGCCATATTTTTAGTGTGGTGGTTATAGAATTTGAGGCCATGTTTTTAGTGTTTTCGACTAAGCGGGCTGGTGTCCCGTATTTTAGTTTTTGGATTTTAAATTTCATATGTCGTAAGGGCGCTGATGAGCATCGATGTTTAGCGCCCTTAATCCTATTTCATCATCATACACCTTAAATTATACTGCGAGGACAGAGAATTTTGGGCAATATTTTCCTATTCATAGAAGCAACTGCAGCATATACTGAATAGGATACGCTTGAATTGCTAAATGCAAAAAGATGACGTGTCCACTTTTTTGTGAAAATGGAGTTATTCAGTGAACTGGTTTCTAGAGGGGTAATACCATATTCTATGCATAAAGGTGACATAATTTGTAACTATTATGGCAGCTAGAGCAACTAGAAAATTTCATTTGCTACAGAAAGGTGATATGTCATGGACCTGTCTCTTTTCTGCAAATAACTTGCACTACATTGTTGGTAAAGCTGTAGTTTGTCCAACTTTCTTTTTGCATGGTTGGTGAACTTTGCTGTGCTATTATTTAAAATGGCTTCTTCAAATAATTTTGGGTGCTCTAGCTCTCCATAAAAAACAAGAAGGAAATTAGAAATGATAATACTTTCAAAAGAAATGTAATAAGAAATGCAAAAATGAAAAGTACAGCTTGGAACAACTGGGTAGGCAAATATGTTCCTGAAAGGACCTGCCAATACATCAATTAAGGGTATATATGACATAACCCAGAGGTAGCAAAAATGGTACTCGCGAGTCATTTTGACTCGTAGGTGCCATTTCCTCTGCTACTGTCCCTTTGTTTTTCACATGCTGCTGAATGATGCAGTGCGAGTTGCATATTTGGTGACTCACGGAAGGAAGATGATTTTGACAGCCTTGACATAACCTATAGGTTTGTCTTCCTTAATATAATAATAGCTAGTATTATAATTAGGAATACAAAAGTTACAACATATTTCTATATTTAGGTGTCCGAAAGGATACTTGATGAATGTAACAAAAGATCAGATGTTGACAATAACGCAATTATTTAATGGGATGAGCACCAAAATTGAACAAGATTTGCACCTACAGAAATTCTTGGAAATCGAGGTAAAGAGGAAGCATCCTAGGGTGCATAGTGAAGTCAAGAAGCCAAAATCGGTAACAGCAAAATATTTTCTTCTATATGGAACTTTTCACATTCCTGTGTGTAAAACAGTGTTTTAGCAAGCGCATGGTGTTACGTGTAAACAAGTTGATCGATTATTAGGTCTTCTGAAGCACCTAGAGATGTGTGGGGAAACCACGAGCACTAATGCTATTTCAAAAGAACTGTGCCTACACATTCATGAACATATTTCTTCATTCCCAACCCAACATACTCATTACACAGGCATGCAAACAGAATATCTAGATGCTCAGTTATCTATCTTACATATTTGCTAAATACGTCATAGCATACAAATAAAAATTTGTACGCAAATGCACTTACAGGCATTGGACCATGTAAATCTAAACTTAATAAACATCTTGGTTTATCTTTAAGTACTGAGTTTGTTGTATAGTCATAAGCAACATTAATTTGTTTTGCTTTCTGACAAAGATCACAACATGATATGTATTTTCCTACTATGTCCAAGTTTAGCGATATATAAATTTTCCAAAATGGTTAGGGTTGTCTTCTCTGTACCTGCATGTATCAATCCTAAATGAAATTGTTCTATTATTTCTAATTCCATGTTTCTTATATAATGCACCATCTTTAACAGCTACTGTACTGTTCTTTGCCTCTTCTACCTTTGGAGCTTTCTCTTTTAAACTTGCTAGTTTAATGTCTTTGTCTTGCTCTTCTTTAATATTTTTAAATTGGTTCTTCAATTCCTTCATTGGAAATGTCTATTGTAAGCACTTTAATTTCATATTGTTATCTTGAACAACTTTCAGGAAATTGTTTGTTGTGACTTATTCTTGATATTAAATCACTGAATGTATTCTTTTTGCCTGGAATATGTATAATTTCTACATCAAATTCCATTATAGCGAGAATCATTCTAGCTAACTTGCCACTATATAACTTACATTTCTGAATGAAAGTTAAGCTAATATGATCTGTATATATTTTCACTTTCTTCTGAAATATATATCTTAAATTTCAGTAGTGAAAAATATAGTGCTCCAATTTCTAACATTGTTACTGATGCATTTCTTTCAATATTGGTTAAGCCACGTGATGCAGTACTTATTACATGAAATGTGTTGTCATGTTCTTTGCCCTAGTATTCCTGCATATCCCTGACAAGATGCATCCACATACAACTCGTAATCTAACTCATCTCTTGGACGTTCCAACAATATGGCATTTGCAAACAGCTTTCTGACATTTTCAAAACATTTTTGTAGCTCTGCTGTCCACTTCCATTTATTTGTTTTCTTCAGAAGTTGTCTTAAAGGTTCTACTTCTATAGCATATCTTGGTAAATATTTACTTTCATAATTCCAAATAAACGTCTTAGCTGTCTGATATTTTTAGGTGGTGGTATTCTTAATATAGCTTCTATTCTTTCTTCATCTGGCCAAATGCCTATTTCATTTATTACATATCCTAAAAATTTGATTTCAGATACATAGAATTTTGACTTTTTAATATTTACTGTCATGCCATGTTCATGTAATTTATTTAACACATAATTTACATTCTCTAAATGTTCCTCAAAGGTTTGACTTACTATTAGAAAATCATCAGTGTATCTCATTAAGAAATTGTCTGCTGTGTTACCAAAGATACTATGTATTGCTCTCAGGAATCCACTAGTACTATTCTTCAATCCATATGGGTTTACACAATACCTATATTGTAATCCAAAAACTTGAAAGGCTGTGTAATCACGTACTTTAGGATCTAGGTCGACTTGCCAAAATGAAGCTGTAAGATCTATAGAAGAGATATATTTGCCACGTGATAACTTTGCAATTGTTTGTTCTATACTTTCATTTTGAAAGTGGTCTGGTAGCATGAATTTATTTAAATATCTTCCATCTATAGTGATTCTTAAACTATTGTCTTTCTTTACTGTCCAACAAACACTATTTATATACTCTGAATTGCTAAGCTCAATGATGTTATTTTCTAGCATACTAGCTATTAATTTTTTAGCTTCGTTTCTTAGATTCACTGGTAAATTATTATATTTTCTTCTAAATGCCAGTAGATTTTCTACTGTTAATGTGTGAATATATGATGTACACCGTCCTGGAATTTCACTGAAAACATGTTTATTGTCTTCTAATACCTTTTCCATTGTTAACTTTTCATTGTCAGTCAGTGTGTCTGTGTGTATTTTCCTGTCTTCTATCTCTGTTGCATAACTGTCTTCTACTTGCTCTAGTATGTTTTCTTCTGCCATAGATTTCTTTGTATAAGGGTTCCACTTGGTAAGGTCAGTGTTCTGTTCTTCGAAGTTAAGGGTCAATAACCTTTCATTGTTTTCCCTGCTTGCTTGGACATTTACTATTTGTATAAAGCATTCTTCTTCATATACTGCATTTTCTTGTTCCATTCTTTATACTTTACATACTTTATCTTTAATAAAAGGCACATATATCTTCTTTATTTAATGTAAGTCTGTCCTCCTTAAAATCAACTATCACAGAGAACTCTATTAAAACATCACACCCAATTATAACCTTGCATATCAAGTTTGGAACAATTAAAAACATGACGTCCAATGTAATATCTGCTATCTGTATAGGTATCAATGCTTGTGATTTGATAGTTTGGGTCATTGTACCTATGGCTACCCTACATATTACATTGCTTATTGGGGCTATCATGAGTTGTATCCCTTCATTTAACAGTTGTACCAGAATCTACGTCAGGCAATACATAACTTAGTTTTCCTGGTGATTATGTTCAGTATTTACAGGATTGCCATGTTGTACCGCAGTTACTATTATTCCATTATCATTGATATTTGTGTATGAGCCATGCCACCTAGCTCTTGTTCTTCCTCTAAAATTGCTATGTCCTCCACATGTATATTCTTCTGGATGATTGTTGCTTGTTTCATTATAGTTGTGGAAGTTTCCTCTGTTTTGCATACTTCCTCTATGCTGGAATCTATTATTACCCCTAGGTGAAGTAGAATTCTGCTGATTCATTCTTTCCATTCTCACATAATTTGTGTGTTCCTATCTCCCTTGTTGTCTTGAATCTCTTGATATTTTGTGTGTTGTAATTGAATCTGTTTTGGCCTGAAATTCATTATTTCTCGTTTTCATTGTGATAGTGTGTATTGTAAGGCATATCATTACGCCTTTCGCACCTGATTTGTCTGTTTTGCCTGTGTGGACTCCATATTTCATTACTATTACCGTTTCCTTGCTGTTCTAATGATGATATTAGCTGTCATCTCATAAATAGTTTTGGGTCTTGCAATTAAGATGTAGTTTTGTATGTGTAGAGGGTAGTGTCTAATAATTAAACTAATAAAATCCTCCTCATGCATAGCTGGAGTTAAATATCTGACATATCCTGCATATTTAATAAGATAATCTGTCATTGATAAGTTTTCATCTCTACTGTACTGTGAGTAGCTTAGGCTTGTCCTAATCTTATGTTGCATAGTGGTATTCCAAAGCTTATTCATGAATAAAATTCTGAATGTTTCAAAATTCATTTCACTATCTGCTACCATATGTAACCATTCTAAAGTTTTGTCTAAGCATTTTCTAACAAGGATCATTTTCAGTGCTTCAGGCACATTTTTCAATTTAAAATATTCTATAAGATCATTTATAAACTGTATTGGACTTGAGGATGCATTAAAATTAGGTAATGGTAACTCATTAAGCACAGAATAATAGTTTGACATCTGCTTTGGTACATGCATATGTGTGTCGTCATTATCGTTGTGTTTGAGAGGCTGATGCTATGGAAAAAACAGTAGCATCTCTTGTGCTGTTAGTTAACACTGGTGATACACCTCTTTCTGTACTTGCATTATTGACATGCATTTGGTTAGCATTTACAGAACTAGTTACATTTGCATTTACTCTTGGTACACTTGTACTTAAATTTTCAAAACTATTTCTAAGTTTATCAATTTCTTTACTACTTTCCTGTACTTTATTTTTCATTTCATCTATCATTGACATTACTTGTCCTTGCCCTGTATTTGCTTCTTTTACTGCATCTGCATTTGTTTTTACATTTCATGCATTTTATTGATTTCCCCAGTTAAATCGATTTGTACCTGAACAAGGTCTGCATTTGTATTTTCTACCATTGTTTTTAATTCTTCACCCTGTTTATCTAACTTGCAGCAAATACCCTGTTTAGTATCAGCAAGTTTTAACTCCATTTCAGTTACATTTTGTCAATATGTCAATACATTTTTGTCAATTTTTATTCTAGCTGCTTACAACCTTTGTTTACTTTTAAATCTATATCTTTCTGAAGTGCTTTGGAAGATTGTTCTAGCTTTATTTCTAATCTCTTGCTTTCAGCTTTGCTTTCTTTCACAGTTTTCTATTTGTCTAGCTAGATCAATCTTAATACTAGATAGCTCTGTATTAGTTTCAGTTAGCTTATTACTTAACTCTGCACTAGTTTCAGTTAACTTATTATTAAATTCTCTACTTAACTCTACTCTAAGCTCTGCATAGGTTTCAGTTATCTTATTATGTGGCTTCTAAAAGCAATAACCAATAAGATAAAAGAAAGCAATACAGAACTGAGAAAAGAGTTAAAAGAAGATAATACAGAGCTGAGAGTAGAGTTAAGTTATAAGTTGGAGCAGATGGTACACCAGGGGGATTTTGGAAAGAATATGGTGAAAAGAGAAAAGTGTTAGAAATTTTGACATACATGCTAAATAAAGTAAAGGAAAACAAAGCAAAGCAAAGAGATTCTAGCAAGCTGGAAAAAGGAAGGGTGGAGCGAACAAAACAGAAAATTATAGAGGTATAAGTTCTAAGCAAACAAACAAACAAAAAAATGTACATGTGTTTCATGGACTTCAAAACAGCTTTTGATACGATAAATAGAGGAGCTTTAACAATGAAACTGAGAATGAAAGGGGTAAGTGAGTAATTCATAGGAGAAGTTGAGAAAATATGCAAAAATGTAAATTTTTGTGTGAAGATAGGAGAAGGGATAACGGAAGCAACAGAACAAAAGTTAGGTTTAAGACAAGGGTGCAAATTAAGTCCCATTCTATTTAACTTTTTTTATACATGACATAATTGAAAGAATAGGTAGAAGTAATCGTCACTGCCTAGTTATAGCAAATAGAAACATACCAGGACTGTTATATTCAGATGATGTAATGGTAGGGGCCTTAACAGTGATTACAGAAGGCAATAAATGAAATGAAAAACTCTATGATGGATGGGGAATAAATGTAAACATAAATAAATCCAAAATTATGATTTTTAAGAAAAATATGAAACTAAGGAAAGACGAGCAATGGAACTTGGGCGAAAAAAAGTTGGAAGTATCAAAGAATTTGATTACTTAGGGATGCAACTAAGCAGTAATGGAAATTAGGAGGCTCACAGTAGAAAGGTAAAGGCAAAAACCGAAGCGGCTATGATAAATGTAAGAACATGTAAATATAAATTGGAAATATCCACAAAATGGTTGGAAAGGATATACACGGCTATGGTGGAAGCAATAATGTTATACGGAGTGGAAATATGGGGAGGATCAGAATTAACAAATAAGGTGGACCAGAGTTAAAAGTTATTTTGTAAGGAACTATTAGGACTATCGCGATCGGCCCCAGGGGAAGTCACTTTACTAGAATCAAGAAAGACAAGAAGCAAAGGTTTAGTGCTAGAGAGAATGGCAGAATTTTGGTACAAATGCTTGACAAAGAAAGGAAATATATTAAGAAGTTGTATGGTACAAGAGAGTATAAAAAATGAGAATAGTTGGGGAGCAGGGTTGAAAAAAGCGCTGGAAGAAATAGGAATGAAACATATATGGCTACAAGGGGAAAGGAGCAGTCCAGGTTTTTGGCAACAAGTGAGAGAAAGGGTAGAGGATATCGAAAGGCAGGAGATATGGGGAAATAGAAGGTTATTTGACGCACTCACAAGTCTGTTAACACTGCTAGTGGAAAGAAAATATAGACAAACATGAATTGAAGTTTGAATTTGTCACGTTGCTGAAGCAGCCTGCCTTCATTGCATCAAACATTATATATCTACTCCGTGCTTGTGTTGCTACAGAGCACCCAGTGAACATTGTGCATGAACCATGTAAATCTCATTGTTGCATTCATTCATATTTTGTGTTAAAATATGAATACACTGATGGACTTTACCATGATGGACACATGGCTTTACCAACACTACCAGCTTCTCTTAATACTAGGATTTCCCCAAACCCAAGGTGTTAGGCAACCCGTGCCAAAGGTGTGCACGCCACATGACAGATGTGTCTTTAATGGAGCCTCTGAGAACCTGACATCTCAGAGTATATAGTTTTACCCAGGCATGTGGGGCTCTACCTGGATGGACCAGAGATATATTCCTAGCTAATAGTGGGAACATAGATAGATGTTCTATCTATGGTGCTATGAGCCCTTGGAAGCATGGCAATTTAGGGAAGAACAGAAAAGGTTATGATAGGAGTAGACGTAGGTTACGTATTCAAGCAACTATTGAATTGTAATAAATTTACAAAGATAAATAAATATTTATTTATTCAGTCAAATAGAGCCCATTCACTTGGTAACCACAGTGTTGGAGGATAGGGGCCCTAGGAAACCAGCAACTCGGTGAAGTCTGTAAAATGAATATGTATGCACTATGTATTTAAAGTAAATAAATATCTATCTATCTATGGTCTTTCACACTGAAGGCCCTTCTTGGGACTTCAAGAGTATAAAAGATTAAATTAGGAGTATCTGGAGCCCCAAGGGGGACCCTGCTATCCAGACTAAACCAATGGAGGTGAGAACTGTAACTCCTGGAGATGCAGAGAAGCAGGCCCTGCCTTCAAAACCAGAAGGCCCATTTGGGGACTCCGAGAGTATTAAAACCATAGAAGCGGTAGCTGGGGCCTCAAAAGGGGACCCGCCCATCCAGAGTAAACAAATGAAGGTGGGAACTGTATCTCCCAGAGATGTGGAGAAGCAGGCCCTGCCTTCAAAGCAGATGACGTGACTGATATTTTGGCAGCACTGACCAAAAAGGTAGTCACCCTAAAATTTAAGTCAAGGCAGCCAAGTATAGCAGAGAAGAGGAGGAAAAGGGAGAAAAGGGCTAAGTTATTGGCCAGGAGCATGGGGGAAGGGGGGTGACCCTCATAAGGGGGACACTCCAGAAGCAAAAACTGGGCCAGAGCCTAGCCCATCTAGATCTATAATAGGAACCAGCTGGAGGAAACTCCACCTACAGACAAAAAAAGAGACTAAAAAGGTGAGAAAGTCTCGGTCTGTCAGCTACGTTAAGACAATCCAAACTGAATTAAGATGACCATCATGGATGGCTTCCCCCAGGTGGTTCTGTCACAAGAACAGGACAACCTACTATGGGTAATGGTTGACAGGCTCATGGACGAGCTTTCTGAGGGGGTGGGGGATGTCCTGCAGTTCAATGACTGCTACCTGGAAAAGGGAGCCTTAATTTATTTCTATCTTTCTATGATACAATATTACAAATATAACATATCTAAAAAACTTTTAAAAAATCTAGTGCGGGTATAAACTAGCTCTCCATGTTTTAACCCCTAGGTTGTATGCATGGGATAAAGCTACTATACCATCTCTTCATTTTCCACGCTGAAACAATTCTGTTGTTCCTTTTTTACGTTCCTTGTCCACTTCTCTCTTATATTTCCTAAAAATGTTCCCACAATTTTTTTCTGCCTTTGCGTTTAGCAGCATTTTAACTAGTATTATTTCTTTGTTCAACTTATCCCATTGTTTGCTCCATAAATCATCTCTCCATCTTTTAACCTTTTCACATTCCATTAGCCAATGGAAAATACTACCGAATTTGTCACACATAATACATCTCGCCAAGCAATTATTTCCTATCCTTTTTAAAAATATTACTCCTATGCGCATCCAAGCAAGCCCTATTCTTCCAAATTGATCGCTTATGTCTACATACTTCTTCCTCCCCCAATTTCTTTTAACTGTTTTATACAAAGCCAACAAACTTTTAGCCTCAAAACTAACCCATATCTCTTGTTTCTCCTTGTCTCCTACCCTCATTCTCACTTCTTTCCAAAATCCACTGTCGTTTTTATCTAATAGCAAATATGCCTCATAACACATTTCCCATCTACCCAAACCAACTTTCTCTTTCTAAGCATTTTTTTTTTGGAACTGTATACATTCTTTTATTATATTTACTGTCATCTAAATTTAAACATCTGTACCAATATTTAAAAATTCTCATTAAACCATCGTTACGGTGCAGTTGTAAAAGTTGAACCACCAAAACCTTAACGTTTTGTAATTCAATGTACAAATTGTCAATCCTAGGGTCATAGTAAGAACTATTACCACAAACCTGCTAGGTGTGTCAAGTGTGATGGTACACATCCAACAACTAAATGCATTAAAAATCCTGAATTTCCAGCTATTTGTGTTATCTGCAAAGGAAATCATACCGCTAATTACAGAGGCTGTCAAGTGCATACACAGCTGCAAAGATCAACTCAGTTAAATTCTTTTTATGCAAAACCAAATGCTCACAATAATGTGCCTGTCTATGAATCATATGCAAGACATGAACCACAACACAATTTCCTTAATAAGACTCAAGAGTGAGCCCACTATAAAAGCTCGTACTCAACATAATTCATACTCTAGTTATGCCGATGCTGTTAAACAAAACGTTACAAATCCAAGCAGTAATGATACACTGTGCAAGCTTATGTATGAAATAGATTCACTGATCTCTATTATACTTCCACTCATTAATACATTGCAACAGATGATATCCATGCTACTTAAAACAAAATGAATTCCCGTCAACCAATAAAAACCTGCACATGGAACAGCAAAGACATAAATAACGAATACCATGAATTGAAACTCTTTCTACACACATACAACATAGACATTCTGTTAGCTAACGAAACCAAGCTAGCTCCACATATTTACTTCAACATACCAGGATATGCCATTTACAGCAATTTTAGCATTTTAACAATAAAAGGAAGGGAGGAGCAGCCATTCTAGAAAAACATCCCTTACACATGAACTTCCTCCATTAATAGAAAGTACTTTTGAAATATCTCGAATATCCATCAAAATATCAAATTGGTTCTTATATTCTACACCAGAAAATAAACTTACAGCAGCAAATTTCTGGGCAACTGCACACGAGATGGGTACACACTACTTTCTAGGAGGAGATTTTAACTGCAAACACCCTAGATGGGGGTCCAATGTTACCAACACAAGAGGATGTATTCTCATTTGAATTCATTCATACAACAGAATCAACTTATTATCCTGTTGCAGGAGAGACACCTGATATCTTGGATTTTTTTCATTGCTAAACATGTTGCAAACTTGTGTTCCTTTCCGTCCGTACTTACATATGAGCTTAGTTCAGACCACTTTCCAGTACTCCTTTCAGTACATTCTGTTATTGGAAGCAGCGATAACACTACTAATAATTTAATAAGACATCCTTTTGAATGGAATTGCTATACATACATCTTGGATAATATCACTAATTTAAAAATGTCATTGAAAGCTCCTTGTGACATTAACATAGCTGTTAATTTGCTCACTAGAAACAGTCAACATGCCACAAGCTTATCCAACAAAGTTGAAAAAGCTAAATCCAAAATGGCTGCATCAACATCATCACACGTTAAACAACTTATTGAAGAAAAAAAAACAAGACTTGTCGCAAACTCTGGGAAAAAACCAAATGTCCACAGCATAGAACAGCATATAATCACATCACTCATCAGCTCCATAAATCACTTAAGGAGGAACATAACATTGCTATACAAAATACACCATCTTTAATAACAGGATGGCTCAATTTGGAAGAAAAGTAAATATCTAAAAAAACAAATGGAAAATATACCATCACTTCATATCAACAACACATGATATACATCATCAGAGGAAAAAGCTTGTATTTCTCAGATATCCTTCAAGAACAATTCATACCTAACCCTCCTGGAAATTCGCAGTTTAATGAGCAAATAATTGAAGGCATTTCTAAACAACTGCAGCTATCTCCCAACTTCAGCTTAAGTCCAAAATGCAATAAACAGGATGTCAGAAAAGAAATCTCCTGGTCACAATACGATTACTGTAACTCTGCTTAAAGCTCTTCCAAGAAAAACCTTGGTACTGTTAACACAAATATTCAATGCGACAATACAAATAACCTACTTCCCTACAACATGGAAGCATGCCAAAGTAATGATACCAAAACCAGGTAAACTAAAATCAGATCCTTATTTACATTGCCCTATTAGTCTCTTAACAATTTTCGCTGAAGTGTTTGAAAGTTTGCTTTTTTCTCATATGGTTAGACCATTGCAGCTCCTCATACCGCAAACTCAGCTTGGCTTTAGACCCAACCATTCTTGTCCTGAGCAGCTGCATCAAGTGGTGGATATAATACTGAATACTTTTGAAAAAAAAAGTCTATCTCCTATGGAATGTTCCTGGATACTGAAAAAGCGTTTGACAAACCGTGACATGCTGGACTCTTACACAAAATTAAACATGTCAGTGACACCATTTACCCAGTAATTAAATCTTATCTCTCAAGAAGAACTTTTTCTGTGAAATGCAATGGTTCAAATTCAGCTTCGAAAGCAAAACAAGCTGGAGTTCCACAAGGAGGGGTGCTGGCGCACCATTCCTATACCTAATATATGCCTCGGATTTTCCAAAAAGTGGCAGTCTAATTATATCGCAGTATGCAGATGACGTAGCTATTCTCAGCAAAGGTGACAGTCACACAGCAATCAACACTCTCCAAGAATGTGTGTTCCAAATAGATGAATGGTGCGAAAAGTGGAGAGTTAAAGTGAATCCACAAAAGTCCAGTTTAGTTACATTTACTTACAAAACAAAAATTAGCAAAAACATAAAATCAAATTAAATAATCCCGCAAGCTGAGTCTGTCAAATATTTAGAATTAACATTAGATACAAAACTCACCTGGAATGCACACATCTCCTCTTTGGTAAAAAGACCGAGGCACAGATTTCATTAACTCAAATATTTCATCAAAGGCTATTCACCTCTACCACTGCATCCCAAAAAGCTCATGTACTTCAGTCTAATCAGACCTATCTGGATGTACGGGTGCTCAAATTGGGGCTCAGCTTCCAAATCACAAATCAACAGAATTCAGACCTTCCAGAATCGGGCTCTCCGGATCATAGCGGATGCTCCTTGGTATGTACATCTGCAATTCCTCACTTCAAAAAGATCTCCGTACTCCTACAGTTGAAACTACTCTTCAGTCTTCATACACTCAACTATTCACATCCTTCATTGACCATCAGAACTCTATATTGAATGAAATTCTTCAGAACATGCCCGAAGAATGACCGTCATGCAGATTGAAAAGAAAACGTCACATTGATCTTCTCCGCTTATAAAACTTTGTATTATTTTCCTTTTTACAAACTATTATAATTTTTTTTTCTGAGGGCAATCACTGGATTGTATTCTCAATACAAGTGTTATAATTCTTTGGAATTTTTTTGTATGTTATTAGCTCAACTGTAAATACTAATTTTGTATAATAAAGTTGACTGAATTAAAAAAAAACTATTATACCTTTGCTCCCTACCCTTCCTAACTCTGCCAGTGCCATGCCCATTGGTGAGCTCTTGTGTAGACCCAGAACTTCTCTACAAAACATTCTACGGACTACATCAACCTTAAGCCACCCCTTTGTCACTCCCCAAATTTCTATTCCATATGGCATCTTTGACTCAAACTACTGCTTCATAAAGTCTTTCCAGCCAATTCATTGACAGTGTGGATGCTTTGTATAAGCAGATTCTAATCGCTTTCATGGCCAATTTCCCTTTCAGTTGTACATATTTAGATTGCACCTCCCACTTTCCGTTGCTTGAGAATCTCATCCCAGGTAGTCAAATTGCCTTAGTTATAGTCTGCCATCACAAAGCTTCCTTGGTGTGGCTGAAATCAAGCATACTTTCTTAGCAGGTATGGAAGGGGTCCAAGCTCAAAATTGTGGTACTGAATGCTCTCCTGGCATGTAAAAGATTCCTAGCTGGGTTCCCGCTGCCAGAGGTGGAGACAGAAACTCTCTTCCAAAGGCTGGGGATGCAGGCTGATTTTATCCTCAGTAAGAGTTCTAAACCCAATAATGGATGGTACAATGTACATTTATTGTGGAAATCCTTGCTGGATTGGGGGATCTATATCCCTCAATCCCAAAGATAGACCGGGTTTCCTTAGGAGAACTGGCCTCTAATGGATAGGTATTAAGTGTGTAGCAAGGTAAGCTACAATGATTTTTTTCATTCATTCAGGCTAACTAAAAACACAGTATTACTACCTTGAGAGTTCTATGCAGCAGAACAAAGCAGGATTTAGAAGTCGCCATAATACAAGAACCTTGGCTTTGGCAGGGTCATATTATGGGACTAAATATAACGGTTTTTCTATTTTCAGCGCTCCAGCTGAAGTAAGACCCACAGACGGACTGCCATGGCAGGTGGTAGTCCGCTTGGCCTATTTCCCTTATGACTGAGGAATTTTCCCCTCCTCAGGAGTTCAGAAATCCTAGTGCTGAACTGCAAGGATAGAAACGCCAACTTATTGACTGTGACTCCAATGCCCACCAGTGTTTGGGGTCAGAACATCAATAAGAGGGGACAGGCATTGCTCAAGTTTTTGAGCACAACAGATTTTGCTATCTTGGACCAAGGGGACGTTCCAGCTTTTGTGAACTATCAAAGGGAAGAGGTCCTAGATTTGACACTAGCGTCCTTCGGGATCCTAGAGGAAATTAAGAATTGGAGGGTTAATTTGGAACTTTCCCTATCTGATCATAGATATGTTTGATCTTGAGAGAAAAGGAAAGCACTGCTTGTTCAGGAACCCTTGGAGGACCAATTGGGATTCTCCAGCAGAGGGAGATGGATTTTTTTGCATGTAAAAATCCTTGGCACGGCTTCCTTCAGAAGGGAAGTAAAGCGGTAGTCCCGTGTCTCAGATTTACGGCACATAAAAGAACCTCAAGCCTGATAAAGAGGCCTCTGAGCAAAATTACCGGTCTTTTACATCCAATATAGAATGGGACGCTAAGAACCACAGCAGACATAGAGTGTCTATTAATTAAAAAAAACAAATTTTAGAAGAGACTCCAGATCAAGCTAAGGAATGCAGATGACCTGCAGTGGTACATGGATATTTTCACAAACACCCTGAAATATCTTTATAGAAGAAATTACCCCCTCATACCCTAAGCTTGGGCTAAAGACAAATTGATATGGAATTCTTATTTAAGATTTATAAAGAAAACGGCACGTAGTCTCTATACTGCATGACAACTTAGGACTCCTATAAGGAATCCCAGAGGAAATACAAAAGAGAGATCAGAGGGCCTTCTAAGAATCTTCTGGCACTTTTGTGATATGCAGAAGCAGTCGAGCGCTGTTTCTTGCAGAAATTGGTCTTGGGAGGTAGGACCAGGTTGGCCTCTTTGGAGGACCCCTCTGGTGCAAAGAGGGGGCAGAACCTTGAGGCTGTTGCTTGAAGCCCACTTCCTAGGGACCTGTATAACGGATCAAGAACCAACCTTGGTTGTGGCATGCAGACCTTCAGTGAAGGCTGGCAAGTGGCCTCCAAGATGGTGACTTTCAAAAAAGCTAAATGGGCTGTTTTTTTTCTTTGAGCCCTATAAAAGCATGGGTGAGGATGGTGTCTTCCCGGCTCTTCTGCAGAAAGGCTGGGAGATCATTTTGCCTCACCTGGTGAGGATTTTCAGGGCCTGTCTTGCTATGAGGTATGTTTTTTGCCTCTGGAGGCAGGCCAAAGTAATGTTTATACCTAAACTGGGTAGACAATCCTACTGCAGGGCTAAGGCCTTTTGTCCTATACGACTAAAATTTCTTCTTGCTAAAGGCTCTGGAAAGGCTGGTAGGTAAATATTTGATGGGGTACTGATCTGACAGACCCATCATCATCAGTATGTCTACTGACCGCGCAAATCCACAGAATTGGCACTCCACCAGCTCTTGATAAGACTGGAAGGGGTGCTGGGCTGTGGAGAACTGGCCATGGCAGTTTTCCTGGACATTGTGGGTGCCTTTAATCATATGATTTTAGGCACTATTAAGAAGTCTGGAGAGCAGAGGAGTTGGCCCAGTGGTTATGGACTGGATTATGACCTTCTTGGAAGGCCGTCAGGCTGTGGTGACTGGAGAGCGAGACCTTGAAAACATCAGTAGCCTGGAGCTGCCCACAAGGGGGATCTTTGTCATCCACTATGGTGTCTGATCTGAACAGGGGAGAGATACAAGCTCAAGGCCATGCTGATGACACATGGCTTGTAGCAACTGGAAAATTCCAGAGAACTGTCTCGGAGCTCATACAGGGCTCCCTGCATACTCTAGAGGAATGGTGTAAAGAAACAGACTTGTCTGTCAACCCTGACAAGACTGAAATAATGATCTTCTCAAGGAGGAGGCAGCTGCTGGGGTTGGTAAAGCCCCTTCTGTTTCAGAAAAAATTGAAGCTATTCGGATTGGTTCAGTATCTTGGCATTACCCTAGATGCTGGGCTGACCTGCAAAACAGGTGGATTACAATGTAAAGAAGGAGAGTCATTGGAATGAGGTGGGACCTAAGACCAAAGGCGGTCAAATGGCTATACGCCTTGGTAATAAAGCCCTCAATATCTTATGCAGCACTGGTTTGGTGGCCTGCCTCTCTTGCGAAGGCAGATGCTGCTGACTACCCTACGGTCCACCATAGAGATCCTGTTGGACCTTCCTCCTTTGCACTTGTTTGTGAAGGAGGTTGCAAGAGTGAGTGTGTACTGCCTCTGGACAGGAGTGGGGTGTTTCAAGCTACCTTACAAGGGGCACTCACTGATTCTAACTGAACTTCAGGAGATGTATCCCATTACCCTGACGGTAGGGATCTGGTGGGGCTAGGTATAACCTAAGTACATCTTACATAGTGGTAATACCTTCCAGGGAGGAGTGGGACCCAGAGACGGGGTTTCTTCTGAAGGCTGGGAGCCAGATGTGGTTCACGGATGGCTCCTGTTTTGAGGGGAAAAATCTTGCCACTGTTTTTCAGGCTGATATACATAAAATTTTAGTCTGTGTAATGAATATTTTTACTTTGCCAGGCAGACAGGTGGAGGTAAATATCTGCTCAGATAGCCTGGCAGCTTTGAAAGCCCTTAGAGTGAGCAAAACTACATCCAAATTGGTGTGGCAATGCCAAAGGATGTTGGATAGACTCTATGCCAGCTGTCCAGCTACCCTTTCTTAGATTTCTAGGCATGCTGATATTAGAGGAAATGAGATGGCGAACACACCATGCCCCTCCTGAAAGGGAGTTGTTCAGATTGGGTTGGACTCGACGGGACAGTGGTTCCCGATACCCATGGGAGATTGGGTACACCTAGCTGGTTTTCCGCCCAGGGGCAGGGTTGTGAGGCGCCCAGATGTTCTCCGGCACAAATATGAGTGAGAGCTGGTAGACGGTAACTAGATATACTGTCGGCCCCACCGAGGTTCTTCGGTAGTCTTCCCTGATAGGGTTTTCCCTATTAGGCCGACGTGTGTAAGTGGCGTATCCACTTCCATCCCTATGTGGCAGGAGACAAGGGGAGGCTGGTGTCCTGACTCAATCTCGGCCACGCAGGGGGGGGGCAGAGTATAAAATAGATGCTGCCCTAATGGAAAAGTCTCGCGAGCATGACTCCTGGGGTCCGAGGGTGCAGGCTGAGTAGTCAGTCCAGATCCCATGGTCCTTTATATCCGGCTACCCTTTCTTGGGTTTCTAGGCATGCTGATATTAGAGGAAATGAGATGGCAAACACTCTTGCTAAGAGCGGTGCAGGTTTTGACTTAATTGGTCCTGAGCCCTTCTGTGGTGTTTCCCTGAAAATTCAAGCATGAGATAACCCAGTTTATGGCAAGGGCTCATCTTGAGATCTGGAGTAAACAAATTACTGCCAGGCTAGCCCATGATTTCATTTTGGGACCTGGTGAAAAATACTTTCTCTTGAATTTAACTAGATCTAACCCAGAGGAGTTGTTGGCTATCTTACAGGTTGCAATACTTTGTGTAGACATTTACATAATGGGACTTACTCAGGACCCTTTATGCAGGGAATGTGGGAGGGAATTTGAAACCTTACAGCATATACTATGCAAAGGATTCACTATGCATAGATATGTATCCCTAAAGTCCTTTTTCTTGGAACCTAAGGATATAAGATGGGCAGATATCAAGGACATGGTCCATTTTATCTGGACCATCAAATTTGATTAATGCCCAGGATAGGAGGCACAAAGGGCTCCTAAAGCCTACACACAGGCTTCTAAAAGAGGCCACTCAGGTTTATAATAATAATAATAATAATAATAATAATAATAATAATAATAATAATAATAATAATAATAATAATAATAATAATAATAATAATAATAGGGTTATTCTGAATATAATATTTTACCTTTATAAAATTCCAGATGTAGTGATAAAACAATTTATTTACAAAATGAGATTTGATTCAATATTCTGAAATAGTACATACTGCCAGTGTTATGAGCACTTAAATGTATTAAATATCTTGACAACTGTTGCACTTTAGATGCTTTCCTTAGCAACCTTTATCAATAGGAAAAATTACAACAGAAACAAAAACTATGAAGTCTTTTGCCATTTGATTTCACATGTAATGTCCCATAATTGCGTGTGTTGCAGCTGTATGTTGTGTATTCTGACCACCTCAACATTTTCCAAATCATTAGCTTTATTTTGTTAGTAGTTGTGTACCTTAAGAGACTTAAACCAGCTTTCAATTTTTTTAACATAAAAGAAAGTCATTCTGATGATGTTACCTTTCTTTAACACATTCTTTATGTATAAGACTTCCATACAAAAACATGCAGTGTTATTCTCTCATCAAATGTATTATTCAGTTGTTTAAATGTATCGCAAGAATGTGATTTTTGATCAACACATTCAGGGATGCATTGATTATAAGTAAAGCTACAATTCTTAGCACCAAATCATGTTTACAAGTCTCAGTTACATTGTGGGTGTACTCAACCAGAAATGAGAATCAAATAGTAAACATTCAACAACCATCCCCATGCACACGGTAAATGGTCTGAGAATTGTGGTTTTAATTATATGAATGCACACGCACACACAAATATATGACTCAACTAAGCCCAAAGTCCTTAAGGCAAGGCATCTGGGAAAATAAAAAAAATCAAGTTTTCTTCCAATTACTTTTGACTTTTTTACCCTACGCTTAAAACATTATGGGACACAAAATTTTATCACGCTATGTGAAAGTGTTGTTAAGATTTTTATTCATAATTAATAACTTTTTGATATGGCAATATGAAATGCTCCTGGACCCTATGGTTCATTATAGCACTCCCAAATTTTAATTTCAAATTTATAATTTGTATAATTTTAATAATTATACAAATATAAAGAAATGTTGTGCAGACATTTCTCAATTTTAACTAATTCAAGAGAAAAAAAAATTCTGTTCACATGTTATTGAATTTTTCTGTTTTCAATTTGAGTTATATAAAATAATTTCAGCTAAACTATTTCAAATTTTTTTAGTAGCGCACAACAATGTTTATATCTATAATTCCTAAAGCTCTCCTAAAAATTTCAAGCTAACATGTTATAAACTGGTCCATGGTGCATCATAAAAGTGAAAAATGGGGAGGTAAAAAAAAAAAGGATACTGATTAAAATGGAGTTTCAAGTTCAACACAGTGCTTTACCTAAATGCTTCATGACCAATTAGATAGCCATTTGTGGCTTTAAAATTGTTGATATTAAAAAAAAATTGTGTAGCATAAAAGTACATGTTATAAATACAATAAAAATGCAAAAAAACAGAAAATCATAAATTTTCTCATTTTTACCCAATTTCACAGATGCACTGCCTTAAGGCAATATCAGAGAAGCACTGAAGATTGGCAAAAGAGGAACTTCCTTCTGCTAAACTGTATTTTTTTTCTATTGATGTAATCAATGAAGTGCAGGAAAAACAGCTATAATCTGAAATAACTTACTACTAAATGAGCACAGTGGTACCTTTTTTTTTTTTTTTTTTTTTTTTTATTTTCTCATATCAAATGTTTCAAGAGTTTACAACGCTGAAATCTTATAAACAGTCTATTTATCACAGAGTACTAATACTACATTTACAAAATAAATGCAAGGATTTTACAATTAAAGTACAACAAAAAGAAACTTAAATTATTTAAACAATAAGTCATTGGTGTTACAAAGAGGCACATGTAAATTTGTAATCAGACTATTTATTTGCATCAAATAAATATTTGTAATGTTTCTGCCAAGTTCTGTGTCCAAGTAAATGGGGCAAGAGAGAGGAAGAAGAAAAACAATTAGACTCCCCTTAAAGTTGTATTTTTCTTTTAGTTTAATCAGAAGTTTTAACTTCAGTTAACCCTACCCTTTAAGTCTGTTATGAGCTTCAATAATTATTAAGTTGAAGTTTACACAAAAAATTTTAATTAATGTTGAGCATCTGGGGAAAAAAATGAATATGCTTAAAGTACAGCAAATATTGGTGTTGGAATTCTAAGGGCATAATTAAACAAAGGAATTTCCTTTTTTAACATCTTAATTATTAGGAACCATGAAATTTGTAAATGAATTTTTGTGGAATTTTTTCATCTATTTGCCATTTTATTTTATAAAGTGTAATGCGCAGTTTCGCGATAAATTTAACAAATAATTTTTACAAATTTCAGCATTTTTTCACCTACCTTTTCTCCTACACATTCTGCAAGAAATACCATCTGTTTTCACTTTCCACATGTGGCTCCATGAAGAAGTACGTCTAAAAATATGATCCTAAATTCAAATTTATATTGCATGGAAATTAAAACTAGCGATAGTTATGAAGTGAATTGTCAATCTGGCTCATTTCTGTTCTTAAGGTACATGTCTGCTCATTCACACTGCATGTATCAGACAGCTCAGATGCAAGGGAGAAACTATTTGATTTACATTAAATGTCATTGCATCACTTAATCACATTGTACTGTGTGTTTATCAAATGTAATATCAAGCAATGGATGGTATGTGTATTTACATTTACATTACAGCAATGGCAAGACTAAGACAGTTGGACTAAAAAAAAAGTGCAAACTTAAATCTTATGCATCTGAGTAGTCTTAATGTGGACAAATGGAGACTTTACTTATAGTATTAGCTAAAGAAACTTGAATTTTCATAGCATACACTGCCAACATCATGCACCTAATGCTACGCATCTGTTTATCTTATTTGAACTTGATAATGTTGTTTATGTAGTGGCTGGTACCAAAGAGGCCACATCTCAGCATCAATAAGCCAAAAGTTATAAATATGTATGCACGTCAAAATACTCATATACCTAAATGAGTAGAAAACTATTCATATGTAGATTTTGCAACACTTGCATTAATTGCAGTAGAAAACATTGATGTATCAAGCACATGAAGCACAAGAGCACTAAGCACACAAGGAACACAAACTGAAAGAAACAGCATGGAATAAACATCAATTGCACATCTATATTATGTATATCTATGCTTTTTAATGTATATCCTAATTAAGTAAACACTTTTTATTTACCATTATAAAAAAAAATCTGTTTCTAAATTGCTAAGAGTGCATTTTTATACCACTTTGCTTAAAATTTATTCATCACTTTCCAAGGCCCCTAACAATCATGGCATATGCCTGTTCATATCAGGACCAAAGACATTATAGTTACAAAAAAAAAGAGAGACAAACAATAACAGAAATAATATATTATAGTCATCTGGGATGAAATCACACACTTTTGGCGAGTGTGGGAAGTACATGTTAAGAGGTCTTATCTAAAGATTTACTGCCATTAAGTTTAAACTATACTACGATTATAACAATTAGTATTTGACCATGAAAGCCTTATGATCATTTTGAGTTAATTTCAAAAGCTCACCAATGAATCTCCATACATAATACTGGAAATCATGATAAATAATTTCTGACATTCTAGCATTTGACAGTCAAAAGTTGCTTTACAAGCACCAGATGTATGACATGTGGCTGCATGTTAGCAGAATTTAAAACAAGTCAGATGATCACACATACTTGATAAAGAAGAAATTAAACTGAAATTCTTTTTAGAGATGTACATACCAGTTTTCAAGATTTAAAAATGGTATAAACTTGTGAAATGCATTCTGGGGCATAGTGCACCTAGGTACACAGCAGTTCATCCATGAAAAAGCATTTAGGAACACTTTCTGGGCTTCATTTACCTAACACAAAATAGAACACAAACATGTTCAAATTTGTAAAATCAGTGATGAGCAAGGAAACAAACTGAAAACACCTTACTGGGATCTGAACCTTGGAACCTGCAGATGCTACCAGCATCACATCCAGCCCCAGCCTGAAACATTTTACAGCATTAAAATGATTGTATCAAAGCATATGATTTCATCCCAAATATGGTACTACTTAAAAATAATACTCAGCTGCATTTAGCATACATGAAAAAGTATAGTTTGTAACATTTAATAAAGCACACAGTTACCACAATGCACTAACTTTAAAATTCAGTTGCGTCAGTACAATACTTTAGTATTGTTAACTAGTAAGCAACAAATATTTATTGGGAAGATTTCCCAGCTCCTTCATTGGGTGGCTGAAGTTCCAGCTGCTGTTGGTGGTGCTCATCTGGCTCTTGCTGCTGGTTCTGCTTTGTCTGCAAGATCTGCAACATTAAATGAGTGGAAATTAAACATGTTTTATTTTAGATAATATAACATATGTTCAGACTTAATACTACAAGAGTCATTTTATGCTGTGTGCAGTGGGTGTCAGAATAGGTGAACATCGAGTATTTTCTAAGTCAAAGAATTTTACACTGTAAATGCACAGAGCCCTTCGCCTTGGCTTACACAATGAGATGTATGCTTTACCTTTAGTGTATACATTCTATTAATATCTTTGCCTGCCTGATGTGGAAAACAGCATGACAGGCCAAAAATGTGCAATACCAACATAAAGTGTGGTACTTTGTAAAAAAGGAAAACAAAGAAAACAAATTTTAAATATGCAGATAATCAGGGTGAATTCTACTTTGTTATGAGGGCAGACCCAGAAGTACCTGACCTGATGTATATATAGCAGTTGTTTCAAACAAATGGCTATGGTAGAAAGTACAACCTTATAAAGCTTAAGCTTGAAGTTTGACGATGCTACGTGTTTAGTAATTGTTTGGCAGCCATCAATAGTGAACGCTCTCTGTGAATTTATAAACATGGCTAAAACTGGCATCATTTTGTGATACAATACTTTCATTTGAAAGGTCTTAGTCCAACTAATATGAAAGCCGAGCTTGACTGTACTCTGGGGGAGTCTGCTCCTTCGTTTACAACAGTAAAATATTGGATGGCTTTGTTAAAGCAAGGCCGTACGAGCTGCCAAGATGAGCATCGCAGTGGTCGACCAAATGAGGTGACCACGCTAGAAATTGTGAAGAAAATCCACAAAATATTGGATGACTGTCAACTGAAAGTCCGCGACCTAGCACACTTCATAGGCATTTCAAAAAATGCTGTACATAGCATGCTAACTGAAAATTTAGACATGAGAAAGATGTGTGCAAGATGGGTGCCGCGTTTATTCACAATGTAAGAAAAGCAACATCATGAGGATGTTTCAGTCGAGTGTTTGGCGATGTTTTGCTGCAATAAAGCCGAGGTTTTGCATTGATTCATAACCATGGATGAAACATGGGTCCATCACTTCACACCTGAGATGAAGGAACAGTCAAAACAGTGGACTGAAAGGGGAGAATCGGCTCCAAAGAAGGCGAAGGCAGTTCCATCTGCAGGCATGGTCATGGCGTTGGTTTTTTTGGGATGTGTGTAGGATAATTTTCATTGATTATCTTAAAAAAGGAAAATCAATCAATGGCGAGTATTATGCAAACTTATTGCAACATTTAAATGATGAAATCATGCAAAAACGGCTGCATTTAAAGAAAAAGAAAGTTCTGTTTCATCAAGACAATGCACTAGTTCACACATCCATTATCGCCATAGCCAAAATCAATGAGTTAAACTTCAAATTGCTTCCTCATGCACCCTAATTGCCAGACTTAAGCCCCTCTGATTATTTACTGTTTCCAAAGTTGAAGAAATGGCTTGGTGGTAAAAGATTTTCCAACAATGAAGAGGTGGAGTTTGTAGTTGATGGCTATTTTGCAGAACTCGAAGGTTCTCACTATAAACAGGGTATCGAAGCTATTGAACATCGCCAGGAAAAGTGTATCAAGCTGAAAGGAGACTATGTAGAGAAATAAAGATGTTTTTCCCCAAAATTTTTGTGTTTTCTTTGTTAGGTCAGGTAATTCTGGGACAGCCCTCGTAGCATGCTTTTAAAATGCTTGAGAATATAATACATCTGACCTATAAAATGCATTCTTTTTCTATGACTTTAAGTTGAGATCTCAAATTGTATCTACATTTCCACTGTAATTCTACTCTAATTAACTGATTTATAAGTACACTGCCAGCCTAAGTAATTCTGTAAATTCAATTAAAACAGTTTAGAAATAATTGTGAAATAAACTGAAATAGTCCATTACAATGGAAATTCAGATAAAATTTGATATGTGAAGTAAACATAATACTACAGCAAAAGAATGTGTTAAAGGTTAGATGTCCTATATTCTCAATTTAATAAACACAAAGTAGAAGCAATTATTAGGAAGTGAAGTCAAGAGTTTGTTGCCCTGGAGGCATAGGCCGTAGACCACTCAGGCATTCTGCTTCAAACTTTAAAAGTGTCTATTTTCTAGCACACAACTCATCCTGCATATTTCAGCCCCCCTCCCCCACCACCAAGTATTACACTTCACATTGTATATTTACAGACTTATTTGAAATAGTAACCTATAAGGTTTCAGTTTCTCTTCAGCAAAGATATAGAGTATACATGGGAAGATAAGTACATATCTCATTATCTTGTGAACCAAGGTGTCGCTTGGGCATGCACTGTGTGAAATTCTTTCACATCTGTCCCCCATAGTATATGCTGCAAGAAACATAAATCAAAATGTATGCAAAATTAACTAAGAACAATGTGATGAACTAATATATTTACAATATTTTACAATCCTAGAAAGATGTCATGCGCATATGTAGAATACCTCTCCTTACCCAACTGTTTCTCTCCTACCATGATAACAAGGCTAAGAGGAATAGTACCTACCATAATATGCACTATGCAGACATGTGGCACCCAAATATAAATTTTACACTGAACCTCATTCTGTACAAATGCATTACTTGTTTACTGCTTCTAGGCATTTACTTCTGGTCAGCAGTTATTTTTGGCCAACGTTAAAATATAAATTACTTGGTATTTTGAATACGATGCATATTTTTATAACACCAATCCGTATTGAATACTAGGTGCATTAACCTTAATTGACAAATTGTGACTACATTATGTAATGCATGTTGCATTACATAATGACACATTTAGCTAGAGGTAGATTATTCTGTGCCTTTAATATTATCCCAAGTTTTAGTCTCCCCTGACTATGGAATTGAAAATATGGCCTGTTCATTCACTGCTGAAGATGAATGATTTATTATTTTCTTGCTTTGCTCAAGTTTCTAGATTTTTACATTACATATAATGTGAACCCTAGAATACCCTACAAAGCATGTTCAGAGTACCCTTATTCACTACAGGGTTACTCTCAAGTTCCTGCAAGGTTTGAAGCACTGATGGGACAGTATGTTAAACACAGCAAAATTACTTATTATCAACAAATAGAGAATCTCTGCAAGCTTGCAACCAGAGTAGTCTCCATGACATGCTTATAGATTTAGTTTAGTTGCTAGAGGTTGGTCGGTCAGTCAACAATTAAAACAACAAATGTGGCATTCACTGGTGGTGAGAAACATTACTGCAACTTTGAATTGGCTACATGTGAATTTTGTGTAAAATACTGTGATGCAACACCTACAGATAAAACAATTCATGCATGGTTTAAGATGTTCCAGGAGACAGGTTGTGTGTGAGATGCTGAATGAACTGACCGATCAGGACCTTCAGCAGACGCAGCTGAGCATCTCAAACAGGTATTTGTGAAAAGCTTTAAGCAGTCAAAAAGTCCTGCAAACAGCTCTTGCAGTCAACAGTCAAGTGTATCCTGCACAAACATTTAAGGTGAAACCACACCAGTTGTAGTTGTTGCAGGTACTGAAATCCCAAGATCTTGATAGCTGTTTCTAGTTCTGCATGGATTTTCAAGCAGCTAGGGGATAATGGCTTTGCTGAGATACTGTTTTTTAGCCATAAGCAGGTAGAGGGATTTTAGTACGTTAACAGAGAAATTGTGTTACTGCACAGAGTGTGTATCAGGTACTGTGACAAACTCTTCTCCTCTCCCCAAGAGATGGTTTTGTTGCCATTATTCCATTTATTCACTGCATATAGGCCAGTGGAGAACCGTGATATGCCAAAAGTAAAGAAGAGTTCATGCATCAAAATCATCACAATAATTAGCATCATTTGTGAAAGAATTTGGTAGGGAACACGAGCTCAAATGGTAAGACAATATGTCATATAGAGCTCAAAGCACTTGTAAAACATCATGTACAAACACTGTAATTCAACAAAACATAAGGAAAGTGTGACATTATTAGGAAGGAAGAATAAGGAAAGTGGACTTTCAACCTCCTCAGCCCAAACTAGAGATCAGAATTTTTCAAGGATCTGTGTCTTATGCCAATAAGACTGATATTCCTTTAAAAATGTAGTTTCCAAAATGCTTGTTTCATAGCTTTCATAAAGAAATCTAATAGAAAAATTACTTCAGATATGCAATTATGCGAAACATGCTTACCAAATTGCCTAGGACAAATGCCTAAATAACATAAGACATACAGTAGCAGATACAAAGGTTTTCATGTACAGTAGACCCTTGCTAATTCGAAGTCGGATAAACCAAAAACACTGTTAACCCGTAGTAGCTGCACGGTCCCTGCCGAATTACATGGAAGAATCTACCGCTTAAACCGAATTTCGGATAATTCGTACTACGAACTAAATTTGGTTCCTTCCATTACATATTCCATACATTATTCTTCGTTTAAGCTGAATATGTATGTTGTGCTATGCACTACAGTATTTTCCATTACACATTTCCATAATTTTTCTCAATACTGTACTGTAATTTCTCAACAATGGCCCGATTGCTTACTTGCTGCTTGCATATCACTTCCATAGCATATGATGCAAGGGCGGGGGAAGAGGGGGTTGGTCTGCAAACCGCACACGGCGAATGTCTCGCAACAATCCAGAAAGTTCTGTCTTTACTTGTGAACAGTGAATTTTTTTTCTTTTTCTGCTACATCACTCACCATGCTGCTGAAACAGAAACGTGCTCAAAATGCTCTCACAGTGAAACAAAAACAGCAAATTTTACATATGGCCGACAGTGGAGAGAAGACCAAAACACAGGTTGCAAAACACTTTCAGATTCCAAAGTCTACTCTTTCATGGATTATAAGTTCAAAACAGAGAATAGAGGCAAGCCTTGGCAAGCTGTTCATTTAGTGGCAATAACAAGCGCATGATGCCAGCGGAACATGAAGAAGTGGATGATTCGCTGTTTGAATGGTTCCAACACATGTGTTCTCAGCAAATCCCAAAGCACAGCCACATACTTCAAGAAAAGGCTCGAGAAATCACCCAAAAATAGGGAATTCCTGGGTTTGTGTGTTCTGGGGAATGGCTATAGTGTTTTCAAAAGAGGCATAAAATCAGTGCTGTCAGTGTCTGTGGGGAGGCACATAGAGTAAACAAGGAATATGCTAATGAGTGGGCATGGGAGTTTCAATCCAAGCTCTCTCATCATCACCCAAGAAATGTACTTAATATGGATGAAGCAGGCATTTTCTATAAGTTGATGCCCGATAAAACACTACATGTCAAGGGGGGGAAAATGCCATTGAGGAAAACTTAGCAAGGAGAGACTGACAGTGGTCTTGTATTGTAATCATATGGTTCTGAGAAGCTCAAACAGCTAGTGATTGGAAAATTTAAAAATCCACGTTGTTTTAAAAAATGTCAACCTATTCAATCTGCCATGTCACTACGAGAATAACAATAAAGCTTGGATGACCAAATGTCTCTTCCGTAGCTGGCTCTTGAAGGTTCAACAACAAATGGCTGCAAGGAAGAAAAATATTTTGCTAACTTTGGACCACTGCTCGACACATCAGTTTCCGAACTTCCGAACATAGAAGTTGTCTTCTTACCACCTAACACCACAAGCCATCTGCAGCCATTGGATCAAGGAACAATTGCCCCAGTAAAGCATAATTACAGACGCCGACTGGTTAACGCTGCCATCAGTGCAATAGAACTACCAGAAACAGTTCCATATTGGAATGTACAAGCTATCCGCTATATATCTGCTGCTTGGGATGAAGTTCCAACAGACACCATAACTAAAAGTTCTAAGAAGACCTGGACAGCAACTGATAATGCCACTGAAACTGAACAGAAAACCAATGATCCAACATCTGAACTTAACTCATAATGTGGACATAACTGTGGATTCTGATACTGCTCTTCTATAGGCTTACACCCGGTTGGTGCCCTCTTGTACCGTCAATACGGAAGAATGGACGCAGGTAGACAAAAATATCCATACTGCTGAAGAACAAGCCATCAGTTCTGCTGATGATGCAGAAGATAATGATCATTCTTTACCATCATCTTCGGAAGAGTAACATGAAGATACACATCGCCACCCCATGCTGAAGTTGCAGCTGCAATTGCTGTTGTCGAGAGATTTGCTGCCACTTCTGTTGCCTTCATGGCATTTCAGGCTGCCCTGGATGTGGTATCTTGAGAGAGTGCCATAATATTAAGACCAATAGTCCGTCAAGCACCAATTAATGATTTTTTTCAAATTATAGAACTAAAATGTGTAATGGATAAGAATTGTTGTAAACTAAAACATGTGTTCCAATTAAAACTTACATTAAGGAACAGTACATTAGAGTGTTTCATAACATTATTATTTGTTGTATTACACGGCTCACTAATTCAATGAGTACAATAATGTTCCACAATTGTACTGTTTTAAAAAATTATGACAAGCATTTGACAGTATACTTTTTCAATTAAACAAATGCCAGATATACTGTATATAGTAGTTACATTTACTTTTTTTAGAGGTCATGAAAGTAGAGCACATTCATTCCTTGGTACGCATAACAAGAGAAAAGGTGAACTCAACAGTCGTATTTTGCCATTTCAGACAATTCAGGACTATTTTTTCAAAACCCCAGTTAATTCAAACTTCATTAAACCGAATTGGCTGTTTTTCGGCCCCTTGAAATTCGGTTAAAGGAGGGTCTACTGTATATAGATAAAACTAAAGATGCTATTAGATGAGTCATTAATGTTGTTATAGGAACCCTGAAATACAAGTAAAACATCTGCCTTAACCTCTGAAGAGATGGAGGTTAAATCTTCTACAATTACTCACTTATTTTATTATTCCTTCTCTGTGTTGTGGCCTTCAGGTATAAAAAAGAAAATGTTTTGCTACTGGTTATGGATGAGAGTAGCTAGAGTAGAAAGATCCAAGGGCAGAAAACTGGTGATACATACCAGAGAGATAGGGAATATGAGGAAAGGTACCAAGAAGGGCACGAGTTGTAGATGTTTGAGGGGCGCTTCTAAGAACAATTTAGGATTAATTAGAGGTGGATAGCAGTGTATAGCACATGTATGTTTGTTGTTGGGTATGTTGTATGATATATAACTTAAGAGCTTTCTATAGCGAATGTATCTAGGTCTATCTTAAACTAAACCACCCTCTAATAATCTCTTCTATCTTAAGTTAGATGGTCCTTTGATAACCTAATGTAACCTAGACTTTACCCTCATGTACACCTAAGCATGGCATATTTCTCTTGTTTTACACTGATTTGGTGATGTTTTACAGTAGTTTATACCATTTTTGTGCATTTATTGGGTATCCATATTTGTTATGCTTTAGCATATTCTGATATTTTCACAGTGATTTTGAGCATTTTTCCAGTCCTTTCGACCAATTTTACATGCATTTCAGGAACTGACATAGCTATTTTGGAAGCACTTTTATGAGAATTTTGGGATCTGGAACAAGTTTTATTTCTGCATTTTTTAATATATATATATATTTTGGTACATTTCAGGGCCCTTTGAAGATTTTGTGCCCAGTTTTACAGGCTTTCTAGGCACTAGAGCAGGTACTTTAGTGCACATCAAGGATTCTGTGAAGACATTTTAGGCCCTTTTCCAACATTTTAGACACCAGAGCTGGTATTTTAGGGTGTTGGCAAGCATATCAAAGGTATTTTAGGCATTGGAGCAGGAATTGCAGTGCATTTTAAGACATTTCAAAGGCATTTTAGCCACTGGTACAGCTATTTTGGGTATTCACATAGGCTTTTAGCACACTTTGGAAACACTGGCAGGGGTATTTCAGACATTTCAAGGAATTTTGAATGTATTTTAGGCACCAGAGCATATTTTTTCAGGGTATTGGTACAGGTTTTTAGGACATTTCAGGACATTTTGAAGCTATTATTTCATGCTATTACTAAGTATTCTTATACAGTTTTCAAGGCATTTTGAAAGTATTTCAAAGTATCTTCCAGCCATTTTACACATTTTGAAGGCATTTCGGGCATAGGAATAGGTATTACGAGCTCTGGAAGAGGTTATTTTGAACACTACTACAGGACTTTACACTCTTTTATGAACATTCTGAATGCTTTGAAGCCATTTTTCTATATTTTGACAGGAATTTCTCACATTTTATAGCAGTTTTGTACGGTTTTCATGATCATTTGCTATGTTTTACAAGAAGTTTATGCTACTTTCGGAGTTCTTCACCTTTTTACAGTATTTGGTGCATTTTCTCACTGGACAAATGCAATGGGACAAATGTCTGAACCGGCACAGGGACTATGTGGAAAAATAGTGAAAGGTACAAGGAATAATATCTACATGTTTAGTTGGCTGTATGTATCTTATGTTACCAGAAAAAATAGGGGCAAAGACTTTGATTTGCCCTCGTATTTGGTGGAATTTAATAGTGCCACGGTATGTGCTCTTTACTCTTCACTTGTCGGTGCTTACACAACTCCAAAGCTTGCAATTTTGACGGCGTTTGCTCTAAATGTAAAGCTTTCAGTTAAGCCTTACCTAGAAGTAACGCTTGCCAATTTACTTTTAGACCTTGACCTGCAATAAGGCTGTACTATGGTACAAGAGGTTTTTTTTGTTCTTTGCTTCCTCTCCTAGTCTCTAGTCAGACAGTTTTTGCGATTTTGGTAACACGTCACCCTTAACGTGTTTGCAAACATTTGGTTCATTATCACCCCCGTCTAACTTTAGGGTTATTTTTTTCTAAATCAAATGTGATTGTTTTGGATGATAGAGGCTCCGCTTCATCCTCAAGCTTTCTTTTTAACAAGATTAATAAGCACATAATTAAGCCTGTCGTTTATATCTATAGGGGTAGGTATCAAATATTATGCATTTATTAACTATTACGCAAAACATTTTAGCATAGGGTTCCATTGTCACTGCCCATAAGCTTTTTCTAACAATATGTGTAGTACCGTTATCCCTTTTCCATTATTTTCCAAAACAATATCTTGAAGAGCGTCAGCATTAATCACTTTTAGATTGCCTGAATTTAAAGTGATTCCTTTCTGTGCAGGATTTGTCATCACGTGGACTCGTAACCTCAAACCAGTAGCTCTTTGGATCCGCAAGAAATTAAATTGAATTTTATTTATGGACGCTCTTTAGGTGCTGTGTTCCCTAGCGTCCCATTTGCTATTGGGCGTGAAAAAATGTAATTTTGCTCAGAGGCCTCTTAATCAGGCTTGAGGTTCATTTGCGTACCCTAAATCTACAACACGGTACCATCGACTTTACTTCTCTTCTGAAGGAAGCCATGCTAAGGAATTTTACACCCAAAAAAATCCATCGCCCTACGCCGGGTTTGAACCCGCGACCACTGGAACTAGAGGCTAGCATAATAACCACTACACCGTGGAGGGCTACTCTCTTTGGACACGATGAAGCAAATTTATATATGTAAGAACTCTTTCCAAATTTTTTTTAGTTCGTTCATCAAGTCTCCCAAATATGACCTTGTTGGTGGCATCCAATCACCCGGTCTGTATGTGGCAACACAAACCGTGTCCAAATAACTCACAGGCACCCCAACCGACTAAGATTACAATTCTAAACGTGCATGTGCCATTGTGTATGCTGCTAAGACTTTTGTAGTGGAACTTATTTTTAGGAAGTTCTCACTATATGTCGATACCACATACATAATATTGTCTGTGCCTGGTATGTATGATTGCATTTATACATCCAAATCATTTTATAGCTCTAAGAGCCTGAAGTATTCTTTAATTACCTCACAGGTAGGTAAATTATCGCGTTGCCCATATTTAGCCCAAAGGAGTTTAGCATAAGTTCAGCCTACTCGTGTTTAACGGGATTATGCTCTGTACACTCACTATTTAGTTTCACGCCTTCCCTGATCAAAAACTGAACATACTGTTTTCTTTCGGCGCCCGTAATGCAATTGGAGGGCCATCATGATGCTTCTGTCTCAATCCTTAAAAACATAATCCTCAAACAACCTTTTGGGCGGCATTTGGATCGTATCTCATCATTTCGTAGTCCCAGATTTCGTATACGCTAAGAGTACGATACTCCTCAGCTAAATTTCATCCAACACCCATGCACCTAAAATGTACCTTTCCTCATCACTGTGTTCACATGCTACCTGGTTTTCTGTCTGCACAGTTACGACATAGAGGAAACATCTGTTTTCCATTAGTATGCATAGGAAGCATTGAATGTTACAAGCTTTCCAGAGACAGAATTTCACACTTTACGATACCACTGTGTATACACTCCAAATCTGGGAAATTATCCAAGTGACTCTTTGGATGACTAACAGGATACAGTTTACTCTTATACACAAATGGATAGACTACAAACATCACAATAAAACATTTTCTCCTCTCTCCCCACCTCTCAATACACCTTTGTACAGTTGGTGCGACCGCCAAAAAAGGCATCCCTAGGATTCAAGAGTTATGGAAATGTCATAGATTGAGACTCAACTTAATGCGCCAATGCCTCATTCGCATCGTATATCATTAAACTCACATTCCCACATTTCCGTTATGTGAAAACCAAGATTTTCTATTCGTTTAGTTACCCTTAAGAGTGTCCATAAATAAAAACTCAATTTTTTTTATCTTTCCATTTTCTGCCTAGACGGAATAATGCATTGTCTGTAGTACGACTTGCATTAAAAATACGCAGATCCACAATAGAATTGAAATAACCTTCGCGGTATATAAGATTTATATGCCTATCAGAATCCATTTTGATTTCATTCCTGTGTGATCTCTAAATACAGAAAAACAATACACAAGGTGTGCAGTCTCAAATGCCTGTACATCGTCCAGGATAAACACATTATCCACCCTTTCTACGCTCTCTCACAATGATTCGGCTCTTTGCTTTTGCAAGTACTCACTTCACCGAATAACATTGTGTTCCTCATCCCCTTCAACTTTTGCCTTACATGCTGGAATTGCCCTAGGGAAGCACAATTGATATGCATTTATTATTTCTATAACCCCTTTATTACGTTTGCACACATCACACTTTTTGTAACAAGACCCTGTCATGTCTCTGGTCCATACACGTGTGATTTTCATAGGAGCGTTCATTAGTAACTCTTGATTGCTTGCATCACTCTCTCTATAGATTCCATTATAACCTCTGGGTTCACCTCATCATTATTGTGAACACTAATGTTAAATGCTTTGTGTGGGTGCTTGGAATCACATATGGTTATACCTAATCAGCCAGGGGAGTTATTCAAAAGATTCTGATTGGCAAACTTTAAAAATTACCTAGAATAAAGTTTTTTCATACTTCTCTTCCTGTGTTCAACAGTCTCAAATAAACGTTCAGAACTTATCACCTTTGCAGTGTCATCATCTAGTAATACATCCTCCGGAATAAGTGTATCATACTCGCCCTCAAAGTACAGTGATACGTCTTCCTCCTCTGCCATCTGTGCACCTGTTTCACTATTGTCATAAAGTACTCGTCTGCTCACCGTTTCTATAATGCAGCCAGTTTTATAACTTTTACACATCCCACAAACACTACATTTGTCAGCAGAGTGTACGTGCATGCATGACCATTTGACATATTGCATCATAGTTTACGGGTTCCAAATTGTGCAGTTGCATTCATGGCTATTTGACCCATTGCATCATTACACAGCTGCATAAATGACCATTTGACATATTGACCAAACGCCCTTAGAGGAAAGCAGGAATCAATTCACATTTCAGGTTTGTTCCCACATTATGATCCCGCTGGACCTTATAGAGTGTAAAGTGCATTATATCACTTGTAAGATCTCTTTGGACACTTTCATATTTATTCTTGTGTCTTGTTTTTTTTTGCTTTCTTTTCTCTGCTCTCTCTTTTGCAGCAAAGGTACGAGTTTCACATAGCAATTTGTACCCTAATTATTTGTGGAGAATGTGCATGACTTTATTATGATTACTTCTATGTGAATGTTAAGTGTCTTTGTGTTTTTTAAAGTTGATTCTGTATGCTGAATGTGCTGGAGTAGGCCTCAGTATGGAGTGTATTGAGGCAGTATTATTAACACTTAAATGATTTCAGTCAAATTATGTAATATGTAAATTCAATAACAGCCCGCCTTGAAGCAATATGTGTATGTAATAATTTGTAAAATGTATGTAACAGTCATTGCATATGCTTATATTATTGTAAACATGTTCAATAATGTTATGTAAATGCATTACATAATTTAATAATGTAGGAGCTGTGAGAATAATAAGTTAAAAGTTGCTAACAATGAGGTAACCTTGAGTCAATAATGAGTAAGAAAGTTTAACAGTACTACTTGTGATTCTTGGAGTAACAATAATGTAATTTTAGTGACAGTTTATAAAATAGCCAATCAACAACCAGAAAAAGCATTAGTTAAATGAAGGTATTCTATTGGAGTAGGATTAGCCAATCAGAGACTTGAAATACAGAAATTTACAAGTTTAGACGGTTGAAATCAATTTAGTTGCCTCCAAACAGTGCTCATAACCAGACGTGTTGCCTGCAGACAGTGATTGTAACCGGATGCAAGATGCGTCCTCGAGAGATTTAATATGTATTCGTGTGAGACAAAAAATAAGTTTATGTGTTAAAAAGTGTAAGTATTAAATAAAAGAATCTCACAGCTCTCGATATCAGTGAAGTGCTATTTAATTTGTGTCAAGGATTAATAAAAAGGAGTGAATTAAAACTTAAAATCTGTGCAAGCCTACATTCTTAGTCGTATCACAACCCTGCCAAGACTTCATGTCTCTAACAATAATACTGACACAGCCGAGGCAAACATAAATATTTAATACTTAAAGAAACAATCAAATTACAAAGTTAATATTTTTTTTAAACTTGGGGCAAAGGCCACCTGAAAGTACATTTGGGGCGAAGGCTACCAGAAACTGTTTACTATAGGTGCAGTTGCAACTACTACAAGTTCGGCTCCCCAAAAGTCGAAATATATAATACAACTCTTTCAATACCATCTTCTTAAAATTGACGCCCAAAGCATGGTGCAAATAACGTAACAAACCACCTTTCACAGTATGCACTCAGTTAAATGTCTGTAATACCTTGCTGATGTGGAAAAATGTAAGACTGCTATATGTTTGTTGAGTCTGGGCGGTATACTGTCGTAGTTCCACCTATGATGCGTGTAATTTTTGCGTACAATGTCAAGACTCAGTGGCAGTGCAAATGTATCCACTGTTGTTGTCATGTGCGATCTCCAACTTTCATGCTATACAACCAACCATTGAATTCAAATATCCTGCTACTTGAAACTCATTCAAGTTGATTTATGTTGCCCAATTGTCAGGGATGGATCAGCAGACCATGCAGACTTTCCTCAGCCCAATGCTAGCTGCAGCTTCAGGATTGGGTGGGACATCGTAGTATAGATTATCCTGTTCCTTTTTCCTTGTATACGTTGTATTTGGTGTCGAAATCTTCCTGCATGAGTAGGATGTTGTTGCCCACAATTCCTATATGATCGTAGTATTCCTATGTGCCATGCATACTGCGCTATGCATCCATCTTCATCCTTAAGCTTTGCAATCATGTCAAACATCTTCAATACTGTTTTAATGTATCATCTTTGTTTGTAAATTTTATTATGCTCTACCTTACTTAAGAATTTTTTATTTCTAAATTTAGCATTCATTATCTTTGTACATTCCACGGGGAATTCTTTTGTTTTGCTAAATTTTCTTCACGATTTTTCTTAAAATGCCCACCTGGCACATTGTTAGTTACATTAGCAGTTTATGTATGTCTTAATTAGGGCTTTCATTTCTGCCATTTCATATTTGTAATCAGGACCCTTAATTACTTTTAAATCTAATAGACTTCGATACCTGTACTAGACAAATGATCATCGGTGACCCCTGGTGGAAGCTGTCTTAGAATCTACCGGTTGTTGCCGTTGTATCCCACTCCCATTGGCAGCAGGATTTGGAGCAGACACTGTCGTCGCAAAGATGTTGATGGTAGAGGTGGACCACACCGGCATTTATTACTCGCGCAAAACTTCTGGAATCGTGACCTTGATTGCTACCCCAGCTGCCGAGCCTAGGAATGGTTTATGTTTAGCTTAATCAACGAAAGCGATATAATACCTTTGCTTACTCACAGTGCGTAACACATACAGTCTGCATAGAAAGTGTCTGCATCTGGTTGTAATTTTAAAGAGAGCAGTATCTAAATAGTACTTACTTTATATTTGTTATATTTATAACCATGGCTCCTATGTTTTCAAAGTTAAGTGGTAAGGTGTTACGTAGTCAAAGCAGGGAAATAATTGCAAATGTCCTCGACTTCATGAAGCAAGAAGCAGAGATGAAGGAAGAAAATATATGTTCATCCGAGTTCCACAAAAGCCTTAAGAGAGTGAAAGAAAGAGTAGTCAAAGCAACTGGTGTTTCACCGAGTTCCGATTCCAGAGTTCTCAAAGATAAGAGAAAAAAAAACATATGGATGAAACAGTACCATTTGACACACCTGGGAAGAAACATAAGGTCCCTAAACGTATTACAGAAATAGATGATTTCGAATGCGTCATTCGGCGCACAATTCACAATTCCTATGTGGAAGAAAAAAACTGTGCTAACAATAAGCAGATTGCTCATCAAGCTGAAAGACAGCAGAAACTTTCAAGGTGGTGCTACAAATCTCTGAAAAATTATTAAAGATTTAGGGTTCAAGTGGAAGAAACCGAAATAAAATAGAAGAGCTCTAACAGAAAAGAAAAATAAATAAATAAATAAATAAAATAAAAAATAATAAAATAAAAAAAATAAAAAAGTAAACGTTGCCATGATAGCTTAGTCGGTTAGAGCAACGGCACGGAAAGCCTAAGATCCGTGCTTCAAATGGCATTGAATTTTTCAGTCTGATTCTACCTTTCCAAATGAGTATAATTTTATATGTACTTATATCAGCATAAATTTTAAAGGTGGTGCTACAAATTTCAGAAAAATATTATAGTGTATGAAGATGAGTCATACATACACAGCAGTCGTACAACATCTAAAAGTTGGAGTGACGATAGCGAATTAGGTTGCAGGTTCCTGTTGCTAAAGGGCAAATACTTATTATCGTTCATGCTGTTGGAAAGATCGGCTTCGTTCCAAATGCCCTTCTTTTACAAGTTGCAAAAACAACAGGAGATTTTCATCAAGAAATGAATACAGAAAATTACATGAAGTGAATCAACACCATGTTGATACCTAATATGCCTTTCTGGTCATTGACATTGCTTCAACACTCAAATTGACAAACCACCTACCTCAAATTCCTTAAAAGAAGAAATGAGAGCTTGATTACTTAAGACATAATATAGCTTTAGATGAAAGCATGAGTAAAACAAGGCTATATAACTTAATTAAAGCCAACATACAGCTTCAGACGTCATACATACGTGACCACATAGTAATACAACATCGCCATAATGTACTTAAGACTGCCATCGCATCGCCCAGACCTAAACCAAATCGAATTAATCTGGGCTGATATCAAAAAAATCTGATGTGTTACACTCACATGACTTTCTCTACTCTTGTACAAAGTATTTTTACAAACGCTTATTCTCCATCTAGTTCATGTTAATCGAGATAAACATTTGCAAACTCTATCTTATTGCTAATTTTCTTGTAGATGTAGGGGAAAATATATTTACAAGGGCAATATAGAAAAACAGTAGCTTTTAAGCACATACATATCTCTTAATAACTGGTTGCTAGGTGCAGCACCATTCCCTTTGCCACAGATTATAACTCTTTGCATATTCAAGTCAAAAAAATGAATAACGAATTCCCATTTGAGAAAATAAGTATTGAAAAATTTAAGGGATAACAAGCAATATCTCGAAAATGGTTCACTCAACAAAAAAAATGTATATGACATAAATTGTGTATTTTAACGCGATCTACATTTTTTGTGTAGTAAAATTTTGTCTATCTCTTATGGTTTACCAGTTATGCAAAAGTCGTTCACAATGAAGAATACTTTTGGAGACATTCCCAGAAAATTCGAGATATACATTTCATTTCTCATGACATTATCTTAAACATATGATATTTTAATCAAAATCGTTAGAGCCATTTTTGAGAAAATTAAAATTTTCGAAAAACCTTCCATGTAAAGGGTACTCTGGGGTGGGGGGATTTTCTTGAAAACCTTCGTGTCGCATCCTTGGAAGATAATGAACCCAAATACCAAGTTTGGTGTTTATCCGACTGTTCGTTTCTGAGTTATGCTGTTCACAGACACACAGACACACACACACGGACATGTTTCCAAAAATGCTTTTTTTGGATTCAGGGGATCTCAAAACATGTATTTCCGGTGAAATCTCGGTATCGAAATTTTGGGTGGAATACAATACTTCCCCTACTTACTATACGTAGTAGAGAAAGTAAAAATGAATAACGAATTTGAGAAAAAGTATAAGTATTGGAAAATTTAAGGAAATAACAAGCAATATCTCGAAAACGGTTCACTCAACAAAAGAAATGTATATGACATAAGTTGTGTATTTTAACGCGATCTACATTTTTTGTGTAGTAAAATTTTGTCTATCTCTTATGGTTTACCAGTTATGAAAAAGTCATTCATAATGAAGAATACTTTTGGAGACATTCCCAGAAAATTCGAGATATACATTTTAATTATCATGACAATATCTTAAAGATATGATATTTTAATCAAAATCGTTAGAGCCGTTTTTGAGAAAATTAAAATTTTCGAAAAATGTTCCATGTAAAGGGTAGTCTGGGGTGGGGGGATTTTCTTGAAAACCTTCGTGTCGCATCTCTGGAAGATACTGAACCTAAATACCAAGTTTGGTGTTTATCCGACTCTTCGTTTTTGAGTTATGCTGTTCACAGACACACAGACACACACACACACACACACACACACACGGACATGTTTCCAAAAATGCTTTTTTTGGATTCAGTGAGTCTCAAAACATGTATTTCCGGTGAAATCTCGGTATCGAAATTTTGGGTGGAATACAATACTTCCCCTACTTACTATACGTAGTAGAGAAAGTAAAAATGGGTGGCATGCAGAAATATCACTTTTAAATTAAAATATGTGGAGCAGTTATAACGCCAGCATTTTGCTGAAATTGGAAGGCCAGAATGGGAAAATGTATGTCGACATGTTGAATAAATTAAGAATCATTATTTCGAAAAATACGGAATTGCAGAAAATCAAATAGAAAGAATTCTCATCCAAGATAATGGTGCAGAAAGTAGTGACAGCAGCGATGACGGCAATAATGTGAGTGATTCCGCAGAAGAGGAAGGGTTATTAGGTGTGGAAGAATTGGAGGCAATGATTGACATTGTTTTTTATATTAAGTGCTTTTTACAGCGTGGATTTTAATATACTGTATATAACTAAGTTTATCAGCGCAGCGCATAACCGGTGTGCGGCCATTTGACAATGACTGTCCCACGCACTCCTGCAGCATGCAGATGACCGGTCACCACCTGATCCGGTAAGCAACTCGCTTCAAAGCTCTCATTAAGATTTTCACATGTCTAGAACTGTTGCGCCGATTATAGCTCCCTTTCTAAGTTCATCTGCAGATTTCATTGGCTGTGGGGAAGCCACAGCATAGCTTCAGGTTGAGAGCCAACTACGCTGTTAGTACGTCTGTTCTGAGGACAAACTTGCAATGCAAGTGCCAGAGCAAGTGCAAAGTGCAGGTGAAAATCATCAGTGGGATCAGTATAGTGGGAGTGACAACCATGTGTGGGACAACAATTTCTGTTTCCAATGTAGAATTGGCAGTGGGGGGAGGGGGTTCCATTGAAACATTGACCTAATTTTGTCTTTTAATCAGGTACACAAGCTAACTATGAGTTTGTTAGGCAAGAACAGAAGAGGATTCATTGACTTATTAGCATGTATTCTGTAGGTCTTGTGCACTAACTTCATCCTCTTTAATGACTGTTAATTGTAACTTTCTTTTTTCCAGTTTTTCTTTTTTTTATTTAAATGCTGAGGTCGTCGCCTTGTGGACTGTGGGGAGATGTAGCATTTATGATTATTATTATTATTATTATTATTATTATTATTATTATTATTATAGTGTATTGTTAAGAGCTACTGTTTGCAACCATTATTGCGGGATGGGGAATTGTGCACTGAGTTAATGTCAGGAACCCTTTTGATAGTCTGCTATTTTGTAATGTACGCATGAGCAGTGATTAAGCTTGAGCGAGTTAGCATGAGATCCCGTCAGCTAGTAAAATCCTGTGTGAGTGGACGAGCTCATTCCTCCTCCGAAGCGGGGTGACGACCATGACAGCAAACAAGGCTAGGTGGGGCCTAATGCATCTCAACATGTAAACCTCATGCATCTCTGGATGTAAATTTTTAAGATGAGAAAATTGCTTAATATATCTCTTATGTGAGTGACTATAATTTAAAACCATCTTTTCTTTTAATTCTTCCCTGTGTGTGTTCACAGTTTCAAGCTGTCTACCTTTCCATGTGAATGCCAGATCTTCCCGCTATCAACCTTTTCATTCTTCCCTTTATAGGCAATTCCTGGAAAACCTCAGCTTGCCAAGCAAGAACTCACGATGCCGATACAGATCTACTTATCTTTCCTGTTGTCTCCTGGCCTCCCTAGGAAATAATGTAAGAGTAGCCAAGTAGGCATTTTCAGGTCTCGTCAGCTCTTGAGCCGGAGACCAGATACTCCAGGGTTCGACGTCAGGACTGCAGGTCAAGAAAGCTTCACCTCTTTTCTCTTCATGTAGCATCACATTTACGCCACAATTACAGGCTTCAATTAATGTGGTTTGCTACAGTGTATTTAAATATTTTTATGTACTGTTACTCTTTCTACAAAGTCTAAGAGTTTGCTATGTCCCATGTAATTGTTATTGACTCAGTAGTCTTGCATATAAGAAATGGCACAACAGAAGTGTAAAGTCTCTGCTTGATTCTGTAGCTGATTGTGCAGTAGTAGGGTGTTCTATCATATGGTAAACTTCGATATATGAGGGAGGGAGGGAGAGGGGGAGAGAGAGACAACTTGCTGGTGGGCTTGAGTCCTCACAATGGGAATATTTTTTGGAGTTACACAAGTACATATTCCAAGCAATTCTTTGGCTGTGTCAGCAATGGTCTAGGTCTGCTAAAAGCCAAATATGCTATTGTATTTGCTTGGAACTACAGTAGAGCATCAATTATCTGAAACAATTGGAGACAGGAGGTATTTAGATAACTGATCATTTATGAAAAATTGTACCAGGTGTAATAGGAGCAATATGAAACAAGCAAACACTGCTATTTAACATAACTGTGCATATATATTTTTTGTATCACATGTCTTACAAATAACACAGAGAATTGAGAAGTTCAAAATGGCCATTAAAATAGGCCTATAGCAAAGGAAAAGAAGTTCACCTTTGTTGTTTTTTGGGGGCTTCAGAACTGGGACTTCTTTGGGGAGGGGCACTAAATCTTGCAAATGTTTTAAAGTAAGCAAGCAATCAGACAGCATCACGTTCTTGTTGTCCTCCACTTCATATCTGTCTCAAAGCAGTAAAAAGTTTCTTATTTGCTGGATGGTATTTTTTTTAGCATCGGCGTCACCATAAGTGTCTTGGCCGCCAATGACACTGACAAGGATTTTATTGATTGTCAATATTTGATAGCCAGTCATCAACACCACATTTGAGCCAGTTATGTTTTCCTGGCCGCATTCTTCAAATTCTAAAGATTCTTTAATCAGTCCAGCCAGTTCTAATATAAATTGGCTGTTTGGTGATTCTTCAGGTCCAGTGATAGACTTGTCTGAAGGAAGGAGCTAATTCCAAGCTTTTGTAGTGTAGTGTCCTTGATAGAATCCCAAGCTTTCACTACCATGCGCATCGCATATTTCAAATCAATTTTTTACACAGTTGCTGAATTCTTTTTTCATCAATCAGAACTAGATGGTGGGCATGCAAATTTGAAATTGCCAGTAATCAATACTCCATAAGTACAGACTGTAATGTGAGGGTCAGCAACAAAACCATGATGGAGGCTTCTGTTGCTATGAATTTAAGCAAATTTATCACAAAAGATTAAATACTTCAACCTTTCATGGCGCTACTGTGGATTAATACGGTAGATACCCAGCAAACCAACCAAATATGGGCTAGAAATGTTTGCATTACGTGATGCAAAAACATGTTACATCAGTAACCTGGAGGCTTATTACAGTATATGATCAGAAGGACAATAAAAGTTTCCTAATGCTCTTGACAATATAATGAAGAGACCTGTTGTGCCAATAGAATAATCCAATAGAAATCTAAAATAAATGAAGAGAATTCTGGTGTCAATAGAATATTCCAATAGAAATCTAACAACTGACAACTGGTAGACAAGTTACTCCCTTTCCAAATATTTGCTACAGAAGCACATCACCTGCATTGGAACAATGAGGAAAAACAGACGAGAAATTCTGTCCTCCAGAATTTCTGCCTAGCAAGATAAGAGAAACTGCAAAAGCATTGTTCAGTTTTCAGAAGGATAAGACTTCAGTTTCATATATGTCTCATAAAATCCGCGCTGTCATTCTTCTGCCAACTTGCATGACAGTGCAACAATAGATGAAGGAACAAATAAACCTGAAATCGCCATTGATTAAAGCATGGCAAAAGCTGGAGTTGAGACTGTTGATGAAAGGTGTGCCTCTTACTGTTTCATGGATTACTAACTCTATTTTTCAGTTTTGAACATTGCAGTCATTCATTTACAAATCCTTCATGAAATCAGAGGCAGCTTCATGAAGACAATCCATGGTGAATCATGAGCTTCAGCAGATCAGATCCCTGAACCTCCAGCGAAGATACAAGGGATGTGCATCTTATATGGATGCCAAAGAAATTCACACACTCAGTCAAATGTCACAGATGCAAAACCTTCCCTTGCAAACAACACACTAAGCAACTAGTCATCTGTTAAAGGTACAATGAAAGTGAACAGCTTTCAGAAAATTTGTTGGTATAGCATCTTACAACAATTTAACTGTTTCCTTTGATAAATTATCCAACTACCCCAAAAATCTCGCACTGTTTTAAAGTATCCAGGAGGTAAATCTTAAAAAGCGTGCTTGCTCGTGTGGCAGAATTAAGTGCACCTGCTAGAAGGTTAATCATGTTTGCAACTCTGCTATGCAAAAATTATATATCACTCAAGGATTAAAATTTTAGATATGTACGTTTCTATATCCTGTGACACATCAAATTTCAAAAAAATCTATGGTGGTTAAGTTAAAAACCACATTTTGTGATAATTTGGCACAGAATGACCCAATTTACAGCATACAGAAACCAAATCACTAGTTTATACCTTCATAATTGTTTGGCAAAATGTTCATACTTCATGAAAATCTGTGCATTGTTCATATTTAACATTTACAGTTTATCACTTTTAAAAATTAGAAACCCTTTGCCTATCTATTGTACATTATTTTCTCTGTTGATTTATTGAGATATATACAGGGTTCCCAGAAATGACCTTTCGCATTTCAAACATGTATAACTTGGGTTTAAAACTCTTAGAAACATGAAACTAGTACCAATGGGAAGAGGAACTTGAGAAATTTAGGTTTAGTATCACAGTTGGCAACAATGACGCATTATCATACAACATTGCACATTGTTGAAAGTTAATGATTGGTATGGAGGATAGGTGAGTGTTGTGTGTTCTCAATTACCATGTAAATCTGTAATTGATCAACATTTTTGAATGAGATTTGGTGTACGAGGGCAAATCAAAAAGCCTTTGCCCCTATATTTTTTTTTGTAACATAAGATGCATACAGCCAACTAAACATGTAGATATTATTCCTTGTACCTTTCACTATTTTTCCACATAGTCCCTGTGCCAGTTCAGACATTTGTTCCATCACAGCACTAATTTTGCGATGCCGCTGCGGTAGAAGTCGGTCGTCTGACTACGGAACCACTGTCGCACTGTTGCCTTGACTTCGTCATCGCAAGTGAATTGCTGTCCTGCCAGGAACTTCTTCAGTGGACTGATAAGAGGGAAATCACTAGGGGGCAAGATCCGGGCTGTATGGTGGATGCTCTAGAAACTCCCAGTGAAAGTTCCTTAGCTTGCCGACAGTCTTGTTTGCCACATGTGGTCTCGCATTGTCGTGGAGGATGATCATGTCAACATCGAGAATCCTGCGGCGCTTCTTTCTGATCGTAGCCCGCAGAAGTACAATGTGGAAGAATATCTGTCGACATTGATGGTGGCACCTCGCGGCATGAAATCCAGCACGAGCGGTCCACGGCAATCCCTGAATGCCGTTAACATCACTTTGTGAACAGATGGCGCAGTACGGAATTTCTTTTTCACAGGAGACTGCGGATGTTTCCACACCATACTCTGCTGTTTTGATTCCGGCGTGTAATGCAGTACCCAAGTTTCATCACCAGTAACAATGCGATCCAGGATGTTGTCGTCCTCCTCGGCATATCGTTGCAGATGATTCAAAGAAGCAATCATTCGCTTGCCTTTCATCACGCCATCCAACTGCTTAGGAACCCATCGACATGAAACCTTTCTGTACCCTAAGCACTTGTAAATTATGTCGAAAGCATTCCCAAAAGAAATGTCGAGCTCCTGAGCAATGTTTTTGATGCGCACGCGCCGCTCTGCTTTGACCATCGCATCCACGCGGGCAATATTGTCATCAGTCACCGATACACACGGTCTCCCCGCACGCTCATTGTCATGCAGATTTGCATGGCCATTTTCGAACTCAGAACGTCACCATCTCACACTTCTCAAAGCAAAACACCTTTCCCCATATAATGGCTGCATTTCCCTGTGGATCTCGATGGGCGATCGTATCCTACTCCATATAAAACGGATCACACTTCGTTGCTCGTAAGCCGTGGACGAGTTAAGCACACCTGCCATTTTGAATACACTGACAACAGCGCTGCCGCCAGCAGCAGCTGGAAACTATGAGGACCGGCCCATGAAAAGTCCACTGCTTCGAATGTATATGTTGGTTTTTGTTTTACATTCGTAATTTGGCCGAAAAAAATTAGGGGCAAAGACTTTTTGATTTGCCCTCGTAGATCCGCTTGAATTTCTCCCATGACAAGTCTAATTTCTGCCTTGAGTCGGGGGATGGTTTGTGGATTGTTCACATAAACACAAGATTTGACATACCCCCACAAATAACAATCACATGGTGTCAAATCGTACGATCTCGGTGGCCAGTTCTCATCGCCATTCCGAGAGATGACACGAGCAGGGAATCTTTCTCTCAGTAACGTTGTTTCAACGACAGTGTCGCAGGTTGCCCTATCCTGTTGGAACCATAAGTCTTCCACATTCAATTCTTGCAATTGCGGCCATAAAAACTGAGTTATGTGGCGATAACGATCACCATTCACTGTCACTGCTTTTCCAGACACGTCTTAAAAAAATACGGCCCAATTAGTCCAGTCCGCCAGCCCATAATTCGCACCAAAATAGTGACTCGTTCTGGATACAGACACTCCTCACAAATCATACCAGGATTCTCTGTGTCCCAAATCCGGCAGTTTTGTTTATTAACATAACCATTAAAAGAAGTGTGCCACGTCACTAAAGATTATTTTCTTATGAACATCACTATGGAACTCGTTTGGTGAATACCCAATCGGTAAATGTTCGACGCTTCAAATGGTCCATTGGCATCAGCTCGTGTTAGTTGGATCTTAAAAGGATGCAAATGCATATCTTTTGTTAAAATTCACTGCAAACTGCTTTTCGAAATGCCAAATTGTTTGGAACGACGGCGAATGGACTTCATTGGGCTCGTAGCAACGCTCTGTCTGACTAGGGCGACATTCTCTGCCGATCGACGAGAACGAGGACCTCCAGGTGATTTGGTGTTCATTATCGATTCTGTATCTTCAAATTTCCTTACCAATTTATGCACTGTTGACACATTAGGCGCATTTCCCCTACCAAAAATTACATGAAGTCTTCGAATGGTCTCTGCATAGCGTTTACCGTACTTGTAATGCATTTTCAAAATCTGGATGCGTTGATCCTTCGTGTATCGCTCCATTTTAGCTGAAAACCATGCCGACAATGACAATCGTTAAACGCAATATAAACAGATGACAATCGCTTAAATTTCAGGTTCGGCAAACTAAAAAACTGAAAGATGCGCGCAATTTAAAAATTGCATTCTTTATGGGACATCCTTCATTTTCCTTGTATATTATTCAGTAACGATTATACCAGGGTAGACATTGTTTATGTACACATTTTGTTTTACTGTTGTTGCTGATGAAGCCCTTATACATATCTAGGAAACCAGAGAAGAAAAGTTCAAATTATTGTGATAAAATCTGAAAATAGAATCCCAATCCACTTCATTTAACACCAGCTTAAAGTTGTACAAATTTTATTCATTACAAGAGCAGAACTTCCTTTTATGCGAAAACTAAAAGAATACAAATTAACTTTTCAACTAGATCCATGAAGATTTTCATCTGGCCACTTGGAGAAAAATATATAGAAATAGCTACAGAGTCATGTCCAGTAAAATAACACAACATATCTCTAGATGTTTTTCAATATAAAATTTACAAACATCCAGGATCCTAAAATCAAAGTATTTCTTGAGATAAATAGTGACAACTCCAAAAGAGTAAACACTGCGATAAAAAATACTTAACACATGCATAACCTTCAAGTTTGACAAGGTCACTTGTTTTATATAAAACCAGTGCTCATATACACAAAAACATGATATATTTGCACCATTTAAAAAGAGATAAATTTCTTTAAGTTTATTAATTGTGGACTGGATGTTGAAAGAAATAACTGTAAGACACTGTTCAAACTGCTACATACTTAATGGTTGACACATTACTCGATGGAGAGGATGCTAACCATTGGACATTATTTTGAAACTGAAAAAACTTGCGTACACAAACATTCTTAGGCCAAATATTGGAACAGAAACTGTATCAAGATCATGTTCCAAAATATCCGTGACAGGGGGGAAACGATAGAAATGTAAAGGACACATCTTAGGGATCCCTTGCAGCTTTTTGTCCACTTTATCTGTTTTAGTACTTGCAACTGTTTTCTTTATAGCAGCATTTTGATTCACAGCTTGGGAAAATAAAACTTTTCCTTGGGTGGGTATGGAATTGTCATCACTGTCTAAGATAATGGGTACACCTGAATCTTGACCTTTAACAGTTTTAACTGTGCTGTTTTTTTGTTAGAAGTAGAGCTAGATTTCACACTTGTATCTCAAGCTTTTACCTTACCTGCTGAAAATTAAATTGAGTTTTATTTATGGACGCTCTTTAACTGCTGTGGTCCTTTGTGTCCCATTCTATATTGGGAGTTGAAATACCGGAAATTTTACTCAGAGGCCTCTTTATCAGACTTGAGGTTCTTTTACGTGCCATAAATATACGACACGGGAACTAGAGGCTAGCATGGTAACCACTACACCACAGAGGATGACACCTTACCTGATGATAAGGTCTTCTGCCTATGAGGCATAACACCAAAACCAGTTGGATCAGTAGTTAAACTGGGAAATGGCAGCAGTGATGTGACAAATCAATATGTTTATTTAGTAGCACAATTCTTCCGCATAGTTCAATACATAAATCCTTCTGAGTTTAAACATAATAAAACTATTCTTATACAGATCTTGCTTGTTTGCACCTGCCAAACTTGATCAATCTTCGAAAAGAGATTTAATATCACATGCTTGAACTGTGTTAGCACTGTTAGAGACATCTTTGACTATATTGTCGTCCACAATTTTAACACTGCACAATTTCAAGCAATGAAAAATGTAATTGAAGTCACTGCATTTAAGACTGATACAACAAATTGATGACAGTATTTGCATTAATATTTCTATTAGCAATGAACTGGTCTTTCTAGATACTATATTTAGGCACTTTTTCAAGTCTGAAAACTCAAGCAACTCTTTACAACAGAAGTCAGATAGCAATTATCATCTCTTTTATTCTCATATAGTGGTGCAAAGCATGTCCTGTCTAAAATTAAATAGAAGCAAGAGTACCATATACAATGGTCAGAGCGTGATGTGATTATTGCTTCATGGTCCATGGTGATATAGTGAAGTTTTTTCATTTTGTTTTTGTAAACTACTAAAGACATCATTTTCTAAAAGAACAATTATTACGATTTAATTCCTTTAAATAGTACGCTACAATTGAAATACTCAGAGTGCATTAGTATTTATTGCTTTATTGCAGGTTTGTTAATTTTCTGTGCAGGTGAATGATAGCTTTGATGCTCAGTCAGCTCACTGTGTGCAAGTTGCATAGGAGATATTGGGTGGCGTGCACCATGTTGGAGTAAATTGCTTCGGAAGCAACGTCTACTAAAGAAGTCCCCACTACGGAAGTAGGTTACTACGGGAGCAATTTACCCCGAAAGTAACGTTGGAGAGTTCAATTACAATTTACTATTTTAGTTACGACTACGGAAGTAAGAGCTCATTACTCCCGAAGGTATTGTTTCATTTGCGCGATTTACTTGATGCAATCATGAATAAGGTTATGTGCGATAGGAGAAGGGGAGAAACGTCAGCGAAAGAGATAAATGTTTGTTGGTAGAAATAAAGAAAATCCATTTAAACAATATGTGTAAAAAACGTGTGATAGCCTGCATTACGTTGGTCTTCAAAGCCCCAACACTCGCAACGTGTGTTCCTAATTACTTTTTATTTTAGGCTTATTAGTTTTTTACGTTTCTGATTTACGGGAGGTTAGGTTTTATATATATAAGCTTGGGTTCCTGATTCACGGGAAGCTGCTTTTATTAACATTTTTAATGAAGACCCAAGTAATGTAAAAAAGCCAAAATGTGTTATAAAGATGCTGGAAAATCGGGATTGACGTGTTTAATAATTCTAACGACGGGAAGCGTACTGAAGAGCAGCTTAAAATTCTGTAAACAATGTTTCTAATCTTCATTTTGCACCGCAGATCAGTTGCACGTTGATAAATACCCTTTATGATTTTGGAATAGTTCACCATATTCATGGATGGGTACAAAATAGTAACATGCATGCAGTCAATTCCACACACAATGTGTGGGAAATCTGTGAAAGTGAACAATTGCCTTTTATTTTCTTAACACTCGTGTATATTTATATGTGTACGTAGCGTGCTCTTAACCTCAAAAACGCTCTAACAACGCAGTGAAATACACGGCCAACAGACGGGCGGTGAACGTTTATTTATAAGCTCGCCTGTAATACCGGGATTACAATGAACTTTACTTAACGTAACATGAAAATGCTGGTAAACTAAAGGTATAATTGGCATGCATTTAACGTAATGGGAATGACTATTGATTCATAGTTCTTTTATTACTTCGAGCTAGTGCCAATTGGTTCTAATTACCATGTGAAATCAAACTTGACGTAACGGGAAGAAAAAGTTTGATGCCATACTTTTAAGTTACATCGCGCTAAGTCAATTCTAAATATCTCCATTTAATACAGTGTAAGACTGTCACATTACGTTAAATTCATCGTAATGCCAGCTCAAGCTTCTGAAATATTCTGGTACGAAACACTTATAGGACGCATAACAATAATTGCAATTTGGATTATAGAGCTGAATGTGTGTGTTTTGTTGAAATTTTCTCCAAGCAGGTTCAAAAGGCGTGTATAAGATTCTTTCCTAATAGCAAAATGTTCATTGAACTTTCTCTCTCTGTATAAGTATCATATGGTTATCGCATAGCACTATCGCATTTCCGTTTTTTTTGCCCCCCGTCGAGATCATTGATGTAACCTAAGTAATCGCTGTTTTCTTCATCGAGATCATCAATGTTATCTAAGTAACCCATGAACGCGTCAAAAATATCTTCCTCCAAATACGATATGGTATTCCAGTTCAATCGACAGGTTAGTTACTCCATCCGGGTCGGAAGAGTAAATTCTAACCTATATTTGTGCTCGATTTAATTCCGTAGTAACATACCACATGATGGTGCTCTCCGACATTTACTTCTACGGTATTTTAATCTGGGAGTATATGAAAGGAGTAAAATTCTTCGGAAGTAGTTTACTCTCGCATGGAAGTCGCCGAGTGTTGTCTTGAATAGTAGTTTACTACGAAAGTAGAGCTTACTCCAGGTTGGTGCACGCCACCCAGTGGGTAGTAAACAAGTAAAAGAGAGTATTTTGGCAGGAAATACTGTAAAGCTACATGCAGTGTACTGTACCTAGGTGACTTATTTTGCTCTATCATAGTGACGATTTTATGATGGCCAATTCTGATTTACTGAATTTCATTTGGTATAACAGGTGTGGCAATAAAGAAATTGGACTTAATTTTTTACTCATTTGCCACCACAGGATGAAGAGGTAGGGCATTGACCTGCAGACACCCCTCTACCATCACATGAAGCATCACTCACATGCAGCTGTTAATCTAGCCTTGAAAGCAAATATTGTGTCTGGACTCTGATGGAATAATGTTGAGTACTAAAATAGAAGATGTTCATTACAAATTCCTCGCCAAAACCTGGAAAATCTGCCACACAGATTCTTACAAATTGTTGAAAGAAGTTTGATGATGATCAATGTGCATCTTGTATGCAAGTATTTGAGTGGTTTCAGAAAATTAAACAGGGTAAGGAAGATGCTGGGGATGATCCAAAATGGGGCATCTTTCCAGTACGAAAACTGAAGAGAATGTGGGGGCAAGGCGGTAAAGTTATTCAAGACAACCGCCAATTGAGCATTCAAGCAGTTGCTGAACTTAACTTCAACAATAAAGGTGTTAAGACAGATTTTGCATGACAATCTGGGCATGAAAAGTGTGTGTGCTAAAATGGTGTCAAAATCCACACACCTGTCAAAAGGAACATTGAGTGAATTGCAGTGTTGACATTTTTGTGAACACTGAAAATGATCCTTATTTCTTCAAAAACTTGATTACACATGACAAAACTTGGATTTATCAATATGAACGAGACACTTGTAATTACGTTTATTGCTCATACTGTTGGAGAGAAAACTAGAAGCAAACAAGTAGTAGCAAAAGCAGTCTTAAATGAAATACTGAATTGATGCTGCATTCAACATTTTATCAAACACATACCTTCTTATAACACAATTTTGACCAAAAAACATGCAACTGACTTAGCTGAGGAAGGACTGTAACATATTACAATATTACTGTTCATAGTCCAAAGCAGGCAAGGGCATGTAAGCCAAGGAACCACCTGCTAGCCAGTGATTTTCACTTACACCCACAGGATGAAAATAACACTCATGAAGTGAACATTATTTCTAGTTTCAAAAGTATTACATTTTTCGAGAAGTCATACTTCTTTCAAGTTTCTATACAGTTCAGATACTATCTCTAATTAATAGAATAATAAGGAACTTTTTTCGTAGAATTATATAATATGATGAAATTGTAAAACTGTGAGTTGATCAAACTTTATATGTATGTTCCTGCTCTTTGTTATATTGAGAATTAAATGGGGAATGTATGGGGTACGGTTATATTGGCAGATGTAATAAGAAGGAGAGGTGAAATTTAGCATGGTTTAGACTAGGACTAAAAGGTACAAAAGGTTAATTAAGTAATACTTGCCACCTAACTTGCATCCTCTCCACTGTGAGAGGGATCAGCTGTGCAGATTACTTCATGGACAAGTAAGGGAAAGACATGCCAGCCAACAGCAGAAAAAAAAGTGCCTTGATCAACCACATAGGATTCAAAAACTACACCATCAATTGACAGCATCTATCTACTCAAGCATGATTAGTGAAGGCTTAGAGCTTAAAGTCAATGAAGCATACTAATTCCAATGTTTATATTTAATGAAACTTCAAAATTACACGTTTTCACAGCAACTTGGAAGTTCACAAGAAAATCTTTGTGGTTAACTTTCCATAGAGAAATATAAATACGAGGCGTATTCCAAAACTAAGGTCCGGTGAACAACATTTAATAGATACGCCTGAATGACGTTTCACGCCTGCAGCGCTGTCTACCGATTCCTGAGGAACCAACCGCACTGTTGGTGTGACGCAGTAGGCGTTTGCCAGTCGGTGAGAGCGGATTTCAATGGCCGCGACAATCGTAGATCCCGCCACATGTGAAGTGCGCGGTGTGATTAGATTTTTGCTGGCAAAAGGATCGTCAGCTGCAGACATCCATCGTGAGTTATGCCTCGTGTATGGACCGGACATAATTGACAACCTGGTTCGACACTAGTGTCGAGAATTTTGAAATGGCCGCACGCATGTGCACGAATAACAGCGGAGTGGTAGGCCCTTATTCGGACCGACATCGTTGAGCAAGTGATGATTAGTGGTCCGGATGAATTCCCAAACGTTGTTCAAACCTCATTTTACAGGATGTCACTGAACAGCTAGGATATCGGAAACTTTCTGCGAGGTGGGTGCCAAAACTGCTCACCGGTCAGCGAAAACAGCAACGAATGCGTAGTGCACGACAGTTTTTGGAACGCTATAGACAGGATGGAGATGGTTTGATTTCCACATTGTTACGGGCGACGAGACAATGGATAGCGTACAACAACGCAGAATCTAAACAGTCAATGCAGTGGCGCCGTTCCGGTTCACCGAAACCAAAAACGTGTAAGCAATCGTCGTACACGAATCGCAAAATGATGGCTACCGTGTTTTGGGACGAAAAGGGCGTCCTTTTGATTGATTTCATGAACCGTGGGTCAACAAATACAGATGACGTACTGTTCAAGCTTACCAATCTGAGACGTGCGATCCAAAATCGACGCCGCGCGAAACTGTCGTCTGGCATCATCCTCCTGCACGACAACGCTGTGAAAACCAAAGAGAAGATTCAAGAGTTTCGTTGGGAACTCTTTGACCACCATTCGTACAGTCCCGACCTGGCACCAAGCGACTATTACCTCTTCTTGCGTTTGAAACGGTGGCTGGGTGGACAACGATTTTAAACCGACGATGAACTCAAGACGAGCGTTACCAACTGGTTCAAGTCCCAGGCGGCAGACTTCTATGCCGAAGAGTTAAAGACGCTGGTGCAGCAAGTGTATAGATGTGAACGGCGATTATGTGGAAAAGTGAAGTATATATGTAGGTACACATTACTGTCAATAAAAATCTTGTCTCATGAGCGATGTTGTTACTATAACCAAACGAACCTTAGTTTTGGAATACGCCTCGTACATACCTTTTGCTTCTTAGTCTGTGAAAGACATAACACTGGTAAAAATTCATTGGACTTGATAACTAATCTAACACTTTATTTCTATGCATGATTTTTTTTTAAAGATTGGCACTTATTGAGATTTCAATGTAAGTGCCAGTTGTGTTTTTCAACAACTTCCCTTCTAAATATTAACTAATGCACTGTACTCACCTTACAAAATTCCAGTAACTGGTCAACACGCCTTGTAAGAGAGAATAACATATCCCTTGTATGCACTATATCACTCATTGTACGTGCAACCTCCACTTGGTAACTTTCCTTTTCGCCTTCAGATGATTCTTCATCATCAGTTGCAAATGCTGCATCATTTCTATCGTTTTCAGTTCCAGAGTCTTCATCATCACTTGCAGGTACTGCCTGAACCAGATGACCTATTTCATCATTTACATGGTATTCATGGTTTGGTTCATCATTGGCATGATTTGCTTCATGAGTAGAAACTGCAGCATTTTCTTCATGATCAGGAGAATTTACTTCAACACCAGAAGCATTTTCCTGAAGTTCAGGCAGCTTTGCTCCATGGTCATTAGTTTGTCCCTGTCTTTGGAGAGAAGAATTATTCCTGCATCTCCATCTCCTAGTTCTGACTTTCATTGTAGCTGAAAGTTAACCTGAAAACATTAAAAGTTCGTTATGATTAAAATCTGCTAACCAATGAAAGAAGGTATACATGCACAGCAAAATGTATGCATATTTGCGGTAATAATATAGAACTGTAATAGTTGCAGAAAATAGATAGTATCCCTATATAAGCCAAGACAAAAAGTTGTATAGCACCATCAAAACAAACACATTAATTACATACATGCTACATAAAACATTAAAATATTCTGTCATAAAATTAATTGAGATGTAAAATGAGTTAGGTAACAATGTGGATTTTACTGTTTACTTAAAAACTAAAAACGAAAGATATTTTACATTATTTGGTAAAATATTGAACAAATTTATGGACACAGATTCAAAATTATTTTTATTCTTGGAAAATTTATTCTTATGCACAGTAATATTGGAGCACTTTCCAGTAGAATACCTATGAACACTTGCACATAAGGAATATTGTTAATGCTTCTCCTCACGTAGAGTAAGCAGTCCAAAATAAACATTGATGTCAGAGTTAAAACATTCAGTTTTACAAACAATGGTTTACAATGTGTTCTCTGTGGAATTCCACACATGTTTCTAATAGCCCTTTACTGCAAAATGGATAACTTATTTGCTGAAGAATGGTTGTCCCCACAACAGAGTGCCATATGCAAAATGGTTATGTACAGTGGGCTTCAAATGTTTTCCGATGGACCAAGAGGTGTAGTGGAAGAGGGGGAAGAAATGTCTTCTCGACTAGTTATGCCTGGCTATAGTCAACAGTAAGTGCCAGTATTGTCTCAAAGGTCACATTTACTTCTGTGTATGCTCGTATAATTCAGCGACCTGAACCTAAGAGGGAAGAAGACGAAACTAAATACTTTTCTCTTTACTAGATCTATTCAAGCGAAATAAATTAACATTTTCTTTGCATAATATGTTGTTTAAAAATCAAATATTGCACTCTTTATGCGGATGCTACACAAGTTTAACATTCAGTAATTTTCTTGAGAAACAAGGTTCGCATAATGTATATCTTGTTTTTAACGTTTGTTGCTAGTAATAAATAACAGTAATAACAATAATTATAATAATAACAATAATAGTTTCATAATTATCACCAATAGAACGTTCTACGCGTACTCCAAGCAGAGGGCATGTATTACCTTGAATATAAGTTTGTTTTGCTTTTTAATTGTCATATTGATCATAACGTTTAGCACTAAGTGTGTAGTTCCATACAGTTGGCACATTCAGTTCTGATAATATTCAAGTAATGTTTTAAAAATATGGAAGCAAAAGTAATATTAATGTCAAACTGTTGAAGCAGTTTGCGCAGAATTAAGTGCAATATTAAATTTTCTTCAAAATGAGATATTTTGCATTTGTTACTGAAAAACGAATAAAGATTGTTTTATCTGAAACATAATTCCCCTTACACACACACACTCACAAGAGAAAGGAAGAAAAACCGTGCCAGTCATATAGTGGACGTAGAGTAAAAACACCTATGTAGGTATTGTATCCAAAAGGAGAAAATGTTAATAGATACGAGGAAACAAGGTTTAGCACAAAATATGCATTTTCTATACAGCTGTTTTATTTGGTTAGGATAACATATAAGCTAAGTTTTCAAAATAGTGACCCGAAAGTGTTAATGCAGACAGGTTGATGTGCTTTTGTTGCAATTGGCTCATTTGAAAGCATTTTATCCTGAAAATTAAATTGCTTTCAAGTGCTCCTGGGAGGGAGGGACGAGGCGAGAGACACCGGGCGGCCGGAACCAGGAGTGACGGCACAGCAATGACAAGGTCCTAAAGTTTCCAGATTGACACGCACTGACAATCGGGCAGGCAAACCGGGGACCCCACCCCACACAGAGGTTCCAACGTCCCCCAAGAGGCGGTCCGTATATTTTGGCAACCAGCCGAAGACCGAAAGACGGATAAGGTTCCACAGAGAGCATCCTTTTTCTCATTCACGCCGCACCGGAACACCATCGTCGACACTTCTAACCCTGAAACAAACCTAACGGAGTTAAGGATGAATGAAATGAGGAATGGAACGATATTCGGGGGCTGAGAGAAATCATATCAACTTCGCCTGACGACCCGGGAAAACTCCCGAAAAAAAGCCCGTGGTCAGATTAGGCGGTCGCCGGGAAGCGAACTAGGGATCTCCCGGCGGCGACACTTGGACGTAAACTGGAAGATCCGTAGTTCAAATCTCGGCTATAACATTGAATTTTTCAATCTGATTCTATCTTTCCAACCTTGTCCTACACACGGCTTGAGTGAAAGAGTCTTCTTGTTAATTGAGATGTATAGCCATTACAAACTCCGTTATAAGTATAAGAAGAATGCAGCTCAAACGATAGTCAGATTTTTATGTGGTTTCTTTGAAACTCCACGCTCTTTACATTAACACGAGAACAATCTAACGTGTTGCAATCATACAACTTTCTCTTCTCACCATTCTACAAATTCTTTTTTCTAAATCTCATTTTTCTGTCTACTTCTTATAATCCAGATAAACTTGCAAATAACATTTAGCCCATCTGGTGGTGTGGGGGTCTGCCTCACATTCAAGAGGTTCAGAGTTCGAATCTCGGTTAGTGTGAATTACCTGGATAAAGTTTTTTCCAGGGTTTCCTCTTATCCTGAGAAGATGAATGTCAGATTCTAATTTCTAGGGACTTCGGGCCCATTTGAGCATCATTTCAACCATTTCGTTCATTCACCGTCCGTAATGGCCTACCCGGTTAAAGGACTTTAATTAAATACCAAAAGAAGCATTTTACATTTACACATTTCGTTGTAGTATACGTAGATAAAGCGATAGTCACAATGCCACTACGCTATGCTTTGAAATTCCATGCTGCTTGTATGACCGCGACAAAAACAAAACGAATAGCGACTTCTCAGTTACAAAAAGTATTCAAACCAATAACAAAAGAAATGGAAAATAGTTAATCTCATAAAATATATGTATAACAAACTACGTGCTTTAACGGGGTCTGCATTTCTTGTGTAACAAAACTTTGTCCAATCTTTTAGAGTTTACCAATTATACAAAAGTCATTCAAAACGAAGAAGGCTTGAGAGGCTCTTCTCAGCAAGTTCAAAATATATATTTCGTTTGTCATGAAAATATTTTAAAGAGAGTATTTTAATCAAAATTATTAGAGCCATTTTTAAGAAAATAAATTTCGAAATTTTTCCATCTAAAGGGTTGTTCAGGATGCGGGAGATTTTCTTGAAAATCCTTGTGTCACATCTTTCAAAAGATGCTCAACTTAAATATCAAGTTTGGTATTTAACCGACTTTTCGCTTTGGATTTATGTTCACACGCATATGGAACTTTTGCTATAAAATATGATGTGTTGCAATAACATGACTTTCACTACTCACTCTTGTACAAACTATTCTTACAACGCTTATTTTGCATCTATGTCATGTTAATACCGATAAACCATCACTTATTTTCACAATTCGTTGTAAGTATAACCACAACATATTAAGCTAAAGCGATATCCAAATCCGCTATGCGATAGCTTTGGATTGGTTGGCTACGGAGGGGACTCGGCACTGATCCACATAGTGGATATTGTTACGCCCCACAAGGGGGCGTCTCCGGGAGGAAGGATTGGGCGAGACAAGACACCGGGCGTCCGGAACCAGGAGTGACGGCACAGGAATGGCAGGGTCCCTAAGTTTTCAGATACACTCCCCGTCAGACGGACAGGCAGACCGGGGACCCCACACAGCACAGAGGGGATCCAACGCTCCTCAAGGAAGTTAGGATACTCCCGACAGCCAACTGAAAGCCGAGGGACGGAGAAAGTCACAAAAAACATCCTCTTCCCCTGCCACGCTGCACCGAAACACATCGCCGACACTTCCAACCCTGAAAGATGAAGGGAAATGAGAATGGAGATGAAATGGAGACTTAGGAAATGCGGGGATGTGAGAATCCTTCCCAGCATTCGCCTGGCGACCCGGGAAAACCGCCGAAAAACCCCATGGGTCAGGAAGGTCGGCCAGAGGAATCGGACCCACGACCTCCCGAATGTGAGCCACAGACGTGATAGCTTTGAAATTCTGTTCTCTTTGTATGTACACGAGAGAGAGAGAGAAAGAAACAAACAAAGAAAAACAATAGCTATTTGCAGTTGAGAGTATAAAGTATTTGAAAATTCAAACTAATAACAAAGAAAATTTCAGAATAGGTAAAATATAAGTTATTTGACACAAAATAAAAATGTTATTTGATATAAATTTTGTGCTTTAACAAGGTCTACAGTTGTTGTGCAATAAGATTTTCTCTCTGTCTCTTACAATTTACTAATTATCAAAAGTCATTCACAATAAAGACTAATTTACAGACTATTCCTAGAAAATAAAATATATACATTCTATTTATCATGAAAATAGCTTAAACATATGTATTTTATTTAAAAATCTTTAGAGCCATTTTTAAAGAATAAAAAATTTCGAAAAATGCCCAATGTAAAGGGTAGTTTGGAGTGGGGGATTTTCTTTAAAATCTCAGTGTCGCATTCTTGGAAGAAGTTGAACTTAAACAGTAAGTTCGGTTTTTAACTAACCTTTTGCATTTGAGCTATGCTGTTCGTGGACACGCAGGCACGAACGCACCCACCCACCCCCACACCCACTTGGACAATTTTCTAAAAATAAATTCATTGGATTCACGGGGTCACAAACGTGATTTCTGGTGTAATTACGACATTGAATTTTTAGGTGGAACACAATACTTTCTCTACTTACTGTAGCTACGTAACAGAAAGTAAAAATGCTTCTTTGGATTCAGGGGTCTCAAAACGTGTATTTCCGTTGAATATCGTTATTCAATTTTTGGGTGGAACACAATACTTGCTCTACTTACTATAACTACGCAGTAGAGAAAGTAAAAACGCTTTGTTTGGTTTCAGGGAGTCTGAAAACCGGTATTTGCGTTCCGAGTATTAATCTCGTTATTCAATTTTTGGGTGGAATACAATACTTGCTCTACTTACTGTAACTCTGTAGTAGAGAAGGTAAAAATGCTTTCTTTGGATTCAGGGAGTCTCCAAACGAGTATTTACGGTGAATATCATTGAATTTTTGGGTGGAATACAATACTTTCTCTACCTCGTGTAACTACGTAGTAGAGAAAGTAAAAAAAAAAAAAAATAAATGCTTTCTTCGGATTCATGGGGTCTCAAAACGTGTATTTCCGGTGAATCTCTTTACTGAATTTTTGAGTGGAATACAATACTTTCTCTACTTATTATGGGTAAATAGTAGAGACAGTAAAAAGAAGAGTTGTGATGTAGATAAACGGCTGTTTGTCGTTACGGCATCATGCATGCAACTAAATAGGGAAAAGTGTAACTTAGATTGTAACTTGAAATAATTTCTGGCCTAAATTGTTGTCAGATTAAGGTAAAGTGCACGGAAAAACCATATTTTATAAGGACATTATGAAAATAAAGAACAGGTTAGTTGATAATGGGTAGAGAAAGTAGTGAATATTGAAAACCAAACCATTTTGTTTTAACACTTGCTTATTATAAAATAATATGATGCATCTAATTCCTAAAAATTAGTTTGTATACTGCTTATGTCGCTGTGCTGTAATGTTATTTTTGCTTTCTTTTCACATTTATTACTTTCCTACAGCCAAGTCTAAGGGAAATGTGTTGGAAAGACATTTTCTTTAGCATTCTAACTTCGTAAATCAGGTATGAGCTAAGGCACCTGGCATAACCTCTCGATAAGGCACCCCGCTTACCCCTACAGGTGGAATGGAAAATATTTGGAGTCGTCTGTACCTGTGCATAGTATGCATTTAATAAGGATACCAACGGAAGATACTGCTTTAAAATTCTTAAAACAAATAATATTTTACTAATTTTATGTGAATTATAAGCAATATGATGTTCCCTGAAGATGAATGCCCAGAAGCTTAACCTGCTCATCAAGGCTAGAATGGTTTAGATTAAAAGTTAAATTTACTGTTTTATCTTTATTAATAACCAAAATATTTGCATCACACCATTTTAATATTTTATTTCATAAGTTATTAAGATATACCTCTAAAATGCCACTAACCTGCAGCGGTAATTAATATCATGCAATTAGCTCTCAAGGCAAACTGGCATTCGGAGAGTAGCAAATAGCCCTCAAAATAACTACCCATCTGTTTATTAACAAGAATCTCAAAAAACTTTGATAAAACAGATAAAATACACAGGTCTATAATTACTATTATTTCTGATTTAAACACCTTTCTTACAAATAGGTATTACTTTGGCAGTCTTATAGACTTAAGGAAAGTAACCTATATCAGGACAGTAATTAACAATATGAGTAAAAGGTTTACAAATAAATACAGATGCTATTTTAAGAATATTAGCACTTATGCTATATATGTTCATGTATTCTTTTTAATTCTAATAATTGTTGCTAATAATTGTTGCATTAACATCTTCAACACTAACATGTTCAAATTTGAATGTACTAATAGGATTCTGTGTTATTGAATAACCGAGCTGCTTTTACATTGGTAGAGGGTATCTTATTTAATATTTCATCAACTTTATTCATAAAATTTCATTACAATCCTCAGCATTCAGATTTGGTGCAACCTTATTTGATTTTGAGTTGGTATTCAAAATTGACAATACCAGAGACTAAGTAACTTCACTTTTGTTCTTGGCATTAATAAATACAGAGGAGTAATAATTACTTTTTGTTAAAATTAAGCAATTGCTTATATTGTTTTACTAGTGCATCATATTTAAGCTTGAATGCAACATTCCTATAATGGTGAAAAAGATCATAATAAAGCATACAACTTCTTTTTATAACTTGGAGCTTATTTTGTACCATTTTTGTGAATCGGGCTTTGCCGTCTTAACCCTAGTGGCTGTTAGCGGGAAAGCTTTGTTTATGGCATCAACTTGCAATGAAAATAATTTACTTGGTCCTTTGCTTCAAATATACATCTCAATCTAATTAATACTCTTTAAAAGAGAAATTAACTAATGTGAATTATGAATTAATATCATTAATTTGACATATCAACTTGCATATAAAGTCAGTATTTAAAGGGTCTGCATTCTCTTTAGTGTTATTAACCGAGAGTAAAATAGGGTCATGATCATACAAATGGTGTTAATAACATTAGCTGAGTATTTTTCCTTCTGAAAAGAGGTCACAATGTTATCAATACATTTATCAGCCCTTGTAGGCACATTGAAGTTATTTCCAGTCCAAAACTGTCTAATAAGTTTGTAATGTTTGACATGCAATGTGATTAGTGCGCGCTAAAAATCAATGTTAATGTCTGTGGCTAAAAAATATTTATATTCGTTCTGTTTGTAAACCACAAGTTAAAATATTCATTTTACCTATTTGTAAAACCATTGAGACTACTGGAATTACTATTTGGTGATCTATAAACACAAACACAGAAAACATTTAAGCAATCGAAAAAACTAGCAAAAATTTCAAATACAAAATTAGTGACTAAATTTGCAACATTAATAATTTTTGTAACTGGGCAGATGTTCTCTTATGTATATTGCTGAGCCTACATCTTTCATATTTATTCTGCAATAATAGCTGAATAGTAACCTGGCATCTTGATTACATTAAGTTAATTTAATTTAACCAATGTTCCACTATACATAGAGTATTCACATGCAAATCATATAAAACTTCAGAAATGTAGTCTATTTTGTTTGAGATGAATTGGAAATTCCAGTAAATAACCTTCAAATTGTACTCATCCTGGTTTACAATTCCTTTAAGTTAACTTGCTCTAGGTTGTCTTTACTAGAGTAATTTTCTTTTTAACACCAAAAAAAAAAAGTGCACCCAGAGGCCATTCAGTGAAATCTAATGCCTTATTTAAGTTTTCCATATTTATTGTCATCTTAAATGAAGAGTATAAATCTGGAAACCTAGATTTCAAAGCCTCAAATATAGCTTCAGGAAAATTTGGTTTCATATAGCTTTCAAGCATATCACTGTCGTGGTTGGGTCAAACCTGTAAATAAACACATGTGCCTTTATAAGCACTGTTTTAATACTCTTATCATGTGTATTCTGCTTACCACCAACAATAATTTGCTTTATGGCCTATTTTTTTATTTTGTTTCTTTTAACAATAGACCAATAGCCCTGTCCTGTCCTGTTGTATTAGTTTCACCAGAATTTCTAGACTTGCATTGCACCTTCAATTACCTTACGTGAATTAATACCACCACCAGATCTTACTGACTTTTCCACTAACAGGGCATCATTTAACTTGTTGACATTTGGATCGAGTTTTGTCACAACTATCTTGGTTTACAATTATATCACTTTTTGTCACTTTCACTGAACTTAAAAATTGGTTTCGATTGTAAATGAATGTTATTTATTCTAATAGCATCTGAACTTTTCCCCTAAGCTCACTGATAATAGTTCTCTTTTTGCTCAATAACGAAACTCACTATATGTACGTCAATTTTATTATCAGCATCAGCAATTTTTGCTAATGTGTCATAGAAAGCCAATTCGCCTTCCTTTTTATCATAGGGTTTGTCCACACTGCCACAGCACACCATGCTACTTTCATCAAGGAAGATTGCATTACTTGATATTTTAGCACAGCAGTCATGATAAAACATCACAGACACTGTACTTTAATCCATTTATTAGTTTTGCAAACCAAAGCTAATAGCTGAGTTAGTATTCAAATGAGTTCAAGGAGAATTGTTTTCTAAGTAAAATATGACATATTTAAGATTTTATAACTCAAAAAATATTTCTGGCATCTCGGCAGCCCATTAAACTAAAAAAAAAGAGGGGAAACAAAACAGAAAATGTACACTTAATATCTGCAACAAGGATTGTATATTTATAGGCAACTACAACAGATAAATAATTCATCATGTGAAGGTGCTATATTGTTTACCTTCAAACATGCATAACTGAGTATGATACCCAGTAAGGACAAGTTTAAGTCTTCTCTCTCTCAGTTTAAAGACATACATCTAATAAATTTGGACCTCAATTGTCTATAGTTCTACACTATCTTTAACCGTTCATGACATTTATTCGTTTTGCAATATAATCATCATCCATGTCATCTACTGTCTGTATTTTAGCAACAATAGGGTCATTCCATGTCAAATCAACCAATAAAAACACATTTTTGGACCTTACCATCTCTAATTTTCATTTAACTTTGAATATGTGCTTATACCAGGAAGGGAACCATTTATTTATCATTATCAATTATGTATCATAGTTTTTGAAAACTCTATTTGTGAGACATAGCTGCTACAAAATGTCATAAATTGTCAAAAAAACATGTGTGCGCCTCAGTCTTATGATCTAAACACCTCAGGCTCTAATTGAGGTCTCATTTTAAAGCTTAATGAGTAAGATTTAACTGGATATGCAACACATGTTTTGGTAAAAAGGAAAAATGTTATTTTGAGTTTTCTAAGGGGCCATTCCAGAAAACTTAAACCAAGATGGTCAATTACTTTTTTTTATAAATCAAGAAAAAAAAAAAAACTGAGTTTCATTTATGAAAGCTCTTTAACTACTATGGTCCTTAGCGTCCCATTCTATATTGGGTGTGAAAGACCGGAAACTTTGCTCAGAGGTCTCTTCATTAGGTTTGAGGTTCTTTTACGTGCCGTAAATCTACATGGGACCACCGGCTTTACTTCCCTTCCGAAGTAAGTCATGCTAAGGATTTTTACGCCTGAAAAAATCCATCGCCCTCCGCCAAGTTTGAACCCACAACCTTGAGAACTGGAGGCTAGCATGGTACCCCTAGACCACGGAGAACAAAGTTTTTGTTGATAGGTGTTAAATCTGAAGTAAAACATACCTACTGTGAGAAATTGTGTAAACAACAAGTGGTGACATTGTTACCTCTCTATTATTGTGATTTTACTGCAAGTTAACAACAAATGTTAAAAGAAGCGTTTGGACAGCTCTATTTTAGAAAGGTTTCTTAAGGGCAAATTTTAAATCATTTTGAAAATAAATGCTTTTTACTTACATGTAGACTCTCTCGCTACATTTGCACTGAATTTATTGGTCACTGTAGCATTGTATTGTACCTCACATTGGAACTTTATTATCATCGTTGAAATGTCCCATTCCGTCACAGAAAAAGCGTATTTTTTGTATTATTTTGAAACAATTAATATTTATTCAATGCTGATGTGTATGGCAGTGAACTTTATGCGATGAACATTCAACAGCATCCTAACCTCAAATAACACAAAAACATAACACTGGAGAAAACTTTTAATAACTGTCCCATTCCATCACAAACCAGTAGATGTGTATTTACTAACTTCAACATAGCATGTTTTAATTTAAATTCTGAGAAACACTTATTTTATAAGTGCACTGTATATTTTAAAATATGCAGTTTATGCCTTTGCAAGTAGTGTACTTTAGGCATATATCTTATAAAATGCCCTGTGAGAGATTAATGATTTAGTTACGTAATTCTATCAAAAGGACTGTATATCACTGCAAGCATCTGGGGGAAAAGGATATTATGACACTTGAGAGAATGAAGAAAAAGAAAAATTTCAGAAGAGATTTATGTATACCACTATTGTAGGGGCATATCAGATATTAAAAAAGAAAACTCTGAATAAGTGGGAAATCAAAATTCTTTTCATTGCAACCCAAATTTGTCCTTCCAGTCAGTGAAATGTCTCACCACAGCTGCTTGTGTCACTATCATGAGAACATCAGTTTACTTTACACTGCTCTGTGTGGGTATAAGGAGGATATTCCTAAAGCATAATCACAACTAATCAGTACATTAAAACATTTACATATTACATTATTTTTAAACGTCTTCTTAATTTTTGTGAATGAAATGCTATATTTACTTCACAGCAAAGTGGTAGCATTCATAATCGTAGCAAGAATATTTATTATTTTGTAGCACCTTTTACACCAGTTAAGTTATCACTTTATTCTCTTCCTTTACATTTCAATTAACATGGTTAAAACACCAGCAGAAAGTCGAAGGGAGAGGAGGAAACACTTGAAAGAAAATCCTGAAGAGTATGAAAAGTATAAAGAAAAAGACAGGAAAAGGAACATTGGTAAATCAGATAAAACTATGAGAAGTTGCACCAAAGGTGAAGCTATAATAATAAGAGAAAAGGAGAGGCTGCGAAAGAGAACATATCGAAAGAAATTAAAGCACAGATTACAGAAGCTTCACTACATAATGTCTCAATTCGATGTAAGTTTAGCTTATGTTTGTCCTCAAAGTAGGGGAAAAGCCATGAAGAAAGTAAGAAAGCAAAAAGGCCACTTCCTTCAAGTCCTAGGGAAGATCCATTGTGTAATACAGGAAGTTGCCAAAGCACATAGGGTACACTCACGCCTACAAAGAAAATTAAGCAGTATAATTGTATTGATGAACAAATTATTCAGCTCTACCAGAGAGATGATATATCAAGACAAGCTCCTAGGAGAAAGCATGTTATTACATCAAAGGAAAACAATGAAAAAATAAACTTTCAGAAGAGGTTCATGAATACCGCTATAGCAGACGTATGTCAACTCTTCAAGGAAAACATGGATTTAAAAGTTGGAAAATCAAAGTTTTTCTCACTGCAACCTAGATTTGTACTTCCAGTTAGTGAAATGCCTCATCACAGCTGCTTATGCTGCTATCATGAAAACGTTAATCTACTACTGGCTGCAGTAGCAGGATACAACAAAGATATTCCAAAATCCTCATCACTAATGGAGATGATTGTTTGCAATCCAGAAAATGAAAGTTGCATGCACAGCAAATGTGTCAAGTGCAGAGTTCTAAATCTTCTCCATGGTTGTGCAACTTTATCAGAGGACACAAGTGAATTAGTGTGGTATGCCTAGGATGTTAGCGAAGGAAAAGTAGTGAAAACTGTGCATGAAGGCAATGTAAGTGAAGGATTTGCACAGCTTATCAGAGCAAGGTTCAGAGCAAATTATTTCTGGGAAAAAAAGGTAGCGGTAGATGGAAAAGAAATAGCTCTGCAAATTGACTTTGCAGAGAATTACACTGTGAGATTTCAGAATGAAATTCAGTCTGCCTGTTGGAATTCAGAACAGGTTACAATCTTCACTGCGGTTGCTTGGATAGCTCCTGATATTACATAGGGTTACGCTGTAATCAGTGATGAACTATTCCATGACAAATATACTGTAAATGCATTTTTGAGATATTTACTTTCTCTCATCAAACACAGGTATCCAGAAATATCATGCATAAACATTTTCTCAGATGGAGCAGCCAGCCACTACAAGCAGCAGTACACCTTGTGAAATCTAACAAATTTACAGTCTGAATTCCAACTTCAGTTGTCTTGGAGCATTCTTGCAATAGGTCATGGCAAAGGCAGTGTTGATGGTGTTGGAGGCGAACTGAAACAACTTGTATGGCATGCAGTTTTAGGTGGAAAGTGTGTAGTTAAACATGCAATTTCCTTTTATGAAGCTGCCCAAAAACTGACAAAATCAGTAATAGTAACATTTTGTCCCAAAGATAAAGTGCAACAACTGAAACCTGCATTTGACACCACTATGCAAGATATCTGTGCCATACCTGATACTCTCTCTGTGCACTGTGTGAAAGCCATATCTCCTTACACTGTAATATACAAAGAACATTTCCTATCAAAAAATGCTTCTGAATTTAACTTCATTTCTGGTAAAATTACAAGAGAGGCTTGTGATCAGAATCAAAACACTCCAATGGACAATCAAAACCCTCAAGTTGGTTATTTTGTCTCAGCTAAATTTGTGACCAAGAAATCAGTGTAGCACTTCATTGGACAAGTTGTAACATTAGATGAAAATGAGTATGTCTTTCTCAAGGAAGAACAGCTCCAATTTATTTTCATTTAAAAATAATGATACAGCTTGGGTTGCAAAGCTTGACATCCTTAAAGTTCTTCCAACTCCAGATATAGATGGTTGTCAAAGTTACTCATTTCCTGGACTAAACATTAGTGGTATTTCCTAGACATCCCTACTGTGTAAAATAAAATGTATTATATTATGTTAAACACATCTTTTGTTAACAAAGAATATTTACTTTAAAGAATATTTGCACATGTCCCTTTCCATCACACTAAATGTCCCACTCCGTCACTTAAACATCCATTCCTTGTGAACAAAGAATGAATAATAAAGCATCCTAGTTAACACATTACTAAAATATTGGGTTAGTTTATAGTACACAGAAAAAAAATCAGAAGATAGCTTGGCATAGCGTTACACAGTACAAACGTGATAGGCTATCACTTCTGGTGTTCGGTGTAACTTAGCAACTGGAGTCTGATATTCTATAAAGCCTCTCACTGCTGTTTCATTTTAAATATTACTTTGTGTTCAGCTTTTTGCGTTAGAAGTTCATTCTTAGCTCTGTGATTTCTGAGAGTGCATAATGAGTGAACTGAAGAAACATAGCTATGACTATTGCTTCAATCGATTCAGTGTTTCCAAGCATACTACAAGGCACAAATCATTAAGCTCAGTTACCCTCAATATGCTTCAAAACCTTAAAATGGAGAAGTTAACTTTGTCACTAGACCTAAAACTATGTGATGTGTGGGCCCCCCCCCACAAAAAAACCAAAGTAGCACCCACCGATAACAGTGATTGTGTGCTACAAAGTGCCAGTGCGGTGAATAATCCAGAATTGTTTTGAACATAGTGCCATTTTAAGGCAAGATACAGCAATGTGAAAGGGATCGTTGATAGCTTAGAGCTAAATTCATTTATTCCATCAACCAATAATGCAATAACAACCAGATGGTATTCACTTGAGCCTGAAGGGGAAAAAGTACACATTTGAATTGTAGTTAAGTTGCCTTCCATATGATAGGATTGAAAGTTTGAATGTTACTCAACTGTATGCCAAACTTAAGTTACATGTGTACAAACCAGTGCTGTGAACAGTTGACAAGGCATCCAATGACAGACTGTTGCTACTCTCCAGCCACGCCACACTGGAATCCCGCTACGTACTGCTTTCTAAGTTATTTTATTTAAAATTAACTATACAGGATCCCATCTTTGTTTAATGTAGATATATACAAATAACTACAAGGAATTTATTTATAATTTTTATAGAAATTTAAACTTGGGGGTTAATAGGGATAGTTTTTAATGCTTTGGATTTTTAAAAATTGATGTAAATAGTTAATTATATAAATTATAATAAATATTAAGCTTTGCATTTCACTTTATAACATAATTTTATTACTTATCACCTGTAAGATATTCTAATTTAAAGGTGGAGAGGTGTGCCACTTTTCACAAGCTGGATTGTGCAACATTTTAAAAAAATATTGCGATTAAAAAAAATAAGAATTTAAAACATAATTCACTTTGGTTTTGCAATCTATGGACAAAGTTTTAAGTGAATCGGAGACATGATGGTCAGATTTTGTAAAAATTTGTGTGACTTGACATGGAATGACTCAAGAGTACCCAGGTCTAAAACCATGTTGCACTTCCTGGAACCACTTTTTGTTTTCTAACCCCTCCTGTATATATTCTGCAATTAGATGCTCCATCAATTTACACACTACTGAAGTTAGACTAACTGGTGGATAATTATTTATTTCTGTTTTATTGCCCTCTTTATACTCGGAACTACAATAGCAGTTTTCCAATCTTCTGGTAAAGCGCTGTTGTTAATTGACATACTGAACAAAATCATTAGGTAGGTAATTATGGCTTCTCCCCCAATCTTCAATATTTTGGTAGGTACATTATCGGGCTCCCTCGAATTTCGATTTTGCAACATCTTGATTCATTTGCGCAATTTGGAAACCGTTATTTGAAAAAGAGATTTTCCCTAACCCAAATTTCCTGTTCAGAATTATCCTCCAATTTATGAAAAACAGATACAAAATGTGAAATTAATATGTTTGCTTTGTCCTTATCAATTAATACTCTAATCCCATTAATGTTAAGATTTGGTATGCGCTCTTTATTGCCCCTGCATCTACTTACATAATTTAAGAAATATCCCTAATAATTATTCTCCCCGATAAGGATTTCTTTTAAGAACCGTTCTTGAGTTTGCAACTTTTCATCCTGTAATTGCTTAGCTAATTCTTTAAATCTATTTTCTAGCATATTCCTGCACTTGAGCAGGGTACTGGCCAAAATTATGGTTATGTAATGAATTGATGATCATATCAATACAAGCGAGGCACTAAGAAGAAAGTGAAGAAATCAACAAAGCACAGTAGAGAAAAACTGGAGTAAAAAAATTAAGCATACTTACAAAGACTTCTTTTTCAGTGGTAGCAGTGCAGATAACAAGAGGTAATTATTTTTCTAAAAGACAACTTCATAAATGCCAATGATGTAGAAAGGATTCAAATTCTTAGTTTTACTGCACTAAAAGGATTGAGAAAGAATTTGGTGTTCCTAATTATTTAGCAAGAAAAGTAAAGGCTCTACTTAAAGAGAAAGGTATTCTAAACTCTCTTAATTCCAACTAGTTAAAAGCCTGTCAGAAGACAAAGCTAACATTGTTAGAGTTCTATTTCAGTTTTATTTGAGGTCTGCAGGTAAATGCCAGGGACAAAAGACCATGTATCAGTTAAAATATGAGATGGAACTACAACTCTGGGGGAAAACAATTGGTTCTTGCAAACCCGAAGGAAATTTATTAATCTTCAAGACAAAATTTCCCAATCAAAATATAGATTTCTCACAATGTGAGTTGCATCCAAAGAACTGTGTAACTGCAGGGGGAAGTGTGGAACACATTGTATTTGTGTATGCACTATACACCAAAATGTGAAGCATATGATAGTAGGAGCAAATTAAGAAAATATCTTTAGGTAGTGATGAGCCACTGAAAAGTTATCAAAATGCCTGTCCAAGATTATGTGCAGTTCTAAAATAAAATGTTTCCCAGTATAAGTTATTTTGCTCTTACCTTACTTGAGTGTTCAGAAGAAATGGCTGAATACATCACTCACAAGCAGTGATTATCGGTAGATATGTACTTTTGAAACCATCATCAAATGTACAGGAAACTTTTCAAACAACTTGAAAATTCTGAAGAGACATGACTTTATTTCAAAACAGCAATCAGCATTTCTTTTCAAGAAAAGAGAAATCGTTGGCTGCAATGAGGCTGTAACAGGTTGAAATTTTTCATAAAAACTATTCTTCTGTTGTGCAAGAAGAGGTCCAATCTTTACATCGGAAAAATCAATGGCAACAGTACAGTCATTTGTTGTTTACTATAAGCAAAATGATGGACTTAAACACCAGTGTTTTCATCTTTCAGTGCTGGAAATATGATACTGAGTTGCTGTATGCATTTTAGAGTGCTCTTGTTCCTCAAAGAAGACATAATGCCTCATTCAGTAAAAATGTATTGTTTCTTGGACTGAAGTGAAGCTCAATATAAAACCTGGAATAACTTTGCAGATGACACTCAAGTAAGTTTTTGAATGGAGTGCAAAGTATTTCAGCAATTATATTCTTTTATATAGAAAATGAAGAATACCAAGAAGAAGAAAGGCTGCCAGAGGAAGGATTTGCGAGACTGTTGCTGAATTGGGGCCCGAAAGTACCATGCCTTTCTCCTTTGTCTCCAGAAAAATAAACTAAGTTTTATTAAGGATGCTCTTTAATTGCTATGGTTGTTAGCATTCCATTCTATACTGGGCATGAAAGACTGGAAATTTTGCTCAAGAGGCCTCTTATCAGGCTTGAGATTCTTTTATGTGCTGTAAATCTATGACACTGAACCATCAGCTTTACTTCTGTTCCGAAGGAAGCTATGCTAAGGATTTTTACACCCCAAAAAAAGTCCATTGCCCTCAGCCAGGTTTGAACCTGAGACCTCATGAACTAGACGCCAGCATGGTACCACTAAACTACAGAGGGAAGAAAGAGGGAGAAAACAAAAAGGCAGAGCAAACATTTTTTTCAGCTTGTGAGAAAAGTCATCCACTGAATGGGACTGGTCAATTATGGTACTTGTCAGGTTCCATATCAACATATAATTTTGTTTTGCGGCATGCTTATATGACAAGGGTGGATGGGATGTGTCCTTCAACTGAAGAAAAAGAAGTGAAATTTTCCTTCCTGCACCCAGTTGGATGAGCAGAATCCTTTGCAATCCTAAACAACTTGATATCCTGACTGTTTCAGCAAATTCCATCTTGTGCAAGCTGGATATACGAACACCCCGCACTTATCCTCTAATCCACAAAGAAATGGACAATGCAAAACAAATATTACTGAAGAAGCTTGAGGCTTACTACTTGTATGTAAGTAATCCGAATGTATACAGGTGTAATTAGTTTATTTAGGATAGCATACCCAATATGATTACTGCATACTCCATGATTGAATTTAAGTTAAATATGATCCCATTGAGAACCCACTTTGAAATTTTCACTGTACACTAACAGAACTGGATAAATATTCCATTATTTTTTCAAAAGCATAGATGTGGTGGAGTTTTAAGAAATTAAAAATATATAGTTTGAAAATAGTTGATTTTTATTTTTTACCAAAACATGTGTTGCATATAAGGAGAATATAAGATGGGTGATAGGAAAACCTGTGTGAATGAAGGCAAAAATTTGGAAATTATACAAGAACTGCAATTGAGTAACAATAATGGCAGCATCTTCTTCCGAGAGCCTGGGAATGTGTAAGACAGGAAGTTATAACGTTACTTTTGAGTAATTGTTGAAATGCCCAATAAGGACCTAAAATGCAATAAAGATGAAAGAAATGCACTAAAAATTGAAAATAAGGAGCCAGTGTCTCGACTCCAATGTCAAGAAGTCGCAGTATACTCTGATCGTTAAAAAGGGATTTCCTAAAAATCCGTATGTAAAGGTGAAGGTTACAGAAACTTGATGACATCAAATAGGTTTGAAATTCTAGCTAATGTGAAGATGGAATTCACAAAAGCACAATCTGTAATGAAGTGAGTGAGAATGGGCAATCAACGGGCAGTGTAAATGAGCAAATGGTCATACTTCTAGGCAACTTGATGCTAAAATATTTGGTGACAGGTATCCTAAGGAAGATTATGATAAGGATAGGAATTCTTACATAGTTGGCTTCCAGCCATCTACACTTAAACTATTATAGCACTACAAAGAATTAAACAACAGCCATGAGTCACTGGCAGGCAGGTAAACACGGTCTGGTGGGTGTTGTCTGCAAACCCCAACAGACTGTACAAGGGATGGAGTGGCTTGTAATCTGTGACATCACTGCTTAATAAAGTCAGTAACAGTTCAACTTCATTTCCTTTCATCCTGATTTTAATGTTTACAAATTCCTATGCCTGGTTATGATGCATGCTGTTTATGAGATTAAAATGCAAAGCCCTCACAAACAACATATAAGCAGAGAATTAGACTGGTTATGTTATACTGGCTCTGTTATGGTGGACAGAAACCATTGTATTAATGATAACAGCATAGGCATGGATGCTCAGAGAGGTATTGCAAAGTCTGGCAGGCTGCTGTGTGACATCATTGTCAGATGCCAAAGTATATGCAGCATTGGGAAAAATGACCATAAGAAAGAGGAATACTATTACAGAGGTATTAAAATGGAGTCCATATATTAAAGCTTTGACATCCGAACTTGGTTCTGTTTGTTATATGATGTATTCTCTAAAAACAGTTAGTAACCAGGTACTAGGAAGTGTGTATTTTGCCCATTTTCGGTCGTTGAGATATGATATTGCATTTTGGGGCAGTAGAGTGAAAGTAAAGTACTTAAAATCCAAAAATCTTTGACAAGGAAGGGGACCCAAGTGTTGTCACATAATTCATGTGTTGGATAGTTACCACGTGTCCAAGGGGAACTTAAATAGATTTAAGTCACATTCCAGGCTGAATACAGTCAGTATTTCCACATTGAATTAAATATGTATTGAGATTTATTTGGTTATATAAAGTCTGAGAATAAATAATTGAAGCATTATGTTGGTCGAGTGGATTTACTTTGGTGAATAGCAAACCTGTTATGCATATGAAGGGTACAGGGGAAAAACAAAGTCCATTTTTGGTGAAATTTGAGATTTTGGTATCAATGGATTGTAGGTATGTTAGTACCACACTCCAACGCATTTACAGAGGAGAAAAAACTACATCTAGTTCATAAAAATCAGCATAAAAAATAGTGTCCAAGGGAAAAACAATCACTCCAAAGACATTAAATGGTTGTAATTTTGCATTAGCTCAGAAGAGTCCAATTTAATGTTGGTCAGTTTGGTTTTTATTATTAACCCACCTATGAATTGTTGTGGCTTATATTTTACATGTATTTGACTGCATCACTGTTCAAGCAAGCTGTTTCTGTTGTGTGTAAATAGGCAATTTAAATTTTGATATGGAATCAATTGTCTTGAAATTATCACAATTCGTCAGAAGAGACTAAAGAAGGCATCTAAACATGGTAGACTCAGTGATGCTAGTAAACAAATGAGTCATATTTCTCATGAAGATTACAAATGTAGAAAAATGTAGGTTCTTTAAAAACATAGCATTGGAAATCAAGAAAAGTTTTGCACCACAAGTACCTTTGACTGTACACTGGAGGGCAAACTGTTACCTTCTCTGACAGAATGAATGCACTCAGATGCCAAAGAAGAGAAACTTGCTGTTGTAGTGTCTGGAGGCGTGACTAAACTTTTGGCAGATCTCAAGTTAACCAAAGGAAATGGAACAGCTCAGGCAATAGCAAACTATGAGGTACTGCAAGAGGGAAATCTAACAGCACATTAATGTCATTCGACATTACAACAATTAACACTAAAAGTAAAAATGGAGTGTGTACACTGATAGAAATGAAGATGAAGAAACCTCTGCTAAGCTTAGCCTGCAGACATATCTACAAACTTGTAATTCAAGTGGATTTGACTCATTAATAGAAACTTCAAAGAGACCCCATATGTTTCTATTTAAGATAAGTACAGATCCTAGAATTCTATAAATCTGGAACAGTTTAAAAGTGCAATAAGTGATGACTTTAAAAGAGAACATTTCAAACCTTTCAGAGAGGAGTTACCTCATTTCTTCAATGGTTAAATGACCATTCATCACTTAAGAGATGGTTACAAAGTTACTGCAGTTAGCAATTATGTTCCTTGGTGGCTCCACTTCAACTATCATGCATGCACCAGGAGGCCATCTTCGTGCAAGACGGGTGGCAGAACTTATCTACTACTTAAAAATATACTTGCTTCACTCACAGCTTCTTTGGAAAACAAAGAATTACAAGGATTAAGGCAATTGAACCTCTTTGCTATGGTAGTGTACTTGAAGGCTTGGTTTCTAAGCCCATCTGCAATTATCAGCTCCGTGACACAATTTAGAACTCTTGAATAAACTAGTACACTACAGATGAGCAAATGAAAGTGTACCCAAAGTTGCTCTCAAAACATTTCAGCACCATTTGTGGAATCTGAATGAATATTTAACTGGTTTGGCACTTTCTGATAACAAAGCTCCATCTGAAGTGAAGTCTTTCATTATTAAAAACTTGAAGCAACAAGGCTATCATGACCCACTTAACAAGCATGAAAAATTGTTAAATTTCTTCTCGCAACTCGGTGATTTTATCACATCAAATGGATGATTTGTTTGTGGCATTAAACCTTTCTCCAAATTTCCTTCAAAATCACCCTGATATGTGGCATGCAAATGAATATGTGAAAGACAAAAGAAGAGTTCAACATCTAAAGGTTGTAAATGATACTGCAGAATATGGTATATCCTTAATTCAGTCATATACTGAGAGTGAAATCATAACCTGTGATGAACAGAAGCAGCCTTTGTTGTTAATTGTGGAAGAACACAGACATAAATCTTCAGACACCAAAAAGTCAGTTCTTGTAAAGTTCGAAAATGAGTAAATCATAATATATAGCTATGCTAGCTTATACTTAACACATTTTCATATAATAAAATCAATTATTACACATATGAATAAATTCTGATTTCCTACTTTACAAAAATAAATAAATACATACATAAATAATAATAATAATAATAATAATGATAATAAAAAATAAATAAAAAAGCTGAAGCCCCTTAAGCGACCTCTAAATCAGCTCCTTTTATGCTAATTTTGGCTATTTTGCTCTTATGGGGTCCCCATTGAAAACGCAGAAAAAAGCAAGAAGGAATGGAATAAATTACCTTAAGAGTGAGGAAATAAGTAGATGTGATCTCACCAATACCTGGTGCCCACCTGCCCACCCTTTTTAGGTGTTTTACTTTTATAGGAAAATTGCGATATAAACACAACAAACGTAGCCATCTTCCCACTAAAACAGATGCTGAATGGGAAGTGCCAACCTAAATAAGAAGTGAAAACCACGAAATAAGGAATTTCTGCAAACGTGAATCATTCGAGTTTTAGATGCGCAGATCCCACAGCTACGCCCTGTCGTCGCTTCGCAGTTGCGGCCAGCAACTGCTACACTCCTCTCCTTCTAAAAAGCATCCCTCAGCTACGCCTTGAGGCTGAGTATCTCACCGGCTTTGGCAGCATTAGTAATTCATATGTTGCCAGCATTGCATTAGAGCTAGAGAATGACACAGAGTGACATCTGTAGGACATATAAGACATCACTTCCATCGCTGTCGGGGACCCCATAAGAGCAACTTACCCCTAATTTTTTATGAGCAAAAAAAGTATTACTTAACCTTTGAATTTGAAAACTTTCGATTTTGGTTGGTGCCCTAATCCCTGTTTATGTCGCTGTGAGTTCTTTCCAGATTTATAATGCTATTGTTGTTTTCTTTTCATTATTATTACTTTCTTACAACCAACTCTAAGAGAAATGTTTTGAAATCATATTTTGTTTAGAAGTAGAAAGAAAGGATATTGAAATTTTGCTTTAGATGCATGAGAAAAGATGAAGGGGAAATTTTAAAGATTTCTATGGAACAACAAAAAAGTAATAAAAACAAAAATAGCTGGGGACAGGGGTAGAAAAAATTATGGAGAAGATAGGAATGGGAGATATTTGGAGAGAAGGAGAAATAGCAATGGCTTCTAGATAACAGTAAGAAACAGAGTGGAGGACATAGAAAGACAAGAGATTTGGGAAAGCTTAGAGAATAAAAAGTCACTAGGGTTTTATAGGTTAGTAAAAAAGGAAATGGGGAAGAGAAGGGTATGTGGATTATTGTAATAGAGCCGAAAAAGAAGCGTTTGCATGAATGAGAACAGGATCATTGTATTTGAGATGGCTAAGAGGTAGAAAAAATGGAATTTGTGAATTTTGCGGAGGCAGTGAAAGCACAGAGCACTTATATGATAGAATGTAAAGAATTGGCAGAATGGAGAAGAGAGATATGGGAGGATAAATGGATGGAAAAATAGTAGCAATTAAAATGTTGACAAGAGAAGAAAAGAAAAATAAAGAGTATGGGGGAGTTTCTAAAGAAAGTAAAAGAGAAATGGATTAGAAAAGTAAGAGAGATAAGAAAGGCAGAAGGGCAAACGGAGCAGGAAGTGGATGGGCAATAGGGATAAAAGGCAGCAAGGGATGGTTAGATGAGCCACAAGGCCAGGGTGTCAGGCAAAAGGAGTAGTAAGGCTGGCAAGAAAATTTGTACAAATAGGTTAAGTTAGTTTATAAGTGAACAAAATTTACAAATAAAGTATCTAAAGTATCTAGAAGTAGAACCACATTATATCCCTCAACCTTGTAGAGTAGGTATAAACTAAGGCAAGTCAACCTTTGAGACTGCACCTGGCATAACCTGCCTTTCCTTCAAACCACAAGGCCCGGAAAGCATTTGAAGGCATATGCCTCCTTTGTTAGGTGGCAGTAGAACAGACTTGCATCAATTTTGGTTTCACTGTAAATATCTTCATGTTTAGAAGAGATCTTGGATTGTTCTTTACAAACAGAAATGTCTAAAAGCTTAGTGACCTCATGTTCTACTATTCTGAATCCTTCTGAGTCATATTCATCACATGTAAATGAAATTGTTAACAAAAGAATTTTTTTTTCATCTGTCACCCTGGATAGGACACTAAATGGTGTAAAGATTATAAAATCATATTTCAAAAATTTGAGAAAGCACTTAAAACTTAAATTTGTGGAAGAACACTTCCACAGAAAAAGTAGCTGGCTTGGCTTTATCTGATGTGCTTACTGCAAGAAATGTTTGCATATTGACCACTTTTTGACTTCCAAATATGCTTTGCACTTAAGCTTACAATGGATAGAGACTACCTTTCCATTCAATACATTTCTGAAGTCATTTGTGTATTTGTGCAAAGCCTTAAATCACTGCTTAAATTAGTAAAATGTTAATTGGCTAGATGAGATTAATCTGAGAGTTCTAAAACAATGTAGGCATGTCCCTGAAGAAATGTTACAGCATTTAGTAAGTAATTACTTGTATCACTAAATCTAATTCAAATAGGGGGATACAAATAGTTTTAATATTTCTGTTATAGATCACTAACAATTTAAATTGCAGAATGATGAAAAATTTCTTTAACATACCACGCAACAAACCATACCATTATATATAATTTCTAGCATGGCTTAGGGAAGAATTTTATACAATGTTTGCATTTTCTATATATAAAGCAAAGGAGACAATAGGAAGAAAATACAAGTTTACATGCTTTCAAAGTCTGAGTATTTTCACCACAAAATCATCTTAAATATACTGTTTAGTCTCTATTATCCATGCATGGTTTATCCAGTTTACAGATTACCTGTGCATGGCTTATGCTCAAGAAGTAATTAGTGCTTATTAACATAAAGTGACAAAAAATCATATCAAAATTATACTGGAATTTAAATCAAAATGTTAGGTTGTGAATTTAGCTTTGCTGTTTCAATGTTAATGGTTCCCTGTTCAGGGAATGGGAAAAGGAATGCCTCTTTATGCAAGAACAAAGGGAGTGAATTTGAGCTATAACTGCTTCGGTAGTAACCATGCAGGCTGAAATAAATAAATAAAAAAAAAATGGGAGAAACAAAAAAAGTACTGCAATTACATTTTATTACCTCTTTTCTTTTGAATGGAGTAATCCTTGAAGTCAGAAAATTCTTCCATTTGGCCTCATAAGGGGCAAGTTTTCATTTCGCCTCCACACAGATGGACAAATATTCACATGATAGTTGAAACTCTCAATTTTTTAGTTTCTGTTCTATACAGCTGTGAACTGAGACACTCCATATGAGTGTGACCTTTTTCTAAATACTTTTGCACAACTGCCCAATGGCCCACTTGTCATTACACATTTCCTGTTCAGCCATCACTGAACATTACAATTCCCTTGAATCCTTGTAGAATCTCATGGTGTAATCTATGATACATATAGCAAATGGGAAGCAGCCAAATTTGAATCTCCAAAAACCAGTAACAATAACACAAGGAATGATGATTCTGTAGATTATAGACAGTAAAAGTATATACAGCGAGCTTTGTTTTGAAAAATGTGGAACTGGCATTCTGGCTTGGTACTACTTTCACAACCCTTACTTTTTCAAAACATGTTCTTTCCATTCATTTTCACCCAAATGTCCAACTTCATATTATGTGCATTTATCGCATTTGTCTTCAGTTTATGAATGGACAGTTTCTTTTCATTGAAGACTTCAACAATGTTTTTGCCTGGTCACAATACAGGTGATATAACTGATTCAGTGATGTGATGTTCTGTTCCAAGTATATATTTGAATTTTCCTTTCTGGCATAGTGTAAACCTAACATGTGAATGAAACATGTTCAGGACTGCATGTTTTTGTGGTACAGGATTGAAACTATTGTTTTTTTATATAGTTTCCACCCAGTACCACACAAGCATGCAGTCCTAAACAGTTTGACCCACTGATTAGTTTACACACCACTAACGGAAACAGAAAACAAACAAGAATACAAACACATTGTTATCACAGCCATGAACAATGGCCTCACCAAACAATTCGACAAAAAAATAGCACATTTCAAGAAACAGAAACACATTAAGGACACCACAAATCTCACCCAACAAAAAAGCAAAATGATTTTCAAGAAGTTCACTTTCCACCCAAGGACTCACTACAAATTCCACATCATCTTCAAAAAACACAACATTTGCCTAGCTCCACAAAACAGATTAAGTCTAGAGAAATTACTCTGCAACAAATCAAAGGACCAAATCCCTCAGAACAAAATAGCAGGAATCCATCAAATTAATTGCCCAGAATGTGACCAAATATACATAGGTAAAACAAAAAGAAATTTAGAGACCAGATTAAAAGAACATATGAGACACATAAAATACAAACAGATGGACAAATCTGCAGTTGCACATCACTTTTGGATGACAAATCACATCACACCAAATATAACTCTCTTAAAACTGGTAAAACACATAACAGAGTTGGATATTTGGGAAAAGTTATTAATCACAAAAATAAACACCATGTGATGAATTTTGAATTGCCGCCACCGAACCCACTATGGAGTTTCATCACTACACCAGATTCTACCACACACAGACGCATACTGGACAACACCACAAGGAACCAGTCAGCCACTTCCAAGGATGGGAGCATTAGCTCTCGAAACCGGTCAAGTTGTAAAACATGTAAGTGATGTTAAGTGTTTCAATTCCTACTCAAATTTTCTATATAATCTATTGACTAGCTTCAAGGCCAGAAACCCCTTGGTTAATGCTACTTGCTTTTGTTTCTCCCACTGCCCAGAGGAACTCTACACCATTCCTAAATGTGAAAATTCCTTCACAATCTGCATCTCTCTTCCTATTATAGACCACTTCTCCTCTCTCAACTTATTTCCCTTTTTAAATACCATTATCTTTGTTTTCTCCTGATTCATTTTGAGATCCTATTCCTTGCAATACCTCATAATTTCTAATACTGCATGTTTTAATCCTAAGAGTATTACTGAAAAGGAAGCTACCACTAAATCATCAGCATAAAGCAAGCCTGGAATTTCCAAATTATTTATTATTGGTTTATGTATATTAACTCGCTGTAATCCCTCCATTATATTACCTATAAACAAATTAAAAAGGGTAGGACTCAACAATCCTTGCCTAAGTCTCCATACTTGAGTCACTTCTCCACATTTCACACAGAACATATTATCCTTATACAATTCTTGTAGAAAAATAATCATCTCCCTACTCATTCTCTTTTGCCATAGTTTATACCATAAAGCTTCTCTAATCACTCTGTCATATGCTTCATCCAAATAGACAAATACTGCATATAACCTACCCCGCTTGTTTGCTAAATACTTATCTATCATTGTTTTAATAACAAATACATTATCAGCCATCCTTCGACCTTTTCTAAACCCTGACTGAAATTGGGAGATTAATAAGTTTTCTTCAATACAGACAATTCTCAGAATCCCCGTAAAAATTTTGTCAAAATTTGATAGGAGGGCAATACCCCTATAATACCTGGATTTTCAGTAGATCCTTTTCCCTTAAAAATGGGATGAATAATAGCTGTTCGCCAACCCTTGGTTATCCTCTTGGTACTCTTAAGTTTAATAATCTAGTCAAACATTCTAACTGTTCTTATTCCTGGCACCAGGACTGAAAAAATTCAACCGGCAATTCATCTTTACCTACTGCATAATACCTTTTGCCCTTTTGAACCTGCTTTAATACTTCTTTACAAGAAAAAACTCTATCCAAGGCTTCATTATACCCCAGCTCTAATTCCAAATTCCAACCCTTCTTCTTCAAATCTCCAAAATAAACACTTAAAATAACTCACCCATTGCTGTGGCATAATTTCAGGTCTCTCAACTTTTACCTTCTGTACAATTTCTTATAACTTCCCACACCTGTTGTGCACTCCCAGATTAAATTTTTGGCTCTATTTCCAAGACCATTTCCCTTCCCCATTCACCTTTCTTGCTGTCCAATAGCTTTTTTTTTACCATAATCTGTAGTCCGCCACTCATTCTCTATCCTCCGGTTGAGCATAATCTCTCCACCAAATTATGGCACATTTTACAAAACTCCTCATAACTCTGAATTCTTTGTCAAACCATCTATTACATCTTTTAGTATTATTCCCACTGATACAAGCATACAATTCCCAGGCCATTTCAACATAAATTCTAATAGAAATAATGCTTTTCACACTTATCTAAATAAGCCAAGCAATTCCATGAATGCACATCCTTGCCATTGAGGACTTCAACACTGAATAAAAGTCTCCAGCATAATCCTTATGCAATCTATACCTATTAAATTTCTCACCCACTCCTCTTTTATTTGAATATGGAGCCATCTTATCACCAAATCTGCACTTCCACTCTACCACTATGAGAAAATGAACACTATTACTAACAAAGTTAATCACTTTAAAATTTGACACTACACTTAGTGACTCCCAGCTACAGACAGCAAAGTCTACAATGCTTTGACCTCAAACACTAACAAATGTGAATTACCCATCCCTGTCTTAACCCCAATCATCATTCAGTATCACCAGGCCATTACTTTCACAAAACTGAAAAAATTTAATGCTCTCTTCATACACTTCTTTATGTTTACTCATCTGTATAACACTATCATTGTCTTTCTCTATGAATAAATCATCCACTATGACAGTCTTTTGCTTGCAGATTCCCAATTCTCACATTAAAATCCCCCAATATCACAAATTCCACCATAAGAAGTTCCTGTTTAATTTCTTCCATTTCATCTCCTTGTTGAATGGAGATCTGGGCTATGAAACTCTGAATTTCTGGGTGGATTATAAACTGTTCCTAAGCAGAGTGTAAACTTCTTCAGCATTATCCTACTCCCTCCATCCTAGAGCTTCATTCTTTAACCATGCCCTTCCACTCACTTCTATATAAACACCCCAATCCTCCTGATGCCCTTCCCTTAATATTCCTTCTCAGGCCCTTTTTTTCCAATAAATTCCCAGCCTGCAATTTTAATCTCCTCCCTATCTTCTCCCCATGTCTTAGCCACTGCTAATAGATGCATCTTATTTGTCAACAGGCCAATAAAACCCGACATGCTCCTTTTCAGACCTTCACAATTCCAGAAACCCAGTCTCACAGCTCCTATTCTGACCCCACTCTTGTTCTAAACTGCAATTTCTTTCTACTTCCGAGCCCAATTCCTATCCTTATGGACTCTTGCCGCTGCACAGCACTGTTCAGTTCCAAAGTACTTCCACATGGTGTTGATACGATATTTGATTCCATAGTGACATCTTCCTCTCCACTTCTTCTGCTTTCCTTCTCCCTTCTTGCCAGCTGTTGGGTTTCTCGCATCCACTGTTCTTCCACCCCGCTGTGACATTGCCTCCCCACTCACTTGGCCTTGGTGTTCCCGGATGCTCCCCTGTGACATGATGTCCATATCTCTTCTCTCATTTGGCCTTGAAGTTTCCACATGCCTCGGCAAAATGTATCCTGTCATTGCCTCAAACATTCATGTGTGGTCAACCATCCCTTGGACTTCCACCTTCCATTACATCAGCTTGCTGACTCATATCCTCCTCATGAGATTTGTAGATGTGACTTTTCTCCTTTTTGCCTGCAGCAACCATCTTGCCATCAATCCAAAGCTGCATATTTCATATATACATATATGCGTTCTTTTCATTCGCTCTTGCTTTCTTTATTTCTTGTACAAGCTTCCTCCTAATTTCCCTCTCATTCCTTGACAGGTTTTTATTAAGATGTTTGCTCCTTTAAGCTTCTTTACTCTCTGCAAGATCTCAAATACAATATTCATAGCTGTAAACTTCACTATTATCATTCTCTTATCAATTTGTCTTTCAAGCTAAAATGCATCCACTATTTCCCATCCTTCCAGTTCCAACTCAAGAATTTGCTCCAGAATATTCACCACCTCAAATGGGGTCCAAACTCCTCTTCTTTCTTCAATTCCAGTAAAGACCAAATTAAACTTCTGATTTTTATCCTCCCTTTTGAGTAGGAGAACTTCTTCTCGAATCTCTTGCCTAATCTCCTGGGACACCACACTCAATTTATTGCCTAGGCGTTCTTCTAATTCATGCATTCTGCTAAAAATGCTTTGCACATCACATGACTCAGTTGGGCCAGGATTCACCTCAATGCCACCAATCACTAACAAAATTGCTACCACCAAGCCGATAATTAACATACTCTTAATTCCTTCATTTCCTCTTCCGATATCCTTTGGTTTCCTATCCTTGGCTGCAAACTGCCCGATTCTTGCCCTGTATACTCCCAAATCCACTCCAATTGTGCCCTAGTTTACTTTTCTTCTACAGATCATGGGTTCTCATCTAACACATCCTTCCTCCATGGTCGCTAACTCAGTACTCAGAGAAACTATATAAACCGGCTTAGGAAGTGAACTCCTCATATTCTCTCAACAGAAAGTAGCTACTAGACTCTAGCCACTTCCATTCAATGCCAACAGAGCACAGCAGCCGTTTGCCCTCTTTGTGTAGTAAAAGATAAATTTACCAAATATTTGTACTATCTGAAGATGAGTATTATATACATAATTTGCAATTCTTCATGCTTTATGAGACCAGCACACATTTTTCCCAATATAACAGTGATGTTTCAAATGATGAAGATGAATTTGGTACATTCTGCAGTAGAGAAATAATGGAGGTTTTGCAAGTAGCAAGGAAACTGATACTCAGTAGTAGAGTTTGTAACAGGAAATATTCCCGTTTTCCATAAAATAATTACTAATATTGTAAATTAACTATAAAGAGGTATGAAATAACAAGAAAAAGAATTCCAGAGAGTTTTGCGGGGGACAACTTCTCCCCTTCTTAAGATTCAGTCACACTCAGGCGAGGGTGACGGTGAGCTGTCTTTTGTACTTAGCTGAAGAAAGCATGCCAAGGATGGGGTTGTTGTCCCAAACGCTACGGAAAATACACATGTGGTAGAGAAAGCCAACGAATACAATTTTTAAGTAACCAATAGAATTTAAACAAAAAAAGACCGGAAACCTCAATGTTAGGGAGATGGGAGAGGATAGAAAGGAAAGAAAGAGGACTTGGTGAAAATGATCGACGAGTGTCAGACGTTCTAGGGAGAACGCCTCTGTCAGAGACAAAAGAACGAAATGTGATGTCGGGAATCAAATAGTCATAGCAGGGAAAGGACATTCTGATTAAGACACCGATAAGGGATTAACGGTTGCAATAAATTATGTAATAACTTCCCAGAATTCTGGAACTATACAAATATTACTAATGTGGTGATACTAAAATGAAATAAATAGTAGTGAAGATAAAGTGTCATCACATTCCTTGCTGGACACCAAGGATTCTTCGCAATTCTCACAAAAAACCCTGAGATTACCTAACCTATTTCCTGTATATTCCGACATTCCCACACATAAGATATGAGGCGGGCACCGAGAACCTACCGAATGAGCAGCCGAGAGTGATGACGACACCGACGTCCGCCTCAAGTTGCTTCCATTCACACAATGATGTGCATCATTCGGAGCTTCAGTTTTGTATACTCTATCCCAGGCAAGAACAATCCTGTTGTAAACAAAAAGGCGGAGCAGACTCGACCTGCCACATGTTTGATGTACATGTGTGCAGATAAGTTTTGCAACACTAGCTGTAGCAGGCTAACTTCTTGCTAATAAATCAAGTAAGACATTGCCAGTAACTTACAAGGGTAATCCCAAAAGTAAGGTCTCCAATTTTTTTTAAAATACAAAGAAACTTTTATTGACAACAAATGGTACACAGTTTTGAAGCTTTAACATTTGTCTATTTTTCCACATAATCGCCATTTCGGTCGATGCATTTTTGTAGATGCTGTGGCAGTTTTTGTATGCCCATGTCATACCAGCTTGCCGCCATGCTCTTGAAAAAGTGATGGACTTCATTTTTCACTTCATCGTCGTCACCAAAGCGCCTTCCAGCCAAATGTTCTTTCAACTTGGGAAACAAGTGGTAGTCACTGGGTGCTAAGTCCGGACTATAAGGTGGATGGGTGATGGTTTCCCATCCAAACTGTTGCAGAAGAATCATGGTTTGACGGGCGGTGTGGGGGCGAGCATTGTCATAGAGAAGGCTTATGCCCTTGCTCAACATTCCTCTTCTGCGGTTCTGAATTGCCTGTGAGTTTTTTTAATGTCTGACAATACCTGTCGGCATTTATTGTCCCAGGATCCATTAAGTCGACCAACAGTATCCCCTTTTGATCCCAAAACACAGTTGCCATGACTTTACCGGCAGACTGTGTTCTCTTGAATTTTTGCAGCTTGGGTGAACCGGAATGCCACCACTCACGTGATTGTTGTTTGGTCTCAGGTGTGAAGTGGAAAGCCCAGGTTTTATCACCCGTGACTATTGAATCCAAAAGGTTGTCCTTTTCATCTGCATAGTGTTGAAGAAATTGGCGGGAAGTTTCAGCGCATTGCCTTTTGTGATCTTCTGTCAGCATTCTTGTGACCCATCTTGCGCACACCTTCCGAAATTTCAACTCTTCAATCGAAGTCCAATGAATAGTGCTTCGAGAAATCTCAGGAACAACAATGCAGAGCTCATCGAGAGTGATCCGCCGATCTTGAAGCACGATTTGTTCAACCTTTGCGATTGTTTTGTCAGAAATGGACGGTCTCCCGCTTCTTTCCTTGTCATGAATTTCCATGCGACCATTTGCAAATTCTCTACACCACTTGCGGACATTTTTGACATCCATACAAGACACTCCATACACTTCCATCAACTGTCGATGAATTTCGACAGGTTTAACCCCTTTTGCACTCAAAAAGTGAATAACTGCACGAACTTCGCACCTGGTGGTAGTGGCTAACGGGAGCTCCATTATAACTGGCTGCCAAGCCAAGACTGAGGGCGCTAAGGGATGTGCGGTGGTTTCTGAAGAGAGTGGAGGGAGGAAGGAAAAAAGCAGTATGGTCAACATCCACACAAACAGTTTCCCTGCGATCCCAGCGCTTTGGAGACCTTACTTTTGGATTACCCTCATATTAAATGCATATGATACAGATTTAATATCATGTACTAGCTTAAGATTTATGCTTCGGAGTTCGTTTTTTTAATTCAGCATCGCAAAACAATATACAATCTTTTGCCTCTTGGCAATACTTAAGGTTTGCCTTGGCTGTGTTTTATTTCGACAGACTGACAGACCTGCTCCATGATGAAATTCTGATTGCTTTTAAATTGCATACAAGCGTTATGGGTTTGGGAAGTATGCGAGAGGTATAGGAAATGCAGTCTGAAATATCAGAAGTCACTCTGCACAATAAACAGTAACATCTGAATCAGCATTCACAGTGAGATCTACCTTGTTCCAAGAGGGCCATATGGTATTAGAAATACAACTTATTATACAAGTGTTCCATTAGTAATACAACGTTAGGCTGCATATCATTTAACAATAATAATTTAGTAGTGTATAACTGCGCCTCTCTTTGGTTTAATCTATGTCTCTATGCTTAAGTATACATCTGTTGTAAGTATTCCTTTCAGAATTCAAGAGCCTAGAACACATCTGTGATTATGTACAGGATACAGAGAAATGAATCTAAACCTTTATAGACTTTTCTCTCCCTGAAACTAGTGTTTTATGAGGTAGTTAGTTGTGAATTTTGATACCAGGGTAGAAAGGACTTTTTTTAAATAGTGTGAGTCTATGGGCTGGTACTTTCAGATAATTTTGTGTTCTGGTTTCATGCTTATGTGCATTCTGTTTAATATAATATTTATCAAACTTTTCATAAATGTGTTTGGCTAATTCATAAATGTACAGTGAGGGCAGAGTAAGTATATTTAGTTTCCGAAATAAGTTCCTACAAGAGTTTCTTGGGCTAATGTGCATCATAATGTGAATAATTTTTTTTTGTAATTTAAATATTTTGTCTCTACCAGTTGCTGCTCCCCAGAGAGTGAAAATAGCTATAGTATACAATTTTTCTGGTTTCTGTGTTGGTAATTTTTGTTAGACAATACATATTCAAACAGGCGCTATTTAGTCTTTTGCCCATATATTGAAAATGTTCCTCCCATTTTAGTTGTTCATAAATGTGTACCCCTAAGATTTGCTGATAGATACAGAACTTGCTGAAATGCTACTTGAATTATTTATATTATTCTTTTTCTTAGATGTGTTTTAAATCGTATTAATGCAGTTCTTGTCATATTTAATTTGAATCCATTACTATTTAACCAATTTTTTAGTGTGCTTAATGTTTCATTTGTGTTCAAAATTAAATCCTGAAAGTTACTACCAGTTAAGTAAGATGGTTGTATCATCCGCATATATTACTGTTATGGCTTTAATATTATTTGGGAGATCGTTTGTATAAAGTATGTATAAGAGGGGTCCTAAAACACTTCCTTGTGGAACACCTGATTTTATATTTTTCAAAGTAGATTTAACGGTTTTCTCCCCATCATTTGGAATTACTCTTTGTTTGCGATTCATTAGATAAGATTTGAACCAGGTTAACGATTTATGCCTTATGCCATAGTATTCTAATTTTTTTTTAACAAAATTTCATGGATTACACAATCAAATGCCTTTGAATTATCGCAAATTAATACTGACGTTTGTTGGTTTTCATCTAATGTTTGGGAGATTTCATTTACAAGATTTATTAACGCAGATGTGGTCGAGTGGTTTTTCCTAAATCCATGTTGAGAGTCAGTCTCAATTTATTAAAATGCTTTAAATAGAATATTAATTGAAGTTTTACAATTTTTTCAAATATAGTTGAGAGCCGAAATGGGGCAGAAATTATGAATGGGCATTACGTTTGCATATTTCATCCTTTCAGGAAAATTGCCGGTAGCTAATGATTGATTTATTATTTTTGTAAATGGTTCGCATATTTGGTATGTAATTTCTTTTATAAGAAAGGGAGGGAGTTCATCCCAAACCATAGATGATTTAGGCGGTAAGTTACTGATTACTTTTATTACTTTGTCTGGGGTCATACTTGAAAAATAAAAGGGAGGTGTTAACATGATGCATTTAGTAGATAGTTCTTCAGCCTCGTTTATTGATGGGGTACATCTCTAATTTGTTCCAACACATACAAAATATTCATTTAATGATTCTGCATATGAGTTCGTATTTATATTCTTTGGTTTAGAAGCAGGAAGATCTGATTTTACTTTCTTGTTTAGTCCTAGTTCACCTTTTTACAATTTTCCAGGTAGCTTTGCTTTTATTATTTGAATTTGTTATGTAATTATCTACAGCCATTTATTTTGCTTTCCTTATTACATTTTTGTAAATTTTATTGTATTGTTTGTAATAGCTTATCAATTTTGGGTTGTTTGCTATTTTATACTTTTCGTGTAAGATTCTTTTATTTATGCTGGATACCCTTATTCCCTTTGTAAACCAGTTTAGAGAGCACTTTTTAATTATTTGTGTACAGCTAATTTTTGGAAAACACTCATTGTGGTGGTTTAGAAGTTCCCGGAGGAAATTGTTATAGTTTATATCGACTGTTTCAGAGGGACTGAAAGGCCATATTATATTGTTTATTTTTACTTTAAGCGCTTCAATATTTTCAGTACTATACACATGTTTGGTTATACATTTTCTTGGTTTATTTAGTCTTTTAATGTCAGGTAGGTTTATAGTAACAGCTTTGTGGTCAGAGAATCCTGTTTCCAATGTCTGACAGTCTCCAAGGCCATATGTTTTATTAGCAATGATATGATCTATGCAAGAGGATGAAAACATTGTGACCCTTGTTGGATATCTGTGTTTGAGATTGAAGCCATTTCATTGAATAAGTTGTTCATATTTTCTTATAACAGATAAGCCCCCTTAGTATTAAGTTAATTTTATTAGTTTTAAGTAAATCAACATTACAATCAGTAGCTAATACAATTTTTTTTTCATTATGTAGCTTGCATAATGAAGTTTCAAGTTTATTTAAAATAGTTTAAGAGTAGAACAATAAGGAACTCTATATATTGATATTACTATTAAATTTAGGCTTACAATTTCAATCACTGATAGCTCAAATATATTATCTTTGTTTAGGAACTTCAGGTCATCATGTACTTTTATTTATTCATATAGTTTTTCTCTCAAAACATCACCCTCCTCACAGTTCACTTTGTTCCCTCTTTCTTGCTGTACACGAATGTTTTGTCGCATCAGGCTCAGGACACTGCTGAGCTCTGGAATGCAGCACACACACACCATGGATGCCCTTCCTCCTCTACTCCAAAGGTTTATCTGGGCAGGGAGAGGTGCTCTGCGTGTACTAATAATGCAATGGAACAACATATAATGAAACTAAATTAAACTTACCCAATACCTCTCTTGTACAAAAGGCTTCAATTTATCATACCATGTTGATTAGGAAAGTAGAATACAAGGTTTTAGCTTTGTGGTGGAGGCAGCTTTTATTCTTTCCTCAGTCCTCACTGAATGCCTGAATCCATCCTTGGTTCTACATTAGTAAGCAGACGTCTCAGTATATGTTTCGCTGCTTATGACTAGGTGCTTAAGCTAACATTTCAGTTCATGCTGTTTTGCTTTTGCAAGAGTACTGCCATTTAGCATTTTTGAAGTGCATATATTACACTCCTTTTAAATAAAGAATGAGGGGGAGAATGAGGTACTCATAATATTAAAAGATCCCACTCCTTGAATTTCCTCAACGGCTATTGGTTTATTACACTATTCCTTAACAGCTATTATTTATTAAACTTATAATAAAAGTTTCACTTAACAGCATATAAGTTTTTGGATCTTGCAGGAAAGAAATACTCCACAAGTTGAACATACCATATCTGCCACATGGAAAGAAAATGCAAAGATTTGAAGGCTCCTATGATATATTCTTCAAAATCTATGTGCATTGCATATTCCATAATACCACATTCAGAGCAGATTCAATGTAATTAAAAGTCCTCACGTATTTCAATAACATGGCCTTGCAATGTGTAACAGCTGTGTCAATTTCTTGAGCCATTCAGATCAGCGTACTAATTCTTAAAATATCAACCAAAATCTGAAGTAATCACATAGCCTTTCACTATGAGGGAGCAATTGGGAGTGTATCATAAAAATCATGTGTAATGGCATTAATCTAAAAACAATGAATTTATATTTACATGGTTTCCACACAGGGATCATGAGCACCATTTACTCTTGTCATTGTGTGTAATTTTAGTAAGTATGCATTTTAATATTACGGTTTGTACAAAAGAAATGTAGCTATCCTATGGGCAGTTTTGATGTTTTAGGCATTAAATATAAACCATGCAAATTTAGTAAATAATTATATCTCTCTCCGGTGCAAGATAATGGTATCCATCTAAGGTGAAAGTTTTGCTTCAAAGTAATAATTTACAACATTATAAAATTTGGCAATTTCAGTTACAACGCATATAAAACACTTATAAGTCATTTGCTTATAGTTTATGGAGGACATGTTTCAAGAGCTAATTGCTCCCATCACCAGTTTCAGGTCGATTGGTGTTCCTCCTCATGGTTATTGCCTTCTTTGTTTCTCTCCCTCCCTCCCCCCCCCTCTCTCTCTCTCTCTGGTGGCAGCCAGATGAACTTCTGCATTAGAATGTCACCAGACAGGATTTCAAAATTGAAAATTCGTCCTTTTTCCAAATTTGGATGTTTTCCCAAATTGAAAGTTCTATTCTGCATGTTTTGATGAGTTGTGGATTTCTGTGATCTGCTTTTCTTTCCAAAAGAGGCCAACAGATTCCGATCTTTCTTTTAGTTTGGGATTTATCTTCCTGCTACATTCCTTTGCTGTTGATTTTATGCTTCTTTTGGCTTTTCCAATACAGATATTTTTTTACAATGATTAAAGTTTATGACAGATTCCTGACTTGCTCTCATGTAGGATCTCTCCTATTAATTTGACTTTTAATGGAATAGCTGTTTTGGTAGTCAAGATGATGTGCTGTATGAAGATCTTTTTAAATTTGTAAAATATTTGGAGTGCTACATGAATTTCTTGAATGTCCAGTTTTATTTTTGGAAACTATTGTGCTGGTGTCTTATTCACTTTCTAGGTTTTCTTGTGTTTATTTTCTTGTGCACTAGTTCAGCTCTTTTCCAAATCATTTTTGCTGCTATGTTTACTATAGTGTTTAGTTCAACATTTTTGCTGCTATGTTTACTATAGTGTTTAGTTCAAGTTCATATTCTTCTCTTTTCCTCAAAATATTTACTAACCTGTGCGTTAAACTATTTAGTACTGCATGCAAATGTGAAACTGGTTTGCTAACTGTTGTGCTTAAAACAATTGCTGGTGTGGATGAGTTTTCTGTAGATGCTGAAGTCTAGATGCTTTTTATCTCTAATGACTTTCAGATAAGGAAACAGCAGCTGAATATTACTTTCTCCATCACGAACTTCATTGGTGTGTCTTGCAAGTTTGGTAGTATTCCATGTATTTTTCTAATAGTTAATCTGGAACTGAGGAATGGGAGCAATTAGCTCTCCAGAAACGTCTTCCATAAACTATAAGCAAGTGATGTAAATGCTGCAAAAATCAACACCAAGTACCAAATTATTATTCCCACATCACCATAATAATTAAAGCTACACCATCATGTTCAAATGTGTTACACCAACTGCTATTCATTTTTAAACAGTGCAGAATAAACTTTAAATGAATGTTTAAAACAAAAAATGATGGATTACTACATTACATATGTGGTATCCGTAAGAAATTGTACCTAACCATTTAACCCACATACACATACCGAAAATAATCATATAGTAAAATATTAACAAAAAAAAAAAAAAAACTATGTTTAGGGAAAAATAAATAATGGTTTCCTAGTTTTCCATGGGTGTATGTTTAAGAGCAAATATCTTCCAATGCCTCCCATATGTGGAATGCTTGTGAAAAGGTCGTGAATATTTGGAATCTAAAGAAGTGAACACATCATACCATCGTACTTTTTGTAATTATTGCTACTGTTACAATGTTCATGTGAGGCAAGCTATGCTAATTTTTCCCATTACTTTTCCTTTATTCCTCTTCTAATTTTCACTATGTAACTTCTCTTTAAATTTCAAGAGTGACTTCAGATTATCCCTAGATTCCTATAACTGCACCAAAAAGTCTATTGAAACTTATTCAGGGATGTGTTGAAATATTCTGCCATAACTGTATCCAAAAAAGTCTGAAAGATTTCAGTTTATGGTAAGCCACTTATATTTTAATAGAATATATCATAAAATCGTACATGTGTGCTATATTAATCTACGTAAGAAAATAACAATGATATGTAAAATGGAAGGGTAATTTTGTAATATAACATTGAACATTAAGACAATGTTTAGGTCTAAACAAGAAATGATACTTTAATGCTTCCATTTCATTATTTGATGAATTTTCTAGCAATTCCTAGGGATGAAATTCCTAATCTTCATCCTCTGATCTCTTCATTTCTTTCTTTGCTCTAGAAAGTAATGTTTAACATTATCTGGACACTAGGCTAGTGATCAAATATTAATACCCATATAGACAATAAGTAATGTCCATTTTGGTTTCTAATTATAGTAAAATAATACATCTGGTAAAAGCATTTAATTAGGAGATATATTTAAAAACATGTGGGTCCCAAGGATCAGTTTTAAAGTACTTTCCAACCTCCATTAACCCTAGAGCACGTGTGCTGGATTTTATGCACCAGATTTATAATTTGTCATCTAGGCAAATCCTTTAACTGCCTAATTGTGAACATCTTTCATGTCATTGTTTAGCTTTAGTTTAGTTGTGCTAGATCCACTGTAGCATCAACAGGTCAAGAGCAACAAGAAGTTTACATGGAACTCCAGCTGTGGAGTATTGTGCACACTGCATGCCCTGTCATGTATTATTTCAATTGTCAGCTTATTTCTTGTACTTTTACACACAGTGGTATGGTACAAAAGCAATATATATTTAAGAGACGTATGTCAATAGTTCGTGTTTCTAATTTCAGGGTAAAAAAATATTTGATGAAGGACAAATTAGAATGGGCCCTTTTAGAGGTGCTAGCTGAGAAAGAAACTATGAGGATATTGATAATTTGTTTTCTAATGGAGAGAATGAAATGACATTACCGAGTGTTCATGACAGTTACTTTAAAGTTCCGAGTGATGAAACAGTTTTTCCTTTGGTACTGATGATTTTTGTTTGTAGGGACAAACAAAATGGATGAAAACTGGTACTCATAAAAAAACATAACATGTGACAGCAAAAAATATTGTAAAGATCTTTTCAGCCACTAAAATGCATGAGCTACTGTAAAGGATATTGAATCTTTCCATAAAATAATCAGTATTGATGTAGTGACTTTGCCCGGTTTTTCAACTGTCACTTCTCAAAGTTCTCAATGTGAATTCACAATATTTATTTAGTTAAACTATACTGGGATCTCACTTAGTTCACACTGTCACTTCAATAATGAGAACTAGTTCAATTTCTCGCTCACATCAGTTTCTTTCTTGATGTAGCAGCATAATGCAATACACACAATGTAGCCAAATCTTTCAGATGGTTCACGCACTGGGGAGTCGAACACAAGACTTCAATCGCAGCAGCAACACTTGCTGCACGTCACAGTTGTCATCACAAACTCCCTTGTGAACCTCACTTGATGTTGCACCAGAAATGCACTTGCTGACTCACTAACTCACTCCTCTCGCAAGAATGCTCGCTTATAAAGCCAGTGGAATCTTCCACAGAGTATTCTAGAACTATGTCGACACACATTCTGGAAGAGGGGGAAAGAAGCTTCCAGAAGATTCTGGTTATCTGCTCATAGCGCTTCTGTTTATGCTGGGTGAGAACCAACTTTTCTTGTTTATCTCCAGCTGTCTGGCGCCGACCTTCCGATAACCTGGGGCCATAGCCACTACATCACAATATGATAGATAAATATATACCTTCATTCAAAAACGGCTAAAGCAAAATTATTCTGGGGATATGGATGCTAAGTTGACAGAAATGAAATTTATCCAGTGTTACGCATTCTTTATCTCATTGGCCCCAAAGGTGGGAAACATAATATAAATGCATTGGAACTTTGGTCAAAGGATGGAACAGGAATGATTATTTTGAGATCTTGCACGAGTTATAAGAGATATCTTATTCCTTCTCAGGAGTATAAAATTTGGTGATAAAGAAATTAGGATTTCAGTTATAAATCAGATAGCTTAGCAGCTATTATGAGTATTGATACATTTGTGAAAAACTGCATTAACAGTTAGTCTTGGAGAATTTGTTACTACTGATAAGAAATTACATGCATTTAAAATAAATAAGAATTTACAACATAATTCACTTTGTTTTTGCAATCCATGGTCAAAATTTGAAGTGAATTGGAGAAATGATCAAATTTTGTGAAAATTTGTGCTACTTGACATGAAAAAATCTCTCTCTCTCTATGGGTCACAGTTTACATACAAAGACACAGCAAAACAAAAGAGAAACCAATTTGCTTATGGTATAATATGGTTGCGATAACAATGCCAAAATATTTCAATAACCCTCAAGTAAAAAAGTTTCTCCAAAGTGGTTAACTTGGTGGTCTGGAAGTGGGAAATCTTCATATTCACTCACTATTAAGGGTGTGTGTATTAGTATATGAAAACTATGTAGCTTTTATGTTATTAAATAACTATGTGACCCACGATATGGTACAAAGGTTTAAAATGTGATTACACACTATGATTATTATCTAAACATATCTCGATCATTCCAATCATTTCCATTTTTAACACAGCAATGCAAAATAAATTTTCAACGTCAGATGATTTAAAAGTTATGTATATTGTTTTTGCAACATCGCCCTTAATTTACGCCCATATTTGTTTGATGACATTAAAGTCACAGTGATATGGTGGCAGCCGCACTATGTCATGCCCATTGTCTTATTGCATCTATTTCATACGTCTTAATTTTATCCTTATTCATTTTTATCGGTTCATAGAGCACTAGTTCTGTTGAGTAAGGGTTATAATATTTTTTTCATAGCCACGCCTGCATATTCGCTTTTTTGAATGATATTGGTGCTTTGTTTAGTTCTCTTGAATGATAAGACGTGTTGTCCATAATAATAATGCTGTTATTGGGTATGTTAGCAAGAGATTGCTTTGCAAATCAATCTTCAAATACATCAGCATCCATTTCTTCATGGTAATCTTGCATGGGTTTGGATTTGAAAAATTTAAGAGCCCAAGAATAAATCCATGTGAAGATCCTACATGAACAATGATGAATCGCTATCCTTTACCGATGGGAATTTCGAGGGGATATCGCAATCTGCATCTGGTCCCTCGTACATCCACATCTTACATTTGGTGTGATTTATGTTGAACCATGTATCATCTAAATAAATTACAGGATGACCAGTACAACGTAGGTTCTTTAGTTTCCTGAGAAAATTCAAACTCTTGAATACAACATTAGTTTGTTCCATTAAATATTTGCAGCCTTTATTATTGGTCATATAACTAAATTTTAGTACATTATTTAGTATTTGGCAGCAAGCCCACTTCCATGAAAGATTCATACTTTTGTTTAAGAGTCCCTTCTATCATTCAAACTCAGAATAAAGTGCTTCTTATATGGAGAATATAAAAGTTATTCTTCTGGCTGCAGCTGTAAATTAATCTACAGTTGTTTTCTGGGGTGTTCTGCCTGGTCGCTTCTGTCCAGGAGTTCACAGTATATCCCCACTGGCTTCAGATTTCTTCTTTTGGTTAACAATTCTATGAATTGTGAGAGTGGATACACCAGTTGCTGCAGTGGTTCTTTCAATGATATCACTGGCAGGTATAGTAGTTGAATTTCTATATTTTAAGGCTTCAAATTCTTCAGAAAAAGGTATATATATATATATATATCTCAAACAATTTCCCTCGCATCTGACTGCAGCGTTTTACCTCACTTACCAATACCAGCTATAAACATCACAAACACTAGCAAGAGCATAGATATGGTGCAAATAAAAGCATACCACAACATTTTAAACACAAATGCTCTCTTTATGACAATCCTGATGTAATTTTTTTGAAAGTTACAGCAAAAGAGAGGTTTAGATTATTTGCAAGAAATAAACTATCCACACTGCCAACATGCACCAATGATAACCAGTTTATAGCAAATAAATGGTGTCACAGAGGAAGAGAGCTGACAACAAGGAAAGGTTTTGATAAGAAAAATCAGTCCCTTTTCGAGGGTTTTACATTACAATGAGAGGAAGTGGCTGAGGTCATTTCTCTACTGTTACTATCTTTCTCTGCCAACTAAACCAAAGACACTCTAGAAGTGACTTTTCCAAACAGCTGCTGCTCACCACATCCACAAGTGCTCGGAGCATGCCTTGCTCTGAGAGCGCATTCACAAAACCAGACGAGAACTTGCTTCCAACAACAACCAGTTACTCAATCTACATCTCCATGTAAGTAACTCACTACATAGACACAATTGGGACAACACAGACAGGATTACATACAACTCCAGAACACCACTACTACTCAACATAAGAGGAAGTTTGAACGCCTTTTGACTTCAAACCAACCAAGTACTCCTGTGGATCCCAGCCACACAGTGATCAACCTATCGGACCACCAGCTTTCACCAGCCAAGATCTCCCTGCTTGCTAAAAGAGGTTATAATGCAGTGGTAACACCAACTCTTCCAGTTGAGGAAATCATTTGCAATATTGAATCAGGAATATGAGGCCTGCCAGCAGGAACAGCTAATGAGATTTGTCAAGAATCTGCTAGGATTCTCCAACATGCTAAGACTCTGTCCAGCAATTTAGCTTTCCAAGAAAAGGCCACCCTGAAGAGTTCGAACAACAACAAAGACATATCTGCTCAGGGACAAAAGAAATGCCACTGTAATCTTAAACCAGCAAGACTATGGAAAAAAAATCTCAGATCCGGACACATACCGCAAGATTCAACGTGATCCCACAGCTCGTATTTTACATAAAACTAACCTTCTTATCATGAATTCTTCCATGACAACGGAAGATAAACGTTGCATCACCAGATCAGAATCTAAGCCTCCTAGACTATATGGCCTACCCAAGATCCACAAACTAGAAGTACCTCTGAGGCCCATTGTCAGAGGAACTGCATCTCCTACTTACTCCATAGCCAAACATCTAACCTGCTTGTTACAACCTCACGTTGGTTCAACGGACTCCTTCATTAAAGATTCTACTCATTTCATTCAGAAGCTACAGAATCTCACCTTACAGCCTAACGACCTTCTTGTCAGCTTCGACGTCGTCTCACTCTTCACCATGGTTCTAATATAAGAGGCACTCACACAGCTGAAACACATCTTTCCAGATGACATAATTGCACTCTTTCAACATGTTCTCACAATGACATACTTTCAGTGGAACTATATGTTCTATGAATAGACGGTGTGGCCATGGGAAGCCCTGTGGTTGCCAACTTTTTCATGGAATCCTTTGAGTCTACAGCCCTAGACACAGCTCCACTTAAACCTAGTCTGGTTCCACTACGCGGATGACACCTTCGTTATATGGCCCCACGGAAAGGAAGCCCTTCAGGACTTCCTCCTACACATCAACATCAATCCCCGCATCCAGTTTACCATGGATGAAGAAAAGGATGGACAGCTGGCATTCCTGGACGTTTTGGTCAGCAAAAAAGCAGATGGTACACTTGGGCACACTGTCTACAGCAGGCCCACTCACACTGACCGCTATCAGAACAAAGACTCAAACCATCATCCCAGACAAAAACGGGCCATGATCAAAACTCTCGTAAATAGGCTTCTCGCATTTGTGAACCACAATTGTTGCAATAAGAACTTTGTCACCTGGAACGAGCATTATTATCGAATGGTTGTTCAACCCGAGAAGTAAAAAGAGCTTGCCGCCCCGCCAGACTTCATCCTGCCGCTCAGAAGACAGATCAACCGAAAAACAAGGGCAGTCTTTCTGCAATACTTCAAAAATGTCACTGACAGCATTGAGCGCACACTACGACGACATAATATCAAGAGTATTTTCAAGCCTACCAAACAAATAATTTACTACGCTCAGCTAAAGATCCTCAGGAACTTCTATCATCAGCCGGTGTATACCGTATCCCGTGTTCTTGCGGGTCGTTTACATTGGAACCACACAGCGCAGTGTCAACACCAGACTTACCGAACACAAAAGAAGCTGCCGCTTGGGCCAAACAGAAAAGTCCGCAATCGCCAAACACACCATTGAAGCGGAGGGTGAACACATTAAGTTCCAGGACACCAACATTATTTCATCCATGACACATTACCATGCCCGACTACAGCGTGAAGCCATCAAAATATATAAGTATCCTAACAATTTTAATAATAAAGAAGAGGCTCTAAAGCTCAACAATAACTGGCATCCAGCATTCAAGGCAAGAAACGTCACAACACAAGAAAACAAAGCAAGCCAATCAGAAGGTAGCAACACCTTTGAGGCACCTGGGCCAATCAGCGGAGAGCCCTCTTAGTATAAATATAGCAGCACGAACAGCTGGTTGAGGCCCCCCGGCTTGTCACCGACGAGGGCCCAGCAAGGAATGAGCGACCCCCCCCGACAGGAACAGAACACAAATAGTACACATTCAATATCCGCTAAGAAGGCAGGAGAGCGTAACCCTCCTTCCCAAAAGTCGCTGGCCCCCGCGGTGAGGGAAAACAACAAACGACCAAATCAGGCACGGTTGTGGGCAAACTAATGCATCTACTTGGCAGGCCCAAAAGCATTGTCCCCATGAAATTCCTTGAGGGACAAGTAAGCAGGATCGCTGAATTTCGCACAAGGGACTGACACACTTCAACACGGAACTGCTCACCAATCTTCACAACCATGCCATGGCTAGTTTCGATAAGATTCGCACAATACACTGGAATTTGCCGAGGAGTACGAAGAAAACGTAAGGATTTAGCACACTTCCTTCAGAGTAACTCAGTACAAATTGCGTTACTTACCGAAACCCACTTAAAGAAAATAGACCGATTTTCTATCCCTAGGTACGCGGTTTATAGGACAGAGATCGAAGGAGAGGGGGGACAGCAATAGTCGTTCAAACCAACATTAGGCATCATCAAATACATGTTCCAGAATTAAATCGTTTGGAAGCTACAGTTATTAATATACTCTTGTTTCATACTGAAATAACACTAGCATCAGTTTAAAAACCTGCAGTAGATGTAGACACAGGGGACATAGACAAAATTATGAATTTAGGGGCGAAGGTCATAGCGCCGAGGACTATAACTGTAAGCATCTGCTATGGCATAGTATAAACCCGAATCCGCAAGGTACAAAATTATTAAACTACATTAATAATACGAACTTTCTCATAGCAGGTCTTTGCATCGCATCTTGAAGACACCTTCAGGCCCAACCCTCTAGGGGGGCAAGCTAATCAAATTCAAGAAATTGAGAACGTAATAAGCCAAAAAGACTATTTGATCACACATAATACAATGAGAAAAACCAATGCAGGTGAAATAGGTTGGATCATCGCCCACCTGCCCAACAGGAAGGCTCCCGGGCCTGAAGCAATACCCAATGTGGTTCTCACGAATCTCCCGCGGGGAGTGCTACTGCTCTAAGCCAAAATATTTAACTACGCCCTAGACAAAGGTAGATTCCTGCCACAATGGAAAGTGGCAATAATTATAATGCTCCCGAAGCAAAACAAAAACCTGACATTACCCGCAAGCTACAGGCCAATTAGCCTATTATGCACAATTGCGAAAGTATTAGAAAGTCGTTCTAAAACGAATGAATTCACACATTCTAAAGAACATTCTAGTTTCAGAGCAATTTGGATTCAGATCTCAGCACTCAACGACGCTTACTCTCTTACGATTAACTGAATTAATTGCCAAAGGATTCAATACCAATAAATCAACGGGAGCCATATTCTTAGATATCGAGCGTGCTTTTGATAAAGTATGGCATGCGGGCCTCGTCCATAAACTCAAGTCATGCAACTTTGCCGACTCTATGATCGCCCTTATCAGAGACTACCTTAGCGAACGTCAGTTCCGAGCAGCGGTGGAGGATCCCTCCTCCCCCTTAGGCTTATCAGGGCGAGAGTTCCACAAGGAAGTTTGCTCGGACCAACACTCTTTAATGTATACATTGACATGCCAGAACTCACGCGTACAGAAAAATAACTATACGCCGACGATACGGTGCTAGTAACGCTGTCCACACAGCCCAGGATATTACACCTACGGCTACAGAATGCCCTAAATGAGCTAGAGCCATGGTACACAAAATGGCGAATTAAAATAAACACCAAGAAGTGCCAATCAATAATTTTTACCAAAAGAGTGCAACACAAGACTATCTAGACATGCGCAACCGCCCTTGACATACAATGGCGAAAGAACAATGTGGAAAAACCAGGTAACCTATTTAGGAGTCACTATGGACCAAGGTCTCACCTGGAAACAATACATAAATAGCGTAAGGGCAAAGGCCAGCTAAACAAGCTCTACCCTATCATAAACATCAACAGCCAACTTCAAATAAATATAGGCCTCACGTTATATAAAACGCTAATAAGACCCATAACTTATGCAGCACCAGTTTGAAGATATGCAGCAAAGTCACACCTACATAGGCTACAAACCCTTCAAAACAGAATAATTAGAGTGATAGGGAAACTCCCGCCAGCCGCTGCGGCTTATCTGGTTCACGAGGAGTTAAAGCTTCATTCCATAGAAGAATTCATTACGCTACAAAGCTATAACTTTTACAACAGAAAGACCAAAAATTTCAAACTCACTAATCCAGGATTTAGTTAATTACGAGAGAGATAAACACAAAAAACCTCTCTCGCTATTTGATAGAAACATTGGTCTGGGGAACCAGAGATCAATATCCAAGACTTCCTAGACGCCCTAATACGAACATAATTAGACATAAAACACACAAACTAGCCACGGCATGGTCTCACTATCTAACGTGACACAGTGGCCCTTGAAGTCCTTGCTCTCAGAGTCAAGGCGGCCCTGGGGAGGGGCACACCCACCAGAGTGACGTCTGAGTGCAGCCACGCCACGATTGGGTAGGCTGCGTTGTAGGCGGGCACTCAACATTCGACCAAGGCCCGAACGCCTCTTCGTTCTACCTGGTGGACCTGGGGACGGCCGACGACCTAGACCGCTTGCGGCAGCTCGAGTACGTGCTTCACTTTCGTGTGAAGGTGGAGCCGTACCGTAGACCGGTTATCCCGGTGCAGTGTAGCCGATGCCAGTAGGTTCCGCACACGGAGAAGTGCACGGCGAGCGCAGTTGTGTGCTCTAAGTGCACGGCGCCTCACGACTCGCGGACCTGCAGCGTCCCCATCCCCGAGAGGAAATGCGCCCTATGTCTCAGTTCGGGCCACGGGGCCAGGTACCGGGCTTGTCCCAAGTACCAGAGACAGGTTGCAGCGCCGCGCAACCTCGCGGGGAATGGTGGTCGCTCTGGCTAGCGGAGAGTGGGGGGCCGTGTGCAAGGGGCCGCTTCGGCGCGTGTGCCACCCTCCTCTTGAGTGTCGGGGAGGCCAGCTGAGGCGACCGCACGGGTTGAAGGGCCTAGTGTTCAGAAAACCAACCACCACGTAAGTCACGTCAATCTGCGAGGGAGGCGCCGACCAGAGAAGAGACCCTCGCAGATCCGAGACTTCCCCACCAGAAGGCCACCTACCACCGGATCCGCCACACCGGATGGGCATCGGAGGACCTACGAAAGACGTGCCTGCACGTCTTCCTCTTCTGGCAACGTCGGGACCGTCGGAGACCCGCCCAATCCTTGCCACTTACCGCGACTTCTTCCAGCTCCGTATCTCTCCTGGCTTCCTATGAATTACACACCCATCCTGAACATCAAGTGGAATGCCCTAGGAGTGCGCAGACGAAAGACAGAGCTCAAAGACTTTCTCTCGCGACATAATACCCACATAGCGCTAATTACCAAAACCCATCTCTGTGATCGTGACAGATTCAACATAAAAGGCTATACAATCCACCGTAATGACAGAAACAGGCGCGGAGGCGGAACCGCAATAATAATAAAACAAAACATTGCCCACGATTTAGCACCTCAACCTCAGTTCAGAACTCTTGAAGCCACAAGTATATACACTATCTTAGATCAAAATCGCGTATTAATAACGGCGGCGTACGACCCACCAGGCACTCTAAACACAGTAGACATAGATGCACTCGTGCAGCTAAACAACAGGGAAATAATTGTAGGCGATCTAAACGCAAAACACCAAATTTGGGATTGCAACGAGACCAACCGCGAAGGATCGGCCTCTTAAACCTAGAAAACAACTCGGACTATATAATTCACACTCCAGCCAAACAAACATATATTCCATATATTCCTGAAACCAGCGCTCAGAAATCCTGGACATAGCAATCACTCATAACTTAATACGTAGAATAAATCTCCAGGTCAAAAATGAGCTATCCTCTGGCCGCTTACCGGTCATAACTCTGGAGGGTTCTTTAACTCAAGAACCTCCAGCCTAACGCCGCAACTACAACAAAGCGGACTGGGACATGTTCGCCATGACTGTGAGTGAACACCTCCCTACAACAGAACCAAAGACTGTTGAAAATTTGAACACAGCAGTTGAACAACTAGAAAAAGCTATCCAAACCGCAACCACAGAAGCGGTACCGTTAAGCAAACAGAAAACAAATTACTCACTACTTCCGCAAGACATACACATGTTAGCGCAAGAAAGAAATCGAGTCAGGCGCAAGTGGCAGAAATCGAGGCATCTGGTGGACCAAGAATACTTCAGACACCTCAACGCACTGGTCAGGGAACGAACTACAAAGTTCATATCCCAGCAATGGCAAAGCACACTCGATAACCTCAACTATGAGAGAGACTCGGTGTGGCGAATAGCCCGCTAACTAACTCAAGACAAGAATCACATCCCACCATTACATCACAACCAAAAAATCGCGTCAACGGACCAACAAAAAGCGAACACGCTAGCAGATGCGTTACAAGAAACAAACTCCAAATCCCACTCCATCTTGCCCACTTTTCACGGCAGTCACGGAGGCGGAAACAGAAAACTACAAAGAACAAAAAACACACATGGTACGTAAAACATGCCCAAGCGAAATTAAATGGCTAATCAGGCATCTCAAGAAGAGAAAAGCCCCTGAGCCAGATAGCATCCCTACCTCAGTGATCAGGAATTTGCGGAGGATGCAATAAAGCTACTTTCGAAAATATTCAACTTCGTACTAACAAGCGGGCACTTTCCAGACAGATGGAAGCTGGCCACTGTGGCCCACTTTCCTAAGAAAGGGAAAGATTTATCGAACCCGCACAACTACAGACCAATTAGTCTACTCAGCACAATAGGCAAACTTTTAGAAAAGAGAATACTCAAACGCCTTTACGTTCAGTTAATTACACAAAATACACTAATTCCAGAACAGTTTAGATTCCGCGCTAAAACTCAACGACCCTACAATTACTCAGGGCAACGGAAAATATCACGTACGGATTCAATGCAAGAAAATCCACAGGCGCACTGTTTCTTGACGTTGAACGTGCGTTCGACAGAGTTTGGCACGCCGGAATATTAAAGAAACTCAAAACACTTAACATCCATGACTCGCTAATCAAACTTATAGCAAATTATTTAAACAGAAAACTTCAATCGAAAGTTAACAACCATCTTTCTACAAAGCGACCAATCAGAGGAGTCCCACAAAGGAGTTTGCTCGGGCCGACACTATTCAATATATACATCAACGACATTCCAAAAACCGCTAACACAAACTTATACATTTACGCGGCCGATACAGCAATCATGACACAATCAGACAAAACCGAATTTATCCACAGTAGGCTCCAAAACACCCTCAATGGATTGGAGAACTGGTTTGCAAAATGGGGCATTAAAGTAAACGCTCCAAAAACGCAAGCGATAATATTCACAAAACAGATAATATCCACAGATTCCCGAAACATCAGCTACCGCCGCTTACCATTTTTGGTGAAAACATAAAGTGGAAGGACACGGTAACCTGGCTTGGCCTCAAAATGGATCAAGGCCTAACGTGGAAGAAACACATCACACAAATACGGGGAAAAGCTAACGCCCAATTAGGCAAGCTCTACCCGCTCATCAACATGGACACCCAGCTGAATCTCAACATGGGTCTCACGTTATATAAAACACTGATACGACCAATATTCACTTATGCCGCACTTGTCTGGGGATATGCCGCCAAAACATACATCAAAAGACTACAAGCATTTCAAAATAAAATTTTGGGCATGGTAGCTAAAGTACCGTACGTAGCGCCATCAGATTTACTCCACGAGGAACTTAAAATGCACACAGTAGAAGAATTCACTAAAAAGCTAACTTACATGTATAAAAGCTTACGTGTACATCACAATGATTTAGTTCAAGCGTTAGGGAACTACGGTTCCGAAAACTACAAACATAATAGATCACTTTCTCTATTCGATAGAACATTATCCGACAACACGGAAGAACAATTCCAACAATTTCTAAATAATCTACTCCAAACGTGACAAGGACACTGACACAGGACTTCTAATCTCTACATCCCATCACTAATATTTTTCTTACTTTCTACCCTTGTTTCAGTCCACCCGTCGCAGAGCCCTCAAGTCCTCAGCAACAGCTGAGGCGGCCCGGGAGAAGGGGGCCTCCCACCGTGAACGTGGGCAACGAAAGACGGGCCGATGCATTATGGAGTCGTTCACACAGACGACAATGGCGACCATCAGGACAACGACCACAACGAAGGACCTAGAAGGCCGAACCACTCGACAGACGCCTGTGCCCACTTGACAACAGGAACCCCTGGGAAGAACACCACAGGACGCAATCTCAGCAATTTATCAATTATTCATAGAATAGTATACTACAATACTTGTCTAACTTAGCAGTAAGTTAACGTTAAGTCACATGACACGCAGGCACTCCCTGCAATCAACACAAATTAAATCTTAATCATTAAATTAAGCATATATTAACATAAGAAAACACGCATATAAACCACTGGTATTGTTCAGGTTTCATGGGCAATACCAGCAAGTAACATTTGACGCGCTCTAATGCAATGTATGCCAGCCAAGTAGCCATTCACATACTAACCGGGGTGCTATGCGGCACCCGACTAAAGCATGAATGCACGTTATAACACAGCAATACACAATTAACACGTGGAGGGATTTTAGTGGGTATTCCGCGACCGAGCGGCGAGCCCCACATATCCCTCCAGCCATTGCACATCGGCTGGAGGTTGAATGTAGCAATGCATTTTTCCCCTCCACGGAAAAAAAGGAAAACACTAAATTAGTTTTGACTAAATACAATATAGCATGGTTAATACCAATCAACATCAATGACGAGGCTTGCAGCCAAATCATAGTAAGTATACTAAAGCCTAAACAACTGATTGTTTCAGGTTGACTACACACCTCGAGGCCCTGGTAGAACAACCCCCCCCCCAAGGGGGACAGCTTCGCATGTGTTTCAACACTACCCAAGGTCAAAGCAGCAAACCAACTCCACTTATTTAATTGTAAACACTAGGGCTATGTCCATTTATGTTTCAGGACAGCAAACATATTACGACCTGTATGACGGGGTCTCCATCCGGGGACGCATCACCCTAATTCCTTTAATGCCTCACTCTGAATTCCCAAGGGCGTAAGTAGGGCCTAGGCCATGCTCGCGTCCTGGCTCTCATTTCTCCTGGCTTAGGTTCCTTGAACCAGCCACTACATCCGCTCCCAGAATGCGCAGGTGCAATAGCGGTGCTGCTGCATTTCCTCACATGAATTACTTTTTAACACTTCATTTTTCCTTCCGGTGAAGGAGTTTTTAGCGGGCATGGCCACCTATGGCAAGCCCCACACTCTCAGCCTTCCGACTCCCATCGGGACTGAGGTTAGCACGTAACATGTGTTTTTCTCCTGCATCGGGAGTTCGACTGGAGCAGCGAAGGATAAAGGACGTCTGAGAGGAGCAACAGCAAGGGACTACAGCGCAGCTCGCCGGCCGCAGAACCTCCGGAGTCATCTACAGGACTCGCCGCCGTCCGAACATCGGCACCCCAGTAGACTATACGGGTAAGGCAACAACAGCCAACAGTATTTATACTGGTTCTAAGGCGCCCTCATGGGTCCGGTACGCTGTTGCCTACGCCTTTTGGCGCCCGATAGCTATTTTCTCTCTTCAACTATCGCTATCCTTCCTCTTAAACTATCCTAGATATAAGTTTCCCCTATGTTAGGCTAGTTATTAAGATAGGTGCCGCCATTCAGGCCACATATACACGAGAACAGTGGTCTGGTGGCAGCGCTTAGGCTCTTTCTTCTCAACAAAAACCTCTCTTCTTAGCTAGAGCTAGAATTAAAACTAATATTAAGCATGGCTGGGCGTAAGCGCCAAATAGCGCAAAACGCGCCCAGCGAAAGCCCTCCCATAAACAACGAACCATCCACCAGTACAAGAGCCCAATGTAAAGCGAGCAAGGACAAGCCAGCTAGAAAACAATTAAGACCAGTGCACCATTGATGAAATCGTTGAAACCAGTGAAACGTAGAACATGACGGTCCAGGAACCACTAAATAGGGACTTCAGCGTAAGTAATGACAGTACCAAAGCAGCTGATAATACAGCATCAGTCTCAGGCCCCGACGCGACTCGAAGTAGCCAGCCACAGGGGGGAGCCACCGGGTCGTGCCGATGACTTCCTTACCCGCCAGCAAAGCAACATAACCAAGGCCTTTGTGGCGAACTACTGCACTAAAAACCTGCATGCAATCACCGCAGAGTTTGAGAGCACATATCGCCCTAAACCCTTTACCTGCCAGTATAGAAACTACCACGGTTTTCAATTCACGACACTAAAGGACTACAATAATTTTGTGCAATACTGCAGAAGGGAGCAGGTTCCATTCCACATAACGGCCCTGCCGGAGGAACGGCGATACAAGGTGGTAATTAAGGGCCTCTTTTCTAATATGCACGAGACAGAGGTACAGCACGCCATAACGAGCCTGGGATTTGATGTCACTAAGGTCTCCTATTCTCTAAGAAAACCAGGACGCACATTCCAATCTTCATGGTGGAAATGCCCAACGAAATAAGCTCAACGTCCATAAAACAGCTAACAGACATTGCCCACTGCAAAGTTAAACTGGAAGATTACCAACCACCCAACGGCCCAGTACAATGCAGGAAATTGCTCAGATTTAGGCATCTAACTAGAAATTGTTCCGCCGCGCAAATATGCAGCAAATGCGCCGGCAACCACCACTGGCGATCATGCACAAGCAACACATGGCACTGCGCACTTTATAATTCCAACCAACATGGCGCGGATGCCCGGTTTACCAGCGAACAGGTTTTCGGGGCAGGCCTGAACCGCAGCGAACGCCAAGACAATGGGGCCCAGTCAACTTACAGAACAAAACATACGCCCAAGTAACGGCCAGGCAAAGCAACCAAAACAGCGACAAAGCCACTCTGTACCAGAACCCAGACCGCAACGCAGGCATCAAAGCGAAAGTGAACGGCGCGCGCCCAGGCCAGAACAGCCACCAAGGGCCGAGACCCCGACCCTAAGCACAACGAGCGCCAACTAGGAGCCGTGAGAGCATGTGGCAAAGCCCACTGCCACAGAGTCAGAAGGAAACACGCAACTACTTACAGAAATAATACACAAAGAGGTACAAACATATGATGTGCCTCTTAAGCAAGGCAAAGATGGCCAGATATCACACTAAACTTCGAGGGCCCAACCAAATGGTTCTTCCACTAACTCGGAAGAGGGCCAACGCTACAAGGCTATAATGGACGCTAGAAATCTACAACGCCCTCTTTGGCAATTTCAAGTTCAAAGGCTCAGAAGAAGCAAAAGTTACTCAATTTATAGAACTGCTGTCAAAATTCGCGATGGAGGGCGATGCCATAAGAAAATAAATCCTTGCGCACACGAATCAAAACACCTGAGCCACCTCCAAACTCAGAAATGGCCACCATCCACACGAATGATGAAAACATGCACCGAATCTTCCTCTGGAACACCAGGGGGGCCAGAATCAGGTTAAACGAACTAAAATACTACCTATACAACAATAACATCATCATTGCCCTCCTCATCGAAACCTTTCTTACCAGAAAGTCGCGCTTCTCAATCCCAGGTTACAAAATCTATCACTCGATAGAGCAGACGGCAGAGTGGAGGCGACACCGCCATAGCCATTCAGGAAACCGCAGAACATGCACAGAAGCACATCCCCCCTAAACTCCATGGAGGCCACGGCCATCATGATATCCATCCACAATCACCAGGTTACCATCGTCAGCGCGTACAGCCCACCGTTCCAGCTAGACTTACAAGACATAGATACCATCCTTGAGCTAGACGATAGAATTCTAGCGGCGGGGGATTACAATGCCATACATCAGTCATGGGGTAACACAACTTCCAATCCCGAAGGCACTGCACTTTATAATCACATGCAGAACAGCGAATATGTAATTACGAACTCACATGAGCCCACTTACATACCACAACGCACGCATCGTGTCCCACACACGCTAGACCTTGCCCTCCTAAGAATACGGCATTTAGATACACCATACGAACCATTCACACATTACCATCAGCTCACCTGGCGGTACAAATATATATTTATAGGTGACGCGAGAGGAGCAGTACAGCGCAATCAAATTCTGTTTTCGTTTAAACCATACAGCCACCGAAACTTATGAAAAGCTGAAGCAAGCGTACAGTGAAGATGCAATACCTCGTGCAACAGTGTTTAGATGATTCAAGGACTTCAAAGAAGGCCGACTTGTCAGTGTTAAGCAAGGTGGGCCTGGTGTTTCGGCTTCTGCTGTGACTGAAGTCAACATCAACACAGCTGCTGTGATTGTCCAAGAGGATCGGCGTATAACATTACGTAACCTCAGTGAAGTGTTGAGAATTTCATATGGCAGTGTGTTTACAATTATGCACGACCATCTCCATATGACCCGAGTTTGTGCTCGTTGGGTGCCACGTCTGTTGACTCCCGAACAAAAGACTGTACGAATGGAGACACGCCGTGAGGTGCTGCGTTTCTTTGCTGATGGAGGGGATGCATTTTTTTAAATCAATTATCACCGGTGATGAGTCATGGCTGCATCATTATGATGCTGAAGGAAAACAAGCCAGCACAGTGTGGAAATCGCCAGGTTCTCCAACACCAAAAAAGGCAAAAGTTGTTCCATCTGCAGGGAAAGTGATGGTGATCACATTTTTTGACTGTAATGGAATGATTTACCAGCATGCAGTTCCCCCTCACACTACTGTTACAGCAGCATACTACACGTCAGTACTGGCTACACTGAGGAAGCACATTGCAAAGAAACGACCAGAGCTTTCTCGGACTGGGTGGCGACTTCATCATGACAATGCACGGCCTCACGTCGCAAATCAAGTCATGCAGTTTCTGGCTCGATTCAACATTACCTGTGTACCACATCCACCTTATAGCCCCGATCTTGCACCCTGTGACTTTTTTTTATTCCCATCACTAAAGGCAAAGCTGAGGGGTATTCGATTTGAAAACTCTGAAGCAGTGCTCAAGAAAAGCGAGGCGATTCTCAAGGACCTGACAAAGAATGGTCTGCAGCACGTGTTCAAGGACTGGCAGAGAGAAACCGGAAATAATAACGCACAAGCTACAGACAGCGCTAACGGACCTCGAACCTCAAATGGCACATAAGGACGAATCCCCAGAAATCTCAAGCAGTACTATTCACGAAGAGACTAAAACATACCTGCAGGATGCCACCACTTAAAACTAAATGGTGCCAATATCAATTGGACAAATCAGGTAAAACACCTAGGGGTCACACTCGACTCAAAGTTGACCTTCGCCGAACACGTGAACACTGTCAGACACAAAGCAAATGCGCAATTAGGTCGGTTATAACCGATACTAAACAGACAGACGGCCCTTAGTGCCCCAATGGGACTAGTCTTGTACAAAACCCTGATTAGACCTATCTTCACATACGCGGCCCCGGCATGGGAACATTGTGCGAAAATACACATGCAAAAACTACAGCTCCTGCAAAATAAGGCTCTCAGAATCATTGGGAAACTACCCAGTACAGTCCCATTAGACATAAGGCACAGAGACCTGCGCATGCACACGGTAGAGGAATTTATCAAACGACTAGCGCACAGCATGTATAAAAGTACACAAAATCACCGCAATCCCCTCATACAACAGCTAGGAACGTATGATATGCAGAGATGAACACAAGCGCCATCTCTCGCGCTTTGACAGGAAAATTCCACTGAACAAAAATGACACCATAACCTAGGAAGAACTGCAACATCTCACCAGCCTAGTCCCCATGTAACCACGCCCTCCGAGCCCCAAGCACGGGTCACCATCCTCCCTTTAATAACGACGAATTGGCGCTAACCTGGTCTTGAGCATGGATAACTTACACGAAGTAGCTAGTAGATAAGCACAAATAAGAGCAAATTATATATATATATATATATATATATATATATATATATATATATATATATATATATATAAAACCTGTACATAGAAATATCCTGTAAATACGTGTAAATATCCCAAATATAGACATACCCAAGCTACCTTTGTAAAATATGTTTCATGACCATCAGCAATGCTGAGGATAAGACAGTCAGCTCCCTCTCCAGCTGAAGCCACAACGCACGGTATAGTATCACCTCAATTTAACTGCATGAACCTTACCCACGATCCTGCCTTACGCATGAACACCACCACTAACATCCAGGTCCTGGTCTGGGCTTGCCAAGGCCAGCACCTAGCTCACTCTAGTCTGCCTACTCCCTTGTAGGCAGGCGCTCTTTCTTAGTTATCACCCACTAACACCAGGTTTGCTTCGGCGGTACCTGACTCCACTTACCACCTTCCTTCCATCCTAGTAGAGTAGCTAGTGCATGGTAGGGGAGGCGATGTAGATCCACTTTGGATGATCGTCACCTTGTGTGGCAGAGGCAGGGCCACGCAATTAAAAAAATACCAGCATTTCAGACGCAGCACAACCTTCTCCTAGAAGACTTCGACAGCGCCACTGAAGATGTCTACCGTAGTTGTAGACGAAACGTCTGGAACATCTATCTCCAGCAGATCATGGCAAAACAGCCCGGAAATAACTTCCAATTATACTGACTCCGGCCGTGAAAGCCTACGTTCTCTCAACACTAGAAATGTTGACACTGAGCAATGGCTGTTAGAGCAATACTATTTGGTGATAAGAGTTCTGTTTTTCGACCACCTACTATTTAGAATGCTATCCAGCTGCATTTGCATTGTACCCAGACAAGTAACGGTGACAATGAGTTCATCTCTGCGGTGCATTTTAAGTAAATTCCATTGTAAACATTCATGATTATGAATTTCTCAAATATTTACCTGTGTTATAATTATGAGCTCTGGAGGCCTAGAAACCCAGTAATCACCGGCTCCCCCCACCTGATCTCAAAATCTGTCAGGCCTTTAGCTTTGACACTGCTAAACTTACACACAACCACCAAATTATAAATTAGCAATATTACCCTAACATACACCTGACATGTAACCAAATAGTGAGCTGACTGAACACAGCAATGTAGGATACATTTCCATGAATTGGAAAGAGGACAGGAAATCCCAGAAAAAAGTTACAGCATAATGTAAGAGTAGTCAGCAACACTCAGCAGGCACGTAGAAGTTATTCCCCATTTAGGTACACATAAAACCAAATTGCAAATACAACTACAATTAACATATTGCATTAAAAATGCAAAAGCATCATGTGGTAATGTTCAATTATTTACGTTTTTCTGGAGAAAGAACAAAACTGTGAAAATGTTTCAAAAATTAATAACATTGTGTTTAAAGAAAACATTTGAAAACATGCATTTACATAAATAATAAAAGTTTATTTTTACATGAAATAAAATTTGGAACTTTGAACTATGAATCGTTTATTTTCATTAATAAGATTAGTCTATATGGATGCTCAATATGGAGCTCAACCTCAAAAGCACAGGATATTTGTTGTCTTTGTGCAAAGTAATTATATTTCACAAGATGTTACACCCTTGAAGGCTGAAAATTTGTATTTTAATGTCAATAATCCTCTCTCAGGTGTGCAAAAGAAAAAAAATTCATGAACTGCTACTTAAGCATATTCATACTTTTGCAACTTCCTTGCAAGATTTAGCCACCACTAATGTTGCTAAATTTGATATACAGGTTTTTGACCCTAAACCAATTAAGCAATGGCCCTATAGAGCTCCTGATAAACAAAAAGAGTTTATCACAAAAGTCAAGGAAATGCAAGAGGCAGGTATTATTAGAGAATTACAATTACCCTGGGCTTTACCTGTTCTTGTTAAAAGAAAGATGGCTCTATGAGGTTCTGTGTTGGCTATACGTAAACTTATTCTGTTACAGTCATATCATCTTTCCCCTTGCCCATTATTGATGATCTGTTGAGTTATCTTAACTATGCAATTTGGTTTTTTTCACTTCACCTTTTATCGGCATACTTTCGGGTACCCAAGGAAGAAAATTCTAAATGCTACACTTCTGTTGTTACTCATGATGGACAGTTTGAGTTTCAGAGATAACGTTTTGGCCTTGCCAAATGCCTCTAGATTCCTCAGATATCATGTAAATTATTAGGGGATGTTAAATTCAAAAAGGTTTTTGCTTATCTGCATATTGTAGTCTTTGTAAAATCTTTTGAGGAACTGTTAGAAAATCTGGAAGCCGTTTTTAAATTATTACAGGAATTCAACTTCAAGCTTAAGCAGCAAAATATTTCTTTGCCATGAAGAGAATTAAACTCCTTGGTTTTGAGGTGTCAAAAGATGAAACCAGCAAAATATTTCTTTGCCGTGAAGAGAATTAAACTCCTTGGTTTTGAGGTGGCAAAAGATGGTATTTCGCCAGAGCCAGAGAAAATCACGGTCATTCTAAAGTTACCCCAAACAAAAAAATGTCAGGGTAGTTAAGAACGCTCAAGGACTTCTTAACGTCTAAGAAATTTGTTAAAGATTACGCAAACATAGCATAGTCACTTATCCAATTGACCAGGAAAAACCAGGATTTTGTTTAGGGACCAGATCAACATGTAGTTCAAAAGTTGAAAGGTTCTGTCTTCTGCACCAGTTTCGGCCCTTTGCACTCCAGGTGCTTACACTGAACTACATACAGATGCTAGTGGTGTTAGCGTGGGTTGCATACTTTTACGAGTTGATAACACTCGGAGACCTGTTGCTTATGCTTCCAAGGCACTTTCAAAATGTGAAAGAAATCAGTGTACCCGAGTTAGAATTACTGGTCATTGTGTTTGAATTTATACATATTAGAACTTTTGTTTATGGGTAAAAGGTTCTTATTGTTTTTTATCATTCCTTGTGTCATTTGAACTTGAAAGATCTCACTGTCATCTAGCTAGATGGAGTTTGAAATAGCAAAAATTTGACTACACAAAGAAACATCATGATGCTGATACTTTGTCTTGATTTCCAGTGTTGCAACCCCAAGAACACCAGGTTAAGCAACTTGATGGGGAAATTACATGTTTGTTATTACCTGTGGAAATCGCTAAGCAGAAAGCTGGACCTTCACTGATATCCAACATTCATACTTTGATAACACCACAGCTTTGCCTAAGCTTCAGGGGCAAGCATCCACATCATGTTTTGAAATCTAACATCTTGTATAGAAAGGATGCAGGTTCTACAGGTCCTCTTCATCTACTGGTTGTTCCATTAGCATTAAAACGTGAAATTTAACCTCCTGCCATGATGACCCTCTTTCTGGTCATCTTGGTTTTTCCAAAACATTTAGCAAAATCCATTCCCAGTACTACTGGGTTGGGATGAAAAAAGAAAAACTTGTACCAGTTGCTAGTTGCGAAAAGGTCCAAAGAATCAAAAAACCTGCAGGTTTGCTGCATCTTCCTGTTACAGCCATTGGTGAATGCTGGGGGATTGATCCCCTTGACCCCTTTCAAGATCTAATTCAGCTAACAAACATATAATAGTCGCAAAAATTAAAAATTAAATTTAGTTTTGTTTATGGACGCTCTTTAACTCCTATGGTCCTAAGCGTCCCATTCTATATTGGGCGTGAAAGACTGGAAATTTTACTCAGAGGCCTCTTTATCAGGCCTGAGGTTCTTTTACGTGCCATAAATCTACGACACGGGACCACCGGCTTTACTTCCCTTCCGAAGGAAACCATGCTAAGGATTTTTACGCCCGAAAAAAATCCATCGCCCTCCGCCGGGTTTGAACCAGCAACCTCGGGAACTAGAGGCTAAGTACACATTTCAAGAGAATGTTAGTATAAGGTTATGTCTGGTTTACCTAAACAATGTTTACTATTGTTTTCTGATTTGTATTCATTGCAAGCATTTATATCTTATGGTTATTGTGTTATATGATTGGCTGATAAGCAATGTTTATTTTGAAATATTTTCAGGTGCAAGTTTATGCAATGTATGATATAATAATGTTCTTTTAATGATTTCCATGTTTATTCATGTTGTGTTCGATAAGATGTTTCATTTCTGAATCTTGATACTTGTGGACACACAGTTTTAGAACGCCATCTAACATGCAAACCTGTGTACCCTCGAGATTACTTTGCTTCTGGGATTGGAAGTCAGCAACAGCTCAGCTATCATATGCAGCATCCATTACAAAATACCCTTTTGGTGGCCAAAGTGCCACATTTTTCCAGACAACCCAAGTCAGTGGTTGTTCTGTGACTACTATATTTTCTTCAACTAGACGTCGGCTGTGGGGTTGAATCAATATTTGTCGCCCATAGCAAAGGTGTGAGTTGGTTCACCAGGGACTAGCCAATTACTTCTATAAATCTCTTAAGAAACATTTCTTACACTTCAAGATTTAACAGTAACAGTGGTACTTCCTTTTTAGTTAACTGTGCAGTGGCAATAAATACACTATACTTGTGTGAGAGTGGGTTTGTGTTTTAATACTTTTCAATATTAATAAAATAAACACATTCAACGAAAATACGAGGGTATCCCAGTGAAACCTTTATAGACTTGTAATGGCATAAACTATTAATATTTCAACCTACATGGCGGCTTTATTGTTTTTCTTATGTCTGATTTTGTGATCTCAAACATTATAGCCATTACTTATAGACATTTTAATTTTTGTTGGGTAAAATGTGAAGTGGATTCAAATGAGGATTGGCATCGCAGACATTGATATCACATTGATTGTGTTTAAATTTTCTTTCTACTTTATTTGCTTTGTAATCTATAAATAACAAGTTTAAAAAACAGCTAATTTTAATATTCTTGAAAATTTATTTTAATGTAAAGATTATTTTCTCTCAACTTACCAAATAACTTGAATTCTTGAATTTACTGTATTTTATCTTTTCTTAACATACTTTGTAATACTACTGTATTAGTATTTATGTTAAGGACATTAACTATTGTGAACCAGGGGAGGTATGACAGTTGCATTATTTTACAGTAAGTATAGCATGTTTTTGCAGTAACCATCAATAGAAGAGATTGAAGATTGCACAAATAAGATAGGTAATAAAGGATGCTGTCATGCTGTCTTAGAAGCTGGAGAAGTACTAATGAAATCATTAGGGAAGATATTAAAATTCTATAGGCTTACTTGAATATGTCATGCGGTATTAGCTATGGTAGCAAGGAGTGGGGAGAAGAGCTATGTAACAGATACCGCGCCCATTAGCAACCAGTTAGTTGTGGAGCCAAGCTTACAACATGTAACTGCTACACTTTCAGGCAGGTAATACAATAAATTCTGTATTTATTCTCAGGTATGTAAAACTATGATAAATTGTAATATCTGATTTGTTAATAGCATTTAGTTGAATCAAAGGTAAACTTCAAGTGTTCTTTTGGGGTGAGTCCTGGTAACATGTAGATTCTTTGTTCATGTTTTCCTACCTTTAAGCTGTGCCCCTAATCATGCCCACAAGGATGAGTGGAATGAAGCTTCAACTATCTAAAAATACAGTGGGAATCATGAACAATATGTACCTAAATGAAACAAATTGTAGTACTTATCTCCACAATGCATAATGAAGGTGCAGTAGATGACATGGAAACCCCACATTATACTTGATTAGAACATAGTAAAGAGTGGGATTGTACCTTTTACCAAATGTGCAATTAGTACTCAGTAACACAAATGACAAGAAGATGGACAATGGGCATATGGCACTCATTGTTGAATGTGGCTGGCATCATTGCACAGGTGTTGTTTCACGCAAATGAAAAGAACTCCATGATGAGTTTTTTTCTAAAGAGACTTTCTTTGCAACTCATAAAACCACATCTTGTAAACAGATCTGCAATATCAAGTTCACCAGCTGATGTTAGCATGCATCTATGTTATTACAAATTTCAAGATCTGCATACACAAGAGCAGCCAAGGAAGCAGAAAAGTAGATAAAAAATTCTGGAAGGACAAAAAATAGCTCCACAACTATAAGATGTATATCATGTAGTGATTTTGTTTGCAAATATCACTCTCAAACAGCAGTTATCTGTGAGAAATGCAGTGTGCATTCACCTGAGGTCGAAGAGAACTAATCTGTAAATTATTAATCCATTATAGCTGGTTACCATTTATGAAACTATTGTAAAGCATAAGCTTAGATATTACTTGAATGATGTAACATAGTAAATAGTAAAGGAATAGCAACAAAGTTCATTTTACCTGCACTGTGTACACAAAACACTATGTGCCTGCTTATATAACATAAAGAGCTTGCCTGCTCTAGGGTTCAATTTAACACCCCCCCCCCATTTATTATGTCCTATATAACTTTCAAAGTTTTGGAAAACAAATTTTACTTTCCTTTCTTTTGACTTAAGTTTTAACATCAGCAGTTAATTCTGTTGAAGTTCACAACAAACTTTGATAACCATACCTCACCCCACCTTAGTGTCACATGCCATTCTCCATGGTCTAGTGGTACCTAGTTCCTGAGGTCGCAGGTTCAAACCCGATGGAGGGCACTGGATTTTTTTGGGAGTAAAAATCCTTAGCATGGTTTCCCTCAGAAGGGAAATAAAGCCGGTGGTACTGTGTCGTAGATTTGCAGCACGTAAAAGAACCTTAAGCCTGATAAAGGAGCCTCTGAACAAAAATTTCCAGTCTTTCATGCCCAATATAGAATGGGATGCTAGAACCATAGCAGTTAAAGAGCATCCATAAATAAAGCTCAATTTAATTTTTTAGTGTCACATGCTATTTCTTACCACTTCAGTGGCTTAGCTTTCATTCCAGAAAAGCATTGTATTAAGGTTTGGTCTGTACTATACCCCCCCCATCAGATTTTCTGAGTAATGATGCTGCAGAAAAATCAGAAACATGATTCTGAGATGAGATGAAATCATCATTTTTACTAATCTCAAGCTCTATATAGGCAGCAACATTGGCAATGAACCTTAATCATATGTGGATGTTACTCAAAGAAGACTACATCTGGCATTCTGACTGTTTTCTCCCCTGACTTATAATTCAAACAAATGTTACTTTTACTGTATCACCCAATATTTCAAAGCTTATATATATAAGTAGGTCTTAGGAAATCAGCTACAAAATAATGCCAATAGCGCAAAGATGCCCTGAGAAAATCTGGCTGTAGATATAGAAAAATCTTTTTGGTCAACCACACTATAATACGCTGATTGCAGGTGACGTAACTGAACTAGAATGGCACCCATTATGATCTTACTAGGCTGTGCGCACACCTCTCCCATACCTTTCAACACCTTCAAAGCAACAGTCCACTGGGGTCCATTCCCCAGATAAACATTGAAATATGTGTACTTAAATAAAATAAATTCTGTTCAATGTAGTTTTAATATTCTAATAAATTGAGCTCATCTCCTTTGTTTCAATATTTTTTAATATATGTTACCTGCAAAAACTCAATACATACAGTGTGGACTCAACAGTACTGCCATTTATTGCACAACTTGCAATGCTCAAGGTGCTACATTCAATCAGCATTTAATCACACAATTAACAAGGCAAGACCTTTTTGTAAAACTCAAAAGTTTTGAAATTACAGTGGGTCAACCAAAAACAGTCATATGCAACTTAACTATAATGGTAATTAAGACACTTGCTACCATTCATTTCATAAACATACTCACATCTTAATTATTACCATTATAGTCATGTTAAATAATATCCTATTAAGGGATAACACAGATGACAGGCTCAAGATTGTATCTCCTCTCCTAATGTTATTTGAAAAACATAACCAGTATCATTACATACATAGAAATGTATTCACTATTTGATTTCAATAAATAAACACTGCCTTCATCAATTTTAAACAAGAGAGTATCACAATAGTCAAGAACATGAAAAGTATATACACAAAGCAACAGGTTTTAATACAATAAATGAACAAACAATAATATGAAGTGTTACTCCTAATTACAAGCCTCTGTGACTGCCTCTGTGATCTGGTGGTTAGCATGCTAGCTTCCAAATCCAGAGGTCCCAGGTTCAATTTCTGAATGGAGGATGGGAATTTTTCTTTACTCAGGATTATTTCCAAACCTCCCTAGAGTCAGGAGGCATGAGTGAAGGAGTGAATGTGTAAATTTAATGTTATAAAACAAAAATCCTAAGTAAACAAAACAAACTTAAACGATAAACACAAGAGTAAAATGAGTTAACAACACTGGCGATGAGCAATTGTTTCAAAGACAAAAGCTGCCGATATGACCTTAGATGATTAACGCAGCATATAAATGGGAAAAACAAAACAAGATCCAAGCATCATAACAAAATATGAATTTTGACAATTACAAACATAATACTAAATTGCATAATAAAACATAATCAACTATACCATTTCAAGGTATTCATCCACCAAATAAAAGCAACCCTGTATTAAGAATTTCTTTAGTTCATTATTACAAGAGCGATTCAAATAATAAATGGTAATTGGGCCAGTATATTTAGCAAGCAGTCTGAAGTGGAATGGGGGAGCTGAAGGTCAGTGTGTTAGGGAAGGGGAACCAGCTTGCTTAGCTGCTTTGCTCTGTTCTGGCATCAGTACAGCCATGAGTGAACAAGAGGTTCCTTCATCTGTTGTGCGATGCATTATTATTAAGTTCTTAACCAATGAAGGGGTTAAACCTTCGGGATTTTAATTCGTTTGAAGGTACAGTTTGGGGATGCTACACTGTCCGAGAACTGGGTGTTTACTTGGGCCAGAGAATTTAAGGGCAGGAGAAATTGTAGAAAATGAATGTCATGCTCGATGCCCAAGGTCATCCCACAAATGACAACATCCATGCCGTTCAAGAGCTTATCAAAGGTGATCACCGGTGCACTGTTGAAGAACTCACATCAGAAGTTGGTATCAGCATTGGGAGTGCTCATACCATTATCAGTGAACATCTTGGCTTTAGAAAAATTAGTGCTCAATGGGTTTTGAAGTTGTTAACTAAACGGCTAAAACAGTTCAGGTTGCAGATCTGTGAGAATCTTCTGAATCAATTTCGTCAAGAAGGGGAGGATTTTTTGAGGTGCATCATTGCATGTGATGAGACATGGGTCCATCATTACACTCCGGAATCCAAAATGGCAAGGAAGGAGTGGCGAAGAAAGAATGAAGCCTGCCAGTGAAGGCCAAAACCTGCCTCTCAGCTGGATAAGTTCTCACGAAGGTGTATTTTTATTACAGAGGAATTTTACTCATTGATTTACTTCACAATGGACATGAAGTGAATGTGGCTTACTATTGCCAGTTGTTGAAGTCAGCAAAAGCAGCCTTCCGAAACAAAAGATGTATACCCATTAGAGATGTCATCCTTCTACATGACAATGCTAAGCCTCACACCATGAATTTGACAATGGACGCATTGAAGGACATGCACTGGGAAACCCTCGACCACCCTCCCTACAGTCCAGATTTGTCCCCCTCCCAACTACGTTTTGTTTGTGCCCATGAAAGAATGGCTTGGAGGGCAGCGATTTGAAAACAATGAAGACCTCAAAGTTTTTTTGAACAAGAAATGTTCAAGCTTCCAAATCATGGCGAAAGTATGTAGAGCGTAGAGGAGGCTATATAGAGAAAAACTGAAGGTGTCACTTGTGTATATAATTAATAAATGTATAAAAAAATTACCATTTATGCTTGAAGATGAGAGGAATCTATTGTACCTCCACAATAAAATACAAATTATAGTTAAATTCAAAGGTCCTGGGTTAGATTCATGGCTGGTGGATAAGAATGTTTCTTTAGTCAGGATTATTTCCCATCCTCCCTAGTGTCTCGAAGTATGAGTGAAAGAGTAAATGTGTGTGTGAATTTAATGTTATAAAGAAAAACCCAAAGGTTATCACAAGAGTAAAATGAATAAACATCATTGCCAATGAGCAATTGCTGCCAATAATGATCTTGCATAATAAAGGCGGTATATAAATGGAACAAATAAAATGATAGCAAAACTTTTTTCATATGGTCCTTTTATGACCTGTAATGGTAGCTTTAATTTATTTCTGGTATTATGGTTATGAATGCCAGCATTTATGATAAAAGTTATTCACCTGCTTATGCATTACAGTAGTGGAAATTAGTATAAAGGCATAGGTATTCGTAGTTAAATGAACATGTATGGTTGGAATATTGTTGCATACAGTATATCTACATCAGTATGAGATTCAGTACACAGACAAATGCATTCAAATGGTATCTCAGTTGTTGTCAGTAGTACAGTATGACAAGGAATCAAAGACTCGGGTAGTAGAGGGTGGAAATCTGTATAAGGGCAGTCAGAGCTGTGCGGTGTAAGGGTTTGCATACGTGCCTCTACTGCAGTCAGTAAACAGACACCACTAGTCACTGCTTGATGTGTATTGCATAAACCATTATTGTGGCAATGCCATGTGGGAAATGGTTATCATGTGATGAAAAAGGAAAAATTAGCGTGTACAAGAAAATGGGACTGTTTAGTCATCCGATGCCAAGAAGTTGAACCCTTGTCATTCAATGATTGAGTTTTGTTACATTGGATGCACAATATGGAAAGAACATATGCTATGTGCAGAGTAGAAAATTATCTGAGGTATCTAAACACTTACTTTTGAACAAAACAAGGGTCCAAAATTGTTAATTCTTCCCAACCTGTTGCTGATTTACAGCCAGATGCGTAAGCCAAATTTTGACAAATGAGAAACATCTTTATTTCAAGAAACAACTGCATAATCCAGCTCTAACACTCAACTCATAAGAAGGCTTGATTGGATTTTGTGAAAAAATATGTCATGGACTTAAGAATGGGAGAATGTGATCTGCAACAATGAGAAGAAGTGTAATTTAGATTGGCCTAATATATTTCCAAATTATCAGCATGATCTTAGAACAGAGCAGCCAATAGGAATGAGGAGAAATTTTGGTGGCAGATGTGTTATGATTTGGGAATCCTTCTGCATTAAAGATTAATCACACATTGCTTAGCTGAACACTAGAATGAACTAACATATACTCTAAGATGCTAGAGACAGAATTGATTCAAATGTATGAGGACCTAGGGGAAGAAAGTCTAATTTTCAACAAGATAATGCATCTGTGCATTCTTCTGTTACAGCCAAAGTGTGGTTTGAAGAAACAGATATTGTCTTGCCCTGGCCAGCATGTAGCCCAGTTTTGAATCCCATGGAAAATCTTTGGCTAATACTTGCAAGGGATCTTTTTCACACTGGAAGTCAATATATCTGAGCTGAAAAGAGCAATACCAGAAGAGTGGGCCAAAATTTCAATGCAAGAAATAAAAACCCCACCAAAAAAATGTTTTAAGATACTTCTTAATGTATATTAGAACAAAGGTGGTTCAACAAAGTACTAACAATGCAATAACCAATAGGACAGAGGGTGCCTTAATACCAATTTCCATGCAAGAAATGCAAATGTCTTATTTTGTTACTTGTTTTATGGTAGAAACTAATTCTGTCACGACTTTTATACTGCTCACATCTACTATTTTCATAATAAATTAGATATATATGACTAAGAAATTGTATCTACTACCTTTCAGCAGGAAACACAGTGCCTTTATACTGATTTCCACTACTGTATCATCAGTGTTTCATAAAGGTAAATGGATTAAAACCATCAAAATACCTAACAATTAGAAGTAAGGTTGACAAGCTTATGCTGCTAGAAACTACAGAAGTGTGTCTCAAAGGTTACAAATGGAATACAAATATTTTCAAATAAAAGTCAAGAAAATAATTAAATTATATTCAGTTGGTGGTAACACAAAATGTATCATGTCTAAAATTACTGATAACAATTTTAAAGCATCATTTGGAAATAAATGAGTTCCATATGAATGGTACTATTGCAGGAACCAGTTTTTACCCCATCATGACAAATCATCTTTGTAGAGGGGATTATGGGTCATTAGAGTGGTTGCTGTCATGTTCAAAGTTCTCTTTTGCATCTTGTGAGAAGTTTCTACCTGATGGAAAATGAGCTTATTTACATTTCAGTTTTACTGTTGATTTCTCCATTTAGAACACTATCTTTTCATCATTCTGCCTTTCACAGGACATTATGACATTTTGATTTATATTGCCCAAAAACATTCACAAACAGCAGCACCACTAAGCATAATAAGAAAATTAGGAACTGAGTCACAAGCAATATAAAATAACTTTGTGTACTCCTACATAAAGCAAATGAGAATATGTTGCCAGGTAAACCAAACTGGGATAATCGTAGTAACTTCTATACACAGACGTAGCTAGGCTGATACAAATCACGCACTGCACTGGGCCCCAAATAAGGACCCGCACCAACCCCCAATAAAGGTGGGGTTAAAGCCACAGTATTTCTGTTCAGAAAGAGCCAAACATAAAACTTAATGAAAAACAATTGTGTAATACAACATTGTAAGGCTTGAAGTCCATATTATTTAGATCTAGGGACAATTTTGAAAAAGGATAATCAATTTAGAAGAGGAATTTGAAAATGTTTCTAGACGTGCAATTATTTGTTATGCACTGGACAAATGGCTTAGCCCGTAAACAATTAATTTCAAACATTTCCACCTATGTGTTTAAAGGTATACTCTAACAACACATCCATGCAATGTCTTTACAAAATGTATCCAGTAAAAAGATCGGTGGTAAATTCTTTCAAAAAGGAGATAATGTCCCATACATAACAAAATAATAGGCATCTTAAAAAATGTATTTTTAATTAATGCAGAAAAATACTAATTTGTTTTTAAATATTAAGTAATAGTGTTACTGAAAATGATTTGAGATTTAACATAAGTGTATATTAAGCATTAAACTTTATTTTAGAATTTGCTTCATTTGGATCTGTGGAACTGTTTCCCAAGATATATTATGGAAATTCCATATCTTATATTTTTTCCCTAAATTTTGGGAATTTATCAAGTTGGCAATGTTTTAGAGGGAGAAGTTTTATGTATTGGCTTTGATGTAAATATTATCAGCATCATAAAGAAATAAATATAATAATTAAAAATGTAAGTTGCATTAACTGTGTAAGATGTTAATGCTCCAACGTAGTTTTTTGATCATTATAATTTAAATTGCCAATTAGGCTTTTTTTTTTTTACTTGATACTAGTTCTCTGTTTACAAATATATCCAATTTTTAGGTTGAGAATCATAAATACTCACAAAATGTATTACCAGTGTTCTATTGGTATGCAGTACTATACAGTGCTATCCAAAGTGCATCATTGTCTACTGGTTAACTATGGCTCCAGTTACAAATATGTTTACCTTTAAATCAGCATTACTGACAAATTTGCTTGATCACTATTACTACTCAAAGGAGGCATTTCTTAAACAGTGAATTCTATGTTATCAATAATTGTATGAAATTTAGGCATAATTTTTTTATGTTAAAATCTGTATATATCAAATATTTATTGTATGTTTAACATGTTCTTTATTGATACTACCAGTGTAACATGTGAATACAGGATCAATAAACCACTACCGCTATCACTACCACTCTACAATTACAGAAAGAGCAAAAAAAACATAGGAAAAACAAGAAAGAAAATCCAGAGCTTTGGGAAGCTGAGAAAAAGAAAGAGAGAGAGAGTATATAGAAAACTTAAACAAAGTAAGATCAATAAAAAAGAGATCTATACAGTAAGGGCAAGGGAAAGAGAGAAAAATGCGCAAGACGTTCAGCTGAAACAACAGAAGCATCAACTTCCCAGATTTCTCCTTAAAGCATTAGATAAGGCTGTCAAGCATGTTAAATACAATCTTCCAAAATCTCCAACAAAAAGTTCATATTATTTCCAACATCATCCAAAATCTGCCACTGTCAAAGGTACAAACAACTTCCAAAGATCTTAAACTCAATTTGACAAATGATCTAAAGGAAAGAAAGAAACAGAATGATGAACTAAAGTTTAAATTGAAACAATTCTACAGAAGAGTTCACATAAGCAAATAAGACCAGGAAAAAAGCAGCACGTTTGTGTGAAAGATCTTGAAACTGGAAAGCGGAATCAAATACGGAGGTGTATTTTAATCATGAAAAAACAAAAGGCATGCAGTTTATTTAAAATAGAGTTCAATTTCAAAACAGGATTATCCACGTTTAAAACACTGAGAGCACCAGAAGTATTTCCAATAACATGCAAAGATCATGATGTGTGCATGTGCTCTTATCATGAAAACACTGAACTACTTGTGGAAGGACTGAATAAGATAAATACCAATTTCAAGCTTCCATATGGTGTTGAACAAATCGTCAAACAGTCTGTCCCTTATATATACCTGACAAAAAATTGTTCTAGTGTTGTTGCATGCAATTGTATGTGTAGTTCTGAGAAGTGGGTTGAAAAGTGGGGGGTAGAGAAATACTTAGGAAAACAGTGAAACCTATTGGATTTTTATTTAAAAAAAAAAAAAGGGGGTTTACTGAGCAAATGCCCGGACATAGTGGCTCAAAGAGCATTTATTTCCTAGAACGCTTAGAAGAAATGAAAGTGGGGAAAATAAGCCAGTGACATTTATTGACGAAACCTGCATTCACACCCAGTAAACAGTTTCCAAGTGTTGGCAGAGTGACATATTTCAGGAGTGTATGCAAATGACTGCTGGATGATGTTTTATTAGGTTGAGAGATGGCATTTATTCCAGGTGCTTGCCTCATTTACAATTCAAATCCAATACATCTGATTAACACAAAGAAATGAACTATGACAACTATTAGAAATGGGTTCAAAACTGTTACCTGGACTACTGCAAGGGAGCATGTGGTCTTTGACAGTGCTCTGCATCACAATAAACATAACAAAATGCCCTCAAGCAACAATTTAAAGTCAGAAATACAAAAATGGTTGAGGAACAACAATGTTTCATTTGACCCAGAAACGACAACGGTGGAACTTATTGAGCAAAACAGTGCATACTGAAGTAAACATACTCCACTGACAAATTATTTGAAGATGCTGGCTTTACAGCTCTTAGATTACCACTTTATCACCTGGACTTGAATCCTATTGAACTAATCTGGAACTTAATTAAAGCAAAAGTTGCAGACAGTAATGCTGACCATGTTTCTATGTCAACACTTTAGTTATTGCACATAATGCCATTCAACCAGTAACAGCAACTGATTGGAAAAACTCGGTTCAGAAGGTGAAAGGTATTCAACAAACATATTGGATAACAGATGCACTTTCAAAAGAAGAAATGGATAGAATAGTAATCAATCCAGGAATGGACAATAGTGATGAGAGAGAGACATTTTTAAATGTATTGCATTTGTGAATAAATATATATAAAATATATATATATATATACACATACACATATTTTATATATATATATATATATATAAAATAGCTTAGACATAAATATATACAAGACTATAAAACACATACACACATCAAAAATAGGAAAAATGTCATAAGTAACCTTTTGCAATGGTACATATGCAGCATTCTAATGTTCGTGTTTTTCTAATTGTACTGGACCAAGGGGATTGCAGACCATTACACATACAAGTTGCACTCTCCGAAGCAGGACTGCACACATCTTGGTCAGGTAATGCCAATGCCACTGGCACACTCAAAAGAAGCTGTGTTTATCTTTAATAATGTTATATTGAAACATGTATTTGAGTGTTGCACGGTTCATATAAAAATGCCAGACAATGAACTAATTATATTAACAGTATACAGAGCCCCAGGTGCCAATTTTGAAAACTTCCTATACAATCTGGATGCTGCTCTAAAATTCAAGCCTAAAATTGAATTTATACTTCGATATAGACTTAATTAAAGACAGCAACCAAAAGGAACAAATTAGTTCATTATTAAGAACATACAACCTTATGCATACAGTCAACTTTCCAACTAGAATTCAAAAAAATTCCAAAACAGCTATTGATAATATTTTCATAGATATGTCTAAAAATGAGTACCATGAAATCCAACCCATGGACTTTCAGACCATGATGGACAGTTGCTTAAAATCAATTATAGCATTCCCCATTCCAAAATAACGAATCATGTATCCAACTACTGAGTCATTAACAGTGAGAACATAAAAAAAAAAAGGTAAGAATAATGGCAGGCGTAAAGAAACCAACTCATTGTAAACCACTATTCATAACATTTGGAATTCTACCATTAGCTTGCAAGTATATTTTAGCTGTACTTTTAACCGTGGTTGACCACCCAGAAGTGTTCATAAAAAATTCAGACATACACAGCAAACAAACCAGAAATGGGCAGGACTTACACAGGCCAAGCAATAACCTACAAGTATTCCAAAAAGGGGCTTACTACAATGGTATAGTGTTATTTAATTCACTTCCATCATATATTAAGGAACTGAAAACTAATAAAAATAAATTCAAGTTAGCATTAAAAAGATATCTCACCTTCTATACAGAGGAGGATTTCTTTCATTCAACAAAATAACTGACTATAAAATGTTACCAAATTTTATAACTACATTAAGTATAAATAATGTTGTTTTAAATTTTTTTAGCTCTAACATACTCTACATAAGAACTACAATTTATTTACATACAAATACACAATGTAATTATGTATTTATGATGTAATGTACATCCTAGAGTAGACTAGCTTTCCTTAAGCTGGTCTAGCTCACTATAGGGTCTATATATTGAGATGTTATGTTATGTTATGTTATGCTTGTAGTGCACTGTCATCTTTAGGTGTAAATACTGTGCAGTATTGGTCTGATGGCAGTAGCGCCAATTCAAAAACAAGTTCAACATGCAAAATTTGATGCATTAAATTGATGGCAACCTAAAGGCTGATTGGAGCCTTTTCAAAACTGCACATGTCAAAGGGCTATTGATGGACTGGGCGTCACTGTCAAGAGAAGGCTTGGCTGGCTGTATTAAGAAAGAAATATGTGCTTAATACTGTTGAAGAATCTGCAGAAGCTGCTGCAAAAGAAGTAGGAGTGACAATTTTTTAAGCTCAGATGAAATAGCAAACACTGCTGAAACAAAAAATTATAAAAATGCTGGGGAAAGGCACCTCCAATTCAAAATACTCACAAATGCCATTATTACACAACATTATCAAATTAAAACCTTGGTATGTGGTTATATTCATGTTTCAGGGCACCACAAATATGCAATAATGAGGTGTAGGTGCCAGTTAAGAGCATTACTGCTTCACCTGTGAGGACCATCAGCAATCTATCTTTACAAGAGCTAAACATTGGGAATTGGGCGTTTGCCCTGTATGAAAATGAATGGTGGCCTGATCACAGAAAATAATAATAATAATAATAATAATAATAATAATAATAATAATAATAATAATAATAATAATAATAATAATAATAATAATAATAATAATAATAATTATAATTATTATTATTTAAAAATTCAGTTCATGAAGCCTGTGGGTTTAAAAACGTTATTGTGGCCTGCAAAGGTAGACAAGGATAGAATAAATAAAGTTGGAATTTTATTAAAACTTAAATGTGTGTCAGGACCATTCCACGAAAACTTAAACCAGGATGGACAATTGCCTTTTATATATATAAGTCAAGGTTGATAGGTATTAAATTTGAAGTAAAATATGCCTAACTGTGAGAAATTGTGAAAACAATAAGTGGAAACATTGTTACCTCTCTATTATTGTGATTTTACTGCAAGGTGACAACAAATGTTGAAAGAAGTGTTTGGGCAGCTATATTTTAGAAAGGTTTCTAAAGGGCAAGTTTTAAATAATTTTGAAAATTCATGTTTTTACTTAATGTAGACTCTTTAGCTAGATTTACGTACATTGAATTTATTGGTCACTGTAACTTCATATTATAACTCACATTGGAACTTTAACTATCATTGTTTAAATGTCCCATTCCTTCACAGAAAAACTGTATTTTTTTAATTATTTTGAAACAATTAAGATTTATTCAATGCTGATATGTATGATCAGTGAACTTTATGTGATAAACATCCAACAGCACCTTAACTTCAAATAACACAAAAGCATAACTCTGTAGAAAGCTTTTAATAACTGTCCTATTCTGTCACAGACTAGCATATGTGGATCAGCAAGTTCAACATAGAATGTTCTAATTTAGATTCTGGGAAACACTTACTTTATAAGTGCACTGTATATTTTAAAATATGTAGGTTAAGTCTTTGCAAGTGGTGTAGTGTAGGCATATATCTTACAAAATGCCCTGTGTGAGATAAATGATTTAGTTAAGCAATTTTATCAAAGGGACAATATATTACTGCAAGCTCCTGGGATAAAGGATGTTGTAACAGTAAGAGAGAATGAAGAAAAAGAAGAATTTCAGGGATTTATGTACACCACTATTGCAAAGGTATATCAGATATTAAAAAAGGAAAACTGATAAAGTGGGAAATCAAAATTATTTTTATTGTGACCCAAACTTGTCCTTCCAGTCACTGAAATGCCTCATTACAGCTGCTGTCACTATCATGAGAACATCAATTTACTTTAGACTGCTCTGTGTGGGTATGGGAAGGGTATTCCTAAAACTTCATCACAACTAATCAGTCCATTAGCATGCAATCCTGAAAATGAAAACATGTCAAGCACATGTGATAATTGTGGAATCAGAAGCCTGCTCATTCAACATAATACCTAAACAGATAATACAAATGAATTAGCGTGGCTTGTTTGGAACACCATTGATGGAAAAATTGAAAAAGTTCTGAAGTAGAACACTGTCTGTGAAGCACTTGAAGAACTTATTGAAAAGTACTCCAGCTTTTAAAATATTGCTTCTTGGTAAAAACACAGCGTACTTATTTTCAAGAGAAAAAAGGTGCTGTAGATGGCAAAGAAAGTGTGGTACAGATTAATTTTGCTGAACATTACACTGCCAGATTTCAAAATAAAATTCAATCGGCATATTGGAACTCTCAACAGATCACAATCTTCACAGCTGTTGCCTGGATAAGTCCTGGAATGGTATGAAGTTATGCCATTGCCAGTGACAAAATATCACATGACGAATATGCTGTCAACACATTCCTTCGAAGGCTGGTTCCTCAGATCAGGAAAACCTACCCAGAGTTCTCAACAATCAACATTTTTTCAAATGATGTAGCAAGCCACTTTAAACAACGTTATTCTCTATGTAATTTAATTCACCTCCAGGAAGAATTCGAAATTCTGTTAACATGGAACTTTCTAGCTACAGGTCATGGGAAGGGCAGTGTCGATGGTGTTGGTGGATAACTGAAGAGATTAGTATGGCATGCTGTATTAGGTGAACACATGGTTACCAATGCAGTGTCTTTTTACTCGTGTGCCAGGAAAGCGTCAAAATCAGTAGGGGTGATACTTTATTCTAGATATTAAGTGATCAACAAAAGGCACAATTTGATGCTAATGAGTTGTACCTGACACTCATTCTGAGCACTGCATTAAAGTTGCATCCTAATGTGGCTTACAAAGAGTACAAAAATAATCAGATGACTGAAAAATTCAATGCCATAGCCGGGATTTGAACCACGGATCTCCCGGTCTCCGTCCGGTTGCTCTAACCACTGAGCTACCATGGCAACATGCCGGCACGCCATTAAATTCTCCAGCTGACTCGCATTTTTCCCGGTAAACCACAAGGAGATCTCAAATGTATTGAGATGTCATACCCAATGGCGAATTACAATTTTACAGTCATCTGATTCTACCTTTCCAACCTTGTCCAACGCACGGCTTGTGTGAAAGAACAATTAATTCCATTAATTGACCTAATAGTGGTTGAAACTAAAAGCCCGGGACTTAAGTACTTACAAAGAATGTAAGTCGCCATTGGGGTATGACATCTCAATACATTCGAGATCTCCTTGTGGTTTACCGGGAAAAATGCGAGTCAGCTGGAGAATTTAATGGCGTGCCAGCATGTTGCCATGGTAGCTCAGTGGTTAGAGTAACCAGACAGAGACCGGGAGATCCGTGGTTCAAATCCCGGCTATGGCATTGAATTTTTCAGTCATGTGATTCTACCTTTCCAACCTTGTCCAACACACGGCTTGTGTGAAAGAACAATTAATTCCAGTACAAAAATAAGTTTCAACTTTGATATTATGACTGGTAGAAGTATCCAAATTGAAACAATGGAAGCAAATTCAAATGTTCAAGTAGGTGCTTTTGTAGTGGTGAAGTTTGACAAAAAAGACAGCTAAAAACCTCGTAGGACAAATCTTAAAAGCTCACAATACTGAATGTGAGATCAATTTCATGAGAAAAATCAACCAGATTTCAAATTTGCATTTAAAAGTAATGACAGTTCATGCGTTGCAATTTCGGATGGATTAAAAGTACTTCCAATTCCTGGTGTATAACATCACTTATATATCAAAATGCGAGTTCTGATAAAGAATGTAACAAGTAACACTGGTATGGTAATTATTTTATGAAAGATGCAGTTTCAGCAGTTTTCATTTTGTACATGTACCTTTCAATCACATAAGTGAAAAAATAACTAAAAAATAATGATTTCCATGTAATTCTTCATACTCTTATATTAATACTTGATATATCGCTATTCATTACTGAAACAATGATACAGTAGAGTCCTATAGTTTCGCCAAAATTCGGAGTTGTTTTAACTCAGAGGGAACCTCCTTTTTGTCCATGTCCCTTTCCATCACAGGAAAATTGCTTATATTTTTGCTTCAATTAACAAGATATTTTCCCTTTTATGTTATTTGTGTTAACCTTCAGATTGAAATTCTCTATTATGAATAAAATAAACATTCACAATTTGCTTTAAGAGTTATTTTTGGAACAGTACAGAGAAACGAAACCTTCCAATTGTCCCATTCTGTCACATGTAATGGACCTCCAAAACATGTAAATAGTCTTGGGCAATTTTCACTTCCATATGATGAAATTATGATTGAATCCGTAATTCAAAATTTGGAGATTTAAGCCACACTTTGAAACACTCCTTCAATTACTGCTGAGCCAAGTTAATTTAATAGTGTTATGTCCTGCACACATCAAACCACTTGTAGCATATGTAACTTTCACTTTTCACAAAATTTTTGTGATTGAAGCATGTAAATGAAAACCTTGAATCTGCTTTGCAATGGTTAAGTACATATTTTTAATTATGCTAAATGTAAAAAAATGTTTTAACTATGATGGTTTCCAAAAAAAATAAATAAAAGTACACCAATTAATCAATGCTGGATTTCAGCTATCCCATATGTAACAGGTGTTGATTTCTACATTATCTGACACTGAAATGAGATTTTGAATTTCTGATTTTGGTATACAAGTCTGCAGTTTTAAAAACTGTAAATTGCATTCCAGTTCAATGAAATATATTGCAAAATGCCCCATATGTAACATACAAATACTGTGGCTTTACCCTGTTCAAAAATATTTTTAAGGTATTTTGTGGTAAAAAAAAAATCTACGACAAATTACACGTTAACCAAATATTTAATAATCACCTTGGTATTGCTGCAACTGCATGCAAAGTCATAGCAAAAAATTGAATATACTGGCAAGACCGTAGTTGAATGACAGGGGATTCACAGTTAAAATTAAATTGAGTTTTATTTATGGATGCTCTTTAACTACTATGGTCCTTAGTGTCCCATTCTATATTTGGCATGAAAGATCGGTAATTTTGCTCAGAGGCCTCTCTATCAGGCTTGAGGTTCTTTTACGTGCCGTAAATCTAATACACGGGACCACCGGCTTTACTTCCCTTCTGAAGGAAGCCATGCTAACGATTTTTACCCTGAAAAAATCCATCGCCCTCCGCTGGGTTTGAACCCACAACCTTGGGAACTAGAGGCTAGCAAGGTACCACTAGTCCACGGGCATCTGCTGCCTCATCAGTATGTTTATGCACTTGGCAGTCAGCTGAGTGAAAAGTCACACCACAATTCACATGTGCAGCTGTTGGTTCTAGCTTCATATTATCCCATAGTTGATACTACAGGGTGAGCCAAAAAACTACAAACCAGCTGCGCCGTCTTTTTCCTGTCCATGTCCTCTGTGCTCGTTGCCGTCTGCCACTATCATAGAAAGGCGCAGATGGCAAGCGCCGAGGACATGGACAGGAAAAACACCATGCAGCCAGTTCGTAGTTTTTTGGCTCACCCTGTATATACTCACAACTTGACAATAGATTCAAGGGCATAAAATCAATAGTACTCATATGGGGTAATTCAACCCTTCTTTTTGGCTGCTTCTCCTGATGATCAACTAGAAAAAGAAGTTGAAAATTTTGCAGTAACCTTTTCTGACAACGTAAGCCTTTGTTTAGACCATAAATACTATCAGTTAAGAGCTCCTTTTAAGATTAAAAACATGACTGATGTGAAACAGCTTGCTAATCCACTGTTGGTTGAACTTAATTCTTTGACTACTGCCTATCCTAATGTATGTACTGCTTGCTGTGTGTACTTCACTGTTCCTATTACAGTGGCCAAAGCTGAAAGATAATTTTCTAAATTAAAACTAATCAAAAACTGCCATAGAAGTTCTATAACTTAATAATGCTTAAATGTTCTGGTTCTTTTGTCAATAGAAAAGAAGGGCATGTCGGTTTATTATTGATAAAGTTGATTTATTTGCTGATTTACAATCTGAAAGAAAAGCTTCAAATATTAAAAAGTTTAATCACACTTTTACTGTTGAGTAAATAATTTATTTTCCTAATATCAAGAAAATAAGAATTTCAAGCTTTGTTAAATTTCTTTGTTTTTATTACTTAAATTGTCTTTTTAAAATTGTTTTACGTTTACTACAATAATGACTACTAGTAAGGTAGTTGAATAACATTCAGCTGTTTTAATTTTATAAAAAGTTTAACAACTAATTCATCCATTCAGGACCAAGTGATTTACAGTTTGAAAAAGCATATTTTTGTTTTAATTTGGTAAGACCTAAATCCAAAATACAGAGTGCCTACTGAACATCAAAAATAAGCTACATTTTACTTACCTTCTGTCAGCACAGAAAGAGCATTCTAAATGTGTTGACCAAGAAAGTGTTCCTACGAATATTTCTATTAGTTTGTAATGCAAATAATTCACTGTTGTTTAAACAAAGAAAAGAACAAAAGAAGCATAACAAAATTAAACACTTTATAATCAACGTGCTCAATGGAAATGAAATACACAAAGCATTTTAAAAGGATTTAAAAAAAAACAATATTGTACACAAGTGAAAAGAATTTAAGGTAGTTATTGAGATAAAAGTTTAGAAACAGTAAAGGAAGTGCAAGAAAAGGACTTTTTCTTCCATTTCTTAAAAGTAAATCATGAGACTGACAACTTAGACCATATCATGTAACACTATATGCCAGCTTGTCCTTTAAGATTTTCTGCTTTTGTGCTATTGGACTGTGGATATAAATTAACTAGGTAGCAGCAACACGCAACAACACATTTAATACTACAGTGCGAGCTTACCACATAATTTCTGCTTTTATTACATCGCTAGAATTTAGATAACTCAGTATATCACTGATAGGGTGATAAAATTAAAGAAATAGTGTTGGCTATGACGATATACCAATTCAATTAACCCTTTAACTGCCAGATTGTTTTCAACTTGCTAAACCCCCATGCTAAGTTATTTCTGCAATAATTAAATTCTCTTCAATATACATTATAATGCTTAAAATTAAAGTATATGTTCTAAAACACTCACCGAACTTCTTAAAGACAATTGTAGGTGACCCACATAACGTTTTTAAATTTTAAAAAATCATGGAAAGTACCGCCCGCAACACACATGACCATGGGTTGTCCAGTAGCCACCAATGCACATTGTTAATGTTTTAAAAACATTAGCAATTTACCACTCACTTTCATTTTGGGATGATGTATTGAACAAAATATATTTACGCTTTTTCTTTCTATTTACAAGATGGGTGATCATATTTTCTTTTGTTGTGTGTTATATTTTTCAAAGCACAGGTATTCACACAAGCATACATTACATTTAGCACATATAATCCTGGTATCTTCCCTGTTCTTAGGGCCCAAAATTTGTTTTGTAACAGACATGACATATCCTAGCAGGCTTTGCTATTTGCAGTTAGTGGAACAGGTGAAGGCAAGCGTCTTTCAATGAGTCTAAGAGCCTGGTCATCCTACTTTGGTTGCTTTGAGAGTGTGGTACTGTTCAAAATTTTCTCAAATAAGATGGAGCTGAAAATCAGCTAGATTAATATTCTTACCTGTTTTCGTTCTGTATATTGGCCGAGAATTTAGCAGAGTTATATCTAAGAGATCAAAGAAGAATTTTCTATACCATTTCAAAGCCTTTCTAACATATTCAGGAGAGCTAATCATCATGTCTGACCTACCTATAGCAACCACATGTTTTTTATAATCCATGATAATGTCAGTTTCATTATCTGTGCGTGGAGTGTTGTCAACATATTGACCTCTCGTCTGTCTGTCCATCCATCTAAGCACTAACATGTTTTGTGTGTGTCTAGAGTCTATTTCTCCCTTTTCCAATTTCTCACTCATTTTTGGCATTTCCTTTCTGCTTTTTCTTACCGTACCACAAGCATTGATTTCATTTTGATGTAGCCAATTGTACAGTAGAGGATTAGAATACCAATTACTTAGCCATAAAGTGTGACCTTTGTTTACGTACCCTAAATCGCGTAAGTGTACAATGAGTTAAGACCATGCTAAGAAATTGTCTGGATTATTAGCAGAGGGTAACTTAAAAATCACTAATGGAAAAGATGTTATTAGCAAGAAAAGGGTTAATAAAAATTTGTTAGGAATCCATAGTCAATCCTCTAGTTGATTTCTTAAGTCAATATTAGTATCTGGAACATTCCCTGATAAAACTTAAAACAGCTACGGTTCCAATATTTAAGAAAAGCAACAGGAAGAGATAGACAACTATTGGCCCATTCCAGTTTTGCCCTACCCCATCTAAGGTGTTAGAAAAAGTAATTTACCCGCTATCTTCTTAGTTTTCATGTAATATCAGACTGCCAAAATGATTTTGTCTACGGAAAATCAACCATATCTGCAGCTCTGAACTTTATGAACATATAATTGATAGCATTAATGCAGGCAACTTTTTGGCAGTAGTACTAGATAGCCTTTGACTGTGTTAATATAACACTCTTATTGAATAAATTAGAATACCTTGTAATCAGGAGTGTAAGTAATGACCTGATCAAATCTTACATAACTAACAGAATGCAGTGTGTACATTTGAACTGCAAATAAGGCTAGTATGTTTATAAACATGGCGTCTGGCATACCTCAGGGTACTATTGGGCAATCCGTATGAAAATTATCGAATATTCGATATTCTTCAATACTGATGCCACCATATGAGAGATTAAATTTTCAAACCATTAACTCTTGGTCTGAACTGAACCACAACCAATCCACAATAAGGTGCAGAGATTAATTTGGTATGATGGAATATACTCACCAATAATAAGATAAATGCAGTTATAGCTATGAAGGAATGAGCATATATATTAGCTCCATTTGTAAGGTGGGGGGAGGAGGAAATTAAGAACAGGAAATTGCTTAACTCATCCTATGGCTGCAGTAATGCTGACTTCACAAATTACAATACTAATTTTCATAATTTTTTACTTATTTATATCATATGAGGGTTGCCTAGAAAGTAATGGCCCACATTTTTTTTCTTCAACTATTCTACGCAATGAGAATTACACACATGAAAGAATGTTTTATCTACACACCCTATTTTTCCATGTAATCTCCTTCCAGTTCTATGGCATTCCTCCAGTGAGACACAAGGGCATGCATGCCCCAATGGTACCAATCCTTGTTCTCGCCACAAAGCCATTTTTTCACTGTGTGAATCACCTCCTTGTCATCCTCAAAATGTCTTCCACGAATGGCAGCCTTTAATGGCTCAAACAAGTGGAAGTCCGAAAGAGCTAGGTCAGGGCTGCAGGATGGATGGGGTAACACTGCTCAGCCCTGTTCCGGGTGTTTCAGAAGTCCTCAAACTTGTGTGAGGCCCAAGTGTTACTGTGTTGAATCAAAACATCTCCTGGGCTATGGCACCAAAATCACTGGAAACGCTTCTTGATTTGATTAATATGTTGATGTATGCTTCTGAATTAATGGTACTGCCTCTTGGCATCAGCTCAATGAGAATCACACCCTCACAGTCCCAAAACACAGTGATCATAACCTTACCGGCAGAAGCAGTTGGTTTGAATTTTTTCATCTATGGAGAGCAAGGATGATGCCATTCCATCAGTTGTCGTATTGTTTCGAGCTCAAAAAGTGAACCCACGTTTCATCACCTGTCAGAATCCAGAACAAAAAGGCCTCCCCCTCAGCTTCAAAACGTTGCAACAACTCAGAACTAATGTTTTTTCTGTGAGATTTGTGTTCCACCATAAGACAACACAAAACTATCTTGCACACACTTTGAATAATCAAGAGCGCGGATAATTGCATCCACACTTCCTTTGATGATTAACAGCTTCAGCGCCAACTGCTGTGTCATAATGCATTGATCCTCAAGAATGAGAATATCAGCATGCTGCAACATGTCAGGTGCGACAGCCATGGATGGTCTCCCTGCCCACAGCAAATCTTGGAGCTCTGCCAAACCACCTTCTGCTGGCCTCACCCTGTGCACAGCAACCAACTGTACTTCTGTCAACTGCAGATCATCCATAGTCTTCACACAAACGTATGTGAATATTCCCCACAGTTTCTTTCTCCACAGTGAGAAATTCAATGACACACTGCTGGTAACGTACAACACTTAGACGCCACTTTGAAACACTGCTGCAGCTATGCTATCCGTCAGAGGAAACGAAAATTTTGTGTGCATACTCAGGAAACTTCATATACCTCACACCTGACATTTTGCATTTGCAATATTGTTGTTGGCTGAGAAAAAAAATGTGGGGCATTACTCTCTGGGTGACCCTCGTTTGTGAATTACATTTCAAAATAAATATAAGCCATTAAAATATCACTCCCTAAGTTTGGTTACAAAAGGAAAATTAATAAAGCAAAATAAAAATGGTTAATTAGCTTAGGTCATAATGCCACATGTGACTTCTGGAGGTTATTGCACAAAGTGTCTAAGATAAATCATAGTAGAAAAAAATTGTTACATAACTAGGTAACAGGTTTGGATGTTGCATGGACTTCTTAATTATTCATATACTCAACTAAAAAGAAGTAAAGCCAAATTCTATTATGCTCAACCACACCAGTCCAATTTAAAAAATTATAGGTACTTCTAAGTGCGGAACATTAACTCAGCACAATCATGATACACATTATAACTAAACTGTGTAATGCATATGAGGAGCATCGTTTCAATAAGCGATAAGCCTGCAAATAGCAATTTTACAGGAAAGCTGAAAATGTAATAAGTCCTAAAGTAAACAATACTTTTGAAATGTAATTATTTTGTTGTGCTTTAAAAAATGAAGGAATAAGCTGGTGTTGAGTGTCAAAAATCACAGTCTTTATATAAAGCTATAATTGCGGGTTATAAGATGAAAAATGTTGGACTTATTGGCACCGAATAAATGGACAGAGCGTTTTGAACATTCTTCCATATAAACAATGTTAACTTCAATAAATTGTTTTATTGTAGAATTTTAGCACTTACATGCCATTGTAATTTATAATTACACGTTTTGCTCTTCTTAAAGTGTTGTCTAGGACAATGCAACTCTTTTTCAACTTTCTTAAACATACAAACTTGAAACCAAATTAATATGATAATTATGTATATTAGATGTATGTATGCGGAAAATCCTTATAATGGTTATGTTTTGTTAATAATAATGTGTTATAACCATACTATACTCAAATTTGAGCAAACCCAAGGGGAAAAGTTGAAGCGTGCTATGAGTGCACTTAGAACTTTTAACAATTGTGATTGATAGTTATCATAGTGAAAGAAAACTAATTTAATGACAAACAATGATGAACTTTGTCACAGCTCTCAAATTGAATTAAAACCATGTTCTTCTTCCAAACAATCAGTCTTCATTCTCACTTCCCTCCTCCATTTGTTGTACATCATCTTCATGCTGAATTAACCTTGCATAAAATTTCAGCTCACTGCTACCAACCATACCAATCTTCACCAAAACGTTTTAAAAGCTTGTTCAAATCATTCTTTTTTTCCAATTTGATGGGTTGTTCCAAAGACAAAATAGGGGGATCTGCTAGTTGTTCCACTGCTATTCCTCATTTAAGCATGAAGACGAATTTCTTGGATTCATCATTTAGTCTATACGACATTTCCATTTCTTTTTTAACATGACCCTTTTCATTTCTCTTATAGCATCTGGTTTTTTTAAGAAATTGCAAAGCGTCTTGAAGTCATACACATACCAAACCTTGCCCAGTTGGCGAACAGTGCCAACCTTAGAATATGTTTCAACATACTTCTCTAGTTAATATCTCAGAGTGTTTTCTAAGATTCTTTTCCAAAACTCCAAACATGCAGTTTGCAGGTAAGAAGGAATGGCCTCTCATGGGAAATATCATACACATTTCCTTCAAATAGTCTGGAGGCCTTTTCAAAAGCCACCAATAGAGTGTGTGGATCATGTGGGCATTTTTGTTTTGGCCAGCACAGCCATCAGAGAAGAGCCTTAATTTGGATACTCTGTCTTCAAATTGCTGTTTGCCTAGAAAATTTGTTAACGCAGAAGCCACTCCAATAGCTCCACGACCTGTTTGGTTTTCCGACCAGCAATAAAATGCTGGTGATTTATTCCCTGTATCAGTGATGCACAGAGCATAGAATAACTGGCGAGCATAATAGGCTTTGCCTATAGCAAGCTTAGGCAATGGCTGCACCTGCTGCGAATCGAAGCATAAAGACATGGTAGATGAGTCTCTTTCGCTCATCATTTTGTGGAACGCCTTTGCCTTCAGTTTATGCGACATGAGTTCAGCTTGTAACTTGTTCTTTCTACGGGTATTTTCAGTGACATTCAGTTCATGTTTTGTTCTACTGCAATAACTGCAAACATCTACAGCTGGTTCATCTAAAGCCAAGATAAATTTATTAGAAAATATGCTGTGGAAAAACCACTTCTTTACTTTTAGTGACTCAGCCACACCAGCATTATACATTTTAAATGACTTATTCACATTTAATTCTGAAAGAAGGTAGAGTTGCTTACTTTCTTTTCGTTGTTTACTCTAACTTGATATTTAATAACCACTAGTTAAGCCTATCTGATTTTCTTGGTCTGCGCCTTTTGGGAGACGATATAGATACCATTGATGCCAGAAGCCTATCTTCTTGTGATTTGTTGCTATAGTTATACACTAATTTTCTTGTTTTAATAAGGTGAAAGGCAGGAATGGTGTAGCATTTAAATCTGCCCTCTCTGGGGGTACATGGTGACTCAAACTCCAGCATGCAAGGAACTTGATCAGAATACCTGAAACACACTAATGAATGATGTAAGAACTATAGTAATTGCAAAGTAGCTCTGAATACATTAGAGTTCCTGTGTTTTCTTTAAAATAATACCTACAATTATTCTTTTTATAAAGTTTAAATAGTATTTACCTTTCTTCTTGTTCGCTATTCCTTTTTGTCGTACCCTTTTGCCTCTTTCTGGAACCTGCAGAGCGCTCACCTACAACCACACTTTCTTCCACATTTATAGACACAACTGTACGAACTGCTTACATGCTCACAATAATAGAAAGACAGCTGTGGACAGTGCAATCTAGTCAAATAATGCGCAAACAATGAAAGACAGATGTTTCTGTCATGCAGTGATAAAAGAGGCAGGAATTCCTCCGCATGAGCCCAACAATGTACGTATGAAAGTGAACACTTCACAGTTTGATCCAGTCTAGGCATAGGACATATCGTTTTTGCACCGAGCCCACAATGCTAAAGAATTCAAATTCACTTCAAACTAATTTACGATCATGAGTGGACTTATTGTGTTTTGAAATGATGCTCCTCAATCTTTTACTTCATTGATTACTTAAGAATTACCCCTTTAGGGCCAAAATTCTGTTTCTGGACCATACGAAAATTGCATGTTTGCATCTGTGTTGCAAATATCATTATAATACAATGCAGAACCGAATAAAACTGTTCTACCAAAGCAAAATATGGTTAGCAAAGAAAAACAGTATGCTTCTGTACTATTAAAGTATTTCGAAGTACCAGACGCAATTGCATTCTACAAAGATGTCTAGGAGATAACAAATCTAACCATACCTAGATATAAGGCTAGGAATGCTCAATATTCTATAAATTATATAATAACTTTAGTAGTTAGGTTGTTGTGCTATGTGCACTATTAAGGATAATTAGATCATTGCATGTTAACATATTAATTTTGTGTTATGCTTTTGTTATTATGTTTATTCTCAATAAAGCTAACACAAATTAACAAATGTTAAATAAATGTTTAGTATGTAATAAGTAATAAAGCAGGCAATAATATGTGAAACTTATATATGCATAGGAATTATTGAAATAATAATTGCATACCAATAAAAAACAAAACTGTAACACATAATTAAAGGAATTTTTTCTTTTACGTATACGTGCATTTATCAACTTTTGAAAAAACGTGAATAAATCATCCTATAATCCTACACAGTGCAAAATAAAATAAAAAAATTGAAAATGCATTTCTCAAAAAATCCAATATTCTGCATTTATTGAGTTCTGAAGAAAAAAAATGCTCAATTGCCATATTCCATTTATATCAGAACATTACGTTGCTAAGCAATTTCCTAGAAAAACTGATGTGATATTAGGGCAAGACTGGCTTCTACAAAATGATGCTAGCAAAAAGAGAGGCAGCACTTCCTTACAGCAAGATGGTGGTTCAATTCCCCATGGAGGAAAAAGGAATTAGATTCACTGAACATGAGTTACTACAGCCTGGTTTAATTTGTGTGTCTAGCCTAACAGAATGTAATAATACATTTATTTGCCTCTTGGCAAATATAACACACAAAGCCTTAAAGATGCAAACGGCATTAATTTTAATGAAACTACAAAAAAGAAAATAAACAAACAAATAAATACCAAAAATAAACAGAATAGAGGAAAAGTAAACAAATCTATTCACTGCAATTAGGATGCGATTGCTGTGCAAAAACTTAAGGTTGTAGCACATATTTGAAGGTGCTGAGACATTACGAATATTTGTTCACAGTTTGTAGATATATTTAAGTTACTAGGTGATAAACTGGCACGTACCACAGCAGCTGAACATTATACTTCCATCCCTAAAGGTGACAATCACTTTGGAAAACTACAAATTAGCTGAGGCATATAAGCAAGAAATACAAGAACAAGTATAATTAGCACAACAGTTTTTCACATGTAAAAATCTTAGTGATAGCTTTGAAGCGAGTTACTTACCAGATCAGGAGGTGACCGGTAGTCTGCATGCTGCAGGAGTGCGTGGGACAGTCATTGTCAAATATCCGCACATGGGCTATGCACTGCACTGTACTGATAAACTGATAGCTATACACAGTATATTTAAATCCACCGCTGTATAAAGCACTTAATATAAAAACCTGTCAATAATCTGCCTACAATTCTTCCACACCTGATAACCCTTCCTCTTCTGCGGAATCACTCATATCACTGTTGTCGCTACTTGCTGCACCATTATCTTAGATGAGAATTCTTTCGATTTGATTTTCTGCAATTCCATCATCTCTGCTTCTTGCTTCATGAAGTCGAGGACATTTGCAATTATTTCCCTACTTTAAGTATGTAATACCTTACCATTTAACTTTGTAAATATAGGAACCATGGTTATAAATACAACAAATATAAAATGAGCACTATTTAGGTACTGCTCTCTTTGAGGACACTTTCTATGTAGACTGTATGTGTTACGTACTGTGAGTAAGCAAAGGTATTATATCGCCTTTGTTCATTAAGCTAAACATAAACCATTCCTAGGCTCAGCAGCTGGGGTGGCAATCAGGGTCACGATTCTAGAAGTTCTGCGCCAGCTATACCACAAATGCTAGCTGAAGGAATAATTAAGCCCAGCAAAGGTAAGTGGAATTTTCCATTAATCGTTATAACAAAGAAGTTAGATGCATACGGAAAATGGAAGTGGTGCATCTGCATAGAGTTTAGAAAGTAAATGATTTAACAGTTGGAAGTAGTTATCTTCTACCCAATATACAGGACATTTTAGATATGATGGAAGAGAACAACAATTTTCAGCGTTAGATTGTGCTAGTGTGTATTTCAGGTTCCCTTTGCACCTGGAGACAAGTGCAGAACTGCCTTTAGCACACCCAATGGCCATTTTGAATATAAAAGAATGACATTTGGTTTTAAATCAGCACCTGTAACTTTCAAAAAGATGATGCAGTATTGCATGATTCAATAGGTGATATATGTTTTGTGTACAAATTAATAATGGGGGAAGCCTTAAAACACAATGAAAAACTGAGATATGCTTAACCAGTTGAGGAAATATAATATAAAATTTAATCCAATAAGTGTGAAATCAGAATTACATTACTTAGGGTATGTTGTAACAGCAGAGGGAGTCATATCTAACCCCCAGAAAGTACAAGCAGTAATAGAATATCCAATACTGAAGAACCATAAAGATATTAGATCACTGTTAGGTCTAGCAGGTTACTACAGGAACTTCATAGATAAATTCGGTGCAATTGCATGACCATTTGCAGATTTGTTGAAAAATGACAAATGGAATTGAGAGAAATGGAACAAGTTAGTTTAAAGTTGCTAAAGCAGATGTTAACTGAAGTTCCACTTTTAAAATATCCTGATTTCACAAAAGTTTATACTGATGACAGATACTTTCATGAATAAGATAGTGTTAATATATGGTATTCCAAATTATATAGCCATAGACCAAGTTACAAATTGTATGTCAGACATGTTCAAAAGAATTTGCAAATTAACTAGAATTGAGAAAATCAATACTGCAGCCTATCACCCTGAGAACAATGGTGCTCTAGAGAAAACTCCTAAGACACTAGTAGCATATTTACGTTGTTTTTGTGATACAAAAGCGTTAGATTGAGATAAATGGTAACCTTTTGCAAGCTTTACTTACAACACATTACACAACCACAAAATTCTCACCTTATGAACTATTGTATGGGAAAATGTGTAATATATTAGGAGTATTGCAAACCACAACACAATCTTTGTACAATTACGATATTGTGCAGAACATCAGGTTCAGAATGCAAAGCTGTCATGACAGCTAATGAGAAATTAGATAAATTTAAGAAAGAAAAGAAGAAAAAAAGCAAAAGAAAACTAAAGCTAATAATGCTGAATTCAAAACAAATGATTTAGTGTTATTGATAGGCCAGGCATAAGCTAGACCTATGTGGAAGGGACCTTACAAAATTAAGCAAATGAAAAACTTAGGAAATACATAGCAATACGCTAAAGCTGTACTTCACCTCTTTGCAGGAAAAAGAAGCATGAAACAAATTATAGTTTGGGCAATGGTACTAACAACATGGTGGAAAGGATGTAAAGTACAAGAAATACAACAGCTGCAGTCAGACACAGGCATTTATTTTGATGAGGTAGGATCAATTCTATCCTACCCAATGAAATGAAGTAGTAACTTTATAAATTTGCAACTAAAATGTGAACTATGGAAACAAAGGATCATCAGAAAAGTGTTGTTGAATATTGTAATAGGGTTAAAGATGCAGAATGGCATCATGTGACGGGGAGCTTTGTAACAGTACATGAAGTCAAAAACTCATTACATTGATAACCTGAAAGAATTAAATGTTGAATATTTAACTGACTTGAGATACAAATTCTTTTAAGAAACCAAAAGTATCAAAAAGAAGTGTTTTGAATTTTGTGGGAGGTATAGTCAAAATATTGCTTGGAACTTTGATACAGTTTGATAGAGAGGAATACAACACAGACATTCCAGACTAAGAGAAAGAGTTGGCGGAATGTCTGCATTTTTTCAGAGAGCAAATGACAATTATACAATCCACCATAAGATCTGTAAATTTAACTAAGCAAGAGATAAATCAAAATGAAAGGGTGTTGAAAGACCTTTTAGAAAAATTGGTAAATAACAAATCCAGTCAGCTGAATGAGTTAAAACTTGGAATTAGAAGTGTTAATACAGTTAATGAACATATTATGCTAATACAGAGAGTAGATGAATGCCAATACTCATTTAAAATTTTGTTAGATGACTCTGTCCATGCAGAGCAGCGAACTCTGCAGTCACAATTTTAACAAAAAATTTAAAACAGTGTATGAGAACACAATTTCTACCAGGGTGACTGGACTTCCGTGACTTACCTTTTCCTGAACTCGAAAAAGTAATTGTACCACATAGCTACTCATATAAATGATTTTTGGTGGATGTGTGTTTTAGAAATTCCTTTCGTGTCTCCAACTCTCTCATTATCTCTGTAAAGATCTTTCCCTTCCCAGTAAAGCAAAATGTCAACACAGATATTTTTGTATACTCAAACAAGGAATATATATTTAGTGATGCGATCAGACAGCATTATGGTAAAATGTCAGCAAATGAGTTCAGTGGTTGTTTTTAACCACAAGTTTTTCATTTTATATGTATAGAAAATATCCCTATATCCACCTACATAGCTGAAACAGACTATGAAGCCACACTCCTTCACCCATTCACTACTCAATGCCTAACAATAATGATGGAAGTGTACCTCAATTTGAAAAGACATTTCGGATACCTTTGTACTAAGCAACCCATGGCTGATTGTGACCAAAAGAAGAGAAGTTAACAGTGTTGTGCGTAAGTGAATCCAAACAGGTGAACTTTAAAAATGAAGGCAAACTGACATTGAAACCTAATTGCAAGGCCTTTTCAGCCTGCCATGTTATTTGCATGCTATCAGTGGTCAGTAGTAATCTGTCAAATGATTTCATCCCCGGCGGTCCTATAAATTCTGGTTATTTCAGTTTCAAGGAAAATTTTGATTATGACAAATTGCAACTTGATGTGCCTTTGGTATATGTAATGTCATTCATTCAGATGATTTGAAATTAGCTAGCATTAAAATAGATTAATCAATAAGTTAATTGATGAACAGGAAAGTAAAGATTATTCTCAATGGTATGTTCATGTAACCACATGAACTATAACTGGCAGTTTAACATCTCTGATGATGCTATGTTTATATTGTTGTTGCTGTAAAAGTATATAAATATCATATAATAAGTTGTATGTCACAAATTTGTGATGAGTAGACCTCAGAACTTCATGCAATTGCATGTTTCTGATTCGGCATATTGAAAAAATAAAACCACATCTTTGCCGATCATGCTTTTTAAGTTCGAATGAAGCCAATTATATTTTGCATAAATGTATATTATTTCAAGGGTTTTTCCTTTTAAATGCATATATATATATTATTATTATTTTTTTAAATATATATTTTAATGCATACATTTGCATTTTTCCCTATTTCTCCCGATTTATCATCTAATTTGAACATATCTCTGATAAAATAATAATTTCCAAGAAATATAACCCCAATTATTGTTAAGGACGTTAAATTGTTGCGGCAATGGCTACTTCTCGGTATTACATTCTGATTAAGTAGAACCAATAGCTTAAACACCTGCGACAATGAAGTCACGTGGCATGTAACATTTCATTTTCAACAAGAGGTTATCCGTCAACAAGTCTTAAAGCAAATCCAAGTGAGAACAAGTCCATGATTGATCTGTTATCCACCGACATGCCAAAAGAAAAATGTAGCAAACAAAATTTATTGAAGAAATGGGTTTCTACTGATGGGAAAATAGTCTTCTGTGCAATATGTGAAAAACAGGTAAGTTTTCGGTTATCTACTAACCTTTTATTAGATTTTTATCTTTATTCAATTGTTGGTGGCTTTTCAGAAATTAATCTTACTAATGGGAATATTAGCAAATTATAATTTATTTGTTTTATTTGCTACAGTATAGAACTAGTGAGGTTCATTTTTATGTTGCAGGTGCCGTGATGAAAAGAAATTTCAATTCCAACAACATAAAGAAAAGAGTCAGGGTCCTATTCCAAATTCTTGCTAGCCTTTAACTCCCAAGATCACGGGTTCAAACCCGGCAGAGGGCAATAGATTTTTCTTCGGGCGTAGAAATCCTTAGCATGGCTTCCTTCGAAAGCAAAGTAAAGCCGATTGTACCATGTCGTAGATTTATGGCATGTAAAAGAACCTCAAGCCCAATAAAGAGGCCTCTGAGCAAAATTTTCGGTCTTTCACGCCCAATATAGAATAGGACGTTAAGGACCATACTAGTTGAAGAGCATCCATAAATAAAACTTAAATTTAATTTAAGCTCTGGGTCAAAATAGAGTGAAATTCATAAAGATTTATACAAAGCTATGGTGGCTGCCAAATTGCTTTGGTGGTCTTTGAATAACAAATGCTATTAGAAAATTTCTAGAAAAATACACCAACAGAAATATCCCTGATGAATCAATCCTCAGAAAGGGTTACCTTCAAGGATTACATGACTCATTGAGTCTTAATTTTTACTATTTTACCCTGACATTGTAAAGAATGTTTTAAAATAAATCTCAAATAATTAGGTGTTTTGAAATTGTTAAGATATCAATATCAGGGAAGATATAGGCAATAATTTTGCATGGATTGGGATAGATGAAACCGATGCAGGGGGATGCTATATAGTTAATATACTAACCGGAAAACTTTCTTCAAATGGCTCATCAAATCCACATTTGCTTGCCACCAAAGAGATGGATAAAGTAAATTTTCAAACTGTAACAAAGCTTGCAAATGATTCCATTAGTAAGTAGAAAACAATTCATTTTTTTAGAGGGTGGATCTAGAATCTGCTTCGCCCAGAGCAAGAACGCAGTTTTGCAACCCCTTATGCCACCATCCTCCTCCATACTAAAACCACTTATGCTTAATTTTCTATTTTACGTTGACAAAAATTACACAATACCACTTTCCCAATAACATTTTAAAATTACTACTAATTTTCAGTATTTTAGTTATTTTATTTAATGCACTTAATTATAAATAAATAAAGTTGCAGATCTAAACCAAAGTTGGAGGTTTAATAAAAAAAAGAAAAGTGAGATAATACCAAAATGATTTAATCATAAAGGTTGCTAAATTAGAACACCTCAAATTACCTAGGCATTTGAAAAAATACAGAATATGAAATTAATTCTGTGCACGAGTCCATTATCAGAACAGCAATGAAGAGGTAACAACAATGTGTATGTACTCCCTCCAAGGTTGTGGTGTGTCAACATTGACAACACGGTGTATTACCCTCCGCACAATATCATCCATAAAACTGATTACATGTTTCTCATTATGCAAATTAAATTTAGTTCTTAACATAAAGTGATTACTTTCAATTAGTTGTCATTCATTATGTAGGTACATAATTGAACTGGTGTAAAAAAATGTTTTCGGCTATTTGGCGTCCCCTCTAACCCAGTTCCTGGGACAGACTGCTTTCCCCTAGATCCATCCCCATATTTTTATCATCTTTAAATTTTAATTTTGTTAAAGCAAGCATTTATTTGGTGAATTGTTACAGGAATGTTGTTGCCAGGTAGGGATCCCATAGATAGGGTGATTTTGCTGGTGTCAGATGCAGCACCTTACATGATAAAAGCAGGGAAAGTGCTGAACGCTTTTTTTCCCTGATATGACCCACCTAACATGCTTGGTACGTGGACCACACAGATCTGTTGAAGAGGTCCGCAAATTGTTTCTATTAATCAATGAGCTGATTTCACAAACAAAACTGGTGTTCATTAAGGCACCATTGCGAGTCCAGAAATATATGATTTACCCCTGCCTCCAAATTCAGTAATTACAAGGTGGGGCACTTGGCTGAGGGCTGCTTGCTATTTTCTATGACAGGCACTTCATGCAATTGTGAAGAGGTAACTATATATCACTTTGTATTTTATATTTATTATAGGCTTATCCCTGCACTGTTTTGTGTCACATTTAACCTACTTCACTAGGGAATTAAAAACAATGTTTATACGATATTGCGTTTAAATCATTGGGGTGGAAACTGTACACATTTGTTGCCTAATTACAAGAAAGTATATCCACCTTACATCTTTATTGTGAAGTTTAAGTGGGCAATTTGGTAAACGTCCATTACCATTATTTCTGTAATTTACTCTACGCACTGACTTGCATCTAAGGGGGAGCGCACTGACTCAACCCGCAACATATCTACATTGGAAAATAAATTAAATTAACATTAAGAGAAATTTTAGGGATTCTACGAATCCTTTGCTAGTTTTAGAAATCACAGAAAACATGTATAGGGTCGGAAATGTAGAATCAGGTGACTGAAAAATTCAATGCCATAGCCGGGATCAGCTGGAGAATTTAGTGTCGTGCTGGCATGTTGCCATGGTAGCTCAGTGGTTAGAGCAACCGGACGGAGACTGGGAGATCCGTGGTTCAAATCCCAGCTATGGCATTGAATTTTTCAGTCACCTGATTCTACCTTTCCAACCCTGTCCAACACACGGCTTGTGTGGAAGAACAATTAATTCCATGTATAGGGTCTTTCAACAAGTGTATCCTATCTTTGAACTTAAATAAAACACATTCTACAATAGATAGAAGTTTATTTCTTTTTTTATTTTGGAACATAATTAATGTCATTACATGTGGAAGAGAACATCAGTTAAGTGACCACCCCAACTTCGTTGGGATGCGCATATACGGTTGACCCAATTTTCAATGACAGAAGAACATAAATTAGGTCCAACTTCACGAATAACATGCATGATGTTATTCATAAGATCATTTACTGTTTCTGGCTTGTTGACATAAACTCGAGATTTAACATAACCCCACAAGAAGTAATCCAACAGCGTTAAATCATATGAACTCGGGGACCAGTTAACATCACCACCATGGGAAATGATGAAACCTCTGAACTACTCCTTCAAAAGATCAATTGTTTCGAGAGCAGTATGACATGTGGCACCATCTTGCTAGAACCAGATATTTCTGGAATCCATACCATCCAATTGAGGCCAATAATAGTCCCTTATAAGAGCCCGGTATCTTTCTCAATTGACAGTTAGAGCTTCATCTTGGAAAAAATATAGACCACATATGTGATTCCACCACACAGTAACCTTTAGGGGATGAAGTGGTCGTTCTTGAATCTGCATTGGGTTGTGATTGCTCCAATAGCGGCAATTTTGTTTGTTAACACAACCATCCATCCAAAAGTGGGCTTCGTTGCTGAAGATGATTTTTCGACAAAAATCCGGGTCAGCTTCCAATTGCTCCAAAACCCGTCAGCGAATACACGGCACAACCTATGGTCGTTGGGCTTTAGTTCTTGAGTTAACACCATTTTGTAAGCGTGAAACTTCAAGTCAAGATGCAGAATTCGCCAAGTCGTGGTCGGCGAAAGCCCCAATTCTTGCGCTCGACGAGCAATTTATTTGTTTCCGTTCTCGCGTACACTCTCACGAACGGCGCCTATGTTTTCGTTGGAGCGCTTACGTCGATTACGTACAGGCGTTCTTTGATCGCTGACAGAACCACTTCTTTCAAATTTATCGATAAAACGCCGAATCTTTCTCTCGCAGGGACGATTATGCACACCATAAACTTCACGCAATGCACGGAAGGTTTGGCGAACAGATGATCCATTTTGATAATAAATTTTCACAATTTCTACGCGTTGCTGAATGCTGTAACGTTCCATGGCTATTTGTCAATAACAACTGTAACCACATGAAAAAAAAATAACTGCTGTAACTTAATAACAACGGCAGCTATCACGTATTAAACATAGGAAAGACCCTTGTTGAAAGACCCTTTATAAAATGTAGAATATATTTTTACTTGTTTCAGTTTTTGGCAGGGTTTGATGCAAACGAAAGTGTTTCCATCACACTTCATGAAGCAAAGGAGCTTCCAAAATAGGCTATCTTTAATGACAGCTAACTTCTCCATAATAATAGAGAGCAGTACAACCATGTTGGAAAATGTGGGTACTCCTCTAACACAATCCCTTACAGTTGTGCAAAAGGTGAAAGATGCATTGGAAGCAGTTCTTGGATCACAACATATAGCAATGGCTGCAAAATTTAAGCTTGTGTTAGAGGAAAAATCCTGACTATAACGAAATGCGCCAAATTGCTGACCTTCTTAGTGGAAAATATGAAACAGTCACTGAAATTCAGAATATTTCTGCATACAAATACGCAACAGTCATATTATGTGATGTTGAGAGATCGTTCTCAGCATTTAAACTAGTTCTGACACATAAGAGAAGTTTAACAGTAGAGAACCTAATTTGTTGGTTGTTTACTGCCATAAGAATTACACGAACAGTGAGGAAACTTGAAAAAAAAAAAGTTAAAAGTGTATCAATTCAAATATGTAATAAAATTAGTAGTAAATACATAAAAATAAAAATGTTGAAGGCCTAATGAGCACTATTAATTTATTACTTTAAATTATTAAACCAAATAAATCTGAAGTATATTTTTCACTGCATATACTTCAACTTTTAGCACATATTTCAATGACTTTTACAGCATGGTTGCACGCATATTTTTTAGTGCATAAAGTTCCGGGGCCTAGTAATAAGAAAAAATCTTCATAATTGTGTATAGATGCCAGTGTTAAGCTATAACAGAAGTTTTATCTTCTCTTATGCAAGGAACCATTATGTCACAGGGGAATATTACGTAATATTGCTCTACAACGTTCTCAGATGTATGTCCTTATGTAACTGTCTATTGGTAAAAGCCAATGTCCTCAATACTTGACTTCAGAACTGTATAAATAGTCCTAACAATGGCAAGCATGCGACTCACACCAAGAGAGGTCTACAGGGCCTAATGTCCATTCTTTTAATAAATCATCTCTCTTCACTGGATTTAGCCTCTAAAACCACCCATCTCCAATGACTATTCTTATCTAAGTAGTCTTAAAGTTATTAATCCAGGTAGCCCAGAGAATTTCACCTCCATCCAAATAACTTCTCATACTGGCTGATCTTTTTCACACCAACACGTGACTAGTTGGGAGCTAAACTATACTCAAATTTATGCAATGCATAAATTGAAATTTTCAAAAGGAGGGCATGTTGCAAAACTGGACACGCAAGTTATGTAAATGCTCAGTTTCATCAGAATAACACATCACAGCTTTTAAAAGCTAATAAAAAAAAATGGATATTTGTAGTGCTGATGTACTTTTCTCTTCAAGTAATGCAGACTAAAATGTTTAATATTTAAGTGTAAGCCACGTCATGGTGGTAAATAAAGCACATTGCTAATTTGCTGTTAAGAATATCAGCCAACTGTTGAAAACAAATTGGCATACCCATAACTTCTTTGCAAGAACAGTTGGATGAAAACAAAAATACTTGCAATTTTTGCAACAAAAAGATAGTTTGCTTCAAGCTTGTGGAATGCTAATGTTAATTTTAATCCTGCTACTGTACTAGCAAGCTACAGCTATTAAAGGTGGATATCATTAATAGGTAGCTTCAAATTAAAACGAAGTCAATGATCCAAGAAAGCTACACATTTTGCCACAAGGAGAAGAAAGAAAAACACATTCCACATGCACTGTGCGCCCGAACTGAGCGTCAATGAACTTGTAATTCATTAGCTGTCGCGGAAATAACTGTCAATGCCTCCCCAAACTTGTATTTGAGAATTTTGAGTTATTGCAGATAATGGCACTTTAGTATGTAAAGATTCTTCGGTTGCTTTTGAGTATGAGCATATATCATGTGATGTGCCCACTTCTGAAATCTTGGAAGTGGATCAGCTTTGTTCAAGGTGCATAAAACAAGGTATTTACAGAAGAGAAAAGTGATGCCAATGTTGATGAAGCCACGGCTATAATGTTCTCCATAACCAAGGTACTTTGAAACTGTAAGGAATGTTGCAATCCTTCAAAATTGGAATGGCACTACTGACAACCTTGTGATATATCTCAAAAAGCAATGTCCAATACATTAACAAAATCATGAATTTCTTTGGGAAAAGCAAACACATGTATCATTTGTCATTATTAGGGAACATATTTTCTTACTACGTGTTTTTCTTGCATACATATAGGCATTCCTAATTGAGTTCAAGTTCCAAATTTTATTTCACATAAAAACAAACATTTATTTTGTATGTAAATGCATATTTTCAAATATTTTCTTTAAACATATGCATGTTATTAATTTTTTAAATTTTTTCAAAATTTTGTTGTTCCTTCCATAAAAAATGTAAATAATCCAATATTAACACATGATGCTTTTGCATTTTTAATGCAATATGTTAATTGCAGTTGTATTTGCAATTTGGTTTTATGTGTACCTAAATGGGGAATAACTTCTACGTGCCTGCTGAGTGTTACTGACTACTCTTACATTATGCTGTACCTTCTTTCTGGGATTTCCTGTCCTCTTTCCAATCCATGGAAATGTATCCTACATTGCTGTGTTCAGTCAGCTCACTATTTGGTTACATGTTAGGTGTATGTTAGGGTAATATTGCTAATTTATAATTTGGTGGTTATGTGTAAGTTTAGCAGTGTCAAAGCTAAAGGCCTGACAGATTTTGAGATCAGGTGGGGGGAGCCGGTGATTACTGGGTTTCTAGGCCTCCAGAGCTCATAATTATAACACAGGTAAATTATTTGAGAACAAATTCATAATCATGAATGTTTACAATGGAATTTACTTAAAATGCACCGCAGAGATGAACTCATTGTCACCGTTACTTGTCTGGGTACAATGCAAATGCAGCTGGATAGCATTCTAAATAATAGGTGGTCGAAAAACAGAACTCTTATCACCAAATAGTATTGCTCTAACAGCCATTGCTCAGTGTCAACATTTCTAGAGTGTGTTTGGTTTAATTGGCAGAGAAGGATAGCGATAAAGAAATGACCTCAGCCACTTCCTCTCATTGTAATGTAAAACCCTCGAACAGGGGCTGGTTTTTCCTATCAAAACCTTTCCTTGTTGTCAGCTCTCTTCTTCTGTGACACCATTCATTTGCTAAAAACTGGTTATCAGTGGTGCATGTTGACAGTGTGGATAGTTTATTTCTTGCAAATAATCTAAACCTCTCTTTTGCTATAACTTTCAAAATAATTACATCAGGATTGATTTAAAGAGAGCATTTGTGTTTAAAATGTTGTGGCATGCTTTATTTGCACTATATCTATGCTCTTGCTAGTGTTTGTGATGTTTATAGCTGGTATTGGTAAGGTGAAGCAAACCTCTGCAGTCAGATGCGAGGGAAATTGTTTGCGATGTATATACTTTTTTTCTGAAGAATTTGAAGCCTTAAAATAGGGAAATTCAACTACTATGCCCATCAGTGATGATATTGAAAGACAGCTGCTGCAACTGGTGTATCCACTCCCATAATTCATAGAATTATTAACCAAAAGAAGAAATCTGAAGCCAGTGGGGATGTACTGTGAATTCCTGGACAGAAGCGACCAGGCAGAACACCCTGTAGATTAACTGTAGATTAATTTACACCTGCAGCCAGAAGAATAACTTTTATATTCTCCATATAAGGAGCACTTTATTCTGAGTTTGAATGATGTAAGGGACTCTTAAACAAAAGCATGAATCTTTCATGGAAGTGGGCTTGCTGCCAAATACTAAATAATGTACTAAAATTTAGTTATATGGCCAATAATAAAGGCTGCAAATATTTAATGAAACGAACTAATGTTGTGTTCAAGAGGTTTAATTTTCTCAGGAAACTAAAGAACCTACGTTGTACTGGTCATCCTGTAATTTATTTAGATGATACATGGTTTAACATAAATCACACCAAATGTAAGATGTGGATGTGCGAGGGACCAGATGGAGACTGCGATATCCCCTCAAAATTCCCATCGGTAAAGGATAGTGATTCATCACTGTTCATGTAGGATCTTCACATGGATTTATTCCTGGGGCTCTTAAATTTTTCAAATCCAAACCCATGCAAGATTATCATGAAGAAATGGATGCTGATGTATTTGAAGATTGATTTACAAAGCAATCTCTTGCTAACATTCCCAATAACAGCATTATTATTATTATGTACAACACGTCTTATCATTCAAGGGAACTAAACAAAGCACCAATATCATCATTCAAAAATGCCGATATGTAGGTGTGGCTATGAAAAAAATATTATAACCCTTACTCAACAAAACTAGTGCTCTATGAACCGATAAAAATGAATAAGGATAAAGTTAAGACGTATGAAACAGATGCAATAAGACAATGGGCATGACATAGTGCAGCTGACACCATATCACTGTGACTTCAATGTCATCGAACAAATATGAGCGTAAATTAAGGGAGATGTTGCAAAAACAATATATATAACTTTTAAATCATCTGACGTTGAAAATTTATTTTGCAATGCTGTGTTAAAAACGGAAATGGTTGGAATGATCAAGATATATTTAGATAATAATCATAGTGTACCATCTTATGGGTTGCATAGTTATTTAATAACATAAAAGCTAATAGTTTTCATATACTAATACATACACCTTTAACATATACATTTAAATAGAGGTGAAGCAAGTGAGTGAATACGAAATTTCCCACTTCCAGACCACCAAGTTAACCACTTTGGAGAAGATGCATACCAATCGTTTGTGACCAATGAGAAAAATATCCTGAGTTGTTAATTATAAAGTATTGGGTGACTGATTTCTAATGTTAACTGGACACAATTTTCTTCTTTATGCAGTTCACATATGCTGCTAAAAACCTTCATAACATGCAAAGGAAACAAAACAAAACTTTTTTACCTGAGGGTTATTGAAATATTTTGGCACTGGTATTGCAAACATATTGTACCATAAGCAAATTGGCTTCTCTTTTGTTTTGCTGTGCCTTAGCATCTTAATTGTAACATATATATATACCAGATGAGTCAGCTTCCCTTTGGTATTCATTACTATGCAACCAGCAGTTCATAGCAAACAAACTGGTTATTGTAGCTCTGTCCTTCTATTAGGTACTATACACAACCAGCTTTAATGATTAAAGGCCCGAATGAGAACCAAGGAGCTACAAAAGGCTTAAAAAACAGGGCTTTTCATGGATATAATGCTTAGAGGAATGTTCTCCCGAAGAGCGGGACAAAATACGTGGGTTCTGGTCAAGTGGGTTAGCTGACAGAATGTGGTGAAGCAAAGGTTAGCTTCGGAGGTTTGAAGCTGATACTTACATCAAATTGTTTTGTTTCTCCTTGTGTTTATTTTCTGTATTTTAGTATACTAATTTATTTATTTTTGTTATTGGCTCTCCTGTGAACCAAAGACACAAGAATTACAATTAGATAGTAGTTGTGAATCATGTTAACCCTAATAATCTGTACCGTATCTGATGTAAATTGTGTTACGTAGTTTGCTTTCATTCTTTTGGGCACATGTCAACACTATTAAATCAAACAGTTTTTGTTTCATGTTTAAACCTCATGTTATACTTCTTCTATTGACAAAGGAGTTGTAAATGTGCTAATTAATGGGTAAACAGAATAATAAATTGTTAAAGAGAGTGGATTTCATCAACAAAGTAAATGTTCAAAATGACGAGCCCCTTCATCAATGCACATTTGCGTACGTTGCTGGAGACACCTTGCATGCTGCAACATGCACAGTGTAATCTGTCTGCGTTCTTCACGTATGAGTGCGCATAGATGATTTGAACTTATGGTTCTTGAGCGTAGACCCATTCCTTTAAATGACTCCACAGAAAGAAATCCAGTGGGGTGAGATCAGGTGATCTAGGGGCCATGCAATTGCGCTCCCTTGGCCAATCCATTTTTGCGGATATGTTCTATGTAAGTGATTCCTTACAATCAGTGACCAGCGTGGTGGAGCTCCATCTTGCTGCATCCACATTCCTGTCCTTTTCACTAGTGGCACATATTCTAGAAGCAATGGTAATTCTTCTTGCAGAAATACAAGGTACCGTGGTCCTTTGAGGTTGCCTTAAAAAAATTGCAGTCCAATTAGCTGGTCGCCTAATATTCTGCATCAGACATTGATGCTCCACTCTGGAATGCAACTTCTCACATCCAGTGAGGATTGCCTATACTCCAGTAGTGCATATTATGATGGTTAACAGTTCTGCTATTGTGGAATGTGGCTTCATCACTGAAGAGAACATTTCCTAAAAACTCTGCATCCATTTGCGGCCGCTGCTGTAGCCACTGTGCATATATCACTCACACTTTAAAGTTGCATCTGTGGAGAGCCTGGTGTAGTTGTAGATGGTACGGATGATATTTATTATGGTGCAATATGTGCATCACTGAGGACCAACTTAGACTTATGCACAGTTCTTGTGCTATGGCCCTTGAACTGGTATGTGGATTGTTTTCTATTGCGTTTCGCACAGCTTCTTCATTGTCTCCAGAGGTTACTGGAGCATTGCGAGCAGGTGGTGCTCTTCCAAATCATCCTGTTTCACAAAGGCATCTTTCAACCCTTCGAAAAGTGTCTGCAGTTGGTGCCCTCCTTCCTGGAAACCATTCTTCATAGAGGCGCTTTGCTGACAGTGCATTACACCTTGTTTCTTCATAGATTAACAGCATGTCAACACACTCGGCATTTGTATACATTATGACAGCAGCCATGTATCGTAGAAAGGTTTCAAATACTCAGTAAATTGAGAGTTTATTCATGCCAAGCACTGACACAGGCGCAAATAGCTAAAGCCTCTCTACATGTGTGAAGTGTTTTAAACTTGGTTGAATGGGTCAAGCACAATAAAATACCTACTACGAAGTATAACTTATCCATCTGTGAGTAAAAACCATGGCAATTATTCTATTTTTTACACACTTATGTCATCAAAAATGTTCTTTGTATCGTAATATCAAATTATAAGCCCAAAGGGATAAAACAAAACGTAATAAAAAGTTTCAACTTAACACAAAGGATTTGTACCCAAACTGAAGTGGCACAGTGGTAAAGCAGCCATGATAATACCATTCGGCCAATGCTACCTTGTAAGCTGCGGTTCTTATATGAATAAATAACTGCAGAACTCAGACCCCGCCTCAAATTTTTACATGATTTTTGCAGCTTCATACAGTGTTTGGAGCTCGTTTTGGTAGCTTTAACTCAAACTGCTTCAGCCATTTCAATTACTGTATGAACTGAAATATGCCATAGTTTGTGACAGAAGCAAAATTATCTACCTAATACTTAGCATTTTTTGACAAGGCTGTACAACGAACCTTTGTTGGCTGACGGCTTAAATCCAACTAGTTGCACTGCATACATCTGCCATTTTGTTTCTAAATAGTTTTGTCAACCGATGCATGTGATAAGTTGTTCCTTCAGGGGCATTTTCAAAGGTGAGTATGAATGTATGCTAAAGAATAAAAGTTTGTAAAATCAGCTTAAAGTGCTACTGCAGCTCTCAGTGTCAGGGTGGGATGTTTTTGGCATCGACATACATGACAATTGCATTCTGTCCCATAAAACACTTATGCACCGAGTTATCTATCCCTCCTCTATAAAGTGTTATGCAAATCAGCCATTAGAAGGCATTCAAGAAAGGTATAAGTCACATGTGTCACTTAGCACGTTGCATAAATTCAAAAATAAATAGGGGCAGCTGACTCACCTGGTATAGTCATTTTATGCCAAGTTGTACAAATGTTCACAAAATTTGACCAAGATGCATACCAATCATCTGTGAATAATGAGAAAATTATTCTGAGTTGTTAATTATAAAGTATCAAGTAACTGATTTCTAATGTTAACTGGACACAATTTTCTTCTTATACAGTTAACATATGCTAAAAACCTTCATTACATACAAAGGAAATAAAGCAAAACTTCTTTACCTGAGGTTTTTTTTAAATATTTTGGCACTGGTATCGCAAACATATTATACCATAAGCAAATTGGCTCCTCTTTTGTTTTGCTGTGCCTTAGTATCTAAACTGTGACCTATATATATTAGTCATTTCATGCCAAGTTGTACAAGTTTTCACAAAATTTGACAATCATTTCACTGATTCACTTCAAATTTTGTCCATGGACTGCAAAAACAAAGTGAATTATGTTCTAAATTCTTATCTCTTTTAAATCATATCTTAATCAATATTGCACAATACTTGTGAAAAGAGGCACATCTCTCTACATTTAAATTAGAATTATCTCACAGGCGATAAGTGATAAAATTATGTTATGAAGTTCAATACAAAGGTTAATATACAATCATTTAATTAATATTTATTATAATTGATAGAATTAATAATTTACATCAATTTTTAAAACAAAAAATTAAAAAACTATATATCCCTACCAACCCACTTCTTTAAATTTGTATAAAAATATAAATGCATTCCTTGATGTTCTATGCACATATTTGCATAAAATGAAGATGGGATCCTGTATAGTTAATTTTAAATAAAATAACTTACAAAGTGGTGAGTAACAAAATTCCAGTGCAGCCCAGCTGTAGAGTAGTAGCAGCATCAGTCTGTCATTGGATGCCTTGTCAATTGTTCACAGCACTTTAGTTGTGCTAGTTTGTTCATATATAACTGTTAAATCTCACGTACACAGTTGAGAAACATTCTAACCTTCAATCTCATCCTATGGGAGACAATTTAAATGCACACTTTTTTCCCTTCAGTCTCAAATGAATACCGTCTGTTTACTATTGCATTATTGGTTGATGGAATAAATGAATGTAGCCTAAGGTACCAGGGATCACTTTTGCATTGCTGCATCTTGCCTAATGGTCATTATGTTCCTGATGTTGACGTTCCATGAAAAACTTAAACCTATGTTGGGAATATGTTCAATTTCCCAAATAAATAATTTTTCAGGAGTTTTAATTGAAACCTGAGAGGGCTGTAGACTGACTCCTCATTGCTAGTCTTTTGTTGACACCTCCAATACCTCCTTTTCCATATAACATCATGAAGAAATGCCACTCAGCATGAATACCAAAGTCATCCTCATGGTAGCACAAATTAGAGAGTTGTTTATTATTTTTATAGTGAGCACTGCTGGTATCATCAGAAAAGTAATAAATCTTCAAATGCTTAATTTCTTTTTTTTTACAAGTTTCATCAGTTCTGTGAAAAAACCATGCATAGCATTAGTGTCATGCTTCAGGCACTCCGAAAATAAAACAAAGTTCAGGTGATGCACTTCACTGCATTGCTGAAATAGACAACAAATGGGTGTACTGTTGCTAGGTTGTTATTCCAATGTACACTATGTGATCAAAAGTACCCAGACACCCCCAAAAACATATGTTTTTCATCTTAGGTGCATTGTGCTGCCACTACTGCCTGGTACTCATTATCCGCAGCCTCAGTAGTCATTAGACATCGTGAAACAGCAGAATGGGACACTTCGTGGAACTCATGGACTTCGAACGTGGTCAGGTGATTGGGTGTTACTTGTGTCAGAAGTCTGTACACGAGATTTCCACACTCCTAAACATCCCTAGGTTCACTGTTTCTGATGTGATAGTGAAGTGGAAACATGAAGGGACATGTACAGCTCAAAAGCGTACAGGTCGACCTCGTCTGTTGACTGACAGAGACCGCTGACATTTGAAGAGGGTAGTAAAGAGTAATAGGCATACATCTATCCAAACCATCACACAGGAATTCCAAACTGCATCAGGATCCACTCCAAGTACTATGACAGGCGTGAGGTGAGAAACCTTGGATTCCATGGTCGAGCGGCTGCTCATAAGGCACACATCATGCAGGAAAATGCCAAACGACGCCTCGCTTGGTGTAAGGAGCGTCAACATTACATGATTGAACAGTGGCAAAACGTTGTGTGGAGTGACGAATCACGGTACACAATGTGGTGATCCGATGGCAGGGAGTGGGTATGGTGAATGCCCAGTGAATGTCATTTGCCAGCATGTGTAGTGCCAACAGTGAAATTCGGAGGTGATGGTGTTATGGTGTGGTCGTGTTTTTCCTGGAGGGTGCTTGGACCCCTTGTTGTTTTGCGTGGCACGATCACAGCGCAGACCAACATTGATATTTTAAGCATCTTCTTGCTTCCCACTGTTGAAGAGCAATTCGGGGATGGCGATTGCTTCTTTCAACACGATCGAGCACCTGTTCATACTGCACGGGCTGTGGCGGAGTGGTTACACAACAATAATATCCCTGTAAAGGACTGGCCTGCACAGAGTCCTACATGAATCCTACAGAACACCTTTGGGATGTTTTGGAATGCCGACTTCATGCCAGGCCTCACCAACCTATATCGATACCTCTCCTCAGTTCTGCACTCCGTGAAGAATGGGCTGCCATTCCCCAAGAAACCTTCCAGCACTTGATTGAAAGTATGCCTGCGAGAGTGAACGCTGTCATCAAGGCTAAGGGTGGGCCAACACCATATTGACTTCCAGCATTACCGATGGAGGGTGCCACGAACTTGTACGTCATTTTCAGCCAGGTGTCCGGATACTTTTGATCAGGTAGTGATGTCTTGGAAGCGCAACAAAAGCATAATTTTCTGAAGAAAAAAAAACCAGAAATAATAATGCAATCTCCTTCCTCAACGTTTTCTTTAAGATTTGCCAGAAACAAAGACTACTGCTGAGCTAGAAATACACGAGATATTAAATGATTTAGTTTATTGGCTAATTTCTCCAAATATTCTTCTACTGGAGATTTCAAAGTTTCCAAATTTATTCTGTTCACAGTAACCCACTGCTTATACCTAACATATTGCATGTCTTCTGTACCAAATCGTCCTTGTACGCATGTAGTGAAATTATCAGTTCCGGGATAAAACGGGCATTCTAAAAGATAACAATGCTGAGACAGAGGTTTGCAAATTATTTGAGCTCTAGTATCTTTATAACTATTTATAACTATTCTCCTTTCTTCGGTAAGTTTTGGAATATTTGCACCATCTATCATAAACTTAACATTTTCATGGTAGACACAGATGCACATGATTCCATGAAATCCAGGTAGAATACACTATTTTTGTCTTAGCTCTGGAAATTTAGAAAATCCAATTTTCACTGTTGGATATTTATCCTCAAAATCCTTGTAGGTTTCTCTCAGAGCACATAACATCAGCCTCTCTTGTTTTGCAGTTTTTCGTTGTTCTCTCTCAAACAAACAAAATCCTTTTTCCCTGGCATCACTACTTACTTCACCTGAAGTATAAAATTTGAGGAACCTTTGCACTACTGATGGGTCCAGTTCTTTCTGGCCTTACACTCAGGTGTTGACAATATTCCCTTCTCTGCAGCAAATTCTTTTGTCTTCCTAATCATTTGAACTGATGCATCAAAGTGTTGCTGAATTTTTTTATATGCCCAGCCTTCTAAAATGGTTAGTATTTGTAATTTTAAATTCTTATCATCAGTTGTATGGTAAGAGTCTGACAGTTTCTGTTATGATAGTGGAACGGTCAGTTGATTTTTCATCAGAGGTTGAACTTTGCTTTTGCTCTGTAAGGAACATTTCTATAGTTTTAAATTTTTGCTGTGGATATTGTATGTAGGTTAGTTTCCTTATCTTAGTGGACAATTCGCTCAAAATACTAAGCTATCGTTCAGCTTAGAAACATCTACAACTAAATTAGAAAAAACACCTAAAGATGAGCCCTCAGTGTCAATTGCAGTAACTCAAAACCACTTCTGGATTATTCAAGGCACTGGTACTTTGTACCACACAAATCACTGTTAGCAGTGGATGGTACTTACAGAACTTCTTTCAACACACATCACATAGTTTTAGGTCTGGTGACAAAGCTAATGCAGATTACTAATCTTAATGATTTATGCATTGTGTTACAATTGTAAACATTAAATGGATTGAAACAATAATCATACCTACATTTCTTCATTCACTCATTATGCACTTTCACAAACTGCAGAGCTAAATATTAATTTTTAACGCAAAAAGCTGAACAAAAAGTAACACTTAAATTGAAACAGCAGAGAGAGGCTTCATACAATATCAGATTCCAGTTGCTAAGCTATAGCGAACACTGGAAGTGATAGCCTACTACATTCATGCTGTGTAACACAGCCAGCGCACCACGGCGGCGTGAAGCTCTCAGTCAGAAGTTTGTGTTCTGAAATGCTACACGCTAACACAAATAACATATTTAAAAGCACACTTCTAAAGAAGATCCCATTCTGATATTAATAAGCGTAAAAGAAAATATATCAAAGATTCCTTCCACATTTTTTCCAGATTTTAATATTACGGGGTTAAACTTACCACTGTGGTTTAAAATATTCATAAATAAAAATGTGATTTTTTTTATTAAAAATAAATAGTATTTTGAATGAGGAAAACCACAATGTTTTTATCTAAAAACGACATTGCTCTTATCGGTGAACATTCTGTACTCCAAGAATAAATTGCTTTTATGTAATGTTGTGCGCACGTAAGAAAAATGTTAAGTACTCTGTAAATCCTAAAAAATTTGATTTTCGACAAAATATAAAATACGTGTCCATTTATTTTACGAGTGGAACATGTAAACTAAAATTTAGAGAAAGTGATGTTTTGTGTGTGTTCGGTTTCATGTGGAATGGACTCATATCTTTTTTGCTTGGAATGAAATATCCATGGCATTTGCCCTATTTTTCATCCATATTCTGTGGAGTAACAACAACTATTTTCGGACAAACTTCCTTATTCAGCCCCTCTGGTTAGTTTGCATTTCTGCAAGTAGGGGTAACTTGTGCCCCTCATTGTTGATGCACTTCAGAAGTGAAGAGCTGCCAACATTTGAGTGAAAAACATGCAGTAAAACAACAGGGTGCTGCTGTTTTGAAATTTTGCCCAAGGTTTGGCTATGCCGTCTAGGTAGTATGTGTATATGAACATGATAGAATCCTGCAGTATTGGAATTGAGCCCGATGTTAGGTTATAATGCCTAAGTTAGTATGTAAATATGAACAGGAATCAAATAGCCTGTTCACACGGACTACACTTGTACCACTTGGGTTGACAGTTTCTTCTGCACATGTGGAGTAGTTAACAGGATTGAGTCCTTTGCGGACATTCAGCGACAATTTTGTTTTAAATACAAGAAAGTGTCTTTAAAATGGTATGAGGGTCCAGGCTCTCAAAGTGTTCACATCTTCCCTAAATCTCTAATTTAAGTATTTTCACTGCATGCCATCTCCGTTTATTAAATTCTTTTTTTTGGGAGGAGGTCTGGATACAGCAACTTAGCTATATTTTCTACACTGTGGCAATTTCAATAAAAAGTAAAGCCTTCTTCACAAGCTTGTTCTTTTATAACTCCAATGTGTTTATATTAAAATACAAGGGCTTGGTAAATCCTTTATCTTTTAGTAAGTCATGAAATGAAATTAGGTGTTATATTAGGTTTCAATATTTATTCTTGCATTTAAACTATTACCATTTATGATTTTTATGTTTAATATTTAAGCATTTAATTTAAACTTTTGCCAACTGTAATTTTGGTATCATGAAAGCCTGTTCCTTAATTTACTACTGTTTGCTGCTTCGGCTATCTGAAAGGTCACCACATGCCACTGACAGAAATATATCGTCATTGTGCCTGCAAAATCTGCTATGTGAACTAGTGGTAATTTTGCAGGAAACAGAAAAAGCTTAGCCAAATGTTATTTTGTCAACATATTATCTGCATGTCATTATAGTTTTATTCTTATCTGGCATTCCTACAGTATTGTTACATGAAATACATATTTCATGGAGTCCTTTGCACCAGAGTTAAGGAAAAAGCTACAAAATCAGCACATAGGTGCATTTAGCTGTGCCTTTTTTCACATGGCCCTGTTTTGAAAAGTATTGAAATAAGTTATTTCAGAAAGCATTTTATAGCTTTTATTTATGTAAATGGCACAACATATAACTTACAATGTCTGAATACAATGAAGTAAAATAACCAAAAAATATGAAAACATAATACAGTAGAACCTTGTTTAACCGAATTCGAAGGGACTAAAAAATAGCCAGTTCGGCTTAACAAAGTTTGAATTAACGAGGTTTTGTAAAAATAGTCCTGTACTTTCTGAAATGATAAAACACGACTGTTGAGTTCACTTTCTCTCTTGTTATGCGTACCAACAAATGAGGGTGTTCTACTTTCATGACCTCTAAGAAAATGTAAAAATAACTGCTGTATACGGTATATCTGGCATTTGCTTAATTGCGAAAGTAGACTGTCAAATGCTAGTCGTAGTTTATTTTAAAACAGTACTATTTGGAACAATATTGTACTCATTGAATTAGTGAGTAGTATAATACAACAAACAATAACCTTAAGAAACACTTTAAATATACCGTTCTTTTAACAGTTTTAATCGAAACACATGTTTTAGTTACGACTCTTATACATTACACATTTCAGTTCTATAATTTGAAAAAATCATTAGTTGTTATTTGGCGGACCGATGGTCGTAATATTATGGCACTCTCTGAAGATACCACATCCAGGGCAGCCTGAAATGCCATGGAGACATCAGAAGTGGCAGCAAATCTCTCGAGAACAGAAATTGCAGCAGCAACTTCAGCGCGAGGTTGCAGTGTCGTATCTTCATGTTCCACCTCAGAAGATGACAGTAAAGAATTATCATTCTCTTCTGCATCATCAGCAGATGACTGGTTCTTCAGTAGCACAGATGTTGTTGTCCACATACGTCCATTCTTCCATAATGACAGCACAAGAGGGCACCAACGTAAGCGTGTAGAAGAGCATTATCAGAACCCCAATTGTATCCACATTATAAGTTCAGAATGTGGATCATCGGTTTCCTGTTCAGTTTCAGCAGCATTATCAGTTGCTCTCCATGCCTTCTTAAAAGAGTTAGTTGTGGTGTATGTTGTAACTTCATCCCAAGCAGCAGATATGTTGCAGTACATTCCAATGTGGAACTGTTTCTTGTAGTTCTATTGCACTGATGGCAACCTTAACCTTATTGTTATTCTCGTACTGACTTGGCAGATTGAATAGGTTGACATTTTTAAAACAACGTGGATTTTTATATTTTCCAATTACTAATGGTTTGAGCTTCTCATAACCATCTGAATTACAACACAAGACCATCAGTCTCTCCTTGCTGCATTTTGCTACATTGCATTTTCCGCCCTTGGGCACGTAGTGTTTTTTCAGGCATCAAGTTATAGAAAACACCTGCTTCACCCATATTAAACACATTTCTTGGGTGATAATGAGAGAGCTTAGACTGAAGCTCCCACGCCCACTCATTGTCATCTTCCTTTACTCTATGCGCCTCCCCACAGATACTGACAGCACCGATTTTATGCCTCTTCTGAAAATGCCATAGCCATCCCTCAGAGACACAAACCCAGAAATTCCTTCTTTCTTGGGAATTTCCCAAGGTTTTTTTTTGGAGCATGGGGCTGGTCAGTAGAATTTGCTGAGAATGCATGTGTTGGACCCATTCTAACAGCGAATCCTCCAACTCTTCATGTTTCACTGGTCTTGTGCACTTGCTATTGCCACTAAATGAATAGCTTATCAGATTTGCCTTTATTTTTTGTTTTGAACTTATAATCGATGAGAGAGTACACTTCGGAATCTGAAAGTGTTCTGCAACCTGTGTTTTGGCCTTCTCTCACTATCAACCACATGTAAAATTAGCTGTTTTTGTTTCAGCATCAGAGCATTATTGAGCATGTTCACATTCACTGTTCACAAGCAGAGACAAACAGCTCTCTGGATTGTTGCGAGTTGCGCGCCATGTACGATCTGCTAACCAACCCCCTCTTTCCCCACCCTTGCATCATATGCTGTGGAAGTGATACATAAGCAGTAAGTAAGCAATTGGACCATTGTTGAGAAATTACAGCACAATATTGAGAAAAATTATGTGAAAACCGTAACAGAAAATACTGTAATGCACAGCACAACATACATATTTGGTTTAAATGAAGATAACATATGGAATATGCAATGAGGGGATCAAATTTTAGTTTGTAGTGTGAATTATCCGAAATTCGGTTTAAGCAGTAGATTTTTCCATGTAATTCGGCAGGGAACAAGCAGCTACTACATATTAACCGAATTTTCAGTTCATCCAATTTCGAATTAGCAAGAGTCTACTGTACTGAGTAGCCACAAAGTAAGGGGCAAACGTTTGATGAGAAATAAAAACACATACAAAAAATATTACTCATTTTATTACCACTAAGAAGTCTGTGAAATATATGAAAACTTCCTGTTTATTGATTTTCTACATAGTGATCAACACGCACTACATTCAAGTCGACACATGCTTGAAGTGTTAATTGGACATTTTCACATGCTCTTCGGCAGACCTCCATAGGAATTAAATTGAATTTCTGAGTAATAACCTGGTGCAGATGAGCTTCATTTTGAAGAATATCCTTGTAAACATTATCCTTTAAAAGCTGCCAAAGAAAACCGTCTGGAGGAGTTGGCTGGGTGATCTTGGGGGCCACTCAATAGGACCCCAACGTCCAATCCACATTCTCAGAAACCGCTCATTAAGCCATTCTTGTACTATTACAGCACAATTCGGCAGAGCTCCATCATGCTGCCACCACAAATCTTCAGTCATTCCATGCCTGTAAGAGAGGACTAACATTGCTCCGTAGCAGATCCAGGTATGTTTCTCCCATGACATTTGCATCAAATGAAAAAAAAAAAAAAAAAAAGGTCCAATTAAGCCCTGGTATGTCACTCCTGCCCACATCATCACTCCCGCAGACAGGCAACTGTGTTGAAGAGTAACATCTGGGTTTTCACATCACCAGTAAATACAATTGTGTCTGTTAACAGAACCTGACAAATGAAATTTGGCCTCGTTAGACCAAACACTGTGTTGTAAGTCAGGATCATCTTCCAACATCTACAGCCAGGTCTCAGCAAATTCAAGGTGTCGATAGAAATCATCTTCGTTTAGTGTGTTCAACAGCCTTAGTCAGTAAGGGTACAGTTTCATGTCATGCATGATGTTTTGAATATTAGTTCACTTGTTACCTCACTTGGCAGATAGCTGACACTGCAACTTTGATTTGTGAGGTGAACGTACTAATTCCCCAGCCTCACATTCTTGATTCTGTTGTGTATGAACAGACCTGGGATGCCCTGCCTTCTTTGAATCACAAACACTTCCTGTTTCATCGAACAGCTTGTTTATTCGAATGATTGTATATACACTTTTGGTCCTGGGTGTCCATATAGCTCCATCATTTGATGTCTAACCTCCAAAGCATTTTTTGACACAGAATACAATACATTTCTTCACTAGTTTCTCCATACAGTCTCGCTTCCTCAATTTCCTCTGACAATTGTGCAGACAAAAGATGGATGCAGATGCAAGACAGCTGCACCCGCAAAACACAAGCAAGCATAATCACTAGGGAACGGATTTTTAGGTAAATGCATGTTTTTTTCTGCTTGCAGTTACAAGCGCGAAACTAAGCATGAATATTGAATATGCTGCCACTCTCACAAATACAAAGTTTTATTTCACATTAAAATACATAACTTTACAATAAAAACATGTAATTAAATATTTTGCACAATTTAGTTATTAGTGCATATTTTATGCATTTTACCAATATACTATACCGAGCTTTGTTTCTCCTTTTATTGTATGTGGCAAAGAACATGATTTTGTTTTTGAGAAGAGAATCTGTGGAACCTTCTGCACATTCTGTAACCTCAGTTTAGATTACGTGTTGTAAACAGCTTGCTACAATATAAACATACACACGTAACTCGCAGGAAAGAAGTTTCAGATGTCAGAATATTGTACCATGTACTTGAGCTCAACATGATTACACGTTCGAGTTATTCTTGTTCTTTCACTTCAGTTCAGGCCGGGCAATGCTTAATATACGTGTTGAGTGATTCGTGTATCGTTACCAAAATGCTGAAGGTAAAAAGCAGTGAAGTTTTCAGTTGCAGCAGTAAGTTAAAGAATTCTCAAATACATTCCATACAGATGGAAAAATTCTATATTTCCAGCCTTGTGGAAAGTCTATAACAGCCGATCAACGCTCCCAAGTAACACAGCATTTATCCGGCAACAAACATATCTTGGCGGCTTCACATTCTTCTATGAAGCAGGTACTTTTAAGTGAAGCAGGACCCTACAGCTCATATTCCGGACCTTCTAAGTGTCGTGAATTTTATTCAGATTTATGCCAAACTTTTATTTTGGCAGATATTCCTCTACATAAAGTGAACAATCCAGAGGTTAAAGCGTTTCTCGTGAAGTACAACTTTGATCCTCCAGATGAATCTACTTTAAGGAAATACTACCTTCCAAAATGCCATGAAGAAACATTATGAAAAATCCGGGCTGTGTGCAAAAATGAGAAAATATGGGTGTGTATTGATGAAACTCAAGACTCAACAGGAAGAAAAGTGGGAAATGTAGTGGTCGCAGTTCTTAAAAATGACGAGTCAGTTTCTAATCGTGCGTTTTTACTAGCTTGCAAAGAAATGTCGGCAGGAAATCACATTAATGTTGCTAGGCTCTTCAATGAAAGTATGCACATATTATGGCCAAATGGTGTTAAGTACAATGAAGTGCTTATTTTACTTACCAACGCAGCATCTTACATGAAGAAAGCCGCAAAAGCACTTAACGTCAGCTATCCGAAAATGATACATGTGACTTGCATTGTGCATGCACTACATAGGGTATGCTAAACTGTTCGGTCACTGTATCCCAATGTGGACAAATTGGTATCCAATGAAAAGAAGGTGTTTGTTAAAGCCGTAAGAGAGTTGATCTCTTTAGAAACAAAAACCCTAATGTTCCATTACCACCAACACCAATTGTTACTCGCTGGGGCATTTGGCTTTCAGCAATGGTGTACTATGCGGAACATTTTGATAGTTTTAAATTGGTTGTGGATGAACTGGACAAAGATGATGCTTCATCTATAGAAATTGTTCAAAATCTGCTCAGTGACAGTTGTTTAAGAAATGATGTGGCATATACTGCTGTGAATTTGAGTTTCTTGTGTGATTTCATTAAACAACTAGAAGCAACAACTAATCTCTTGATAGAAGGTGTTAAAGAAATCGTTAATGCAGAAACGAAAATCAACTCACTCAAAGGCTTAAAAATGCAAACTTTAAAAAACAAGTTCAAATCAGTGTTTGAAAAAAATACAGGGTTTCAAATTATGAGACAAGTTGCCCAAGTTCTAGAACGCCATCAAGTAGACATTGAGAATGTAAGTGCTAGTGACGTACCTCTTATGAAATATGCAAGAGTGACATCATGTGACGTAGAAGGATCATTCTCCCAATACCGGGCAGTGCTCCGTGACAATCAGCAGAGATTTCTGATGGACAATTTAGAGAAGGCATGTGTTGTGCACTGTAACTCCAAAAAATTTCCTCCAACAATTGACATGTGATATCAATAATCCATCACTGGTGAGTTATCAAAACAGTTCTTTTTTATTACAAATTTTTCTATTGTGTAAAATGAAAGAAAACATTTTTGTGTTTTAGCAAATATTTTGAACTTTTTAACAAATATTTTTTTGATTTTTAATGCGTAAAAAATAAATAAATTTAACTTTTTTAGCACCTAAAAATCCATTCCCTAATAATCACATAACTTAACACATTCAAACATTCGTCCCTTACTTAGCGGCCACCCTGTAGCTAAGCACAACCTGTCACGAGATATATCTCTTCCCTCTGCAAGACGGAAATTTCTTTTTATAACCACTGCTGAGATATAAACCAATTTAAAAATCAGGATATAATTTAACATTATAAGCATTAGCGTTCAAGTGAAATAGAGAATTTGAGGTTAAATATGTTTAGATGTCACTACAGAATAGCAGAAACAAAATAATGATTAATTATTAAGTGAATAATTAATAATTCAACTTGAAATAATGTAGACACTGAGGTTCTACATTATTTACATTTAAAACTGTCATAAAATGCATGATATACTCCTTATGCATGAATATTAGCAATGCCTGAAGACTCAAATTTAGTTTTGTCTATTTTGCATTGCACTTGGTAGTTGTTTTGAACTTATTTGATTCAATTGTCTTCTCTGCTGTGGAAGTGGATGCCATTCATCCCTATGATTTACTTTGTACAGTACTTTCCCATCTTTGTATAGAAGCGTTCTTATGTCTGCAAGAGTCAGGTCACCTACTCTTATTAATAGAAGAGTAATTGAAAGGGAAGAGCAACATAGTTTTTGAAGAAAGTATGGTCCAGGTAGTTTATGGTATAGGGTGGACATCTTCCTCATTCTCGCTAAATCCATTTTACTGACAAAATGTGCCGGCATATAAATTGGTGGGGTGAAGAGACATTCCAGGGTGGAATGTACACTGTCTACTTCCATCATCGTATGTCCCCAATCTAATATCAGCTTCAATTTCAATTCCCAACTGTTTGGATTTATCGGCCCAAGTGCTCGCCAAACCTTTGTTTTGATAGGAGTAACCATCCGAAATCAGCACTATCTTCTTGTAGGAGCTGCTCCTTTCAATGAAGTTTACAATACAACCTGTGAACTCATTAGCTGTCACTACCCCTTCCCCTTCATGCCACACACATAGGTGAATATCTTTACTGTTTTCACGTAAATTGTAAAATTTTGGACTTGCAACATTTGGCTATAATACTGTTTCAAGACTTGCAATTTTGGACACAGCAACACACACTTGTACATCCATCATGGCAACAAGGACAGCTTCAAATGCAGAAGAAACAGCATTTTCCTTTGCTTTATGTGCATCACCCTTATTTTCAGTGTGCAGATGTATTCCTTTTACACTCGTTTCCTTTCTTGAGTGCCACACAAATGTCACACTGATCCTTCCTTGGTTTAAAAATTGAGACCTTTTCCTTCTCCAAAACCTCACAAAACCTTTTGCTTTCCACAGATTTGTTGCCTGTTGCATTGCACCATTCCTGTATATTTGATGAATATTGTTTGCAGATCTAAACTCTGAATCTACATAGACTCGAGAACTTGATGCCCTGTAGTAGTTGAGTACTTTGGAAATTAATTTAAGCTACATGATGACTGAATGTGAGTTTAGAATTCCCTTTTTAGTTTTTGGATCTTCTATTCTCTTTTTTCCTTTTTAGTTGAATTTCTGAATCACTGCTTTCGTTTTCCACATCCCTGCTTCTTTTAATAAGTTTTTTATCCACGCAATGAAGTGTTTTCTTCAGTCCTAAGGTTGATATACCACATTTGGTTTAACTTGTCTCATGCCTAAAGAAAGAGAAATGTTGAAAAGAGAAGTAGGTACTCACCCCTCTCTCTCTGTCGTTATGGCGAAGGCAGGAGAGATTTGATTCCTTCCATCCAATCAGTGGTGGACTGGGAACAACTTGCAGTCATTCCATATTCTGCAGTGAAGGAAGCAGTATCTTCATCCAAGTCTTGTTTCTTCTAAATTAATAATGAAATTGCCAAACACTTGATCCATAAGAACGTCTTTCTTACAGTGGAGCTCTTCTATCTTGCAAATGTAATCACAAGCACTTTTCCAATTTTCAGAAGTAATTTTCTCCACCGCAGCTCTAAACAGTGCCTCCATATTGCTAATTTTAAAGCTTATATTGTGTTTAGCAAAATTGCTTTTTATTTTCCCCAAATCAGCTCAATTGGATTTAAGTCGCAGTGGTATGGAGGCAGATGCAAAACAGCATGTACATGCCCTCTGTAGTGTAGTGGTTACCATGCTAGCCTCTAGTTCTCGAGGTCGCAGGTTCAAACCCGGCGGAGGGTGATGGATTTTTTTCGGGCATAAAAATCCTTAGCACGGCTTCCTTTGGAAGAGAAGTAAAGTCAGTGGTCCCATGTCGTAGATTTAATTCACGCAAAAGAACCTCAAGCCTGATAAAGAGGCCTCTGTGAAAAATTACCAGTCTTTCATGCCCAATATAGAATGGGACGCTAAGGACCACAGCAGTTAAAGAGGGTTCATAAATAAAACTCAATTTAATTTTTCCATGTTGTACAGTAATTGGGTTCAAATTCATATGCTCTGAATTTATTTTAATAGTTTTAATAATGTCATACAGCACACGTTTGGTAGAACATGGATTGTAATTTTGTTGACATAACCAACCTGCAAAAACAGCTTTTCTTGTGGAGGAAATTGGAGCTTTATTTAGTTTAACTGAATGATAAGCATTATCCATTACAATAACCGAGTTCAATGGGACATTTGGAAGAATTGTGTTGAAAAAAAATTCTTAAAAACATTTTGTCCATTTCTTCATGATAGTCTTTCGTTGACTTGAATTTGAAAATCAGCAAACCATTCCTAACAAATCCAGCCTCATATCCAGCGTGAAGAGTAATAAACCTCTGCCCTTTACCAAAGAGAACATCTAAGGGTAGCTCATATTCCCTATCAGAATTTTCACACATCCATATTTTTCCTTTGGTGTAATTCACGTGATGCATGTCTCGTTTAGATAAATAATTGGCTGATTTGAATTTCATAAACCTTTAACATTTCTCAAGAAATTAAATCTTCTCACTATACTATCACTACTTTCCATTAGAAACTTCTGCCCTTTATTGTTTTTCACATAATGAAATTTCATACCTTTTAATATTTCACGGAGAGACAGTTGCTACAGTCAAACAATCCCTCTTTCCTTAGAGCTTCCCTGCTATCTAAACTCGGCAAGAATTGTATCTTATACAAACCATAAATTGTTCGGCAGATTTGGTGAATAAATCTACTAGTGCTTTCTTTGGTGCTCTATTATATCCCCTTTTAACAAGAGTTTCCAGAGTAGTTTCATTTTCTTGCACCAGTTTTTCCCATTTAAAATACAAGAAACTTTTCTTTTAGATATTCCAGTTGTAAGAGCAGTTCTTTGTAAAACATTTAATACTGACACATTATCCCTCACCCCTTCTTCAAGTCATGGAACTCTTCTTCGAAAAACTTTTACACATTGCAAACTATTTCTCTAGCATCAGACTACAGAGGTTTACCTTGTTTACCAACACCAGCTAGTAGTACAAGAATTGCAATTATAAATAGGAGAAATACATTTAAAAGTATGTACCAGGTCTTCATACTGCCTTCTATTTCAAAAGTAACGGTATAATGATGAACTTTATATTAAAATAATATACTATCCACATGCACATTCACTGGAGTTGTCAGACACAGCAACAACACAAGACAAATTGAAGAGGCAAGAATGAATGAACTTCGGTGTTTCTACTCGCAAAACATGTTTTCTAACCCCCCCCCAACTCTAACTTGCGTGGTGGAAGTGACTTTCCACTTTTATGGTCCCTCAGACAAGTAAAGCCAAACGGCCTATAAGAACAAGTTTCAGCATACCCTCATTTTTATTCTGTCTTCTTTTGGTAAATACTCAAATCCATACCATCTGAATGGGTTCACTTTTGCTGTGTCTTTCCTCCTAAGTATTTGTCTCAAATCCACCAGGCCATTCACATAAATCTATTTTTCGTCCCAGGTGTTTGAGAACCCAGAATTTCTCATGAGTTTGTTTTTTTACATTCTGTGCCACTTGACCACACATAAAGCTTCTTTTTGAAGGTGTTCCTTGTTTATGTGAACAAGTCTTTGAGAGTAGTTTCCTCTTCTCCAACTCAGTTGTAGTTGAAGTGCTACCAACTCTCTTCAGTTTGTATGAACTCTAAAATTCTAGAGCCTTTCTTCATTTCCTGACTATTTCTTGAATCTGTTGGAAGTGTATCCTTCAATACAATATTGCGGAAGTATTCAGTAGCCAGGCATTAGAATCTTCATTAGTCATTAGCTTTGCTTGTAGTAAACATGTCTCACTGGGTGGCGCTTTCATCGAAAAAGTCCAGCAGTCTTCTATAAGTGAGCTTTCATTTTCCAAAATCGTATAAAGAATGGTTAGAACATGTTCACTGATATGTATTTTCCTCCTTTGGATTTTCCACTGCGACATCAGAAGTGCTTAGCAAAGTCAGTATAACATAGTCCTCTGGGAAAAAAAGAATGGAAAATGCTTACTGTATGGTTACTACGAGGGCTGATCAACAAAGACTGAGACTGATTTTTTCCTGTAGCTTCCGTGATAGTTTCGTATCTGTAACATAAATATTTGAAAAGAGCGGGTTCTTATGTATAATGTTGGTAGGCGGCAGCACTCTCGTATTGGTAGGATGGTAGTAATGCTCTATTTTGTAGACCCTACGTGCATTTCGCATACCAGACAATGGAGGTGACGCGAGAGGAGCAGTACAGCGCAATCAAATTCTGTTTTCGTTTAAACCATACAGCCACCGAAACTTATGAAAAGCTGAAGCAAGCGTACAGTGAAGATGCACTACCTCGTGCAACAGTGTTTAGGTGGTTCAAGGACTTCAAAGAAGGCCGACTTGTCAGTGTTAAGCAAGGTGGGCCTGGTGTTTCGGCTTCTGCTGTGACTGAAGTCAACATCAACACAGCTGCTGTGATTGTCCAAGAGGATCGGCGTATAACATTACGTAACCTCAGTGAAGTGTTGAGAATTTCATATGGCAGTGTGTTTACAATTATGCACGACCATCTCCATATGACCCGAGTTTGTGCTCGTTGGGTGCCACGTCTGTTGACTCCCGAACAAAAGGCTGTGCGAATGGAGACAAGCCGTGAGGTGCTGCTTCTCTTTGCTGATGGAGGGGATGCATTTTTTAAATCAATTATCACCGGCGATGAGTCATGGCTGCATCATTATGATCCTGAAGGAAAACAAGCCAGCACAGTGTGGAAATCGCCAGGTTCTCCAACACCAAAAAAGGCAAAAGTTGTTCCATCTGCAGGGAAAGTGATGGTGATCACATTTTTTGACTGTAATGGAATGATTTACCAGCATGCAGTTCCCCCTCACACTACTGTTACAGCAGCATTCTACACACCAGTATTGGCTACACTGAGGAAGCACATTGCAAAGAAACGACCAGAGCTTTCTCGAACTGGGTAGCCACTTCATCATGACAATGCATGGCCTCATGTTGCAAATCAAGTCATGCAGTTTCTGGCTCGATTCAACATTACCTGTGTACCACATCCACCTTATAGCCCCGATCTTGCACCCTGTGACTTTTTTTTATTCCCATCACTAAAGGCAAAACTTAGGGGTATTCGATTTGAGAACTCTGAAGCAGTGCTCAAGAAAAGTTAGGCGATTCTCAAGGATCTGACAAAGAATGGTCTGCAACACGTGTTCAAGGACTGGCAGAGACGTATAAAAAGTGCATTGAAGTAGGAGGGGACTACTTTGAAAAAGATCATGTAAACATTGAATTGGAGTAATAAACATCTGTGAAAAAAAAATCAGTCTCAGTCTTTGTTGATCAGCCCTCGTACATTACATTTACTTTAATTTCAGTTTGTGCTGGTTAGGTGAGCATGAAAACATTTTATGCTACAAATACAAACCTAAAGCTGTGTTTTCAGTTACCACATCACGCCTATTAGCAGCAAGAACTTCGCTATGTTTTGTGGAATATCTTGCTGTATTGGATTTGTTGTTAGCATCAGACCAGAAATGTTTTCCAATGGCTGCATAACAATGCCGCCTGCAAAATAACATTTAACAATGTCTGCAATATAGGTCTAAAAGCAGATATTTTTCACTGAATTAATAATCAAATGTGTTGATCGATTATGTATGCACTGAAATGTTTTCTGCCAAGTTCAATACATACCTAAAACCATTTCTGTTCCTACATCACATATTTTAGCAACAAGATCTTCATTAAGTTCTGTTGGAATGTTTTCCTGTGTTGGATTTGTTGTTAGCAACTTATCAGGAATATTTTGCAATGGAAATATATTGACAGTGTCTGTAAAACAAATTTAGAAAATACCTACTACGTAATCCAGAAAACACTCTTTGATTGAACTGGTGAGAAAATAACGTTTATGTGAAATGTATATTCATTTCAGCTTGTAACAAGTGCAAATGAATTACTTTCTACTAATTGTAAGATGAAATAAGTCCATATCTGAGGCCATGATTTCCATTGATACTTCACGTTTTAGTGTTAAGATCTTAATTTGCTTGAAATTCAAGAGCCAGTTTCACTAAACATTTACCTCTGCTTTCCATATTTAAAAATAAACTTTCGAAAGTATGAAATAATCACAACACTGCTTTACTGTCATGCAGCTAACGATATGACTTTGGATATGTAGACAAAAAGCACGTGGTAACGTAGGTCAAATATGGCCATGTGCAATTCTCATCACATAGCCATATTAAAAGTGCAATTTTCTGCACTAGCACATGGCTGGTTTTGTTCAAACAGATATACTTCAGTATCAGGGTCCAATCACTATACATGAAGTTGATCGTTGCTACTTATTGAGAGCCCTAAACTGCAAAGTGTAGCCAAGGGATGTTTTTAGAAGTAGAGGAGTGGAGCTTTGCAGGCATAGCCATAGGGTCTGCGCAATAAACTCGAATGTTTCAAATTAATGAATATTCTTACATTTTATTCTGGTTGTGGACACACTAAAATGTTCCTCATACTCCAAGGATTACTCTAGATACTTGAAAAACCTGATTTTATAAGTAAATCATTCCAATTCAGTTCATAATCCAATACTAAAGTAGAACCATTCAAGGAATGGAGGGCACTAATGACCTTGAAGATGAGCGCCCTTAAACAAAATCATCATCATAATCAGTTAACTTCTGCACAAGCTTAACCTTGATTTGTTCACATTCCTTATTTCAGGGAGCAATTCTAGACAATATTCTGCTCCCTGTAGTGAAGTTTGCTTAAATTTACCAAAAAGTGAACAAAGCCAGTTTTGCAGGTACAATTTGAGAGTAGTAGTCAGAGGCCAAAGTCCACATTATCATCATTGCATTATGACTTCTTTTATTAGTAATGCTGTAGGAAAGCAGCCTATCTTCTGCTAGCTGCGGCTTGGATGTGGCCTAGATGGCTGTTACCAACCTTGCAAACCAAAAACATGCCATAACTATTACATGTTGCCACCCATGTACATAATGTACAGCAAGGGTGGCAAAAATGCCTTTCTCTCTCGAATCATCAAATATGCAACATGCACTACGCCACTCAGCAGCACATGGAAAACAAATGAATAGACGGCCAGAAAAGGAGTTGTGCCTGTGAGTCACAGTGCCTCGGGAGTCGTGCTTTTGCCACCATTGATGTAGAGCAACAGTTGCTTGTATACATAGATGGCACATGTGTTGATTTTATATGTGCGATGTAATTACTATGAAATTAAAGCATTTTCATTGGGTACAAATCAACATGCAGTGTTTGTACAATAACTAGTCTCCGATACAATATAACGAAAAAATTCCTTAAAACCGAACCTCTTCCTGTTTTGCCTTCATGACCTGTGTGATTTCTTTCCTTCTAGGTATTTAAAATAGCTTTTGCTTTAATGACCTTTGTGTCTAATTTCCTGAAGCTGATGGTTATAGTGAAATGGTCGGGACCCTGCGCTTACCTACCATATCTAGGCATTTTCTGATTCCCCCACCACTGAAGTAAATGGCCCCAGGGTGGGGAAAGCCATGTGGTGAGAGGTATTGGAGGAGTGAGCCTTAGTCATGGTGAAGGGAGAAAACGGAATCTAAATTTGCAACAATGTAATGGATTTATCATTGTTCACATTTTTTGACAATTCCCTTTTGTTAAACAATGCATTGTTTTAAAGGAAAGCATCAAGGTAAAAAAGTTTGCACATGAAAGGAATACAATGTAATTTATTTTAAAGCAACAGTGCAAGAGAAGAGAAGGATAGTTTGCACATGGAAGGAATACAGTTCAGTTTATTTTATTTTAATGTAATGGGACACAGGAAGGATAGTTTGTACGTGGAAGGAATACGGTTTATTTTATTTTAAAGTAATGGCACACAGGAAGGATAGTTTGTACATGGAAGGAATACAGTTTATTTTATTTTACAGCAATGGGACAAGGGAAGGATGGTTTGCATGTGGAAGGAATACAGTTTATTTTATTTTACAGCAATGCGGCAAGGGAAGTATGGTTTGCATGTGGAAGGAATACAGTTTATTTTATTTTGATGTAATGGGACACAAGAAGTACAGTTTGCACATGGAAGGAATACAGTTTATTTTACTTTAAAAGATTGGGGCGAAGAAAGGATAATTTGCATGTGAAAGGTATACAGTTTATTTTAATTTACAGCAACGGGGCAAGGGAAGGATGGTTTGCATGTTGAAGGAATACAGTTTATTTTATCTTAAGTAATGGGACACGTGAAGGATAGCTTACACATAGAAGGAATACGGTTTATTTTATTTTAATGCAATGGGACACAGGAAAGATAGTTTGCATGTGGAAGGAATACGATTTATTTTATTTTAAAAGATTGGGGCGAAGAAAGGATAGTTTGCATGTGAAAGAAATACAACTGGAGATATTAAATAACAGTGGGGGCAATCACGTGGTCGCATGGTTAAGTATCATGGGTATAGTCATGTGGTAGGAGACGAAACAGTAGTGGGGGCACTTTCTTGTTCACGAGGTAATCGGAAAATGGCTAGATATGGCAGGGAAGCGCAGGGTCCCAACAATTTCACTATTATGAAGCTTTAAACATTATAAAATACCCCAAAGCCCAATATTAAAATCCTACAGTATATACAAATGTTTAGTTTCCCTGAATAAAAAGACGATTCTTTAACAGAGGACATATATGGTTATTATTAAAAGCGCATAACTCATAAACGAAAAGTAGATAAACACCCAATGTTGTGCAATACATCCATGGAAAGCACAGAACTCTAAAAATGCACAGAAGGGAAATATACATGAATTTAACTAAACTACCAATTCCATGAAAAAATTATATTTCTTCATGCATTGGTGCACTGCTATTTAATGTTGATATAAAGCTATTTTCATGACACAATGTGATATGCCCTTTATGCATTCATGTACCGTTAATTTAATGTTACAAAGTTATTTTATGCGCATTGATTTTCCTAGGGTTGGCACTGCCCGAGCCACTTAGGCCCAGTGTTGCCAGATGTAGGGAATTTTCCCTACATATTCCTTACATTTACACTAAATTTTTACGTGGGGAATTTTTATGAGTAATCCCCAAAATCTTACTTTCTACGAATTAAAACTAATGTTAGTTTGCATTCACAATGCTTATATTTCAGAAACTTTGTTAGGTTTAACATTAATAAGTTTGCCCAATATTACACAAAGATTCCCGATTACGAAACTATAGATGAGAACGAGAGAACATGATGTAACTGGAAACCAGGTTATTTCATCACTGCACTGCTTAACATTGCATTTTGCATGGCCGTAAACAGCCTGACAGCACTCATCATGTAATTGTTGATAATGCTACTTTATTACTGCTTAGATTTGCTTATCGCTTAAGTGCTTGGTGCAATCCCAGGCTTCCTGGTGGTCCATTCCCATTGCCATCAGTTAGGTATATTCTTTTTAGTTAATGTAGATATCTGTTGCATTATTGTACAGGTTTTTGTACTTCATACTTTCATTCGCTTAGTGAACCGAAAATATCCTCAGATGAAGGAGAGGAAGGTCCATCCACTCCTAAAAAAGTGTGAGCAACAAGAGGAAAATTAGCTAAAAGTGAAAAAAGTTGGCACAAACAAGCTTTTTCTGAAAAGAGGTTGGAAGAAATGGAATTTAAGGGTTCGTTATCTTCTCATAAAAATGACAAATATAAAGCAAAGTGTAAGTGTTGTGATAAAGTTTTAAATGCTGGCAGAAGAGAAACACAAGCACAAAAATACTGTGAACCATCGGAAGAATGAAGTTAAGCTTAAAAGTATGACACAACTAACATTTTTTCATCATAAAAAAGTGACAAAACAATTGCAGAAATTCGTCTGGCTTTGTTAGCTGTAGAACATAACTTTAGTTCTAATTCCATGGAGCACAATGTGAAATTATCACAAACAATTCCCTCTGATTCCAAAATTACTTCGCATATAAAGATGCAGAGAACAAACGTTACCAATGTAGTAAAAAATATCATCAGCAAATGCATGCAGAATGAAATTAGTAAAGAATTGAAGTCAAAATTTTTCTCAATATTAATAGATGAGAGTACCGATGTGGTAGGTGATAAACATTTATGCATTTTGGCTAAGTATATCAATGATAGTGACATATTACTGTATCATTGTTGAGCATGATGAGAGGGGCAGAGGGTGCAAATGGTGAAAACCTTTACAAAAGTCTTGCACATTGTTTAGGTGAACATAACCTTTAAGTAGTAGGATACTGTAGTGACAATGCAAGTGTGACAGTTGGCAAAAACCAATCTGCAGCAGCCAAACTTATAAAAAATAATTCTGAAACTGTAATTCTGTCCTGTATTTGTCATACTGCACATCTAATTGCAAGTACTGCTTGTGATGAAATGCCGAAAAATGTAGTCACTTCATTTGGTTTTCACATACTTTTCAAGGAAGCCAAAGAGACAGGCAATACTACAGGAACTGCAGGGGAACATGAACGTAGCTAAACAAAAAATGCTAAGTCCAAGCAGAACAAGAAGGCTCTCTCTTTCTCATTGTGTTGACAGAATCCCAAAGCAATGGCCTGTTTTATGGAACTTGTTTTCAAAGGTGGTGGTAGAAGATAAAAACACAGTAGCAGAAATATTTAATGATTTAGATAAATTGTTCACAAAGGCATATTTGCAATTTCTGAATTTTGTGCTGCCAGATTTCAACTCCTTCAATGTCATGTTTCAGTCTGATAAGGTGCTTATAACTGTATTGGCATCAGAATTTGAATGATTTCTGCAGCTCATTGGCAGTAAATTTCTGAAGTCTACTGAAACTCAGGGTGGTTCATGTGGAACCCCAAACATCCTTCTAATTTGTTGCCTACACATCTGAAGCTGAAAAAATTCTTACAGAAATTTCAGAAAACGTAAAATACAATAAAGGCTCATTCCATGGCCATGAATGTGAAAAACACATGCTTAAATAAACATATACCTGTTTCACCTTTTTGCCGAGCAAATGTCAGCACCATGTGGACATATGACGGGAACTAAGTAGATGTGCCTCATTCCTATATTTTGCCTTACGTCCTAAACTTCTAACGCACAATATTAAAAGCAGACAAATGAAAGTGGTACCTGTATAGTTCCCCAGCTGTACCCATCTACTATTCCCTGAGATTAAAGATTCTGGATTAAACTACTCTTAACTTTAGGTTTTAGAAATCATCCATTTAATTACTAATATCAGTATAGCTTTTGCTTTAAACTTTTATGGCTCAATGGGTTAAGAAAATGATGAGCACTATAGGTTAGAAAACACGATGCAAACAATCCAATCTACAATTCTGCATCACTAACGGCGAAATTCAATTATTGCTAAACAACAACTTATCACATTCATTGTCAATTAAAGGTGGGTACTTTTGACAGAATTTGTTAAAAACATTTAACACAATCTGTCTTCTCTCCAATTTCCGCATTTATGTTTCTTCATAGTGGCAAAGGATTCTCAGCGACACTCTCAAGTAATATTTTCTGAAGACATAGAAGCAGTACACTGAGGGCTTATACCAGAAACAATCTACAGCGACTGAGCATAGCCTCAAACCCTCTGCTATAACAGTTCAGTTATTACACATGAATCTCAATGAACACACTTTGTTTCATAAATTGAACTATTAAAATAATGGGTGTTTTAAACTTCTCTGCACAAGAAGTAACACAAAATGTTATAACCCGAACCAAACTATTTTATGTAGAGAAAGAGACGACAAGCTAAGCAAGAAAAGTAGTTGTTCGTCCAACAGCCAATGAGGCACTCCCTTGTCACGTGGTTTTGTTTACAACTCTTTTGGACTTAAAATGAAACCACTTTAAATAGTATGATAAATTAGTTTATTGCTGAAACTAAATCACAACCAGTCTTTCTTACACAAATAAAGATACCAAAAGTAAAATTATACACAGAATATATGTTTATCTTTAGTCTGCAATGAAATTAAATGTCTTTCAGTGATCATGTATGTGACAAAATATAGAAGTAACGGATGACATACATATCCTCTTTTTAAAATTCTGTGATTCATGAATGACAATTACTTCAATTTTTTTCACACTTCAGCAGAGTCTAACAAACAAACATAGCCATATAAGATTAACTAGAAATGTAATATGTATAACTGCTAAATGTAATAAAATTGCACAGGTCATGTTCGTAACATGTGCTCAAGTATAGGCCATTGTATGAACTTCAGAAAACTCAGTGTGAAAATACCACAATCCAATGATTTGTAATGGTGGGAGTAGGTAATATTTCAATTATGTCATCCAATTGTGTAGAGCAACCTCATCTTCATTATATATGAAGTTAAGTTCAGATGTTTCTTAAGGAAAACTGCATTGATGTTAGTTGTCAAGAGAAGATACTTGTGCTACATACGCGTTCAATGCTCTCTTACCAAATACTTTCACAAGTAAAAAGGTCCCAGGTGAAATGTTAGAACTTCGTTCTTTAGTTGATGTATTATTTGCATCATGTACATAACCTTGGCAATCACAGTAACAAACATGTTGTATTGGCTTATCCAATAACTGCTGGCTGCTATACAGATACACATGTTTATTGGAACATCTGATGAATGTGCCATCTTAATACCTGGAACTACCTTTGCTAGATTCTATTGGATCTCAAGTTATCTCAAGATATAGATAATCTTCCTACATCACTGGAATTAGTTACATTATGAACCATGTTTGCAACTATTGTGGCAAACTCAGCCGCATTTTGCACAAAATTGCTCTTCTTCCCATAACTTCCGCACAAACCTGAGAGTTTAGATCACCACCCACACCATTCACAACACCCTTCCCATGGGATGTGGCCAAATTATTCCATTCAACACTTGAAAATAGTTTTAATCTAGATACTGTGTTGAGTAGGTAACAGGTAGACTTGTTTTTAAATTCGCTCAATGGACCATCAGTTCAGTTTTGGTTTATTAGCTTGAAACTTGATACTTAATGAGTTTCAGAATGAAGGCAGACACTGAATGCTTTGATTTATCCTTTGTATCACTCACAATAAGACAACATTTTGAGCTTTGTTTGCCTCAAAACAGCAGCTGTGATTAAAGTTACACCTTGTCTACTCCAAAAATGCAGATTGTATTTCAGCTTACCATTCACATAAGTAATTCTTGGCAAAATCAACTTGTAATACAACAGTATTACATTGTTGTATATCAGACTGAATTGCTGCAGCCTGGATTTGTTTGACCAGTACATGTTCCTGGAAACTTTTGAAGTTGGATAGAACCTTGTCAATCAACTCCCACACACACCCTTCATGAGATTTCCTGAGATTCTTTACACAATCTTTGTTTTCCATCAACACCCATTCAAGCCACTGTACATTTGTTGCATTACTTAACCAATTTACTGAAATTCATTTATCAAGCAGTTGTTCACCACTGCATTTCATACGCGTCATTTTCCAAAAGTCTGATTCTAAGTATGAGTTGCACAAGACTTTATTCCAGAAATCATTGTTGTACGTAATCATTAACCCCTTCAACAACATATAGTTTTCATGCGTTTTGCATTTGATTGGTCACAAAGTGTGTCCTTAATCAGAACATTTGTGGCCTAACACTACAAAACTTTGAATATCCAATGTTCAAGTTAGGATTTTCTGCATTGAACAAAGCATGTGCTTCTTTTATGTGCACTGTAAAATAATATCTAAGAACACGCTTTCTACCACCATTTTCCCATATAGTCATCTCATCATGCATACTAGGAGCAATATAACAATATCTAATCAATGCAAGAATGCTTGCACTAATTCTCTATGTTGATTATGATCAGAAACGATCTTCTCCTGCTGTAGTTTCAGGCCCATCCTCTTTGCCACTGTACTCACAAGTGACAATTGCTTTCTTGGAGATGCTGGTAGAGCTTTCAGTTTTCTTCACTGCCTTACCAAGGAAAGTGAATGCTGAGTCGCAGAAGCATAGAAGGGCCTGCTAATGCAATTGCGCTGTTTTTATTCTTTCTTCGAAGCTCTATAGTTTCTCTATTATTCTCTTGCTACTTCTCTTTCTTGGTCATAGTAGCTGCTTTTCTCTGACATATCATTTCTGCCTTTAGTTTTTGCTTTTCCTTGAAACTTAAATCACTTTCTTTTTCTGGTAATACCTTCTCTGATTGGCAGCTTTCCTTGCTCTCTGATCCTTATCCATATTTGAAGCTTGAACTTTCTGATCCTTATACATATTTGAAGCTTGAAACTATCAGGTTAGACATGATCACTTTGAACTTCCCTACATGCTTCGTTCCGCTTGACACCATGTGCTATGAACAGGAAGTTGAAATAATTTATAGCAGAAAGTCACTTCTGTTGCCACCTAGTGAGAGTAGCAAATACTAATAAAACAATGCTATATAGTATCCAAATCTGCAATTAATTACTGTGTCACAAACCTGATCACTTGGTCACAAACATGACCTGTGACATACCTGACGACCTCAAACAATAACAAAATTATATTTTTACTATTTTGTTTCCATATTCTGATAAGGCAGCATGATTTACTTTTATATACAATATCTGGAAATTTTCACGTAAACTCTAAGGTGTAGTAGAAACAAAATCGTTATGTGGTCATGTTTCTGACTTCTAAAAACATGTAAAATATTCTCATTTAAATAATCTTAAAGGCACCTATTATCATAGCATACTGCAGTATAATAAGAGAACAGATTAAAAATAAAGAATAAGCACACAAATAACAGTTTAATCTTGATTAAGTGGTACGAACTAACATCAACTGCCATTTACATTTCAGATTTCTTAAGATTTGCACATTTGAAATGTAAAATTTATGCTGTTTCTGAACTTCAGAGGGAAAAATAAAACTAATCATAAAAAAGTACACATATTTTTCAGTTAAACTGGCGAATTTCAGCACACAGACAGGAAGGAAGGAAGGAAGGAAGGAAGGAAGGAGGGAGGGAGGGAGGGAGGGAGGGAGGGAGGGAGGTAAGGAAGGAAGAAAAAAATTTGAGCCTTGGTTTCAAAATTTTCGGAATGAGCCTAAATCAGATATTTTCACTTTTAGACAACAGTGTTTAAGATTCTACCTAGTTGCATTCCAAGAAGCTATCAACCGATTTTCGAAGCAAGATTACTGTAGGCCTCTGATGAGAAAACGTTCGCAGTGTGTTCTGCTCTTCGGAACAGTGAGGGGGGGCTGGTACCACATGGTAGCTCACGTTGTCATAAATAAATCTACTATCTACATTAAAAACATCATGCAACATTAGTATCCCAGCGTGTTTCACTTGGAGCAGTGGCTTCTAGTAATTTATAAAGTTATTTACAATGCCCATTAAAAAACAAAAGGAAGAACTCTACACAGTCAAGCCCCTGCCATCCTCTGGTGTAGTGGTTACCACGCTAGCCTCTAGTTCCCAAGGTTGCAGGTTCAAACCCAGCAGAAGGTGATGGATTTTTTTTCGGGCGTAAAAATCCTTAGCATGGCTTCCTTTGGAAGAGAAGTAAAGCCAGTGGTCCTGCGTTGTAGATTTATGGCACATAAAATAACCTCAAGCCTGATAAAGAGGCCTCTAAGCAAAATTACCAGTCTTTCACGCCCAATATAGAATGGGACGCTAAGGATCACAACAATTAAGGAGCGTACATAAATAAAAAAACTCACTTTAATTTAACAGTCAAGTCTGAGAAATAGTTGCTAATGTTGTTAAAATCTGTGATGAAGAAAGCAAACAAAAGCAACTGGCCATTCAGCATTACTAGCAGAAGAGCGTGTTTTCTAAGAGCCCTTAAGTCTTGTTAATATATTGAATGTAGAGCTGTAATCTTTCTCAGATAGAGATAAAATTGTTAATGTCAACACATTCCTTAAAGACACATTCTCATGAGAAGAATACAGTACGTTATTTGTCGTAAATTCCAAACATTTGAACTTTCAATAGCATTGAACCATAGGTCAGATGCACCCAGCCTTGCCACAAGTTTTGATCAACAGATATAAAACCAATTCAATGAAACAAAATTGCTGGATGAATGGAACAATTTAAATCATTACTTTCCAGAAAGTGAAAAGTCAGAAATGCTTAATTTATCTACTGTAAAATTTTGGGATAAAGTGTCACAGTGTAAGAATTATGTCAGTCAATTTGAAAACATAAGTATCTTAGCCAACATTGTATTCTCTTTACCAAATTCAAATGGCGCGGTTGAAAGAATATTTTCAATGTAACGGACATCAAGACAAAAAAAAGAAAGAAATAGAATTGCAACAGACACATTGGAAGCAATAACAATTAAACTCGACATGAAAAAGGGAAGCATTGCTTTGCCTAAGTGATCCCCAAAATATGTACACCATTCAATTCCCTGAATATATATGGTGACTCTTCATGTTCAACAGAAGCTATGGCCACTGAATCATCATCATATGTGGACATCAGCAGCGATGGAGAGGACTAAAACGGCGACACCAGGCTTTTGAGGACTCTTGCAGAATTTCAGATTGGCAAATTATTAAAATCTTTTGTATGTTACTTTGTAATACTACTTAGTACTATTATACCTGTCACTTATAATTTATACTTCGAAAATTTGAATGTAGGGAATTTAATATGATAGGGAAATGTTGGGAAAAGAATAGGGGTATGTTGCTCTTCCGGGGTCCCCGACAGCGATGGAAGTGATGTCTTATATTTCCTACAGATGTCACTCTGTGTCGTTCTCTAGCTCTAATGCAATGCTGGCAACATATGAATAACTAATGCTGCCAAAGCCGGTAAGATACTCAGCCTCAAGGCGTAGCGGAGGGATTGAGGGTCCTCAGCCTCAAAGCGTAGTCGAGGGATGTTTTTTAGAAGGAGGAGAGTGTAGCAGTTGGACAGGGCGTAACCGAGGGATCTGCGCGTCTAAAACTCAAATGATTCACGTTTGCAGAAATTCCTTATTTCGCGGATTTCACTTCTTATTTAGGTTGGCACTTCCCATTCAGCGTCTGTTTTAGCGGGAAGATGGCTACGTTTGTTGTGTTTATTTCGCATTTTCCTATAAAAGTAAAACACCTAAAATGGGGCGGGCAGGTGGGGGCGAATCTGCTGTTAGTTCTCTTTGTTGAAAACGGTTATAAAAGCAATAGGAAAGTGAATAAATTACCTTAAGAGTGAGTTTAGAAGTGGATGTAACCACTTCAACAGCGGGCGCCCACCTGCTACCCCCTTTTTAGGTGTTTTACCTTTATAAGCAAATGGAGCTATAAACACAACAAACAGACATTTTTTCGCTAAATCACATGCAAAGTGGGAAACTGCAACTTAAATAAAAAGCGAAATCCGCTAAATATGCGATGTACTGATGTTTCTGCGAACGTGAATCATTCTAGTTTTAGACGCGCAGATCCCTCGGCTACATCCTGTCGCCGCTTCGCAGTTGCGGTCTAAAAAAACATCCCTCGACTACGCCTTGAGGCTGAGTATCTTACCGGCTTTAGCGGCATTAAATATTCGTCTGTTGGACATAAAACACATCATTTTCATCATCAAGGAAGAGGACTAAGAGCAGATTATCGTACATTTGTAGTATATCAATGATATATCCAATGACCACTGTAACTGACAAGCTATACAGATTACATGAACTAGCACACACCTACCTTGAATGCAATACAGCAATGCCCCTATTTCTTCGAGTTTCCACTAATAACGGTGAATTATTTGGCAAATAAGCAAAACTTACTTTAAAACGTTCCAATAATCTGCACTCCCTAATTCGGTTAAAGTATTATATCTACAAACAAATTTCTAGCTAGAAAACGAATTCTTTTCCAAATACATTGGCAAAAGCAAAGCTGGTAAGATGATCACCACAGAACACCAAAGTATTGTGATCACTACTCAGTGTCACCAACCCTATCAGTAAGAACCTCCAGAGAATACCTATTTATCATCACTGAACCTCTATTTTCCCTTATGCTTGCCGCCCAACGACTTAGAATTTTACCGAAAATCGTTTATAAGGCATAACTTGAACACACAATCTGTGACATTATTGTACATAGCAAAAGTATTTCAGCTCAGCTAATTCAAGAATACAGGAACAAAAACACTTCCTATTTTTGTTCCTGCTAACTGTCAATCCAAATTCAACGGCTGTAGCTCATTCCTTTTTATATATAATCACATTCCTATAGCATCAACACTGCATTAAAAGCTATTCAGAAAAATAAATCCTAATTTTAACATTTATTTGCATATGAATAAAGGCAAATCCTCATATTTAATGGGATAAAGAGTAGCAACAGTCTTTAGCCTATGCTAGCTTTATGTGATTAGGGTGAATTATTTATTGTAAACATACGCCGTAACCAAAGGTAAGTTGTCAGTTCGTATTATTATTATTATTATTATTATTATTATTATTATTATTATTATTATTATTATTATTATTATTATTATTATTATTATTATTATTATTATTATTATTATTATTATTATTATTATCATCATCATCATCATCATCATCTTCCTAATGCCCAAATCACCGTGGAGCAAAACTGGCAACGCAACCTGAGTAACAAGACGATTGGCCAATATGGTTCAATATAACCGCAACAAAATCAGTGAGACGAAAGCGAATGGAGTTAACTTTTATCGCGCATCATAGCGGCACCCACAGAATAGGTTTGTATGGTCAAATACCATTCAGTACTAATACAGAAAACTCGGCCGGAAAACCGTGGACATGAAACACTAGCTCACCTAGCGCAGTGGGCTGGAGGATTTGTATCAGCCTGTTTGAGGAATATGGAGAATTAGGTGTTAAGGTTTGCTTTATCGAGTTTTATACAATGACAACCTTCAAGGACGGGAAGATGTGTACGACATTTTATTGCAAGAACTATAGTTGACAAAAGAATGCCATTTCTTTCTTTGAATTTTCTCGAGATTAAGACAGTTAAGTATTGGTTGGAAGTATACGACCAGTAACCTCTCCGCAAGGCTACGTTTCGTTAAAGTTACAAGTATAAAGGCATATTATGAAAATATACCAAAGAAATGAAAAATGATTTACGCTTACCCTTATTAATTAAAAAATCCCGATTTTCCAGGAAGGGTAGAAGTAATTATCCTCACAGGATGTTATTTCTCAGTTCTCATCATATACATACATACATACCTACATACATACATACATACATACATACATACATACATACATACATATAATAATATTAGATTAAACTTTATATTAACAAAAATGAGGTTTTATGTTAATTATTTTTTATGTACAAACAATTTATGTTTCTTTCCTGACAAAGAATTGTCTTTATTCTATCATATAAGGCGCCTCAGACATCAAAGGATCAAAATCTTTTATTCTGAGTACTCAGAAACAGAAAATTATGTCAGTGGTTGCTGAAGCTAAAGCTATGTATATATCAAATTGATTCTGAACAATAAAAGCAAATGATTACTCTCCAAAGTAGTTGCGGATAGTCATACATAAAAAAGAAATGAGCGGTGAACCACAAACTCAATTACAACTTTAAGATAATTTGCAATACACTTTCCAATTAAAACCAATAAAATACAATATGGAAAATTGCAGCTGTTTGTTAAAATAAGTATTTGTATATTATTATTGTCAATTTATACCTATGCTTGCAACGTTGGTCTTAGCTTAGAGGGAATTGCAAAATTCCAGTTACAAAGGTTTTTGTCTGTGCCTTCTGTCACAATCCAAAATTAATATACAATGAAGGCCAGGAGCATTTCATTTGGAAACTTTTGCAGACTGCTGAGGAGTGGACTAAAGTAAAAGCTCAACGTCTCGTGTTGTAAGCATGATTTGAACGGTACGCACGATCGCTTTCAGCTTTTCTAAGCTTTGACAGATTCTCTGGGTCAAAATTGACTTTTCTACGAAATACGCCTTAGCACACCGTGATATTCGTATTTTCAGCACAAAACAATTGTGTTAAAATTAGATTTTATTTGGCAGCACCGCAAAACCTATGGGTGATCAAAAATTAAGCTTCAAAGCATATCTTATAATTATTGGAGTTGATACTCTTTCCATTAATGCCGGCCTAAATGAAGGCTAATATAAATAGTTGTGTGGGTGACCTGTAAAGTTTAACTCAATCCACACTTGAAATATAAAGGTTTGCATTTTGGTTTGTGACCTGCATTGAAAAAAACGAATAAATTTGCGTATTTATTCCGCTTTAGAAATCAAGATATGTGTCAGAGCATCACTTCTATTGACTTAAATCAGCTGATGTGTGTAGTTCAGCCCGCCACGCTAGATGGTGATACCGTCACGTGTCGCCAGCCATTCCGATAATACATCGTCCGAGTTTCCTGTATTGGAACTGAATGGTATTTGGTATGGTCTTAAGATAGCACCAACTCCAGGGTGATGTATTCACTTTCGGAAGAAATATTAAATTATCCCGAGATGTATGAATTGAATTAAAATATTTACAAAAACACAACAGTTGTGTTCGGTAATGCCAAATTGTGTTACTTTATGTAAACACTATTTTGAAGAGCAATATCACGTCGGGTGTCATGTCGCGTCGCCAGAGTCGCTCTATTGTGAATTGGGTCAAAAACAGTAGGAGGTTTTTTTTGGGAAAACAGGAATAAAGGTTTAAGGAAAAACAGATATATGTATAAAGGTTGTAGAAAGGAAAAAGGAAGAGGAAAGAAGGATCTTGTACTGTGGTGGCGCTATTTATTGGGGCATAATTGGTATCATGGTGGCTGGTACCGCCGAAGCAAACCTGCGGTTCGTGGGTAATTACTAAGATACGGAGAGGCCCAAAGTGGACACACTCCTCAGTGGAGAATAGGTAAAAGTCATGGCCGAGGCCCTGACAGTAACCTAGAAAACAGTGGTGGCTTAACAGTTGATGATGGTACCGAGCCCGGGAATGTTACCTCCGGGCATCGGAGTGTCGTTGGTGAGTTAACAGGAGATGGAGGCTCCAATCCCGGGCCTGTTATCTCCGGGAGTTGGCACGTCGTTGTTGATGATATACTAGAGGAGGTGGCTGTCGTAGCCTGTCGATCTCATTGAGGGTGTCCATGTTGGTCTGGTTGATGCGCGAGATGATGTCTGTGAAGCGTGTCTCCATGACGATTAACATCTTGCTGACAGCTGTCCATGTCCAGGGTGCGTTTGTTTATTTGGTCCAAGCATTTTTGTCGTTCGTTGAAGTGGCTGTTCATGTTGTTGGTCAGACGCTTCTTGGTAACGTCGTGGGATTCGTCTATTATATCGGCGATTCCACTAAACTTCGCGCTGATCTGCTCTTCCAGGGTATTCAGCCTGCTGGAGAGGTTTAGCATCTCAGCGTGGAGGTCCTGGATGGCCTCAATGATGTTTGTGTTGGTCGTAGTGTGCTGTTGGAGGAGTTGGTTCGTGGCTACTATTTGTTCCTGGATCTGCGGTGAGTTGCTGGAAGAAGAAGTGGTGTCCTGGGATGTAGGTGTGAAGTTCTGGGGTGTCTCTGAGCTGTGCGGCGTGGCTCTACGAGGGTAGAGTGGGCAGACGGCCTGGCCAGTGTAGTGCCCCTTGCCCCCACAGGAGGCGCAGAAGCTAGGAGGAAGACAGCCATCACAAGATATATCTTGCGACACGACACCAGTGCTCTCTGGTGGCGAGACCTGGTTCGTTGTATTTGTTTGTGGTGTTTAATGCTTGATGAATGTGTGTTTTATATTAATTTCTGTTATGTACATTCTTGAGAAGATAATGTGTTTACCTAACGACACATAAAACATGTCTGGATAAGTCTATACAGTTTTCGGGTGTAATGACTACGAAGTAGAAAAGAAATCGGGGCCATTATTTTGTTTCCCAAAAGGATAAGGAAACTTTAAGTACGTATAAGGTTTTCTTGCTCAGGTTTATATTCACTTTATATAAGTATGGTAAATATGTAGTTTGTGCATGACTTACATATAGGCTTATAAGTTTTGTTCTTACAACGTCTTAAAATATCAACTTACTAGTTAGGGCTTAAGTGAGGTTATGTGACTTGAAAATAAAAGTTTATAATGCAAGCGTTGCTTTGAACTCGTTAAAGATGTACAAGACCTATAACGTTTGCTCTGAACATTTTATTCAAAATGACTTCAAAAATTCAAAGCTCTTCAGTCAAGAGTAAGTAAAGCTGTGATCTAGTATATTTAATAAACACCTTATAGAGTTATCTCCAAAGTAATTTATTGTAAGACTAAATTACTGTTAATGATTTCAGAATGAAACCTGTACTGTTCCATCTCGGAATTTGCCTGGAAGCAGTAGCATACTGGAAACACGAACGAGTGCTAGTCCAGGTAAGATGAAGAGAGAAGGCAGTGTTAATGACAGCAGCATTAATGGGGATAATCTCCCAGAAAAAGAGATTGGACAGATAGTGAATGCTACTCGTAGTAAACCTAGTGCAGAAGCGCAGGCTAAGAATTTGAGGACAAAGTTAATCAAAGCTCACAAAGTGATATCCTTCAAGAACAAAATGATAAGGAAGTTGAGGCAAGAAATTAACTCCTAAAGGAAAGTCAAGTTGAGACAAAGGCACTATCTAGCTAAATATTTCCCTGGCTGTGTCAAAGATAGTTTTATGACTTGTCTGCTAAAAAAACATCACTGGTAAAACCTAAGGGAGGCGATACACAGAGCACGATAAAACAGTAGCACTGGCATTATTATTGTTTTTCAAAGTGCTACAAACTACCGCGTACCTTAGTGTGTCTTCCATCTATGTCATCTCTTCGAAAGTGATTGCAAAATTTATAGGCCAGACCTAGGTTTATTGACCGTGTCAAAAGTTCGCTGATGAAAATCAAAGCGAAAAAGTTAGAGAACGTGTGGTCTATTGTTCTGGATGAAATGTCACTCAAAGAAAACGTTTCATACAATGTTAGGAGTAATATTTTTGATGGGTTTGTAGATTTTGATGAGATCAGTGACAGTCTTGTTCCCAAATACCCACTCGACCATGAACATCAAGCTCTTGTGATTTTAGAGATATCGAGTTAAATTTCAAGCAAGTGATTGAGTATTTTTAATTAAGGATACTATGTCTGGTGACATTTTGAAACACATTGTTTTAGATGCTGTTAATCAGATGTCAGCTAGGTTTATTCCAAAAATTGTCATATGTGATCAGGGAACAAATAGCCTAAAAATGAGGTCATTGCTGGATGTACATAAGTAGTATTCATTCATTCATTCATTCAAGTAAATGATAATAATGTTTAATTTTTCCATGATGTCCCACATCTGCTTAAGCCACTAAGGAATCGTTTTAAGAAATATGATATTGTCACTCATTATGGTCATTGTTCATGGACACATAGTTGATTTTTACAATCAAAATAACGTTAAGGTACCTAGGTTAGCTCCTCAGCTGAAACGGAAGCGTACCTATAGAACTATCATCTTTCTCCCCTATGCGTGTTTATCTAGCTGCTAAGTATTTAGCCATTCTATCACCAGTGGAATCATGACAAGTGTGTTGACAAATGCTATGTTGTTAGACATTCTACCTACAACCTCTTTGTTTTAGATAAAATTGACAAGATCTTTGAGATTTTAAATTCAGGTAAAATTATTATACCAATTAACATTCTTGTGTATTCAATGATGGGAGAAAATAAAGGGATTGCCTACTTTCTATGAGGGATTATTTTTCCCTGTATAAGAATCTGTAATCAAATATTCAGTCACATTTATTAGGGGTTGGATTGAGAATATTTCTTCCCTGCAAATGCTTTGGAATGAATTGAAAGAAATGGGTTTGAATATCTCTTAACTAGATTAACACAAGATTGTCTGCAGAAGGTTTTTCAGTAATAAGGCGTAAAGGCGGGAATAATATGACTCCTTATTGTTCTGATTTAAAGATTAAGATTAGTAATGACTAATCAATTACTAGATCCATCTGAAGAGAGTAATTATGCTCTTGATGCATGTAGATTCTTGCTAATCAGATTTTAGTAATGCTCCTCCTTTGAGTTAAACACAGGTAATGTAAGTAAGGAACAAGGTGCTGTTATTTATGAAACTGAGCAGTGTTCAAGTGTATATGTTGCAGGATGCTTATGCAAAACTTTATCTCACGAGACATGTCGTAATGCGTTGGCAAGTGAAGATGAGATGAGTAATGCTTGTGATACACATATTTTGTTTAAGGGGCATGGAGATTGTAACATGAAGTTTCCTAATGCAAATGCCATGCGTATGCATGAATCAGTTGCCCATGCATTAAATTCTAATTTCTTAGAATATTTGTATCACAGCAGAAAGCAAGTGAAGGGGAAACTTAAAATTAGCACCTACAATGGATGTGTGCATTGAATGTATCAATACATTTATTTACAAGCGTCTCAATGTGCTGATAAAGTGTTTCTTACAGCAATGAAATGAACATAATCAAGAGAAACATGTTAGCCATAATCCCAAAGCAAAAAAGCCATGCATGAATAGGGTTTTATTTTATTTATTTTTGTTTTGGAAGTAACAGAAGCATGTTAGCTATAATCCTAAAACCAAAGAAACATCCATGCATGAGTAAAGATGTATTCATTTATTTTGTGAAAGAACCAACTTAAGCAAGTTAGAGTCGTCCTCAGTGGTGTAGTGGTTACCAAGCTAACCTCTAGTTCCCGAGGTCGCGGGTTCAAGCACGGCGGAGGGCGATAGATTTTTTTTCGGGCGTAAAAATCCTTCGCACGGCTTCCTTCGGAAGGGAAGTAAAGCCGGTGGTTCCGTGTCGTAGATTCACGGCACGTAAAAGAACCTCAAGCCTGATAAAGAGGCCTCTGAGAAAAATTACCGGTCTTTCACTCTCAATATAGAATGCGACGCTAAGGACCATAGTAGTTAAACAGCGTCCATAAATAAAACTCAATTTAATTTAAGCAAATTAGCCATAATCTTCAAATAAAACTACATACATGAGTTGAGTTTTCTGTTTTTTTATGATAGAATCCCTTGCATATCTCTTTCCTAGCGCATTCAAATGCTAATTAATTACCAGTAGGTTTACCACTACTATGTTAAATAGGTTAAACCACCCGTGCGTAACTCCGGCTAGTGAGAGGAAATCCCTTCCACTGCTGTAACGGAATTAAGCCTTCAGTGCCGTACTATGTTGCCCGTGACATGCTCGTTTGCTAAATCGTGAAAAGCTCATCATGCATTACTTACTTATTTCGTATGAAGGGCATTTTATTTATTGCTCCGTGATGTTTGCAAGCGTATGGATCGCACTAATGTTTCAATGTCAGGGATAAATGTATGTACATGGTCAAAAAAAGCGAAAATGGTCGAAATAGCTAAATGCTTGTCAGCTAACCTACACCGTAGATCACTTTTTATGAAAGTCGTTTTAGAAAAGATTTGTTCACATAGGTATGTTGTGTCAAAATTTGCTATTAGACCGGCTACAAAACAGCATAGTTTGGGGAAATTTTCTGGTGATAATTGTTTGTAGAACTCAAATGTTACACTTTTCCTATTACGTCAATCGATGGTTTCCAAATGTTTCAATTCATTTTCGAAATGGAAAGATGATAAGCAATGAATACTGAACGGGTTTGTAAATAACAATTCATTTTCCATATTCCTTAAATCGGGAAATTCGTTTCAAATGTAGCAGATAGTTGCTGTACGGTTTTTCTATAATCACCTAATGGATTTATAATTAGTAACGACTGTAGAAAGCGGAAATTACACATATCTCCAACAGATAGTTGGTGATCCCACTTTGAAAAGGTTTTTTATAAATGTATTTACTGCTCCGGTTAATGAAACAATACACTTTCTTTCCTTGCAGAGCTTTGTTCAGTAAATCAAAATTACTATACAGGTCCGTCATAAATTTCAAGCCGTACACCTATTGAGACTGTGATGGTTCTGGTACCGTGCACCCTGAAAAATATTTTTATTTGCAGTTATATGAATTATTACGGAAATCAAACAGGCAGCTAAAAGTACTGCTGCTAACCCGTGTTTTCAGAAATTCGTTATTTCAGGGAGTAGGAACATAAATCCTCTTAATACTGCTTAGCGACCTTACTTTCGAATAATAGGGTAAGGTTGAGTATTCAGGATCTAATGTCTTTATAAATTCCTGAAACCCGCGGTGTCGCAATGAAATTGATCTTATGTAATTCACAGTCTTAACAACTGTACTCATCACACTATTCAGGTTAGTGGACTGAGCACATAATACCTCTCTGTGAATCATGCAATGAATATTAACAAGATTTTAATAGGGTGCATTAATGCTGGACAAAAACTTTCTAAATCTACTGACAAATCCTCTCTCTTTCCCAATCATCGAAGGTGCCCATCAGCAATAATTAAAACTATTTTTCCCATTGTAATGCAAAGTTTTGAACAACTCTATAAACAGCATAAAAACATCTTCTCCACATGTTCTGCCTTTCAGTGATATCGTGTCTAAAATCTCCTCTACGATGTTTATTTCCATATGAAACGCCCAAATATAAACTAGTAATTGAGCACTGCTAGTCCTGTTAGTTGATTCATCAAGTGCGAGAGAAAAATACAGAAATTATTTAAGTTTTTCTTTCAATTGCTTTGTCACGTCGTTGTTCATTTCCTCGATTCTACTGGTAACTATCTCTGGAAAGACTAATAGATTTAAAGAAATCGGTTTCTCCAGGGCAAATTTCATCTGCGGCTATTATACAGTATGTGATCAAAAGTATCCGGACACCCCCCCAAACATACGTTTTTCATCTTAGGTGCATTGTGCTACCACCTACTGTCAGGTGCTCATTATCCGCGACCTCAGTAGTCATTAGACATCGTGAAACAGCAGAATGGGACGCTCCGTGGAACTCACGGACTTCTGTACGCGAGATTTCCACACTCCTAAACATCCCTAGGTTCACTGTTTCTGATGTGATAGTGAAGTGTAAACGTGAAGAGACATGTACAGCACAAAAGCGTACCAGACGCGAAACAGATCTCGTCTGTTGACAGACAGAGACCGCCGACATTTGAAGAGGTCCGTAAAGAGTAATAGGCAGACATCTATCCAGACCATCACACAGGAATTCCAACCTGCATCAGGATCCACTTCAAGTACTATGACAGTTAGGCGTGAGGTGAGAAACCTTGGATTCCATGGTCGAGCGGCTGCTCATAAGGCACACATCACGCAGGAAAATGCCAAACGACGCCTCGCTTGGTGTAAGGAGCGTCAACATTACACGATTGAACAGCGGCAAAACGTTGTGTGGAGTGACGAATCACGGTACACAATGTGGCGATCCGATGGCAGGGTGTGGGTATGGCCAATGCCTGGTGAACGACATCTGCCAGCGTGTGTAGTGCCAACAGTGAAATTCGGAGGTGGTGGTGGTGTTATGGTGTGGTCGTGTTTTTCCTGGAGGGGGCTTGCACCTCTTGTTGTTTTGCGCGGCATAATCACAGCGCAGACCTACATTGATATTTTAAGCACCTTCTTGCTTCCCATTGTTGAAGAGCAATTCGGGGATGGCGATTGCATCTATCAACACGATCGAGCACCTGTTCATACTGCACGGGCTGTGGCGGAGTGGCTACACAACAATAACATCCCTGTAATGGACTGGTCTGCACAGAGTCCTGACTTGAATTCTATAGAACACCTTTGGAATGTTTTGGAGCGCCGACTTTGTGCCAAGCCTCACCGACCTACATCGATACCTCTCCTCAGTTCCGCACTCCGTGAAGAATGGGCTGCCATTCCCCAAGAAACCTTCCAGCACCTGATTGAAAGTATGCCTGCGAGAGTGAACGCTGTCATCAAGGCTAAGGGTGGGCCAACACCATATTGACTTCCAGCATTACCGATGGAGGGCGCCACGATCTTGTACGTCATTTTCAGCTAGGTGTCCGGATACTTTAGATCACGTAGTGTATGTAGTGGCTACCATGCTAAAATCCAGTTCCCGAGGTCGCGGTTTGAAACCCCGTGGAGGGCGATGGATTTTTTTCGGGCATAAAATTCTTAGCATGGCTTCCTTCTGAAGGGAAGTAAAGTCGGAGGTCCCGTGTCTAGATTTACGACAGGTTAAAGGCAAATAGGCCCTGATCAAAATTGCCAGTCCTTCGCACCCAATATAGAATGGGACGCTAAGGACCATAGGAGTTAAATAGCGTCGACAAATAAAACCCAATTTAACTTATTGCGCCTATTATAAGAGCCTCTTTTATAAATTGACCTTTACTAAGGGTTTCTAAATTTATTGCAATGTGCTGAGCTATACGGTAGCTTGCACGCCATACCTTCCTATCCTGTTATCTTTCAAATGTATTTCCTCTTGTATTACTGATATTTTTTCAGTTTCTTTGTTCGCTCTGGCCCTGTTAGTATAAATTTAGGTTCAATAATGATAATAATAATAATAATAATAATTATTATTATTATTATTATTATTATTATAATTAAAATGTATATCTGAAAGCAACTGAGGTCCATATTCCTCTGCATGACGTGTGAAATGCTATTTATACTGAAATGTGAGTAATACAATAGTTTTACCCAAAATTAGGCATTTAACTTTGTGGTTACTCTGAATAACAAAATTAATCGCTTTTCCAGTTGGCATAGAAGACTCGTCGCCTCGGTGTCATGCTGTTATCTACTTTTTCCCTCGCTACAGCACTCATTACTATTGAAGAGTAACTACTTCGCAACAGAAAATAACTCCAAACATCAACCCCTGTCAACTAGTGCTGCGCTGTGCTCATATTACGTCAGTTGAATGGTCAAGGACGACGTGGTGGGGACATTAAGTCACCATCAGTTGCACAATCGTGGGTTAAACTATGCTTAGTCCTATACTTTAATGAAATATAATAAGCATTTTTCACATATATGTAGGTCTGTACTTATTTGAAATTAAAGAATGCTCAAACACTAATGCTGCTTATTTTATTAATTTTGTACTACCCTAAAAGCTTTCCTATTTTGAATTCCCACTTATTCTCAAGGTCTGGCAGCTAGGAGTGCTATATGCAACATGTCTACCCAAGAAACGTATGAATATAGATAAGATGGCTGTCTTTCCCTCTCTTGTTTTTGATTGGGCATAAGACAGCGGTCGGCAGGTGCTGCGCTCGTGACTTAAGAGTTGATTTCCCGGAAAGAGCAAGATAAAGTGAGCGCAAATACCATACAGCACCAATACACGAAACTCGGCTTAAAAGTGAAGACCGCGAACCTCAGCGCTCCTAGCGCAGTGCTCTGGAGTTTTTATATCAGCTGTGTAAAGAATGTAGACAATTAGGTGATTTGGTTTGCTTTCATCGAGTTTTAAGCAATTACTACCTTTAAGGACGGGAAAGTGTGTGCAGCATTTTATTGCCAGAACTATAGCTAAAAAGAAATGCCGTTTCTTTCTGTCTTTGTTTATTCAAACAAATTTTATTTTGTCTTAAATGATATGAGTTATTGCAAATAGCCCCCTTTCCCTTTCTTTCCTTCGTTTTTCTCCAGAGAGATTTGTTTATTCTAACTCATGCGGTGCCATATACATCAGAGGATTAATATTTTTATTTTGTGTACTCAGAAAATTATTTCATTGGTTGCTAGAGCTAAAACAATGTATATCTCAAAACAGATTCTGAAAAATAAAAGCACAGAAAAATAATTTATTCAAAGCTGAATGGAACTGAAGACTAATTATTAGTTAAGTTATTTACAGGTTCCTTTGTTCGTCGCCCATTTCGTTTTACTGGTTGAGCTTCAGTATTCTCCAACAGTTCATTTGAACTTAATTTGTGTTGTGAAACTTAATGTTTTAGGTGAAAGAGAAACTACAAAATATATGGTTAATGATGTTATTCATTAATCGGAAAAAACTCGAGCCTCTTTCATGACTGTCAAAATTATAAATTTATTCTATGTAGAGAAATTAATTCAGAGGAGTTTGTGCCCTATAAAATGCAGTAACATTTATAATCATTAGAATATTTGGTGAAACACTAGTCAGTTGTTGTTTGCGGCTAAAAAGCTTCTTCCTGTAAAACTGTGCTTTGTGTGTACCTTTATTAAATAAGCCACAGTTTTTTCTTTTTCAAATATTTTCTGAATAATTACTGTCCAAATAGCTGCTGAAGGACACACATAAAAGGAAATGATAGTATACCCAAACACAATTAGTGCATATATCTGAGACAATACTTGTATGTTTTGTAGAAGTGATATGTATTTAGGGTAACTTGCAATAATCTTTCCAGTTAAAACCAATTAAGTATAGTATGAAAATTGCTGTTTACTCAATTAATACTGGATATGATTACAGTCAAATCAATACCTAGCATGCAATGTTTATTTTAGCTTAGGTGTAATTGCAAAATGCAAGTTACAAACGCTTTTTCTGTGCATTCTATCACATTCCAAAATGAATATGGAATGAAAGCCTAACAACATTTCATTTACAATCTTTTGTAGACCACTGAGGAGCACATTAATGTAAAATCTCAAAGTCTCGTGTTTTAAGCAGATTTGATCGGTATACATGTTCAGTTTCAGCTTTCTTAAGCTTTGACTGATTCTATGGGCCATAATCGCCTTTGCTTCTAAATACAACTGGGCATCTCTTGATATTCGTATTTTCAGCGTTAAATAATTTTGTTAAAAGTATATTTTATTCGGTAACACAGAAAAAAGTATTAATTATTATATATGGAGTTACAAAGGGCAGCTTACAATAATTGAAGTTGTTAACTCTTTCAGTTAATGTATGCCAAAATGAAATATAATATAAATCATAATATTGTGTGGCCTGTAAAGGTTAGCTCAATCGGCATTGAAGTATAAGGACTTGCACTGAAAAGAAAATTCATAAATTGACGTATTTATGCCCCTTGTTAATATAAATCACGGCGTGTGTCACAGCAACATTTCCATTTAGTTAAAATAAACTGATGCGTGTACTTCAGACAGCTGCGCTAGATGGTGATACCGTCACGTGTCGCCGGCCATTCCGGAGTTTCCTGTAGTGGTACTGTATTGTTTTAGTAAGAGTTGGAGTCGTATTACTTCCAACTACTGACGCATAGTGATGGTCTTTGTAAACGGTAGAATTGAGTCCTGTAAGTGTATTAAAATGCGTGCATTAACCATGTCAAAAATGCAAGTGTTATAATTATGTGTGTTCTTATATGCTTTCATACATTTTTCCCAAAGTTACCTAAATTCAAATGAGCATTGTGATAGTCAACTACTTTTTCTATTGTCAAACATTAAACATGGTGACTGTTTTGTAATAAACTTTAAGTTTACTTGTAAAGTAATGATTTAATGCCTATTCCCAATAACTGGCTAACTAACAAACAGAAGTGTTATAAGAACAGCATTTACGCGAAGGCACAATTAAATAAAAGTCCAGATAAATTCTGCATAATCATTACGTGTGGCAGAAGTCGAGGCGAAGTTCTAGTTATTGAAGTTGGAGGAACTTAAGTCCGTGATGAAGGGATACTCACGTTGATGTTAGAAGTGGATACAGCAGGGGATACGCTAGATGGGGAAGCAAATTAAAAGAAGATTACGCCCAAAATGTTTTAAGGTAAAGTTTATATTAGATAATACAGTGAAGGAATTTGACATCATTAGTGTCATGTCAGGCAGAACATAAGTCTCAGAAAGGAAACTTTAAATTATCTCAGATTCACCTAAGAAATTTAATGGTAATTTGAAGAAGTTGTTAGAATGGTGGGGACAGTTTTACAAGATTCACCAAGATAAAAGTACCGACTTAAGTAACAAAAGAAGTTCCAATATTTGCTGCAGTCAACTGAACCAAACTGCCGTGCTTTAGAAACAAACTGCTGTTGGAGCTACACTCCAATAGCATAACATTATTCTAAACCCCCAGAAGCCTTAAAATCAGGACTTCGTAGGGACGGTGTGTTAATAGACGTATATATCCGCAAACTTCTTTCACTAATGTTGCAGAATACAAAGCCAGAGTCTTCGTGTTTACTTTCAGTTCTGAGTATCTTTTAAGATCGTTATACTCTTTGGGTATAATTACTGATAAATGTGGGACTATATGTTTCATTAGTAGAGGTATATATTCATGAAGATTTGCTTGGAGTATGGCAAACGGCAGTCTAAAGTTGGAGTTAAGTCAAAGGACCGCCTAAAGCGACCGATGAATTGCATCAAACTGGAAGTAAAGGGAGGAAAAAGATGATGATGGTGATGATGATTTGGAGTTAAGGGCGTTCAACTACGTCATTAGCGTCCTAAGGGAGAGGAAAGAATGTCCATGGCAATATCTGGAATCAAGTTGGAAAGGGTAAAATATTGTATCCCAACGCCTTTCGCCTTGGGAATACCAGAAATGTTTAACCAAACCTCTGGGAACGCCAGTGGCCCGATGCGTAAGTTTTCACTTAGGTTAAAGTACAAGCCTGTGTTGTGCAGTGGATGTTGTATATCACAATTACCTTTGTTTTGAAAGAAATTAACTATTTATTTAATAATACTAATACATAGAAAGACATAAGATATTAAGTTCACTTTATTACAGCCTCATATTTATACATACAGATGAAACCATTACAATAACAATACTACTACTACTACTACTACTACTACTACTAATAATAATAATAATAATAATAATAATAATAATAATAATAATAATAATAATACTCCACTTATTCTTAATTTAAGTTATGAACCTATTTAGTGTGAAAGTTCTTCTTCGATGGATAAATGCCTTTTTCATTGCTTCGTTTCAATGTTTGCCAAACTAGAGAACGCCTATTTACACGAAGTATAAGATGTGGGGAATTTCAATTTTAATGTCCGATTACAGTTTAGTTCAGCTAACGGCTCGTTATATTCCAAGTTAAACATGTTTTCTATGCTGTTAGGAAAATCTATGCTACCAGAAGGGTTTCCGATTCATTCGTACATCTCCGATGATAAAAAAGGAAGTACATGTCAATATTTGCCGAAGGGATTCCATATGGTCGAAAACTATTTGTATAATATTATCTTCCTGCTTCAATGCTTGGGCCGGGTACTGAGATAAGCGAGGAAACATGTCAACAGCGCCTTTCAGAAGATTTTTTCTAAATTCCAAGCTTACTTTTGAAATCCAGAAGCTTGTCCATGGATGACAGGATATTTTTTATTTGCGTCCTTACATATTTTTTCCCGAACATCGAAGGAGATTCGGCATTGCTCCAGTGAGGATATTGTAATCATGCCCCACAAGAGAGCGCCCCTGGGAGGGAGGAGGAAGTGAGAGGAGACACCGGGCGGCAGCAACCAGGAGTGACGGCACAGCAATGACATGCTACCTACAGAGTTTCTCGCCATGGAGGTATATTATTTACTGGAGATGGAGCTAAACGGACTTCTTACGAATGAAATCGAGCCATCGTCTGCATAGAAGATGCCATACTGGACTTTAGATTCCATTGTGAAGTATATCATTTTGTAGTGTATTTTAATGGAATTTAAGATCAAATCATGGGAATACAATGTGTTTCGTATGGTTGTAATAACACCCAAGGCTCTGAGTACAAAAGTTTAATTTTTGCAGGTATGTAAAAACCATAGATTCTGCGTCCTTTAAATTATTACCATCCACCTCACTCGTCAATGTAAGCTGTAAATAATTAACTTGACATATGAAACACATACATGCGTACTTAAAAGTTAGTATGCAATTTTAATATTTAAACAGGTTTTCGCATTCAAGGCCTGATATCTTAGATAATTGGGTTAAAGTTGTTCGAAGGGAAACGAAACATTCAAGATACAACAGGCTTTGCAGTAGTCATTTTACAGACGACTGTTACAGCTGAGGCGTGGGGAAGAAAATATAAAGTTGTTAAGCGAAAGTGAAGTCCCTTCTGTATTCAACTTTCCTCCTCACCTGTTAAAAAGGATAGTTAAATGAATAATACTACATGGGCCATCAGCTGTGATTTGCTAAGGGTAGTATGGTATTTGCGTGGAGGGAGATAAGTAATGTGGTAGTTTTTGAATAAGCACCCCAGTAATATCTCATAATAATGCTATGCTTATCTCAAGTCACATTTACTCACATTTCTATTAGGGCTATAATGCAGTATTAATTTAACTTTCAAACATGAGTTGCAATACCTTTTTCTAAATTTGGAACAAAAACTATGAAAAGTAATTATTTTATTTTCAAACATAATTTTCAGGATACAGATTTTTACGGAACCTTTGGTTTTAGAAAAATACACACATACAAAGCTAAAGCTCATTACTTTTACTACTGATGTAGTTTTGACGAGAAAGCGACAGCTAATTTAAGCTACATAGCAATGGTCCCAAAGGAGGAGAGTAACATGGTCTTGTTCCATGGTTTGCAATATACTGCTAAATATGCGAGACTGAAGTGGACGTTGTTTAATAAAATTGATTATGTTAACTGCGTGTCAAGAACATCTCTTAATGCATCTCTAAGTGTTTTCGAAACAAGAACTTTACGATGAACAAAACAGTGAATTATGGCATTTGGACCCTTTCCTTTCACGAGTAAAACAAATCCTTTATTTGATACACTCATTGTGGGCGCCAATAGCGCCGACATCATGGGGCTTGGGGGACCCGAGCCCTCTCAATGCTGTTTTTAAAGAGGCTGAGATCCCCAACTTATAAATTGGAAACTCATTTAATTTCTCCTAACTATTAAATTGGAAATTTGTTTAATTTAAAAGCACGACTGGAATGAAATAATATTTCGATTGTTTAAAGCATCTCACGGCGCATTTATTTTCTCGGTGATGCTATGTACTGCGTATCAGGTGGGGCTGGGTAGTTGAGAAGCTGGCCTGCGAGGACTCTCCTGCGTGAAGAGCTGGGCTTGGAGGGGGCTGGCTGGAGTGGGCATGCGCAAATCACGTGTCAGTGTCTTGGAGGGAGCTGGACAGGAGTGAGCATGCGCAAATCATGTGTCATTGTCTTGTTCGACATCTTTGCCTGTGGCAGTTTAGACCTTAGCTAGTTCAGTTCATAGTCGACAAATAACAGTTCGTGTAATCTGTGAATAGTAATACTAGTCGAGCATTTTCTGTTTTGTTGTAACCAGACGTTCATCGTAATATGCGGGTAAGGTGAGTACATTTATCACTCATAAGTTGGCTTTTAAGAGACAGCGTTTGGACTTGACAGAAAATGAAATTGGAAATTTTACTTCGTCTGTCCCGCAACCGTTCGGCTCAGCTTCATCAGCGTCCTACACGCAGTGGCTCCCTAGTAAGAAGTTAAATGAGAAGGGAAATACCTTTCAACCATCATGGATAATTTCATTCAATTGGATGGAATGGGATGTATATGTTGAAACAGTATTCTGCAAAACTTACAAGAATGCTGAATCCCATAGTCTATTAAATTTTAGCTCAAAGAAGGAGGAACTTTTACCTCCGTTGCTTTTAGCAGTTGGAAAAAAGCACTTAAAAAGTTTACAACTCATGAAAATACCCAAGCCCATAAGGAAGGTATAACGAAGTTGGCGTCTTTTTCCAAACCGAGCGTAGTGGTGCTGTTGAACGAATAGTTGAAGGGTGTTGTCAGGATTGCGCGCGCAGCTCGTGACTATTTTTACGAGCTTGAAATTCCTTTGCCGTCAGGGCTTAGCAATTCGAGGACATGACAACATAACCTCCAATTTTTGGCAGTTACTACAATTGCGGAAAGAAGATGTATCTCAGTTGAAAGACTGGATGAGCCAATCTGGATACAAATGGATCTCGTATGATATCCAAAAACGAAGTTATTGATATCTTGGGGCAAGCTGTTTTGCGTTCATTGATAAATGAGATGCTGTGAAGAATTTTCTATTGTGGTTCATGAGACGTGGGACGTATCCGTTCACGAACAAGTAATCTTTTGTATTAAAACAGTAAATGCAAATTTAGATGTATGTGCAAATTTTGTGAGTCTCTATGAACCTCCTGACAGACAAGCTAAAACTCTTTTTGAAATTGGAACGCATGCATTTTCACGTTTGGGTTTGTCCGTTAAAAATATAAAAGGGCAGTGTTGCGATGATGCCTCTCAAATGCGTGGCAAACTCAAAAGACTGAAAAATTGGTCTAATATTTCCAACCAAAAGTCCTTTTCGTACACTGTGCTGCTCAGAGTCTGAACTTAGCTGTTGAAGACAGGTTGCACCTCTGTCTTGTATGAGTGACACGATAAATTTAGAAAAGGACTTGATCAATGCAATTAGAGGATCTCCAAAACGAGTCCATTTGTTAAGAAATATTGACTTCGGTGAGAAGACTAGTGAGAAGACTTCGTCTATTGTGGACTATTAGAGCTTCCAGCATTCAACAAATGTTAAAAAGACTACTACAAATTTCTCGTGCTTTTAGTGAATTTTCTGAAGAACACTCATCAGATGCAGCATCAAAATGTGCCTCTGAACATATTGCAAAAAATGCTTCAGTTCCAATCCTTTTTACTCATGTCTCTCTACTGTCATGCAATGAATCCCGTTGAGGAGGTAAACCTCAAAATACAGTGCCCAAATGTCGGTGCCCAGAGATAGAAACTAAATTTCAGTGTCTCATTGAAATTTTAAAAGAGAAACGGTAAGGTTTTAAAATATTTTGGGAAGTCTGCATAAAGGAGAAGCCTGAATTTCTTGGTGATCCTGAGTTACCAAGACAATGTTTCGTTCCGAAGAAATTGAAGAATTCAGTGTTGGAGAACGATTTGAGAATACTAGACTGAAGAAAGTAACTGCAGTAGTGAATGTGTCAGCAGTGAAGTGTAAGAATGTAAAACTGAAGGGAGCTACAGAATTCTTTGGTGAAAATTTAGACACAGACAGACTCTCCCTTCACTTCAACATGCTTGGTAACAGTGATGTTCAAGAGCTTCTATCGGAATTCTTCAAATGTCTGAAATTCCTCTCACAGTCTCCGTGACAACTGCTACAGCTGGAAGATCCTTCAGCGCTCTTCGTCGGCTGAAGGCTTATTTGAGATCCACGATGGGGCAGAAGAAGATAAGCAATGCAACACTACTATATACCCATCAAACTGTGTTGGACAATTTGGACCTAAGGCATCTGATGAGTGAGTTTATCCAGAGAAATCCGTTTCAAGGGTCCACATTACCTTTATTCTTATTTTAATTTGACAGACCCTTCAGAGGTAATACGTAACTTTAAGCACTTCTTTAAACTTAAAAAATATCACTTTTATACAAAGAACATTATAATGGACAACATATCTGTTTTGTCATTTGTTTCACAAAAGTTAAATTCTAATAAATCATTCAGAATAAACAGAATATAAATTTTGCAGTATTTTGATTACTGATACCTACATTCGACATTTTTACAAAAAATCCTATCCTTTTTTGAGTTGTCGTTAAAACACAAAATCAATATGTGCTGATTGTATATTTTAAATATTCAAGTATTTTCAGCCTTGTTTTATAAACTGCATCTCAATAAAACAGAAGTAAGTAACCACTAACATTTTAATCACTGCCCGCCTTTCATTAAATATATGTATACAAAATTGGTCTCCTCAATAATTTTGACAATCCGGCGCCCATGAGGGGCACGTACAGTACATATTCCGGCAGAACGATCCCATAATAGTCCCACATATTCTAAATAGGATGATAACACACTATGAACGTGAGGCGTCTAGTATCAAAATCGGCCAAATCAATAAGAAATATGTTTCAGTATTCAGTAACACTTCTGCAGACGAACCAACGAAGGTCAGTAAAATTTTTCGCCTTTACTAGGTACCATAATATAGATTCAAGTTGTATTAATGTTCAAAATCATTTTCATAGTTTAGTATATTTTTGGAATTTCTAAATTTCAACTTGGACGGTTTTGTGGCAGGTAAATACATTTTTAATTTAAAAAAGGGAAACTCTACTTTAAATTGAAATTGAATATCAATACAAAGATAGTTTCCGCATTAATTATAAGAAATACGGTGTAGTATTAAAGTAACCAACAAAGATTAGTAAGAACTTCGGACATTTAAAAGATTACAAAGTATCTTTTCCTTTCATTTTAAGCTGTAATAAAAGGGAGAAAATAAATTGACATGAACAATAATACAATTTTTGTTATAACAATACTTTAGTAGGTACAATTTTACACATCTTATTCCTATTTTACTTTAGATTACAATATCTGGATTTTTAGACGACACACGGTCACAATCATATACATTGTTGGAATTCTCATGATCAGTGGGAACTCTTTCACTCGACAATAATATAGTTTTGTAGAACGCGAGTGACTGTAAGTTGCTCCATTCTGGACCAAAATGTTTCTCCAGAAGATTTTGCATGTCTTTCGCTTGGGTCCAGAAAGAGGAATACCTTAGCTCAATGTCTTGGAATTAATTTGAGCTATAAATTAGTCCCTTTTATAGACAATTTGAAATTTTCCAGTACTATTATAGAATTCATCACCTCTTACAAAAATACAAGGGCGTATTTGGTTTGTTTTCTTAATTATTACTTTAGCTAAAGAAAAATGCAGTCATGAAGTTTTATCGTCTCACCAGTTTCTGATTTTCAGTCATAAAATTCGCAATCCACACCCAGATGAAAAACCGTAGAAGATTAGATAATAGGTTTTCATATTCATCAGGATTTGTGGGGATCTAATATTCCCTAAACGTTTTACCTATTCTGATGAAAACACAGTCGGAAGGTAGAAACAAATGGGCTATTACTGGGAAGGTAATCAGAATTTTGTTGACAGAAGTATGAGCATTATTTATACACCAAATTGAGACCATTCCTAAAATAGTGCTGCTTTTATTTTGACCAGCACGTCCATCAGCTGCTGGTCATAGTGTATGAATTTCACTGAAACCTGTATTCCTCAAACGATGGTAAAAGGCGCACGCAATTGCATTAGAATTCTTTGGAAACTCTGCATCATTCTAGGTATAGTTAAACACATTTTCTTTTGTCATAGGTGCTTCTGAATTCCCCCTAACTATGAAGTTGTACATTGACAACTGCCTACTCTAACAAACAGCTTGGTCTGGTATACGTGACATAGCAACATTCTTCTGGCAGTCGAAAAATGAAGTTAATAAGTTCTGTCCTCTCTCAAATTTCTATAAAATGCCTTAGGTATCATATTGAGATTCTTTCTGTGTTGCCAATGTGCTTCTCTTTTCTACATAATTCTTAGTTTTCACTTTTTGCCCAATTCCAGACATTTTGAGAATACGTCTGTTCGGAGTATTCCAAATCCAATGCTGAATCTAGTGTTGAAGATATTGCCGAAGAAATTCTCCTTCACCTTTAATTCACTAGATGCTTGGGTATTGTACATCCTTCAATCTTAAAATTCTATGTATGCAATCGAACCACATTTATTACAAACATGGAAATTCATGAGATAAACACTAGACAAAAGGGTAACATCCATCGTCCCAGTACAAAGCTTTCTTGCTTCCAGAAAGGTGTATATTATGAGACCATAAAAATATTTAATACTCTCCCTAATGATCTTAAGAGAAAAGTTGACAACTTCAATGTCTTTAAAACTGCTGTTAAAGAGTACCTATGCTCAAAAGCATATTATTCTGTACAAGATTATCTTAATGACAAATTATCCTACTGATAAAACTTATATAGCTCTGTAAGTAGTATTAGTAAATATTAATGACAATTGCCAGTCATATTTGAAATCTGCTCTAGAATTAATGAAGCTATTTAAATGTATGTATATTAAGAACTGACAGTAAATGCTATGCATTACACATCAAATAGAACAAAATGATCAGACTAACAAAGGTAAAATCCTAGTGAATGTTAAAATAACTGTTCTTGCCTATACGTATGTTAACCTTATAACAGTAAGGAGGTATACAACTCTGTAATAAATTACACTTGATTTGTTTCATTTTGTATATAATATGTCCTTATTTTATTTTAAATGTTCTGTATACTATGTAATATTTATGTATATATGTAACTTTATTGTACATTTCCTTAACACGCATATAGTATTTGTATTTTATTTCAAATGTTCCATATTCTATGTAATATTTATGTTTATATATAATTTTTGTACATTTCCTTGACTTGTTCTATGTTCACAAGTCTTTATGGCTGATAGTGAACTCACAGAATACAATCTAATCTAATCTAATCTAATCCACGTCTTATCGATATTAAGCTTAAGTAAACCATTAGGGATGACGATAATCTGAATTAATGTGATTCTCTAGCCATAAATGTCCTTATAAAGGTAATGACTGAATTCTGCCTGGAATGTAACGTTTAGTCTTCCTGCTTCCATCTCTGTTTTCTTCTGGAGAAGTGTATCCTTGAAGGCTTCTCTTCAAACATGAACATTACAGTTACATTTTATCACTTAATATTTGAGGGATAAGTTCTTAGAATCTCTGCTCCCTGTTATTGGACGATGTTTGTTAACTTCAGGTATCTCTAAATATTTAAGAATAACACTGTCTTACTTTATCTTGTCTGTATATGCACAGAGTTATTTGTGGCAGAAACACCGCAACGGGATGTTATTGTAATAATAGCTACTTTCGAATGCACTTACTGCATGACTTGGCCCATTCTGTTGCATGACCCTAAATTCAGCAGCATGTAATGTGTTATCATGTCCGATTTTTCAGCGTATTCCATTTTCAACAGTTGGAGTATTACCTCTACTCTCAGTTTATAATAAAAAGCTCAGTTTTCAAAATCTTGTGACGGCTGGTTTTCATACTAAACGCCTCCAATACGTATTACCCTCTGCACATTTGTTCCATCTCTTTGCAGCAAAGGAAATTGTCTATCATTTCTCCACATTACTCAACTCTTACAAATGTAAACAATTGTGACTTATTTGTTACGTCTAACGACTTATCAATTTGTGAGGAAAAATAGGAGTTTTGCAATGCTTCGGATAAAAACAACTCAACGTTTGGACACAACTTAGTCACCCGCCTGCTAACAATATTATAAGATGCGGAATTCTTAACTACTTCAGTTTCAGCTTCTTTTCCTAGCAATATTTTTACTACTAATTTACAAACTGGAAAAATCAGATCTATATGGGTAGTGCGACTTTTGATTTTTTATAACTAGCTTTGTTTAGACTGGAGTTAAAAGAAAAGTAAAAAAGAAAAAGTCGAACAACAACATTCGATATTTGAATTGCAAGTACAAAACAAGCGTAAATACCAACTGGATAAAACTGTACAGAAGAGGTGCATGATAAAAAATATACACCTCGTCGTGAAACCGTATAACCTAAATCACGTCGGAAAACAAAACTGAAGCGCTTCAAGGATAATAACTTTAATGGTTTCATAACATGTATGTATGCATGAATTACATATATATAAATTCAAGGGGTCTGCTACCCTTAAAAGTTTACTTAAATTGTTGGTCTCAGTTCCAAAGTGGGGCTGACAGCTGTATACCATTGTCAAGGCAGAGTTCACAAAGTAAAAAACAAGTTACATTAAACTATTTTAGTCTCACGTTCGAGTACTTATTACAAATGAATAATATTGAGACATGCATTTAGACTTTCATTATGTCAGTGGTTGAACTGGCGAAACTACGTGAACAACAATTTTGGCCTTCAAGTACAGTAAAGAGACTTTGCGGCGAAATTCTGGTTTAACCAAAGGTGCAGCATTAGGAGTGACTTAACCCACAACTCAATTAGCCTATAATCTCTCACTAACGAATATGTAGTTTCTTCAGCCTATTGGAAAGACAGAATTGCTTGTATTTTAGTAAACTTAACATAAGCGGACTTACACAACAGAATTTATATATTACCGTGTTTCATTCACAACAAGGGTAGTTGATAATTTGAAAGATTTAAATTTTGCAATTAGGATAATTCCAATTAAAATAATGATAACATTGCAGCCTTTACCAAATTATGTTAAAAGTTTGAAGAATTATACTACCTCTGTTGGTAAAGATTCTAACGTGTAACGTCGTCCTCCGTGGTGTATTGGTTACCATGCTAGCCTCTAGTTCCCAAGGTCGCGGGTTCAAACCCGGCGGAGGGCGATGGATTTTTTCAGGCGTAAAAATCCTTAGCATGGCTTTCCTTCGGAAGGGAAGTAAACTGGTGGTCCCGTGTTGTAGATTTACGGCACGTAAAAGAAACTCAAGCCTAATAAAGAGGCCTCTGAGCAAAATTACCGGTACTTCACACCCAGTATAGAATGGGACGCTAAGGACCACAGCAGTTAAAGTGCATCCATAAATACAACTCAATTTAATTTAATTGCTAACGTGTAACAACAATCGGAGATCATTAGCGTTCCCTTGACGTTACCTGCTACATTTACTTCGAAAGTGATGTAAAGTACTGTTATAAAAACCATATGGTTTTAAATGGTGATTGAGAAATAAAGAAATGTTGCCTCATTTGAGAAAACAGAAGATTCTTAGCGTTAAAGCGCATCAAATATTTGTAAGGAAAACTGTCTTATTCCCAGAATTACTAAAATACTTGCACAGGGAAACTGAGTTTTCATTCTGGGAATGATGTAGGTTAAACAATTGAATCTAATGCATCACATCACAATCAGCCTGTTAGTGAAATATATTGGCCTTATACTTAGATTTTTAACTACCATATCTCTGTTGCTTTTCACAAGACCTTATTCTTAATAAAGGGACTAAAACTATTTTAGTAAAAATCCCATTTTCTTTTTGATCTAAGAGACAGCGCGTAATATGAGGAAGGTAGGTTATTTTAAATAATGTATTGATATGGGGCAATGTAAAATTGAAAGCATCATATAAAGCTACATACATGTACAGGCTTCAATGGAAATTACAAACCTGAGTTTTTACTATATTTTTGTAATATAGGTAAAAAAATTTCTACATTAACGGTTTTGCAAACAATGGACTGTTCTTTCCAAGGGCGACTCGGATATTCACGAGTTTGTTTTGATGTATATGACTGCGCATTATAATAAATTGTATTAGTCACCCAGTTTCCTTCATTTCCTAATTTTTGTATTAAATCGTCTTTCTTATCGCTACTTTAAGCATGAAGTTGTACATTATGTGCTTTTAAATTTAACGACGACGATGATAAATGGGTAGCCTCTTATAGAGGCCATGACGCAGGCTCTAGAGCCCATTGTGCCTCATATTTAAGGCATTATTAAGTTCGATGGTCCGTATGAAACAACCACGTCCATAATATCTGCCCTTCTTACTCCCCAGCTTCCAAAAACAAGGACCCTAAAGATACATACCTATGAATAGCGAAACCTTCGATAGTATATGCTGTGAGGCCTCAAGTTGTCCAGAACATTTCCGACATGAAAGGGTATTGTATATAACCCATTTTGCACTGATGTCTGCACAGACTGTTGTGGACCGTGAGGTAGCCCACAAACCCTCTGAGCTTAGCTCTAGTCAAATTCAGGAGAAACTCACTCACTTTTCGGTCAGACCCTGATATCAGACCATGGAGCTGCCTATTAGTGCTTTGCTTTTTCCAGATCTCAAGATGAGCCCTCACCGTGAGCTGGGTTCTCATACTTGACGTTGCTAGCCGACACTCCGTAGAAGGGCCCAGGCCCAATAAAATCGAGCCCTGGTCTCCTCTTTGCAAGGGGGTTTTCCATCTCATTCCCTATAATACCAGCATGTGCAGGAACCGAAAGAAGTGTAACCGGCAGCTGGTTCAGAGCTTATCCAACATCCTCTGTCATTGCCACACCTATCTGATGTGGTTTTATTTGCCTGATAACTTTCAAAGCTGTCATACAATCCGATCAGATGCATACATCTACTCGTATGCAAGGCATAGCTTAAATATACATTGCGCAGGCTAAGATCGCGTAGACCTCAGTCTGGAAAACCGTGCCAACTCTACCAAGGGGAATGAAAAGCCTGGTTCTAGGACCCCAGGCCCCAGCCCCCGTCCTACCCCTGAGGTGGGAACCATCCGTGAACCATGTCCTGCTCCCTGCCCTCGGGAGAGACCTGGTCTCTGGGTCTCACTCCTCCCAGTTGATATTATCACAATATAGGATGCACTAGGTTTATACCTACTTCTCATCAAATCCTCGAACATCTGGGTTATAGGACACTTCTCCTGTAATCCAGAAAGGATCAGTGAGTGCTTTTTGTGGGATAGTTTAATACACCACCCCTACAGTCCAGAGGCGGTGTGCACTCATATTGTCTATCTCCTTCGCAAATAAGTGCAAAGGAGGAAGGTCCACCAAAATCTCTAAGGAGGAGTGAGGAGTCCGCATCGCCCCTGTTATTATTATACATGTCAATCCTTGCAGCGAATTCAGCTTGGCAGCCACAACCTTTACATAAGAGGCAGGCCACCAAACCAGCGCCGCATAAGATATTGATGGTCTTATAACCGAGGTGTATAGCCATTTGACCAGCTTGGGTCCCAGGCCCCACCTCAGTTCTATGAATCTTCCACATGTCCTTAAAACATTGTAGCACTTCTTTACTTCGTAATCAACATGCTTTTTCCAGCTCAGCCCAGTATCCAGAATGACTCCTAGAAATTTGAGCGTTCCAGAAATCTTCATCTTCTTCCGAAACAGGTGGGAGTCTACTAGACCTGGCAGCCTCCACCTCCTCCTTGCGAAGCTCATTATTTCAGTCATGTCCGGGTTAACGGAGAAGTCCGTTTCTCTGCACTATTCCTTCAGAGCCTTAGGGGGCCCTCTATGAACTCCGAAACAGCACTAGGGAATTTTCCACTTACTACAAGGCATACGTCATCAGCATAGCCTTGAACATGAATACCCTCTTGTTCAGTCTGTCCATCAATACATCTACCAACAGGCCCGTAGGGTAGGTGAGAAAACGTCCCCTTGTTGGCACCGTTATCCTCACGAGCTCACTCCCCAGGGACATTACTACCTGCCGACCTTCTAAGGAGGTCATAATCTAGTCCGTTACAACGAGTCTGACTCCCCTGCTCTCCAGAAACTTCCAAATTGTGCCTCAAATCGTATTATTAAAGGCACTTTCAATGTCCAGGAAAACTGCCATGGCGAGTTATACATATTTCAGTGCCCTCTCCAACCACACCACAAGCTGGTGGAGCGCAGCTTCCGTGGATTTACCCGGCCAATAGGCATACTGATGAGGTTTAATGGGTCTATCAACCAGTACCCCATCTCTCAAGTATCTATCTACAAGTTTTTCCAGAGTCTTTAACAGAAAGGATGTTAGGCTAACAGTACAAACTCCCTAGGCCTGCGGTGGAATACCTACCCGGTTTAGGTATAAACACCACTCTAGTCTGACTCCACTGGCGAAAACATGTTTCATAGCTAGACAGGCCCTAAATATTTTCACTAGGTGGAATGGTGGGATGAAATGATCTCTTAGCTCTCCTGTAGCAGACCCGGGAAGACCCATTCACTCCTGCGCTTTTATAGGGCTCAGAAGTATAAATGACCCATTTAAGTTTTTTAAAAGTAACAATCTCGGTGGCCACTAACCAGCCTTCTCTCGAAAGCCGGCGTGTCCTAACCAAGTTTGGTTCTTGATTTGTAATGCAGATCTCCGGAAAGTGGGTCTCAAGCAACAGCCTCAAAATCGCCCCGTCGAACTACGTCATAGCACCCAAGGATTCCTCAAACGAGGCTAGTTTGGCCCTAGCTCCGGAGACCAGCAATGTTTACAAGTGAGCAGCGCTAGACTGCTTTTGTGCTTTATCACAGAAGAGCCTCCAAGGATCCTCGAAGGCCTTCCTGATTTCTTTTTTATTAATTCTTTTGGGATTCCTTACGGGATCTCCAAGTTGTCTGACACTTGTTGGCCTTATACACATTGTAGCCTTCGTGTCTTATTTCTGATGCAATTTAGAAAATAATTTGATCTCAGTTTATCTAGCCCGAACCTCTTGTACGAGGGGGCAGCTTCTTTCATAGGAAGACACTAGAGTGTTCATGAAAAACCCACGTACACTCTACGTCGCATTTCGTAACTTGATCTGGGGCCAAATCTTCAATTCGCCATCCAGTCCCTTCTAAAGGAGTCCCAAATGGTACTCCTAGGGGCCCTGTGCAGGTGGTACTTCCCTTTACCCTCATGGCCAAAGCGTAAACAGAGTGAATCACCTAAAACTTGCACCGCAAATATTTTGAAAATGGAAAGTGCTATTGATGTGCATTTTTCACAGCATTGATTGGTAGTCAGGGACTCGTACATTTAGCCTATAAACAGATTTTAATGATACTGAGAAAGTGTATTTTTTGAGCAAAAATGCATTTTTTAAATGGAACAATGCATAGTTACATCAACAGAATAAACTTAGGGTAAATTAGAATGCCAATGGTCTTTGTTGCAGGATTCTAGTGCAAGTGGTTTACGAGAAATCGCATTTTGAAAAGTATCCACCCCGACAATTGTTTGTCCCATTCAACCTGCTTAGTTGCTAGGTACGATGTTGTTATGTTTGTTTGCATTGTATTTTCTGTTCATTGATTGCATTGCGACTTTCTGGTCAGTTAGTTTTTGGCAATTCAAGCAGTAAGTCGTGAGTGGAAAATGGGGTTTACTAATGCAGAATAAGTCGACATGCTCATAGTGTATGGAGAGTGTAGGAAGAATGCAGTTCCTTCCTGTACGGTGTATGAGGAAACGTATTCCACTAGACGCCAACCATCTCGGCAATTATTTATCAACCTCTTCAACCAATTACGTGAATGTGGTACTGTAACACCTAGAAAACGTAACAGAAACAAACAAGTGACTGGAGAAGAGGCAGAAAATGTTTTGGCTGCCGTTGCAGTGCATATGCAAATTAGTTCCCGAAAAATCGCACGTGGAAGTGGCATAACTCAGGCAAGTCTACTGAGCATTCTCCATCGACATAGGTTCCATCCCTATCACATCTCTCTCCATCAAGAGCTACATGGAAACGATTTTGAGAATCGTGTTAACTTTTGTACATGGGCATTAAGAACGATACTCCAGATTCATCATGTATCTTGTTTAGTGATGAGCAGGGTTATGATTTTAAGTGCAAATTTCAGATGAAAAAAGGAAGGGAAAGGGGGCTCAAATAAGGTGAAAAAAGCGACAATTGGGTGCTGATTTATTTAAGGGGATGCACAACTGAAATTGCTATTTTCTAAATCATCCATTCAATTGGGCAGAAATTTTAACCACATGTCAGTCTTCTTTAGATATAATTGTTTTGTGAATATCACTCCAAAATCTTAATTAGCTTTCAAGTTATTAGTTTTCAAAGTATAAAACTATGCGTATATGCAAAATGCTACACATGATGCATTCTTCAAAAAAAATATCTTATGTTGCTTCTATGTCAAGTAACTACAAATCCGTCATATAATTTCTTTCTACCATTCTTAGTTTAAGATAAAAAAGTTTGCTGTTTTGTATTAGCATTTTCTTTTGTTTTTTGCATACATTGTTATCTTCAAGAATTAGTAGTGCAAAAACTATTCATTACACAGAAAATTATATGACAATTTTATTTATTTGGGTTTTTGAAATAAGCATAAAAATGTCAATATGAATGGATGAAAACTACATCCTGTGGAACATTTTGAATATGCAGAAATGCTGAAAATAAGAAATGCTTTAAAATGAAGTTTTTAAAAATATAAACAGCTAGCAACCAAATGCGCAAGGGTAACTAAAACGTCTTGTAACGATCCTGAAGCGTTCGCTAGTTCAAAAATAAAAGTGGTTTCTAAAACTACAAGCAATGGAGAATTTTTTGGGAACCTAATTTTTTTATAGATTTTTTGAGATTTTGGGTTAATTTCAGTTGTGCATTCCCTTAAGTAATTCAACGATTTCTCTTTCCTCTATTCTAATTTATTGAACTACAAACAAGTACATCAAATTATCACTCATCAAAAGAAGGAAAAAAGAACATGAAGCTGTTGTACTTCAAGACATTAAGTTTCTCCACATTTTTAAAAGTAAGTCTGTTTCTATTAGGAGATAGACTGTCTTTGTAGATGCTAAAGCTTCTTTCAACATCCACAGAAACCAGTGGGGCAAACCTTGTATTCATTCGGAATGGCAACTCTAAGGATGTGGTGAATTCCTCAATGTCTAGATTCCTCTGAAGACTAGATTCAAGTTTGTCTTCGGCAAAGCCATGTAACTGCTCTCTCACGGAAGTAAAAATATCCCATTGTTTTTCCTTTTCCAGATCCTGTTCTTCCAATCGTTTAATAGCTGCCGGCAGGTACTTGTAACTATGGACACAATATAGTTCTATCTGCGAATTATGTATTTTCTCCGGTAACAGAACTTGCTGTGCCTTGGAAATTGCACCTGCGTCGGATGGGTCCAAAGAAAGCACAAAGTCTTTAATTTTGTCAAAATTCTCACACAACAAAGCAACACACTCAATCCAAGATCCCCAGCGAGTAATGACCGGGAAATTTGGAAGGGGCAGGCCAGTGATTTCCTTGTAGTAAGCAACACGGCTTGGAGCTTTCAGTATAATCTTCTTCAGGGCAGAGATAAATTGACTTGTGATGCCATATTCGTTCCTTATGGATTCACAAACCCTGTGAAGGGCATGAGCCAAGCATGTAACATGCTTCAAGTTAGGAAATAAAGGTTTCAATTGGTTAACAGCTGAAACCATGTGTGGAGCCTGGTCCGTAACCACAAGAAGAAGTTTTTCAAACTCGATACCAGTAGGCCAGAGTTTTTGGCAGAAGTCCATAATGGATTGCATTACTGTACTGGCATTGGCCTTCTGCAGCTCGTACATTTTTAACAACATGGGCTTAACTTTATCCCCTGCTAAGGGAAAAATTAAAATGTTCAAAACATATCGTTCCATTGAGTCTATGGTTTCATCCACAATGATTCCAACATCGCAATCAGACACTTTCTCCTTGATTCTTTGTATGGTTTCTTGGTAAATAGAGTCCATGTAGCTTTTTCTTAAAGTACTCTCATCGGGCATTGACATCTTTGTGTATTTTTCAAGAAATCCCTTGAAGGCTGGATGGTACACGTTATTGAGTTAAATTCCTGCTTGTGTAAGAGCTGCACACAAATCAATATTTAATTCCTTTTTGAAGAACTCTGTTGAAACGCATTTCGTAATAGAGGTTGCCGTGATTTGTTTGCTTGAAGAGTCTTGTTCATTTGATGCTTAGAGCTGGAATTGTGTTGTTTGATGCGATCTCGCTGGTTTTTTCATCTAACAAAGTACCTGAATCACAAATAGTACATCGCATAACAGTTCCATCAGTGTTACGGAATCTTGTTTGAATTCCTCAGCCAGAGCAATAAATCGAACAGTGGGCACCTTTACATGGTAAAATCTAGTACTAGTACACTCGTTTGGAGAGCTAACACTAGTTCACTTGCTATAATCGGCGCAACAGTTCTAGACACGTGAAAATCTTAATGAGAGCTATGATGCGAATTGCTTACCAGATCAGGTGGTGACCGGTCGTCTGCATGCTGCAGGAGTGCGTGGGACAGTCATCGTCAAATATCCACACCAGTTATGCACTGCGTTGCGCTGATAAGCTTAGTTATATACAGTATATTAAAATCCACGCTGTAAAAGGCGCTTAATATAAAAAACGCTGTCAATCATTGCCTCCAATTCTTCCACATCTAACAACCCTTCCTCTTCTGCGGAATCACTCACATTATTGCCGTCATCACTGCTGTCACTACTTTCTGCACCATTATCCTGGATGAGAATTGTTTCTATTTGATTTTCTGCAATTCCGTATTTTTCGGAATAATGATTCTTAATTTATTCAGCATGTCGCCATACATTTTCCCATTCTGGCCTTCCAATTTAAGCAAATTGCTGGCGTTATAACTACTCAACATATTTTAATTTAAAAGTGATATTTCTGCATGCCATCCATTTTTTGATATCAGCCCAGATTAATTCGATTGGGTTTAGATCTGGGCGACACGATGACAGTCTAAGTACATTATGGCGATGTTGTATTACTATCTGGTCAAGTATGTATGACTTCTGAAGCTGTTTGTTGGCTTTAATTAAGTTATATAGCTTTGTTTTACTCATTCTTTCATTTAAAGCTTTATTATGTCTAAATAACCAAGCTCGCATTTCTTCTTTCAAGGAATTTGAGGTAGGTGGTTTGTCAGTTGAGTGTTGACGCATTGTGAAGCATTGTCGATGACCAGAACAGACCCAGCAGGCATATTAGGTCTCAACATGGCGTTGATTCACTTCATGTACTTTTCTGTATTCATTTCTTGATGAAAATCTCCTGTTGTTTTTGCAACTTGTAAAAGAAGGGCATTTGGAACGAAGCCGATCTTTCCAACAGCATGAACGATAATAAGTATTTGCCTTTAGCAACAGGAACCTTCAACCTAATTCGCTATCGTCACTCCAACTTTTAGATGCTGTACGACTGCTGTGTATGTATGACTCATCTTCATACACTATAGCATTTTTCTGAAATTTGTAGCACCACCTTAAAAATTGATGCTGATATAAGTACACACTGATATAAGTACATATAAAATTATACTCATTTGGAAAGGTAGAATCAGACCGAAAAATTCAATGCCATAGCCGGGATTTGAACCACGTATCTTAAGCTTTCCGTGCCGTTGCACTAACCGACTAAGCTATCATGGCAACATTTACTTTTAATTTTATAATTTTTTAATTTTATTTATTTATTTATTTTGCTTTTCTGTTAGAGCTCTTCTATTTGATTTCGGTTTCTTCCACTTGAACCCTAAATCTTTAATAATTTTTCTGAGATTTGTAGCACCACCTTGTAAGTTTCTGCTGCCTTTCAGCTTGATGAGCAATCTGCTTATTGTTAGCACAGTTTTTTCTGCTACATAGGTATTGTGAATCGTGCGCCGAATGACGCATTGGAAATCGTCTATTTCTGTAATACGTTTAGGGACCTTATGTTTCTTCCCAGGTGTCTCAAATGGTACTGTTTCATCCATATGTTTTTTTTCTCTTATCTTTGAGAACTCTGGAATCGGAACTCGGTGAAACACCAGTTGCTTTGACTACTCTTTCTTTCACTCTCTTAAGGCTTTTGTGGAACTCGGATGAACATATATTTTCTTCCTTCATCTCTGCCTCTTGCTTCATGAAGTCGAGGACATTTGCAATTATTTCCCTACTTTGACTACGTAACACCTTACCACTTAACTTTGAAAACATAGGAGCCATGGTTATAAATATAACAAATATAAAATAAGTACTATTTAGATACTGCTCTCCTTAAAATTACAACCAAATGCAGACACTTTCTATGCAGACTGTATGTGTTACGCACTGTGAGTAAGCAAAGGTATTATATCGCTTTCGTTGATTAAGCTAAACATAAACCATTCCTAGGCTCGGCAGCTGGGGTAGCAATCAAGGTCACGATTCCAGAAGTTTTGCGCGAGTAATAACACAATGCAATTGTCACACAACTCACTCTCGCGCCCATTCGCTGTGCACATTCTCGTATAACACCGCGATAATTGCCAGAATGTTCTCATTCATGTTGGATCTTCATTCTCAGCGATTTCAGTAGTTTCGAGCATTACCCAGTCTTAATAATTCTCAGAACTGCGCGGGTGAGGTTACTGCCGTCTGTGCGTGCCCATCCTTTGCCCCCACGCAAACAGATGACGTCTCTCGCAGTAACAAACTCACATTCACGTACAGCAGGCTACTGATTTTGGTGGGATAGAATCACTCATTGTCAAATGCATTATTGCGGGGTACTTTATAGCGGTAAAGCGAGAGAAAGAGGTTTTCGTAGAACACACAATTATTTTCCATTATCGCGGGTGTGCTTTCAATTTCCGCGCGGCGTTTACTGAAAGAGGTGGGCTTACTATTCGCACGTACACAGCAAGCTGAGGAGACGTTAATTGAAAGTCAAGGAATAAATTGAAATGAAACTTAAAAGAAAAAAGGGGAAGGGGGATTATGGGCATGGTTGGGGGAAATGGGATAAAGGTGCGAAAAAGGGGTAAAGGTTCCAAAAAGGGAAAAAGGTGCGAGAAAAAATGCCTCTTTTCGCAACTAGAAAGAAATTTCACACTGTGATATCTTTCCGCGCAGCTTTAACTTTGATGCAGTAATTTGTATCACAAATTACTTAAATTGTAAATAATGATTGTAATATGAATATGCATTTTTATGTGACATTGATTTCAGATGTTTATTGATTGTAAATATTGTTGGGAAGTAAATTTATAATGCCTTACTGAAACTGTCAATAATAGCGCGCAATAATGCAGAGAGGGGGGGGGGGTGAGCTGTTTATCATTATTGGAAACGAGGAAGTTACGTAATGTTGGCGCGTTTTTCGGTAGAAACTTCTGGAATATTTTCTCCCTAAAGCATATGTATTCATAATTTTCATTGGATATTAAAATAGACGCTAATGTTGGCGCGTTTTATTAGCCAATAGTAGTTCAGTTATAATCCTTAGGCGTATCTGGATGCAGGAGTATAAATAGGGTAGGTTAGAGGTAGCTTCATGCTCAGTTCATCAAAATTCTTTGTGCACTACACGTCGTCTTCAGTTCGTCAGTTCGTCAAAATATTTGTATGAGATACGTCGGCTATAGATTCACAAGTTAGGAAAATCTAAAGTATTATAAAGTTAATTATACACAAAGTTGAAGTACGTGAATTAAGAGTGATTAGTAATGAAGTTATTATAACAGTTTCAGTTTGGCGAGTGTCAAGATCAATGTGTAAATGTGATAGTTAACGTGTTTGACAATAAATGTGTAAAACAAATTTCTTCATCAGTGTTATATTTGGATAAAAGATTCCTTTCCGTTTACACACTCTGATTCAAGAGACCTGTTCGACTGAGAAATAATAGCTAGCCGGAGGATAGTAAACAAAACTTATAATTCTTTCAAACACTAATACTACCACAAATTGCTAACACTAGATGGAGCTACAAACCGAACAAATGAATGACGTCACAAGATGGCAACACGTGATGTAAACAAACATCACAAGCATCAACATTATAAGTAAATACCGCATCAACTTACCCTAAGAAAAAAGGCGCGCACCTAAACATCCCAACCCTTATGATGATTCAACATTTACTAATCATGGCCAGGTAAACCGCAGAAACATGCATTATTGGTCTGTTGACAATCCCCGTTGGCTTCGTCAGGTGGAACGTCAGCGTCTATGGAGTTTAAACGTGTGGTGTGGGATACTGAACCATCTGCTCATAGGCCCTTTGTTCATAGAAGGAGCAATGAACTCGCACAAGTATCGCAGCCTCCTGACAGACTATCTGCCACAGATGCTAGAAGACGTTCCTTTGCAGACTAGGAGGAACCTGTGGTACCAACATGATGGCTTCCAGCCCATAGTGCACGAAGTACTACAGCTTGTATTAATAGATTGTTTTCAAATCGTTGGATTGGACGAAGAGGACCTGTACCTTGGCCGGCCCGTTCACCGGATCTGGCCCCTTTAAGCCTTTTTTCTGTGGGGAAGGCTGAAAGACACTGTCTACAAGGATGTACCAACTAAACCGGACGGTATGAAACGACGTATTACTGCTGCCTGCTCTAAAATTTCCGCTGAAATTCTAGAACGTGTGCAGCAGTCTATCCATAGTAGACTGGAAGCGTGTATTTAAGCTGCCGGTGGTCATTTTGAACACAACCTTTGAAGGGCTATGTTCTCTTTACTTGTAAGAATCCACAGAAGTGTTGTAATTCCCTTTTAGTTTTCTTTAGTTTGTGCTACCACAGGTTGTACACGTGTGGGTGCGTAAAGGTTTTAAAATAAGATTTCTCGTAAACCACTTGCATTAGAATGTTGCAACAAACCCACTGACATTCTAATTTACCCTACCTTTATTCTGTTGATGTAACTAGGCATTGTTCCATTTAAAAAATTGTATGTTTGCTCGAAAAATCCACTTTCTCAGTATTATTAAAATTTGTTTATAGGCTAAATGTACGAGCCTCTAACTACCAACCAACGCTGTGAAAACTGCACATCAACTGCACTTTCCATTTCCGAAATATTTGTGGTGATTCAAGCTGTATATCTATGATCGGACAGTCGTCCTCCGTGGTGTAGTGATTACCATGCTAGCCTCTAGTTCCCGAGGTCGCGGGTTCAAAACCGGCGGAGAGCGATGGATTTTTTCGGGCGTAAACATCCTTAGCATGGCTTCCTTCGGAAGGAAATAAATCCGGTGTTCCCGTGTTGTAGATTTACGGCACGTAAAAGAACCTCAAGCCTGATAAAGAACCTCTGAGCAAAATTACCGGTCTTTCACGCCCAATATAAGAATGGGACGTTAAGGACCACAGTGGTTAAAGAGCATCCATAAATAAAACTCAGTTTAATTTTTTTTCTATGATCGGACATGGAAGGTTCCAGACCAGCCCTCCAGCCCTTTGTCTCTTCTAGTATCCTGGAGAACACCATTCACAGGTCCAGGACCTACTCCCTTGGATAATTCACAAAAGTCGGAGCGTCCCCTTGATTCACAATCTAGAGATCTGTTGTACTCAAATACTCGAGCAGCTTCTTCTCCGTCCCATGGAGTGCATACTCCCCCAAACGCTATGGTGGGCATTGGAATCACATCCAGTTAATAGACTGAGGTTTTTATGTTTGCAATAAATTACAAGATCTCTGAACTCCTGGGGTGATGGTGATTCTTCACAGTGGGAAATAGGTCGAGCAGACTACCACCTGACGTGGCATTCCACCCTCCTCATACCTCACTACGACTGCTACTAGGTCTTTCGAAAGGAAACCCGCAGGGCCCAGGTGTTACTGAGTCTCGTCAGGACACATGCTTTAAGTTTTACATCAGCCAATGCTCTGAAAATAGTAAAATCGTTTATATTTAGCCCCATCATAACACCTGGCCGAAACCAGGGTTCTTGTATCAAGGATATATATTGCCGTTTTTGAAAATTGCAACAAGGCGAAGGTGCAGGCCAGGGAAGCAATGGCACCCTTCGCTCTTCGAAGAAGCCCTGTACATTCCTCGCATTATGTGGCCGGGCATTGTCCTGTTGAAATGCGCCCTGTGTAGATGCGTGAAGCAGGGGGAGTACCTCAGGCTCTACAAGCACCGTTAGGTAGGTTAATGTTCAAAGTGCCCTCAATTCGTAGGAGACGAGATAGGTTATAGTAATCAATGGCGCCCCAAACCATCACACCTGGTGTTTGTCCGCTATGCCGCTCAACAATACAGCCCTCCAGATTGCGCTCATCACAGTACCGCCGGACACGTATGCGGCCATCACTGTGGGACACGTTGAAGCGGGACTCTCCGAAAAGACTACATTTTGCCACTCAGCACCCCAGGGTACAGGGCATGCTGCTACGACAGTGATACGTGTGTGGAAGCAGTGGATAGATGAAGGCCGTACGCAGCGAGGACTGGACCACAGAACATGACCACAGCACGGGATGACCGTCATCTTGTCCGAATAGCCATAACGGATCGTACAGCTGCATCCACAGTATTGACTCTACACTGGAGCACTGCAACAGGTATGAACTCGTCTGCATCAACGGTTCGTTGCCGTCTGCTGCATGTTGGATTGGTTGCATGCATGCCATTACTTCGGCTTCCATTGTCCAGAAACCACAAGCTCCTCCGACTGCTTCCCGGAGACCGATCATTCTGCCCCGTTCAAACTCACCCACATGCCGATATGGCTCCCTTTGACGTCGACGAGGCATACCGGCACCTACTTTATTGTTTCCACCTTGTTTGAGAGCTTTGCACTGACTACACTGAGCGCAACACTGACCTTGTGGGACCGACACGAGAGGGCTCTGCTCGCCCTAGTGTATCCCATCTCTCTGCAAACCTAATTACTTATTGCTTGCACACTCTTCTACACTTGCATCAAGTTTGGAATTATTCGGGAAATTCTTTCTTGGTGTTCCAATTTTCACAAACGGTAGTGTGTGTGTGTACATATATGTGTGTGTATCTCCTGCCTCGTTGCGTTACTCGAGAAAACTCGCAAGGCAGTAATGCTGTGTTGCAGGTTAGCCTGAAAGAATGAAATCATCATAGCTTAACCTGCTCCACTTGAACATTTTTCGTAGAGTTTGGCTGTTCTAAAAGACCCTGGTCCTCTTTTGAGATCTCTGAGGGATATAAACCCCCCTTCCAGCCCTGATTAGGCAGATTTTCCTACGCCCGATTTTTTTCAGATGTTCCAAAATGACCAGTTTTCGGCCCGGCAGTGGCTCCTTCATGATCCCTATTTTAGAGACACTTGCTTACCACGGTCTTGGCCAGTAGTCTTGCCTTCCCCCCTCTTATCCACACCTGGATACAGGGCCTGCTTCTCCACAACTCCGGGAGTTTCAGTTCCTGTGTCCTTTGTTTTAGTCTTGGTGGCAGTGTCCCCTTTCGACGGGCCAGCCGCCTCAACCTTTGTATATAAACTCTCGGAGTCCCTGAAAGGAGACCTCCGGTTTAGTGGACCTAATTACTACATTGGTTTCCACGATTAGCTTGGGATATCTCACGTCCGCCCAGGCAGAGCCCTGCATACCTGGGCAAGGCTATATGCTCTGAGAGGTCGTCAGGTATGTCAGATGGCGACACATCTTCCCATATGCCGTGCACCCCATCAGCACGGATCGCTTAAAACCTTAGGGTAAGGGAATTGTTTCGAGGTTTCCTATTTGATGTTCGTACACAGTTCAGATTCAGCGTGTCAATAATCAATTGACGCCGCTAGTCAGGTCCGGCTATCCACCACCTGCCGACGCGTCCGGTACCCATCAAGGTCCATCTTTAGGGTACTACGAGCCGATAGACCACTCCAGAGACCCCGGACTGCGGATTTTAAAATTAACAGAAAATGATATGAGAGAATCACATTGAAAATGCTTTTATAAATCCGTACGGACAAATATTAGTCCAGAAAATGGGCTCATGACTCAGACAGGTACACCGTCTCTCAAATGTATCTGGGAGGCGTAACACAGCACAGCTGTTCCATGTGTTTCGTTCATCCTTCCGATGGAAATGTGGGACTGGGGGAAGGGAGTGCTAGAGATATCAAACGCAAAAATAAGTACTGTCCGCTTTGGTGTAAATGCGAGCGTTATGGCTTGGCACTGTAGAAATCGCGTGTTCAAGTCCGGGGGTAGGATTTGTATTTTTTCGGCTAAATAAGCTGCCTCCTTGCCTTCTAGAAGTATATATTTGCTCGTTTTAATGCTTTTGTCATATAAGTGACTTGAGATATGAAATTCCTATTATTATTATTATTATTATTATTATTATTATTATTATTATTATTATTATTATTATTATTATTATTTTACTATAATAATCAGCAGTATCACCAACTTCATCATAATTACCAATTAAATAAAATTATATTCTTTATATTTATTTATATCGTTTAACGTTCCATTTCACTACTCTAGCTTACGGAGACGGTAAACTGTGTCAAATACAGAGATTAGCACAGTGAATGCCACTTTAATAGCACCAGTAGCACAAAAATATAATTTTATATATATTTACAGAAATTAAGCCTAGTTTCCTTAACACAAATCCACCAAATGTGAAATGCAATAGCAATGTGTTTACAATAAATGCAATAGGAATAGCATTAATAATAATAATAATAATAATAATAATAATAATAATAATGCAAAACATTTTGGGTGACTTTTTTTCGTCCTCCATGGTGTAGTGGTTACCATGCTAGCCTCTACTCCGATTTCGCGGTTTCAAACCCGGCGGAGCGCGATGGAATTTTTCGGGCGTAAACATCCTTATCATGACTTCCTTCGGAAAAGAAGTAAAGCTGGTGGTCCCGTGTCGTAGTTTTACGGCACGTAAAAGAACCTCAAGCCTGTTGAAGGGGCCTCTGAATAAAATTACCGGTCTTTCACACCTAATATATAATGGGACGCTAAGGACCACAGCAGTTAAATAAAACTAAAATTCACTTCAGTTTTTACTTCCTTAATAGGAAGACCCCTAGACTCGATTTTAATGACCTCATTTAGTCTCCGAGGCATTGAGGAAACCACAGAGCTGCGGATTTTAGGTCGTCTTCTCATGCTCTCCCAGAATTTCCAGACATGTTCTCTCTGTGCCTCTTTGGTGCGTTCTTGACGTTGTTCCCAACCCCGAACTATTAATGCCCAAACGTTCTCAATTTGATCAAGTTCCTGAGACTTTGCAGGCCATTCTAAAACCGAAATGTCTGGGTGCTGCTGAACGAAGCCTTTGTGGTCCGGGATGTGTTCACACTGTTGTCGTGCATAAAATATATCATGGACATTTGTTCTTCCGGGTAGATAGATAGCACCGTTGGGAGCATGCATTCTTCCAGGACTGTTGCATATTCCTGGCAATCCATGTCAGAGGAAACTTCAACAAACTCCCTACTCCACCGTAGCCCATCCAGTTCCATACAGCTAAGCTGATCCTACCACTCCATGCAGTGGCAACAACATACTTAGTGTCAAAGCGAGTGTTCTCGGGTCGCCATAAAGACAGTCTCCCAGAAATCTTGACTTACTGAAGGATGCTGGAGGCAGAAGGCCATGCGAGCTTCCCTGTGTTCTTGCTTAAGGGCACCCTTTCTCGTAGGTCTACGATGTCTGATGCCAGCATCATGGAGCCGTCTATGGGCCGTCTCAGTACCCACTGGAGATTACACTTCTTGTTATTCTTGTCGCTGGAAGGAAAGGATCTCATTGTTGACCTCTACAATAGCTATGTCGTCCTCTGCCGTGATTTCTTTGGTCTTCCTTGCTTTTGCTTTGTCTAGAGACCCTCTTTATCCTTCTCCGGAAATCGTTTCACCCATAACCGCACAGTCTCCTGTGCATGCTCAACAGCCTGGCATATTTAGGGAACTTTGCGGCCAAATTTCCACGTTCCTACAATACAGGCCCTGGTTACCTCACTTGTGTATGGCATGGTGTACTGGGTTTTGTTAGAGAGTGGGCTTCCAGTATTGTCCGTGTATATCGTTTAACATGCCCTATTCCTCATTTGGTGATTGCTAGCTCAAAGGTAATACAAAGTGATGAGAATGTCACATGATATCATGGTCCTCTGATTTCACCCTACCGGCTTAAAACAAACCATAAGGCATTTAGAATAGTTAGTGTGGTTACTTTTTTGGAATAACAGTTACAGCGTGGGCTGGAGAAGATTTTTCATTGCCTTTAATTATGTTTATTTCATACTTTCCGAAGAACAACGAAGAATTAAAACCAAGCACAAATCACTTCTGGTTGAACGAAAGTGTAAAGTTTGTTGTTTCCCTACCGAGTGGGATGGTTCAGGCGGTAAGTTTGTGGTCCGCATTTGGGAGATCCTGTGTATGATTCCCGGCGACCACACACTCTGGTCCATTTCTTTCTTCAGGGTTTTCCCGGGTCGTGAGACGAATGCTGGAGTGATTTCTTTCATTTCCTGAATTCTTCCCTTTTGTTCCATTCATAATTTCATTCTTCCTTCACCCCATTTTGTCTGTTTCAGTGTTGGATTCGGCGATGGTGTTTCGGTGTAGTGGTACGGGAAAAGGATGCCATCTATGAACTTCCTCCGTCCCTGCGCCTTCGGCTGGTTGGTGGTGGATAAGGACCGCGCATTGAGGGGTTGAACCCTGTGTGGGGCATGGTCCCCGGTCTGCCTGTTCGACTGCCGGATCTCTTAATTTGAAAACTGCAGGTACCATCTAATTGCTGTGTCGTTACTCCTAATTGCGGCCATCCGGTGCCTTCTTTCACCTCACCCCTCCCTCTCGGGAGCTCTCCCTCGTGGGGCGTCGGTACAATATCTTCATTCCTGGATCTGTGTCGAATCCCCTCTGCCTCACAATCCACTCCAATATTGTTTCCTTAATTTGCCTGAGAACAAGCACTATAGAGCGTAATTTGACGATGTTGCCTCTAAACTCTTACTGCACAAGAAGTAAAGTAGGTGTCAGATGTGGGAACATCCCAAATATTGGATTCAAGTATCCCCGGCCTTCCTTGTAGATGGATTTAATTCTGGAAAGGAGACACTCTGGTGTTTCTAGAGCTTCTTAGGGATTCCAAACACCTGGGATATCCTAAAAGCAATTCTCCCGAGCGTCAAATATATTAATGTGAGTCTTGAGTTCGACACCGTAGTAGCTCTTTGGTAGAGCGCCGGCTTCTAAAACTGAAGTACGGAGGTTCAAATACCAACAGAGTTTCCGGTTTTTGTTTCTTTCCGGATTCTGCCTAAATGAAGAAGGTCTTTCAGATCTTCAGTGTTTTACAATTTTGAAAAAGTATATGATATAATTGTTTAGTTATCTGAAGCTCTCTTATGTTACAGGCTAAACAAAATATTCATTTGTAATTGAATAGCTAGTTATATCCAAATGTAAGCAAAACATTGCTTTTGCATCTATCCTATACTTCATATTATTTCCACTGTTGCAAGCTTAGAAAGCAAAAACTGTCGTTATTAACCTGTTAGGGTGCTATTAAAGGCTGGAGTTATATGCTCTGTAACCACTTCCATTACTTCCGTCACCACTATCATAGGTTTTGTTGATGACATTTGTCTGTCAAGAGCGAAAGTCAATATGACCATTATGTATTTTATTTTATTTATCTAGTTCTACTAGACTACTAATGACGTTAAAATATCAAATGTAGAACGTAGAAGTAGGAAACCAGTCAGTCGCCTGCTGCTTTGTTAGATGTGCGTCCCGACCCTTCATAAGCCTGTGGTTCTGCCCTCTACTGGTTAGGGATGAGCAAACAACGAGTGCGCGACTCAACCTTTCGAATCGTGGTCCCAGATTCTTTTGTGAGAGCTTGTACCGCTTAATGTAGTAACCTTTCATGCGAGTTGTCTCAGAGAGTTCTGTGCCTTTAAAAGACTATTCGTATCATTATTCATGTAACTTAGCTTCTAGATAACATTTTAGCAATGAATGGCAGAAAGTTATGGCGTGATTAAAGCTTAACGAAGTTATGTGATGCTTGCTTTCACGATACCTACGCCCTACCTGGGTTGATTTGGACCGCCAGTTGACATGCACACGTGCTTTACCCTCACAAGTCTAATTCAAATATTACTTAAGTAGTGACATTTCGTGCATTTTAACTATGAAGCGTGAGAATACACAAGTACCAAACATCTTGTTATTATTAACCGGCCTATAGAGCTCTGCATTATTTCTTATTGGTTCGGTGTCCTGATAAGTTGTTCCTATCTACAATCATAGGTAGTTCGCAAAAGCACATACAGTATGGTTCAAAGTTTGTGCTAATAGTTGTGCTGGAGAATTCAATATACCGTAAACTAGGCTTGTAAAACAAATTATCTCCGAGCAATGACCCCTCGGCATTCCCTGGCGGCTATACTGTGAGGGTGATGAGAAATTGGACTTCACTCACTAGTAGCATTGGCTTTAGCATACCTGACTAGAAGGTCATAAAACGGCGCCGCTGAAACACAATGTTGCTGGAGAAATTCAGTCAGTAAACATATAGATGAAGTAAAAATGCTGTTTTCGTATATTGCAGATATGAAAATGGAGATGTGACGACGCTAAGCAAGCAGTAACACAGCAATTGCTCACATTTTGGTAAATTTTGCAACGCCGCGTGTCCTGACTCGTGAACTAATTTGCAAATAAGACTATCCCCACAGGACTATCACCAAATGATGCACAAATCACTCGCATCCATATCAGCGCCATTTTAATCAAGATCAGCATCTGTTAAACAATGATCTTAAGAAAGACAGTCAGATCATAGCTGCAGTATAGGGTATGAATGTTATAAGGCTGTATTCCACCGCCAAGGTTGCACATAAGCTGGCACTACCGGACAATAATTAAAAAACTCCTGTTTAGTTCCCTAGCATTTACCAAGGGGACTACCGACACTTCCTTTAATGATGCTTGCACAACTAAAATATAGTAAAGAGTCTTCATATGGCCTTTGTCTATTAAGGCGTCTTCATCTCAAAATGTTCCATTTTAATACCTTCACATGAGCCCACTTCAGATTTATATGGTCGATAGTTTGTACCCTCTCGTAGCTGCAGCCAAATTGAGACAACCTTGTTTAACGTGGGGTGCTCAGTGGCATTGCTACCTGCACTCGAATTACATTTAAAACTTATTAGCCAACCCATGTATATGCTCTGGTACAGAGGTGGGCCCTGAAGAGGTTTGCAGATTTATACAACCCGCTTTGTTTTATCAGACTTCCTATTTGTTTCTGCAATATTATTTCCCAGCATTCATTCATTAGTATCTGTAGCTGACGTCGTGTTTGTATCGTGTTTGGGAGCCTGGTGTTTACAGAAAGTTACAAACCACGGCACTGTAGTTTGTTGGTCCGATCGGCGGGTGCAGGGACACGGTGGAGTAATTTGTTTGGCCATATTGAGGTGTATTGAGACAGTGGGTTGAAATTTCCGTGGTTTTCTTAGGACAAAACGTTTGTCAAGCACACTGACCGTGGTACCAACGTAAGGGGAAGAATAACAAAATGTCCTTGTGAAGGTATGTGTTTAAATTATAGATTTGCTCAAATAAGTAAACATACATATATTATTTATGATGTTTGTGCTGTCAGCAAGTGCACTATACTGTATAATATCATTCTCTGATTCCTAAATTAATGTATAAAGTGCAAATACGAGTTTTCCGCTAGTTGTTGATGCTAGCAGCCGACGTATTGAGACTTAGTAGTGTTGTACTGCTCTTCGGCCAACCCATGAAAGTGATTTTGAATTCAACTTTTCTTAGTTTCCGCTTTCCGTATGAACTGAGTATTGTTCATTGTGTATTTTTGTTCTGTGCAAAGCTTGTTTTGTACGTCGTATCTTACAAAGGAAATATAATAGCTTATTTCTGTTAAACAGTATTATTGCTATTGTAGATTACTGCTTGCGCCTCTTTTTGATTTAGTACTGAAATTACTTAGAGCTAAAAATGAGCAACGTAGCATTACTGATCTCAACAAGGTTTACTTCTTTAAGCCTGGAGGATAAATTATAAATATAGAGGTTAGGGAGGAATATGTCGTCATTAAATATCTCCGAAGGAATTCAAAGCAAGACATGAAATGTTGTTAGAAGATTTAACTGTTATATTTCTAAGAAAAATGGATGGATGTGTGGCTGCAATTAAAATGCTTTGTTTTGTTTGCCTTGCCTACTATTTGGTGGTGGAAGAGAAATTACGTGGGCTGAAGGGCATGAACTATATCAACCACCTTCATGATCGGCTGAAAAAACATGAACATTCTTCCACCCACATTACAAGTGTCCCGAATCTCAGTATTCTGGGAAATGAAAATATTGCTGCTCAGTTAGATTCAAGCTACAGAAGAGTAATCGAGCTTCACAATCAGAAAGTAACACATAATAAATAGATACATTTTAAATATTATATTGTATAAGACTCTGTGGTGCTCTAGAATTAGTTCTTAGGGGCCATGATGAAAGTGAGACATCTTCGAATCGAAGAGTATTTCGAGCCCTAATTAGCTTTAGTGCTGAGCTGGATGGCGCCATGAAATCGCACCTGGAGATACCGACAGTGTTTAAAGGGGCATCAAATGCAATACAAAATGAATTGTTGCAGTGTTATAGAAGTATGTTATGATGAAATCTCTGCGGAAATAGGTAATTCAGATTATACCTCTGTAATGACACATGAGGCAACTCATGTATCTCGCACATTCCAAATGCCAACTGTTTATAGATACATAGTTAATGGAAAGCCATTGAAATATTTTGGAATTTTCTGATTCCGCATAATCATGACGCTATATCCCTGGCAGCATGCCTTATCACTGAGATTAATCGCCATCTCGAAGGGAATCACTATAAACTTGTAGCACAGACGTAGGATGAGGCAAACTTAATGGAAGGCTCTTCTCATGGTGTGCAAGCTATTGTTAAAACATTTCCAAATGCTTCTTACATCCACTACCACGCACATCAATTGAATCTCGTTATGCTGCATGCGGGTTCCGTAATTAAGAATGTGAAGATATTCTTTGCATATTTGTATGGAATTTGTTCCTTTTTCACATTCGCCACAAAGAATAGGTGTTCTTGGCGAAATCGAAATAAACGCTTACCCCGTTCAGTTCAGACTAGATGAAACTTCCAATCCAGGTCTCTAAACGGAGTATATGAGCTCAGGGAAGCATTGACTGAATGTATGCAGAACTTTCTCGACAGTGATGAAATTAACAGTAACCATACCATAGATCACGCCTCTGAATGTTTAGAAATACTTAAGAATCATAATTTTGATTTTTTGTTGACTTTTTCCACAAAATAATGCCTTTTGTGGATGTACTATATAACCAAATGCAAAAGCGTGAAATTGATCCAGTGTGGGTTAAACAGCAAATTACTACTTTTGAGGGAAAAATAACGAACATTAGAGAATCAGCAGATGATACCATAACATTTCAGTACATCAACACAAAGGGTACGGTATGAAGAAGGTGAAATATCTATCAGACATAGAGAGGCTAAAGAAGTCTGCAATATAATAATTTGTGAAGTGAAGGAACGTTTATAATTTACAGGACATCTAACTGCTACATCTTTGTTCCATTACAGAGATTCTCAGATTTTCATGTGAATTTTTCTCAAATATTATTCCAATGTTCCAAAGAATGTTACACAGTTCTGAATGCAACGAAGTTAAGAACAGAACTGTCTGTGCTCTAATGAATGGAAAAATTCAGGGCGATGTCTGGTTCTGTGGGTCTCTTAGATTTCATGCGGCAAAATTGGAAATTATTGGAAAATTTAAATAATTGAGCTTGCTGGCCACAATTTCCATGAGGCGGAAATATGTTTTTATACTCTAAAACGTATAAACAGATTCTTAAGAAAACAATGTCGAAAGACTTTCAGCCCTGGCGATGCCTTCCATAGAATGGGAGTTAATTATGAATATACCAGATTTCAATCAGAAGGTTATTGGTAAGTTTGCAAGCAGCAAGAATAGGCGGATGGATTTCTTCTACAAATAGGTATTTATAGTTCTACTTATTAAGTGCCCTATCTTGCAGCAATGCATTTAAATATCATCATGCGTATGCCTATACAAGGGCAACATAGAATATTTTTAGAAAATAAAAAAGGGTTGGTTTTAAAAAATTTAAACGGTTTAATTGTATTTTAAAAGATTCCCCTTTAACATCAGTATATGTTTTGCATTCGATGAAATCAGTCATTAAAGCAATGATGCCACTCTTCCTGAGGCATTTCAGAAACCAGGTTTCTACAATGTTCCATCAGGAAGAAGTGAGGAAGGAGTGATTCCATGCATTTTTCCACCACAAGGGCTGTACGGTGGAAGCTCAATGGCGCTGACGTTTAGGGCATCCAGATATTCAGTTGTTAGTTTTGCTGTATGCTACCATGCGTTGTTATGATGTAACATTAATTCTCGTTTTGGGTTTTTTCACCAACTTTTTAAAAATTGTGGTAAACGGACATTTGTGTACCAATCGGCAGTAATGGCGCGTCTATCTTCTAACGCTATAGTAGCAATACGGCCCGATTTAGAAAAAAAATAGCAAGCATCTTCTTACCAGCACTGCGAACTCGTTGGACTTCTGTAGGCTTAGGTTCTGTTCGAAAAACCCATTGAACTAATTGACTTTTCTTTTCAGGATCATAAGAATAAATCCATGACTCATCACCAATAATGATATTCCAAACCAAATTTGAATTGCCGCCTTGAAAGTTTTCCAGAGTTTCTCTGCTCCAATCAGTGCGTTGTTGTTGATTGGGAGTCAGTTTATGTGGAATCCATCGACAACAAAGTTTTCTGACATATAACTGTTGATGTAAAACGTTTTGGATTTGATTCATACCAATGCCCAGATTCGCCCGAATAAATTCATAAGATGTCCGTCGATCTTCAAACATTGCAGGAACAGTGGCAACATTTTCGTCAGCAACAGCAGTTCTTGAGCGTCCTTCACGAAATATATCACGATCTCTTTTGAGTTCGCTGTACCAATAATAACTTGTTGCCTGGATGGGGCTTCTTCGCTAAATACAATTGCAAGCCGACCTTCACATTTTTTAAGCGTTAATACGATTTAAAATAGTAATAATATCAAAGTCCGAAAATGTGCTCTAATCATATTCATTTTTGGGTGAACACAGACTCTTTAAATGAAGCTAAACATTACAAATTATTACAGGAAATGGAACAAACTACACTTCAATCAACTCGTAAAGCGTTAAAAATTAGCTGCCAAATATACGTATAATTCATTTGTTTTTAGATGGCGCTCTAAAAATGTTCAGCATCGCCTCGTATATAGTCATTTAATGGTAGATAATTTTGAAATTGAACCATGTTTAACCCCACATTGATACCACATTGTGCACCATCATCTTTCTATATCACCAGCCGCCACTCCTCTGGTACCTATCGACCTAACGGCCTACAGTGACACTATTGAAATATCTGGTGAACACCATGACACAGTATCTATAAGTATTATATTCCTAAAGTATTTCGATGAAAACTTAGACACCTCGCAGGAAATGGGTGTAAGTATAACCCGCTTGACAATAAGAACAGATTTAAAACGCACAAATGCGTTTTCTATAGAATTATCATTTTGTAGGCATTATTGCCCATATTTTATGCAAATCGCATGCTCTTAGGCATTGTCCTGATCCGAAAACCAAACAAGGAAATAATTGCGTCTGCATATCAATTCTAAGAGTACGGTAGGATGCATATTTGGCAACTATGGATTAGCTGCTCTTCTACCCCAATTGAGGTGCCCGGGAACAACCTCAGCAATCTCCAGGTTTGTAAGATTTTCGCTAGCGAAGAATGTTTAACTCATTTCCCCTTCTTTTTTATATTAAGCGATTGTTCAGGATGATTATTTGTACATAATACACATGTACGTCTGAAAACTATTAGTGCGTATACATTTTTACATGTGGATTTAAATATAAAATTCCAGCCTTGATATGCATGAATGAGGATTGTCTGATTTCAGATTTTAATAGAAACATGTGACTTACAGCAGAAATAGAAGGAAGTAGTCCTTGTATTTGTACTAATGCAGAAAATTAGAAAATTAAGCATTATTCCTGAGAAATAAGCGGATTAGTTTTGCGTAGCTCACCAGCTTATCATCTAACATATGCGTTAGGAATGGATGGGGTATGTAAATTAATTGTGTGTTTAGTGCATCTAAACTGCATCTGTGAATCACAATATTTGGAATTTATCTAACAATTTCCTCATTTATGTAAACGGAACACTGGAACGGGAATGCAAAGAAGAAGAAGATAAAAAAATATAAATAAAATAATAATCAATGAAATTGATTTGCGGAATTCAACGAAAGGTCAGCAGTGATAATTATGTATTAGTTTCACTAAAAGCGAAGAGAAGTAGACCTTTTATCACAACTGTGCTACGCCGATTGCCTGTTGACTAAAGGAAACTATTCGGTAACTAAATAATAGTTCACGACTTGTGCTGCTAGAACTCATCTATTATGGTTTATCAAAGTTTAAAATTTATATTTTACAATCACGGCGATAGCAGGATGCTTGCAAATACGTATGACTTCTAAGGTTCTCTTTCTATCCTAACATTTCTACCGGCCACTCTAGTATAAATTTCTTTTTCCGTTACGTGATACCTTATGATACCATTCTGATTATATGTTCCTTATTTTTCCTCGTGTAGTTTAGGGATTATCCAGGGTATAAAAGCGATGAAATTTCACTCATAACTGAAGTGTGTCGTAATGTGGCAATGTGCTAGGTGCACCAATCGTTGTTAGTAATTTATGGTTGTAAAGTTGCTAGTTAACGTCTAGAAACTCATTTATTTAGTGCATCAACCGTAACAAGATTCAAATAAATGCCTAACACCCGTAAACTTTAAAGGCAGATATTCTGTCAATTAAGAACTTTACAAGCGCTAAATCTAAATAAAACGATGAGTAGTTTGGAAGAGGTAATTTTCAAGATGAGCTATTGTACATCGATTACGTTAATCAGCGTGAGGAAGAGCGAATGCGACCTCTTGTATTTGAAAGAGACGACTTTCAACATATGAATGATAGGAAATTCTATGAAAGGTACAGGTTATCTAAACCAATAGGATTGTCACTACTGGAAGAATTAAATAAGAGGTTAGAGTACCATACTTAAAGAAATCACTCGATATTTGCAGTGAATCGTGTACTCATAACTATACGGCATTATGCTAAAGGGACATTTAATATGGTAACCAGGGATGCTAAAAGAATGCACAGAGCCACTGCACTATGAATTCACAGTGTTTCTGTTGCAGTAGAATGTTTAAGTGGTACATAGACAGTGCTCCGAAACTACTCATTCAAATTAATACAGGTGGTTGAGAATATGAAAACAAATATATTTCTATAAGGAAGATATGGTCCCTGATGGCAGTTTCTGGTGCTAGGGACGATTTACGCAGAAGGTAGTTTAGCATGCTAATTACAGCAGTGAGATTCACAGTAACTACTCGAATGCGCGACCATTGGCCTGTATGCACGCAGTACATCGTCGGATCACTGATTGTCATGTCTGTTGGAAGACTCCTGGCATGTCACCAGTGGTACCAGCAGCGACGGAAATTCTAGCGACGAAGTCTTCTTCTGTTTCCCCATCGGTTTCATACACCAGCTGCTTCATATGCCCCCAGAGGAAGATATCCAGACACGTGAGGTCAGGGTGATCTGGGTGGCCAGGCTACAGGACAACTTCGGCCGATCCATTGATTCCCGAAGGTGGCTCTCAGATCATTCCTCACATCAATACTGAAAGGAGCTGGCGCCCCATCGTGCTGGAAGTACTTCCTTTGTCTAACATTTAGAGGTACATCCTCCAACAGTTTTGGCAACCCATGTTCCACGAAGATGCGATAGCTCCGTTCGTTGAGGCGGAATGGAAGAATGTACGATCCTATCAACCTATAACCGGGAATGCCGTGTTTCCAAGTAGGCCTCAGAACCAGCGTTCGTACAAGGAGCAGGTTTGAAGATCAGTACACATTCCCAGTCAGTGACACCGACACAGTAGCTTGCGTCAGCACCACTCACATACTATTCCCTGACATTACAAATTGACTTCAGAGTCCACATGTTCCTTATCGAAATGTATTTGTTTTGATGTTTTCTACCACGTGTATTAATTTGAAGGAATAGTTTCGGAGCACGCTTTATAAGATTTCCAATGACGCAAGCTGGACAGAGGGAAGTGGTGGAAGGTTTCAGGCTAGTTAACGGTTTCCCTGGAGTTATATGGGCAATTGAGTGTACCCGTATAGGAATAAAATCTCCTGGTGGTGCTGATGTTATGCCGGAAAAGAAAAGTACACTTTTCTGTTAACTGTCACACAATAAGTGATAACAATTTGCTTTTAAGATACACTATGGCGCAATGAACTGGCTCTGTCCATGATAGCATCATATTCAGAAATTGTTAGAAAAATCCACAATTTCACGATGGAATAAATTATTGCAAATTGATTTTTGTTGGGAGATGGAGGTTATATTTACCAATCATATTTATTCACTTCTCTTTTGAATCCACAAACTCTGGCTCAAAGAACACACAACTGTGCACATGCTAGCAACAAGAAATAAAGTAGGAAGGCAATATGGGTTTGGAAAAAACGTTTTCCTGTGCTGTCCATTGGTCTCCGCTGTGAGATACGAAAAACATTAACAATACTTGTAGTCATTGTTGTACTACATAACATAGCAATTGCAATAAAAGAGAATTAACCACCTGATGATACTGAAGTTCGAAGATTATTCCTGGAGCTGAGACAGATGAAACAGCCTGATATTAAAGATGATGAACAACCACGTCCATGTCATCTAATGTATAGAAACGACAATAACACAGGGAGGGCTGTTCGTCAAGCACTTAACAACTATTTTAATATTCGAGATAATTTAATATTTCTGTCCTCATTTTTAAAGAACATTTTGTCAAATAAAAGCATTGTTATATCCAACCTTTTAAACAGCATGTAAAGAAACTCTGCTTTTACAAGTTTTGATTTTGACTATACTAATATTTATGCTAAGACCTTCGTTTTCAATTATTTTATTTCCATTACCAATTCATATTCGTTCCTTCTCATTTCAAGTTTTTCACTAAGAACCTCCACTGATTTACGGCATGTTGCCTGGGTTGATGCAGATGGTGGCTCATTAGTCAACTTTAGAAGCCTTTAGTGGTACCAGATCTTTGGCGTAGACACTTCCATTGGATCTGGAGCATCATGTGATGGTACAGTTTCCTTAGCACCGTCTACAGTGGACCCAGATTCAACCGGTGTCGTATCAGACACTGTAGCCTGTATCGCTATTCCAAGGCCAGATTCTGCAGTAGCGCAAGGAATGTCCAAAGTGATATCTTCATGATGTCCAGCATCGCTTTCGTAGGTGTTTGAAAGAGGTTTTGCTTCTGGCCCCAAAATGCTTAGAACTTTCTGAGTCATAGCATCAAGTATTGGCGTATAGTAACTCCCAACTGTCTTCTTCCTTTCAGTTCTGTCATCAGTTTTTTATTCCTACCTGGCCTTTATTTTACTATTTTCATAGCAAGTTTTTAGTTTCTCCTTTTTCTATAAGTAACATCTATAAAATAAACAAGCGTCCATATTTTATAATGGTTCACTCTTACAATGTCCATTTTCTTGTATTTATATAGCTTTTATAGTTTTCTGAAGTTATTTATTCAGGTATTACATGCCTGTATTATTATAATTTATTATATGCATTATTATTATTATTATTATTATTATTATTATTATTATTATTATTATTATTATTATTATTAAATTGCACTTCGACTCAATCCTGCTATCTCAATAATGGTACGTAACAATTCTGCCTATGGAGTTTTTACAAAATCTTTTTAATTGTATGCCACCTTCTCATTCTTTTCTAGGTTATGGTTATGTGTTTTTATGCGTTTCCGTTTTATTTTATTTTGTTTTTTCTGTCATATAAGCAGTGACATGGGGTGGCCATTCAGATAGCGAAACAATGAATATTATAGTTCTTAAGTAAGTAATAGTAAATCAAGAAACAGGCTTGCCTTGATAAAAATCACGACTGGTAATAGGTTAAATTAAAGGAAAACTATTTAACATAGAAATCGAAATTGTGATGGTTTATTTGAAAAATTGTTATTTAAGAAGTTAGATCTAATATAAATTTATATTCAATAAAGTTACTGTAGGTACAATTGTATAGAAAATAATTATTTTCTGGATTTAAATCCAACTCTGACACTTTAGTGGGACACCTCTGTAAGATCAACGGAATTGAAATTCCATTTTCTCTACTGGGAAGCAAATTTGGCAACAATCTCCTAAAGGAACTGTTGTTTTTTCTGAATTCTCTTAGTAGGCGAGCTTCAATTTAAATAATTCCAAGCTAACTAAGTCTCTCTCTTTTCTAGTGAGAGCAACTTTTGATTCTCCTCGGCGTTGAAAACAGCCTGTCTAGTGAAGAAGTACTCACAGGAATTATTGTATACAGTAGTGGCACTAACATATTAAACTGCTGAAAACGTTTGTTTAACATTGAATTAGTAATCAGTAGCTTTGTAACTTCATTCATGCTTTTATTTCTTAACTTTTCTGTTTTTTACACTACAGTCAGGTAATTTTTTAATCCAATGGTGTCGAAGATGTTCTCATGAACATCTAAGAGACTTTGAAATGTGTATTTGGGAAACTGGTTAGAATATTGCCCATAGTTTTCATGTGTGAATAAGTTTAAATATTTCGATTTAGAACAATCCTAAAATCTTACATTCAAGTAGCTATCAATGCTATTTAACACTTCGCAATACATGCTTTTATAGTTGATACGTTTCCTTTTCGAGGGTTCCCCCACCTCAGACACAGTTTCTTGGAAAATCCGTTCACAGTTACTGCATAATGCGGCTATGGAGCGGCGAGTTTCCTACAATTTTTTGTTTGTTGACAGCATAGAATATCACTTGCTTTGTTTCGAAGAATGTTGTACAACACATCGGTGAAGGTGAGTATTTTGTCGAATGTGTTTAAGAGAAAAACACATTTGAAATCTTCCAAAAGTGTTAAAAAGCCATTAACTTGTGCCAAAATGTGTGACTCGATTTCTTGAGGGTGTTCTAACACAGCGCTAAACACATTAAAAACTTTAGCTTTGCTCCTGCACGCATTGCTTACCAATCTTGACGCGTAATGCTATCGCGCTGGACAGACTATGGAGAAGACGATGCCTGAAAAGTGTATCCAAGGTTTAAGACGCTTTGGATCTCTTAAAATAAGTGCTGCAAGTCAAGTCCATTAAGCGAACTAAAATATTTTATCGGTACTTTTAGACAAAACTAGGCTTAGCAAATGGGCATAACAGTGTAAAAATAGAGCTTCGGGATGTATGACTGATTAATGCTTGAACTCCATTCAAAATTTTGTGCAATCAATTTTTCATTACAGTCGAATTGTGATATGAAGTGCCGGATAGGCTCTGCAATAGCCTAAGCATATTTGTCGCTACTTATAGCATAGATCCTCAAGGATATTTCCTTTCTCTCTCCTCCATATACTGTAGTCGATGGTTTGTTAGCCCCACGTTTGTGCGCCAATTTGAAGTAGATTATATTTGTAGGTGGTTGGTAGTTGGAAGATGCTTCATGTTTATATGCACAACGTATGGAAGCCAATTTGTCGCGGTCATTTCGTGTTATCTTATTGCTGGGCGCCTGTTATTGTTTTATTATTTTGCATTTTGGGTTTTTTGTGCTCCGGCTAGCTATTATAATTATTATTCAATCGAGCAAATCTCTTAAACAGGGTGTGTAAACGGAAAGGATTTATTACTCACAGATAACACTGATAAAAGAATTTGTTTTTACACTTTTATTGTCGTCACACGTTATTCAATTTCACATATTGACTTTTGATACACGCCAAACTGAAACTGTTATATTTTCTAATATCACTGTAATCACTTATTTAATGCACATTATTAATTCGTGTGTTTCACATTTATAACAAACTTTAAGACGCGAGAGATTCCGTAGAATTGCGACGTGTACTTTATGTATGCTTCCGTTGAACTACGCGACGTGTAACCCGCGAACGATTCTGATGAACTAACTGTGCGACGTATAACGCGTGAATGCTTCTGTTGGACTGACGAAATCTGCCTCTGACTTTAGCTTTTTATACTCCCACACCCCGATATGCCTAAAGATTATAACCGAGCTGCTATTGGTTATTGAAACGCGCCAACATTAGCGTCTATTTTTATATCCAATCAAAAATTACGAAAACATATGCTCTAGGGAAAATATTCCTGCTATTTCTAAGAAAAGCGCGCCAATCTGACGTCATTTGTTTGTCTCTTCTAATTAATATTCAACTCACCCCCTAGCACATTGTTATCCGCTCCTATTGTCAGTTTCAGTGAGGCCGTGTAAACTTATTTCCTAACAATGCTTATAATTAACAAACATCTCAAATAAATTTCATACAATAATGCTTATTTACACTACAATCACTCTGGCATTTACATTATTGTGATACAAATTACTGCCACAATACAAAATGCAGGACAGTAAAAAATTGTGGTTCTTTGATACTTCTGAAGTTAGAATTAAATTGAGTTTTATTTCTGGACGCTCTTTAACTGCTGTGGTCCTTAGCGTCCTATTCTATATTGGAAGTGAAAGACTGGAAATTTTGCTCAGAGGCCTCTTTATCAGGCTTGAGGCTCTTTTATGTGCCATAAATCCACGACACGGACCACCGGCTTTACTTCCCTTCCGAAGGAAGCCATGTTAAGGATTTTTCACCCAAAAATGCGTAGCCCTCCGTCGGGTTTGAACCCGCAAACTCGGGAAACAGAGGCTAGCATGGAAACCACTACACCACGGAGGACGATACATCTGAAGTTTCGTTAGCAACGACTACAAAAGTAACATCCACAATTTTCTGCTTTACAGTTGTTAAAACGATCGAACCTACGGATTTTATTGCGTCTTTTTGAATTTGATTAAAAATTGTTTTAAACACAGAAGAGGTTTTTAAGTGTTCCGCTAAAAGAGGATCCTACTCTGCAGTCTACTGTAACAGTTCCACATGATTGCTCTAATTAACAGAATTATTGCTGCCCCATCTTGTCCGCGAAAGACCAACTCTTGTTTTCCTAGAAAACTTACTGCATTAATAAGACTTTTAGGAATGTCCCTCTTCCGTCATACCTTTTTATTTAGTAGGGGTATTTCATGTTTAAGCTGGCCATCAAGCAGTATTTTTATTCTATTTTCCCCCAAAGCCGCTATAGCTACAGTCGATCGAGGATGGTTAACAGACAGTCCGTGCTAGGTTATTGACTTCACTAAATTTCCCATATGCGTGTACCCATAACTGTTACTGATATACTACGTTACTCTCACTGTCACTGTTAATTCCTCTCCCATGCTAGCTTCGGATGGAGCAGGAAAATACACACATACGACCCGAGACCTTCAGAGCTGCACGCAAGCCTCACGTTGTTCAATGCTAAAGGGATATTTCTTCGGCTGGTTTACAGTGCTCTATCTATAAGGTGGCGTATTAGCTCTATGGTTTGGAAGAAGTGTCACTATGTATATAGATATAATTGAATAACTATATGATATTATATAATATATTATTAATAAATCTGTATGTCGTCTATCTTTGTAGCGTTGGCCTATGTTAGTGTACTGGCCTTCAAACGAAGAGTTCCCGGGTTCAATTCCTCCACTTACTGTAGTTGTTTCCGAAGCAGTGCTTCGGTTACTTTCCCTGAATGCACGTTCACTGCACTAAAGTATGTAAATACATTGCATTATACTCAACCTATGTATGTAATGAAAGTGCTTTGATGGATATATAGGCTGTATACTCTTGTAAAGTACGATAATAAATAAGTATAATCATTGTTTGTTTCATTTAAATCAAATTACTGTATGTTGTAATAGGAGGAAAGCAGAAATTAATATTTACCTGGATTTGGGTTGAAATCTCTAGCCAGTTGTGACCATACTGCATCCTGCTTTCGTATGGAAATGATATCTGTCTTTTTCTTCGATTCTTTCTTTATTTTCACAATATTATTATTGTTTTTATTATTTATGGACGCTCAGCTACTACAATTCTTAGCGTCCCATTCTATATTGGGTGTGAAAGCCCGGAAATTTTGTTCAGAGGCTCCTTTATCAGACTTGAGGTTCCTTTACGTGCCATAAACCTACAACATGAGACCACCGGCAGCATTTCCTTTCCGAAGGAAGCTATGCTAAGGATTTTTACGCCCGAAAAATCCATTGCCCTCCTTCAGGTTTGAACCCGCGATCCCAGGAACTAGAAGCTAGTATAGTACCGCTAGATCACAGAAGATAACTTACAATCTTCTTATTGTATTTTAAAGCAAGTTCAATAAGAAATTCTTGTTCGAATGTCGTAAAATTTGAGTTTATCTACCCTTTTTCCACGTGTACAATTTATAATTCCATAAGCACAATTAAATACTTTCAGGTTAGGTGGTCAATAATCCACAGATCAGAAAAAAACTGCTATCGAAACTCTATGAAGGCGCGTTTCTTTCAGCTCCACAGCATGGCCACACCATAATGAGCGCATGATAGATAAACAAAATCAGTAAACAGTATTAAACTTCGGCGCGCCGGTATTTTAAAATAACAAACGTAAACAATTTACAGCCCTTTGATGATGATAGATACTAACAAAGGTTTATAACCTAACCTTAATGTGATAGTGGTTTTCAGATAGGCCAGAATTCAAGAGACTAGTTGCGATCTTTTTCCATAAACCGAACGTGGGTGCAAATCCCTCAGTTTATTTTTAACGTACAAAAGCTAGCTCTTATATCTATTGTAATATGCTTCTCCGTTTCGATATAAACAGATAAAGCTTGAGGAAGATAAGAAGAAGGCACGCCAAAGGCTTGTTTAATAACTGTCATTTAACACAAGTCGTGCACATACATTAAATTAGAAACATAAATCATACTTGAAAAGTCAGATGCCATGGCAGTGACTTCAACCACGAATTTTCGATTTACCTTGCCGATGTACTCTGCTGAGTTAGCATCCCAAAATGACCGGATGCACAATAAGGCTTCTCGTCTGTTTCATGCATTAAAGCCACAAATCTTCAGGTCAATCTAAAATATTCCAGACATCGTAATTAAAGACATTTGCAATATAACAAGTACTTTTAGTTTCCGCGATTTAAGTTAATTGCTGTTGGGGTTAAATATGTTACGTGTTATTATTATTACTATTGTTGTTGTTGATATCCATTTTTATTAACTTCACCCTAATGACATTTAACTATAAAACCCTCATATCAAAACTATTTTAATGTTGGAATTCGTCTTAGGTATGATACGTCGAATATTTACGATCACATTTAAGGATTAAGGATATGTTTGAATCAGATGAAGAGTTTCAATGCGCGTACAGTCCTCTTAACCTGGTAGCTCGGTGGTGGAACATGGACAGGGACAACTGAAAATCCCTGGTTACATTCCTGGTCTCTGCATTGCATTTCTCTATTCGGATTTAACTTTCCAATTCTAAATATACATCCGACCACTGCATATTTCCTTTCTTCCTTTCTCTCTTTCCTTTCTTATTTCTTTTTTTCTATCTTAGTGAAAGGTAGACAATTCTCTTGCTCAGAATTCTAGCATATTCAGTCCCATAATGTTGTTAAAGTCATCACAAATTACACACGCCGCGTTATCTTGCGTTCTCTGGAGGTATTTATGGGATAAACTTTAGTGCTGTCGACCCATTCCGGCATTTTCCTAGTATATGGCATATCACATCCGTCTAAAAAATTACTTTGCCACGAAATATCCGGTAACTCCTAAGGCTTTTCAGTAACTTTTGAATTTGTAGCAACAAGTCAAACATTGAACGGAAGCTGTGAATATTTCCTAGATCTCTAAGCAGAAGTGTCAACTGAGGGCGATTAATTACTGAATAACAATTAAGAAATTATATTTCGCGTGCATAAAATATAAGCATTTAATATTCTATTTATGAAGGGGGACAACCTAGCGTTTCCTAGTGAAAACCTCATACCTCTGTGTTGGCATATCAACGTAACATATAGAAGCGGATTCATAGAGTAATTTCAGTTGTATAATAAAAGGTAGTTAAAGTTTTTCTAGTACAATACCATCTAATCATGGTCACCTGATATAATAAATCGCCTTAACAACACAAATAAGGCCAGTAGAGATCAAAGAAAATGAACTACTTAGTGTACTTTAAGGATGCATTTCGTCCATGAAACGTTTTTCGGAAACAAAAGCCTATCATCATTATCATCATCATCATCATCAGTGGATCTTGGATTCCATTGCGTGCTTTCTCAAGTTACCAGCGCTTGGAGCGTTAGGTGTATGCCAAAACGTTGATTTGGAGGAACGGGGAGATAATGTCTCATTCGCTCTGTTGTATACGTACAGTGCGGTGAAGGACATAGTTGCAACTTGATTTACATAGCAGTCAGCATTTTTGCAATATAATTTCAGTGCCCCAGTTTCTGATTCAAAACATATAACAGTTTGCTTTTATGACCCACCTATTTATGTTTACAAAGTTTTATTATAATAAATAACAATACATTTTTGTAAAGTGTTAAAGGTAAAACTTCTCGGTTTATCACTTAGAACTTCTTTGTAATCAGAAAACGTTCGTACCACAGCTCAGGAAGTGAGCGGTGCAAAACGAAAGTATGAACTCTCGCACGTATTATATGGTGTCTTCTCATTAACCGACAAAATATCTCTTATTTCACACACTGCTTAAAAACAGCTGTTTATTTCCAACACGGTTTCAAATTTCTTCTTAACTCTTTCCAAACTTGGATGTGGGTTTGCTGCACAGGTACTTTGATACAAATGTTCGATTCCGAGTCCGCTGGGCATTTCTGGAGTGGTTGTTTTACTGTTTTGGGAACACCTCTGTAAGTGTGTTTTATACAAACCAGCTCTTCATAGAGTAGTTCCGAAATCGACTTTGCAGCCTTTATTGACGTACTCGCTTCATCATCAAATGTATTATATCCCTAATCTCCTTGTAATGTTCGCAACAGTACAACGCTGACCGCAGCCAAATTCCCCACCGAGTTATAATGGGCTATGGTGGCAAAGAAATTCCTGGTGTCATTTCCTTGAATTTCCGTATCAGATGGGGCCTTTAAAATACATTCTTCACATTGAATATTAAACTGCCAATATCAGGGAGTGGCACTCTAATTTCTTTAGTTATTTCATGTAGAGCATAGCCAAGGAAGTTGAATGTATCAGTTTTGGATACTTAGTCTGGATTTTGCGTGCCTCTTATGTCATATACGGCGCAGCATCCGTCACAAATGAAATTACATTATTTGTTTTTATTCCATCAGGCCGCAAAAGAGTTACAGCAGTCTCAAACAGGGTGTCAGTTGTGGAATTATTTAGTTTAGTAAGCATCTCAGGTTTTAACAGGTATTTCTGTGCACGTTTCTCCAAGGATAATATTCCAACAGCATTACTAATAGACCTCCCTTCCAAATCTGCCATTTCGTCTATCGAAACTCATTTATTACTGCTACAGATCCCCTAATGTATTTATGACATGATAACAAGGAGATAAATATCTTTTTCATAGGGTTGACCTGCATGGAACGTTTCTGCCAGTATATTCCTTCATAAACTTTCTGAAAGTAGCATTTTGTAACTTGTGTATGGGAAAATTACAACATATCATCATTTCACACAGGTCTTTACTAAACTCTATCTCAATGTATGAATTTGATCTCTTACATTGTGAATCTTCAATTACTTTTTTGTCAAACGTCTTTATACTTTTCATATGTTGCTTAAAATTACAGTAATTCTGGTTGAAGTTCTTTCTCTAGCCTTTAAGCTGTATATGGCATACGTTGCAACATGTATTTCTTGTGTTATTGTGAAATGCATCCAAACTCGTCCACATATTCAGCAACTGGTGTGTGTTTACTTCTGACATGGCTATCCCTCTTACATTACTCTTTACTCTCTAAAAGCGAATGACAGGTTGCTATACGTGCCGACAATGAATACCTGTCTCGTTGCCGTATAGCTAGACTGAAGGGATGGACAAGACATCATACGCGGGGTGTAGTCCAAGCACAGACAACGTGTATCGGGTCTCAAGGCAATGAAAGGGAAATGAAGTACATAAAATTATACCCGGAACGTTTCCTTCCCACATTTCCTTTCCAAATGTTATCATCATTTCATTTCATATATCACCAATGTTACCGTCTACGGCCCCATATGAAGTAACAGCAGACGTTAAACACTATTAAGAGAAAGTAATCACCACCACCACCTTTATTATTATTGTTATTATTATTGTTAAAATATAGTGGTAGGTCCGTAAAGGAATTATTTTTACACAATGGTGATGGACTCTGTATACTGATTGTGGATCAAAGAACAAATATTATTAACGGTGCATGCTTACAAACTTCCAGAAGTCTGAATAAAACCAAGAAATTTGTTTGCGTTAAAAAGCAAAACAATAATGTTCCTTTGTTAGCCTTTTAGAAACAATGAAGTTGGAAAAATTAGCTCATATTTTGCAGGCACTCAAAGGTACATTTATAAAATATTGGTTTTGGTGTTTAAGTTCAAGTTACTTCTATTACACAATATTCTTTGCAGTTTTTCAAACACATGAAAACCTGTAAACATTTTAGTGATTTTAACTTTTGTGTTTTACAGCAATGATTTTTAAAATATTACTAAAATAAAAATCAAGTTTTGTACTGGAATAATGGCCTATTCAGTGTCATGTAGCGCTTCTTGAATAGTTGCCATGGAACCAATACACACCCAATTAAGTATGCCAGCTAATTTGAATATTTTACACACAGAGAACGAAGCGCCTATTCTTTTTCTCTGAAGCACACTAAATCCCGTTCATAAAGAGCAATGGTGTGGGAAGATGTGCGGAATTAATATGAGTGCACATTCTCTCTCAATCACAGTATATAGGAAAACGCAGGCAATATCCCTCCAGATTCATATTTAAACAGTAGTGGTGTACTCTGGCAAATAGGAGAATAAAGTCGATATAAATAAATCACCACTATAGATCATCGGACGGTCAAGTGCGTTCGCAGAACACACATTTTCGTTGCGTTAGGTTTAATATGTGTCTTCAACCACCTAAAATGCACGTATATTTGATCGTATCTCTAAATAACATGTAGCATACTAAGCACGGAAATGAGTTGATACTTATGTAATCAGCATTCCGCTAGTCTGAGCCGAACATCAGTTCGTTACCCCCAGATCAACGTCTTGTGTCGCTCGATTCATCATCCCCTTGTTATATCACACATTTTCCCACTACAAGTGATATATCCTACAAATCCCATTTTTTTGTTCTTCCCAATCACATGTTGGACATAACTACACGTTTTTAAGGTGTTACCACGAAAAGCCGCATCAACAAGCTCACGCACGGTTTATAGTTCGAAAGCCATGTTATTTCTGGAGACGTAACCAATCAACTGGCTTCACAACATTTCTAACGCGTTTAAAGTAGCAGAAATAAAGCGTTAGTCGGGACAAATGTGACCGTATAGTTTAAGTATTTCGTCAATGCGTAATTTTTATACTGTTTAGCATGATGTTTGACCAATGCCAGCAGTTCTGCCTTAACCAGACCCTCCTCGAAAACTATGCTTTTACTGTTTAGTCATACCATGATGCCATCTTTTCTCCAAGATTGGTTAGATATATGTGCTAACTTCACACTGCATTAGGGGTCATTGTCCATCATAAACACGCTATTTGGGGATAATTTGCGGAGAAGCTTTTCAAACAAAGACTTTGCAGTTATTTCTTTCTGATAGTCTTTGATTGTTTTGGAGGTGAACGCCGCTCTCAACAAAACCATCTTCACTTCCTACATGCAGCACTATCAGGCGCTTACCCCTTCCCATAAGATTTTAATCCCAGCACCAAAATCCGACTGAAGTGATTGTTTGTATCACTGAGGATAAATATAAGCTGTATCTGAGGGTAAAACCCACTGAGAAACTTGAGGTAGTAGTTTAAAAATATACAATTCATAATATAACATCAAACAGAATAATGTTGTCTGAGCAAGTAAATTAGTTGATTCTTGAATCTCAGTCCTCATATTAACATCTGCATTAACCGTCTCCTCGGGTTGATATGAACGGTCAATGGCTAATAGAAGTGAACATGAAAGAAAATAACTTCTCTTCTAGAGAGGGTAATTACCTACCTTTACCATAATAAACACTCTAGAGATTTGAATACATTTCATAAGGTGATAAAACCTTTGATTTTCCAAAAACTAAATGCACTCCACAACCTGGATAACGGTCAGTCCTGAGAAAGCGTTTCAGATTAGAAATATTACATTACCAAACTCTGGGGAGTTTTTAGATACATCATTATTAATATTGCAATTTGGGCTACCACTATTACAGAACGTGGCTTTTCAAGATTTGATGTCATTGATACATTGCAAGTAAATTACCTTGCTTATGGCACAGGAAGTTGGGGGCACAGATCCATGGTATTAAAAGCAAAATGTCAGGGATTGTCACCCTGCATTCTTGTGCAATATTTGTCACAGTGACGTCCAGTCCATCTAAGCAAACCAAGCTCTGCTTGGGCAGTTTGAGTAGAAGTAAAAAATAATTAAATAATATTTATTTCTGAGTTTTATGAATATAAGAATCGTGGTATAAATAAACTTGAAGTTTAATTAATCTACTAGTATTTAATCTGTTTTGTAATGAGGTACATCTCTGCAAGCTGGCTATCGTTCACCGGCAAGAGCCCGTCTGCTCTCTGGCCGTCTAACTTGTAAATGTCTATGCAAGCAGCCTGCGATGTTGAATCGGGTTTGCCATGACAATGGACGTCAAAACGGCTTCTAGCCAATGGAAGAAGCCTTCACGAGACACATGAACCAAGTTGAACATGTGGACATCCAAGCTGACCCAAGCAGTTAGTTGCCTGCCTGCCTGGCCCCCCAGGGGCTCACCCTATGTGAGTACGGATGTTGGCGTACCCGGGGCTCCCCGAGCCACTCATCGCCATTTTCATCAGTTCATCCCCATCCGGTCGAGGTGGGTTCGTCCTCGTGACCGGGGGACTCAAGGTAGGCCCTTGTGCGTTCTGTGCATTTCATTACATGACGCCCCTCGCCATCGTTTCTTACTTCTCTTCAATTTCCGCACATTTCGTCCCATGTCCATTCATTTACACATCTCTTTTACTTCTTCGCCGGCCTACCTTGAGTGTGAAACGCCCACACTCTTTTAGTTCCTTTTAACCCTTTATTTTAATTCTCCGTGGACACAGCCTGACGGATACCTGCGCACTGGGTGTGCAGCTGAGTGAGTGGGTAATGGCGTCATCCCCACCACCCGGGGTCGTCATGTAGGGTTTGTGTTCGTATCCGCTGTTCAACTGCAGTCCCGCGGGGGGGGCATTGCATGAGCTGCTGACTTCTGATGGCGATTGGGTCCCTCTGTCTATGTTCTGGGAGGTGTGACCCTGGGGTGAGCTAGGGATAGATAGGCCACTCACCCAAGCCGGGGTAACGCCCGGGATGTCAGAGCCCAAGGTCGGAGACGGTTGCAATGGTGGAGGAGTTGTTTCGCTATGGAGCACCCTTTCTCCATTACTCACAACAAGCGCCGAAAAGTTTATGTAACAGAAGTAGCACGCCGACATCTGGTTGTTACTTGGTCATTTCACGTACAGAAGAAGGACAAAGTTTTGAGAAGACGAACCCTTTCATTATTCAGAAGGGCATTGACGCTATTGCAGGTGCGGTTCAGTCCTGCACTCGTCTTCGAATTGGTTCATTGTTGGTTCAAACCAAATCCGAACAGCAAAATAAGTCGTTGTTGCGCGCCACGCTTGTCCACGGTTATCCTATCCGTGTCAAGGAGCACCGCACCTTGAATTCCTGTCGAGGCGTCGTTACCACCCAAAGCCTCGATGGTATGTCGGACGAAGTACTTGTCGAATATCTTTCTGATCAAAAGGTGACAGCTGTTCATCGAGTGCAGGCTAAACGCGACGGAATTTGGTACCAACTCGTACCCTGTTTATCACATTCGACGGCGTCGATCTGCCCACGAGCCTTTCAGCAGGGTACGAGCGTATTGCAGTGAGGTCCTATTAACCTAGACCTATGCGTTGTTTCAAATGCCAACGTTTTGGGCATACGCACGTCTCATGTAAGAGTGCCGTTACCATCTGTGCAACATGTAGCCAGCCCTCACTCGAAGGTACCTGTTCAACAGCCCCCGTCTGCGTTTATTGCAAAGGGTCTCATTCTGCTTCATTTGCCGACTGTCCGCGGTACTTGGACGAGAAGGCGATCCAGGAGATGCGAGTAAAGCAGAAACACTCCTTCGCCGAAGCCCGGAGGCGTTACCATGCGCGCCAACTTTCGCTCCTGCGATCGGGAAATTTAGTTCTGTTGTTTCCTAGCCAGTACCCCGGAAGGATGCAGAGACTCAAACCTGGACCATGACTGCATTGACCGCCACTACCATCCGGCCGTCCATTTGCGCTACAATTACCAAGCTCTCTAAACCTGGTCCAAAGTCTATGAAGTCACAAGGCACTGAGAAGAAATCGAAGCAGACATTTCGCAGGGAAGATTTTTTGAAAGACCCTCCGCGTGCGCGCGGCAAGACAAGTTCACCTCCTCCTCCTCCTCCTCGGAGGTCGCAGTCCCAGGATGCTCCTGGGACAAGCCGCGCTCAGCGACAACCTTCAACCGTTTCCACCCAGAACCGATTCTCGGCGCTTGAATCAGTTTCTGGCTCTGAGCGCGTGGGCCCTCCCTTCGAGGAGGCTATGGAGTCTGACCAACTCCATTCCAAAAGCCCGAGCCCAAAGGTTAAGCAAAAGATAATTTTAAGCCGCCCTTCTAAGTAGACAGTTTATCGCTTTTTCTTAATGGCTATCCTGACCTGGAATTTACGTGGTGTACGATCGCATAGGGTGGAACTGCAAGTTTTATTGCGCTCCTATTCACCTATGGTCGTGCGTTCGCAGGAGACCAAGCTTCGCTCTCACGATCCTTTTGATCTTCGAGGGTATACTCCGGTTCGCTACGATCTTAAACCGGGGGAGGATGTTCCTGCTCATGGAGGTGTCATGTTATTAGTGCGTAACTATGTTTATTTTCAACCTCTCACTATTACGTCCGACTTGCAAGCTGTTGCTGTTAAACTAAAGTTACCTGGCTTTTTCCTTTCTGTTTTCTCTGTGTATTCACCTCCATCGTGTGCCCTCGCTCCGTCGGACGTTCGCGATCTCTTGTCCGCTCTCCCAACACCTTTTCTTCTGTTGAGGGATTTTAATGCGCATCACCCCCTGTGGGGTTTGCCAAGGGCTTGTGCGAGGGGAACTCTTCTTTTTGACATTTTTTATCGTTTAACCTCTCTATCCTCAATACAAGGTGCACCTACTTTTATTTCTGATTCTTCTGGTACATTCTCTCACCTAGACCTTTCCGTTTGCTCACTCCAGCTTGCTAGTCGTCTGCAGTAGAACGTCGTCGCTGACACCTACTCCAGCGACCATTACCCCTACATCGTTTCTCTTTTGTTTCACCACGTCCAGCATTCCAGAGTACCTACCTGGATATTCAGTAAAGCCGACTGGAGATTGTATTCCAGCCTCGTGTATTTTGACGACAAGCCCTTCAACGACATTAACCAAATGGTGCAGCACCTTACGTCTACGTTGCTATCTGCCGCCGAACGGGCCATTCCCCGTTCGTCCTCTCACCCTCGGCGTATCCCTGTTCCATGGTGGAACGAGGACTGTCGGAACGCCGTTCGTGCTCGTAGAACTGCGCTTAGGGTGTTTTGGCGACACCCTACACTTGATAATTTGGTTACTTTTAAACAGTCGCGCGCCAGGGCTCGTCGCATTATTCAGGATAGCAAGAAGGCACATTGGACTCGATTTGCCGAGTCTTTTAATCGCTTTACGCCTTCATCTGTTGTTTGGGATAAACTTCGTCGTTTCTCAGGTAAAGTGTCGCATTGTACTGTTTCTGGCCTTCGGATTTCCAATGGCACCACAGTGGATCCGGTTGCCATTGCTAACACTCTGGGTGCTGACTGTGAGGTGGTTTCCAGTTCGGACCATTATTCCGCCGGCTTTTGCTCTATTAAAGACCGGCTGGATTCCGCAACATATAATTTTCGGGCTGCTAATAATGAATGTTATAACGAACTTTTCACAATGAGGGAGCTGGAGCACGCTCTTCATTGCTCTAGGCACTCCGCTCCTGGGCCGGACGGCATTCCTGTCCTGATGTTACAGAACCTTTCAGCCGACAGTAAACTCTTTCTCTTACAGGTCTATAACCGTATTTGGCAAAACGGCTTTTTTCCTTCCTTTTGGCGCGAAGCCACCATTGTCCCTATACTTAAGCCTGGGAAGGATCGCCAACTAACTTCTAGCTACCGCCCTATCTCCCTCGTCAGTTGCATATGCAAGCTGATGGAGTGCATGATCAACGGGCGGTTGACATGGTGGCTTGAGTCTCAGAAACTTCTAGCGAACGCTCAGTGTGGATTTCGTCGCTATCGCTCTACCGTCAACCATCTGGTGTCCCTGTGGACGCATATTATGAATGTATTTCTGAGAAAGTGTCAAACCGTGGCGGTGTTTTTTGACCTGGAGAAAGCTTATGACACTTGTTGGAGGGGCGGCGTTTTACGTACACTTAACGCATGGAATATCCGCGATCGTCTTCCCAAATTTCTTCGGGAGTTTATGACGGACCGCGTCTTTCGTGTACGTGTTGGATCGGTTTTATCTAGTCGTTTTATTCAAGAGAATAAAGTACCGCAGGGCTCCGTACTCAGTGTCACACTTTTTGCAATTGCTATCAACCCCATTGTTGATTGTATTCCACCTGGCATTTCATCGTCCCTTTTTGTTGACGATTTTGCCATTAATTGCAGTTCACGGCGAACCTGTCTACTCGAACGCCGTCTCCAGAGATGTATCGACCGTCTCTACTCCTGGAGTAACGCCAACGGGTTTAATTTCTCTGCCGAGAAATCCGTCTGCATCAATTTCTTGCGCCGGAAGGCTTTCCCTCCGCCCTCTCTCGATCTTGGGTTGCAGGTCCTTCCATTTGCAGACGAGGTGAAATTTTTGGGGTTGATCTTTGATCGAAAGTTCAGCTGGACTTCTCACATTGCCCTTTTAAAACCAAAGTGTAACCGTTCTCTTAATCTTTTACGTGTTTTAAGTGGCACATCCTTGGGAGCTGATCGGACCGTCCTTCTACATTTTTATCGGTCTTTGGTCCGATCCAAGCTTGATTACGAGTGCATTGTCTATTCGTCGGCGCGTCCATCTGTATTACGTCGATTGAATGCCATTCACCATCGTGGCATAAGTGTCGCTACAGGGGCCTTTCCAACCAGCCCTGTACCTAGCCTGTATGCTGAGGCTGCAGAGCCTCCGCTGTCCTCCAGGCGTGAGATGTTTTTGTGCAGCTATGCCTGTCGACTCTCCAGCTTGCCTGACCACCCGTCCTTCGCGATATTTTACGAGGATTCGCTTGATCGGCAATATTTAGTTAGCTCCTCTGCATTGCTCCCTCCAGGGGTTCGATTTCATCAACTTCTTCGGTATTTGGACGTTACGCCAGCGCCGGCCCTTCCAAGTGGGGAAACGCGTTTTCCTCCATGGTTGCGCGCTGAGGCCCACTGTCACCTTGGGTTATCGTCGATGCCGAAGAATGAGACCCCTTTTTCAGTCTTTAGATCAGCGTTTTTAGAACTTCAGTCGCAATTCGGGGACTTTCGTTTTATCTTTACAGATAGATCTAAGACTGATGCTGGAGTAGGATGTGCCTTTGTTTGTGGTGGAAATAGTTTTACCTTTCGTTTACCGGGGCAATGTTCGATTTTTACCGCCGAACATTTTAGCATTTATCAGTCTCTTTTTTACATTCAGCGGCAAGACTTACGGCGTTGTTTTATTTGTTCAGACTCCCTAAGTGCTCTTCAAAGTATTAGCTCGCTGTACAGTTACCACCCGCTTGTACAGCGCATCCATGACCTGATCCACTCGCTTGGTGTCTCTGGCATCAGCGTCTCCTTCATGCGGAATCCAGGTCATGTGGGCATCTCAGGTAATGAGTCTGCCGACGCCGCTGCCAGGTCGGCGATTTTATTACCTATATAGTTTACCTCTGTTTTTCCCTCCACAGATTTGTTTGTTATTTACGTAGACGCATCCTCTCGCGGAGGGATGAGTGGACGTATCTCCGGGGGAACAAGTTGCGGGAGGTCAAGCCTCTCCCGTTAGTCTGGGGTACCTCTTCTCGTTCGTGTCGTCGGGAAGAAGTACTTTTAGCCCGTCTACGAATCGGACATTGCCTTTTTAGTCATAGCTACCTGCTTAGTGGTGACATCGCACCAGTATGCGCGCAGTGTGATGCGTCCTTAACGGTGCGTCACCTCTTAACAGAGTGTCAAGTTTTAGCTCCATTGTGCGTTCGTGTGGGTCTGCCTGTTGGCATAGCAAAAGTCTTGGCAGACGACGCGCGTGCTGTAGAATGTGTTGTACGTTTTATTCGTGACAGTGATTTTAATCTCCGCATTTGATGCGTTGAGCGCCCTTTAGCTTTCTAATTTTATTATGTCTGTTTTAATGGGGACTCTACTTCCCAGTGGACATATGGCGCCCATGTCCCTCGCATTCTACAGTTCTTGACCCGTTTTACTCTTTTATTGCCTATGCTTTTAGTGTGCTGGTTTTTGGGATTGGTGTATTCTTAGTTTTAGCTTTTTGGACATCGCGAGTTTGTGTCCCGTGTTTTAATTATGCGGTTTTTTTACACGTATTTTATATTTTGTACTTTAAATTTTATACATTGTAAGGGCGCTGATGACCTTAGCAGTTTAGCGCCCTTAAACCGAATCTCATCATCATCATCATCATGCCTGCCTGGGCCGCAAGTGCGATCCCTAAAACAATGTGATGGGCTGCTTATCTCGTGTATGTTTTTAATTTCAGTATAAATTTTATTGTTTCATCATTTATTTACAGTGTGTATAAATATGTAATTGCATAAAAGAGTAATAGAAGTTTTTGAAGATGTCTGTTGTAGTAGATTTGATAGAAATACCGGTTTCTCGAGCAACATTTGAAGAAAACAAATATTTGATTTTTAAAGGAAGAGCAATGCCCACATTGCCTAATTTAACACAGCAAAAAAGAATATTACACGGCATTTTCAGAATACCAGTTACGAAATATGCGATTGGCTTACTCGAAGTGTCAAGTGTAGCAGACTATTTTGTTGGAATTGTTTGCTGTTTAATTATGGCGGAAGCTCCACTTGAACAACTACAGCATATTGAAAGTTGAATAATTTGACTAAACAATACTGGAACATGATGTTGCTATTGCACATATTCGTGCTTCTATGTCACTTGCGGCATTTGGAACTGTGCGCAGTGAAACGAGCTAAGTGACCAAACACGACAAAGCATTGATCTGCATAATGAAAGGATTAAACGTAATAGAGAGGTTTTGAAAGGCTTATAAATGCTCTTTATTTATTTGCAAAATTAGAACTTCCATTTAGAGAAGACGACTAGTGGAAAACGTCTAGTAACGATAGTAACTATTTAGAACTTCTGGACTACATCGCTCAGTATAATCCCCTACTAAAAGTATTTGGATACTTCTACAGTATTCAAAGCTGTATCAAATCGCATTCAAAATAATTTAATTGAGTCTTTTGCCAGTGCACTTAATGAGGGAATTAAACAACAGTTGCAATAGTCTAATTTTTTACCATACTAGCTGATAGGACAACTGACGTCTCGAACACATCACAATTTTCTCTTGTTTATCGGTATACCATTGAAGGGAGGGTGATAGAAAGGTTTGCGTTTTCCAGGATGTAAGCGAGGACAAAGCAGCTGCAGCAGTTTCTAATCTTGTTTTAACATACATTCACGACTTTTCGAATTGCGGTGAAAAACTCGTCACACAGAGCTACGATGGATATGCAGTAATGGTATATTCCTTACCTGGTGCACAAGCCAATATTAAGGCATATTTTCCACAAGCATTCTTTGTTCGTTGTTATGTACATTGTTTGAATTTAGTGCTGTCCCAAAGTGCCTCAAGTATTCCTGAATGTCGCATTTATTTTGCTACTCTTAGTGTGCTTGCAGGGTTTTTCTCAAAATCACCAAAGCTTGCAAACTTTCTAGATACAGTTTTAGGCCGACGGTTACCGCGTATTTGTCCAACGCGATGGAACTACTCCTCACGTCTTATCAATACTGTTTACGAAAAAATGGATGAGCTTCGCCTAGTTTTTCGCACCATGTTGGAACATCAATCAAAATTAGAAAAGGACATTTTTCAAATTTAGAAACGTTTGAATTTCGCATTCTTCTTGCAGCTTTTCACAGTATATTTTCTCTAACTATGTTTTTTCAGTGTTCTTCAAAATTCTTCATTGAATATTGTTTACTGCAGAAGAAAGATAGCAGAAACGCAAAATATTATGAAATCTCTTAGAAACCGTTTTCACGACGTGCATGAAGAAACAGATTCTTATGCTGTACTTCCAGAAAAGCGAAACCGAAACCCCTCCTTAGACATTACAACAAAATACACAAGACTGTATTTTGGAATTTTCGATAATATTGAACAACATATTAATACAAGGTTTCAGGATTATGGGAAGCTTACCTTTTTGTGCTTATTAGACTCTTCAAAATATACCTCTTATGTTCGCACTTTCCCATCTGATTATTTTAAAAGCTTAATAGAAAATCACGGTCACTACTTCGATTAATTACGTCTGAAAAAGAGTTAATTGTAACGTACAACTCAAAGGAATTTTTCCAGGAGTCACCTTTAGAGCTAATGAAGATGTTAACGGCTTCAGCACTTGGAAAGTCGACGCCGCAGCTTTATCTATTGGCTTCACTTACATACAAGCGTGATACCAGTTTCCAGTGCAACTGTTGAAAGATCGTTTCCGCATTAAGGCGAATTAAGACATATGCACGAAAAAGAACAGGTCAAAACGGTTTTCGGAACTTGAAATGATATAAATTTAAGTGAACTATTAAATATATTCTAAAAGAAAAATACACATTTTTTGATTCTGTAATTGAGCGTTTTGCTGCAAGTGATCAATGGATAGAATTTATCTATAAAGCAAAGGTAGTACGACTATTTAAGTAGTTTTAGTAGTAGTATTTTTATGTTTTAGACAGTAGTTGCAGTCTGAACTGTCTTTTAGATTTTGTTAAATTCTGTGGGTCCATGCAAGAACTTGATATGTGACATTGGTATAAAATTATGTTTTATTCTATTGAATAACCTTACATATTGAAGTCTGTTATCTGTAAAATTATGAAGGGTGCAGGTTGTCAACAAGGGGATCAACAGATGGCTCTGGCAATATATTTGGTTTCCTTTTTGACAATTTGTTATTCAAGAACCTGACATGTGTGGACATGCTTACTCTGAGATTGTGCTTGTATGAGTGAACTGCCTACAACTATTTCTGAAGACAAGAAGACAAATTTTGTTAATCATAGAAATACCGATGAAGGTCAATTGCTTTATAAACGTTGTACTTGTAAGTTTATTAGTTGAATGAAAAAGTGACATTTTTATAATAAGAGGATAAACAGTTTCAGCATTACCTCACTTATCTGGTAGTGACAAATTAGTTATTTTTGGTAATTATTTGTAACTTCATGTTGTAGATTCTGAGTTTGATACCTCTGAGCCTTCTGAATTATCATACAGTTCTGAAAGCTAGCAACCGTCAAATGAAGTTCAAGAATCTGGTGATGAACAAAATAATTTTTAGTACACGAAAGCTTGATTATCATGGCCCTATGTCTATTCAGACATTTTTTTTCTGTTCGGAGGAAACTTTAAAGCCTTCTGAAGATAGTAACATAATTCCTGTGAATAATAATGAAGTAAGGAATCAAGAATCTGACCCCCAGCATGGTCAAAATGCAACACGTAGTAGAAAACGTAAATGTGATGAATCAACTTGAAAGAGAAATATGAGAAAGTGTTCCCGCCTTTGGAGAAAATCACATACTGATACAACAGGTGGAGTTAGAACTGACGTTTCAGAAGGCCCAGCTTCCAACTGTCATATGAAATGCTTCGAGACTGTTGAACCAAAATTCGTACACCCTTTAAGAGACCCATATTATTCCTATCCTGATTATATATCTCAGAAGCTTTTTCTCTGCAATTTTATTATAACCGCTGATCTAACAGACGGAATCCATTATCCAGGAATGAAAAAACAAACCCCTTCAATTTCAGGTATTCAGTATCTGTTTCAAAAAATACTAAGAATGTTTGCAAGCAAGCTTTTGCTAGCATTTTTGGTATAAAACTAGCAAAAGTTAATTAAATGTGTGAACAACTGAGTAGAAGATCCCCTGGGACCAAAGAAACGAGAAAAAGCATTTTGCAAGATCTAATCGCACATCGGAAATGGCCAAGCAGCACGTTCATGACTTCATTAATCAGATTTCGAAACATATTAGTCATTATACAAGGAAACAGAATTAAAATCGCCATTAACTGTCGCCCGAATTAAATGAAAAGAAGTTGTATGACTTATATGTGCAGTCTGCAGCTGAAAGCACTACTCAGCCATTACGTTTTCCCACATTTAGACAAATATTTGTAACTGAATTTATCTTTCACTTCGGTCACCCAGCTTTAGATACAAGAAAAACACGTGACAAGTTCCAGTTCCGAATTAAGAATGCAGAGCTTGACGAGAACGAAAGAAGGAAAGTAGAAGAGGAAGCATGTCTCCATTCACGAATAGCTGAAGCTGCCCAGCATAGCATGAAAGCTGGTTTTTTTAGCAACTAAAAATAACCAAGATCTATGGATTATACCTTTCGATTCACAGCAAGCTCTCCCAACTCCACACATACAAACAGGTGTTGTGTATTACAGTCGACAGCTATGGACACACAATCTTGGAATTCATTTTACTAACGGTGGATCAATGCATATTTGGGCAGAGGACACTGTGAGTAGAAGTTATCAAGATTTTCCATCATGTTTTGACATATCTCAAGTCAAACAAGACTCAGATTGAGAACAAAAGAGTCCTGATAGCATGGTCTGATTCATTCAGAGGCCATAATAAAAATAAACACATTATTTCATTTAGGCATCATATAGTACATGACCTCCACCTTTTTAATGAAGTTAAATATAAGTTTTCTGTACCAGGTCACACTTTTCTGGACTGTGACCGTGACTTTGGGGAAACTGAAAAGAAATAAAGATTCACACCTGCACTATGCACTGCAGAGGCATAGGTTCAACTCACCAAAGATGCCAAAAGAAACAAATCATTTAGAGTGACAGCAATAAAAAGGTACATGTTCTATTCTCTGTCACCCATTATATCACATTTTGTATTTTGTAAGAAACGTGTAAATGGAGATCCAGTCCAAACGCAGAAAGCTTACAGAATGAAAATAAATAAAGAGGATCCAAGAGTAGTATACTTTGCATACTCATTTGGTGATACAGAACAGTGGCAAGAAGTTAATATAAGCAGTCGTTGGAAGAGAATTGCCATAACAAAATTTCTATAGCTCTATTATCAAAGAAGACAGCTCCCAGCAGCTAAGTACAAGATCTGCAAAACTTTTGCGAGTACATCCCCCTTGAAGCACAATTCCCTCACCTAAGAAGCTTAGACATCCTAATCAGCCTCATAACATATCAGAACTGGAAGAAGAGAGTGAAGTGGAAGTGCCAGAAGACAAAGAAAGTACATATATCATATTCTTGCATGTAACAGCCATTGTTTGTTTTGAACATTTTTTTTAAAATAAAATAGTATTAAATGTTTTGTCCCTATTTCAGTAATATTACATAGTATTTCTTTGAGGTTTCACAACATATTCGTGTAAATCGATTTCCAAAAAAAGGAGTAAAGTAAGATTAAATAGAAATTTTAAGGTCCAATATCTCAGAATGACACTTTTGTTGCATATCAGGTTCTTACATGCACCCACAGAATTCTAGCATTCTGTCTTTTTATAATTAGCAATATTATGAGTATTGCAATCAATTAACATAAATAATAAGAAATAAAAAATGTTGAATTGTCGGATGCTTATGTATTCTGCTGGGTCACCGCACGTCCCTGATATTCACTATCGTTAGGTGTGTCTGGTGTTCAATGCCTTATTTGTGTTTTGAAGCCTATTGGATGGCACAGTAATACTTAAACGCTCGTCTTGTTCAGTACATCAGACGTGCATAACACATCGTGTCGTACTGTACAAGAGTGTGTTTTGTATCCATCTGTCACGCCAAAAAGGGTTTTGCAATCGGAGAGTCTAACATGATTTAATGTTGGCGCACATTGCGCAATAAGGGCCTGGGAGCCCTTGTCCTATCAAAATAATTATTTTGGGCACTGCCATTCTACTCTACCATTTTATGCACGTTGTTTTTCCTCAACCACTATATACTGCTAGTTGTGTGATAGTTGTGAACCAATAATATGCTCTCCCCATACAAGTGTAGAACTTTGAAAGCCAGGTTAAAGTGGACAACTTGGGGAATATCTTTCCAGGCAATATCAGAGCATTTATTCTGGGGATTTCAAATACAGGGAAAACAAACCTATTTATTAACTTACTAGTTCATAAAAATGGTCTAGGATTTCAGAATTTATATACTTATTCAAAGTCTCTTCAAAAACCGAAATATCAATACTTGTTCAAAGTGCTTGAGACAATACTCGACCTATAACAATGGCAATGAGGTAATGCAACCGACATATTCTAATGAAATTTCAGTATCTATATCTGATGATGTCTCATTGAAAGGTAAGTCAAGGTTGTCGACTATTGCAGTATAGATAAACATCATAATGTTGTAATGGCAATAATTGCGATGCCGTCTCTCTGGGGTACAGGTGACGGCGAGGAGTCGCTACGTTGTATTTTGTAGTTGGCTCCGGGTCTAGCTGAATCAGTGGTAGCAGCAATCGTTGACTCTGCAAAATACCTTTGTATTTCTAGGCTTGGGTTTCTCAGGGCGATTGGTCTCGGCCGAGAATGAGAATACGTTAAAATTTCTTTGAACAATGAAGAATTGACTTTTATTCTATTCACTGGTCCAGTTTCACAATTCTGAATACAATGCTCACTGGAGAGCTTTATGTACTTCGGTATTACTTTGTTCAACCGAATTCTAAGCATTACAGATGTAAATCTGTGTCTACATAAATACTTTTTCGCGGAACTGGCCAACGCAACTTACAACACCGGTAGTCAGTAGAAGTGTTGGCCTCAGTTTGCTTCTTCCTCAAGCTTTCTTGGTAGTGTCGTAACTAGTGGCTATAGTAACTCCCACAAATTAATGCTGTTCGCTATTAATTGCTGCTTGGCGCGCTTCACAGTAAATGTACGTATTATTAATAATTGTCCGATGCTATTTGCTACATTATTTCATTTTTATTGCCTAAATAAAATTTTAATATCTTATACGACTTTAAAATATCTTGACATATGATATTCTAAGTTCTTTCTTAAAGCTAATTTTCTTTTTATTATTTTACATTGTTTAGATACGCATGCTTTGTTTTATAGCTAAATTCTTTACTTCTTTACGTATTTTGTACGATAGTTTCCCTTAAATTACCCTTTAAAATTCCTCTTATTAGCATGCATGTTTTATTTCGTTTCCAATTTTTTAATCTTAATTTTGGTTCCAAGTAGTATTTTATACTTATTTTGGAATAAAACACGTGGGCTAATAATTCCCTCTGTTAAATAACATGTCCAATTAATTTTACAAGTTTTGAGAAATTGTGAACCTTTCATAAAGTTCGGTTAATCATTTGCCATAGAAATTTAATTCATATTAACTTACATTTTTGTGTACTAAATACATGTACATATTACATATAGTTGTATATATATTACATTGCCTCATTTTATGCAGCGTCATCCTTGTTTGTCATATTGCTTTAATTTGTGTTATTTTCTTCTTCATTTATTTTAAATGATTTCAACATACCTTTATGGTATCCTCATTTGCTCTTATTCTCATCTTTTAACTTCTAAGTGTGTTCTCCATATATTTTGTTGATAGTGTAAGGTCCCTTTAATAATAAGCACATGCTTCTATAAATCTTCTGTGTTGCCTTTGAAATTTGATGCTGCTTTAAAATAACAGTTTCCGGCTACTAGATCCAATTTTCTTTGGCTTCAGTAGTAAATATTACAGCTTTAAAACTTTGCATTAACGATAATACTGCTACCAGGCAGATTAGGTGCTAGTGTCGCCGGATTAACGAAAAAGGCGGGAAATTTTGTCACCAAAAGCCGCTATCTTGGAAAAAGGGCAGGAAAAGTTCCCTCCAAATCCGCCATGTTGGTACGAATGGCGGAAAAGTTTGACGACGCCCTAAAAACAAGATGGGTCCGGAACAAAAGCCGCCACGATGGAAAAAAGGCGGCAAAACATTTCGCCTGATGTGCCGTGTTGGCTACGATTTGCTGGAAGGCTAGACCACACCCTAGAACAAGATGGCGCCCGAAAGAATATGTCCCTGATGGCAGGAATATCGTTAATGCGAAACTTTAAGGCATAAAGTAGATAATTATGGTTGTTAAATGGATGGTGAGTTTAGGAATGAGAACGATAACGCCGGGGATAAATCATGTAACTGGAGGGTGAGGAGGTTGTGTAGCTAGGAAGGATTGCGATAATGCCGGGGTGTAAACGGGGAAGGTAATACCCTGGTGGAAATAAGGTGGGACCGATTTTCTGCGATGAAGGAGGTAGTACGCTGAACGAAAGGATCTGGATGACAAGATTATGAATAAGGACGAAGTGTACGTGAGTGAACCTAACCAAAAAAAGATGTGATGTGAATGACGTCACAATGTAGAAGGGCTGTGATTGGATCAAAAGAACTGCAATGCTACTGGAAGAAAAGAAGGAATAGAATAGGAATAAAAAGGGAGGAAAAAAGAAGTAATAAGCATCATGTGGAAAATGATTGGCGTAGCGGTAGCGCTGCTATTGGCGGCAATAGTCTATGCTGAGGATAGTTGCGTGAGTTTCGGCAGATGTGGGTTTGCAGTGAATGACGAGACAGGTCAATTATAAAATGCAATAAAATGTGAAAAGGACTATGAAGTACAGTCAAACTGTACGTGTACATGTAGTAATGGTAGCGTTTTCAGGTTCAATTTTGATTTTTTAAACATGGCAACAGTAAGAAATGTGTATAATTGTATAAAGCCAGTTAGCAGATGTGAGAGAGGAAACAGATGTGGAAAGACGTTCTATGGGAGCCTAAAAATGGAGCAGGTAGAATGTCCAGAGGGATATGAGCTAAACGGGAGATGTAGGTGTATACAGGGAAAGAAGCAGGGTGAAAAATGTGATTTCTATATAACACCAGTGAACATGTGTACAAACGACAACATAACTATACTTGTAGAAATGGTTGACTGCAGTATGTTAATGGACACATTAGACTTACCAGACGGGCTTGAATTAGATTGGAAACTAACTCCCGAAGAGAGCGAGCTGATTGTCGCATACAGGCGTAGTGAATGAAATGAATACGTATTTCTCAGATAATTTTCGGTATGTTTTGGGGGAATGCGGGGACGGGGAGTGGGAGGTTAGTTTTGATGGTGGGAGAAAGGTAGCAGGTAGGGTATAGAGAAGTTCAAGATGGTCAACTGCGGGAAATTTGAAAATACAACCAGAATGCAACGGGTGGGGGAGGAGGGTATTTAGACGAAGGAGGGAGGATATCGCTAAATATCATACGAAAGGCAGCTACGAAGAGATGCAAAAAGAGCATAAATGCACAAAATCAGAAAATGTGAACGGAATGTGAGAGTAAGATGCAAGGGTTAAGCAGACACTTAGAAGGTGTGAAAAGAGAGAAGGACGGAATTGAAAAACAATTGCGAAAAGCTGTTGATGATTTGGGAGAAATGAAAAGGAAGGTGGAGGAGCGAGGGGTAGATAGGACCAGGCAAAATGATTTGGTAAATAAAATAAAGCAAACGTGAAACAAATAAATGCCGATTTTATGGGATTGAAGGACCTGGTGGCACGGTTGCGAAAATGGTGTTCTGTTGAGGGAGTAAACGACGAGGAAGCTCCAAATTATGAGGATGAAATACTAGAAATAAATGAAGAAGCAGAAGAGATAGGGAAAAGCGATGATATGTTGGGAACGGACGAGGAAGAATTAAGTTACGATACGAAATGATGAAGATAATTGGGGCTATTAAAACAACTTATGAGGAGAAAAAATACTAGGATACCTACCTTATTTTGGCGAAACAGAGATAAGTGCTGTTACGTATGTTGCTGTAGACACACAGACACACACACAGATTTTAGATACCATAGAAATATATACCTAACAACTATGTAGAAAAGCAGCAGCATCTAACTAACGCTATAGTAATGGGAAAAGGAGAACCTATATGAAAATAAGTGAAACAGCAACGCTTGGAATAAAAGCTGTTACATTTATTAATATGTACAAGTATAAAAGAAATCAAAACCAATGCAAGACATAGGTATGAAGAAAAAATAACAAAATTTCATTAAGTACGAATATATGTTTTAAACACTGAATGTAAATATATATATTTACATTCAGTAAATAGTCGCGATGCCTGTTTCGCGCGCTATATTCAGTGTATCTGTATATTAATGTATTATCGATACTGATACCATATTATTATTGATTTTATGATTATTATTACGATATATTGATTACCTATTGAACAAACATAATTACTTTTTATTTTATCAGTACTAACCTTTTTCACAGTCGGTGTTGAAAGTGGTGTCCTTCGGCAGGTAAACATTCTTGGCACCTTCTGATGAAATTACCAGTCACACACATAAGTTATTGTTGCGTAATTTCCATAATTTTCATTCTTATATTGCTTTTAAAATCGTCTATGGTGTGAGTATTATTCCTATAGACTCTATTTTTGAGAGTTCCCACAGATAAAAGTCAAACACAGTAATTTTAACAGTTTCGTAGACCTATGTACTGAGGTTTTTGAAACTCTGACTTATTCTGCTACACGTCGTAAAGATTTATTCGGAGACCGTTCAAATGCTTCGCCAATTTCATCAAGTCTTTCTTCCGTTAGAACCCTGTTTTTACAACCTACAGCATTAAATGTTCCCATTGTCTTCACTTTATTCACTAGATATCTAACTGTTTCTCTACTCGGAACTGGAACACCAGGAAATTTATCGTGAAATTGTCTACACATGTGTCTACATGAGTCGGTTTTCACATACGTGTCGTACATAAAAAGTCTGTTCAAATTTGAGTACCATTTCTGGGTTGTAATAATCCGATAATTCTATCGCACACAAATACATACACACGCGTCTCGCGTCTATTCACAAGAAGCAATAACAGTTGACTGAAGCCCACTGCCACATGTCCGATAAGTGGAAGAGCCCGTGGCCTTGAGTTCATTCAGACGTGTCGCACAAGACTACTGCGCAATTCCAGGCCAGAGCGCTGAGGGACCGCTCTGTTTGTGTGTGTATATATATATATATATATATATATATATAAAGAAATGAAACTGGAATATACTAAAAACAGTTATTGGTAAATATTAAATATGAAAATCTAAACAACTACATAAGAATGATTATACAGAATAGAAAAAAACAGCAGAAGAGGAAGAAGAAGCAGGCAATGAGTATATATAATATATATGTAAAAATTAGAAAATCCACTTGTGACAGAGGCCGCGTTTCCATGTAATATAACTAAATGGGATGTTATTGTGGTACCCAGCGATCTACGGGATTTACACCATTATGTATAAAATTTTGGAAACACCCACGTCGTGTGCAGTGAAAACACTCGCACATGTCATTATGGAAACATCCACAGTGGGGGCAGCACCATTGGAATATGCCCGAATGTGTTGGGAATGTTATTTGACATACACACATTCGCCTAGCCTAACATTCAGGATAGGCAGGATTAAGTTTATTCATAGAACAATTACGGCCTACGTGAGGATATGTTATACTGCAAGCGCCCCACAGGCAGATTGCTTCGTGAATGTAACTGTCTATGTAGTGTTTACAATCACGGCATTTCATCTCTTGAAAGTGAGAATTGAAATGTGCAACGAAACCATATGTGGTATCTACAGTTTACGAACAAAAAGGGCACTTGCTGGATGCTGCCACAGTATCATGCAATTAATAATAATAATATTAATATACATATACCACAAAGAAGGTAAGAGAGACTTAAAAAAATTAAAGGAAGGCGGAAGAGAAAAGTCCAGGTCCAGCATGGCAGCACGAAGCGGCGACTACGCTGCCCACGAAGTTGAGGTCGAGGTGTACGGGCTGAAGGAGCAGCACGTTGAGAAGGTCGACCGGCTAGATGGTCCTTCTGGCGTTGGAACAGGTCATATTGCAGCCGATTCCAGAAGATGTTTCTGGACCTCTAGGTTCGAAGGGCATCCGCGGAGTGTTTGGTGAACGACGACGAATAACGTAGTCGTGATAGCGGATGCGGGTGCTGTGCGCAATTACAACCCTGCGGACGAGGATGTCCTCGCATTCCTCCTCGTCGAGCGTACCTGGTGGTCGAGCAGCTCGTCGGGCAACGACGGTGCACTGTCGAGAATGCTGTCGACGTTGAACTGCGGGTTTTCTAGAAGTACGGTCGACTGCTCCGAAATACTCTCGGCCCTAGCGAAGTACGTCTCGTCAGAGGCGACCACAGATGAAGAGGGTGTTCTTGGAGCTGTTTCGGCGGTGGAGGAGGAAGGCGAATCTGGCGGGTTATGGGGAGAAAAAGACTCCTGGTCAACGGTCTCGACGCTGTTGAGCACCTCGTCGGAGTTGAGTCCGAAATTGGAGTACCACGAGGTACTAAACTGCCGATTTATACTATCCCGCACCTTAGGGTTATTGATGTAGCTGCTGTAAAACGGCGATGGTGGCGAAGGAAAAGATGAAGCAGAAGAAGATGACGATGACTCGGCTTCAGCCGAAGGCGACGTTGAATACAAGCGCGATCAAAACTGCTGCAGTTCGCTCATGTTGAAGGTGCAATAGAAGACTGAACTCTTATATATATGGGGAATAAAGCAACATGGCTGCGTGTGAAAGGATGCGATAGCAGAATATTATGCGTTGCTAATTGGCTGGGACCGGAAGCGCAGACCCTACAAAATTTCCACCGGATGTGAACCCGATTGCCACTTGGGACATGGTTGAGTGATAAGAAAAACCAGCGCCAACGACATCCGGTTGCGACCTTACTTGCGTGGACGTAGAGGTGGTGATAAGACCAGAATAAAACAGGACCAGCCGCGATAACGTTACATTTCAGCAAAACTTGAGGGCTTTAGAGAGATGTGCACGGTGCGAAGCAATTAGCATTACACATAACAAAGTTTGAATACTCGCACAAGGGGCAAAATTAAACTAGCTAAAAGGTTGAAAATAATTGAGGTTATGTAAATGAGCTAAGCTATTGTAGCGGGATAGAGGAGAACAAAATGGAAAAGTGTTAAAAATTTATAGTTGTTAATATATTAAAACTAGGTGGTTGCGTTAGAGATGTATAATTGAGAGCAATACTAGGAACCGAAACGTAAGCACAACCAGGCACTAGCAGACAGCACAACGAACACAAGGAAATTGTAGGGCAGGGAGCTTCGAAGTCATAGCCCGCAGGCAGAGAACCCTTTCAAAGTTTTACTCTGGGTTTTCGCAAACCAAAATAGCTGTTCAACCCATTCCTGAAGATGCAGATCCACAACAATGGCTACGAACCATGTTCAATGACGTATTACAATATGTGAAAACAGAATTACTAGAAAACGAACCAGGCTATACAGGGCTAACCGTACATGATTCACGAAATGCCTTTGCATCTTTTAGCATGTGTGTGCGTAAATTTGATCTGGTTAATTCTAATATATTTTTGCAGAGCATAGAAATGTTATGCAAAGCAACAAGGAATTTATAATGGGAGGGCCACTAACACTCAATTGCGTATGTACGAAGGAGATTTGTGGCAACTGTTATACACCGTGCGAGATGTGCCGTAGAAACAAAGAATTAAAAATAGAGATGATTTGTCTGTTGCCTAGAGCCATAGCGGTGGGGAAGGCCAAGGTGGACAAAGACATAAACTATACTGCAATTACCAATTACGAGTACTTGCAAAAGGAAAGGGCCATGACGCTGCACGGAAGAGCAGGGGGAGCAATAGGTGATGTGCAACGCTACGACGAAGGGCTACCGACAAACAACATTACCGTGTTTGGCGATCATACCGGGAGAAACGTGTTATTTAAGTCGAGAAACCAAAGTGAGAAACACATAAATGTTATATTGCATGATGGTCACTATAATGCCACAGTGAACATAAAAATGGCATTTAAGAGCAGACTTTATTGCCGCAACTGTAACTACCCCTTTACAAACCCTGGGTAATTTCACAGATTTGACAATCGTGCCACATGTAATGCAAACAGCGAGATACGCTATACGTGCGATGTAATTCGTGTCATGGGGATTTTAATGGACAACAGTGTTTTACGAACCATCTAAAACCCGGTAGGTTTTATTCGAAGGGCCGTACAGTGTGTAAGGTTGAGAAGGTTTGCGTAACTTGCAACAATCTGTACAACACCAAAAATAGGAGAACAGCTCACACGTGTGGGGAAATATACTGTACGAATTGCAGGGCACATGTTGAAGCCAAGCATTTGTGTTCCAGTCTAGAAATGTAAACAACAATTTTCTTTTCATATTTATTGATTTATAATGTACACAGAATACCAGGTTTGAAGGAAGGGTAGACGTGTGTGTACACGTATCCAACCTGAGTGTTATGCACCAAGTGTGTGCCTTCTGTGTAGACGATGAACCGCAAATGAGGACCTGCACACAATGTGGGGTAAAGGAGAGAGTCTTTGTGCAATATCCGGCCAAACAGCTGTTTAACCACATCATATATGCTAGGTATGACCGATGGGACGTGACCGTTATTGCAAATAACCTAAAGGCACATAACGGGTAATTTATTTTAAAACATATGGTGGAGAGTTTGCATTGGAATCCAGCGCTAATTATGAATGATACAAAAATATTTAGAATAAAGTATAATAATGTAACGTTCCTTGATTCGCAAAACTTTCTGCCAATGCCCTTGTCGAGGTTTTCAAAAACGTTCCAGCTACGCGGTAGCAAGGGATATTTTCCTTACCTTTTTAATACTGCGGAGAATAGGGATTACATCGGGCCGATTCCGGACCAGAGGTATTACTGACCGGACGGCATGACACAGGAAGGTAGAATAGCGTTTGAGAAAGTGGCATGACGAACAAAAGGCCTCCAAATACGTATTTTCCATGAGATGTGAAATTGTAACCTATTGTGGAATGGATGTGCTTCTGTTGTGCCAGGGTGTGTTAAAGTTTAGAAAGGAGTTTCTCCAGGAGAACGGCATTGACCCGTTTAGGGAACGCGTAACGAATGCCCAGGAATGTATGATCGTGAACAGGAAACGTTTTATGCCAAAAGGCAAAATAGCCATGATACTCAGAGGTGGGTACCGCCTAGCGGGTAAACAGTCGCGCACAGCGTGTATATGGCTTTCTTGGCTAGAGTGATAGCATAAGCTACTCATAATGTATGTCGCGAGGGGCGTGAGGTGCGCATTGCCGGACACAAGGTAGACGGTACAGACCCGACAAGACGGTATTTTTTAAGAGTGCCCAAGGTGTTTTCCAAGTAGGCACGTCGAGGTGTACTGCTTGGGAAACGAGGCTATGGCCTCTCGGTACGAGAGCACCCTGAAGGTCTCGATAAAGATTCGCAACGCAGGTTTCACCGTGGTCGAAATGTGGGAGGGTAGCTTTAACGCTATGGTAAAGGCGAACGAAGAGCTGGTAGCTATGTGAAAATGTATTCCACGCCGGAACCTCTGACACACAGAGACGTCTTTTACGGTGGACGGACAAACTGTACAAAAACGTATTGCGAGGCAACCGGGAACAATACTGTACCCTTTTGTGAACAAGACCAAACCATACCCTGTGGGCCATCCGAAGATATACGTATACCACTTCCTCGCCTTCGAAACTGTACGAGGAGGTCTAGCAAAGTACTAGCTACTTCCGCCGTAACACATATACCATCCCGTGCTGCCTGTATGTGTGAATGGCAAGCTTATGCTCCCGCTGTGCCGAACATGTGTGGAAACAGAGAACCAGGATGAGTGCGACCAACACGATGAAGCGAGGGCACTATCGGGAACCCCGGTGGTCGACGAATTGAAGGTCGCCGTGGAGGAGGGGTACCGGGTGTTGCAAATGTATTAGATGTGGGAGTATAATATGGTACAAGTTGCTTCAAAGGTCTACCTGGGCAAGAGCCTAAGCCCAAGCCCCTCCTGACAACCCAGAGTCAGCGTCATCCAAGTGGCTCTCCGACCGTGGAGATTTCTCATGAGGCCAATACCTTGTTTCCTAAAAAGGACCTCCCTCGCTTTCGCAGGATTGGAAGGGATACGCCACTTATGCGCATCACCCTTAAAAGGGTGACTACCGAAAACCTTGGTAGGGTCGACAGCAAATGATATGGTACAGTACGACTCCTCTACCGGCACGAAAGGATTGTTTCAGGACTATGCCAATCAGTTTCTGAAGATAAAAACAGAAGCAAGCGGTTGGCCCACGGAGCGCGAGACGCCTACCGCTAAAGAGGACTATGTGAGGCGGTTCTACGAGCGCGAAGGCGTTACCCTGGATCCGACAGCCATTGCACGCAATCCTGGTAGGCGGAACTTGGCGAAGCTTATGCTGAACTCTTTATGGGGAAAATACGGACAGAGGGACAATTTGCCTATGTGCAAAGTGGCAGAGCAGTACAGTACGCTCATTGAATTACCTAACGACCCGTGCATAGAGGTGCAAACCTACATGCCCGTAACTCAGGGTCTTATCTACGTCGTTCGGCAGTACTGTGAACAGAGCCCAAAGGTAAACAGTACATCCAATGTCGTGATAGTGGCATACACCACCGCGCATACGCCGTTAGTTTTGTACTCGTATCTAAAGCAGCTTGGCGAGCGGTAATGCTATTTCGATACCGACTCCGTTATTGTCGCCTTTGCACCCAGCCAGTGGACGCCGTCTGTGGGATGTTTCCTGTGAGACATGACGGACGAGCTTGAAAATTACCGCAAAGGTGCTCACGTTTCTCGCTTTGCCTCCACCGGCCCGAAGAGCTATTGCCTCGAGGGGTGCTGTCTCGAAACGAGAAAGACGTTTTCCGTGTGAAAAATTAAAGGCATTAGTTTCAACTCTGTCAATTTGCGTTCGGTAAATACTGTGTGATCCGCGAGGTGGTTCTGCATGATACTACCAAGGTGGTAACGTAGCGGGGCACTCAGAATGCTAGAAAACCTCTGAGAACTTGGTGACACAGCCTGCGACGAAGAACTTTCGAATGGTTATCAAGAAACGGGTGGCGGTAGATGAAATTGACACCCTTCCCTACGGTTACAAGAGGGACGTCAGAGGCCTTCAAAGCAAGCGGAAGGAGGGGTCTGATTTCATTGGACCTCAAACCTTTGGACCTTTGCAGCCGCAATGCCAAAGGATGGCGCATGTCCAAAGCAGCTTACCTTCCCATGCACTATGTTTGTGGCAGGCCATTCGCAAATGCGGTAAATTGACGTTTGTGAAAAAGGTTATTCGAAGCGCCGGTAGCATGTTTGATAAACCTTTGCAAAGGGTTCTGTGGTGCCACCCCGAGGAATACTCACCCAACCTATAGGATCTGCCTTTGACCTGCGAGACGCGCCCGGGCATACCGACCCCGGATAGGGTAGGGGAAACCTACCTTGTCATCCTAGACGATTTAATGTATGACGCAGACTGCTTAAACGGGTCTAATTTTTTCACCCGTGATTCACATCACAAACGTTTCAGCGTGATATACATTTTACAAAACGTGCTGCTGCAGGGTAGGAAATTTCGTACGATATCACTGAATACAAATTATATCATGGTATTTAAAAACTATAGAGTCAAGATGCAGGTCCAGAGACTATGTCAACAGTTGGAACCTAGCAGCTCTAAATTCTTATTGGAGGCTTTCGAAAAAGCGACGTAAGTTCCCCAAGGATACCTGCTCCTTGACTGCACGTAGTACAAGCCTTATGCATTCCGGTATCGAACCGATGTTCTTCCAGGTGAGAGCCTTTCGTACTTCGTTGCTAATGGCCGGCACTAGACCGAATTCAGATATATACAGGGTGTTTCATAGTTTTGCAGGCATTCCAAAGGCAACACAGGCAGGAAAAGGATAGCGATCGCTAAATTGAGCAGTCCGCTCATAGTGAGGCAACACGCCAATCTGACGGTGTTGGCCAAGGCGGAGGCCGCACTGCGAAAAGTCCTGTTACAGAATGCCAGCTCCGACCTGGTGAAGGTAGTTTCCGAATGCATGCTTAACGTGACCAAGGGTAATGTGGCATTGCCTCAGAGGTGTCCCAATTGCTTAAAAAGGTACCAGAGTTGGAGAAGATTAGTCGACAAGAGGCTGTCGCTAAAGAAAAAGAAACGCATTCTAGTGAGGCGGGGCGGTTTCCTTCCGGCGTTCTGTTGCCCCTTCTCGCATCCCTCGGAAGTTCCCTTGTGACAATGTTTGTGTAATGACGTACTGGCGCCAGGTCGTCGTCGTCGCTCCTCAGCCTAAAGCTGCGGATAGCGTACACGTCATAGACAAGAGTCTTGCCGGTTTGGTAAGAGAGATTGATATACTGAAACGGGCCAAAATGGCGCCTCCAGAAAAGTGGCGCCTAATGAAATATAAATTGCGAAACTATTTAGGGTTAATGGCAAAAGTGAGGAAACCGTTTATGACATCGGAGGACAATGACGACGAGGTTTACGAGGATATTACCGAAAAGGCTAGTGCAAAGGCCAAGCAGCTGGAGACCATCGGTGAGAAAACACACAAACGCGAACCTAGGCCCGAAAGCGGAATTTTCATTCCCAAACTAAAGCGCCTGGGGGCAGGGAAATCGCTGAAACGTTATAGAGACGAACAGACCGTTCAGCTTTCAACGCCCCTCAAATCGCTGCGTCCGTGCGTGTTTCGAAAGCGACGTTGGGAACCCCTGTATAAGGACTAAGGCATGAAGGAATGGACGGCGCTAAAGCGTGTCTATTACGACCCCGAGCATTATGCAGGATTTTCCACGCTGAGAAACCTGAGGATGGCCACGGGCATTCCTAACGGTAAGGTCCAAGACTTTCTCGAAACCCAGGATAGTTACGCCTATCACAAACCGGCGAGAAAACGCTATCGGATAAGATTTTACCACGTCACCAACATTGACAATGTTTGGGAGGCCGATATAAACGTTTTGCCCAACATCAAGGAGCACAACATACCCTACGCGTACAACTTAACCGCTATCGATGTCTTTTCCAAGTACGCCTCGGCGCTTGTATTAAAGGCGATGACCGGCACGGAAATGGTCTGCCGTTTACCGTGCTATTATCCAATTGGGTTCCGAAAGTCCTGCAGACCGTCAAGGGCGCCGAGTTCACCAACAAGGTGTTTCGCCAGTTTCTAAAGAAACGCGGTGTGGCGCATTACACAACTAGTAGCAATGTAAAGGCCAGCGTCGTAGAGCGCTTCAATCGCACGCTTAAATCCAAAATGTGGAAGTACTTCACGCACAAAAACACCTATAGATACGCAGACGTTCTGGCGGCTCTGGTAAAGTCTTACAATAGCTCGTACCACAGATCCATAAACATGGCGCCAAAGGACATAAATAGGTCTATCGTAATGCAGGTGTACAACAATCTATATGCACATCGCCAAAGGCCCTGGAAGGCTAGGTCACGCCCCCTAAAGGCGTGAGATCACGAGCGCATACCGAAACAGATGATGAGGTTCGACGAGGGGTACGAGAAGACCTGGACCGACGAAATATTCGAGAACGTCGCCGTTGTGAAGGGATATCCCACGGTATATAAGTTAAAGGACCTCGCCGAAGATGCCATTGAGGACTCGTTCTACGCAGAGGAGTTGCAAAAGGTGGAGCTTCCCCAGACCTTCTAGATCGACGGAATATTGCAGACCAAAGGACGAGGCGCAAATAAGCATTATCTCGTAAAGTGGAGAGGGTACCCGGCAAAGTTTAACTCTTGGGTTAAGGCTTCCGACATAAAGCCGGAATAATCAGGACCATACCGCTCATCTTAACGCTCGTCAGCGATGTCTCTATGGATCACTTCACCGACAACACCACGTCTACATTTTCAAACATACTGCCCGAGTGAATAGTGCTGCACGGGGAGTGGAAAGTGGCCTTGCAAAAGGTGAAATACCATGTAAAATTTTACGTTTCAAACCTCGATGGACAGATCGTGGGCACCAAGTACACCCTCGCTTTAAATCCCATGCAATCGAAATTCAGCCTTCCGGTGCCGCAGATCATCGTGTATGACACTGAGGGTCTGGTGAACAGCGTCAATGACAACATCTACGAAGATCTGTAGGTTCGTATACGAAACCTCCAAACGGCTGAGGATCAACGACAGAGTCACCCACCCGGACCAGTTGCCCGGCATGCCTTTAGCCGCTTTCGTAGATAATACCCTGCCAGTCGCGGTGATACGACCCGACGAGGGAGTCTTTTCGGATGCTCCAACGACCCATTCGGAATCGAAACAGACAAAACCAAAACCTGGGCCTAAGCCCGTTAAAATGCCTTCTAAGCCGACTCTCCCCGTCGAATCTTCGTCAAGAACGCCGGCCGCCACCGGAGAAACGCCTTTGACGCCGCCCGTCACGGATACGCACATCGCTGCAGACGTGCGCAAGCTGGTCGACAGCGCCTGTTCCGCAGATCGAACCCATCGTATTCACAGCTTGGCCCTAACACCGTCTCCGGCCAACATGCTAGGATGCGAACCCTATACCAATGTCGCTCTTCAGACGCAGGGAAAATACCCCGCGGATCCGTATATGGGTTTTCCTTACGAAATGCTCATCTAATGCAATCTCGTAGTGCTACAAGTGGTGGGCGACACGTTTGCCCAGGTCATCGAAAGCGTGGCCGTGGAGTACGAAAAGAGCTCCAACACCTACATGACCAACGAAAAGACGTTCTCGCCGATGAACTGGGTGCCGCTGGTTCAGTACGATTTCAAGACCGTCAATATAGATTTAAGAAACGGATTCGACGAACTCCTACCATTAGCCGACGGCTTTTTCTCCACTATTGTGTTCGTATATAGACACAAGCATCCCTAATGGAGCTACAAACCGTCACCCGGTACTACCTCGATCAGGCTGGTGGGGCTCTAGAGGATCACGATTTCGTTCTCTTTAGAGGTAAATGCTATCAGAGGGGCAGCGGGCTCTTCTCGGCCCTTGGCAATGTTTTTAGAGTCGTCCTGCCTTTCCTAAAGAGCGGTGCTAAGGTGATAGGAAAGGAGGCCATCAAAGTAGGCGCTAACATACTGTCCAATGTGGTCACCACGACCGCGTCCCCGAAGCAATCTTTAAAGACGAGGTTTCAAAGAGGGGGGTCTAATCTTAAGCGTAAAGCCGACGAAAAGATCGATTCCCTGCTGGGTTCCGGTTTGCGGCGCCTCAAACGAATAAAACGCACCACGGTCGCGAAAAAGAAGCAATCTAGACCAGTTCGCAGAAGGCGCAAGGTACACAACATGTTTTCGTAATGGTTGAAGCATCGGTGTACATGAGCTCCGAATTGGACCTCTTTAGGTACCTTCCCGTACAGATGAACTTTGAGGATTCCCACTTCATTTCTCTGCATCCTCAAAACACGCTCATGAAGAACGCTCGCATCTCCTTTCATTATTCGGGCAACGCTGACGATTACCTCGACCTCACCTACGTCGTGCTCGAACTTAAACTGCGCATCCTAGATGCCGAAGGAAGCGCTCCGAAGCCCGATTTCAATGCCACCTTCGCCAACAATGCTCTCAATTAGCTTTTTTGCAGGTCGTGGTCTCCCTTAATAACGTTCTCGTTTCCGTCCCGCAGCAGGGCTACCCTACAGGACCTACCTGGAGACGCTTTTGAATTACTCCGAAGATGCCATGAACACTAGACATCAGTCATACCTATGGAGGAAGGACACGGCCGGCCTCATGTATACGTAGGAGACCAACGCGGGGTTCCTGTATCGCCACGGCTTCACCAAAGGCGGCAAGGTGGTGCAGGTCATGGGGTGCCTTTCCGACGCGCTCTTTAGACAGGAGAACCTACTCTTAAACAACGTCAGCGACACCGTAAAGCTCACGCCTTTATCTCCGCAGTTTCAAATGTTCTTTACGGCCAAGGATTTTAAGGGGTACGTCGACATTCAGTCCGCCAGCTTGCATTTGAAAGCGGAGAGATCGTCGTCCACCATCAAGCTCGTCTATCAGGCGGAGCTGGCAAAGAGTAACTCAAAATACCATATCAAGCATGTCAGCTTTCTCTACCTCAGCATCCCGAAAGGACCCGGCGGAATATCGTTAAATGACGTTTTCAACGGACAGGTTCCTCGGAGGGTCGTCATCGCCATGGTCTCCTACAAGGCCTATAATGGACACTATGCCGCCAACCCCTATAACCTACAGCACTTTGGCATGAATGCCTTTCAGATGTACGTCAGTGGGCAACCCATTCCCGCGCAACCGCTCCAACCTGCTTTTGGCAACGGTCACTTCATACCATGTTTCCACATCCTTCAGGACGGTCTAGGCATTCACTTAAAGACGAGGCCATTCCATCTCCAGAGAGCTATACCCGCACGGCTACACCGTCATGGTATTCGATCTCACTGCCAATATGAGCGCCAACGACTCCTACGTGTCTGGGCAACGCAACTGCACCGTGTCTATAGGCATTGGCTTTTCTGCGCTGCTGACAGAAGCCATCGTATTTCTCGTCCTAGAGGAAATCCATCGCACGATCCAAATACACGCCAATTGTCATGAACACGTTTCATCTTGAGCTCTTACCTTCCACGTGTCCCTCCACGCACCCCTTCTTTCTGGGCGTTTATGCATGCGATCAGTTTTCCAAGGCCACCTCTCGTCTCACCTTTCCTTTAGCCGTAGCCATCAACACCGACCCCAGCACAAAGCCGGGCAAGCACTGTATCTGCATCTTTGTCGATAAAGGCGTCAAAGAGGAGTATTTCGACAGTTACGGCCTAGCGCCCTTTGTACCCCATATTCTAAATTGGTTGAATAAGGTCTGCGGCACCTGTTGGTCGCACAGTACCCTAGACTTCAGAGTGACTACAGCGCCACCTGCGGTCATTACGACATTGATTTTGTTTCTCACCGCTACTCCTGTTTATCCTCACACAGGTTTGCTTCTAAATTCCGAGCCAATGATTTTGCTCACAACGATGCCGTCATTCCCAGTACCTACCATCATGTATGTCTCGCATCATGCTCTCGTCCTCGCCAATCCTGATAGCCTTCGCGAGTAAGTACGAGTGTGCTTTTTGCCTCTCTCACCTCCAGCTGATGGTGTTTTATTTTGTTTAATTTCTTGCTTTGGTAGTTTCAGAACGCGCTTTGCCTCCTATAGGTGCTGCACAGCTCGCCTAGCACCAGTGCACCATGAGCCGTGAGGTGGGCACTACGCCCTCTAGGTAAGTCGTCGTTTCCGCTTTCCTTCCTATCGTGCCCCTCTGTTTCTCCCACTATCATTTCCAGTATTTATGTTGCAGGAGCGGCCATCAGGAGGAGGAGGCGGCACCCCTAACAGCAGTCGTTGGCCCGCTTTCCGACCTGTACTTCCTCAAAGACGCGCAAACCAAATTCATGTGCGTCGGCTTTATGTCTGTGACACCTTCTCAGCTTCGGGTTTCCATTGGAAAGTGTGGAAACCGTGGTGCTGCAGTCATCCTAGACGCCGATGAGTGGCAGAGTCTCGTCGAGGCAAGACCCGTCATCGTGAAACACCTACGTAATGCCGAGGGCCAGCTGCAGGATTATCAGTTCAGCGGGCGCAGCTCTCTGCTCTTCAAGACCATGTTGGGCAGGTTGTCCGACGTCTTCAGGGACGCGCTCCGTTTCTCTTAACCGTCACGAATGGGACGTCTTGGACCGTCTGCATAAACCCATTTTCGACATCTTATTTCACAAAAAGGAGGTGGCCGATGTTCAAAACCAAATCTCGGCTTTCTACAAGTACATGCTTCACAACTTCGCTTCCAAAATCCCATTCGACTCCATGAACTTCACCATATTCACAAAGTACATACGCTGCGCCAACTTTAGAACTTTCCTAGAGGTGGAGCATTGTCTTAAACAGGACTTCCTTCAAAGTATCCTACGTCATCAACCTTAACCGCGCATTTCCTATACGCTTCCTCCACTTTCCCTCTCATTCGATTCCCAACCGCCAACGCCTCAAGAGCAATAATGGGTTATAAACATTACGTCTCCGTGTACAGCAACGGCTGCAAGGTATTTAAAAATTACCAGGTGTATGGTCATCCTAAGAAGAATGTACCCTACGCCCTGCAGGTCATCGATTCCTCCTTCGACGGCCAAACTGTTTCCGTAAAGTGCCACAGCTGCGAGAGCAAGATCCACTACGTGTTGTGCAACATGGATCTGCAGGACATTCAGTTTAAAGCAGGCACATGGCAACCCGACAACGCTGAAGAGGGGTAGCACGATCACGATATTAGTGATCAAGTATTCACATCGGTACCTGGGACAGGATTGTAATCGTTTTCTACCAGCAACAATACATCTCCGCAGCGGTAATGCAACAATTGAGAAATGACGGTCGCATGAGGTGCTTCGGTAGATGCCTTGCAGTGCACCTCGGTAAAGACATGTCATACATCATACCTGACCATGTCCACGGTGATTGGTTGTACAGCGTGAACGCAAACAGGGCCATAGCGGAGGAGGGGGATTTGAACGATGCCAGTACCATTAAGTATGATAGGAGCAACATCTTGGTGGTAGAACCTCACACTCCCAATATGCAGGAACCGCAGTGCGCACCACTTCATTGCTCCAAGTGCTTTTATGGCTGGTGCCGCTGCAGCATTAGCTCCTACTGGCGTGACAAGTGCAGCGGAGGCGTCTTCGCCGACCTGAGGAAACTTCAGCAAAGAATAGGTGCTTTTGTTCTGAGGTATGCTAGGCGCAATGACACAGATCCCGGCATTGCTCAATTACCTCCAACATCGATCTCTCGCCAAACTCGACAGTGAGGTCCTTTATGGTGCGTGTGACATAGAATTCGAAAGTAAGCTCCTTGTGGTCTAAAGTGGTCGGACTACGTATATGAATTGATTTTTCTTGTGTCTATTGTCATCCTCAGATATTTGTCTGCTTTGTTTATCCAACAAATTGGGTTTTGGTACATGGATTTTGAAATCTAAATGATCTCATCGTAGAGCATTTGTTTTATGACGCCATTTGCTTCGTTTCTGATATCATTAGGTATTGAGCGGTATTTACGTGTGAAAGGAGCTGTATCTTTCTGATGCTTGAAAGTATGTATGTAGTTATTACAATTCCCAGGCCTCTAGTTAGATGTGTCTATGCATACAGTTAGTATTTCCTTTAATCTTGCCTTTTGTTTACTATCTAAGTTGTTTGTTTCTTCTACCTTTTGTATTATCAAATCATTTGTGCAGGTTGAATTTAACATAGCTTCATATGGTTGATATTTAATTCATCGTTTTCATCTTGGATTTCGCTATCCTTTTGCATAAAAGTATCATCGTCGACGTAATTCACCGTAAACTTTTCATAATATTCAATGTTTATTATTGCATTCTCTACGAACGTATCCGTGTGGATATCATTACGATGCATCTATTCCTCTTTCACTTTGTGTTCTAGTAATATGCGGTCCAAATCTCTTGACGTTTGAGGCGTGTCTACTAATACAGCACTAAATAGCGAATAGCAGCAGTGCGGCGTTGCCTCTTACGGACAGTATACCTCGACGCTGGTAAAACTCCAATTGCAAAATCATGTGCGCCAATGTGTGTTTCGTATTTCAGAAAAGCAGCAAGTGGCTAGGATAAAAGGCGACGTTTCACTGAACAAGTATAAAAAAGAATAGTATTTTTACTCTCAATGGTTCTCCATTAATTTATAGTTATCCTTCGTAAGCTTAAAGGGAGACTTTTAGCTATAATTATGCTTATAGTAGTAACGTAGTTATTGTATATATTGTTGTGTCATAGACATAATTATCACTTAGCATGTGAAATTCTACATGTCCTATTTGGAAATAGTTATCCCACGAGATTTTCTAATACAGCTACAAAATCGTCATGAAAATCCTTTCAAAGCCCTCTGACAAAACCATACATGGCGTTGTGTTCCAATAAACAACGTCATGTATGGTTTTGTTTCACCGAATAATGCCATTGGAAAACCAATGATTAAGTGAATTTTAATTCGTTTTAGAACCAAGCGTGTATCCGTTGCATGAGAAGAGCGTGTTGTGCTTTTTACAACACTCAACACCTCGTTACTTGGAATGTACTCCCCCCCAAAGCCATATAAAGAGTAAGTTAACAGAACTTTAAGCAAGGAAAAACAGATGCCATCACATTCTCAAGGAATCATCAACAATGGAATTCATTGCACCATTGATGCGATAGCTCCAGGTTAAAACATTGTTAAAACATTGACAAAGCAAAAATACTGCTGGTGTAATTTTTACATTGTGCCTTGTGGAAGGTTAAGTAATTCAGTTGTGAATTCAATTGCGGTGTACTCAGTTCTTACAGTAATAGGCTTTGTCCTAGCGCTTATAAACTTAACTCTTTCATGAAAATGTCGCTTAGCAAGCCCAGTAGTACCAGCGGATATAGCAGTAGGGTTAGGGCTGTTGTTTTCACTGTGTATAATTTCTTTAAAAAGTATGCCAACGAAGAAAACCGCAAAAGGCTTAACTTCACGAAATGTCACGAACTTACAGCTGATGCGTGCTCATTAAGTACATCAACTGTTTCACGTGCTTTGGGAAGCGAAAAAGGATATGGCGTTAGCTGTGCCACTTGAATAACAAAGGACGCATAGAAAGGAATGATTTTTATTTCTCTATTTGGGTATAAAACTTCGATTATTGTGTCTCTTCTTGTTTTCTTGTAGTTTTTAAGTGAACATTGCGATGACATTTATAACAAAAGCGTAACGTTCAGACGAAGCGAAGTGAAGTTTGCTAACCGTGCGGTCACTCCGTATGGTTGTGACGAAACGTCAAGAGATTTGGACCGTACAGTAGTTTTTATTACTGAACTATTATCTATAAAGTTGATTTCGTGCAATTCTAAGTCTATTATAGCTCGCTAAGAGTACAAAAGTCCATTTCCTGTAATTAATGGATGTGACAGTCTGGGTACTACTAGAGCTATTAATTCGAATTCTCAGTGATCGATTTTTCCGTACAGTAATATTTGGTGTTTTATCCTTTCTTATTTCTGGCCTATTACTCTCTTACATGACATATTGCTCACGGGAAGGTAAAGTGTCTTGTGATTGTTTGCTAATTCTATTGACAGGTTTTCGCAAATTACGGATGCACTTACTCCTGTGTCCTTCAAAGCATAAATCTCTTTGTTCCATAGTGTAATTAGTACCTGTGGAAGATTTACTAATTCTTGCACTGCCTTATTGTTTACATCTGTGTTTGTGTTGTCGTTCTGAGTAATAATTAGGCTATTAACGCTCCGCTTAAATTAATATGCTACACGATCAACCTGTTTAGCATAACATTTGTCTAATATTCGTTTTCGGAAGATTGAATGTTTCTACTCTGAGTACAATTTGTGTTCCTACTGTCGGTAGTTTTTGAATAGCTTTCTAAGTGTTTTTTGGTTTGCGACTGTTCCCTTTCATTGTTGATTTCGTTCCTTGCTAACGATGACATCGGTTTTCGTAACATCTGTTTTCACTAGCAATGTTGCTTGGTGTATGTGCAGCTTTTGGAGAAGGCTCGTTGACATCGGCATTCGAGTTCGTGTACTCTCTGTAAAATCTATTTATAAATCTGCGATTTATTTGACTAGCTCTGGTATTGTTTGGTGAAGTGTAAGTGTTCCTACGTTGACTGTTTTGTGTTCTTACACCCCTTTGTGGTACATACTTATTATATCTCGTCCTAGCTTCATAAGTGTTTCTATGTGTGTTTCTCAGGTACGACTGTGTCATACTATGCGTCTCTCCCTTTGTGAAGGTTTTCTGTTTCTCACGGTAGTTTCTTTGTCTTTCCCCTTCATTCGTGTAACAATTGTGCCTGCCGTTACGGGAATTATTTTCTTTACGATATGTAGCTATGTTTTCATTTGTATTTGAGCTTGTGTTTCCTTCACTTTGATTTTCTCGATGGAAATTTTGGGTTTCAAATTCTGTTAGCAGTTCGATCAAGTCGGAAAAATCAATAGGTTTGGCAACTGTTACATTGTTTTGTATGTTTTTAGGATAGTGCCTGATCATGTTGGTTACTATTTCATGTTCCAACATCTGTGGGTTGACTGGACGTGGCGTATTTGCAAGTTTTGAAAAGTATTCTGTCATGGATATCACTTGTATTGAGCAATATGTTTCTGTAACTAGCTCTACTTTTAGTTTATTCTGTTTCTCCGGGCCCCAGAATCCTCCGATAAATAGGCTTTTAAATACGTTGTATGTTTCGTGTGTTGCGGATGTCAATCTGAGCCATTCTGATGATGAGCCTTTGAGATATTTCTCTAATGATGACTATTCTGAGATCGTTGTGGATTCTTTTAATTTTAAAATAATGCTCGATTTCCTTCAGGAATATTTTAGGGTTACATCCTTTTGAGTCATCGAAAGTGGGTTTTATATCATTTAACGAAGTGTTTGCTTAGCAAGTGTTAACGTTCTAGGTGTGAGTGTATGTGTATATGTATGTGTGTGTGTGTGAGATCAAAGTTGTGTTGTACATTTGGTTGTTTACATTTTCATGCCTGTTTTAGGTAATGAAATACATTTTAAATTTCTTTAATATATAAAATATCATTATATGCTTCTGGTACATCATGGCTATTTTCTACCATGTTACATTTCTTTGCAAGCTATTCAGTGACGTCTTTTGTTGGCCTGGGGAGCTATCAGTATTTGGTTAGTATTGTATTGTTCTTTTTCAATATTTTCACCAATTTGCTTAATTTGACTATTTATTTCATCTCTGAAATCTGTCATACTATTCCAAAATCATTAATTTCTTAATTGAATTTGTTTGTTGCTCTTGTTGCGGTTGCAATTCATTCAACAATTCCGCCATGTTCTTTGCTACTTCCTCTTTAATTTGCTTAGCTTGCTCAGTTACTACAGTTATATTTCTAAATATTATGTCAATCATCTCTTGCTTATGTTCATTAAGCCTACTCCTGATCTCGGTTTCTATATTTATAAATTCCTCTCTTTGCTTTTGTATCACCTCATTCTGATTTACTTTAGTTATTTCTATCTCTTTAATTAGCTCTGCTTTAACTTCGGATTTGACTTTTCCCTGACCTTGCCTAATCTCATTAACAATTCCTACGTCTTTATCTGCCTTGTTTGCTTTCTACTCTGTTATCCTCTACTCTTTATTTTAATTCAGAAATTACTTTTTTGGTCCTCCAATGTATTCAGTTCTATTTCCTCAGATGGTTTTAACATTTTGTCACTAATTTCTCTGGATACGTTACCAGTGCTTTCCTGCATCTCTTTAGCTAAGCTACTCGAATTTTCCTACATTCTAGCCTGCAATTCTCTTGCTAAGCTGCTGGAATTTTCTTTAATTATATCCTACATTTCTTTAACTAAACTGCTAGAATTTCCTATAACTTCATCCTGCAATTCTTTTCCTAAGCTACTGGTGTTCTCTTTCCATTGTTACCCACATTGTTAGCTCTACTGATAAGTTTGCTAGTTGTTTTAAAATCTGCCCTAGCATTCTTCCCTCTGCTTTGTCTCCTCCTGCCTATATATTTTCTGCTATGCTAACACTAGCAGTTTCCCCTACTACTCCTGTTCCAAAATCTATTTCTTTAATTTTGTTTTGGTTCTGCATTTTACTAACCCTTCTACTGTGTCCTGAAATCATCTACAATTTTTACCTTTAATGGAATGATCTTACTTTGTGCAGCGTAGCTTGCAGAATTTGGCGATTCATCTCCCTCTGTTTCATGTAGTATAGTCCATCTTTTCACTCTCCTTTCTTGGAAGGTGGGAAATATTGTGTTGCCTTCTGCTTCTATTCTTCCTTCTCCTCTCTTCTTTCACGAACTGTAGTGGTGATGCCGTCTTTTACTCTCTTTGTCTTCTTTGCTTGAGCTCCGAAACAATTGTCTTCTCTCTAGAAGTTCTCTGTAGACTCGATGTGCATTGTCGGTTTCCCTCCTTGGATTTGGCGCCTTCTCTTCTTTTGTAGAATTTTCCTGTCTTCTCTTCACCTCTTCCTATTGGACGCGCCACGTTGGATGCAATTTGTAACGGCAATAATGGTAATGCCGTCTCCTTGGAATACAGCTGACGAGTCGCTACGTTGTATTTTGTAGTTGGTTCCGGGTCTAGTTGAATCAGTGGTAACAGCAATCGTTGAGTCTGTAAAAATACTATTGTATTCCTACGGTTTGGGTTTCTCAGGGCGATTAGTCTCCGTCGAGAATGAGAATACGTTAAAATTTCTTTGAACAACTAAGAATTTACTTGTACTTGATACACTGGTCCAATTTCACAATTCTGATTACAATTCTCACTACAAAACGTTATGTATTCGGTATTACTTTATTGAGCTGAATTACAGATGTAAATCTGAGTCGACATAAAATACTTTTTCGCGGAACTGACCAATGCGACTTACCACACCGGTAGTCAGTAGAAGTGTTGGCCTCACTTCGTTTCCTCCTCAAGTTTCCTAGGTATTGTCGTCACTAGTTGTTATAGTAACTCCCACAATTTAATACTATTTGCTATTAAATTTACTGCTTGGCGAGTTTCACAGTTAATATACATATTATTAATAATTGTCTGATACTATTTGCAACATTATTACTCTTTTGATTGCATAAATACAATTTTAATATGTAAGAAATCTTGACATGTGATATTCCAAGTTCTTTACTGTAGTTACTTTTCTTGTAATTATTTTATATTGTTTTAGATAAGCGTGTTTTATCATATAGTTGAATTCTGTACTTCTTTAGGTATTCTGTACGATAGTTTCTCTTAAATTTTCGTTTCAATGTTAATGCTGTGTGTCTAACACAGTCATATGCTGAAATACCTACATATTTAATTCGAGATAATGTAAGTATGATTGTACTTTTTAGACAAGACAATCTAAACGTGAAACACACACACAGACACACACACACACACACACACACACACACACACACACAAATATGCAGAGTGGACCATTTAAGTTGAAACTGTACAGTATCTCTAAATCTAAGTTTTGTAGAAAGAAACGTCTTGTGTAAAAGTTGCTTGATATTATGGAGGAAAGTAAGTACCATTAGTCATGCTTTATTTGGAGGACGTTGTCATGGTCATTTTGGGATCAATTTAAATTGACCCTAAAATGACCATCACAACATCCTGCAAATAAAACACGACTAATGGCATTTACTTTTCCCCATAATATCAAGCAACTCTTATTCAAGTTATTTCTTACTACAACGCTTAGTTTTCGCTCTAACGGAATCTAATATTACTGCCACCTTACAGCTGATTTGTAGAACTTAATTTCTCTATACGTTCAATTTCTTTAATCAGGTGAGCTGATTGTTATTTTAATTTGTGTAACAATGTTTCAGAAGGCATCTGCAATCGTTGTGTTATGCTGTAGCATGAATATGAGTGAATTCAAGAACGAATTTCATAAAAATAGGCAGCTTTACACTGAGGAATAAGATATTGACGTTATAAGTCTTCTCAAATCCAAAAACCGAGGTACAAATAGAAAATGCTGAAAATATTAGCTGCAGTGACTAAGGTAACCAGAGTTACGGGCAGCAAACTTCTTCTTCAACAAATTACCTTCCTCTTTGTAGGACTTACACCCCCAAGAGTTCAAAATCCAATGCCTTGGATCAGTAGCCTGTCGAGGAGCAAGCAAACGTTTGATTTTAGTATATCCAGTATGGGTGATCAGCCCAATAGCTAGTATAGCGGCGAAGAATAAGGAAATGAAATGTAGTCATGAAAAGGATGATAGTTCAAGTTATCCAACCCAGCATTCGCCTAGCGACCTAGGAAAACAGCGAAAAAACCTTCGGTCAGGACAGTCGGCCCCGGAGGCTTGAACCTGGAACCTCCCAATGCCAGTCGCAAACGTTACCGTTGCGCTACCTCGCTCGGTGTCAGTAAACTTGCGGCTACAAAAGGCAATGCAAAATATGCTCACAGCTTCTGAACGTAATCGAAGATGACTTATGAACAGGTTTATGCACATTATTCCAATATTCCAATCTCTGTGATAAAGTGCTTTCAATGAGTAGTGTGATAGATGCATGAAGGACGAGAAGAAAATATTACAACATATGTAAGTTGTGGATGCATCATTAAATTAAAACATTTTTATCATAATTGTCCATATAGTTTCATTGAAATACATTATGTAGTCCTTTCAATTTAAGGTATAATCAATAAAGAAGAAACAAAATGTTGATATTGCTGTAATAATTGCTTAAATAGGAAAATATAATGTTCATTCAAATGTTCTTTAAATCACTATTTTTCCGTATCCTTTTCAACTTTATTGGAATAACTTATCTTTGTCCCATGTTTGTATATTATCGAACTAAAATTACAGTAATATCAGAGTAATTTTTTAATCCAGTAAAATATTTAGTCACTACTATTATTAATTTCTGAAACCTTATGTGTATTTTGACCACGTCCAAATAACCTTAAGTTATTAAGTATTTTATTTTATCTAGTGCTCAGTACGATAGGTATAGAAAGGACTGCATTGCACCAGAAAATTCTATCCCAAACACATGTTTTACACTCTTTGAATAAAATAAAGCATTTTTAAATAAATTTGAGTGTGCTTTTAATTGAAGGAGGAGGTAGAGAGAAAGTAATATAAGTTAAAACTTATAAGTGGAGTAGGAACTGAATTCCATACTTAAGCCAGGCGCTGTTCAAGGGTGTCATTAAAAGATTTTCAAGAGAATACATCTGTACAACTTCACCGTGTAATAGAATTTACTACATTAAAAAATATGGTGTATTACTTTCACACGCTTTTCTCTACTCACTGTTACATATTTTTATATAGCTTCTACAAATTATTCTTGCGAAAGTTTATTTTTCTATACACTTTGTTTTAATCGAGATGAACATTTGTAGAAGTAGTTTCATTACATACTCCGTTGTAGGTACACGGGGGATAAAGGAAACTCAAACGATAGTTAGATGTTTAATAGCGAGCGGCTGTATGTTGTCCTTGAAATCCCGTAGTCTTTCCAATACGTCGCCAGAGACGCCAGAGAAATTTAAACCAGTTATAACGGATATTATTCGAAAATTCTGATGTCATAAATACTTTATTTGATACCAATTGTGTGTTTTAAAATATGTACATTTTTGTGCAGAATGGCTTTTTCCCCTATTTCTTGTGGTTTAGTTATACAAAAGTATACAAAATTCCTTCTGAATGAAAAGGACTTCATTTCCAGTTAATTCAAGATTATTTGTCATGGAAATACCTTAAATATATGGTATTTTATTAAAATTTGCTAGAGCAATTTTTGAGAAAATAAAAACATATATACTAAATCTTCTATCTAAAGGGCAGTTTGGTTGGGGGATTTTCTTACAAATCTTCTTGTCGCATCTTTGGAGGTTACGGAAATTAAATACTAAGTCTGGTATTTGTCCGGCATTTTGTTTTTTAGTTATGATGTTCACACACACTCACACACATACACAAACAGCCAATTTATAAAAATTATTTTTTTTATCTAGGGGGCCTCAAAACTCTTATTTTCAGTGAAATCTCGGCATTAAATTTTTGGGTGGAATACGATAATACCTCTTACCTACTATAGGTAGATGGTAGAGAACGTAAATATTTACATCACATTAAAATACACACTTCCTTTCAAATAACTTCGTTTTAATATTATGCAGTTCCAAAGTATTCACTGTTAAATGTATTAAGATGTATGTTATATATATTAAGATAATTAGTACCTTTTAGCTACGAGTGTTAAGAGGTTCGGATCCAAGAGATCTACCCCCAACCAGAGAGCTCTTAATAAATATCAGGGGCGTAGTGTCAATGGATGTGGTGGAAGCATTGCTTCCCATTTTAATTCTCAATAAAACCTTTCATTATATGACATGTTTATTAAGTTGCAAATGAATGCAAGTATATGAAGGTATTCTTCATACATCACATCCACACTCTCTGTTATATGCACAATGTCTTGACACCGAGTTTGAACGTGCGCGCTGTCTGAGACGTTAGCTTCCAACTTTCCTATTACTGACTATGGATTGGCAGGAAATAGAGAGAGGGAAGTAGTTTCCCTTCTGCGAATACTAGAAGAATGTATGTAAAGAGAAAGCTGCTTATTGAGTCAACCTTGGAAATTTTGGGGGGCATAAACTTTTCTCCAAGTGATGGGGTGAGAACTAGAAAGGGGCTGCTTGCCTTGTTGTCTTCCTCAGTCAGTGATTAGCGATAGCCTGATTGGCAAGTGTAAACACACTATAGAGTGTATTTACAGTGTTGAAGTGGTAAAAAGTTATCAAATAATAATTAAGTAGTCCATAATGTAAACTTCATAGACACTGGAATGGCTTGGTCATTGTGTCACTGGAAAGATTTTACAAACACAATTTAGTGCAATGACATACAGCAATAAACCTGAGCTAAAAGTGAGTGGTCCCCCAGAGTATTTTCTTAAATTGCAAACAAACATAAATACATGCGTTAGAAGCTTTAATACGAATTTATATGAAGGAAATCCTTGGTTGTGTGCATGTGAAAAACTTAAAAAAACGTCCTGTTGGCCATTCCTACAGTTTTCCAAAGAAAGGCACTATTTTAGTAGTAATGGATATGATGATCTAAATAACACATATAAGGTGGAACAACAACATAAGAATGCTACTACTACACCAACATAACTCTACCTGCGGAAAATGTGCGACTTCCTACCTGCGATCCCCTGCTTTTAACTTTGGATGTTTGGGATGAGCATTGTGTCAATGGACAGTCAGCACTCTGAAGAGTACGGTCAATTACCGAATGGAAATCGTCACTAGAGAGAGTTCGTAGAGTTGTTTTATCCAAGGAGTTAAATGTTCTGTTTATTTAACACATGCAAATTGTTTCGAATTTTATATTTTGTGAAGAGTTTCCTTCTTTCTTTTCCTTTTTCCTTCCTTTTTGTTTAATACGGCAGCTATGCAGCGAGTGTCTAATAAAGTAATTCAAAGCGAGTCTGGAGTCATCATATACAGCATAATCAAATGCTCTGATAAAGAAAAAAGACTTAGTGCTTTAAAGCTGCCATTGGACAGGGCTATTCAGCGGGCTGCAGCAGCCACTGGTATTTCTGAGCGGACAACTGTATAGGTAAGGCAAGAATGTATAAAGGCTGAGGCAACAGGCAGCAAGTTAACAACACCAGTAAAGAAGAGGAAAAGGTTTACAAAGATAACGCTCGATGATTTTGACAAAAGTGCTTTGCGGAATATAATCAATTCCATGTATGCAGTGGAAAAAGAGGTACCCACCTTAAATAAAATATTTGCAAGAGTTAAAAAACAAACTGAATTTAAAGGAGGTCCGGAAACTCTCCGTAAAATTGTAAAAAGCATTGGTTTCAGTTTTAAGCAATGCAAAGTTCAAGGCTGATTCTAATGGGAAAACATTATATATGACTGATGGAGAAGGCGTTATTTAAGGAAAATGAAACAAAATGAGAAATCTGGTGATAACATGAAGCCTGTTATTTACATTGATGAGACATGGATTCACCCTCACTACACAGTTAGTAAGTGTTCGGCAGAGTGACGGTGAATTTGGAGTGAAGAAGAAGCAAAGTGCAGGGCAGCGATTCATTATCGCTCATGCAGGTGGAGAAAATGGTTTCATTCCAAATGCAACTTTAATTTTCAAAGCCAAATGGAAAACCGGAAATTATCAACACGAGACGAATTACGAAAATTTTCTTAAATAGACAAAGAAGAAATTATTACCTAACGTGCCACCTAATGGACTGACCGTCATGGAAAATGCGCCTTACCACAGTGTGTGGAAAATAAGCCGGCAAATAAGTCACATAATAAACAATTTATTAAAAATTGGCTTGCCGAAACTGGAATGCAGTATGAGGATTTCGTGACAAAGGCAGAGCAACTGGAATTAGTGAAAATTCATAAGCCTTCAACCATATACAAAATTGACATGCTATTTCGTCAGCATGGACACTAAGCAGTGAGGCTTTCGCCCTATAACTGCGATTTCAATCCGGTTGAGTACATATGGAACATCATCAAGAGGAGAGTAGCAGAGAAAAATCTGACATAAGCTGCAAGTGAAATAGAAAACTTCACAGTGGATGCGATAAATTCAGTTACTGCAGAGGATTGGAAAGCGTCATGTGAACATGTGCGAAAACTCCAACAGGAATACTGGCTAAAGGACAATCTGCTAGAGGAACGAATAGAAAGGGTTGTAATCGAACTTGGTGAGTTATCCATTGATGGAGACAGCACTGTGGTGAGGTTGAAATTAATGACAGCAGTGGTGATGAATCAGGCGTGGAACCATTAAAATAAGGTAAGGCGGAGTTCACAACTGTAGGCGTGCAGTGACTGTATACACCCCTCCCTACCAGCAGTGCCTGTCATTCTCCCTCCTACTTGCCGACTGCTGGCGCCAAATATCCTTCCCTCAAGCGGCATAGAGTTATATTGGTGGTGTAGTAATCATATTGCTTGTCTCAAAATAGCTTAAGTTGTTTGGCAAGTATAGTAAAAGAATTGAATTCGCTCTCAGCACTCAATAAACATTGCGATTGAAAAGCACAATGAATTAGTAAGGCAAAATAGAAATTTTGTGCCATATTTAATCACTGCAGTCTGCGTTTTAGGTTCGCAAGGTCTTACCTTTAGGGGTCATGATGATAGGAACTCATCTCCTAATAGAAGCAATTACAATGAACTTCTCAAAGTGTTAGCGCGCAATGATTTGGAATTGCGTAATCATTTAGAGATAAAAAGTTTGTTTCGAGGTTCTCCTGATATACAAAATTAGTTAGTGCAAGCTGTTTCCGAATTAATGATGCTTGAAATAAAAAAGGAAATTTCCTATGCTAATTTTGTAGCTTTTATCCTTGACGAGAATTCAGATATCACTATGAGGTGCCAAATATCTTCAATTACTAGGCATATCACAAGTGATGGTGGGGTTGAAGGACGATTTTTACGTTTCACAGATGTGAGCACTGGCCGTTCTGCTAATTCTGTCTTTAATCAAGCTGTTGGACTGTTAAGGGAGTATGAATGTGTTTTTAAACTTGCAGTACGGACATTGATTGTGGTGCTGTAATAATTGGGCAACATGGTGGTTTGCAAGAAAAATTCGGGAGCGTTATAAAAATGCCACATTTGTCCACTGTTACGCACACAAATTAAATCTAGTACTTTCTAAATCAACCAACTTCGTTAAGGAAGTAAGGGTGTTCTTTGCTACTCTTCCTAGCTTTGGAATGCTTTCTAAGTGTCTACTAAGAGAACAGAGGCTTTGGACAGACATCCTAAGAAAATATTTTCATCCGCGACACCAACTAGTTGGCAGTATCAAAGCCGCTTGGTTGAAACTGTCCACAAATATAAATATAAAATTAAAGCCTTATTGTTTCTATTATTGAAAATACAAATGAATGTGATATGGAAACAATTTCGTTTGCTCGTGACCTCTTTCGCTTTTAAGCGATTTTGATTTCAAATTTTAAATTCTCTGAAATTTCCTCATTCTAATGCCTTTTTAAAATCTTCCAAACCAAAACATCTGACGTAGAATTTTGCAATAACAGGATTGCGGAATTTAAAGTTCACCTCCAAAGCTTGAAAAATAGTTTTGAACAGTTCTGGACAAAAATGGACGATCCACTTATTCTGAGTGACCATTATGTGCCAAAAAGAATTTGCATTGGCATAGTGAAAGGAGAAGAAAGAAAATGTTCCTATAGATGGTTTCTACAAGTGAGATTATTGATTACAGTACACCGTAACGTTTCCGAACGGATTTCGGAGGACACAAAACCTTGCTTTTCTACTCTGCTTGATTCAAAAAGTTTCCATGATCATAAAATATCATTCCCAGAAAGAGCGTTTCCATGTTCTAAAAGAGAATTATGAAGCTTTATTTGATTTTGAGGCTTTGAAAAGCTAATTGTAATCTATGCGGGTCCAGATATGTAGAAAAATATTGTGTATGACTTGTACCAGTAAGTGAAAAAACTAGAGCTAACATTTGTCTTCCCATGAAGATCAAAACGATGTCAATATTAACCATACTAGCAATTAGTGCGGCAAATGAAAGGTCATTTTCCGCTTTAAAAATAATAAACAAGTCATTTGAGAAACTCCCAGAGGCAGACTAGATCTCATCCCTTGCACTATGAATACAGAGAAGTCCCTGCTATCCAAACCAGTCCACATCGAGCTTTCAGGATGATGTTATTGACCTATTTGCAAAGAAAAATCTAAGAATTGAACTACATTACAAAAAACGAGGTAAGATTTTCAACATAATAAGCTTTTACTTAATGAAACATTAGTAATGCTACTTATTCGTGTAAAACGTTTCCCTATCTTTACTTAACTTTGGAAACATTGTTTAATTGCTTGCCTCAGATCGAAAGTTACGCTACGCTACTGATAGATATATAATAAATAGAGTTGGAAATGGAATTTAACAATTCGGAAACAGCACATTATGGAATTTTCAAGATCACGAAGAAGATAAGGATGCATTCAATAAAATCTATGTGGATGTACTTGACAATTGGATACGTACTTTCTTGTGCAAAAGTGCTAGTGAAATGGAGGCTATGTTTACGACCTGGATCGATGAACTGATTGCAAAAATGGATTCTCAATAAAAATCTTGAAAATAATATATTGATTGAAAATATAGATTGAAAATGTTATTAGCTCCAATACACGCAATTGATGTACGGAATAGAAGGTCATCACCGAATACGTTAATTCTCGAACTCAAACTGTAGATGTGAGGGTGACATGTTATTTCGAAAAAAAGGACTCACTGATATAGCAGATCCTCGTGGGGCTATAGATGCTGTAAATAAAAACTTTTTGTAATCCTGGTTTTAAAAAATCGAACGAGATACGTCCACATTAAAACATACACATTATCCAAGGAAATCGTTATACATATAGACAAGAAAATAGAGGTTGTCACTACAAACTTGTATAAGACAATGAATGCAGTGGATACCTTTTTAATGTTGATCCAGTCCCACTCTTACTTCATACAGCACCACAGGGGATGACATTAGTGATACATGAAATGATAATTGAGCAAAGAAATTGGCGAAGGAAAGGTTGCAGTCCTAAATTTAGGGTACTTCCCCGGTATTTGCCAATAATGTGCACTGCGGAAAACCTCAGTTGGGGAGGACGATTCTGGCGGGATATGAACCGCTGTCCTCTCCTTCAAGAGTCCCTGCTTTAAAAAGGTCTCGGCTACTTGCGTCTGTGTAGTGGATACTCTAGCCAGTTCTGCCAAACAGATGAAAAAATTCCTGTATACTACAAGTAATTCTAATAAACAACTCAGTTAGATATGTTAGAGATGTTTAATAGAAAGCAAAATAACAGAAACCAGAATCAGATCTCAAGTCTACAAGAGTCAATCAGGAACTTTTATGATAATACGGCAGTCTTTGTTGAGATCTACTTAAGTGCAAAACAGGAAGGATGATGATAAGGCATTGAGAACTTTAATTCAAGTGGCTGCTGATACATTGAGAATTTAAGTTCAACACAGACTATAAATTGGGATGGAATAGTTAACTTCTTGTCAATTCAAGGTGCATTCAAAGAGCATAAGCCTTAAAAAAATCTGTAATCGAGTATACCAATGCTATAAAAGTAAAGTATTTTGCTGTAAAGGGTAGCAAATTTGAAACCCAATGTGTAATTTCTAAAGCTCTTCATCTAATTACCAAGCCATTGCTTGATACATTGGCCATTTACAAAGAATCACATTCCGATAGCGAGCAGGAGAAGACTTTCTTGAATTGTAGCAGCCATTGAGAAACAAACCAGCTGATTAACCCACAACTGGTGAGGTAACATTTTGGGACGTATCTGCTGAGATGGGGTTAGACAAATCTCAGAACTTAAAGAAGGCTGATGAGGAAATGGTTATAAATATCAATATAATACTGATAATATATATGAAAGGAAGTACAACGAACTGAACAGAATAAATGTTTGCGGCACACCATAACAAACACAAAACTTACATGGTTCGCTTTTGAACAATGTAAATATGAAGAAAAAGGTGCAACACTTGCGTTCTTTAGCTTTTTAAGACACAACAACATTCTAAACATTAGAATTCCTTATATAATACTAACTAGCATGATGAATATAATCAATAATTAAAATTTTGTATCCCTGAGTATACGTTAAGGCACTTTGAACACAGTTTACGTGGCACAACTTTCCCATATTCTCACAGCGCACGTTGAGCAGATTGGAGTTTCACACTCGGCACAAGTAATTCGTGTCTTTCTGTTTCTGATTCCAGGACACACGTCACATCTTATTGTTTCTGTAATTGCTGTCTGGCCGGTGGGGGAAGAGTTTTGTTGAGAATACGTCGCATATTTTAATGCAACTCTCCAGGCAGGTGTGCATTTAGGAACCTTGCGTTCAGATGTGGCTCAAATCAGTTGGTAAAGATTGAGTGGCTAGGCTATAGATATGGCACAAGGCCTTGGCTATTGCCATAGCGGAGTAAGAGCGGTTTGGAGAAAGAAAAGGAAGAGAAAAGAGAGGAGAGATAGGAAGAAAAATGTAAAATCTTTATTCATGTGCTTCTATTTGGGTTTAACGTCTGGTGTTATAGTGCCGGTGTTGTGGGGAGTAGAGCACGTGCTGTTACATGAAGTTACAGATGTGTTGGCAACTGTCGTTGCGGGTGTTGTGGCAGGCCAAGATATTATTGATTCCTGTTGACAGCTGGTTGTGCATTTACCGCTGTGCTTGATGGAGTGCGGAGACCGAAGCGTCAAGCATTGAGTCCGGTGATGCTGGAGACGGTGGCGGTGGCGGTGGCTGTGGCGCTGTTGGCTGTGTTGCCCGTGGTGGCTGGTGTGATGTTGGCTCGAACCAGTCGGAGTGGGTTGTTTGCGTTCTCGGTGTTGTTTTGGACCTCCGCGTCCTCGAAGTACTTCTCGATCCGGTACAGCTTGCGCTGAATGGATGCGAGAACCTACGAGTCGGCGTCGGCCGCTATGTCCTCCATGGTGGTGAGTAGTCTGACGAATCTTGTAGAAGCTGCTGCGAACTGCCTTGTGATGGAGCGTTGTAGAGCGTCAATGGCTGCAAGGCGCTTGGCTGCTGAGAGCCTGAGTGCCTCGATTCCGTTGCTATATGTGCTGAGTTGTACTTCTATAGTAGCTGTAGTGATTCTGAACTCTTCCGTGACGGCCTGCAAGGTCGTCAGCTGAGAGGCGGAGGTATCCGTAACTGGCACTGTTGGGCAAGTCTGGGGATGCCGAGGTGTCGGTGTTTATTGTTGCTGTGGTGTCTGCTAAGTTGGCAGAGTAGTAGATGGACTGATGTTACCCTGCACGGGTGCGCGGGCGAACATCGGGCAGATGGCCTGGCCGTGTAGTGGTCCATGCGGTAGCAAATGGCGCCGAACCTCCTGCGCGAGTGCGGTCGGTGAAAGTGCGCAAGTGCGGTCGGTGTTAGTGGGCCAGCCTTTATAGCGGCACTGTCCGTGGATATGAGCGCTGATTTTCTCTCTTCGGCAAGGGGTTGAACCTATGCTGGTGCTCCTGAGAGTTGCTGAAATGGGGATGGTTCCTTATTGGTTCGCGTGCTTTCTTTGCCTTAAAATATTGTAAGCTGAATGCCATGCCGTGTGCAGTTTTTTTAGTTTATTTCCTTACGGTTGAATCTGTTATGGCGTTTATAAATGTCTATAGCTTCACGATATAGTCGTGAGTGATGTGTAATAATATGTCTGTGCTAATACGTCTGTTGCTTCATAATGGATAGTGTACTCTCCTTTAGCTAAGAGAGCGTGTTCGACTACAGCTAATTTTTCTGGTTGACCTAGATGGCAACTTCTCTTATGCTCCGAGAGGCGTGTATTGATGCTGCGTTGTGTTGTTCCAATATAAGGTGCACCACATGAGCATGGTATCCTGTATACCGCTGCTGAAGAGAGTGGATTCCTAATGTTTTTGGTTTAGCGGAGTGGCTAGCGTATCTGCTTTGTAAGCTTGAAAACTGTGTCTACGTTACGTCGTTTTAATAACTTGGAAATACGATCGGTGGTGTTTTTCAAATATGGTATATATGCTGTACCTTTCTTCTTATTGGAAGATGTGTCGGTCTGTATTGTGTGTCTTCTGGGGTGTAGAGCTCTTTTTACTTCTTTGATGTTATAACCACTGGATTATGCTTGCTTCAGATGCTTCAATGCATGCCGTAGGTATTGTGGTTCGAAGATCCGGCATGCTCTGTCTACAAGGGGTTTAATCACGGATCGTTTTGGCCTTGGATGGTGGTTTGAGTTCTTGTGTAGCTATCAATCAGTATGTGTGGGTTTGCGATAAACTGTGTGTCCGAGGGTATCGTCATTCTTCTTATGGACTAGCACGTCTAAAAATGATAGTTTCCCATCTCTTTCTTTTTCGATGGTGAACTGGATGCGCGAAATGATACTTTTACGTGTGACAGGAAATCTTGAAGTGTAAGTTCTCCTGGGTTCCAACGGAAAAAATATCGCCCACATACGGTACCAGCTAACAGGTTTACATAGGGCGGTCTGTAGAGTCTTACCTTCGAAGCTTTCCATATAGAAATTGGCCATGATTGGACTCAGAGGGCTGCCCATGGCGACGTCGTTAATCTGTTCGTTGAAATCATTGTTCCAATGAAAATATATGTTGGCCAGGACATGGTGAAACAGAGCTAAAATATCCTCTGGGAAAGTTTCCTTAAGCTGGGTGATAGTTTCATTGACAGGAGCCATGGTGAAGAAGGAAACACCGTCAAAACCCACTATTTGGTTTCACAGTAATGACCATTAGTTTTCCAACAAAATGACCTTTGATGTGTGATAAAGTATCTCCTACATGTGTTCGAAGCCTATCAGCAAGGATCTCACTAGAGCTTATATTTCCCATATGTGTTTGAAGCATATCAGCAAGTATCTCGCAAAGGCTTCTGCCAAATGTGTTCGAAGCATATCAGCAAGGTATCTCGCAAGGGCTTATTCCCACGTATGTTCGAAGCATATTAGCATGATATCTCCTTGTTTCTATAAGTGGCAAAGTTGATTCATCAATCGAAGTCATTGTTGACAACGAAAACCAGCCAACTGGTTCTAATTTATCAGGAAATATAACTGTATCAATATGTGAAGCCACAGCTACCATTTCATATGTTAGACCTGGCGTAACGTAGTTGGTGCCAAAGGAAACGGAGGAAACCAGAGATCTGTCACTGACTCAGTTGCAAAGGGTTGTATTACAGCAACAGCTTGAACTGCAAAAGCTACAAATTCAGAAAGAGAAAAACGAGGGTGAGAAGTTAAATTAAACTGTAGTGGACGGCTCAACTCAGACGATGACCAAAATATGTTATATCCGGTGTAGCTTCAAATACTTGACGCTCATCCTTACCACTTTTCCTTCTCATAAATAAACAATAAAAAAGCAAAACAAAATAAATTATCATTACTTTTTCAGCTTCCTTTCGTTCAAAACAAATAAAACAAATTATACAACACAGGTCCTATTGTCATGTCATGTCGTGTCATGTCCTACTATAGACCATCGTGATGCCACACGTAACTTGCTATTCGCTTTAAATTGTTAAGGTACCTTCTTTCGATATTTTAAATTTGTTAATGGTAATTTCTCCTATTTCTTAAGAACAAGGGTTAAATTGTATTTTTGTTTATTACTTTTTGTGGCTAACATTCTGATTACATTTATCCATAGAGAGTTTTACAACCTTTTGTTGATTTCTTTGTTAATAAAATTCACGTAAATATAACAACATTAGACTACATAACATTTAAAAGGTCCTGGTGCTTTTGTTCGCCGCGAACCTTGGTTGCGTTGTTCTCGTGATCTTCGCCAACAGGTTCTTCTTTGAATTCATCATTCTCGTCCTCCGTTGCTTCTCCATTTTCCAGGTTACACTCGAATGGGTCATTCATGTGCTTAGCAATATTGCACAGCACGGCACACATGACTGTTACTTTGGGGACTGTTTCCAAAAAAACTCGGATGCACGATTGGAAATCTTTGCGTTAACTGACCAAAGGTTCATTCCTCTATTACTCTTTCTCTGGCGTCAATCAAGTTGAAATGACGTTAAACAGCATTTCTTGGTAGCTTAAATGGAGTGATAAGGTATGGAGATATTCCATAGACAGAATTGTCAAGTAAGTAGGTATTACCATCATACTTAGAAATGGTGTTCCTAATTGAGCTATGTCTCCATATCCGTTCATCGTGTATGCTACTGCGCCACTTAACACTTATGCTTGTATATTTTCCGTCGGTATTGATTGTAGCTTACGCATTGATACTGGCATGGCCTTCCCGGTTTAAGTACCCAACGTCATGCACAGATGGTTCCTCTATCTGTATTTATGTGCAGCCCAATGTGCCTATGACAATAGGAAGATCAAAACGAGTTTGCCAATGTAATTTAGCATTATTAATTTCCTGCATTCTGGTAGAATAGTTTATCCAATAATTAGCCCTGCCAAAAACCCGATCCATAAAAAGACTCAAAGTTTTACATACTGTTGTGCGATCAGCTTCAGACTCTTCTGCTACTCCACTCTGGAAGCTTGTGTCCCCATTCAATGAAGAAATATATCCATCCGTTTTCCAGGAGCCAGGGCTGCTCCTCACGTTTCATCGATTGCCGCCAAAAATTCTTGTGTTAAGAATTCTATACTTTTACTATAAAAACCTAACAGTTCCTTACAAAATATAACATCTCTTCAAACTCGATAAGTTTTCTTTTTTCTAACAGGCATGAATTACGCCATAGTGAGACTTCACAAGCAATGACGAAAAGCCAGCACATCCCACCACAGTCTTACGAAAAGTTAAGATACAACTAGTCCAATGAAATAAATCTACTCTTTATTCACACCAAAATTAAGATGCGTTAAGCCCGTTGGAAAGAAGGAAAGAAATACATCTAAATTATAGTATTTTATTCACTGAAAACCAAGTTACAACATTCAAATATTGAAGTCTCAGCAACAACAACTTGTTATTCATTTCACCCATTGCTGATGAATTCTTAATATGTGCTTCCAATTCTTCAGTGGAGCGAGGTTTTGCACGGTATATCTCATTCTTAGCCCGTCCTCAAAGGAAAAACACACAATGCGTGTGACTGCATCTCTTGCGGAGCATTAATGAAGACTGGACAGTTTCTACGTTCGCTCTAGATAGGGAGTGCCTGGACGGAACTCCTTAAAGCACCCTTAACCGAATCTTTGGTCATTACCTTAGAATGAACATTCTTAATTTTCTCTGGACGGATTATAGCATACTCACTCTTCACTTTACGCCACCATCTCAGAACAGGGACAATGTTTCATAGCGTGCAACATTATACGCTCGCTCTCGTCAAGACAAATGGCCTGCTATCTTTGTTTATTGGTGCGCGTGCTCTCTCTCATGGTTAGTGTCTACAGTGCTTGAAAACTCGAAAGTAAAGCCGTATATAAAGACGTGTGTGTCTACAGATTATTTTCATTATGATTTCAGTAGCATTGAACGTTTTATGGTCACAAACAAAAGTCTTTTTTCCCAACCTGCATAATAATGTCTACGTTTGTACAAATATATGGGTTTTGCGAATTTGCGAAATCAAAAAAGTTTTGCAAAAGTGAATATATAATATTAATTTTATTCACTCGATTAAATGAAAACGTGTATTACAGATCTCACTATGATGGTTAAATTTCGTTTGATTTCATCCGGTATGATGTGGATTTACTCAACAGTAATTCCTGATATTCTATCAGCATTCGTTATGACCAACTTTTATTTTGGATACCCGTTCCCGCTTCATTTCCAACAGAATAATTGTCATCAAAGATATATTTATGTTGATTAATGTTTACCTCTCTAAGTAACGCATGCCCTAATTGATTATAAGGGAAGCGCTAGGTTTCGATCATCTATTTAGTGTTATTGCTTATGATGGTGAACCAAAATATTTATTTTCTGCATCCTAAAAAGCAAACTTGCAGCTTAAAAATTTATACTTCGCAACCTGATAGAACAAAATCTCAGCTCTAATTCAGCAAAATAATTCCTTCCCAACACTGGAACGTGTAATCAGATTGAAAGTAGTGAAAGCGATATTTAATATGCAGTAAAATTTCAAATCGCAACCTAAGGATCTGTATTAGAATAAGCGAGATAAAGAAGTTGGAGACCTTTTCTTCAAAAATTGTTTCCGGTTATATTATGATTTTCCAAAAGTCAAAAGAATTCAGGTGGAGGGATACACAGAGTGTAACCATATTCTTCACACTATCTGGTGGGGGCTCCAAAATCCGCCGCATAGCTAAAGCAGATGGATGGATGGACGGACGGGCGGGCGGTCGGACGGACGGACGCATGGATGGATGGGTGGAAACAAAGTTGTACAGTGGGAATGAGATGTGGACTAAGCCGCGCAGCGTATGCAAAAGGAAATCTAAACTACTAATTATGTCTTTGGGTGTTGTACAACAAAGCCTGTATTGTAATATGACTCATGGATGCAAATTATACTTGAATTAACGCATTATTGCGATTATTTTCAAATGTAGAGTATTTAATAATCTTTGATATGGCTCTAATGCATTCATAGTGCAAAATACACTGCCTTTTCTAACTGCCTATTACAGTTAAGTGTCGAAAAATAATAGTAACGGTACAGTTTTTGAAATCCATTGCACCTGGATGCTGTTTTGCCTCGAAAGCTCATTTTAAAAATAGTGACAGGAGCAAGAAAAGTCATGAAGACGTTGTTTTGGTTCTGAACAAGCAGGCTGCAACACTTATTGAACGATAGCTGGTACATATGCATTTTCTATAAACAGCCTTCATCGATGTTTAAGTACAAGAAATGTTCTTTTCAGAAATATGTTATATGCTTCATTCTAAGTTTTATTCACAGTGAAAGCGATATCCATTTCAAATGCGCAAATATTAAAGTCACAAATCTTTTCATAAAATACAACAGCATACATCTTTGAGAAATACATGTTCCATTTTGGTTCGTATGCTCGGTTTAGCATCCGCAAGAGGAAACTCTGCAGACACCTTCTTTATTTGTTCTCCTAGTGTTCTAAAAATACGTTATGTTTATGCTAAACTCACTTAAAGTCTACATGTTGATAAAAAGACAATGTTCATATACTGTGACCAATTTAAATTTTCCTGCTTGTTATTTTCAGTAACCTTTAATAGAGTTTACGATGACGTTCTCTAATATTTCTGTATTTCCTTCTTACGCCCAAATGTCTCTGCGACTGTTGCTAAGTCTCTCTGAGATTTCAATGTTACTCTGCTTTGAGTTTAATTAGCCTCTAATTGCTCCAAATATTCTATAAATTAATACAAAGCTGTTTTTTTATTCCTCACTCCACTAGGTACTCTCCGGTCCCTTGGGGGAAGGGACCGTCTGAAGGAGCTGTTTGGCAAGCCTTTAAACCACCTGACGCAGCCTCGAATTTTGAAGCGAAGAGGGACTGAAAGATTTTGATTAACGTTTAAGTGACACTGCTTGTTCCTCAAAGCTAATCGTTCGTGGCATGCCTGATGGTGCAGATACAACACCATAACGTTCCTTCAGGGAAGATTCTGAATGTGCTACAGCATGTAATTAATTCTGGTGTCCTTTAATTATTTTACTTGTGAGGGTTTTGGCGTGTACGACAAACAGCGTACAGTAGGACTGTAAAACCACATGTCACCCTTCGGTAACTCCGGTAGGTGGCTGGTAAGTCAAGTTTGGGTTTGATGTCTTGTACCCAATCTGCCCATTCTAACAGGCCATCTGATATCCACGTTAATGATGTCCCATGAGTTTCATGCGAACTATAACTATTGTTGGGAATCGGGAGAATCCAAATAACTGGTCAATACATCAGATTCCAGTCTTGTAGGAATCAATCGATTATTGTCGTGTGTTCACGGTCCGTAAGACAGCCGGGAAACCGCCACCATGATAAACCAGTCCCACAGGTGGTTATACACCGACCTTTCAGATGCTCTTCGAGTTATCTAATGGTTTCCACCTCCCGTTACATTGGTGATGCAAAGCTATGCTGCGGGTCTTGTAAATCCAAGGCGCTGCAACGATTTCTTCAGTATCGAGAGCCGTAAATGGTGTTGTACTTAGTGTGTAGATCTCGCGCCACCACAAAACAGCACATCGCATCTTTCACAAAGCAACTCATAGTCGTTTGTGCTTCTTGATTAGGGATAGCATATACATCAAGAAACTTGGTGAGGCAGTCCATGGTCATTAGAAGGTATTAGCTTTCCCGATTAGTCAGGGTTAACGATTCAGCAAGATGAATAGCGATGCCCTCAAATGTTGACACTATATTATTCTGCTGCATGCAACCAAGGTTTCTAGTCAGTAGACCACTGCTCTCCGCGCAGGTGCTACATTTGAGGCACCATCTATCTCCGTTTGTTATATGACTAAACCGAGTGTCGTTTACGACTTAATCCACGACATCCCTAATATAATTTTGAGAAATGATCAGCTCTTCCCTCCGGATCTTCTCATCTCGCTCTCATCATTATCGTTAGCCATCGAGTTCCATTGGACCAGATCACTTGTAAGTGTTGCTTTTCGGCTCGATGTGCTCCCTCCTCACTACCTCCATTTTTCTCAGGGGTACACCCACGCCGAAATACGCCAACTGCTTTCTCAGACCTGCGCTACCCTAGTTACTCCTAAGCACAATAGAAATCATATATACACATACACTGTAACGGTACACTTATTCTCTTCAACATGGGTTTCGAAAATATAATCTACCGAATAACCTTTGTAAAAAGATGCGCACTAATGTGCCTTGTCCCGTCCCAATTTTCCGACTTAAATATGTATTCTCACAGCGCCTACACCAAACGTGCTGTCTTGACTTTCAGATTCTTGAAACACAGGAGTCGGCTGAGAACGGAAGGTCTAAATGTGTAAGTACTTATGGAAGTGCTCGAAGCCATTGCCACGATTCTCTTCCGGATTGTACAGTAGTCTTCATCTGCCCTGGACTGACTCTCTCTGAAATATGCAATTAGTTGACCATGCCTCTCCTGGACCTAGGACAGCAAGTCGGTGACGATAATGCTGACGTCAATATCCGCAATGAAGCAATCCTTTGGGAAGCACAAATCAACGCGCTGTATGGAACTGATGTCTGTGCACGTATTCCTAATTCCGTCGTCCATTGGTACGACTGATAATTGTGCTTCACTGTATGTGAGTAGGTCCGCGATTTGAGAGAAGTCCCTGATATAACAGTAATAAAACTCGCACAGCCTCAGGAGACTAAGCATCGCCTATTTGTCATTTTTGCGCTTGCTTACCTTCTTTGGGTCCGTGGTTATACCTGATGACGGAATCACGTTACCTACGTAGATGAGTTCCTTACTCAGAAGACAACACCTATGAAGTTCAGCTTCAGGTTGGCTGCCTGATTCTTTTTAAATGTATTGCTGAGGTTCTTAAAATACTCTTTCAAAGGTCTTGAAAATGGTCTTGTCGACGACGAAGATGTCAGCGTATAGCAACGTCATATCATTGGTTCTATTAGTTTCTAAAAGTTGGTTTGTGCGTTAGAGAGAACAAAAAGTATAGCTGTGAGTTTCCTTGCCTTCCAAGAATGAAGTTATTACCTTGTGTCGCAATTACAGCGCCAATAACCAGTATTCCGAATTTAGATGCAAAGTCTGTTATAAATGAGCACTATTAAAGCTATCCAGCTTGTTGAAGATTCGGCTTAAGAGGTTGCGTTCTCCTGAGCGACACCCTCCGGCATACTGTAATCAATTAGGAAGCCTAAATTTGCGCTTGTCTTATTATTTTTCTGGCACTTCTTATTCGACTTCTACTACTACTACTACTACTACTACTACTACTACTACTACTACTACCACTACTACTACTACTTCTACTACTACTACTACTGCTACTACTACTACTGTTACTTCTTATTCTTCACCATCTTTTTCGTTTTTTTCCTCAGGTGTTATTACACGCAAAGGCGTAGTGTGATCCTTCAATGATTACCATAAACATCATATCCTCCACCATGTCATGCATCTCCGTTTGCTTGCTCGTAATTGTCTCGTACCTTACCAATTCCGTCAGAACCAAGGTGCCTCGGTCAGTGTGCCGCGGATTCATCAGAACAATAGGCGCTGTCTTGGACACTGATAGACATATTGATATCTTCGATAGAAGTGCGTTGAACAAGCGGTCAATTCACCCGTAGTCGTCGGGGTTCAGTATCCAGAATTTGGAGCGTAGTCGAGAATTCCGAATCCCGATGTCACGGATTCAAACCCGTCGGAGGACGAAGGATTTTTTGAGCATAAAAATCCTTAGCATGGCTCCATTCGGAAGGCAAGTAAAGCCGGTGGTCCAGTGTCGTAGATTTACAGCACGTAAAAGAACCTCATGCCTGATAAATATGTCTGAGTAAAACTCCGGTCTTTCACACCCAATGTAGAATGGGACGCTAAGAACTATAGCAGTTAAAGAGCGTCCATAAATAAAACTCAATTTAATTTAAAGTCGAGAATAAATGAGCCACATTGTAAATTCAGCTTAAGATGAAACAGTTCCTCCAGGCGACACTTTCACGTTTTCTGTTATCAACTCAGAAACGTAAATTCATATCCTTCTAATTTTTCTACTACTACTACTACTACTACTACTACTACTACTACTACTACTACTACTACTACTACTACTACTACTACTACTACTACTACTACTACTACTACTAATCATAGTAATAATAATAATACCACTACTACTACTTTTTCGTCTACTTCTTCTTCTTTATTTTCTGCAGACGAAGTAATATCTATTTCTTTAATGATTCCCCATGTCCCCATCCATTAGCGTGTTCCGCACCTTCGTTTTCTTCGCTCTTCGCTGACCCGTATCTTACCAGCTTTGTCGCGAGCTAGACATTTTGGCTAGTGTGCCATGGATTCAACAGAGCTGCGAGCTAGTGTAAACTACAGCATGACCTACATCTTCAAGAGCCAGCCATCGACATGTCCAATCAGAAGATAATAGGCACAGGCGGTTTACGTAATTGAGGCCCTTCGCCAGCTCATGATGATCCAATGCTCCCCTCGCCAATAATATGTGGTGCAAATTACGTGTAATTAAGCTGTCCGCGAGCAGGAAGTCGTCCGATGTTCTACCGAGGCACAAACTCTAACTATATGGAACGATTTTGGCAGTGTCAACATGCACCTTCATCCCCAGTCCTTACTAGAATTCTAACCTTTCTTCAGTGAAGCTCGAACAGTTTTTCACTGGGTGCCCCGTCTCAGCACACTCCCAAAACGCATCGCTGTATGACCTACTGAGAGGTTCTTCTGTTGATTTTCAATTCTTGTCGTAGCGAATACTCCTTTTTGATATTGAGGGGATTGTCAAGTTGTCCACCTTATAATCCTCAGCGACGCCCTTAGGTTTCATGGACGGTGTTAAATTTCCCAAGCTTAGGCTCTACTTTATCTCGGCGTCGCTCACATTGATAACGATGAAGTACGGCGTTTCTTAGGACTCATAAGTACCTGAGCGATCGATCATGAACTTCTTCACTACCTTTTTCATTTCAAGGGTGAACTGCTTCAAAAGTCTCAGCTTGTAGTATAGCTTCATTTAATGTGATGATGTCCTGTAGCTTAATGGTGGTTCTCAAGACGATTCCCAATGATTTCTTACATGTCCTTAGACGCTGCTGACGCTGAAATCACGTTAGAGATCTATACATTTGTCCCCGAAGACTTCTTCTTTCGTAACCTGTTATTGTGTGTCACAATGATGTATGGAATTTGGCGGAAGACTTCAAAACATAGATGTCTCGTATTTGTGCGGTTTTTACGCTCTCTGCTGGAAGCACTGTAAACGATCTGTTGCTTTAGTCTTCAGATCCTGCGAATTAATTATTCATCCGTTCAGTTCAGCCCCATTATATTGCTGTTCACGCGGTACTCTGTCATTTTACCCGTAAAACTCTTTTAGAACGTTAGCTGGCCGCTACCAGTCTATTTCTTCACTCATTCATGTCTTTAATTTCGCTGACCTCACTCTTCACCCCCAGGTTCCCTTTCTAAGTTGGTTTCTTTTACCCTTCAGTTTCATGTTTAGTTTCTCTTTGTGTCTGTCTCCTCTCTGCTATCTAGTTCTGTTTCGTGCACATATTTCTCCACTCACTATGACGCCTGGCGAGCATTTGCTCCTACTCATTCCAGTCCTAAACAACAAGTGTGACAAATATCTGAGTTCACTTTTAAAGCATCCCGCTTTGGATTTTCAAATAGTAATTCTTGCAACGGCATTCACTTATCTTTCTGCGTTTGTTGTCAACTCTCTAACTCCTCTGTTACCATCGCGGGATATATACCTGGACAAAATCACGCATCACATCCCTAAGCACATCGATCAACTCATCACCAAATCTACGCCACAAACATTAATTTCATCCCGTGCTGCACAGACACGCAACAGACTGACCAGATCGACGACGTCTCACGACTGACAAACAAAATCCACCATTAATCCTTTCCAATCCCACGACGATTACCTGTGTGGTAGCCAGGACCTCGGTCATGGCTGCAGCCCAGCAAATATACCTCACCTGCTCCCTTCCAATGGAAGAAAAACCCCTACATTACGTAACTGGCACGGTGCTTATGCGGGACACGACTACGCTAAGCTACTATTCTTCCTACACCCCTTTCACTTCCCCGGCGAGATAAACAAAGACTTTCTCCCACGCAAATATTCTTCTGTCTTCCGCTCTCCAAAAAAAGAACTTCTAAGGTCTCTTATGACCGAGGAGGAGAGAATGGGCGCATCAGATAGAGAGGAGAGGCGAAAGAAGTGCAGAGCAGCCCGACTAGACTTGCTGAGGCGAGGAAAAGGGATCCGATCCTGCAGATCATCGGAAGAGGCAAATGCTTAACCGCCACCGACTACGCACTTGCATCGGCCAACCAGCCCGCAACTACTGCCAGTCGCAAGTACGTAGCTATGAGACATTCTCTGCAAGATGTACCACCTCATAAACTCAGGATTGGGCTAGTGAACAGTTGCATTACTAGCCAACTGCTTGATCAGGCAGAGCAGTAAGGCTACAGTCACCTACTTTCAGAAAGGTTAACGGCACACACCTAGTATCCGGCGCTCTGCTGATAGCATATTTCGGCATCTGCCAAGGAGGCTTTCTCTCCTACTGAACTTATTTGCTCTTTTGTATTTAACCTAAACACATCCACACGCCTGTGTCCGTTATCTTTCCCTAACCCCAACCGGACTACAGTACAATTTCCAGTGACACTACGGAGGGCACCATGGACCGTAGTAAGGACTACATTAGACAGTTCCGAATTCTAAACTTGCACATCCAACCCTCCTATACCGCAACCAAAATTCCATTCCCCGCTTCTACCCCGACCCCTATCACACCTAATTCCCAACTCCTGAGCAGCCCTGTTCCGCCTTCCTTCTCCTCGTCCACTTCCTCCACAAGTTCCCACTGTTCCTTTACTATTATCCCGCACCCTCCTCCAGGCTTCTCCCCTTCACGCACCAGAACCCCATTCCGCTCTCCTATCAAGCTCTGCTTCTTTCCTGATCGGACAGCCCCATCATTCGTCCATGAACCTGTAACCTTTTCCTAGCCTGATTCTGTGACCTCCTTGGCCAAACCCACTCCCAATTCTAAACGCAAGGCTTCTCCCAATCTCCCATTCCTACCCAGTGGTACCCAAACCGGACGCTCTTTCCGGTGCGACCCTCAATCTGGAGACCCTTCATGGCCCCACACTTAACCCGGACCCCCTTCTAGGCCTGACCTCAAACCCGGTTCCTGCACCCGCACCATCCCTCAAACTGGTGACTACTCGTACCTACCGTCAACTCGGATCTTCTGCCCGACCTGACACAGCACTCCTTCCTCCTAATCCGAAAGTCTCTTTCTTATTCTACCCCTACGTCACCTCCCTGCAAGCCCCATCTACATAAGCCAAAGACACAGAATATGGGAATTAGCAAATCTCTAACGGACTTATTGAAACTGACTCCATTAGGAGACTTTGAACTACTTGAACCCTCTGAACCACGACTTTGAACTAAGAACCAGGACTATCGAGGACCATAAACGCATTTACGAATGCCTGCACCAGGCCAACGTATCCCTCCACGTTGTAGAACTACCTCATTCAAGGAGCTCTAGAGCGGTGATAAAGCGCCTCTACATGAAAGGTGCCAAGTCTGAGATCAAACACGAACTCGCGGCCTCTCGCATCTCAGTGATGCGGGTCGCCCAAATGCGGCGGTTCAATAAGGACCGAAACCGACCTCTTTATTGTCTTGTTGAACTAAAGACGCAAGACGAACCGACAAGACTAATGACTAAGACTATTGTACTTTACTCATGGGCAACTATAAACAACTACCACCCGCTTCAGTTTCCGAAGCAGTGCGGCAACTGTCAACTGTTAGGCCAAATGGCTGCCAACTGTAGGGCAGGGGTCGTCTGCTCAAAGTGCGGGGGCGGACACGGTACCCAGACTTGTGAATTTCTTATGCCGCAGCGGAGGTGCCTGATTGCTTCTCGCTGGGACACGAGGCGCGCTTTCTTGGGTGTCCCGTTTATCAGCGACAACTGGCTACGCTTCGAACCTCCCACTTCAGGACCAAACTCACGATTGGAAGCGCGCCGGAACCACCATCTTTCGTGACGGTCTCACTGTCAACCCGGCCAAGGCCGAGGCCAGTGTGCACCCCCGAAGGCGATAGAAACAGCACCCAGCAGCTCTAAGCATGACGCCACCCTCTGACCAGTTCGACAGTACAACGTAGCCCACCAGTTCCTGCCAAAAGACTGAGGACCGGCAGACATGAGTGGCGTCTTAACTTCGACAAGTGCCGCCTGGGATTCGACAGACTGTTGAATGAATCGTCGGAGAGGATCGAGATCCTTCAGGCCCCCGACCAATACTTTCGAGTGTTATGAATCTCAGACAGTTTAGATGGACGTTCGTTTTTAAGAAAAAAGAGTGCAAAAGATGCCCAATGCACTGCGACCAGTTGTGATCTGTTGTGCTCCCGTTCCTTTAATTCCCTAGGATCTTTGCCTCTTTCACAATGTCTGTAAACCTCTTTGTAGGGACTTCTTGAAATCCTTGTAATTGCATTACTTCCTGATTAAAGCATTTATCCTTAAGAAATTTGAGAGCTTCACAGTCACATAGAAAATGAAATACTGTTTCATTTGCTCTCCTGCATCTTTACATATTTTATTCATTGCTTTGCAGACTTTGTAGAGACGCCCATGCAGCTGACAGTGTCCTATTAACTGACCAAATGTTCGTTTCAGTATAGTTCCACTCACTTTAAGCGGTGATTGTGTCCTCCTTTTTATTGTCTCTTCAGTAAGACTCTTGTAGTGCTTGTGTCCTGATAAAGATTTCCAGTACTTATTGGGTTTTTTCCTGATCTATTTCCGATCTAACCTAGGATAGTTCAAGTATAGGTTCAGAATATAAAAAGGATTCTCTACTCATTTATTCGCAAGATCATCTGCTCTTTCAATGATTGGATTCCTCTGCGTCCCGGTACTTACACCGTCTCCACTGCATTGTGCTGGTTCACTGCCGTTAGAACCTCCATGTATTCCCAGACCAGTTTAGATTTGGTTCTCGTGCCTTCAAAAGCATTTAAGGCTGCTTGACTATCGGAAAGTATAGTAATGGACTTTACTTAAGCTTTCCCATACACAAGCCAATATGATATACATTTCTGCTTGAAACACAGTGTCAACATAACTAAAATGAAAAGTGTACCCTTTACTAGACCCAGAAATCAGCAGCGTCTTAAGGAGCTCAGTTTCAGAGGAACAAGCATATAATTGTCTGATGAAATTAAATACCTAGGTATAATTCTGGACAAGGAATTAACCTGGAAGAAACATTTCGAGGCAAGCATTATTGAGCCATACAGGTACTTAGGCATCTGAGAAGTATGCTTGGCAAAATATGGGAACTAAAGCCTAGAGTCATGTATTGGATATACATCTCACTACTTAGACCTACAATTTACTATGCTGCTGTAATTTGATGGCCTAGGGTTAAACTTAGTACTTGCAGGAAAGAACTTTCTAAATAGCAAAGACTAGCCTCCATTTGTATAACCACAGGATTTAGGAGTATTCCTACTTCTACCACTGAAGTTTTGTTGGACCTTCTACCCTCCATTTTGGGTTGAAGGGGAAGCTAAAATTGGTCTATGCAGGTTTATGTGTAATGACACTGTGAAACTAGAGTTGACATGCTACGGACACTTAAATTTTTCTGGTTATAATAGTCTGTATCATATACTGTGTATAAATACAGACAAAATGATACCTAGAAGAACAGAAGAAAAGAAATTCACCATTTCATGTCCAGAAAGAAGCTAATTTGAACAAGTAATTAGTCCAATGATACAAAAGAAAACAGTATGGTTTACTGACGGAACCATAACTAGTGATGGAACTGGAGCAAGGGTATTTGGCTGTGGTAGAAAACTTTCTTTCATCCTCGGACAATATGCTTGTCTTCTGAGCTCAGTAAAGGGTACAATTGTGATTGTAATTGGGTTGACAGATAGTTCACACCTATCATACCACTGCTGAACTTTTCTCAGAGCAGCCTGCAGTATCTCTGAGCCTGTTCCGGGAAATTTAACTCTGATTATTTTTGCTAGATCGTTAGCGTAACCAATGGTAACATAGGCATTCCCATTGAGCTTCCAAATCAAGTCATTAACAATAAAGCCCCAAAGCACGGGCGATAAGACCCCACTCAGTGGACAATTTCTCTTTGCCAATGCGGACATGCTCTCTCCAGATACGGTACTGATTACATTGGGGAACAGTGATTTTTGGTGCCTTACAATTTTGAGCTGTTTCTGGGTATATTTGGATCAGTGATTCCAAAAATGCTTTCATTTTTGCCCTATCCGCTATAAATTTTTAGATACACCTTTTTCACATTACATACTAATCTAACACTACTATTCCACATATACAATTATATTACTGGCATACAATTGAATACAGAAAGCATTGGAATGGATCTAACACCCCCTTTTCAAGAAGCAACTGTATTTATATAATCACCATTATTTAATTATTTATTTATTTACTTATTTATACATTGTTAGCATTCATTTTCTTCCATCAAGTCGCTGAATCCTCGTTTCTGTGATTTCCCCAATTGCAATGATCTTGGACATTTGCGCTGGATGCTCCATCAGTAGTACGCCATCATATGTATATCCCATCGTCCATGATATAGTTCTTCTATTGTACTTATCTCCTGGTGAAAACACTCACGGTGCTCCTCGCTTACATCTCCAAGACAATCTCAAAGTCCTTCCAAATGACTGTGCAGGTAGTGTAATTTGAACTTGATGCTCATGTTACAACCAAGTGCACAAAAAGCAGTGAACATATTCTTTACTAGTTCATAATAAATAACGAGCCTTATAGTTTCTAAGGCAATTCTTCACTACCATATAGAAGGACGACCACACAGCTGCCTCAGTATCGCTCATTGAGTCTTGAAATTCCTGGTCATTTATAAGTTGGCGAATTTGTGATCCATGAAATATACCTGATTTTATTTTCTCCGTATTCAGTGAAGGAAATTTTGCACATACGTAGCCAAAGCATACTCCATTTATATTCAACACCTTCATTAGCTGCTTCATTAATCCAAGTTTGACATGCAGTGAAGTAAATGTGACCTTGTTTCTATCAACCAAAGGTTCTAAGATGTTTTTTCTCTAACGATCATTGTTTCTCTAAGAGGCCACTGACTTCTCTCACAGTGTCGATCTTTAGCTCAATAGCTCTATAGCTCCATAGACATATAAAGCATTATTTTGCATAATAGGAACATTATGCAACGGTACACACTTTAGACTGCGTTTGAAGGTATCTATAAATAATCGCCAAACACTTTGTGAGTATTTTCTTATACCCAGGTTCAATAAACACCCATTTAACATTGGTGTAAAAAACAAATTGGTGTTCTGTTGTGAAGAATGGTAGGGAAATATGTTTCTCTTTTGCGATAGACTTACTATTAGCAGCAGACGTCAACCCAAAACACCCGCTATGGAATTCCATGCATACAAATTCTGTCGGGCAGAATTTATTACGTCACGAAATCGCATCAGATTAAATAATCAAGTCTCCTACAGAAGCAACATGTATCCCGTTTATAGCAAACCACGCCAAGGGCATGCCCTTCATGATAAATGAGCGACAAACCGACTCTTGCGTGTGACTTAAAATATACAACAACCCTTAATCGCACCATTTAACTTCCATTATCAACCGGTAAGGCACTTTACAAACAGCATCGATTAGGTTTCGGCGCAACTACAACAAAGCAAACTGGAACCCATTTGCGGAAACCGTAGATCCGCAAATCATAGGCATGCAGGCGAACTCTATTGGGAACATAGATTACTCGCGCAAAACTTCTGGAATCGTGATCTTGATTGCCATCCCAGCTGCCGAGCCTAGGAATGGTTTATGTTTAGCTTTATCAACGAAAGCGATATAATACCTTTGCTTACTCACAGTGCGTAACACATACAGTCTGCATATAAAGTGTATGCATCTGGTTGTAATTTTAAAGAGAGCTGCAGTATCTAAATAGTGCTTATTTTATATTTGTTATATTTATAACCATGGCTCCTATGTTATCAAAGTTAAGTGGTAAGGTGTTACATAGTCAAAGTAGGGAAATAATCGCAAATGTCCTCGACTTCATGAAGCAAGAAGCAGAGATGAAGGAAGAAATTATATCCGAGTACCACAAAAGCCTTAAGAGAGTGAAAGAAAGAGTAGTCAAAGCAACTGGTGTTTCACCGAGTTCCGTTTCCAGAGTTCTCAAAGATAAGAGAAAAAAACATATGGATGAAAGAGTACCATTTGACACACCTGGGAAGAAACATAAGGTCCCTAAACGTATTACAGAAATAGACGATTTCGAATGCGTCATTCGGCGCACGATTCACAATTCCTATGTGGAAGAAAAAACTGTGCTAACAATAAGCAGATTGCTCACCCAGCTGAAAGACAGCAGAAACTTTCAAGGTGGTGCTACAAATCTCAGAAAAATTATTAAAGATTTAGGGTTCAAATGGAAGAAACCGAAATCAAATAGAAGAGTTCTAACAGAAAAGCAAAATAAATAAATAAAATAAAAAAATAACAATAAAATAAAAAAATAAAAATAAGAAGTAAATGTTACCATGATAGCTTAGTCGGTTAGAGCAACGGCACGGAAAGCCTAAGATCCGTGGTTCAAATCCCGGCTATGGCATTGAATTTTTCAGTCTGATTCTACCTTTCCAAATGAGTATAATTTTATATATACTTATATCAGTGTGTACTTATATCAGCATCAATTTTAAGGTGGTGCTACAAATTTCAGAAAAATACTATAGTGTATGAAGATGAGTCATACATACACAGCAGTCGTACAACATCTAAAAGTTGGAGTGACGATAGCGAATTAGGTTGAAGGTTCCTGTTGCTAAAGGCAAATACTTATTATCGTTCATGCTGTTGGAAAGATCGGCTTCGTTCCAAATGCCCTTCTTTTACAAGTTGCAAAAACAACAGGAGATTTTCATCAAGAAATGAATACAGAAAAGTACATGAAGTGAATCAACGCCATGTTGAGACCTAATATGCCTGCTGGGTCTGTTCTGGTCATCGACAATGCTTCACAATGCGTCAAAACTCAATTTACAAACCACCTACCTCAAATTCCTTGAAAGAAGAAATGCGAGCGTGGTTACTTAGACATAATAAAGCTTTAGATGAAAGAATGAGTAAAACAAAGCTATATAACTTAATTAAAGCCAACAAACAGCTTCAGAAGTCATACATACTTGACCAGATAGTAATACAACATCGCCATAATGTACTTAGACTGTCATCGTGTCGCCCAGATCTAAACCCAATCGCATTAATCTGGGCTGATATCAAAAAATGGATGCCATGCAGAAATATCACTTTTAAATTAAAATATGTGGAGCAGTTATAACGCCAGCAATTTGCTTAAATTGGAAAGCCAGAATGGGAAAATATATGGCGACATGCTGAATAAATTAAGAATCATTATTCCGAAAAATACGGAATTGCAGAAAATCAAATAGAAATAATTCTCATCCAGGATAATGGTGCAGAAAGTAGTGACAGCAGTGATGACGGCAATAATGTGAGTGATTCCGCAGAAGAGGAAGGGTTGTTAGATGTGGAAGAATTGGAGGCAATGATTGGCAGCGTTTTTATATTAAGCGCTTTTTACAGCGTGGATTTTAATATACTGTATATAACTACGTTTATCAGCGCAACACAGTGCATAACCGTTGTGGATATTTGACGATGACTGTCCCACGCACTCCTGCAGCATGCAGTCGACCGGTCACCACCTGATCTGGTAAGCAACTCGCATCATAGCTCTCATTAAGATTTTCACGTGTCTGGAACTGTTGCGCCGATTATAACACTACTGAAGGGATCCAAATAGCTATTCAACGTGCCACGATGTTACGAGTCCCTCTTAAACGCCACAAAAAGACCAACACAGGCTTCCATGTGGACATACAACCCCATACTGAACAACGGAATAGAGCGCGAAGACAATGGAAACACGCCACAAATTTAGCTACACAAAATCAATCCCGAGCTGTAAACCAACAACTACGCTTACACACAGAAGCTATTACTTCCGAGCAGTGAAATGACACACTACAGTCTCTAGATCCCCATAGCAATACGGTCTGGCGATTAGCCAGATGCATTGCAAGACACAAGATCTCCCTCGTTCTCTTCATGTAAGGCACCATATTGGCAAAAACCGATGAAGAGAAGGCAGAAGCTCATGCGTATGCTTTACAGAATACACTATCTTCGAACTTAATTTCAGGTCTGTCCCCACTTGTCGCGTAAATCAAAATAATTACACTAAATATGCACGAAAGACAAGCACACGACCAAATCAGGATAACACACTCGTCCGAAATCAAATGGATCATAAATCACTTCCAGAAAAGAAAAACTCTCACACAAGACCAAATTCCGAACGTCGGAATTCAAAGCTTAACCCTCAGTGCCCTCAAAGCATTAGCCAAACCTTTCAAACTGTGCCTAATCCATGGTGGCTTCCCCAAGAGGTGGGAAGGAACAAATGCGCTCCACTTCCCAAACAGGGGCAAAATTCACGTACATCCACTTCGCTACAGACCTACTAGGCTGCTTAACACAATCAGAAAAAACTAGAAAAGGTTATACTTAAACGCACTAAAGCATTCGTAGCACAACGTCATTATACCCGAGAAATTCGGACTCAGGGCTAAACACTCAACCACGATAAAACTCCAACGCGCTATGGAGCACATTACGAAGGCTTCAACATCCGAAAAGCAACGGCACGTTCTCCTAGACATAGAACGAGCTTTCGATCGCGTGTGGCACAAAGGGCTACTACGTAAAAAGCTGGACTAAAAATCTACGAACACCATGATCAAACTGACAGAAAACCGCTTGCGCGACCGAATCTCCACCTCGGTAGCAGAAACACCAAATCCACACCTCGTCCAATTCTAACGGGCGCTCCTCAAGGTAGCTTAGTAGGACCTTTTGTGTTCAACCTATACATAAATGACATGCCCTAAAATTCAGCCGGCACTTTTTTCCTTTGCGGCGATGATGCGACTATAATGACACAATTAGCCATAGTGTCATTTATACACAGCAACCTTCAAACCAGCTAAATCAAATAGAACCTTTTTAAGCTAGTGGAGAGTCAAGATAAACGTCGCTAAATGCAAGGAAATAATCTTTACCAAGCGGAAAACATATATTACCGAGACACAGCCTACGCAGATAAATGCAAAGCAATAACATTTAATAAACTGAAAACGCACTATTAAACTGGACAAAGCTTATCATCACTAAAACTTTTCAACTGCAACATTAATTGGACCCACAGAGTTACCTACCTAGTGCTAGTAATGGATGACGGTCTCACCTGGTGCCTCCATGTCAACGAAATACGAAGGAAAGCCTATGCTCAACTATGCAGTCTATGCCCAATTATCAAATTTAACAATGCACTCAAACTCAATATGTGACTCTCGCGTTGCAAATTACTCATAAGAACTATACTAACATACGCAGCGTCGGTTTGGCTACACAGCAAAAAAACAATCACCGTATCCAGACTTTCCAAATCAAGACACTCAGAGCAACAGGTGCAGCTCTATTTGTAGCGCCTTCAAAATAGTTACACGATCATCTACACATGCACTCGATAGAACAGTTCAAAAAGGGCCTCGCCTTTGATATGTATAACAAACTCCCCTCACATCACGACACAGAAATGTCTACACTTGTCCAATAGGGAAAAACGATCGACATATATAAAACACCACTTTCACTATTCGATCGTAACCAAGCAAACCCAGAAGCTGACGGTGAAACAGCTCAATTTATTGGGAGCTTATTACAGTAATATGTTTAAATACCTCTTTTTAGTTCACAGACAACGACACAGCAGACTCACCATCAGACGACCATCTGCTCCACAGCTGCCGTCGAAGTGCTTGCGTTACCCAGCAAATACAGTCCCGGGGGAAATACCTCCCGCCGAGTGCCATACGGCTTGCAATTGTCCCACCACTCCTGAGTTGGCAGCAAATGAGCATGGGCAGATGGACGGCCCAGCGGCACACGGACCAGAAAGGGACAATAACACATGGAAGTGATGATTCGTCTCCCACCGAGGAGATCACTCACAGTTACATACATCACCGTACACACCACTTCACTACGCAAATGAATGGTAACTTCAAGTAGAAATTAACAAGCCTCATGTAAAATAGTATTAACAAGCTCACAATTCACCTCTATAAAGCCAAGTAAACACATTTCACTATCACTTTTAGATTTCACGGGCTTCATTTAAGACTCGCGCATGGCTGCAATCCGGGATCTCATCACTTGACGTTTTCACATGCAAAGCATGCCAAAAATCCACAATGCGAGACTAACCGGGGTGTTAATGCGGGACCCAAATAACAAGTTCTAACACCTAATGACACCCCCTGCATGTTGATTCTAACTGCATGAGGGAGACAATGTAGTTGCTTTATTATGCATACCGGATAATTGCCACTGGGATAGTCGGGTGTGGGGCCCGTCCTTTGGCTCCTTGGGGGCAACGAAGAAACTTTTCGCATATAGTAACTCCGTTGTTTAACCTGTTTCGGAAAATGCACATACATACTCTAAAGAAAGAAGTTACTAACCGTAAAAAGCTTGTTTTCATTGCCCCTAAGAGAGCAAAGGATGGAAATTACACCCGCCCATACGAAAATTCAAATATTAATGTGTCTTTAAGCATAAAAACGTTTCCTTTGTACCATTTGGTTTACGACAATTGCATAGTTATAAAAGTACGATGTAATTAGTTACCATTAGCAATGCTTGACTTTTTTAGCGATGCACTACGTAACATAATTACTATGGCTAGGAATCCTGCGACTTTGCATTTTTTTATCAAATTCATTAATGACTAGTATATAAATATATTTCACAGTAAAATGTGTTAAGCTAGTCACATTTGTTAGGGAACCTTTTTTTGTTGCATTTTTCACTAATTTGTGAGGTAGAGCATTTTAAGGGTTTTTATTCAATTTCTAAATACTCAGATTAGCTTTATTGCATATTTATGCATTTTAAGTACATCTTAGGTGCATTTTGCCTTTTTGGTTTTGAAGAGCAAAGGAAGACTTCGAATCCTTAATTTCATTTCTTAGTATGTTACTTTGCTTGGTTCTTACAGTACAAGTTTTATAATTACATTGGAGTCCCAGGAAATTTCACAGAGACCACCTTTCTCCCCTTCTATGGATAGACAATGAACTTGCCCAGTTACCAATTGTAACAATACTCTACAAGTAGTAGTTAGGCACATTCCTTAATAGATGGTTCATTGCGTTTGTGAGTGTCATCTGAATAGCAGGTGCAGATTAGCTGTCTTTTGCACAGTATAAAGAACCGTAATGTGTAGTTCATCATGCTAAAGTAAAGCAAAGGGTAGCGCATAAGTTAAATAGTTCTGTTTCAGTAATAGTGAAAACATTTTCTGCATGGCTGGATATAGACTTCTCTGCAAGGTATGCAAAGTAAGCGTTGTGGCGGAAAAGAAGTGTACGATTGGCCAACATGTGAAGAGAGAAAAACATGTTCGAGGTCTACAGCTGCTTGAAGGTAAAAACACAGCACACCAAATGTTACTTGGTGAAGCTGCCTGTTATTCAGATTCATATTTCCTTGAGGAGCGCTGTGATGCATTAATTTCTGCACATATTCTGTTGAACAAAGTGAATAATCGAAAGTTATGCTCCTTCCTAGAAAAGCATACTTGAAATCCTTTAGAAGATTCTTCAATGCTACCAAAGAACAATGCAGGAAATTAGATAAAAGGTGTCAGGGAAACAAAATTGGGTATGAATTAACGAAAAACAACTCACTAGGCCATTAAGTGGGAAATTCTGTAGTAGGCACAATGGCAGGATGATTCAGAAGAACTCCTAATCAATCGTGAATAGTTGAAAAAGTAAGTTTTTCAACAATTAGCGAAATGTTTGTCAGGTATTTGGGTTTAATATATCCAATGGCACTCAACATGACAATGTACTCTGGTTGTTGACCGATGCAGCACACCATACGTGTTAAAATTTTCTTCAAGCTCTTAATTCGAAGATGGTGCATGCAAAGTGCCTAGCACATGCTTTACACAGAATTGCGGTTTCAGTTTCCTGAACTTGACCGGATAATAGGATGCATCAAGAAAATCTTCTTTAAGGCACTTTTTCGAGTTGCAACATTCAATTCCGGTGTTCCTTTGCCTCCACCACCTGTGGACAAATGGGGAGTCTGGATAGAAGCATGCAACTGCTACTGCGAGAACATAACGATGGTGAAAAAATCCTTGACAAGTTTAATGGTAGTGATGAGATGAGATGGGGGTTAACGGCCCTAAACATTGAAGGTCATCAGCGTCCTTACAAAGTGTAAAATTTAAAATCCGAAAACTAAAATACGGAACAAAAACCGCTTAGTCAAAAACACTAAAAAAACAAGCCAACAAATTCTAAAACCATCACACTAAAACATGGTAAACAATACAATAACAGAGTAAAACGACGTGTCAGGAACCTTAGAACGCAAGGGACCAGAACGCCATATCTCCGACGGGGAGAAGAGAACCCATTACAACAGACAATATAAAGTCACAAAACTAAAAGATGCTCAGCGCATCAAATGCGTCGGCCAAAACCAACGTCACTGATAAAACGTAAAAGACATTCTACAGTACGCGCGTCGTCTGCAAAAACGTTGGCTAAACCAACAAGCAGAGACACACGAACGCGCAATGGAGCTAAAATCTGACACTCTGTTAAAATTTGACGCACCGTTAAGGGTGCCGCACACTGCACTCAGAGTGGAGCGGGGTCACCACTAAGCAAGTGTCTATGATTAAAAGGGCAATGTCCAATACGAAGTCGTTTTAAAATTACCTCTTCCCGACGAGAAGCACGAGAAGAGGTGGCCCAGACAATCGGGAGAGGTTTAACCTCCCGCAGCATATTCCCCTTAAGGGCCGCTCACACATCGCGCCAACGCGAGAGGATACAACGACGTAAAATTACACACATATCAGTGGAGGGAACAATAGAAGTAAAATATCTGAGCGATAAACTTGCCGATTTGGCAACGGCATCCGCAGACTCGTTGCCAGAGATGCACACATGACCCGGAATCCACACAAAGGAGACGCTGGTGCCAGAAACACCGAGCGACTAGAGGAGATCATTTATGCACTGTGCAAGTGGGTGGTACTTGTACAGCGCGATAATACTCTGAAGGGCGCTCAGGGAGTCTGTGCAAAGAGCACAGCGTCGTAAGTCGTGCCGCTGGATGTATAAAATAGATTGAAAAATACTAAAAATTTTGGCGGTAAAAATCAAACGTTGCCCCGGTAAACGAAAGTTAAAACTACGTTGACCGACAATTAAGGCACACCCTACTACAACATCAGTCTTAGATCCATCAGTATATATAAAATTACATTCCCCGAATTGCGCCTGAACTTCTAAAAACGCTGATCTAAGGACTGAAGAAAGCGTCTCATTCTTCGGCACAGACTTTAACCCAAGGTGACAGTGGGCCTCAGCGCGCAACAAAGGAGGAAACCACAGTTCCCCCTGGGGAGGTTCGGCGCTGGCGTAACTTCCAAAAGCCAAAGAAGCTGGTGAAATCGAACCCCTGGAGGGAGCAATGCAGAGGAGCTAACTAAATATTGCCGATCAAACGAATCCTCGAAAAATATCCCGAATGATGGGTGCTCTGGCAAGCTTGAAAGCCGACAGGCATAGCTGCACAAAAGCATCTCACACCTGAAGCACAGCGGAGGCTCTGCAGCTTCAGCATACAGACTGGGTACGGGGCTAGCTGGAAAGGCCCCTGTAGCGACTCTTATACCACGATGGTGAATGGCATTCAAGCGACGTAACACAGATGGACGTGCCGATGAATAGACAATGCACCCGTAATCAAGGTTGGATCAGACCAAAGAGCGAAAAAGACGCAGAACGACGGCCCTATCAGATCCCCAGAATATGCCACTTAAAACACGTAAAATATTAAGAGAACGGTCACACTTTGCTCTTCAAAACGAAATATGCGAAGTCCAGCTCAGATTTCGATGAAAAATCAACCCCCAAAGATTTCGCCTCGTCTGCAAATGGAGGAATATCCGGCCCAAGATGGAGAGACGGCGGAGTGAAAGCCTTCCGGCGCCAGAAATTCACACAAACGGATTTCTCGGCGGAGAAAGTAAAGTCGCTGGCGTTACTCCAGGCGTAGATACGATGGATACAGCTCTGGAGAAGGCGTTCGAGCAGACAGGTCCGCCGCGAACTGCAATAAATGGCAAAATTGTCAACGAAAAGGGACGATGAAATACCAGGTAGAATACAGTCAACAATACGGATTGATAGTAATTGCAAAAAACTGTGACACTGAGTACAAAGCCCTGCTGTACACCGTTTTCTTGAATAAAACAACTAGATAAAACCAAGCCCACACGTACACGAAAGACACAATCCGTCATAAACTCCCGAAGAAATATGGGAAGACGACCGCGTAAATTCCATGCGTGGAGTCTACGTAAAATGCGACACTTTACCGGAAAAGCGACGAAGTTTATCCCAAACAACAGAGAAGAGGCGTGAAGCTATTAAAAGACTCGACAGAACGAGTCCAGGACGCCTTCCTTCTCTCGTGAATAATGCGACGAGCCCTGGTGCACGATTGTTTAAAAGTAACCAAATTATCAAGTGTAGGGTGTCGCCGAAACACCCTAAACGCAGTTCTACTGGCACGAACGGCGTTCCGACAGTCCTCGGTCCAACACGGAACAGGAATACGCCGAGGGTGGGAGGACGAACGGGGAATTGTGCGTTCGGCGGCAGATAGCATCGTAGACGTAAGGTGCTGCACAATTTGGTCAACGTCAGGGAAGGGTTGGTCCACAAAAGACACGAGACTGGAATACACTCTCTAGTCGGCTTTATGGAATTGCCAGGTAGGTGCTTTGGAATGCTGTACGTGGCGAAACAGAAGAGAAACGATGTAAGGGCAATGATCGCTGGAGTGGGTGTCAGCGATGACGTTCCACTGCAGACGAAAAAAAAGCTGGATTGAGCAAACCGCAAGGTCCAAGTGAGAGAATGTACCAGAAGAACTAGAAAGAAAAGTAAGCGCACCTGTATTGAGGATGGAGAGGCTGAACTGAACAAAAATGTCGAAAAAAACCGTTCCTCTTGCACAAGCCCTAGGCGAACCCCACAGGGGATGATGGGCATTAAAATCTCCCAACAGAAGAAATGGTGTTGGGAGAGCGGACAGGAGATCACGAATGTCCGCGTTAGCGGGGAGAGACGATGGAGGTGAATAGACGGAGCAAAGAGAAAAAAAAGCTGGATAATTGAATCCTAACGGCAACAGCTTGCAAGTCGGACGTACGTGTGAGAGTTTGAAAAAGAACGTCGTTACGCACTAATAGCATGACACCTCCATGAGCAGGGGTACCCTCATTCGGTGCCAGATCTTAGCGAACCGGTGTATACCCTCGGAGATCAAAAGGATCGTGAGGGCGAAGCTTGCTCTCCTGCAAACACAGGACCTTAGGTGAATTGGAACGTAATAAACGTTGCAGTTCCGCCCAGTGCTATCGCACACCACGTAAATTCCAGGTCAGGATAGTCATGAATAAAAGGGATAAACTGTCTACTTAGAAGGGCGGCTCAAAATAACCTTCTACTTAACCTTGGGGCTCGGGATTTTGGTATGGAGTTGGTCAGACTCCATAGACTCCTCTAAGGGAGGGCCCACACGCTCAGTGCCAGAAACCGATTCAAGCGCTGAGAATTGGTTCTGGGTGGCAAGGGTGAAGGGTGTCACTGAGCCCGGCTTGTCCCAGGAGCATCCTGAGACTGCGACCTCCGAGGAGGAGAAGCTGAACTTTTCTTACCATGCGCACGCGGAAGGTCCTTAAGAAAATATTCCTTACGAAGTTTCTGCTTGGATTTCTTCTCAGTGCCTTGAGACTTCATAACCTTAGGACTAGCTTTAGATTGCTTAAGAAGTGTGCCAGAAATGGACGGCCGGATGGTAGTAGCGGTCATGGCAGTCATGGTCCAGATCTGAGTTTCTGTTTCCTTCGGGGGTACTGGCGAGGCAACAACAGAACTGAAAGTACCCCATCGCAGGAGTGGAGGTTAGCGCGTATGGTAACGCCTCCGGGCTTCAGCGAAGGATACGTTCTCCTTTACCCGGATCTCCTGGATCGCCTTCTCGTTCAAGTACCGCGGGCAGTCGGCAAATGACGCAGAATGAGACCCTATGGAATTAACGCAGATGGTTGGCAATGAGCAGGTACTATCGTGTGAAGGCTGACTACAAGAGGCACAGATGGAAACGGCAATCTTACAAGAGACTTGCGATTGCCCAAAGCATTTGGCATTTGAAACAACGCAGAGGTCTGGGAATATGGGTCTCGCCGCAATTCGTTCGTACCCTGCTGAAATATTCGTGGGCAGATCGACGTCATTGAAAGTTATAAACAGGGTACGAGTGGGTACCAACACTCCGTCGCGTTTAGCCTGCACGCGATGAACCGCTGTCACCTTTTGTTCTGAAAGATATTCGACCAATTCATCGTCCGACATACCATCGAGGCTATGGGTGGTGACGACGCCTCGACAGAAATTCAAGGTGCGGTGCTTCTCAACACGGATGGGATAACCGTGGAGAAGCATGGTGCGCAACAAGGTCTTACTTTTTTGATCGGACTTGCTTTGTACCAATAATGAACCGTTTCGAAATTGAGCGCAGGACGGAACCGAACCAGTAATAGAGTCAATGACCTTCTGTGTTATAAAAGGGTTCACATTCTCAAACGTCTGTCCTTCCTCTGTTCGCATAATGGCTAAGTAACAACCAGATGTCGGTGGTGCTACTTCTGTTACCAAAACGTTTCGGCGCTTGTTAGAAATAATGGAGAAAGAGGACTCCATAGCGAAAGAAAGCCTCCACCATTGCAACCGTCTCCGACATCGGACTCTGACTTCCCGGAAATTACCCCGGCTTGGATGAGTGGCCTATCTATACCAGTCTCACCCCAGGGTCACACCTCCCATAACATAGACAGAGGGACCGAATGGCCATGGGGAGTCAGCAGCTCATGCAATGGCTCCCGCGGGACTGCAGTTGAACAGCGGATACGAACATACACCCTACATGATGATCCCGTGTGGTGGGGATGACGCCATTAACCACTCACCCAGCTGTGCACCCAGTGCGCGGGTATCCGTCAGGCTGTGTCCACGGAGGATTAAAAGAAAGAAAAGGGTAAAATAAACCAAAAGTGCGTCGTCGTTTCGCACGCAAGGTAGGCCGGCGAGGAAGGAAAAGAGATGTATGAATGGCCGTGGTGTGAAATGTTAGTAAATACACTAGAGAAGAAAGAAACGATGGCGAGGGGCGGCATGAAACGAAATGCAAATAACGCACGAGAGCCTACCTTGTGTCCCCGGTCATGAGGACGAACCCACCTCGACCGGACGAGGGCGGAGGGATGATGATGTCGATGAGTGGCTCGGGATCCCGTGTCGCCAAACCCGTACTTACATAAAGTGGGCCCCTGGGGGGGGGGTTAATAGTAGTGATGCAACCTCAATGAAAATTGCTCAGGAACTTCTCTGAAAGAGAACTTGCAGGTACAGTTTGTACATAAAGTCAAACTTTGGATTCCTACCTGGTGCTAAACTTGCTTACAAGAGGAAAGGAGCTTTTCAATGTGCAAGACTTTATTAGCAGATAATTAGCAGCCATTTTCCTTGAAAATATACAAATGGTGTTTATAATGCACTGCAATTCAGGACTGATGAAGTGAACACTCAGTATTTTCCAGTAGAATAAATCAATTGTTAATAGAATATCTTTTTTGTGTAACTTCATTAAATAAACTTGCTCTTTGCTTAATTGTATGGTGCAATTTTGACTTTACCTTAAACTGATATTAAAATAACATTTTTCAGTTTTAAGGGCTTTTTAATATTCTATAGGATATTTTCGAGTCTTTTAAGTCACAATTGCATATTCTAAAGTGCATTCTTTATTATTTTATGGAGCATCAAAATCCCAGTCCTCATAATTACAATAAGTAGTATGGTAGCGAGAATTCTTATTCCATAATGGAATTTCGTAATAACATTTATCTGCTATAACTCTATAGTTAAGAAGTAAATGAAGTGCCTGTATTATTAATTTAGTGTATACATTTTTCACATTGTCTCAGTAGTAATAGGTCTTTAAAAATAAAACATGTTCCTTGTATCTATCCCTGAGGAAGCAAAAATGTAGTATCCAAACGCTGAAACACCTCGTAGTTGTACATTGAGCAGCAGCAATGTCGCTTGAGTGTTACAGAATTTTAAGATTGGTTTAGATCACTTTCAGTTAAGAGTTGTAGCATTTAAATGTAGTTTCTATCCTCTGGTTCCCGAGGTCACGGTTCAAACCCGGCGGAGGGCGATGACTTTTCTCGGGCGTAAAAATCCTTAGCATGATTTCCTTCGGAAGAGAAGGAAATCCGAATGGCCGTGTCGTAGATTTACGTCACGTAAAAAAGCCTCAAGCGCGATAAAGAGGCCTCAGATGAAAATTTCCGGTGTTTCACTCCCAGTATAGAATGGAACTCTAAGAACCAAAGTAGTTAAAGAGCGTCCATAATTAAAATTCCATTTAATTTTTCTTATGTGTAATGGAGTGTTGATTATGATCCTGAATGTTGTGATGATACTGAATACGATTAACTGAAATACCTTAAAATTCTTTGAATTAAACGAATGATGTGTAAACTATAAGCCGTGTACAAAATTACTGTCACGTCCCTAAGGCTTTATTTCTATTGTAATTGTACATCATAAACACTAATAGTTGTGATTTTTCAGTTATTTCCGTTGAATGGCAAAGAGACTGTACATCAGTTGAAGGGCGGTGTCATCGGATCCATTTATTGAGTTATCTGTGGTAATTTGATGATTTGGTGATCCAGTAAATTGGGTAGTTGTCGAGTGTATTTTAATTTACTAACTTAGTTTTAATTTTCCTGGTTTTCGCGTTAAAACACGTTTGTGTCAGGTATATTATGAAAATACTACATAATGTTCGCATACACAACAAAATTTTCAGTTGTCTTTTAAATAACACCAAAATATATTAGGTTGTTGTCAAAGAAGTCCGCTGTCACCTACAGATTTTCAAACTTCTGATATCCTTTTAGTCTAGGTAATTATTTTATATCTTATTTTTACACGTTTGGAGAAACTTTGTGTTATTGGTCTAACACAATATTTTGTCAGATTATTCCCATCCGATATAAAAGTGATGGTTCTCTGGCATAAAAGCGTTTTACAGCGTAACATAACGAAGACGTATACATACGAAAAATATAGAGCAATGATACAAGTATTTGGTGAATCTGGAGGAAATCTTTCTGTTGCACAAACACCGAACACTGTATTGCAACTGAAAACATATGCAGCTCTATAACAGTCTGTGTACCAAGGTTTATACCGATTAATGACAAGTATGAGAAAAGTTTTCTGGCACTAATCCACAAAACCCCAGTTGAGCACCAGGCAAGCCACATTCGATTTAGGACTCAGCAACGCTTCCCGTCATCGAACATTTCAAGTACAACAGTGGTATCCATACAATCTTCAGAAGGTTGAAGTGTTAACAAGTATTCTTAAACTAGAATGATATACTGCCATTTAATGATTTTGCCTCCAACAACCGTAATATTTTGCCAACAATTTGTGGGATGAAAATATCTTGGCCCATATTGATGACATTAAAGACAATCATCGTAATCATCGATAGCTCCATGAGCACCATACTCACATTTGTTGGATCCTGGATGTATGATGTAGTGTTTTATGTGTCATCCTAAAGTTAATGTGTCCTGTAAACCACTCAAGTAGGAGAACTTACTTAAGACATTCTGCAAACTAGTTCATTTGTCAGCTACCTTTTAAATGATATCCTACTGCAACTGACAACACATCAATGATTGCATATGAATGGCACACCGACAACTTATGTCCGGCAACGTCTCCGATATAAAATCACCTCCAATCGTCGCTCGCAAGGTACAACACCGGATGCGGTTGTCAAAGTGGGTACCTAATGACAGATTTAATTTTCCTAATCACGCACTAATATTATTATTGCAATTTAATAAGGTATTCATGTTAATAGCACATTATACAAACAAATACCAATGATAAACACGTGTCACTTAGAATGATTTCACCAAGCATCGTTAACATTTAATTTTGCGGAAATGCCGTGTCAAAATCCTGATTTCTAAGAATTTCTTTCAGGTTCACTCAATCGGCCTTTAAAGCACATTTTTATGTTTAATTATTCTTTATGTTATTCCATTAGATTATCAATACCTTAATGATCCGGTTTAAACCAGACACACAAACTGAAAATGTGATTAAGAAGAAAAACAGAAAAAATAACAATATGCTTTGCAATATCCTTACAACACTGTGGTAAAGCATAACTGCAGGTTAGACCTACAAGGCCAAGAGACAATGAGTTGGTTTTGCAAAACCTGTATGAATTATAGAAGAGAACGAATGTAATTAGAAGGTTCCTGTGCTGAAGGATTAGCAAAAAGTTTTAAGGAAATCTGATGTGGTTATGAGAAAACAAAATTGTACTGAATATGTGGAACTATTAACAACTAGAATAAAATATTAATACATGTTTTAAAACGTTGAAAATTGAACTAATTAAATGTGCCTTTCTCCGTTTTTATACTGCAGAACTTGTATACTGAGTAAAATTCTCGTTGACAATCCCATTAACTCAACCGTGATTATCTTGCTGTGTCAATGACAACTGAGGGCGAATGCAGTTAGAAAATTGCTGTGCTGAATATCTTAATAAATTTTATAAATAAATCTGATATGCTGATAATAAGACGAAACTGTGCACTAATAATGCGGAATTATTAAGGACTAGAATGAAATACTGAATGTGCCAGTGTTTGATATTGTGCTCCACACTTGCTTTTATACCGAGTGACATTCTCGGCGGCATTCACATTAATCCAGCCACGATGTCCTTGCAGTTACCCACTATGTCAGTATTAATCACAGCCAATACCGGCATACTAGCTGCTTCTTCGCAAACTGTACCTTCTCAGTTCTTATGTTTACCGTAGAATAAAATATTACTACAATAATACTACTTTTTTACACTTTTCAAGAGATCCGAAGAATAGCGATGTAAACGGGGTAGAGGAAGTTTAAATCGTGGGAAACCGCTTACGTAGGTAAAATGCATTGGTAAAAGTAGGTAAACGTTCATAGGTGCACATTATTAATAGATACTATTACGTTGTTGTTCCTTATAGATATCTCAAATATCAATCTAAATTAATTCCTGCTATCACATTTCTTTTGTAATTCTACTTACCCACTGGTTCAGATAGTCTGTAATATGTATGCACATCTTTTAATTTTCATGTCATCTCTCAGAGTATGAGTTTGGCGTTATCTAAGGTGCAATAAATGTTCTTTCTCCCTAGGGAAGATTTAAATTGTAATAGCTAGGTATAGCTAAAATATGTATTAAAACATTTATTCTATATCAAAACAATGAATTACTGCTTTCTACCATAATAATCCAAAATGGATGTATGTTAGGCTTTTTTTATTCCTTACGTCCTCTATTTCTATTTCGAGTTCATAAAGATATCAAAAATATTTCCTCTCCTCTCTACAGATGTCAAGTACATGCAAAAACTACCACTGCTCCGCTTGCCTTAGCACTATCATCACTTCACAATTCTCACCTTCTTTTTCTCCTCCTCCTCCTCCTCCTCCTCCTCCTCCTTCTTCTTCTTCTTCTTCTTCTGCACATCGATGGGGACTAGTCTGCTATTCGTTCTGCAACAAACTGTTCCACGTCGCTTACCTTGCAGTTATCACAGCATTAAAACACCTGCAGAGAGTCCTAAAAGGTGCAGTTTGGCTGCAACATTTTCCGCGCAGCAGGAAGCAAGTCTTTTTCTCCTTCTTCCTCTATGGACAGATACGAGTAGGTACCATTCTTGAAGAATCCTGCTTGCAATAATCAATTTGAGATTGTAGCCTGCTTGTTATCCCTTTGCATTTTCCAACGAAGCGGCGTGAATACAGAATTGGGACTTTAAAAGCTGCCGGTACCCTTTCCAGTGTCCATCAGCTCAAAATACGCTGAATCAGGCTCTTACTACAAAACCACTTAAAGGAGTGTATAACCCATAGTTGCAAAGGATGTATGCTTATACAGTTACCTGGAAGAATTTCTAACTACAAGTTCCTCAATTTGAGAGGAACGTCAGTTCATCTCAGTGGTATGTGCAGGAAAATGGTCGACAAAAGAAGGGTGAGTCTATTTTGTGCCGCATTTCATGCATTCAGGGCAGCCAGCTGAAGCCGAAAAAGGTAGATCCGAGGTAATATAAGTTCATGTTTGACATCATAAGTTGTTGGTAACAATCGCACATTTTTGAAGCAACGGGGCTTTTCCAACTTCCCCATTACATAAGGGTGCAGCTACTCAGAAACATCAGTATTGGCTCCTAATATTACTGAGTCTAATTTGCTGTGTTTTCCACAATGACATTTGTCATCTTTGAATGCCAAAGTTTAGCTGGGAAACGCACTAAAATAGTCCAGTTTCATTTAAGTTGAAAATGTCCCTGGGTTCATATTTCCGGGTCAGCTCCTCTAATTTTCCACTCTTCCATAGTTCATCGCTAACAGCATTCGATTCCTCACAAACAATATTTTAAGATTTTCCTGAATCGATCGATCCAGCCATTGGATTCGCTAAAGTGTTTCATACTAAGAATGTTAGCCATTTTAAGTGATTTTCCCCTTTAGAGTACGCATTAACTGGAATGCTGGCTGTTCTTAAAACTTCACAGTAGCTTCTTACTATTTCCTCCAGTTCCTTGTATTTTGAATTTGTTGCGTATTTTCGTTTCTTGAAGCTTGACTCGCATTATTAAGCAGTGGATATAATGCTTGGTCTGTTTTTGATCATTCAACATGGACACAGAAAGCTGCAACTAACGTGAAAGTTTAGCACGTGCTCCGCTGAACGAATCAAGCTTCTTTACAAAATCTAAACCTTCTCTAAAATTTCGAATGTGTTTCTTTCCTTCTTCTTTTCCATTACTATGCAGGAAGGCAAATACAAGCAACAAATAAATAACAAAGACCCAAAATAACAAAAAAAAAACAAATGAATTAAGCAACAAAGAGATTGCGGAAAATTACTTTGCACGCTGAACTCAGATAACTAGAGCAAAGGGTTATAAAAAACGTAACAAATAAGATCATTGTAAACGTAAAGAATAATGAACAATAACTTTAACAACTGCAAGAAATGGAATTCTGGAAACAGTAACCACGAAACCAAAAACTTCGGCGAGACGAACGCGGAATCAATTGAAAGATTCACAATTTTACAACAGTATAGCTTTTCAAGGAATAAAAGTTTCAAAAGGAAAACGAACGTTACAGTTTCCAAAATGTGTGTGAATATGTCATCACATGCCTGGCTGCGAGGGAAAGCCAAAGGTTAGGCCACAGTTGCTTCATTTACACTCCCCTTCAAAAGAGGGTAATTATCTTTGCCGTAAAACGAATTATATACTTCATAGTGTGGTAAAAATCTTTACTTTTTCAAAATCAAACGTCACGTCATGGAAGGGATAATATTCACTACTGAGATAGTGTTTGAGATTAGTGATATCGCAATGATCAATAGCAATTATTATCACAATCATGAATTCTTGTAGCTTGTGCTCCCGCTTACAAAAAGCTGCTTTTCAAGCATCGGTGAAATTGAAACGTTGCAAGTCAATAATTTGCTCATTGATATTGCAGGTTGAGTGTTTAAGTCTGCGGTTCGAAATATCTTATGCAAGGGCTGATAGTTATTTAGAATTTTACGTTTCTCTACCCCATCAGTATTTATTACTAGAGTTACAGACATTCTTAACTTGATTCGAGATAGTTTAACAACAGCATCCTGAATTTTGGCACTCTAGGCGGGTACTGCGTCCAGTGTGTAATGTTTTGAAACCTTTGTTATTATAAGGACCAGTCAATACTTGCAGCTGAGAAAGAGTTATTTGTGACCATCTAAAACCCCTAAAATCATCGAAGAACTATTATACCTATCCGTTTGATTATTCGTGATGACTGCTTCTTCCGTCGGATAGGTATAACCAGTGTTCCGCAAACGATACATTTAAATAGGTATTGCTCTTTAGTTGCAAGCGGAATCTCGTAGTGGCCTTCAGGATAAAAAAGGCGCAGTATTCAGGTAAGTGGAAGGTTGGTTTCAAGTTCTCCCTCTCTCTTTCTCTCTCAATCTCTGCTGCTGTGTAACTAATTTTGGAATAAAAAAATCCATGTCATAAAGTCACTTTAAATGATAAATTGGAGATACAAGTGTCCGTAAATCAGTAAATCACATAAACGAGTGATAACGTGTTTATTAAACATGATATTAACACCTTTGAGATAGATTTTTATCTGTTTTGGATGGTTCAGGTTACCAAAACTATCTAGGTACAATGCTAAATTTCCATCTGTCATGTTGCAACACATTAAGCTCCTGCATTTTTCCATAGCGAATGTAGATTTAAGTGCCATTCCTTTAACTAGTTAATGAACACTTTTGTTGTAACTTTCATAAATATCTTTTAACAATTATTTGAAATGAAGATACGTTTACTACAGCATGCTTTCTCTTGAAGTCGTTTGGAAAAATCACACTTGATCGATACGATTAGTTCTGCCGGAGAGTAGAATGTGGCTTGTCTTCGATACTGTTGTTTAGGTTATTCAGACAGCTGTTGCGACGCCATAATTTCAAGTTAATATTGTCATTTGCATAAAAAATCCTAAATAGAAGGCACTTTTAAAAACGTGAAGATAAAAACTCTAACGTCCTTCCGTTATTTGTCATCCCTGAAGCATCCCGTAACCGAGAGCGATACTATTTCCACCTCTTTATTGTTACTGCATATGCGCGTTAAACATTGCTTTGAGTAATGCATCCTTCGTTTATGCAGATATTATTGTAACACTGAAAACATCTTACAACAACAATAATAATATAATTCGTCCATACATAAAACAATCCTCCTTCTAAAGAAATAATCCAGTATGTCCAGACTATGCCATAATCAGGTAACTCAGTTGGTTATCAGCAACTATTTTCTCCACTTATTGAACTGGCCGCTAGAGCAGCAACTCCAGCAGCAACTATAGCAACCAATGCAGCAAAAGTAGTAGCAATGGTAAAAATCTTCCAGCGGGGCTTATGTCTTGCCCTTCTTGTTTGCAGCCCTCTTCCTTTTTCTTAGGCCAGCATATAAGGCAAGCTTACCTCGTCCTCCGTGGTCTAGGGATACCATGCTAGCCTCTGGTTCCCGAGGTCGCGGGGTCAAACGCGGTGGATGGCGATGGGCTTTATTCGGCGTAAAATCCTTAGCATTGCTTCCTTCGGAAAGGAAGTAAAGCCGGCGGTCCCGTGTCGTAGATTTACAGCACGCAAAAGAACCTCAAGCTTGATAAAGTGACCTCTGAGCAAAATGTCGGTATTTCACGCCCAATATAGAATGGGATGCTGAGAACCATAGTAGTTAAATAGTGTCCATTACTAAAACTCAATTTAATTTAAGGCGAGCTTACCCTTTAAAATTGAGGTTATAAGTCAATCGGATAGTTTATTTCTGAACCCGGCACCTGCAGCTTGTATTCGATTCTAGGCCTTATTCACGAGATCTTTTTCTCTTAGGTGTCTCCAAAACACGACCTTAATCTCAGCGAATGCAATATCACGTTCCTTGCACGCTTCGTTGAGCCTGATTGTAACAGGATCACTTCATTCCAAGCGTTTACGTAAATTAGTTCAGGTAAACAGTACCTCTATCCAGGCTAATGAGCTTCAAAGGGTAGAGAATTAATGAAATAGTTAATTATTCCAGTGAATGTGTTTAATGACTACCGTCCTCTACTAGATTTCATGAATACCCTAATCAATGCGTTTGTGTGTGCATGCGTGTGTGTGTGTTTATGTGTGCGTACGAATCTTATATACCTTATCACTTCAGCTATGAAATGTAGGTTCTGAGACAAAACTGTGTCCTACCTCCACATGTTATAGACACTGATGGTGTTGTTCCAAAAGGAGGGCTTGAATATTTATTTTCTAGCACATTTTCAGATCGTGCATATTAGGGAGAAACCACATGATATTGGGGGAAAACCTTGCATAAGCGAGAAGAACAGATATGTTGCATCCTATCACAGTATGCGCAGGCACTATAATATCAATGTTATTTATTTACCAAAGAAGGTCCCGCGTAACTGCGGTCGCTGGAGCGTTTGACTTCGGCACTATGTGGCTCAAAGTGTCGCGGACTCAAATGCCGCCATGGTGCTGAGTATTTATTTGCATGAGTTCCCATACCGAGTATAAGGAATAGCACAATAGGCTTCTAATGGTCGAATTGTGAGGGTCTCTGAATCATTCAACGTTCCTAAAACTACACTACACTACTGCTCTCTAGCAAAGGTATATGTATAGCACTAATTGTTATTGTTCTTTCACATAAGCGCAGAACAACAGCAGGACCAAAATCATACGGCTTTCAACATAGCGCTACCTAACTCTGTTGTGCTCTGTTGGTAAAGGAATGAAGTCATATGCTAAGACCTGAAATGCTGCATAAAAGAAACGCTTTGATTCATCATGTACAGAGATACACTTTCACATGCTGTTTTATGACTAGCTTTCCTCTAAAATGGGATCATTTGCTCTTCTATGCTTAGCGCTTCTTCTAAGGACAGTCCCAAACATCTTTTTCTCACAGCTTTATACGTTGGTCTTTTATAAAAAAGCTATCTTTGCAATTTTCTGATCTTTTTAATTCATTTACCAGATGCAAATTGTTTCGTAATTGAAAAGAGAACCTGTTTCTTGAAATAATTTCTATAAAAAGTAGTAAACCACACGTATCATCCAAGGGCATTCTAAACCTAGGAAATTTTTATCCCTCTAAGTAAATACAGGATGTGTTTTAAGTTCACCGACAAACTTCAGGGAAATGCAGCTCAAAAGTTCATATCACCTTTTGTCCGGAAATGCATAGTTTCCACTGTAGATGGCACTGACGACATTCTCTCATAACTTGCAATGTGCGTTTTGTGTGTTGCAGATAGACTCTCATAACTTGCAGTGCACGTTTTGTGTGCTGCAGAGTGTGATTTATGCAACGTAAAGGCACAATAGTCCAGTATTCATTCCAGAAACAAGCCGAGATAGTGTTCGTGTATGGCCACGCAGGAGGAAACCGTCAAGAGCAGCAAGAATGTATAAGCCACGTACCCTAACAGACAGCACCACCCACATCACACAGCATTTGGAGCCATTTTTCGGGGTTTGTGTGAGAATGGTCCTTGAGAAAGACAAACGTTCAGGGCGGCCGCAGGTTGTTCGCACACCAGATACGAAGGAACAAGTTATCCATGATACCGAGAACGACCCTTGTACAAGCTCCAGGAAATTGGCTCGCCAACATAGTGTAAGCCCAAGGACGGTTATCGGTATCCTACGTGACAACCGCTATTATACATATCACCTCCAAAGTGTGCAGGGATTATCATCTGCGGATTTTCATCCACGGAAAAGATTCTGTCGCTGGTTTGTGTCATATGCCATAACCATTATGGGATTTCTGTCTCGAGTCCTCTTCCCGATGAAGTGACGTTTGGTGGAAATGTCATTAACCTGCAAAACTGTCATTTGTGGGCTACAGAAAATCCTCACGGAATAGTTGAAGCGCCTCATTAGAAGTAGTTCAGCATCAATGGTTGGGCAGGTATTATTGGAGACCATCTACTTGGACCAGTTCTTCTTCCACAACGCCTGAACGGAGAAACGTACCTAGACTTCTTGCAAAACACTCTGCATCCATTGCTGTAGAACGTGCCTTTGGCAATATGACAGGCAATGTGGCTGCGGCACGTCGGAGCGCCAGCGCAATTCTGCATTAGTGTTCGCGGACACCTCAACATCTTTCCTAGACGTCGGATAAGACGTGGAGGCCCTGTTGCATGGCTTTCTCGATCACCGGACTTAAACCCCTTAGGGCTTTACTTGGAAGGCATCCGAATAGCACTGTGCACGGTGAGCCAGTTACTGATATTTAGACCCTTCAACAGCGTGCCCACGTAGCCTTTGACGATATTCGGAAACAGACCGGAACATTCGAACGAGTGAGGCAATCAATGGTGCGACGTGAAATTAAAAATTAAATGGAGTTTTATTTATGGACGCTCTTTAACTACTATGATCCTTAGCGTCCCATTCTGTATTAGGCGTGAAAGACCGGAAATTTTGCTCAGAGGCCTCTTATCAGGCTTGAGGTTCTTTTACGTGCCGTAAATCTAGGACACGGGACCATCGGCTTTACTTCCCTTCCGAAGGAAGCCATGCTAGGGATTTTTACGCCCGAAAAAATACATCGCCCTCCGCCGGGTTTGAACCCGCAACCTTGGGAACTAGAGGCTAGCACGGTACCACTATTCCACGGAGGATGACAAATGCGACTTGTGAACGCGTGCATTGCATCCCATGGAGGCCACTTTGAACATATGTTGTGACATGGATGAAATTCAACCCATGTACGATGTACCAGAGCTCTTTGGTTGATGTCATTCTTCAGTATCATCTACCGTGGAAACTATGTATTTCCGGACACAAGGTGATATGAACTTTTGTGCTCCATTTCCAGTCAGGAATGACCCCGTGAAGTTTGTCGAAGAACTTCAAACCCACCATGTATGCAACTCAAAAAGGATTTGAATTTTCTATGCAGTGGCTAGCTGGAAAGAAGAATGACCTTTTAGGGGAGCATACATGCTAGTTTTCTAAGTTATTATTTCATATAAGGAGCTGGGTATGTGCTGTGTGAGATACTTAACGAATTCAGGAGTTTCAGCAATGTATGTTTCTTGTGGGGATCAAACAGTACTCCAAAAGGAATTATGGGTTGATGATCCCATTTTATACTCCTTCTTTCTGTAAACATATATGAATGAGCAACTTCTTCAGTGTCATATTCCTCCGTATCTCCTACAAGGGGGTTATCCTGACTGTTCACAAGTATGAATATTAAAAGTATCTGCACCTGGAGACAGAGAAGTATCACATGTAAGAGAACTTTTCTTGCTAAATCGCACATTTATTAAACTAAAAGGCTGCATAAGACAACTACTGGAGTTCTAACATACCAAATTGAACCAGTTTCCTTTTATTGCTGAAGTCATGTGCAATTTCTTCTTCTTCTTCATGTGAGCAAAATTCATCTAAATCGGAAACATGAGTAGATTCAAATATTCTCAATAAAATTTCTGAATCATTAGACCCTACTTGATTTCTGTTCTGCTTTGAAGGTCCTGCAACAATAAAACTAAGCACAATTTATTGGTGCAGAACATAGGCTAATTGTGTTCTACAAGCCATTTAAACCCAATTTTATCAGAATAAAGCAAAAGGACTCTTAAAATAATAGTTGAAGCTACAGTACTGAATAAAAGATCCCCAAATATATAGTAAATAAGTATTCTTTATTTTCAGGTTATAACCACTTTTACCGATTGCAACTGCTGAGATCCAAGGTACAGCATACAGTACATGGTAAAATGAGGCATTGTGTACGCATAATTACCAATGGTGTGCATTTACAAGATACATAGCGGTACATTTTGGCTTTTCTAGATCCCTAATCAATAACTCAGTCAAAAGCATAAACGTAAATAAACTCATAATAATAAAATACAACTAACCCTTACTAGATGAAGCTTAGAGCCTGCCAGCCATCTAGTATTCTGTTGCATATTTCTTCTCACACTCAAAAGAGGGAAGACCTTTAAAACAGGGAGTGTAAAAGAACATTTATACATTGGATTACACCCAAGTAAAATATAACATTTTATTTTACTATGGTGATATATATAAAACATCAAGCCGGCGCCATGGCCGAGGGGTTAGACCGCTCGCCTCTCGCCAAGACGGTCAAGGTTCAATCCCAGGGAACCGCATGTGGGATTTGTGGTGGACAAGGCGTGTCTGGGCGGGTTTTCTCCGGGTTTTCCCGTTTCTTCTGCCATTCATTCTACCAATTGCTCTGTCATCACCTTTCCTTCCATTTATCTCGCCGCCATTTCATATTCATCTACTTCCTCGCTCTCATTCCAGGCTTCGGGCTGATCACCCTTTCTGGCTGTTCTCTCTAATCCATAGCCTGTGCTCCCCGACAGACGTCTGACCCCAGGCACCCGCTTGTAAGTCCTGGAGGCGTCGGCCCTAACAACGGGCCTACTGTAATATACTGTACGCCGGGAACGAAAGAGTTAAAGTGTTTGGGACAGTAGCCATGGATCGAATTCCAGAGTTTGTTTTCATAATTCCATACTTCCCTCTCAAAGATGGACAATCGCTGAAACGTTTTCTTGTCAGTGTATGTATGTACTTCATGCTATGCTTAGATATTATACGCAAACATTGCTAGAGAATCAACGCAGTAATTTTATGATGTGTTTATCTAAGTTTAGTGGCACAGAGCCATGGCCCAAGGTTATCGGGAGGTCGGCTCTAGGCAGTCGGAGATAAACAAGGATAGGTTTACGCCCGGCGTAACATCGGAAGCGATATCGTTAGATAACCAGAATTTTCAGGAGGTTCCTTCCTCAACCGACTCCAAAACGTGTGTCCAGGTAGCTCTGGAATGATCTGTTTAAAATCCCATGGCTATACAAGCGAGCCTTTTCGCGAACGCGAACTGAGTCAAGTAGTGAGTGAGTTAGCGAGTGCGTTTCTGTTGCGACATCAAGTGCGGTTCTACAAGTGAGTTTATGACAATTGTGACGTGCAGTGAGTGTTGCTGCAGGAGAGATTGTAGAAACTTGTGTTCGACTCCCCAGGGAGAGAACCGTCCGAAAGAATTGGCTCCGTAGTGCGTATTGCATTACGTCGCTACGTCAAGGAAGAAAGTGGTTGTCGGGGAAATTGAACTACATCACATTAGTGAAGTGGCAATATAAACTAAGTGAAGTTGAACTAGTTAAAAACAGTAAAATGAAATTGAGAACTTAGAGAAGTGACAGTTGAAAAACTGGACGAACTTACAGTATATATTGCACAGGAATACTGAAAATAATATAGTATTTGATAGATAGATCGAAAGTAATAATGTATCATGACGTTGTATCATGCTGTATCATGACGTTGCAATTTAAAAGTTTGTTCCGGGCTACATCAGTGCTCCGACTCCTCCCTCAGACTCTAAGGGAGAGGTTTTATTTTATAACCGAAGATTAAGGGCGATATTATAACTTATAGATTATATCGATGCTGAAAGTAAGACGTGGTACACAAATTTGAAAGCAAATCTCTAACTTCGAACCTAGTAACCCTATTCTAAAGCACATGATAGGTCTAATCTTCATGAATCTTTAAACGAAGCCATTGGAGAGAACGTCCTTAAGACATATTCTAACATAGCACGAATACTTAAGTTTCCCAGATGACAACATGATTAAGCTACACCTAAGCATCGGGATCTAGCACGTTATAAACGAAATATTAAGCAATAAATGTAAACCTTTTTGAGTGTTATTGACTTTCTCTCCTGGTGGGCGTTTTGATGGGATTTAAAGCACTATCTAGACGAGCAGAGAACGATTGTGTTCTAACTACAAAGTTAAAGATCTCCTACAAATGTGGACTAGTCCTTTAATTTGGAATCAACTCAAAATTGACACTAAAATTACAAGACTTAAGGAATCGATTCTCCAACTTCCCAAGACTATGAGAGAGAAGTTGCGCTCTCTACAGGGTCTCAAATTCTAAACTAAAAGTGGAATTCGGAAGTTTTCAAGCTAATCATCTATAACGTTGTACAGACATTTCAGAAAAAAGATAGTCTTGAAGAGGTAAAGGGGGAGGAGGTGAAGGAGGATGAGGAATTACTTTCAGCCACTATATAGAAGTTGACCTACACTTACACTATAAGGCCTAACGATGGCTTTATTGATATAGGCGAAACCAAGCTTTGGACCAGGGAAAGCTTGTGAGCTACTAACGAACTTCAGAAGCTATGCGTATTCATATTTTCAGAGCCTTGCCTACAAAAACTCTCAATATGAACTATCTTTCCAAATCATACATGTATTATACTGCCGCTAAAGGATGTATACCCAAAATTCACTCATCACCATAAAGTATAAATAAGACAGAGAGTAGAAGGGCTGAACCGAACATAGCTGATGTTTAATAATATCGAAACCAGTGAAGTCGTGTGACTTCAATGTGATTTCAAACATCACATATTCGTTCTGTTTTATGCCTTTACGCATAAAATAGTTATTGCTTTAGGGTTAACCTTCATTAGTTTACTGATGTTAAGCATCAGGCCACGAAAATTAAAAGACACGGGGCTTTTAATGCTGCATTATCATAGGAAAAGTGCGCTTCACTGCCATTATCTGAATCGTTTTACAGCAATGGCCGGAGTTCTACTTATAATCGTCGTTCGCAGAGTCTTTCAAAACAAAAGCATTACCTTTTTATTTGTAACTCAAAACCAGCTTAGATTTCTTTGTACAGAACGCAATTCATTTTACAACGTTTTAAGTTGCGGTATTGGCGCATTTTGAATGTATTATTGTTATACTTCGATTTTCTTCCTATTTTAATTTTTATCTTAATGATTCCTTCTCTGAAAAGCTACCTCTTGGACAAATCATAACAAATACAGAGTTACGAATACACACATAAATAGTTTAATAGTGCAATAAGTAAAGAAAAAGGTCATACAATGAAACAATGTTAGAGGAAAGTAGTAGTAGTAGTAGTAGTAGTAGTAGTAGTAGTAGTAGTAGTAGTAGTAGTGGTAGTAGTAGTAGTAGTAGTAGTAGTAACAGTAATCATAATGTTAGAATTATAAGGTATTTTTAAAACTTTTACAAATATCCATGTAGAAGAGATTGAAATATAAACTATGGGTTGTTTTTAAAATCCACGATGATTTGGGGGAAAAATCAGTAGAAGAACAGGGAGGCAATACTTTGGATAACAAGGGTTATAAAGACGATATTTAGGAGGACTACTGATCCTTTCAATGCGGATTAAATCAATCCAAATGACTTAACGTCAATAGTGGGTGAGCCCAACGTCTTGCAGGTGTCAGCGAAGAACTTAGGCATTATTCCACGGGCACCTATTAACAGCCCAATCACCACAATGAGTCCAAGAAAATATTTTTCTTTATAATATGGAACCGTTGGCTAGTATATATTCTTTTTCTCATCATGGACATCCTTGGCTTGGGTAGGACTCGCTTCAAATTGTATTGTTGGATCTAATATGTAACCAGCACGTGAGCCAGGTTTAAGGGCAATTATATCAACACGTCGTGTACTCCTTTTTGTAGCAATGCCGGGGTTCTCTTCATGGGTCGCATATCCAACCTTCTGGAGAGAATTAGCCAGCGTATGCCGAATTGTGTGGTGACGAATATTCCGGACTGCTTTGCCGTAGGGACAAACGCCGAGGACTTGTGCAAGAGCTTCAAACTAGCTGCGGCAACACCGACAACGGCTATCGTGCTGACTTCGACCCGGTACAGCTTGACCGCAGCAACGTTACATGCCATCTTTAGGGCTTCCTTCCATTCAGTGGAATAGTCCGTTGTGATCGAACATCCAGTTGTTAGCAGGAGTGAATTTCTTATATAGAATGACACCCTTGCCTTTGTGAGGTAGCTCAAATCACTGTTTATATTCCTTATTCCATAGTTCAGTCCTGATCTTGCGGGGGTCAATGTAGAATGTAGCGATATTTGGGATTAATGTATTAGGTTAAATGTTTTGATTGTAATTGGTGCAGACATTCGTCGATCTTCTTTTGAATATTATGGGATTTTCATGTGTATGGATCAATGCTTTTGGTTAAACTACGTAAGCCGTTGAGCTGTTGGATTAAAGCTTCCCAAATGAGCTTTGAATAACCCTAAGTCTTTGTATTTTCTATGTGTATATACCATAGAATTATGCGTGTCCGTTGGTAGCTGCCGGATTTTTTTAGATCACCCCTTATCTGATGTCAGTATTAGTGAGGAATTATTTGCAGGAGGTGTGGTTTGAAATGTATAAATCAAAGATGGACAAATCGATGAACTGATAATATTAAGCTTCTGATCTGGGCGTAAGGGTGACGAAGAGGTCGCAAAATCAAGTTTGGCATTCAGTGAATTGAGAGTGGCCTTTGGATAAATATAGCCGAGTTAGAAAAATTGGTGCGAAATAATGGATATATTCAGTGCGTGTTAAACACGGAGAGTATATCGTCCGAGATGTGTAAAGATTCCTGTATTAATTTCCCTTTGGAGATGCTAATGCAACGAATTTATCATAGTTGATTGATAGTCCAATTTCATTAAAGACTCGCAAAGCCATTCGTATTAGTTCCAAAGCACATTGGCGGTCCTTTGCAATCAAGACGGTATCATCGGCGAATCCAAGAATTGTGACTGGAAACAGATCGGAAACTAGATTATAACCATAAGCAGAGGGGACAGGCTCTTCGGACAGTTCATTTGAGATATGATCTGTTGCTAAATTTTAGAAAGTTGGGGAAAGTGAAGAACCTTGCATGGCTCCTGTTTTCAGCATAATCGCCTTAGTTTTCTGCCGATTGACTTCGATATTCCTGTAATTATTTTATTGAAGTTTCGATATCAGGTTGGCTAATTTGCTTGGAACTGACAAGGATTTTAATGTCTTTTTCAGATGTATATGTCCTACATTATAAAATGCTTTGCTTACATCCATGAAAACAATAGTGCCATCGCATTTTTTAATGTTAGTGTCTGTTAAAATCGCTCTTAGAATTGAAGTGTTGATCCGGGTCCCGGTAGAATTGCTGAAAACTCGCAGATATTTGTTGAAAATGTTACATATTCGCGCAAATGTCTGTCCAATAACCTCTCAATAACTCTGCGTATGACGGAACAAATAGTTATTGGACGCCAGTTGCTGATCTCATTAGCGTCTCTCTTTTTATAAATAAGAACGGTCCTAGCTGATATGACACAATGTGTCCGGTTTCTAGCATTTTTGTCGCAACGGAGGCAATTGTTTCGAAAATAGTTTCATTTTACGTCATCAGAACGTGGTCTGGTCCGGGTGCCGTATCCACAGCCATACCTGAGACCACTGATGAAGCATCCTGTTTGGTAACTGTAGCTTGAAACATATCTTGAAACGGATCCTCTGATAACAGAACCTCTTCGGTCATTTTTCGGTCTACCAAATACCTACGGAATTTGAGTTCCAAAGGTTAAAAGCAATATTGAGCATTTAAAAGTTCTTCGAACATATCTTTCTAAGAAAAATACTATTTTCAGTGCATATCTTCTTGTTTAACCCAAATTCAGCAAAACACCATATACGCTTTTACTTTCATATTTTACTAATGATTATTTTTCGTAAATCTCGGTGTATAAACTTTGTAACTAAATTTCTACTACAAAGTGACTACCACACAGACAGCCAAAACAATTCTTTATGTACTTGATCTCATCTCATTATGTAGCTAGTTAACATTCAAAACTAGTAAATTTAATTTTAGGAATAGACCCGTTGTAATTTTAATTGAAGCAAAACAGTGTGAGAATGTCGTACTTTTGGGGGAAAAGTCTCAAAGTTAACATCAAATGTAACATTATTGTCACTATTACAATAGTCATTATAGATTTTAATTGTTAACGCTTCTACGTGAACAATATCAATGAAGTTTTAATAGTTTTAATAAGATAACTCTACTTATATCCATCTACCTGCACCTGTCACTTACACCTCTTTGACCCAGAGTATTGGAGTTCTAACAATCTCATAAAAGTATGATCAAGATTTACTAATTTTATTAATAATAACCTAATGTGTCATCTACGTTTAAATGCTAATAACTATACATAAAGTGGTACATTTTATCATACTCATATTCTTAATCCCACGTTTTATTCATCAGACTCAATTACTACAACAGAACTTATACCTGTATCTTCATCCTTGGAGGTATATGATGACTTGATTTAGCGGAGCTTATGTTAGTGGGTTTCATATTTATACAAAACTGATGGTGGATAGACGGCAAAGTGTTGAAGAATCCGATTTGGCTGTTGTTATGGCAGCTAGTGATTCATAAATTTGTATTAACGTTGTTAAGCTTGAACGCCCTGATTTGACGTTTATCAGCTAAGCTGGTTCAAAATCAATATCTCTATTATGAACTGTCTTGTAAAAAGGGGGATATTCCCGTTTTAAACGAACCGATTAAAAGTTATGAATACCTCTGAAGTTGTTGCTGACTAAGGCATTCATAACTTGTATACATAATCATCGGTTTGCATTGAAAAACATGAAATTTGCTATTTGTAAGTACGAAAATATTAGCCCAGTCATATTCTTTAAACACATACTGCTGTTATTCCTTTAACTTTTCAATTAGGCAAAATATCTTAATTAAATTCCATTTAGGAATGGGCATAAATCACCCAGTTACAATTTATGTTCTGTAGTGCTTAACGTAATATACATCATGAACTTAATGATATTTTTGTTTTTGTTCCGGACTCCGGCATTATCACTGAAATCAATGAGATGCTTGAGAGAAGAAGGAAGTCGCAGTGCACAGTTTCGTAAACAAAATCCAATTTTTTGGGAGCACCTCGACGTTTTACCTTCGTGCTGAATAAACATTGCAGGTTGGTCGTTAGAAACATTTGAGTAGAAAAATCATATGTCCTAAACTATCATGGCTAACAGACTTTACTACATGTTAAGACTGGTGTTGGAAATGTTTTGTGAAGATCAAAGCACACTGCTTTGGTTGTTTTACGGTTATCGTCCGACAGTTGTTTTGCATAACTTTTTGCTGATCTTGCCTCAAGCGAAACTCGTAGTGTAGTTTGCTGGTTTCAATAGCCTCAGGATCTTCAGTGTATACCATTTTGCTCTGAATTGTGCAATGTGTTGTGCATGTGTCAGTATGAGGCTGCTTAAAACTCACATTGTAATGTGTATAGAAGATATTTCTATAAAGTCCTCTTTGACTGAACTTTCTGGTTTTTCTTGCAAAACTCCGGGTACTGCTTATACATATTGCGAGTATTGAATTAAGAGAAGGGGAGTTTTATGTGAGTCTTCTGCCCAGAAAAGTGTTTATATGTAGTTTTAGCATTTATAAATGTACGAGTATATCACTTTCAAGGATCTTGTTATGAGGTGTGCCTTCCTCTGCTGTCTGTGGTAGGGTACTTAGATCGTTTCAGTACATTGTCATATCTCTTATGGCTTATGTCTAACGTTTGAAGAAAAATCAGTGAGAAAATTCCTTTGCCTTTTAGACATAGAACAACGCCTACATATTTATGCAAATGTGCCCTGCTTGACTTTCTTTTAGGCTGACAAACTTCCATACAAAAGCTAATTAACGATGCCTGGATATGCCATGAAGTCTTCCAGAAGTCTTTAAAGATTATTTCCTTTCTGTTTCAGATATAGTTTTACACACATACACCCATATGCATGATTGCATGTTAGACAGGTTTTTGTTTGTTTTGAACACTATCTTTTGTTAAATTAGCATGTATTGTCTTTCAGAGTTTCCTTCTCCTCTTTCTCTTCAAAGTAAACCTTCTCATCATCCTTTTCTTGGTTCTTTTCCTCTTTGCGCACTTTATTCTGATTAAAATAATTCGTCATTCAGTTGGAATTCTCAGTCTTGATCGGTGTCGTAAAATGGATCTGGAAATTAATACCACATTTTAATATCTTTATTAAAGTAGTTGATAACGCTTTTTTATATATGCGTTTTTAAGATACAACCATGAGTGCTAACATAAATCAATAATTATTAACTGTGAAATACACTAAAGCACATTCACACTGAAGAAGCCATTAAAGTGCTCTTATAGTGATTTGAAAAGCACTTGAAGCCAATGGGTGTAAGTGCACGTAAACCAAACAGCGCTAAAGAATATTTTAAGTAGCTGAAAGAAAAGTCGCTAGAAAGCAGCACCTATCAATGAGTACACTTATTGTCTTTCCCACCAACCAGTTTTATATTCAAATTACACAATCGGTCAGTTCGCACCAGTTTTTAATTATTTGTCCCTTTCATCTGTTTGCTTCTAATCACCTCTATTGAGATAGACGAAAAGAAACGCATTGATCTACTGTGCAGAAGTAAACTTCTTGTATATATCGGGTGAGAGGTGTGTAACGGCAAATAAATGTATATGTTTTACTGAATAATGCATATAAAATATGAATGCAGCCTTTTTTTCAAATAGCATTCTCATGATTGATTCACATTATTGAGGGTCAAATGGTTTTAATGACCCTGCCATTGTGTGTATCCTGAGTTAGGATCACTCACATGAGTTACATTCACCTCGTAGCGCGACGCAGTGAGAAAAGATGGAGAGATTAAGTCGCAAACTAGTATCCAGACCTTTACAGTATGAATGGCTTTACTTTTGCCAAATTAGCAGGTATTCATTTAATTTTTGGAGGGCCGAGGAAGCCTGTCAATGCCTCGAGAGACCCGAATCGTCAGCGATTTCCACTTTGTCATCTTCACAATAGGCGAACGTTCAGTACAGTGTATCAAAGGCTCCAGAACACAGGTTCTATTATTCTTCATATTGAGGGTCGTGGACCACGTCATAATTTTTAAATTGTGATTAAACCGATTCTTTCTGCATACGACACGACAAGCGGTGACCACTGATGTTGCTCACCGCCTGAAAATAGCACTATTTGATATTTGCATGAGCTATCCGTCGCCTCAAGGCTTACAGACATAAATAATTTACATTAACCATTTCATCTTGTGTGAGTGATATACAAGCAACGTAAGATTTAGGGGGCAATTTTGAACCAATTTTGATTTGCCCTTAAACACACTCACATATTCTAAATTGTCTTTAAGTACATTATTAATTTTGGTAGCATAATTAATAAGCTACACAAAAATACCTGGACTATTTGAGTCTTCTGTTTCATCTTTACCCGTTGAAGCATGTTCAAACTCGCTACAAATGCAACTGCTTAAATTTTGTGTGACTAAATGCATATATGCAGGGCCATAGCTAGGTTGGTGCAACGGTTCACCGCACCGAGGCCCCAAATGAAAGCCCCTGCAAAGCTCCCATAAAGGTGGGGCTCATGTTCGAAATGTTTTGAAGGTATCTAATCCTAAAAAATCTGTAAAAAATTAGACACGTTAGCCGAATACTTCATTCCTGTTATTCGTTATTATTGCTGCAATTACATGTCAGAGAATTACTTCCAGAAATCAAACAATATACTGAGGAAACAGTGGTTGAATGACATGGGATTAACAACGCGTCCACCGCATCATCAGTATGTTTACGCGTTTAGCAGTCAGCTGAGTGAGAAGTCAGACGACAGTGCTCATGCACCATCGTTGGCTCTAGCTTCATATTATCCCATGATTGATACAATATGCTCACAACTTTACAACTGGTTCAAGGGCATGAAGTCCGTGATAGACCCATATATGGTAATTTAACCCTTCTGTTTTACTTCTTCTATTAATGATTAACTCTAAAAGAAGCTGAAAACTTTTTAGAGAGTTTTTCTGACGACATAACAACTTTACTTAGACCACAAATATTATCAGTTAGAAGTTTTATTTAAGATTAAAAGCATGAATGATGTAAAACAGCTTGCTAATCTAATGTTGATACTTAGCTCTTTGACCTCTGTCTGTCCAGATGTATGGACTCTGCTGTATGTACTTCATTGTTCTTATTATAGTGGCCAAATTTAAAAGACAATTTTCTAAATGAAAATGGATCAAAAACTGCCTTAGAATTTTTATACTCTAGAACGCTTGAATGGTTTGCCTCTATTGCCAATAGAAAATGAAATGGCGTGTGGGTTAATGCTGATAAATCGTTGATTTCCTTGCCGATTTGCAGTCGGATGGAAAAGGTTCAATTATCAAGAAGTTTAAGCATGTTTTTACTGTTGAGAAATAATTTATTTTTCTGATATAAAGAAAATTTGGACTTAAAGATGTCTTAAATTTCAGCTTTCTTTATTACTTTAACCTGCCCTTTTAAAATTGTGTTACGTTTACTACAATAGTGCCTATTCGCGACATAGTTCAATAACATTTATCTGTTTTAATTCTATAAACAATTCAACTAATTTATCCACTCAATGCCAAGTGATTTATAGTTTGAAAAGAATATTTTCATTTCAATTTGGTAAGATCCAAATCCAAAATAACTCCTGTTCTAATGTTGTTAATCTTATTGTAATGTTAAGTGAGTGCCATGTCCACTTGTTCGTTGTATCTACGAACAGAGAACCTATAACCCTGGTCAAGCCGTTGCATAATACTAACTTGTCCTAATACAGCTAAACTCATTTCATCGTCGAAGTGGGTCTAGAGTCTTGTTTCTTAATTTTCTCACATGAATGTTTTAAAAAGTTGACACTGGTGTTTGTCCACCACATATCTTCCTTCAAATAAAACACACGGGAAACAACAGACGTAATTACTTGTGGCGTAGTCACAGATCCATTCACGCTTTTCGTATAAAGATTTGTTCAAGCTTCTTGTGCAGGATATTCTTTTACCACTCTTAATGCACAGTTCTGGTTATAATACCTCTTGTTTCCCCACAAATTTGTCTTCGCAGCTTAAACGTTTGCTTTGTAAGTACTTCATTTCGTTAATTATGAATACCGCTTTTGGCAGGAATAACAACTGAATGTTGCGATTACGTTGTTGGACACACACACACACACACACACACACATATACGATGTATCTTTATTGGTGTCAAATATTTCAGGGACGCCTTCTCTACATCAAAACAGGTTATATACATATGGGCCCAAAAATTGTTAGGGAGTTATCAAAGGATTTGCCGCTTCGTTGTCATTAATGATAATTAACCGAAGCAAATTGTTGTCCGCTGATTGTTTTTTGTTTGGTTGTTTGTTGTAGAGCACAAAAGGTAGAAGAAAAGGTATTATGCGAGTGAACAGACCCCTATGCACTACACGTATGGCCTTGCAGATGCGAACGCATCACGAGCATGTGAGCTTTATGCAGAAAGGTATCCCGATAGACATACCTTGTCCACGAGCTCACCAACGCGAGAGAGAAAGAGAGAGAGAGAAGGGGGCTCATTTAAGAGGAGTGTTTCGGTCGTTGGAGACCAAGAGATGTACGAAGCATTGGCCGTGATGAGCCACTTCTTTGTGATGTGGGCGCAAACCCAACAGATAGCACAAGCCGCACTGCAGTAAGGGAAGGCATTATTCACATAACTATCTGGAGAATTTTGCATGAAAATATTTTGTACTTTTATCACCCTCAGGGGGTTCAAGGATTAAACATGGCGGACTGTGAGTCAAGAAGTACTTTCTTCCATTGCATGTTCGTGAATTTCTTAGCGTGCACCTTGTTGGCTGATGAGACTGGGTTTCCTCGCAACAGTATCTTCAATATTCATAACACTTACAACTGGGACTATGAAAACTCTTATGAAGTATGATAGGACAGATATCAGCAGAGGTTCAGCCTAAACGTTTGGGGTGAAATCATCATGATCACCTTATTTGTTTCTATTTGCTTCCTCCGCACCTGAATGTAGAGACGTATCTACAGTTTCTCAGAAATGAGTTGCATTATTTAATTAATGAGGTACCTCTGGACGTCATCCAATGAATGTATTTTTATGCGATGGTGCACCAAATCTTTCAGTCGGTTAGTATGTAATTTGTTGAATGAAAATTTCCGCATAGCTGGATTGGTCGAGGGTGATTCATTGAATGGCCTGCCCGATCTGATTTGAATCCAGTAGACGTCTTCGTCTGGAGACATTTAAAGTCCCTGGTGTATGTGACTTCTGTATCGGATATTGGCACTCTGAAAGATTGCATCCACGATGAATTTGGCCAAATACAAAACACTCAGGAATTTGCAACAGTGTACGCTATAGCATGGAGCGTAGTCTTAGGGTAGGCATCATAGCAGGAGGAAGCCATGTCGAGCAATTTTTGTAATCTTCATTTTTATCTTGTAACTGAACAATAAATGATTTTCAGACCCATGTTCATATGATCGTTTTTTACTGTTCTGATGTTGGGATGGTGTCCCGGAAATATTTGATACCCATTAAGTTATATTACAAACCGCACTCTCTCTTGCTTTCTCTATTAACACTGACTACAATAGCAAGTTTGCAGCCTTTCGAACAGCACCTCAGGATGAAAGGATTAATGTCTTGTTAGAAATCACCACCCCACCCTCCCCTACACTGCCACCAACCCGCCAGTGTGATCCAGTCACACCGAGTTTGTGACCGAGGCTCTACTCTCCATTCCAAAAAAGAGTGCCTCTCACTGTAAATAAACTCCGTATTATCCATGCGAAAGCAGTTCGCAATCCCCGCCTCTAAAGGCTGTTTCTCCTCTCGCACGTGCTTGCTGCATATCATTTACAGCTGAACACTATTTCAATCTGCAAAAAGGCGCCCTGCGTGAAAATCATAGTTCAAAATGCAACCTGAAGTGACAATCGATATTATAAGCATACGGAAATGAGCGTTTCACTTACGTCAATCACAGTCGTCAGGAAAAGGTGCAACAACCAAATCCGAATCCTCCAAAGATGACTCAACTGCCATATTGGAATCAGAACTATCCTGCAAGTAAATGACAAGCTCATTCACAACACTGTAGCACACAAAATTGAGTTCCCACATTTTATTCTCCTCTTCTATTACGTGCCTAATATCCGCCTGCCGCATATCGGGTGTCACTTTCGCCTTTCTTCTTTAGGATTTTTACGACATCAATTTGTTTATATCCCCTGCGCACTTTGGTTACACCTTTCACTGCAACGCCTGTAAACTCGGCTGTTAGTATCGTAATATCCTCTACTGCAAGTGTCGGGTATTATTCTAATAGTGTGTTGAATACATTAATTATAATTTGCTTTTCCCCACCTTTTAGCGGCTTCCCGCTTTTGTGTTTGAACAGTTTATTCGCATTACACACACCTTCCCCTGCCATGTGAACCAAGGACAGAGCCCGAATTTCTGTAAGGGGGCGCACCGGGTGGTTTCGGGGGTCCTTCCTGGAAATTTTTTAAGAATTTAGCTTCGAAAATTAATAAAATAGAATAAATTTGGAGGATCATATCCTAAACGGGGCAAAATAAATAATACTATAACTGGTACTTTGAATATTTACTACATTTTAAGCAAAAAGTATTACAACAGGAAAAAATATACTAAAATAGTGAATTATTCAATGTACAAGTAAAAACTGTTAGTATCTGTACTCACGTTGTAAAAAAAATAATTGATTTATAAAAGAGAGTGAAAAAAGCTTCCTTTCTGCATGCATTGTTACTTAAATGATAAAGTCCATCTTTCTGTGTTTTTGCCCACAAAATCTATTTAAGACACGTTCAACACAAACTTCGATATCTGTGTACACATTCATAAGTGCAAGACCAGTTAAGCGATATTCAGCCATTCTTGTTCTCATCCATCTCTTCAACCGACTGAGTGTTGAAAATGTCCGTTCTGTTGTAGCTGTTGAAAGCAGAATACGTTTGTAACGAGCACAATATAAAATAAATGTGGATTTAATGGTATTCTAGTAAATTATAACAAAACTAGATGAACTCGTTAATTGTAGTCACGGAAAGTTGTATTTTAAAATGTAAAATTTAATAATAAATCAACTAAAAATAGACATAAGTTATTAAAATGAGAAAACATAAAAAGAAGAGAGCCTAAATGATAAGTAGGACAGCGTAATACTGTTAAATTATGGAGATTACTGACCTATTGAAACTGTTAAAGTTGGCAGAATCTGCACCAAAACCTTTAGAAGAGGGTTTCTATTTCCATCAAGCTCTTTACATGTCATTGCTTTATCAATTCTTTTAAAGGTGCTGTAGTTGGAAATGTTCTTCAGGGAACAACTTTCATTAAGAAGTTTCGTTAGCATTGTGTCTTTTTGTTGTGACAATAAAGTTGAGTGCTCATTGCATATAGGCTCAAAGCGAGACTTTAGATCTGATATTTTATTCAAGCTTGTTGATACTACTATTCTCAACCTGTAACATCCTATTGATTGAGCTGAAAATCTGTCAATCATATCTGCAATAATATTGTCTAGCATTGGAATGTAAACGGATAATTCCCAATGCTTTGGTATACGGTCCCGATTTTCACTGGATGTTGATGGGTAGTTTAACCTATTTACTTGCTTCTCTGCTAGTCTTGCAATGCAAATTTCTATATCCATCATCCCCATAGGTTTTTCAGCAGCGCCAAAAAGCAATGAAAAGAATTGGTGAAACTTTTCCCTTTTGTCTTGAAGTACTTTTATTGTATGCGTTACTTTCTCTTTGGCTGAGCACAAGTCTATAAATTGAAGTTGAAGATACTTGCTAAGAACAATAGTAGCATCTGTTAATCACTAAGGTGGTGCATAGTGATTATAAAATTACAAGTAGAAGTGGAACATAACAAATTGTTTGCCTTGCTTGCTGCAGAACTGTCTTTCCATTTTGACAAATTCCGAAGTGCTTCCGTAAAGTGCTTCGGTAAATCTTCCGTAAATTCCAAGAATAACTCATGCCGCTCTATCCAACACATCTCACAGTATCCCCATATTTGATGGCCCAACACTTTTTAAAAGAAAATTTCGATTTCCGGAAGAGTTAAAATATTTAGTCACTTATTTCACAGTGCCTACAGCATTTCGCACACTTTGTACGTTGCTACAAAATTCAACGCATGATTTTTGCAGCCACAAAGAGCGCTATTTGTTGCCATCTTTTGCATCTCTGTTACTGCACCTAACATGTCAGATATATTCACAGAACATCCATCACGACAGATTCCAACACAGTTGTTCATGTTTAATTCCAGATCTAGCATGTACTTCAGGACATACTGACATAGAACTTCTCCTGTTATAACAGGTTCAGCATCAGAATACTTTGTGCTGTGGAGATCAATGAACCCAACATATTCTTCTCTCACAGCTTTGTCATAGACCTAGCGTAATGAAGGAATTAGCTGGAAACTATGAGACGTCTTTGCAATTTCGTCAAACATAGTGGCATAATATTTTGCATCCGAAACTTTGTTTTATGGCCTCTAAAACTTCATCACCACGGTAGTTTATCAGCACATTAGCTATAGTCTTGCTAAAATTGAATTGAGTTTTATTTATGGACGCTCTTTAACTGCTGTGGTCCTTAGCTTCCCATTCTATATAGGGCGTGAAAGACTGGAAATTTTGCTCAGAGGCCTCTTTATCAGGCTTGAGGTTCTTTTACGTGCTGTAAATCTACGACACGGGACCACCGGCTTTACTTCCCTTCCGAAGGAAGCCATGCTAAGGATTTTAAGCCCGGAAAAATCCATCGCCTTCCGCCGGGTTTGAACCCGCGACCTCGGGAGCTAGAGGCTTGCATGGTAACCACTACACCACGGAGGACGATTAATCTTGCTAATATGTGTAGCATTAGCACCTACAGGTTTTGTGTTTCTTAAGCTGAACATCACCGCTGCCAATTCTAAAACGAAATAGCGCTCTAAAGTTGCTATAATTTCGGACTGGATCATCTTTTACTTCAACTAAACTTCCGTAATCTCTGTGTTACCTAAGTGGGGTGTTATGTCTACCGTGTAACAAAATTGTTTTTTATGACTGACGTCAGCCTAGATCGTTTTGCATCATCTTGTCTTTTTGTTCTCATTTAACAAGTTGACTATTTCCCAATTAGGATTTTCAAAGATTACAATAAAGGAATTAGCCTCGATTTCAATCTGTTTGTGATAAGCAGTTGATGCGTGAAACTCCAAATCTCCATCTTTGCCTGAGAGTTTAGCATATTTTTTAAAGGTTCAGAAACCATTTTTACGCGTACTGTATGCTGTACTACAACCATCTTCTTATATCAGAAAACTGCACAATACTTTCAAAAAGTCCTTCCTGAACTTCTGAAAAGCTAACCATGAATACTTTTCAAAATTACCAGTGTTAGCCCTCCTTTGCTCTTTACATCCTCTTTTAATGTGAGAGGATGTAGGGAACTTATAATCCTTATTATGCTTCTAATGTTCAGTTAAAATCTGGTATTTTGTGTGATCACTTAATTGAGACATTCTCCCATTGTGAAAATCTATGTCAAGAGTACAAATGTTGTGTTCAATAACCTATTTCTGTTTAGACGACGATGACGATAGCAGTGACATAACCTCAACTTGTCTAGGTTCTTGTACTGATGTTGAAGATGTTTCATTGCTTAGTTCGGCTTGTGGAGAAAAATCATCGTTTAATCTCTTCTTCTTAGTTATGAAGCGATCCATTTTGTTAGACACAAACCACGCAAAAAATCAAACGTAATTATGACGTAATGGCGGAATAGTACAACCGTCAGAATCATAACATTTTTGTGGTTTTAACCGTTGCCTCTCTACTGCGCATGCGTCTTACTCCCCGCCATCCTCTTTCAGACTTGGGTAAGCCCAAGCATAAGCTGCGCGTGTCAAGCAGACCACAGTATTTATTTTTTTATTATTTTACTTAAGTTTGTATTTATTTTGGTAATATTGCTTTCAGTTTTTTTAAACATTTTACTTGAGACTTATTATGTTACAGCCTGTATTTTCTGTTAATGTTTCGCTTCTTGAGAAGGGGGCAACCCCGCCCCCTCTGAATCCGTACTTGATGTGAACTCAAATACCAACTGATTAAATCACAAGATTTAACCTTAGCTGAGCATATGTGTGTTAGCGTATTATGAAAGACTGTTCCCTTATCATATTTCCTGTGTTACGCAAAGTGTTTATTCGATACTCAGATACAGGGGCGGCTTCTTAATATGATAGCACGTTTGCGCTACAACCAAAATCCTGGCTCTCGCTTTAATGTAAATGACGTATACGATTCATATATTTCGGTTATCATTCTGACATGATCTTGTGGAGTGGACTTCGGCAAGCGTTGTATTGTTTGCAGGTGCCAAGTAGTGCACTCCCGGGTGCAACACACATTGGTATAATGGTGAAGTATAGGGAATGACGAACCAAATGGAGCGCAGAGGTGTGTGGGGCGGAAGTGCGGGGCATAAGCTGCATGTTGTTGGTTAACCTAGTAGTCAGAGAGCATAGAATAGGATGATCAACAGGAACAATATTTTTCGTTTCGTCCTATACACAGAGCCATCTATTGAATTCACAGTAAACGCCCTCACTTCCGGTCTTCTATCTATTGAGCAGCATCTCTGATGATTACGTTGCCTGTATGCCACGTGGTTTGTGCCATATGTGAATCGGGTTTTAATGTATGAATCAAAGTGGTTTATTTAGCTAAATACAGGTAAACGCTGCTATAACGAGAAACATGAATTCCGTTCAGTCTCTTTTAACGCAAACGTTTTCAACGCTAAACTTGGAGAAAAAGAAGGAAATTAAACGCATTGGCAGGCCCACACCATACCTAAAAATCATTCCGGTAGTTCAGACAAAAACAAGAAGTTTTAACAGGAATTTTAACAGCGGTGTATATGAAAAATATGATTGGATGTGTGGTTGTGATATTAAAAACGCCCTGTTTTGCTTTCCTTGCGTTTTGTTTTGTGGTGAAGATACATGGACAAAGCATGGCGTGAATGATTTGCAGCATCTTCATGACCGCGCCAAAAAACCATGTAGCGTCAAAGTTGCACATGTTATGTTTGGCAATGTAAATATAGCAAAACAGATGCACAGTGCGTATCGGAGAGCAATTGAAGAACACAACCAGAAAGTGGCTCAAAATAGATATGTTTTAAACAGTATTATTAACTGCATTAGGTTTTGTGGGGCCTTTGAGTTGGCTCTTCAAGAACATGATGAGTCAGCGACTTCAAGTAACCCTGGTATTTTTGGTGGACTGATAATTTTCAGTGCAGAGCTAGACTGTGTTCTGAAAAACCATTTGGAAAATGCAACAGTGTTTAAGGGAAGGTCAAAAATGATTCAAAATGAGATTTTGCAATGCATGCTTGAAGTCTGCCATGAGGAGATATCGAAAGAAATAAAAGACTCGCCATTTTTATCTGTCATAGCAGATGAAACCAGCGACGTAGCACCCATGTATCAAATGGTAATTGTCTATAGATATCTGGTAAACCATAAGCCAGTGGAAAGGTACTGGGGTTTTGTGAATCCTATAGAGCACAACGCAGATAACTTACCTGCATGCATATTGCCAGAACTTGATCGACATCTGTTAGGGTGTGAACATAAATTGATTGCTCAAACATACGATGGAGCTAATGTTATGTCTGGGTCGAAAAATGGCGTTCAATCTATCATAAAGCAGAAGTATAGGTTTGCAGAATACATTCATTGCCATGCGCATCAGTTAAACTTAATTATGTTAAATGCAGCATCAGCGGATAGTAGTGTACGAATTTTCTTCATAAATCTTCAAGGAATTTGTGCTTTTTTTCTCTAACTCTCCTCAGAGAACATCCGTTTTAGAAGAAGTAGTGCAGAAGCGGCTGCCAAGAGCAGTGCAAACGAGATGGAACTTTCAATCTAGATCTGTCAACACAGTTTTCGAATACAGGGAGGAGTTAATAGAATGTATGAAAATCGTAAGGAGAGACGAAAGAATCACCAATTCAAGCTCTGTTCTTCAAGCATCTGGTTTTATTGGAATTTTAAGTGATTCAAATTTCATATTTTGGTTGTCCTTCTTGCATAAAATTATGCCCCATGTCGATATTTTCTACAACCAACTTCAGAGGAGCGACTGTACTCCTGTAATGGTCCAGGATAGACTTAATTATTTTGAGGTGGAAATTCTCAAAATTAGAAGCACCATAGGTTCCACAGCAGTTGATGAGAATGTAACGAAGAAAAGAAAAATTGTGGAACACACTGAAAGAAAACGAGAGGCCATTGAAGTGTGTGATGTAATCTTTACTGAAATGAAAGACAGGTTCAGATTTGTTACTCATATGGGAGCAGCAGTTCTCTTTCAGCCTGACAGATTTTCAGAATATAACACTTCGTTCCTGGAACAACATATTAAAGTTGCCCTTCAGACATATTCTTTTATTGAAGAAAAGAAACTGATCACAGAACTTTCCACAATGTATAGTACTGAAGAATTTAAAAACATAACTGGGATTGTTCCACTAATGGAGATTTTCAGGGACAACAATTTAGATTCCACTTTTAGTGAATCTGTTAAACTACTAAGTGTCATTCTAACAATCCCCATGACAACATGTGAGGCAGAAAGATGCTTCTCTACTCTGAAAAGGATTAAAACATTTCTGCGTAACATAATGTCTGAGGAGAGGTTATCTGTGTTGGCCATGCTTTCCATTGAAACGGATTTCATCATGCATATCAAGAACTTCAATGAGCTTTTCATCGATAATTTTGTTGGCAGGAAGGAGAGAAGGGCTGATTTTCTCTATAAATAGGTGAGTGCTATATGCTACACTGTTTATGAAATGTGCATGTGTTATATATTGTGAATTCCCATTTCTTGTTTATTTGCGTAAATTAATCACCCTATAGTGAGAAACTTATTCCGTATTTATTACTTAAAATATTTTAAATTGCAAGGATAATTTTGTGAACCACCAAAGTTCAGAGTCACCAGCCGCCCCTGCTCAGAAAGCATATCTGGGAATCCATTACTACATTTCTCGTGTATACAAGAGAACGGCAGTCATCCATACAGTTGCTAATTAACAAGCAAGATACTCTCAGCCTTAGCGCAATGACAGACCGCATTAAGAAAATCATATTTTGTAACCTCGTAACAATTATATATATATATATATATATATATATATATATATATATATATATATTAGCAATGGGTTTTTATGATAAACGCAATAATATGTGCAGTTCTATGCCTTTCCTACCCCAATATTTCATGATACAATACATTTATTAAGGAGCTATTTACATTGGTGTAAGAGTGTGTGCTTAGGTAAGCGATAAGCAGAAGCACGTGCTTTTGTATACATTAGAGGAACTCTGGTTTGGAGTGGACAGTAGTAATGCCTGAAGCATTCTCTGGAGTCAAAATGGGCAGCGGCAAAGTAATGGAAAGGTTTCCTCACAATTTCCTGCTTTCGTCACGAAGGAGTTGTGACATGTTGCTGTATTTAGCAATAGGAATAACCGAATAGAAGCATATACGATACATGTAGCTAGCTGTATTTCTGCCATGATGACACAAATACCTTAATTTCGATTATTGTATGCTTGCTTCTTCTTTCTTCCCAAAATGCAAGGGGCACGTGACCATGTTACCTTAAAGAGCCCTGCTCTAGAGATACCATGCAGTAAACGAATATTTTGGTGCCGCCTTCTGCACAGTACAAATGGGATGCCCCTGTTTTCGTACAAGGTTTCCTCATATAGAATCACTCTCTCCTCTCCGAACTCTGAGGATCATGATGACAGTGACAGTGAATTGCTTGATTGCTCTATGGAAATTTCGCCATCTTTAAAGATCCCACATTAATTCTTTTCAGTTTGGCCAATCAGATCAGTCGTCACTCGGGTTTCGGCCTGTTAGAGTTATAGTATATCGCCATATTGTGAAGGAGTTTTAGTTACACATGTTAAGCCATTACTATGAGTAGATGCAGCTGCACAGTTAAATAAATGAAAGCGAAGGATTGAATGCGTTTATTATATTGTCGGTTAAACATTTTGGAGTTTTTGTGTTAGTTAATTTTCCTGCTTCCTCCTGTCATAGTTTTGAAATTCGAGGCGAGAACGAAATAATAGCTGAAGTGATCAAATTTTGGGATTTATTCAAGAATGCCTGTTCGTAAACAAGGTGGTAAGATCAAATTATTTAGAGCTAGATGTTGGTTAATGTTTCCCTAATTGTCTTAATTAAATAGCCATTTGCATTCTGATTATAAATGTAGTATCATCTGTTTTTCTAGCACTTGACAGATGTCAGCTTAAGCTAGGTTTTTTCTTTTTATGGTTTTCTTTTTTTTTGGTCTTGTGTTAATGTCCACTCATTTAATATTAACCCAAGCCTATGCTAGTGTTATACATGTAATGATTCCTAAGTAGATTCTGAATGCTGTGCCCTTTTTCCAGCTTACGAATTTTTGCCTGCATAATGTAAAATAGGCATGATCATGTACGCATTTTATAGCGTGCTTGGAACAAGATTATGGATGTATTTTATTTCGGTTTTTTTTTACAGCATACAGCCATCTCTTAAGTGTTGCAAGAATAAAGATCTTTACATTCTCATACTGTTCTGCAGAAGTTGAATCATAAATACATGTGTTGCATGCAAATTTTAAATCATGTCTTATAAGTTGTAATCTTCTGTTACTTTGGTTGTATATGTACATGTGTCATTAAAAAATTAGTTCATATGGTCCTGATACCTGTCAGGGTTTAAATATGTCTATGTATGGCAGTAAGACATTATGCTTACTTCATTAGTTGCAGGTCCTTTTAAACTGTGTAATTATTTTTTATAGAAATCCATCAGTTAAATCTTTCGTAATACGCCTTTTGCTAGAAATATAAATAGATATTCAATTTTCTGTAATTTTTATAAACTGAACAATGAATACGTTTACATAGCGTAAGCATAGTTTGCAATGGTGGCTTATTTTGCTGGGGAATACATAACATATTTATTTTGTGATGTGATCTCATTTTATGGAGTAAGAAACTTTATCTAGCACTCATCTTTGACTTATGTTATCTATTATTTCACTTTTGTTTCTATTACATTTCACCAGCATTACCAATTGAGAGAATAAAAAATATGATACAAATATGCATTAATATTAATTCCACACCTTTAATAGAGAGAACAGCACATGTCATATGGTTTTACCTTCTTCAATGATAAGTCATGTTATGAATATATGCAATGCAAATCATATGGAGGATTTTGAAAATGGGGTCTGATGTGATTTTTGTGATTTGGAGTTTTTTTAAAACATGGAACCTTAGGCAAACTGCCTGGTATTTCTTAGATTCGTTTGAAAATATGTATACTACTAGAAATTTACTGTGTGTTTTGAAAGGGTTTGCTTGGGTAAACGATTCACATCTGCTGTATTCCCTAAATAGAGAATCTTTTCCTGTTCTGTATACCTACTCCATTTTTTAAATATTTGGACAGGATAAAAGGATATTTCCAGCCTTGAATTACTCTATGGTTCAAAAAATAGATAAATAAACCTGTTGCTGCAAGCATATTGTACATTTAAAATTTGCAAGGCTTCACTGGAGAAAACCCATAGGGTTTCTTCAGTTATGAGCAACTGAATTACAAAATATAAATGGAACAAGTAATGTGTTTTTTCTGTATATAGATGCTTCATTCACAGCGTGATTTATGCAGTGAAATGGATGGAGAAATAAGTGCTTCTGTAGAAATAAAGATCATATGCTTAGTGCATATTAAAGTAGTATTACATTATTAGGTGATCTGAGGTTGAATTGAAAGTCTATTAATATACTCACAGGTATTCCTTTGTATATGCATGCAGTTTTATGTGAGCAAGTGTTAATGCTTTATATGATAAAAACTCAAATGCTGTTAACCTTAGAATGCAAATAGAAACAAAATTATGCTTAATACGTACATAAACATAAGAGAGTGCTCCACATTGTGCACAAAGAGGTTAATGAGACATGTTGTTTAATTTGCATCCACACTTTCTATTACTTTTAAGGATCTAATGTAAAGTAATGTTCAGAAATAACTTGAATATTGGGCTTGGTGGCTAAGAATGTAATTTCAGCATTACAATTCTAATAGTCCATGAAAGTAGTACACAGTAGCAGGAAAATAGAATTGCATGCTTTAGTAATATTTTTATTTGGTTGGACAGACCAGTTGTCTGTCCTGATTTTGGTTCAGAGATTTTATTTTACCCCTATTTTTCTGCTATAATACTTAAGTTTTTATTAAATAAGTATTTAAGAATTTGGGATATGTTTCTGATAGGTAATTCTTAAGTAACACATAAATTTAAATATTTTGTTTCTTTGCTGTGGTTTTCCTCAATATTTTCTTTGTTTTAAAAGCTATTAATATTATTTCAAAAGCTTTTCAGTATGTAAATATTATTATTATTATTATTATTTTTTTTTTGAAGCATTGTTGCAGTTGGAACCAAAACAGGAAGATTTGCTTCTCAGGAGGTTAATAAATGTTGATGATTCATGATAGATAATTTATATTTTGTTTCAGTGTTATAAACTTTATTCAATTTTACATAGAACAGGACTTGAAGCAAATATTTATCATCTCAGTTTTGCAATTGAAATGTGTAACCTGAGTTATCCTGTAACTTGTGCTGCCATTTAGCAGCATTTCGCCATTCATAGATAATAAAAGCTAAACCCTAGTATTATTAAACTGTACTTTTTTGATGAGGTATAATGTAAGTCTATCAATACTAGGCAGAGTGTAACTGAGGTTATGTATCTTTTATAGTGAAATTACAATGCCATTGACAGCAGCAGCAGCAAAGTTAAAGTGTAGAAGGCAAACGCTGAAGGAAGAAGGGAGAAACAAAGAAAATGAAGTGATCGACAGACAGAAAAACAAAGCAGCGAGAAGAGAAAACAAGCGTTAAATAACTCCCAGCAAATGAAAGGGAGCTTAAGTTGAAAACAATCAGAGAAAGAAACAAAATAAAAGTGGCCAAATATAGAATAAAAAGAAAGAGCAGAAGGTGTCACTCAGTGAAAGTCTGCATACAAAGCTGCTTGTTTTTTGGCTATAGCAGTTGCTCGTGTAAATAGGGAATTACAATATCTCCTCACAAAAGAAAGGCCATCCTAAGGAAGCTGTTCAACGCAAATGTAGATTTAATGAAGAATTCAACAACAACAAATGCACATCAAAATGCTTTAAGTGATGAGATGATAGCAAGGTTCATGATTTTTATGAAAGGGATGATTGTATGCGGACAAGCACCAGGGATTAAAAAGTCACTGTGAGAAACTATGATGGAACAAAGGAAAAAAAGATGAACTTGCCATTTGACTTCTTCAGTCATGGAGAGACATGCTATATTTTGCTCCAACTATGGTAAAATAATTGGCAAAAGCAAATTTGTAAATTACTTCCTTAGATGTTCTGTTAAGTAACAAAGTACGTCATAGTGTTTGCCTCTGCAGGTATCATGAGAATTATATATCTGCAATTGATCACTTCCATAAAGCAATGCCAGATTTTCCTTTGTATACCAATAATTGTTCTGACTTCGTATTTTGTAGAGGTGTGACAAAAAATTGCTGGTTAAGTAAAAGTGAAAAATGTAACTCTGTCATTGATGCCTAACTGAACAATGCAGTAGAAAGTAACAACGTTCCAGCAATGGTAGAGTAGAGCGGTTGTCTTATGGCCTGGCTGTAGATCTAGTGTATGCCTGCTCTGCATGCTGTCTGCTATACCGGTGGTTGTTCTTTCTAAAACTCCCACGTCACTCTTGAATAATCACAGCATGCAATACAGTGAGCACTAGCCTTGTTATAAGTGGTGTCCTTGACATTTCTGGCATCTTTGGATGAAATTTCCATTCACATGCATTTCTTCTTGCATAATTTTCCTTATTTATGTTCTGATATTGTGTTTAAGTTCGTCTATGGTATTTAGATTGTTCCCATAAACTTTATTTATTAGGGCTCCTCAAAAATTAAAGTTGCACACAGTAAGATCTGGGGAACGGGTTGGGGAAGCATAACCCTTTAAAAATTACCCTGTTATCAAACGTTTGCATTTGTGTCTTCCAAGGAGTTAAGGGCAGTATGGGCTGTGGCATAATCTGTTGAAAATATCCAGTTTCTCTGTCATCTAACAACATTTAATACAATGATGCAAGAATATTTCTGTGGTACCTATCCAAATTTACAGTCGCTGAAAAATATGGGCCCTATTATCTGTTTTGCTGTTACGGCACACCATACACCAATTTTTACATTAGGTAACAGAATTTCATGAATTAAATGAGAATTCTTTGAAGCAACATGACCATTTAAAGAAAGCCATGCCTCATCTGAGAAGATGATCAGATGTCAATTAGTACTATCAACAGTATTTTGTAAAATCCAGTTATAGAAATGGACTCACTTTCCATTGCCACGAGGTTGTAATTCATGAACAAAGTCACTCTATACGGTTTCAGTTTTAAAAGTTTACCAGCTGTATGAACAGCAGGTGTTTGAAACACTATTTGCTTTGGAACATATCTTAGAGACTTCTTTGGAGGGTGTTCAAATGATGCACTAATTCTTTTTGATTGTTTCTTCCATTAGAACATGTCTTTTTCGCTTTTTAGGTTTAGCATTTAGTGATCCTGCTGTCCAAATTATTAACCAGATGTCTTGACAGTGTTACCATTTATGACTGGAATACCAGAAAATGTCTCCTGAAATTGTCTACACACCTATCCACATGATATGGTTTTTATGTATGTATCATACATAAAAATTCTTTGTTGAAGCATGAATTTTTCGTTAGGCATTTCAGTGGACTAATAAGTTGAGAACAGCAACAATAATAAGAATATTTACTCTAACATAATTCACACACTACCAAATGTTTGAATAAGCTTTCACTTTTTGAGATGCACAATGAACAAACTCTAGTGTTTACAGTTTGAACAGAAGGTAGCAACTGACAGTTGACATTCATAGCTGATCAGTGTAGCCTTGAGAAATCATTCACTACTAGTGAGCTAGTTGTACAATACCGAGGCCACTGTGGTACAAGTGAACCGTGCATACATGTAATCTGGAAACTTCACCTGTATTGCACAGGATGAGAATCAGAGCTTTTGCTAGGTGCTCAAGTTAGTTTAGTCACTATCTCTCTTAGGCATTCCGTAAAATATTTTCCCATGATAATTGTATCTGATTATTTAAATCGTGAGAAGAAGACACATTGCTTACATTGACAGAGCATTACAAGAACTACCTGACTTTATAAGATGTTAATGAATGGTCTAATTGACCAAGTTCACAGTTTAAGAATAGGTTTGTGATAGCAAGCTTGCTGTTACTGGAAAAACATCATAAGGGAATTACATGAAATTGAATCAGTTATTTGAGAAACCACACATGTGACATTTTTGGGAGTTTTGAGTTAGACATAGATTCATAGAGAGAACACCAGGACACTTTAGCACTGGAACCACTCATGTGCAGTAAAAGAGCTAAAAAGTTTCTGGGTAGTGCAGAGACAATGTATATGAAGCACTTGTGTTCTTTCTGTTGTAAATGGAAATAATATTTTCATTATTGTCTCCCCTGACCAGTGGCAAACAAACTGCTTACGAAATGTACAGATTTGCAGTTGGTGTCTTGTATTTTTGAGAAAGAGGAACAGGAGTTTAAAAGATGTCTAGGAGCAAATCTGAAGCAGAACTTCCTTTTAAAAGAAGGGTGTGATAAACCATGGTAAGTATCAGAGGAATGTAATTTGAAATGCCAAGGTTAAAGGAATAGCTCATAAGTCATATGAAGGCAAGGAAGTTCCTTAAAGGGCGAGAGACACTTACGCAAGTGCGCTGAGAAATGCTATTCAAACATTACTGATGAAACTAGAAGTGAGATGTGGAGTAATCTTTGTTAACTGGATAGTAAAAATGTACAAGATACATACATACAGAAACTGATTGAGACAAGGTAGTGCATACAAAAATGTAAGGTGCCAAGATTACATTAACATGAAAAAGAAGATGCACAAGCAGGTTCTGCAATCTCTAATCAGAAGATGAAGAATCACCTTTTCAGGTACAACATGTAAATGGGAAAATTAAAAAAGTATTAAAAGTACTGTTATAAAGCTATACAGAATAAATGAAAGCAGACTACGCAGGCTTTGTAATCTTCTTGTGGTTGGGGAGAGTCCAGAAGATCTACGAGGCAAAACCAAAGTGGTAATGCCATTTCTGGCAAAATTTCTGCAGGCATTCATGGCCAAATCTCAAGATTTAATGTTGAGGAAACTCACTGCGGTGATAAACCTTAAGTAATATTTAGATGCACAGCTGAATGTTAAGATTATGCACAAGATTTTCTTGAAATATTACCCAGAATATGTAAATAACTTTAAATACAGCTTTTATCAAAAATGCTTCTCAGAAAACCTTGATTATTGTTTCAGCAGGCCACAAGTGGATGTATGCAGCAAATGCAAAAGTTTTAAAGTTAAGTTGGTAGGCCCTACTCCAAGTGACAATACCAAAAGGAATGCTGCTGCAAAATGATGATGCACCAGAGACATGTTAAGAAGTTGTACACTACTTTAAAAGAAGCATCTAAAATGAAGAGGATGTTACTGGCATTAGCCTTCGACTATATGCAAAACCAATCTCTACCTATGATGCCAGTACAAGAAGTGCTTTATCTTAGATAACTATTTCAACATCTTCAGTATCCACAATTAAAGACTAGTACAGCTAAATTCTTTGTATACCAGGAGGGTCAGGCTCAAAAAGCACCTAATGAGGTGTGTGCCTTTCTCTTAACTACTTTGAGAATAACCTACCTCATACAATAAAGAAGGTTCTGCTTTTCAGCGACAATGCTGCAAGTCAAAACAAAAACGGCACTGTAGTAAGGCAATGATAGATATGAAACATCAAGCACTTTTTCCCTGTTCGAGGGCATTTTCTTTAATACCAAATGATTGTGACTTTGGCAACTTCAAATGAGTCCTCCAAAGGGTGGATAGGATCTACACTCCTTAACAGCACTGTGAACTCATTAAACAAGTAAGCCTTCGAGGTAGATTCAGCATTCAGGAAATAATGACTTGTGATATTTATTCAGAGATTGGTGGCACCCTTTCTACAAGAAGTTCACAACCTCTGATGAATCTTTTGGACAGGGAATCCCTAAGAAAGGGAAACTTTCAAGATCTCCACACATGAGTTTTGTTACAGCAGTCAGATGAAGGGAAAAATAGTCACCAGCTCATTCACCAATGGATTAATTGTGAATGCCTACAGCTTTGCAAAAACATCCAAACCCCCTCTCTTTCTCATAAGAAAGCTTATTCACAGGGAAGAGTCCCTATTAACGGGAACAAAATAGTGGACTTGAAGCTGGAAGTGTACACTTAAGGCTATGAATCCTAAAAGGAAATTCTTGATTAACCTACCAGCACCAAAATGACTGGTGTTCTTCACTCGGAAGCAGAAGACGAGGACTAAATTAGCTAAAAGTAACATATTGTGTGCTTTACAAAATGACTGGTCGCATGTAATGATATGTAATACCTGCAATTTGCTGTTTTTTCTGTTCTTGAGCTCTGTTTGTACCATTAGACCAATATGAGTGAAATATTAATTGCTTTTATACAACTGAAGTGCAGTTTCTTCATGCATTTTCCATGGAAATAGCGCAAAGTATTACTTAGAGTTTGTAAAGATCTTTTCATGCAGAAATAATACATGTGCAAAAGTTTTAAAAATTATTATAAAGTCAAGGGATAACAATATTTTACAGGTCTGTTAGAAACAATGTCAAGCATTGAAACAGTTTTTTTTTTAATAGTTCTCTCAGAATGAGAAAGATGTTACATGTGTTGTATCTGAAACAACCGATTCAATTACTTTTCCACTTTGCATGGCAAAAGTTCTGTAAATGACATAGGAGGTTCAGCCAAATGCCAAGTAATAAATTCCATTTTGCAAAGAGAAAATGTTATCTTTTGTGCAAACAGCCAAAAAATGTTCAATAGTAAGAGTTGTGGAACTAACATCTGATTGAAAATTTAGTTTTATTTATGGATGCTCTTTAACTGCTGCGGCCCTTAGTGTCCCATTCTATATTGGGCATGAAAGACCGGTAATTTTGCTCAGAGGTCTCCTTATCAGGCTTGAGGCTCTTTTACGTGCTGTAAATCTATGACATGGGACCACTGGCTTTACTTCCCTTCCGAAAGAAGCCATGCTAAGGATTTTTACACCTAAAAAAATCCATTGCTCTCTGCCGGGTATTACTAACATCTGATGAAATCTTGTCCAAAAATACAGAAATAAATTTAGTAGATGTGTTCAATAATGCTCTGCCATATCCTGGAATTGCAAACATGCATTGTCTGCAGAAGATTCTGCACCTAATCTGCTAACATGACATAATGGCCAAAAGAGTAATGGAGACAGTCTGTTAGCAAATTTGCCCATGGATGTCTTCAGGTAAAAAAACGGAAGTCTGGAACCTCAACTCAGGCATAATACAGAAAATGAGAAAATGTTTTACAATTGGGTACACAGTTCTTCATTGTATAGTGAATCTGAACATCAAAACTTAAACCTAAAGAGAGAAGATCTTAAAGCAGGTTCACATATTTTAGTGAAATTTAATGGACCAAGTAAAACCACATATCATTATATAGCAATTTGCCAAAGTAAAGCCAATGATGACATAAAATTCACGTTCCTTAAAAGTTTGGTGAAAGTGGCATTTGTTTCATAGTAGATGAGATGGATGTATTGTATGTAGATTTTGAACAAATCTGTATGTTTTATCCACTTCCACATTAGTTATGCAAAGAGATAGTTCTGTATGACTTTTGTGAAGTAGTTGATGTGTATGAAAAGATGCAGAGTGAGGAACCTAGTCTATGATTTTACAGTGACAAGCATGTTAACTGAGTTACAATGCATTATTACTGAGTTCCAGATTATTAGGGTTCTGTAATGTTTTGGCTTAACAAATTGCTAAACCCGCTAACCATTGTTTGGCATTCTGTAACTTTGTAACAAAACAAATTTTGTAAAGAATAAAGATTTGGTTGTTGAATGCAACAAACCCAGAGACCCTCTTGCTAAAATGTTTGTTACACAACAGATTTGCTTAGGCATCATTTTAATCCTGCTGTAAGAGGAAAAACATGATAGAAGTTTGATATTTTAGTTATCAAATGTTTATTCATTCTAGCGTAAAATATAAATGTTAAGGGTTATGCTTGAGTAAGCAATGTTCCATATAATAACATTGATAAATGATGCTCCCAACATAATTTTTACGAGACTAATTTTAATAGCGAAATAAATGTATAATATTGTATTGTAATAAAAAGCAGCAGTTATTGATTTAAGAATTTTAGGTTCAAATAGTGATTAATCTTGTGTTGATTTGAATGGTTCACGAGTATATTAGCCTCATTTTTAGGTTAAGATTAGGAACTGAGCACTTTTGAGAGCTTTAGGATATTGCAACTATATGTTTTCATTTCCAGAATCATTTTAAGATAATACCCAATATGCTAAAAGAAGTGACTAGCAGAATGCTATTTACCAGCTTCTTGTAACCATAGAAAATTGATTTTCTACTGATGCTGATGGAAGAGGAAAAGCATAATAGAAGGCAGTCAGTAGGCTTATAAAGTGATAATTTATACTTAGGGGACATGTAGGCAAATTTTGTCAAAATACCAAGTTTTTCTTAACATGTTTATTTGATAGATTAGATATTGAGCACATAGTTCCAAGGGTATTTTGTTTATTTTTCCACCTCTAAATTCATTTAAAAATGTAAAACCTTTAGCAGTGCAACTGTGTCATGTCCCATTTTCAAAAAGGCACCACTTTTATGTTTGTTAGTTTGAGTTTGTATTGTAATTTATTCCAGTAAAGCTGTAAAGTCATTTAAATAACCTAAGTGGTTTATTACAAGTAACTCCAAAATGCAATATTTCTTTAAACAAAAAGTGAGTATAATAATATGTTTCGAAAATTTATGAAACAGGTCTCTCACTGGATGCTTCTACCTGCCCCATCATCATCCAGGCATGCTGTACCACCAATTATTTAACCTGGGCCCACCCCATCCTAATCCACAGGCGAAATAGAGCACCCAGCGGGTCTAGACACACTACATCAACAGCCTATTTCTGACCATGAAATAGAGGCTGTCTTGAGAGCAGTTCAACTCGTGCCAAATGACTTGCAGTTTTCAGCAAGTATACATATGTTATAGAGTGAGTCACACCTTTTTACACTCACCTTCACTAATTAAAGTTACATAAAACAGGAAACGTTTTCGAGGGCATTCGTCCTCATTGTCAGCGACTGGGTGACTAAGGGTCGCTTTCTCCCGTGTCCTCTTCTTCCTCATCCTGCGAATTCTGACCCTGTTGCCATCTGGTGTTGGTGGCACAAAGTTTTAACACATTGCTTACAGGCGGGATTTCAAAATTAATGACGTTGTTGCTGTTTTTGACGATGTGTATTTTTTCCCAGATGTTCAGTTCTATTGGTGTGGTAAGGGGTTTTAACAACTTTATACTTTGGCCAATGTTGTGGTTTTCTGTCCAAAAATAGTGTGATACAGCAGATTTCTCTATTTGTTTTAGTTTTATGTTTATTTGGTGTTCCTTAAGTCTGGTTTCCAAGTTTCTTTTAGTTTTTCTTATGTAGTATTTCTTGCATTCCTCACAACTGATCTGGTAAATTCCGGATTTTAATGTGTTTGGGATGGTATTTTTGAGAGGTGTGTTTAGTAAGTTCTTCAAGCTGAATTTGTTCTGTGGAGCTAGTCTAATGTACATACATATATCTAGGAAAAGGAGTAATATCAGTCTGTGAGAGTTACCAGTTGTAATCAAGTTTAAAATGTGCTGCTACTTTCAGAGAGTCAATAAACATGTATGTTAGCATGTAATAATGGATTAAAAGTTTTGCTGTGAGAAAATTTGAGGCTGCTATCTTGAATGTCACAACATGGACTGTGTGATATTTCTTGGTGCAATTATTTGCAGACTAAGGCTACAGCCACTAATTTTCTTTTATAAGTTCAATTTATACTGCCTTTAACTGCAATGGTCTTGTAGGTGGCATTTCCTTTGGCATATATTATTACTTACGCAATGGTGTTAACTTGTATTCTCTTGTCATTGGGTTACTGATAAGCTTTCGGGTTTTTCATTAGATCACACACTTATTCATACTTCCAGACTCTGGGGAAGATAAGGAATAATCTTGGCTAGAGAAAAATTCCCACCCCCAGCTGGGAATTGAACCCGAGACCCCTCACACAGCAGACAGGTGCTCTACTGACTGAGCTACGGGGCCAGCCCTGGCACTATTTTGTGTTGTGCTACTTGCTTTCCATTAGTGAATGCTGATTGATAGGAATTTACATAATTTACAAACTTAAAAAAAAGTAACCTTCTGCACTGTTTTCTAGAAAATGACATTTTTCCATGGATAGTGTACCTTTTCTCTGAAACTACTTAACTCAGAGCAGTGAAACTTGGTAACATCCTCTAAAAGTATACAATGAACAATTCTATGCGGCAGTCTTTTGATATTTTGAAAATAATTGTATTTATGATTATGCATACCATTGAATTTAAGGGATTTTTTTGAAGCCAAAACTTAAAAGTTTGTATTTAAAGAACTAGGAGTGTGGTCAAAATTTTGCTGCATGCAATTTGTCATCGCTACATAAGGATCTTGGCCACCAAGGTTTATTACCTCTTGATTGGTTGAATATTTAGGAAAAATGTGCTGTAAGAAAATTTGGAGTTTTAAATTTGTTTATCAGTGATAAATGTCAGGACATTTTTTGAACTTTCAGCATTAGTGAAGAAATGTATTCCAAATGCTGATGACAAGTTTCATTACATTATCTTAAAAACTTAGGAAGTTATAGCTAATTGTTGTACTTCCTCCCTTAATAAATTTGCATATGAAAAATAATCCAAAATAAATGCTTGTAGCTGCAACATTTCCCCCCCATATCACAACTAGTGAAACTAACTAACCTTTCTTTTCACTACAACCTTCCACTTAATGAATACCTATAACAATATGAATATTATCAGAAAATCAGAATGATTTTCATTCAAAGATTAAGATCCAAGAACATATCTATAAAATTGAACTCAAACTGAACATTGCCAAGTCATGAACAAAAAATTAAGTACCTACTTATGCTTAATGGTATACATTAAAATTTCAGAAAAACCTACATGATGACTGGCATCTTTAAACAGTTAAATTAAAAGCTGTAAAGAAAATTAAGGAATTATTATGGGTTGATACAAATTAGTGAAAGTTGCGTCAAAACAATATGAAGCTGTGCTGTTTCATTTGCCTGTCTTTCCTAACCTAAGATTATACCCATTTTTCGGGCCACTGCCACACACATTTTTTTTTCCTGTAAAAAATAATTCTTTGGAGTCACAAGAAGGTGTAAGTCTTGTTATTCGAAGCAATGGGTGCAAATTATAAAAATCCATATATATTTTATATTTTTTGTGTGACTTTTTACAGCATGCTTTGTATCTATATTGGCAAAGAAAAGTAATAAAGCACTCGGTAGTTGATATTCTGGTGCTGCTGGCAGTGGGAAAGCAAAACACTATCTCAGAGTGCATGAATTTTTGATTAGTCACTTCATTTGACTTTACAAGCCACTAGAAAACAAATATTGCGATAATAAATGAGTTACAGAATGCCAAATAGCAGCACATTTGTTAAGAGAGTTCTTTAGGCTTAACAAATAATTGTAATTGCTCTCTTGACAACGAAGTTACAGAATAGCTCTGCATAAACATAACTTAATAACTTGTTATGCAAGGAAACAAGAGTTCTGTATAACTTTTGTTAAGTAATTGTTGATTATGAAAAGATGCAGAGTTAGGAATCTGGCTGTGATTGAATAGTGACAAAAATGTTACCCTAGTTACTGACTAAAAATAAGTACCGCAGTAATTTGCCATACTAGAAATGCTTCATACATTATGTTACCATATGAAGGGTTTCAAGCCAAAGGTGGACTATCCCTCAAAATTAAAAAAAATACATATCATCTAAATCACTTCTCAAGACAATGATCTGTCTAATGTAAATTATAATAAACATGTTTCTTATGCATAGGTGCTGCACACTATGAAATTGGATAGGCATTACATAATAAATGCTAATTCGATCTTTTCTTATCCTAGTATATCTCCAAACCTCATCCTTCTGGCTTAGTCACCTTTGGCTTGCAAACCTTCATATATGTACATTCAGCTACCATATGGAGCAATTTCAGTAGATGCAAACTATAATAAGAAAAGAAATTTTCACATATATGAACACGGGAAAATGTCTAGTCATTTTAGTGTGGATCATAGTAGTTCAAGAGCGTCCATAAATAAAACTCAATTTTAATTTAGTCATTTTAGTGTAACCTGAGTTACCAAACATAATTAATTTCTATTAGTTTTCAATAAGTTTGCATGTTTTCAATTTTGTTAAAGAAGTAAGATGCAGTAAACTGTCGCAAATTCGAGGTTCTGTTAAATCCGAGTTACTTGACAATATATATATATATATATATATATATTTTAACCAGAGGCTAGGCATCAGCTTACACAGTCCTGTTATGTATCTGCATACTTTTGCACCTCCCTACCTCTCGTCTATAGTATGCGTGTTACCTGGCAACAATTAACTTCTTTTCAATTGGGGACCAGCTGAAAACTGGGAAAACCCATATGTACATATATTGAAGCAAACATTCCCCAGAAATAGTTTTCAGCTGCAATAATACACTAACTAGTTCATGACTGCAAATGTTTGACAGCTATTATAAGAAAGCAGCTAGCCTTAAGGAGGGTGATGGGTGTAATTTCTATTTTGCACAATTTTAAAGCTATATACGTAATGTTTTGTGCACACATTTGGGGTGTTATGTAGAACTATTTGGCAGAGTTTCATTTTTGTATGTGAATTAGTTTTTGAATTATTGAAAGTTTTCTTTAAAAAATTTGCAAATTTCAAAATGAAATTCACTCCATACTTTTTTTGAAAAAAAGTTTGAAATTCTTTTTTACAAAACCAGAAACTCATTTAGAAAACCTTGACACATGGCTTTTGTAATATCTTAACTGTAAGGGAAATTAAAAAAAAAATGACTTGCATAGCAAACATTTTAAAATTTGTTGCAATCACTACACACATTTTATTTTTTATCTCAAAAAGTACTAAGTCAATCCTGAATTCTATGCGTCAGTTTCTTTGTTATGCTTTATAGAATGCACAGTAAAACTTTCAGACCACTAACGCTAACTTATGGATGTAATTTTGTTTTAAATGAATGAAAGTTTAGCAAAAATTAAAGTGAGGAAAAATGAGTTTAAAAGTTTCCGTGCAGCTAACCAGAAATGACTTGCAGACCTTCCTAAAAGTGTCCAGCTTAGATGTGTAATTTGTACTCATTTTTCATTACAGGCACTGCAAATCAGTTTTAATTTATGGCATAAGCCAAGCCTTTCAGTGCCAAGTCCTATGTACAAATGCTTTTGATTATGGTCATTCATTACACTTTAGGTCCTTCACCAATGATGACAGTAAAACTGGTGTCCACCAATATATATTTACAGTCTTCATTATTTACAGCAGGTGTATGTTCACAGTTATCCTACAGATGTTTCTTCTTTAAATTTTTCTTTTGTACACCACATTCTTGCTCATCTAAACTTTCATCATGGTATTATTTACACTTGTTTCTTCCTCATGTATATGAAGCAACATATAATTTGATGTTACACGACATCTACTAGCAGAGCTGCTGTTACTATGTCATACTGATCACAGTGGTTCAGTGACTAATCAGAAACTAACCTTCACGGAAAAAATCCCACAGAAATCGGTAAAAAAAAAGGGGTGATTTTTTACTTCATGCAGTGATTTCATCACCTGCCATGCCTTCTCAGGGACATCTAAGGAGCACGGACCTTTAAATATGATGTAATTAGAGCAACTTCTAGGCACTGTAGTGCTTTAAAACTTTACATATATGCATTTCAAACCACCTAGTATTTTTTGGTGCAAAAAACACAAAGTGTGAAATTTTGTCATTTTTGGTCACATTTTCACCTGTTTTCCCCCATAATAGTTAACGTATGTTTTGTTGAGAGGAAAAGTATCCCTTGCAACTCAAACAGCAAGCCAGGGTTGTGTCAAGTTAAAGGAGTGTTTTATTTTAGTATGTTTGTAGCCTTTGTGGATAGAGTACGTTAGGAGTGGTTGCACTCTTATTCCTAATTTGTTTCAACAATGAGTTCTAAATGGAAGAGGAAATTTGTACCATTAAAGGTGAAAATGCAAGCTTTAAAAAGTTTGGATAAAGGGGAGACAATTAAAAACCTTGCAGCGGAATAAGGTTTTGGGGAAGTAATAGTTGGAGACTGGCGACAAAACAGAGATAAACTGGTGAAATGTTCAACAAAGTATTCAGATAACTTTTTTTAAAAGAAAGTGTATGAGGTGGTCAGAATACAAAAAACTAGTGAAGCATTGTTTATCTGGTTCAGTCAACAAAGGCAAAAGAGAAGTCCAATTTCTGGCCCAATGTTACAAGAAAAAGCATTATTTTTTTAGAAATGAGTTTAAAGAAGCCAAAGACGATTTCAGCGTGAGTGTAGGTTGGTTACAGAGATGGAAGAATGGGCACGGTGTAAGGCAGCTTGAGATTTGTGGAGAAAAACTTTCAGGCGATTCTGAAGCTGCAGCGAACTTCTGTAAAGAATTTGAGCAACTCATAAATAGTGAAAACTTCACAAATGACCAGTTATACATTTGTGATGAAACAGGACTCAACTTTAAAATTTTACCTTCTAAAACACTTGCTTCACGTAAAGAACATCATGCTCTTGGCCACAAAAAAGTAAACAAAGAGTGACAGTACTCGCTTCATCAAATGCATCAGGTACACACAAATTAAAACTTGTCGTCATAGGCAAGTCCGTGAAGCCTAGAGCTCTCAATGACATTTCCTTGTCTGCACTGTCTATCTGTTAGAAGAACCAAAAGAATGCCTGGATGGACAGAGGAATATTTGAGAAGTGGCTTTATGAACAATATGTTCTGGAAACTAAGTTTTTGAAGAAAAATAGTTTGCCTAGTAAAGCAATCTTATTGATGGATAATGCTGGATCACATCCAGATGAAGAGGAACTGCAGTGTGATGGAATTCAGACTTTGTTTTTGCTGCCTAATGTCACAAGTTTGATACAATTGATGGATCAGGGGACTTTGGAATGCTTTAGAAAAAAGTATCGCCACCGCCTGTTGCAGTCACTTCTACAAGCAACGAAAGAGAATGGAAACATCACTAATTTTCTAAAACGAGTAACCGTGAGGGACATAGTGTATTGGTTAGCAGGGTCATGGGATGAAGTGAAGCCTGAGACACTTGTGAAATCATGGAAGAACATTTTAGAGAGCAAATCGACTGGTGAGAGTGAATTTGATGATGCTGATGAAGATGATATACCCCTGTCACACCTAGCTGCACAGCTTCCAGGTGGTAGTGAAATTGAAGTTACGAATGGATGAAAACTGATGAACAGTTTGAACTTATGGAAAGATCAATTGTTGCTATGTTGAATGAGCCGACAGAAGAAAGTGAGGAGGAATACATAAAAGAGAGAACATCAAAGATGAGTCATAATGAGGGTTTTACTGCGTTGTAGGTGGCATTGTGATATGTAAAACAACCAGAGGCAACACCGTGCGACACCATATTACTCAAATGATGGCGTGACATTGCCCTGCAAAAGCAATTCAGTATCCTGAAGCAGAAGACGCTTAAAGGCTTTTTCAAGAAATAACTCCATGTATGTATGTACATATTGTGTTTATTTCTATACAAAAACTTCGAAAATTTATGGTAAATAACTTCACCTTGATTAGTTATTGGTTTCATTTCGTCTAATGAGTTTTCCTATGGTGCTCCATATAGTCCGAGTTATCCCAAATGCAAGGTACCTTCAGCCCCCCCCCCCCCCATTACCTCGGATTAGTAAGACTCTCTTGTGTTAAGATTTAATAACAATAATTTACTAGATATTACCTTTTATTTTCAAGTACCATTAATCAATTGTGTAAAAAAAATGTGTCGCATGAACCTGAGTTATCTTGGAATGCCCCAATGCATTTCAAAATAGTGTAAGAGGAGATTTCTTTTAATTAAAAATATACAAAATTAGTAAACCAAAAAAAAACTTTACATCTTATAGAGTTTCAGGAGCAAATGTTATATATCTTTAAGTGTTATGCGGAGAAATGGTGCATTTTCTTGGAAACTATGAAATGCAAAGTAAAAGTTAAATGGGACCATTCAAAAGCGGGTAACAGACCCATCTTAAGTTTGACAGAAGCATACAGAGAGAGAAAATTCATATTTTCTTATTTCTTCAAACACATGTTACACATATAGCAATGCAGATGCTTGGTCTAAAAGTAATAATGCAGAGAATTGCTTAGATTCATTTATGTACTTACTTAAAACCTGTTGAATATAAGCATATGTTTTTTTTCTGAGGTATGCCACCCCACACCAATGATTGAAATATTCATTAAAGTGTATCTGGTTTGTTACCTGTATAAAACTGGCAAGAATGCTATTATTATGAAATGTAAAATGGAGACAAAAAATACATAAACAGTATTTTAAATGTCACTGTAGTATTCCAGAGGGAAACTTTGCAAATTGCATTTCAAGTTCACTCAACTTTGTTAGTGCTTTAAAACTTTCCTGGTTTTGGAAATTACTGTATCATGGGGTTTAGCTCATTATATACAGAGATATTTTATTGGGAAACAGGTTCAAGGAAGAATATTAAAGGTTGAGTTTCTGGAAGTATAGGGGTACTGATAAGGAATAACTTGGCAAGTAAAGCAAAGGAGAGGAAGTCGGAAATTAACGAGGTCATGTGGGTGTTAATACGTGAATGGAATGTAGGCATTGTTGTACTGTATAACCCTCCAGTGAACTCCAAGCTTCAGCTAGAAAAGAAAATATTAAATATAAAAACAGAATTTTCCTTTATAGAATTTATACTAATGGGGGATTTAAATGGGGGAGTGGGAGATTGAGATATTAAATATTTGGGAAGACATAGAGAGGGAGGAATTTAACAAAATATGGACTAGGCACAGCAAAGACAATGTTGTAAACAAGCAGAGATTACAATTAATTCAGTTCTGTGAGAATAATGGATTTGTAATGATGAATGGCTGCTGGGGGGGGGGGGAGACGATGGAATGGGTGAATTTACGTTAACATGAAAACAGGTAGACTGGATGGCACGCTAATGCCATCTGCACCGCACAAAGCAGAAGATCCAGTTGCTATGCACTGAGATCTCTGTGGACATGTGACAAAGCAAGATGGTATGGTTACAGGGATGAGACCTAGAAGGCTAACTGTCCGCCACACATTGATCCACGAGTTATCTACTAACAGATCCATTGCAATATGACCATATAGTTAAAGCAACATAAAATAAATAAATTAAACAACAAGTGTGTGGGGTCAGAGTGTTGTAGATTATGTGTTATGTAGTTATAACATTTTATGTAGAGTTTGTGAATTTAAGGTAACGAACATACTTGGAACGAGTTCACATTTTCCATGTTTAGTGTCTTGTTTTAATGAAGAGAACTGTGAAGATGAAAGAGATGTTATATGGGACTGAAGTGCTAGGATAATATGTTATAAGTGGATCCCAGAAAGGACGGATGGATTTCGTAGCATGATGGATTCAGCTATGGGCAGATATGTCTCTATGGGATTAACTTAATTATTTCTTTAGGTAAAAGTGGCAATGAAACAAAGTTCTGTGAGTTAATAGTTAAATGGGCTGGAAATGACATGAGTGTAAGGAATAGTTTGAAAAAGAACATTTATGACCGCTGGTTTGAATGAGGAATGCAAAGAAATGAGATCTGTGGTAAGATGGAGAGAAATGACGAAATACATAGGGTCATCATGATTCAGTTGCATGATAGATATAAGTGGCTACTTGACTACATGAATGGGGGAGAACTAGAGCCCTAGAAATCGAGCAAAAGCTGGACTCAGATGAGAGGCAGCAAACTTGGCAGATTATTAATCAGTGTGTGAAGGGGGGGGGGGGCGGAGAAGAAACATAAACCTTAGTTCTAATGAATGGGTTAATTATTTTCAGAATTTATTTATTATGGAAACTTAGGGGCAGAAGTAGTATGAATCTAGAAGTATTTAATTATTATGCGGTAGAATTGGATAGACCATTCTCACAGGAAGAAATTAGTAAACAAGTTTGTAAATTTAAGAGAAACAAAGCAGCAGGAACTGATGGTCTACCTGTAGATTTTTCAAAGCATGGTGCGAAGATCTGGACAGGCTATCATGCTTGACAAGTCTTATGAATATAATTAAAGAAAGGAAGAAGGTGCCGGAAAGTTGGCGCATAGCAATTATATAGCCAATATATAAAGGGAAAGGGAGCAAAACAAATCATAATAGCAATAGAGGAATTGCATTATCTAATTCTGGAAAAATGTTCACAGGAGTTATGGCAGAGAATACAAAATTGGGCTGAAGAGAATAAAAGGATATCTCCATACCAAGCAGGGTTCAGGAAAAGAAAAAGAATAGTGGATAATGTATTCATAATTAAAATGATGATAGATACCTAGTATAGAAAAGGGGCAGATTGTATGTCATATTTATTGACTTAGAAAAAGCTTATGATAGGGTGGATAGAGAAATGCTGTGGTACAAATCAAATAAGAAAGGTTTAAGTGTTAATGTGATCGGTATGCTACAGGAGTTATATTATCAAAATAGATTGTGTTAAGTGTGGCAATGGGGAAATAACTAGAGTGGTTGGACAGGAGAGAGGGCCCAGAAGGATGTGAAATAAGTTCCATTTTGTTTATTGATGATATTTTGGATTGTTTGACGAATACCTGCACTCACATGCTGGCAATTAAAAATGATCTGGTGGTATGTTCAATATAAGCAATTGGCTTAAATATGGCTATAGGGGAGATTGACAGATACTGCGAAGAATGTGGGCTGAAGGTAAATCGGGATAAAACTAAAATCACAGTGTTCAAGAAGGGAACTAAATTGCATAAAGATGAAAAATGGTTCATGGCAGGCAAGGAAATTCAAAATTTTAATGTTATCTCATACGTGAGTATTAAGCTGGCTAGTAATGGAGGCTTTGAGAGACAGAAAAGAACTCCAATGGCAAAACGAAGAATGGCCCTGACAGCAATAAGTAAATGCTTATGCTTGGTGCCAGTAGTGCACTTAAATGGTTTGAAAGGCTTTATGTAGCCTTGATTGAATCTCAATGGATTTATGGAGGGGAAATTTTTAGGAATAGATGAGGGTTGGCATAATATGGATTTTATATTAAGAAGTTTCTGTAAATTAATTTTGGGAGTCCCTAGCAATATCGCAAATGCAGCAGCTTTAATAGAGCTAGGAAAGTTAAGTGTGAGAGGGCTAATGATGGAGAAAGTACTGAAATATTTATTTTGGATCCAAGAGTTGCCTGATACTGATATGGTGAAAATATGCTTGATATGTCAAGAACAAAATTTGAGTATTGTGTCAAATGTCTGGTTGAGGAAAATTAGAGAACAGTTAATTAAAAATTGGTTAGGATACTTTTGGGTTAACATTGGATGCTTTGAAAAAGACTTTTGGAAGGAAGTGAGATCAAGAATGGAAGACATTGATAGACAAATTTTATTTGCCCATGTTAGGGAGAAAAGCTCACCGACTTACTATAAGGAATTATATGACCCAGAAAAGGAGAGGTACATTTTAATTTGCAAAAAGAATGAAAGAGAAGGGTTAGCCTGGTTTCGATTAGGGGTTTAGAAACTTAAGGGGAATAAAGGGAGAGATTAGCCCTGGAATGTGGGGAGAGGGAAGATGAAATTCATATTATCTTTCAATATAAAGCCATTTATGACTGGAGGGTAGTCTAATAAGTAAGAAATGGTTACTGAGAATCAAAGAAATTGCACTTAGGAGAGATTTTTGAAGACCAAAGTAGATTCCCAAACTAGGGGAGTTTTTATGGAAAGTGAAGATGAAATGGAAATGGTCAGTTGAAAAACATGGAAATTTAGATTAAATTTTAGTTGACAAAGGATATCTGTGTAATATGTTAACTTTTGTATTTGCAAATAGTTATGGCTGGTCAAATAACTAGGGTCCATAACCATGTATGAACTTAGCACTTAAATAAATAAATAAATAAAAAATATAGAGGTGGGGTAGCATGAGAATTCATTATGCTAAGGAAGGCCACAAATTCAAGATGGCAGAAAGCTTGGTTGACAGTTCACAGAATTCTTGGCTGACTTCCTGTAGGAGTGAATAAATTGCAAGTTTGTGTCTGCTTTAAGCAGGTTTGGTTTTTAACATAATGTTTCATTATACTTGAACCTCTTAGTTCAGTTACAAAAAAATATTACAGTAATGAGGCTGTTGCATATGTGAGTTTATATGTAGTATGCTCTAAAGAGCAGAAAAATAATAAATTATCAGCACATTTCAACCAAGGCAGAAAGTTGTCTAGTAAAAAGGATTTTAAACTTAATATCCTACTTAGATATTATAACTAATTTGAAATTTACAAGTAATGCCAGGATATGAAGAATTTAAGAATTTTTATTGCAAATTAAGTACAGAGCTTTCCTTTGGGCATGTGGCCATATTACAGGATATTGCTTGCCCTGCACTGTGCTGTTTCCAACTGGTTCTGCTCCCCCTCCACTTTCCTCTCTGTATGCTGGCAAAGTCTTTGTACAGAGGTTGATATGTTTTGGGACCACATGTTTTGGTGCTATAGTGTGTTAGTGGTATGCCAAAGCATCTGTATACTTAAGCACACAGAATCTGCATGTATGATTCCTGTGTGACAGCAAACTGTTGTAGAGAAGTGAGGCAACAATTTTAGACAGATTCCCTGCTGTTCAGGTGCCTTACAGAGAAATGGTTTCTAATCTTTTGAATAGATTTAGGGAAAGAGGATGTATTCTAGATAAAAAATGGAAAGTAAATTGCTATATTCTTCCAGGGGAAGAACTTGATGACATTGGATGAAAGTTAGAATGGAATCCAAAGAAATCATTGAGAGAGCTTGCACAGGAATTAGGAGTTTTGCAAATCTCGGTTGTGAATGCCACTAAACTTTTAAAGTTAAAACCCTATAAGATAATTGTAGTTCAGGAATTGCAATCTCATAATAACGTGAGTAGAGTTAATTTCTGCAATGGGCTGTGCGACAATGTTCATGATCGCTCTTTTCACCCATATTTTATTTTTTTTATGCATGAAGCATGATTTCATTTACATGACCATGAAGAATTAACGAGTTGTAATGCAAATTTTCTTAAAAGGTGTGAGAGATGTGCGACAAAACAAGGGCATAATTTCCAACATATTTTATGACCAAGATATATTGTTATTGTAGTTATAATTTGCATGAAAAGCTAATGCGCTTGAATTTAAGTGGCTATAAATGTGCAAGCAAATAGCATACTTCCTGGGCCAAGAAAGCTCTATTAGGTGGACCATGTGTCCAAGTGAAGGGTATGTACGTCAATTTGACAATGCAGCAATGTTCTAAGATGCTCTGTCATGTGTTGTCAAATTAAAATACTATTAAAATCAACCTAGCACTCCATGCATATTATGTATAATCTAATGGAACTTAATGATATATGCTTAAGCAACTGGTGCCTAATCTGGACAACTTAAGATATGTACACATTTACCAGGTGTAATTAATGCTTGCAAACTCTTTGTTATGTTTACTAGATTGCAGATATGATATCTTCTCCTCAAAAGGAGGAAAGAAAGGTTCATTCCATGCCAAAGCAACCAGTCAACCAACCTGACTATCTCAGATTTTTATAAAACTTTCAAAAATCATTCTTCTCAATGGTATATATGAAAATATATTTCTTTATTACAGTTTTATTTTCTTACGTATTGATGTAATTATTAAAATCTTTACATTTCTCCCCCCCTCTCTGCCTCTAGTCATGGAGATTTGTTGTATAACCTATTTTGTTGTACATTTGATAAACTTGACCATATTTTATATGTGTATATTCATTTTGTTAACTCAAGAATCATATAATTAAATTCTTTTGAAATCACGATTTTTAAAGGTTTTGAAAACCATAAGTTTTCAATATTGTTATAGATTATAAAATGTGAAAGCTTAAGAGTTGGACCTCATTAGGAACAGGAGTGATGATAAAGAAATCCAATTGTTTTACATCAACATGAGTACCTTATTCCTTTTTATAGTGATTAAAAGGGAATACAATATTTTAACTAATTCATCATTAAAAGCTGTCTCAGGGATCCAGGAGCCACTCAAAATATTTTAGAACCAACAGTAATACAATATACTTATTACAATGTTTGATAATTGTTTAAAGTGGTGGCACCATTTTAATCTTATTGTGGTTAAGAAGAGGTTTGAGAACTTCTTTATTAAAGTTAAAAGTTTGAATACCTTCTACTGCAATACAAACATTTGAACCTAAAACTGCTGGAAGGCAAACTTCCACCATAACATGGCGAAAGGTAGTTGGTGGTTTTTAGATTCATTATATTCAGGATTTTCCCATGTGGGTATTTGTTTATGTAATTGATTTAGGTTAATTCCAGCTTTTACTTATTGGAAACTACAGGGAGAGCCAAGAAACTACGAACCGGCTGCGCTGTGTTTTTCCTGTCCGCATCCTCGGCACTCGTTGCCATCTGCCGCTATCATAGAAAGGCACGGATGAAACCATACATTTTTAAAACTACTTTTAAAGGCTTTACTTACCAACTTTATGAAAGGAGATGCTAAAACTGGCCACAGTTTTTTTCGAGTCAACAGTTGACACCATTGCGTATGTGAATACAATTTTGTCCCCTTTTTTTTAGAGAATTAACAGCCAGGGAGCGTGATTTTGCCTTTTTTCAACAAGACTCTGCAACAGCTTATATGGCCAATGTTTCGATGAGAACAATTGAAAGTGCATTTGAGGACAGAATTCTTAATAGATATTTCTGGTCCCCCAACCTAACCCCCTGTGATTTCTATCTGTGGGGTAACTTAAAACATACAGTGTACAAGACAAACCCACACATCCTGGAAGAATTAAAACAAAATATCTGCCAGGAAAATGCCAGCATTTCTCAACGTGAACTACAGTGAGTAATGGATAGTTTCCTAAAGAGGTGCCAAAATGTATGGACGACTGTGGTCAGTTTCAGCATTTCCTTTCATAAAGTTGGTAAGTAAAACCTTTAAAAGTAGTTTTAAAAATCTTGTATGGTTTCACCCGCACCTTTCTATGATAGCGGCAGACGGCAATGAGCACCGATGACGTGGACAGGAAAAACACTGCACAGCTGGTTCGTAGTTTTTTGGCTTTCTCTGTATATTGTCTCCCTCTTCAAATTGTCTTCAGTGGACATTGCACAACACAAAATTAAGAATCAACTTTCATAACTTAAGATAATGTATATTTGCATATGGCAGAGCATTGATTATGCCACATTCATTTGTGAGCGTAACAAAGGAAACAAACCATAGTGCAGGTGAGAATTACTCACTGATTTTAAATTTTAATAACTTTGCCAAAAATTGTCTGATTTACATACACAAAGTAAAAAGGTATTTTTCTTTAGTCATTGAAAAAATGAAATATAATTAATTTTCAATTATGCACCTATGTTGGTAAACAGATATCATGGCATGTCATCACTTGTTTAGTGAAGGAATTCCTGGGGAAGATATCTTAATGCTGCTTTGGTACACAGTTATTAAATAAACCACTATTATGGTCTAGTCCCATCAAAAGAAATATCTCCATTTTGCCCTTGGCACATTTTTCACTGCTTGTTAGCAACTTTTTACAGAACTGTTTGGAACAACTGGGAACATATGTATAGTTTTCCAGAAATCCAGATCTCACACCTTGTGACTTGTAGTCTAGGTTATGCATTAGGGGTAGAAGAGAGCGAAGTAAGAATGAGTGAGCTTTTTGGGACTATATGAAGCCTTCTCCATTTTCATCTACTCCCAAATTATTGATACATTAGTTGTGCATAAAGCAATTAATTGCCAAAGTTGTTCCTACAACAGTAACAAGAAGAGTAGTGGTGATAGGTATGATGACAATAGAAGTGCAGATGCTAAATAGCTGATTTTATTGTATGAAAACTTGAATTTGTGTCTATCTGTGTTTTATGTTTGAGTTTGAGGTTTTGCAAATCTCTGACATAAAATTTGCTAACCTCTATAATTAAAGTTTTTAATTTATTACGCTTCAGTGTTATTTCAATTGCTATTCCATTGAGAGCCCACTCTAAACATTTTTAATTTTTTTGTGGTTTGTAACAATGTAAACCTAAACCAAAAGAAAAAGTTAAATATCTATTGAGTTTTTGAGAGAGAGAGTGAGAGTGAGAGATATATTGTCAAATTCCCCTTAAAATTATTATAGTATTTCTGTAATCATAATCTATAATCATAGACAGTTGATGAGAAGGCACAGTGAAGTGAATTCATAACTGAATTAGAAACAGTTAAGTCAAGCTGAGAATGTTTTTTATTCAGTTGTTATTAATTATCTTTAACTTTAAGAGCTGAAATTATGAGACATTGAAACTTTTTAGCTTAGCAAATAAATGTGTTTTCTTTTCTTTTTTCCAGATTTTGAAAATTAAATTAAAAGCAGTATCTAGCAAGAAAACGTTTTTCTAACAAGAAAACGTTTTTAAATTTTTACCTCTGAGAAGAATGGCCCTGGAAACTTTCATTGTAATTCAAAGTGATCGGGTTGGTTGCTTTAAAGTTTATCAGCTTTGTCATAGAATGCTCCAAAAGCAGAATCCTCAAATAAAAAAAATATGCTGTAATTATAATAGTAGTTTTAAAGAGCCCATGTCTCAAAATATGCTTTTTGCTTTTTTAGTTTTAATGAAGACTTTCACATCTTAAAATAGTCTGTTCTTTATTTTTTCTCAACTTCGCATGTGAGCTAACTTTTAATGATTGATCCAGTCAGAGTTAAATTGGTGTGACTTTGTAATTGTTGTGATGAATGCTTTGAGCAAAAAATATACTCTTGAAGCCTGAGTACTCTACTATTTGGCTCAACATGGACCTTACTTTCATAACAAAAATAGAGGTGCTTTTAGCTCATAGTTTAATTGAATTTTGAGCCAGTTGATACACTATAGCTTCACTTGAAATTTAATCAAAATGTTTCAAAAGCATTTGCTTTCATCTTCAGCTTTTTTGCGACTGTTGGAATTGGAGTCTGAGTTCCTGGATGTACTTGAAATGGAGATGAAGTCCTCTGGTGTCAATGTGATAACTCTGCTCAAGTTGTCCAAAGGCAGGATTTCAAAGCTAATTGTTTGTTTCCTGGGTTTTATTACATGTATATTTCCACAAATCTTTAAGTTCTGTAGGTCTGCTGATGTTTTTCAAGAATCTGACTTTGGGGTTGATGTGCTTTGTGGTCCAGAAATGGTTGCTACAACAGATCTGCAGCTTAATCATCTCTCAATTTTGAGTGACAGGATGTGCAGGTAAATAGATAATAAATTAAAAAGGAAACGGTTAAAAAGCATTTCGATGCACTTATAAATTCTAATTTCACCTATTTGAATCAGGTGTGGGTAACACGCAACAAAAGTTTAATAAATTAATTAGAAATACAGTAAAACCTTGGGTATCTGTCACTTGGTTAATTGTTTGGCTCATTAGCTGTCATCTTTTCTTTTTTAGTGTTCTAGAATGAAAATTCCCTGTAGGGGAATCAACTTGTTTTGGAACAAGTCTTACATCGCTCCCCATGTGAGCATGGCAGCAATGTTAGGAATTGAATATAGAATAAACATGTGTTCACTCTAGTCAAGAGGCTGTTCTGATGCCTTCAGCTGTGTATTAAGTTTTAGTTTTCAAATCACAAAGTGGTCATGCAATAAGACAATAGTAGTGATCATAAGGTACTGTTACCTAGTTATGTACCTACAAAATTGACAAAAAACAGATGTGGGTGAGTAAGCAAATGCACTTGTATTGGTTTTATGGAACAAAAGTCTGTTACCTCTTACCACGCAGCCCTGCCCCATGGACAACAGTCATCTTTATTGCAATTTTTCAAAAAATAATTGAAAAATGTAACATAGCACTCTTGTTATTAGTGAGTGTTTTGTGTAATTGTTTATTAAACCTACTGTTTATATTAAATAAGTTGGATTATCCATCATTTTTGGTTAATTGTCAACTCCATCCCCTCCATCATAATGGCTAATTGGCGTTTTACTGTACTATAGAGGAGAGCAATAAGTGCATTGTGTGAGATGTCATATGAACCCCAAACAAAAGTTTATATTTAGTCACAAAAATCCCGGCCTTAAATGTTGGGATAAAACTTGGACCAGAAATTTTTGTTTGTAAAGTTATAAATAAAATCACTAAATTAAACTTGAACATTAAAATAAATATTGAAAACCCTAGCTAGAGTACAAGGAACAAAACAATATTCAATTAATAATGCCAAATTCCACTAAATATGGCATTCAGTTCTATACGTTATACAGCTTCCAAGCTTTGCAGTTCATTGCAAAGTGAAATAAAAACTTGTATCAATGCTGCATATTTAGAAAGAAATTAAATCAATGTTTCGGATATCCACCACAGTAGAGTGTATTTAAATGAGTCAAAATTGTATTTATTACAAGTGTATTTTGTAAACTTCATTTGTATGATAGTTGCCACCAAGCAAGGCATAAACAAGTGAATGAATTAACAATCAGGTACAACAGTTACACCATAAATAAAGTATCTGATACAAAATTTCTTGCGCTTCAATTAGATGAAGAGCTCAGCTGGAGAAAACAGATAAAAATCATGCTACCTAAAGTTAGCTCAGCTTGCTTTGCCTTAAGAAACTTAAAAACATCTGCTTAACCAAAATGCATTAAGAACAGCATATTTTGCCTACTTTCACTCCCTGTTGCAATGTGAAATAATCTTCTGGAGTAATTCGGCACACAGCAAGCAAGTATTTATATTAAAAAGAAGGCCATACACATTATTTGTGGTGTTAGGCTCCGTTATTCTTGTAGGCCCTTGTTCAAAGCTCAAAGAATTGTTACTCTCAGTGGTGAATACAATATTCTCTCTTGAGCTAACTTACAGATAATTATGATCATTACAGGCAATTACTGGAACAGGACCTATTGCTTTGTGCATCAATTTCAAATGAATATCATTCTTTGTCTAGTATGACAAAATGTGCCAAGTTCTAAATTTTGTCTTGTTGGGTTATTTTAGCTTTCATAGCACCCATGTACCTTGGTTATCTCTCTTTTGCATAATTCCATGGGGCTAGAGCTGAAGTTGACACTGCCTTGGTTGCAAAACTCTAAATAGCTGGTTGCTCATAGGTGTAGTAATGTATTCCTGCCTGCTAATTCACCCCATTTGCTTATTCACATTGCCAACTACTGACATGGGCAGCTGAGGTCATTAGGAATGGGCTCGTGAACAGGTGGTCTGAGGTTCAAATTCCACCAGAACTATCCTCCCTGACTGATGTTTTTACCAGGTTTTCCTCAGTCCTCATAACTGACAAATGCAAACTGTAAACTTAGGCCTGGAATGTTTCTTGTCTTGTAAATTTAACTAATTTGACAATGTTAGAAACTGTACATAGTCTCTATTGACAATAAATGCATATTTAAATTGAAATGTATGCCGAGGTTACCATACATCAACACCAGTCATAACTAGTTCGGAAACCTCTTTACAAGAAACACAGAAGCAATTGGGAGGAAAGAAAGAAAAGTTAAACAGACATTCAGAGATTAGACAAGAATATTTCTACTGCATCTGTGTTTACAATTAAGACCCTAATAAATTTGTATCTAACAGCGAAGGTGATCATCAAAATTTTACAAAAGGCTATGAGTGTAAGGAATTTCAGTTCTTAGAAGGTTCTGCTGAATATGACAAGGTTACGTATGTTCTTGACAATTTTGTGGAATGTGATTTTATTACAGTATACAGTGTGTTGTGTTTGTGATTTGAGGGAGATAAAGAGGAGCATAATACAGCATCTCATCAATTTAGAATTGTTGTTAAAACTAGAAAATGATGATGACAATAGCAATAGCGAAGAGGAAGATGAGTATGTTTACAACACACTTCATGCTTGAAGGCTAAAGGGAATTCAAGAGAGCTTAATAAAGTTAAGAAGAAAACATTCATAAAGTAGAAGCACCTGCAGAAGAAAGTGAAGATGAAAATGACCTGCTTTTGGATCAAGAAAACGGGGAAATTCAGGCCATAGATTTGCACTAATGTTTCAAGATTTGGAAGATTCCATAAGCACCTTTGATGGTAAAGGAGACTATACAATCTGGAAATGGATTCTAGAATTTGAAGAAACAGCTATTCTAATGGGATGGAACAACATGCAGAAGCTAATATCTGCTAAGAAATCATTGTCTGCCTTAGCAGAACTATTTATTCAAAGTCTTGTCTTGTTCAATACAGATTTCCGTCATTGCTCCAGATGCACTTCAGCATTCAAAGTGAAACCAGTGTATCAACATGGAAGAAATTAAAAATCGCATTGATGGAAGAGTTTGATGTCAAGCTGAATAGTGTAGAAATGCTTATGCTACTGGGTAGGTGGAAGATGAAGAAAAAAGAAACATTCAGGAGTACCTGCTTGTCTTGAAAGAGATAGCACATTGAGGTGAGGTAGATGAAGATTCTCTGATACAGTGCTACATTATTGATGGTATAGAAGATGAGTCTGGTAGCAAATTGATTTTGTATGGACTAGAAATTTAAGGAAAGGCTATGTGACCATGAATGCATTGTTGAGCAAGGGAACAAAAGTTTTGAAGAAACTTACTTCAAGAGAGGAATGCGGTGGCTTTTGAAGAAAAGCATTAAGTCCAAAGATGTTACACCTGTGATGAAGCAGACCACTAATCGTCCAGTATCCTCACAAAGACAAGGGTCTAAAATGTTTCAAATGTAATAAATTTGGTCACAGGTCAGTGGAGTGCAAGATAACAGATGGTAAGGTAAGTAACAGTTAACTCTTTAATGAAAATTGCAGCTCCTCTTTTCGCCACTAAATAAGGATTGCTAGTACCATAATTAATGCATTGGTAGATACAGAATTACTTCTGTCAATGAAGACATCTATGTAGATTTAGGAATTCCTCCACTGAGTATAATGGATCTTATTTTGACAAGTTGTAGAAAGAATTATGTTGTTTATGTTGTACCAAAAGGGCACTTCCATACAGAGGTCTTCAGTGAAGCATTTGAGGCTGATGTTTATATTGACTAGCGATTCAACGAAATGTCTGCAATCATTGGAAGTGATATTATACGGCAAGAAGAGGTAGTGATAAATCAGAATGGCATTAGGATATCCAAGCCAAAGCCACCAGATATATTCCTCATGGAGATTAGCTTTGATGAACAGCCATTGGATGTAGGTGGGCCTACAAGTAATGACTATAAGCAACAGTTGGAAGAGCTAATTTCTCCATGAACCTGCCAAAACAAAAAGTTCAGAAGTGAAGTTCACCATTATGCTGAAGGATGAACTGCAAGTATTCAGCAGACCAAGATGACTTGCACCTACAGAAAAGGAAGCTGTTGACGAGCAATTAAAGAAATGGCTAGAAGAATGTATTATTGACCTGAGCTCTTCTGAGTATGTCAGCCCTATGGTGGTGGTGCAAAAGGAGGATGCTCTCCTCATTTGTGTATTGATTATTGTATGATAAATAAGATCACCTTAAGGATCAATACCCATTGCTGCTCTTTAAGGATGTCTTAGATAGGTTGCAGGAGCAAGAGTATTCAGTACACTCAGTTTAAAAGAATTGATTTTTTCATGTGTTAGTGGAATCACAAAGTAGAAAATACACTACTTTTGTCACTCATGCAGGTCAGTTTCAGTTCAGAAAAGCACCATTTGGCCTATGCAAGTCACTGGCAGTGTTCCAGTGATTCATTAATTATGTCTTTTGGTCACTTGTAGTTGAAGATATATGAAGACTCACATACATGGATGACTTGATCATTTTATTCCTGCTGGAGATGGAAGTTGAAGCATTACACTGCTTAATGATAGTGTTGGACGTAGTTAAAGATTGTGGGGTTGAACTCAGCATGGAAATGCCATGTACTAAAGAGGAAGGTTAAGTTCTTGGGGCATGTGGTAGAGGATGGATGACTATACCCATCACCAGAGGAAACTAAAGCTGTAATGAAATTCCAGAACCAAGAAATGTGAAACAAATGCAACCTTTTTTGGTTTACCTGGATACTTCAGGAAGTTCATGCCAGAAAACTCTGCTACTATGAGACCAAAGTGACCTGCTGAAGAAAGATAAAGAATTTCAGTTTTGTAAGGAACAGTTGTGTAAAGAATCTCTTTGAAATGTTAAGGGGATTCTTATCACAAAGACCTGTTTTAAACATTTACAAGTCTTCATGTCAAACCGAGCTACATACCAATGCAAGTAAGCTTGCACTTGCAGCTATTTGTATGCTGAGATCACCTAAGGATCAAATACTTTCTGTATACGACATGAGTAAAAAGACAACACCACTGGAAGAAAATTATCTGAGTTAAGAGCTTGAGGTATTAGCTATCATTATTCCACTGAAGACGTTTCAAGTGTATCTTCTGGGGATAGATTTCAAGGTGGTTACAGACTCTGCTGCCTTCCAAAGGACAATGCACAAGAGAGATCTGACAACTAAGATTACAAGATGGGCTCTGAGGTGGGAAGAGTACTGATATACCTTTGAACACAGAAGTGGATCAAGGATGCAGCTTGTTGATACTTTGAGTCGTCATCCTTTTTCGTATGCAGTTCTGATTCTTTGGTCGTTAGAATGAGAAAAGCACAAGACGATCTTTGTGCCATAAAGGAAGAACTATGCCAGGAGTGGTCTTACAAAGACTTTAAATTAAATTGAGTTTTATTTATGGACACTCTTTAACTACTATGGTCCTTAGCATACCATTCTATATTGGGTGTAAAAGACCGGTAATTTTGCTCAGGGGCCTCTTTATCAGGCTTGAGGTTCTTATATGTTCCATAAATCTACCACACGGGACCACCGGCTGTACTTCTGTTCCGAAGGAAGCCATGCTAAGGTTTCTTTATGCTCGAAAATATCCATCGCCTTCCGCCAGGTTTGAATCCGCAACTTCGGGAACTAGAGGCTAGCATGGTAACCACTACACCACGGAGGATGACTTACGAAGACTTTATAATTCAGGGTGACATACTTTTCAAATTTTGTGCAGGTCATGAAGTTTTATTGTACCCAAAGCATGCAACATGAGGGGCCGTATTCATAGATTACACATAGGTCTGGGCTATCTCCAGACTCGTTTGGTCCGAAACAAAGGCCGGCCAAGTTTTTTATATTCATAGACGATAAAAAGTCTTGGACCAAGAAAGGCCGTGGATCAGCAAGGAGAAAATGTTACACGTCAAAGAAAGGGAGTTCTGCGCATGTGTGACTGCATAGAGTAGTAAACTAACCACTCTTACTCCCTAGTTTTTAACTTTCTATAGTTGTTTCACAGCTGTTTTTTCATCGGTTCAGTGCTCACTCCTCGCCCTCAGCCCTACCCAAAAAAGGAGATAACCTAGAAGCGTGTATTAAAATGGTTGGAGGAGGAAAATGCCTGTTTTCCTTAATACAAAAAATAATAGATACTATTGAAAACAAATCGGTTTCAACAAATGCAGATGCAAAAAAAACAAAAAAAAAAAACAGGAGGAATGGAGGGAGATAATACATATATGGGCAGTTTTGTGCATGATCCTAACCTATTTCCACCCATCCCTTTTTGGAAACGTTCTTATCCACCAGATACACAGTTTCATGGCATTGTTAATCATTTCAATAATTTAACTTGCTGGAATATTAACTTTTAACCTTAAAATTTCAGAATCAAATCATATTTAAATAGGAAAGAACATATGTTGTTATTAAAATCTCACCCTGGATCTTAACCAAATAAATATTGTGTGATAGTAATTATACAGAAATAATTACCTGAGGAAATTCCAATACATCATAACCCTTCCTGGAGTTGTAATCCATCTCTCCTCGTCAGGAAAACATAAGTAAAGCCTGAATTACTTCAAACTTAACTCAAGTGACTTAACTCAACGCGACATAACGTGAAGATCTTCTACATTGTATTAAATGGAGCTATTTCAGGTTGTCTTAACATGGCTTACTTTAACGACGTAACTTAAAGAATTTGGCAGTGTCAAACTTTTCCTTCCAGTTACTCAAATTTAATGTGGCATGGGAATTAGAACCAATCAGCGTGAAACAGTAGCATGAAGTAATAGAAGAGCAATTAATCAATTTTCATTCTGTTACGTTAAGTGCATCCTAATTAAACGTTTACTGTAGCAGAATTTCTTAACTTTGCATTACATCCCGTCATGTTACGTAAAGTGCATAGTAATCCCGGTTTAATGAATGTAAATCTAGCAATGGCATATGAGTCATTAGTTATAATGCGGCTTACTGACGCCTTACTAAGGTCAGTAGTGCTTTTTTGATACCCTTCTCTTGCATAATATGGAAGTGCTATGAGCATCGTATCAATTGAGATACTCAAACCTCGGTTATCGTCTATGTCATATAGGTTAGGATGAATCCATTTTATCAGCCTTCTAACCTTTGCTTTACTAAACCTGTATTTGTTTTGAAGTTTAGGTCACCATACTTTCCAATTGTGTCCAATTTTGGTAAATAGTTTTACTCCACCATCTCATTTCGCAAATTCTAATCAGGCAGCCACGCCCATCACTCCAAAGTCATCCATTTTGTAATGATGGTCTGCCTTTAATCTACCCCTCTGAGGTAGACCAAAATTTGGTCTCGAACAAGGCGTTTGATCCCCAGACCAATGGAAGTCCCGGTCTATGAATAAAAAAATTGATGGTCCGCTGTAAATCCACCGGAAGTAGCAAGTTGGTCCGGGCCAAGATCGACTATGAATACCGCACGAGATTATCAAAAATGTTTATGAGAGGGTTCATTTCTGTCTCAAGAGAACAGAAGAATCTATCAGACATGAACACTATATTCCTTATACCGTCAAATGTTGTTATAACAAATTTCTGGGGACTTTGAAATTCATTTCGTTATACTGAAATTTTGTTAAATTGGTTATTTAATATTTTATCTTAAAAAAGTCCAAAATTGCAGCTTTCAAATTTAATATAATACTGTATCTATTTTAAAAAATGCAAGATGTATGTATTTGGAATAGATATGGAAGGAAACATTGCAGTTCAACATTTGCTACTAAAGTAGTCTATATTTAAAGCATTACCTTTTGGCAACATATAATTTATATATAGTGAACCTATATACTATGTAACATAACTTATCAATGCTTTCATTTTGAGATAAAGTCTGTAACTTTTTTTCTGGACAGAACACTTTACAATTGTTTCTTCCGAATAGTTTACACTGCAACTTGCACTTTTTGTCACATTGTCAACTTCTAAGATTTTAAACGTTTCTTTTGGAGAAAACTGCTTTCTTTTACTTTTCACTACTCTGTTGGTTGATATTATTTAAACCAGATTTGCTCTGAGCAGATTGAAATTCCCGTCTTACATAGCTTAAACCACATTAAACAACAATAAGCACATGAAAACAAAGTTTGCCATTTAATGGTACCTTTTAAACAGACTGTCATATTATGGAATTCAATTAGACAAAAGTGACCTTTTATGACAAAACTGAGGCAAAACGTTTTATGGCCAGGGATGAACAAACCATTCTCTTAAGCAGGAAACAACACAGTATTATTGTTAAGTAAGAAAACATTTTAAAAATTAATTCAATTGGTCATATATTTAAGGGGAATTTCTTATTTTCGGTATACTGAGATTTTCGTTGTACCGAAGTTCATATAATTGAAATTATTTAACATAGACTCTTCTGGAGATATAGAAAGAGATTTCAGTTTGGTTTTTTTTGTTAAAGTGGCATTTGTTAAAATTATATGAAGAAGAAACTTGAAAGTGTAATATCAGATTGTGTAAGTTGTCTCTTAGTTAACCAAAAGACTGGAAAACAGGAAGGATTTTTACAGTCTTTGTCCAAGGAGAATGTGTGTTTGCATACATATCATGTAGATCATATTGGATCCTTAGAATCAAGTCATGAAGGATATCATCACATATTTTCAGTAGTTGATGGTTTTACAAAATTTGTTTGGCTGTACCCAGCAAAATCTACTATCATGAAAGAAGTGATTGCCAAATTGGAAGCACAGAAGGCAATCTTTGGAAACCCTGCACAAATATTAACGGACCAAGGATCAGCTTTCACATCTCACAAGTATGAAGATTACTGCAAAACTGAAAACATTAAATACTTGCTCATTACTATTGGACAGCCTCAAGCAAGTGGCTAGGCACAGAGAATCAACTCTGTGATTGTTTTAGTTCTTGCAATGTGTGCCGTATTGGATCCAACAAGATTGTACAGGAATTTTGAGGCTGTGCAGTGGGCCATGAACTCCAGGTATCATTGTAGTATTTGGAAGACACCATTTGAACTATTGATAGGTGTCAAAATAAGGCGTAAGACCAACCCAGGATCACTGACCTTATCCATGAAGAACTATTTGAAGAATCTGAAGGAAAAAAAAAAAGAAAATCTGAGGAAGGATGCACAAAACAGCCAACTTTCAAGGTTCAGCAAGAAAATAAATACTTCAACAAGCATCACTGCTCTACTAGATAGCGGCTAGAATATTGCATTACAATAAACAGATTCAACTCTCTGACAATAAAATAAAAACTACTTGGAATATAATAAAAAGAGAAGCCGGTAAATCCTCATTACAAAATGACTTAATAACACTAAACATTGATAATCAAGAAATTAGTAAACCTCATGAAGTTGCAGAAATATTCAACAAATTCTTTTTGGATGTAACAAACAAAACGAGTATTAATTTTGGAAGTAAAGAGGCAGCTTTGGAATTTCTAAGATCAAATTTCACTAATGAAGTGCCTGAATTTAAAGTTAGGCTGACAACACCTTCTGAAATAAACAAAATTATTAACTCCTTCAAAACAAAAAACTCTTCTGGTTATGATGAAATAACAATAAAAGTCTTAAAATCATGCTCATTTCAAATTTCCACTCCCCTTAGTTATTTGTGCAATGAGTCACTAAGGTCAGGAATTTTCCCTGACAGAATGAAATTTTCCATTGTTAAACCACTTTTCAAAAAAGGCGAACGCAATAATGTTTCAAATTATAGACCAATATCTCTCTTGCCAATTTTCTCTAAGGTTCTTGAAAAGGTGATGTTTAATAGACTTTATAAATACCTTGAATGTAACAACATACTTGTCAGGGATCAGTTCGGGTTCAGAAAAGGAATGTCGACCAATAATGCAACTTATAAACTTACTCATGAAGTGTTAACTGCATTAAACAAAAAAATGCATGTAGGTGGGATTTTTTGTGACTTAGCAAAGGCATTTGACTGTGTTAATCATGATATTCTGATAGCAAAATTGAAATTCTATGGACTAAAAAATGAAACTCTAAGTTGGTTTGTATCATATCTAAATGAAAGAAAACAAAGTGTTGAAGTTGTCAATGATATTGAATTTGGAAAACATACATCAAAATGGAAAACAGTAACACATGGAGTGCCCCAAGGTTCAGTCCTAGGACCTTTATTATTCTTGATCTATATAAATGACCTATCACTTTATATAAAGGATATTGCAAGTATAATTCTGTTTGCTGATGACACGAGTGTTCTGGTGACTAGTAAAAACTTGAATGAGTGTGTAATTAAATTGAATTATGTTTTGAACTGTATGTCACACTGGTTTAAAGCTAACAAATTATCTGTAAATCTAGACAAAACAAAGGTTGTTAAATTTATAACCCATCGATCACTACACACCACAATAGAAATTGGGATTAATGACATGTCACTAGAACAAATAGACAACATTAAATTTCTGGGCCTCCAAGTAGACAGATATTTAGATTGGAAAGTTCACATTAGGTATATCATACCCAAACTCAGTTCTGCATGTTATGCTATCCGAGCATTGGTAAATGTCAGTTCTATAGATACACTTAAATTAGTATACTATGCATATTTTAACTCTATCATTGAATATGGAATATTATTTTGGGGAAATTCGGTAGAAAGTAAACGAATATTCCTCATGCAAAAGAAGGTTATAAGAATCATTTCCAGCACTCATAGCAGACACTCTTGCAAACATCGTTTTAGAAGACTAAAGTTATTAACCCTACCTTCCATGTATATATTTTCAATCTTAAAATTCTATGTATGCAATTGAACCACATTTATTACAAACATGGAAATTCATGAGATAAACACTAGACAAAAGGGTAACATCCATCATCCCAGTGCAAAGCTTTCTTGCTTCCAGAAAGGTGTATATTACGAGACCATAAAAATATTTAATACTCTCCCTAATGATCTTAAGAGAAAAGTTGACAATTTCAATGTCTTTAAAACTGCTGTTAAAGAGTACCTATGCTCAAAAGCATATTATTCTGTACAAGATTATCTGAATGACAAATTATCCTGATGATAATACTTATATAGCTCTGTAAGTAGTATTAGTAAATATTAATGACAATTGCCAGTCATATTTGATGCCTGCTCTAGAATTAATGAAGCTATTTAAATGTATGTATATTAAGAACTGACAGTAAATGCTATGCATTACAAATCAAATAGAACAAAGGTAAAATCCTAGTGAATGTTAAAATAACTGTTCTTGCCTATACGTATGTTAACCTTATAACAGTAAGGAGGTATTCAACTCTTTACAAAATTACACTTGATTTGTTTCATTTTGTATATAGTATGTCTTTATTTTATTTTAAATGTTCTGTATACTATGTAATATTTATGTATATATGTAACTTTATTGTACATTTCCTTAACACGCATATAATATGTGTATTTTATTTCAAATGTTCCATATTCTATGTAATATTTATGTTTATATATAATTTTTGTACATTTCCTTGACATGTTCTATGTTCACAAGCCTTTATGGCTGCTAGTGAACTCACAGAATGCAATCTAATCTAATCTAATCTAATCCAGCTGGTAGATATAAAGTGGTTTCATTTTTAAGTCTAAAGGAGTTGTAAACAAAACCAATGTGACAAGGGAGTGCCTAATTGGCTGGTGGGCAAACTACAACTTTTGCCACTTGCATGTCATCCCGTCCTCCACATAAAACAGTTCAGATCAGATCATAACATTTTGTGATTATTCTTGTGCAAAGAAATTTAAAAACCGTATTATTGTAACAGTTTAATTTATGAAACAAAATATGTTTGTTCAGATTCACCTTTAACTAACTGAACCATTATAGCAGAGCATTTATGAGGCTGTGCACTGGTGCTGTAGTGCATTCCAGTTTCCGTATAAGCTGCCAGTGTACTCTTTGCCTTGTGGTGTATCTATTAAGAAAACATTACTTTTGAGAGTGTCATGACTGAGAATCTTCTGCCATTATGGAGGAACATAAATGCAGAATTGACAGTTATGTTAAATGTTTTTAACAAACTCTGAAAATACTGTTTTTATAAGTGGAGACGTCCTTAAGGGACAGTCTTTTTGCGCTACATAAGCAATATAACAGATTGCATTGGAGAAATTTTAGAAAAACAACAAATCAAACCCTATACATGCCAACAACAAAAATAAGCCAGATTCTCAAATGAGCTAAAGATCCATTTGACCCATGTTCTAAATCTGGTGTTTACAAAATGCCTTGCACATGCGGACAAGTATATATTGGCACAACAAAACGAAGTATAAACACACACATAACTGAACACAAAAGAAGTTGCCTTCCAGGACAAACAGAGAAGTCCGCCATAGCACAGCATGTTTTATCCGTGGATGACCACCATATGGAGTACGTTAAAGTAGAGGTTTTAGCTACAGCCAAGCAGTATTTTCCCCATTTGTACAGAGAGGCTATAAGCATTTATAAACACACCAATAACTTTAATAAAGACAAAGGATTTAAACTTAACCAAACATGGATTTCCATACTTTCTTAACTCTGTAACCTCCATACAGCCAACAAACAATAACATAACCCTGTCCATTGACTCTGCCCACCGGACCATGAGTATATATACTGGCTCTATTTTAGCATGTTTTAATCCAGAGAAAGAAGTGATGATGACAAGATCTCTGAAGATGTCCCTCACAAGTATTCCAAATTATTTAACATGTCCTGTCAATCCTCAGTTTCTGCAGAGTTGCACTGGGTCACAAGATGCATTTTCAGGTTTCCCATTTTCAAAGATCTACCATTGTTGCTGAGGATAGCTTTGTACTTGGAAAAGCTCCTCTCCACATCACAGGAGTATATTTGAAGGTGGTGAGGTCACTGCAGGCCAGCTTAGGTGAGTACCAGCAACTTCCAGTCGTGTAATGGCTTTTGGTACCACTGAAAAGTTGGCATTGATGTATGCCAAGTTTCCAGACAAGGTATCTCTAAAGACCTCAGTTTCGATAGCACTTTATTTATCGCTATCAAGCTCACAAAAGATTGTCTTTATTTTTGTGTAGTTGGTGCAGTAATACTCAACAGCATTAAGCCAAGAACCCCATCATGTAAGAACATGCTGAGGGGTGAGGGGCAGTGAAGGTGCTTGTTCCTTAAATTTCTGCACCTATAGCAAAGCTTTCACATAGATTTTCTTGCCACAGGAAATTAATTTGTCCACATAAGAGTAATTTGATTGCACCTCATCTGCAACTCTGTGTAACGCATATGCAAGGCAAGTACGTACACCATACTGGGGTAGAGAATCTGAAGCCGCTTGACTGCTTTAGCCATGCATGAAACACCAACTGTTACTAACAGCAAAATGTTGTCTCTGTTCACACCATCCAGTCACAGCAGCTTCATAGAGTTGTCAAACAAAATGGCAATTTTTGAGTTGTTTACTCCCGAGAGCTTCATATCTTAAGGGGAAGATTTCTCCAGGCCCGTCAGCATTTAGAACATCATCATTTGCAACATAATGCTCACCCACATCAGTGGTTTCATCTATGGACACCCAGACCTTTTGGTCAGCAACACTAATTCGTATTTTGTTGAGCACCTCCTTGTAGCACATGGATAAATAATTTTTTCTCGATGTAGATTGATCTGGAACTGAATGTGTTGTGTACTTCTCCAAGAGCATCTGAAGCATGGATTCTTCAGCTTCTCCAATTGTATGTTGCAAGACACCATCAAATCACACAAGTTCTTGAAGAATGTATGCACGGTTGAAGATGGACCTGTCTGCTGTCATTTTCAACACTTCTCTTCACACAGCTGCTGTGTTAAGCAGTATTACAGTGTTGTTGCACATTAAAGCATTTTTCTGCACTAACATTAACTTCACATAGTTTACAAAATAATATTTTCCGTCAATGCTGAAGAACTTCTCTCCAAAATCACGAACAAAGCCTCACAACTTCATGCTGTTGGAGCACTTTACTTTCGGCAGGTTGAACCAGACTGAGTTTGTATTCAAACTGAATAGTGTGACCATGTGTACAAAGTTAATTACAACCCGATTAACTTGAGGTGGCAGCTCGCTGCGCAGTACAAGAGTGGTGGGAGACCAACTGCAGCCACATGCGGCCAAGAGGGAGGGGAAATCACATGCATCTTACCTTGAGGCTGGTTTCAGACAACAGACGCAACACTAACAGAAAATCCAGTTGAATCTGCAGTTCCTTGCTCTTGACAGTCTTCACCTTCCTCTTCACTAGAAAACTCGGAGGAATCACTGCTTTCGTCGGTGTTGCCCCCTAGATGAATGATAATTTCCTGTCCGCCATCCAGCAAGCCTTCACTGCGCATGAATTCTAGCTCAACATTGATGACGTGCATGTGGAGTAGTGTGTGATGAATGTATATATGTCTCATTCATATATATTATGGGACGGCCCTCACTTCTGTACTGTTTTATCATTCTAAGATAATGGAGCCGCTTAGTTCTGATGTCGTGCCGCTCCATTAGGACTTTTCTATTCTTTTTTGTCCTTTTCCAGGTAAAATCCAACTTAAGTAGTATCTTTCTTAATGTAGATACACTCCCTTCAAAGTTGATTGATTCCTTTAACTTTGCATGCATCTTCTTCAGTGTCGGTCTTTGCTTGTGAAGAATATAGCATTCATTCACAGTTCGGCGCACTACTGCCTCATTGAAAGTATCTAAGCTTGAACAATAAGACCTTTTAGGTCTCTTTTTATGCGGTGTGGAGAATGAAGGCGAAATGCCAATATCAATATCAATATCTATGGTTTCCTTAATAATTCTTCTTACACTTCTTTCAGAAGCGCCTGTTGGCTCAGCAACACTCTTTCCAATGTTTTTCGCATTGATGTTTACCACGCCAGCCACTACATGTCTTTTCATGTATTTATATACATTGCTAATAACTTCCCTGGTTTGTGAGTGCAGTACTTTGCCTTTAAGTGTACTGCCCATGTATTAACAGTAAGTAAAACGCAAATCCAAAAAAATACTCAATGCAGGCAGTCAGAGTTACACATACATACAGAGAATACAACTCGGAACAAAGCAAACTGTTTCGTGTATATGCTGTTATAGACGAACATATAATGCGCACGGACACAAGCCATAAAAAATTACAGAAGCTCAGATAATGCACATGCAGCGTCAACAACTCCACATGCATAAGTGGCCCCACTCTCCTCTCGGGATAGATAACGGACTTATCGTTTAGTGTGCACCTTTCCTCAGCTGCCACCTCAAGTTAATCGGGCAGTACATCGGAAGCCACCTTCGTTGGCTTCGAGAGTGTTTTGTCGACCCCGCACAACTATGTCTTACATCAAGCCGACTAGTGTGTTACGCTACTTGTTTACTACTAAGCTTTATTTATCAGTAAAGCTTTGTAGTAATTATGTTTATTTGTGACAATATCACCTGAAACATTGTCATGTGAGCAACATTTTCATGTTTTTATTCTTGTGTCCTTAAAGATACGACAAATATATGCATTTTTGGCAAAAGTTGACCAAAATATGACCTATTACTAAAAGGGTGTAAATATTACTTTATATGCACAATAAAAATACATTTTTCTACACTATAATACCTGGATTTATGCATAAATTGTAAAATTCAGTTAAGTTCAGGAAAAAAATATGACTTGTCATTAAAATCCTGGCCTTAATCATTAAATGAATGATTTCTGAAAGCTGAAGTTAAGAGCAGTTCAAACCGGTATCTTTAATCAATCACAGATGAAAAAGCAGATATTAGTGCTGCCGAACTATTCAGGTTCACTTTTGTCTACTCTGTTATATTTGTTAGAAGTTTTAGGATATAAGGCAAAATATAGGTGTAAGACATACATAATGTCGGAAAGCAAATGATCCCCAAGCTGTGGAATGTGTGCTGTATTTGCATGCAGTCTGGAGCAATTTTGTCTCGTGGATACTTAGTTCTCGTCATCCCTCCATGTGGTGTAGCTTTGTTTACTTCTGCTTTAAACTTAAACTGGCATAGGTGCCATAAAGCATGCCCAATTAGGACCAGTACTTAGGGGGAATCATCTATGAAAATGGTAAATTCTGTATTTTTCAATCTGAAATTCTAAAATTTTGTGGGGAATACATTGAATTTGCTCACAAAGACACATATCAAATTTCAAGTTCCTAAGTGGCACCATTTTGGAGAAAAAAATTTATGAATTTTAGGTTGCTATTTTCTATTAAATTCAAAATAGAACCCATGCCAAACATATTCATCTATCCAGTTGAAGTTGTACTATTACGTGTAAAATAATTTATTGCATAAAGTGTAGTAGCTTTCTCTTTGAGATAAATACTTTTGTAGTGTTTAACTTTTTTGTTTACTTGTAGCTTTTTCCCGTTTTTAAATAAATTTCAAATTAAATTTTTGTAATGAATGAATATGAGGTGCATAGTAAAAACCCTACTACACTTTCTTTATTGACTTCTTACCCAACTCTGGTAAATTTGCAGGCTGATTGGCTGAAAACTCTGGCATGCTTACTGTTTTGTACATTGAAAAATGTGAAAATTCTTAAATGGAGAGAAAATTCAGTTTGAAGCTTTAACACCTTTCTTAATTTTTGTTGACCAAACTTTGTGATTTAAAACTATCCAGATACATAGGATGGACCCTCTGCTCTAAGTTTCTTGGCTTCAGTAGCAGCTTTCTCCATATGGAGTCTCCTAACTTCATTAAAACTAATTATTTCCGGGCTTATTGGCCGTGTTCTAGAGGTAATGTCATTATTATCTGACATTTCATCACACACATTGGTGGACATCCTCAGAGGACACATGTGATCTGGTTCATGTCAACTCTGTGACTGAACTGCTGTTGCAGTTTCAAATTGGACAGGTGGGAGGGAAGGTAGGCGGTAGCTGGTCAAAGTATTGATCAACGGAGTGGTATTTAACAGGTTTTGTCAGTACTGGCAACCATGCTTTATTGACCTTAACATTTTCCTCCTTTTTATTGATATTGCTAGGGTGCTTTATTATTTCTATGGCCTCCCTATAAAGTCTGCTGTAGTACTGACTGGTGGCTGAAAGAACTTCAGTTTTTTTCGTATAACTTCCTATGTTCGTCTAGGTTGATGACGTGCCCCGCCACAGCTGATTTTTCAACTTGGCCTAATCTACCGTTTCTTCTGTGTGCTGAAATCCTAGTTTTAATGCTCCTTTTTGTTGTGCCAATATATACTTTGCCACAGTTGCACAGGATTTTGTGTACGTATGGAGTAGTTAATAGTTCTCATTTATTTTTGGCCGAATGGAGCATCTGATTAATCTTCCTTGTTGGTAGATATATAGCGTTAATGATGTATTTCTTTAAAACTTTTCCAATGTGGTCTGATATCGTAGGTATATATAGTATAAGGACCTTCCGTTTGGATTTCTTATCTTCTGCAGTTGGAACGGGTACGTTTATGTTTGTTTTGTTTTCATGTGTAAATCTATTAAATTCCTGCTTAGAATAACCCTTATTAAGAAAAGCAGTTTGTGGCTATTTAGCTCTTCCTTAAGGTATTGAGGTTGGCAAATCATCTTGGTGCGATTTACTAATGTTTTTACAATGCCTCTTTTTTGTTGTGGGTGGTGATTGGAGTTTTTATGCAGGTATCAGTCGATGTGTGTGGGTTTTCTATACCCCTTATGGCCACATTTTCCATTTTTCTGTTTTATTACCAAGAAGTAGAGAAAGAAAGTTGGTTGTTCTCTTCTTTTTCCAAGTCGAGAAAGGGAAGTTGGTTATTCCCTTCTTTATCCATTGCAAATTTTATATTAGAATGAATGTTGTTAAGGTGAGTCAGGAAACTAGTTAAGTCTTTCTCAACATGGGACCAGATAGGAAAACATCTATGTAGCGATACCAACAGGTTGGCTTCTTGGCCACTGTTTGTAAGGCTTCTTTTTCAAATCCAGTTGTTCGTAGAAGCTGCCATTCCACTGAAAATATATTATAGTAAGACAGTATTTATATAAGTCTGATATCTCGTTAGGAAATATTTATTTTATTTTATTTAGCACTAGTTGAAGAGGAACTTTAGTAAATAGTGACGTGACGTCAAAACTGACAATATCTGAGGATATAACTGTCAAGTCATGCAATTTTTCCACAAAATCTGCTGAGCTTTTTATGTGACTACTGGATTGGCCGATGTAAGGTTGCAATACTGTGGTAAGATATTTGCAGATTGAATATGTGGGTGAACCAATGGGCATAATGGGATATTGATTTTATGTATTTTTGGTAAGCTGTACAGACTTGGCGGCTGAGCTTCTGACCTATGTATACTTCTCTTGGTGTGTGGATTGATAGACATCGAGTCCTTGATCATTGTATTAGTTTTTCTCGGGATCTTGTAGGTAGGATCTCTTGGAAGCTTCCTGTAGGTTTCAATATGTCTTCAATTATTTTATCATAATCTTGTTTCTCAATCACCACCGTAGTGTTTCCTTTGTCTGCGGGTAGAATTGAAATATTGGTATCCGTGTTACGCTCTTTTAGCGCCTTTCTTTCTTTTAAAGAAATATTGTCAATGAGTGGACCTGATTTTTGTAGTATTCTAGTTGATTCAGTATATATTGTTATTGAGACTTCTGCAGGTAATGTTCGAATGCCCGATTCTATAATGATAATTATATCTTCCACCTGGATTGAGGTGGGCATCATATCACAGCAAAGTTTCCCCCTTCGGATAGAATGCTTTCTTCTTCCACTAACAATTTCCAATTGGAGAGGTTCATGATGTAATGTTTGTAGTTGTCGATCGTGTGTACACAGTTTGTTAAATTTGCTCTTTTGTCTGTTTGTGGACTGGGACAAAGTTTGTTGGAATACCTGAAAAGCCAGAGACTCAACTTTATTCCAATCTTTTGTCTGTAATTCGTTACTAATTTTATGTGCAGATGATGGTGTCCACCATTATCTGACAAATTCTTCCCTGGTGTCACGCATTCATTCCCTTAATAAAGCAAGTTCAGTATGGTGATAAATTCTATGTACACATGTAGACTAGAAATCCCTTCTTACCTTGATGAAATTAGGCTTTATGTTTTTGTCTCTACAGCGTAGAAGGAAGACCAAGGATGACAGAAAATTAACTTTCTTCTTGTGAAGTATTTCTAATATGTGAATCAGTTGGAAACATTCCTCCCCATAGAGGCGTATCAAAAAGTGGTGTGTATGCTGTCATGAGGATGTACACCAAAGTGACGAAACGTCAGGTAATAACAACATGACTTCTATATCATAGCCAACAAGTCTGGAAATAATTAGTTTTAATAATGACTATGGCCTTAAAAGCCTACGCCATTATTTTATCTCCTGCTTGGAATCTCTTACTGCATTCCTGATCACTTTGCTGTGCATGGTGTATGTCCCTCTTCTTACCAGTTTCTCTCCCCAAATCACTTAAATGAGCCCCAGTAACTTTATTTTGATAAGACACTAGCCTCACAGCCCATATTAAACTCGATACTGCTCCATTAATTGGGGGTGCTCAGGCAGTACCCCACCTGCCTCCTGAACTACCTTCCCAATGCCTGGTTAAAAAAATATTAGTGCCTTCTCAATTTAGTTTTAGTTACAAAAATTTCTTTTGGGCATTTGATCCATATTATGCTGCATTAACTTTTGTTGGCATCCTGAGGTTTTCCCCTAGCACATCTTTGAAGCACCTCATTAGAAGTTAGTCTTGAGAAATTTTCATGCTTTTGTTGTGTGATGCAGGGGCAAATTTAGCTACTTGGCACCTCTAAGCAGAGGAAAATATTTCCAACCCCTTATTTCAGTGTGAATGTACCACCAAGTAACCTACAATAAACATTGCCATAACTGAGTAGTAGTAACAACACATAAATATTGAACTCGCCAAACTCAAGTCAGGCAAACTCTATTTACAGCATGCTTTCTTTGTTTCAAATTTGTTGATCACATCTTCATAGTCTAGTTGCTGAATAATGCCAGAATTCGTGGAGAGGATGGCAAAACTGTTGACTCAATCTTGTGACATGGATGGTCATAAATAATTCTCAAGTCTTTTGAGGAGTGAGGAAGAGTGCTCAGCTGAACAGTTGGTTGCAGCAGTTGATAAGTATATTCTTAACCCTAGAGAGGTGGCGCGGGGTATTTTCTGACCCCAGTCAGTTTTATTTGCAAGTTATATATAATGATTTCGGATACCTGAACCCTGCCTTTCCCTTACCTTTCGCTACATTCCTTGGCTTTTGTTAGAGGTCATTAACATTGAAATACAGGTCATACATTCCTAGAATATAGGCTATTTGTGTTCTTTGGCTGAAATGAGGGCAGGAAATACCCCACGCCACCTCTCCCATTGCCTGATGTTTCTCATCTGCATATTGTTTCTGTAGTTACAGTCTTTTCAGCTGAACCTTCGAGAAATTGTGGTTATAATATTTACGTATTTTTAGTCTTAAATGTAGTGCTGTTTTTATATCAATATGTGTTATGAGGAACATCAGGCAAGGTTATTAGCCCTAATAAGGGAAGTGGAAGAAGAGGAAGCATTAGGTGGTGAAGGCAGCGAAACCGAAGATGAACTTGAAATACTGAGTTCAAATAGTGTAAGTGAGCAAAGTGCAGAAGAGTATCGAGTTACGGCATGGAAAATGGTTCAACCTCCTCAAAATTAATGTACTCACTCCCACAAGATAGTGACTCACTTACCAGGTGTAAAATATGCCGCTAAAAATGCAAAATCTCCTAAAGAATTATTGCTTGAGAAAATACGGCATTTTATAAATGCAGCACAGCCAGAAAATCAAGAACAGGAATTGCCAGTGAAGAAAAGAATGAGGTGTAATGTGTGTCCGAGAATGCAGACAGAAAAACAAAACTTTCGTGTGTAAAATGCAAGAAGCAGGTGTGCAAAGACCATAGAGTCGTGTGAAGGAGCTGTATGTGAATTATAATATGAGCATCAACATATGTTCTTACTGTCGTGATGAAAAAAAAAAACACATTAACTGTGATACTTTATGATTATGAGTGAAGTGAAAATTTAAATATATTTTTTGTGCCGCGCATCAGTCCAAATTGCAAGGAACTGTCAATTCAAGGTTTTTGTTTTATTTCTTAAAGTAGATTTCTACAACCAACAGTTATTTTAATACATAATGTATTACTCGGTATATGTAAACAATAATTAGATAAATTTATTAATTCGGTCCATTTACAACAGTCGTTTTATTCCTGGGGTCGCGAGTGACCCCGCGCCACCACTAATGTAAGACGTACATGCGCCACCTGTCTAGGGTTAATGCAATTTCTAAGTTAGGAAAGGATTCTTAATTGTGTTTTTCAAGCAACACTCTCTGTAGTGTACTTAGCAAGGATATTTTTATTTCATTGTCCTTAATATACCCTTTAAAATGAATAATTTCATCACTCAAAAATTCTTCTAAGCATCGTTGTAACACTGCTGAAATTTTTTAGCACATTTTAAGCATTCAGTGTTGTCTTGTGCAGGCAAATTACTCTGGAACTGAAATTTGCTATAAAACTCTGACAATGATTTCTACCTTTTCTCCAATTCAGATATCAATCTGTGTCTATAATAAACAGAAATGTGTTTGTCTGAGTCTTCCTTGCCTTCAAAAGTATTGTAAAACTTGGCTTTTTTGTCCACTTTGTTTTCTTGACCTTTTCGTTTTTGTGGCTATTTTGTACATCTTACTCTTCTTAATGTTCATGTGTGTCCTACATAGAATGATTCTCTTGAACATATTCAAGTAAAGAGTCGTATGAGTTTATTTCTTTCCTAATATCTATATCAACACCTTGCAACAATTTATTTGTAGCATTATATCTCTTCAAGATCTCTGACCAAAATGTTGTCATTACTGCAGTTTCCAGACATTGGAGACTGCTCAGCATTATAGTCTCCTCACATCTTATTGTAGCCTTTTAAAATTCATCATTTTGAATAATAACTTCCCAACCTGATGTTTCTGTCCAATTAATTTTGAGACTATGGCAGGCATCATGACATTCTAATCAGCGCACTTCTAAAGGCCGTTTTGTGGAGACTGCATTATTTAATTTTGATTGCAAAATGCTCCAGCTCGTCAAAGTAGAGAGAAAGATATAAATTTGTTGCAATAAAACGAAATGAAATCACTTCAGGACAACACGCTTCTGTACATGATTCTACCAAGTTAAGGAAGTGTGCAGCACAGAAAATATCTAAGTCCACAGCAAGAGAGCTGATGTCTTTAATTCTAGCTTGGAAACCAGAGTATGTACGTGCCATATTGTTCGTGTTGTCATATGATTGACTCCTGCATAATAGAATGTCCAAATAATATTTACTTTTTTTACTGGATTAGTTAATTCCTCTGATTTGTACCCAGTATTAGAGACAAGACAGATTAATCTTTCAACAAGAAACCCAATAAAGTCATGTTTTGATAAATACCTCACAATGAAAGACAGCTGATCTGCATGTGCAATATTGAGAGTGTAGGTAGAGTGGAGAAATATTTAGTTTTAGAGTGGAAAAATAGCTTTCTTCACTTCATCTACAATATACTTCACCAGTTTTTCTGCCAGAATATATATAAACTCTTCACATGTTTGAAAAGAAATATATATGACCTGCTCTCATTTCCTTTATTTTCATAAAGTTCTGTATTTTGTTAGAGGGGGATTGAACTCTATTAGCTCTTGTGCCATCTTGAAATTCACGGTAGTGTTGACCCACAGTTGGGGCTCCTGAAAGATAGGATTTGTATAGAAGATTTTTCGACCATAGCAGTGGCTCATTTTAATGTGTCCCTCCAATATTTAACTTCTATTTCAAAATGAGATGTTAGTTTATTATCCATACTATCCATGATTTGTCCTCTCTCCTTAAAGTTAACACACATTTCCTATATTCAACTGAATTTTCAGGATTGGCATTTTTCCAGTCATTAAATCCCTCATTAGTTTTTGCAAACTGTGACATTCAATTATACAATAAACATGGGACACAAAATACATTACCCTAGCTTTGAAAGGATAACTAAAAATTGTGTTTGTTGCTTGTCATTCCTCAGGGTTCTGAAAAACAAACGTTTATTTAAGTACCTTGGAAAGTCAGTATATTGCTTGCATGAATTTCTAAAATCTTCAATATTTTGTCCAACATGTCCTTGTTTAGTGATACAATCATAAAGAAATTCATTTATTATCCAGTTAGCAGGATCATCAGAATTTGGATCACTCGGCTATTATGATAATTTGGATCAATTGAAATAATTTATTCCACATTATTATTACTGTTTGTAATATTGAAAATGCCTGACTAAGATAAAGCACACCACCACTATTTTCAGCATTGTTCGCTACATTGTTACACTCTGATGTGGACTTGAATTGAAACAAGATGCTGAGTTTGATTTTTAAACAGCACTTTATTTTTGCATACTTTCTCACAGGTTCCTCTTTTTTTATTGCCTTGTCTCTTGCGAGTTTCAGATATTGAGAACCACTTAACTTCTTCCAGTTATCACTCATTTTCAAAAATATTGAAATATAAGTCATATAGGTATTAATAAACAACTGCACTCTATACTGTTGCAAACTAAACTGAACATCCAAGCATATGACTAGAGACTGGTGGTATCTTCTTTTAAGTTTGAGTGAGCGCTTTTGAGTGTTGATTCTGGCTATTCTTATGACAGTGATAGCAGTGTCTCTCATAACAAAACTTAGGATTGCAAGCAATAAGATTTGCCTTCCTAACATATAATATAATACCAATTAGTTATTTAAGGTAGTATAACATTAAAAAAAGTGCTAATGCATGCATTGTGAGATTGTTATAAAAGAAATGTGAAATTTTTTATTGGCAGATGGCAGACTGTTGATTAAATTTGAGCATTTTGTTACCAATGCTATTAATTTCCATTTGATTGTGTCTTACATTATTTTACTATTTTAAAGAGTTGGAATAACATTTTTAAAATATATAAACAAAACTTAACATTAGCACTTAAAATCTGCCACCCTATGCAGCTGCCTACTCTGCATAGGCCTAAATACACTGCTAGTGTGATCGTGGTACTTCACCTTTTGCAACTGCTTGGTTGTAAAAGTATTATGACTATTCTCCACCTGGGCATTTATTGGGTTTTGGGCTCTTGTCAATGAAGGTACAATCTATACAGTTACATAAACAGCTTTTTTCATTTTAGTTACATTAGATACATTGTTTCATACTTGTTCTTTGATAATAATTACCAGGGTTAAGATTTCTAGGTGCGCACCTTTTTTCTTAGGGTAAGTTAAAGCTGTGCGGAAAGATATCACAGTGTGAAATTTTGTTTCTAGTTGCGAAAAGAGGCATTTTTTCTCACACCTTTTTTCCTTTTTTGGGACCTTTACCCCTTTTTGGCACCTTTATCCCATTTTCCCCCAACCATGCCCATAATCCCCTTTCCCCCCTTTTTTCTTTTAAGTTTCATTCCAATTTATTCTTTAACTTTCAATTAATGTCTCCTCAGCTTGATGTGTACGTGCGAATAGTAAGCCTACCTCTTTCAATAAATGCTGCGCGGGAATTGAAAGTACACCCGCAACAATGGAAAATAATTGTGTGTTTGACGAAAACCTCTTTCTCTCACTTTACTGCTATAAAGTAGCCCGCAATAATGCAATTGACAATGAGTGATTCTATCCCACCAGAATCAGTAGCCTGCTGTTCGTGAATGTGAGTTTGTTACTGTGAGAGACGTCATCTGTTTGCATGGAGGCAAAGGCTGGGCATGCAGAGATGGCAGTAACCTCACCCGCGCAGTTCTGAGAATTATTAAGACTGGGTTCTGCTCGAAACTACTAGAAATCGCTGAGACTGAAGTTCCAACATGAATGAGAACATTCTAGTAATTATCGCGGTGTTATAAGAGAATGTGGTCAGCGAATGGGCGCAAGAGTGAGTTGTGTGACAGTTGCATTGTGTTAGCAAGTGAACTAGTGTTAGCTCTCCAAACGAGTATACTAGTACTAGATTACCATGCCAAAGGTGTCCAGTGCTCGATTTATTGTTCTGGCTGAGAATTCAAACAAGATTTCATAGACACTGATGGATCTGTTACCCGATGTACTATGTGTGATTCAGGAATTTTGTTAGATGAAAAACACCAGCGAGGTCGCATCAAACAACACATTTCCGGCTCTAAGCATCAAATGAACAAGACTCTTCAAGCAAACAAATCACGGCAACCTCTATTACGAAATGTGTTTCAACAGAGTTCTTCAAAAAGGAATTGAACATTGATTTGTGTGCAGCTCTTACACAAGCAGGAATTCCACTCAATAAGGTGAACCATCCAGCCTTCAAGGGATTTCTTGAAAAATACACAAAGATGTCAATGCCCGATGAGAGTACTTTAAGAAAAAACTACATGGAGCCTGTTTACCAAGAAACCATACAAAGAATCAAGGAGAAAGTGACTGATTGGGATGTGGGAATCATTGTGAATGAAACCATAGACTCAATGGAACGATATGTTTTGAACATTTTAGTTTTTCCTTTAGCAGGGGAGAAAGTTAAGCCCATGTTGTTAAAAATGTACGAGCTGCAGAAGGCCAATGCCAGTACAGTAATGCAATCCATTATGGACTTCTGCCAAAAACTCTGGCCTACTGGTATCGAGTTTGAAAAACTTCTTCTTGTGGTTACGGACCAGGCTCCACACATGGTTTCAGCTGTTAACCAATTGAAACCGTTATTTCCTAACTTGAAGCATGTTACATGCTTGGCTCATGCCCTTCACAGGGTTTGTGAATCCATAAGGAACGAATATGGCATCACAAATCAATTTATCTCTGCCGTGAAGAAGATTCTACTGAAAGCTCCAAGCCATCTTGTTTACTACAGGGAAATCACTGGCCAGCCCCTTCCAAATTTCCTGGTCATTACTCGCTGGGGATCTTGGATTGAATGTGGTGCTATGTTGTGTGAGAATTTTGACAAACTTTAAAGAGTTTGTGCTTTCTTTGGATCCATCTGAAGCAGGTGCAATTTCCAAGGCACAGCAACTTCTGTTTCCGGAGAAAATACATAATTGGCAGACAGAACTATATTGTGTCCATAGTTACAAGTACCTGCTGGCAGCTATTAAACGATTGGCAGAACAAGGTCTGGAAAAGGAAAAACAATGGGATATTTTTACTTCTGTGAGGGAGCAGTTATATGGCTTTGCCAAAGACAGACTTGAATCTAGTCTTCAGAGGAATCTAGACATTGAGGAATTCACCACATCTCTAGAGTTGCCATTCTGAGTGAATACAAGGTTTGCCCCACTGGTTTCTGTGGATGTTGAAAGAAGCTTTAGCATCTACAAAGACATTCTATCTCCTAATAGAAACGGACTTACTTTTAAAAATGTGGTGATGCTTAATGTCTTGAAGTACAACAGCTTCAATTTCTTTTTTCCTTCTTTTGATGAGTGATAATTTGATGTACTTGTTTGTAGTTCATTAAATTAGAATAGAGGAAAGAAAAATCGTTGAATTAGTTAAGGGAATGCACAACTGAAATTAACCCAAAATCTCAAAAAATCTCAAAAAAAATAAATTACTTTTGACCTAGCGAACACTTCGTTACGAGACTTTTAAATACCCTTGTGCATTTGGTTGCTAGCTGTTTATATTTTTAAAACTTCATTTTAAGGCATTTCTTATTTGCAGCATTTCTGCATATTCAAAATGTTCCACAGAATGTAGTTTTCATCCATTCATATTGACATTTTTTATGCTTATTTCAAAAACCCAAACAAATAAAACTGTCATATAATTTTCTGTGTAATGAATAGTTTTTGCACTACTAATTTTTGAAGATAACAATGTATACAAAAACAAAACAAAAGAAAATGCAAATACAAAACTGCAAAACTTTTTTCTCTTAAACTAAGAATGGTAGAAAAAAAATTATTTCACAGATTTGTAGTTCCTTAACATAGAAGTAACATAAGATTTTTTTTTTTTTTGAAAAATGCATCATGTGTTGCATTTTCCATATACCCATAATTTTATATTTTGAAAATTAATAACTTGAAAACTAATTAAGATTTTAGATTGAAATTCACAAAATAATTATATCTAAAGAAGACTGACATGTGGTTAAAATTTCAGCCCAATTGAATGGATAGTTTAGAAAATAGCAATTTCAGTTGTGCATCCCCTTAAATAAACCAGCACCTTATTGTCCCTTTTTTCACCTTATTTGAGCACCTTTTCCCTTCCTTTTTTCATCTAAAATTTGCACCTAAAAATCCTAACCCTGATAATTATACAACTTAAAAATCATTTCTTCTTTCAGAGCACCTTCCTCACCCCTAATGCTTCTTATTTTATTTCTATCACCAAATTTCTTAGCCCAGTTCCTAATATTTTTGAGATATTACTAAGACATTCTGTCTTATTGATTCTGCAATGTGACCCATACGCGCATGCTCTTCTAAATGTTTATGAATTTTGGCATCTCCATCGGATAACATGGTTGTATTGTCGCGATCTCAAACAAATTCAAATGATAGAGTAAGGTACCGGAAACTTGACTTTGTTACAGGATCGGACATTGGAAGCATAGCTTAACTATTCATGCACAATCGTACATACTTTATGAACAGGAAGGAAGGGGAAAACATCTTTAAGAACTTAATGTGGATTCAAAAGAACAATTAAGCTAATTTATTATAACAAGACAAATGCGAAATCAGTACCTGTTGGTCAGAAGAAGGGGTGCGTGTGGTCACTCATGGTGTCTCAGGACAGCACACGGAAAGAGAGAGAGCTTTGGTTGTTAGTTATTAGAATGTGTTAACTTCTCTCCTACACAATATATATTACTGGCCCATGCTGCCAACCCCTGAATATATAACTTCCCCAATATGCCAAACTAAACCCTAAATACCTGCTAAATGCCACACCTCCCCCAGCCACAAATGCTGATGCCCGTGTCGATAAAGAATAAAGAAGAATTATGATGTACATTACAAAAAATTTAAAAAAAATTACAATGGCTAGAGTAAGGTTTTCATTGTGACATAACAGTAAATCATAGAATGCAAAATGTCTGAAGCTATATAATATAATCAAAGATGAAAATCGGTTATGTGTGAATTGATTAAAAAAAAGTGTTTGTCACTATGAATTCACACAAAATGTAATAGTGAAATTGCTAAGTTTTTTATGGGAGTCTGAGTGCCACATGACCCAACAATGTGGTCAAAGTTCACTATAAGTTTTGGAATGAGAACCGCACATGCATTATAAAACATATTGCTGCACAAAAGTTAAGTATTGATGCACTGCACTGCACAATGATAAGGTAAACTGTTTTGTTCGATATCTCCAAAATTTCACCACAATAACGATGGCGTCAATGGTGGCAAAGCTGATATGGTGAGCGAGAGAGCTGCCTTGGGTTGTCCCTCAGAGGTGGCACTTTGCCACCAAGTGGTGCAGGTGCAGCAAGTTAGGAATCCAAACAGGCATATAGTGTGTCTTCCAAAAGGCAGGCTCATCCAGACTGGACACTCGTACTCCCCATATAACTAAAACAGTAAGGGTGTCACAATGTATAAGTGAACTGCAAATCCAAAGTTACAAATATAAGAGTAAGTGTATATAATACCATAAGTAAATATGTAAATATAAGAAAATGTGCCAAATTTACAACCAAGAATACCAGTTGCAGAAAAAAGATATGAAACCATGACATAAGCAGTGAATTTAAAAGCAGCTTAAAAGCAAAAATTTGACAATAAATACATTAGAATGATAACAAATAAGTATGACAGTGGCAAAATATAAAAATTACAATTACAAGTGAAGCATGAAACATAATTGGGATCCCAAAACGTAACCTAACCAGCTGGTGCTAACTTACATTACAAATTTATAAAATACTTGACAAAAGAAGCATGATTATCTCTTGAAGTTGTACATACAAAGAACAGAAAACTCCACATTACTATAGCTCACAAAGAAAATGCAAAACAATCACCTTAGTTTTTACCCATACCAAGAGCAAAATTACTCAATACTACAAAACCAAACATGAGGTACCTCATGCAATGCAAATGTAACTACACATCAGTGGGGGATCATCATTAAGGGCCTTTGGGACTGGGCCCCACCAAGAATAATGAGTTTTCATATCCATTTATATGCTTGTAATTATTATTTCTAACGTGATCTTGACTAGATGAGATATTTATAAATATATTGGACTTAGTTTCTGACTAATTTTATTGGCTTTAGTTGTTGGTATCTCTCCACTGACGCAGAGCTAAAATGCATGTTGTTAGGACTGCGGGTGGCCAACAGACTGCATCCCAGTTCCCACATACTGCTCTCCACACTGGCAGAAAAATACATATTGCTAAGGCCAGCCGTCGGCCAGCCCTATGTGTTCCAGTTCTCTGCACACTTCTTGCCCAACTTCTGTCCTTATTCCCTCTCTTTCAGCAACGAACAGCTCCACTGGAAACCGATTGCATGATTAGAGCTGCAGTTTGGGCCTCTTTGAACTGGCCCATAGTATTAAATTGTTTATTTCGCATTATGTTGCTTGTGAAGTAATCTTAAAATGAACAAAGTGGATTATTTATTAAATACTCTCTTTCATTTGTTAAAATTAGAAGAGAAACTTGAAATTAAACGGCTAGGGGCACATCAACTGAAAGACTTTGTATGTACGCAATTAGATGGCAACAAAAGGAGAACTTTCTGCAATGCGTGGTTTAGTAAGAAATTGTGGTTAACAGTGAGTGAAGAAAAACAGTCTATTTTGCTTTTATTGTGTATTATTTGGTGGTGAAGGACTATGGTCGATGGTAGATTGTAAGGTTCTCACACATTTAAGTGAACAAATTAAAAAGCACAAGGAAAGTGCACTTCACTTGGAGAACGTCTGTAACTTTAAAGTATTTGGGACTGTTAACATTGATTCACAGATTGGCTCTGTACATAAAATTTCAATCCAAAAACACAATGAACTGGTTACAAAAAACACACACATATTAAACAGTGTGATAGTGTATAAAACTTTGTGGAACTCGTGAACTAGCATTGAGAGGTCGCATTGAAACAAGAATTGCAAACTGTGGGAATTTCTTACATTTGTTGTCTTAACTCAGTAATCTGGATAGTGTGTTATGTGATCATTTGAATAGTACTTCAGTTTTTAAATGTACATCACACATTATACAGAATGAGCTATTAGACTGTGTGTATAAAGCTTACATTAGGAATTGATCAATGATATTAACGCCACCATTTATGTTTCTCTGCAGGCTGATATAACAACAGACATAACCTGCCAAAGTCAATTTGTTGTTATTTTACAGTACATTAAGGGGTATAAACCAGTTGAAAGATTTCTTTCCTTTGAGGCGGTTCAAATGGAACATCTAATGGTCTCTGTGAGATTCTGAAAAAATGTCTACAGCCTTTCAATGTTGAAAAGAAACTAATAGCACAAGCATGTGAGTGCTGCGGTAATTGGTGGAAATCAAGGGGTTGTTCAGTCTCTGATGCAAAATTATTTTCCTTATACCAAGTACGTGCATTATTATGTGCACCAACTGAATGTGGTAATAAGAAATGGTTGTTCTAAGAACATAAAATTGCTTAGATTGTTTTTCACTAATATTACTGGATCCACAACTTTTTTCTTTTCTTCCTTTAAGTGTAGTGGCCTATTATGATTATTCTGCAGTAAGTGGATTTCAAGTGTTTGTACAACAAGATGGAATTTTCAATCTCGGGTTGTGAATATTGTTCATGAAAACAAAACTGATTTGTTGGAATGCTTTGAGAAGATTGCGAAGGAAGAAGAATGGGATGATTTAACAATGAGGGAAGCTTTTTGTTTAAAGAATTTGCTTAACAATCCCAGATTTTTGTTTTTTCTAATTTTTTATTATGACGTTCTGAAACATGTTGACATCTTGTATAACTCGATTCAAATGGAGAGTGCCAATACAGTTGGCATATCTAACGCATTTGAACATTTTGAATAAGATAGAACATTGAAAGGTATTGCCTAGATGAAGATGCATGTACTGGTCATTCAAGAAAATAACAGAAACACGGCTCGGAAGAAAACCTGACCACAGATGCTATAGAAGTATGTGACATAGTGATTAACCAACTAAAAGAATGACTCCAAAATTCTGAAATATTTACAGGTTTTGGAATTATTGACCCAAAGAAATTTGCTACCTTCAGAGAAAATTTCCCAGCTAACTTAGTCAACGCTTTTGCTCCAAGTTATAGTCCCATTAATTGCAAAGAGAAACTGAAAAATGAACCATCTGTAAGGTATGGCAATGATACTTACAAATCAATTCCATTAGTATGTGATCTCTACAGTTTTTTCATGCGACATTCTTTCAAGGAATCATTTTCTGAAGTACATAAAGTTTTGGAAATTGCACTAGCCACTCCCGTTTCAACAGTGGAGGCAGAGCGATGCTTCAATACCTTGAAAAGAACAAAAACCTTCCTTAGAAATAGCATGGGCTAGGACAGGCTAAATTCACTCGCCATTTACTCAATTCATAAAGAGGACATTAGTGGAATTCCAAACTTCAAAAACAGTCATCGATATATTTATCGTCAGAAAAACAGATGTGCTCAACTCTTCTAAAAAATAGGTAATACTACCATTTGGTGAGTTAAATTCTACATCTTTATTATAATTTTAGAACTTACATTCTAAAATTTTATTATATGGTTTGTTATTTTAGTGTGTTTGGTAGTATTGTAAAACTTAAATTGGCCATGTTTTAAAAAGTGTCTCCCGATTCCTGCTTTCAAGATCACCAACCTTACATCAGGCCCCACCAATAAAAATGATCATGAGCTACCACTACTACACATGCAAATGTCTAAATAATAAAAATGCCAATCCTGGACAGGTAATGGTAAATCATTCTTCCATTATGTGAATAAGTGGGAATAAAATTTGCAACAAAGCTCATAGAAATCTCAGCGAGATAGCTCAAGCATATATGTAATCATTAAAGCATATGAAAATGCACACATACTAAACTCATCAATGCATCAGGAGTAGAAAATATGTAGTATCTCTGTATTGCTGTGCCAATAATTGCATTAAGTTTCAGTATGAAGCTGTGAAAGAAAACGTGCATAAACCACAAAAATTGTTGCATTAAAACTCGGTACAAACAAATCATTACACCAAAATCTCACAATGGCATCACACACAACCATGATGGGTACAAGTACAACAACCCCATCAAGCCAAATATCACCATTCACATCTCATTTAATCCACAAGCACATTTCAACAACTTTGCAGATCAAACCAAAAACACTGAAAATGCATTGAGGGTACTCGTATCCCATCGAAGCAACACTGTAACACTACACACAGATATCCCATACATATTAAAAACACTCCCGCCATTGGGGGTACCCTATCGCAATCCCACCGAGGCAAAACTTAATCAAATCAGTGCTCACCAACAAAAAATTATGCAACACCTCTACGAAAGAAAATAGTCACAGCATCATAATGGAACATTCTCACACATTATCACTCCTGGAAATAAAGCAAAAATAAATCGTAGTTACTCCTTAAAAGAAGCAAATATTAAGTATCACATAGGACATAAGCAAACATACACTTCATTACCAAAACACAATAATAAAAATTCATTACACAATACTGTCATAAAAATTTGGCTTGTCGAAACATGTGATACCTGTGGTAAACATAACCTCCAATGCTCACTAATTTATTGTTTTCCAGGACATCTATACACAATCTTCCCAAATTTCTTGTAACACAAGTGTGTCCCATAAACTGAGGTACTATTGCTAACATGGCTGAAACACTGCATACTGAATAATGTTGAAACAAATCTGTAGAATATCTTAAATAAAGAAATCAGCTGAATGGTGAAACTTTGAGTTTACATGATAATGCAGTTAGCAGTGCACTAACGCATCAGAAAATGTGCCTTCACGTACACATGTAGTAACAAGAGTATAGCACTTACTCATTATGTACATACATACATCCTCTGTCATAATACTAAACTGGTGCATTTGTTAGAAACTTCTGAAATAGCGAAAGCTGTCTCACATCATCACTACCAGGAACCACAAAATTTACACAACCAATTTACCTTTGTCATAATGAAGTCCTTTGCTGGAACATTCATTAGACACCTCTGAAATAGCGAAGCTGTACCTCGGCATCACTACCAGGAACTCAAAAAAATTCAACCATCCTGCATATAATTGGAAGAAAGCATACTGCTAAGCAATATGTCACTTTGAAAATCACAAAGAAGCCACTGCTATGAAAGAAAACAAATTCTAAGTATCCATTTAAACCTAATGAAATTAAGTGCATTAGAAAACAAACAGCATTTCAGCACAATATACCTACACAAATGAGATAACCTGAAAAACATACAGCAGGGGAAAAAAAGGGTGCCATTAAAGAGAATATTGCATTGAGAAAGAGAGAATTATATATAAGATAGCAACTATGAATTTTTATCTGGAAAGTTTAAGGCGGAGGTTAACATGCCTTTAGCTGCATAGCTACCAACATAGAAAAAACACATTTTACTTCTTGGTTTAATACAAAATATGAAGATTGATCATGTTTTATTTCCTCATTCCATTGAACTACAATGTAACCAAAAATGAGTAAAATCTGTCTTTGAGGCATAATAGAAAACCAAAATTTTGCACCTTTCAAATACTTAGTGGGAATATCAAATATACAAGCTGAACCACCAACATAACTGCTGCAAAAATATGACATCAAATGGAATTAAACACACCAAAAGAAAGCAATATGGAAAACATCAGTTGAAATAACACTATTGTGTTTCACAAGTTATACAAATGCCATGAAAATAATAAACACTAAAATAAAAACCACTGTTATTAAAACTAAGCCCCCTGAAAGGGGTTGAGCACCATGCCTACATATCCACAGGCTTAAAACAAAATTTAAGCCACTTGATTTGAAAATCAAGATTTTAATACAGAAATGACATGTGGAGGAAAAAAAAAATTGCAATAGGATGCCTTCACTGAAAGCAATTTCAAGTGAAGTTAAAAAAATTAGGGTTGTGCCTATCACGACAAACTTAAGTTAACACATGAAAACCACACAATATAACACCTACCTTGGTGAAACCAAAATCACAATGTGGAAAAACCTGTTCACAGACCAACACTTTTAACATGCTTAAATCACGTTTACACTTCACAAACACTGAACTTTCTTTTTGACCACATGAAAATCAATGTATGAGATCATTTAATTCTGTTTTATTAACAATAAAGAAAGGGAGAGCACAAAATAAAATGGGCAGAAGCACCAAAAATAATTACCTAGAAATTGAAACAAAAAATACTTAGAATTGCATAGCAACAAAAAATTTTAAAACTGTACATAATACCAAAAATACTACACAAATTTCAAGAGAATGTTTAAATGTATCGCCAGAGTCTAAATTAAAGCCAGAACTTAAATAACTTTAAATAAAAAGTTAGAAAATTCGTTTACCACGTGGTGACGCAAAGTACAATTTCTAAGATGCAAAAAGTAATAAAATTCAATAAGCAAGAAATAACAAATAAACTATGAAATACACTAAAGAAACTGAAGAATTTAAATTAATTTAAGCCAACATGGTGAAAAACAGTGCCATAGAATTTATGACCCATCCTGAACAAAGAAAATCATCCAAGTTTCATACTGGGCACAGAATTAAACCAGGAAAACAGAAATTTTATCCAAATACTTCTAAAATTGGCCAAATTCTAATAAAGAAGTTACTTTCAAGGTATAATCAACCACACAGGTATTTAAAACATAACTAGAATGATACCTTAGCAACCAAGTGGTGCTGAAAACAAGTTGCCAAAACATAGTAAATTTAAGGTGAAAAAAAAAATTCTACAATATATTCAAATAAGAATACCACCTGGGTCCCCCACCAATTATCGCCATCTCAACCAGAATAAGGTACTGGAAACCTTACATTATTACAGGATTGGATATGGGAAGCGTAGCTTAACTATTCATGCATTATTGTATGTACTTGATGAGCAGGAAGGAAAGGGAAAACATCTTCAAGAATTTAACGCAGATTCAAAAGAACATTTAAGCTAATTTATAATAAAAAGACAAATGTAAAATCAGTACCTGGTGATCGGAAGAAGGGCTGCATGTGCTCACCCATTCTAACTGACCCATGACAGCACACGGAAAGAGGGAGAGCATTGGTTGTTTGCTATTATCAATGTGTTAACTTCTCCCCTACACACTGTCTCATTACCAGCCCATGCTGCCAACCCCTGAATATATAACTCCCCCAATATGCTAAACTAAACCCCTAAAAACCCGCTAAATGCCACAGTATATCTTACTCAGCTTGAAAAGATACTGATCAGCAGTTTCAGAAGCAACAATGCAAATAATACAAGTCTAATCTTTGATTGTCTTTTTTTATGCCAACCTAGGTCTAAGGACACAAGGGAAAGCATATGCATTTGTTTTAGTGCTATCATTTGCAATTTGAAAACAAAATGTAATGATATGCATAAATTTAACGTAAGCCATCACTCTGGCATTTTAACTTTTAACTACCCAGGAATGGTTATGTCCACTGAACATGGTCATTTAAATCATCATGTGATTTGCTAATAAAAGTGTAGGGAGGAAAGTGAAGACTTCAACTTAAAAGTATGTGGTTCAAAGATTATTTTCAGCACAAAAAAGATTTTGTGATTTTGTTTTGTTTTAAGTTTTGTGCAACATTCACTGATGCCTCTCCTTAAAGTAAAAAAGTTTACTGGACCTTATCGGGTAACTAAAGTAAAACCCCAAGACACTTATGACATATGTCATGAAGGTGAATATAAGGGCCTTAGACAAATTGCAAGCTGTGCTGAGTGCATGAAGCCATGGGTTGAAGATTGTGTCATCTGGGACGGATGACCATTAGGATGTCAAATTGTGGAAGAATGAATCTAGCAAGGTTTATTTGTCCCTTACAATCATACAGAACACATAATATGCAATTATGTGGTGCATCAGATCTTGAATTTACATTGAATGAGGTACCTACATAAAGACAACATTGAAGTTGGTCATATAGAAACACTAAAATAAATCTATACGAATAAAATTTGTTATAAACAATCAGTTGACTAAAATCAACATGAATAGAAAATCCAAATAAAATGTGATTCATTTACAATAAAATTACAATGAATATTCCACTAAATAAATATGATGTTCAAAAAATAATATCTATATAGTTATATAACACTGGCCGACAGAATTTAACTTTTTTCTTTCATAAAAACAAAAGTAACTGTGTCTAGAAGTATTTTGAATGTTAAATTCAAATCTACTTTCAGATTTTTCCTATCAGGCAGGACATTTTTGTGATACTCGTTTGAAATTTTTGCAGAATTAGTAACTAGCTATCTAACTCAAAATAATACTCTCTTCACTCTGCCTTACCTAGAAAGTGGTAGATAGTGATTTTCGGGCATCTGGGACATGCCTCTTCTTGGTCCAACAACAGTCGGCCAGCATGTTAGAATCCCATTTGCCACGATACCTTTTTCCATTGTACAAACTTGCTGACTGCTCCAAGATTTTCCATGAAAAAAAGTCTCAGTGAGAGTCCAAGAAGTACATTTTTAAAGACATGTTGCATCCCTTTGCTTTGTATGAAGATCAGCCACTGTATTGCAATTGTTTTCTGCTTTATGATTTCCAAGAAAATTGTAATTGAATGACAGCCAGGCTGCTTTTTCCAATGGATTTAATAGTCCATCAGAATGTTCATCGGTCATTAGTGATCATCACTTTAGCATCACTGACTTCAGGGATTTTTTATTTCAAGTACTAGAATCCATCAGTTTTTATCCACTGCTTTGAGGAAATTTTTCACTACTCCCAATTTAATATACAATGGAGGTAAATATACTTTTTCAGGATTCACTAAATGGACATGTGACACATTTTTCTCTCCAGTGATAAGAGATTGATGTTATGGCCACAATTTTCTAATATAGTAATTCTTATCTTTGCTGTCCCATTTGCACAAAAGCAGCAAAATTTCCTGTACCCAAGTTGCAAACCAAGCAATAAAGCAATGTCCTTCAAATTACCACAGATATTCCATTTATATTTTTCATATTGGATTTTCTCCAACACTAGTTTCATATTTTCATCTCTCTCTTTCATATCAGCAGCATGCAATATCGGTAATGATGAAAGTTAATTGCCAATATGTAGCAGTACAGCCTTCAAGCTAACTTTAAAAGATTCTATGAACAGTTGCCTCTCATCTGACCGATGTTGATACCAAAGAGTCTCCATTACAGAACAAATATTATTACAAAACACAATACCATTTTCTGCAGCGAAGTAGTGTATAAAATCTCTATGATGGCTACAATAACCAGTTATTCTAACATCTTTTTGCAGTATATTCCATGTTTTGAGTCTGGAAGTTAAAACTTCAGATTGCTGTTTAAACAGATTTAAATCCTGAATGAAGTCATTAAGGCCTTGTGGACTTGGAAAGTATAGTTCTGATGAACCACTGACTTCATATGTAGGATCACTTCTATTTGGTCTGAAACATTTTCAGTTTCATGTCGGCCAGAATCAGAGTAACTTAACGTCATATCTGCATTTAGTAATATAGGATGCTGTTCACTGTGTAAGACCAGCCTCATTGCAGATGGCATATTTAGTTTTGGATGTGATTCCCTTAATGTTTGTTAAACAAAAATAACAACCAGTTAAATTATCTTCAGATTCCCTCCAAATCATGGGAATTGCAAATGGCATATGATGTGCTCCATTTTTCCATTCAATGTGCAGCCTAACACATGAAAGACAGCATACATTCGGGGCCCAGCTCTTAGCAAAATCACCAACTTGGCAGCCAAAGTGAAGTTGATAATACTTTTTCACAAGTGGCATGACATTTTGTCTCTGAGACTTGAAGGTCAGTTCATCACAAACATAGCAGAAATTATCTACATGATATAGACACTTCCTTAGCATAATGAAAAACCAAAACACTATACTACACCATTCACAATACACTTCTAAATAAAAAATAGGGAAATATTTCACTAGCGATATTCATGTTAACAGGCTCACATACATTTCAATATTGACACTTGTGATGCAACACAATACCAGATAGGGTCTGAGCATGTTGAATCATAAACATTCCTGCACAGTGTTGCCGTTTCATGCTTCTGCCTAATACAGCATATAATTTCTTTAAATATATCTTCAATAAAACAGCTAAATATAAGTTAAATGTTCCTATGGCAGGCCAAAGAGAATACAACAATCTGATTTTGAAAAGTAGTTGTCACACGGAAACTATGCCTGATGGGAAAATTCTGATTATATCTATATCTGAATTCAGAATGAAAAAATGCATTAGACTCATAATTTAGATATCTTGTGAAAAAATCATGTCGATCAGTGTAATCAGAAAAGTGAATAAGTAATTTCATAGCTTCAACTTGCACTTAATTATCTAAACTGTGAAATCATAATGACTAGTTAAATATATTCCATATACCTAGTCATCAACTGTATAGAAATGCAAAGATGCATTTATTGTAGATTTTCCTTTTTTATATGTATGATACTGTCTTGGTGCAATACTGTAGGGAATAAATGTATTTGGTAAAATTTAACAACATATAAACATGATAATATACAAATTAAAACATAATTATGTTGTAATGAATATAAGAAACTTGAAAACTACACAAATTGATGTTCATTAAATCCTAAATACTCATCAATTGAATAAAAGCAGTGTTCCTGAAAAAATGCCTTCACTTTTGATTTAAATATATTGTCATAACCTCTACATTTTCTTTAACTACACGACGTCCGACAGGGGCAAGCTCAACTCAGTCCCTAAATACCTGAAAATTCCTAAACATATATCTTGATCATGGTGTGGAAGGAGAGAAGGATCAAGCTACGTTAATAATTTACATAACAGGAATTTAGATTACAAAATTATATATTGAATTAAGTGGGATACATTTTTACCTTCCGTTCGATGGAGCGTCACACCCTGCCATTTGCACTGTTCACTGCGTTCCAAGAGACACTCTTAGTGTCAGACGCTACTACTAATGAACTGGTTTTCCCCCACTCCCATTACATCATTCCGGTCTGTGCTACCAACTTAAAGAGTCACATATAATGATGCCAACCACAAATATAACAAATGTATTACCACACCACATGCCACATCTCCCCCTGGCTACCCAAATCGACGTCCCCGTCGAAGCAAGAAGGATTTTGTTTTTTTACACAGAATTACAGAAAAGAAAATGGCATACTTTACAAACTTATTACAACAAACAATATCTGGATATTTACAAAGGTGAGATGGAGCAGAAATGTCTCTCAAAGAAGAAGTTGAAGATGTAAATACCTGTTTATATTTATGTGAAGCTAATACAAACATAATGGAGTCTCGAGTGCCACTGACGATATTGATTAAGATGTCTTGTCTAATTAAGTGAACCCCGCACACGCACATTATACCTTGCTGCCGCTGTTACACATGCACTACACTGCACCAAGTCTCAACGTACCTGTTTATGGGAGGAATTTTCACCATCACCCACAACGACGAAGTTTCAGCTGCAGAGTTTTTACTGTTGATGCAAGTTGCTGATGATGTGGGGAGCAATCGCTGACTTGGATTGCCCCCCCGAACAGTGGCTCCTTTTGCCACATGCAGTGTAGTTAACTGGCAGCAGCTCTCCATGGTGTGTATATATATATATATATATATATATATATATATATATATATATATATGCAGCCTCTGGCATGTCTCTGTACAGCGGGGTCACTTCTCTGGACACTCGAGCTCCCAAACCAGCAAAATCGCTATAACATGAATTACAAACGGGTATAACTTGTGCTCCCAAAACATTATCGTACAGAGAATAAGAAAATAGTATGTCATTTAAAATAATATGAACAGAAAATGCCAGAAATTTGGCAAAAGTTTACAAACATTTAATCTTAGTACTGAGAAAAGAAAAAAAAAATTGGTTACATATTGACATAAAAACTGAATTTTTCAAAGGGGTACAGGCCAAAATTTTACAATAAATGTTTATGAATCAAAGTAAGGAAACCTGAAAGGGCCAGAATACATGAATATTATGTCAATTACATCCATTGTCTACACATAATGACACAACACAAATATAGCAAAACATTTGGGATCCCAATATTAAATCTGACCAGCTGGTACAACTAACAAACAAAATGAATAAGTGCACTTATCATTCATACATACAGGACCATGAAACAAAATCAACCATAGCTCAAATAATACAACACACTCACTTTAATAACTACCAAAGCTACTGTAACCATTCCTACATACTTGAAAATAAACACCTCGTTAAATGCATCAAACTACAAATACTCATGCTTTACTTGCAATAACACAAATTCTCATTCTCGTTACTATCATATCCTCCTCGTTATGATCATTATAGTCATTTCTATCATCGTCGTCCTAGTTCTCATCATACACAGTAATTACTGAGAAAAGAAAATATTCACTGACATGTCTCATTCAACTAGCTGCAAAATAAAAGATACCTGACATAGGCATAAACTAAACAAATCACATTAACATTTCAGGAATGACACAAATAACATAGCATTACACTGTTGCATCCACATCTACCGAATCAAGATGAAGCTGGAAAATAGATGGTATTAAAACTTGATGTATAAGATGGTACTAAAACTTGTTGCATAAACTCAAAAAAAATTATTCTCATTGCATTTACTCTCTTTTGTGAACACATCACACACCCTATACTGGGCACGTTTCAGCAACACCAATAAGCAAAACATCTCTCGACTCGTCACATCAAATTTCCAGGTACGTGTTAGCCCTCCTGAAAACTCAAACATGCAAACTTAGGGGGTACATTATAGTTATCCCATCGAAGCTGACATTAACTCATCACATCTCACTACCACCATTGCGGTTACTCTTCGGCACTCCCACCAAGGCAAATCTTCTATATACTACTCACATAACCTCACAAACACACAAAATTTATGCAACAATTTCTGCAAAGAAAGATCACAGCATCATAATGAAACACAAAATCAAACCAAAAGAATGCAACAGAACAAAGCACATCATTAGCAAATTAACACTTTCACATATCATTCCTGGAAGTCAAAGGAAATTAAACACACAGTACACATCAAACCAATTACACTGCAGCATAACATAACATAAACCAAATAATTTCCATTGCCCAAAGCAAAATCCAAAATTTTGGCTACACAAAATGGTGATAAACATTCAATTTAGCAGAGACATACACAGCACACCTCATTCCTGAAAAGCAAAGCCTAATTAAGCAATCATCAGTGACGCAAAATAAAAATTTAGCACACCTGTCTTCATTGTGAAACTTTGCAGTTGGTCAAAATATACATACCACACTTTGGTACATAATGTGCACATACTTACAGGTTGTTTTTCTTTTTCTTTTCTTTTTACCACAAAATTCCAGTGCAACTTTCCAAAATCTGGCAACACACATACAACTGCACCATCGACATCCAATGGGGGTGAATAAGTCCTGCTGGTCCATAGTGGATGCTCGTTAAACCTATATAGGTGAAGATACTGGCACAGCTGGTGGTAGCTGAAACTTTCACTCAAATTAGTCATTTGGAATACTTTCAAAAAATAATTGCGTAACTATATAAAACCAAACATGGCAACGGTGAAGTAAAATTATTTGTAGTACTACTACTAAGCATTCACGGCGAACGTACAAGTACGATGCAAATTTTTTTATTTATTTATTTTTTTATTATTATTAAAATAGATGCACCTCACTTCACTTTTTTTCTTCTTTCTTTTTTATACACACATGCAACTTAAGACACGATACACATGAGCTGTAAAAAACATTTGCTTCACATTCTACAATTGTTAATGAATTGCAAGACCACGCAACGATTACGCAACACCAGCTAACACATGGCAACCACATTATTAAAGTTCCAAATATCACTAAATTTTCCACAATTCACACAAAACAAGAAATTTAAACAGTGCAAGCATTTTGTCATAGAAACAGAATTTAAACAATGGTAAGGGGAAAAATGAAGCCAAAAATTACCAACGCTCCGCCAGCAGCAAGACAATGTAAAAATATTAAAGTGAGCTCAAAATAAAGATCCAAACATGGGACTTTTAAGGAAATACTTTTAGATGAATTTAGAAAACAAAACCACAATTTTCAAGTAGAAACCCTTACCATTAAGACAACACTAAAGATGCATATGTTCCAATGAACACGTGGAGGACCAAATCACACAAACTACATTTCAGGCTAAGAGAAAAAAAAAATTGCACTTCAAAATCTCAAAATACCCGGCGACTCACGCCAATTTGTCGTAACCTCTACATTTTCTTTAACTCACAGGGGGTAGAGCGAGGTACCGGTTTTCAAACACATCACAAACTACACGAGGTCTGACAGGGGCGAGCTCAACTAAGTTCCTAAATACCTGAAAATTCCTAAAAATATATCTTAGATCATGGTGTTGAAGGAGAGAAGGATCAAACTACTTTAATAATTTACATAACAGAAATTTAATTACAAAATTTTATATTGAATTAAGTCGGATACATTTTTACCTTCCATTTGACGGAGCGTCACACCCTGCCATTTGCACTGTTCACTGCATTCCAAGAGACTCTCTTAGCGTCAGACGCTACTACTAATGAACCGACTTTCCCCCACTCCCATTACATCATTCTGGTCTGTGCTACCAACTTAAACAGTCACATATAATGACGCCAACCACAAATATAACAAATGTATTACCACACCACATGCCACATCGTTATACTTTTTTTGTGGCTTTTATTGAATTTTGAAGGGAGCTATATATTTCCATGCTGGAATGCTCATTTCTTTTTTTAGAAAGATTTGTTCTGGTGGAAATTAAGTGCATATTATTAGTATTTCTAGTAAAATGTTTCTATCTGCTAGTTGGCCACGATATGACTGCCTTCGGTGGAAAGAGGAACTAAACATTATGAAACATGCGGGTGGGGCATCGGAAGGACAGTCAGGTAAAGAAAACTTCTGCAGTTCCAAGTTGCATTTACTAGCGAGGTTGAGGCCTGCAAATATAGTACTGTTTTCATGTGCAACTGTGCATTTCACTATCACCTTGACCCTCACTCCCCTCTGATCCCTAGCCTTGATGACATTACGCATTGTCAACAAAAACTGTGGCACCCTCCTCCAAGTGCACTTAAATTGTGGCTGACTAGTATTTTCATTTGTTTGGAAGTGATGGCTATTTTACTTTACAAATAGTGCTAATGCAAATATAAAAGTACATGCCAATGGAAGTATACCTAACTTTCTGAATAATGGTGTACCTGAACATAACTGCCTTTCACCACAGATTATGTTAATAGCCTGTTTATGTTTAATAAATATTGTCTTAGCCACTGGTAAATTACCCTAAAATATTATGCCATATTTTATTATGGCATATATGTGAGCAAAATAAGCTGTTTTAAATAAGGGAAGGCTAACTTTGTATAACACTCTCTCTCTGTCTCTCTCTCTGTCTCTCCCCCCTCTCTCTCTCTCTCTCTCTCTCTCTCTCGTTGACTTTATTCTATGTAGAAAATATTTTAAATGAATGAATCTTATAAAATCCCATAATATTGCCTACTGTTGGCTACTTTCTACTTATAAGATATGAGCTAATCATGTTTTTTGTTAAGCCCCTAATTCCATATGCTTCTGATTTGTCTAGCAAATTGTTATGAATGACATAATCAAATCCTTTTGTTAGATCAAAAAATAAAGTTGTTTCTTCTTCTTTTTTAACTGCCTTGCAAAATTTTGTGCATATTCTGAATTTTCCAGAATTGTTGAAAAATGTGTTCTAAAACAGGTGAATTTGCAGTGGTTAATTTTCCTTTTTCCTTTCCTTAAAATCTATATTAATTACCCTAATATAATCTTTTCAAAAAAATTAACTAGTTTGGAAATTAGCATAATTGGTCTGTAATCATTGATATAAGCAATAGCCCCTCTTTTTATGAAACAATCTAACAATAGATATTTTTAAACAATCTTCTGGATATGGAGAATTTAATGAAATGCTCATATGGACTAGCAAAGACATACTTGCTTTTAAAATTGAAGAATTGATTTCATCCCACCTACTTGTAGCCTTTTTTTTTTGATAACTTAGTTATTATAGTAACTATTTCATTTTCAGTCACAGGGTTAATAAAAAGTTCAATGTATTTTAATGGGGCAAACGGTGGATATTGTAGCTCCCGTTGAGCATTTGGGATGCTACATTCAGAAAAAAACTTGTTTATCTGGTCACATAATTTAATAGGATCCTTCAGTAGTGATCCATTTGTGTTAATTCTTAGATCTTAAGGAACATGTGTATTTTGCTTAACTTCATTAAGTATACCCTAAGCAGTTTTACAAATGTCCATGGAATTGTTTAATTTTTCTTTCTATATATTTGCTTTGAGATTTTCTAGGGTTACGAACTATTGCTTTTTATTCGCTTATACTTTTTTGCAGTTTGCATTATCTGTTACTTTATATAGGTAGTTAATAAAAGTGTTTCGATTCTGTTTTCAACTTGCTGATTTCTAGATTAAATTTCATTCAGTTGTGTGGATTTCCTTATGAAATGTTTGTTTTAATTGGACAGCATGTATCAAAGTATATTCTAAAAACATGACAGAATTCATTACACTTTTCATTGACAGCGTTTGCTGTCTATGCTGTATCCCAAGTTCCGTCTGATAAGTTTTCTGTAAGATGACATAAAGGTATTGATGTTGCATGTATTAATTCTTGTGCAATTTAAATTAAATGCAATGTGATCTCTCTCTCTCTGTGTGTGTGCGTGTGCGTGTGCGTGTGTGTGTGTGTGCGTGTGCGTGTGCATGTGCGTGCGCGTGCGCGCGAATATATATATACACCATAAACAATATACACTACTTACAAATCATGTTTAAAACAGTGATAAAAGTCATTCAGATTATAGAAACATTGGGCAATCAAAAAATTCTTGGTATCTTTTTTAAATTTGACCTTGTTATTTGGATTTATGTTATTAATTATTAAATTATACACATTTATACGTTTGTGCAGGATGGAGTTTACCATCTTAGAAACTCTAGCAGTATTTAAATGTATTTTGTTACAGTTCCTTGTAGTATATTTGTGTATAGAGCTGTTAGTGCTAAAACAGTGGATATTGTTGTTTATGAAGCACACTGTTTTTAATATATACAAGCAGGGTAAAGTGAGGATATTAAATTTTTTAAAATAAGGTCTGCAGGATGTAGTTCTGTTTAAATTTAGCATACACCGAATTATTTTCTTTTGTAGTATGAAAAGAGAATTAATGTCTGCCATAGAGCCCCATAAAGGAATGCAATATGTAAGTGAGGATTGTACATATGAGAAGTACACAATTTTTAGTTTTTGCAGATTGCAAATACTTTTTAATACATATATTGCATAGATTGCCTTATTAAGCTTCATCACAGTCTTCTGAATGTGTGGTTTCCAACTAAGTAGTTTATCTATGGTTATTCCAAGAAATTTAGTTTCTGAAATATAGTTTAGTGTTTCATTATCACAGATTATTTTCGGTGCAGGTGTGGCATTATTTCTGGATAATGGGATATGCATACAGTTTGATTTTTTGGCATTGAGTTGAAGTTTATTGTTGTATAACCATTGCTTCATATTTAACATTATCAGCATAATGCTGCAACTCGGTGGTAGTATTTCCGGTTAGTATAAGGTTAGCATCATCAGGGTATAATATGGTTTCTGCATGAGGGATATTGAGAGGTAGGTCATTTATAAACAAAAAAAAAAAAAAAAAACAGCGGGCCAAGGTTAGAGCCCTGGGGGACATCGCATATAACCATTTTAGTGTCAGAGTTCACGTAAGTGTCATCAGGTTTACTTTTTACTACTGTAACATGTCTTCTGTTCGTCAGGTAGGACTTGGCCCAATTGAGGGCTACTCCCCTTATGCCGCAGGCTTCCAACTTCGTTAGTAAAATACTGTGGTCTACCAAGTCAAACGCTTTACTCAGATTCATGAAAATACCTATCGTGGATTTGTTACTGTCTATTCCCTCTAGCATTCTCTTTAAGAATGTATACAAAGCATTTAATGTAGATTTATTTTTTCTGAACCCCTTTTGTTCATCTCGGAGCACATATTTTTCAAGGAAAGGTGCTATTCTGTTGTACATGACTGATTCTAAGTTTTTTGAAAATCCAGATTGTACTGCTGTAGGTCTGTAGTTGTCGATATTATGTGCATAATTTTTCTTGAAAACTGGGACAACTTAAGCAAATTTTAATTTATCAGGAAACATTCCTGAGTACATGGAGGTATTACATATTTCAATTAGGGGTCAAATTATGTGATCTTTACAGGATTTAATTATGAATTCTGGTACTTCGTCAGTGCCAGCTGAAAATGAGTTCTTTTTTAAATTAATTATTCTCTGTATTTCATTATAGTCTGTTGGTCTTAGAAAAATACTTTTTATCGTTTCTGGTCAACATAACAGGGTTTTGACTTGTGTTTTTATGAGGCAGTAATACTCTGTGCGCAGTGCTGGTAAAGTGGTTATTAATAGCATTTGCTAATTTCAGAGGGTCATCAACTGTTGTGTCATTTATTATTAGAGAAGTTTTACTAGCATTATTCACCTTAAATCCAGCAATTTCATTTTTTATTATATTCCAGATTGTTTTATTCTTATTAGAAGATTTAGTAATACATGAATCAACATATTGCTTTTGGCAGCCTTGATGACATTACTGTACACCTTCTTATATTGTTTTACATAATTTATAAACGCTTCTTCTTTATGAGTTTTACTTAATTGTGTAAGGTAGCTCTTCCTCCTACTGGAGATTATTATTCCCTTCGTTGTCCATTTATTGCATTTGCATGCAGAATTAGTTCTTACTATTCTATAGAGAAAGGCTGTGTTAAAGTGGTGCATGAATGTTTGCATAAATTCATTAAACATAAGATCTACTGTGGATGCGTTATATACATCAGACCAATCTTCTTGGCTTAGCAGCATATTGAAGTACTTAACATAATCTTTGGAAAATATTCTTCGATGTGAGGATTTGGGCAAGAGGCTATCAATGGGGTTAGAGAGGTTCTTTAAGTTTAAAATAATTGCATTATGGTCTGAATAACCTGCACTGATGTTTAACTCAAAATCTATATCAGTTTGTCTAAATATCATTACATCAATTATGGTTGCAGAGCTGTCAGTCTCTCTTTTGGGGTTATGTACAGCATTTGAAAGATTGTAGCAGGCAAGCAGATTTTATAATTTGTGAAGAGAAGAACTATCTTTGAGAAAGTCTACATTGAAGTCACCACATATAATTCTTTTAGAATGCCTTTGAAGCGCCTTAATCATAACATCAAGTTTATCTAAAAATAATGCATAATCACCATGTGGAGGCCGATATATACAGACAATAAATAGTCTTTGGTCACTGATTTCAACTATAGAGTGCTCAAACACCTTTTCTTCATTTAGAAATGTAGTTTTTGTGTAGCCCTTATGATTGATGCCTTTTTTAACTGCAATCATAGTGCCCCGAATGGTAGAGGATGATACAATTTCCCTTTTTTGTGAGTACTAAGTTGGTAATATTGTGGCTATAAAGTAAATCTAGTAGTTGTTTTACAAAAATTTTCAGAAAAGTCTAAATTTATAGTAAGATCACTTGCAATTATTAGCTTTTTATATTTTTCTAAAAAGCTAGCTAATAGTCCATTTAAGTGTGATAAAAACAGACCTATTACTGAATTTGGAGATACATAAATACCTTGGACTAGAATACACTGTTGCGTACTTCTAGTTTCATAGCTGGAACCTCAAATATTTTTCCTATATGGAAAGCACTTATGATTGAGTGGATCAATTCCAGTAAATATAGGCTGTTGCGATACTGTGGTTAAACTGCTACCAAGGTAGCAGTCATAAAACCTGTGCACTATTGTTAACCCTTGGTTTGAATACCACAGTTTCGTAGTGCTTAGTTTTCTCACTATTATTCTTCTCCAGATCAATTCAAGGTAATATTCAGAAGGCAGTAATTAATTTCGACAGCCACTTGCTTGTTGTGTTTAGCATAGAGTGTAGGTAGTGGCTGCTGTTATTAACCTACATTTTACTTGTATTTCATCCATTTGCAGACAGTTTTATCTCAAAATACATTTGCAGTGGACCCAATGAAGAGTATAGGCGATAAACCATCCGGAAGTTGAAGAGCGCCAAATTTTAACTCTATGAGAATTCCCTGCTACTAGTTTAGTAGATAAATAAAGTCCACAATTGAAAACAAAAAGATAGTTGGTATTAACGTTAAAGACAAAGTGAAAACTTAGCAAAAAATCTGTTGTGTTACATACAAAACTGTACCATTTCATTTATTTATCTAACCTCTACACAACATTCTTATGAAAGCTTATTTTTCTATCTACTTCATGTTAATGGAGACAGACGTTCGCAGAAATAGTCTAATTACAGATTTCATTATAGGTACTCAAAAAAAAAAAAAAATGAGTAATGTTTTGAATGCCAAATTTTTCTAAGCCCTACATGGCATAGCGCCTTGTTTACACCATACGCAATGCAGTTGTATAGCTACTGCAGCAAGTTGTTGTACAGCATTATTAAACATGCTACCTTCCATGTGTCTTCTCTGTAGCACTGTGGCAAAAGTAGGGTACTTCTGTGATTAGGACCGCAGGTTTGCTTTTTGCATGTAGCAGACACTGTTGAAATCTTTCAAATTAGTTCTCAGAGAGGTAGGATATCAGAGTGATGTACTGACCTCCCTGTTCACCAGATTTGAACCCTACTGAAAATGTGTTGGCTGATGTGAAAAGGGATCAGCGCTCAAATTTCCCTACAGATGCGCAAAGGACATAAGATGACTTCTGGGCACACATTCAAGAAGCCTGGATGTTGTAGTTTTTCTTCCATGTTACTACAGGGATTTAATTTCATCTATAACCTGAAAATTGCGGGCAGTTAAATGTGCTCAGGGTTCATACACCCAATATTAATTGTGTTTATTTTTTATGTGTTTTAGAAGACAATAGTTAATTTGCATGTATTTCTTTAGTTATTTAAAATGAGTGTTTTAGTATAATTATGTTTTTGTATGCATAGATATGCCTAAAGCTTCACATGCTAAAGTTATATTAATGCAATATTATGTTCTACACATCCAGTCATAAAATTAACAACTTAAAAATTAGCAATAACTAATGCGGGATTTGAACCGAGGATCTTATGAGCGCAATCAGGGCCTTCTTAACCTCTCGGCCAACAAAACATTCTGTGCTCTGTTTTCAGTAGCTTATAAGCTTCACCACTGAGAAACGCTGTTATAAGGTGACTATTGCGCTCACAGGCACAGAACATTCTACAGTTCCTGCATGTGCGGGAAGGTACACGAAGCCCTCCGATCATCATGTTGAATCTGGGGATGACTCATTCTTTTTATCCACAGGTGTACAAGGGGGATAGAGGAAACTGAATCAATAGCCAGGTGTTTAAATGCACGTGCCTATGTGCTGACCTGAAATTCCATACTCTTTTCATGACATTGCGAGAAACAACTGAATAGTGACAGCACTTTAAAACCATAACAAAAGCATTGAAAAATTCAAACCAATAATAATGGATATCACAGAATTGGCTGACATGAAAAGGTTATTTGAAATAAATTGTCTGTTATAAAGAGTTAAACCAGTTTTCTGCACTATGTCTTTGGGTATCTCTTAAAATATATGAGTTACATAAAACTATACAAAATGGCTTCCAAATGAAGAGGACTTCACAACAGGCGTTGCCATAAAATTCAAAGTATGTGTCTTATTTGGCATGTCTTCTTCTTTCAAGTATTAGGTCCTATGGCCTGTTACAACCTCTTTGGCATGTATATCTTAAATATATGATATGTTAATCAAAATCCTTAGCCATTTTTTAGAATATAAAACATTTAAAAACATTTTCCATGTAAAGGTTAGTTTGAGGTGGGGGATTTTCTTGAAAATCTTCATGTATATCTTAAATTTATGATACGTTAATCAAAATCCTTAAAGCCATTTTTGAGAATATCAAAATTTTAGAAAAACGTAAAGGGTAGTTTGGGGTGGGAGATTTTCTAGAAAATCTTCTGGTTGCATCTTTGTTCTCATTGTGTTAGAGGCAGTTTTATACACTGAGGAGATAATGAATCAACAACACCTGAAATCCTGAGTTTATGCAACGTAACATTCTGTCTATAATCACTCTTATCACCTATTATTCCTTGAAGTGTTCCAGTTGCATAAAATTGCAGCTCTACACAATGACAGTTTCTGGGGATATTGGACGGTTCTTTGCTGTAGGGAACGGGCATTATTCACCAATTACATCTAAAATTGCAGTTACTGTTTCCTTTTTCAACCGGAATCTTGGAAATCAATCGGTTCTTAAAAGACATACCTCCTTTTCTTCTATTACTCCCTCTTCATTGCGTACAAAGCAATGAAAATACTGACCAAATGTAATGGTTTTGTGAAGGCACATAAGTAATGGTTAAGCTCCATTTTGTATTCCCCAGCAAATAGTAAACATTTTAGCACAATTAAACACTGATAAAGTAAAAACAGAGCTCGCTTCATTTCTGCTCTATTCTCTTAACCAGGAATATTGCACTTGGCCAATAGCGAGTTATAAGCAAATATTGCTACCCCACCTCCTTTGCATGAGGACCTAATGTAACCACTTGTGATGTTATAGTTATTTATTTTACATAAATTAATTTGCTCAATGTTGAACCCATGCTCAGTAATAACAGCAAGTAGAGGTGAAAGGTCACTCAGGAATTGTTCATGGGATTTAAGTGACTTACAATAAAAAGAATTTGATTCATGAAAATGATTCCAACAGTTTCCTTTTACTGGAGCTACTATACTGCTGTTTAATACTCATTCTGCTGAACTTTTCTGACAATACATCCACCGCATCTTTTTGTAGCTTTCCTTAACTACAGAGCTTGTTGTATTACATACTAATTTTCCAAATTTAAAAGACCCACTCCTATTCAGATCTATGCCAACTCTCCCCAAGTCAGTAGCATTCAACCACAATTTGCAGTCAAGCATCATTTTTCAGCAGCACACATGCAGTCAATTGCCTGACTGATTTTCATCATTTTAACAAACCGCACATAAAATTAAGAAGCTTTCTGTTTTAAGTGCAGGTCTTCTGTATCAGGGTCTGTGCTAATACTGGAAATATGCTTGAATTTTTTGTTTGGTATACTGGATACATTGAAATTATATTGGAATTAATGGTTACATACTGGAATAATTGGATGATGTATCCATATAATACTGCCTTATTTCAGATTAAATTTCCAGGTGACTAGTAATTGGAAGAACTTGTTAATAAAAAAGTATTGTTTGATAAGTTGTTTTGCATGGTACCTGCCTTTCCATAATTTTTACTCTGTGAAATCATCCATTGAGATCACCTGATTCACTAAGTGGAGGTTGGAGTTCCTACATATTCCTCTTTCGTTTGTTGCCGCCCTTTGTTTTAGTTTCCTTAATGTCCATATTGCCTGGTCATGATTCATTTGTTTCCTCTTGTAAGTATTTTTGAGCATTACAAATTGTCACACTTACGACTTGGCCATTCAACTCTGTCTGACGCATATGAACTCCAGGCTGATCTACTTTTGCGGAGAAATGGTTAAAATTAGTGACTTGGTGAATTTTTTTCCATTACAAGTCCAAAAAAGCCCATCTTAACATCTGAATTACCTGCTTTGATAACTGAAGCAATATCTTGCCTTGATGAATTAGGATGCAATACAGGGTGTCCACAATGAGACTCCAACATTTTAAACAAGTATAGCAGAAAGGAAATTTGGATATTATAATTACTATATATGAAAATGGTAATCTAACTAATCAATTTTCAGTGCAACTCACAAAATTCAGTTCAGTGCACTTGTACTTCGGCGCTGCGAGTGGCGCAAAGAATGTCTAACCTATAGACAATTTCATGCCATGTGTTGCAGAGCATGTCTTATGTGATGTTTCAAGTCCAGTATGTTGTTCACTTTTGTAGCATATACTCTGTCTTTGATGTAACCCCACAAGAAGAAATCTAGTGGTTTAATATCGGTGGAACGCGGGGGCCAAGGAATTAGACCGCCAGCCAATCTGACATGGAAATGTGTCATTTAAAAACTGTTGGACTGTGAGGCTCCAGTAGGGTGGGGCACCATCCTGCTGAAAGATTGTGTTGACTGCATGGTTGCTATCTGTGGTACGGCAAAGTTTTCCAACATATCCAAGTAACTTATACCAGTGACAGTATCCTCTTGAAAGAAAAACAGCCCAATAGTTTGATTTTCCAGAAGACCACACCAAACATTCAGTTTTGGACTGTCATACACGTATTCTATGAATGCATGGGGATTTTCTGTACCCCAAATATGAACATGTGGTGATTCACTTCCCCTGAAACGTGAAAGGTAGCCTCATCTGAAAACATCACTTGCGATAAAAAGGTGTCGTCCTAAGCAATGCGATCTAGCATAGTGATTGCAAATGCTTCTCACTTTGGTTGGTCATCCGGCTTGATTTCTTGTTCAATTTGTACCTTGTATGCGTACAAGGCAGTCGACGGTGAAGATGTTTGTGAACCATCGACTGTTTCTTACCAATTCTGTAGACTCCTTTCGAATGGCCTCCACACGTTTTCTACAACCTGTTCCTGGTTTCTGGGTTTACCACCAGCATGTTCGTTCAAAACATCGGTCACCAGAAACTGATCACACCACTTCTTTATAGCCTTGAATGTTGGAGGATCCTTATTGTACATATGATGAAAGTTTTGTTGCGCTTGAATAATTGATTTTGTTTCTACATACCACCTGGAATTGCCATTTTAGAAAAACAATTTATTGATGTAGTGCCATTACAACTATTGTGCGAAATAAAACATTGCCGCATAAACTTCTTGAGTTTCTGCTTCTGCCCCTTCCAGAATCATAGCTGTACATCCTGAAATGAAAAAGATACAGCTTTCAAAATGTTGGGAGTCTCACTGTGGACACCCTGTACTTCTGTTTCAGTAAACCAAAAGCCCAGTCACAAGAAAGCTTTGTGTTATCTATGACAAAAATGAAATAGTAATCTTAGGGTGCAGACTTGTCATCACCCTCTGCACTAAATAGCACATGAGAATGTTATTCCAGTTTTCTGCAACCCAGTTGTCTGCATTTGTCTTGCTAAATCCAAAGATTTCCAAATAGTGGTAAAGCATTCTTGTAAGATAATTTACTTCTTTCTTTATTACAAGAGTTTTCAGAAGCAAATTTTGTTGATGTGATAAATCATACATGATCCCAAATAGGTATACTGATTTTATAAGGTGGCAAAAACTAAATTGGTCCTGGTTGCGGGTGACTAGAGGGTAGTTACATTTGTTGAATCATGTCTAAGGAATAATGACAGGAACCAGGATAAGAACAAGTGATTGTAGTGCAGGAGGAATGTTATTTCTTCTTTTCAGAGCTACTCTGTGTTTTTTTACTTTCTCCTTATAAAATTACCTCTCTGTTATTACCTTTCTTAAGTAATCTCTATGTTCTTTGTGTAACAATATAAAATATCAATTTTGGCATCAGTATATTTACATTGCTGCATGCACAAACTTCAGAATCTATAACTGTGAAATAAGGTAATACATCCTTATTTCTATTTCAAAACCGTAGCATTTTTGTGCAATACCACTCATTCTTGAAGTTGAGATCCTAGAAGCTCAGCCAGGTGTTTAGGTAAGTATAAATTGCCTACCAGGTCATTGAGCTCTGCCAATGTTATTAAATGTGGTTTTACTTCTTCCTCTTGTGGAATATAGGTGTGATCCCTTGATGAGGGTTGCATATCATCAGAGGACATTTTGTCAGATTTGGATTCTTCTGTCCATATAGAAGGTGGAATGGGAACAGGTAGTTTCTCTCCATGAGGTATTGGCCTCATAGCCGATGGGAGATTTTCTTGAGGAAAATTCAGTTAAACAAAAACAATGGGCTACACCATTTGCACACCAAAAGATAAGTGATGTTTCTTGCCCTTTAACCACGGAGTCAATCTAATATATCTTGTACAAGTTATATAAGGTGCCTAAGCATAATCCTGGTCTCCAAGACTGCAGTTAAAATGAACTCTATAAACTGTCTTGAGAAGTTGAGAAATTTGCTACCTCTGAGATTTTGGATAGAACTCGTGCACATGTTGCAAAATAATGTTTTGAGAGTTTTTATAACAACGCTTTTTTTCTTCATAACCTCGCACAGATTCAACCAAATATTATCAACTGCACCCGAACAGAGCAAAATACAGACTGAATGCCTTAATTACATTACCAGTCGCCCTCTTATTTTCCACGCATTTGCATATAACATAAATCTTTTATCTCAAGTGAAGATGCTATTGCTATAATGGATGGAAACTAAGGAAGCGTATGTATATATGGCTATTTGTAACATATAAATTCTTCAATTATTCAAAAACCTGATGTGAAGGAAAAAGTCTGATTAAATATTTGTGATCAGCATATCAGACTTGATAATAATAATTATTTGGTTTTGCGTACAAAAAACCTTGTTGAGTAGCATAATCTTTCACCCCATGAATTGTTTTTACAGGCTGTATAAAGTTTCCAAAATTTTGAAAATTGTTGTAGAAGACTAAGGTTAGAAATTCAGTATCTGCTGATATTCCTATTTCCATGAATGTCTGTGGATTTTTTTATCCATTTTTACTTTCTCTACCATGTCATGGTGGAGAAGGTATTGTATTCCACACAATATTTGATATTGTTTCCCCGGAAATACATATTTTAAGGCCCTCTGAGCAAAAAAAAAAAAAATTAAAAAAAAGGCGTGTGTGCATGTATGCACTAAAAAAGGAAAGTTGGATAAATGCCAAACTTTGTATTTAAGTTGAGTATCTTCCAAAGATGTGACAAGATTTTCAAGAAAATCCCCACCCCAAACTATCCTTTGCGTCAGCATTTCCCAATCTTTTTCAACTTGCAGCACACGAAAGGTGTAACTTGAATTCATGCGGCAAATCATTCTTAATCAAAAATAAAAATTTTTATTATTTGTAAGTTTATGGTGTAATTTAATGAGAGAAAACTATTACAGTAATATAAGCATAATGATTCAAATTTTGGAATTTGTTTTTGTGGATAACATATGTTACAAATTCTCAATAATAATAATAATAATAATAATAATAATAATAATATATGAATCAATTGATGTTACAAATTTCAATAATAATTCAAGCAAGTTGGTGTAGTAAGCAAAATTAATGTGAAACTTGAGCTTGGTGTGCTTTTGAAATCTTTATTTGTGGCTGAATAGTTATAAACATGCCCTCATATCATCTTCCAGATTTAACAGTCTGCAGTGAACACTTTACTGTGTTCATTGCAGAAAATCCTGCTTCACTTAAATAGGATGTAGAAATGGGAAGGAGAACTCACAGCCTTAGTAGAAATAGTTGGATATTCTTTCTGAAGAGAGATCCAGACTGATGCCATGTCTTGCATTGCGTGCTTCAATCCTCTGTCATTCTTCACCTCTAACAATTAATTTTCTTCATGGAGATTTAATTCTTCTGACCAAAGAACAGAAGGGGTAAAAGGATCCCTCACCCAGTCGAATAAAGCCGGTTGAAGAGTAGGAAAATGTTTTTTAACATTTGTACACAACAAAGACAAAGTGTCTGAAATGAGTGTTGAGAGATTGGTGTCAATTTTGCAGTATTTTGTAAAGAAAGAAACACAAAATTAAATCGAGTTCTATTTATGGACGCTCTTTAACTACTATGGTTCATAGTGTCCCATTTTATATTGTGTATGAAAGACTGGAAATTTTGCTCACACGCCTCATTGTAAGACTTGAGGTTCTTTTATATAGCATAATTCCATGACATGGGACCACCGGCTTTACTTCCCTTCTGTAGGAAGCCATGCAAAATATATTTACATCCAAAAAATCCATCGTCCTGTGCTGGTTTTCAAACCCACGACCTCAGAACTAAAGGCTATCATGATACCCCTAGACCACAGAGAATTACACAGTACTTTGTAAGCTCAGACATGTCGTCATTATAATTTTTAATTTTTTCTACTTAAAGTTTCTCCCTAAATGAACAAATTTTGTCAGTTGAGGTGAGGATATTTTTGCTTTTCCGCTATGTGCTTTTGTTCAGCACATTTATTGTTTAGAATATGTCGGTAAGAAAAGCAATTTCATTGCACCAACAATCATCACTAAGGAAATCAGCATATTGCCTTTCTTCACAAAGAAAGAGAAGGAAAAGTTGTTCTTTAAGTTTATAAAATCTTGATAATAAGTGACTGTGAGACAACCATCTCATTTCTGTGTCAATAAGCAGCTTATGTATTTAGAATCCATTACAGATCATAAATCTGAGAATAATCTTGTTTTTAGAGGTGTTCTTTTTATGGGCCTTGTTTTTGTGTAATTAACTATTTTACTACTTGATTTAATGCTTCTGCAAGTTAAGTGACTTCAAAATAAGTGTTTCTCTATGGAGAAAACCATGTTTAAAGATATGTTTGCAGGCTTCCATGGCCATTGTCCATAATATGTTCCTTTGGCTTCTGGTATAGGCCATGTCGTTACTTTGGAAGCGCACTCTGCTGACGTTTTGCTGCAACCTATGCTGAGCTGCTTCCTTGGGCTACTGGTACTGCATGTGTTACCATTCTGGTGTTTATACGCTGATGGGACCCACCTCCTCTCTCCCATTGGCTGCTAGGTGGCCAACCACACCACGCTCTGTCAGTAAGGCCTTCCAGATGAATTTAGTGGTTTGCCTCCCTCTCTGTTAACTTTGCTGTTGTCTTTAACCCTTTGAAGCATAGTGGCGCTTAGACGTAACCACCTTTTAATGGGGCATTTTCTTCCTTGCTGCACGGCGGTTCCACTTTACTACCACCTCTGTGCCATCACTGGCCGTTAACAAGCATAGGGAAATTTTACTACTCTGGTTTTTGTATGGCCAGCCTGTATAAATAAGTTGCTAGGTGTTGAGACAGCTTGCTTTGTTGCGGGAACATTTTCATTTTTGTTACGTGCTCAAATATTGGATCTAGGTATGTTTTTATATGTTTTTTGTTTCTTCTAAATGTTCTGAATACACTTTGATTGCTACAAATGCATATACTTGAATTGCAGTGCCATTATTACTATAAATATTAGTGGTTTCTAGATGTAACCACCATGCAAGTAGGGTAGGTAGACACCATAACCTACAAAATGTTCATTTTATTTCAGCTCAGTTGAAATGGCTACAAGGAGAACTTGGGATCATTGTGGTTATCTGATTTGGGATAATTTGGAGAATAACATAAATGACATACTGAATGAAATCCCTAGCAATCCTGAATCTGTTGACAATATTTGTATGATAGTGACGAAGTGGAAGTGGCAGCTACTGTAAATGACTCTGTTTGTACAATAGAAATCGAAGATGAGAACATGATGAGCTTAGTGTCCCTGATGAGTGTTTTGAAGATAGTGATGATGAGAAACCACTAAGTGTCAGATTGTCAAATATGGATGGAATATGTGAAAAAAGCGACGTACATTCGAGAGTGATGTTTTTGTGAAGGATTATAGTCCCAATATTCCTGAAACTGTGGAATCCCCTATTGATATTTTCTTGCACATATTTACTGCAGAAATACTAGAGCATATGTTGTATCAAACTAATTTGTATGCTACCCAGTCAGGTAAACAATTTGAACCTGCCGCTTGGGATGAAATAAGGGTTTTCTTGGCCATAAATATTCTAATGGGAGTGAAAAAACAGCCCTCATATAGAGATTACTGGTCAAGTAATCCACAACTTAGAGATGCATACATTTCAACGCTAATGTCTGTAAATAGATTTGGCTGGTTTCTGACCAATCTTCATCTGAACAACAATATTCTTCAGTCAAAACCAGGAGACCCAGGCTATGACAAACTTTACAAGCTCCGGCCACTACTGGATACTCTAAGCAGAACAGACATCCCAGGCCAGTACCAGTCTGTGGATGAAACAAATGATAAAATTCCAGGGTCGCAGTTCTTTCAAGCAGTATATGCCACAAAAACCTATAAAGAGAGGATATAAAGTTTGGATTCGTGCAGATGAAACTGGCTTTGTTTGTGAATTCCAAATGTATACTGGAAAAGTGGACAATGCTAGGTAGATGAATTTCGGTGAAAGAGTAGTAGAAGATCTAACTAAAGAATTGATTGGTGCCCACCACAAGGTCTTCTTTGATAACTATTTTATACATGTGGAGCTGATAATCTCTCTGAAGCAGCAAAAAATCACTGCATGTGGAACAGTCAGATGTGGGCGTGTTGGTCTACCAAAGGAAGATATGAAGGATAGCTATATGAAATGTGGTGATAGTGAAAGTCACACATCTATGCTGGTATATCCTGGTTGAAGTGGAAGGATAGGAGGTCCATACTCTTCCTTTAAAATTTTCATGATCTTACTATTGTTACCACCATTTCAAGGAAACAAAAAGATGGAACAATCTCTAAAATTAGATGCCCTCAGCTAGTCGAGGACTACAACAAGCATATGGGATATGTTGACAAAGCAGATATGCTGGTAGAAAATGGTGCCATCGAATTTTTTGGCATTTTTGTCATGTCACTATAACTAATGCCTATAGCCTGTACTCAATATGAAGTGAAAGTGCAAATCTATCCTTGAAGAATTTTAGATTAGCGGTTGTTGATGGTTTGGTTGGAGCTACACTGCCATCATCTAAAGGAAGGAAACCGCTTACCAAGACCGTGAGTTATTTCAAGCCCATCGTCCCCTATGAGAAGAGATTTGACAAGGTAGCACATATGCCTGTGCGTGGAACTTCAAGACGCTGTGCCCAATGCAGCACTAAAGACAATCCACACAGAAGTAAACGGACTTGTGATACTTGTGGAGTGGCACTCTGTCTGAACGAGACAAAAAACTGTTTCTTTAGCTTCCACTCAAAATGAGTCAATGTTAATGCTGTAATGCATAGTGGGTTCACCACTTTTTTTAGTTATAAATTTAAAAATAGTATAATTTTAACACTTGATGAATTTTCTTACACATATATAAACAACATTTCAGTGTTAAATCTATTATTTACAATTTTTCCTAAATGCATGCTTCAAAGGGTTAAAGATTTCAATACTTTCCCATATTATTCTGTATGTGTAATGCCCGCATACTGCCAGAATCTTGATGTCTTCAAAATCTACATGGTGCCCTGTTTTTATTACATGTTCTGCAAGTGCAGATTTCTCTGCATGGAAATATTTTATGGATCTAATATGCTCATTTCTGTGGGTTTGAATAGCTCTGCCAGTTTGTGCGACATAGGAATCTTTGCAGTCACGGCTGATTTTATACACTCCAGGGTTTTAATAAAGGTGGAACTTTGTCTTTCACAGCTGACACCTGAGATTGTAATTTTCTGTTTTGTGCATATCTAGCCTTGAAGTTGTGCCTCTGTAACACCTTTGATGGTCTCTCTGAGACTTGGTGGACATATGGCAAAGATGCCCCTCTGATGTTATTGCCAGTGGGTGTTTTCTGCCCTTTATTTCCGTTCTGTGAAGTTCTTATATCTTGGGCGAGTATTCGTTGGTTCTAAGTATGTAATTTAAGTGTTTGATTTCTTTTGCCAAGCAGTCCGGGTGACAAATACTTTTTGCTATGAATTGAATATTCTGTTGTAGGCTGTACAGGTGTGTCAGAAATTTGTTTATCTTGTGCTCTCTATGTGACCAGATAAAAGTATCATCAGGCTTCAGAGGGCATGTATCCAGCATTGTGGCTTCGAATTTCTCCAAAAACAGGACTGCCACGACTGGCAACAAAGATGATACCTTGGCCGTTCCTTCTACTTGCTCATACAGTTCTCCTCTATAACTGAAATATGTGGAGGATAAGCAATGAGTGATAATATCTAAATAGTCATCCAGCATGTTGTTAGTTGCGAGTTTTTCTTTAGTTATAACCCAGGCATCTTGAATAGGTATCTTGGTGAAAAGGGACTGTATATCATAGTTGACCAATATATGATGTTTCTCCAGTCGAAAGTCTCTGAGAAGCTCCACAAAATGTCTAGAGTCCTTAACGTAAGTTGGTGTTCTTCCTACTAGTTCTTGCAGCATCCTAGTGAAAAATCTAGCCACCATACAGGGTGGACCATTTAAGTTGAGACTATACAATATCTCCAAAACTAAGCGTTGTAGAAAGAAATGTCTTCAGTAAAAGTTTGTTGATGTTATGGGGTAAGTAAATGCCATTAGTTGTGTTTTATTTGGAGCACATTGTGATGGTCATTTTAGGATCAATTTAATTTTTTGGAATGGGAACCTACCTTTTTTTTTTTCTTTGTTTTGTTTTCTCACTCATAAAAATCTAAACAACATTTGTATAAAGGACTTTGCAATTGTTCTTACACCAACAAAAATTCTGAATGGCTGTGTACGAAGAGCGCAATGAATGGTTGGACCATCCATGGATGGTCATTTGAGGGTCAAGTTACATTTCATAATCGGGAACCATTATCTTTTATTTTGTTTCCTTATTCCTCATCACAAAATAAACAGCTTTTTATAAACCATTTTCTAATGAGAAAACAACATACAAAATGTAGGCTTCCATTTAAAAAAATTAAATTGATCCTCGTAATGTCCTCCAAACAGAACACGGCAAATGGCATTTACTTTCCCTCATAATATCAAGCAATTTTTATTAAAGACATTTCTTTCTACAACGCTTAGTTTTGGAGATGTACAGTCTTAACTTAAATGATCCACCCTGTATATGTTGGGGATGCAATGACGTTTGCTATTGGCCTTAAGGGGACCTTAGATTTATGTACCTTTGGCAACCCATAAATAGCAGGTGTTCTGGAATCATGTGGTATGAGTGCTCGGTGTTTTTTCTTGGGAATAGAAGAGTTTTGTATAAGTGCTGCCGTATTCCTTTCTATCCTTCCTGTGGATTTCTTTTGCCATTTTCTTATATGCAGGATCCTGAAGTATGCCCAGCATCTTCTCATGGTATTTTTTAGAGTCCATGATGACTGTTGCATTCCCTTTGTCAGCTGGAAGTATCGAAAGATCTGAGCTTGTAGCAAGATCATGAGCTATATGTTGTTCTCTGGTGAGGTTTGGTGCAGGTGGCTTCAACTTCTTAAGAATGTTATATGAGTTTATCCGTATTTCATTGGCTACTTGCTCTGGAAGACCTGTAGTGGCCGCCTCTTTACCGGTAATGATTTCTTCAAATGGGATGTTCTTCGGCGCTGGAGCGAATTTCAACTCTTTGGATAAACTGGATTTAGCAGTATCACTAAGAGCAGTGGTTGAGAAATTTACCACTGTGTCCTCGTTCAGGTGGGGTATTAAAGAAAACTGTTTCATGTGTAGATTATTTGATTTTTACTGCTGGCGTTTTTAACTAACAAAGCTGTCTGTTGTGCCAATGTATGCACACCAGACAGCTTTGTTAGCTAAAGAATGCCAGCAGCAGAAACTAAAACACTACACATGAAACAGTTCCCTTTAAAACCCCACCTGAACGAGGACAGGTTAGTGTCTCAGCACTGGTCTTAGCAATCCTGCTAAATCCATTTTATCCAAAGGATTGAAATTCGCTTCAGCGCTGAAGAAGCTTCCATTTGAAGAAATCATTGCCGTTATAGAGGCAGCCACTACAGGTCTTCCAGAACAAATAGCAAATGAAATACGGATAAACTCGTATAACATTCTTAGGAAGACGAAGCCACCTGCCCCAAACATCCCCAGAGGAGAATGTATAGCTAGCTCTTCATGATCTTGTTTCAAACCCAGATCTTTCAATATTTCCAGCTCACAGTGGGTACGCAATGGTCATCATGGACTCTAAGGAGTACCACGAGAGGATGCTGAACGTACTACAGGATCATGCACATAAGAAAATAGCAAAAATATCCCACAGGAAGGATAGAGAGGAATAGGTCAGCACTTATATGAAACTCTTCTATTCCCAAGGAGAAGCACTGAGCACTTATACCACATGATTCCAGAACATGGCCATTATGGGTTGCCAAAGGTACATAAATCTGAGGTTCCCTTAAGACCAATAGTAATTGCCATAGCACCCCCAACGTATGTGCTAGCTATATTTCTAACTGGGAAGCTGCAGGAAGTAATAGAAAGAACAGCAACTTACATTAAGGACTCTTAGATATTTTGTGGAGCTTCTCAGAGACTTTCAACTGAAGAAACATCATATATTGATCAGCTTTGATATATAGTCCCTTTTCACCAAGATATCTATTCAAGATGCCTTGGTCACCATTAAAGAAAAACTGATAACTAACAACATGCCGGATGAGTATTTAGATATTATTGCTCATTGCTTATCCTCCACATATTTCAGTTATAGAGGAGAACTGTGTGAGAAGGTAGAAAGAACGGCCATGGGATCACCTTTGTCGCCAGTTATAGCAGCCCTGTTTTTGGAGGAATTCGAAACCACAGCACTGGATACATATCCTCTGAAGCCTTCTCTGTGGCTACGATATGTGGATGATACTTCTGTTATGTGGCCACATAGAGAGCACAAGATAAACAAATTTCTGACACACCTGAATAGCCTACACCAGAATATTCATCGTCCTCCATGGTGTAGTGGTTACTATGCTAGCCTCTAGTTCCCGAGGTCACTGGTTCAACCCGCTGGAGGGTGATGGATTTTTTCGGCATAAAAATCCTAAGCATGGCTTCCTTCGGAAGGGAAGTAAAGCCAGTGGTCCCGTGTCGTAGATTTACGGCACGTAAAGGAACCTCGAGCCTGATAAAGAGGCCTCTGAGCAAAATTGCTGGTCTTTCATGCCCAATATAAAATGGGATGCTAAGGACCATAGTAGTTAAAGAGCATCCATAAATAAAACTCAATTTAATTTTCCAGAATATTCAATTCATGATGGAACTCGAAAACAGTGGCAGGTTACCCTACATTGGTGTCCTGGTGGAATGTGACACAGTGAATTAAACCATGCAGTATTCTGTTTACAGGAAACCTACACACACAGAAAGATGCATAAACAGTCAGCTCACATCATCCTCCAGCAGTCAAACGGGGGATGTTAAACATGCTATACCAAAGGGCAAAGTGTATCTGTCACCCGGACTACTTGGCAAAAGAAATCAAACACTTAAAACTATATACTTAGAGCCAACGGATACTCGCCCAAAATATAAGAACTTCACAGAGCAGAAATAAAGGGGGGAAAAAAAACACCAACTGACAACACCAAATGGGCATCTTTGCCATATGTCCACCAAGTCTTCAAGATACTATCAAAGGTGTTACAGAAGCACAACATAAGGGCTAGATACACTCAAAGCAGAAAATTGCAATCTCAAGTGTCAGCTGTGAAAGACAAAGTTCCACCTTTATTACACCTGGAGTGTATAAAATCAACTGTGACTGCAGAGATTCCTATGTCAGACAAACTGGCAGATCTATTCAAACTGAAAGAAACAAGCATATTAGATCCATAAAATATTTCCATGCAGAGAAATCTGCACTTGCAGAACATGTGATAAGAACAGGGCACCTTACAGATTTTGATGACATAAAGATTCTGGCGGTATGCGGGCATTACACACGCAGATTAATATGGGAAAGTATTGAAATCTTTAAAGACAACAGCGAACTTAACAGAGAGGGAGCCAAACCACTAAATTTGATCTGGAAGGCCTTACAGACAAAGCGCAGTGCAGTTAGCCACCCAACAGCCAATGGGAGAGAGGAGGCGGGGCCCATCAACGTATAAACACTAGCATGATAACACATGCAGTATCAGTAGCCCAAGGAAGCAGCTCAGCATAGGTTGCAGCAAAATGTCAGCAGAGTGTACTTCCAAAGTAACGACATGGCCTATACCAGAAGCCAAAGGAACAATGTTTAAAGATTATTTCTGGGTTATTTTGCTTTACTAATGCCGAAAATCCTTTTATAGAACCTGTCATAGAGGGAACACCATCTATGCAAATAAACAAGATTTCCATGACAAACTTGCTGCATCAAAATAATCACTTACTAAATAGAGTATATCTTGTCCCTTAGTTGTTTGGGAGAGCGCTTTACAAAATAGAAACTGTTCAATGATGCTTCCATTATGAAAGAATCTGACAAATGCTATCAATTGTGCTTCATTTGTGATGTCAATGACTTGTCAAGCTGCATAGAAAAATATTCAACCTGATGTAGTAATTATATAGTTGGAGATTCAATATTTTAAGACATATCTTGAATGCCTCTACTAATAGTATTGTCTTAAATGGGAATTTTCTTTAATTAATTATTTTTCAAATTCTTCACCAGATATTATTTTTACAATTTCGAAACATGCAGGTAAAATGATATACTGGGCCATTCCATGTGACAGAATAGGACAATTGGAAGGTTTTGTTTCCCTGTATTGTTCCAAAAATAACTCTTAAAACAAATTGTGAATGTTCATTTTATTCATAACAGAGAATTTCAATCCTAAGGTTAACATAAAAAGCATAGAAGGGAAAATATCTTGTTAATTGAAGTAAAATATGAAGTTATCTTCCTATGACAGAAAGGGACATGGATAAAAAGGAAGTTCCCTCTGAGTTAAAACAACTCTGAAGTTCTGTGCAGCTATACATATGTGCTCTCTCATCATTTTAGTAATGAATAGTCATATATCAATTATTAATATAATAGTATGAAGAATTACATGGAAATAATTGTTTTTTAGTTATTTTTTACTTATGTGATGGACTGGGACAGTTAGTGTGACCGAAAGGAACATGTACAAAATGAAAGCTGTTGAAACTACATCTTTCGTAAAATAATTACCATACCAGTGTTACTTGTTGCATTCTTTATCAGAACTCACATGATGATATATAAGTGATGTATACACCAGTAAATGGAAAATCTCTGGTGAATATATACATAGAAACTGGAAGTACTTTCAACTCATCATAAATTGCACCCATGTAGTGTCATTACCAGGGTTAGGATTTTTAGGTTCAAATTTCAGATGAAAAAAGGAAGGGAAAAGTTGCTCAAATAAGGCGAAAAAAGGGACAATAAGGTGCTGGTTTATTTAAGGGGATGCACAACTGAAATTGCTATTTTCTAAACTATCCATTCAATTGGGCTGAAATTTTAACCACATGTCAGTCTTCTTTAGATATAATTGTTTTGTGAATTTCAATCCAAAATCTTATTTAGTTTTCAAGTTATTAATTTTCAAAATATAAAATTATGGGTATATGGAAAATGCAACACATGAAGCATTTTTCAAAAAAAAAAAAAAATCTTATGTTGCTTCTATGTTAAGGAACTACAAATCTGTGATATAATTTTTTTTTTCTACCATTCTTAGTTTAAGAGAAAAAAGTTTTGTAGTTTTGTATTTGCATTTTCTTTTGTTTTGTTTTTGTATACATTGTTATCTTCAAAAATTAGTAGTGCAAAAACTATTCATTACACAGAAAATTATATGACAGTTTTATTTATTTGGGTTTTTGAAATAAGCATAAAAAATGTCAATATGAATGGATGAAAACTACATTCTGTGGAACATTTTGAATATGCAGAAATGCCGCAAATAAGAAATGCCTTGAAATGAAATTTTAAAAATATAAACAGCTAGCAACCAAATGCACAAGGGTATTTAAAAGTCTCGTAACGATCCTGAAGTGTTCGCTAGGTCAAAAATAATTTTTTTTTGTTGAGATTTTTTGAGATTTTGGGTTAATTTCAGTTGTGCATTCCCTTAACTAATTCAACGATTTTTCTTTCCACTATTCTAATTTATTGAACTACAAACAAGTGCATCAAATTATCACTCATCAAAAGAAGGAAAAAAGAACATGAAGCTGTTGTACTTCAAGACATTAAGCATCACCACATTTTTAAAAGTAAGTCCGTTTCTATTAGGAGATAGAATGTCTTTGTAGATGCTAAAGCTTCTTTCAACATCCACAGAAACCAGTGGGGCAAACCTTGTATTCACTCAGAATGGCAACTCTAGAGATGTGGTGAATTCCTCAATGTCTAGATTCCTCTGAAGACTAGATTCAAGTTTGTCTTTGGCAAAGCCATGTAACTGCTCCCTCACAGAAGTAAAAATATCCCATTGTTTTTCCTTTTCCAGACCTTGTTCTACCAATCATTTAATAGCTGCCAGCAGGTACTTGTAACTATGGACACAATTATGTATTTTCTCCGGAAACAGAAGTTGCTGTGCCTTGGAAATTGCACCTGCGTCAGATGGATCCAAAGAAAGCACAAACTCTTTAAAGTTTGTCAAAATTCTCACACAACATAGCACCACACTCAATCCAAGATCCCCAGCGAGTAATGACCAGGAAATTTGGAAGGGGCTGGCCAGTGATTTCCCTGTAGTAAACAAGATGGCTTGGAGCTTTCAGTAGAATCTTCTTCAGGGCAGAGATAAATTGATTTGTGATGCCTGGTCTGTAACCACAAGAAGAAGTTTTTCAAACTCGATACCAGTAGGCCAGAGTTTTTGGCAGAAGTCCATAATGGATTGCATTACTGTACTGGCATTGGCCTTCTGCAGCTCGTACATTTTTAACAACATGGGCTTAACTTTCTCCCCTGCTAAGGGAAAAACTAAAATGTTCAAAACATATCATTCCATTGAGTCTATGGTTTCATCCACAATGATTCCCACATCGCAATCAGACACTTTCTCCTTTATTCTTTGTATGGCTTCTTGGTAAACAGGCTCCTTGTAGTTTTTTCTTAAAGTACTCTCATCGGGCATTGACATCTTTGTGTATTTTTCTAGAAATCCCTTGAAGGCTGGGTGGTTCACCTTATTGAGTGGAATTCCTGCTTGTGTAAGAGCTGCACACAAATCAATGTTTAATTCCTTTTTGAAGAACTCTGTTGAAACACATTTCGTAATAGAGGTTGCCGTGATTTGTTTGCCTGAAGAGTATTGTTCATTTGATGCTTAGAGCTGGAAATGTGTTGTTTGATGCGATCTCGCTGGTGTTTTTCATCTAACAAAATTCCTGAATCACAAATAGTACATCGCATAACAGTTCCATCAGTGTCTATAAAATCTTGTTTGAATTCTCAGCCAGAACAATAAATCGAGCACTGGACACCTTCGGCATGGTAAAATCTAGTACTAGTATACTCATTTGGAGAGCTAACACTAGTTCACTTGCTAACACAATGCGACTGTCACAAAACTCACTCTTGTGCCCATTCGCTGTTCACATTCTCTTATAACACTGCAACAATTACCAGAATGTTCTCATTCATGCTGGAACTTCAGTCTCAGCGATTTCTAATAGTTTCGAGCAGAACCCAGTCTTATAATTCTCGGAACTGCGCGGGTGAGGTTACTGCCGTCCCTCCGTGCCCGGCCTTTGCCTCCATGCAAACAGATGACGTCTCTCGCAGTAACAAACTCACATTCACAAACTGCAGGCTACTTTATACGGTAAAGCGAGAGAAAGAGGTTTTCATCGAACACACAATTATTTTCCATTGTTGCGGGTGTGCTTTCAATTACTGCGCGGCGTTTACTGAAAGAGGTAGGCTTACTATTCGCACATACACATCAAGCTGAGGAGACGTTAATTGATAGTTAAAGAATAAATTGGAATTAAACTTAAAAGAAAAAGGGGGAAAAGGGGATTATGGGCATGGTTGGGGGAAAATGGGATAAAGGTCCCAAAAAAGGGAAAAATGTGCGAGAAAAAATGCCTCTTTTTGCAACTAGAAACAAAATTTCACACTGTGATATCTTTCCGCACTTTAACTTAACCTAAGAAAAAAGGTGCGCACCTAAAAATCCTAACCCTAGTCATTACTTTTAAATGCAAATTTGGAATGTGTGTAGAATTTTTCTCATGAAAGTGATCTCACATTCAGTATTGTCAAATTTTAAGATTTGTCGTATGAAGTTTTTAACCGTCTCTTTTTGTCATAAACTTCGCCACTGCAAAAGCATCTACATAATATTTTAATTTCCTTCCATTGTTTCAATTTGGATACTTCTGCCAGTCCTAAAATCAAAAGAGTATGCTTTTTGGACGAAGCATGCTGTTTGTAAACCACATTATAAGGGGATACAACTTATATGTAGTAATTGGAATGAGTGTCGGGTATCAATCATTAGCATAAAATTGCATCTTTTGTTGATCCACTTCATATTTGAAACAAAATATTATCTCTACTGTTTTTGACACTTTACTGGACACCAGTAAAAGGACTCTGCATTGGTAACCATGTGTTTTCCACCCAATACAGCATGCCATACTAATCTCTTCAGTTCTCCACCAACACCATTGACACTGTCCTTCCCATGATCTGTTGCTAGAAAGTTCCATGTTAACAGAACTTCAAGCTCTTCCTGAAGGTTAGTTAACTTGCATAGCGAATAATGCTGTTTAAAGTGGCTTGCTGCGCCATCTGGAAAAATGTTAATTGTTGATAACTCTGGGCAAGTTTTCCTGATCTGAGAAACCAGCCTTCGAAGGAATGTGTTAACAGCATATTTGTGTTGTGATATCTTGTCACTGACAACTGCACAACTTTGTACTATTCCAGGACTTGTCCAGGTAACAGCTGTTAAGATTGTGATCAGTTGGAAGTTCTAATATGCCGATTGAATTTAATTTTGAAAACTGGCAGTGTAAGTTTCGGCAAAATTAATCTGCAGTACAATTTCTTTGGCATCTACAGCACCTTTCCTCTCTTGAAAATATATACGCTGAGGTTTTGCCAAGAAGTAATGTTTTAAAAGCTTGGGTATTTTTTTAATAAGCTCTTCAAATGCTTCACAGACAGTGTTCTCCTTCAGAACTTTTTCAATTTTTCCATCAGTGGCGTTACAAACAAACCACACTAATTCATTTGTATTATCTGTTAAGGTATTATACTGACTGAGCAGGTTTCTGATGCTATGAATATCACATGTACTTGACATGCAGTTACCATTTTCAGGATTGCATACTAATGTACTGATTAGTTGTGATGATGTTTTAGGAATATCCTCCTTATACACACACAGAGCAGTCTAAAATAAATTGATGTTCTCATGATAGTGACACAAGCAGCTGTTGTGAGGCATTTCACTGACAGAACGACAAATTTGGGTTGTAATGAAAGGCATTTTGATTTCCCACTTTCTTATCAGGGTTTTCCCTTTTTAATATCTGATATGCCTCTGCAATAGTGGTATACATAAATCTCTTCCAAAATTTTTCTTTTTCTTCATTCTCTCTGTCACAACATCCTTTTTCCCAGGAGCTTGCAGTAATGTATTGTCCCTTCGATAAAATTGCTTAGCTAAATCATTAATCTCACACAGGACATTTTATAAGATGCCTACAGTACGCTACTTGCAAAAGCGTAAACTGCATATTTTAAAATATACAGCGTACATATAAAGTAAGTGTTTCTCAGAATCCAAATTAAAAGATGCTATGTTAAACTTACTGATGCACATATACTGGTCTGTGACAGAATGGGACAGTTATTAAAAACTTTCTCCAGTGTTAGGTTTTTGTGTTATTTGAGGTTAGGGTGCTGTTGGATGTTTATCATATAAAGTTCATTGATCACACATATCAGCATTGAATAAATCTTAATTGTTTCAAATTAATACAAAAAATACACTCTTTCTGCGATGAAATGGAACATTTGAACAATGATAATTAAAGTTTCAATGTGAGGTGTAATATGAAGTTACAATGACCAATAAATTCAATGTAAATACAGCAAAGGGTATATGTAAGTAAAAAACATACTTTTCAAAATTATTTAAGAGTTACCCTTAAGGAACATTTCTAAAATATAGCTACTCAAACACTTCTTTCAACATTTGTTGTCACCTTGCAATAAAATCACAGTAATAGAGAGGTAAAAATGTTCCCACTTGTTGTTTATACAATTTCTCACAGTGAGGTATATTTTACTTGAAATTTAACACATCAACCTTGAGTTATAAAAAATATAATTGTCCATCTTGGTTCAAGTTTTTATGGAATGGCCCTACTCAGCTGTTGTATGGGATTTCATAAGTTTTAGCAATTATTTCAGCCACAGCATGGCTTGCTTCTTGTGCTTTATCAAATACACTAACATGCTTTGTAAAACTTAGACTTGCTGGACTTCTTGAGACAAGATTCATTAAAAATACTCCAACAGTTTATCCTTTAATTAGGCATGCTTTGTGTGAAAATGATGTTTTAACTTACTGGGTACCATTGCTTCATTTGACAATTGCTCCCCAAAGATAACACACTAAGGGCGTGGGTGTTGCTATCCTCCACTTGACTTGAAACCAAGTGGTAAATACGTTTCTTGATACTATTGCAGAACACTTTTACATTTACTCACAGATGCAGAAATCTGCCAAGAGCTGGTGGAAGTAGAAGTATCCGTTCTATTTTCACATTTAACTATGCTTTTTTTAACCACAAACAAATCCATTTTATTTAAAATAACAGCTCTCAGTTTATGTGTAAGAACACTAGACCTGATTAAAACATCAATCAATCAATCTTATTGAGTAGAAACCTTGAGTGTGAGGGGTTATAATCATCATCTATATACAAAGTTTAATATATAAGAAATTAAAAATCTACAATAATATTTGAACTAAAATATTTGTTAATGGAATAAAAAGGATTTAAAGTTATTCAATTATGAATAACGGTTTTGAATCTAGACAAAGCTACATTCATGGCTGCATGGGGTAGTTTATTAAATACTGCTGTACCTTGTGAATGAAACTAATGATCTGTTTTAGCCAGTCTTACCCTCGGTGGGGGAACTAAGTAGATATTCCTAGTTGGATAACTATGTGACTTTGCAGTGGACAGATTAACTTCAGTTTTGATTTTTATTAGATAATGGTATATTGATTACTGTTAATATACTTTTGCTGATAAACAAGGGGTTATATTGAGACCCAGTGATGATTCAGAGTGCTTTCTTCTGTAGTTTTAAAATATTAATTATTTACTAGAATTACCCCAAATAATGACACCATAAGATAGTATAGTATCAAATAATGCAAAATAAGCTTATTTTAAATAGCTTTTAGGAATTTGTTGCTTCAAATTTCTCAATAAGTAGATTACTCTAGACAGCCTGCTACTAATATATTCAATATGTTCAGTCCAGATTAATTTATCATCCAGTACAATACCCAGTAGTTTGACACAGGACATAAAATTGTTATCAGAAGCACTCCTTAAAGTAAAAAGTATTGACTGAGTCTTGTCCATGTCCAGTTTAAAACCATTAGCATTAAACCAAAAAGCAGCTTTATCTGAGGCATCATCCATATGAGATATTAAGCTAGTAACATTTTCGTGAGAACCATAGAGGGTTGTATCATCAGCACATAGTAAGGACTTAGAATGTAGAGTCCAAGGTAGGTCATTGATCATAATTAAAAATAGCAAAGGGTCCAAGACTGAACTCTGGGGTACATCCAGCCCCGTATTTAGGTAATGTTACACCCATGGGCCCAACAATTTTTCTGCCTCCTGTCCTCACGATGTCACTCAAAACAGACAGTGTTGCCAGTTGCACCATGCACGTAAGATCTCCATCCACCTAGATTTCCCTCTCACTAATAAGAATTCCTGCTACCATCACTACTCTTTTTTAGTGCATGTGAAAACTTATTTTCAGTATACATATATTTCATTATTTTCTCAATATTGCTGCCTCTAAGAATTTGCCGCCCTAGGCCAAGGCACATGTGGCCCATGCGTAAACACGTGGCTGGGTACACCACTATTGACATGTTCAACATCTGAATAATTGCTATTATAATAAACACATTGTTGATGGTTGGATAATTAGGTTATAAACATTTTCAATTCTGTACTCATTATACCATAAAATTGAAGCTTTGAAATCAATATATCGTGATTTACACAATCAAATGTGTTAGAGATATATGGAATTGCGAATGCACTCTTGCAATTTTCGAAACCTAAAATAATTGAAGATACGAGTTTCTCAATAGTAACAGTTGTAGATACACAACCTGTAAATCCAAACTTGGCATTACTAAACAAATTATTTCTCGCAAAGTAAACAGTAAGCTGCTGTTTCATAACAGTTTCAAGTATTTATTTTAGAAAAATAGCAAGGACTGAAATAGGTCTATAGTTCTGTGTTTTCGTTTTGTCGCCTTTTTTAAAGATGGGCACAGTGTTACCAAATTTTAGTGAATCTGGGAAAGTTCCAGTTAATAAGCACTGATTGACAATAGGTTAGAGGGTCAATGATCATATCAGTCTCATTTTTAATGAGATCACTGCTGATGTATCTATCACTGCTCTGAGATTTCTTCAATGTATGCACTTTTCTTGTGGTTTCATGAATAGTTACTAAGTTCTATTTAAACACACTAGAAGGCTGGTTAGAATTGTTTTTTAATAATTCTATTGCAATATGACTATTACACCCAACACTATCATTGATTACCTTAACTGAGTTAATAAAATAAGAATTAAAATAATTTGCTTTAAGATTACCATCATTCACGAATTTGTTGGAAGTATTCCTTACAGAGTTAATAATATCCCATTCAACCTTACATTTGTTGTTATATGAATTTATAAGCAATGCATTAAACTCAAGTTTTGCCTGTTTCAACTTTTGTTATATGTATTTCTAGTTAACAGATATATTTTCTTAGATTCATTAACCTTAACATTGTAATAGTGACCATTTATAAAACGTATAGAGACTGTTTACATATTCCTTATAAGATTATCTGTGTACCAGTTCATCTGTTTGAAACATATATTTTTCATATTGGATTTATATATGGAAGATTTGATCAGTATAATAGTATTCAGATGTGCGCAAAAAATATTTATAAAAACATAAAAACTATAAACATTATTGGGATTAAAAACATAAGACCAGTCTAAGAAATGAAGGTAATATGCAAATATATTTATATTATTTGCATTAAATATGTGCTTTTTCACCTTTCTTAAAAAAACTATTTGGACTCAAATCAGTATTATTAGTAGTGTGGATAATCAAAGGTTCATAATCAGACAAAGATATACTGAGAACATCAGAGCTTGTACAATTACGAGATATATTCGTAATGGCGTTATCTAAGCAGGAATTGCCTTGCGTAGGTTTGTAGGTTTATGTCTTAAGAACATGTTTAATTCACCGTCAGGTGAATGGTAAAAGGAAACAAGTATCAATTTAAGTTTTGACCAATTTGACTGCCACAACTTCAAAATGTTTGTTGTAGCAAAATTTATCAACATCAATGAGTTCATATTCAACACTTTGTTTCACATAGATAGCAACTCCACCACAGGAGTAGTGCTTTCAACAATAAATACTGGCACATATATAGTCATATGAATTAAAATTTTTGTAATTCACATTAGTGCACCAATATTCTTGAAAACCTAGAGCGACAAAGCTGTTCTCATTAAGAAAAATGTCAAGCTCATTAATTTTGTTCTGTAAAGACTGTACATTTAGACATAGAAAAGAAATTATGTCTTTACTAGTGTTACTATAAGGTGCTCGACCCTCTAATAAAGAGTCATGTTTATTATTATTATTATTATTATTATTATTATTATTATTATTATTATTATTATTCAATGAGGTTATTACGTTTCTGGAGCTCGCAATTTCTGGTATAATTGTAAAAGACGCCTCACACATGCATATATTTGGACCCAAAAAGGATTCTAAATGTTCAAGAATATCCACCTTAAAGGATGAATATAAGCCAGGATATCAGGATGACAATTTAGAGCACGAAAATTCAGGATACCATGGTTTTAAATATTCAACAAACTGCTCAGGCTCTGTATTGGGTGACAATCTATAAACGGCATACAAATAAACATGTGAAACTGGTGAAAAATGTGTTCTATCAATGAGGATGGTACAGTTAATCTGTTTCACACATCAACCATCTTTAATAACAAACGGAATATAATTGAGGAGCATTTCTTGCAAAAGTCGATGGATGCAAAAATTTCCGAAAATTAGTTATATATTGCATATATATATTTTTTAGCATGTGAATCGATCTATGAAATCAGATTTAGCAATACTCTATTAATGCCGTAATTAGAGACAACCAAATATTCCAACTTTTTTCAAAACTCAATAGATGCAGCCACTTAGTTAAGCAAAACTTGATACATGCTGGAATCCTTACTTGAAATATACACAAGTCCAAGTAAAATGTTTTTCAACATAGTATAAAGTTTTAAGTAAGAGCATTCTCCAGTGTTGTAATATTCCAACTACTGCATTCCCAATAGAAGGTTCTGGGGCAGGGAGTGAAATATGAATCTTTGATTCCTTGCATCCTTGGACATACGTTAGGCTGCTTAAACAGTCATATTTAAAGCTTTCGATGTAAGCATGAGCTAATGTTTACCACTTAACTTGTACCGCGCTGATGTAACATCCATATCTGAAACCATGCGGGTGCAAAGCTAGCAGATTCAGGCTCCAGAAGTTAACGTGGTGTCTAAAGAAAAAAAGAATGACATTAAGAAACTCGTGCGGTATTTTGAAATAATGGATGAGCCAAAGGACTTGAACTGTTCTAGTGGAGGTGTCCCATTTGGACTTTTCTGATAATTATTGTTTTGAGCTATGATTATTAGTTTTGTTCAGTTTTATTAGTGCTCTAATGAGACTCATATAAAGAAAGATGGTATCTATTAATTTTTGAAAAAACCTCAGAATTTTGGGAGTAAAACAGACCAATATTTAAAAAGTGTGCATATTTCTGTTTAACCCACTTTCATTGCCTCTGAACAAAGAATACCTTATGCCAAAACTTTTTTTATAAAGTATATGCTTGTATGTTTAAAATAAAAAATGTAATTCCTGTAAAATTTGGATTTCTCTATCTATCGACTTCTGTAAAAGCTCTCCTCAGTTGTTTGTACAATAGCCCTATTAAATGAACTCTTTCATATCATTTTCATATTGGGGAATGGTAATCAGAACAATAACAAACAACAGAGGAATAATAAGGGGCTATTACTATTAATTAACTTTACTTTTATAGTATGTGTTTATTGAGGATTTGTGTCGTTAATTAAAGATTGATAACTTTATTTGAATTTTCTCATGGCACACCAGAAGCTCATTCACGTCACACTGGTTGTAAAATGCTGCTTTACACGAAACATTTTATGAAATTTTTGATTTTCTGAAAAATGGCTCTTAACCCTCAAGCAGAATCATGACTCTTTGAGGGCATAAGCGGAGTTGTGGGGTTGGAAATGATACCACAGAAATACTTTGTATAATATGCCTTTATTCATACACTAAAACTACAACAGCAATTAAAACACATTCATAGTTGTTTTCACTATATCATCTACAGAATATTTTATAAATAAACGTGGTTCAAGCAGAAATAATGTCTTTGAATGCTAGCAAACCTATGCTCTTTTTATAGCACTTCTTATAAAATCAGTCATTGTAGCTTTTAATAAAAAACTGTTCACAGCACTTAACTGTATGTTATACCCTATATTGAACTAGTCTTTCAACACAGACAATAACATGGATTCAAGACTTTAATGGTTTGATTTAACTAAGAGGAGCCCTAAATTCAACAACGTTGGTATCTTTCAATTCTGTGTGTGTTTGATCAGAAAATGCTGAACTATAGGAACTGATTTTCTCATTTGTATATCTTAACAATTTCCAAAATCATATCCTGCATAAACAAACATTCCCATGCATGCAAAGATGTACACGAATTGCCTAAATCTTTAGTCGCCCCTTTCAGTGTAGGAACTTCCATTACAATGTTATGAACAGGTGGTGTTCTATTTTTTTTTTTTTTTTTTTTTTAGGTTTGGTGACTGACCGTTTAAATCCATTCTTACCTTACACAAACAATGGAACATTACTTGGCTGAACAACGGGCTCTTATACCTCTTCAGAGTCATTCTCTTGTTCTGTTGTTCTGAATCTGTTTCATGGTGAGAATTGTAATCCAGGATATTTTCTGCCTCACATTAGCTAGCATCACTGCCCTAATTTTCTCTAAAACATGGTGTACAAAGTCTACAAAGTCCGGGTTGAGCACTGACGTACTCATAAGCGTTTTAGAAAAACCCATATTAGCACAAGGTGACTTTCGCACCAAGTAACACTTGCAATCAGTTGCAGAAATGCTACTAGAGCTATGGGGTCATTAAGGATACCACTCAGCCTTTTTATCATTCATTCAAGGACATGGTAATATTGATGATCATTTCAGTCTGAGCATAGGTAGCTCTTTAGCAGAGGGAGAGCTATGCAGTTGTTAAAGACAAAGCAAAGAATTTTGCAGGAATTTCAGGGGGTGTACAGTTTATCTGGTATCGAAAAAGACCCCGCAACTCCAGTTGAGGGTTAACACTTTTGATTAAATAGCATATATTAAAGATATTTACATGACAAATGTATATCTTGAATTTTCTGGGAATAGCTTGTGAAGCCGTCTTTATTAGGAAGGAAATTTATATAATCCTGCTTAACTGGTAAACATTAAGCAATAGATGAAAACATACTGCGCAAAAAATGTGGATATCTTTAAAACTTACAATTTATTTCAAATAACTATTTTGTGGCATCAGGCTTTTCCAAGATATCCATTATTAATGGTTTGAATTGTTGAGTATGTCATTCTTTTATAGTTGTGTCGATTTTCAGTTGTTTCTCGCGATGTCGTGGAAAGAGTATGGAATTACAAGGTCAGCATACAGCATCCAGTTCTAAAACAATTGACTATCAGTATTTCCATATGCCCCTCGGGGACATTATGGGCTAATACTAATTTCCTTTTATCCAAAATGAAATGTGCAATGCAGCTATTTCCAGAAAGGTTTATCTCAATTAAAATGAAGTAGATTAGTAAAATAAGCTTTCGTAACACTAATTTGCATACCATCTAATAAGCGATAGAAAGTAGAGAAAGTCATGTGAATGCAACACATCAGATTTTTATGAATAGCATGGGAGCTTTATGAAATTGCAGTTCTAAGAGATAAAGGGAAGAATTTAGCATATGAATATCTTTCAGATCATTGTACCTGCAATGATTTCATAATGAGTATGGAGGGTAAATTAAACTAATTAAATGTTCATAAAAGATTTAAAAGGCTGCTTTGCAACTTTAGGTATGGCAGCTGATATTAAACACAACTTTAATTTTATGGATGTGGAAGCAAATGAAACATTAAAGCTGTTAAAGCTAACCACAACACACATTTGAATACTGCTGCATTTTTCTGCATCAGATTATGCAGAAAAATGCAGCATTCTCATGACTCAGTGCAGTCTGAAATTTTGTCAAACCTATATTGGAATTTTAAATCTTCAAGGCAGTAGAACACCTGTGTCTAAGTATACCTTCAGTATTAATCATCTAAGTAGGATTCATTATGTATTAAATATGCAGGTTCTCTGATTCAAATTTTACAGCCAATAATTTACTTATGCCCAATGTCCAGTTGCTCTTCTTTGAAGGCTTCAGCTTCTAACCTTAATGTATGCCATAAACTTAAATGGATCACATGCAACATTTCTGGCTTTACTTCTTATAATAGACAATACAACCCTGACCTATTCATGTTTTTGAAAGATAACTCGGAGAATAATGATCCTAATGCTTGTTCCACAAGTTTAAGAACTAAGATGTTTTTAATCTATCCCATAACACTACATCTAAGATGTTTAGTTCACCAGATTTGATTGTATTTTATCTCCATTTTTTTAAAATAGTGGGAATTTTACTATTTGTTCCGGCTACTGACAATTAACTGCTCCTCAATACTCATTGATTTGCAACATTTTTTGTGTGGTTGTATGTAGCAAACAGCAATTAGTGATGCATAACTAACATTCACTCTTAATACCGCATTGTGTGTGGTAACATTTTTTTTTAACTATTGTGTGTCTACATAAACCATTTTGCCTTTTCACAACTATGCAGGTTGGTGCATGATGTTTGAGCTTTTGTTTGTTATTTGCAGTTGTATAGCTTATTGCGAGGTGCACATAATTAATATCACTTTACTTTTCAGAAGCAGAAGTTCTGGAAGCTTTTTGGAACGTATTTCCAATGCAATCTGAAATAGATGATTCCAACTGAGACAGCCAGGGCTGGCCTTAGGCGATGCGGTGCCATGTGCAAACCTTCATTGCGGGGCTCCTTTATTATCGATATATCAAAACACTACTAACAATCCTATAGTCTACTGATGTGGTATGCAAAGAATTCTCAAAAGCTTAATAGGTGGGCTAATTAATAAATGTTAATAATAGAAACAAACCACTTCATCATCGGGATTTCTTTGAATTTTATTAAAATTCAAGATGAAATAAGGTTCACAGTTATTGTTAAGGATACGCTCTTATTAAAGTATTCATCATTACACGTATCTATTTATACCTTCTTCTATATCTATTTATACCTTATACCACGTGCCTAAGGCTGGCTATGGAGACAGCTCCATCAATGAACTTCATGCTACCACTCTTCCTTTCTGGAAGAATGCCAACTTTTTTTTTGTATGTTATTAAAAAGAGATATTCCCAAATAACATGCTAAATACGGGCTTCGTGTTTCTAGCAAGCATGTTGAATAAGTGTGTAATGGTAAACAACTTCAGGTATTGTGGAAAACTTTCTTCTTGAAGCCTTAAACTTCGCCTACATACACAATGTGTATCTGCCTGGGAAGTAAAGCTGACCTTGCTATGGTGGCTACATCACATGAGGTGGGCCCAAAAAATAAGGTTACAATGGTTAATATGCATTCAAAAAGTTTTATTTGACAAAACCTCCAGTATAGATTATTTACTGCTTTATTTTTCAGCTTAACTGAAGCAATTGTCAGCTCTGAGTGTTAACTTCTGTATCCCTAGATAACAGAATTCTACCACCTCTGTAACCACATTTCCACTTCATATTTTATGTCTTCATCTTCATGGCAGTGGTCAGATTATTACACTGACCAAAATCAAAATGTGCAATTAGCAGTATATACTTGGCTTCTTTCACAGCTTCCAAATCTTCAGGAGATTGCTCACAATAAAATTACTTTTTAAAAGGTCATACACATATAGAAGTCGATAATATCCATTTCACAATAGAACAAGAAAGATCAAAGCTTCTTAACTTGTAAATTGCTGTACCTCATGACTAGCCTCAGTTTATCCGAACATATCAAGTAAAGCAACCATTAATGGTCCATGAAATGCAAACTCAAGATTTCAAAGACTTCTGTTACCTGATTTCAAACTCTTCAGCTCCATTTGTCCAAAGCAAAAGCTCTATTAATGGTGAGAAGTTCCACATTGTGAAGACAGCTTGGCTTAAAGTCTCCTAAAATGCCTGGAATTATGTACTATAAGACATCCTTTTCCAATGCTACATTTCAAGAGGTTGATCCAATACATCAGTATAGGATTATACAGTTACTAGAAGAAATACCACTCATTTGGACTGGAATCAAACTCATCAGCTCCATAAAGTTTGCAGACCCCCAAACATTGACAAAAAGCATACCTAAATGTTATGCTGCATTTTACAGGTCTATTCCACATGGTGAAAAACAAAGAGAATGTCTACCAGATGAGTTATTTGTTATTGTGGAAATTCATAATAAAATAATTGTTTTTTTTTTTTGTGTGTGTTTGAATTGTACTCATAGTTAGGTAAATCATTGTATATAATATAAACTTTTTTTCTGAACAGTGTTTAATTTGTGCAGTCAATGTTATTACAATGAGTATTTTGAGCTGGTTTTAATATGTTAGAAGTTTAATGCAATTTATATTGCCACAAAGGTATATACCGAAATGTAAACACTTCAAAAATATTTTGTTTGAAAAGGGCATATATCCATATTATTTTTAAACATTATTAATTTATTTAAGTAAGTTATAAATAAAGTCTTACATAAATCAACACACACAATGCTACTGTATGCCCAAATAATACAATTAAATACCACAACTTTAAATATTGCATGCTATGAGCAATGTACAATTATTGTATCATAGAAATAGTTTTTTGGTTCTCCTGAAATGTTATGAAAATGGACATATGCCCCCTTTACTTCTCAGGTATATTTCTGTATACCTGAAAAAAAGTGAAAAGTATCAAGGAATGAGGTACTGGTTAAAATGACTGGTGCTGGTCTTATTAGGCAGTACAAAACTGCTGGTCCTCCTGTTAAAGGAATGTTTGTTTCCTGTCCAATCTCGCACACTACACTGTATTTCCTGTGATGACATTTTTACTGAAATGTAGCTCACAAACCTGTAAGTACACAAAAATGAAATTTAACGTTGATATTGTAATGAAAAGAAGCTAGAAACAGTGATGTGTGTTGAATTTATTTAAAGGTGAGTCGGAATTGTTACACTAATTGATGTTGGTGTAACAATTCCGACTCACCTTTAAATAAATGAAATTTAACGTTATTTTTACACTGTAAGTTAACATTCCATTGTCTAATGAGAGGGTTGTTTAAGAAAAATTGATCATTACATGGGATTATATCTGTGACAATGATAAACTAAACGCATTATTGAGAATTTTGACGTGTTTCATGCATGTTCCATACCTTATTAAAAGAAATTCTTGGGAAAGGAGGAAACCACAGCAAAGTGTTATCATAGTTTGGAAACTAGAACCCAAGCCCTCAAAATCCAACTGGTAGTCGAATGTGCCACTGGAAATACAAATAAGCCCACAACCTTTGGGAAAGCACATTGAGAGAGCCAATTTTATATAACCTAAACCACTTATTTTTAATATCTCAACAAAATTTGTTAGTGCTAGTGAAAAACTGTTCTGCTAGTTTTGGTTCAAGAGTGTGTAATATAAAAAATATGGCACATGTACAAAGTGCTGTAAATGTTTTATTTGCCACAGAATTCTTAGTTGAGATAAAATTCTCCTTATTAGCTAAAATTCCTCTCTTTAAAATTTCACTGTTAGAAACATAAACATAATATGTACTTAGTTGTTAGTATCATAGTAACCCATAGTTATGTACCAATGAAATTAATTTAGGACTGAAAAATGCGATGCCATAGGCGGGATCTGAACCATGGATCTTCTGATTTCCGTCCGGTTGCTCTAACCAACTGAGCTACTATGGCAACATGCCGATATAACATTGAATTCGGCAACTGACTCACATTTCTCCCGGTAAACCACAAGGAGATCTCATACTTTTAAATGATATCCCCCAATGGCGACTTAAAATGTTGTAAGTACTTATGTATTCCCTAGTCGGGGGGTAGGGGTTATGTTCCTAGCCTCGAGATATTCGTGCTGATGAATTGTGTTTCTGGTTGCGATTTTGATGCAAGATTTTAATGTCTGATGTTTGGCGTTAACTGTGTGCTTATATTTAAGCAGTACACATTTAGGTGTTCCTATTTACATTGCTAATTCTAATTTTTGTATAGCTTCATCATGTAATTGCGGCGTGTTTATTTCTATACTTGGGAGATAATGTTGGACTATGTTTCTGGAATCGTCCCTTTTTACTTGATTGTAGTTTAGTCATGGAGGTTCCGGTTTAAATGCTAAAGGTAGTGCAATTTCCATTAATACCGGTAGGTGGTCTGACGTCAGTTAATTTAATATGCTGCATTCAGTGTCAAATGAAGTGTTCTTCATAATGGTGATATTCAAAATGTTTGGCATGAGGTTATGTGGAATGTGAGTAGGCTTTTAAGGCCCTGTAATGAGAAAATGCGTGTTGATGTAATTTAATAATTTGGTGCCCTACAGATTTGGATTGATACTATGGCACAGTGAGTGCTTACAAAAAAATTAAAATTTAGTTTTTATTTATTGACGCTCTTTAACTGCTGTGGTCCTTAGCGTCCCATTCTATATTGGGCGTGAAAGACCGGCAATTTTGGTCAGAGGTATGTTTATCAGGTTTGAGGTGCTTTTACTTGCCGTAAATCTACGACACAGGACCACCGGCTTTACTTCCCTTCCGAAGGAAGCCATGCTAAGGGTTTTTATGCCCGAAAAAATCCTACGCTCATACTCCCCGGTCTCTACCTTTAAATCTAAATGCATCATTTTGTCTACGTCTTGTGTCGATATCCCTGAAGAGTTGTAAGGTACTACTAGTGTGATTTCAGTGTTAAAAGAGTATACTTTAATAGCTGTTGCTTTCAAGCGATTCGTCGTCCTCTGAGGTGTAGTTGTTACCATGCTAGCCTCTGGTTCCCGAGGTGGCGGGTTCAAACCCGGCGGAGGGCGATGTTTTTTTTCGGGCGTAAAAATCTTTAGCATGGCTTCCTTCGGAACGGAAGTAAAGTCGGTGGTCCCGTGTCGTAAATTTACGACACGTAAAAGAACCTCAAGCTTGATAAAGAGACCTCTGAGCAAAATTGCTGGTCTTTCACTCTCACTATAGAATGGGACGCTAAGGACCACAGCAGTTAAGAGTGTCGATAAATAAAAAAACTCAATTTTCTAGGGATTTAGCTCCTGTACGTGCAATTGATGATGGCTAATATTAAATTGGACGGCTATTGTTGTCCCCCTCCCCTTAGGTCTGTCGTATAGTGTACCTTGGGATGGAGAAACGGTCTATATTACCTAAGTGTGTATCGTTTAATAACACGATTTATTTAGAGTAATTCTGTACGGAATCTGCTAATTCTTTGCGTTTCATGCGTACCCCTTGGCGGCTCCAGAACATTTTGCGGATTTTGTCCATTTCAGCTATGGTAGCGGTTACGAAGGTTGGTGGTCAGTACAATGTGGAAATGTAGCGTCATCAGTGTATCAGTTCCTTGCAATAGTCTATGCGAGCCCTTTTAGTTGTCCCTCTATGAAAGCCATGGGAACAGTAAATTTGGGCTTTCCAATTGAATTCATTAGCTTGCCTAACCATGCCAACATTCTTTTGTCTGTTTCGCTGTCCAATGGGTCGAACGACTTTTGTGGAGGAGGATAAGGCCCTCTGAATGGGTGCCGAGTGTGTATTCTGTGTGTTTTGTATTTTTTGACAGGGGGTCGTTCATTCCTTGCTGGACCTCGTTGACAAGTCAGGGGCCGCAGTCGCAGGGGACTCGACTACTGGAGCTGGTCGCATCCGGACATTTTTTTTCTTTGGTGAGCCACCTGCGTTTTGCAGTTCTGTATTACATCTAGAGGTAGCCTCTGCATAGCTTCTATGTGTTATACATTCTGTGGGGGTGTTAGAGGCTACTTGCTGTTTACCGGCATTACCATCATGACTGCTACGTGATAAGCTGTGCAACCGCGCTAAGTTGCACCATGGTCCATCTGGCCGCATAGCTAGTAGTGCCGTTCCTCAGGCGCAACGGGCACGTTCCTGAGGGATGCGCCCTGAGCATTTGGCGCAGATGTATTGCGGGGCCCTGCAATCTCTGTACATGCATTTGGTACATTGTTTGGGCTCGGAATAGGTCCTATGTTGTTTTACCCTATCCCTAATGTGTGTCAGGTAATTGAGGTACTAAATCCTATTACTCTCTGGGGAGTGCCACTTCGATTAGGTATATCAGCAGTGGGGTGCGGCGCCAGTTTCGTTTGGATATTTGTACGGCCTTGGGCGCCGTTATCCCTATTCTTGTTAGGTCTTGTTAAACTTCGTCTCCGGTGAGCTCGGCGTACGGCTCTGATCACAAATCTGTCCTACCCTGGGGATGGGTGAGTAGATAATGTCTACGCCGTTGGCTTTGAGGTATTCTACGAATTTTAGTAGTCACTTAAGCAGAACATTTTGAAAGCAGTCACCGGAATTTCTAGCGGTAATGATTAATGTGTGTGTGTGTGTGTCTTGTCAAGGTCTTGTGTGAGGTGACGTATGCGTGTAGCCTGGCTTTTGTGTATAAAGGCTGGCGCTTTGTCTGACCTCTTAGTGGTACGTGTATCTGTGGGAGATTGCACTCTCTACGGTGCCAGTGTGTCCTGTCTTGTGTCCGTCGAGGCACTAGCTACAGGTGAGTCTGGAGTGTTAGGAACAGGTTTCTCGGTTGTTTGATACTTTGGGTGGTTTTGGTGCTAGGAATAGCGGATTTCGATTTGTTGGCGCTGGATTTGTAGGATTGCTTCGTAGAGTCACGGTAGTCGTCTGTCGAAGAAGTGGTAGCCTTGGAACTCCCTGACATTGTAGCCTCTGTGTAGTTAAATGTGTGTAATTTTGTGTGTGTTAGTAGAAGAGAGAAAAGGAGCGTATAGCTAGATGGACAAGAGGAAAAGAGAGAGAGAGAGAGTGTGTGTGTGTGTGTGTGTGAGTGAGAAAGTGGAGTTAGCGAGCGCTAATAAGCATGGTAATATGGAGGGCTGGACATAAGAGAGGGACTTAAGTTAGTCTTTCGACTACTTGCTATGGCCGTATTTCCCTACTCATCTAAACTGCAAGATAGCATGCTCCCTAGAGCTATCCTTGGCATCTACCGCGGCTTTGGTATTTCTAACTCGGCTTTGCCGTACCGATACTCCAGCGGTGGCCACTTTTTTGCAGCGGACTGCTTCTTCTGTTCTACTGCTGGAGTACTCTTTGCTAGGTGTTGCCTTTGCGTTGACTGGGAGAGAAGTGCCGGACCGGCAATGCACCTTCACACACCTCTGGGAGTGTTGCTGCAAAACTGCATGGCATTTGATTCCAAAAACTTCCATATCCGCCATCCTCACCAAATTTGGGTTCCCAGTGATTTGTTCCAAAATCAGAAGAAATGGCTGGGTAGACAAAGATCCACATCAAATAATGAGAGTGAAATTGAGACAGACGCCTGTTTTGCATAGTTCGACAAACCTTATTTTATTGAATGTATTGAAAGGTTAGAAAGTCGTTGTACGAAGTGTATTGCTTACATATTGAGAATGAAAACATTTCTCATAAATCTACTAGTAATAAAAACAAAATATACTTAATTATTGGTTCTGAATGTACACAAACTGTAGAATGCACATTATTAAAACCCATCGACAGAGTTGTGCTTACTTAAGATTTCAATTTAGGTGCTAATAATTACAGAATTACCCAAAGACCCTTATCATAAACTGGATTGTGATTTTTGTATTACGATTTCACGCAACATTTGTTAATATTAGGTGACAGCTGAAATGTGCTGCCAGAAACCTAGATTAAACTCTAATGGACTTCAGATGCGTAGGGCTATTTAAACTCATTATATACGGTATGAAGATCACAAATATACATATTCTAGCAACTTACCCATTGCTGACTGGATACAAATCTGACAGGATTCCTCATTTATGGCTAAACTAGACTGACCCGAACCTCACCAAGACAGCCTAATATACAAGTAGGGTTCAATGCCAGCATTCTAATGAGGTATACCGCCGCGGGATGTTGCTATCTGTTCACCTATCATTAAACATGAATGCATCGAAGGTGTTTATTTTAACTTGCCAGTTCTGTCGGTGCAACAAAATTTCTGTGCAAAATATCGGACTTTACCCTGAAATGTTAACTTCGAAATCCCCTTAAATAAATGACCAATAGTATATCCATGGCTGGGAACAATATCTGGTATCACAAATGGGGAATAATTTTTTGTATGTTAAAGGTCAATCCGGATATCATTAAAATAAAACCTGACATCTACTGGTAGGAGAAATTTAATTGCTGGTTGTGTACATATAACTGACATTAAGAACTATAGGATAATAGTTGAAGAGCCGCTTAAGCTAATAACTGAAATACTCTATATGAACAGAAGTCATTTGTATTACCAGTTACTTAAAATGGAATTAATCACTATGTGCTTTGGTTTTTTTCTTTGCTTCGTTTTCGTGTTTTCCTTCCATTTTTGAGCTGGTATATTCAGATTTTCACCTTTATGCGTTATTTTTGCATACTATTGCATTTCAGCAACATGGGCCTTTTCATTTCTCTGGATACTTGCGTTGGTGGATTCAATGTATTTAGCATCTTTGGTAGCATTAATAACAAAGAAACGGAAGGCAATAAAGATGAATAGTTAATTCTCCATCCTACAGTAATTATAGACCTGTACCAAGCCTTCTTTCCTTTTTGTTTGTTTCCGTTTTTCTTTTTTCATATTGAACTGAAATTAAATTAATATCTTGTGGTCTTCCATTTTTATAGCTTTATTATGCTCCTCTGCATACAAACAAGAAAATTGTGAAGCTTGATTACTAGTAGGTAAATGATGGAGGTAGACAAGAGGTCCAGGTTAAATTATTGTCTCAGGCACAAAATGTGCATGCCACGCACCCGTGCATTCCTGGGGACACCTGTTGCCATAAATCTTGTATTGTTTGTCTAACAAAGGATGGCAGTTGTTATTGCCAGGTGTTATACCCCTCCCCCTGCTTGCTGTTTTCCAGATATGAGTATAATTAATCTTGTTTGAGTTGTGATATTCTCACGAACCCCGCAGCACATACGAAACACTGTCATTTGGGCTTTAAGGACACTTGTGTATGTATACATGCATCACATTGTACCCTCGCACCGAAAAAAAATCAGTTGATCATTGATTCCCAAGTTGCGTGCGAGATGGTGTGGAATAATCCTGTCTTTCTAAGGAAAAATACTGTCATTTACCAAAAGAAAACCACCACCCATATTTGTGACTGTGGTAAGCGAATATATCGCATCCATTCAACAGGCACCTGTGCATTCGTGTACAAAGTAACTTGATTCCGTCTATATGTCAATGAAAGAGACAGAGAGATATATCCCCCTGTTGGTTTCATTGTAAATAAATGCTAGCAAAAAAAAAGAAACTATGTTTAAGAAAAAATCTACCCCATACATTTCTCGCGCTGAGTGTTGTGGATGGTATGCATACCTTCTTTCAAGTTGCATATGGTCCGGAGGGCTGCTATTCATTGTCTAGCTATCTGTTGAGCGTGAAAAAAGTTTATTACGGTAACGAGAGGCAATGCGTTCTTTGCACGTGCGATAAATGTTCAAACATCGCAGAGATGTGTTTAAATGTATTTAATGTGATTGCGTGTAGTTAATGCTTTGAAAAGGTTTTTTTATCTTTCGGGGAATGAATTTTGCGGTGCAACCAGTTTGGATACAGTTCGAAGAAGAATGTTATCAACCATGTTGGTGTACAAAATATTGCACTTTTTTATTCATGCGAAAACATACTAACAACTAGCGTTATTGAAAATCTTGTAGAACATTTCATGATTTAACAAAATCAACATCGCTTTTATCAGTCATAATATTCATTGTTCTTTTATACCTGTAGTAACTGCCCCGTTTCGTCTTGAACCCGGCAGGAAAGAGATGCCTGTGCATGGATTCAAAGCAAAAACATTTTATCGCTCGTGTAAACATGTTAGGATGATACTCAGTACGTTCATTTAATCTGAAATCACTTCCTTTCGAGTGGGAGAGAGATGCCTGGACATGGATTCAAAGCAAAAACATTTTATCGTTCGTGTAAATACATTACGATGATACTCGGTACGTTAATTCAATGCTAAAGTCACTTCTCTCTGAGAGGGATAAGGACAGAAATGCCTGTACATTTATTCAAAGCAAAAATATTTTATCGCTCGTGTAAATACATTACGATGATACTCAGTACGTTCATTCAATGCTAAAACCACTTCTCTCCGAGAGAGAGAGAGAGAGGAGATGCCTGTGCATGGATTCAAAGCAAAAACATTTTATCGCTCGTGTGAATACATTACGCTGATACTCGGTACGTTCATTCAGTGCTAAAATCATTTCACTCCGAGAGGCAGAGAGAGTGGTGCGCGCACACGCAGAGAGATTATGTTTACATATAGTCAGTGCATTGAAACAGTGTATTTTCTTCAGAGGGAATGAATTTGGCGTTGTAAACCAGTTTTGGGTACAGTCCGAAGAAGAATGGTATCAAACATAATCTCGGCGTACAAAATATCGCATCATTTTTATTAATGCGAAAAATACTAGCAACTAACGTTATTCAAAGTCTTCTGGGATTACTTTTCATCATTTAGCCAAGTCAGAAAATCGCTTCATCTAGAATAATATTCATTTCTATAAGAACTGTCACGCTCTGACTTGAATCTTGGCTGTATTGTATATCAGGCATTTGAATGGTCTAGAAAGGGAGCGCCTTTGTGTGCGATACCGGCGGATCGCTGTGAATACATCACAGGAGATTTCAACACAGCTACCAAGAAAACTTCTTTATATATATATTTATTGCTTATATCGTTTCAAGCATTTCATTTATATTCTTTCAAAAAATCAATGCGCTGGCAGTACGATACCTTGATGTGCGTGTGTGGTAAATGTGAATAGCTGAGGCTCTGTGTACTTATGAGTGAAGGCAAAAATCAATGTGTGTATTCACAAATGAGACGCTTTTGTAGCTAAAAGCCATTTGAATTTCCAGAAAACGTTGCTAAAAACTTACTAGTTCTATTAAAAAATGAACGTATATTCACAGATAGAATGGTTTTGTAGATAACATTTTTGACGGATTGCATTAATCAAGTATTACTGGTCGCCGTGTATATAGACCACGCCATCCCTACCTAGAGATCCTGAATTGATATAATCCCATTGGGTAAAATAATCACGTGACATCCAAACACCCCTCCAATAGCGCGCATGAACCTTAAGTTCCTTTACAATTATATAAGGACGTGATTAGGCTGGATAGAGCCTTTCTTAGCGTATTACACTTAGTGTTAATTACCATAATTACCAATGAGGTGCTAAAAACTTGCTGTGTTCATCGAGAATCAACTAAACGACTGTTTGATTTCTACAAGACATTCGTCAACTAAAAATACAAGGTGAGTAAGTTTTTTTATTTTTTACATCATAAAAACAGAGTGTACTCATTAATTGTGTATTTAGTTTTCTTTAAACGATACAGTGTTTGAAAATACGAACAGGTGTGTAGGGAATCGTCATATGACCTCAACTCACTCTTACGCCAACATTCACATGACTCTCTACTCAGTCTTCTTACAGAGAAACGACTTACGCTAAAAACATTACAATTACAAAACCTCGACTCACTCTTCTTACGCCAACATTCACATGACTTTCTCTACCCATTCGTATTGTGTATACATTTACACGACCTTCTCAACCCACTCATTGCATACATACATTCACATGACTTTCTCTACTCAACCTTGTTTCAGAGAAACGACTTACATCTGCTTAAGCATTACATTCACAAAACCGTCTCAACCCTAGTTTCACTTACATTCACGTGGGTTTTCTTACCCGCTCTTCAACTCGATGGTGCATTACAAATACACGAGAAATGAACTATTGAATCGTATAATGTCTTTGAAATTTATTCGTCTTTTCAACAGATAGAAAAAAAACGATTTTGCATTATTAAAAATTGCTTTTCTACGTAAAACTGCAAACAGCAATGGGGCCAACAGAGCCACATTCACCAGAGGTGGAGGCTCACGGCTTAGTCTTGCAAACCTTAGACGCAGAGAACCCGCAAATGATCGGAGTGCAGCAGGCTACAGCATGTCAGCACCTCTCGCGGAAGGTCCGTCATCGTTTACATCAGTGATGGCGAAAACGCAACTCGCGAGGCAGTGTGACTCGCAGGCGCAACTCCATTTCTAGCCGTCTATTCATTTGTTTTCCATGTGCTGCTGAGTGGTGTAGTGCGTGTTACATGTTTGATGACTCGAGAGAGAAAGGCATTTTCGCCACCCTTGGTGTATACATCTATGTATAACAGACCAGAGGGTATTGGAATTAGTAGCCCCCGCCGCCAATCTTATCGGGGGTGATTATGTCATACCGGCGCCTCCAGGGTTTAGGATGTCACTCCCGTTACAGAGGTGGATAGCATCACGGACATCGCTACAGGGGAGTTTTGCACTTGCGTTAACCGTGAATACAAGACTGCGCTAATGCAGATGCGTAACGATGTGAATGGTAAGTAGATATTTATCGCACTTAAGCATTTTTTCTAAAAAAAAATATTCAAAACTTACTTTAGGAGTATATAACCCCGAAATCAATGAGTGTTTACTTCATTATTTTGAATTATTTAATAAACGCTCCACTTATAGCATTCTTTTTCCATTTAAAACATTCTGTGTGTAACTTACATTGTAACTAATTCTGTTTTTGCTTCTATTGTTACAGCTCCTTAAGCGCGTTCGTTTATGTCAGACGGCAGGCAACGATCATAGTTTACCTTCGCCCATCCTCTTGCAAGACTGGCTTCCTCTACCTCCTGGATTTGAGAACGTGACCTGGATGCCTGTAGGGGACACCTGGATGGCTATTCCAGCTGAGGGGACATGCGAATGTGTGAATTGTGGATACAGGACCGTTTTCTTGCAGATGTTTCGCTAACTCAACGGTGAGCCGTAACCTCATTTTTCTACCTCTACTACAGTTATATAAATAATTAGCGTAACGCTAACTCATGGCTTTTTAATTGATTTTCTTCAATTATTAAATATAAATTTATCACATTTCTGTTATATTTAACTTGCATTCCAATTCTGTTTTTTTTGTTTATATTGTTATAGAATTTAGGATAATGGTCACGAACCCGGAGCTTTAGGGTGAAAACAATCAATCATTGCTCCGGGGATCCAAGAGACTTTGCCAAGCTGAAGAAGAGGAGCAAGGTCAAGTAATGGCGCCCCTCTTCCGCCCAGGACTTTCCACTGCTACGGTGTCACCAATTGCAGGACCATCAGGCATCGGGCAATGTCATGAGCACCCAGCCAGCGACAAAAAAACTGAGGGCTAGCCATGCACAGCTAGAATGCAAGGTTATTGAATCGGCGTTGAAGGAACGGCTTTTCAACAACCAAATTGAAAACCTCGTATAAATAGTTGATCCCCGCCAATTTCTACAGAAATGCAGACATCGTGTATTGAGGGAGAACCATGGAGAACCTCTGCCCAGGAGGAACCCATCAGGGTTTAAAATAAGCTCTTCAACAGATGTAACCTATTTAATTCAATTTCCTAAAAAAAAGCGCACGCCGAAACCATTCTTTTTCAATAGCAAGACCAAGTTGGGCCTTCAGTCAAGTAATCTTAATGACTTATTCACCTCTATGGTCGACGAAATGCTAGAAATCATATCTAATTTCGAGGGGGGCGCGTGCTCAAAATCTCTGCTTGCAGTCCGGGCTCTTGTTATTGGAACTACCTTTAATGACCCCTTGAATGCCTCGCGATTCATAGGGATACCTGTCGCAATCGGAAATAAACATGCTGTATTAAATATAAAAACGATGAATACTGCTTTGTATGGTTTTTGCTCGCTGAAAAGTATCCAGTGAAGACTCACGGTCAAAGGACAAGCAAATACCCTGCAGAACAGCTATTCACTGCATTCAATTACAGCGGTATAGACTTCCCAATATGTCTGCATCAGATTACAGACTTTGAACGGCAAAACTAAGACATTTAAATTTCCGTATTTGGAATAGAGTGTGAGAGCTCAATTATACTTCTACGTCAGTCCAGTCATGTGAAAAATTTTAAGGTCAATCTATTGTTCATTGTGCAAGATAGAAGATCTCACTACTGTCTGATTAAGGATATGTCAATGCTGGCAGGATCACAGTTCAGTAAGCACGTGAAACACTGGATATGCGAGCCCAGCCTGAAGCACTTCAATAATGAAAATACCTTTAACAACCATCAGTTAAAGTGCATGCAGTGCCAAGTGCTCAAAATGTCCAAGTAGGTTGAAGTGATCTGAGTTTTCATCCTACTCGAAGGGTGCTCCTGTAAATTTTGTGAGCCTGCTAGCCAGAGTTCAGTCCGAACCATCGGCTCACCAGAGCTGGGCTCGGGCTATCCAGCATCATGAGCATCGATACCTCTCAAGCTCGTATGTCGCCATGACGACTCGTCAAGAATTAAGTTATTTAGCGGTCCTGATGCTATCAGGGAGTTCTTCGTTGAGCTTCGAGCAATAGCCGATATGGTCATTGCTCAATATAACCGCGATGAATAAATGACCTTGGCTGCACAGGATGTGACTGATTTCGACAATGCTCGTCATTGCCACATATGCAAGGAGTTTTGAGGCCCGCGACCTCTGTTTACGTGATTGGTGTATTCCTGCGGGCTGCTCATTATACATGCAATTTAAATGAGCGGGTACCTAATTTTGTACCCGTCATTTTTCATTGTCTTAGCAATTATGACAGTCATTTCCTGATGCAACACCTGACATGACGATCAGCCTATTTCGTACATCTCAAACTCCTCCGAGAGATATATCGCATTCAACAAAAAAATACAGGAGTATCTCATTCAGGTTTTTAGAAAGTTTTACGTTTTTGGATGATAAGGTATCTAGTCTAGCCACTATGCTGAGAGGAGGTGAATTCAAGATCACTAACTCTTGAGTACCCAGTCCTGAGCTTCAGCAATTGGTGACATCTAAGGAAATATTCCCCTGCAACTATGCAGATCATCCATCAAAACTAGACGAAACCAAGCTGCCTGCATTCGAAAAATTTGACAACATAATACAAGATTATGAACACGCCGTCAAAGTCTGTAATAGTTTCAAAATAAAAAATGGGTGAATACAGCAATTTGTACTTGAAGACAGATACGCTCTTTTTGGCAGATGCACTCTAGCAGTTTAGGTATCTCTGTTTGGAGACGTATAATTTGGACTCCTGCTAGTATTGCATCCTGCCAAATCTTGCATTCGAGCTATGCTCAAGTTCAAGCTGGACCTCATCAATGATGAAATGATCAAGTTTCGAGTCCGGAATCAGGGGTGATATGTGTACTGTATGAAGGTGATATGCAAAAGCGAATAACGCATACCTGTCAGGACATGATAAAACACACATGTTTAAGCCACTTAGATATCAAATATTTATATGGATCTTCGATGACCAGCCCTATGCCACACAAACATAAGAATGCTTACACAGCAAGAAATTGAGGTCATAAACTGGATACGTCCTGGAGGTTGACCTTGAGTACTCGTAGCATCTCCACGAGTATGATCGTCTCTGCCCAAAAAGCGAAATAGCACCAGGAGGTCAAACAAAAAACTGCTGGCAACACTAGAGAGTAAAGAGAGATACACCTTGCACTTCAGAAACCTGCGTCAGTGCATAGCTAAAGAAGATAAATAGATTGGTGGCATATGAACAGTCAGAATGGCTGAAAGCCTACATTAAATTAAATATAGAGACGTGCAAGGCAAACTTCCAAATTAGGTCAGAATTTATGGAAGAAAATGAACAATTCCGTATATGGGATATTCATTGAGAATGTGCGTAAGTATAATGACTTCTGAATCGTTTCAAGTTGGAAGCAATGCAAGAAATTGACTGCGCGACCAACTTACACTGTCTTGTACGGATGGAGCTCGCAAGAGAGGATATGTTTATGAACAAACACATTTATATAGGGCATGCCATCCTTGCATCTCGAAACTAGCAATGTACATCTATTATAATGTACTGAAACCCAACCTTCAAAACCTGACATTAAATTATATGGACACCGATTCGTTAATCTTGCAGACGTCAACTAACATTTACGAATTCATCAAGGAAAACCCACAATACTGCGACACATCCAACCGCATCAAGAATATCTACGGAATTAGCCCGCAAAACAAGATAGTAATCGGGTTCAGGGATGAGCTTTCAGGGATGCCCATGATTGAATATGTAGGGCTAAGGTCCAAATAATACGCCTATAGATATGAGGACCAAACTGATATGAAGGCGAAGGTCATCACACAAGATCGGCATGCAAAACAAATTTTGACCAGTATTTCGGCTGTTTAAATGACATTAGAAAGTTGTTTTTCACAAAAACCAAATTTTGAAGATTCAAGCATAAAGTCTCGACCATAGAGATGAATAAGGTCGCTCTCTGTGCTAGAGATGATAAAAGAAAACTCATTGAGGGCTGAGACCGGACAATTGCTTGGGGTCACTATTGTCTGCGTATGGATAATACTTAGATGCATATTTGTATAAAATGTGACTTTTAGTTTTTTAATTCTTATTTAATGTAGTTTTTACTGAATTGCTTTTTCAAGTTGTTTTGTGAATATTGTATTGTTTCCTTTTTAAGTTTTTAGTTTTTTAATTCTTTGTTAATATAATATTTTAATGGATTTTTTCAAGTTTTTGTGTATATTGTATATATTCTGCTTGCTTAAAATCTTTTTTATGAATTGCTTTTTATGTATATACACATACTATGTCAATATAGGAGAGGTTGAGGAATATAAAAAAACATGTTTTTGGAAATGTAAAATGTTTTATTTTCTTTGTTTTTTCCTACAGTAAAACTTTTCTACAAATCCATTGAGTATTAGGGAATCCATACCACTTCATAAGAATCCTATTTCCTTGTCGGCGTAACACCCTCTCCACCAGTAGTGTATTAGGGTGCAGAGTTGAGCGAAGTTTATGTCCATAAAAGGATCCCTTAATCTCCTCGCCATCATTGTCTTTTAGTATGTATGTAGCAGGATTGGTGTGCTTCACACGAAGCAACTTGAAAGATTTCAACACTCCAGTTAGCTCCCGATACATCGTATTCTTTAAAGTTCGTAGTAATCGTTCAACAGCAGCTGCCTTCACATGCGTATAGGTGCTGTAGTGATTGATGTTATATTTCGCCATTAAACTTTTATTTGCTGGTTATGAAACTCTTTCCCGTTACCACTCTGTATGTTCTTGGGTGGGGTTACCATGTCTTGCAGTATATCTTCCATAGCCTTTGCAGCTTGGTCTCGCATATGCCATTTTAGAGTAGAAGTTGATTGCAATGAGGATGTACTTGAATTTCTTATTGATTCTTCCATGCGGTATCATCTCAACCAAATCGATCTGCACCAGATTGTGAAGCCCCTTGCTATTAATCTTTCGGCGCCTGAAGTTTCTTCGGGCTTGGGCGTGGAGCTCGCTTGCTATATTTTTGTTCATTGCTGTCATGCTATAATCCTTGCCGTTTTCATTTCTTGCACAGTCTCTTCAATTTCTTGAGTATGATTTGTTATTGCCGGCTTCTCTGGGCGCTATAAGTAGCCTCAGATGATCTACCAAATCATTGGGATCCAGTAGATGTAGTCTTGCTTCGTTGTAGGGTTATGCTCTTTCCACTGCAGTTCTAATCCTTTGTGTTTCGTCATTAGGGACCGTATTACGCTTTTATACTTGTAGGAATTGCCCGACTTCAGTTACCCGTGTCTGCTGAAGTTACTTCGATGAACATGCGTTAGTTTAAGTATTTTGGTGTATGTTTCGAGATCATCTGTGTAGATATGGATTTCAGGTATTCTCCTGAAGATGAGCTCCCTCAATCCAGGTGTGGTTTCATACGTTTCATTGCCTATTCGGACTTTATTATTGACGAAATCGATGGTCTTGTTCCCTAGCATGCAGTTTCCATCCTCGCATCTTACCCCGTAAAATGCATATAGTTCATTCCTGTCCTTTAGAACTTTATTAAGGTTTCTCGACTTTCTTGTGTTTCGGTGATTCCCCCTTGTAGTATTCTTTTTCTGTATTTCCAATATATATTGAAGCGGTTCTCCTACTGGCTGAATAGCCTCACTCATCACTCTGGGTTTCAAACTGTTGGCCCTCATTCATAGGGAATTCGGAAACTCACCATAAAGGATCTACCTTCTGAAGAACTCTCTCAAACACCTTTGCACAAATCTTTAAACTCGTAATACATGTCTGTGTTTACGTAATCTTCATATCTTTGCTTCGAGTTTAAATTATCTTGTCTGAAGAGAATAACCATGTTCGCATTATCGCGAATTAAATGCTTTGGTAATTTGGCATACATTGTGCTAGATATATAGAGCCCACATTTCGATGCCTGCCCATGCTGTAAAGGGAAGCGATCTTCTCTTGCTTTCCTGTGATGACATAGAATATAAAGATTGGATTTTCTTTAACTTTTGATTGATGCAAGACGCTTTCTCCGTGTTCATGAGCATTTACTCCTATACCCTTGATGTTTTCAAGCAGCTTAACAAGATATTGATAATTTGGCTGATACAGTGACTGAATAAATGTGCAAGTTTTCAAATCGTAGACCATTTTTGTGTATCATATTGACTAATACATTTATTTTTCCTGCGCTGGAGCTGCCCAGAATGGGCGCTCTAAGATTTCCAGGAAACAGCTTTCCGTGGCGATCGAGTCTAAAGTTGCTTTCAAAGTTTGCACCTGAATAGGCGGGGATTAATCTATCGAAGCAACTAAAATAAAGTAAATCATGCTGAATGAATGTATATATATAATATAGATAAAATCAGTACACTATGAGAGCTAAGAGGGTTAAGATCTAAAGTACTTCCGCTTTAATTAACACTGTCATTATTGGACTGCCATCTGAAGCACATTCGCCTGGATATAGATATTGTGGGCCCGGAACGAAGCTAGAAAAATGATTAAAGAGAGGTGACCCCGGAATCAATTCCTTAGACGAAGCGTGCAAACTTCACATTGCCTACCCTCAGCATAAGGACTCTGCTTCGAGAAGCATTGCCAATAAGATCTTGGCGGAAAAGGCGTGGGAAAGAGTGCAATCGTCTGATGCTATATTAGAGAATTGGCGGCGAAACTAGCAACATCCTTTATGAAGGGAAAGGTGGCTTGATGCTGGATCCAGGAAGAAGAAACGTGGTGGATTAGTGCCTCTCACACCAATTATTGCAGCTCTAGGTGCTGCCGCTGGATGGGCAGCTCAAATTGCTATAACAGTGAATAAGAAAAAGGCTGCAGATAAACAACTGGCAGAAATGATGAGGTATAACTTAGAGATTGAAGCAAGAGGAAAAGGTCTTCGGCTGAGGAATAATAAATTGTGGAACACCAAAAGGAGAGCAACAAAGGAAATTCAAAATACAATGGCAGAGGATTATAGTTGTCCCGGAAAACGTCTCGAGTAACATTGATCTCGACTTGTATCCTCGACGTTTAAAGGTCTCTCATTTTCGAGGTGTGCATATGATCGACCAGCTAGCCACCTTCAAGACCTCGTAACAGAGAGAATTATCGCCAATCTCGATACTTGAGAGAATGAAGGCACATATTGGGTTCCTGTAAAGAACGGGGACGTGGCGTTTTATTTCGATAGCTTTGGAATCTTGAAACCACCAAAAGAGATAGAGAGAGGTACCTCAGAGATGTTAAAGTGTTGTATAATACCAGCAGCTTTCAGAGTTTCAGCTGAGTTATCTGCGGGCACTTGTGCTTGCAATTTCATTCGCAGTGATTTGCACTATCGGTGTCAGCGACAATGAATCTGTTCTTACTACACACCTGAATCCTCCTCTGCAGATCGATCCTAAGGGACATTATGAAATTGCTCTATTGAATTTTGAAATCTTCTATTCTATTCTCAATGTTGATCGGAGTAATAATCAATTTCAATATATTTACAATGATGAGCTTAAGGTCGTCAATATACCCTATGTAAGTTATGAGAGTGCTGATATTAATGAATACATCAGAGATAAGTTAAGGATGGATGAGAATGTCTTCTTTATTACACATAATACCACGAAGGCTGAAATTAAATGCCCTTTAACGGTTGATTTTTCCAATGAGTGTTCTTTAGGACCACTTTGGGCTTCAGGGACAATAAAGTTATCGCGGCTAATCAGCTGGTTGAATGTGATTTCCTGCTAAACATATTTAAGGTGAGCATCATACGAATCGAGCGCAGTATTGCAACAGCCTCTTTCATCGATGGTAAAAGCGGGCACTCGATCTACGAGTTTTTCCCATCTGTCCCGCCTGGATATAATATTTCTCAAGAACCATCAAATACAATTTATCCTCCGATCATAGACCAAAATTATAGAACAAATCAGTCTTCGTTTAGTGGACCAGAACGGGAATATCATCGACTTTAGAAACGGGGATATAAGCATAAGACTTCACATCCGTCGCAATGGTAGTAGATTTTAGAAGTCAGCGTCGCCGAGGATATAATAATAGTTATTCGACGCTCACATAATACTCTGCCTTCGGCACCCCGAGTGTTAACATTGCGCAATCGCAAGTTGCTCCTTACATTGGGATGCAGAATCCTATAATCATGGACATCTTCAATGTTGCCGAGACACTCAGATTCGACGACAAGATCACCAAAGAAGAGGAGCATGTGTTTCTGGCATATAATACATCGGCTCTGGACGCTAATGACGAGATTAGAATTCCTTGCAAAGCTGAATATTTGTATAGTTCATGTAGCCGAAGTATTTAGCATCTAGGGAAGTTTTATTAAACCTAATGGAGCAGCTACTACTGCAAAGCTTACCAATAACGCTATCGCATTGATGTTTGAGGAGATTCGACTGGACATGAAGGGATCAACTATTGATCGAAACAGAAACCCCGGGATCGCATTAACTCTGCGAAACTATGCTGCACCCAACCCCATGGAATCTGCTCGGCTGCTGAACGCTGGATGGTGCTACCCAGAAGAAGACGTGGACATTGTACATAATGCAAATGGAGCCTTCAATGCTATAGTGTCGCTGCCGATGCTTGAGATTTGCGACGACCACAAGGAGCTTGTACTCAATAGCATGTTTGAGTTGGTGTTGATTCGATCCAAGGACACTAAAAAGTGGATTATAGCACCTCAGGGGGAAGAGAAAACTGTTAAACCTGGACGAATGGAGTGGAGAATGCATGTGATTCGCCGTTCTGATGCTGAAAGGTTGAAATGCTCAAGATTGTCAAGTGGGACAAAGCACTGTTTCTCCCCTTTAGGACCATGGATCTACATACTCAGTCGGCTGTGCCGCAAACTAAATCATTCACCTGGAATGTCGCCATCACCGCGAAAATGGAGAAGCCGAGATTTGTTATTCTGGGTGCTCAGACTTCAAGATCGAGTAATGCATCTAAAGACTGTTCCCTTTGTGATAATTGCAACACAACTAATTTGAGGCTGTATCATCCCTACCATGACATGAACGTGGACTTAAGAAACTCGATATTTACATCATTGTATGAAATGTATTCAAAGTTTCAAAAATCGTATTATGAAAAAGAGAATTACCCTTTATTGACGAGAGAGATATTCCTAAATATGGACCCATATTTGTTACAGACTGCTCACATGAACTCGAGGAGGTTGTAAATGGGTCTGTGAACATCAGACTCGAAATTCAAGCTTCTGCAAATATCCCTGCATACACCACATATTGTCTGACAATTTATGATAAAGTATTTAAATACAAGCCTCTGGCTAATGTGATGCAATCTTTATTTTAAACGGATCATTGTAATGAAAGAATTTCTTTTTTCATTAGGAATGCCAGGATTTTTTAATGAATAAAACGAGTTGTAAAAGCATATATTCATTTTTATTATTTTTATCATACAATTCGAGTACTTTGCTCCGCCAACTCCTCGTTCCTACACATGGCATTGCACTTAAAATTGATAGGCTATACTGATGGTAATGTATACACGACTCAAGTGTTTAAAAGCATTTCACAATCATTTAAATTGTTCACAATTCTTGTTTTGTTTTTTCCAAATAAGCAATTACAGTATAAGAGAAAACAATATTTTCACTATATCCCACTTGTGGGCACATTCTCGATTGGAGGAATGCTTGGAATATAGGAAGGCGCTCTCGAATTATCCATCTGTCATGCATTGCCGTTTATACAAAATTGTCTGCTTTCACTATAAGCACTAGAATGTTGTAGAAGAACCCGATCTTAACAATATGGTTTCTCGAGATGCAAACGTCTCGGAGCACGCTTCTTGCTTGCATGTTTCTTGGGGGTGTAGGTGCTGGTTATTCTATGCTCCAAGAGCTTCAGCCTCCTTTGTAGATCGGCAACGCTGTTCTTATTTCTTCATCTGAAACATTACTCAACGAAGGTCTTAGAAAACATGATTTTTCGAAATGTAGTTAGCCAGAAAAATAATTAAATTTTGTTGGGTGACAAAGAAGCGCAGAGATTATTTTTTCTTCTAGATATGAAAATCTTCATAGCAATGTTTTCCTGAGTTCTGCATCCTTGCCAGGGGAAGACTCTGGAGTCATCTGTATTAGATTACGGTCCGCTAGAGAATTGGGCTCTTTCTGAGCGCCGCCTGTATGATTAGTAGCTTGCGCTGGTGTTGCAAGAGGTTGTTCCACTATATCCTCTGCTCCTCTATCCCCCAAATCTATCTCGTGTTTAGGTGCAGGCGTCGTCATTTGAGTTCTGCAAAGATAATGATTTCCAGGGTTAGTTATACGTAAATACTAAAGTATGATTGCACTAATGTATCGAGATGCCAATCTACGAGTTTGTTGCATACGTAATTAATCATTTACATCAAGGGTGGCGAAAACGACTTCCTTCCGCGAGTCACCAAATATGCAACACGCACTGCATCACTCAGCAGTATATGAAAAACAAACGGACGGCTGCAGAGAGGGAACGGCGCCTGCGAGTCAAAATAACTCGCGAGTCACATTTTCGCCACCTCTGACTTACATTAATGATTTCCAAGGTTACTTATGCATTGATACCAATGTACGATCGTATTGCATATGCAATTAGTTTTACACTGCTACTTACTTTAAATTTCTCTGCCTGAACACGTATACGCTGCAGTTCTCATTGCACGGAAATTATGAGGTCCACTGATCGTGCACCTCCGGCTTGCCGCATAGGACCGCGTGGGTATTGCCATTGCAGTACTCTGAATGGCAAAGGGAGGTGTGACTTGAAACGATGCTGTTCATCTCATCACTTTCGGAATTAGCATCCCTGAAAAGAAGAAATACAATTCAATGAGTTATTTTATTTTCTCTAATGGTAAACGTTTTTAGAAATAGCATTCAAGAAAATCTGTACTTATATTATACTTAAATTATACAGTTGCCCGTGCATATGCCGCGAGAAGACATCTGATCATGATAAGGCATGTTAGACACTACAGAGTGCATGATGCCATTGCACGGCTCTTTGTGGTAATAGTTGTAATGATGTGCCTCTTCTCCGCAGTCGTTCCAAAAATCTTCCATCATATTATCGTTTTGATTACACATCAAATAATACAGGCAGGGGCGAATGTGCTCCCTATATACGCATGATATAAAACGGTTCATTACGTCACATGACATGTGGCGTGGGAGGGAACGTTCTGCAGGTTGGGCCGTGTGTTTTATTGCGATATAAGAGAATAGAGAATGGGTCATGGAATGCAGGGGGGAATTGCGCAGGGAATGATGATGATAAGGGGTTTAAGGGCGCAAAAGTGGCGAAGGGGATGTCAACTCATATTGCAGAAGGAAATACACGGATATCGCTGTTTGGAAGTGTCAAGGGTGCAAAGCAGAGATTGGAATGCAGAGGGGGAGGACGCAGGTGCGCTTTTCCTGACGTACAAATGTGTTTGGAGTTACTGCGGAATGCAGAAGGGGACGGGTGCAGGTGTGTGTTTGGAAGAGTCGTACGGTGCAAAGTAGGGAATAGAATGCAGAAGGGGAGGACGCAGGTGCGCGTTTCATGTCACACAGGTGTCGCAGTGAATAGAATCCAGTCTCCGTTTTTTCGGAGAGGATACCAATGAAGGGAAGTCGAAGGAAGGAATCCATTGTTCGCCAAAACAATAAGCAGGCGTCGTAGTGCATAGAATTTCTCCCTTTGTCGGAGAGGGCAATAAAAGAAGGGAAGGCGTCTTTCTTCGGGAAAGCGTCCATTGTTAAACAAACAATGCAGGTGGGGGAGGTGTATAACACCTGACAATGTCAAATAACGTCCTTTGTTCGACAAACAATACAAGATGTATGACACATGTATCTTTAGGAATGTATGGGGCGTGGTGTGCCTGGGACAAGATTCGATCCCGCTGCCGATAGTCTAATTCCATCCTTTCTATACTATTTTGGTCAAAACTGTGTACAAATACCCTGTTCTTAAATTATCTTCTACTTTCTTCTATTTTTATTAAAATTTCCTCGTGCTGTAAGACAAGGTATGAATTTCGTTGTGTTATACAGTGCAACTATAGCATTGTGTGACGTTTTTATGTTTTAAAACCAAAGGTTTTTTTTTACATACACGTTCCTTAAGCACCACCGTTTGAAACATTTTCAAATAAACGCTTATTTGCAAACGTAAAATTTTGAAACGATGTTTTCAGCAACTTGTGGTAAAATTTGTTGTAACTCGTATCATGAAATCTTTACGTTACTTAAGAAGTCAATGATACGTGAGATGCAGCATATATTAAATCAAAAGTAGCAACTACATTGCTTGCATGCATGCTGTTATGGAAGTCTTTATGCACTAGTGGCTAGTTCAATATTTAGCGGTTAAGTAATGAAATGCTGGCAATAGAGAGCATGCTCAATGGTCGAGCAACGTACTGAAGTGTAACTCGTGGACCAAGATAGGGAGTGCTTTAGAACTGGCGTGTTGTAAAACAAATGCACATATCTTAAACATTGTGACATGTATATTCTGCAAGTTATTATATTAGCCTAGGCAATGAAGGCCAAAACTGGCCATATGCCGAAAGAAATTAGGGTCGAGCTCCATTTTTTGCAATTGTTAGAACTCGCTTAGAGGTGCATTTTCTCAAAAGTCCCCGTTGTTGACCCTTGTGCTTTCTCCCTCACACCCCTTAAACATAAAATTGTAAGCGTTTCATTTATCGCTCATGCCTTCGTTATCGCTTATTCAAATCTCATAAGCGTGGTATGGTTTTAATCCTTATAGTATAAGCCAAAATAGATAATTAGAGATTTTTAATAGATTCAATACTTTATTTGTACTTTAATTATGTTGATTTTTTAGTTTAAAGTTATTAGATTAATGTAATATTTATTGTTTATTATATTTGTTATGCACTATTTGAAAAAAGACAACGAAACTTGTCTAGCAGTTCTTTAGCTTTCTAGCGGTATTCATATTGTGACCTTATCCAATTTTCGCTGTTGCTTCACTAATGTGATCTAGCTCAAATTACCCCTTGCACCTATCTTAGTTTTCACTGCCATATCACTTTCTTCTTAAAGTAGCTGTAGTACGCAATGAACTACGAACGACGTAGCTCCTTCCAGGCGGTTCACCCGTTAGGGAGTCGAACACAAGCCGTCTATAATCTCTTGCAGGAGCAACACTCAGTTCACGACACAGCAGTCGTTCACGAACTCGCTCAGAGAACTGCATTTTTTGTCGAACCAGAAACGCACTCGCTATCTCACGTCTCGAGAACACTCGTTTATAAAGCTCTGGAAGTATTCAGAGAACGTTCTAGATTGTTCTTTGAGAAGACTTCCTGGGGAGAAGGGAAGTTTCTAGAAGATTCTGGTTCTCTGACCATAGCGCTTCTGTGTTAACGCAGGGAGAGCGTTACTTATTTCTATTTATCTCTCCAACTTCCCGGTGTTTACCGCCCGAAACTTGGTACTATAGCCGCTGCATCACAATAAGTACAGAATTACATAGTCAGGATCAGTGTAGAACACGTAACAAGAACAAAGCTCGCGGCCGACATGCGCCATTCTCGCAAGATCTGCGAACCCTGGCTCCTTGAACGAAGTTGTTCGACGGATGCTTTAGTGTCAACGTATTATAACACATTGTTTCGCGTGGTTTACAATTTATAGTGCCAGTGCAGTGCCAATATATGTGCAATTGGTTTTCAAAATGTGCCCTTTTTGCCTTGGATCACTGAAGTTAACTGTACAATTTAACTACATGCCGCTCGAAATATTTTTTTTTATTTACGGACGCTCTTTAACTTCTGTGGTTCTTAGCATCTCATTTTGCATTCAGCGTGAAAGACCGGTAATTTTGCTCAGAGGCCTCTATCAGGCTTGAGGTTCTTTTACGTGCCGTAGATTTACGACACGGGACCACCAGCTTTACTTCCTTTCAGAAGGAAGCCATGCTAAAGATTTTTACGCCCGAAAAAATCCATGGCCCTTCGCCGGGTTTGAAACCGCGACCTCGGGAACTAGAGGCTAGCATGGTAACCACTACACTACAGAGGACGGCGCTCGAAATAATAATAATATGGTTATTATTTCATGAGAAACATACATTCATTAAACATAACCTCCAAACATTTTATTAATTTACTGAAATTCATTAACCTTATTCTCTGATTTATTTATGAGGAACAAACAGATAACTGCTATATGCACTTAGCAAGAACAATTAAAATGTTCTCTATTTTCATTTTGCTAGGTACTTACCTTATGCAGAATCTACACATTTATATGTACATAAAATGATGAAAATCAGCTCTAAACTGTGTGTATGAGAGAGAGAGAGAAAGGGGGTTTACAAAGGACGGAACATTCAGCGAGTTGAAGTTATTTTAGTGGAACACTTGATCAGACATGTGTATTGAGCAATGCCTCATGCGCCCAATGGAATCTGTCGGAGGTTTGAAACATGGTACAAGCATTACGAAAAGTACACTTTCTAAATGGATGCGTGGAACCTATTTATTAAAAGCTGCATGAAGCCGTAGAAGACTTTATGGGAAATATAACATTTGGGAACATGTTGAAGTCGAGGATTGAAGCGAGACCAGTTAGATATATAAAAGTTTACTTCATAGCTTCAGGAACAATATCCGTGTACAAAAGAATCGAGAGGACTTGTATCATTATTGTAATCTCGCTTATGAAAAGGTATCACAGCGATGCAAAAAGAAATGCGCGGAAACTACTTCGTTGAATTACATTTACACAGAAAGGACAATGCGCAAACCCACTTTAAGCGGAGGAAGGTGAAGGTACCATGAAAAGAAGCAAAGTCAATCTTCAACAGCTTTTCAACAAAATTTTATGCATTTGCTATAGTCCTATGAAACTAAAACAATACATATCATTTGAGCTGGTTTCTGGTTCAACATCTATATTTGATGAAGTGTAACTCGGTAATGGAACAGCATCTTCAGTGATATGATACTGGAAAATGGGTTGCGGAAGTCAATGTTCATGATGCAGCATTTGTAGTAGACGGAGGAGTGGACTGGACTGGACTAGTGAACGGAGGGGACACCTAGCACCGTGACCCTCGAGTGACTACTTGGGTACACCCTTGGGAAGAACGGATGAGGTGAGAGAACCGTAGGAGAGACACGTTTTGCAAAGTGGAACTGGCGCAAGTGGACAGAGACGCGCAGAGTTCCCTAACAGTTCCAGGCTTGGCTACCCGAACACAAGAAGGCCGCTCGGAGATGTCCTTCCAGTGAGAGCGGGGAAACATTTCCACTGCCCGACACCGACCGAACCACAGCCCCGGAGTCAACTTGAAACATGAAATGAAATGGGAGAGAAAGGAGAGCCGTGGTAGAATATGGAATACATCACTTCAGGCATGTACATAATAAAGTAGAAGCATGAAAATAAATGTTAACAAAATTTGTGAATTGTAACTTGGAATGTATACAATAAACTACAAGCAAAGAAATGGGCAAATGTGCAGTGAAAGGTACATCTTTGTCATTTTATTTTAATGTTAGCAACACACTATTTCCGTACAATACCTTTTCCGATTTAGTTATTGCATAATGAAAGTTAATTTTCAAGTCCTTTATGATAATTGATTTTTGGTTACCAAGCATTTCAAATTCCTTTGCCAGCTGCATTATCTGCAGAAGAACGGTTTGTACAAATATTTTGTTTCAAAGCTAAGAATAATACAATTACAAATACTGAACAAGTTGTGCCTATCTAGGTGATTCCGTCTGATGGTTTCTGGACATTGTGTATTTGTAGGCGTATTCGATTGCATCTTTTATAGTCAGACCTGACCTTCAAATTCTCTATTACAAAGGCGTGCCTTTGCTATAAAAAGACGCAATACTGCTAGGAAAATCACCACTCTTTCACGTGTTGCAAGAGAGCTTTCATCGTAGTTTCATCCACGCTGTAAGAAAAGCTTTTAAATATCTTAAATAATTATACATAGTTTGCAAGCATTATACTAAATGTATTAACTTCTTAATATAATATGGAAAGCAATCTTAAACCAAGAAAGAAAACAGTATCCTTATTTTAAATCCCAGGGTCATCGTTATCTTATCAAAATACCCCCCCATAAAATCAAAATCCTTTAAAGCATATTGTAAATTCTTTACTAGAATTAATAAATAAGGTATTACAAAAAGCTAATCAAAGCGACATGGTGGGTGTTACCATTAAAAATCAGGTAAAGACGCGTTGGTAATAGCTATGGCTTACATATCGTGAAATCCTAACTAAAAGGGCAAGCCAGGAAAATTCAACCCAGGGTGAACGAAATTATAAGGGAAGCAAGTGTTGATTTGAGTGGCGGTGGAGTTGGTATTTTGTAGCTAATTCAATTTCAAAAATATCTCTTAATATCGCATTGTTGTTTATTCGGTTTTAAATTGTGAAAATATTATTTTTGATGGTAACGGAAATTCTGGCAACAGATTAAACCTCTTGTACGAATAAAAAAATAATCATATCGTTATTATTAAGCTTTGCGGCATCCATGGCTCAGAGGCACATTTGTGAGGACTGTGATAAGGAATTCTCTCCAAATGGAATGCCTATTCGTAGATGTGAACAGAGTTTACGGGTTGCACTAACGTACCCGCTTGTGCAATGATAGGATTTCGCATTTATTGTGACGATTGTCACAGGTACTTCAGAAGTAAAACGTAATACTAAAATCGTAAACTAAGCTTGGTAATTAAACTGTATGCGAAATGAAACGTCTTTTTAATTTTTGTAACAAGACGATAATGCCCAATCACCAATGCCACAGAGCTTTTTGTAAAAAGTGTAAGAGTAACCAAATGCCAGGACATGTTTGTTATATGTGTACTCTAAACCCAGATATACCTTCCTCTAAAAACGCTATGTTTGTTTTTTTACGATATAGAGTGCACCCAATCAACTCCTTATGAAGAAAATAGTTTTATACACGTTCTCAGTCTGTTATGCTTAAAACAATTTTGCCTTTTTTGTGAAAATGATCCAAACATGGACACTTCAGTGTTCTACGTGTAGGAAACGCAAGCATTCGTTTTGGAACGATCCTATTAAGGGATATATGGAATACTTGAGAAAAGATAGACGTTTTTGCGATAAAATTATTGCTACAGCACACAACTCTAGGGCGTACTATTTAAAATTTATTTTAGATTATGCTATAAAAGCAGAATGGATTCCTTATCTAGTAATGAACGGAACAAAAATATGCATAAAAATGGAACATTTGGTTTTCCTGGACAGTTTAAATTTTCTACCTATGAACCTAAGAAACTTGTCTAAAACGTTTGGAGTAACTTCTGTCTCCAAGGGATATTACCCTCAGTATTTTTAACACGGCGGAACATTTGCATTCAATGGACCGTACCCCGAATCTAAATATTATGGGCCTAATCAATATATGGAATGCTAACGAAAAGGATTTTTAAAATGGTACGACACCCAGAAAGAAACTATAATAAACACGAATAGAAAAAATACTGCCTGGCCGATGTTTCTGTTTCAAAACACGCTTGTTGTGTGTTTAGAAATTACGATGGGTATAACTCCCCATGGGGGCTATAGAAAGGCATACAAACAATCTAAAAAAAGCCTTAAAGTCGTTAATTTTTGTAGCGATGGATAAGCGCATTGAAAATTAAACATGCAATAAACGGCAGAGAAGTTCGTCTGCCAGAACTTCCCTCCTTCCCCGACAAGGAATTAGTTTGATTAAATCATTGAATGTGGCTTGAATGTTTTGAATGGTAGTTGCAAATTAAATGATTATTCAAAAAGGAAACTCAAAAAATACAAAAATCATTTACACGACGGTTAATGAAAAGGAAAACGTTTCCGGTAAAAGAAAATGTATAATACAAAATGCTGGGTTTTCGATACCTTTGCTGTCAACTGCCCTTGCGAGATTAACAAATTTAATTAAATCCTAGATGTTGCAAAATTATTATTGGTTTCCCCAGAATATTTAAATGCTTACGCATGCAAGAGGAAGAAAAGGCGATTTAGGAAAACAAGTAGAGATCCATACTAGGAATGCTTTAAAAGAAGATCTAAGCTGTTGCCGCCACCGCCATCGTTGCCACTCAGCGCCTTTTAACGTCAATACCGGAGCTGCCGCCGCCGACTGTCAAGAAAAAGTTAGTTTTCTCCTCCCGACGATTACAAGGAGGAGGTTGTCGCGGTAATCCGTTCGTGTTATCTTTTTTACTTGGCGCCTGTTATTGTTTTATTATTTTAAGATTTTGGGTTCTTTGTCCTCCAGCTAGCTATTATTACTCAGTCGAGGAAATATCTCTGCGCAGGTCGTGTAAACTGAAAGGAGTTGTTACTAAAAGATAACACTGATAAAAGAATCTATTTTCACACTTTTATTGCCGCAACACTTAATAGTTCACATCTTAAATCTTTATACACGCCTGACTGAAACTGTTATATTTCCGAATGTAATTACCGTTTTATTAATTGCCGCGTACTTCACATTTTGTAACTAACTTAACGACGCGAGAGATTCTTCCGAACTGTATGATGTACACTCCACGAAAGATTCCTCAAGACTGCGTGATGTGTTTCTCGCGATAGATTTCTTAGAACTGCGTGACGTGTACCTCGCGAGAGATTTCTTATGTTTTCCATCATACCGACATCAAAATTAACATTTCCTGCTGCATTTACATCTCATTGTAAACCTTCATTTCCACCACCCGTTACAGTTATGGTCATCGCAGCCTTAGGATCCCCAAGCGGCGGCCTTTGTGCAGTAGCCAAACACTTGTTCCCTACCCTCCCTAACCGCAAGCACCATAAAATCTTAGTGACATCCATGTGCATATGCGCGTTGTTGCCAAAATTAAAAATAGTATTTAAAAGCAAAACTTTGCAGGTGATTTCCACATGTACAGAATACAATCATGCAGTTTGTCTGCTTGCTTTACACACAAAATAACTATGTAAATAACTATGAATCGCATAGTAATTACATTTAAGTTGCAAACGCTTTAAAATATAACTGAACTAATGAATGATCTGAACTAATATACTGCGCTACAAGAATGGAAATGCATGTTAACATATCCGAGAGAAACTTAGAAACATGTCCCGAATAAACTATACATTGTTGGACTATCATTATATAATTAAAATACATAAATATTAATTTATTTTGAAAGGAACTCTTACTCCCAAACCAAAGCATCATTTTTGATTATGCTGTGCGCGGAGCTATGGTAAAGTCTTTTATCACTTGTATCACAACAATGTTTTATTAATATAAAGCTAATACAAGAAGTTGTGTATTGTTTAAGGTGTAAGATTTATAAGCATGACATCTTCTGTTTACTTAAATGAATAGCTTTATTATAAAATGCAGGATAAGTAAAAATACGAAGGCAAAAGAAACAAAATAAAAAAAAATCTTATGTATTATATTCACAAGATTATCTCTACTCACTCTTCTACAAACTACTTTCACAAAAGCTTATTCTTCTATCTACTTCTTAAATAATAAGATAAAATTTCATTGCACATATCGTTGTAAATATAAGGATACATAGGCTAAAGCGATAGTCAGATTTTTAAAATACAGATGACTATATGATGACTTTGAAATTCCATGCACTTAGCATGACCACGAGGAAAATACAAACAGGGACTTCCAACTTGTATTTCAAAATTCAAACCAACAACAAAAAAATTCTCGGAAATGGTTAACACAATTTGACCTAAAATGTGTCCTTTACCGAGATTGCATTTTACGCAAAGTAAGATTTTGTCTCCCTCTTAGAATTTACCAGTAATACAACAAGTTGAGAACGAGGAAGAATTTACAAGTTATTCCCAGAATATAAAATTCATTATACAAATTTTATTTTTCCTGCAAATATCTTAAACTTGCGGTATTTTACTAAAAATCGTTAAGCTGTTTTTGAGAAATTCAAAACAATAACAAACATTTTTCCACATAAAGGGTTCTTTTCTACATGTTCTTGAACATTACACACAAAAATCTGGCTTTGCTTATTCAGTTTTTGTAGCCCTTTTCTTCGTGGTCTTGGCATTACTGATATTCTGCAGAGGGTCACTTGCTGGTGCGGCCGGAGGGGCAGCAACTTGGTTCGTTTCCCAAGGTCTCCACATCTTAATTAAACTATTAAACGCTAATAACTATTAAACACTGCTTAACTTACAAAACTGCACTAAGTAAAACACTATATAACTTCTCTGAAGAAGTAATATAGAAGCTTAGCTGAACATGGAAGAAAAGCACGAGCGAACAGTCACAGCTGCTAAAACCGAAGAAACAGCAGAAATGACATTGCAACAACGCTTTGCTTTGGTGGAGCTCGAGAAAGGACCACGTGTTGTATTTAAGGGATGGGAAGACCCTACTAATCGTTTACTGATGGGTTTATGGTCAGGCTTCAAAGCTTTCCGTTCGCTTTGTAGCCGGTTGGGGAAAGGATGCCCGCGACTAGTTTACTTCACCACTGTTTGATACAATACACTGACCTACATGCCTAATAGATCTATCTCTATCGTCGGCTACCTGCCCTGAAATGTTTACAACAATCCCAGATGTTTGAGTTGACTGACCTGCTATTCTATTCTCACTTTCTTCACTGATATTTCCTCCCTCAACTCCCGCATTGTTTGAGCTATTTTCCTTGACCTACATTAAATTACGGCCAACTGTTACATTATCCCCTTCCATAATTATTTATTCAGTATTATTAGTAGACATTGTTTTCTTAATCCTTCCGCTTCTCAACAAGATTTAATTTCTCACAATTTTTTGTTTCCTTTTAGGATACACATAAAATTTACAACTTTCTAACCTTTATGATGCTATCTGATGACGGTTTGATGTCCAGCTTCCTGCCCCTCTCTCCTAGATGTATATGTCGCCTCTGCCTCGTACTACCATGGATCTGCATCGTCTCGCTGTCTTGGTGTCCTGTAGTCGAATTCCCCTGTTATCTTCTGTTCTCGTAGTCGCTGATGTTCTCTCATCCGTCGTCGTTGTCGGTTCTGGTGGTTGTTTCTGGGATCTGCGACTTGTAGTTAATTGCACTGCTCCATTCTCTCCACGTTCTGGTTATCTCGCCCCACGTTCTGGTTATTTCGTCCCCTTCCTGGTTATTATGCCCCACGTTCTGGGAGCCATTTGTCGTGGCCATCTATTCGTGTTATCTTTTTTACTTGGCGCCTGTTATTGTTTTATTATTTTAAGATTTTGGGTTCTTTGTCCTCCGGCTAGCTATTATTACTCAGTCGAGCAAATATCTCTGAACAGGACATGTAAATGGAAAGGAGTTGTTACTAAAAGATTGCAGTGATAAAAATTTATTTTCACACTTTTATTGCCGTCACACTTAATAGTTCACATCTTAAATATTTATACACGCCTGACTGAAACTGTTATATTTCCGAATGTAATTACTGTCTTATTAGTTGCTGCGTACTTCACATTTTGTAACTAACTTTACGACGCGAAAGATTCTTCCGAACTGTATGATGTGCACTCCACGAAAGATTCCTCAAGACTGCGTGATGTGTTTGTCGCGATAGATTTCTTAGAACTGCGTGATGTGTAACTCGCGAATGATTCTTTAGAACTGCCTGACGTGTACCTCGCGAGAGATTTCTTAGAATTGCGTAACGTGTACCTCGCGAGAGATTTCTTAGAACTGCGTGACGTGTATCTCGCGAATGATTCCTTAGAACTGCGTGAAACATGCTTGTAGCTCAAGAATATATACTCCTCCCCGAAATGCCTAAACATTATAATAGAGCTACTATTGGTTACCAAATTGCGCCAACATCAGCGCCTGTTTTGTCAGCCAATCATAATTACTAACACATATGCTCAAGGAAAGATATTCCCTCCATTTCTAAAGAAAGGCACGCTACCCTGACGTCATTTGTTTGTCTCTTCTTAGTGATAAACAACTCACCCCATCGGTTCATTGTTACCCACTCCTATTGTCAGTTTCAGTGAGACCGTGTAAACCTATTTCCTGACAGTGCTTATGACTAACTAACATCTAAAATCATTGTCATACAATAATGTTAATTTACACTACAATCACTCTGGCATTCACAGTGTTGTGATATAAAATACTGCCTCAAGGTTTACGAAAGCAACGCCCCACCAAGGATAGTCGATTTAAGAAAGGATGAAAAACAGGAGTTTGAAAACTTTACCAATGAGAATTCTGGTTATCTTCCAGGTCCCTATTTGGCTCTATATTTACATACTCCTTGTGCTACTGACAGTGTTTTTGGCATTTATAGAGATAAAGAGGGAAACATTGCATTTGGAGATACTATGATCACAATAGAAAACAATGAATGACCTTTATATTAAAGACGCATATTTTAAAGGTGCGAAGGGACTTTGGGAGCTATTAAAGCGAAAAAAATGTTAATATATCTGCTGTGTTTACAACAGATATGAATAAGTATAAACAAATACTTGTGCTAACGAATGGTCATTTGCAAAATAACGAACGTTTTAATCAGATCAAATCGAATAGGGGAAAGGAGCACACGGAGATAGCAGCGAAATTGCGTCCTTCATAGGTCATTGAGCCCGAACAGTGGGCCACATGTAAATAAAATGTATAAAAACATTTTTATGTTCCGGCAAATCCCGATGCCTTTTTCACATTCTCTAAAGTTTCCAGAAGTCTTAACAAAAAGGAAAGAGGAAGGATTAAAGACTGACTCTTACAGCAAGATGCCTACACATTGCACAAACGAATTAGAAAACGATTTCAGAGAAGTTTTATACTGTAAACAATACTAATGACGTTTGGGAAATTAATTTGCAGATCTTCAGACCCTAACCAAATGGAAGGACGGGAGCAAATGTCTTTTAACTTGCGTGGATTGTTTCTCTAAGTATGCTACGTAGAACCATTAAAATCAAAGAGCTCTGTCACAGCTGCGGCTTTCACTAACATTTTGACTACTACCAGACCTCTGTTCGTGAGATCCGATAGGGGAAAAGAATTTTTAGGGTCAAGTTTTCAAAAACTGTTAAAATGAGAAGTTGTTGAACATCAGGTATGTTTAAATCCGAACGTAAAATGTTCCATGCTTGAACGATTCAATCGCACTTTGAAGACAAAACTTTTTAAATATTTCATGCATTATCTATACTCTTACCAATACCTGGATGTACTGAGTAAATTGTCAAAGCTTACAACACAATCCGCTCGTCCATAGATATGGCACCTTCGGATGTTAATCCCTGAAATATTCTGCAAGTATGGAAGAAATTAAAAGAGGATCGGAACAGAGTGAGAGATAGACCTGTTAAATTTTCACTGGGGCAAGTTTTTAGGATAGGTAATTGCCAAAGATTTCTAACAGAATTATTCCACGGAAAGTTTTAAAATTACTACTTTCACCTCAACCGGTTTACGAATTGGAAGATCTCGACGAAACTCCCATCAAAGCTCAATTCTACAGCTACGAACTTAAACCGGTTAAATTAACAAGGAACACTGTATTAAAAATAGGCAAAATATTGAAGACCCATATTTGTGGGAATTAAACAGTTTTTCACTAGGTGGAAAGGGTACGGCCCCGGGTTTTTAGCTGGATTAATGCTAAACATCTGAATGGATTGGTTTCTCGTGACGCTCTTGAATGATGCTAATTTGTACCGAGATAATTCCCTGGTAAGTTTTAGAAATGATTTAGCGCATCCGGTTAATTGATATCGCGATAAATGGACGGTTGTTTTAGCCGAATTATCGTACTCTTGGGGTTATGAATCCTTGGAACAAACCATTTTAAATGAAACTTTAGAACTAAACAAAAATGTAATTATAACCAGAGCAGGAAAAATGCTATTTGATAAGAAATGTAATGGTTTTATGCATCTATATACAACCATAAATGATGTTACAGATGAGGATTTCAAAGAGCTTTTATTGACCGAGTTTCAGGGATATCTCGTGTCCCATAATAAAGAGATATTGGAAGCCTCTAAGAAAGAATGGGTTCCCACACATCGGGTACCAGTGAGCGAAACTGCCGGCCCTCATAGCCGTGGTCGCTGGAGTGGTCGCTCCGCCAAGCTGAGGGTCGCGGGTTCGAGTCCCGCCACGGGCATGGGTGTTTGTGTGTGTGTATGTGTGTTGCGGAAATAAGCGGTATGAAAAACAGTAAAACACAGTAGCATAAACTGGATACAACAAGGGAACTTTAAAAAAAAAACTAACGTAATAAAAAAAGAACCAGTAAGGCAAACAGCAAGCATATGACTTTTACAAAAACAAGAAAGTTGTGTTTTGACGAAAGGATTTATTTTCCAGCTTGAATATGCTATGGTTTTGGTGACCTTGTAAACGCAATAAAATTTCCCTGCCTAGTTTAGATGTTTTATAAGCTTGCCAATAAGACCATGTTTGTTGAGGTAAGCAACGACATGAAAACTCTTTCTCAGATCTCACAGAAAAACAGACTCAGTTCGTTTACGATAAAGAACCCATATTTGTCTACTGTAGTATAATAGAACCTCAATTAATAGGCGACGCTTACGTTCGCTGTTTAAGAATAATTAAATTTCCAACCTTCTCTAGTCAGCACATTCTTAACAAAATATACTACGTACTACATGGCAAAGGGACCAGGCGTATTGACCTTGATCGCCAGAGCGCTGCATTCGCTTGGTATCTTTTACTATAATAGTGAGTCACTCCGCGTACAGTATTAGAACACAAATGGAGCGCTCTGGAGCTGGATATATCTTGATATGAAAGGTTACATGATTAATCATTTATACACAACTGTAATCACATAGGTACATAATACAAAAAGGTAACCTTGACGATGGTAAATGCAGTACATAGGTATCTAGGTAATTAATTATTATAATAAACTATATTAAATACTATCTTCTGCAATTTCCATAACAGAAAAAAGAAAGAAAATAAACTAGTCACTACACCTTTCTTATTAAGTAGGTAACAGCTTTTTAACTATAGGTAGTGCATGATAATATAACTAATTTTCCTGACTGCAATCAATATGTACACCTGGAGTAATTTCTAAGAAAATGATTTACTCAAGTGGCAAGAGCATAATATCAAACATTTCATTAGCAGTGTATGGACTGCCACTGAAAGATGCCATACTATTTTACTATCTCGCTTTCTATTTCTATAGAAATTGTCAAACTCCCAAATTCTTGTTCCAGTAATTCATCCTTTTCCCAATAATCATCCGCAATTCTTTTAGTCTTCTTAGTTGCAAACCTGTTATGACATTATATAACATCCCTCGCGCCTTGCAATGAACAATATTTGTTTTCATTATGACATGATTGCAACTATTGCATCTGCAGTGAGTATACTGCAACTCACACGACTTCCTCGATCTGTGAATGAAGTAAACATCGTTGCTGTTGCGCATATTTTCCGATACGCCTGTTCATTTTGCGGGGTAGTACCTGTGGAAAATTTTTTCAAACTATTGCCATAAAAATAGTAATCAAATTTGGCACCTTAGCTAGCCTTAGAGTAGCATAAAACCAACGGTGGTAGTACCAAATTTGAAAAATTGTTTGATTTCAAGTATTACTCCACAGGATTTGAAGGAGTTTTTGATTCGGAGGACAAAATTATTGTTAAAGAATGGGCCGTGGCAACCGTGAGTGAATCGTCGCAAGTCATTCTGTATGATTTGCAGGCCCCAACATACTTCTGGGACTCGCTTACTGCAAAGGCGCAAACAACCAATAATTTACTAACAAATAGGTCTCACGGTATATTCTGAGAGGACATTGGGTATCAAACGCGAATAGAGACAGTACCCAATGACCTTTATTTTGTTAAAAGAAAATCCCCGAAATGTGTGTGTTCCAATTTATCACCCATGGATACTGAGGATTTTGGGTGCAATAGCAAAATGAAGCATACTGCTACCTGTGGTTTTTGTCGACGCGCTAAGCATTGTGCTCACTCGACAGCGTTAGCCATCGCCGAATGGGTGTAGAACAACAGGTGGGAATTTAATGTTTATTGATTTGTACAGCTGTAAATGATAAATTTATCAATGAATCCTCTTGACAGCTTACTATGAAAACCAGAGTGGGGGCGTCTTGTCTCCTCATGCGGGCCACGTAATTGGGAATTCTTAGTGCAACAAGGGCAAGGATTGGGCAGTTGGGAGGCCTCTTTAGAATCGTTAAGCGCGTTTTCTTCTCCGGAGGACAGCACTTGCTACGGGAGCCAACATTCTTAGCGATATAGCCACCAAACAACCAGATACCAAAATCAAAGACATTGTGGCAAATAGAATCACGGAATCTACAAAGACGTTACCAGAAGACTTCAACGAGGGAAGGGTAAAAAGAGAACACGCAAAAATATTAAGAAAGCAGTTAAAATAATTCAAAAAGAAAGACACATTTTTTCTTAGACTTAGCTACAGGACTTTCTATGCAAATTTTTGAGGGGCAACATGATTAAGTTGGAATTTGATTTTTTTTTTTTTTGCAAAGGAACCGCTTCAATCGGCGGTTATCGAAAATTTCCAAACTGTACAAACCCATTGCACAGTAGAACAATTTGTTTTGGAATTAGTTGTTCCAGGAGACAACGAGCACTGCATAGATTTGAATTTTTATTTAATGGTTAAAGGTAAGTTCACGAAACTTGACGGAACAGACTAGGCAGACGAAAAATTTACGGGAGTTTAGAACTTGTTACATTCATTGTTTAGTCAAGCGTGTCTTTAAATGAAATGTCCATAACCTCTTTCGAGGATTTGTACCATTATAAAAGTATCGGAAGACCTGTTAACTTATGGTCATAATGCCGCCAAGGGTCATCTCAGAAATTGTTTTTGGTACATAGACAACGCCCTTCACGGATTTAAGGGAAATGATATAGGAAAGAACAGAATCTTGGCAGCCGGAGATTCAAACTTGGGTTGGCTGGAACGGTGGGAAATAAGTTAAAAACTTCCAAAATCGTCATCATGTACCGTAAATTGCATGGTGATATGTTTAACGTTTCCACGTTGCTTCTTCCTGGAGTAAACGTCCATGGGAAACTAACAAAATCTAAAAAATCTTCATATTTGCTTAGTGAAACTGCGAATCGAAAAGTAACATTTCACTTCCAAGACGCGACATTATATGTTAGAAAAGTTAAAGCCTCTCCTAGCATTTAGCTTCTACTTCCCGAGGTCGCGGGTTCAAACCCGGCGGAGGACGATGGATTTTTTCGGGGTAAAAATCCTTAGCATGGCTTCCTTCGGAAGGGAAGTAAAGCCGGTGCTCCCGTGTCGTAGATTTACGGCACGTAAAAGAGCCTCAAGCCTGATAAAGAGGCCTCTGAGCAAAATTTCCGATCTTTCACGCCCAATATAGAATGGGACGCTAAGGACTATAGCAGTTAAAGAGCGTCCACAAATAAAGCTCAATTTAATTTGTCTCCTAGCATTCTACAATCGCAAGCATTTTTGAGCGCTAGTGGAATATACAGTTTCATTCGCGTGGATGCCAGGTATTTTACCTTCGGCCACGGCCAGAGTGCCATATCCATCGACAATACCGTGTTGGTACACATTCCTATCGGAATCTTATTCGGAATGACCAAAAACTTCTATTTTTCTGGAACGTTTGATTCAAATCCTTTTGGATTTCAACAGTTTAAACGGATAAATTTTGCCATGCATTTATATGGTCAACAAATACCTTCGGAGGGACTCTCCATTGACACAAGCCACGAGTAGTGCTCCACTTTGCCAAACACTCTTTACCGGATTAGGTATTCATCACAACAACAACGGGATTCAAAACACCCATGACATGTATATTAAAGGACATCTCTTACTGGTCTTTGAGTAAACTCCTGACAGCACCGCTTCGGAAGGTCATGGTAGCCTACCCACCAGCGGTAACGTTCGATTAGAGCTTAAATTTAAAGGAAAATTAACTGAAGGTATTATATGCATTATGTGATGTGAATATGATTATACTATACAAAGTGATAAACAAAGACGCGTATTTACAGATATTTAAATCGATACTTTGCAAATAAGAAAACCATGGCAAAATATCCCTTCTTTTAAAGCCGTCTTTCCCCTGACATGTTGCCTTCATATTTTAACAAACCTGCCACATTTGTTTACATTTGTACCCCCATAATCCGCCTGGTTCTTACTGGATAGCTGTTACTTTCAAAAACAATCTTTTGGCGTACTATTTTGATTCGTATGGTTTACCATATTCGTAAAATCCTTAAAATCGTTGTATTATCCCACACTCCTCACTTCACCTATAACCAACGTCAACCCCACGGTCTTATCTCCGACGTGTGCGGCCGGTATGTACTCATTCTACATCTGCACAAGGGGGTACACCATGGAGTTCGTTGATATGTTCAACTCGACGAACCCAGACCTCCAAGCCGTGAGGATGTTTCGCCGAGAATTTTAACTTCCGTACATACGAAATGGTGGTCAATCCTGTAAAAGCCTTCTATAAAAGGTAAGTGTGTCACTTGCAGAGAGGCGAGGTGGCTGAACCTTTAGTAGTAGATTGAGGCCCATAAGGCTTAATAATAATAATGAAATAATAATACAATAGTTGGCCATTGCTGGGAAAATTTTACTTCATACTTTACACTTTACCAGTCCATATCCTTGGAATCTTAAGTTGTAAAATTTGAATTGGTAAAAATTGTATTACCTTTAATGATGGTTATGTTCCTTATAGCATGTTAAAAATCCTTCTTGAAGATGTCGCCAGACACACATCACTGTATGCTTATGACGATGAAAAGTGCTCTTTTCAATCGGAGTTAACAAATAGAAGCTTTATTAATCTACAGAGTGAATTCCATTGTCCCAAGCCCGAAAAGCTTTATCACAAAATTCATTGTGGATTCCCCTGTCATAAATTTTCTTTTACTTATTGCGCATGCAAGCATGCACATTACCTGTTTAGATAGTTGAAGCATCTAAAATACAAAAAAGAAAACACAAGGTGTCCTTCAGATTCTAATAATAAACATGGTGTTTCCTTTCTTGGAGTTGTATAAAAGAAAGCCGCAAGCAGATCCAAATTAGCTTTTCTTCGCAGAATGGGGAAGGGCAAACTCCTCTAAAAAAAAAGCCCCCCAAAGGTGGTGTTGAAACCAGAGCCCATCCTGCATCTAAGAACGTACTTTCTTAACAAGCAACATACCAAGTAAATCAGTCTGGGATACTTGGTCAACAGAAACTACGAGCCTCACGTGGAGATTGGTGGTGCAGAGTAGCAAGGAGTGGTTCTTGCATCATATTATTTCTCCCCTTTGCCAAATCATGTACTCAAATTGGCGGAGCATATGTGCAAATATCAGTCTTACAAATGTGTGGAAGAACAGTTCCGTTTAAAGTGCAACGCTACTTAAGATTATGTGAAATCTTTTGTGGAATGGTAACATCTTGCAGCATCAATTAGCCAAGTATAATTTGGCAACAGATGATGTAAAAGATTACGTAGGCGTAGCTACTAACACTCAAACCTTTGTCGTGCCTAGAGGAAACTCGTGCTTTGTTCTGTACTATTTAATCAGCGATAAACTGAATTTTACGTTGTTGGACAATAAAAAGTAAAAAACAAATTCAATATTATTTTTATTATTATTATTTACATTTCCCAGCCTGCCTTTCCTTATTCCTACGCCGTTAGAATTCCACATTAGGTAGGAAAGAGATGGTTGGGGGCACGCCAGGGCCGGGCCGGCCTGAGCTGCACCCGGAGCGGGGGGCCCCCACATGTTGCCCTTTGGCGCGGCTATGTGGTTTTTTTAGTCAAAGGGGTTTAAGTGTATTCCGCCAGTTGATCCAGCCTTGTGAGATTGGTGGAGAGGGGGGCGGAGGTCATGTGATCAATGCTGACCGGTGCTGGTAGTGGGGTCCGCCGGCCACGTGCTTTTTGCAGTCAACGATATTTAAACTAATGCGCCGGTTGAAGGGGCCTTGGGATTGGTGAGAGGCGGGCCACGTGATCAGAATACTGGATTCTGATTGGCGAGCTATAGCGTGTATATCTATATACTACTTATGGCGACTCAGTTGGTTAGGCGTTGACCTTCTGATCCCAAGGTCGTGGGTTCAACCCGGCCCAGACCGATAATTTTTAAGTGTGCCTAAAAGCGACAGCCGTACATTACATTTACTAGTATGTAAAAACTCGTGCGGTAGGAAATTCCGGCACACTGGCGGCGTTATGATCCTGGTAATTGACAGCGCCTTTAACAAAGAAGATGTTTATTTATAAATGGTTAGGCATTAGTTTGCCAGCTATTGAATGGAGATGGAAGTTGTAGCCAGTAAATGAAAGTAGAGGAGAGAAAAAAGTTATCCAACCAGTGACTTCTTGAAGCCTTTTGCGCCAAATTATCTTTTATATTCAGTGTCGTGTTACACTAATGTTTGTGGGAATTATTGTGGCTGCGAAATTCAGGTTTGCTTTGTTCAGCTCTGTGTGAGCACTGCAGTGCATATTCGTGTTACAAAACACCAATCATCATTACACAAATGATAAAGATTAAGCGTGCATATAATGTAAATAGTAATGAATAATTAACCTAAATAGTTGTGAATATAAGCTTTTAAAATAATTTGTTAGAGTAACAGTAGTAACAAAAAGCCGGTTCTGGCGCAAAGGAAGATGCCGACAGCTGATAAGGGTAATTACATGTGTTTTAACATATGTAAACATATGTAAACACATGTAACCCGCTAATGACCGCTGCTAATGTCAAGTCTAATGGATATGTGTGGTAATATGTAAACATATGTAACTCGCTAATGACAGCCGAAGATGCCGACAGGTTCTACCCCCTCCCCCAAGCGGTCTAGTCGCGTGCCGTGGCGTCCTGACTTGAGGGATTTGTTTTCTCGAGTCCTGCCGCCCCTCGGCAAATTAATTAGGTAATGTTCGTCAAACATTTTTTTATGACTACTAAGACCTGCACATTGCATCCTCGAGCAATTAAGTTTTTTGAATAATGAATTGTTGACTGGAGCTTGAGTATAAGTAGTCTGCTCACGGGAACAGTCTGTCATGTAATGAGAACACGCAGCCTTCTTCTATCTGGGGAAAGCGCTTGTCCATTAGCTGAACATGTTAGACGCTTTCAACACATTAATAGGCTTTTAAGTTTACATTCTGGATCTGTTTACATACATTAGCGAACGACCTACTTCCGCCTGGCGGTAACGGTGACCTCTATTAGCTGACCCGTTAGACGCTTTCACCCCATTAGCGAACAATGTCAGTAATTGTTTTCCTAAGTGCTCTGCCCAACACTCCAACACTTCAGATTTTAGCGATGGAAATGATATAACAAGCAGCAGCTTCTCCAACGAGTTCCAAGTTGACCAGGATGGCCGGGTTCGAATTACAAATTCAGCTTCTAATAACTCAGAGACTAATTACGATAAAGACGTCAAATAAAGTTTATTACATTAATGTCATTAGATAGTTTCTTGTGAATGTATATTTGGGTACATGGTGTCCAGGGTTCGAATACCGATAAAATGTAGTTTAATTATAAATTTAATAACTCCTAAACTAATTAAGATAAAGACACCAAATAAACTTTATTGCCTTTATGTTATTAGGTAGTATCTAGTGGAGGTGTAATTAGATACCTGACGTTCTGGGTTCGAGCCTAATGTTTAAATCGTCATTATCTCAGAAACTAAGAGAGGTAGAGGAATTGACCAAAGCATGATTGATAGCTCCTATGATGGGTAATTAATACTGTATATAATTTTTAATCAGTTGTCCTTACTTCGAATCCCGACCTTTCAATCACTTACTTATTTTTTCTCTATACTCTAGAATATATCACTTAGATTGATGCTGTAACTGCATACAGCACCTTTAAACATATCAAACTAATATTGTAAATAATTTTGTTTCTGGTGTCCAGGGTTCGAATACCGATAAAATGTAGTTTAATTATAAATTTAATAACTTCTAAACTAATTAAGATAAAGACGCCAAATAAACTTTATTGCCTTTATGTTATTAGGTATTATCTTGTGGATGTGTAATTAGATACCTGACGTTCTAGGTTCGATCCTAATTTTAAATCGTCATTATCTCAGAAACTAAGAGAGGTAGAGGAGATGACCAAAGCATGATTGATAGCTCCTATGATGGGCAATTAATACTGTATATAATTTTCAATCAGTTGTCCTTACTTCGAATCCCGATCTTTCAATCACTTACTTATTTTTTCTCTATACTCTAGAATATATCACTTAGATTGATGCTGTAAATGCATACAGCACCTTTAAACATATCAAACTAATATTGTAAATAATTTTGTTTCTGGTGTCCAGGGTTCGAATACCAATAAAATGTAATTTAATTATAAATTTAATAACTCCTAAACTAATTAAGATAAAGATACCAAATAAACTTTATTGTGTTTATGTTATTAGGTAGTATCTTGTGGATGTGTATTTAGATACCTGACGTTCTGGGTTCGAGCCTAATTTTAAATCGTCATTATCTCAGAAACTAAGAGAGGTAGAGGAGTTGACCAAAGCATGATTGATAGCTCCTATGATGGGCAATTAATACTGTATATAATTTTCAATCAGTTGTGCTTACTTCGAATCCCGATCTTTCAATCACTTACTTATTTTTCTCTATACTCTAGAATATATCACTTAGATTGATGCTGTAAATGCATACAGCACCCTTAAACATATCAAACTAATACCGTAAATAATTTTGTTTCTGGTGTCCAGGGTTGGAATACCGATAAAATGTAATTTAATTATAAATTTAATAACTCCTAAACTAATTAAGATAAAGACACCAAATAAACTTTATTGCGTTTATGTTAATAGGTAGTATCTTGTGGATGTGTAATTAGATACCTGAAGTTCTGGGTTCGAGCCTAATTTTAAATCGTCATTATCTCAGAAACTAAGAGAGGTAGAGGAGTTGACCAAAGCATGATTGATAGCTCCTATGATGGGTAATTAATACTGTATATAATTTTCAATCAGTTATCCTTACTTCGAATCCCGATCTTTCAATCACTTACTTATTTTTCTCTACACTCTAGAATATATCACTTAGATTGATGCTGTAAATGCATACAGCACCCTTAAACATATCAAACTAATATTGTAAATAATATTGGTTCTGGTGTCCAGGGTTCGAATACCGATAAAATGTAATTTAATTATAAATTTAATAACTCCTAAACTAATTAAGATAAAGACACCAAATAAACTTTTATAGGGGAAAGGATGCCCTTCTGAAACATTAGGTCTCTAGATAGAAGTATTTATAGTGGAGAGATAGGGAATACCAGGGCTGATGCTAGGCTAGTCAGATGCTAAAGGAGGGAGGGATATGCTTTATATGAGAGAGATAGGGAACACAAGGAAAGATGCTATACTAAACAGGACTTGAAGGGTAGAATATGAGCGATATAGCAAACCGAGGAGAGGTATTAGGATAGGAGTTTTGAATGATGGAGTAGGCGTTTATATGCGAGAGATAGGGAATACGAGGGTCGATGCTAGGCTAGACGGTGTTGAATGAGGGAATGCATCTTATATATGAGAGAGGTAGGGCAATATGAGGAGAAGTGCTAGGCTAGTCGGGAAGGTCTGAATGAGAGAGTATACGTCTATATGGGAAAATATAGGGAAAACGAAGGTAGGTGCTAGGTTGAGAGAGTCTTCAAGGAGGAAAATGCATTTATATGAGAGCCGTAGGGTATACGAGGAGAGGTGCTAGTCTAGACATGGTTTGAGGATTAGAGTATACGTTTATATGGGAGAAATATGGAAAACGGGAGAGATACAAGGATAGACAGAGATTGAAGGAGGAGGAATGTAGGTTTATACTGTAATATAGAGAGTAATTCAATTATAAAACTTTTCTCATCCAGCCTTACAACACTTTTTATATACTTAATTTCTAAACCTTACAAACTTTATATTTGTTAAACAGTAGTGCGCGAGACGGAGAGGGACAAACAGTATATAGGTTTACAGTGAAGTATACGTCCTAACCTATTCCCACCTTGTTTGTTCTGGATCTTCTCATTGTCTGTCATCTAACGTAACCACGTAACAAGACGTAACACAGGAAATCATACATATGGCACATTAAAAAAAAATAAAGGTATATATAATGAAACATAAACAAGTAGACAGAGGGTCGTCGATACATAGAAAACCAGGAGTTGTATGTACTGAGACCATAGATTAGTATAGGCAAACAACAAAGAAGTGAATTTATAGTGTAAATAGCCAAATATTTTCAAATATTATTATAGTCTAAAAGTATATAACTTAATTATGTATCGAGTATTGAGAAATAAACGTTATTCATTATTCACTAATCTCAGATCACTGCAATTGTATTGAATCAATTCACAATTGCTAGTGCCATTCAACTTTCATTTGTCTCTGATACATAAACAAATTGCAAAATGGAGAAGGACGAAAGTAATAAAAAAACTCAGGCAGCAAATTTTAAGAAAGAAGAGAAAGATATATGACCGACATTGTTTTAGAACACAAATTAGTGTTGAAAATAAAATGACTGATAGCTCTGCTAAGCGTAAGGAAGAGACATGGAAATAAATTGCAAATGAATACAATTCTAGATTAGAAAAAGAAGATAAACAACATTCATGTAAACCAATTTTTAAAAATCAGTTTAACTGAATACATGTAAAAAAACATATCACTTTACAAAAAGTAATGCAGACAACATTTATTTTTTATAAACATTATCCTATTACATTCCTTTACAAAAAACCATACATATTTCCTAAAGGCAAAGGTGATAGTCTAGACATTCTAAACACTCAGTTATATAATCATATACATCACACAGAAAGAGACCATCATTATCAGTAAAAAAACTAAACATCTCAACAATGTCTGAATGATGTATTTTATAAGTACAAGTTTTTTGATATTTCAAAGTTCCTGTTAACCATGGCAGTAATTGATTAACACAATTTCTCGATCCTGTCATGCTATAACTTTAGATGCTTTCAGCTTACTTATAATTTCCTCAATCTCTTGTGTGTGTCTATTATTACCAGCATCCCTCGACGCAATTAGTAACCTCAATATATTTACTAGTCTATTCGGATTTTCAAGCGTTAATATCACTGAATCATCATCATATGAAGATTTCATATTCTCGCAACTTCCGATGTATCCAGATTTTTCACCAACAGTAGTCTCCAGTGAAGGACAGAGGCTTGATCCGGTATAACATTCCCCTCTATACATCTTCGGATCTTCAAGTGCAGGTGAGAGAGTCGATTCAGTATAACATGTTGCTCTATGAAACTTAAATCTTGACAAAGAACGATTCTTAAAAATCCGCCCGCATACACAGCATCTAATAACGCGTTTTCCTCCATGTGTAATGTATGAAAAATCGAGTTTCTCATTCGTCAGTTGCACAGATTTTCTCGGGCAGTAGCTCATGCTAAAACTAAAAGAAATTAAATGAATACGTGAATGCTAACGCTCGAAGGAATTAAAAGCGAATGAATGAATTCATAACACGCACCTATGTATATATCCAGGATGAGGACGACGGAGGGAATTGCGATCAATGCATAGCAGGGAGAAAGGATACTCTCTTGAAACATTAGTCATCTAGACAACTATTGTTCACGGAGCCTGTAGACGTCAGGTTGAATGGGACAGACCTCAGGTTCAAATCTTTAAGGGCACGGACCCCGCCTTTTGCCTGTCATGTATACTAAACCATCCTAACAGCGTAACATTACGTTACAACGACACGTAACCAGAACATGGCGAGTGCGAGCATGGAAAAAAGGATGCTCTCTGGGAACATTACTGGAAAAGGATGCTCTCTGGAAACACTAGTCATCCACACAACGGGTTATCCCTAACATTTCCAGATTTCGGGTCGTTCAACATCGTGACGCGCCCCTGTCATCAACATTTCGACGAAATTTTACCTCCTGAATTAAAGTTTGGTGATCTGTATAGACCTGTACAACATGCATTACGCTACGTAACAACATGATCACGCTATGTAACAACATGATCACGCTATGTAACAACATGATCACGCCATGTAACAACATGATCACGCTATGTAACAACGTGATCACGCTATGTAACAACATGATCACGCTATGTAACAACCTGATTACGCTATGTAACAAAACGATCAAGCTATGTAACAACTGATCACGTTATGTAACAACTGATCACGCTATGTAACAACATGATCACGCTATGTAACAACATGATCACGCTATGTAACAACATGTTCACGCTATGTAACAACATGACCACGCTATGTAACAAAAACGATCACGCTATGTAACAACACGATCACGCTATGTAACAACACGATCACGCTATGTAACAACTGATCACGCTATGTAACAACCTGATCAAGCTATGTAACAACTGATCACGCTATGTAACAACATGATCACGCTATGTAACAACATGATCACGCTATGTAACAACCTGAGTACGCTATGTAACAACATGATCACGCCATGTAACAACGGATCACGCTATGTAACAACATGCTCAAGCTATGTAACAACTGATCACGCTATGTAACAACACGATCACGCTATGTAACAACCTGATCAAGCTATGTAACAACATGATCACGCTATGTAACAACCTGAGTACGCTATGTAACAACATGATCACGCCATGTAACAACAGATCACGCTATGTAACAACATGCTCAAGCTATGTAACAACATGCTCAAGCTATGTAACAACATGTTCACGCTATGTAACAACATGATCACGCTATGTAACAACATGATCACGCTATGTAACAACATGACCACACTATGTAACAACATGATCACGCTATGTAACAAAACGATCAAGCTATGTTACAACTGATCACGCTATGTAACAACCTGAGCACGCTATGTAACAACCTGATCACGCTATGTAACAACTGATCACGCTATGTAACAACCTGATTACGCTATGTAACAACATGATCACGCTATGTAACAACATGTTCACGCTATGTAACAACATGTTCACGCTATGTAACAACATGATCACGCTATGTAACAACATGTTCACGCTATGTAACAACATGATCACGCTATGTAACAACATGATCACGCTATGTAACAACATGATCACGCTATGTAACAAAACGATCAAGCTATGTAACAACCTGAGCACGCTATGTAACAACATGTTCACGCTATGTAACAACATGATCACGTTATGTAACAACATAATCACGCTATGTAACAACATGATCACGCTATGTAACAAAACGATCAAGCTATGTAACAACCTGAGCACGCTATGTAACAACATGAACACGCTATGTAACAATACGATCACGCTATGAAACAATCTCATTACGCTATGTAACAACTGATCACGCTATGTAACAACATGATCACGCTATGTAACAACCTGAGCACGCTATGTAACAACATGACTACGCTATGTAACAAAACGATCACGCTATGTACCAACCTGAGCACGCTATGTAACAATACGATCACGCTATGTAACAACCTGATCACGCTATGTAACAACCTGATTACGCTATGTAACAACTGATCACGCTATGTAACAACATGATCACGCCATGTAACAACATGATCACGCTATGTAACAAAACGATCAAGCTATGTAACAACCTGAGCACGCTATGTAACAACATGTTCACGCTATGTAACAACATGATCACGTTATGTAACAACATGATCACGCTATGTAACAACATGATCACGCTATGTAACTAAACGATCAAGCTATGTAACAACCTGAGCACGCTATGTAACAACATGACTACGCTATGTAACAAAACGATCACGCTATGTAACAACTGATCACGCTATGTAACAACCTGATCACGCTATGTAACATGACCACGCTATGTAACAAAACGATCACGCTATGTAACAACTGATCACGCTATGTAACAACCTGAGCACGCTATGTAACAACCTGAGCACGCTATGTAACAATACGATCACGCTATGTAACAACCTGATCACGCTATGTAACAACCTGATTACGCTATGTAACAACTGATCACGCTATGTAACAACATGATCACGCCATGTAACAACCTGAGCACGCTATGTAACAACATGATCACGCTATGTAACAACATGAACACGCTATGTAACAATATGATCACGCTATGTAACAATCTGATTACTATGTAACAACGGATCACGATATGTAACAACATGATCACGCTATGTAACAACCTGAGCACGCTATGTAACATGATCACGCTATGTAACAACCTGATCACGCTATGTAACAACATGTTCACGCTATGTAACAACCTGAGCACGCTATGTAACAACATGATCACGCTATGTAACAACATGTTCACGCTATGTAACAACACGATCACGCTATGTAACAACACGATCACGCTATGTAACAAAATGGACACGCTATGTAACAGCATGAACACGCTATGTAACAATACGATCAAGCTATGTAACAACCTGAGCACGCTATGTAACAACATGATCACGCTATGTAACAACCTGAGCACGCTATGTAACAACCTGAGCATGCTATGTAACAACATGATCACGCTATGTAACAACCTAATCACGCTATGTAACAACATGATCACGCTATGTAACAACATGATCACGCTATGTAAATAGGGTGGACCATTTAAGTTGAGGCTATACAATATATCCAAAACTAAGCGTTGTAGAAAGAAATGTCTTTAATAAAACTTGATTGATATTATGGCGAAAGTAAATGCTGCTAGTCGTATTTCGTTTGGAGGACGTAGTGAGGGTCATTTCAGGGTCTTTTTAAATGGGACCCTAATTGTAGGTTCCCATTTAAAAAAATAAATTGACCCAAAATGACCCTCATAACGGCCTCCAAACGAAACACGACTAGCGGCATTTACTTTCGTCATAATATCAATCAAGTTTTATTAAAGACATTTCTTTCTACAACGCTTAGTTTTGGATATATTGTATAGCCTCAACTTAAATGGTCCACCCTATTTACATAGCGTGATCATGTTGTTACATAGCGTGATCATGTTGTTACATAGCATGCTCAGGTTGTTACATAGCGTGCTCAGGTTGTTACATAGCGTGATCATGTTGTTACATAGCGTGCTCAGGTTGTTACATAGCTTGATCGTATTGTTACATAGCGTGTTCATGCTGTTACATAGCGTGTCCATGTTGTTACATAGCGTGATCGTGTTGTTACATAGCGTGATCGTGTTGTTACATAGCGTGAACATGTTGTTACATAGCGTGATCACGTTGTTACATAGCGTGCTCAGGTTGTTACATAGCGTGAACATGTTGTTACATAGCGTGATCAGGTTGTTACATAGCGTGATCATGATGTTACATAGCGTGCTCAGGTTGTTACATAGCGTGATCATGTTGTTACATATCGTGATCATGTTGTTACATATCGTGATCCGTTGTTACATAGTAATCAGATTGTTACATAGCGTGATCATATTGTTACATAGCGTGATCATATTGTTACATAGCGTGTTCATGTTGTTACATAGCGTGATCATGTTGTTACATAGCGTGCTCAGGTTGTTACATGGCGTGATCATGTTGTTACATAGCGTGATCAGTTGTTACATAGCGTAATCAGGTTGTTACATAGCGTGATCGTATTGTTACATAGCGTGCTCAGGTTGTTACATAGCGTGCTCAGGTTGTTACATAGCGTGATCAGTTGTTACATAGCGTGATCGTTTTGTTACATAGCGTGGTCATGTTGTTACATAGCGTGCTCAGGTTGTTACATAGCGTGATCAGTTGTTACATAGCGTGATCGTTTTGTTACATAGCGTAGACATGTTGTTACATAGCGTGCTCAGGTTGTTACATAGCTTGATCGTTTTGTTACATAGCGTGATCATGTTGTTACATAGCGTGATCATGTTGTTACATAACGTGATCATGTTGTTACATAGCGTGAACATGTTGTTACATAGCGTGCTCAGGTTGTTACATAGCTTGATCGTTTTGTTACATAGCGTGATCATGTTGTTACATGGCGTGATCATGTTGTTACATAGCGTGATCAGTTGTTACATAGCGTAATCAGGTTGTTACATAGCGTGATCAGGTTGTTACATAGCGTGATCGTATTGTTACATAGCGTGCTCAGGTTGTTACATAGCGTGATCGTTTTGTTACATAGCGTGGTCATGTTGTTACATAGCGTGAACATGTTGTTACATAGCGTGATCATGTTGTTACATAGCGTGAACATGTTGTTACATAGCGTGAACATGTTGTTACATAGCGTGAACATGTTGTTACATAGCGTGATCAGTTGTTACATAGCGTGATCGTTTTGTTACATAGCGTAGACATGTTGTTACATAGCGTGCTCAGGTTGTTACATAGCTTGATCGTTTTGTTACATAGCGTGATCATGTTGTTACATAGCGTGATCATGTTGTTACATAACGTGTTCATGTTGTTACATAGCGTGAACATGTTGTTACATAGTGTGCTCAGGTTGTTACAAAGCTTGATCGTTTTGTTACATAGCGTGATCATGTTGTTACATAGCGTGATCATGTTGTTACATAACGTGATCATGTTGTTACATAGCGTGAACATGTTGTTACATAGCGTGCTCAGGTTGTTACATAGCTTGATCGTTTTGTTACATAGCGTGATCATGTTGTTACATAGCGTGATCATGTTGTTACATAGCGTGATCATGTTGTTACATAGCGTGAACATGTTGTTACATAGCGTGATCATGTTGTTACATAGCGTGAACATGTTGTTACATAGCGTGAACATGTTGTTACATAGCGTGATCATGTTGTTACATAGCGTGATCAGTTGTTACATAGCGTGATCAGGTTGTTACATAGCGTGCTCAGGTTGTTACATAGCGTGATCAGTTGTTACATAGCGTGATCGTTTTGTTACATAGCGTGGTCATGTTGTTACATAGCGTGCTCAGGTTATTACATAGCGTGATTAGTTGTTACATAGCGTGATCGTTTTGTTACATAGCGTAGTCATGTTGTTACATAGCGTGATCATGTTGTTACATAACGTGATCATGTTGTTACATAGCGTGAACATGTTGTTACATAGCGTGCTCAGGTTGTTACATAGCTTGATCGTTTTGTTACATAGCGTGAACATGTTGTTACATAGCGTGATCATGTTGTTACATAACGTGATCATGTTGTTACATAGCGTGAACATGTTGTTACATAGCGTGCTCAGGTTGTTACATAGCTTGATCGTTTTGTTACATAGCGTGATCATGTTGTTACATGGCGTGATCATGTTGTTACATAGCGTGATCAGTTGTTACATAGCGTAATCAGGTTGTTACATAGCGTGATCAGGTTGTTACATAGCGTGATCGTATTGTTACATAGCGTGCTCAGGTTGTTACATAGCGTGATCGTTTTGTTACATAGCGTAGTCATGTTGTTACATAGCGTGCTCAGGTTGTTACATAGCGTGATCATGTTGTTACATAGCGTGATCAGTTGTTACATAGCGTAATCAGATTGTTTCATAGCGTGATCGTATTGTTACATAGCGTGTTCATGTTGTTACATAGCGTGAACATGTTGTTACATAGCGTGCTCAGGTTGTTACATAGCTTGATCGTTTTGTTACATAGCGTGATCATGTTGTTACATAGCGTGATCATGTTGTTACATAACGTGATCATGTTGTTACATAGCGTGAACATGTTGTTACATAGCGTGCTCAGGTTGTTACATAGCTTGATCGTTTTGTTACATAGCGTGATCATGTTGTTACATAGCGAGATCATGTTGTTACATAGCGTGATCATGTTGTTACATAGCGTGAACATGTTGTTACATAGCGTGATCATGTTGTTACATAGCGTGAACATGTTGTTACATAGCGTGAACATGTTGTCACATAGCGTGATCATGTTGTTACATAGCGTAATCAGGTTGTTACATAGCGTGATCAGTTGTTACATAGCGTGATCAGGTTGTTACATAGCGTGCTCAGGTTGTTACATAGCGTGATCAGTTGTAACATACCTTGATCGTTTTGTTACATAGCGTGATCATGTTGTTACATAGTGTGGTCATGTTGTTACATAGCGTGATCATGTTGTTACATAGCGTGAACATGTTGTTACATAGCGTGATCATGTTGTTACATAGCGTGAACATGTTGTTACATAGCTTGAGCATGTTGTTACATAGCGTGATCTGTTGGTACATGGCGTGATCATGTTGTTACATAGCGTACTCAGGTTGTTACATAGCGTGATCATGTTGTTACATAGCTTGATCAGGTTGTTACATAGCGCGATCGTGTTGTTACATAGCGTGATCAGTTGTTACATAGCTTGAGCATGTTGTTACATAGCGTGATCCGTTGTTACATGGCGTGATCATGTTGTTACATAGCGTACTCAGGTTGTTACATAGCGTGATCATGTTGTTACATAGCGTGATCATGTTACATAGCGTGATCAGTTGTTACATAGCTTGATCAGGTTGTTACATAGCGTGATCAGTTGTTACATAGCTTGATCAGGTTGTTACATAGCGTGATCAGTTGTTACATAGCGTGATCGTGTTGTTACATAGCGTGATCGTGTTGTTACATAGCGTGATCGTTTTTGTTACATAGCGTGGTCATGTTGTTACATAGCGTGAACATGTTGTTACATAGCGTGATCATGTTGTTACATAGCGTGATCATGTTGTTACATAGCGTGATCAGTTGTTACATAACGTGATCAGTTGTTACATAGCTTGATCGTTTTGTTACATAGCGTAATCAGGTTGTTACATAGCGTGATCATGTTGTTACATAGCGTGATCACGTTGTTACATGGCGTGATCATGTTGTTACATGGCGTGATCATGTTGTTACATAGCGTGATCATGTTGTTACGTAGCGTAATGCATGTTGTACAGGTCTATACAGATCACCAAACTTTAATTCAGGAGGTAAAATTTCGTCGAAATGTTGATGACAGGGGCGCGTCACGATGTTGAACGACCCGAAATCTGGAAATGTTAGGGATAACCCGTTGTGTGGATGACTAGTGTTTCCAGAGAGCATCCTTTTCCAGTAATGTTCCCAGAGAGCATCCTTTTTTCCATGCTCGCACTCGTCATGTTCTGGTTACGTGTCGTTGTTATGTAATGTTACGCTGTTAGGATGGTTTAGTATACATGCCAGGCAAAAGCCAGGGGTCCGTACCCTTAAAGATTTGAAGCTGAGGTCTGTCCCATTCAACCTGACGTCTACAGGCTCCGTGAACAATAGTTGTCTAGATGACTAATGTTTCAAGAGAGTATCCTTTCTCCCTGCTATGCATTGATCGCAGTTCCCTCCGTCGTCCTCATCCTGGATATATACATAGGTGCGTGTTATGAATTCATTCATTCGCTTTTAATTCCTTCGAGCGTTAGCATTCACGTATTCATTTAATTTCTTTTAGTTTTAGCATGAGCTACTGCCCGAGAAAATCTGCGCAACAGACGAAAGAGAAACACGATTTTTCATACATTACACATGGAGGAAAACGCGTTATTAGATGCTGTGTATGCGGGCGGATTTTTAAGAATCGTTCTTTGTCAAGATTTAAGTTTCATAGAGCAACATGTTATACTGAATCGACTCTCTCACCTGCACTTGAAGATCCGAAGATGTATAGAGGGGAATGTTATACCGGATCAAGCCTCTGTCCTTCACTGGAGACTACTGTTGGTGAAAAATCTGGATACATCGGAAGTTGCGAGAATATGAAATCTTCAGATGATGATGATTCAGTGATATCAACGCTTGAAAATCCGAATAGACTAGTAAATATATTGAGGTTACTAATTGCGTCGAGGGATGCTGGTAATAATAGTCACACACAAGAGATTGAGGAAATTATAAGTAAGCTGAAAGCATCTAAAGTTATAGCATGACAGGATCGAGAAATTGTGTTAATCAATTACTGCCATGGTTAACAGGAACTTTGAAATATCAAAAAACTTGTACTTATAAAATACATCATTCAGACATTGTTGAGATGTTTAGTTTTTTTTACTGATAATGATGGTCTCTTTCTGTGTGATGTATATGATTATATAACTGAGTGTTTAGAATGTCTAGACTATCACCTTTGCCTTTAGGAAATATGTATGGTTTTTTGTAAAGTAATGTAATAGGATAATGTTTATAAAAAATAAATGTTGTCTGCATTACTTTTTGTAAAGTGATATGTTTTTTTACATGTATTCAGTTAAACTGATTTTTAAAAATTGGTTTACATGAATGTTGTTTATCTTCTTTTCCAACCTAGAATTGTATTCATTTGCAATTTATTTCCATGTCTCTTCCTTACGCTTAGCAGAGCTATCAGTCATTTTATTTTCAAGACTAATTTGTGTTCCAAAACAATGTCGGTCATATATCTTTCTCTTCTTTCTTAAAATTTGCTGCCTGAGTCTTTTTATTACTTTCGTCCTTCTCCATTTTGCAATTTGTTTATGTATCAGAGACGAATGAAAGTTGAATGGCATTAGCAATTGTGAATTGATTCAATACAATTGCAGTGATCCGAGATTAGTGAATAATGAATAACGTTTATTTCTCAATACTCGATACATAATTAAGTTATATACTTTTAGACTATAATAATATTTGAAAATATTTGGCTATTTACACTATAAATTCACTTCTTTGTTGTTTGCCTATACTAATCTATGGTCTCAGTACATACAACTCCTGGTTTTCTATGTATCGATGACCCTCTGTCTACTTGTTTATGTTTCATTATATATACCTTTTTTTTAATGTGCCATATGTATGATTTCCTGTGTTACGTCTTGTTACGTGTTTACGTTAGATGATAGACAATGAGAAGATCCAGAACAAACAAGGTGGGAATAGGTTAGGATGTATACTTCACTGTAAACCGATATACTGTTTGTCCCTCTCCGTCTCGCGCACTACTGTTTAACAAATATAAAGTTTGTAAGGTTTAGAAAATAAGTATATAAAAGTGTTGTAAGGCTGGAGGAGAAAAGTTTTATAATCGAATTACTCTCTATATTACAGTATAAACCTACATTCCTCCTCCTTCAATCTCTGTCTATCCTTGTATCTCTCCCGTTTTCCATATTTCTCCCATATAAACGTATACTCTAATCCTCAAACCATGTCTAGACTAGCACCTCTCCTCGTATGCCCTAACGCTCTCATATAAATGCATTTTCCTCCTTGAAGACTCTCTCAACCTAGCACCTACCTTCGTTTTCCCTATATTTTCCCATATAGACGTATACTCTCTCATTCAGACCTTCCCGACTAGCCTAGCACTTCTCCTGATATTCCCCTACCTCTCTCATATAAGATGCATTCCCTCATTCAACACCGTCTAGCCTAGCATCGACCCTCGTATTCCCTATCTCTCGCATATAAACACCTACTCCATCATTCAAAACTCCTATCCTAATACCTCTCCTCGGTTCGCTATATCGCCCATATTCTATCCTTCAAGTCCTGTTTAGTATAGCATCTTTCCTTGTGTTCCCTATCTCTCTCGTATAAAGCATATCCCTCCCTCCTTTAGCATCTGAGTAGCCTAGCATCAGCCCTGGTATTCCCTATCTCTCCCCTATAAATACTTCTATCTAGAGACCTAATGTTTCAGGAGAGCATCCTTTCCCCCTATAAAAGTTTATTTGGTGTCTTTATCTTAATTAGTTTAGGAGTTATTAAATTTATAATTAAATTACATTTTATCGGTATTCGAACCCTGGACACCAGAACCAGAATTATTTACAATATTAGTTTGATGTGTTTAAGGGTGCTGTATGCATTTACAACATCAAGCTAAGTGATATATTCTAGAGTATAGAGAAAAATAAGTAAGTGATTGAAAGATCGGGATTCGAAGTAAGGACAGCTGATTGAAAATTATATACAGTATTAATTGCCCCTCATAGGAGCTATCAATCATGCTTTGGTCAATTCCTCTACCTCTCTTAGTTTCTGAGATAATGACGATTTAAACATTAGGCTCGAACCCAGAACGTCAGGTATCTAATTACACATCCACAAGATACTACCTAGTAACATAAACGCAATAAAGTTTATTTGGCGTCTTTATCTTAATTAGTTTAGGAGTTATTAAATTTATAATTAAATTACATTTTATCGGTATTCGAACCCTGGACACCAGAAACAAAATTATTTACAATATTAGTTTGATATGTTTAAAGGTGCTGTATGCAGTTACAGCATCAATCTAAGTGACATATTCTAGAGTATAGAGAAAAAATAAGTGATTGAAAGGTCGGGATTCGAAATAAGGACAACTGATTAAAAATTATATACAGTATTAATTACCCATCATAGGAGCTATCAATCATGCTTTGGTCAATTCCTCTACCTCTCTTAGTTTCTGAGATAATGACGATTTAAACATTAGGCTCGAACCCAGAACGTCAGGTATCTAATTACACCTCCACTAGATACTACCTAATAACATAAAGGCAATAAAGTTTATTTGGTGTCTTTATCTTAATTAGTTTAGGAGTTATTAAATTTATAATTAAATTACATTTTATCGGTATTCGAACCCTGGACACCATGTACCCAAATATACATTCACAAGAAACTATCTAATGACATTAATGTAATAAACTTTATTTGACGTCTTTATCGTAATTAGTCTCTGAGTTATTAGAAGCTGAATTTGTAATTCGAACCCGGCCATCCTGGTCAACTTGGAACTCGTTGGAGAAGCTGCTGCTTGTTATATCATTTCCATCGCTAAAATCTGAAGTGTTGAGTGTTGGGCAGAGCACTTAGGAAAACAATTACTGACATTGTTCGCTAATGGGGTGAAAGCGTCTAACGGGTCAGCTAATAGAGGTCACCGTTACCGCCAGGCGGAAGTAGGTCGTTCGCTAATGTATGTAAACAGATCCAGAATGTAAACTTAAAAGCCTATTAATGTGTTGAAAGCGTCTAACATGTTCAGCTAATGGACAAGCGCTTTCCCCAGATAGAAGAAGGCTGCGTGTTCTCATTACATGACAGACTGTTCCCGTGAGCAGACTACTTATACTCAAGCTCCAGTCAACAATTCATTATTCAAAAAACTTAATTGCTCGAGGATGCAATGTGCAGGTCTTAGTAGTCATAAAAAAAATGTTTGACGAACATTACCTAATTAATTTGCCGAGGGGCGGCAGGACTCGAGAAAACAAATCCCTCAAGTCAGGACGCCACGGCACGCGACTAGACCGCTTGGGGGAGGGGGTAGAACCTGTCGGCATCTTCGGCTGTCATTAGCGAGTTACATATGTTTACATATTACCACACATATCCATTAGACTTGACATTAGCAGCGGTCATTAGCGGGTTACATGTGTTTACATATGTTTACATATGTTAAAACACATGTAATTACCCTTATCAGCTGTCGGCATCTTCCTTTGCGCCAGAACCGGCTTTTTGTTACTACTAGTAACAAAGAAAGAAAAATAAAGCCAAGATGAAAGCGACTAGTGGTGTGTGAGAGATCCGCGATGCTGTGGATGGCATTGATTACTGTTGCTGAGATTAGTAACAGTTTATTAAGCTTCAGAGATCCTAAAGTCCGGAACAGTGCTGGATCATCCAGCGATCTTAATATTTGAGGTAAGGAGCAAAGCTCCCCCGAACGGAATCTGCAAAATCTTAGCGTAACAAAGAAAACCTGCTTTTGTCATAACATGTTTGTAAAGGGTTTATATTTTATTGCATTAGCTGTTATAATAATATAATCGGTTCTACTTTAAACAACAAACCAAAACCTATCGGGTGATACCGCAACGCCTGGCCCCCGCGCTAAGGTATAGGAGGCTAATGACGTATGCGTACTAATCTCTTGCAATCTGTACGTGTCCCCCACCCCCAACATGTAGAAATATATATATTTCGTTCGAAAGCTTGAAAATTCCGCAACAACTTTTATTTGGACCGATAGAGATGTCCCAAACGATTGTTTTGTTTTTGCTCTAAAAGCCACAAACATACGAATTTCAAAGTGAAAATGTTGATTACATTTAGCGAATTCACGTGAATGTATAAGGTTTACAGAAAAATATTAAAATGTATCTTTAAATGGCATATGTTAAGGAATAAAACTATAATATTTATCAATTTAGAATAAATAGTGACTGAGATATAAGCCAAAACTAAAAGGCTAGCAAAAGCGATGTTTAAGGGGTGGTGGGCACTTTTGAGCAAAAACTCCTTTTGTTAGGTCCTAATAACTGGCGAAAATTCAGCTTGTCTCCAATTTCTTCCGACAAAAGGCTTTCCTTGCCTGGGCTCTATGTTTACATTTTGGCACATGTATCCTTACTCATGATGTGACTGCCCTTTGTGTTCGGCAAATTAATTAATTTCCACACATCGTCGTTCAAACTTTTAAATTTGTAACAGAACTTCAATGTTCCATTCGTAAGATTCATTGCATCTTATTGCGGTGTTATAAGGCTGTTCTGGTATTAGTATTTCTCAAGGACATTGTAATAGCATTAGGTATTAACTAAACTGTGCATATTGGCATGAATGCGGTTTTGACATTTCAAAACTCAGTATTTGAAAATATGTATAAAGAACAAGGATATTTTTAAAGATGCTTATGGAGGGATATGGGTCAGTAACCCTAACAAAAGATCTGTGCGTTGCCTTGGTATAGAGTACATCGTAACTATATTGGTTTATGTGACTAGATGAGTTGTAATGTGTCACTAAAATAATAAGACCAGTTTTAGTGATCTGCAGTATCAGTGTTTGAATAATTGTTCATACTCACATCTCTATTTCTCGCTGAGGAACTGAATAATTGTTCTGCTTAGATTTTGGCTTGTTAGTCATCTTAAGTAATCAGTTTGAACGAAGGTTGTAAGTAAACAATCTCAGTAGCTTATATAGAAGGATCCGAGGCCACTTTTTGCGTTTATATGGGAAAGGATAGGGAAAACGGGGAGAGATGCGCCGGTTCAAGGAGGAAAATGCGTTTATATGGGAGAGATAGAGAATACGAGGGCTGATGCTAGGCTAGACATGGGGTTGAAGAAGGGGAATGCGCTTTATATGTGAGAGGTAGAGAAATACGAGGAATAAAGCTAGGCTAATCAGAGGTCGAGTAGAGTATACGTTTATACGGGAAAGATACGGAAAACGAACAGATGATAGGCTAGACAGAGGCTGAAATAGGGGAATGCACTTTTTATGGGAGAGATAGGGAATAGAAGGGCTGATGCTAGGGTAGACGGGGTTGAAAGAGGGAAATGCGTTTATATGGGAGGTGTGGGGAAAACGAAGTTCGGTCGTAGGGATTGTGGTTAAAAACTGCAACACAAAGAACCGCATTATTCAAGAATTTAACAATAAAAAGGTCTAAGTATAGATGATTTGTAGGGTATTCGAGATGGGGTCTTTAGTGGAAAAAACCCCTAGGTCCCAGTAGTATAAATTTAGCGGATTCAGGCCACCTAATATACTAATTAAGTTACCCTTCCACCTGCCACGCCCCCTCTGGTACCTTTTGTGGCAACTGAGGTCACAAATTTTGTGCTGTATATTGGAAAGCTTGACAGGATAATTACAGTTGTGCTATTAAGATCTTCCATCCCCTGTCAAAAAAGGATAATGGAATGGAATAAATTATGCTTTGTAATCGTGCCGACAAAAGAACACGCTGTTGTCTCCATACCGTTGCATTCTCCCGCACACGTGTAGCTAGGAAAAGTCCACCTGCAACAACGCCCGTCCCTCTTCATTCCATTCTCTGTTTTTTTATACCTGACTGCTCTTTCAAACGCACACACCTGCGATATAACAAAAGCCAGACTGCCGTCATACCCCACCCCCTGGATAACCTTCATTAACAGAGAATGCCTGGGAGCAATAAATTTCCTGCTTCACAAGGGAACACGCCCATTTATTATAGTTCCCGAAATCCTGGCGCCAATGCCGCCATTCATTATAGCCGGCGACATACTGGTACCCAATCTGCCCGCGGGGCAATCTTCATTACATAGCAGGAAGTTCTCTCCGAGAGCACCCGAACCTGCACAACGACCTACGGACATCACCGAACATAGTTAAACATGTCCAAGCTATTCTAACTCTCTGTTTTGCACCTATTGTCTCATTCAAACAGCGATATCAAAAAATGTGTTTAACATATACCATTACCTATATTAAACCCATGTGTATACTTAGGTATCCTTAGGTCTGTTCGAATGTTACTGCAAGCAAAAGTCTAATGTTTAATTGCTAATAAAAATTGATACTTGGATATTGTAAAAGATTATTATAGCATTACTCTGATTAATGAAAGGCGTTCTCGGGTATCCAGAAGTCCGAGTTCGAGTCTTAGCATAGTGCTTAATAACTATTAAAATCTGTGAACATAGGGGAGTAGGGTAAATCATGTTCATTTTTATATATCATTACGATGCTTAATGTAGGATATTCTTAGGTACTCTGAGGTCCTAGTTCGAATCTTACCCTTGCGAAACTCTAATGCTTAATAAATATTAAACTATGGAAGCAAGGACGGTCAGATTAAAATGTATTTAACAAATATAATAATTTATCTTAAACCCTGGTGTATACTTAGGTATTCCGATGCCTAGACTCGCTTCTTTATTTTTTCTTCTCTCTTTTTCTTTATTTCTATTTATCTCTTTCTTTCTTCTTGACCTGAATACATCCGAGCATTCATATATACACGTGCACATACACAGAGCCATTACATATACACACATACACATATATACGTATACATACACCAGTTTGCCTGCAAGCATACACACATACATCAGTGCACGCTCAGAATCACATACACGCCTACAAACATACGCACATACACCAGTGAACACACACGCGCTAGCATTGGAAATATTGTCTTTACAGAATTCAAAAATCTTTGTTTCATTTCCCTGTAACCTAGCAAACTGTAATACTTTTCAGGCTACCACATTCACATGATTTTTATCCCCACACATATTTATAGCTTCTGTAAGGACATTATGGAGGTACACTCTGAGAGGTAGAGAGAGGGGGGATTGAGTCAAGTAGGGATAGAAATGCTGAGAGCCTCTGCTCATGTGCAGCAGGTGATAATTCCATTGGTGACGTGACGTGTAAACATACCTCACTATGACGATGTGCTGACATAGCCAAGGGGGATTTAGATCCCTATATAAACAGCTAACGACGCATGCTAGAATCATTGTGAGCTTATTAACTCGGCACTTAAATTTTAAACAGCTTCAAAAATAGAGACGTGAGGTGCTTTTTCTTTTTAGAAGTGTGAGTCATCAATTTCTACACACACACACGGAGCATTCATCAACGCTAATACAATGCAAGGTGAGCGAGTTTTTTTTACATAATTATACAAATCAGTGTTGACTTTTTTTACAATACATTTAATTTTGTTTAAACGATACACTGCATGAAAGACGAATCGGGGAGAGAGTATAATATTTTTATCTGAACTTGACACTCATATGGATTTCCCGGCGCACCCTTCCATTCACATTCACACGATTTTCTCGACTCATTCTTTGTTTCTCTACACATTCTCCCGTTAACATTCATACGGTTTTCTATACCTACTCTTTGTTTCACCATCATAGTGATTTCTACACTCACCTTTCCTCTATTAACATTCATGCGATTTTCTGTACACATTCTTCCATTAGCATTCATACAATTTTCTCTACTCATTCTTTGTTTCTCTACACATTCTTCCATTCACATTCACACGCTGCTCTCTACCCTCTAATTCTCTTACCATCACATGGATTTCTACACCCATTCTTCTTCCATTCACATTCACGCGATTCTCTGTACCCACTCTTTGTTTCACCATCACAGGAATTTCTACACACGCTCTTCCATTCGCCATCACGTAGAATTCTGCACGTACATGATCGTCACAAACTAACACTTCTACCAAGCACCCGAACCTATACGATGACCTACTAGTATACCCGAACACAAAGATGCATAAACATACTTACAAGCCCCTGCTTTGTTACAAAACTAGCACTTCTACCAAGAAGCCGAACCTGTACGGAGACCTACGGATATCCCCGAATACAAATATGCATAAACGTACAAAACAACTGCGGTCATGTAGCACAACACATACTTTAGTTCTAATATAAAGGAATGCATAACTTCTCCTTCCAACTAAATAATACTTCGAAAAAATACTTCGTGATCAAAGTCTGTTAGAGTGTTTTGCAGATAGACTTAACAAGATGGCTGAAGTGCGCAGTTTCCTACCGGCTCGGCGAGTTCAAGACCTCGAAATAGGTCTTAAATATGAGATAAAGGGCTTAAAGAGAGCTCAAACAAGATACGGTACCAGGATCATATCTTCACTGGAGGATTGCCAGGTGTTCTTGCCTGAACGATATAATTCGTTAACCGACGAAGAGCTTGTAAAAATGCGGGGAAAATTATATTTGGTATATGAGGGCATGGCAGGGATGGGGAAATTTAAGGCATGGAAATTGTCTTTTGTACCCGCAGGGAAGGTATGTCGAAATACCGAGCTTAAGTATTCAATGCTTTCCTATTTTTACTATTCATAAACAAAAACAGTTTTCTCATTGATATTGCATATGAAAGATACATGCTATAGAATTTTATAACAAAATTCATGAAATACCAATGTCATATGTTTTGAATTCAGTTATATCTATCACATTGAAATATCGCCTGATATCGGAATGTTTATACAAAGCTTTTGTGTTTCATTTTCCGTGTAGTCTTAACAATAAGTGCATTTCTTTTCAGGTTACCTACACTTACAAAATATGTTTTTGAGACTGTGATTGTGCAATGTTTGAGATGGAATAAGGGGAAGAAGAACAGATTTACAGCTCAGGAAAGGATGCTGACGCTCTTGGAGAATAGAATAACCAGCCTCACTACATCACCGAAACATACAATATGTGGGTGCTGAGATGTCTACATCTCGAGAAGGCACAACTTTAAGATAGGGTTCTTCTACGACACTCCAGTGCTTATAGTGAAAAACACAGACAAATGTGTATACATGACAATGCAAGACTGGGAGATAATTGGAGAGTCTCCGTACATTCAAAGCATTCCTCCAATCGAGAAAGTACCCGCGAGTGGAATATTGTGAAAATATTGTTTTCTGTTATAATATAATTGCTTATATAGAAGAGGACAAAATAAGATTTTTGAACACTAATTTATATGATTGTGAAATACTTTTAAATAGCGACGACATTTGCACCCTAAAAAGACTTGAATCTTGTATACATCAGCATTTAGGTAACCTATCTGTTGCAAGTGTAACGCCATGTTGGAACGAGGATTTGGAGGAGGAAAGTACTGGAATTGTATGATAAATAATAAAAAAGAATGATGGTATGCTTTCACATCATGGTTTATTCATTAAAAATCCTTACATTACTAATGAAAGAGAAATTCTTACACTACAATGATCAGTTTAAAATATAAGCTGTATTACATGAGTTAGAGGCTTGTATGGAAATACTTCATCATGGATTATTAAACAATACAATGAAGTCTTTGCAGGGATATTTCCACTAGCTTGAATTTCTATGCTGATGTTGATAGCTCCATTTACAACTTCCTCTGGTTGATGCGCGCAATCTATAAGAAATATAGGAGCAGATTTAAGAAAATGTTTACTCTTCAATACAGGATAATGCTCTTTTTCATAATAAGAGTTTTGAAACTTAGAGTACATATCATACAAGGATGCAAATCTCGAGTTTCCAAAGTCCAAATTCATGTCATGGTAGGGATAACATTCACTATTAAGATAAAGCCTCAAATTAGTTATGTTACAATGATCCAAAAAGGAAACGATCTTTAGACGCATTACTCGATCTTCAAAGTCTGAGCACCCAAAATGACAAATCTCGGCTTCTCCCTTTTGATGTGCTGGCGACATTCCAGGTGAATGATTTAGTTTGCGGCACAGCAGGCCGAGTATGCAAATCCATGGTTCTAAATGGGACAAACGGCGGCTTGTCCGACTTGACAATCTTGAGGATTTCAACCTTTTCAGCATCAGAAAGTCGAATCACAGGCATTCTCGACTCGATTCGTATAAGTTTAACATTAGGATTTTCTTCACCCTGGGACGCTATAATACAGTTTTAGAGTCCTTGGATCGATTCTGCACCAACTCAAACTTGCTATTGAGTTCCTTGTGGTTGTCAGCAAATCCCAGAAGCATCGAAATCGCTACTATAGCATTGAAGGCTCCATTTGCTGCATGTACAATGTCCATGTCTTCTCCTATAGCACCATCTAGCATTCAGCAGACGGAGGTAACCCACTCTCGCTAAAAGGTAACCTATTCTCGCTAAAAGGCGACTCACTCACGCTAAAAGGTAACCCACGCACGCTAAAAAGTTCCCACTCTCGCTAAAGGGTACCCCGCTCTCGGATATGTACACCGTTTTCGCTAAAAGTAGGATGCATGAGTTTCAGCTTCGACATACCTACTGTCCATTCCAAACCAGAGTGCCTTTCACGGTAAACTAACTCTTTTTATTATCCGCGCGAAAGTAGTTGGCAATCCTCGCCCCTAATGTCAGCTCGTTCCCCTCTCACGTGCTTGTTGAACATTGTTTAAATCTATAAAAACGCGTGACATTCATAGTTCAAAATGCAACCTGAAGTAACAATCGATTTTATAAGTGTGCGGAAATGAACATTTTACTTAATCGCCATCAGGCAAAGGTGCAACAGCCAAATCTGAATCCTCCGAAGATAATTTAACTGCCATATTGGAATAATAACTTCTCCAAGTTAATGACAAGCTTATCCACAGCACTGTCGCACACAAAACAAGTTCCCACAATTTACTCTCCTTTTCTGTTATGTTCTATTATGTCTTTATATTCCTGCACACTTTGGTTACACATCTCCCTGGAACGCCTGTAAAATCGGGTATTAGTTTCGTAATGTGCACTAATGCAAGTGTCCGATATTTTTCTAATAATAAGTTGAATACATTAAGTATTGTGTGTTTTTCGCCACTTTTTGTTTCCCGCTTTTGTGTTTGATCAGTTTGTTCGCACTACACGCACCTTCCTCTGCCATGTGAACTCAAATACGAACTGACTAAATCACATTTGACCTTAGCTGAGCATACGTGTGGTAGCGTATTATGAATGACTGTTCGCTTATCATATTTCCTGTGTTACGCAAAGTGTTTATTCGGTACTCAGATAGCACCTCTGGGAATTCATTGCTGCGTTTCTCGTATATGTAACAGAATGACAGTCATGCATACAGTTGGTAGTTAGCAAGCAAGATACTCTCGACGTTAGCGCAATAGCAGACAAAATCATATTTTGTAATCTCTTAACAGTTACTATATATACATTACCTTTAGCAATGGGTTCTTATGATAACCGCAATAAAATGTGCAGTTCTTCACCTTTCCTGCCCCAATGTTTCATGATACAATACTTGTATTAAGGAACTATTTACGTCGGCGTAAGAATATGTGCTTAGGTTCGTGTCAAGTAGAAGCACGTGTTTTTGTTTACATCAGAGGGAACTCTGGTTTGGAATGGACAGCAGATCCGCATCTCAATCAACTTAAACATTCTCTGTGCTACAAACAAAGTTGTACTCTTACCCCTATGAATCTATTTCATGCTACTTGAATCTGTATGTAATTAATTAAATAGTTATAATTAATGGAATTACATACTTAATATGTGAATACTAGAATATTTCGTTTGGCCTAATTTGGCTATGACTGTTTATATTTATCAAAGCCTGAGATCATATATAAAATGCGTACATGTCGAATAATAGACCAGTCTCCTGTTGTATACGATTTCAACATAGATAGTATACATTGACTAGTTGATATATTTTGCTTGAGCATGAATACTCATAAAGATGGTCAATTACAGTCAATTTACGAGAATCGTGATTTTTCCTATGTTTCCCAATGAAGAAGGAATCGTTTGTTAAGTGCTGCATATGCAATAGAACTTTAAAAAAACATCTATCTCAAGGCTCAAACAACATAGGAGAAGATGCTGGAAAGGGATGACCAGTTGTGTAGTTGGTGGAACTCGCGCACGTGATACTGAAATCTCTTCAAGTTCTGAAGTTCAGGATTTAACATGTAACAGCACTTGGAACTCCCTCAAGTGATCCTGAAATAGCATCAAGTGCTGTCATGAATGAATAAATAAGAGCAGTTTCTTTGAATGAGCAAACTCTAAATAAGCACACAAATTAAAGCAAAAATTCCAATGTTAACTTACTAAGACGAGCAGATATATCCAAAGCGAATATTGAGGAGATACTATACCCCTACACCGATCCTACTAATGACTTAGTAAACCGCCTAAGGGCGCTAATGATGTTCCATACAGCAGGTAAAAATGACTTTCGGATGAGATTAGTGACATTATTCAGAAGCTAAAGACGGCCGGTTTTATAGAGTGATTAGCATCTGTGGAATCTTAAAACCCACGAAAGAGTTAGAAAGGTCCCTCAGAGGTGTTACGGTTCTGTGTAACACTAAGAGGTTCAGAGTTCCAGCTCGGTCATCTGCAGGCATTTGTGATTGCAATTCCTATCGCAATGAGTTACACTATCGCCGTTAGCAGCAACGAATCTGTTCTTATTACATACCTGAATCCCCCTCTTCGGATAGTCCCTAAGGATGCATTATGAGATTGCTCTATTGATTTTTTTAAACCTTCTATTCCATTTCGAATATTGATCAGAGTAACAGTCAGTTTCAATACGTTTACAATGAGAAAATTAAGTACCTCGATACACCCTATGGAACTTAGGAGTTTACCAATATTAATGAATGCATCAGAGATAAGCTATGGGTGAATGCGAATGTCTCTATTAAATCAATTAATAATAATACCATGAAGCCTGAAATTAAATGTCCTTTCTATTGATTTTTTCCAATGGTTCTATAGGAACGCTCTGGGGCTTCAGTGAGAAATTTATTACAGCTAATCAGCTGGCTGAATCTGATTTCCTGGTGAATATATTTAAGGTGAGCATCATAGGAATCGAGCGCAGTATTGCATGAGTCTCCTTCATCGACGGTAAAAGTGGACACTTGATCTATGAGTTTTCCCATCTGTTGCGGCTGGATATCGTATTTCACAAGAACCATCAAATCCAATTTACCTGCCGCTCATAAACACCCACTTCATACAAAAAACAGCCTTCGTATAGGAGACCATAACAGTAATCTTATTGTCTTTAGAAACAATGATATAAGCATAAGACTTCACATCCGTCGCAATGCCCATAGATTTTAGAAGAAGGAATCAGCAACGTCGAGGATATAATAATGGAGTGATTCGACACCCACTCCATGCTCTGACATTGACAACCAGTGGGTTAACGTCATTTAATCGAGAGTTCCTCCAGGCATTGGGCTTTAGAATCCTATAATCATGGACATCTTCAGTGTTACCGAGACGCCGAGATTCTACGACAAGATCACTAAAGAAGAGGACCATGTGTATTTGTCTTATAATACATCAGCTCTGGACGCTAATGAGATTAGAATCGCTTGTCAAGGAGAGAATTTATATACTTTACCTAATTGAACATATCTATACATTAATGGAAGTATTACTTAACCTAATGGAGCAGCTACTACTGCAAAGCTTGCCCATAACTCTATTGCATGCATGTTTAAGGATATTCGATTGGATATGAACGGGTCAACTATTGATCGAACCAGAAACCCCTGGATCGCATCAACTTGACGCAACCATGCTGCTCTCAACCCAATGGAATCTCATCTGCCGAATGCTGGATGGTGCTATCCAGGAGAAGACATGCACATTGTACATGCAGCAAATGAAGCCTTCAATGCTTCAGCACCGATTTCGATGCTTCTGTGATTTTGCTGGCGACCACAAAGAGCTTATACCCAGTAGCAAGTTGGTGTTGGTAATGATTCGATCCAAGGACTCTAAAACGCTGCATTATAGTGCATCAGGGTGAAGAGAATGCTGCTGTTAAACTTGTACGAGTCGAGTGGAGAATGTCTGTCGTTCGACTTTCTGATGCTGAAATGCTTAAAATCCTCAAGACTGCCAAGCCAGATAAAACACTGTTTCACCCATTTAGGACCATGGATCTGCATACACAGCCTGCTATGCAGCAAGCTAAACCATTCACCTGGAATGTTGCAACCACATCAAAAATGGAGAAGTCGGGATTTGTCATTTTAGGCTCTCAGGCTTCAAGATCCAATAATGCATCTGAAGACTGTTCCCTTTGGGTTATATGTAACTAACTAATTTGAGACCTTATCTTAATAGTGAATGTTATCCCTATCACGATATGAGCTTGGACTTTCGAAACTCGAGATTTGCATCATTGTGTGATATGTAGTCAAACTGTTATTATGAAAAAGAGAATTACCCTTTATTGAAGAGAAAAGATTTTTTAAATATGCCTCTGTACTTGTTATAGATTGCTGGCATCAAACAGAGGAATTTGTCAATGGCGCTCAAGGTAGTGCAAATATCCCTGCACAGACCTCATTGTCTTTGATAATTCATGATAAAGTATTTACATACAAGTCTCTGTCTCATGTGATACAGCTTTTATTTTAAACCAATCATTATGATGTAGGGATTTCCTTTTCATTAGGAATGTAAGGATTTTTTAATGAATAAAACAAGTTGTAAACCCACACCTTCATTCTTTTAATTATTTTTATCTTACTATTTCAGTACTTTCCTCCTCCACCTCATTGTTCTTGCACATGGCGTTACACTTGCAATGTTTAGGTTATGCAAATTTTCTTTATTGTTTAAATGAAAGTCTCTTTATTTTCATCATTTCCCCCCACAGCAAATAATCTTGATACTGTTAATGAATACAGCATTCAAGTCTTTTAACGTCCCATCAACATGTAAAAAGTATTTTCACAATCATTCAAATTACTGCTCCCAATTCTTATTTTCACCTAATGTAGGGAGACTCGCTCGAGCTAACTCTCAGATATGCCTTGGAATGTATACAAAGTTGTGCGTGTTTTTCACTATATGACCTGGAATGTTATATAAGAATCCTATCTTAACATTGCGGCTTCTCGAAATGTAGACGTCTCTGCGCACGCTTGTTGCATGTTTCGGTGATGTAGTGAGACTGGTTATTCTTTCCTCGAAGAACGTCAGCATCCTTTCCTGAGCTGCAAATCTGTTCTTCTTCCCCTTATTCCGTCTGAAGCACTACACAATGAAAGTCTTAGAAAACATACTTTTGAAGTATAGGTAACCTGAAAAGAATTACATTTTTTGTTAGGCTACATGGAAAATGAAACACAAAAGATTTGTATAAACATTCGGATATCAGGCCTTGTTTGAATGTGATAGATATAACTGAATTCAATACATTTGACATTGTGATTTCATGTATTTTTTATAAATTCTATAGCATGTATCTTTTATATGCAATATTTTATATATTGCATGTTCTATATGTAATATCGATGTATAAGCTGTTTTATTTATGAATTTTTTCATAGTAAAATAAGAAATCATTGAATAATTAAGTTTTGCATTTCTACATACCTTCATTGCGGGTACAAAAGACAATTTACATGCCTTAAATTTCCCCATCTCTGACATGCCCTATATATCAAATATAATTTTTCCGCTATTTCTGCAAGCTCTTCGTCGGTTAACGAATTATATCGTTCAGGCAAGAACACTCGGCAATCCTCCAGCGAAGATACGATCCTGGTACCGTATCTTGTTTGAGCTCTCTTTAAGCCCTTTATCTCATATTTAAGACCTATTTCGACATCTTGAACTCGCCGAGCCGGTAGGAAACTGCGCTCTTCAGCCATCTTATTAAGTCTTTGTGCTAAACACTCTGTAACAGACATTGGTCATGAATTATTTTTTCAATGTATTATTCAGATGAAAGGACAGGATACGCATTTCTTTATATTAGAACTAAAGTGTGTGTTGTGCTACATGACCGCAGTTTTTTGTAAGTATGTTTATGCATCTTTGTGTTCGGGTATACTCGTAGGTCTTCGTACAGGTTCGGGTGCTTGTAGAAGTGTTGGTTTGTGACGATCATGTATGCGGAGAAATCTGCGGGATGGTGAATGGAAGAGCGTGTGTAGAAATTCCTGTGATGGTGAAACAAAGAATGGGTAGAGCGAATCGTGTGAATGTGAATGGAAGAAAAATGGGTGTAGAAATCCATGTGATGGTAAAAGAATGAGAGGGTAGAGAGAATCGTGTGAATGTAAGAAGAATGTGTAGAGAAACAAAGACTGAGTAGAGAAAACTATGAATGTTAATGGAAGAAGAATGTGTAGAGAAAATCGCATGAACGTTAATAGAGGAAAAGTGGGTTCAGAAATCGCTGTGATGGTGAAACAAACAGTAGGTATAGAAAACCGTATGAATGTTCCCGGAAGAAAAATGTGTAGAGAAACAGAATAAGTGGAGAAAATCGTATAACTGTTAATGGAGGATGATTGTGTAGAGAAACAAAGAAATTGGTAGAGAAAATCGTGTCAATGGAAGAAGAGTGCACCGAGAAATCCATGTGAATGTCAAGTTCAGATAAAAATATGATACTCTCGCCCCAATTTGTCTTTCAAGCACTGTATCGTTTAAACAAAATTAAATGTATTGTAAAAAAGTCAACACTGATTTGTATAATTATGTAAAAAAACTCGCTCACGTAGGCTTGTATAAGCGTTCATGAATGCTCTCTGTGTGTGTGTGTGTGTGTGTGTGTGTGTGTAGAAATCGATGACTAACACTTCTTAAATTAAAAAAAACCTCACGTATCTATTTTTGAAGCTGTTTAAAATTTAAGTGCCGAGTTAATAAGCTCACAATGGTTCTAGCATGCGTCGTTAGCTGTTTATATAGAGATCTAAATCCCCTCTGTCTATGTCAGCACATCGTCATGGTGGGGTATGTTTACACTTCACGTAATTATTGCTCCCAATGGAAATATCACCTGCTGCGCATGCGCAGAGGCTCTCAGCATTTCTATCCCTACTTTACTCAGTTCCCTTCTCTCTCACTTCCTCTCTCCCTCTCAGAGTGTACCTCCATAATGTCTTTACAGAAGCTTTAAATATGTGTGGGGATGAAGGTCATGTGAATGTGGTAGCCTGAAAAGAATTGCATTTTGCTAGGTTACAGGGAAATGAAGCAAAGATTTTTGAATTCTGTAAAGACAATATTTTCAATGCTTGCGCGCGTGTGCACTGGTGTTTGTGCGTATGTTTGTAGGCGTGTATGTGTGTGTGAGCGTGCACTGCTGTATGTGTGTATGCTTGTAGGCAAACTGGTGTATGTATATGTAAGTATGTATGTATCTGTGTATATGTAATGACTGTGTATGTGCACGTGTATATATGAATGCTCGGATATATGCAGGTCAAGAAGAAAGAAAGAGATAGAAAGAAAAAGAGAGAAGAAGAAAGAAAATAAAGAAGCGAGCCTAGGCATCGGGATACTTAGTAAACACCAGGGTTTAATATAAATTATTATATTTGTTAAATACATTTTAATCTGACCGACCATGCTTCCATACTTAAATATTTATTGAGCATTAGAGTTTCGCAAGGGTAAGATTCGAACTAGGACCTCAAGAGTACCTAAGAATATCCTACATTAAGCATCGTGATGATATATAAAAATTAACATGATTTACCCTACTCGCCTATGTTCCTAGATTTTAATAGTTATTAAGCACTACGCTAGGACTCGAACTCGGACTTTTGGATACCCGAGAACGCCTTTCATTAATCAGAGTAATGCTATAATAATCTGTTACACTATCCAAGTATCAAATTTTCATTAGCAATTAAATATTAAAATTTTGCTTACAGTAAGATTCGAACACAGATCTAAGGATACCTAAGTATACACATGGGTTTAATATAGGTAATGATATATGCTAGACACATTTTTTGATATCACTGTTTGAAAGAGACAATAGGTGCAAAAACGGAGAGTTAGAATAGCTTGGGCATGTTCAACTATGTTCGGTGATGTCCGTAGGTCATCGTTCAGGTTCGGGTGCTCTCGGAGATAACTGACTGCTATGTAATAAAGATTGCCCCGCGGGCAGAGTCGGTGCAAGTATGTCGCCGGCTATGATGAATGGCGGCATCGGCGTGTAATAAATGGGCGTGCTCCCTTGTCAAGCAGGAAACTTATTGCTCCCATGTATTCTCTGTTAATCAAGCTTGTCCAGGGGGTGGGATATGGCGGCAGTCTGGCTTTTGTTATATCGCAGGTGTGTGTGTGTGTGTTTGAAAGAGCAGTCAGGTATAAAAAACAGACAATGGAATGAAGACGGGGAGGAGGTTGTTGCAGGTGGACTTTTCCTAGCCACACATGTGCGGGAGAATGCAACGGTTTGGAGACAACAGTGTCTGTTCTTTTGTCGGCACGATTACAAAGCATAATTTATTACATTCCATTATCCTTTTTGACAGGGGATGGAAGACCTTATTGGCACGACTGTAATTATCTTGTCAAGCTTTCTAATATACAGCACAAAATTTGTGACCTCAGTTGCCACAAAAAGGCACCAGAGGGGGCGTGGCAGGTGGAAGTGGGGACTTAATTAACACATTAATTGCATATTTCGGCCTATTAGGAGGCCTGGATCTCCTAAATTTATACTATTGGGACCTAGGGGTTTTTTCAACTAAAGACCCCTCCTCGAATACCGTACAAATGATGTATACTTAGACCTTTCTATTGTTAAAGTTCTTGACTAGTTGTGTTCTTTGTGTCGCAGTTTTTAAACACAATCCCTAACCTATCATCGTTTTTCCCACATCTCCCACATAAACGCATTTCCCGCTCCAACTATCTGCTAGCATAGAATCTCTCTCTGTTATACGATCCTCTCCCATATAAACACATTTCCTTCCATTAACCCCAGACTAGCCTAGCATCAGCCCTCGCATTCCCTATCTCCCCCATATAAACGCATGTTCCTGCTTGAACCGCCGCATTGTGGTACATTGTCGTGCTTAAAATGTTCCCATTCCCCTAGATAGCCATAGTGTTTTTCCCTCCGTAAGGTTTCCATCTATAGGTAACCAACTTTGGACTCCCCCAGCCGGTTTCGGTTCTCTATGTGACTTCCCTGAAAAACAATACAGGGACATACAAACTAACCAATAAACAGTGATTATAATCTATGTGGAGTGAAGGGTGTTTTGGATACCACCTCTATGAAAGAGTTTCGCTATAATTGGTACACAAGGAAACGCTAAACAAATTCGGCGTTCTAGAGGAAGGGGTGACGAATTGATTGCATTTTTGTTTAAACCAACGACAGCTACGGCACATATATTAGAGCCTTCATCAGCGACATGAGATGAAGCTTGAGTTATTGCTGATACTAAGCGGCAAAGAGAGAACCGGCATTAAGAAAGCGGTAGTTAGCATGAAAACATAAAGTTTAAGTTGTAATGTTACCCTTCGGAAGTCAACCTCCCTTTGGGGGAGGTAAAGTACCCTGCCAAAGCAGTCTACAATTACGCTCGATAAACAGAGGTAGTCACGCTGGGAGGGGTTGGGGAGGATTTTGCCAATGCCAATATAAACAGCTCCATTCCATTATGGGTCACATTTTATGCACGCCAGTATACAGTGTCATACTTGTAAGTGAATTTTTAATGTAAATGTCATTCTTAATTTCGATCTCCCTTACAGAAGCCCACCGAGCTTTGGAGCTCTTAGAAGACTACCATGAGAAGCTGACCAAACCACAAGACAAACAACTTAGGCTTGCAATAGAGCGTGTTATAAGGATCTTCAAATCCAGACTGTTCCAGGCCCTTCTTGGTAAGTTGCCTCTGAAGTCCATATATATACACATACACACAATTGTTTTTATTATATGTACAGGTGGACCATTTAAGTTGAGACTGTACAGTATCTCCAAAACTAAGCGTTGTAAAAAAATGTCTTTAATTAAAGTTGCTTGATATTATGGGGGAAAGTAAATGCCATTAGTCTTGTTTTGTTTGGAGTACGCTATGATAATCATTTTAGGATCAATTTAATTTTTTAAAATGGGAACCTACAATTAGGGTCAAATTAAATTAGCCCTAAAATGACCATCACAACATCCTCCAGACAAAACACGACTAATGGCGATAATTTCCTCTATAATATCAAGCAACTTTTATTCAAGACATTTCTTACTACAACGTTTAGTTTTGGAGATGTCGTACAGCCTCAACTTAAATGGCCGACCCTGTATAATAGAAAACATTAAAAAGTGCTCACATACACACAGAAGTATTTATTTTGTCTCCTTTATGTGATCATAGGTAGTAAAAGAAATGCTGTTTTGGAATTCATAGTTTTATAGTGGTTCGTAAGAACAACTGCGTAAGTCATATATATGCACCATCTGTGGGATCAGGTTTTGAATTGCCAGATGACAGTGTTGTCTGCTTGATTAGGGATTAAAAAAAGAACGCATTTTTATGAAAGCACCTGTTATTGATGGCCTATACGGCAGCGAAAATCACCGTGAATATCAGTAGTGTGTTCTGAGATTTCAATTTAGGAAACTAACTGCAACAGAAAAGGTGCCACTGAATTACAGATTCTTGAACATCCATGGATAGACAGCTTGAGCATCTCAAAAAGCTATACTAGGGAAAATCGCCCTTACTGCTTATGCTCCTCTGCTTACTTTGCAGGCCAAGTGTTTTCTTTTAGGTTATTTTACACCAGTGCTAATTTCTGCTTTCAACATGGAAGACTTGGTTCCTCGTAACTCCCTGGCAGAATACATAAAACTTTGTTTTCTTCGGATTTATATACCTTTTGAAAAACATATAGATGCCACCTTTTAAGTAGAAAAAATATACATGTAGTGAAAATGTTAGAGCTTCGTAGATTTCAAGATAAAAATGCTTTGCAAATAGTATACATTTGACAATCGCATGCTCTCTCCTGGTGTGAGTGACATTTGCCTTTAGAGGTTAGGGTATCCCTTGCCACATTATAGAATTCATAACCTGTTTCCGAAGCAAGTTGCAATTACGTTACTCCATAATGGAAATATGTACTTTTGGTATTTAATCTCCCAGCTAATCTTAATCAAACATTTCATGCTCACTGAAATTTGTTACAATTTCGTGGAGAAGTATGAAAGGGAATCTTTTTAACTTAAATGTTTATAAAATTGCTTAAAGTAAAATCCAAACAGATACAGCAGTTTTTAAATATCAGATACAACATAACAATAGCTCTTGAGTTTAGCAAAATATTCGGTGAAAAGACATAAATTAAAATTACTTTTTAATATACAGTTACGAAACACGCAATGAAACAAATTATTTTATTCCACTGTTTAGCGCATCAAGGTTCAGATGTATTGTTCTTTTGCTATAAGGAACAGATATAAAACAGTGAAAAACATGAGAAGAAGTGCAAATAAGAAATCTGAGATTAATAACAATGGAGGCAGAGCTAATGAACTAAACTCGAATCTGGATATTGATCATCTTCTGTAACGGATTACTCTCCTCTTGGTAGCACTTAAACCCCAAGGACTTACAAGAGAATGCCTTGGATCAGTAGCCTTTCGAGGAGCACGTAAGCTTTAGAACATAGCATATCCAGGATGGGTGGTCAACCCAATACCTGTATGGGATGAAGGAGGAGGAAACGAAATGCAGTGATGAAAGGAATGAGAGGAAAATTCGTGGAACAAATTATCAAAACCCAGCATTCGCCTAGCGACCGAGGAAAACCGCGAAAACAATTCGATCAGTTTGGTCGGCCCTGGGGGTTTGAACCCGGGACCTCCCGAATGCGAGTCGCACACGTGACCGCGGCGCCATCTCGCTTGGTGGTATTGAAGATCTAAGTAATAAAAAATTAGTTTTAATGTTTGAAAAATTTAGTATTTGCTTACGTAATGAAATCGGAGATCTCAAATCTGTGCCATATGTCTCGTTCTAAATGTGGCACTTTCTATGAAGAAATAAATCAAGTGAAGGATGAGTTAACTGAGGGTAAGGATTTAACAAGTACCGAGCGATGAAAATCGCAGCGTATTCAACAGAATCAACGAGATCAAGCGATACTCTTGGGGAGAAAATGCCATATGAGGTGTTTCTGATGATAAATCAGAATCCCTGAAGAATATAATAATAAAATAATAATAATAATAATTCATAATAATCCCGTGGCGCTACAAACCAAATGGGTTTTGGGGCCATCAACCGAAATTCCGGCCTCATGTCCCCGTGGCAGAAGTGAAAGATCGGGAGGTGATGTGGCCGCCATCACGGAACATGGAATGTTGGCTGTAGCTGCCGAGATCGCTGCCTATTCGTTAGAGCTTTCTCAATTTCATCACGATGCTGAGTGAACACAGGTCCTATACCCGGGGCTTAAAATCTACATATAGTTTGGAATCGATCCCGGATGCATTACGTAGCCGGGAACCAGAGACCTGCGCTCTACTCCCCGGCGCAGGCCATAAAGAATATAAACTGCGTCATATTAACAACAATAGCTGCACAGGATTTCCCCAGCATCGTTGTTCACAGCCTGCCATTTCGAACTGGCAAACCACATCCCATTGTTACCCAATTCTAAATTAGACGACGATAAATTTCCCTGGATTTATGTGGTACCATAAACTAAGTAGTTTATTGACAAGGCACATACGATTAAAATTTAAAAGGTATCCAGCAAATAATAATTAACAGTCGATTCATAATTGATATTACAAAATGGATTGGTAAAGGAGATAAAGTTGTCGGAAAATAAATAACCATTTAATATTTACTTTAACAGATATGATTCTAGGAAAGAAACACAAACAAAAGAAATATTGTTTTCAGAAAATACAGAATTAGGTATAAAACACAAAATTCCATTTTGATTTATTTTACCCTTTCTTTTAATCCTCCGTGGACACAACCTGACGGATACCCGCGCACTGGATGCGGAGCTGGGTGAGTGGGTAATGGCGTCATCCCCGCCACCCGGGGTCATCATGTAGGGTATGTGTTCGTATCCGCTGTTCAACTGCAGTCCCGCGGGGTGGGCATTGCATGAGCTGCTGACTTCCGACGGCCATTGGGTCCTTCTGTCTATGTTCTTGGAGGTGTGATCCTGGGATGAGACTGGTATAGATAGGCCACTCACCCAAGTCAGGGTACCTCCCGGGTAGTCAGAGTCCGAGGTCGGAGACGGTTGCAATGGTGGAGGATTTCTTTCGCTATGGAGCCCTCTTTCTCCATTACTAATAATAAGCGCCGAAAAGTCTTTAACAGAAGTAGCACCACCGACATCTGGTTGTTACTTAGTTATTACGCGAACAGAGAATGGTCCAACTTTTGAGAAGGTGAACCCTTTTATTATCCAGAAGGGCATTGACTCAATTGCTGGTCCGTCTAATTCCTGTACTCGCCTTCGAAATGGTTCACAGTTAGTACAAACAAAGTCCGATCAGCAAAGTAAGACCTTGTTGCGCGCTACGCTTCTCCACGGTTATCCCATCCGTGTTGTGAAGCACGGCACCTTGAATTCCTGTCGCTGTGTCGTTACTACTCATAGCCTCGGTGGTATGTCGGACGATGAACTCCTCGACTATCTTTCGGATCAAAAGGTGACAGCAGTGCATCCAATGCAGGCCACACGCGACGGAGTATTGGTACCAACTCGTACCCTGTTTATAACTTTTGATGACGTGGATCTGCCCACGAGCATTTCAGCAGGGTACGAACGTATTGCGGTGAGGCCTTATATTCCTAGACCTCTGCGTTGTTTTAAATGCCAACGTTTTGGGCATACGCAAGTCTCATGTAAGATTGCCGTTACCATCTATGCATCATGTAGCCAGCCCTCACACGAAGGTACGTATTCCACAGCCTCCGTCTGCGTGAATTGCAAAGGGTCTCATTCTGCGTCATTTGCCGACTGTCCGCGGTAGTTGGTCGAGAAGGCGATCCAGGAGATCCGGGTAAAGGAGAAACTCTCCTTCACTGAAGCCCGGAGGCGTTACCATGCGCGCCAACCTTCGCTCCTGCGATCGGGTACATTTAGTTCTGTTGTTGCCTCTCCAGTACCCCGAAAGGATGCCGAAACACAGACCTGGACCATGACTGCATTGGCCGCCACTACCATCCGGCCGTCCGTTTGTAGCACGGTTATCAAGCCCTCTAAAGCTGGTCCTAATGTTCTGAAGTCTCAAGGCACTGAAAAGAAGCCAAAGCAGAAACTTCGTAGGGAAGAGTTTCTTGAAGACCCTCCGCGTGCGCGCGTTAAGAAAAGTTAACCTTCTCCTTCTCGAAGGTCGCAGTCCCAGGATGCTCCTGGGACAAGCCGCGCTCAGCGGCACCCTTTACACATTGCCACCCAGAACCGATTCTCGGCGCTTGAATCAATTTCTGGCACTGAGGTCGTGGGCCCTCCTTTCGAGGAGGCTATGGAGGCTGACCAACTCCATACCAAAAGCCCGAGCCGCAAGTTTAAGCAAAAGGTTATCTTGAGCCTCCCTTCTAAGTAGACATATATCCCTTTTAGTCATGGCTATCCTGACCTGGAATTTACGTGGTGTACGATCGCGTAGGCCGGAACTGCAACTTTTATTGCGTTCCCATTCACCTATGGTCGTGTGTTTGCAGGAGACGAAGCTTCGCCCTCACGATCGTTTTGATGTCCGAGGGTATACTCCGGTTCGCTACTATCTTGAACCGGATGATGGTTCTCCTCCCCATGGAGGTGTCATACTATTAGTGCGTAACGACGTACATTTTCAGACTCTCACACTTACGTTCGACTCGCAAGCTGTTGCCGTTATACTACAATTACCCAGTTGTTTCTTGTCTGTTTGCTCCATCTATTCACCTCCATCGTCTCCCCTCGCTAGCGCGGACATTCAAGATCTCCTGTCCGCTCTCCCAACATGATTTCGTCTGTTGGGAGATTTTAATGCCCATCACCCCCTGTGGGGTTCGCCTAGAGCTTGTGCAATGGGAGCGCTTCTTTCCGACATTTTTTCTCAGTTGAACCTCTTCATCCTCAATACAGGTGAGCCTACTTTTCTTTCTGAATCTTCTGGTACATTCTCTCACTTGGACCTTGCTGTTTGCTCCCTGCAGCTTGCTAGTTGTCTGCAGTGGAACATCGTCGCTGACACCTACTCCAGGGACCATTACCCCTGCATCGTTTCTCTTTTGTCTCACCACGTCCAGCATTCCAGGGTACCTACCTGGATTTTCAGAAAAGCCGACTGGTGATTGTATTCCAGCCTTGTGTGTTTTGAGGACCAGCCCTTCACTGACGTTAACCAAATGGTGCAGCACCTTAACCTCTACGATGCTATCTGCCGCCGAACGCACAATTCCCCGTTCGTTCTCTCACCCTTGGCGTATTCCTGTTCCGTGGTGAAACGAGGACTGTTGGGACGCCGATCGTGCTCTTAGAACTGCGCTTAGGGTGTTTCGGCGACACTCTACACTTCATAGTTTGGTTACTTTTGAACAATCGCGCGCCAGGGCTCGTCGCATGTTCAGGATAGCAAGGAGTAGTCCTGGACTCGTTTTGTGGAGTCTTTTAATCGCTTCACGCCTTCCTATCTTGTTTGGGATAAACTTCGTCGCTTCTCCGGTAAAGTTTTGCATTGTACTGTGTCTGGCCTTCAGCTTTCCAATGTCACCATAGTGGATCGGGCTGCGATTGCTAACACACCAGGTGCTGCCTTTGAGGCGGTTTCCAATTCTGACCATTATTCCGCCGGCTTTCGCACTCTCAAAGATCGGCTTGATTCCGTGACCTATAGTTTTCGGTGTCCAAATCACGAGTGTTATAATGAACTTTTCACAATGAGAGAGCTGGAGGACGCCCTCCTTTTATCTAGGCACTCCGCTCCTGGGCTGGACGGCATTCATGTCCTGATGTTAAAGCTCCTTTCAGCCGACAGTAAACTCTTCCTCTTACAGGTCTATAACCTATTTGGCAAGACGGCGTTTTTCCTTCAGTTTGGCGCGAAGCCACCGTTGTCCGTATACTTAAGCCTGGGAAGGATCGCCAACTACCTTCCAGCTACCGCCCTATCTCCCTCACCAGTTGCATTTGCAAGGTGATGGAGCGCATGATCAACGCTTGACATGTTGGCTTGAGTCTCAGAAACTTCTAGCGAACGCTCAATGCGGATTTCGTCGCTATCGCTCTACCGTCGACCATCTGTGTCTGTCGGCGCACATTATGAACGGATTTCTGAGAAAGTGTCAAACAGGGACTGTGGTTTCTGACCTGGAGAAAGCTTAGGACACTTGTTGGAGGGACGGCATTTTACGTACACTTCACGCATGGAATTTACGCGGTCGTCTTCCCATACTTCTTCGGGAGTTTATGACGGACCGCGTCTTTCGTGTACGCGTGGGCTCGGTTTTATCTAGTCCTTTTATTCAAGAGAACGGTGTACCGTAGGGCTGTGTACTTAGTGTCACACTTTTTGCGATTGCTATCAACCCCATTTTTGATTGTATTCCACCTGGCATTTCATCGTCCCTTTTCGTTGACGATTTTGCCATTTATTGCAGTTCACGGCGGACCTGTCTACTTGAACGCCGTCTCCAGAGGTGTATCGACGGTCTCTACGCCTGGAGTAACGTTAACGGCTTTAATTTCTCCGCCGAGAAATCCGTCTGGATCAACTTCTGGCGCCGGAAGGCTTTCCCTCCGCCGTCTCTCCATCTTGAGTCGGAGGTCCTTTCATTTGCAGACGAGGTGAAATTTTTGGGGTTGGTCTTTGACCGGAAGCTGAGCTGGACTTCTCACGTTTCCTTTTTAAAAGCAAAGTGTGACCGTTCTGTTAATCGTTTACGTGTTTTAAGTGGCACATCCTGGGGAGCTGATCGGACCGTCCTTCTACATCTTTATCGCTCTTTGGTCCGATCTAAGCTTGATTACGGGTGCATTGTCTATTCGTCGGCGCGTCCATCTGTATTACGTCGATTGAATGCCATTCACCATCGTGGCATAAGAGTCGCTACAGGGGCCTTTCCAACCAGCCCTGTACCTAGCCTATATGCTGAAGCTGCAGAGCCTCCGCTGTCCTTCAGGCGTGAGATGCTTTTGTGCAGCTATGCATGTCGACTCTCAAGCTTGCCTGACCACCCGTCCTTCGAGTTATTTCTCGAGGATTCGTTTGATCGGCAATATTTAGTTAGCTCCTCTGCATTACTCCATCCAGGGGTTCGATTTCGACAGCTTCTTCGGCATTTGGACGTTACGCCAGCGCCGGCCCTTCCCAGGGGGGAAACGACTTTTCCTCCTTGGTTGCGCGCTGAGGCCCATTGTCACCTGGGTTAACGTCGATGCCGAAGAATGAGACCCCTTCTTCAGTTCTTAGATCAGCGTTTTTAGAACTTCAGCGCAAATCGGGAACTTTCATTTTGTATATACTGATGGTGTAGGGTGTGCCTTTGTTTTTGATCAACATAGTTTTACCTTTCGTTTACCGGAGCAATGTTCGATTTTTACCGCCGAACTTTTTAGTATTTATCAGTCACTTTTTTACATCCAGTGGCATGACTTACGGCACTGTTTTCTTTGCGCAGACTCCCTGAGCGCCCTTTAGTGTATTAACGCGCTGTACAATTACCACCACTCGTACAGCGCATACATGATCTCCTCCACTCGCTCGCTGTTTCTGGCACCAGCGTCTCCTTCGTGTGGATACCGAGTCATGTGGGATCTTATGTAACGAGTCTGCCGACGCCGCTGCCAATTCGGCGCTTTTATCACCCAGATGTTTTACCTGTGTTGTTCCCTCCTCAGATTCTTATGCTATTTTACGACACCGCATCCTCTCGCGTTCGTGCGATGAGTGGACGGACCTTAGGGGATCAAGTTGCGGTAGGTTAAACCTCTCCCGGTTTTCTGGGCAACCTCTTCTCGTGCTTCTCGTCCGGAAGATATGATTTTTAACACGACTTCGTATCGGATATTGCGTTTTTAGTCATAAACACTTGCTTAGTGGTGATCCCGCACCACTCTGTGATCAGTGTGCGGCACCTTTAACGGTGCGTCACATTTTAACAGAGTGTCAGTTTTTAGCACAATTGCGCGTTCGTGTGTCTCTGCCTGTTGGTATAGCCAACGTTTTGGCCGACGACGCGCATACTGTAGAATGTCTTCTACATTTTATCCGTGACAGTGGTTTCATTCGACGCATTTAATGCGCTGAGCGTCTTTTAATTTTGTGATTTTATATTGTCCGTTTTAATGGGGGGGTGGTTCTGTGGCGCTCTGGTCCCTTGGCTTCTACAGATCCTGACACTAGTTTACTCTTTTATTGTTTGATTTACCGAGTTTTTAGTGTGGTGGTTTTTAGACTTTGATACTTTTTTTGTTGCTTCGACTAAGCGTATTTGTGTCCCATCTTTTAATTCCTTGATTTTAAATTTTATACATTGTAAGGGCGCTGATGACCTTAGCTGTTTAGCGCCCTTAACCCGCATATCATCATCACCAGACGCAAATGATAAAAATTACTCGTAGTAAATCGCCAAACAGCATACTAATACATCCATTGAAGCCGCAGAGCATTGGTATTTTATTGTTAAATAATTCTCGAACGAAAAGTGTTAAAAAGAATGCGAGAGGAAACGCTCACGGATTGTGATACACTTGCAAAAAGAGATCGGAATACTCGTTCTTTAGCTGCTATTTGCGTCTAGGTTCGGGGAGAGAATTTAAATGCCTTACCCGAGTGGTGTACAATGTATTCCGAAATAGCATTCACTCTTCTAAACATAGAGCGAAGAGCACAACCAGATCCAAAATATCGAGACGTGGATGTGTTAATATCTGTTCATGAAATATATTGCTCTCTCTCTCTCGCACATACACACAACCATGCAACCTTGAAACACGCTACAGTACAACAAATTGTGTACACCGCTTTTGGTACAGGCTGTGACCCGCATCTGTGTGTAGATGACTATTAAAAATTCACCCTTTCTGATTCGATTGTCTCTGTGTCCGCTGGTCCTTGTCTTAATGCATATTCTACACCATAGATGTTGACACAATCCAGCGCAATAACGGCATCTACCGCTTTCATTGAAAAAATGAACGGATATAGAGAAGATTTCGCCAATCGCTATTTTAACTAAAAGTGCTGTAAGTGTATAGCACAGTCAACCACACATTAAATTATATTGAAAAAAATGTTTTTCATAGAGAGAACTAGTTCAACTGTTCTTTCACGCAAGCGCATGTTCCATACATACACCCAAGTCATAACAGCTTCACTCTCAATCTCTATCTACAATGAAATATGAAATAAGATGAAAAAGTTAGAATCCCTATTAAAGCACATTGAATCTTGATGTTTCCCACAGAGCTGCCGAGTACTTAAAGGCTACAAGGCATTCATGATTTCCGACAAGGTACAGATGTAATATTCTGTAACAAGAAATCTTTTTACAGAGGACAAGTTAAGAGTCATTCCCGGACACGTTTGCTTTGATAGCAAGAAATATCTAAATGACACCTTCTTCTAGTGTAGATTCAATCTCAATTGTGGATTGAAAACTTCCTGCAGTATTTCTACAAGAGTACATTAAAATATATTACCTAAAGATATTGCAGCATTGGATTTTATACTGAAATAAAGCTTGAAGCCTATATTCAGTAATTAGGACGCCAAAACACTGTTTAAAATGATTATATGCGTTAAAATCACGTTACATTTCCACACAAATGTAAAGCAGACGAACGAGGTCTTTCAACCAAAAATGTAGAAGTACGAGAAATATTAGGATAACAACCCAAGCAATAGTAGTAAATTGGGCGATATAGGTTGCTCTCAAATGCAATTTGTTTTCAACTCACAGCTTTTTAAGACATGTCTTCTATTAGTTAAATGTATAATTATTAAAACAATTAATGATTGAAAATACTTTATTAAAATGTTAACTAACAAAAATTAACTTAACTGTGAATTTGTTGTTCAAATTCTGTAATCTGCTAGAAAACAGACTGCGTAATACATAAATATCCTCACATACAAAAAGCTTTACCTACTTAAAGTTTAACCTATAATATCAATAATTGAAAAAGTTGGAAACAGGTAGTATGCTAGAAAATAACCTGCAGATGAAGGGAAATTCATCCATTTCATCATTCATTGAGTTTACGTGCCTAAGATTATTATTTTGAGACAAGATGCCAGTGAAGAAGAAATACCAGTTTACCAGCTACTGGTATATGCACTTTTAGCATCAACAGTGATACACATCAGCTGGTATTATTGTTTACTTACGGGTACGAATCTCGAGGGTCCCCAGTTCAAATCCAGGTATGGCCAAACTTTGATGTTTAAATACTCCTGAGTTAGGGCACTTAGACTTGTGCGACAAGTGCATTTAATTTTACATCAGTGATTGGTATGTTCCGAATAACTGGGTAGGTATCGCTATGGTTTGTTCGTATCTCGGAATAGTAAAACTTAAATGTTAAATCCCTAAAGAACTATGATACTTAGACACGTGCGGGAAATCACAATCTTAGAGAATTCCGGTGATCAATCCTGGGTGGGGGGGTATTTTTAGGTATCGCGAAGTCCGGTTCGAGTCTTCATTACGTTCTTTCCCTTTCTTGATGTGTACACATACAGACACGTGCACACACCCGAACACATCTTCCAAGTACACGGACATGCCTGAAGACATACGGACACATCCGCACATAAATACTCACACACAAACACAAAAGTACTACCACAAGCAGACCTACAGACATACATACACATAAACACTTCCAAACACCCGACATGAGCAAAGGCCTACGAACACACTGGAATACATGCATATGCGCATACAGAAACATACAAAATATTAATAGACACACTCGAACTTACAGGTGCATGGCTCTGTTATAATATAGCTTCATAAATGAGAGGCTCTGTCATGGATTTTTGTATTTGATTAATGTAGCAGTGATGATTGCGGGATTAGGGAGTGATGATGTTAATGGAGTTATGTGGTGGCGGTGGCGATACAGGTGTAGAGTTAAGGTGTTAATGAAGGCATGCGTCGGTGGCGGCAGTATAAGGTTACGCTGTATTTGGAAGTGGGGAGTGTTTGTGATGGCATCCAAAGCCAATATTGAGATTTCATATCGCTGGACAGATCCTAATGACTTAGTACACGAGGTGAGACTGCTAAAGATGTCCCATGAAGCTGGTAAAATTAACTTTCCTGCTGAGATTAGCAAGATTACTTAGGAATTGAAGAGGAGTGGCATTATAGCATGATTTAAACTGAACTCTGCATAAAACGAGCATTAACATTTACATGAAATGACTTTGTTTGCTGCATTTCAGTGTTCTAGCGTTTGCTTAATGTACAATCTGTTACGATAATTCTCAATAAAGATATTTTCACCATTGACTTAAGTGTTTTTTTATTTACCACACATCTCTCTCCCTATTGCATGAATTCATAATAAGTCTGATGTTCAGATTATATCCTTAGGACATTTTAGGTACACCTACATATATTTTCGATCATTTTTAGTCTATTCTAGTGGTTTCTATTATACAACAGCATGTATTTTAATGAGGTCAGTCCAGGTCTTTAGAGTATTCTGATGGGTTTAATAAACAGTGGCAGGTATTTTAATGGTATTGATACAGGTCTTTAGGGTATTCTGATGGCTTTTACAGCCCGGTGCAGGTATTTCATTGGTATTAGCACCGTGTTTTTTATGTATCTAACGGATTTTAAAACTGCTTCAGATATTTAATGCTATCGCCATTAACATTTTAGCATATTAAGGTATTACATGCTGTAGTTAAAGTGCTCTGACACTTCCGCGTGTGTTTCTTAGTGTTCCGGTAAGAATATTGGAGATTCATTAAAGGTATTTTAGACTGGAATGGGATACGGGCAGAGGCTTTTAGAACATTCTGGCACAATGGAATGAAGATTTCCGGTGTTTCAGTAGCGTCCTGGAAACAGGAGCAGACTTTCTCAGGCTATTGGTACTCTTCTTAAATTTTCAGAACATTTGAATGTGATTTATGTTGATTTTTAAAGTGTTTTTTAAATGTGCAGGTATATCGGGGGAGGAGTTAATGTAGGCATTTCCAATGTGTTTTACATCCTGGAAAACGAATTGTGGTGCATTTTTAGATCATTTTCGCGGTATTTCCGCCACTGCAATAGGAACTGCAAAGCATTTTAGTGTGCGTTTATGAGCTTTTTAGGCAGATGTGTTTAGAATATTATGATCTGTTTTTAAGGAGGAGGTTGGTATGTTCATGATTTTGACACAGATCTTTAGAGTATTCTGATGATTTTTAGACAGTACTGCAGTCATTGTGAGAGGCTCGGATAAGAGAATTTGAGTCTCTTTCAGGGTATTTAAAATATGAATCAGGTATTGTCACATGCTCTTAGGAGCCTTTGGATTACAGACAGTGGAATTTCATTAGTGAGGCATTAATGCAAGTATTTATTCTAATTTCAGGGTTTGATGCATTTTTTCCACTGAATTTTTAATACTTTGAGCTTTTCTTATCCAGTATTGGAACACCATTTATTTACTTTAAGTACTTTTTTCTAAATTTTATGAACTTCTATATGTTAAGCAGTTACCTTGCGATACCGAGAGGAATAAACGCCGTATTGGCTTACACTTTTAGGTATTTTGGAGTAGTCTAATCTAACCTCACACCGAACATCCTAAGCTAATATATCCCTGACTTACCTGCTCTAGAACATCCTCTCATTATTTATGTTATCGTCTAACCTGGCCAAAACGTAACCACAAAACGTAAACACAACGTAACCATACGTAACAACCGTAACCACGAAACTAAACAGAATACCTAACCACAAAACGATCCACCCGTAACAAAACTTGAACAACCCATTCCCAAGCAAATCATTGTTCACAACTTGGAGAATCATTATGCTAGCCTAACACAACCTATTCCTAGACTATCCTATCATGTATCCAGTAACCATCTAGCCTAATCTGATACTATCCCTTATCATCTGTCCTACAATACGGTGCTAAGCTAGCACTGAACATCCTAACGTAATCTTAGATGGTATAAACAGACTGCACGTCTAGCCTATCACCTAACCTTGCTTTTTTACGTGCATGTTAACCTATCTCAATCTCGGCCAACAGTCCCCTAATCTATTCAGTCATAACTTACAACTATCAGCTAGCCCATTCTCTAATCATCTATGACATATCATAACCTCACCCAGGCTAGCCTAAATTGCCTTTCCACAAGCTACCCTATCTTGCCTTTACCGCCCTAGCGTAACTTAGAAGAATCCTCTTATAAGCTGAATGGAGAGCCTAACCTAGCCTCATCGGATCCATGCATTACATAGCTGTTTCCTTAAATCAAGAACTTCGAATACTTTTAAAGAAATTCGATACCTTCTGCAACCATATTTCTCATGTTTGCAGTATTTTTTTCCATGCTTAATTAATCTATTATCAGGTATTGTAGGGGCATTGAAACCATTTTGTACACTGGTAAAAGACACTTTTAGCTACTTACAGCAATTCACTACGTTTTACAGTGTTCGTGTATTTGTTCGTAATGATTGCGTGCCCTTTTGTACGCATAAAAACAACCTGTATCAGCACTTAAACAATGACTCCACCTCTCTCATCATCACCATTTTCAAAAGCCCTCCCAACACTACAACCATTGTCATCTCCCATATCACCACCATCACAAACACTCCCCACTTCCAAATACAGCATAACCTTATATTGCCGCCACCGCCGCATGCATCCATTAACAGAATAATTCTACATCTGTCGCCGCCGCCACCGCCACATAACTCCATTAACATCACTCCCTAATCCCGCAATTCCCGCCATCATCACTGCAGCATTAATCAAATACAAGCATCCATAAGACAGAGTCTGTCATATATGGAGCTATATTATAACAGTCACGTATCTATAATTTCTAGTGTATCTATTAATATTTTGTGTGTTTCTCTATGTGTACATGTGTGTATGCATGTGCATATGTTGTAGTGTGTTCGTTGGTGTTCGCCATGTCGGGTGATTGGAAGTGTATATGTGTATGTATGTCCCTGGGTCGGCTTGTGTGTAAGTATTTTTTGTGTTTCTGTGTGTGTGCGAGTATTTGTGTGGATGAGTCGGTATGCATGTGTGTTCGGATGTGTCCTAGGTCTTCGTACATGTCCGTGTGTTTGGGGGAGGTGTTAGGGTGTGTGTTCATATGTCTGTATGTGTGTACATCACGAGAGAAGAAAAGAAGATAATTAAGACTCTAACCCGGACCTCGGGATATCTAAGAATCCCCTCCCCGATTAATCCACGTAATGCTGTAAGATTATTGTAATTTCCCGCACGTGTCTAAGTACCAATTTGTTGAACGATTAAACATTTAAGTTTTACTGTTCCTAGATACAAATAAACCATAGGGATACCTACGTGGTTGTTCGGGACATTCTAATTAATGATATAAAATTAAATACACTTGTGGCATGAGTCTTAAGTGCCCGAGCTTAGGAGTATTTAAGCATCAAAGTTTGGCCATGCCTGGAGTTGAATTGGGGACCCTCGAAATACCTCCCCGTAAATAAACAATAACGTTTTGGACATTAGTAGGCAGTGAACCGGTATTACTTCCTCACTGGCATCTTGTCTGAAAATAATAATCTTAGGCACGTAAACTCAATGAATGTAGAAGAGGAAGAATTTCCCTTAATCTGCAGGTTAATTTCTAGCATATTACCGGTTTTCAACTTTTTTCAGTTTTTTATATTATAGGTTAAGTTTTAAATATGTAAAAATAAATAAATAAATTGAGTTTTATTTATGGACGCTCTTTAACTATGGTCCATAGCGTCCCATTCTATATCGGGCGTGAAATACTGGGAATTTTGCTCAGAGGCCTCTTATCAGGCTTGAGGTTCTTTTACGTGCCGTAAATCTACGACACGGGAACACCGGCTTAACTTCCCTTCGAAGGAAGCCATGCTAAGGCCCGAAAAAATCCATCGTCCTCCGCCGGGTTTCAACCCGCGATCTCGGGAACTAGAGGCTAGCACGGTACCACTAGTCCACGGAGGACAACTGTAAAACTTTTGTATGATGTGAGGATATGTTTTATGTAGTCTATTTTCCAGCACATTACAGAGTTTCAACTAAAAATTCACAGTTAATTTTTGTTAGTTAGCACGTTAATGAATTATTTTCAATCATTAATTGCTCTAATAATTATACATTTAGCTAATAGGAGACATGTCTTAAGATTGCTGTGAGTTAAAAACAAATTGCATCTGAGAGCAATCCATATCGCTCAATTTACTACTATTGCTTGGTTTGTTACCCTCATTTTTATCCTACTTCTCCATATTTGTCTGAAAGAATCTTTAGTCTGGTTTATGTTTGTGTGGAAACGTAACGTGATTTTAACGCATATATTGTGTTTTAGCGTCCTTAACAGTAAATATTGGTTTCAAGCTTTATTTCAGTAAGAAATCCAATGTTGGAATGTCTTTACGCAATATATTTTTATCTACTCCAGTTGAAATACTCCTGTTGCCTATTCAATCCACAATTGAGATTGAATCTACACTAAAAGGAAGGTGTCGTTTAGATATTTCTTGGTATAAAAGGAAACACGTGTCCGGAAAGGACTTAACTTGTCCTCTAAATAAATTTCTTGTTGCTGAATATTATGTGCGTCCTTTGTCGGAAGTCATGAATGTCTTGTAGCCTTTAACTATTCGGGGAGCTCTATGGGAAACATCAAGATTCATTGTGCTTTAATAGGGATTATAACTTTTTCATTTTATTTCATATTTCATTGTAGATACAGATTGAGATCGAAGCTATTATGATTTGGGTGTATGTATGCAATATGGACTTGCGACAGAGAAAAAGAGGGAACAGTCTCATCAGTTGTCTCTATGAAGAAAGTTTTTTCCAATATAATTTAATATGTGATTAACTCTTATACATTTACAGCACTTCTAGTTAAAATAGCGATAATCGAAATGTGTATATGCGTTTCTTTTTTCAATGAAAACGGTAGATGCCGTTATTGGGCTGGATTCTTTCTACTTCTATGGTGAAGAATATGGATTAAGAGAAGGACCAACGGGCACAGAGACAGCCGAATCAGAGAGGGCGCATTTTTAATAGTCGTCTACACACAGATGCGGGTCACGGCTTGTCCCAAAATGGGTATCCAGAAGTTATTATACTGTAGTATGTTTTAAGGTTGCATGGTTGTGTGTGCGCGTGCATGTGAGAGAGATCAATATATATATATATATATATATATATATATATATATATATATATATATGAGTGCTAAGCAAGCAGTGGAAGGGAGTGGATGTGTGTTGACGAAGCTCCAGGAGTGGAAGAAAAGAAGGGCTTAAGAAAGTATGGGAATCAGTATCGAAGAATATAGAGGAAGAATTGGAACCTTTAATAAGTTAAAATGGAATGATTTTAAAATAAATAAAGGTACAGAAGAGATGGTAAACATGATTCTTCTCACATGTATAATAGGCATGCTACTGGTAATTGGTGGAGTCGAAATTAATCCTGGGCCAAATGGGAATCGAAATATCATGGACGAAATTTTGGCTAGTATAAAAGATATGGATAAGAAATTAGGAAACAAACTTAATGGAGTAGAAAAGGAACTAATAGATATCAAGAGAGAGATTAAAAATGAAATGCAAGATATAACAAATGAGGTACAGAAAATCAAAAGAGGAGTAGAGCTGTTGGAAGAGACACTGCAGGTTCAATCTAGTTATAACAGGAGTGAAAGAAAGGAATGGAGTATGGCTTGTTGAAGAGGTCAGAGAGATTATAGAAGGAAAGCTTGGAATGGTGTTACAGGGTTGGGAGATTAAGGAAGCATTAAGAGTGGGGAGATCAAGAGGAGCCAGAATGACAGTTGCAAGAATTACGTCAGTGCAGTTTGTTTATGAAGCGTTAAAGAAAACAAAGCAACTAAAAGGGACAAATATTTTTATAAACAGAGATTTATCGGTGGAACAACGGGCCTTGAAGAAAGATTTAATACAACAAATAAAGCTGACAAGAATGGAAGGGAAACGGGCCCTCATAAAGAACTTACGGTTGTAGGCCGATGGGCGCATGGTGGCTGGATGCGAAAGTGACGCAAAGAGCAGCAGATTGCAGGAGCAGGAAATGATTCAGCTAAATACATCCAAGACCAGGGAGAAGGAATGCAGATCGGAAGTAAATCCAAAGAGCGATTGGAAATTGGAGGAAAAGGATGGACACATGGAAGTTGCGTCACTGCTACTTGGGGCTGGCGGGAAGAAGATGGTTGTGCCAGAGAGAAGATTGGGGGATGACGTAGTGAAAACGTCAGATCAGAGTGACGTAGGGGCAACAGCTGGCGAAGCCAGGAAATTGACATCATCGAGCCGGGAGGAAGTTCAATCGCCACGTGATATGGTCGTGGACAGGGCAGAGGCGTGGTTTCAGAGTGGCGAAATGGTGGAAGAAGAAAGTATTGTGTTGACACCCAATGGGAGTTTACGGGTTCTGTACAGAAACAAAACGTGACCGTCAAGGGAGCCAACAGGAATAGATTTATGGAGTAGGAAAGTGTGCCATATGTATAGAAATAGAGCAGGCTCTGAGAGAAGTATGGGAATACGGAAGCAATAATAATGGGGGAGTTAACATTAGAATAGGGAGGGAGAGGATTATAGAATGAATATGTTGTGGAAATGAAACATGATCTAGAAGGGAACAAATTAGACAAAGTAAAGACCAGTGTATTGATAAAGCAAGTGATATATTTATATGAAATCGTGAAGTGAATGATTTAAATATAAAGGACGGTAAACACGGAGAGGGCTAGGAGGGAGACTTACATTTCTTAATATGAACGAGGAAGTGTTGTTAGGTCCGATGAGCACGGGGTACACAATTTGTTTTCTAAGGTATTAAATTTGCATCTAATAGTTGCCATTTCCCGCTGGTAGTGGAGATTTAAAGACGATCGGGGGAGGTAAGGGAAAGAGATGGGAATGGGAGAACACTAAGCAGTATAGTGACTTTAAATGAGAAACTGTTAGCGATATGAAGCTAACTCAACATACATGTTTTGTAAATGCGGAAGCTTGGTATGATCGGCAATGGGAGCCGATCATGCCTAAATGTATTGTATTAGCTCAACACTCAATAAAGATATATCATATATATCATATATATATATATATCGCCAAAAGATATTAATACATCTCCGTCTGGATATTTTGGATCTGGTTGTACGCTCTATGTTTAGAAGAGTGAATGTTATTTCGGAATACATTGTACACCACTCGGAAAAGGCATTTAAATTCTCACCGCATCTAAACCCAAATACCAGCTAAAGAAAAAGTATTCCCATTTCTTGTTGCAAGAGTTTCACAATATGTGAGCGTTTCCTCTCGCATTGTTTTAACACTTTTCGTTCGAGAATGATTTAACAATAAAATGCGCAGGCTCTGCACCTTCAGTGGTTGTATTAGCATGGTGTTTGGCGATTTGCCATGAGTAAGTTTTTTCCCCATCTTATTAAGTATGGAATGTCGCCGGCATAGGGCGAGAGAATTTTCTCTTGCGTCTGGGAGGAGGGCTTTAACTATAGGCCGAAAGCACTATTTAACACGTATTCTTGTTGTGCATATTGTTACATGCTGGGACGAAGGCCAAAAGATTACCAGAAAAAAGAATGAATTTAGATCAGCGCAACACGCACATTCATGTGGCGCAACTCGCTGGCAGCGAGAGTCCGGGATCTTGGTGTGGAAATTAAGTGGAAGGCGTAGGTTTTTATACTGCACTGAAAAATTACATAACACACGTTACCTTTATATACGAGGGATTCATTCACAACACGCGTGGCGCCTACATATTGAACAAAGGAAAAGGTGTGGAAGGAGATGCCACTAAACCGTAGACCGGCCACACACACGTCTAACTCCAACGAACACTTCCACTAGATTGAAGCTTCCTTACCCCCACAAACCGTATCTAGCCGAAACCAGACAGGGTTGACGTCACACCAGACAACTTCAGAAATATCTTTCCCGCACCTAAAAGAAATACCGTTAAGCCGGAATATGACTAAGGAAAGACAACAATGCTACGTCTGGTAGCAACAATACAGCAGAACAGTGCGTCTGGTAATTACAATAACATTAATAATACGCCAGATCTCCGCCACTTAAAAGAATGAGGCGTCTCCGGCGAAAAAGAAACAGAACAGGAACAAATACAGAAATACAAATTGAATGATTGGAAATGAATTCAATTGTTGGGCAAAAATTGAATTGATAGTAAACCTGTGATCAGTGCATACATGAAAATTTACAATTTATAGATGGGTAATGTAGTCCCACGGGAACCCCCCCCCCCTCAGCTCGAAAATCCTCTTCTGTACATAAAAAGTTCGTGGTGCTGTAGCACAACACGCCGCCTGTGACCGCCAAAACGGCAAAGCACATCGAGCTTGCTGTACAGTTCCAAAACCTGTTCTGTGGCCGACGGGTCCTGTCGGCACAGACGAAGACAAGAAGGTGTTCCTTCATGTAATGCCGTGCTTGAGTGACAGTACAATTGTTGTTGATGTGCTGCTAGGTGACTTTTGCGGGTGAAGTCGTGTGAACAACCACCATTCTCTGGATGAGCTGGAGGTGTCCTCTACTGTGGAGGGTAGCTTTACCTTGAGCTACTGGCTGACTGAAACAATATTCAGGGAAGCATCAGGTTTCAAAATATACAAAGGCAAATAGATAAGGTACCAAATACAAACGCTACAAAAAGGCAGGGGTCACACAAAACTAATAAAACTTAAACCTAGAGCAAGGTCTTGTAAAAAGAAAACAATACATTGAGCGCTCTATTATTTGATTTAATTATCAAATACTGATCAGTATATTTAAAAACTGGAGCTATCCAAACCAAAATTAGATATCAAGAATTTTGAATATTTTTTACACTGCACAATGAAATTAAGATTCTTGATACTTTACAATGGAAGCTGTACATAATTATATTATCCTGTGACAATCAACACAAACAAGGACCAAAACACATTTATAAATTTGTACCACAAATAATGTCACCCTTAAAAATTGTTAGTCAATCTACCAGTATACTACAACTTAGCAACAGAAATACAGACTGACTACTAAAACCTACTATAGTTAGGGGGACCATCACCAAACAACTATACTAAGGACCTACTCCCAAACAAAAGCTTTGGTCTTGTAAACCAAAGATAAGAACGAAGTTTTAAAACTTCTAAGGAAAGAAATTCTTACATTAACCTCCAAAATTGTTATAAAATTAATGTAATAGATTTTACTATAGTATATTAGTATTGTGTAAGAAATTTAATATTTATTATAATTAATTAAAGTTATGGGCAGATAGCAAGTGACTAGCTCGAACTCATTTTATAACCCCTTTTTTTCTTGTTCTCATGGTAGGAATGAGTACTTAGCTCCAGTCAAAAGGTTTCTGAAAACTATATCCATAGAAACACACAAAAATAATGAAAACAGTTGGAACTGACCAAAAAAAAGAAGTTATTAGAAATAATCATTGTGACACACAACAAATTGAAAGATCTTCAAATTTTGAGACATGTACTCGGCTAAAACAAGAAATTGTAGATGTTGGCCATCTAGACCGCTGCCAGGCAGATGACACTGCGACCATCTTCGTTAATCAGGACACCACCAGGATTGCTGTCTGGAAAAAAATCCTTTTAGCTCCAAAATAGTGGATACACACCGCGTCCTCACTGTAAACAAGCTCATACATTGTATTTAAATGAAGGCTGCATCACTGTGAACATACAGCAAACACAGCGAGTAAATCATCTTACTAAATACATATCAGCAAATTAGCAAGTGAACTACAAAAACATATCCATCTTTCATATCAGAACATTAAAATACCCTCATAAAGCTGAAAAGAATCACATTAAAGTATCATGGTAAGTACATGTCACACTTATTACCCAAAACAAAATATCTGTACAACAAGGTACATGGAAGAAATAGTGTAAAAAACGCATCTGTAAGAGACAGCAATTAACAGTTTATAACCTATATGGTCCAACGGGATCGTAGTAAGGGAAGATGCAGGAATCATGTATTTGCTGGGTTTTAGTCCTGTGAGTGTTAGGGCGACGGATTGCATAGATGACAGCTGTGATTTGCTTAACAATTTCTAAGGGACCAAGGCATCGATGAAGTTTGGTACATTTTCTTTTTTTCCTAAAGGGAGTAGAGACTTTGACAATTTGACCCACCTGAAATTTCACATCACGACGCTTCATATCATATCTCTGCTTCTGCTGAGATTGGTTCATATCGGTGATGGTGGCTTCCCTGGCCTTCTGTATATCCTGTAGAGTATTACGGACAAACAAATTGTCAGAAAATGACTGGACTGGTACCTGGTGAGGTAAAACGGGTTCTCGGCCATAAATTAAGAAAAAGGATGAGAACTTGGTAGTTTCCTGGACAGATGAGTTGTACGAGAAAATAACAGCAAAATTGTGTCCCAGTTTCTTTGATTTGAGTCAACAAAATTACTCAGCGTATTGGTTAGCGTCTGATTAAAGCGTTCAGTGAGGCCGTTGGTAGCTGGATGATAAGAACTTGTGAAGTGTGGCGAAACTGACAAGGATATGAGCAGTTCCTGCGTCACCTCACTAATGAAGACCGATCCACGGTCAGAAAGTAACATTGCTGGGACACCATGGCGGCAAATAATGCGATGTAAAATAAACTTGGCTACATGGGGAATAGTGGCAGCAGGTAAGGCGCCTACTTCCACCCAGCGTGAAGTATACTCTGTGCATATGATGACGTGGCGATTGCCAGAATTTGACCGTGCTAAGGGGTCCAAAAGATCAATGCTCTTAACGTTTGCCTATAGTGGTCACAGGAATGGGTTGTATAAGACAACTGGCCGTTGATTCTTGGGAGCCTTTCTAGATTGACAACTAGGACAAGTACGGACATAGTGTTCAATATCTTCCTTCATGCCTACCCAGTAGTAGCGGGAATTAATCTTAGGGAAACCTAAATGGCCGGATAGAGGGTCGTCATGAAATGAAGACAAAATCTCGTTTTTCAGAGACTGAGGAGTCACTAATAAGTGAAGAGGCCCTGTTGACCCAGAATTCTTCCTATTACGGACATTGGACTTAAGTATATAACTTGACGCCTAACGCTGCAATTTTGGAGAGGCGGTCGAACCAGGCTGTAAAGTATCAATGGCAGGTCGAAGAAAAACATCAGTTTTCTGCCTTCTCAGCAAACTCAGAGGCAGACAACAAACTAGTGATGTGGTCGACTTTATGGAAACGAGATAGTGTCAGCATCATTATGTATTTTGCGAGATTTGTAATAACAGATGGTGTAATCAAACTCTTGCAACTTAAGGTCCCAGCGAGTTAGCCTGCCTGTTAAATCCTTAAGGTTGTTGAGATAACACAAGCAATGATGGTCCGAAACAATATGAACTTCATATCTATAAACAAAACATCTGAAATGTGTCAACCCAAAAACAATGGCTAATTCCAATTCTGGAACACTGTAGTTTTTCTCGTCGTCCTCCTTGGTGTAGTGGTTACCATACTAGCTTCTAGTTCCCGAGGTCGCAGGTTCAAACCCGGCAGAGGGCGTTTGATTTTTTCGGGCGTAAAAATGATTAGCATGGCTTCCTTCGGAAGGGAAGTAAAGCCGGTGGTCCCGTGTCGTAGATTTACGGCACGTAAAAGAACCTCAAGTCTGATAAAGAGGCCTCTGAGCAAAATTATAGGTCTTTCACGCCCAATATAGAATGGGACGCTAAGGACCACAGCAGTTACGGAGCATCCATAAATAAAACTCAGTTTAATTTTAATTTCTGTAGTTTTTCTCACACTTGGAGAGTTTCCGAGACGCATACGCCACGGATCGAAGATGGTCATCTTGCCGTTGTAGGAGAATGCTAGCAACGGCAAGACCAGTGGAATCAGTATGGAGTTCAGTGTAAGCCCCAGATATGTAATGAGCTAACACTGGTGCTGAAGATAAAGCATCTTTTAGCTTTTGAAAAGCTTGTTGTTCAGGCCCCTAAGAAAAGTCTTGGTCTTTTCTAGTGAGCTGGGTCAAGGATGAGCAATTTGTGCATAATCTTCAACAAATGTCCTATAGAAATTAAATAAACCTGACACTTTACGGACATCCGGAATATTCTTGGGTGTGGGTAATTTTTGGATGACCATAACCATGTCCGGATCTGGGGAAGGACGGTCTTTAGACACTTCAAAGCCTAACGATTTAACTTTATTAATTAAAAAAAACATCTTTTTGCCTTGAGCTTAAAATTATGTCGCTCCAGTCTCTGAAAAACAGCTTCTAGATTGCCGACTATCTCTTGGATTGATTTGACGAAAACCAGAATGTCGTCAAGATATGCCAGATCTTTCTTGAAGTTTGTCGCCTAATAATTTATCAGCAATGTAACTGAAAAAGCTTGGAGCATTAGATAAACCAAAAGTAAGTCTTCGAATTGATACTGCCCCTGATGAATGATAAAGTTCGTGAACCGCTTAAAACTAAGGGTACCTGAAAGTAAGCTGACAAGAGATCAAGAAAACAATACCAGGAGGCTTCATTAAGGTAACTGAGCAAGTCATCAATGATAGGTAACGCAAAAGAAGTGACTGTTGCATTATTTAATTTCGTATAGTCAACACAAAATCTCAAGGACTCATCTTTCTTCTTGACAAGTACAACAGCAGATGCCCACGAGTCTGAGACTCAGTAATAATGCCAGCATCCTTCATTTTTTGAACCTGTTGAGCAATAATTTATTTCTGTTTATGAGGAATCCTGTAGGGTCGTTGTTTGATAGTGGGGTCAGTGATCTGTATAGAAAATGCAGCAACCTGAGTCCCTAATTCTTGCAATGAGGTAGCAAAGACATGGGGATATTTAAGAAAAAGCTGATGATGATTAGACTGGCTACTAGAAAGTTTACTATTAGCATTAAAGTTGAAATTAGGAGCTTTCAATGTAAAAACATTCCTGGGAGATGTTAAATTACTCTGTACAAATGCAACATCTGGCACAGTAGCGATAACAGTATTAGTAAATAATGTTTGAGGTTGAGCGGAAATGTTGTGCACAGGAAGAAAAAATTTCATCTGTGGGTTCACAAACAATAGACGGAATAACAATATGCTTTTTGTGCATAATCCTTTGTGAAGGCTCTAACATAACAGCATGAGAGAGAGGCTCTGAAGACTGTATCGAGAGATTATAAACTGAAAAAGGAGGTATTGTCACATCACTTTTAACAAAAGCCTTAGCTGTAAATGTTTCACAGGGTTCGTCCAATAATGTGATTAAAGCTATGTCGGACAAAGCAAAACATCCTTTTCTAAAATATCAACCTTACAAATATTATCTCCTACTGCAGTAGTAACTGTGTTATGTGCATGATCAGTGACAACTTTATGTTCACTTAAGAAGTCATTACCCAAGATAAAGTCATGTACTAAAGCTTTTACTACTAAAAGATCCTCCTGGAAGGAAAAAACATTAATATGGAAGGACAAAACAGTGTGGTGAGAAACATCCAATAATTTATTTCCAGCGGTGCGCAGTAGCATATCAACAGGCCCCAGTTTGGCAATGTCATGGACATGGCGGGCATTGATGATGTTAACAGCACTGCCTGTATCCAAAAGAATATTAATTTGTTGTCCATTGATGAGTCCAGGGACTTCAGAATGTGGCCCAGAGGAAGAGAAGCACTGGCAACAGTAGGTTGCTGCCCATCACTGCGAGGCGGCGCTACCTGTGCGGCTGTGAGCCACGGCGCTGCTCGTTTTTTGGCTGAGATACCTGTTGCCAACAAAACCTCGCTGAGTGCCCTCGTTTGCCACATCTGAAACAAATTACAGTTTGGCTCCGATCTTGAGGTGGTGAACGCGGTTGCCATGGTCCTCCTTGTGTGGAAAATGATGGTCTGTTCCCCTCAGGATTAGAGGATGCGTTCAATGAGTATAACTGGCTGGCCAAACGGTCCACTTTTGCAGCTAATTCAGTGACATCACTATTAGGAGGAGCTGGAAGAGAAGGCAAAGGTGAATGACCTGAAAGAAAAGGGTTAGTAGTCCCAGCTGGTAAAGTTAAAGGCGGAGGAGCCGAAACATGAACGGAAGACTGCAACTGTGCAGCGGCCAAGTGCTCTCTTTGGGTCATATAAAATTGAGCTGTGTCCACCCGCTTCAGAGGCTGTAAAAGATCATCGGCAGTAACAGGGTTCATTGGAAGTGTATTGTTTACATACTCAAGCCCTTTAATACATTTCTTATTTGCTCAGTTTGTGACATACGTGGATTAACTTGACCACATAATGACAGAACAGCATAGACATGGTGCAAAGCAGGTTCAGAATCTAACTGAATCCTTTGTCGGAGTTTGATTCTTAATAATTTATCTTGGTGAGCTACGTGAAAAGCTGTAATAAAAGAAGTTTTTAATAGAGATCAATTATGAGAGGGATGCCTGTGACAAAATGCCTAAAACCATTGTATGGCAGTATCTTTAAGGTAGCAAGGTAAATACTTCACTTTTTGCAAATCAGATCAGTTATTAGCAAAGGCTACCCTTTCAAAAGTATTCGGAAAATTAAAAGGATTATCTACTGCAGCTCAAAGAAAGGAGGTTCGACAGAAGGTCGTGCAGGGGATGATTGTACAGCGGACAAGGTACTCTGGACAACTGCCTGTACAAGTGTAATTAAATCAGTGTTGGTGGCCACTGAAACGGCAACTCTAGGCCGAGCCCAAGAACTGTAATTATAGATAATTTATTAATTAACTTTTATTGATGTTAAATCATACTATGTAAATATATTTTTCTCATGCTGCTTGTATATTTTAAGAAGGGTGATTTAACGTTATGTATCTATCTAGGTTACTAATATTAGTAGAATTATAAATGGTTTAATGCAAATAATTTAAGCGCTGTGTTAAAATACTGTCCACGACGAAATGTTTTAGCTACAGGAATAGTGCTTTCGAAGGCAGAAAACCTAGGTTTATAACATCTCTTCGGTCGCTGTGCCATTATTCCTACAGCGAGGGTGTAACGCCTTTGTCCCTTTATTTGATAATTCGCCGTGACCAAGTGAGCGAGACAGATAGCTTAACGGTAAATGTAGGAAAAGCCGCGATTTATATTAAACTTGGACCAATGAGATCCCTGGAAGTTTATTCGAAATAGTTAGACGCGTCGAGTGGCGCTGAAAAATGGACCAATAGGAAAGGAAGCAGCCCCAGAAGCCTGAGACTATAAATGGATCTGTTTGGAGCAAATTCGGGACAGTTTTCGTAATGTGTGGTCAGGGAGAGATGCTGCAGGATGTGTGAGATATCGCGCCAAAAAAGGGAATAAAGACAGTTTTGGTCAAGGCAGTTTGTCATGGAATTTTAGCAGTGCAGCAAGGCAGTTTTAGCAAGACAGTTGTCATGGCAGTTTAGTATTTCAGTTTGGCAGTTTGGTATGTGTGGTCAGAGAGAGATGCTGCAGGATATGTGTGATATCGCGCCAAAAAGAGAATAAAGATAGTTTTAGCAACACACCTAAGATCCGCTACTCTTAAAGAGACAATAAGCATATTTATACTTCGTGCCACATCCGCGCCGCATTTTAACAGCGGTGGACAGTATTTTACAGCGGCAATACCAGTTTTGTATCCTACGTGTGTTAGTCAAATAAAAAGAAACGGCAGTGTCATCTTTTCATAAACAAAGCACGTCTATGTCTTCCTATATCACCACCCGAGATCTACGATTCCTTTACCGAGGATAAGTCCATGCTCCCATATAGTTTAAGGAAAATTACTGCAGCTAGCCGAGGATAAAATTGAAGAGAACCAACACACTGAGAACTTCTGGAACCAACGGGAGAAGCATCAAGGTAAGCCTACAGCACGGACGAAGGAGGTGACTGCCGCAAACTGGCGCCCAACGTGGGGCTCGAAGGGAAGACCAGCTCGAAGGGAAGACCAGCACAAACGGAGGACTAGGAAACAACGAATAGAGGAAGAATCTTCAGAGGAAAGGGGCACAGCAGAACAAAATTACAACGCGAACTTCTAGTCTACCTACGTGGTACAACAAAACAGCTGAGAGCATCGCTTCTAGAAATTCACCAGGATTCGAACCCGGGACGCATCAATTAACATAGGAGAAAGTACAGGTTAGAACATTTTTACAAAAACAAACAGAAAGGCATGCAGAGTAGTGACTCAGTTTTGTGAACACATGTTATTGAGAGGGGGTAAAGTCATTACTAGGGAGGTAGAACTTGCTAACGGAACCATGAGTAGGTCAAGGGAAGATTTGAAAGAACTGAATGGGGAGGCTATTGTCAGCATAACACCAGATGGAGAAAATATGGGTGCAGCAGAGGTAGAAGTTAGGCTGGAAAGGCAACCACCGATTGAGCAGGTCATTGACGCAGGTCAGAATCAGCTGATGGTATTCCTTCAACACTTGAGCATAAAGATAGACGAACGAAGTCAGATGTTAGAGGGGAAATTAGATGAGCAGAGTAAAAACTTAGAAAAATTAAGTGAACAAAATAAAAACTTAGAAAGAATCTTAGATGAGCGGGATAAGATCTTAAGTGAACATAGTAAGAACTTAGAAAGAATCGTAAGTGAACAAGATAAGAATTTCGAAGGGAAATTAAAGGAGCATAATAAAGGCTTAGAAAGAGTCGTAAGTGAACAAGATGAGAATTTAGAAGGGGAATCAAATGAGCATAATAAGGACTTAGAAAGAATCGTAAATAAGCGGAGTAAAGACTTAGAAAGAATCGTAAGGGAACAAGATAAGAATTTAGAAGGGAAATCAAATGAGCAGAGTAAGGACTTAGAAAGAAAACTGAGCGAACAGAATAAGGATTTCGAAGGGAAATTAAATGAGCAGAGTAAGGACTTAGGAAGAAACTTAAGTGAACAAGATAAGAGTTTAGAGGGCAAAATTAGTTGAGCTGATGAAGGGGAAGTTAATAGAAACACTTGAAGGGAAATTACCACAGACTAGAAACTAAAGATCCGAAAACACTAACGGGAGAAGAGACGTTTAAGAAAGCTTTTGAAAGAATATCAAAGAGGGCGCAGAAAAGAAAGGAGGAATTTAGAACAAAGAAGCGAAAGAAATGGTTGATCGAACTTGGAGAATTAGTATTGGTATTAAAAAAAAAGTCCAGCATTCAAAAAAAAAAGGGTCTAGCATTCAAAAAAAAAGTATCATAGAATGGAAAATTTATTTAAAGGTCCATACCGGGTGATTAACATTTTTGGCTCGGATACATTTGAGTTACAAGAAATAAAGAATTCCAAGATCGTAGGGAGATATCATAAACAGTTGCTCAAACCGTACAAATGTTTAGAGAATGAGAAGGGTGAAGAATGTAATGAGAATAATCAGGTTAGTTTTACTCGAAATGAGGTAGCAACCCTATGAACAAATAGTAAAGGTAATACACCCGATATATAAGGACATAAGGAAATAAATAAATGCATAATAATTATTATGTACCAATATGTATGTAAATAGATTTAATTTTTAGAACTTAATTTCAGTATTAGCGTATTTGTTTGCGTTACAAGTTATCCGTGTGCGTGCAGTGTATGGTGCGTAAGAATGCCTCTCGGAAAACCTGTTTTTAAATGGAGAGGGGGATCGACCATAGCAAAGTGTAAGAGTGAATGACCCAAGTGTAAACACCACTGGTTTGTCAGAACTCTTGTGAAGGAACAGGTATAGCGAAGGGTCTATGTAAACAAAACAAACCAACAAAGTCCATAATCAGAGGAATTATTCTGGAAAAGAAAATTGTATCAAGTGCTGAAAAATTTATTCTTTTCCAGAACAGGGCAATTTGAAACGGCAACTCTAGGCCGAGCCCAAGAACTGTAATTATAGATAATTTATTAATTAACTTTTATTGATGTTAAATCATACTATGTAAATATATTTTTCTCATACTGCTTGTATATTTTAAGAAGGGTGATTTAACGTTATGTATCTATCTAGGTTACTAATATTAGTAGAATTATAAATGGTTTAATGCAAATAATTTAAGCGCTGTGTTAAAATACTGTCCACGACGAAATGTTTTAGCTACAGGAATAGTGCTTTCGAAGGCAGAAAACCTAGGTTTATGACATCTCTTCGGTCGCTGTGCCATTATTCCTACAGCGAGGGTGTAACGCCTTTGTCCCTTTATTTGATAATTCGCCGTGACCAAGTGAGCCAGACAGATAGCTTAACGGTAAATGTAGGAAAAGCCGCGGTTTATATTAAACTTGGACCAATGAGATCCCTGGAAGTTTATTCGAAATAGTTAGACGCGTCGAGTGGCGCTAAAAAATGGACCAATAGGAAAGGAAGCAGCCCCAGAAGCCTGAGACTATAAATGGATCTGTTTGGAGCAAATTCGGGACAGTTTTCGTAATGTGTGGTCAGGGAGAGATGCTGCAGGATGTGTGAGGTATCGCGCCAAAAAAGGGAATAAAGACAGTTTTGGTCAAGGCAGTTTGTCATGGAATTTTAGCAGTGCAGCAAGACAGTTTTAGCAAGATAGTTGTCATAGCAGTTTAGTATTTCAGTTTGGCAGTTTGGTATGTGTGGTCAGAGAGAGATGCTGCAGGATATGTGTGATATCGCGCCAAAAAGAGAATAAAGATAGTTTTAGCAACACACCTAAGATCCGCTACTCTTAAAGAGACAATAAGCATATTTATACTTCGTGCCACATCCGCGCCGCATTTTAACAGCGGTGGACAGTATTTTACAGCGGCAATACCAGTTTTGTATCCTACGTGTGTTAGTCAAATAAAAAGAAACGGCAGTGTCATCTTTTCATAAACAAAGCACGTCTATGTCTTCCTATATCACCACCCGAGATCTACGATTCCTTTACCGAGGATAAGTCCATGCTCCCATATAGTTTAAGGAAAATTACTGCAGCTAGCCGAGGATAAAATTGAAGAGAACCAACACACTGAGAACTTCTGGAACCAACGGGAGAAGTATCAAGGTAAGCCTACAGCACGGACGAAGGAGGTGACTGCCGCACCACCAAGGTCGATGACCCATCACTAGTGGAGGGCGAAGGATAAGGCTCGTCCACAGGCATGTCGGAAGATTGTCTGGTACCTCTCTTTGGCATAACGAATCTATAGGGCAGTATTAACACAGAAATGCAGGGAAAAATATTAATTAGACACAGGCATTTCCATTAAACAGTGATTGTAATGAAAATGATTAGGATACATACACCAGGTAGAAATATTATTGCATCGGAAAGAACAATGGGTATGAGCAAAATGCATAAGTATTAATGCTATAAGAGAAGCAAGTTTGCATTCATAAAAGCACCACAGTTAAAAAAATTAATTTCCATAGACCGTGCCAGAAATTAGCAATAAGTCAAATAGATAAGTGAATAGTACAGTGGGCTTCAAATGTTTTCTGATGGGCCAAGGGGTGTAGAGGAAGAGGAGGAAGAAGTTTCTTCTCGACTAGTCATGCCTGTCTATAGCCAGCGTGCCGGTATCGTCTCAAAGATCACATTTACTTCTGTGTATGCATTCAGCGACCTGACTCTAAGAAGAAAGAAGATGAAACCAAATACTTTTCTCTGTACTAGAACTATTCAAGCGAAATAAATTAACACTTTCTTTGCATAATATGTTGTTTAAAAATCAAATATTGCACTCTTTATGCGGGTGCTACACAAGTTTAAGATTCACTAATTTTCTTGAGAAACAAGGTTCGTGTAATGTATATCTTGTTTTTAACGTTATTGCTAGTAGTAAATAATAATATTATTAATAATAGTTTCATAATTATCACCAATAGAACGTTCTACGCGTACTCTGAGGGTATTTATTACCTTGAATATAAATTCGTTTTGCTTTTTAATTGTCATAGATATCGATCACAACGTTTAGCGCTAAGTGTGTAGTTCAATACAGTTTGCACATTCACTTCTGATAATATTCAAGTAATGTTTTAAAAATATGGCAGCAAAAGTAATATTAGTGTCAAACTGTTGAAGCAGTTTTGAAACAATTAAGTATAACATTGAATATTCTTCAAAATGAGAGATATTTTGCGTTTGTTACTGAAAAACGAATAAAGACTGTTTTATTTGAAACATAATTCCCCTTATATGCACACTCACAAGTGAAAAGAAGAAAAACCGTGCCAGTCGTATAGTGAACGTAGAGTAAAAACACCTATTTAGGTATTGTATGCAAAATATTAATAGATACGAGGAAACAACCTTTAGCGCAAAATGGCAGTTTCTATATAGCTGTTTTATTCGTTTAGGATAACATATAAGCTAAATTTTCAAATAGTGACCCGAAGTATTAATGCAGATAGGTTGATGTGCTTTTGTTGTAATTGGTTCATTTGAAAGCACTCTATTCTGAAAACTAAATAGCTTTCAAGTTACAAATCTGAAGATGCCCCCCCCCCAAAAAAAGGTTCTGTATTGCGATTCACGTTCTGAATTCTTAAAATGCTTCTCTTCTCTGGTCTAGAATGGAATGGAATGGAATGTGTAACGGAGGGGACTCGACCCCGATGCAGTGAATGAGGATATTGTGCTTGTGACCTTTGACGGTGCGCTCCCGGGAGGGAGGGAGGGATGAGGTGAGAGACACCGAGCGGCCGGAACCAGGATTGACGGCACAGCAATGACAAAGTTCCTAAAATTTCCAGATTGAGACGCCCTGACATCTGGGCAGGCAAACCGGGGACCCCACCCCAAACAGAGGGTCCAACCCCCCCCCCCAAGAAGCGGTCCTTATACGCTGGCAACGGCCGAAGACCGAGAGATGGATAAGGTTCCACAGAGGGAATCCTTTTTCTGTGCCACGCCGCACCGGAATACCATCGCCGACACTTCCAATCCTGAAACAGTCCTAACGGGGTTAAAGATGAATGAAATGAGGAATGGAACGATATTCGGGAGCTGAGAGAAATCATCAGCATTCGCCTGACGACCCGGGAAAACTCTCGGAAAAAAAACGTGGGTTAGATTGGGCGGTAGCCGGGAAGCGAACTAGGGATCTCTCGAATGCGAGTTGCACGCGTTACCGCGGCGCCACCTGGACGTAAACTGGAAGATCCGTAGTTCAAATCTCGACTATGACATTGAATTTTTCAATCTGATTCTACCTTTCCAACCTTGTGCTACACACGGCTTGAATGAAAGAGTCTTCTTTTTAATTGAGATGAAACTGCAATTACAAACTTCGTTGTAAGTATAAGAAGAATGCAGTAGCTTAAACGATAGTCAGATTTTTATGTGGTGTCTTTGAAACTCCACGGGCTTTGCATTACCACGAGAATTGTGATTTCTAGTTCCCGGGGTCGCGGGTTCAAACCCGGCGGAGGGCGATGGATTTTTTCGGGCGTAAAAATCCTTAGCATGGCTTCCTTCGGAAGAGAAGTAAAGCCAGTGGTCCCGTGTCATAGATTTACGGCACGTAAAAGAACCTCACGCCTGATAAAGAGGCCTCTGAGCAAAATTACCGGTCTTTCACGCCCAATATAGAATGGGACGCTAAGGACCACAGCAGTTAAAGAGCGTCCATAAATAAAACTCCATTTCTTTCAGAATTGTGATTAGGAAGAATTATATTTAAATATAGATGAAATTATTATTTTAAATTGAACAAACTAACGTGTTGCATTCACATAACTTTCTCTTCTCACCATTCTACAAATTCTTCTTTCTAAATGTCATTTTTCTGTCTACTTCTTATAATCCAGATGAACTTGTAAATCACATTTAGCTCATATGTGTGGTGTGGTAGTCTGCCTCACATTCAAGAGGTCCCGAGTTAGAATCTCGGTTAAAGTGAAATACCTGGGTAAAGTACTTCCAGGGTTTCCTCTTTTCCTGAGAAGATGAATGTTTGATTCTGATTTCTAGTGGCCTCGGGCCCATTTGAGCATCATTTTAACCATTTCGTTCATTCACCACCCGTAATGGCCTACCCGGTTAAAGGACTTTAATTAAATACCAAAAGAAAAAGTTCACATTTACACGTTTCGTTGTAGTATATGTAGATAAAGCGATAGTCCCATTTTCAAAAAGCATGTCACTACGTGATGCTTTGAAGTTCCATGCTGTTTATATGATCGCGACAAAAACAAAACGAATAGCGACTCCTCAGTTAAAAAAATATTCAAACCAATAACAAAACATATCTGGGAATTAGTTAATCTCATAATATATATAACAAACTGCGTGCTTTAACGGGGTTTGCATTTCTTGTGTGTCAAAACTTTGTCCAATCTTTTAGTTTACCAATAATTATACTAAAGTTATTCAGAATGAAGAAGGCTTTAGAGGCTCTTCTCAGTCAGTTCAATATATATATATATGAGTCTTGTTCGAGTAGCGGTCGGGTGTAGACGCGTTTCTGTTCCGCTCTGTGAGTAGCAGTAATCTCAAGAAGCGTTGTGCAAATATGGCGAATATTGAAGGTCTGTTGGACAAGTTGAGGAGTGAAGTGAAAAGTGGTTTCGCGGAAAGCAAAGTTCGTCACAGCGAGCTATTAGGAATTATTAACTCCATGATGGAATCCCTGGAGAAGTCTGAGACACGGGTGAAGGAGTTGGAGGCAAGATGTGAGTGGTTGGAGGGCAAGGTGGACTACTTAGAAAACCAGTCAAGAAGAAATAATATTGTTATATATGGATTAACGGAAGAAGAGAATGAAAGCTGGGACATCACGGAGAACAAGGTGCTAGACGTTGTGGCCCAGATTGGAGTTCATCTCAGGTCTGACGATATTGAAAGAGCGCACCGTGTTGGTAAAGCAGGCAACAGGCGGCCAATTGTATGTAAGCTCCTGTCATATAAGTGCAAATCCGCCATTCTCCGAGATAGTAAGTATCTTAAAGGTACAGGTGTGTTTATAAGAGAGGATTTCAGTGAAAAGATCCGGCGAGAACGAGAATTTCTTCATCGCCATATGATAAATGCAAAATCACAGGGTTGTCATGCAGTAATCAAATTTGACAAAATTTTAATAAACGGGCGAATAAGAACCAAAGCAGAGCTGGAAGAAATCGACAAGAAGATAGCAGAAATTCAAGGAGAGGAGGTTGGCATTTCTGCAGAGCATCGAGCCCCAGAAGGCAGTATGGTTACACCTCTACCGGAAGGGACAGCAGGTAGCAGGGTCCAAGACGGCCAGATGACAAAAACAATGGCAACGTCAGCAGGGGGGAGGGTGTCAGTGCAACCAGCCCGCAGGTCACAAAGGATAGGGAGAACCAGCACACTAGGAGTAGGAGGTAAGATAACAACAAACAGATAGAATGAAGATGCCCAGCTGTCAGTGTGGTTTTGGAAAGTGGAAGGTTTGAGGGGAAAACTGGCTAGTGGTCAATTTTTGAACTTGATAAATAGCTTGGACATAATTGGGTTAGCAGAGACTTGGCTAAAAAACAATGAAACTGTGGACATAAGTGAATTCCAAGGTGTTTATAGTGGTTCAGAATTGAGAGGTAGAAGGGGGAGATATCCTGGGGGCGTTGCTACTTTCTTTAAGAGTAATTATGTACAGTCTATTAAGGAAATACAGAGTCATCTCAGGGGAGCAACCTGTATATATTGTAATATAGCTAATATTAATATTGTTGTTATAACTGTATATCGCCAGCCGGTTACGTCCCAGTATGCTGAGCCAGAATTCTTTACAGATTTAGGGGAAACAATTGTAGAAATCAGGGACGAATATCAGGATGTAAAGCTAATAATAATGGGTGATCTGAATGCTAGGATAGGGCAAGAAAATATTACAATTAAAAAGGGGACTTAGATAACAGAAAACCCGGCAGAAACAGCAAGGACTCAATCCTGAATGCAAGAGGAAAAGAGTTATTGTTCTTTTGTGACGCCTACGAGTTAGAAATAATGAACGGAAAATACGGTTCGGACATGTCAGGGGAAGTAACATTTATGCATACGAATGGGAGTAGTGTCATTGACTACATTCTGTGTTCACAGGACGTATTGCCGTTAGTTCAAAATTTTAAGGTTGAAAACAGCATTAACTCTCATCATTTTTCACTGATAATGACTCTAAAAACATCTCGGCTGGTTTCTTATACAAGGGATGAAAGCGCATGCGAAACATTGACGCCATTGTTTAAATATAGATGGAGGGAGGCAGGAAAGGAGATTTTTATTAACACTTTAGAAAACGAAATTATATCTTTTGACGTAGATCAACACAAAGGAACTGAAATTATACAGAACATAACTAATATTATACAGAAAGCAAGTGCGCACATGCTAACAGGAAGGGGTAATGCATCAAACAGCTTAACATCAAATAGTTGGTATAACGATCAGTGTAAAACAGCGAAGAAAGCAGCGGAATATGCACTTATCAAATACAGAAGAGAGGGGGGTGAAGAACGTAGAATTTCTTTTGCAAATCTAAGAAAGTCATATAGGGAAGTCCTAAAGCAGAGCAAAACAGCTTGGCAGGACGCAAAGGCAGAAGAGGTACGTCAAGTAGTCGAAAATGGGGAAATTGGTGACATGTGGAAAGTTATTAGACAGATTCGAAGGCGAAGGTCCATTCAGGTAACTATCCCTGCTGGATAATGGATAAAGCACTTTAAAACAGTCTATGAAGGAGGGGAGTTTAGGATACAATTAAATACTTTGGCCGCTGAAGGGATGACTGGGGCTCCAATTGTGCAAATGCTTGATTATGAAATTAGCACAGCAGAGGTTGTTCGTGCAATAAAATGTTTAAAAAACGGGAAGGCAGCTGGTATAGAGGGCTTGTCAGCTGAGTTTTTCAAGATCTCGCTAGAAGTTAATAAAATGGTAGATTTCTATAGAAAAAGCTTCAATAAAATATTTGAAGGCGGAGAATATCCGGAAGTATGGAAAACCGCCATTATCCAACCTCTTTACAAGGGCAAAGGGAGTTACAGCATTCCAGGAAATTACAGGGGTATCTAGCTGCTCTCTATATTTGGAAAAATTTACAGTAGAATCTTATATGAAAGAATTAAGTGTTGGGCCAAGACACATCATAGGATTTCTAAATTTCAGGCAGGATTTAGGGAAGGTTTCTCGACTATTGACAATGTCTTTGTTCTGAAAACCATAATTGATGACAATTTGAGAAATAAAGGTGGTAAGGTATATACTGTATTTGTAGATTTTAAAATGGCATTTGATACTGTAGAACACAGTGCTCTCTGGGAGAAATTAACACGTAAAAGGACTTTCGGGGAAAATGATTAGAGCACTTAGGGCAATGTATAAAGAAGTTAAGTTTGTTATCAAGACCGATCAGCACAATACATCAGAATGTAACATAGCGCAGACGGGGGTTAAACAGGGTTGTATACTATCTCCGTTACTTTTTAATTTGTTTATTGATGATGTTGTTAGCGTGATGACGGAGGAAGACATAGATGCACCGACAATCGCAGACCAAAAAATACCAATTCTTTTGTACGCGGATGACATTGTAGTTCTTTCTAAAACGATAAAAGGTTTGCAGACTGGTTTAAACGCTCTTCGACAATACTGTAGGCAATGGGGTATGGAGGTAAATATTCTTAAAACTAAAACAGTCACCTTTAAAAATGGATATGTGTACGGCCAACATGAAAAGTGGACCTATGGGGAGGAAGAAATTCAAAATGTTAAACACTTCGATTACTTAGGAGTAAGGTTTGATATGGGCGGAAAATGGAACAAGAACATGGAGTTTATAAAACACAAAGGGATTGGACAACTTTCTGAAGTATTAAGGATATTGACACGGGTACCAGATATGCCAGTAAAAACATTACAGACCATGTATGAAGCAATGGTTAGGTCCTCATTACTATACGGCAGTGAAGTGTGGGGATGGGAGAGGGTGGATAATGTAAATAAAATACAATGCAATTTCTGGAAGCGCATTCTAGGGTTGGGGAGGGGTACTTCAAACTACGGAGTTCTTCGGGAGGTAGGATGCTGGGAAGATGCTGTGTTTGCTAAACTAAACGTAGTTAGGTACTGGCTGCGAATAATTAAAGGCGATCAAACAACTCTGAGAGCAATATGTTATCGTCATCAAATAAACAACATAGGGCATCCAAAATGGTGGGCGGCGGGGTTGCAACGCGAATTATAAAAAATTGGCTTAAATGATATCTGGCAAAGGGGTAATGAAAATACACACAGTGCTGTAAGAAAGGTCAAAAGACGACTATGCGATATAAACAGGCAGAAAATCGAATCTGAATGTAGACAAAGATCAACATTGGAGCTACAAAATGAAATAAAAACTAGGTGGGGTAAGGAAACATATATTTTGGAATTGAGTATAAAACAGAGGACTGGAATAGCATGGCTTAGGTTGGGAGGGTGGAAAGCTCGCAAGATTGTTGATAACGATGGCAGGAGGATTTGCCCATTATGCGGGGAACAAGAAGACTGGACGCATATTTTGGCAGCATGCGTGCAGACGGAGGGTATTAGGAAAGAACTATTACCGGAAGTATTTTTGGCTTCCAACAGACGGAGGACAGCATGCTGGGACATGATTCTAAACAGCCAAAACTGGCCAAGCTTGGGCACATACTTAATGGAAGTACGTGTACTAAGAGATAAGGTGTTTATGTAATTTTTCTTTAAACATATGTGGTGCTTGAGTACTTGTGCGCGACTGTGTGTGTGTGTGTTTGAGTGTGTGATTCAGTGTTTTTTTTTTCAATTTTATATGTATGTATATAGTGCGGTGATTGTAAAAAAATAGTTGTTTTCTGGTTGATACTGCAAGTCACGTATACAGACCAAGTATTTATCTAGAGAGCATGTACGGTCTTATGACCAATGCGACTGTGTTATGCAATTAATGTAATACTAAATACTTAATAAATACCACCACTACCACTATATATATATATATTTCGTTTGTCATGAAAATATTTTAAGCAGTGAGTATTTTAATCAAAATCATTAGAACCATTTTTAAGAATATAAATTTCGAAAATGTTTCCATGTAAAGGGTTGTTCAGGATGGGGAAATTTTCTTGAAAATCCTTGTCACAACTTTGAAAGATGCTGAACTTAAATATCAAGTTTGGTAGTTAACCGACTTTTCGCTTTGGATTTATGTTGTTCACAGAGACGCAGGCATATGGAGGCTTTGCCCTAAAATATGATGTGTTGCATTCGCGTGATTTTCTCTACTCACTCTTCTTACAAAGTTTATTTTGCACCTATGTCATGTTAATACTCATAAACCTTCATCACGTATTTTCACAATTCGTTGTAGGTATAACCAGAACATATTAAGCTAAAGCGATAGCCAAATCCCTCAAAGCTGATCGCTACGTGATAGCTTTGGATTGGTTGGCTACGGAGGGGACTCGGCACTGATGCACATAGTGGATATTGTGCCTACGCCCCACAAGGGGGTGTCTCCGGGAAGCAGGATGAGGCGAGACAAGACACCGGGCGTCCGGAACCAGGAAAAACGGCACAGGAATGGCAGGGTCCCTAAGTTTGAGATAGAAATTCCCCGTCGGACGGACAGGCAGACCGGGGACTCCACCCAGCACAGAGGGTGTCCAACGCTCCTCAAGGAAGTTAGGATACTCCCGACAGGCAGCCGAAAGCAGGTGGGACGGAGAAAGTCACAAAAACATTCTTGTCCCCTGCCACACTGCACCGAAACACTATCGCCGACACTTGCAACTCTGAAAGAGACCAACGGATGAAAGATGAAGGGAAATTAGAATGGAGATGAAATGGAGGTCCGGAAATTCGGGCATGTGAGAATCCTTCCCAGAACTCGCCTGGCGACCCGAGAAAACCCCCGAAAAAACCTATGGGTCAGGAAGGTCGGCCAGAGGAATCCAACCCACGACCTCCCGAATGTGAGTCGCAGACGTGATAGCTTTGAAATTCTGTTCTCTTTGTATGAACAGGAGAGAGAGAGAGAGAGAGAGAGAGAGAGAGAGAAGGAAAGAAAGAAAAATAGTTATTTGCAGTTGAGGGAAGTATAAAGTATTTGAAAATTTAAACTAATAACAAAGAAACTTTCAGAATAGGTGAAGTATGAAATATTTGATATAGATTTTGTTCTTTAACAAGATCTCCAGTTGTGCGGTAAAATTTTGTCTCTCTCTCTCTTATGATTTACCAATTATCAAAAGTCATTGACAATAAAGACTAATTTACAGACTATTCCTAGAAAATAAAAGATATACATTCTGTTTATCATGAAAATAGCTTAAACATATGTATTTTAATCAAAATCCTTCGTCATTTTTGAAAGAATAAAAAATTTCGAAAAATGTCCAATGTAAAGCGTAGTTAGGAGTGGATGATTTTCTTTAAAATCTCAGTGTCGCATTCTTGCAAGAAGTTGAACTTAAGCACCAAGTTCGGGTTTTAACCAACCTTTTGCTTTTGAGTTATGCTATTCGTGAATACACACACACACACACACACACACACATACACACTTGGACCATTGTCTAAAAATAAATTCATTGGATTCAGGTGTCACAAACGTGATTTCTGGTGAAATTGCGACAATGAATTTTCAGATGGAACATAATATTTTCTCTACTTACTGTAGCTACGTAGTAGAGAAAGTAAAAATGCTTATTTTGGATTCAGGGGTTTCAAAACGTGAATTACGTTGAATCTCGTTATTAAATTTTTGGGCGGAATGCAATACTTTCTCTATTTACTGTAACTACGTAGTAGAGAAAGTAAAAATGTTTTCTTTGGATCCAGGGAGTTTCAAAACGTGTATATTCGGTGAATCTCGTTATTCAGTTTTTGGGTGGAAAACAATACTTTCTCTACCTCCTGTAGCTACGTAGTAGAGAAAGTAAAAATGCTTTGTTTGGTATCAGGGGGGTCTCATCGTGTATATCCGCTGAATCTCGTTCAATTTTTGGGTGGAACACAATAGTTGCTCTACTTGCTGTAACTACGTAGTAGAGAAAGTGAAAACCTTTGTTTGGCTTCAGGGAGTCTGGAAACGAGTATTTCCGTTCCGAGTATTAATATCGTTATTAAATTTTTGGGTGGAATACAATAATTCCTCTACTTACTCTTAAGTGCGTAGTAGGGAAAGTAAATTCAATGTGGCTCAAAACGTGTGTTTCCGGTGAATATTGTTATTGTATTTTTGGGTGGAATACCATACTTCCTCTGCTTACTGTAAGTGCGTAGTAGGAAAAGTAAAAATGCTTTCTTTGGATTCAGTGGGTCTGAAAAAGTGTATTTCCGGTGAATCTCGTTTTTTAATTTTTGGGTGGAATACAACTCTTTCCCTACTTGTATTATAGGTAAATAGAGACAGTAAAAATATGAGTTGTGGAATAGATATGCGGCTGGTTGTCATTACGGCATCTTGCATGCAACAAAATAGGGAAAAGTGTAACTTAATTGTAACTTTAAATAATTTCTGGCCTAAATTGTTGTCACGATGCACGGAAAAATCATACTTCATAAGGACATCATGAAAATAAAGAACATATGTTAGTTAATAATGGGTAGATAAAGCAGTAAGTGTATAAAAAAGCAAACCATTTTGTTTTTACACTTGCTTATTATACAATAATATGATGCCTCTAATTCCTAAAAATTAGTTTGTATACTGCTTATGTCGCTGTGTTGTAATGTTATTGCTGTTTTCTTTTCACAGTTATTACATTCTTACAACCAAGTCTAAGGGAAATGTATTGGTATGATATTTTGTTTAGCCTGTTACATTTCTTAACCTTCCTTGTAGAGCGGGTATGAGCTAAGATACCTGGAATAACCTCTCGATAAGCACCCCGCTTGCCCCGCTCCCGGTGCAACAGAAAACATTTGGAGCCGTCTGTACACACAGGTAATAACACAGGTCTACAAATAACAATTGTTTGTGAGTTTTACATTTGAAAGGTGATTCTTAATACAGAGTGATTTTAAATGATGGACCCATTTTATAAAATTCGTATTAATTAAAGTACAAATCCAACATGAAGCATATTTATACCAATAAACAGAGGTATTTTCAAAGTTTTGTTTAATACATTATAAATGTTCAATGTGTCCGCCGTTTGCTGCACGGCAAACATCTACGCGATAGCCAAACTCGTCCCACACACAAGCAAGCGTATCTTCTCTTACTGAGTGCACGGTAGTAGTGATACGGTTCCGCAGGTCGTCCAGAGTTGTAGGTAGAGGCGAGACGTAAACAGCTTCCTTAACATAATCCCATAAGAAATAGTCATATGGGGTGATCTCGGTGGCCAGAAGTGTAGAGCCAGGTCTTCATTTACCCTGCGACCTATCCAGCGCTGAGGAAGGGATTCATTCAAAAAGCCTCTTACATCGCTGTGCCAATGGGGCGGAGCTCCATCCTGTTGGAAAATGAGGTCCTGTGAATCTTCCATAATTTGAGGGAACAGCCATTGTTCCAACATTTCCAGGTACGTTATTCCAGCCACAGTTTTTTTCCGCAAAGAAAACTGGTCCATAAACCTTTGTACGGGATAAGGCACAGGACACGTTCACCTTCGGCGAGTTTCTTTCGTGTTACAATGTTGAATGTGGATTTTGCAAACCCCATTGTGTCTGTTGACTTTTCCACTAAGGTGGAAAGTCGCTTCATCGCTAAAAATGATACGCTGTAGAAACGCGTCATCCTCCATCATTCCTAGCACATACCCACAAAATTCGAGACACTTCTCTTTGTCTTTAGGCTTAAGAGCCAGCACAAGTTGTAATCGGCAGGGCTTGTACAGCAAGTGCCGTCTCAGAACTTTCCATACAGTTGGTTAGGGTATTCCAAGTTCTCTACTAGCTGTATGGGTAGACTTACGTGGACTGCGAACAAAACTGTCTTCAATCCTCTGACGTCCTCCTCTGACACACGCGTTCAGCCTGTGCTTTTTCCTTTACACACACTTCCAGTCTGTTTAAATTGCGTAAACCAACGGCTAATGCTTTTCCTAGTTGGTTGTTCAATACCGAATTTGCTACGAATTGCCCGCTGCACTACAATTTGCGAACTCAATAACGCAGAAAAACTCGTGCTCCATAGTAGCCATCTCACTACGTACTGACAGTGAAACGCAATGGCGGCCTATTGCGCGAACACTCTACCGGCCGCTTCTAAAACCATCAGCGCCCGCCGAAAAAAACTTTGAAGCTTCCTATTTTCATTGTATACGGATTGTTCATGTTGGATTTGTGCTTTAATAAATACGAATTTTATGAAATGGGTCCATCATTTGAAATCATCCTGTGTTTCAGTACCGCTGATTTAAAAAATGACTTCCGTTTTTCTCCATCACATCAGGTTTTTTTTTACAAATATAAAATGAGGTATTCACAGTTTCTTTGAAAAATGTATATACTCATGAGTTGTATAAGAGCTACAAATGAATTTGTTAGGCTTAATGTTGGCAAATATCACATTTAAATTCATTTTATAAACAACACATCAATAAAATTTTGTTCGTTTGGTATCAAATGTTTGTCTCTTGGATTTTCCCTTGCGTGTTTCCGTGGAATTCCTACACAGCATCCAGCAGTAATCTGCAATCATTGAAGAACTCCATCGTCCTTGGTATCTCCTCTCCATTTCTTGAATATCCTGATGGAACCTCTCTCCTTGTTCCTCACTGACTGCCTCCAGGTTGTCAGGAAAGACGTCCAAATGTGAAAACAGAAAGTGTAATTTGAGGCTCATGTTGCATCCTAAAGTTCTGAACTTCTCTAGCATGTTGTTCACAATTTTAACGTAGTCAGGATGTTTATTGTTGTTTCCTAGAACGTTGTCTGTAACTTCTTTAAAAGCATTCCAAGCATTTTGCTCTTTTATAAGTCATAGTAGCTTCAAATTGCCTGTCTTTAAATAGAGCTCTAATTTGCGGACCCACAAAGATTACTTCTTTTATTTTTGCTTCAGAAAGAGCGGGAAATTTGACATGAGATATTTGAAACAATCATCTTGATCAGGTGTTTTAACGAACTGGTACATTACATCAAGTTTTATATGAAGAGGTGGTAAAAGAATATTCTTAGGATCCGCTAGGCCACCCGTTATTATGTTCTTACTACCTGATGTTAAACTTTCTCTTTTGGGCAATTATCTTTGTTTCCAATGCTTGTCTCTTGCCGTACTATCCCACTCGCATAAATAACATGGAAATTTTGTGAATCCCTGTTGTTGGCCTAATATCATATAGATTACTTTCAAATCTCCACACATCAACCACTGATGTTCAACATATTTGATTCTCTCCAAAACATACTTGAAACTTTCATAATTCTCCTTCAGCTGCACTGAGTGCGCTACTGGAACTGAAGAAAGAATATTTCCATTGTGAAGCAGCACACCCTTAAGACTTCTTTTATTAGAATCAATAAACAGCCTCCATTCATGTGGATCATATGTAACACAGCCCAGTTTCTTTATGAAGTCTGGAATGTTATTACAGTAAGCTAGATTTTCCTCTTTGCTGAAGTATTGCAAGAAATCCTTTTTTCTGTTCGTGTAGAAAGTCACTGATGTATCAGCTGCAAGTAAGTTGTTTTCCTGTAGTCTGGAACCTATCACCTCATCTGAATCCTTGGGAAGATGTATATACCTTACAATATCATTTAGCTTGGCTTGTGGTGCATTTGATGTTTCAGGAACGAACTCCCTGGTCACAAGTGATGATAGTGAATCACTGTTACTGTCTGTATCTGAAATAAATTCACTATTGTCTGTAGGTGGCTTAGATATAGGAATACCAGGGCCATGTGCCACTGGTCTCATAGCAGACGGCAAGTTTGGGTATATAATTCCTGTTTTGTTCTTTGCATTAAAACGCTTCACATTGCATGTACAAAAGTAACAGTCAGTACTGTGATGGTGAGGTTCACGCCACACCATTGGTATTCCGAAACGTAGTGAATGCTTCTTCCCCATTGTTCAGTTTTGAAAGTGTCTTCAACACAAACACTGCAAACATAATGAGGAGCCCAAGACCTGGATTGATCTCCTATTTCAATTCCGAAGTAAGCTTCGTACGCTTTTCTTGTAAATGAGGTTATGTTTTTTTTCCCCTGCTTCTTCACAATAAAACTACCACAAATGTAACGAAATGAATTTGGATTATTTACACAACACCTTTTCATTATGTTGTAGTGAGTTATATATGATAAAGACAACAAAATTGTATTATTTAAATGCTAATTTCTTGCTTTATACCATAACTATTAAGCCCTGTAACGGATGAATTCTCAAAACAAAATGGTGTAAGCAGCTTAGAATATGCTCCCACCTGCCATAAAACAGTCAACTATTTTCTTTTAGTACCTTTATTCCAATAGATGACATTGTTGTAGTGTAATGATTCATGATCACATAAAAGATACACAAATAAATAAAAATGGAAGATATTAATTTTGAAAGAAATGGTATGTGATACAACAATATGGACTTCATTTTTGTAATCAGATCATGGAAATTACTATAAAAAGACCTGAATATCTGAAACAGCAAAATCACTGTTGACCTGTGTAATTAATCACTCAGTATGAAGCAGTATTATTCACAAACATACGACAGAGACAAATAATTATAGTATCATATCACAGTTGAATAAAATCAAAATAGCTATATTATAAAGTTAGAAGCAAATAAGCTTAATGAGACTGAATATAGCCAAAATGAACACAATTTCAGTAGTACAATTGTACACAAAGTAACAGTGTGTGCTAAAATTATTAATTTGATGCTGAAAATTTAGTACAAGTAGTCAAATGCACTATAAGGAACCAAATCAAGGTTGTAAGGTAAATGAAAACAAAATTCCCAGCATTCAGCATAAACTAGAAATGCCTGTGCTAAAATCGTATATAAATAATGCGGACAGTATCTGAAATTTGAAGCAGTAAGCACTGAATGTAAAGGAAAAAAGTCAATCATAGCACTGGTCGGAAGTTTTAGGTTATACAACACATCTGTAATGCAATACAGTGACAAATTTGTCTTAAGAAAGCAAGATTCAAAACCCTTAATAATTTCACTAGCACAAATGATTAACAGAGGCACATGATATAGTAGAAATGTGGCATAACACACGTAATAATGTCATTATGAGGCCAGGTACAAACCTGAAAGATTACTGTAGTGGTATCAGGCATACATAATCTAGAAATTTCACAGAAATAACTGAACCGCTGCTCAAATACACAATATACTCCATATTAAATGTCGCTGTCACGAGCGCTTTAAGCTCTACTACCAAATGGAATGATTAAAAAAAATGAAAAATATAGCAGGCAAAACTGAAAGGTAACTATGGTGGTTAGAAAAACACAGCGCCACATAATGAAACTCGCACCAGGCTGCGAGGATTGTCCTCAGACCTATATAAGTAAATGAAATATATTATTTGCAAAAATGCTTAGCAAAGGCACATGTCTTGAATACAAATTAAAACACAGGAAAGGAAAAATAACACACGCAGCAGATTAAATGGCAGAAGGGAATTGACAAAAGAAAAGAACGTGGGAGGAGGAAAGAGCGGTGAAAAGGAGAGGGGAGGGGTAGGGAATGATGCAGAGAAGCCAAAGGTTTATGTGGCCATCACACCAGAGTTATAAAACACACTACAAATTGAAATTTGTAAGCCAAAAGAGGTGTGTAAAAAAAAAGACAGAATAAAAGAAAGAAAGGATTTTGCTGCGCCAAATAGAAACCAACACGTCGACCTCTGGAAAAATAATTTGGAATTTCAAACGTAACGGTTTCGTCACGAGTCTAAAATATGCTGCGTAAGGGTGGTACGCAATCACTCAAAATTTCTTTCACATTACTGCAATCTTAAATAAAAACTTATAGCACACACCCACACACAAAAAGTATCCCACACACGCTTACATTTCACAAAACTTACCCTGATTTACATAACTTCATGCACACGCCACGTGGTCACAATCAGAAAATATCACAATACTTGCATATTTATAGCACTCACACACCAAAAATAAAAAATAAAACAACACACGGCAACATCCAACAAAAATGTTACATGTTAGGTTTAAGGCTAAAATGTTTCCAGAAAAAATAATTAAATTAGATCACCCTAACACGTACATGGGGCTGCGCAACTCGCTGGCAGCAGGAGTCCGGGACCTTTGTGTGGAAATTAAGTGGAAGGCGTGGATTTTATAATACACTGAAAAATTACATAACACGTTACCTTTACATACCTGGGATTTATTCACAACAGGTCTGGCGACTCTACATATGGAACAAAGGAAAAGGGGTGGAGGGAGATGCCACTAAATCGTAGACCGGCCACAAACACGTCTAACTCCAACGAACACTTCCACTAGATTGAAGCTTCCTTATCCCCACCAACCGTGTCTAGCCGAAACCAGACAGGGTTGACGTCATACCAGACCACTTCAGAAATATCTTTCCCTTTGGCGTAGCCCGCACCGAAGGGAAATACCGTTAAGCCGAAATATGACTAAAGAAAGACAACAATACTACGTCTGGTAGCAACAATACAGCAGAACAGCGCTTCTGGTAATGACAATAAAATTAATAAATCGCCAAAATATATATGCGAAGGGCGAAGTGAAGCCTTTTAACTTTTTAAAAAAAACTTTTCATTCGTTAGGTATGTTTGCAACAAATCGTAGTTTTTATTCATGTACTTTAAAGTGCGTATGTGAGAGTTGATATGTGATTAGTGTTATCCTTTGCGTTGGATACTTTGTAGCGGTGTTTCTCACGGGTGGTGACTCATGTTTCATAGCTGTCTTGGAATGTTGACATTGCTTTTTATTACCTCCCCCACAACTGACATTGAATCTGACCATGAATGCGTGTGGCTGTTAGGCAATTTCTTCTACTAAAAGCCCGTCACGTTACATGATAGTGACGCTAAGTATCCTTCCTAATCCAGCAAACGATGCCCTGACCTTGAATCTGGTTTAGAAAGGAGCAATTTAGGTCGTCTTTGCTCTAAAAGCCACCGTGTGACATGAAAGTGACTCTTAAAACTACCAACTACACCACCAGTGACTTTGAAATAGTTTTTAGAAGTAAGGTGTCATTTAGGTCGTATTTGTTCTAAAAGCCACCACGTGACTGGGAATGCCGCTTAAACTTACAACTCCACCAGTGACCTTGAATATGTTTTTGGATAGGTGACATTCAGGTCGTCTTTGCTCTAAACATGAACACGTGTCCGGAAATTCCAATTAAATATACATTAAACCCAAGTAACTGCCCATTCCACTGATTGATCACAAGTACCTGATAACTATGTGACGTTGAATTGTTTTTTTTAGAAAGAAGGAACCTACACTACTGACATATTGACCAAAGTTGTTCACGCAACTATACGCCGTTTTTGATAAGTGTCTGGCCGCTAAAGGCAACCATTTTAAGAACCAGAAGTGACTGAACAAGTGCAGGACAGTTGAATGAAACCGCAAGAAGGAGTTTGTGTTCGTTAAGGTATTTATGCTTTTTTTCACGGACCTTGAAAATACACACTATGTTCCAACGTAAATTTTGTTTTTATATATCCAAATACTTGGGTACAGATTAAAAAATAATCTGCCTTAATTGAAATACACGCTTAACAAAGGGAGCGGAAAACTCGATGCCAGGTAAAGTAGTGGTGATGCTGTCCTAGGTAGTATATTGTACCACAGTCGTATGAACCGAGTCCTAGGTAATGGAGCACGTGGTTTTCAGCTTAGCTTGAACTCCAGCCTAAATTAGATCCTTACAAAGCAAAAATGCTGCATTGTGTGGAAACAAGGCGCTTAAGGTAGGAAGTCGTACATCAACTGCTGTTCTATCATATACGTATCTGAAAGGGCCTGTATTATTTGTTCTGTTTTTGAAGTATATGACCGTGAATACTGTGGCAGAACTTAGATTTTCTCTAGTGAAGTAAGTGTTCAAATACAAAAATAGCACTACAATTTTTCGTTCGTCTCTGGGCACAGAATAGCCACCTAAACGGCTGATATCTATACCACCTCCACGCATAAACCTCTTTATAAAAAGGATTAAACTGGAAGCAATGCGTCCGATGAATAAAGAAATTCAATCGTAACACGAGGATTTTTAAGTTGCTAATTGACCTCACCATAAGTAAAACATTAGTCTTTTTTAGCTCGTGAATTTCTTTGTTACCTATAGACAAGCAAACGTCAGAAAATTGTTTTTTTACAAGTAACCGTTAGCAAGCCAGGGCAGCAATTAATGTAAAATCATAATTTTGGTAGGTTACGTATAGCAACATTGGGAATGCTTATGTGTTGAGCGTTTAGTATGGAAGTTTTTTAAAGATGTGAGCATACTTTAAAATAATTAGTTTCCTTCTATCAACAGATACATAAGTATTTTGTGAATTAAACAAGCCAAAAAGCAGGATCGCAAATATGGATTGTTACAGAAATTGTTTTGTGATGTGCTATTTTTATTAACAAATCTTACACACCTGTAGGTTGCCAGTCAAAGAGTGCTCAAAACAACACGACATAAGAATGAGAAACAAAGAAAGCAATAAAACAGAAATGTATAAAAACTAACAGTAATTACAAAAAATTCAGTAATAAGAACAACAAGAATGTGTGACATTTGGCCCCTGTGAGTGGCTCCTGAAAGTAGACACTGAACCTTAAAGGACCCCGATAAAAGTGACAATCACAATATCCTTTTCCCTGATGAATTTAAAAACCTCAAAAGAAAGCCTTGGGAGGGTTCCTCGGGCGCCAGTGATCACTACTCTTAAATGGTTGGATTGAATATGGTATTCGATTTGGAAACTAATTAATGAATTAACAAGAAACTTATGACTTATTTAATAATGACAGTATTAAGTTACTCCAGTCAGCTCATTCGATTTAAAGTAATAGCCCTCATTGATGTTTTACCGATGAGTGCATCAAGTTTATTAAATCCATTTTATCATACATCGTCTTTAAAAATTGACACAAATATGGTTACAGCTGAACTTATTGATCAGCACAGCTTTCAGAGGTGACATTTTCATACCTAGTGTTACTCACAGTTAAATCACTATACGTATTTCAGACGTTGAGAGCACTACACCATGTACCAAAGCCACAATTGCAGTGTATGCATTTCAGTGAAAGTCTTGTCGTTTGCCGCTTTCACCATTGTTGGCGGCATTCAATTAAAACTATACAAGTTAATGATAACTTGGTCTGTATCATATTGCAGCGCAGGGTAACGCAAGTGGTTTGCATCAAACTATCTCCACTGCTGTAGGCGTTAATGATGCAATGTTCTTGTCAGTAACCTATTAAGTCTTTATGAAGCTGATGCAGAGGAATGTATAAGAAGCTTTGCTGTAGCAATCCTATGCCGATAAATCATTGCTACATAAAAGTGAACGTCTGCTCAACGTACTCTTGATGGCATCGGTGTTCTCTGAATGATCTGTTTTTCTTTTGGCTCCATTTTTGGGATTTTGCTTTGGATATGGATAGATTTTTCTGTCGTTATTTAAACAATCTAAGCCCGTCTTTATATGCATTTTATACAGATATTAGTTGCTTCAATTAATAAGCAAGACGGGCAGCTTGTGTTCATAGGAGGCCACTAAGAACCGTTTTAAAACTCAGCAGAGCTATAATGTTAATTTTCTTCTTCTTCTTTCTCTGTCGGGTGCCTGAGGTCAGAGGCCCGTTGAGGAGCAGACACTCGTGGATCAGACAGAATATCCAGGATGGGTGATCAGCCCGATGCCTGGTATGGGAGGAAGGAAGTAGATGAAACGAAATGATGGTGAAATGGTTGAAAGCAGTTGGTGGAATGAATGGCGGGGGAAACCGGAGAACCCGTAGAAAACCCGCCCAGATGCCACTTTGCCCACCACAAATCCCACATGGGATTGAACCCGGGCCGCCTCGGTGAGAGGCGAACGGTCTAACCACTCGGCCACGGCGCCGCCTTATAATGTTAATCAGCAAATGTAAATATAACTGAGCTGTCTCAAATCTCACGGAACGCATTTGGCATAGAGCGAACAAGGCCGAGTCAGCAGTCGATAGTTGCCCGAAGAAAGCTTTAATGCATAAGTGTTACCGATCTTCTACGCAAACGAGTTTTAGGCAGTCTTGTTTGCATTTGGAGGGAATGCGAAAGCTGGCACTTTTCATATATACTAACTCTATTATTTTCATCTGTTAGAAATTGCAAGTGATATCCTGGTGGTGCACGTCCCTTGTCATTACATTCTAGCGGAATGAAATGCGGAAGAATGACTTCTCAGCAGCTTGAAATTCTACTTTGCATGGTCATACTGGGATAAAGGTATATCATTTGTCAAATCAAATCAAAATACGTGATAAATTAGTATTGCTACAAACAGTTTCAATCTGTTCTGATGACACACACTCGTACCCAACAACTTGGCTGTTGACGAAAGAGTGCTTAGGACTCTGTTCTGTTAAGTAAAACCAAGGAACCCTTCGTCGTGCATCTCAATAGAAATTTATAATTTCCTTTCAAACTTCTGCTGCATTGTGACAGGGATTGAGTCGGTGTAGAAACTACTCGTAATAATGTGGTATAACTCGTTAACACGGAAAATATGTATCATAGATGTTCATCAGAAACCCTTATTAATTGCAGTCGCAGTTACTCATACGGCCCATATATTATAGTTCTATGAATGTTACGCTTCATTTAATACATGAAACATGGTCCCTGAAACATGCAGGAGCACAGTTAGCCAGTAAGATTAATCATGAACTCCAGCAAGGTGTAGTAACTCTTATCCTGAATCATGAATGCACCCGCAGAACACCGTTGGCAAGAAAGAGGTGCATGTGACATCGCGCTCTTAAGTGTCGCGGGCGATATCCAAAGAAAAGAGATTCTTCCACATCATAGCTTAAGCCGTACTCCTCCTTGGAGGAGCGGAGGTTTGGAAGTTCAAATGAGCCATAAACGTAGTGCTTTTGGTTAACCTTCTCCATATTTCAAAACACCTGGGAATAGATTTTTTTAGTTTAACTAAATTATCATACAGCATTGTTTATCTTCACGTGTTTGTGCCGTTTTATGTATACTGGGGTAGTCCAGTAGCGCCGTACTTTCTACATATAAAAGTCCTGCCTGCAGTAATAGTGAATGGAACACCTAACCATGGATATTCAAGGTGCACTTCTACTTTCCGGCAGGTTACGCCAGGCTACTAGCAAATAACCGGACGGCCTTTCGCCACGAAACCCTCAGCCTTAGAGCGTTTTCTACCCAATGTTACCATTTTAATTAGCCTATTTGCATTAATGTTCTTCATTTTATGCTCACATTCATGGATTGATATTTGATATAACAGCATTACAGTTTCTATCAGCAAATCGATAATACTAGAGTAATGACGAATACACAGACATCACTTTAATCTATGGAGAAACAGGTCGGAATGCAACCGAAGCTCTCTGAGGGTATGTGCAGAAATCTCCAAATAGGCGTCTGCCTTCTTATAATGAGTTTTGTTGACAGAGCTACAATTAATAGTTAATGGGTCATTCCGGTAGGCACAGCCCATACGCGAAAATGCTAACGTTGTGCAGAATGTGGTGCAGTACTGTAAACGCAGTCCTTCGCACGGTAACCAGAATTTAATAATGTTAGTATTGTAATAACAACAACAACAACACCTAAGGCATTGTTACAGTGTGTAAACTTCTAATTTTACACAGGGCAAACAAGAGCTGCAGTGATCCCAGGGTGCCCCGAACATCAGTACAAAGGATCCTGAAGAAGAGGAAATTGCAGCCATATAATATACAACTACATCAGAAGAGTTTGATAGCAAGGCAACATATTGTTGACGAATGATAGCTACATTGCAGCAAGGTGCAGAATTTACCGGGCAGATCCTTTGGAACGATGAATATTACTTAGCAAATGGCTCCACCGTCAACATTCATAATCTGATTATTGCGGTCCTGCTGACCACCATGGAGTCCGAGCACACCACATGCAAATTCAATGGGGAGTTAACGTGTGTTGTAGTATTCGGGGAGGCTATATCATTGCACCAGTCTTAAAGAACTTCGGCGTTATTTGTAATTTCTAGAGACTCCTTTGTCTGTTGAACACTTACTGGAAGATTATCCACTTCGTTTAGTATTTCAGCATTCATCCCGGCATAATGGTGCATCACCTCGTTACTTTAGAGTAATTAAACATCTTGATGCAGTATCCCGAACGATGGATATTTTTTGTGGTGGACCCTGGCCTTTGTCACCACGATCGCCCGATCTAACTCTTTTTGTCTTTGGAGGGGGTTACATCAGATTGAAAGTGTACGAAACATAGCCAGAAAATTGTCAGGAGTTAAAGCAACGGATTCTGAGGCCTGTACTACAGTGTCGTAGTACAGACAGAGGTATTCACCTCGCGTGAATCATCTTGGATGTGGTTTTGATCATATTTATTCCTATGAATAGTTGTAAAATGAAAGGTTCTGGTATATGCAAGTGATATTTCTATTTTCTACGTTTTGAAGCTATATTATGTATTATTTTTGTTACATGTGGCAAGCAATAATTGTTTGGTAGTGTCGAATTCGTCATGGTGATTCCTAATGATCGGAATTTTCAAAGCATAGAACTACAAAACGGGGGCTGTGGCTGCTGTTATGATGACGTCTTCTTTATTCGGCTAGCCGACACACTCTTTCTGAGGATGGTATGCAGCTCAATAAAGTCATTGTCACTGTAGGGCTAATTATTAGCTTTATTGCTGGTTAAACAAAGTATATGGCGCTTTTATCTATCCCCCGAAAACCCCCCGAAAACCTTGTTTTCCTCGCTAACATATGTCTACCATTTCTCGGAAACAGCTCCACATTTCCATGGCTTTACAGTAATTTTACGACCACAAGTCGTCACAACACGAAGATGTCTGAGACGTCCATAAAACAGTGAATCACGTAATGAATGAATGAATTAATTAATACGAGAATCTCTTTCGGCACCTAGCCGTCTTTTTATAGCAAAAACCCTTGTCCCTAATTTAGACGCTTTTGTACATCCTCTTTTCAATAACGTCCTTCAAGTGATTCCTGTATATCCTCATATCGGTAGAGCCAGTGAACTAAGAACCGGCCGCACGGTATTTTTCCTGTTAGCGCAGTCGGCACTCGTTGCCATCTGCGGCTATCATAGAATGGTGCGAATGCAAACATGCAACAGTTTTAAAACTACTTTTAAAGGCTTTACTTACCAACTTTGTGAAGTAGGTGCTGAAACTGGCCATCGTCGTTGTCCATACATTTTGGCACCTCTATAGGAAACTATTCATCCCTCGCCGTAGTTCACACTGAGAAATGCTGGCAATTTCATGGCGGATATTTTGTTTTAATTCTTTAGGGTTTGTGTTTGTCTTGTACACTTTGTTGTAATTTACCCCAGAGACAGAAATCGCAAGGGGTTATAGTCGGAGGCTGAGGAGGCCACAAATCTCTATTAATAATTCTGTCCTCAAACACACTTGTTCTCATCGAAATGTTATCCGGGCGAGCTCTGGCTCTGTCTTGTTGAAAAAAGCCAAAATCACGTCCCGTCTGTTAATTCTCTAAAAATGGGACGGAAACAATTGTATTCACGTATGTAGGGGCGTCAGCTGTAGACTCGGTTTTTGGGAGGAATTCTCCAAACGATGACTGACGTCAAATGTTTCTTTGGTAAGAACCCTACACTGCCTTTTAAGTTTCTTAGACTGAACACTTCTTGTGGCCTGAAATTTGTTATAAAGTGTATGGATTGTTGTACAGCCTGGAACATATGCACTCGAAAGTCTTTCTGCAACTCGTATTTTCACTAGACGAGCTCACTGAGTTGACACATACTAATGATAAATAAATACACGCTGCGCTGTAGAAAACATATACTGAGCCATAATATACTTTGTGACTAAATAAAGGACAACATAATAAATAACTCGTAATAACTGAACTACATCATATCACTGTTAACTCATACTGTGGAGCCATAGCAGAGCAAATCCGCATCACTAGCTTGGTCGTAATTACAGCAGCAGCGCCGAATCATGTGTCCACACGCCCAGTGAAAAAAGACCGCGCAGCCGGTTCTTAGTTCATCGGCTCTCTCTGTACATTTAAAAACTACTATCATTGTTCACTCAAAGAATTTTTCCGAGAAGATACGCCTCTCAGACAAACACTTTGCATCGCAACATGACACATTCGGGAATTCAGGGGGGTCAACTGTCTGTCTCTCTCTTTCTAAATATATCTCTTTCCTTTTCTAATGCATTTTCGTGAAGGCTTTATTGTAACGGAAATAATTTTCCATTTAGCTACATTGTACCTTTTCTACAACATTCTAAGTTTCCAAACGTCCTCTTTAGATACTTAACTTGACAGCACTATCAAATTATGTAAATATAGCGGCATGATACTACATACATTACTTAATTACCACACCGTCGCCATCGGCAATAATAATATGCAAAGTAGCACGTACCGTTATAAAGTGTGTCATGTTGTGTTGTTACATTTATTTTCTCTTAGGACAAGTGAAACCTACCGCAAATTGTATGTAGTAAAACGATTGCTGTTCCTTTTACAACATCCGAAAAATATCCATGTATTAGAAGGCAAGGCTCTTGAAGCACATTGCATAGATTATCCCAAACTCGAGCGTAATTCCACCTAATACCATAACGCTAACAAATGAATTGCTGGGCTACGAAACGTGTGTGTGTGTTTGTGTCACCTTCTGCCCTAAACATAAAGGCACATATCACGGAGGGGCCCTCGAAACCGGGGCAGACCACCTCAAGTAGGCCGTAACGGCCCTTTTTGGTTGCAACGTCACCCCTGGGAGGGATGAGGGTGGAGACCAGAAGGACGACCAGATCCGGAGGCTAATGGACGCATAAATGGACAGGGGTCCCTAACGTTTCCAGATTGAACACATCGGTCGCCTCTTGGTCCTACTATAAGCAACCAACCAACCCTCGGCAGTCCCCATCGGATGGAGTCCACTCGGGGGAAGATAACTAACTGAGAGTTCCCGCAGCGACGCCAGGGAAGAAATCTCTACATAGCTCAAGCTACCGCCCAGCCGCAACTCGCCGAACATCGTGATCAGATCCTTCAACCCGGAAACAGATGATAAGAAAGACGATGGGTTCAGGGAGTGAGTGGCAGGAAAGTTGTGGTGAAAGATGAACCACCCCAGCATTCGCCTGCCGACCCGAGGAAACCACGAAAAATCCATGGGTCAGAGTGGGCGGAAGCCGGGGATCGAAACGGGACCTCCCGAATGTAGGCCACAGACGTTAACGTCTGAACCATCCCACTCGGTAAACTTCTGCCCTTGTGCTTGAACGGTCTTTGGGTTGTTATCTCTTCGTACATGTTATAGCTGCCAGCATTAGTAGTGCCCTTTTAAAAACCAGCGATTAAGCATCCGATTCAACACCACTACTGGTGAGACTTTTAATAAGTAGAACGCGTGGCGCTGATAGGTCACCTGGTAGTGAGGGAGTGAGAGAATGTTCATTTTATTCTGGTCCATTGGACAGGATATGATATGATGCTACTTGAAAATTATAGGTTGGCTGAAAAGGTGGATGGATTTCGAATCCCGGTGTCCATTACGTAATATTTTGGGTTTTCTGAAGCAATTAATTTTCTTAAATAGCAAATTGACAAGAATAGAGGATAGCAAAACGAACTACTTTACATTTTTGAAAATTAAATAAACTCTTTAAGAGGCATAAAATAACCTTCAAATTTGAAATAGATTCCAGGAATTAATAGAAACAGCTTTAAGGGGAGTCGAGATGGTAATTTCGTGGCTTTTTGTTTGCCCCCTTACACATTCAGATTTTAATTGCATACGAATATTTCAAATCGTCCGCTCATTTTGGTGTAACTTTCATAGGGGTCTGCTAATTATAAATCATTTAGAAAGCAATATTGAAAATAATGCTGCGTATAGTTTTCAGGCTCTCTCGTCTTATTTAATGGCAATTTTTGAAGAACTAAAGTTTTCTACACAAATGTCTCATCTCAGAAGCTACCTGGTACAAAGTGCTAAATGTTAACCACACGTTTGCAGCTAAAAAGGCTTTATGTTTGTGAAAATGTTTTCGTGTATAAGACATAGTTGTTGTTTTTAATTTAAAACGATTGTTATTAATAAAATGTTAGGGTTGTATGGAAAGAATATCATAGCTTTGCTTCTGATAAAGCAAAATAGATTTTTTTCATCAATCAATTGTAAAAGTATTGCTGAACATACCTTGAAAAAATCAGCTAATTATCTTTAGTCCTCTAGATAACGGGTCATCAATTAACGTTGGCAAGATAGGACCTTCTGACTCCCCTTAAAATAATTCAACTTCTCTGCGAGCGTGACAGTCGTTTTTTCCTGGAGTATGAAGATCCGCGGGTTGTTAAGATTTTAAGGACGTCTAGGAAAAACTCTGTGCTTCAGATACATTCGATTGGATAAGGGGGCTGTTGGTGGAGTTTTGACTACCTCCCGCACCTCAGCCTAAAATACTTATTGCGCAACCGCATTGGAAAAGGTGCCTTCATTGTTTTCCAAAATCTGTTCCCTGATAAGTTGGAGTATCCTGGTTCCAATGTCAGCATCCTTTACTAGAACTTCGCTGATTGTAGAAAGATTAATTCTCTTTCTTAACAGGAATGGGCAGCAAAAATGGACATGCGAGGCAGTTTGCTCATCTTTCCACATTCTACAAATAGGTTCATTTTTGTAGAGGCTACTATACATAGAGTTTCCTGAAGTGACCATTTTCAGAACTTCATGCAACTACTTTCCTTACTCCTGTTCTATCCAATTTTAGATGAGTAAAAAGTGTTGCGCGGATCTAAGACCAATTTCCTGGCATGTCTTTGTTTAGGATAGGTTTACCAACTGAGTTGGTGTACTTATCTAATCCATGCTTTTACCGAGGTTTTGGCAGTACGTGTACTGATTTCATTCACGGGTTCAGAGGCAACATAGTATATCTCAGGACCCCTTTTAGCCAGCTGATCAGTCTTTTCATTTCCATAGATGCACTGATGCTCCGGCACCCATCGCATTTCGAGCGCGTTGCGAGATGACAAGGCAATCAAGGGATTTAGGTATTCCTATACCAGTTTTGATTTTTCCTTGTCAGAGCATAGCGCCTTTAAAGCACCTTGATTGTCTGAGGATGAGAATTGGTTTACAATGGTAACCTTTCCTAAGACTTCTTAGAGCACTGCTCAGGATAGCAAATACTTCTGCCTGAAGAGACTGCAATATTTCCCAAGGTTTATACTAATATATGTCGTTGGAGATGGGCCATATATTCCTGTGCCCGATTGTGTCCCTATGCGGGACCCATCTGTGAACCAAACAATTTGATCCCATTCTTTCTCAGGCGTAATTCCTTCCATCCAGTCTTCTGGAGACCTGATAGTCACCTTAAATGGAGGGAAAGAACAGTATTGAGTATTCAGGCTTCAGATAACCACAGAGAAAAATATCAGGTAGTTACAAATCTGGGAATCTTGGTTGCCAATGGGGGTTGCTGATAATTCTGTCGATTAAAATATTACGTTAATAATCATTTTCACATAAGTAGGACAGAGCTGGCGCAGAAAATGGTGATACGTGGGAGAGATAGGGAATACGAGGAGAGGTGCTAGAGAGAGCAGAAGTTGAAGTTGTTCGAAGGCGGTTCTGGGAATAATTGAGGGTTCATTGTATGGGGATAGCAGTGTATACGCGCATGCACGTTAGTTGTTGGATGTGTTGTACGATGTAACTTAAGAGCTTAGTCTAGAATGGCTGGTATCAGGTTAGATTAGGTTAGTTGAATGTGCCTCAGAAAATATTGCAACGAGTATACAGCGTATCCCTCCTCGACCCACGCGCTAGCACCTCGACATACGGATATTAACTTAAGAATTAGAACAGGATTTAAGAATATATATGAAGTACTGCCACACTGGACAGAATACTCGTGAAGTATTAAACACCGAGTGAGCAAATACACCAAATGCTGTGAAAGGATAAAAAAAATACCAAAATGACCATCAGATTCTTGTAAAACGTAGCAAATCCCGTGAGAATTAACGAAATGCCTGTAAAACATAGCAAATGATCATGAAAACAGTAACAAACTACTAAAAACGTGAGAACTTCCTGTCAACATATAGCAGAATGGCTTCAAAGCTTTCAAAGTGTTCATAAAAGAGCCCAAAGATCTGTAGTTGTGTTCAAAATACCTCTACCAGAGCTCGAAATACTTATTCTGTGCCCGAAATGCCTTCAAAGTGTGTAAAATGGCCGTAAGGCGCTTCGATATACCCGTAGCGACGCCTCAAAAACCTTTATAAGAGCTTGAAATAGCTGTTCCACGCTCTAAATACCTTCAGAATGCACCAAAATATTCCAAAAGTGCCTCCCCCCGAAAATGCCCCTTCCAGTGCCTAATATACCTTCGAAATATCTTCACCATCACCGTAAAATACCTGCCCCGGTGTTTAAGGTGCACTTAAAAGTACTGCAAAATGTCTTCAAAGCATCCCGATATGCATTAAAATACCTCCTCCAGTGCCTAAAATACCTTCGAAATGCCTGTACCAACAAGCTAAAAATCCTCCTCCGGTGTCTAAAATGTTCGTAAAAGTACTTTAAAATGTCTTCAAAGCATCCCCGATTGTACTAAAATACTTGCTCAGGTGCCTAGAAAGCCGGTAAAAGTACCCATCATATATTCAAAGTACCTTGAAATGCAGCAAACATCCGAGATAAAAAAAACCTATTCCTTACTCCGAAATGCCCGTAAAATAATCCTCAAAATTACTCAGTGCCGTAAATACCTGTAAAACCACTTGAAAATAGTGGAAAGAATGCTTGAAATACCTGTGCCATTGCCCTACATGTCCATAGAAGTGCCCAAAATACCACAAAAGTACCACCGGTATGCCCATAAAAGCGGTCCAAAATGTCTCTGAAGGTGTCTTAAATGCCCCGTAAAAGCATCGAAAATACCTGTTCTAGATCCTGAAATACCCTCACCAAGACCTTACAAAATGCCTGTAAAAGTGGCTTATTTAGCTGTACCAATGTCCTGAAAATACATGCCGCGGTGTCTAAAATACCTTAGTAATGCCCTAAACACCTGAAACATCCCTGCCAGTGTTGATAAATGTCCTAGAAGCTTGTGCCAATACCCGAAAATACTTGCTCCAGTGTCTAAAATACTTTAGAAAGGTCCTAAATGCCCGGAAAACTACCGTAAATGCTACTAAATGTAATCAAAATACCATGAAAGTGGCCTAAAAAGTCCTAAAGTGCCCAGAGAGCCGTAAAAGTAATCCAAATACCAATAAAGTGCTTCCGAAATGCCCTAAAATGCCCGAAAATATCTGTTTGAGCGGCTAAAAGGCCTCCAAAGTGACTGAAATACCGCTGCCAAAGCCTCCCTAAAACAGACCGTAAAAATAATCTAAATCTAGAAAAAATTGCGTAGATCTGAAAAAATCGGCTAAAGGTGCCCAATTGAGCCGTGTGCTAGATTTGTCCTTAGCTAGCTACTATAGACAATAAATTATAGTTTTGCATCTATTTGCATAATTAATGAAGCGTGTAATCTGATTAACTTAATGAAATGTGTAATCGGATTATCACATCTCTCCCAACAGCTTTGTCGGCTTTTTGCCGACAAAAGAAGCCTCCACTTTAAGTGCTTGTTACTAGTCAATTTTGATTGACAAGGATTCTAACCCATGCCATCCCCTTGGTAACGTTCAGCCACGGGTCCAATTATCACACCTCACACTCCTTTGTCGGTATTTGCCGACAAAAGAAGCCGCCCTCTTTAAGTGATTGTTACCTGTCTTACCCTTGATGACGATCAGACACGTGTCCAATTATCACACGTCATTGACTTTAAAGGACCGAAGGCACCGCCGTCCACACCGACAAAGGAGCTTCTACTTCTAGGAGGTTGTGAATTCCCCTACCCATCCCCAAGTGAATGGTTACTATCGCGTGCCTGTTGGTCTTTGAGGATTACCGCAATTGAAAGTAACGTGCCGCAGATCGAAAGTTGATTGTCAGTGTCTGAAAAAGATCGACATTTACAGGCACGTGCCGTACATCGATTTACATAATTAAGTCGATGATCAAATGTTTAATAATGACTTCTGTATATCAATAGGAGTGTCAATTGATATCGATGTTTCCCTGCAGAAGGAAGAACATATCACTTCCACACGATCACATCACCACACATCAGTGAAATTCAATGTAGGAGGCGTGTTTTTAAAGTATATACCGTTTTAATGTTTTGGCGCCGCAGTCGCGATTTTGAGCATGCGCTATCACTTATTCCATACATTAGGAATGAATATGTTTTCCTGTTAGAGCGTTTCGAAATGTTTGAAACAATCGAACGAGCCACCGACTTTGAAGTCAGACCAGTGATTGGTTTTTTGAATACAAGAAATGCTACGCCGGTAAACATCCATCACCAATTGTGTGAGATTTATGGGGAGCTAACAATGATGGTAAAGGATTTAGCAAATAATATTCTGTTATTTCTTGGCAAATGATGGTAGTTGAACAGCACGACTCGTATAATTAACTGAGTTTTTTTATTTTTAACACTTTCATTTAAGCATGAATGCCTAATAAAACTGTGTTAATCGTTCTACATGCTTACTCAATACAGGTAACACACAAGCTAAAAGATGGATACTATTTGCACATTAAAGGTATTGGCATCGAAAGTCGTATGACTGTCAATCATTGATAAAGATAGATCAGATAGATGTATATGATTAAGATGATAATCAAATGTTCAATAATTCGCTTGGGTATAGCAATAGAGGTAAAGATAACACGTATTTTTCCATTGAAGGTGTTGAAGTAAATTAAAAAAAATGTGTTTAATAATTGCTGTTCCACAACAATATAATCGCTAATTATTGTATGATATAGAAATAACGACAGGAGTTTCTGTAGATGGTGAGCGATAAAAGAATGTATAAATGGTAATTAATATTAAAGAACATAAAGCGGAGATCTTTCTTTGCAATAATCCGATGTAAAACTTTTAAATTTCAACTCAAGTTGCATACGGAACATCTTAATCCTTTCGAATGATCGGCACTGCGATTAAAAATTATATAAACACTTTTTATTTTTTTAAACATTTGTTTTATTCACGAATACCTAATAAACGGAGCTAATCGTTCTACACGCAAATGCGTTCTAGCTAACGCACGATTGCCTTCCTCTAAATGACTAGCGACAAAAGAATATTCAAATAAAAATTAGTAATCCAACATTAAAAGCCTTTATAATAGTCTTTTGTCTCTTCTTCATATAAGTCGGCATTAAAATTTTGAAAATAGAAGAAATGTAAAAAACATCACAAAGGAATCGAATACAAAGCATAGTGCTTGCATATATAAAAACTTCTGTTTTTAACTAAGTGCGCTTAGCTATCTATCCATCCATCCATCCATCCATCCATCCATCCACCCACCTACCTACCTACCTACCTACGCACCCACCGATTCACCCATTCATCATCCGTTTGTCTATCCGCGTGGGTCTTTTCACCCTGCGGGTTGGTAACTAGGCAACCCCGCATTTCACAGACGATGCGAAATGCAGGTGCTGACACCGCATTCATCGGGCCGTTAACTAGGGCTACGGGGGTGCTCGTTAACGTGCTCTAGAAGCGCAGTGGTTAACATGCTGGAAAGTCATGATGAAGATCGGAAGTTGTTTTTTTTATTTATGGTCGCTGTATAACTGCTGTGGTCCTTAGCGTCCCATTCTATATTGGGCTTGAAAGACCGGTGATTTTGCTCAGGGACTTTCTTGTTTGTTTTACGTGTCATCAATCTACGTCACGGGACCACCGGCTTTACTTCCCTTCCGAAGGAAGCCATTTTAAGGATCTTTGCACCCGAAAAAATCATCGCCCTGCGCCAGGTTTGAACCCGACACCTCGGTAACTGGAGGGATCGAAGTTCAAATCGTGTCTGCGAATAAATGAGTTTTTTTTAATTAATTTCTGTTCATGTTTCGAGAACATTCTAGCAAATCATGACTTCCTTCCGAATGCTCTAGAAAGTCGATTTACCTATAAATACGAAGGTCTAACCGTTCGTGCTCACTGGAACAATATTTTCGAAGAGAGTATCTGAACATGCTGTTAGTATACGGGGAAGCGCAGCAAAATGCAAAGGAGGCACGTCGTCTATACCGTCAGAGGTTTCCATAGACAGCACTTCCTACAGGTCCCACGTTCTTGCGAGTTGCGAATCGCTTTCTGGAATCAGGAACAGTGCACAAGACACCACATCCATGATTAGATCACCCTGTCTGTGACCAAGCAAAGACGGATCGTGTGACTATGTCATTTAGCATCCGCATTGTAATACGAGAGACGTTCACAGGTATTTCAATATTGGCCAATCTTCTTCATCATCATCATCATCATCAAAGTTTCACCCCTTATATTCAACTACGCCAGAACCTACTACAGCCGGAGTATGGACGGAGAGTGGCGTTCATTAGGTGGATCATACGACAAACTGAACAAGATCCACATTTTTAGCAACTGTTATTTACAGACGAAGCAGTGTTCCACAACACAGGCCATCTAAATCGTTACAACATGTATTACTGGAGCACTGTAAACCCACATTGGATGCTACAGGCTGCCTTACAAGTCCGCGGATGTTAACAACGTTTGGGCTGGTATATTCGATGATCATCTAATAGGCCCATATTTTTATGATGGCCAATTCATTGGTCAACGCTATATCCATTTCCTACAACACCAGCTGCCTACTCTACCGGATGAAGTGTCATTGCAGAACAGACTATGCGGTACCAACTTGATGGGGCGCCAGCTCATTCGGCCCGTCGTTTAACGGCTTATCTCGATGCTAGTTACCCTGAGCGATGGATCGGACGGCATGGACCAATAGGATGGCCATCACGCTCACCAGATCTAACCCCATTAGATTTCTTCTTAAAGATACCGTGTACCAGGAGCGGCCAATGACCCCTCAACAGCTCAGGGAACGCATCATCTTCGCTTGCCGTGACATCACACCGGCCATGTTGTGCCGGGTTAGGCTGGCTGTGATGGTTAGAGTGGGATCTTGCATCCATCGGCATGGTGGCCAGTTCGAACACCTATTACAGCCACATGGAGGAAGCGGGCCAACTGTTAAGGTTTATCTGTGTGATGGTCTGGTATGATGGCGTAGTCATTGTTAAATGCACTACTACGTTCACAACGATCATAATATGAGCTTGCAAACGTTATCTAGTTTTTATGCACGTACTGCACTTTGTAAATTCGCAGTGCACTTTATTAGCTTTCTTTTGTATGAAAGACTAGCTTTAAATACTAAAATATTATTTAATGATGCCTTATAATTGTAAATTATATTTACAATGTTATATTGTCTGTTTATGTTCATTATAGCAGACTCTTAACAACTAACAATTTGTGTTTTAATGAAATTCACATAATTAAACTAATTAAGTGAAACGACAGTTCCATGCAAAACTCTCAGCTCTAGTTAAATTTATAAAACATAAAAAGTACCTTCAAGTGGCAATATTTGAAGCTGGGACCTTCACCAATGAAGGCCGACGCCCACACTGTTGCGCTACGAGTGCATCACTGCACGCACAGCGGTGCAAATCAGTTATTTAGGCCGAAATTGATACGACGCGATCAGTGAACAGTGTTTACGGCATAGCCTGTACACGCTGGGATTGCATAACTTCTCAATCCGCATATATATACTACGTGATCAAAAGTATCCGGACACCGTGCTGAAAATGACGTACAAGTTCGTGGCGCCCTCCATCGCTAATGCTGGAGGTCAATATGGTGTTGGCCCACCCTTAGCCTTGATGACAGCGTTCACTCTCACAGGCATATTCTCAATCAGGTGGTGGAAGGTTTCTTGGGGAATGCCAGCCCATTCTTCACGGAGTGCGGAACTGAGGAGAGGTATCGATGTAGGTCGGTGGGGCCTGGCACGAAGTCGGCCTTCCAAAACATCTCAAAGGTGTTCTATATGATTCAGGTCAGGACTCTGTGCAGGCCAGTCCATTACACGGATGTTATTGTCGTGTAACCACTCTGCCGCATCCCGAGCAGTATGAACAGGTGCTCGATCGTGTTGAAAGATGCAATCGCCATCCCCGAATTGCTCTTCAACAGTGGGAAGCAAGAAGGTGCTAAAATATCAATGTAGGTCTGCACTGTGATCGTTGGCACTACACACGCTGGCATATGACGTTCACCGGGCATTCGCCATACCCACGCCCTGCCATCGGATCGCCACATTGTGCACCGTGATTCGTCACTCCACACAACGCTTTGCCACTGTTCAATCGTGTAATGTTGACGCTCCTTACACCAAGCGAGGCGTCGTTTGGCATTTTCTTGCGTGATGTGTGGCTTATGAGCAGCCGCTCGACCATGGCATCCAAGGTTTCTCACCTCACATCTAACTGTCATAGTATTTGGAGTGGATCCTGATGCAGTTTGGAATTCCTGTGTGATGGTCTGGATAGATGTCTGCCTATTACTCTTTACGACCCTCTTCAAATGTCGGCGGTCTCTATCAGTGAACAGATGAGTTCGGCCTGTACGCTTTTGTGCTGTACATGTGCCTTCACGTTTCCACTTCACTATCGCATCGAAACAGTGGAGCTAGGGATGTTTAGGAGTGTGGAAATCTCGTGTACAGACTTCTGACACAAGTGACACCCAATCACCTGACCACGTTCGAAGTCCGTGAGTTCCATTGAGCGTCCCATTCTGCTGTTTCAGGATGTCTAATGATTACTGAGGTCGCGGATAATGAGTACCAGGCAGTAGGTGGCAGCACAATGCACCTAAGATGAAAAACGCATGTTTGTGAGGGAGTCCGAATACTTTTGATCTCATAGTGTATATGTATATATACTGGTGTGCAAAACCTTAGGACGAAAGTAATATTCGCATGATCTGACACTGCCAAGTATAAGGGGCATTTAAATGAAACCTGGTCAGTGCGTCTAACTTTGCATTACACATAAGATGGCACCATCTATTGGTAGAACGACTGCAGCGTGCGCAACGTTTGACGTTGCATAGCGACAAAGTGGTTTGACGCCGAAGAGAACGTGGTCACACAAATTATTGTCCACTACTGAACATGAAGGCGAGTAAGCAGGAACAACGAGGAGTGATTCGATTTTTAGTGGCGGAGGGAATTGGAGGCCGTGAAATGTATCAACAGATGAAGACTGTGTACGGTGAGTACAATCTGTGTCGTTCAAGTGTCGTGGAATGGCGCTAAAGATTCCTTGAGGGGCGCGAGTTTCTGGAAGACGATGCTAGTCCCGGACAGGCTCATCGTGTCAACACACCTGAAATGATTGCGGAAGTGAATGCTTTAGGTTTCGGCAACCGCAGAATCACCGTGGACGAGAGCCATCGGTTACTGGTTATTAGCGTGCGCATCATTCACACCACAATGCATCAACATTTGAAATTTCGAAAAGTTTGTGCGCAGTGGGTTTCCCACCAACTGACCGCCGAACAGAGCAATACTCGAATGGCGCTGTCATTGAGTCATCTGCAACGTTATCATGAGGAGGAATACGGCTTTCTGTCCCATATTGTCACTGGTGGCGAAACATGGTGCCATCATTTTAAACCGGAAAGCAAGCGTCAGAGCAAGCATTGGAAACATACGACTTCACCACCTCCAAAGAAATCAAAGGCCGTGCACACCAGTTCTGGTAAGGGCATGATGTCCTTTTTTGAGCACAAGGGTTCACTGCTTGTCGAGTTCCTGGAACGAGGAACCACCATCAATGTCCAGCGTTATCAAGCCACTTTACAGAACCCTAGACGAGCCATCAAGTCGAAACGCCCAGGCATGTTGTCCAATGGCGTTATTCTCCTGCATGGTAATGCCCGCCCACACCCTGCCAATGCGGTGAAGACACATTGCAGCAATTTCGATGGAAAACGCTGGAACATCCACCATACAGTCCAGACCTTTCACCGTGTGATTTTCATGTTTATGTACCTCTAAAACAAGCTATTCGCGGACATCGATTTACAAAGGACGACGAAGTGCGTGAATGGGTCCAGGCCTGGATCCGACAGCAGCCTACTAGCTTCTTCAAAGATGGGATCGACCGGCTAGGGTCGCAATGGGATAAATGTGCCAACAGTTTTGGCGACTATTTTTTGAGTTAATAAAATCGTTACCGTTACTTTACACAAGTGTCCGGGTTTTATTTAAATGACCCTCATAACTTAGCTCGATGAAACTTGAATCAAACGTAGTGGGAACTGCTAGGGTATGCTACAGTAGGCAACTAAACGAAATATGCAATGAGACGAACAGAAATGCCACTTTTATTCATAGACCATAAGCTACACTAAAGTCAATACGACATATGACGGCTCTCTAGATTTACAGGAACAGATACATGGTGCTTAAAAGGGTGTATGATCACCCGGAGAGCAATGCATGCTCTTAATCCTGCTCTCATGCTGGCCATAAGGTTGGTAAGCAGTTCTTGTGGTAGGGCGTTCCATTCCTCCACCAGCGCTGTTGACAACTGTTGGATGGTCGTTGGTGCATGTGGATGTGCTGCAATGCGTTTCCCCAAAGCATCCCACACGTGTTTGATGGGATTTAAATTGGGGAACGGACGGGCCAGTCCATTCGCCGAATATCCTCTCGTTCCAAGAGATCCTCCACCTGCGCTGTTCGATGCGCTCACGCATTGTCCTCCATAAAAATGAAGCCAGGGCCGACTGCACCCCTGAAAAGAGGAAAATGCCGTGCCACTGTGTATCGTGAAATTGCGTGCTTAGCTGTCCTGTTAAATGTGGTTGCTAATTGTACCCGCTGTGTGGCGTGGATTCTTTCTTGCCTGTTGCACAATGTAGTGATCATGTGCTGCTGTAGTTGAGTCTGGTCGACCACCACCTCTCCTTGGGACACCAAAGCCTGGAGTTTGGAAGGTTCCCCATGCACGTGAAAAATGCTTTGAACAAGTCCAAACTCCTGAGGAACACTCGTCACACTTCGCCGTTCTTCCAGTTTCCCGATGATTGTTACCCGCGTAAAGTTATCCAAATGGTGTCTACGGGCCATGTTGCAATGAAGAACACTACTACAGTGCACCGTAACAGCTCGCTAATTGCCACACACCGTCTTGTCCTGTTTCGTCAATTGCCGCGTGTTGCGGGACCAGGTCCATTTGGCACTATAGGATCGCCGCACTCACGCCATGTGACATCCAGCTTTCTGTGTAGGTGTGAAAGACCTCTGGCAACATGCTCCTGCACCTTCATCAACTTCCACCAAGTAATTTATTTGTGTTACTTTACCCATCTCGTCCTTAGGTTTTGCACACCAGTGTATGTATATGTGTATATATGTGTGTGTCTGTGTGTGTGTGAGTGTGAGAAATTCCTGCCTTATACAAGTATTATTTATCCGATTAAATTAATAAAACAAGACATTAAAATATATCATATACGCAAGGCGCGCACGTGTTTTATATATTCGATCACTCAAAGACATGCATCTTCACTGTTTAGAGCATTAGTTGTGTTTTTATATTAAAAAGAATATATAAATAGGAATTGCTATCAAAAGGACAGCGCATGTCTCCCCTTATAATGAACGGCCATTAAAACATTTAACAAAATATTAAGTTGAAAAAAACACTGCAAGTGCCGAAAAGCTTTTGATCAAAGGAGTCTAGTTTTCGACACACTCATTGAGAAGCACAATTTTTAACTAAAGCTTCCAATATAGACAATTCATTATTATAAAAACGAGAATAATGGCTAATTGAATATTGACGCTATATATTGGCTAATTGTATAGAAGAGAAACTCTAAATATACGCAAGGACGAACAAGAGAAGCACTTTTCTTTAGCGCGAGAATCTCACAAAAGAATGGTAAAATCTAAAATAAGGAAAATGCATCGTTTTTCTTTCAGGCCTTCTATAAAGTGCTACAGAGACAGTAGCTAAACTGTGGGAATAATATTATTGTTTTATGATAATATTATCATGGTATCTTTAATCGTCTTTTACCTCTTCTTTATAAAACACCTCATTAAAAACTTTGAAAATAAAAATTACTGTAAAAACCATAGCAAAGTTATCCCATAACCAGCATAGTACCCCTAAATATCAAGCCGTTGTGTTGTTTTTTAGCTAAGTGCGTTGTGTGTATATATATATATATACACACAACCATATATATTCCTGCCTTTTAAAAGCATTATTTATCTTCTATTATATATACACACACAGCCATACATATTCCTGCCTTTTAAAAGCATTATTTATCATCTATTAAATTAAATCAATCAGCAAAACACATGTCATATACGCAAGGCGCTCGTATGTTTTATACATTCGATCACTCAACGACATGTACCTTCATTGATTACAGCATTAGCTGTTTCTTATATAAAAGGAATATATAAATAGGAATTACTATCAAAAGGACAAGGGAGCTCTCCCTCTGTAATAAACGGCCATTAAAACGTTTTAAAAATATAGACTAGGAAAAACAAACACTGCAAGTGCTGAAAATTTTAAGTTTTTCATCAAAGAAGCGTATTATTCGACATATCAAGTACTGTAGTTTTAATTAAAGCTTACAATATAGACAATTCGCTATTATAAAAACGCGAATGATACATGCAACACGCTAAATATTGGCTACTTGCATAAAAGAGAAATTCCAAACACACGCGAGGACGAACAAGAGAAACACCTTTCTTTAGCGCAAAAATCTTTCAAAAGGATGATAAAATCTAAAATATGGAAAATGCATCATTTCTTTTCAGGTTCTTTATTAAGTCATACCAAGACACTAACCTAAACTCTGGGAATAATATTCTTATTTTATGATAACATTATCATGGAACCTTTAGAAGCTACAAGTGTTGACGCTTTACAAAAGGCTTTTCAAAAACCTTTTGATTGTTTTGCGATATGAGTTTTTTAGATTATTTCTAGCAGTAGACCCGCTGCACAAGAAAGATTGTTCATTTGTCTCGGTTTAGGCTACACGAAATCGCTATATTGTTTATTCACAATTCGCCTTAAAGCGTAATGCATGTTAGACTATTCAAACCAAAGATACAACGTTAGTTTCTTTCAAATACTACTGCAAAAATCATACCAAATAATCACCATTCCTTTTACACTTGACACGATAATTTCGAAAAACATGTTTACAGCATACATAGGCTCTCCAATTCTGAGAAAAATAAAAACGATAGACCAGTCTTTCAGAAATATTTTTCAGACAAGAAATCTCTTATATAGAAATCCGTGTCCTTAATGCCTGAATGAACATCGGTTTTGAAAACCTTTTAAAACTGTCGCTTTTCTCCGCAATTCTGAGAAAAAAAACAGATTTAACAATAAATCACCTTTTGGACAGGATATGACAGGAATTTTTCATGCACAGGGAACCATTTCCCCCAAAACACACTAAACTCATAAAAGAATATTTGTGATGAGGACCAATGGAAAACTTTCCTTTCATCAGTCAATTAGCACCATTCTGTAAAAACAGACTAGCCGATCATGTTGATTCTTAAACACGCTTTGAGCTAGTTATGCCTAAGTATTTTTATACACACAAACAGCTATAAAAAGTCGATGTTTTCCCCTAAAATTTCACTATTGCACGAATCCGTCCAGCTTTCACTGCGAAGCTAATTGAATAGTGATAGTTCGTGATTTTGGAAATACATTTAGAGCTATCTTCACAGTGGGTTAATTTTTTTCTTAAATCATGGATGGTAAGTTTTAAAATATTTTTTCTTTAAATATATTTGTTACTGCATGCATGTGAGTTGTTGATAATAATTTGAAATACGGAAGGTTTTAAGAGTATTAGCTCAACTTAACGCGAAAATTATGTATATTTAAGACTATCTTGCCCATTATTTCTAGAGAAAATACACTTATAAGATATCAAATGTTTTTGTATACTTAAAATCATAGTTATTATGACCTTGATATTAAAAATATTTGCTTCGAATAATGTTTTTTCTATAAGACTTAAAACGTTTGCGACTTTCAGTTAATAAGAAATCGTAGCGTATGCAGCTAAAGCTAACCAAGTATGACCCTTCATTTTTATACTGTAAAGCCACGAGTTTGTTGATAAGGAATTTTTACATTCAACGAAAGAAATGGGGTAGGCAGCCGCATTTCTCAGCACGTTCAAGCTAGTTTAACGTCAATTTGGAACAACGTAAAACCAACTAGAGCATGAGATTTCCTTGTGCGACTATTTTATCATAAAACTAAAAAAAAAAAGGAAAAAAAAGAAATACTCATAATGATACTTAATAATATACACTGCGTGTTGTTATGTTTGCTGGTTTTTTTAATTCTACACCCAAATATAAATGTTTTCAACCTCAATGCACTCTCAAAGCTCGGTAATTGAATAAATGTCCTAGAAATATCAATGTGGATTTGGACATAATACGAGTATAGCTGTATTTTGTTCTTTTAAGCGATTTTTAATTAATACCACCTAAAGTTATTTAACAGAATCATTCATTTTAAGCAAGAAAGCATTGCCATAATGTAATTCTTAAAAGCCATTAACTCTAATAAAGTAAATGTTCCCATTATATTTAAAATATTATTATAATCCTACTAATAAAACAAAAATTTAATAACGTTTTAATCAAAATCGCTTGCTTAATAGAATCCCTTAAATGTATATACGTGGTGTTAAAGAAAGTTATTGCTATTTTGAGTGGTGGTAGTATGGACCAAAGCAACCAAAATCTTCAGTTGACATGAGCTCTAAATGCATGAGTTAAGAGCTATGAGCACTTGTTCATCTTCACTACTGTGAGACATCTCGCTACTGTATGCTATTGCGTATTACCTACAGAATGCAGTAAACAAATGAGGACGCATTACTCTGTTACTATGAAACAGCGTAGGTTTCAATGTAATCTACTTGGGATTGCAGATGCGCTGCACTAGAACCATCGCTAAAGGAGGTGCTCAATATGGTGCCAATTCATAATAAGGTATGCTTCTGTCCGAAGTTTTAGGAAATCACACACTCTGAAAGGCTACAGGATGATCACGGATGCTCTGGCAGGCATTGATGACTCCTTTCTGTAGTGTTTGTACATCATCAATAGGGGTTGAATACACCAAATATTTCAAGATAAGACTGCAGTGTAAAAGCATTTTATAAATTTATTAAAACAAACCGATTCCATTAGAACTAATAAGAATATGCGTTGGACTCACCAATAAGTGAATACGGTTGACAGTAACAGCACTAACAGATAGTTATGTCCTAACCATGGAAATAATAGAGTTATGTGTCTTCATTTGTTTATTGCCTGCTGTGGGTCTTACGCAATAGCAATTATGTAATAACAGTAGAGATGTTTCACAGTAGCAAAGATGAACAAGTGCTCATAACTCTTAAGGTGCGCATTTTAGAACGCTTGTTTACTCTATATTTTCCCTTTTTTATCTATACTACCACCTCCCAAATATGGAATACTTATTTTTAACACTTGGTATATTGGAAAGTGTTAATAATAATAATAATAATAATAATAATAATAATAATAATAATAATGTTTATAATTTCAAGTAAACAAATATATTCTTGATTAAATTCATAATCTAATAAAGAATTTGTTTCATTATTCGTATTCCAGTTAATTTCGCAAACTATTATAAGAGGCCAGCTGAGAATAAAATTTACCCACCTGCTCAAAGAGTACAGTATCTTGACGTAGAGAAGGCCTATGAGATGTATGAGAAATGTGGAGACAAAATATAGTTCAAGGACTAACAACTGAAAGAAATGTCCGGTAAGTTTCAACTGGTATACTATGGACTAGTACCAGATGGCTAGTTTAAGACATGTAAATCGTTTTTCGTCCCTGTGAAGGTTTGTGGAAATAATTCAGTTGACCTTGCAATTTTTTTTATTTCTCAAAATATGAAATAATCAGGCGTCATCGTATAGAGGTACAACGTTTAAGTTTATAAATACCTGGTTCACATTATAGTAAGGAAGAATTCACTTAAACTATGCATGGCAACATTAAAACGGAAAAATATTGTGATACACACACACACACACACACACACACACACACACACACACACACAATGCAATGCAGTGCAATTAAATAACGTACTACTGGGTGTCTGTTTCACACAGGCACCAAACTTATCAATGTTTCTTCTCTCAGAGTTGGAATTAAGCATGTGTCTTAAAGCCGATACTTCGTCAAGTTGCTTATAATGATGAATTGTGCGATAGTCGAAGCTTAATAATAATAATAATAATAATAATAATAATAATAATAATAATGATAATGCCAGCATTTTTTGCAGGGTGTTAAAACGAACAAATTTATGTATTTTAATTTTTCTGATTACAGGCAAACTGAACAGATAAACCTCATGCCCCGTATTACATAAGAATACAGGAGAAGGTTGAGAAATCAACAAGGGAAAGAGGAAGAAGCCAGGAACATTACAGACTGAGAATAAAACAGCAAAATCATCAAGCAAAGGGTAAGTGTATGTTTGGGAAAAAACAAAAAGCCTCCAGGTAATTGCCTCATGTACAAAATATATCCCTGTGTTTTCAAGCACGTGTGAACAAGCGAGTGTGTGTATATATATATGTATATATCTATAGCTAATGTATTCATGAATAATGATATGAAATTCGTTAATACTTTGGATGACTGATTATGAATGTGTGTGGGTGTGTGAAATAAGCAAACTGAAACACCTTGATCATATATTACAATTGTATTCATTAATAATATTATAAAATGTGTTGATACTTGTTTGAATGAATGACTATGATATATCTGTGAAATAAGTGAACTAAATGATTGTGGTCATTAGGGCTATGGCATCGGAGACGCTACATGGATGAAAGCGTGTAGAATAGGAAGATTAAATATGTAGTGATAAGGACTGACATCGACTTCGCAATGTAGAGTCTGTCCAAGAAGAATTACGCATGTCTCGCGCACATTTGCTTTATTTCTGCAGTATTATTTATAACATACAGCTGACTTATATAACTGAAATGTGTTTATGAAATCATTAGTGCAAAACGTTACGTCACAATATGCACATGAATAACACTGTATGTCAGTTTATTGCAATGAATTATAACCGAACTTTGTGTCCTGTAGTTTATATAACGGAATATTGGCAGAAATAAATGCCGTGGATAGTTCTTCATTAAATGTTTGATCGATGAAGTTGACCCTTGCTGTAGCAGCTTATCCTCACATGTTGCATTACAACGCTTGTAGGTTTCTGTGTATGCACGTCTTCGTACATTACTCGACCTGCTATGCTCAGAAGCAAATTTGCTATTGCATAGTTAGTAATAAATGTTTTCACTAATAATAGAGAAAGCATTTTCCCCATACCCCAGTATATAGTTTTGCAACGTTCTTACTCTTTCCTTTGGCATTTGGTACGTGAACACACTGCGGCAATACACTTGCTCAACTGTAAAGGTAACCCTCTCGTAAGCAGTCAAGGACAGGACGCCTTAAGACCCCTTAAAACAAACGTAACGACTCCGACTTGCAGCCTTAGTGATCATACCGGGTGTAGCAAAAATGTACGGTATAAATTGCAGGACACATCCTCACACGTAGACGTAGAAATTATTTTTATGAGCATGGGTCTGGAAACGCTTTGTTACCATGTTACAACACATTTTATGCAACTTATTAATCATCGGAAACGCAAGAATGGAACGTACTAGCATACCCCATGCAACTCTTTCTCATAGGAGATGTTCAATATGCCCTCCCTGAGCATTAATACAGGCATCAACCCGCCGTAGTAGTGAATCCCGGATGAGATATATCCCTGGTGTATTGCGTATGGTTTCTCAGCCTTCCATAATACGGGCACGGAGACTCTGAACACCTGGTACTGGAGTTCGATACACAAGAGTTTTCAAATGCCCCACAAATAAAAGTCCAGTGGGTTTAGGTCCGGGAAGCGTGGAGGCCAGGCAATTGGTCCGCCTCTACCTATACGTCTGTCACCGAATCTGTTGTTTAGAAGCCGACGGACATTAACATGAGGAAGTGCTCCATCGTGCATGTAGTATGTTTTGTCGCACAGCTAAAAGCACATCTGCTAACAGATCAGGTAGAACATTCTCTATGAAATTATGGTAACTTTGTCCGTTGAGTCTGAGTGGAAGAACATGAGGCCCTACGAAACAGTCACCAACAATGCCGGCCCAAAGATTGACAGAAAATCTTTGTTGATGACTTGCTTCAACAGTTGCGTGAGGATTGACGTGAGCCCATACATGCCGAATGTGATAATTTACAATCTCAACTCGTTGAAACGACTCCTCATTGGTGAACATCGCCGTTGCATTAAAATTAGGGTTGACACTTTGTTGCATAAACCATTCGCAGAAGCGTACCCGTGTAGGAAAATCAGCTGCTGACAGTGCTTGCACACGCTGTAAATTGAATGGATACAGCCGGACCTCGCGTAACACTCGCCAGACAGTCATGTGGTCAAATTCATTATTGGAGCTACTTGTCTTATACTGACACTAGGGCCGTCGTCAACTGCCTGAAGAATTGCCGCCTCTCGTTCCAGTGTTCTCGTCCTTGTAGCCCTCCTCCGGTCGCGAATATCAGGCTGAAATACCCCATGTTCCCTAGGACGACGATCAATGGATTCAAACGTTTATCTGTCGGGGCACCGTCGTCCTGGAAATCTCTCCCGGTACAAATGTTGAACGCAAGCGCCATTGCCGTCTGGTAACACATGCATACATACATCAAATGGGATCTTCCATCTCTGCATTTGTGTACACTGCCATTGCACGAGCCAAGTATGTGATCAACTCTACTAGTACGTAGTAACCCATGAGCTTTCCAAGGACGTACTGCTCACTGGAACGTTGATATTACCTGTAAACAAGCAACGACGTAAGTCGCATGGCAACAGGGACATGTGAAACAAAACACTGGCGGTGCACCTACGATAATGACAACGTAACTAGGCGTAACCAAGAGTGCATGTTCCCCATGATTCTAACGTTCTGTTCGTGTGTGTTTCCCATGGTTAATGAGTTGGAGAAAATGAGTTGTAACATATAAACAACGCGTTTCCAGACCCGTGTTCATATAACATAATTTCTTCGTCTACGTGTGAGGTATGTGTCCTCCAATTTGTGCCGTACATTTTTGTTACATCCTGTATATTGCAAGAGTCTTTCTTCTTACTTCTGTGCACGATGTTCGTTTTGTAATGTCTTCATATTATGCATGAAGCAGGAACGGAAGAGGTAAACTTCATGGATAATGTATAGCATAAATAAATTTAATATGGGGGAAAATTAAGGAGATGTGAATTAAAGGTGTGTTAAGGTATATACTTCGCATTTATTTCTTACATATGAAGGTTTTTAGTGTATGGAAGTATTTTTATCCCTCAAATATTTTTTTCAGATTGTATATATATTTGCTTATGAGGGTTTTTAACCTGTGTAAATTGTGTTTTTCACTCAAATATTCGAAACGCAATTATATTCGTCAATCCAATTAAAGGTTTTGTAAACAATAAAACTCATGTGTTACAATCAGAAAGCATCTCTCTTTAATGTTGTTTACCCTTCATTTCACCAAATCCTCTTTATTGATCCATTGGGTATTAGCAAACCATACCTCTTTACAAGAACTATAATCAATCTATGCAAGTTCGTTCACAGGTGCTTGAAAACACAAGGATATATTTTATACATGAAGTAATCTTCTTGATGCTTTTTGTTTTTCCCCAGACATATATTTACCCTTTGATGCATTTGTCGTTTTCTTCTCAGTCTGTAAACTTTCTCGCTTCTTCCTCTTTCCCTTGTTGATTTTTCAACCTCCACCTGCACTCTCCTGTATTGTTATCTCGTGCGGGATATGAGGTTTATCTGTTCAGTTTGCCGTTAATCATAAGAGTTAAAATATTATATATCCTTATTAGCCCGCAGCAAAAATGCTTTACATTATTATTATTATTATTATTATTGTTGTTGTTGTTGTTGTTGTTAAGCTTTGACTATCACGCTGTTCATCATTATTTGCAACTTCATACAAGTATCGGCTTTAAGACACATGCAATATGCATTGAAAAATCAATTCGATTGTTTCACGCAGGCACCCAAACAGCACGTTATTTACTTGCATTATGTACGTTTCAGAATATTCTGTTGGTTTTTTTTCGTCTTAATATTGTGTTGCATACTTTAAGTGAATGCTAGCCTACTATATGTGAAACAGGTATTTGTAACTCAAAAGTTGTACCTCTATATGAAATAGCTTTAAGACATCTGCTTATTTAAAATTTTCAGAAGTAAGAAACATTGAAAGATCAATTGAATTATTTCTACAAACCTTCACGGGGACGAAAACAATTTACATATTTTAAACGCCCAGTTGGTTCACTCGCTTCCATTTATGCCATCACCGCATCTTCGGGAGGCATTTTACCAACCTTCTCAGTGGGCGCGTACGTAGCACGGATGTATGTGGCTAGAGCGTTCTACATTTGTTGTTCGACAAGCAGTGGCGTGTCAACTGTACCTCACGCGATGTATGCGAATTTTCGGAGGTGCATCGTGGAAGAAGTTTGGGTATGTGGTAAGCCGATCTGCCATTTGAGCACATTGCTAGGGCAGTTGTATGCAACATTCACATAGACTGATTAAATCAATGTGTAGTAAATGTTTCCTTTTTAAGAGTAAATAGCATGATTTACTTAAATTTTACATTATAATTATTTTAATTAAAATGCTCTTTCATAGAGATTTTTTTAGTTTAGCATCCTTAAACCGTTTAGCTGATATCGGACGATGAATAAAATGATGCTCAAATGAGCACGGGTCCGCAGAGCTTAAGTTATCGGACATTCGTCTTTTCAGGACAAGGGAAAACCCTGGAAAAACCTTATGAGGGTAACTCACCCTAATCGAGATACGAACTCGGGACCTCTGGAATGTGAGGCAGACACACTACCCCACACCACACATGAATGGAGAAATGTGCAAAGCAGTGTTTTATTTAGATTGTGTAGATGATTCCAATAATGTGTCCTCTTTGAGAGTAGAAAGTATAATATATTTGAGCTTTACATTATATTGCCATTAAATATATTTTTCGTAGAAATTATGTGCAAAACAGGGTTTTATTTAGTTACATGTTTAAACGTAGTTATTATAAGTGATGACAACTAAAACTATTGCTAGACGGTATATATTCATATGCGAATAAACTAGAACTGTGCAATAAAACGGGACGTTACTGCATGCGCGAAAGGGTAGAGATAAACACACCTCTTCCTTGTTATACCTCCACCTGTGAAGGCCAGTACAAAGTCGCCTGAAAATACCCTGATTGCATAAATGGAAGCGAGTGTACTAGTCCATGGTATACCAGGTGCAACTTCCTGGGCATTTCTTTCGGTTGTTAGAGAAGTGTATATTGCTGGAAGGAAAATCTGTTTATCATCCAAGATAGCAACCCTGCTGGAAACATCTCGTCTCGACCTTTATTATGCCTTATATATTATGTACCCTTTGAGCAGGTGGGAAAATGTTATTCTCAGCCAACACGTTAAGATGGTTTGCTAAACACCCAGCAGGAGAAATAATAAGGCAAATTTTTTTTCGATTATGAATTTCATAAAAATATGTTGCTTTATTGGAAATTGTTGTTATTATTATTATTATTATTATTATTATTATTATTATTATTATTAGCATTTTCCAGATATGGATGGATTAATGCACGCACGGACGGACGGACGGACGGACGGGCGGCCGAGCGATCGGATAAAAAAGAAAGAAAACGGACGACTGATTCTCGAATTCTATTAAGCAAGTGATTTTGATTTAAGTGTTTTATTAAATTTGCTTATATTAGGAGAGAGATAATGATTTTTAAATATAATGCAGACATTTACTTTTTCCGAATGAATGGCTTTTAAGTATGATGTTATGGTAATGCTTTCTTACTTAAAATGAATGCGAGCTTATTAAATAATTTTTAGATTGCATTAATTAAAAGCCGCTAATAAGAATAAAATATGGCTATGCTCGCATTATGTCCAAATGCATATTCATGTTTCTAGGACACTCATTGAATTATTGATGTTTTGAGAGCGTATTGAAGTTGAAAACATTTCTATTTGGGTGTATACATAAAAAGAACAGCAAACATAAAAACACCAAGTGTAGATTATTAAGTATCGATATCAGTATATGCTTTTTTAATTTTAAGATGAAGTAGTTGTACACGTTGAAGAAATCTGATGCTTCAGAAATGCTTTCAGTGGTTTTACATTGTTCCAAATTGACGTTAGACTAGCTTGAATGTGCTGCAACATGCGGTTGCTTACACATTTCTTTCCTTGAATGTAAAAATTCCTTATCAATAAACTCGTGGCTTTATAGTATAAAAATGAAGGGTCATACTTGGTTAGCTTTAGCTGCATACGCCACTATTTCTTATTAAAAGAAATTTGCAAAAGTTTTAACTCTTATAGAAAAAACATTATTCGAAGCAAATATTTTTAATTATATCAAGGTTATAATAACTATGATTTTAAGAAAGTATACAAGAACATTTGACATCTTATAACTGTATTTTCTTTAGAAATAATGGGCAACATAGTCTTAAATATACATAATTTTCGCGTTATGTTGAGCTAATACTCTTAAAACTTTCCATATTTGAAATTATTATCACCAACTCAAATGCATGCAGTAACAAATATATTTAAAGAAAAAATGTTTTAAAACTTACCATCCATGATTTAAGAAAAGAATTAACCCGCTGTGAAGATAGCTCTAAATGTATTTCCAAAATCACGAACTATCACTATTCAATTAGCTTCGCAGTGAAAGCTGGACGGATTCGTGCAATAGTGAAATTTTAGGGGAGAACATCGACTTTTTATAGCTGTTTGTGTGTGTAAAACACGCTTAACTGGCTCAAAGCATGTTTATGAATCAACATGATCGGCTAGTCTGTTTTTACAGAATGGTGCTAATTGGCTGATGAAGGGAAAGTTTTCCATTGGTCCTCATCACAAATATTCTTTTATGCGTTTAGTGTGTTTTGGGGGAAATGGTTCCCTGTGCATGAAAAATTCCTGTCATATCCTGTCCAAAAGGTGATTTATTGTTAAATCTGTTTTCTCAGAATTGCGGAGAAAAGCGGCAGTTTTAAAAGGTTTTCAAAACCGATGTTCATTCAGGCATAAAGGACACGGATTTCTATATAAGAGATTTCTTGTGTGAAAAATATTTCCGAAAGATTGATCTATCGTTTTTATTTTTCTCAGAATTGGAGAGCCTATGTATGCTGTAAACATGTTTGTCGAAATTATCGTGTCAAGTGTAAAAGAAGGAATGGTGATTATTTGATATGATTTTTGCAGTAGTATTTGAACGAAACTAACATTGTATCTTTGGTATGAATAGTCTAATATGCATTACGCTTTAAGGTGAATTGTGAATAAACAGTATAGCGACTTCGTGTAGCCTAAACAACAGAGACAAATGAACAATATTTCTTGTGTAGCGGGTTCACTGTTAAAAATTATCTAAAAACTTGTTATATCGCAAAACAATCAAAAGGTTTTTGAAAGGCCTTTTGTGCTGCGTCAATACTTGTGGCTTCTAAAGATCCCATGATAATGTTATCATAAAATAACCATATTATCCAAGAGTTTAGGTTAGTGTCTTTGTAGGACTTAATAAAAAGGCCTGAAAGAAAATGATTGCTGGTAGTGGTTACCAGCTAGCCTCTAGTTCCCGACGCAGCGGGTTCAAACCCGGCGGAGGCGAGGGATTTTTTCGGTTGCAAAAATCCTTAGCATAACTTCGGAAGGGAAGTAAAGCCGGTGGTCCCGTGTCGTAGGTTTACTGTACTTAAAAAACCTCAAGCCTGATAGAGAGGCCTCTGAGCAAAATTACCGGCCTTTCATGCCCAGTGTAGAATGGGACGCTAAGGACCACAGCAGTTAAAGAGCTTTCGTAAATAAAATTCAATTTAATTTTTGGGTTGTGATCAGAACTACGTTGCTTGTAACGATAGACAGAATCTGGTAGTATGAGTGAATTCGGAGGCAAAGCCTGTTACTTGAGCCCGAACTCGGTATACTCCAGTCAATTATTAAAAATTATTTATTATCAAATTGATCATGCAATAACGATACAATGAACCTGATGACATCAGTGGATTCAGGGGAAAACTTCTATTGTAATTTTTAACCATATTGATGTACAAATGCCAATTATTTAACATTTTATTATCAATATAATTGTGTTAATCGATTTACGCCACACAAACTTTTTCAGTGCCGGCGCCGCTAATATGCAAATGGCGGTTAGTTTTCCCAATCTCATCCTGGAGGTTTGCTGCTCCTTTTGTTACTAACAACCTTTTAAAGGCGCGGAAATCAATTATTAAACATTTGATTATTAACTTAGTTATTTAAATCGATCTGCGATACGCGCCTTTAAATGTCAGATCTTTTTCAAACACTGATATACGTGTGTAAATCGATCGTACGCTACTTTGAATTGCGGTAATCTTCGAAGACCGATAGAGATGCGATAATAGGAATCCATTAAGGGATGGGTAGGGGTGTTGACAACCCTCTAGCGGTTGAAGTTCCTTTGTGGCGTGGGTGGCGGCGGCGACGACTTCGGTCCTTTGAAGTCATTGACGCGTGATAATTGAACACGTGTCTGATTGCTATCAAGGGGATGTCAGGTGACGATCCTTGAAGGTGGCGACTTGTTTTGTCGGTAAATACCGGCAAAGGAGTGTGGAATGTGATTGGACACGCGTCAAATGGTTAATCAAGGGGATGACATGGTTAAGAGCCCTTAATCGTTGTTCAATCAAAATGGACAGGTTACATGCATCTAAAGGGAGCTACTTCTTTTGTCGGCAAAAAACGACAAAGGGCTGGGGGAGGTGTGATAATACGATTACTTACTTATTGTTTATTATTTGCTATGATTATTGCTGGCATCATGTCCACCTGCCAGGTAAGTGTGCTTCAAGAAACGGTATTGTGTGATAAGCCGTATGAGCGGGTGCACCATCCCTTTGAACCCAGGCGTTTTGCTTTTCTTTTACATGTAATTGTTGGATGACCTCAACCAAATTTTCATTCTGCTACCGCTTCACGTTTAAATTTCCTTCGAAAAAAATTTGTCCAAAGTTCTCTGACGGAAAAGCACAGTTCAAACTCCAAACTTTGGGGGGTGTATCCCATTTTGGACAAGTTCATTGGTAGTTTTGCACCCCATTTGGAATTCTAGTACTTTGTCCATTGAGTTCGAGTTAGTATTCATCAGTCATGAAGAGCATATCCTGTTCCTCTCCTGCTTCGAAACATACGAAGAAAAAGCTTTGGAAACATATACGCACTAGATGATCTGCGTCCAGGAATTTATGAGGCCTCGCAATTTTGCAGGGATATAGCTTCAGGTGCTTTCTTATGGCAGGATCTGAGGGAGAACTGGGTTTCTGTTGTAAGCTAAGGTAATGACGTTCGTGGCCAATCGATCATAATGGTCCGCATCTCTTGCGAAACACCATCTGTCAGTTTTTCTTGCCATCTCACACTTTTTCCGCCTCACGGATCCTGTTTCCTGTAAGCGAGTATTACAGCAATCGTAAACAAAACAGGAAAAAGCACGAAATAAAGTATGATAGATTGCTTATAACTTAAATGTTGTATAGGGAAATGTTACGTACACGACATAAAAGGCAAACTAACTCACCTCTTACCTGTCCTCTTCAGTTTCCTTTAAGACATCGTCAAAAATTCTGGGGATATTTCTGATCAATATCAATTATACATTGGTTGATATCGTATTGATATTCCCCTTCAATGTGAATATCGGTTCTGAAATAGAATTCAATAATAGAGACTGACTGTTAATGGCATGGTAACGCAGGTGCTGATATACAAACAGTCTGCTGTACATCAATCGAAATAGCAATTTTAAATTTAAACTGTACCCCAAACTCTCTGTTAGTACCGGTAATCTCCGTGGAGGTTGAACTCTGTTGTTTAATAGAGCGCCATTGGTGTATGTGCCGCTATAGGACTTTTTTACGTCATGGAAACCAGCCAACTTCGACAAATACCTACTCCACGTTGCAACGTATGAGAAGGTGAACCTCGTATCAAAATAGTGACGTAATTTAGAGCAAGAATGCACTATGGCAGGACCAACTTAAAATGAACACCCAATATGTGGTAGAGAACAGGATTGTTTTGCGTGAAAGACAAAAACGCGCGAAAAGTCACACAATAAAAATAATAAATATTTTCATCAGGGGATTAAAAAACATTAAAACCACATACAAAATGAAAGCACACTTGAAAATCGACTGACGATCGAATAATATATATTATTTATTTACAGCTATTATCTCAAATGTTAGCTTTGTTTATTATTACAACTAGCAGCACTCAAACTATACAAGTGTTGTTTCGTTATCTGGTGAGTTATTTATTTATTCATTCCTTCCTTTCTCTTATTTGTCTCTCTGAGTCGTGTCATTTAAAACTTAATAACATTTCCTTTACTTGCATATACAAAATATTGAAAGAAAAGTATTGATATAGACATTTTAACGCTGAGTAAAGCTAACGGAGAAAGAAAATCTATTATGAACGGCAGAAAATATATCACTAGTATGTAAGAGATAGGCAGATGTTCTTAGGTAATGGGTTTTTCTTGAACGTTTTCCAATTATGTAATAATCTGCCTTATTGGACCAACTTTTTGAAAATTCCTTGAACTCTCTTTTCTCTGGTAAGTTAACGTCCTTTTAACGTGCGGGGCATATCGGACAATGGATAAGTAAAACTGGCGAAATTATGCTCAAACTATTCTGTGGTCCATAAAACATTAAGTAGTTATCCGACATTCGTTTTCTTAGGACTAGCGAATTCATCGGAAAAATACCTCACCCTTGTAATTCACCACCAATGTATTTGAACTCGAGACCACTTGAATGTAAGGCAGACACATTATCCCTTTAACACTTAGGTGGGCCAAGAGCTCTCCCTCTCATTATTCTTAATGTTGGCATCCTTCAGCTAAATAGATTATATTATTAGACAAAAGCTTTACGTGAATCGCAATCTTTGCATATGGAGCGAATTTTCAATAACCAGGTTCTTTGTTTTTCTTTTGTTAATACAGTAACCATGGAACGTTTATATGGCATTGTGTGGATTAGTGTCATTTTTCTCCTACATACATTTGGTTCTCCAAAGCCGGGCTGCTAATGGAATTTACAGCAAAGGTAACAACAAATATACATTACGGGAGATGAAACATTAATTATAGTGGTAATTGCTCGATGGCTGTCATAGTGTATGAGAACATTGTTAGGTTAAAACTGGTTGACACAATGTTCTGCGAATACAGTACATTGTTTGAGATGAACCTTTTTGGTACCGTATACTTTATAAACAATTTTAATGGCCGCTATATGTGAAATATTTAGGATGAAAATGACTGACATCGTGTTTTGTCAGTCCAGAGCAAGCGAAATCTCCACCATTACGAGAAATACATATCGCCCATGAATGCTAGCTAGCGCATGTTGTAACAAGCCACTTTAATGTTATTTAGCTCATAAATGGTAACCGTGTGTACTACAGATTATATAAATTTAAAAAATTAGCAAATATGAATGAAACTACCAGAAAACGGGCAACAAAGAAGAGAAAATAATAAAGGCAGGCTTAAGCGGAATAGAGGAATTTATTGATATAGAACTGTCAATTTCATGGAATGCTTTAATATAAACTAAAATAAATAGATTGCAATCCTACAATGAAGAATTTCAAGCAATACAGTCATAATTAGAACTAAATGAGACAGAAGAACTTAGTCATTTTACTTACCGCGCGCAATTTGAGGGTGCTATGAAACCTACAATTACTTCAAGACAAAGAGAGTGATGTTCAATTTAATGCGTCGAATATATACTATGTGATCAAAAGTATCCGGACTCCCCCACAAACATACGTTTTTCATCTTAGGTGCATTGTGCTGCCACCCACTGCCTGGTACTCATTATCCGCGACCTCAGTAGTCATTAGACATCGTGAAACAGCAGAATGGGACGCTCCATGGAACTCACGGACTTCCAACGTGGTCAGGTGTTTGGGTGTCACTTGTGCCAGAAGTCTGTATACGAGATTTCCACACTCCTAAACATCCCTAGGTCCACTGTTTCTGATGTGATAGTGAAGTGGAAACGTGAAGGGACATGTACAGCACAAAAGCGTACAGGCCGACCTCGTCTGTTGACTGACAGAGACCGCCGACATTTGAAGAGGGTCGTAAAGAGTAATAGGCATACATCTAACCAGACCATCACACAGGAATTCCATCTGCATCAGCATCCACTCCAAGTACTATGACAGTTAGGCGTAAGGTGAGAAACTTTGGATTCCATGGTCGAGCGGCTGCTCATAAGCCACACATCACGCAGGAAAATGCCAAACGATGCCTCGCTTGGTGTAAAGAGCGTCAACATTACACGATTGAACAGTGACAAAACGTTGAGTGGAGTGACGAATCACGGTACACAATGTGGCGATCCGATGGCAGGGTGTGGATATGGCCAGTGTGTGTAGTGCGAACAGTGAAATTCGGAGGTGGTGGTGTTATGGTGTGGTCGTGTTTTTCCCGGAGGGGGCTTGCACCCCTTGTTTTGCGTGGCACGATCACAGCGCAGACCTACATTGATATTTTAAGCACCTTCTTGCTTCCCACTGTTGAGCAATTCGGGGATGGCGATTGCATCTTTCAACACGATCGAGCACCTGTTCATACTGCACGAGCTGTGGCGTAGTGGTTACACGACAATAACATCCCTGTAATGGACTGGCCTGCACAGAGTCCTGACTTGAATCCTATAGAACACCTTTGGGATGTTTTGGAACGCCGATTTCGTGCCAGTCCTCACCGACCTACATCGATACCTCTCCTCAGTTCCGCACTCCGCGAAGAATGGGCTGCCATTCCCCAAGAAACCTTCCACCACCTGATTGAAAGTATGCCTGCGGGAGTGAACGCTGTCATCAAGGCTAAGGGTGGGCCAACACCATATTGACTTCCAGCATTACCGATGGAGGGCGCTACGAACTTTTACTTCATTTTCAGCCAGGTATCCAAATACTTTTGATCACGTAGTGTGAATAATATATATATATATATTTATATATATGTAATTAACTTGCCACCATTTGATGGTGATTTAACTTCATGGCTTAATTTTAAAGATACATTTGAGAATCTTGTCATTGCCGTAAAAGGATTTTCTTATATCGTGTGGTTAAATAACTTATATTTTCTTATATCATATCTTATTTTCCTGTATCATAAGAGCTTCACAGGCGGCGCCGTGTCCGAGTGGTTAAATCGCTCGCCTTTCACCAAGACGGCCTGGGTTCGATACCGGGGACCTGCATGTGGAATTTGTGGTGGACAAAGCGGCGTCTGGGCGGGTTTTCTCCGGGTTTTACGGTTTACTGCTGCGTCACCTTTCCTTTCATCCATTTCACTATCATTTTATATCTGCTTCCTCGCTCTCATCGGGCTGATCACCCATCCTGGATATTCTATCTGATCCAAAGTGTCTGCTCCTCGACAGGACAGTCTGCCCAGACATCCGCTTGTAAGTCTTGGGGGTGTAAGTCATATCTACAAGGAGGGTGATCAGAGAAGTAAGAAGAAAAAAACCGAAGCTAAGGATACTATAAAAATATTAGCATTTCTGATTGAAACTTCAGCGTATCATATGACTTAGTCAAATGCAGATACCACTGTTCCAAACTCATCTTACCTGAGGACATAAGAAGCTACTGCAAACTCCAAGGAAACCGAGTTACACTGAAACCGACCTGCGTCAGTTAATCAACAAATTTCAAGCAATTTAGCTGCACTTGATCACTGAATGTTAAACTAGATTTGATTCTCAGTGAATTATTGATGTGTTGACAGAAAAATAGGATTTTAATTTGAAAATGAAGTTATGGATCAGGGCTTAATCTGTGTTAAGGAAGTTTTTAGAAAAGAATTTTCAAACGTTGCAATTATGTAGCTGAAAATCTAGCACAAAACAGAGACATCCTTGGGAACTAGGAAGGCAGAAAACATCAGTGATATGAAGAATTAACATCAGTCTTATGTTTCCTCCAGCATTCAGTTTTGAAGCGGTAACGGCACTCATAAAGTACACAGAATTTATGCGAGCTGATGTTACTGACAAATATAAAATTCTGAAGGACAACAATGTTTACAGTAAGTGTCCCAGTTCAGCATACACATGGAGATACTCCACATCTAAAATGAGTTGTAAACGTTTTAATAAAGATCATCATGCATTGCTCCATGATGATACAAGCGGTTCACTTCAAACGCAAGAGTCGTCCTCCGTGGTCTAGTGGTACCATATTAGCCTCTAGTTCCCAAGGTCGCGGGTTCAAGCTCGGCGCGATGGGCTTTTTCGGCTGTAAAAATCCTTAGCATGGCTCCCTTTGAAAGGGAAGTAAAGCCGGTGGTCCCGTGTCTTATATTTACAGCATGTAGAGGAACCTCAAGCCTGATAAAGAGGCCTCTGAGCAAAATGTTCGGTCTTTCACGCCCAGTATAGAATTAGACGCCAAGAACCACAGTAGTTAAAGAGCGTCCATAAATAAAACTCAAGTGTTTTACTCAAACGCAAGAGGAAGCAAGTACTCAATAGTCCGATATAAGAGGAAATAACCCACGTCTCAATTACTTTTAAGTAGAGCTCTTTTCATGATCAAAGACTCCAATGGGAATATGCAGATCTTCCTACCTGTTCTCGACAGTGGTTCTCAAAGTAATTTGATTTCCGAGAAGGCTGTGCAACAACATCACTTAGAGAAGGGTAAACACTGTAGAATATTATAATGTTTTGGAGAGGTTAAATCACACTCGGATTAATTAGTGAATATTGAAGTTTATTCAACGGTCAATGACTACAACTTCGATAGCATTTGCATAATTCTTCATAAAATAACCCGCAACTTGGCTTCCTCACACATATGTTATGATCAGGCTAAGCATCCGCGACAACTTAAGAGTGAGGTGAAGTTTACTGCACATCGAGTAAGGTGGAGTGAGGTGTTGCATTAGAGTGTTGTTTACCTGTGCGACCATGTATACAATCCGCTTTGTGACTAAATTAGGTTACCAGTACCCGAATTCATAGTTTTGTCCTCGGCTTTAACTTGTCCCCGGAATGCTCCTGACTGTTAATAAACTTCCAAAACAGTCCCAGTTTTGAAACGCGATTTTATTAATTATTATCAAGCCGTAAAAATGAAAGATGTTAAACAGCAAATCGTACATATCCATTAAGACATCGGTGCCAGCAGACGTTATTGACACGTTTCTCCACTAGATGGCTATATAGTCGCGCGCGTAGTATTTCTACGCGTTTCATTTATCACTACTTCCTTCCGGAAATAAATTTTATGTAGCGGAAATAGTATGTACCTTATGTCCCCGCTAAGAAGGCCGCGCTTTGTGTAATTGTGGTGAAAAATGTCTGAGCAGAAAAGTAAAACACGAAAGTACATAGCAAGTGATGCGTTGTTAAATGAATTTCATTTTCTGAATCCTGGAATTAATGTTCATACCATCTTCTGTTCATTGTGCAAAGGTTTGTTGTTTCGTTAGTATGGCGGGAAGGCTTCTGTTACTGAACACGTGGCCAAAAAAGACAAACATGCTGTGATCACGCATAGTGGTTCTTCTAAACCTAAACTGATTTGTTATTTCAAAAGTACTGTTTCGGTCAGGGATTGTATGCATATTGCACTGCAAGAAGGTACTTATGCGTTGTATACGATTGTCCATCGTCAAAGATTCAACTCCATGGTCTGTACATCTGAACTAGTGAAGAAGTACTACGAGCCAAAGTTTAGTTTACAAGTTCCAGTACAAAAGTGGAAGCAATTGTTTGTGGTGTTATAGCTCCATGGGCTGTTGACGAATTAAACGAATTGATGAAAACATAATTTGTGACTGTGCTGACTAATGCATCTAATCACGCCAGTAGAATATATAGAGGGATTCTGGCGCAGTTTTTTGCGTTTATATGGGAAAGGATAGGGAAAACGAGGGTATGTGCTAGGTTGAGAGACCCTTCAGGGAGGAAAAATGCGTTTATATGGGGAAGATAGGGACTACGAGGATCCATGCTAGGCTAGATAGAGGTTGAAGAAGTGAGGATGCGCTTTATATGTGAGAGGCGGGGGAATACGTGGAGAAGTTTTAGACTAGACAGAGTTTGAGATGTGGAATATGCGTTTATATGGGAAAGACAGGGAAAACGTGAACAGATGTTAGGATAGACAGATGCTGAAGCAGGGGGAATACGGACATATATACAGGAGAGATAGGGAATACGAGGAGAGGTACTCGACTATTCAGGACTTGAAGGGTAGAGTATGGCTTTTGATATGAAGAGACGAGGAAAACGAGGGTATATGCTAGGTTCAGAGAACCTTCGAGGAGGAAAATGCGTTTATATGGAGAAGATAGGGAAAACGAAGAGAGTTCCGAGGTAGAGCAGGGACTGCAGGAGGGAGGGATATGCTTTATACGACAGAGATAGGGCATACGAGGAGAGGTGCTAGTGTAGACAGAGGTTAAGGAGTAGGGTATACGCTTATATGAGGAATGTATGGAAAACGGAGACAGACGGTATTATAGACAGAAGCTGGGCCACTTTTGCGTTTATGTGGGAAAGGATAGGGAAAACGAGGGTAGATGCGACGGTTCAAGGAGGAAAATGCGTTTATAGGGGAAAGATAGGGAATACCAAGGCTGATGCTAGGCTAGTCAGATGCTAAAGGAGGGAGGGATACGCTTTATACGAGAGAGATAGGGAATACAAGGAAAGATGCTATACTAAACAGGACTTGAATGGTAGAATATGGCGTTTTATATGAGCGAGATAGCAAACCGAGGAGAGGTATTAGGCTAGGAGGTTTGAATGATAGAGTAGGCGTTTATATGCGAGACATAGGGAATACGAGGGTCGATGCTAGGCTAGACAGGGCTGAAGTAGGGGAATGCGCCTTATATGAGAGAGGTAGGGGAATAAGAGGAGAAGTGCTAAGCTAGACAGGGTTTGAGGTGTGGAGTATGACTTTTATGGGAAAGATAGGGAAAACGTGAACACATAATAGGCTAGACAGCTAATGGAGGGGGATGTAAGTTTATACGGAAGAGATAGGGAATACCAGGAGAGGTGCTAGAGTAGACAGATGCTGAAGGAGGAGGGGATACGCTTTATACGGAAGAGATGGGGAATACGAGGGAGGTACTAGACCATACAGGACTTGAAGGGTAGAATATGGCGTTTTTATATGGGAGAGCTAGCAAACCGAGGAGAGGTATTAGACAGGAAGGTTTGGATGACAGAGTATGCGTTTATATGGAGAAACGAGGAAAACGAAGGTAGTTGCTAGGTTGAGAGAGTCTTCAAGGAGGAAAATGCATTTATATGAGAGCGGTAGGGAAAACGAAGAGAGTTCCGAGGTAGAGCAGGGACTGCAGGAGGGAGGGATATGCTTTATACCACAGAGATAGGGCATACGAGGAGAGGTGCTAGTCTAGACATGGGTTGAGGAGTAGAGTATACGTTTATATGGGAGAAATATGGAAAACGGGAGTGGTACAAGGATAGACAGGGGTTGAAGGGGGAGGAGGAATGTAGGTTTATACGGCAATATAGAGAGTAATTAGATTATAAAACATTTCTCATCCAACGTTACAACACTTTCATATACTTTTTTTCTAAACGTTACAAACTTTTTATATGTTAAACAGTAGTGCGCGAGACGGAGAGGGACAAACTGTATATCGGTTTACAGTTAAGTATACGTCCTAACCTATCCCCACCTTGTATGCTCTGGATCTTCTCATTGTCTATTGATTCCTATCATCATCTAACATAATCACGTAACAAGACGTAACCAACAAACATAACCACGAACAAGACGTAACACAACGTAACATAACAGCATGACAAGACATTACACTACGTAACATAAGCACGTAACCACGTGTCAAGACGTAACACCACGTAACAAGACGTCACACTAAGTAACATAAGCACGTGTCCACGTAACATCACGTGACATGTCGTAACCAGAAACGTCACACGACGTAACAACACGTAGCAACTATGTAACCACCTAACAAAACGCAAGAACAACACGTAACCAGCCCATTGCTAAGGTAATCTAAACTAATCCATCCTTCATAACTTAGACAATAAGTACGAGGGTCTAGCCTAGATTAAGCTGACCAATCCCAAACGTTCCTCTCATCATCTATTCTACTCAGTCATCGTCTAACCTAATCCGGCTAACCAGAGATAACCTCGACTTTCTTTTAGTGAAATTGCAATGTTTTATTCAGGTTTTATTATGCGAGAGTTTTAATTGAAAAGTTTACGTCAACATACCTTTATTTTAGTTCGTTGTAGGTGTCTCTCCCCTTTTTATCTAGGCTTGAGACCAGCACTAGGATTGCTCCTAATGGCAGGGTTGCCACCTTCACTTCCATCTTCTTCTTTCTTCATCAGTAGTCAGCTACTTGCATACACAGCACACGGATAACCTTCATTTTTTAAGATTGTAGACTCACGAGAAAATCTTTATCTTCGACTTACATTCTTTTAAACTCTGGTTGTAATTCTGTAATGTCCATACGCATATGTCGTTATTCCATCCTCAGCAATAACTCTTATCATCAAATGGAGTCAATGTGATTTTATTGGCTTGCACTGTGGCAAGAGCATGCTCCTGGGACAGGATCAGATTCTTGGGCGTTCTGATTTCTCCGGTTTTAAGACAGTCAGTATAACTCTCAAATGTAATGTACTGATTAATAGCACTACGTTTTATGCTTTTAACCTTTTTTATCATTGAGCCATGGATTTCTAGTGCATACATTTTGGGTCGCAGTCCAACAAAGCGCTGGATGATTTTACCATTAGCCTTATCTTTAAATTTTCGTAACACCTTCTTGTTTAGAGCTGAATAGCATATATGGTTGACAGGGTAATCAATTGTATCTAGGTGTTCGAGAAAACGCAGCTTGTCCTGGTATCCATATACATGAGCTACAGGTTTTCAGATCCATAATATGGCAGCAACACATCATAATGATAGTGGTACATTAATGTCTTGGAGATGTCAACACACTCATACCAATGTATATAGGCTTGTTGAATAAGATCTGACGAGAGGCCATATGTACAGCGGCTAGATTAGTAGCATATATTGTTCGTTCGATAAACGTAGGCTTGGCAATTAACTTTTTTAGTCTTCTCATTTGTCACCAGTCGTATATCCATACGGTTACGAAGGTTTTCCATTGTTTTTTCCAAACATAGCGTTGTTAAACAGTTTGTAGAGGTCCTTCTCAAAATCATTTGCAGCTTGTCGTAGTCATTGTTAAATTCCACATGCGGTTTTAACCACTGCGACTGGCGGAATTGTAGCACACGATGAATTTTTGTTAACCGTAGTCCATGATTAAGTGCTTGCTTCAAAGCCATGTAATGTACTAAATACTTCCTTCGAGGTTCAAGATGAGGTATCACTTTCTTTGTACTCGAGTCCTTCGGCTTCATACACTCAGGCAGGAATGGTAAACCATTATGCAGATCGTGAAGTTCTGCAGGATACTCGAGATCGACTTCTTATACATATATATATATATATATATATATATATATGTATTGAGGATCATCTTCTTGTACTCTTTCTAGGTCGATTTTTTCAGGTGATATCCACTCAAATCCACCATAAGGGAGGTCGTGACACACGGCCCACCCCTATTGGTTATTAGCGTCTTCATATGTAATGAATTGGGTTGGTCTCGACGGATCATACTTCTCCATGTAGGCGTTGTTTGCTTCGGCATAACGGTGGGAGACTAGACATAAACCTCCTCTTATGCCGGATTCCACTATGAGTAATTGGTCATAATCCTGTAACAATTCCAGCTGAATCCCTGTATACAGCAACATGGCGTTCCATGTAAGTCCTGGAGAGGTAAAATAATGAGCAGGGTCGACTTTGTGTTTTGAGGGTTTGATCTCTTAATGTCTCAAATACATCAGCTAGAAGAAGTACATCAGGTATTAAGTAGAGGTCGCTGTAGTGACCCAGGTTTCTTACATTAAACAGCTCCCATACATTTCTAGCATGATCGTAGTCAGCTTCACTAATTTCTTCTTCATTCAATTTATTGTAGAAGGAGTCCTTAGGAGGCAGGCAGGGTTCGTTCAAAACATCCCATGAAGTGACGTAATCATAGGGAAATACACCCTTACGTGTCATCAACGTCATCTTGTCTTCTCAGAAGTGTTTCAGTGTACGATGTTAGATTCTTCACCAGCTTATCCAAGCTTGTACTGAGAAACCGAATACTATCTACAAACCGAAGCTTTATATCTCCTACGTACTTGGAGAATGATATATAGCTTTCTTCAGAGCTAGGAATTACTTCCACCCGCTCACTTGTACATCCCAGCTCCCTGACAATGAAGTGTGAGTCATACCCGCTGAGGTTGTGCATGAAGCCTGGAATATATTTAGGTGTTTTACACGCTAAATTACATTCATTATGTAGACTTCCCCGATATTCACCACTGATGTGATCATGGTCGCGTACTTTATAGTTCTCTTCAGTAAAGGTTTTTCCACAAGTAGTATACTGTAGAGGCGTTGAAATCCACCTGCTGTTGATCTGAAAGTTTCAGAGGTATGGTAGATTTGTATATATTATTAATTTCCTTTGCAAGGAACGACAGGTATTCCATAAACTTCTGAGCAGCATCAACACCACGATATACATAGGGATGCTTAGGAAGGCCAGTTTCCAGATGTTCAACGTCGGTTGATGGTTTAACGTAAACGCAGAAACTCATGGGAACATGCTGCTGATAAGGGGATGTATGCATGACATGGGGCGAGAATGCTTTCAAAGTCTGCGTAGATGACGTAAGGTAGTTTCAACATCCTTTCCAAAATTTTAAACTGTACAATTGATTTCTCCTTTGTAGGCATAACTACCCTTGCAACACTATGCTGATTACAGATGGAGGCATTTTCTTGTAGTTCTTCCAGTCCACTTCCTCCATATCGATCATCAAAATGTGTAAAACATCGCTTACAGGTATAAACACGTTCCTTACATTCAGTTTTCTGACGTCGAATACGTTTTTCAAAATTCTTTATATAAACGTAGTGATGTCTTTCACTACTGTCACTTAATAGTAGGAGGTCGCGGTGGTCAGGTAGTTCAGTCTCAGCGACCTTTATGGGATACACCTCATGCTTGTCATCAAGGCCGAAGACGTTGATAGACATCCTGTTAAGCTTCTCAAATTTAGGTATTTATGAAAGTGGTGTAGCGTAGGAAACACAGCTGAAGTCATATTTATTTTGAAGTTGCTTGTTCTTGCTCACCCGTTGTGCATCCTACTCAACGAATTTGGCTAATACAGAATACATAAAGCATAGCTCATCAGTTAAATTCTGGATGTTAATGCATACTTTTCCTGCTTCAACAGATGTAGGCAGGGAAATGTAGCTACTTCCCCGTAACGGATAGTACTTGTTAATACGAAGACGAATTCCTTCTACAGCAAGCAGAGCCCAGTTGCTGCCCTTAAGTTGTGATTCCTCCATTTCAGTAACCAACTTCTTCATTTTCGTTTCCAGCATAGAGTACAGGTCCGTTTCTAGGAAAACAGCTTGATTCCGTGTTTTAAATGTTTTGTCGCAGGTTTCTCCGACACTGTTAACAAATCTACACTCAGCAAACAGATTAATTTTCACACTTTTGTGAATACCAAGCTCTTTATGCACAGCCTGGATTATCCGTTGTTTCGCCTCATGCAGGTACATATTCAGGTCCTTAGTTGATTCACACCGTATAAAATATGATTTCAAGCGTCCATTGAATGAAGTTTCATATTCTATCATGACACAGTCATCCAATGTAGAAAATAACTCATGCTTAGTCGGTTCTAATCTACGTTTATTCTCGGGTCTGTTTATTTCACACGCATCTTCGTGTCGGTGACCCTTATAACTGTCTTTGAAGGCTACATTACAATATTGACACTTGAAGAGCGATTTACAACGTAGCTCATGTCTTTTACCATATCTACGGAGAAACTTCTTACAGCATTTACCACAAGAATATCCTGAGGCACTAGGAATGATATCCTTATATGAGGACTTATTCATTTTCCTTCTTGATATAATAACGTATTAACCTTTCTTCAAGGAAAGGTACAGGTCGCGCCACGGATTTTGGCATGTGAAAATTTTAATGGAAAGCTACGATGCGAGTCATTTACCGTATAGATGTATGACATCAGCTGCAGCTCGAAGAATGGTGCAAGTTGAGACGGGAGTTGTATACGGTGGAAAGAACTGGTCCACAACTGGACAGAAGGAACCACGTGCTACTTGCAAGGGAGGTATTGAAACATCATAGGGCTGGCTGACTGGGTTAGCCCTGAAGGTCATATGCCAATATCCCTGGCGAGACATATACGCCTCTTTACCATGATAACGCTTTAGAAGGTCGATTATTTTCTGAGAGAACAGCGATGTTAACAGCTCAGAGATGATTAACAGAATGAAGTTCAATGCTAGAGATCGCTCTATTTATAGAGAAAGCACGAACCTTTTTGAATCAATTATATAACGTATTAACCCTTCTTCAAGGAAATGTTCGCCTTTTCACCTTGATAACACTTTAGAAAGCCGATTATTCTCTGAGAGAACAACGTTGTTGTCACCTCAGAGTTATTTAGCAGAACAAAGTCCAATGCTCTAGATGACACTATTTATAGAGGATGCACGAACCTTTTTAGATCAATTACCTCCTGAATATTAATACTAAAAACGGTGATGAAGCGTGTAAGCTCTTATATTTCAATTCTTGTTACACCGATGTTCGAGCGTCTCCATACAGGTTCGAGTGCTTAGAGAAAGTGTAATGTATTGGGAGGATGATGTATTGTTCGGGTATAATCGTACAGATTCGGGTGCTTGACTCGTGAAGGTGATGAACGATCCGTTGACCGAGCAAGAGGCAAGCATTCCCCCTGCGCAACGAAACCTAGAAGCACAAAGATGTGAATGAAAGGAAATCGTGATAGTATACACCCTTCCGGCATTCGCCTGCAGACCAGGGAAAAGCATGAAAAATCCCTGACCAGAGTGAGCGACCAACGGGAATCGAACTAGGGAGACCTTAAGATTGTAGACGTTAAAGATGTAAATTATATAGAATGAAAGAAAATCGCGATAGATGAGAAACCCACAGGCATTCGCCTACAGACCAGGGAAAATCACGAAAAAATCCGAGACCAGAGTGAGCGGATGACGGTAATCGAACCAGGGAGACCTTCAGATTGTACACGTTAAAGATGTAAATCAAATAAAATGAAAGAAAATCGTGATAGCATACACCTCTCAGGCATTCACTTGCAGACCAAGGAAAACCATAAAAATATGTCGGAGTGAGCAACCAATGGGTATCGAACTCCTGAACCCTAAAAGCACACGTAAAGATGCAAATTATATAGAATGAAAGGAAATCGGAATCGAATGGAAACCTCTCAGGCATTCGCCTGCAGACCAAGGAAAACCATACCAAATATGACGTCAGAGTGAGCAACCAATGGGTATCGAACTTCCGAACCCTAAAAGCACACTAAAGATGCAAATTATATAGAATAAAAGGAAATCGGAATCGATGAGAAACCTCTCAGGCATTCGCCTGCAGACCAAGGAAAACCATAAAAAATATGTCAGGGTGAGCAATCAACGGAAATCAAACCAGGAAGACCTTCAGATTGTACACGTGAAAGATGTAATGAAATAAAACGAAAGAAAATCATGATAGATGGGAAACCACCCAGACATTCACCCGCAGACAAGGGATAATCATGAAAAATGTCAGAGTGAACAACCGACAGGAATCGAACTCCTCAACCCTAAAAGCACACGTAAAAGATGTAAATCAAATAAAATGAAAGGAAATCGGAATCGATGAGAAACCACCCGGGCATTCGCCTGCAGACCAGGGAAATCTAGAAAAATCTGATGACAGAGTGAGCAACCAACGGCAATCGAACCAGGGAGACCTTCAGATTGTACACGTGAAAGATGTGAATGAAATAAAATGAAAGAAAATCGTGATAACCTACACCTCTCAGGCATTCGCCTGCAGATCAAGAAAATCCATAAAAACACGATGTTAGAGTGCGCAACCAATGGGTATCGAACTCCTGAACCCTAAAAGCACACGTAAAGATGCAAATTATATAGAATGAAAGGAAATCGGAATCGATGAGAAACCTCTCAGGCATACGCCTGCAGACCAAGGAAAACCATAAAAAATATGTCAGGGTGAGCAATCAACGAAATCAAACCAGGGAGACCTTCAGATTGTACACGTGAAAGATGTAATGAAATAAAACGAAAGAAAATCATGATAGATGGGAAACCACCCAGACATTCACCCGCAGACCAGGGAAAATCATGAAAAATGTCAGAGTGAACAACCAACAGGAATCGAACTCCTGAACCCTAAAAGCACACGTAAAAGATGTAAATCAAATAAAAATGAAAGGAAATCGGAATCGATGAGAAACCACTCGGGCATTCGTCTGCAGACCAGGGAAATCGAGAAATGTCTGATGTCAGAGTGAACAACCAACGGCAATCGAACCCGGGCCTTCAGATTGTACAGTGAAAGATGTAAATTATATATTATGAAAGGAAATCGTGATAGATGAGAAACCAGCCAGGCGTTCACCTGCAGACCTGGGAAACCCGCGAAAAATCTGAGGTCAGAGTGAACAGCCGATGGTAATCGAACTAGGGAGACCATCGGATTGTACACGTGAAAATGTAAATGACGGAAAGTAAATCGTGATAGATGAGAAACCGCCCAGGCATTCGCAGGCAGACCAGCGAAAACTGCGAGAAACCTAAGGTCAGAGGGACCGTCCCTACGGAAATCGAACCAGGGACCTCCGAATGCAAACCACAGACGTTATCGTCTGAACCAGACCGTAAAAACAGGTTTATACCATACAACTCATAACAATAGACTACCATGCCAGATGACGTCATACCTGTAGACAGACTGTCGGGGATCAGTCCGACATGTTGAAACGCGCTCGATCGTTCAGACAGATGTTTGCATTCAATGCCTACCATACCAACACCGCAATCCATTACACAGCAAAGTTAAAATAATTTTTATTATAATACTTTCTCTCCTTATTTAATTAAATTCATGTATATACCCTATTATTTCATGTTTTCAGTACTTTCTTTACATCTCACCCTCATTCACCCTACAGAATCGGTACACAATATGACATTTTTATACGCTTAATGTCCATTTATCACAGAAAACCACGCTTAATACGCAGTTATCACAGAAAACCGCTACATTTGACTAATCACGAGCAAAGTAATTTTTTTCCAGAGTTACACGGATTTTAAGCTCGTAGGATCATATTAGAAAATTTATCATATTTTTTCAGTTCAAAGTGGGTAAACATTTTTAAAGTCATCGATTCCAGCTATTTACACTTAGCGTAAAGATTATCATATTTCATTTTTAAAGACGTCTTGTTAAATATGCCCAATCCATTTTTAAAATCAAATCATACATGCGTTTAATGCATATAATGGATGTCTTCATATACCCAATATGGCTGTCATGCGCGTTAAACACTTCAATATGGCTGCTTCCTCACAGCTACTCATGGTGAGTGGGAGAGCGTGCTTTCGACTCTCTCGGCTAGAGTGCGCGCGCTGCAGGGTACGAGCTGCGTTGAGAGGGTAGGGAGAGGAGGCTGCCGGTCCTAACGAGAGTGGGGCGGGAATAACCAGGTTTAATTACAGGTGCGGTATAGAGGGCACTTCAGTGTGCCCGAGAGACTCGTCCAGAGAGGAAGTATAGCTCACGCATTCACTTTAAGACGCGTCGACGTATCGCGTGTTCGTTACGTTATTTTTACCTTTTTTTAGTCATGCATTCATCCAAGAGTTGTAATTTCGTCAGGACGACAGTAGGCAAATATGCATTACAAAATAAACGTTTATTCGACATGAATACATATCTTCGTATAACATCAAACGTAATTAAGATAACAACGTCGAATAAACGTTTATTTCGTAATGCATATTTGACTACTCTCGTCCTGTAACTCTGGAAAAAAATTACTTTGCTCGTGATTACTCAAATGTAGCAGTTTTCTGTGATAACTGCGTATTAAGCGTGGTTTTCTGTGATAAATGGACATTAAGCGTATAAAAATGTCATATTGTGTACCGATTCTTTAGGGTGAATGAGGGTGAGATATAAAGAAAGTACTGAAAACATGAAATAATAGGGTATATACATGAATTTAATTAAATAAGGAGAGAAAGTATTATAATAAGAATTATTTTAACTTTGTTGTGTAATGGATTGCGGTGTTGGTATGGTAGGCATTGAATGCAAACATCTGTCTGAACGATCGAGCCCGTTTCAACATGTCGGACTGATCCCCGACAGTCTGTCTACCGGTATGACGTTATCTGGCATGGTAGTCTATTGTTATGAGTTGTATGGTATAAACCTGTTTTTACGGTCTGGTTCGGACGATAACGTCTGTGGTTTGCATTCGGAGGTCCCTGGTTCGATTTCCGTAGGGACGGTCACTCTGACCTTAGGTTTCTGGCAGTTTTCGCTGGTCTGCCTGCGAATGCCTGGGCAGTTTCTCATCTATCACGATTTACTTTCCCTTTCATTTACATCTTTCACGTGTACAATCCGATGGTCTCCTTGGTTCGATTACCATCGGCTGTTCACTCTGACCTCAGATTTTTCGCGGGTTTCCCAGGTCTGCAGGCGAATGCCTGACTGGTTTCTCATCTATCACGATTTCCTTTCATAATATATAATTTACATCTTAAACTGTACAATCTGAAGGCCCGGGTTCGATTGCCGTTGGCTGAACACTCTGACATCAGATTTTTCTCGATTTCCCTGGTGTGCAGGCGAATGCCCGAGTGGTTTCTCATCGATTCCGATTTCCTTTCATTTTATTTGATTAACATCTTTTACGTGTGCTTTTAGGGTTCAGAAGTTCGATTCCTGTTGGTTGTTCACTCTGACATTTTTCATGATTTTCCCTGGTCTGCGGGTGAATGTCTGGGTGGTTTCCCATCTATCAAGATTTTCTTTCGTTTTATTTCATTACATCTTTCACGTGTACAATCTGAAGGTCTCCCTGCTTTGATTTCCGTTGATTGCTCACCCTGACATTTTTTATGGTTTTCCTTGGTCTGCAGGCGAATGCCTGAGAGGCTTCACATCGATTCCGATTTCCTTTTATTCTATATAATTTGCATCTTTAGTGTGCTTTTAGATTTCAGGAGTTCGATACCCATTTGTTGCTCACTCTGACGGCATATTTTTAAAGGTTTTCCTTGGTCTGCAGGCGAATGCCTGAGAGGTTTCTCATCGATTTTGATTTCCTTTCGTTCTATATAATTTGCATCTTTACGTGTGCTTTTAGGGTTCAGGAGTTCGATACCCATTGGTTGCTCACCCTGACATATTTTTATGGTTTCTCTTGGTCTGCAGGCGAATGCCTGAGAGGTGTATGCTATCATGATTTTCTTTCATTTTATTTCATTTACATCTTTCACGTGTACAATCTGAAGGTCTCCCTGGTTCGATTACCGTCATCCGCTCACTCTGGTCTCGGATTTTTTCGTGATTTTCCCTGGTCTGTAGGTGAATGCCTCGGTAGTTTCTCATCTATCGCGATTTTATTTCGTTCTATATAATTTACATATTTAACGTCTACAATCTTAAGGTCTTGCTGGTTCGATTCCCGTTGGTCGCTCACTCTGTTCACGAATTTTTTATGCTTTTCCCTGGTCTGCAGGCGAATGCCGGAGGGGCGTATGCTATCACGATTTCCTTTCATTCGCATCTTTGTGCTTCTAGGTTTCGTTGCGCAGGGGGAATGCTTGCCTCTTGCTCGGTCTACGGATCGTTCATCACCTTCACGAGTCAAGCACCCGAATCTGTACGATTATACCCGAACAATACACCATCCTCGCAATACATTACACTTTCTCTAAGCACTCGAACCTGTATGGAGACACTTGAACATCAGTGTAACACGAATTGAAATATAAGAGCTTCCACGCTTCATCACCGTTTTTAGTATTAATATTCTGGATGTAATTGATCTAAAAAGGCCTTGCCTCCTCTGTAAATAGTGTGATCTCGAGTATTGGACTTCATTCTGCTACATAACTCTGAGGTGACAACAACGTTGTTCTCTCAGAGAATAATCGGCTTTCTAAAGTGTTATCAAGGTGAAAAGGCGAACATTTCCTTGAAGAAGGGTTCATACGTTCTATAATTGATTCACAAAGGTTCGTGCTTCCTCTATAAACAGAGCGATCTCTAGCATTGAACTTCATTCTTTTAATCATCTCTGAGGTGTTAACATCGCTGTTCTCTCAGAAAATAATGGACCTTCTAAAGTGTTATCAAGGTAAAGAGGCGTACATATCCTTGAAAGGTTAATACGTTATTATATCAAGAAGAAAAATGAATAAGTCCTCATATAAGGATATCATTCCTAGTGCCTCAGGATATTCTTGTGGTAAATGCTGTAAGAAGTTCCTCCGTGGATATGGTAAAAGACATGAGCTACGTTGTAAAACGCTCTTCAAGTGTAAATATTGTAATGTAGCCTTCAAAGACAGTTATAAGGATCACCGACACGAAGATGCGTGTGAAATAAACAGACCCGAGAATAAACGTAGATTAGAACCGACTAAGCATGAGTTATTTTCTACATTGGATGACTGTGACATGATAGAATATGAAACTTCATTCAATGGACGCTTGAAATCATATTTTATACGGTGTGAATCAACTAAGGAGCTGAATATGTACCTGCATGAGGCGAAACAACGGATAATCCAGGCTGTACATAAAGAGCTTGGTATTCACAAAAGTGTGAAAATTAATCTGTTTGCTGAGTGTAGATTTGTTAACAGTGTCGGAGAAACCTGCGACAAAACATTTAAAACACGGAATCAAGCTGTTTTCCTAGAAACGGACCTGTACTCTATGCTGGAAACGAAAATGAAGAAGTTGGTTACTGAAATGGAGGAATCACAACTTAAGGGCAGCAACTGGGCTCTGCTTGCTGTAGAAGGAATTCGTCTTCGTATTAACAAGTACTATCCGTTACGGGGAAGTAGCTACATTTCCCTGCCTACATCTGTTGAAGCAGGAAAAGTATGCATTAACATCCAGAATTTAACTGATGAGCTATGCTTTATGTATTCTGTATTAGCCAAATTCGTTGAGAAGGATGCACAACGGGTGAGCAAGAACAAGCAACTTCAAAATAAATATGACTTCAGCTGTTTCCTACGCTACACCGCTTTCATAAATACCTAAATTTGAGAAGCTTAACAGGATGTCTATCAACGTCTTCGGCCTTGATGACAAGCATGAGGTGTATCCCATAAAGGTCGCTGAGACTGAACTACCTGACCACCGCGACCTCCTACTATTAAGTGACAGTAGTGAAAGACATCACTACGTTTATATAAAGAATTTTGAAAAACTTATTCGAAGTCAGAAAACTGAATGTAAGGAACGGGTTTATACCTGTAAGCGATGTTTTACACATTTTGATGATCGATATGGAGGAAGTGGACTGTAAGAACTACAAGAACATGCCTCCATCTGTAATCAGCATGGTGTTGCAAGGGTAGTTATGCCTACAAAGGAGAAATCAATTGTACAGTTTAAAAATTTTGAAAGGATGTTGAAACTACCTTACGTCATCTACGCAGACTTTGAAAGCATTCTCGCCCCATGTCATGCATACATCCCCTTATCAGCAGCATGTTCCCATGAGTTTCTGCGTTTACGTTAAAACATCAACCGACGTTGTACATCTGGAAACTGACCTTCCTAAGCATCCCTATGTATATCGTGGTGTTGATGCAGCTCAGAAGTTTATGGAATACCTGTCGTTCCTTGCAAAGGAAATTAATAATATATACAAATTTGCCATAATTCTGAAACTTTCAGATCAACAGCAGATGGATTTCCACGCCTCTACAGTATGCTACTTGTGTGGAAAAACCTTTACTGAAGAGAACTATAAAGTACGCGACCATGATCACATCAGTGGTGAATATCGGGGAAGTCTACATAAGGAATGCAATTTATCCTGTAAAACACCTAAATATATTCCAGTCTTCATGCACAACCTCAGCGGGTATGACTCTCACTTCATTGTCAGGGAGCTGGGATGTACAAGTGAGCGGGTGGAAGTAATTCCTAGCTCTGAAGAAAGCTATATATCATTCTCCAAGTATGTAGGAGATATAAAGCTTCGGTTTGTAGATAGTATTCGGTTTCTCAGTACAAGCTTGGATAAGCTGGTGAAGAATCTAACATCGTACACTGAAACACTTCTGAGAAGACAAGATGAAGTTGATGACACGTAAGGGTGTATTTCCCTATGATTACGTCACTTCATGGGATGTTTTGAACGAACCCTGCCTGCCTCCTAAGGACTCCTTCTACAATAAATTGAATGAAGAAGAAATTAGTGAAGCTGACTACGATCATGCTAGAAATGTATGGGAGCTGTTTAATGTAAGAAACCTGGGCCAGTACAGCGACCTCTACTTAATATCTGATGTACTTCTAGCTGATGTATTTGAGACATTAAGAGATCAAACCCTCAAAACACATAAAGTCGACCCTGCTCATTATTTTACCTCTCCAGGATTTACATGGAACGCCATGTTGCTGTATACAGGAATTCAGCTGGAATTGTTACAGGATTATGACCAGTTACTCATAGTGGAATCCGGCATAAGAGGAGGTTTATGTCAAGTCTCCTACCGTTGTGCCGAAGCAAACAACGCCTACATGGAGAAGTATGATCCGTCGAGACCAGCCCAATTCATTACATATGAGGACGCTAATGACCAATATGGGTGGGCCGTGTGTCACGACCTCCCTTATGGTGGATTTGATTGGATATCACCTGAAAAAATCGACCTAGAAAGAGTACAAGAAGATGATCCTCAAAATATATATATAAGAAGTCGATCTCGAGTATCCTGCAGAACTTCACGATCTGCATAATGGTTTACCATTCCTGCCTGAGTGTATGAAGCCGAAGGACTCGAATACAAAGAAATTGATACCTCATCTTGAACCTCGAAAGAAGTATTTAGTACATTACATGGCTTTGAAGCAAGCACTTAATCATGGACTACGGTTAACAAAAATTCATCGTTTGCTACAATTCCGCCAGTCGCAGTGGTTAAAACCGCATGTAGAATTTAACAACAGACCACGACAAGCTGCAAATGATTTTGAGAAAGACCTCTACAAACTGTTTAACAACGCTATGTTTGGAAAAACAATGGAAAACCTTCGTAACCGTATGGATATACGACTGGTGAAAAATGAGACGACTCATTAAAAGTTAATTGCCAAGCCCACGTTTATCGATCGAACAATATATGCTGCTAATCTAGTTGCTGTACATATGGCCTCTCGTTAGATCTTATTCAACAAACCTATATACATTGGTATGAGTGCGTTGGCATTCTCCAAGACATTAATGTACCACTATCATTATGATGTGTTGTGCCATATTATGGATCTGAAAACCTGAAGCTCATGTATATGGATACTGATTCGTTCATTCATTGTGTGATGACTGAAGATGTGTACCAGGACACGCTACGTTTTCTCGAACACCTAGATACAGCTGATTACCCTGTCAACCATATATGCTATTCAGCTCTAAACAAGAAGGTGTTGGGAAAATTTAAAGATGAGGCTAATGGTAAAATCATCCAGCGCTTTGTTGGACTACGACCCAAGATGTATGCACTAGATATCCATGGCTCAATGATAAAAAAAGGTTAAAGGCATAAAACGTAGTGCTATTAATCAGTACATTGCATTTGAGTGTTATACTGTCTTAAAACCGGAGAAATCATCAGAACGCCCATGAATCTGATCCTGTCCCGGGAGCATGCTCTTGCCACAGTACAAGTGAATAAAATCACATTGACTCCGTTTGATGATAAAAGAGTTATTGCTGAGGATGGAATAACGACATATGCGTATGGACATTACAGAATTACAACCAGCGTTCGTTCATTCATCATGTGATGACTGAAGATGTGTACCAGCACAAGCTACGTTTTCTCGAACACCTAGATACAGCTGATTACCCTGTCAACCATATATGCTATTCAGCTCTAAACAAGAAAGTGTTGGGATAATTTAAAGATAAGGCTAATGGTAAAATCATCCAGCGCTTTGTTGGACTACGACCCAAGATGTATCCACTAGATGTCCATGGTTCATTGATAAAAAAGGTTAAATGCATAAAACGTAGCGCTATTAATCAGTACATTGCATTTGAGAGTTATACTGACTGTCTTAAAATCGGAGAAATCATCAGAACGCCCAAGAATCTGATCCTGTCCCGGGAGCATGCTCTTGCCACAGTGCAAGTGAATAAAATCACATTGACTCCGTTTGATGATAAGAGTTATTGCTGAGGATGGAATAACGACATATGCCAATGGACATTACAGAATTGCAACCAGCGTTTAAAAGAATGTAAGTCGAAGATAAAGATTTTCTCGTGAGTCTACAATCTTAAAAAATGATGGTTATCCGTGTGCTGTGTATGCAAATAGCTGACCACTGATGAAGAAAGAAGAAGATGGAAGGGAAGGTGGTAACCCTGCCATTAGGAGCAATCCTAGTGCTAGTCTCAAGCCTAGATAAAAAGTGGAGAGACACCTACAACGAACTAAAATAAAGGTATGTTCACGTAAACTTTTCAATTAAAACTCTCGCATAATAAAACCTGAATAAAGCATTGCAATTTCACTAAAAGAAAGTCGAGGTTATTTCTGGTTAGCCGGATTAGGTTAGGCGATGACTGAGTAGTATAGGTGATAAGAGGAACGTTTGGAATTGGTCAGCTTAATCTAGGCTAGACTCTCGTACTTATTGTCTAATTTATGAAGATGGATTAGTTTGGATTACCTTAGCAATGGGCTGGTTACGTGTTGTTTTTACGTTTTGTTAGGTGGTTACATAGTTGCTACGTGTTGTTACGTCGTGTGACGTTTCTGGTTACGACATGTCACGTGATGTTACGTGGACACGTGCTTATCTTACTTAGTGTGACGTCTTGTTACTGGTGTAACGTCTTGACACGTGGTTACGTGCTTATGTTACGTAGTGTAACGTCTTGTCATGCTGTTATGTTACGTTGTGTTACGTCTTGTTACGTGGTTACGTTTGTTGGTTACGTCTTGTTACGTGATTATGTTAGATGTTGATAGGAATGAATAGACAATGAGAAGATCCAGAGCATACAAGGTGGGCATAGGTTAGGACGTATACTTCACTGTAAACCGATATACAGTTTGTCCCTCTCCGTCTCGCGCACTACTGTTTAACATATAAACGGTTTGTAAGGTTTAGAAAAAAAGTATATAAAGGTGTTGTAACGTTGGATGAGAAATGTTTTATTATCTAATTACTCTCTATATTACTGTATAAACCTACATTCCTCCTCCCCCTTCATCCCCTGTCTATCCTTGTACCACTCCCGTTTTCCATATTTCTCCCATATAAACGTATACTCTACTCCTCAACCCATGTCTAGACTAGTACCTCTCCTCGTATTCCCTACCGCTCTCATATAAATGCATTTTCCTCCTTGAAGACTCTCAACCTAGCACCTACCTTCGTTTTCCTCGTCTCTCCATATAAACGCATACTCTGTCATTCAAACCTTCCTATCTGATACCTCTCCTCGGTTTGCTTCCCATATAAAAACGCCATATTCTACCCTTCAAGTCCTGTATGGTCTAATACCTCCCTCGTGTTCCCCATCTCTTCCGTATAAAGCGTATCCCCTCCTCCTTCTGCATCTGTCTAGTCTAGCACCTCTCCTCGTATTCCCTATCTCTCCCGTATCAACTTACATCCCCTCCATTAGCTGTCTAGCCTATTATGTGTTCACGTTTTCCTTATCTTTCCCATAAAAATCATACTCCACACCTCAAACCCCGTCTAGCCTAACACTTCTCCTCATATTCCACTACCTCTCATATATAAGGCGCATTCCCTACTTCAGCTCTGTCTAGCCTAGCATCGATCCTCATATTCCCTATGTCTCGCATATAAACGCCTACTCTATCATTCAAACCTCCTAGCCTAATACCTCTCCTCGGTTTGCTATCTCGCTCATATAAAACGCCATATTCTACCCTTCAAGTCCTGTTTAGTATAGCATCTTTCCTTGTATTCCCTATCTCTCTCGTATAAAGCGTATCCCTCCCTCCTTTAGCGTCTGACTAGACTAGCATCAGCCCTGGTATTCCTATCTCTCCCCTATAAATGCATTTTCCTCCTTGAACCGTCGCATCTACCCTCGTTTTCCCTATCCTTTCCCACATAAACGCAAAAGTGGCCCAGCTTCTGTCTATAATACCGTCTGTCTCCGTTTTCCATACATTCCTCATATAAGCGTATACCCTACTCCTTAACCTACACTAGCACCTCTCCTCGTATGCCCTATCTCTGTCGTATAAAGCATATCCCTCCCTTCTGCAGTGCCTGCTCTACCTCGGAACTCTCCTCGTTTTCCCTATCTTCTCCATATAAACGCATTTTTTCCTCCTCAAAGTTTCTCTCAACCTAGCATATACCCTCGTTTTCCTCGTCTCTTCATATAAAAAGCCATACTCTACCCTTCAAGCCCTGAATAGTCGAGTACCTCTCGTATTCCCTATCTCTCCTGTATATATTTGTCTGTATTCCCCCTGCTTCAGCATCTGTCTATCCTAACATCTGTTCACGTTTTCCCTATCTTTCCCATATAAACGCATATTCCACATCTCAAACTCTGTCTAGTCTAAAACTTCTCCACGTATTCCCCCGCCTCTCTCATATAAAGCGCATCCTCACTTCTTCAACCTCTATGTAGCCTAGCATGGATCCTCGTAGTCCCTATCTTCCCCATATAAACGCATTTTTCCTCCTTGAAGGGTCTCACAACCTAGCAGATACCCTCGTTTTCCCTATCCTTTCCCATATAAACGCAAAAAACTGCGCCAGAATCCCTCTATATAATCTACTCACGCCCATGTGAAATTATTAGTAATTGTGGTTAGATATGTAATTGTCAGTTGCAATTTAAATGAAACAGATGTTAATGAATACACAACGTTAGTTGAGTTACTTGAAATTCAGGGTAAAACAGCTGAAATTCTTTCACGTAGTATTCTGCATGTAAGGTGGAAACTAAGAATTGAAAGTAAAGTGATAGCCATATTTGGGGACAATACAAATACTAGCTTTGGAGGTTTGAAGCGGAAAGGTAAGAACAGTTGTAAATAAAAGATGGCCTAAACAGATAAGTTATTGGAATGGGAAGTGTAGCTCACATGATGCACAATTTGGATTTTTCCATGTGTACACAGGGCGAGTTGAACGTCTGAAAGAGTTTTGTGATTTTATTGACCAGTAATATAAAGGTACTCTTAGTTGCAGTAATGTAAGGTGGCTGTCACTTTTTGACAATCATAAAAGCAAATTTGTGAAAGGTATTCAGCTCGACAGCCTTACTTACTATCTCAGGATAAGTGCCCAGTGGTGCTGGAAAAATGGTTTTCTGATCCACTTAATGAGCTCTAGTTAAAATTTGCCAACTCAACATTGCCTCTTTTCCTTAGTCAATTCAGTCAATTGAAGGGAAAGGTATACCTGTTGTAGAATATATTATTCTAAATTTGGAAACAAGTGAAAGCAAGAAAGGAGGAACACTTTATTCCACTGTCTGTATTTAAAAAAAACCACTGTCTTCCTTAGCAAAAGATAGAAAATTTTTCCAAAACTGATTTTTAAAGTTGTCTGATAATTTTTATATTACAGCAACACAGTACGTAAGTGCTTGGAATGTTCATTTTGTCAACATTCATCATGCTGAATGTATGCTCTTAAACACTATGCCACAAAGAAATGAGTTTAATGATGCAGCCAGTTTCCTCACTGGGAAAGTAGAAGAATAATTTTGAAGGTGCCTTGTTGTGATGAAATATCTTCATTGAAGGAATTTGTGACTCAAGATAAAGTAACGGAATGAGGCATGAGTAGTGCAAATATTTATAAATGTTGGAGTGGCATTTTTCACATTACCACGAAAAAATGGTTTCATATAAATAGTTGCAAGCACTTGTCGAGATGTCTTTGAGTATGCCAGAAAGTAAACGCGTCTTTAGAGAGGGTTTTTCAGTCATTAACATGATATGCACGTCCCATTGTTCAAGGCTGTGTGTTAAAATTGTTTCTGTCCACGTTGGTTGTCATCATGAACTTCCCCATAACATGTCAAGAATTTACTGCAAAACTGGCCTCCAGAAAACACTTTGAAAGGGATATACCATACATATATAAGAATTGTACATAGTAATAATATAATTCACCAAGGAATATCTTAAAATATTCAACAACCAAGGATTGTATAAAGCAGATTGTAAGAAACGGGCTAGCTAGCAAATTCCAGGTAAACGAGAATTCTAAGTAGAGCCCACCTTTCACCAAGCTAATGAACAGGGAGCCGGTAGCGGTAAGGAGAAATAGAAAGAGACGGAGATATTGAATCCGCTTCCCAAAGCGCCATGGTGACGCGTAAGCGCAAGACTTTGGAGTAGAATATTCTCGTACATGTTAAGGTAACGCGGTCTGAGGACCAATTAGAAACGTCGTTACAGTTTGAGGCGCAGAGGTAAGCGTCACTAGGCTCAGACATATAAAGGCGAACAAAGCCCCAGATTTTCACTCTCTTCAGAATTTCGTCAATGCAAAGTGCTACGTTTTTGACGACAAATGCACGTGTGTGCATATGGGTGGGGAGGCGTGTGCAGATAGTTACGCTCCTGATTTATTCAAATGGTAGCATTTGGTATGATGGGAAAAAGCTAGCCGCCCATAAATATTTAAATTGTTAATAAACCACATTTATTAAGGGAAATGCAGTATATTTTTAATTTGCCTCACCCACGATAACCCTGAGAACCAAGAATTAGCTATATAGGGAAAGATTAGGTATGGAAATCACATTAGACGACGAGCATCCATAGCCGAGGACGAGAACATTGCAGCAGATAGCATCAACCAAAGGACCGACGCTTTCCAGATGCTATTGACCAACGATTTCCCTCTACAAATCTCGCCCAACAACCGTTTCCCGTTACAACATGCTAAAAAGATTCAATCCTCAAAAAATATGAATGATTTTGTTTCAAAAATGTGATTTTGTGTCGCAATTTTGTAGGTTAATGTACTTTTTTGTTTGAACAATTAATATATTTTATTCTTCAATTAAAAGTTTGTAAATATTTTAAATTTACTAGCTATATTATAACAAGGACGATGATAGCAATTGTTGACACTATGGGCGGAATATTATGAAATAATGGTGCCATCATGAGTTGCAACGTTTTTTAAAATGTGACATCGTCGCATGTGTGCAGTTTTTTCCTTGTAAGCTCTGACCGCAGAGTAGTAATAGTCCCGGATTAGCCAATTGGATTAACGATAATCCTGCCGCTGGGGGCGCTAGTGTCGCTTTTAATCCGCGGATTAAGAGCGACGGCGGTAAGTTTGAAAAGCGCCATGAGCAAAAGGATTATCGTTATCGCAATTGGTTAATCCGGGACGAGATAAAAGAATTGAGGATTAGGGAAAGGTGAACGAAAAACAGGAAGTGACGTGGAGGGTTTTGATTGGTAAAAATAAGACGAAATGTGATTGTTTCGTTAATTCGGGTGGAAGATGAAGGAAGGAAGGAAGATAAGAGTATGGAGGACACGTGATGGAGAGGAGCGGAGCGGCGAGGTGTTGTCTGTGCGGAGGTCGGGACTGAAAGAGGGAAAAGATGGCGAACGAGGGATAAAAAGTATAACAGAAAGTGACGTGTGAAGTTGTGAATGGTGGGAATAAGAAGTGATGTTATTGGTGGAAAGGAACAAATGAAAGTTGTTGATTGGTAAGAATAAGAGAGATTATGATTGGTGGAAAGAAAAAGGTGTGGGAGTGGGGTATGTTGGAGGTGATGGGAAAGGTAAGTTTTCCTACCAACAAGATTTGCAAAAGCCTCTCCAGAACTCATGAGCAATTTTTGAACGTTGGATGGTAGTTTTCTTGAGTGGATAGAGAGATGGGGCGATATGAGACGCGGTGGCGAAAATGGGACCTAACAAGATGGCGGAGACAAGAGTTCTAAGGACGAGGAAATTTCGAGGTTAGTGGTCAACATGGCGGATGCAAGAGGTGGGGGCAAGGAGACGCGGTGGTGAGAATGGGAACTAAAAGATGGCGGAAGCAAGAGCTTAGAAGAGCAGATTTTGAGGTTAAAATATTGGGAACTAAAAATGGCGGAGGGTCGGCGACAAGGAGATGCGGTGGCCAACGTGAGAACTAAACAAGATGGCGGGCGCAAGAGGAGGCTAAGGAGATTTGAGGTTAAGATTTTTAGGTTAAAACAGGACGTAAGCATGAACGAAACGAAGATGGCGAAGGCAATGGTGCGGACGGGGAGATGTGAGGCGCGGTGGCGAAAATGGGAAGTAAACAAGATGACGAAGACAAAAAGTTTAAGGACGAGGAGATTTCGAGGTTAGTGGTCAACATGGCGGGCGCAAGAGTTGGGGGGCAAGGAGATTTGAGGTTAAGATTTTTAGGTTAAAACAGGACGTAAGAAGGGGAACTAAATCCAAGATGGCGGAGGCAAGGGTGGGACGAGGAGATGTGAGGCGCGGTAGTAAAAATGGGAACTAAACAAGATGGCGGAGGCAGGAAGTCCAGGTTAAAAATATGAGGTAAACGTGGAGAACTTAAACCAAGATGGCGGAGGCGTAGTGGTGAAAATGGGAACTAAACAAGATGGCGGAGGCAAGAAGTCGAGGGACGAAGAGATTTGAGGTTAGGGTCAACATGCGAAAGACGCCGAACGCAACAGACGGTGACGAGGAGATTTGATGTTGTGAAAATTAAACAAGATGGCGGACGCGCGTGGTCAAGAAGATTTCACAAAAGAAAAAATAAATATACCGTGAACGAGAATGGAAGCAGCCAAGTAACTAACACGAAAGTTGAAAACACAAAAGAGCACAGAAATATAATGCTTGTGTAAAAAGGAAGGCAGGAAGTGACGTGGCATGTTATGATTGGAGAAAATAAGACGATTTGTGATTGGTGAAAATAAAACGTGATTGGATTGGACAAAGGAATAAATAAGGCGAAGTGAAGGTGATTTGCGGCGGTATTGATGATAGCCGTGATCGTTAACGCATCTGTTGGGATTGAAACCCAGTACCAAAACCCAACACATTAAAAAGTTACTCTTTGAACCTTCGTTTTGAATGTGACATCACAACTTCGAATTAAACGTGAACTTGAACGGTATTTTAAATAGGAACGTTGGTGGAATGTGGACTTCTTTTTTACTTTGGGACTCAAACCCGGTACCAGAACACTAAACCACGTATTTCTACCGCAACGCTATTTTAAAATGTGGTGGAATGTGGAGTTTGTAGTTTGGGACTCAAACCCAGTACCAAAACACCAAAGGATATATTCCTACGCCAAGCAGGCCCGAAAAATAATTATGCGTGTGGTACTTACCTCTTACTGGTGTTGATGCGTCACCAAAAGCGCAGCAGCTTCACGCGACGCGAAAAAATAAAAGCAAACTGTTTTTGAAAATGCTTAACCAGCTTTAAGATCAACCAACATCACTACGCACTGATATACCTAGGTTTTTTTTAAAGCGGTACAGACGCCCTTTGCACAGACGTAATTTAACTATACCAAGAACCTGGTACTGGACCATCGTAATGGTCGCTAGCGTACGTAGGAGCAGGGTTCTCATTGCCGGTCGAAAGCGGTCAAAAAAGTGTACGACGCAGGTGTTCACAGTAGCTACTGTCGAAGTCAACCGTCGAGGTGTGAATGAAAGAAATCTGTTCTTGCCGGCAATCTAGCTCGGAGATGTGAGGAGCGGTGGCAAATATGGGAACTAAACAAGATGGCGGAGACAAGAAGTCAGGAACGAGGGGATTTGAGGTTAGTGGTCAACATGGCAGACGCAAGAGTGGTAATCAGCAGTCGATGTGCGTCACAATATGGCCGCCGCGATTTAAGAGCTGCAAACTGCGCGATAACTTGAAAAATGACCGTGTGAACGGGTGCTGATGAAGCAGTCGATGTGCGACACAATATGGCTGCCGCGATTAAAGAGCTGCAAACTGCGCGATAACTTGAAAATTGACCGTGTGAACGGGTGCTGATGAAGCAGTCGATGTGCGTCACAATATGGCCGCCGCGATTAAAGAGCTGCAAACTGCGCGATAACTTTAAAATTGGCCTTGCGAACGGATGCTCATTAGCGAGAAAATCTTTTAAATGTGGTTTTATGGTCGATGGTAGGGAAAAGTGCAGCGGCGGATGGATGGTGTGACCGGAAGTGCACAGGAAATGGCTGCGATTACAACTTGGCAAGTTGTGTTTTTCCTCCTGTGGCGTTCATGTATTTGAGTCTGGCGCTCTTTTCTAACTGCAAATGCAGCGCCACTTCATTAGACAGCGGAATATGAGGATCCACAAAGAGTGCATTGTTCATGAATGATCTGAGATCACCGCCATTTAGATAGTACATAGTAGGATCCACGGGGCCGGGGACACTGGGTTCCGCGGAACTTCCACCTACCATGGTTTGAGTACCCATGGAATGATCTACCTGGCCGTGCTGTTGTGCAGCGGCAGAAGTGGATGGGATGGCAAAAGTTGGTTGGAAACTTCGGCCGGCGGCCATGTTGTGGAGGGTGGAGGTGGCTTCCGGCATCTTAACCAGGCTTTTTCCTCCTGTGGCGTTCATGTATTTGAGTCTGCCTCTCTTTTCCAACTGCAAATGCAGCGCCACTTCATTAGACAGCGGAATATGAGGATCCGCAATGAGAGCATTGTTCATGAATGATCTGAGATCACCGCCATTTAGATAGTACATTGTAGGATCCACGGGGCCGGGGACACTGGGTTCCGCGGAACTTCCACCTACCATGGTTTGAGAACCCATGGAATGATCTACCTGGCCGTGCTGTTGTGCAGCGGCAGAAGTGGAGGGGATGGCAAAAGTTGGTTGGAAACTTCGGCCGGCGGCCATGTTGTGGTGGGTGGAGGTGGCTTCCGGCATCTTAACCAGGCTTTTTCCTCCTGTGGCGTTCATGTATTTGAGTCTGGCGCTCTTTTCCAACTACAAATGCAGCGCCACTTCATTAGACAGCGGAATATGAGGATCCGCAATGAGTGCATTGTTCATGAATGATCTGAGATCACCGCCATTTAGATAGTACATAGTAGGATCCACGGGGCCGGGGACACTGGGTTCCGCGGAACTTCCACCTACCATGGTTTGAGCAGTCATGGAATGGTCTACCTGGCCGTGCTGTTGTGCAGCGGCAGAAGTGGAGGGGATGGCAAAAGTTGGTTGGAAACTTCGGCCGGCGGCCATGTTGTGGTGGGTGGAGGTGGCTTCCGGCATCTTAACCAGGCTATTTCCTCCTGTGGCGTTCGTGTATTTGAGTCTGGCGCTCTTTTACAACTGCAAATGCAGCACCACTTCATTAGACAGCGGAATATGAGGATCCGCAATGACAGCATTGTTTATGAATGATCTGAGATCACCGCCATTTAGATAGTACATTGTAGGATCCACGCGGCCGGGGACACTGGGTTCCGCGGAACTTCCACCTACCATGGTTTGAGTACCCATGGAATGATCTACCTGGCCGTTCTGTTGTGCAGCGGCAGAAGTGGAGGGGATGGCAAAAGTTGGTTGGAAACATCGCCCGGCGGCCATGTTGTTGTGTGGGGAGGTGGCTTCCGGCATCTTAACCAGGCTTTTTCCTCCTACCATGTTGTTGCTGATGGTGCGGTTGGCGGCCATATTCGACAGTTTATTGCAATGCGTGCAACAAGGGCACACAGCCACTTGTTGCTCGCGTCGAAAGTTTGTGCGTGATTTTTCTCAGATTTTATGCACCGCACAACACAAAATCACTACACACGACACTGATAGTTTTAAATATTTGACACTGATGTTGAAGTTGAGGCGGGGCACTGTTTTTTAACTCCACACGCACTTAATAAATCACATAGCCGTGCGGAAATACTTAACTTTCCGCGAAAAGCGCTAGTGGGAGTGCAAGCTCAACCACTATTAGCAACATGTAGCAAGCGTTATAGTTCTGCTCACGTTAGTCTCGGAGAAAACAGTAAAAGAACGATTCTCATGCGCAGCGGAAGCAGCAGCAGTACGTGAATGACCGTGTGAACGGATGCTGATGAAGCAGTCGATGTGCGTCACAATATGGCCGCCGCGATTAAAGAGCTGCAAACTGCGCGATAACTTGAAAAATGACCGTGTGAACGGGTGCTGATGAAGCAGCCGATGTGCGTCACAATATGGCCGCCGCGATTAAAGAGCTGCAAACTGCGCGATAACTTTAAAAATGGCCGTGCGAACGGATGCTCATCAGCGAAAAAATCTTTTAAATGTGGTTTTATGGTCGATGGTAGGAAAAAGTGCAGCAGTGGATGGATGGTGTGACCGGAAGTGCACCGGAAATGGCTGCGATTGCAACTTGGCAAGTTGTGGCGAGATAAGGCGCCAGGATTTTTAATGAGGCATTTAACTCGACGCGCATGCTGAAACTGCGGTTGCGATAAGCGAACTTATAAAAACCCAGTGCCAAGAGCAGCCGGCCGTAGTGAGAAACGGGAGCGATAGTGGATTTTGCTGTAAAATCGTGCTATTTGACGTGATATATGTTTTAGAGCAATACGCGCACATGTGCGGGTGTATTCATCGATCGGTATTGACCATCGCCCTAGTGATAGCAGAACATACGCCGCAGCAGTTGTTCCCAGAGTGTTAAAGGCGAGAAAAATAGTTTAAAATAAAAACAAAATAGCAGAAATACACAGCAGCAGCACTTTGCAGGTAAAGAGCGATCGGTGCATTCGGACGATAAGATGGAGCCGCAACCCTGGGGAAGTCGCGATGACACCTTGCAGCCTACGTTCGAAATTATAGGGCACAAGCAGAGAACGCTGCCAAGGCTTTTTTCCGGCTTTACAGAGTCGCAAATTACCGTAAACCCGGTCCCCAGAGATGTTAACCCGGAGCAATGGGTATCGCATTTGTTTAACGATATTCTAAACTTTGCGAAAGAGAACCTGTTAGAAAACGAACCCGGATATTTAGGCATATCCATAACAGACGAAAAGGAGGCGTCTAAAGCCTTCAATATGAGCGTGAGGCGCGTAGAGCAATTGAATGCGGATGTCATTGTTCGAAGCATCGAAAAAGTAATGCAAAGTAACCAAATATTCTTGCTAAGCGGACCTCTTCATGTAACGTTTGTGTGGACCAAGGAGGTCTCGGGTTCGTGCCACCAACCTTGCGATGCCTGTAGGGACAATAAAGGCATTGTCGAAATAGCCAACAAAGACAACTTGTGTTTAGCAAGAGCCATTGTTGTAGTTAAAGCCAAAGTGGATCGCGATCAACTATAAAACGATGACGCGCTCCGACTATCTGCAAAAATCGAAGGCCGTAGCCTTGTGTGCGAGCATCGGTCAAGGCCACGACAGCTGTACGATAGATGACGTCAGACGCTTTGACGCTGCGTTAAAAGGCTACGCTGTGACGGTGTTTGGCGATCATACGGGGAAGCACGTGCTGTACGCGTCGGATAAGAAATGCGATAAATACATCGACGTCATGCTCCACGCCGGGCACTTTAATGTATCGTGAACCTTCACAAGTGCTTTAAATGCAAATGGTATTGCCGCCAGTGTCATCATCCCTCGGTTCACAAAAAAGAATTTCATAGGTGCGACGCCAGGTGTGCTAAATGCCATCAGCAGTGCGATGCGCCGTTTGACGCCTACATACGCTGCTTCGAGTGCAACAGAGATTTTAAGGGACCGACATGCTTTGCAAACCACGCAAAGAAAGGCGTTTTTTACCCAAAGGCGCTGTCGGTGTGCGATGTAGAAAAGGTGTGCACGTCTTGCAATAAGCTCGTGAATGCGAGGTACAGAAAAACCGCGCACGAGTGCGGGGAAAAGTACTGCTATCATTGCAAGACACACGTGAATTCTAGCCACATGTGCTATATGCAGCCCAGCCGTATGCCACAAAGAACAAAAGAAACCGGTACGTGTTTATGTTTTTTCACTTTGAATGCACGCAAAGCATTCCATATACCGGTAAAAAGGACACATACGAGCATGTACCTAACTTGTGCGTGTTGTACCAAGCCTGTCCGCTCTGCATCGACGAACGCCACAAGACGGCCTACTGTACCGAATGCGGTTGCAAAGAATGGGTGTATGGACGAGCCCGTGAAGCAGCTTTTCGAACACATCGCGCAGGCGAGGTTCGAAGCCTGGGCGTCTACGTCGTGGCGCATAACCTCAGAGCTTACGACGGGCAGTTTTTATTAAAGTACATGGTGGTGCACTTAGACTGGGCGCCGGAGCTCATCATGAACGGGAGCAAGATCTACAGGATGAGGTACGGTGACGTCACATTTCTAGACTTGCTCAACTTCATACCCATGCCACTCTCCCGCTTTTCCAAGACCTTCGGATTAAAGGAATGCAAAGGTTATTTCCTGTACCTGTTTAACACGAAGGAAAACGAGCAGTACGTGGGTTCGATTCCCGACAAAAGGCATTACTGTCCGGAGGGCATGTCGGCGGAGGGTCGGAAAGCCTTCGAGCAGTGGCACGAAGAAAAGGCGTCCTCCGGGTACGTCTTCGACATGAGGGCGGAAATGGTGACGTATTGCAAGATGGACGTATTTCTACTCGGTCAGGGAGTTTCCAAATTCAGAAGGGAATTCTTGGACGAGAACGGAATAGACCCGTTCAGAGAATGCGTCACCATCGCGCAGGCGTGCATGTGCGTGTATAGAAAGCGCTTCATGCCGCTTAAAAAAATTGCCCTCTTGCCAGCGGGCGGGTATCTACTAGCGGACCGGCAGTCTCGCGCGGCATGCATATGGCTAACTTCGCTAGAGATGCAAAACCGCATCGTCATCCAGCACGCCATGCGAGGACGCGAAGTTAAAATCGTGGGGCACAAGGTGGACGGGTACAGAGAGGCTGAAAAAACCGCGTACTTTTTCCACGGCTGCTTTTACCACGGCTGCAGGCGGTGCTTTCACAATCGCCATGCGGCGATATACAACTCGGGACACGAAACCATGACCTCCAGGTTAGAGAGCACCGAGAAGGTCACGGCCAAGATCAAGGCCGCCGGCTACGCCGTGGTGGAAATGTGGGAGAGCGAGTTCAACGCCGCGATGAAGGCCAACCAGGACCTCGCGCGCGACTCAAGAACCCCAGAGACGCCTTCTACGGAGGTCGCACCAACTACACCAAGACGTACTGCGAGGCGAAGGGGGATAGCAAGATCTACTACTACGACGTATGCAGCCTGTACCCGTACGTGAACAAGACGAAGCTCTATCCGCGGGCCACCCCAAGATCCACGTGGATCGATTCCCGCGCTTGGAAGACGTGGGGGGCGGGTTGGTGAAGTGCGAGGTTCTACCGCCGCAACACCTGTACCACCCGGTGCTACCAGCGCGCATCGGCGGCAAGCTCATGTTCCCGCTATGCCGCGCTTGTGCGGAGGCGGAGAACCAAGACGAGTGCCACCACGGAGAGCGCGAGAGGGCGTTGTCGGGTACCTGGGTGATCGACGAGATGAAGGTCGCCCTGGAGGAGGGGTACCGCCTCCTCCGGGTCCACGAGATCTGGGAGTACGACGTGGTGCTGCACGAACCGACCACCGGAGCCAAGGGTCTCTTCGAGGACTACGCGAATCAGTTCCGGAAGATCAAGACCGAAGCCTCCGGCTGGCCCTCGGATTGCGACGACCCTGCCGCAAAGCAGCAGTACGTGGATCAATTTTTCGAGCACGAAGGCGTCGCCCTGGATCCCCAGGCCGTCGCCAACATCCCCGGCAGACGGGAGCTGGCCAAGCTGATGCTCAACAGCTTCTGGGGCAAACTGGGGCAGAGGGCCAACCTCCCCACGTGCGAGCTGGTGGACCGGTACGACCGCCTCCTGGAGCTGCTCAACGACCCGGGCGTGGAAGTGCAGACCTACGTGCCCGTCACCGACCGGATCATGTACGTGGTGTGGAGGTACTGCGAGCAGCGCCGCAAGGTCAACCCCACAGCCAACGCCGTCCTATCGGCCTACACCACGGCTCACGCGCGCCTGGTGCTCTACTCCTACCTCAAGAGGCTGGGAGAACGGGTCTGCTACTTCGACACCGATTCCGTCGTGGGCGCTGCCGCTCTGGTTGACTGGACGCCGTCCGTTGGACGCCTCCTGGGGGACATGACGGACGAGCTGGAGAAGTACGGGAGGGGCTCTTACATCGCCCGGTTCGCCTCCATGGGGCCCAAGAGCTACTGCATGGAGATCGTTTCTCCGAGACGGGCAAGACCTCGGTGTGCAAGGTGAAGGGGATCACCTCAATTCGGGCAACCTGGAGCTGGTGAACGCCGAGGTGATTCGCGACGTGGTGCTGAGGGACAACGACCGTGCTGTGAAGCTGGCGGGCACGCAGATTTCGCGGAAACCGTCTTGGATGGTCGTCACCGAACCCAGCACGAAGACGTTTAGGATGGTGGTCAACAAGCGCGTTCTCGCCGGCGATCACGATTCCTATCCCTACGGGTTCAAGAGGAACGTATAAATGAGACGTCTAGAGTCGCGCCAAAGTCATTTCGAACCGTGCGCCCCTGAGGAGACGATGCCCGTTTCCCGGGACCTGGGGCGATTCGAGTTTCCCAGCACGATGCTCGTGGCGGGGCCGTCGCGCTGCTCCACGTCGACCTTCGTGAAAAACCTGTTACGCCACGCGCACCGGATGTTCGACGTGCGCCCCAGGAGGGTGCTGTGGTGCCACCCGCCGGAGTATTCGCCGAGACTCGAACCCTCGGCTCTGCGTTGCGAGACCCACGCGGGCATACCCGAACTTGCTTCGGTGGGCGAGAACGACCTCGTCGTCCTCGACGATCTGATGCTGGAGGGGGGCGGGAAGAACGTGTCCAATTTTTTCACCAGAGACTCCCATCACAAGCGCTTCGGCATCGTCTACATCCTGCAGAACGTGTTTCCGCAGGGTCAGAAATATCGCAACATCTCTGAATACAAACTACGTCGTGGTCTTCAAGAACAACCGGGACAAGATGCAGATCGAGAGACTGTGCCAGCAGTTCGAACCCAGGAACTCTAGGTTTCTCTTGGAGGCCTTCGAGAAGGCCACCGAACGCCCTCACGGGTATCTCGTGTTGGACTGCACTCAGTACACGCCCGCTAGATACAGGTATCGAACCGGCGTGCTACCGGGGGAAAACCTCTCATTTCGTACCCAACTGTGACCGCCGAGAGGGCTAGGGTTCGTTTCGTTCTACATTTCTGCTTTTTTGCGTGGCTTATCCTGGCAGGGTCTTACCCAACTGAGGCCATTGATTTTAAATAAAAAGTACCGCTTTGGGAGCGAACGTCATTATCGCGCAAGCATGGCTAAAGGTAGGTTAAGGCTTGCGACGCTGACCAGTCCTCGCATAGCGAGACAGCACGGTAATTTGACGGCTCTGGCCAAGGCAAAGGCCCCTCTGCGCAAAAAGTTGTTAAAAATGCCGATGGCGACCTGATCAAGGCCATTTGCGAATGTATGCTCAACGTGCGCAGAGGTCACGTGCAACTTCCCGCAAAGTGGTTGGGTCGCCTAAAGAAGCACAAGGCTTCTTGGAGGAAGTTGACGGATAAACGGGTTCCTCTTAAGAAGAAGAAGAAGAAGAGCAACTGTGTTCAAAAAGGAGGGTTTTTTTGCCGGCATTTCTCCTACCCGTCTTGGCTTCGCTTGGCGGCGCGCTAGTGTCGAAATTAACAGGATGAAGTACGGCAAGCAGATCCTCGTTGCACCGCAACCAAAGACCGTCGATAAGCCTCACGCTATAGACCGCACCATATCCAGATTGGCTAAAGAAATTCAGAACCTGCAGAGCGCAAAGCTCTCTGCCGACGAAAAGTGGCGGCTCGTAAAATATAAATTGGACAACTACCTCGATCTCGTGGCACAAGTCAGAAAGCCCTTCGTTGGCGAAAGCAAAAGCGACGACGACGATTTCGAAGACGTGTACGAACGCGTGCCGGTGAAGCAGGAGGTCGAACCCCGAACCATAAAGGTCAACCTCCTCTCGCCTCGCAAAAAGAAGAGGGCAAACCCTGCCACTCCGAAAAAGAAATCGAAATCGCCTTCCGCGTCGTACCATTTTCGCAAACGCCTCTGGCAACCCCTGTACAAGTAAAGCATGAAGGAATGGAAGGCGCTAAGGCGATACTATGCCAAACCGGAACACTATGCCGGTTTGGGTACGGTCAAGCCCCTTCGAAAGGCCACGGGTGCGTCTAAGCGAACATCGAGTCCTTCCTTCAAACCCAGGACAGTTACACTCTGCACAAACCGGTCAGAAAGCGGTTCCCTACCAGATATCACGTGACGAATATGGACGATCTATGGGAGGCCGATCTAAACGTCATGAACAGCGTGAGGGAACATAACAAACCTTACGTGTACATTCTGACCGTTATCGACGTATTTTCCAAATATGCTTGGGCCGTACCCCTGAAATCGAAGCTGTGTAAAGAGGTTGCGCAAGCGTTTCGCTCCATATTCTCCCAACGCGTCCCCAGGGTCCTCCAAACGGACAACGGAACCGAGTTTACGAACAAGACTTTTCGCGACTTTCTGAAGAAACACGACGTGAAACATTACACAACCAAAAATAACGTTAAAGCCAGCGTCGTGGAGCGCTTCAACCGCACCTTAAAAACCAAGAGGTGGAGGTATTTCACGCACAAAAACAGTTACAGATACCTGGAGGTCCTTTTGGCCTTACTTGAGTCGTACAATAGCTCGCATCACAGGTCCATAAAAATGGCTCCGAAGGACGTGAACGAATCTAACATTTTACGAGTGTACCGCAATCTCTACGGAAATAGGACCCTACCTCGCGCAGGGAAACCCAGATTTTCCGTGGGCGATCACGTGCGCATCTCTAAAGAAAAAATGAAATTCGACAAGGGGTACGAGCAGAATTGGACGGACGAAATATTTCGGATAGCCGAGGTGGTGCGCGGTCGGCCAGTGGTATATAAGTTGAAGGATCTGGCCGGAGAAGCCATAGACGGCATAGTTTACACCGAGGAGCTACAAAAGTTCGCGCTACCTCGGACTTTTAAGATCGAACGCGTTTTACAGACCAAGGGCCGAGGGCGCAACAAGCAGGTCTTGGTAAAGTGGAAGGGGTATCCGGCAAAGTTTAACTCCTGGGTTCTGGCTTCGACCATCGATTCGACATGATTAAGACGAAGCCCTTCTCCATCACTCTCGTGAGCATCGCTTCCATGGAACACTTTACCGACAACACCACGGCCAGATTTTCTAACATCTTGCCCGAGAGAATCGTTCTGCAGGGAGAATGGGAGGTCGCCCTGCAAAAGGTCAGGTATCCGGTGAAATTTTATAACCTTTCGCGAGACGATGCCCATCTGGTGGGCACCAAGTACACCATGACGCTCCTCCCCACGCGTTCCAAATTCAGCCTGGAAATGCCGCAAGGCATCGTGCACAATCCCAAAGACTTGGTGAACCTCGTCAACGCCGTTCTACTCGAACACTTGCACGTGGAAAACTTCTTCCTCTTCGACGAGCGCAAGAAGACGGTGGGCGTGAATGCCGGCGTCGCCCATCCCGAACCACTACTCGACATTCCGTTCGACGGGTTTGTGGAAAATGTCGCGCGCACGGCCGTACCGTACGCGGTTGGCGAATACGAAGCTCTGAACGATGCGCCCCACCAGCCACCCAAGCCGAAACCGAAACCGAAGCCCCCGGCTTCGGGGCAGCAGAAACCCGCGGCGGCTCGTCCCGTCAAACCCGCGACATCTACCACAAAACCCAAACCAGACGTTTCAAAATCGGAGGAACCCCTGGGACCTCTACACCGCATCCACAGTTTCCTCTTAACGCCCGCTATGGCAAAAATGTTGGGTTTCGAGCCCTACGTCAACGTCATTCTCGAAAAAGCTCCTAAAAACCCCGTAGATCCTTATATGGGGTTTCCTTACGAAATGTTCATCTATTGTAATCTAGTGACCCCGCAAGTCGTGGGCGACACCTTCGCCCAAGTCATAGAGAGCGCGGCCGTGGAATACGAAAGAAGCAACACTTACATGAGCGACGAAAAGACGTTTTTTCCCCAAAATTGGGTACCCTTGATTCAGCAAGACTTCAAGACGGTCAACATAGATTTAAGGAACGGTTACGGCGATCTCTTGCCATTCGCCGACGGATTTTCCTCTACTATAGTTCTCGCTTTTCGTCCGAAACAGGCGTAATGGACGTGCACGACGTGACGTGGTACTACCTCAATCAGGCAGGCGGCGCGTTCGACGATCGCGATTTCATTCTCTACAGGGGCAATCGCTACCAAAGAGGCAGCGGTCTCTTTTCAGCCCTCGGAGGACTCTTCAGAAGGTTGCTACCGTTTTTAAAGAGCGGAGCAAAAGCAGTCGGAAAGGAGGCCTTAAAGGCGGGCGCTCACGGTCTGTCCGATGTGGCTGTCGCGGGAGCAGCGCCAAAGGAAGCGCTCCAACGGAGGCTCAAGGAGTCCGGATACAATTTAAAGCGAAAAGCCGACGAAAAGCTCGATGCCATGCTCGGTTCCGGCGCCAGGCGCCTCAAGAGAATAAAACCGAGCAAATCCAAAAAGAGCAAGCAGTCGAAGCTGAAACGCGGTAGGCGTAAGGTGCAAGAGGTATTTTCGTAATGGCAGACGCGGCCGTCCACATGATTTCCGAACTGGACCTCTTTACAGAGGTGCCGGTTCAGATGAGCATCGAGGAGTCACGGTTCCTATACCTAAACCCTCAAAACACTTTAATGAAAAATGCCCCCATCACCTTTCATTCTTCCGGAAATGCGGACGATTACCTAGACTTGACCTACGTCGTACTCGAACTCATGGTGCGCATTGTAGATGACAAAGGAGAGGCCTTAAACGCTGACGCTAACGCCACTCTGGTCAACAACGCCTTAAATTCCCTGTTTCAACAGGTGGAGGTAACCCTCAATAACGTCATCGTCTCCATGCCGCAAGCCGGTTACCCCTATAGAACCTACCTCGAGACGCTTCTCAATTACTCCGAAGATGCCATGAACATCAAACTAGAATCCACCCTCTGGAGAAAGGACACGGCAGGCATCATGGACACTTTTATCGCCAATGCGGGTTTTCAGTGGCGTCAGGGGTTTATCAAAGGGAGCAACGTCGTACAGCTCATCGGTCCTCTGTCCAACGCTCTGTTTAGACAGGATAAGCTGCTTTTGAACAACGTTAGCATGACCGTCAAGCTCACTCCCGCCTCTCCCCAGTTTTATCTGTTTTCCGACGTAGATACCTTTAAGGGGTACGCCAACATCGTGTCTGCCACGCTGCGCTTAAAATCGGTGCGGCCCTCGCCGACCATAAAGCTCGCGCACCAGGCCGTGCTCGCAAAGGGCAACGCAAAGTATCATCTCAAGGACGTCAGCTTTCACGCTCTCAGCATCCCCACGGAGTCCAGGGCAATGACGTTTAGCGACGTGTGCGTAGGGCAAGTTCCCAGGAGAGTGGTAGTAGCCATGGTCACCGACAAGGCCTATTCCGGCCATTTTAACTCAAATCCGTACAACTTGAAACATTTTAAAATGAACTTCTTTCAGCTCTACGTGAACGGGCAACCCGTTCCCTCCCAACCTCTGCAACCCGACTTTACAAAGGGACACTATTTGCAATGCTTTCAAACCCTGCAGGACGGTCTGGGCATTCATTTCAAGGACGAGGGACACTCCATCTCCAAAGAAACCTACCCGCAAGGGTATACGATAATGGTTTTCGATCTCACTGCAGACATGAGAGCTAACGAGTCTCACATCTCGGGTCAGCGCCACGGAACCGTCTCTATAAGCATCGGTTTTGCCGATAAATTGACAGAACCGGTCATACTTCTGCTGCTAGCGGAAATACATCGCACGGTCGAAATCGACGCCAACCGATCCATTTTGGTATCATGAACACCTTTCAAATTCAACGGTTTCTATCGACATGTCCCTCTACGCGCTCTCACTTTTTAGGCGTCTACCCCTGGGATAAACTACCCGTACTTCACGGCATTCGAACGCTTCCCTTGGCGCTAGTGGCTACCACCGACCCCAGCACCAAATCCGGGCAACACTGGGTTTGTCTTTGTGGACAAAAACTCGCATGGAGAATATTTTGACAGTTACGGCATAGGACCACTTTCGCCCCATTTTCTCCGGTTCTTAAATTCGGTCTGCGGGACGCGTTGGTCCACCAACGCCAGAAGGCTGCAAGGTTTCGACAGCACCACTTGCGGTCATTACTTCATCGACTACCTCACCCACCGCTGCTCCGGCTTACCTAAGCTTAAATTCTTCTCAAAATTTCACGTCAGCAGTCACGCGCATAATGATGTCATTCGCAAAACGTACAAAGACGCATGCCGCGCAAAGTGCTCTGACGCTCAGCAAACTTGTCAACCCTTGAAGGTGAGTACGTGTGTGCGTATGTGTGTGTGTGTGTGTCACTATTCATCACATCTAACCTAATCCATCCTCTTGCACGTGCTTTCAGAAGATGCTCCTGCTTATATAAAAAGCAACGTCACGGTGCCGCTCGCCTCATTCAGAGTGTGCCATGCAGCACGCCGACCAGGTAGGTCCGCACCTATGTATTAGCTTGCTTTTCTCTATCCCGTTTATCTCTATCCCTCACATTATTATTATTGTTTTGTGTGTTCCAGTATAACCGGATTTCAAACCCCGACCACCTCAAAACCTGGGGAAAAAAGGAAACTACCCATCTTCGACCTCCAACAGCAACCCGACAGCCCTGCTCCGCCAGCACAGTTCCAACACAGTGCAGTTGTGGGTCCTGTGGCGGATATCTACTTCCTCAACCCGCAACAAACTAAATCCGTCAGTGTGGGATTCTCCCCCCAGTCGCCGCACCATCTCGTCGTCACCATTGCCAAATGTGGACAGCACAACGCAGTCGTCATGAGTTCCTCGCAGTGGCACAAACTCGTCGAAGCCATCCCCATCATTCACAAACGCTTGAATGACCCACAGGGACGTCTACAGGAATTTCAATTCAGCGACAGCGTCACCGTCGTGTTTAAGTTTGTGTTCGGAAAGCTAAAGCTCGTTTTCAAAGACCCGCAAGGCGCATCCGTTAGGCTCAACCAACAAGAATGGCACGTGTTGCATGGCCTGCAGCGCATCATTACCGACATCATGTATCACAAAAAGAAGGAAGAGATGGACGTGCAAAATCAAATCATAGCATACCACAAGTACATGCTTCACAACCATGCCTCCAACGTTCCCTTACATAACATGAATTTCACGCAATTCACCAAGTATATACGGTGCGCCAATTTTAGAACATTCCTCGAGGTGCATCATTTCCTCAACACCCATTTCGCACTGCGCATCTCACAAAATAGTCCTTAGTGCGCATGTATTTCTACCAGCGTTCCAACCGCAACTCACCCAATCATCTCGCGCCCTTCGCTCCCGCATCATGGGTTACAGAAATTACCTGTCGGTGTACTACCATGACAGTAAGGTGTTTAAAAACTACGAGGTGGACGGTCACCCCCATAAAAATACACCTTATGCACTTCGCTTCGTCGACAGCATCTACGACGGAAAATCCGTCTCCGCCAGAGTTCACAGCTGCGAAACCAAAATTCATTTTGTGCTATCTAACATGTGCTTCAACGATATCCATTTCAAAGCAGATAAAGAAGACGCACAACATGAATGGTTCCAATTTGTGCCCGCAAGAGGTTTATACATCGTTTTCTACGAACAACAATACATTTCCACAGACAAAATGCAGCAAATGTTAAACGAAAACCCCATGTGCTACGGCACGTGCTTAGCGGCGCATTTGGGTCGCGAATCACCCTATATCATACCCGATCACATTCACGGCGTTTGCATGTTCAGCACCGTTCAAAACAGAGTACTCCTCCAAGAGGAAAACCGTTAAATCAACGGAAACAGTGTTTTTCCTGCGGATGTTGTGCAATAATCGCTAAGCGCTTCCGGCGGATGTAGTGAACCTCCAACGAACTTTTCCCACACCAGTGCTTCCGCCGGATGTGGTAATTCTCCAACGAACTTTTCCCCCACCAGTGCTTCCCCCTGATGTGGTAAATCTCCAACGTACTTTTCCCCCACCAGTGATTTCCTGCTTCCGGCAGTTGTGTTATATTTATGCACGCGCATTCTTTTCCCCTTCATTCGGTGCTAGCCAGCCGTGGGGGAATGCCAGGACCGACGTGTAAAGACTTCCACTGCTCGTTTTGCTTTCACCAAACGTGCAGCTGCGAACTTAGGCACCGTCTCATCCGCCTGTGCATGCAGTGTCAACTCGGTTTCTTCGAAGACCTCGATCAACTCAACAAGCAAATTCAACAATTCCTTCGAAGGTACTCCGCTAGAAACATCACATGAACTGCTTCATCGTGCTCTTTCGGTATCTCGATAACGGACGAAGAATCCACCTGCTACTGCCCAGGGAACGCCAAGTGCTGCTGCAGAACGGCATATACATCTTTGAACGTTATCCCCTAAGCGACGTCGATCTTGTGTGGAACCAACTTCCCAGAGACACACAGGTAGTTTGCGCACCTTATCGCAGGTGTAAACAACACTACAACCTTCCTCATCAAACCACTCATATAGACGGTCCTCCCCCGTTTATCAAAAACTGCCATCTGTGCCGTCATAATGTCACAGGACGCCTTTAAAGAGCTAGAAGAACTTTCCCGCAGCGCCGACACTCTCAGCGTATCTACGCTTGAACAGCACGTACCGTATTGTGTCGTCGGCGTCAAAACACTCGACACCGTTCACGGTACAAAGCTCGTCGCCAAACTCGACAACGACACAGAAGTTTTCCTACCAACAAGATTTGCAAACGCCTCTCCAGAACTCATCAGCAAACTCAACTCTACCTCATTCTGCATCATATACGCAGGCGAGGAAAAACTACGCAGCGGTTTCAAACGACACATCGTCACGTTCTCCCCATATAACCCTAAATAATGTCCGACGAAACCTATCCCGTCCCCGTGGGGAACAATCTTAACCTACAACTCATTCTCAACGCAGCATCACCTATCCGTATCCTCTGCATCTCCAACTCCTATTTCCGCAACAGCAGAGTTGTCACCATCACACTCGACGTCCAAGGGGCTCACGCCGTCCACGTCAAATGCGTACCTACCAAAGTGCACCAGCATCAACAAGACGCACTATGCATCATATACCTCGGCAACAGCAACATTCCTGCTCTAACCAACAAAGTCACATCCACAGGATGCTTCTCAACCAGCCATTACAACGAATTTACCATCCCCATCTATATACCAACCTTCACCGAGTTCGTCAACGAAAGTTTCTCTCACCTGCTCATCACCTGCATCACCAAACCTATCCACCAATTTACCGTCGATAGCAGCAGCAGCAGCGATGACGAGGACTCAAAGTGCACCACGTACTTTAAAATCATTGTTGTGCGCGAAATCTGTGTGTCCTAGTGCCTCAACAAACTATGAATTTGAATGTGCTTTTTTCTCCTAGTATTTCTTATATTGTTCATTTATTGTATTCATATGTTAATCTCCTGTAATCAAATAATCCATTATAGTAGTTGTATATTGGGGGTTCTATATCAATTTATGGCTTTTTAATTGTCTTAATTGATTTAAATTGGCTGTAATTGGTCTTTCATGTAAGCCCGACCTAAAGCACATGGGGTTTCTATATCAATTTATGGCTTTTTAATTGGTTCACTTGGCTCACTTGGTCTTTCATGTAAGCCCGACCTAAAGCACATGGGGTTTCTGTATCAATTTATGGCTTTTTAATTGGTTCACTTGGTTCACTTGGTCTTTCATGTAAGCCCGACCTAAAGCACATGGGGTTTCTGTATCAATTTATGGCTTTTTAATTGGTTCGCTTGGTTCAATTGGTCTTTCAGGCAAAGGGGACCTATAGTGCATGAGTCTTCTGGATATATTAATGGTTACTGCTGGAGTTGGTAATTGCGAGGGTCGCTTACATGTCCACGTGTTGACATTTACTTGAAGAAGAAGCATTTAAAGGTCCCCCTCCTCCTCGGCTTTGGGTGGGAGGAGGTAATCAAAATAATGTCTGCATTTCCAGTCAGCTATGAGACATGATTCACCCGCTATAAAGTACACAGCGTTAATTCTAATCATATACATCAAATAAAAAAATACAAGTTTCAATTTTTGTGGCGAACGAGTGAAAACCTTTTAAAAATCAAAAGGTTTAATTTTCACCATCCTACCGAGACTTGTTGCTTTCTACGACATGAATAACATGCTACTTAAAACCGTGTATGTATACAGGGAGGTCTCCCTCCACGTCAGTTTAAAAGACGATCGCCTGACTATTCTGTCTGGAGATTCAATTATTGAGGTATAGTGTATCCCGAAAGAACGTTCACCCTACTATGGATAAAGAGTACATGGTTATCAAAAATATGTATGTGTTGAGTATCTGTTGCAAGCACCTCTACCTCCCATGAGTTAGCGTTTAGAGGTTGTGATAATATATCGCACCTCTCTCTCTCATTCACACACATACACACACATATCCACTCATAATCAGGCTTAACACGCTACAGTATAGCAATTTTTGAGACAGACAGTCATCTATAATGGCCGGGTAATTAAGGCTATTGACTCACCCTTCGAATAAGGGGGCATCTATTCATGGTATTGATTTTTTTCCGCCAGCTCGCCTCTCATATATAAGACTGGTATCTATTCTTGTAAAAGTTCGCTTTATCTACGCTAGATGCCAGAAGGTTACAGAACTAACATTTCTAATTCATATCTGGCACTATAGAGGCCGACAGAATCCGATCCGCTATTGATTTTTTCATTAAAACTACATGAGATTCAAACACATTAGCTAATTACAGTGTTACAAGCTGTATGTACAGTGAAATAAAAACGAATCGCATTTAAAAAAAATTCTCATATATTACACTCACATGACTTTCTCTACTCTTGTACAAACTTGAGTGGGTTGCCATGTGATGCACTCCATTCTCTTTACATGCCTAAGACATAAAAAAATGAATAACGAATTCGAGAAAAAATATAATTATTGGGGAATTTAAGGGAATAACAAGCAATATCTCGAAAATAGTTCTCAATAAAACAGGGGGCTCAAAACATAAATATCCGGTGAAATCTCGTTATCGAATTTTCGGGTGGAATACCATACTTCCCTTACTTACTCTTCATAGTAGAGAAATTTAAAATACTTAGTTATAACAACGGGAAAGATGTCTTGTATCTTTTTTCCACGAGTTGTATGATTCATACAATAAACAGTAATTGAACAATGTCTTTATTACTTAATTAACAGCACACCCAAAGGCAGCTGCAACCATCAATAAATTCCCTCCCTTAAGTTACTTAAGTTCATGAAGATTTACAATTTCCTGTCTAAGGGCAATTTATCTTAACAGTTCTCACGAAAAATAGAAGTCCCACCCGTATACATGCTCACACCGTAAAATAATACATGTTAACTTTTGACATTTATCATTCATTTAAAGCCTCCCTCTCAGATGCACGTGGGATATGGATCTCATCCCTATGCTGGCGGCAAGAGTTTCATACTCATTTAGACGGTCTAGGTAATAATAATAATAATAATAATAATAATAATAATAATAATAATAAAAATAATTGCATACATTCCCAGATTGTCAAGGGCATGTGACATTCATCCCTCCCTGTTTCTCACCAATGAACTGCCAGAAGCTACTAAAATGATTTTTCTTTCCTTAGCCAATGCGGAGGGGGGCGTAATATTGAAAGACGCACTATATAAACCCTCTACATTGCCCGCATTTCACAGTTTTCATAAAGGGACTCTATACTTGCGACAGTTTCTGGACAGAAACCACAGAGTTTAAAAACCTTTTGAAGTGATTCAATACTATTTTTGGAAAAGAGTTCTTCATTTTTATCATCAATTGGATATACACTTTGCAAGGTAAGAAATTGCTTATGTTGCCTTATCATTTAGCCATTCATTTGTAATCATCCTTCATTGCAGGACATTAAATATTTCTCTTTAAGCAACACATTTACAACTACTTAACTACACCAAGTGATACGTTTCATATATATAGGCAGGCTAAATGCATACACTGAGCGAGCTATATATTAATCATAAATCATCGCATCGATTTCAGCAATCAATAATATCACGATAGAGATAATCGAGACTGTAATACTCATGATGCTTCTAGAATTGATTTTTTACTTCCTCTATTTTTAATTAGCACCTGTAATGAAATTAAATTCAATTTTTAGATTCTTACACATCTTCTGACTTTAATTTTTAAGCAAGTACATGCATTATTACATGAATAAGCTATCAAATCTGAAAGATTCCCTAATTTGAATGTTTCTTTTACGCATACTCTAGAAATGGAGAATACAGTGACAAGGAAACCCTACAGTGCAGCAGTCGCTTGCGACATCTCCATCATGGAGAAATTTCTAAAGGATTTAGTCCACTTAGATCAACACTCATCACACTATCATAATCATCAGGAATTTAACCAATACACAGACACTGCACCAATTCTTTTCACCCGAAGACATTGCCCACCCTCTGAACCAAATCTTTTCACCCGAAGACATCAGCATTTCACAAACATCCGACACCAAAACATAAATCCATACGATTTGAATTCACAAACCACCACCAACACCACCACCACTACCACCACCACCGCTGCCACCACCGCTGCCACCACCCCCACTACCATCACCATTACTACACGTCCTAGATCAATATCATCCCAAACCACAATTCATATCATTGAGATTTCACCACCCCGCATTAATCACAATAACATAGAGATCATTGATCTCACTCACCCGACGCCGAAAAAAACAAAACACACCCATGCATTATCACCACAGTCACAGCATATTTCACCGCTATCAGGCATTATACCATTACAAGCATCACCACCCCATTTCAGAAATGTACACGCGATTCGAAGGCGTGTCACACGGAGAAGGCTAAATTTTGATCATATGCAACCTCTCCTACCTCCATTACCCCCATTAGTCCGCATCCCCTCCTACGGTAGAAGAAAACACCTCAACAATCCACAATAAAAACAAACAAACAAACAAACAAAAAAAACACAATCACTCTAAATACAGCATACATACATACATAAATACATACATACATACACGAAATACACAGCCAGCAATGTTCACACTCACATTCATACATTCACAGTTTCATTAATATCTAACCTGGACTGGACCAAACTAAGGAAAGAAACAAGGTAACATTCATCAAGGCTATTATTTTTTTAAATATTAGAATCATAGAACAATATAAAAACATTACTGATAATGGCCAATATGAGGTCCATCACATCTATTTCTCTACAGGAGAACACTTATTACAACGATAAATGCAATTCTTTCAACACAATGTGTAATGTTTCAGGACGGCCAGCAACGATTCATCTTTACCACAGCAAGCAAAGCACTGTTGCAGACCTTAAGCTGTGTCTCCACAGCATCGCTCAATGCCTGCAATGAATAATACATCAATCATCAATTGTCTCAATCGATTTAAAATACAAAAGGTGAGAATTACTCTTACATTATTTGAACATTGCTCTAGTTACTGTTTCTCCTAATAGCGACATTCCCATTAAAGATCATTCACGCATAAAAGACATCGCCTTATTATCTTTAATCCTATAACGATGTATTTCTTTCAGGACACCTGGCATTTATCTTTCAAATCATGACAACTAATGGTTCATTTGTTATGTTTCAGACTCCTAGGAAAAGCAACAAATAAGAAGAACGCCAAGAATACCATAATGATGCCCACTGAGTTCGCTTCTGAAAGAGCGAAATATCCACGTCTTCACACGTCGCCAGATGAAAACGTCACCAATGCTCCAAGATCAGCGAATCACATTGCAGCAGTAACAAATGGGATTATTCAGTGAATACTACGTTGTGACTGATAAAAAATGTAATAATGAAATCATATACGCCTCATTATTTGTGTGGGGGAAAGGCTCATACTATTCGAAGAATATCTGATTATGAAACAGCAAGGGGACAGTTAATTCACTTAACTTATTGTATTATCATATAATTTCATTGATTCTGGAAATGAAACAAATAGACTTTTATCATATTGAACAAATGAATGCAGTAAAAAATAAAAACTTTATTTAATAAAAATAACAGTGACATTTATTGACGACATTGTATTTATTCACTCATATTGTATAAAGACATGCTAAATAGTGGTTACGTGGTTAGTGGTTACGTTGGTTACGTGGTTACGTTGGTTACGTGGTTAGTGGTTACGTTGGTTACGTGGTTAGTGGTTACGTTGGTTACGTGGTTAGTGGTTACGTTTAGTGGTTACGTTGGTTAAGTTTAGTGGTTACGTTGGTTACGTGGTTAGTGGTTACGTTGGTTACGTGGTTAGTGGTTACGTTGGTTACGTGGTTACGTTGGTTAAGTTTAGTGATCTTTCAGAGCAGGTAAGGCAGGGATAGATTGGCTTAGGATGGTCGCTTGTGGCTAGGTTAGACTACTCCAAAATACCTAAAACTAACCAATTCAGGGATTGTGCCTATCGGTCTCACATGTTAATTACTTAACATATAGAAGCTTACAAAATCTAGAAAAAAAAGGACTGAAAGTATATATATTTATTCTAATAATGGATAAGAAATGCTCATAAAGTATCAAAATCAGTGGAAAATACATTAACTCTTGAAATTAGAATAAATACTTGCTTTAATGTACTGACTTACAAATGAAATTCCACTCTCCATATTACAATAGCATCCTAAAAGCATGTCACAATTCCTCATTCACATCTTAAAATACACTGAAAGAGGCTCAAATTCTCTTACCAGAAACTTTGAAAATAGCTGCAACGCGCCTAAAGAACCATCAGAATACTGTAAAGATCTGAGGCAATATCATGAACATAACAGCTCCTGCTTATAAAACCAATCATAATTTTCCAAAAACCTGTGTCTAATAGCTCATAAACGCCAGCTAAATGCTCTACAGTTCCTATTCCAGTGGCTAAAATGCAAGCAAACATTTCTAAAAATACAATACATTGCCTGTTACAGGATGAAAAATATATTCGAAATACCTACATCAATCCCTCCGTCTGTATTTTGAAGGATACTTTAAAAAAACATCATAAAGCATATTCAAAATGTTCTGAAAATCTTAAAAAGAAATATATGTATTAAACCTAAAATACACAAAGGATAAAATCTAAACATCAGGCTTTATTATGAATAGGGACAGAGGCTAGAAAGGCAAATCAAAAGAAACACTTAAGTAAATGGTGAAAATATCTTTATTGAGAATTATTATTATTTGATTTTACATTAAGCAAACACTAGAGCATTGAACAGAAGCAAACAAAATTTTAACACACTCATTTCATTCAAATGTGAAAGCTCTTTATTATACAGAGTTCAGTCTCAATCATGCTATAATCCCAGTGCTCTTCAATACTAGGATGATCTTATTAATCTCAATAGAAAAGTCGTTTTTACCAGCTTCATGCGACATCATTAACAGTCTTAGTTGGTGTACTAAGTCATTAGGATCTGTACAGGGATATAAAATCTCAATATTCGCCTTGGATACATCACCCACACTGGACGAGTTAACACTAAAATGTTTATTTTCACTCAGGTGATTATTCAGAGTTTCATCATCCAAAGACACTGCTCTTCTTACATCTAACATCCCTGGTCTTGAAGAGATTTCAGTAGCACTCAGGGGTGATCCAAGCGCTTCACAGCTTAACTCTAACATCCCTGGTCTTGAATAGATTTCAGCATCACTTACGGGAGTTCTAAGCACTGCTCACTTCAATGATTCGTTACTACATCTTTGCCGGTGTTGTTTAAGTCTTGAAATAGATCTGTTTTTTAAAATCCTACTGCACATACGACACTTGACAGAACGATTCTTCTCATGGGTAATATAGGAAAAATGAAGCTTTTCGTAAGCTGGCTGTATTTGAATGTCAATAAGGGAATCCATGATTGTTCTAGAATATCATATACTGTATATGATTTCGAAGCTGCACCCGCATATGTCATCAGGAGACTGTAGAATTATTTGCTTATTTCCTAATTTTATCGGTAATCTCACATCATTGATAACCATAAACCTTGCAGTCAAGTTATATAAGAAACGGGGCTATGACAGAATTCCACATTAATTGCAGCTACTCCATTAATTACATAAGCTCACCATGCATTAAATGAAGTCTACCCTTACTTGTAATATTGGAGGATATATGACGCAACCTCATTGAATATGTTAGCACTCGAATATGCAATGTTTCAAGACTAGAAGGTCACCCATACAGATCTTCCTATGAAGAACCATACTACAGGGAAAGTGAGCAGTACACAAGTTGAAGATTTCAAGACATGCTGAGGTCCCTAACGTTTCCAGGTTATAACATCTCACTTTACAATTCCACCCTGTAACGACTCATTCCACATAGCAAGAGGAGAGGAGAGTCAACGAGGATCAACCAAGCATTTAGAAGGTATGGAAATACTTTGACTACATTAGAAGGTATGGAAATACTTTGACTACATTAGAAGGTATGGAAATACTTTGACTACATTAGAAGGTATGGAAATACTTTGACTACATTAGAAGGTATGGAAATATATTGGTTACATTTACAAGGTATGGGAATATTTTGGTTACTTTGGTAGGTATATGGTATTATCTTATTACATTTAAGGACTTCACAAAATGCTCGGTTGATCCTCGTTGACTCTCCTCTCCTCTTGCTATGTGGAATGAGTCGTTACAGGGGGACTTGTAAAGTGAGATGTTATAACCTGGAAACGTTAGGGACCTCAGCATGTCTTGAAATCTTCAACTTGTGTACTGCTCACTTTCCCTGTAGTATGGTTCTTCATAGGAAGATCTGTATGGGTGACCTTCTAGTCTTGAAACATTGCATATTCGAGTGCTAACATATTCAATGAGGTTGCGTCATATATCCTCCAATATTACAAGTAAGGGTAGACTTCATTTAATGCATGGTGAGCTTATGTAATTAATGGAGTAGCTGCAATTAATGTGGAATTCTGTCATAGCCCCGTTTCTTATATAACTTGACTGCAAGGTTTATGGTTATCAATGATGTGAGATTACCGATAAAATTAGGAAATTAGCAAATAATTCTACAGTCTCCTGATGACATATGCGGGTGCAGCTTCGAAATCATATACAGTATATGATATTCTAGAACAATCATGGATTCCCTTATTGACATTCAAATACAGCCAGCTTACGAAAAGCTTCATTTTTCCTATATTACCCATGAGAAGAATCGTTCTGTCAAGTGTCGTATGTGCAGTAGGATTTTAAAAAAACAGATCTATTTCAAGACTTAAACAACACCGGCAAAGATGTAGTAATGAATCATTGAAGTGTGCAGTGCTTAGAACTCCCGTAAGTGATGCTGAAATCTATTCAAGACCAGGGATGTTAGAGTTAAGCTGTGAAGCGCTTGGATCACCCCTGAGTGCTACTGAAATCTCTTCAAGACCAGGGATGTTAGATGTAAGAAGAGCAGTGTCTTTGGATGATGAAACTCTGAATAATCACCTGAGTGAAAATAAACATTTTAGTGTTAACTCGTCCAGTGTGGGTGATGTATCCAAGGCGAATATTGAGATTTTATATCCCTGTACAGATCCTAATGACTTAGTACACCAACTAAGACTGTTAATGATGTCGCATGAAGCTGGTAAAAACGACTTTTCTATTGAGATTAATAAGATCATCCTAGTATTGAAGAGCACTGGGATTATAGCATGATTGAGACTGAACTCTGTATAATAAAGAGCTTTCACATTTGAATGAAATGAGTGTGTTAAAATTTTGTTTGCTTCTGTTCAATGCTCTAGTGTTTGCTTAATGTAAAATCAAATAATAATAATTCTCAATAAAGATATTTTCACCATTTACTTAAGTGTTTCTTTTGATTTGCCTTTCTAGCCTCTGTCCCTATTCATAATAAAGCCTGATGTTTAGATTTTATCCTTTGTGTATTTTAGGTTTAATACATATATTTCTTTTTAAGATTTTCAGAACATTTTGAATATGCTTTATGATGTTTTTTTAAAGTATCCTTCAAAATACAGACGGAGGGATTGATGTAGGTATTTCGAATATATTTTTCATCCTGTAACAGGCAATGTATTGTATTTTTAGAAATGTTTGCTTGCATTTTAGCCACTGGAATAGGAACTGTAGAGCATTTAGCTGGCGTTTATGAGCTATTAGACACAGGTTTTTGGAAAATTATGATTGGTTTTATAAGCAGGAGCTGTTATGTTCATGATATTGCCTCAGATCTTTACAGTATTCTGATGGTTCTTTAGGCGCGTTGCAGCTATTTTCAAAGTTTCTGGTAAGAGAATTTGAGCCTCTTTCAGTGTATTTTAAGATGTGAATGAGGAATTGTGACATGCTTTTAGGATGCTATTGTAATATGGAGAGTGGAATTTCATTTGTAAGTCAGTACATTAAAGCAAGTATTTATTCTAATTTCAAGAGTTAATGTATTTTCCACTGATTTTGATACTTTATGAGCATTTCTTATCCATTATTAGAATAAATATATATACTTTCAGTCCATTTTTTTTCTAGATTTTGTAAGCTTCTATATGTTAAGTAATTAACATGTGAGACCGATAGGCACAATCCCTGAATTGGTTAGTTTTAGGTATTTTGGAGTAGTCTAACCTAGCCACAAGCGACCATCCTAAGCCAATCTATCCCTGCCTTACCTGCTCTGAAAGATCACTAAACTTAACCAACGTAACCACGTAACCAACGTAACCACTAACCACGTAACCAACGTAACCACTAAACTTAACCAACGTAACCACTAAACGTAACCACTAACCACGTAACCAACGTAACCACTAACCACGTAACCAACGTAACCACTAACCAACGTAACCACGTAACCAACGTAACCACTAACCACGTAACCAACGTAACCACTAACCACGTAACCAACGTAACCACTAACCACGTAACCAACGTAACCACTAACCACGTAACCACTAACCACGTAACCAACGTAACCACTAACCACGTAACCAACGTAACCACGTAACCAACGTAACCACTAACCACGTAAACAACGTAACCAGTAAACGTAACCAATGTAACCACTAAACGTAACCATTAACGTAAATAACTTAACCGTGAAACGCAGCCAACCATGACAATCATGACGAATCCATTCCTAAGACATTCTATGGTAGACTGTTCTTCAAACTCGGTCAATCGTGCGAGCCTAACTCTACCTGTTCGCAGACTATCCTAGCGTTATGTTATATTTGTAGGCTGTGTTTGGGATCCATCACCTTTATAAAATTTTCCAATGTACTCTAAGTATTGAAGCTGATGATAATGCCTGGAAATGATGTGAAATCTATTATTTTTCACTTTATTGATTTTACATTGATACATGTCAATCATTACAGCAAAATAACTATTTAGCATGTCTTTATACAATATGAGTGAATAAATACAATGTCGTCAATAAATGTCACTGTTATTTTTATTAAATAAAGTTTTTATTTTTTACTGCATTCATTTGTTCAATATGATAAAAGTCTATTTGTTTCATTTCCAGAATCAATGAAATTATATGATAATACAATAAGTTAAGTGAATTAACTGTCCCCTTGCTGTTTCATAATCAGATATTCTTCGAATAGTATGAGCCTTTCCCCCACACAAATAATGAGGCGTATATGATTTCATTATTACATTTTTTATCAGTCACAACGTAGTATTCACTGAATAATCCCATTTGTCACTGCTGCATTGTGATTCGCAGATCTTGGAGCATTGGTGACGTTTTCATCTGGCGACGTGTGAAGACGTGGATATTTCGCTCTTTCAGAAGCGAACTCAGTGGGCATCATTATGGTATTCTTGGCGTTCTTCTTATTTGTTGCTTTTCCTAGGAGTCTGAAACATAACAAATGAACCATTAGTTGTCATGATTTGAAAGATAAATGCCAGGTGTCCTGAAAGAAATACATCGTTATAGGATTAAAGATAATAAGGCGATGTCTTTTATGCGTGAATGATCTTTAATGGGAATGTCGCTATTAGGAGAAACAGTAACTAGAGCAATGTTCAAATAATGTAAGATTAATTCTCACCTTTTGTATTTTAAATCGATTGAGACAATTGATGATTGATGTATTATTCATTGCAGGCATTGAGCGATGCTGTGGAGAAACAGCTTAAGGTCTGCAACAGTGCTTTGCTTGCTGTGGTAAAGATGAATCGTTGCTGGCAGTCCTGAAACATTACACATTGTGTTGAAAGAATTGCATTTATCGTTGTAATAAGTGTTCTCCTGTAGAGAAATAGATGTGATGGACCTCATATTGGCCATTATCAGTAATGTTTTTATATTGTTCTATGATTCTAATATTTAAAAAAATAATAGCCTTGATGAATGTTACCTTGTTTCTTTCCTTAGTTTGGTCCAGTCCAGGTTAGATATTAATGAAACTGTGAATGTATGAATGTGAGTGTGAACATTGCTGGCTGTGTATTTCGTGTATGTATGTATTTATGTATGTATGTATGTATGCTGTATTTAGAGTGATTGTGTTTTTTTTTGTTTGTTTGTTTGTTTGTTTTTATTGTGGATTGTTGAGGTGTTTTCTTCTACCGTAGGAGGGGATGCGGACTAATGGGGGTAATGGAGGTAGGAGAGGTTGCATATGATCAAAATTTAGCCTTCTCCGTGTGACACGCCTTCGAATCGCGTGTACATTTCTGAAATGGGGTGGTGATGCTTGTAATGGTATAATGCCTGATAGCGGTGAAATATGCTGTGACTGTGGTGATAATGCATGGGTGTGTTTTGTTTTTTTCGGCGTCGGGTGAGTGAGATCAATGATCTCTATGTTATTGTGATTAATGCGGGGTGGTGAAATCTCAATGATATGAATTGTGGTTTGGGATGATATTGATCTAGGACGTGTAGTAATGGTGATGGTAGTGGGGGTGGTGGTGGTGGTGGCAGCGGTGGTGGCAGCGGTGGTGGTGGTAGTGGTGGTGGTGTTGGTGGTGGTTTGTGAATTCAAATCGTATGGATTTATGTTTTGGTGTCGGATGTTTGTGAAATGCTGATGTCTTCGGGTGAAAAGATTTGGTTCAGAGGGTGGGGAATGTCTTCTGGTGAAAAGATTTGGTTCAGAGGGTGGGCAATGTCTTCTGGTGAAAAGATTTGGTTCAGAGGGTGGGGAATGTCTTCGGGTGAAAAGATTTAGTTCAGAGGGTGGGGAATGTCTTCGGGTGAAAAGATTTGGTTCAGAGGGTGGGCAATGTCTTCGGGTGAAAAGATTTGGTTCAGAGGGTGGGCAATGTCTTCGGGTGAAAAGATTTGGTTCAGAGGGTGGGCAATGTCTTCGGGTGAAAAGATTTGGTTCAGAGGGTGGGCAATGTCTTCGGGTGAAAAGAATTGGTGCAGTGTCTGTGTATTGGTTAAATTCCTGATGATTATGATAGTGTGATGAGTGTTGATCTAAGTGGACTAAATCCTTTAGAAATTTCTCCATGATGGAGAAGTCGCAAGCGACTGCTGCACTGTAGGGTTTCCTTGTCACTGTATTCTCCATTTCTAGAGTATGCGTAAAAGAAACATTCAAATTAGGGAATCTTTCAGATTTGATAGCTTATTCATGTAATAATGCATGTACTTGCTTAAAAATTAAAGTCAGAAGATGTGTAAGAATCTAAAAATTGAATTTAATTTCATTACAGGTGCTAATTAAAAATAGAGGAAGTACAAAATCAATTCTAGAAGCATCATGAGTATTACAGTCTCGATTATCTCTATCGTGATATTATTGATTGCTGAAATCGATGTGATGATTTATGATTAATATATAGCTCGCTCAGTGTATGCATTTAGCCTGCCTATATATATGAAACGTATCACTTGGTGTAGTTAAGTAGTTGTAAATGTGTTGCTTAAAGAGAAATATTTAATGTCCTGCAATGAAGGATGATTACAAATGAATGGCTAAATGATAAGGCAACATAAGCAATTTCTTACCTTGCAAAGTGTATATCCAATTGATGATAAAAATGAAGAACTCTTTTCCAAAAATAGTATTGAATCACTTCAAAAGGTTTTTAAACTCTGTGGTTTCTGTCCAGAAACTGTCGCAAGTATAGAGTCCCTTTATGAAAACTGTGAAATGCGGGCAATGTAGAGGGTTTATATAGTGCGTCTTTCAATATTACGCCCCCCTCCGCATTGGCTAAGGAAAGAAAAATCATTTTAGTAGCTTCTGGCAGTTCATTGGTGAGAAACAGGGAGGGATGAATGTCACATGCCCTTGACAATCTGGGAATGTATGCAATTATTTTTATTATTATTATTATTATTATTATTATTATTATTATTATTATTATTATTACCTAGACCGTCTAAATGAGTATGAAACTCTTGCCGCCAGCATAGGGATGAGATCCATATCCCACGTGCATCTGAGAGGGAGGCTTTAAATGAATGATAAATGTCAAAAGTTAACATGTATTATTTTACGGTGTGAGCATGTATACGGGTGGGACTTCTATTTTTCGTGAGAACTGTTAAGATAAATTGCCCTTAGACAGGAAATTGTAAATCTTCATGAACTTAAGTAACTTAAGGGAGGGAATTTATTGATGGTTGCAGCTGCCTTTGGGTGTGCTGTTAATTAAGTAATAAAGACATTGTTCAATTACTGTTTATTGTATGAATCATACACCTCGTGGGAAAAAAGATACAAGACATCTATCCCGTTGTTATAACTAAGTATTTTAAATTTCTCTACTATGAAGAGTAAGTAAGGGAAGTATGGTATTCCACCCGAAAATTCGATAACGAGATTTCACCGGATATTTATGTTTTGAGCCCCCTGTTTTATTGAGAACTATTTTCGAGATATTGCTTGTTATTCCCTTAAATTCCCCAATAATTATATTTTTTCTCGAATTCGTTATTCATTTTTTTATGTCTTAGGCATGTAAAGAGAATGGAGTGCATCACATGGCAACCCACTCAAGTTTGTACAAGAGTAGAGAAAGTCATGTGAGTGTAACATATGAGAATTTTTTTTAAATGCGATTCGTTTTTATTTCACTGTACATACAGCTTGTAACACTGTAATTAGCTAATGTGTTTGAATCTCATGTAGTTTTAATGAAAAAATCAATAGCGGATCGGATTCTGTCGGCCTCTATAGTGCCAGATATGAATTAGAAACGTTAGTTCTGTAACCTTCTGGCATCTAGCGTAGATAAAGCGAACTTTTACAAGAATAGATACCAGTCTTATATATGAGAGGCGAGCTGGCGGAAAAAAATCAATACCGTGAATAGATGCCCCCTTATTCGAAGGGTGAGTCAATAGCCTTAATTACCCGGCCATTATAGATGACTGTCTGTCTCAAAAATTGCTATACTGTAGCGTGTTAAGCCTGATTATGAGTGGATATGTGTGTGTATGTGTGTGCATGAGAGAGAGAGGTGCGATATATTATCATAACCTCTAAACGCTAACTCATGGGAGGTAGAGGTGCTTGCAACAGATACTCAACACATACATATTTTGATAACCATGTACTCTTTATCCATATTAGGGTGAACGTTCTTTCGGGATACACTATACCTCAATAATTGAATCTCCAGACAGAATAGTCAGGCGATCGTCTTTTAAACTGACGTGGAGGGAGACCTCCCTGTATACATACACGGTTTTAAGTAGCATGTTATTCATGTCGTAGAAAGCAACAAGTCTCGGTAGGATGGTGAAAATTAAACCTTTTGATTTTTAAAAGGTTTTCACTCGTTCGCCACAAAAATTGAAACTTGTATTTTTTTATTTGATGTATATGATTAGAATTAACGCTGTGTACTTTATAGCGGGTGAATCATGTCTCATAGCTGACTGGAAATGCAGACATTATTTTGATTACCTCCTCCCACCCAAAGCCGAGGAGGAGGGGGACCTTTAAATGCTTCTTCTTCAAGTAAATGTCAACACGTGGACATGTAAGCGACCCTCGCAATTACCAACTCCAGCAGTAACCATTAATATATCCAGAAGACTCATGCACTATAGGTCCCCTTTGCCTGAAAGACCAATTGAACCAAGCGAACCAATTAAAAAGCCATAAATTGATACAGAAACCCCATGTGCTTTAGGTCGGGCTTACATGAAAGACCAAGTGAACCAAGTGAACCAATTAAAAAGCCATAAATTGATACAGAAACCCCATGTGCTTTAGGTCGGGCTTACATGAAAGACCAAGTGAACCAATTAAAAAGCCATAAATTGATACAGAAACCCCATGTGCTTTAGGTCGGGCTTACATGAAAGACCAATTACAGCCAATTTAAATCAATTAAGACAATTAAAAAGCCATAAATTGATATAGAACCCCCAATATACAACTACTCATTATGTTATTCTCAAACTATGTATTCATATGTTAAGCAAATAATACATCATGTTAATCTCAACTATGTATTCATATGTTTATCCAATGTACTGTATTCAAATTATAAATAAAGAAAACAGTCCCGGATTAGGCAATTGCGATAACGATAATCCTTCCGCTCATGGCGCTTTTCAAACTTACCGCCGTCGCTCTTAATCCACCTTACTCCGCGGATTAACAGCGACCCTAGCGGCAGGATTATCGTTAATCCAATTGGCTAATCCGGGACTATTACTACTCCGCAGATTGTGTTGAGCGGAGCGTTTAATGACCTTAGCCTGGACCCGGGATGTTCTCGGATTTCAGGAAAAAAGACCCGGTAACACTTGAGGTGAAATACACTTTCTCATTCCGATGTATGTGTCCTACTTTATTTTGCACCATCACTAGACACTACTGTTTACAGTAGCAACTAAGGCAGTACATTGGCGTGTTTCGTTACATCAACAGTACTGTGCTTGCGGAGCTCTGTAGTAAGGTTGCACAAACATTGGTTGCTATCTTGTTCCGGATCCTTAGCCTCGTTATGATGAATGGAACACGCTGAACAACAATCTCTTGCAGAGCTCAGGTTCAATGTGCCACAGATAACCGATTTATTAATTGGAGCTCCAGTTTTCTTGCAACTTCTTAAAAGGGAATATAAGGCTCGTCTTCCTTCCACCTTGTTCCGCAAAATACACAACGAGGGTGGTTCTTAAGTGGATCTTGCGAACAGTCCATTATAAATAAATGAATGATTTATTATGTTCTTTAAACTCTACACAATTTATACAATGTGTTACTCCCTCCTGGAGTTGTTTATTATTTGTATTCCCCTTATGTTTAACATTGTTATATAATGGGGAAGTGTAATGTATCTACTATTTACTTTTATCCCTTGTTACCCCCCTTTCCGCATTTTCTCCAGTTTATTTCACATTTCTTTTAACCTTATTTTTCCTAAATATTATCATGCGTACTCCATATATTAATTTGATCTTGAATTGCAAGGCTTCCTGTTAGCTCTATTGGAAAAATTTGCCATTTCTCTGGGATTAAATTCTCTCTTCTATTGTCTATATCGTCGCATTCCAAAATATGCCAATTATCATGCCAATCTATTTCATTTAGTACATCTCTCTCCCCCCGTTCTTCTTCCTGTTGGACCACATAAATTCAGTACACCTGTCCTCGCCCATGCATACCCCTCTTTGTTGCATACTTCGATGTATTTTTGTTTACCCCATTCCATTTTTAAATATCTATAATTATTAATGCCCTTTTTTCCTTGGCTCTGCTTATAATTATTACTTGCTTTTCAATATCCTCCACTCCTGTTCTAATTTTGTTCCAGAAACCGCTACTTTTGTTGTTTCAGTCCAAGTTTCTCCCATTCCTATTTCTTCCAATGTAGTCTGTATCTTGTGCATCCAAGTTTCTTTTTCCCTATTTTCTCCTGTACAACCAAGTATTGTCTTAGTATATCATTTTCCTGTAGTAGCTTTATTCTGAACCAGTATTTGATTGTCCTTTCTACAATTTGGCCTTTTGCTCCCGCTGTTCCTCGTTCTGCTTGTGCTACTCCATTCGGTGAACTTGTTGGTAGCCCCAGGGTTATTTTGCATAAATTCCCATGTATACCTTTACCTTTTTCCAGCCCCCATATCCATGCTGGTATAACATCCTTGCTTATACCATCGTGCTATATATCCTTTCCAGCTACGTAATTTGCATTGCTTGTATATTGTTTACATATGCTGTAATTATCTGTATTGATTGTTTGTTCGTTGCTAGTACATTTTTCTTATGTTCTTCCCAATCCTCTGCACTATTGAGCCTTACTCCCAGATAGTCAAGTTTCTTCATCACTTCCAACTGCGTTCCTTCCTAGGACCATTTTTCGGTCTTTCTTTGTTTATATCCTTTCTTAAAGATTATGATTTTCGATTTCATTTTGTTTATTTTCAACTCCCAATCTTTGCAGTATTTGGCAACAGCTTTACTTGGGACCACAACTGAAATGGAACCTGCCTTAGATCATTTGCAAACAGTAATCCTGGTATTTCCTTATTAATAACTGGTGAATGCTTATTAAATTTTCTTATTTCTTCTATAATATCATGTATGAGTAGGTTAAATAGCACTGGGCTAAGATTTCACCCTGGTCTAAGCCCTGAATTATTCGCGTTCTCTTCAATAATTGTTTCCTTGGCTATTTTCACACAGCACTCAATATTTGCATATAAATGCTTTATGTTCTTTATAAATGATCCACTCACCCCTTTCTTAATTAGTTTTAACTATACTGCCTCGCTGTTGATAGTATCGAATACTTTTTTTAAATGAATAAAAATAATGTATACCCTACCCTTTTTATACTTAAGCATAAATCACCATTGTCTTTATGATTAATATATTATCTGTTGTTCTTCTTTCTGTTCTAAATCCTGCTTGGAATTCTGATAGCTTCCCCTCTTTTTCCGCCCATCTCTGCATTCTGTCAGCTAGTATTCCTGTATATACGTAATCTATCACTGCTTGGAGGGTAATACCTTTGTAATCTGTAGGATCCTGTATATATCCCTTGCTGTTATAGATTGGCACTACGGTTCCCGTTTTCCATTTTTCTGGGACTCTACCCCTTTCACATTGAATTGAGTTAAGCAATTTCACTATTAACTCCAGCCTATAATTATTTTCGCACTATGCTTTCCAGAATTCACCTGGTACCCCATCGATTCTAAAGACCTTGTTAGTTTTTAGCTATAATATTTGTGTTTTTACTTCATTTATCTTAATTTCTTCATCTAAATCCTCCATATACTGTGTTCGTTCTTTGAAACTCTCTTGAACTTTGATTAATGTTTGCACCCCGCATAAATCTTTAAAGCAATTGCACTATGTTTCCGCCGGTATATTGTTCTCATATATATACACACACACTATATAGTTATAGTGTGTGTGTGTTTCGCCATCTTCCATATCGCTTTCATATCGTTATTTTTTGCTGCTCAATTCATTTTACGACTTAATTTTCCCCCACTATTTCTTTTTTGCCACCATTACACATTTATACACCCATCTTTGTATTAAAAACTTGACTTTATCTTATTGTTTTCCGATCTCCCCCAATTTATTTAGTTCTCTTTCCACATTTTTCTTTGTTTCGTAACATTTGTGATCATACCATCCTTTTCCATTTTGTGTATAAGTTCTATTCTCCTGCATTTTCCACCCTGCCTTTTTTATTACCTGCTCCATTCTCAACATAGCTCCCTCTCTCTCGACCTTTTGTAATAACCTTTCCAGATATGCTAACCCTATTATTTCCACCCCCTTCTCTAAGGCTGTGCAAAATATTTCCCTATCTTTATCCCTCCATTTATATGCTCTGAATTCCTTATAGAGTTTCTCTCATTCTGTTCTTTTCATCTCGCTTTTAATGTTAAAGCTTACTTTTAATGGGAAGTGACAACTAGTAAAAACATTGTTCATGACTTGAAAATCTACCCACTATGCATCTAACTTCGTTGAATATAGTACATAATCTATCTCACTTTGTCCATTCTTCTTTGTAAATGTGAACTTCGCTACTTTATCCCTACCTGTTAATTCATGCATAAATCATATTATTGACTTCAAAAAATGACTTCACAAAAGCCGAACTTCATTCCATCGCAATTGCGTTTTTTATCTCTACTCTTCCTAATTTCTATATCTGCTGTATCGTTTATATTGTTTTGTACTTCACATATTCTGATTTGCTGTTCCCCATATCCTTGCATCAAAGTCTCCTTCAACTATTATATCTATTTCTACATGTTTACCCTGTATTTCTTGTACGTTCTGTTGCACTTTCTTGAACATATATTGATCATAGAATTTTGAAACACTCGCTGGGCTGTACACTACTCCTAAGCACATCTTTCTTTTGTTCACCTCTCCTGCAACCATTATGCACCACAATACCATCCCCCTCCGTATTCCATCCAGTGCTTTCACTTTTATTTTCTCATTATTCTTCACGAGTATACCTAATCTTCGACATCCGCCCTTTCTCTTTCTCCCTCACTCCTCCCTTACCATAGGAATCATACTTACTAATAACCACTTCTGCCTCTTCATTTAACCAACACATCGACCACTTTTAACGCTTGAAATATTTCGCCGTAAGCAGTTTTGTTCCACAGCGCTTCCACGTTCCAGACACCCATCGACAACATACCCGATACTGCCCCTGATCTATCATATCTTAGTTGGTCTGTTCTTCCTTTGCCTTGTCCCCCGTGAATCCTTGTCTTCTCTCAGCTGATCTAGTTGTAGAATACTTCCACTTTGTGATGGCACGGTACTCAATCTAGTTGCCTCGTAGACCTGCTGATAGTGCTACCGCCATCTTCTTTGCGTAATCCTTTAGATCATCGCTAGGAAAGACATCCTTACTTGGTGGCGTCACATGTCGTTGTCCCTGCTTCAGCTTTTGAAGTTTCTCCTTTTCTACCGCCCTGTCCGGTTCTCATTCTGCCGAATGCTGACTAAAATTCTTCGCATGTCAATGTCCTCTCTTTGCTGAGTCGTGGCATATTTTCTTCTGTAGATCCAAAGTCTTAGGCCTCTAACATATGCTTTTTTACCTTCTTCTCTGGCCTTTCTCATTTCCGTTATCAAAATCTCTCTCTATTCTCTTTCTTGTTTCCCAAAGTCCTGCTCTATAAATATTCTGGTATCCTAAATTTTCTGGTGTTTACAGGACTTAACATTTTAAACTTCCTGGTGCTAAGTTTTCTTCTCCTTAATCGAAATGAATCGATTATTTCGAAACCTTGTATCTGCAAATCTGGTTTCGTTTTTACAATTTCTTTACTTGCTGCCATTATGTTTTTCCTATTCTTCCTCTACTCAAAAAAAATTATGATATTTAACTTTCTATGTCTTTCCTCTTCTCCTTGTTACTCTCTGTTCTAGTATTTTCAACTCCTTGTATTCTTCTTCGAATCCTTTTATTGTTCCTGTTATTTTGCCTATTATCTCCGTCAGTTTGGATTCCAGTCTTTTCTCTATTTTTTGATTTCTATCACTTCCTCGTTCATTTTCTTCACTAAGCCCATCACATTCTGTTCCAACGATCCACGCCGCGGGTTCGTTTCTATCCCTCCAATTATTATTAGTAGTATGGTCACTACTAACAGCAATGCCATCGATGTACCTCCTTCCATTTTCTTCTTCTGATAGTTTATAGACCTTGTATTAAACTCTTCGATTTTCGCTCCGTAAATTTTTGTAGATATCCCTATACTTCCATCATATCCCGTATACGGAGCTATTCGCTGATACGTCCGTTCGCTAAGCTTGCTCAATTGCAACTCCAACAATCAACTAAACAACTTGGAATACAATCAACTCAATCGCTTTTTCTTCGCAATGAAATCACTCTTGAAAATCAGATTAAGAAATTTTGGACCCTCAAAGAGTTACATGGCGTGATTAATTCACCTTATGAAAGAGAATGTTAGCAGCATTTTCAAGAATATTTAAGAGAGAAGCTTTTTTAACTTAAATCTTAAGTCTACCATTTAAAAGGAATCATCAATTAAGTTGGCAACTCAAAGGAAATGGTAATTCAACGTTTCCATTTGTTGGAAAAAAGACAGCGAGAAAAGAACTTAAGTCAAGAATATATACGCGTCTTGAAAGAACATGAAGAACTTTTACAAGTAGACAGTAATATAATCAAGAAGAAATAAATACATACTGCGTTCCACTCCATCCTGTTTTTAAAGGAACTAACACTAAAAACAAAAGGAAAAAAGAAAGAAAGAAAACACGTCTTGTATTTGATGCCTCAGCGAAGATGACAATGGTGTAAGATTAAATGGCATTCTTTTAGTAGGACTTACTATCCCAGATGAATTATACTCCATTATATTAAGATTTCGTACTAAACAAATAGATTTTCTGCTGATATTGAGAAAATGTATCGTCAGGTAAAGATCAGTTTACAAGACTATAACTTCCAACGCATTGTATAAAGAGAAGATCCAACAGAATCACTTAAGGAGTATGCCATAACAATGACATATCGAACTGCAGCGGCATCATTACTAGCAACTGGATGCCTTCGTCAACTTGCTGATGAAGAGAAGAAATTTCCCAGGGCATCAAATATTCTCAATCGTGATTTTGATCTAATTGATCGCATATCAGGTGCAGACACCATTGAAGCAGTGCAATCATTGCAACTAGAGCTTCAAGAACTTCTTCAGTGCGGTGGAGTCATGCTTCATAAATAGTGCTCAAACTGTTAATGGTTGTTAAATTCAAACGATTATAAGCTTCGAGAAACTACTCATGCACTCACCGATGATGGAAGCGAAATAGTAAGAACTTTAGGTCTCATTTGGAAAACTTCTACCAATGAATTCAAAATCGTCATTAAATCTCCTTGTGTCAGATTTTCCAAACTAATGTGATTACTAAATGCTATGTTCTTTGTAAAATAGCTACCATATTCGGGCCTATAGGATTGCTAGTCCCATCATATTCTCTGCAAGATGTTCATGCAACCGCTCTGGCAGGAAAAAACAAATAGCCTGAGATTATTATATTTCAAGACGACAGAAAAGCTCTTCATACTGAACTTAACAAAAACCAGAATACCAAGGTTTAAGGTTGCAGTAACTATCCAATTACATTGTTTCAGTGACGCCTATGAAAGAGAATTCGGTTCGTGTAACTCCATAATATCAACCAACAAAAAGGGAAAATAATTGTCAGATTATTCTGTGAAAAATCAAGAGTTGCTCCCTTAAAGCAAGTTTCACTTCTCCGACTAGAATTGTGTGGAGCTTTGTTACTAAACCAACTCGTGAAGAAAACAGTCGTTAGTATTTACCATAATAGCACGGATATCTACATGTGGACGAGTTCCATGCTTGTATTCAATTGGCTTTCATCTTGTCCCAGCAAATGGAAGACTTTCGTCGCAAATAGGTTGTCAGAAATCGAAGAAACTGCGCTGCAGGTATATCGCATCATGTACCTTCTCAAAGTAATCCAGCAGATCTTGTCTCTAGGGGTCTCAATCCAAACTTATTTATTAGCAATGCCTTCTGATGGAATGGACCTTAATAGCTGTCAGAAGAGTCTAAAATTTGGCCAGAAAGAAACTGTGTCAATAATTAAGCTGAACAAAAGACTAGCACAGTGCTCTCAATTACCATTGTTGAAGATAAATTAATGAATAAATTCTCAAACCTACTGAAATTGCAACGTATCACTGCATATTGCTTCGATTTACAGAGTGAGCTAGAACTCCACGGGTCGACCTCCGTGGTGTAGTGGTTACCATACTAGCCTCTAGTTCCCAAGGCCGCGGGTTCAAACCCGGCGGAGGGCCATGGATTTTTTCGGGCGTAAAATCCTTAGCATGGCTTCCTTCGGAAGGGAAGTAAAGCTGGTGGTCCCGTGTCGTAGATTTACGGCACGTAAAAGAACCTCAAACCTGATACGTAGCCTCTGGGCGAAGTTTCCGGTCTTTCACGCCCATTATAGAATGGGACGCTAAGGACTATAGGAGTTAAAGAGCGTCCATAAATAAAAAAAGGAACTCCGCAGAAAACTTTCAGAGGGTTTCAGGGATATCTTCTGAGTATTTTGGTATAAGGGGCCCATGGTCTCCAGCGGCTCGTTACAGAGTTACAAAGTAATTATGATTGATTCGGTTTTTTACCACAGTCACCCTTGTGAAAATACATTCACACCAGTGAAAAGAAACCTGTATAGTAAGAATAACCAAAACCTACAATACACAACACAGAGTAATGCAACATCCCGTAGACTAAACACGTACACTTTTATCACAGTGGGTTCAATTGATTTGTCATTGTATAGTGCAGTATCCAGAACTGTTCCTTCACAGGTATTGTTCAAAATGTCGACCACTATGATCACGGCGGAGTGTGCAGCGGCGCACCATCGCTGTCTTACACGCTCAAGCATTCCAGGAGTTTGGCGTACTACTTCCGCTGCTGTGATAATCGTAGAAACCAGGTCCATGCGAGTCTCGACCAGAGTCTCATAAATTAGGCTCTGCACATATCCCCAGAAGAAGTCCATTGATGTCGTGTCTGGTGACCGAGCTGGCCGTGGAACAGGAACACCGCAACCAATCCATTGTACATCAATGTGGTTCCTGATATCGAGTGCAAAGTTTGCCGGTGCCCGTCATGTTGAAACCACATAAGCTGACGAATTCTCAGCGGCACATCTTCTAGGACCTGTGGGAGGACATGTTGAAGGAACGTTTTGTACACGAATCCGTTCAGTGTATCAGGGAGTACGTAAGGCCCAATAACAAGATAGTTGACAATACCAGCCCATACATTCACAGCAAACGCTATTGATAGGATCGACACACTAATGCATGTGGATTTTCGCAATCCCATACATGGCTATCCTTACGGTTGTACATGCCCTCTGTTGTAAACTTGGCCTCGTCTGTAAACAACACCAAAGCAGGAAAATTGTGGTTTTCTCCACATTCCTGTAGGAACCAATTTTCAAACTCCATACGAAATGGGAAGTCCGCTGGCTGTAATGGCTGCATCTTCTGTGGATGATACGGGTGCAATTATTGTTCATGTACGACTCTCAAAACATTGACTGGCTTGCGTTCAGAGCTCGTGCAACGCGCTGACTACTAGCGGCAGGATTGTTACTAATCGCGTGTATCAAATTCTCTTCCAGATCGGATGTTCTGACATACCTCGCATGTTAGGTATCTTCCATTTTAACACGGAAGGACCCAGTTCCTCTTAGGCTTTTATGTACAGATGCCAAAGTACTGTGATGTGGTTGCCGTCGGTGTGGGAACAGCTCAGCATAGCGTCGTTGTGCTGCTCTTACATTGCATTCGGTGAACCCATACACGAGGTGCATATCGCCAACTCTTCATCAGTAAATCTATTCATACCGCTGTGTATCGCTGTTAACGCACAACTAACACTGCCGCAAAAACAAAACTCTAGACCGAACCGAGAAGTACTGAATGCAAACTTGAGCTCAATTAGTTAAAGAGGGCATTGCTATTGTAAACAGCAAGTACCGTGGGCGAATGGAAACAATTTGTTTACAAACAAGAGACACAGCACATACCGTCGACATTTGCACTATTGTGGAGTATTTTCAGTGCAATACAGATACAAAGCTAATTGGGACAAGAAATCAAACGAAATGCAATTACAGCGTAAAGAACCGCCGCAGACCGTGGGCCCTTATACCAAAATACACGAAAGGTATCCCTGAACAACCTCTGAAAGTTTGTCGATTGAGTTCTGGTTCACTTTGTAAATCAAACTGCCGTAAACGTCCACAGGAACGCAATTTTGGTCAGCTTTCTGCTGCGGTTCTGGATATAGCGTTAGAATCATCAAAATCACTCAAGCCTTCATATGGAACGGAACCATCAGGACTCGAGGAAAGGAATGAAGTGAATGCAACAAGCCACATTAAAAATCTTAATCCTATTCCTGACCAACACAGTTATCTTCGTGTTGGTGTAAGACTTCCTAATGCACTCCACACGAAACAAGGCATAAAATTATATTACCTCATCTAACCAGATAGATAATGGCAGAGCATAAACATCTTTTGCATTCTTGTCCTCATTTAATGATATCATCACTAAAACAGAAATACTGGAAACTATCAATGGGTGAGTTAATAAGGAAGTGTCTCTACTCGTGTGTAATTTGTAGAACGTTAAATGCTAAAACTGCAGAACAATTAATGGATAACGTACCAAAGGGTCTTTTCTTCTCGCCCCTTTACTAATGTAGGACTTTACGCTGCTGGCCATTTTCTAATAAAAGCTGTCACCAAATGCAGCAAAACTTTTCTAAGTGTTACATGGCACTTTTTATCAGTTAGGCAACAAAATCACTACATCTTGTAGTGTGTCAGATCTTGCCACTAGCGCGGTTTTAGCAGCTCTACATCGTTTTAATATCCCGTAAAGGACATTCATCGAACATTTTAGTGACAATGGGATTACGCTTTAGCAGCTCTACATCGTTTTATATCCCGCAATGGACATTCAACCAACATTTTTAGTGAAAACGGGATTGCGTTTTGGCGCCAACAGGAAGGTGCAGCGCACAATCACTGATCTTCAGGAGAAAAAATTAATTAGTGCCATAGCACCATTGGGACTAAAATGGCATTTCATCCACCTTCTTTGTCTGACTTCGGAGGAATATGGAAGGCTACGGTAAAATCTCTGAAGTGCCATGTGAGAAGAGTAATGGGCACCACTTCACTGACATTTGAAGAACTGATAACCTTGACAACACAAATTAAGGCTTGCCTGAATTCTCGTAGGTGGATCAAAATCAATGACAACTCCTCAGATCCACCATATTTCACATCCGTTCATTTTCTTTTAGGCGAAACTCTCATATCCATACCTGAATTTAACTGCACTTAAAGTCCAATTAATAATGGATTTTCCAGGTAGCAATATGTTCAACGACTAAAACAGCACTTTTGGAACGGATGATCTAAAGAATATTTGATTACCCTGCAACGTCAGAAGTGTACTAAACATAAATCAAATCTGTGTCTGGAAGATGTCGCCTTTATAAAGGAATGCCACCACTTCACTGGAGATGTGGAGTAGTTGAAAGTTCACCCTGATACTGATAACCTAGTTCGTGTTGCAACTGATCCAAACTACTTCTGGACTAATGAAGAGACTGTTCACAAATTGTGCATCCTTCTAAATGAAGCATTAATTAACCATTGATTTATATATAAAAATTGAAAGAAAGGTTATAATTCTCATAATTTTATGTTTTGTTGTGACCAGGAACACTTAATTTTTGTTATGGTTGTACCATGTCAGTAATGTTTCAAGAACATTGAATGTTAATTATAATTTCATGTTTCCACAAAAAGGCGTGCTAAATGTTACTGGAAAAGGTCAAATAGTTTTGGTGGGTAGTATGTGTGGTAATCTGTGTATATGTAGGGAATGTTCAATAGCCACGAACCTTTATTTCACTTATGTTAGTACAGTAACCATAAAACCGTTTATATGGCATTGTGTAGATTGGCCTCGTTTTTCTTCTGCACTATGAAATGCATGCGCACATGCACCAAAGCAATAAGCTAGGTGACATTCATCCTAAAGACTGAGGAAAGCGGGAATGGAAAACCTAAGCCAAGATTTGAATCCGGACAACAGCATAAGAGGAAAGAACCTCGTGCATTTTAGGTGTTCGGAACTGTACACCTAAAATGTCAGTTTTAACGACGAAATGACCTGTGTAAGGACGCAAATAGTAAGAAAGTTTAGTATACATTTTAGGCAGCACATCCAAATTATTGAAAGAAAAAATATATAAGAAAGTTTATGCTTGTAAGTATTTATATAACTTTTTCAAGCATCAGTAATGACCAATAATTTGGAGTATTATGCGTCGCAGCCCATTATAACTTTTCTTTCAATGGAAGTATTCAATATGCCATATTGTCACTTATACTAGTGGCTAATTTATATTACGCCCCATAAATCATCCGCCCCTATTTTTACATCTTATACAACCCCTAAGCAGAATAGGTGTCTTAAGTCCATCTTCGATACACTCTTTACAACTCGTTTATTGATTTAGTCTACACTCAGTGGAAAAACGGTTTAAGGGACATACGTTACTCCGGATTGAAGTCAATTTCTAGAACATTACACCGTTCTACTGAAACTACAACGATTTTCCAATGATTTTATAGACTTTTTTTTTTTTTACAAAGAATGTACATCGCTATCGCCCTTCGAAATTCCTTAGTAAGCGAACCAACTATTACGGATCCACTGTCAAAGTCGGTCAAAAATGGCTGATCTATAAAACTAAAGGAGTAATAGGCTACTACCAATAATAAATATGTCGATATCCAAAATAATTGCGGTACGGTCACGTCACCCAAACGATGCTTCGTTAAGATTCCAAAACCCAGAGTGATGTAGTTGATGTGGCATACACAATGAGTTGTGGCATTTGATTAATAGTCTAGAAATGACTAATATAAGCACAAAACCGTGCTAAAATGCTACAGCATACAAGCAATGTTGTAAGCTGACATCGCAGTCACTCCACAGCATTTCGGATGGTAAAACCTCATATTGGAATTGCAGGAAATGAGCTCGTGGACAACCTTCCAAAAGAAGCAGCTAAGGACGGAAGCACGATCATGTTTATGATAAAATGCCGAGAAGTGACTTAATCTTAGATCCAAAGAAAAAAGTTATGGATAAATGGCAGACGGAACTGAGCAACATTACAAAAGGAACTATATGTAAAAACCTTCCCAGCTATAAAACAGCGACTCAAACAGAAACTTCCAGTAATAGTGGAAGTAACGGCAATGATATCAGGGCATGGAATCTTAAAATCGTATCTCCACCGTATCAAGGTAATTGAAAACCCACTTTGTTCCTGCAGCCTGGGCAGCAAGACTGCAGTACTTAATTTGCGAATGCAAAGCACAGCGAAAAGAAAGGACTATTATGCATAATGAAATAATTAACAGAGTAGAAACTGGCCTCCAACTACAGTTAATATAGCAAATAAATATTTAAAGTTATTTATGAAATTTCAAAAAAGCATATACTTCGAAAAATAAGTAACATAGATGGTATAGATAATAAAAATAACAACAGACTAATAAACATAGTAAGCATAAAAAGATACTTATATAGTGTATATTCAACAACTAATGTAAAATTATTATTGCCAAAGTTATATACAATTATTTGTAGTACATCGGTATTACTGTGAATGTAATTGGAGCATGTTGTTAAGTAAATTAATTAAAAAGGTCTCTCTACAGCTGGAGTAGAATTTAAAACACGCTCTACTTCAAGGTTCAAAGCAATTTAGTGGTTATAACCATTCGTTCAGTGTTCATGGCAGCATGCGTTCACATCTTACAAACAAGCCTAACTTTTTTTTTACTCTCTAGTTTTGGGCTTGAATATTTTTGCATAATATAAGTGACAATTAATGTATTCTGCCAAGATCTTTTGGTTGTGTTGCAAAAGTAATATTTGTTGTATTCTCTTCCGCGCACTGAGAAAGAACTGGCATCGAATTAACAAGAACTATTCTACAGCACGGGATACAAAATTAAATTGAGTTTTATTTATGGACGCTCATTAACTGTTGCGCTCCTTAGCGCCCCATTCTATATTGGGCATGTAAGAGCGGTAAGTTTGCTCAGAGACCTCTTTATCAGGCTTGAGGTTATTTTACGTGCCGTAAATCTACGACAGGACCGAATGCGGTACAGTAGTTTAATAACTACGTGAATAAAATATGTAATAGTTTCAACCTCTCCTACTCAGGTGATAAAGTATCAACAATGAATAGATGAATTAAAAAAAACCTATCATAGCACGAGATTTCAATCATCGCTGCTGGAGCCCAAATTGTTTCCGAACGATAATCCGCTGGACAAGGAACCATCGCTGGGATGCTCAATGAGCACTTTTGTATTATTCTGCTCTCAGATCTACCTAAAGTTTGATTTTTAAGCCTTCTGAATCCTCATTGCATTTCTACAACATTTAACGACACAAGCAATAGTGAAAATCAATATTGAAAAAAAATCTTGCTATACAAACCGACCACGTCGATCACATAAACTGCTGTGAAAATATAGGATAAGCTCTCGTTTACAAGATGTTAGGGGCGGGAAGTTATCATTTAATGGCAAGCACTATTTTTGACCTTCCCGTAATCGCCTTTAAAATCATGAGTATGTTAAACAGCGTGATTTTGCCCCCTTTGGTAAACATATTGGACGCAGCTCTGTTAATACAAGTCATTTTAAAGAAGAAAAATTAGACTTGACATATCCTAACATACCACCAGTGCCTTATGCTGTCGGACTTCGTGTTCCGATCCCACTTAAATCGTATAAAAATGACAGGGCAATAGTCAATCTAATGCCGTTTCATCACCTCCAAAGCAGAGAGCCTAGAAATATGGTGATTTCTGGAGTATTAAGTAGTTTACACAACATAAAACAACACAGTGTGAGTTGAATAATCTGGTTTGAGATCTGAAATTGCCTAAACATAAAACGGAACTGTTCGTCTCTAGATTACAGCAGTGGAATAATATTCACCATACACTAATCGTGATAACTGTTTGTCATGAGCTAAAGGTCTCGGGAATGAAGAGGAGAGGCGAAGTATTCTACGTTAATGTTATCTGAGAGCTTATAAACATATTTTCTATCGGATTATGTTGTTGCCGCCTAATGTTCTCATCCGAGCACTAATGTTTTTCACTCAGTCATCCCTGATATCTCTCACTTTCGTGAAACTTTGAATTCAGGAATGCAAGCTTTTGCTAAGTGCGCGCAAAGCGACTTGGAATTCATATAAACACTAATGCAGGGAATAGTTCAGGCGGATAGTGTAAATGTGTTACTGGAAAACTCTTCTGCTTTACAATTAAAGGTGACCACAGTAGGCAAATAAACCGTAGTAGGGGGAAAATAAGAGAGCTGCATCACTTAATATGCATGGAATATCTATTCATATGCAAATGAGCTCCCTTCCCCCACTTCCCCCTTCCACCCGCAGCTCCTTGGTACTTTTACTTGCAGCTGTGGGCCATAAATCTTGTTGAGTACAATGGAAGCTTGACAGTTAAGCAATTAAGGGTATCCTTCACCTGTCAAAACGAACAAAGGGGTCATAAATTTTACGCTTCTGTAACAAAGGCGAGATGTTTTTCCTACCCATTCCACATCAGCCTACGTGCTTTCCTGCACTGCAGCAACTCACACCACTCCTATTGTTTCTCGAACACGTGGAGGAAGCCATCCATCAATGTCAAAATGAACAAGAGTTTGCAGGACAAAGGAAGAGATTCTATTGTGTGCCTTTCTATTGTCCGGGGCAAGGCTACTTTAGAAAGACCATCTGGCATACTCATTCCACTAGCTTTTAACAAAAGAACAACGCTTGCCCTTCAGCTGTCAAAATGAACAAAGGCCATGATGAATTAGGGTCGTGACAAAAGAGAACCTAGAGCCTGTTAACAGAGAAACAAGTTCTATTGTTCGGGGCAAGCCTTCTTTCTGGCATTTCTCATTCCACTGCCCCATAACAAAGCCGGTCCCTTTCCATTGTTTCTCGAACACCTGCTAGCTTAACAAAAGAATCTGAGGGTGGCATTTTGCTAGCACTGTCCTTGTTTGCGTGAAAGAGACACACTTCAACAACGTCAGAGTCAGCCATCATGGTTTTTGCCTTGAGGGGCTGTTCTCCGATGTTTTACGAGATCCTACGAATATACCCGAGCATAGTTAGCAAGCATTCTGTTTGGCTCATTTCAAGCAGCGACTCCTAAAAAGCGTTTAATATACATTTCATTACATGCATTAAACCTCTGCGTGGATATCCATAGATCGTTGCTCGATTCTTACTGTAATCAAAAGTTTATTGGTAATGAGAAATTGATGATTGATATTATTATATCATTACCCTAATTAATAAAAGGGTGTTATGAGGCTTGTAACTCAAATCCTGTTAGGCGAAACTCTAATGCGTTATAACTATTAAATTATGCAAGGTCAGATTAAAATGTATTTAACAAATATAATTATTTATATTAAACACCGGTGTATACTTAGGCATCCAAATTGATACTTTGCTAAGGTAAAACATTATTATATCATTACCTTGATTAATGAAAGACAGTTCAGAGGGCCCTAGTTCGAATCTTACCCTGCAAACTCTAATGTGTAAATACTAGTAAATTACGGATGCGTGCACTAACATGTTAAAAATATATTAAACACATGTGTATACTTAAGTATCCAAGTTGATATTTTCTTAGGGTAAAACATTATTATATCAATACCCTGATTAAAGGCTGTTCAGAGGTTTCTAGTTCGAGTCTTACCCTGCAAACTATGCATACTAACTATTAAATTACGGAAGCGTGCACGATAAGATTAAAAAATGTATTTAACAAATATAATTTAATTTTATACATCATTACGCGGTTTTAATGAAAGGTATTCTTAGGAACCCAGAGGCCCCTAGTTCGAACCTTCCTAGGGAACTCTAATGCTTAATAAATACTAAATTATTGAAGCGTAAATAGGCCTGATTAAAATGTATGTATTTAACAAATATAATTATTTATACTAAACCCTGGTGTATACTTAGATATTCCGAAGCCTAGACACGATTCTTTATTTTCTTTCTTCTCTCTCTTTCTTCCTTTTTCCTCTTTCAATCTATCTATCTCTTTCTTTCTCCACGACTTGTACATATCCAGGCGCTCCCTTATACACGAGCACATGCGCATACATCAACACACATACACGGGTGCACGCACACACACCTGTAACACAGCAATTATCTCTTTCAAACATAGATATCAAAAACCTTTACGTGCATTGCCTCTCTATTATAAAAGTTTTCATTTCCCCTCACTGAATCATCGATTCTCTTGCATAGAAAAACACATTCATCCCCCCGCTCCCTACAGATCGCTTCCCCCACCGATCCTCTCTGCATGTCATTACATGTGATAGAAGAACCGGTTTTTTCTATCCGCTGTATATAAGGAGCCCCTTCTCGCACTGCTCTGAATATTATTCGAGGTGTAATCGAGTCGATAATACAATGGACGATTTTTGGAGTGAATGCGGAGAAGAATCATACCATTATACATATTATCATAAAGAGTCGTGTAACGGTATCATGCATTCTATAGTGTGTAACATGCCTTGCTATCATGACCAGAGGACTTCTCGAGGCATATGCACAGGCAACTGTCCGGTCTACAAAAGAAGCATGATGTAAGTATCGTTTTTTATTATTGAATGCAATCTCTAAAAAGTGTGCAAATGTTCTCTAAAGAAGAGTGAAAAAAATTAAAATGGTTCGTTCTATTGTATTTTCTTTCTTTCCAGGGAAACTGATACAGAAAGTGACGGTGAGATGCTCAGCCTCATTTCAAATCACAGCTCTCTGTGGCATTCAGAGTGCTGCAGTGGGTATACTCACTCTGTACTGTGTGCAAAACCTGAGGTACACGACAAGATGGCGTCATACTTTCCATGCAATGAGAGCTGCAGTGTATTCCTCTTCAGACAGAGAAATTTAAAGTGAGTTCCTCTTTAAATATGTATCATTATTGTACATTGCTATCGTCATATACGTAACTTCAGAGATCATTAATGTAAACATTAATTGTATGCGATACTAACATACATTACTATTTCGTTACATGGTACTATAGTACAAGAGCAGTTGTATACGACTAACACTGGAAATTATAATGACTTGCAGAATTCAAATGACGACACCAGCGCCTAAAACCGAGATAGATTCTGATGATAAAGAACCGGAAGATATAGTGGAATATCCCATTGCACAGCAGTATGCTAATCACATAGATGAGCAACAGAAGTCCAATTCACAGCAGGTTGGGGGGATCTAACACAGGCGACCTCCGAGTCTCCTCCTGGAAAGCCTGCAGAACTCGGGAAAACATTGACGTGAGTATTTTCACTATATAAAAATTATTGTTTCATTCCTCTGTGACCTAACAAAAATTAATTCTTTCAGGTTACCTTAACTTCACCCAAGCACTTTTCTAAGACCTTCAGTGTAATGTTTCAGGCGGTGCAATAAGGGGAAGAAGAAGAGGAACAGCTTTGCAGACCTGCAAAGGAGGCTGACGCTATTGGAGGATAGAATAAGCAACATCGAGACGCCCAAGAAACATGCCGGTAAGAAGCGGGTGCCGAGACGTCTACATCTCGAAAAGGCACAGCATTAAGATAGGATTCTTCTATGATCTTCCAGCGCTTTTAGTGAAAAACACAGGAAAATTTGTATACATGACAATTCAAGATTGGGAGATAATTCGTGAGTGTCTTCCTACATCCAGTGCATTCCTCCAATCGAGAAAGTATCCGCGTGTGGAATATTCTGAAAATATTGTTTTCTCTTATAATATTGTTGCTTATATGCAAGAGACAGAAATAAAATTGTTGAACCCTAATTTAAATGATTGTGAAATATTTTTAAATAGAGATGAAATTTGCAGGCTAAAAAGACTTGAATCGTTTATAGATTACTATTTAGGTAACCTGCCTGTTGCAAATGAAATGCCATATGTTGGAACGAGGAGTTGGAGGAAGAAACTGATGGAAATGCAGGATAAATAATAACAATAAAAAGAATGAAAGTATGCTTTTACATAGTGTTTTTATTCATTAAGAACCCTTACATTTCTAATGAAGACACAAATCCTTACAATGATTAGTTTAAAATAAAAGCTGCATCACATTAGTCAGAGGCTTGTATGTAAATACTTTATGGTGAATTATTAAACAATACAATGTGGTGTGTGCAGGAATATTTGCACTAGCTTGAATTTCTATTCTAATGTTAACAGCACCATTTACAACTTCCTCTGGTTGATGTGAGCAATCTATAACAAATATAGGAGCAAAGTTAAGAAAATCTTTTCTCTTCAATAAAGGATAGTTCTCTTTTTCATAATAAGAGTTTTGAAACTTTGAGTACATGTCATACAATGATGCAAATCTCGAGTTTCCAAAATCCGAATTCATGTCATGATAGGAATAACATTCGCTATTAAGATAAATTCTCAAATTAGTTATGTTACAATGATCAAAAAGAGAACCGTCTTTAGATGCATTACTCGATCTTAAAGTTTGAGCACCCAAAATGACAAATCTCGGCTTCTCCATTTTTGATGTGCTGGCGACATTCCAGGTGAATGATTTAGTTTGTGGCACAGCAGGCTGAGTATGCAGATCCATGGTCCTAAATGGGAGATACAGCGCCTTGTCCGACTTGACAATCTTGAGAATTTCAACCTTTTCAACATCAGAAAGTATCACTGGCATTCTCCACTCGATTCGTGCAAGTTTAACGCTTGCATTCTCTTCACCCTCAGGCGCTATAATACAGTTTTTAGAGTCCTTGGATCGAATCAACACCAGCTCAAACTTGCTATTGAGTATGAGTTCCTTGTGGTCGTCAGCAAATCCCAGAAGCATCGAACGCGGTACTATGGCGTTGAAGGCTCCATTTGCTGCATTCACAATGTCCATGTCTTCTCCAGGATACCATCATCCCGCATTCAGAAAGCGATCAGACTCCATTGGGTTGAGAGCAGCATAGTTGCGTAAAGTTGAGGCGATCCCGGGGTTCCTGGTTCGATCAATAGTCGAGCCGTTCATATCCAGTCGAATCTCCGCAAACATGAATGCAATAGCGTTATTGGTAAGCTTTGCAGTAGTAGGTGTTCCATTAGGTTTAGTAATACTCCCCTCGATGTATAGATAACTTCGATTAGGTAAAGTATATAAATCCTCAGCTTGACAAGGGTTTCTAATTTCATCATTAGCGTCCAGAGCCGATGTATTATATGGTAAAAACACATGTTCCTCTTCTTTAGTGATCTTGTCATCGAATCTCGGTGCCCCGGTAACATTGAAGATGTCCATGATTATAGAAGTCTGAAGCCCAATACCTGGAGGAAGTGTCAATTGCGTGATGTTAACCCTGCGGGTGTCAAGGGTAGAGTATGATGTGTGCGTCGAATCACTCCCTTATTATATCCTCGACGTCGTTGACTTCTTCTCAAAATCGCTTTTACCGTCGATGAAAGAGCCTGTTGCAATACTGCACTCGATTCGAATGATGCTCACCTTAAATATATTCACCAGGTAATCAGATTCGGACAGCTGATTAGCAGGAATAACCTTACCTCTGAAGCCCAATAGCGAGCCTATAGAACGATCACCGGCAAAATCAATAGTGAAAGGACATTTAATTTCAACCTTCATTGTGTATTATTATTATTAGGTCTAATAAAGAAGACATTCTCATCCACCCCTAGTTTATCTCTGATGTATTCATTAATATCAGAAATCTCATAAGTTCCATCAGGTATATCAATGATCTTAATTTCATCATTGTGCATGTAATGAAATTGATTGTTACTCCTATCAACATTGGGAATGGAATAGAAGGTTTCAAAATTCAGTAGAGCAATCTCATAATGATACTTTGGATCTAGCTGAAGAGGAGGATTCAAGTATGTAGTAAGCACAGACTCGTTGCCACTGACAGCAATAGTGTAACTCATTGCGATAGAAATTGCAAGCACAAGTGCCCGCAGATGACTGAGCTGAAACTCTGAAACCTCTTAGTGTTATACAGTACCTTAACATCTCTGAGGTACCTTTCTATCTCTTTTGGAGGCTTCAAGTTTCCAAAGCTGTCGAAATAAAATGACACGTTGCCATCCTTCTTTATAGCAACCCAATGAGTGCCCTCATTCTCTGAAGTATCGAGATTAACAATAATTCTCTCTCTGTAACGAGGTCTTGAAGGTAGCTGATAGATCATGTATACACCCCTAAAATGAGGAATGTTTAAACGTCGGGCATACAAGTCGAGGTCTATGTTACTCAATGCTTTTTCCGGGACAAGTATAGCCCTCTGCCGGAGTTTTTTGAATTTCCTTTCTTGCTCTGCCTCCTCTTCCTTTCGGTGTTCCTCGCCTTATTCTTCTTTTTCTTCACTCGTAGGCCTTTCCCTCTTGCTTCAATTTCTTTGTTATGTCTCATCATGTCAGCAAGTTGTTTATCCGCAGCCTTTTTCTTATTTACAGCAGAGGCTATTTGTGCAGCGCCTCCAGTGGCGGCTCCTAGGGCTGCAATAATTGGTATGAGTGGTAGAAATCATCCTCGTTTCTTCTTCCTGAATCCCGCACCAACAGCTACCTTACCCTACATGATGGTTGTTACTAGTCGGGCTGCCAACCTTTCACCTAATGTAGCATCAGATGATTGCACTCTTTTCCAGGCCTTTTCAGCCAAGATTTTGTCGGCAACGTTTCTCGAAGCAGAGTCCTTATGCTGAGCGTAGGCAATGTCGTGAAGTTTACACGCTTCGTCTAAAGGATTGATTCCGGGGCCTCCTCTCTTTAATCTTTTTTCTAGCTTTGTCCCAGGCCCACAGTATCTGTAACCAGGCAAATGTGCTTCAAATGGCAGCAGGTTAATGAGAGAGAGTTAATTAATCCGGAACCTCTTGCGACCTTAACTCCCTTAGCACTCATGGTACACTAATCGATTTTATTGGCGCATAGTTCTTTTATACCTTGTCATTGCTTACATTCATTAGCATGTATACATTAAGGATGATTTATTTTATTTTAGTTGCTACGATGGACTTGGTGAAGCAAGATTGCTCGCTGCCTATCCAGGTGCCAGACTTTGAAAGTGAGTTTAGACGCGATCGTCACGGGAAGCTGTTTCCAGGCAATGTTAGAGCGCTAATTCTAGGTAGCTCCAGTGCTGGAAAAACAAATGTATTACTCAATATGATACTTCACGAGAATGGACTACGCTTTGAAAATGTGTACATTTATTCAAAGTCGCTATACCAGCCAAAGTATCAATATCTCGTTAAGCTGCTTGAAAACGTTGGGGGTATAGGTGTGTATACTCATGAAGACGGTGAAAGTGTCTTGCAGCCATCAGAAATTAAAGAAAATTCAATCTTTATATTTGATGACGTCATCACTGAAAAGCAAGACAAGATTCCATCCTTTTACAGTATGGGCAGACATCGAAATGTGGATTCTATATATCTAGCACAATCCTATGCCAAAGTCCCAAAGCATTTAATTAGAGATAATGCGAACATGATTATACTCTTCAGGCAGGATAATTTAAACTTGAAGCATATATATGAAGATTACGTAAACACAGATATGACGTATACTGAATTTAAAGATTTGTGCAAAGGTGTTTGGGAGAGCTCTACAGAAGGAAGACCTTTTATGGTAATAGTTCCCGAATTTCCTATGAATGGCGGTCGATATAGGTGCGGATTCGATGTATATATTAAAGTTGTTAAAAAAGGAATTGCTCATTCATAGTTCATGAGTATTGACAGGTTTGGATCACAGAGGGCTGTTTCAGTGAAAAGATCGCTACATCAATTTATCATAAACAGAGATGGAAAAGGAAATTACCAATTCAGGAACAAGAGACTGTGCATTGTTCAGGATCCTGAGGAGGACGACGACGCAAGCGCTAAACGCTACGTGGATACGCTTACGTCTTCTACTGAAAATCGAATGCATGACTTCACGGAAAAAACGACATATCAGCGCATGGGCGAACTTAAAACTACGCTTAGGCATCACATCCAGAAGTCGCTAGACGTGCAATATGATGCTCTAATGGAATATCCGAATAAAAATACCCTTAAACGCGACGGTGGAAACAACATTATCCTGGATGCTATAAGATTGAAGATCATGCTGCCACCTCAAGAGGACTATGACGTGCCAAATAAGAAGCATGTATTAGAATATATAAGTGCAAGAACACCACCGCTCGATTCACACGGTAACGTTTCATTTCAAAAAAGAAGGCTAATAGAAGTAGCAGATCCTGTCGATGACAGTGATGAAGCAACAAAAAAGTTTGTTAAAGTTCACGTGGGAAGGAAACAAAATGAAATACGCCAAGATTTAAACAACAGACTTGGTGCAATAAGTACCACGGTTACAGAAACAGTGGGAAAACACATGGAAACTATGGCGAACCGCCAGAAATCAATAGATGGGCATCTGACAGCTACAATGGATAATATCAATATCCTTAAAACACAAATGAGAGTCATAAATTCATTAGTAGAGCAAATGAGAGGGGAACATGTAATTACACTGCAGTCGTTGCCTTTCAGAGGGAAATCACAGAGGTACATGTTAACAACAGGTCTTGAATATTACAAATCAAGCGTAAACGGTGAGATAGTTTCTTGCTATATGACGTCACCAACAGCTACTGTAAGACCTGATACATTAATTGAAATAAATGACAAGTCTGTTAGAGCTCTGCCTGCACCGATTGCAAATGGCGATAGACTAACCTTCACAGCTCCTGCAAATCGTATAAGGGACGGCCATTTTCTAAATATCGAGCTGAAAATCTCTTATAAACTGAAGTCTGCTAAATAAATAGGGTATATATTAATCTGAAAGTCTAATTTCAGTGTCATCTCAAGATGGACAGCGAGTGCATACGGCTTAAAAATCTGTAGCCATGCACACGAAGGCTATAAGAGAAAAGTTACGTTCTCTTAAAGGTCAGCTGAAACCTAGAGAGTGATGAGTGAAGCTCTTCAACCATTGACAGATCCGCTTCAGGATATACTTGAAATACAGAAAAAGAATACTACAAGCAAGGAGGAATCACCGAAAGACGTGAAAGATGAGAAACTCTACAACTACCTTAATAAAGTTCGAAAGAAGGACAAAAGTGAAATAGATTCATCATATGGAGTACGATATGGGGATGGCAGCTACATGCTAGGCAACAAGATTATTGATTTCATCAATAATAAAGTTCGAATAGGGGACGAAACGTATGAAACCACGCCTGAATTGAAGCAGTTCATCTTCAAGAGAATACCTGAAATGCATGCATACACTGAAGATGACCTTGAAACATACAGTAAAATACTTAAAGCAATACATGTTCATCGAAGAAACTTCAGCAAGCACGGGCAGCTGAGATCGGGTAATTCCTACAAGTATAAAAGCGTTATACGTCCTCTAGTAATGAAACACAAGGGATTAGGACTACAGTGGAAAGCACATCACCCTAATACGAGGCAAGACTACATCTACTGGACCGATCCTAATGATCTGGCGGATCACCTTAGGCTACTTGTGGCATCCAGAGACGCCGGCAATAACAATCATACTCAAGAAATTGAAGAGATTATTCAAGAACTAAAAGCGGCAAAGGTTATATCATGACATCAGTGAAGCAACATATAGCAAGCGAGCTCCATGCTCCAGCCCGGAGAAACTTCATGCGTCGAAAGATTATCAGCAAGGGGCTCCACGACTTGGTGCAGATCGACTTGGTAGAGATGATACCGCATGCAAAAATCAATAAGAATTTCAAGTACATCATTGCAATCAACTTCTACTCTAAAATGGCATATGCGAGACCGCTAATGGACAAGACAGGACTTCAAGTTGCAAAGGATATGGAAGATATACTGCAAGAAATGATAACCCCACCCAAGAACATACAGAGTGATAATGGAAAAGAATTTTATAATAAACATTTTAAAAAATTAATGACAAAATATAACATCAATCACAACAGTACCTAACAGGGTTAATAAGAACTTTAAAGAATATGATGTATCGCGAATTTCTAGCTAAAGGATCATACAAGTGGCTAGATCTTTTACCTCAGAGCATTGCAGGATATAACAACACGTACCACTCCACTATTCGAATGAAGCCTATAGAGGTGAAGAACAATGATCTTCTGACTGTATACAACTACACTCAAGATCGAAAAGAGAAGAGAGGGGCAAGAAAGTTTAGTGTTGGTGATTATGTGAGGATATCAAAGGACAAGGGACATTTTGAAGAGGGCTTTGAAGCTAATTTGAGTGTTGAAATATTTCAAGTTCGTGTGAATCACACCAATCCCGTTGCATACATGCTAAAAGGTAATGACGGTGATGAGATAAAGGGGTCCTTTTATGGCCATGAACTGCGATCTACACTGTACCCTAATATTTTTCTGGTAGAGAAAGTATTACGCAGGCAGGGAAATGGGATTCTTGTAAAGTGGTATGGATTCCCTAATACTCAATGGATTGACAGAAAGGATTTATTCTAGAAAAATAATAATAAAAATTAAGAGGCTTTCATTCCACAATAATGAGTGTTTTTATTTCATTATATATGCTGTGCCAAATATGAAATTCATTATTTAAAAAACATTTTTTTGTGTTTGCAGGGTTTACATACATTTTTGCATGATTAAAAATCAATAAGTGGTTTTAACTAAAAAAATCATAAACAAAAATTACATGTATATACAACTACATTATTATTTGCATTTTTACGGTTAACCCTTCATACACACATACGCACATAATACATACATGAAAAAAACACTCGCTCACTAGACTGCATTTTACATACATTTTATAAAATTCAAAATCAATAAATTAATAAACAGAAAAAACTTAACAATTAATAAAAGCTAAATATTTACATTATCCATATACATATATAAATACACACACAATCACTCACACATACACATATACACACACACGCATACACACACAGAAAAGCAATTTTTTTAAAAAAATTTCCACAACTAAAACTTTACAATAGTAAATACATATATACATCTAAGGCTCAGTCATACGCAGACAATAGTGACCCCAGGCAATTGTCTGGTCTGAGCCTTCAATGAGTTTTCTCTTGTCTCTACCACAGAGAGCGACCTTATTCATTTCTATGGTCGAGACTTTGTTTGAAACTTCGAAATGTTGTTGTTTTGATTAACATTGTTTTTTTAATATCATTTAGACAGCCGAAAGTGATAAAAATTTATGTTCCGCATGCCGGTCTTGTTGATGCCCTTTGCTTTCATTACTGTTTGGTCCTTGTATCTGTAAGCATATAACTTGGACCTTAGCCCAACATATTCTATCATAGGGATTCCTGCAAGCTCATCCTTGAACAGGCCTATAACTTTCCTGTTTTGCGGTGTAATTCCATAGCTGTTTTGCGCCTCGTAATTTGATGTGTCAAAATGCTCTTGATTTTCTCTAATAAATTTGTATGTCACTTGAGGTTTCCAGAATAAATGAATCTGTATCCATGTAATTTAAAATTAAATCTTCTAGGCCTGGCTTCAATATATTATAATAAAAGCTGTACATGATATGTTTTGATATATCAAGGATGACTTGCCCTATGTAGATGGGTTTGTTCATGTAAACTTCCTCTCTGGCAAGTTCTATCCCTACAAGATTTTCTGCAAATAAAATGCTCCGAACGTAAGTTGGTCGCGCTGTCGATTTCTTGCATTGCTTCCAACTTGTAACGATACGGAAGTCAATGTATTTGCGTACATTCTCAATAAATTTACCATATACAGAGTTCATTTTCTTCCATAAATTCTGACCGAATTTGGAAGCTTCCCTTGCACGTCTCTGAATTTACTTTAATGTAGGTTTTCAGCCATTCTGACTGATCATATGCAACCACTCTATGGATCTTCTTTAACTTCATGCCCAAGTCAATGCACTGCTGGAGGTTTCTGTAGCGCAAGGTATACTTCTCTTTGTTCTCTGGTGTTGCCAGCAGTTTCTTGTATTGGCCTCCAGGTGGTATCTCACTTTTCTGGCAGAGAGGAAGGTTATTGTGCTCATCATGTAGGTGCTCAGGGTACTCGAGGTCGACTTCCAAAACGTATCCAGTTGGGGAATCAGGAGCAACAGCAAAGAAGTTTATGTTTAAAATTTCTTCGGGTAAAAGCCATCTGAGGTTCTTGTGCGGCATGGGGCTCGCCATTGAAGCCCCATATAAATTGTTGATGTCGAGATAGGCCAAATATAAGTTTTTTTGTTTCTGATTGTGTCCAGGAAGGTACTTGTTGGTTTTGGCATGTCTCTTTGACACGGTACACATTCCGCCCCTGATTCCTCCCTCAAAGAATTTAATCATTTCCTCATCATGGATGAGGTCAAGCTTGACTTGAGTCACCTTGAGCATTGCATCAAATGCAAGTCCTGGTAGGGTATAGTACCAGCAGGGGTCCAAGTTATATACCTCCAGAGAGAGGTCCCTAAACTTCTCGAATGCATCGGCCAACAAGAGCGTATCCGTTTTCAGATACAGGTCGCTGTATTCGCCTAGATTGCTAATGTTGAAGGTATCCCAGACTTTGACAGCATGATTGTATTCTTCTTGTGTTATACTATCAAATTTTTCAATGGAAGGGAGTGCTATTTCCTCTAGTCTTGAGGGAGAGTCGACGTAGCTGTAAGGGAATATTCCCTTAGGTCTCACTAACTGCTGATGTTCAGGATCGGGATACTCGAGAGTTTGTGATCTTGAACTCATCACTACTCAGCATGCAGGCTAAACTAGATAGCTTATCGTCCAAGAACTTAAAGCTATCCAGAAACCTGAAAAAGATAGTCCTGTACTTTTTGCTGAATGATATATATGGCTCAGAGGAGTTTGAGATACACGAAATGGGGTGATCATCATATGCCAGGTGTTGCATCAGGAAATGACTGTCATAATTGCTAAGGCAATGAAAAAAATGGGTATAAAGTTGGGTACCCGTCTATTTAAATTGCATGCATTATGAGCAGCCCCCTGGAATACACAGGTCACATGGCAGTGGTCATGTACCTTCAAATCGTCTGCCTCAAACTCCTTGCATATGTGGCAATAACGAGCATTATCGAAATCAGCCACGTCCTGTGCAGTCAAGGTCATTTCTTCATTGCGACTATATTGCTCAACCATGTCGGCTATTAATCTAAGCTCAATGAAGAACTTGATTGCATCAGGACCTCTGAATAGCTTAAACCTCGACAATGAATCGTCATGGCGACATACGAGCTTAAGCGATATAGATATAGCCTCATGATGCTGGATAGCCCGAGTCCAGCTCTGATTAGCCGACGGTTCACAGGACTGAACTCGGGCTAGCACGCTCTCAATATCGGCGTACACAACAAAAAGTACAGGACTACCCTTCGAGTATGATGAGAACTCAATCACTTCACCCTGATTAGGCATTTTGAGCACCTGGCACTGCATGCACTTGAATTGATGCTTTTAAAAGCACCTTCATTATTGAAGTGCTTCAGGCAGGGCTCGCATACCCATTGTTTCCCGTTATATTTACTGAGTTGCCTTGAAATCAGTTTTGACATATCCTTAATCAGACAGTGAGATCTTCCATTTTGTTCAATTATTAGTAGGTTAACATTGCAATCTTTCCTGCTGCTGGTTTGATATATCGGTATAATTGCGCACTTCTTTCTATTCCAAATACTGATACTCCTGTGTTTTGCTGTTCAAAGTCTGAAATCTGGTGAAGGCTTACAGGGAAGTCTATCTCACTGTAGTTGAATGCAGAGAATAACTGTTCTGCAGGGTATTTGTTCGTTCTATTAGCATTCAGGATCGCTGGATACTTTGCAGCGAGCAAACACCATGCAAAACAGTATTCATTGTTTTTTTATGTTTAATACAGCTTTCTTAGCCTTGATTGCACTGGGTAACTCTATGTATTGCGATGCATTCAAGGGATCATAGACGCTAGTTCCAATAACAAGAGCCCTGACAGCGAACAGAGATTTTGAGCTTGCACCTCCTTCGAAATTCGAGATGTTTTCTAGAATTTCATCGACCATAGAAGTGTATAGGACATCGAGATTACTTGATTGAAGACCCAGCTTTGTCTTACTATTGAAAAAGATGGTTTCTGCATGCTCTTTTTCAGGAGATTTTATTAGGTAGGTGATCTTGATGGATGCGTTTACTTTAAAGCCAGAAGAGCTTCTCCCGACTACAGAAACCATCTCTCCCAATACAAGACGCCTGCATTCCTGCAGAAATTGATCGGGGTCAGCTATCTCTAAAGTGTTTTCTATGCGGCTATTGAAAAGGCGGCCCTTGAACGCCGATTCAATAACCTTGCACTCTAGCTGAGTATGACTAACCTTTAGTTTTTTGGTTTTCCTGTATTCAGTGTCGTCACTATCGGAGTCAGCAGTGGTAGTTGAGTAGTCATAATGGTTGCGACCGATGCCGGATGGTCCTGCAATTGGTCATGGAGGTGCCATTGAAGATCCTTGATGGGCGAGGGGGTTAATTCCTTGACCGTGCTCCTCTTCAGCCTCTTGAGGTCTTTTGGTACCCCGGAGTAATGCTAAGTTGCCCGCATACTCAGGCTCCGGGTTCGTGACCACTATTGAAGGTTCTGTAACAATAACAAAATTGAATTAATTGGAATGTTAGTTAAAATAGAAATGCAAGAATATATGTTTATTAAATCATTGAAGAAAAAGCTTAGTCACGTGTTAATGTTACCATAATTATTTATATAATTGTATATTTTAATAAATAAAAATGAGTGAAAAAGTTGATTCAGAAAAGTTATGCGTTAACGCCACGATAATTATTATGTAATTGTATATTTTAATCAATAAAAATGAGTAAAAAAATTATTGAGAAAAGTTATGCGTTAACGTTACGTTAATTGTTTATGTAATGATGTTACTAGAATAAATGAAGTTAAAAAAACTCGCCGTTCAATTCACGAAGCATCTGCAGGTACACGGTCCTGTAGGCACAATTTACGTAGGTGCACACCTCGCTAGAAATAATCGCCCTTGGATCTTCTAAAGACATCGGTGCAACATCCTCGAATCCGGAAGGCGGCGGGCTCAGGTAGTCCTGAGAAAATATAGGCGAGAGCAAGCTACCACCATCGTCCATCTCCCCCACCCCGACTGAAGTTGTTTCAGGAACTACAACAAAGAAGCAAAAAGCCGAATTAGCTTAACATTGAATATTTTTAATTGAAAGGTGCTAGTAAATTGAATGCCTCATTCCATAAGTGAAATTCTGAATTGTTTGCTGGTTATACATTGATTAATGATAAAGATAATATTTCTAGAAAAAAGTTAAGTGTAATAATATATCTAAACTCACCGTTCACTTCGTTAAGCATCTTTATTGCAGCAACTTGGTATTCACAGTTATTGCACGTGCAACACTGGTCTGAAGCGCTGCCCATGCCTGCATTCACCCCTGTAACGGGAGTGACATCCTCAAATCCAGGTGGCGGTGGAATAATATAATCACCCCCCGATAAGATTGGTGACGGGGGGCTATTAGAAATGTAAGTGCTATGCAGCGGCACATCTGATATCTGATCCCCCGCCAGGGGTGTCGGCATGTTTTACATCGTGTTGTTATTAATGGGCTCTATTAAATTGCATAAATTGGTTAAGTCGAGAACCCGCTCCTCTGACGGGTGCAGCTCTGGCGACTCCTATTGAGTTTGCAGTATTACCTGTGAAAAAAGTTTAACTGTGTAAATTCAATTGTTTTTATAACTGATAAAAGATGAATGAGTAGAGAAAGACGTGTAATATGAAATAAATTGAGTAAAGGAAATCGTATGAATGTTAATAGAATACATTGTGAAAAGTCGTATCTAGGTTTAAGGAAAGAGGAATTTGTAGCGGAAATCGTATGAATGTTAATAGAATGCAAGGAGAAATCATATGAATGTTAATAGAGGAATGTGTTGTGAAAACCCTATGAATGTTTACAGAAGAAGGTGTAGAAAAAATCATATAAATGTTACAGAAGAATGTGTTGAGAATATCATGTGAATGTTTATGCAAGAAGAACGTGTAGCGAAAATCATATGAATGTTAATAGAATGCGAGGAGAAATCATGTGAATGTCAGTAGAGGAATATGTTGAGAAAACCATATGAATGTTTGCAGAAGAAGAACGTGTAGTGAAATCATATGGATGTCAGACGAATGTGTTGAGAAGATCATGTGAATGTTTATGCAAGAAGAACGTGTAGCGAAAATCATATGAATGTTAATAGAAGAATGCGAGGAGAAATCATATGAATGTTAATAGAGGAATGTGATGAGAATATATGAATGTTTGCAGAAGAAGAACGTGTAGTGAAAACCATATGAATGTTAATAGAAGAATGCTAGGAGAAATCATATGAATGTTAATAGAGGAATGTGATGAGAAAACCATATGAATATTTACAGAAGAACGTGTAGCGAAAATCATATGAATGTTAATAGAAGAATGCGAGGAGAAATCATATGAATGTTAATAGAAGAATGCGATGAGAAAACCATATGAATGTTTACAGAAGAAGGTGCAGCGAAAATTATATGAATGTTAATAGAAGAATGCGAGGAGAAATCATATGAATGTTAATAGAAGAATGCGATGAGAATATCATATGAATGTTAATAGAGGCATGTGTTGAGAAAACCATATGAATGTTTACAGAAGAAGATGTAGAGAAAATCATATGAATGTTAATAGAAGAATGCTAGGAGAAATCATGTGAATGTTTATGCAAGAAGAACGTGTAGCGAAAATCATATGAATGTTAATAGAAGAATGCGAGGAGAAATCATGTGAATGTTTACAGAAGAATGTGTAGCGAAATCGTATGAATGTTAATAGAGGAAGAATGATTAGAGATTAAGCCTGAATGTTTATGCAGCTATCTAAAGAACTATTTTACACCTTTGATGAAAGCGCTATATTTTTTAACAATTCTGATGTTAATTATTAAAGAAATAAAAAATTTATATAAACAATATTGTATTCTTGCAATGATTCGTGTTTCACATAGTCATGTAAAAAATTCACTCACCTTGCATTATGTAGATGACGATGGATGCAGTCTAGAAGACAATAGCGCTGAATTGGATTAAGCTGAATCACTAGCCTGTATCGCTAACTTAAAAAGTCGCAGTGGCTTCCTTATCCACCAGCGCTTGTTTATATAAGAACCTAGAGCGCCTCAGGCAATGTTAGAGCGTTGGTATGGCGGGGGAGATGTTACACGTCACGTGATTATTGCATCCAATGACATCTCTTGCAGCGCATGCGCAGACAGAAGTAGCCCTCGGGCAATTCAGGTGACGCCTGGAAGTCGGGGTGGAATGGGGTGGTGTTATATGATGCTTGTCTCGTGGGAACTCAGGGCTCTGTCTTTTCCCACAGTCAGACAAAGACAGGTCTAGCAAAATGCCACCCTCAGATTCTTTTGTTAAGCTAGCAGATGTTCTAGAAACAATGGAAAGGGACCGGCTTTGTTATGGGGCAGTGGAATGAGAAATGCCAGAAAGAAGGCTTGCCCCGGACAATAGAACTTGTTTCTCTGTTAACAGGCTCTAGGTTCTCTTTTGTCACGAACCTAATTCATCATGGCCTTTGTTCATTTTGACAGCTGAAGGGCAAGCGTTGTTCTTTTGTTAAAAGCTAGTGGGATGAGTATGCCAGATGGTCTTTCTAAAGTAGCCTTGCCCCGGACAGTGGAAAGGCACACAATAGAATCTCTTCCTTTGTCCTGCAAGCTCTTGTTCATTTTGACATTGATGGATGGCTTCCTCCACGTGTTCGAGAAACAATAGGAGTGGTGTGAGTTGCTGCAGTGCAGGAAAGCACGTAGGCTGATGTGGAATGGATAGGAAAAACATCTCGCCTTTGTTACAGAAGCGTAAAATTTATGACCCCTTTGTTCGTTTTGAGAGGTGAAGGATACCCTTAATTGCTTAACTGTCAAGCTTCCATTGTACTCGAGATTTATGGCCCACAGCTGCAAGTAAAAGTACCAAGGAGCTGCGGGTGGAAGGGGGAAGTGGGGCAGGGGAGCTCATTTGCATATGAATAGACATTCCATGCATATTAAGTGATACAGCTCTCCTATTTTCCCCCTACTAACCGTATAAACTCTGATGTGTTGATTCGAGAAAAACTAGCTCCATAGTTTTTCCTTCTTCTGTTGTAGTCTTTCGTAATTCTCCATCTCCATCTCCGTCTCCGTATCACCCAGTAGAGCTGGATAAATCGTTTTGGAGATTCAAGCATAGAGAGGATGCAGAAAATGATCGCTACGCGAAGGACGGTATATGGAAAATTTCATCGACAGTATTGTTCATTTCACAGGGAGATGAGAGCAGTGATTCAGTTTCCTCTTTCTCCTCTAGCGAAACTTGAGTGTAGCTTCGAAAACCACCCAGGCCTTTTGATATGAGTACATGTTTATAATTATATAATATACATTGATCTATTACTACAATGTTGGTGCTACCTCTCAGTATAAAAACATACTAATTTTTCTCAAGTTCTCTTACGATGAATCAGACCTTGGGATCAAAGCAGAGTGGCATTTTTTGCCACATCACCTGGCAAAAGAGCGTGTCATGGTGTTGGTGTGATTGTTAAAGCACTTGCAGTTAGAGCCAGTCTTTAATGACTTACAGTGACCAGCTCATGACTTCAAGACGGTTGTATGACTGGAGAAATGAACACATTGAGTAAATACATTTCCAGTACAGTACAGTGCTGAACAGTATAAAGAAGAAGAGGAGGCTTTGAAACACAAAACAATGGCAGCAAGAACTATACCAGGTACTCGGAAACTTCACTGTTTTGTTCCTCTGAACAAGAAGCGGGTGCAAGTGAGGACGTTTTCATTTTCTAACAACTCAAGAGTAGAAAGCACAACTTTTACGGCTGATCTTGAATTCAAGAAAGATATGATGGACTGGTGGTTTAGGGTGTGTTGTAGATTCAGATGAAAACAAAACAGTGAAAACGAAGTTCTTGCTTCCGCATCGGAGATTTTGAAGCTGTTCTTAATGTACGTATGTGTAATGGTATTTCAAAAGTCTAGCCCAGGGTAAATCTTGCAGGAAGAGTTTACTTCCACTTAAGCAAGAAGTGGACAATGATAATCAGAAGTTGTAAAAAGGACTGCACATTGGGTAATTGTTCTGTATAGCTCTTCGGGAGCAGTGCAAATTGCTGCTAAGTGGTGAGCGGGTGAACTTTGTTATTTTATTTCACCATGGTTACAGTGCAATTCCATTGTGAAATGTGTCGTCCTCCGTGGTGTAGTGGTTACCATGCCAGCCTCTAGTTCCCAAGGTCGGCGTTCAAACCCGGCGGAGCGCGATGGATTTTTTCGGACGTAAAAATCCTTAGCATGGGTTCCTTTGGAGGGGAAGTAAAGCCGGTGGTCTCGTGTCGTGGATTTACGGCACGTAAAAGAATCACAAGCCTGATAAAGAGGCCTCTCTGCAAAATTCCCTGTCTGTCACTCCCAATATAGAATGGTACGCTAAGGATCACAGCAGCTAAAGAACGTCCATAAATAAATAAATAAATACATTGTGTAAAGTTTACTATAAGTACAATATATTAGTGAGCAAGAAGTATTTCTTTTTAGATTTTCAAAAGATACACTTTTGGATATATTCAAGACCAAATAAATTATTGGTGACCAAGAACTATCAGTGTCATAGAACCTTGCCAAGTGACATATAATATGAAAGCTGATTCCAGTAGCTTTAAAATGAAACCAAATTGGACACCCTAGCTCTTATAAGAGCGGAGAAAATGTTTTCGTAACTATCTGAAGCTTTTCTGAAGAAAATAATCGTTTGGATGTTTTCAAGGGTAGAACCAAACCTGTAAACTTCATTGAATTACTTGACATGAATGTGAAAGGTGCATTTATTTTCGTTGTTTTGATGTGGAATGACCTTTGTGTTGTTTAGTGTATCTTCTGAAATTGTTAAATAAAATAGTTTCCCATGTTTATTTGTTTTCACTGAATACTTCCATAAGCACGTGAGCTTTATGCCATCTGGTAGTTATAAACTACTGTAACCAGTTTCAGTTTTACTACAAGTGTAAATAAGTTATTTTATTTCATTAAAAATTAAAAAATAGTGTTTCAATATAAGTTACCCTCATTAAACCTTTCGCTGCGAATACACGAAAGATCTGTTTGGGAATCAAAATACCACTAGCACAATTTGATATCAGCTCCGTAATTAATTAGCACATCGCGGACTTCATTAGACAGGAAGAATTGAAACCGGTGGCGGTCTGTTCTTATAAAGAGCGTCCATAAATAAAACTCAATTTCAATTTCTCATCTCGTCAAGCATAATTTTCTCACCTATTGCAACAGAAAATGCGCTTTTGCCATACCTCTTCATATTTCAAAGCGATTTTCTGAATATCTATGTTGCTGTGTAATCTTAAATATAAATGTAGGAAAGCCTGCATTGGCTTATCACAACTCACTTTTGCCCATTCTCGAAATTTTCAGAGTGACTCTAGAGTTACATTTTATCTTTTGTAGTGAATTATCCAAACTTGACGGGAACTTTAGAGTGTGTTGGAGTTTGTGTGAACTTGTATGCGTGAGTTTAAAGGGCGTAGGAAAAGTTATAAATATTTGAATATGCTATGATTTTAACACTTAAACCCCGAAATGTAAATAATTATATCTGCAGTTAATTAACTAACAAAAAAGCGAATGGATAAACATGTGATCATGAGTAATTTGTAACTCGTAGCTTTTTCATTTCAAAAACTAATTTTGTTACTGGTTTCCAAACTTGTAAACTGCTGTAATAAGCTGTAAGATATCTACAGTACAATATTCACAAAAATTGGACCAATAGGCAAAAGGTTGTAGCTAAATGTTGTGTTTCCCCTAGTACGGTAGAGTGGCGTTATATACAGGGTGTAAGTGAACATTCCTGCGGAGTGGGGGATGTGGGAGAGTAATGTATATGAACAAAAACCTCCAACACTTGTTTGTAATTAAATGCACCCTTAACTAGATAATCATATTAAAAAGTAGGAGTATTTGGCAACTGGCGCAACTTGAGTAGTCCGCTGCTACTGGCGGCGCCTTGAATTATTCTAATGTTCTATGAAACCATATATCGGATTCAGATGTTTTGTTACTGGCGCGCAAGACACCAGAAATGTCCGGGAGAAAGTCAGGTTATTGTTCATTGCACCTTATGTAAACATTGCCTGGAATGCTACATTTCCGCGTAATTACAAATATATTCTTTGATATGTTTAAAGGTCTGAATATCTGGCCTATTCCGTTTCAGAGGCTCATGCCGTGGTAAGGTAACGAGCTCACGTAGAATTGTTATTGATATTAAACAGTTTCCGGTCTAAGAAAATGAATCTGTATAACATGATGGAAAAGTTTTTAGAAGCAATTTCGTCAATGGTTACTCCAATAAGATTTAACAATAAGCTTATGAAGCAAAAAAAAACTCGAGTTATTGAAATTTGCAACACTAGCGTATTTGATAAAATTTGTGTGCGTATGTGAAATATCAAAATATTTTAAAAAACGTAGGTAAACAAAATTGACGCTGCTCTTCGTGCCTAATGAATTCCACAATCATGGACTATCATTATTTACTTGGTAGCTTTAAAACAAAAAAATGACCATAAGCTTAATCACTAGAATTTGTTAGCATATAGGTACAAGTATGCGAAAATATTGGGATTAATTTAAAATATCTGAACTTGCCTCCAGGATGTAAGTTTGAAATAAAGAGTTTAGAGTAAGTATTACATATGCCCTCGATTACGACAACTCGAAATTACACTAACCTGTATCACCGACCCGCTGGCAAACAGCAACAAATGTGTCTGCACTTGACACGATCCGGTTAGGAAATCTTTCAGCATAGAGCCGTTGAGCAGATCGAGAATTGTACTGCGTTTCCCCGTAAATTAAGATAATGTCCAGATATTCGGATGTTGAAAACGCGGTATAGTGTTTGTTGTTCTATAACAAGATTTTCTGTCATTTGTTTGTCTTTTTTTAATGCATGCCTCCTTTAACTGCTCTGATTTTTAACTTGTGGCTTTGACAAAACAATTGCATGCGATTAAGTAAACATTTCCCGCGATCTACACCGATATCGTAGAAAGTAAACGCAACTGATGCGATGTTATCAGTTCTAACAAAACTAAGGAGACAACAAATTATAGACTTTTAAATTTAATTTACACAAAAACGTTCATTATATTAAAATACGCCAAAGGAAAACGTGGTTTATTCATTTCTCCATGAATATAGTCATAAGTTAAGAACCTTTGATCATCAGTATTCCAGCAAGGTGATGATAAATATTTTGGATAAAAGTACTTTTTCTAATAAAACAGTGCATTTAGTTACAGAAAAGTATCAGAAGCCCTTGCTCATCTACATCCATTCTCCCACCTACACCAGTCAGCAGGACCATTTCACTTCTATCCTGTATTTCCGCTGTTCTAAGAGTAATATTCCGCTCTGCGTTACTATATAAAGCTGATGTTTGGCAAAATGTGACTCGTGATTACACACGTAAACACTGACGCGGGGTGCACGGTCTCTTTAAAAATGCCCAACCTTTCCCGTTTTTCGTTTTTCTTGCTATCCTACAGTCGGCAATCCGCGTTGTAGTTCCATTGAGGTGTTACAGTAGCAATCTAATCTACTTATAAAATAATGCTATTTTCAACGCGGATATCTGCCACTACTTGACGGACCGTACCTTCTATACCACCTCGTCATGCCATGTCCCTTGGACTTTCAAATTTGCCGCGAGTTGTTTACGACAGATAGTTGTACTTTATTTCAAAGCTAAGCAATCTTGCAGTAATGAAGCGTATGCTTAATATGTCCTAACTGTAAATCGGTGGTAGATCGTAGCAATACTTCACAACCATGTGACAAACGGCACTTAGGGCATACTGTAACGTTTTAATTTTGTTATTCAGTACTTATAAATACATTTGGTAGAGATCGTAAGTAGTAGGGAAATGGGCATTCTAAAACACTTAATATGCATGGAATGTCAATTAATATGCTAATTAGCCCCACCCCTCCCCCCACCCCCACCCCAACTCCTTGGTAGTTTGAGCTGCAGCTGAGGGTCATAAATGTTGTTGAGTACAATGGAAGCTTGACAGTTAAGCAATTAAGGCTGTCAATCAACTGTCAAAACGAACAAAGGAGTCATAAATTTAAGGTTCTGTAACAAAGGCGAGATGTTTTTCCTACCCATTCCACATCCGGCCACTTCTGCGCTTGTTGCAGTTACCCACTCCACTCCTATTGTTCTCGAACACGTGGCATACTCATTCCACAACCCTATAACGAAGCCGGTCCCTTTCCATTGTGTAAGAGATTCTATTGTGTGTGCCTTTCTATTGTCCCGGGGCAAGCATTCTTTAGAAAGACCATCTGGCATACTCATCCCACAACCCAATAACAAAGCCTGACCCTTTCCATTGTGTAAGAGATTCTATTGTGTGTGCCTTTCTATTGTCCTGGGCAAGACTAGTTTAGAAAGACACCTGCGGCGTTCCCATCCCACTACTCCATAACAAAGCCTGACCTTTTCCATTGTTTGACCACCTGCTAGTTAACAAAAGAATTCGAGGGTTGCTTTATACACGTCCTGTCCTTGTTTGCGGGAAAGAGAGAGAAGTCTGTTTACCAACTCTGCGTGACAACGTCAGATCGGCCATCATGATTTTGCCTGAGGGACTGTTCTCTCCGATGTTTTACGAGGTTCTACGAATATGTCCGAGCATAGTTAACAAGCATTCTGCTTGCTTTATTTCAGGCAGGGACTCTGAAAAAGCGCCTAATATACATTTCATTACATGCATTAAACCTCTGCGTGGATATCCATAGATCGGTGCTCGATTCTTGCTGTAATCAAAAGTTTATTGCTAATGAGAAATTGATGATTGATATTATTATATCATTACCCTAATTAATAAAAGGGCGTTCAGAGGATTGTAGCTCGAATCTTACGAAGTGAAACTCTAACGCGTAATAACTATTAAACTATGCAAGGTCAGATTAAAAAAATGTATTTATCAAATATAATTTAATTTTTTATATATCATTACCCTAATTAATGAAAGGGTGTTCAGAGGGTTCTAGCTCGAATCTTACGCAGCGAAACTCAAATGCTTAATAAATATTAAACTATGCAAGGTCAGATTAAAAAATGTATTTATCAAATATAATTTTTTTATACATCATTACCCTGATTAATGAAAGACCGTTCAGAGGACCCTAGTTCGAATCTTACGCAGCGAAACTTTAATGCTTAATAAATATGAAACTATGTAAGGTCAGATTAAAATGCATTTAACAAATATAATTTAATTTTTATATATCATTACAATAATTAATAACAGGGTGTTCAGGGGGTCCTAGATCGAATCTGCGAATCTCTAATGCTTAATAAATATTAAACTATGCGAGTATTGGGCGGTCAGATTAAAACGTGTTTAACAAATATAATTTAATGTACACGACATTACAATGTTTAACGAACTGTATTCTTAGGAACCAGAGGTCCATAGTTCGAATCCTGCCCTGCGAAACGCTATAATAACTATTAAGTTATTGAAGTAGCAGGCGGTCGGATTAAAATTGCATTTAACAAGTATCATTGTTTATATTAAACCACCGCGTATACTTAGATATCCCTATGCCTAGACACCATTCTTTCTTCTTCTCCTCTCTTTTTCTTTCTATCTCTTTCTTTCTCCACGACTTGTACACATTCAGGCGTTCGCATATACACGAGCACTTGTACACACATCAGCAAACATACACTGGTGCACGCATGCACACACACGCACACATGTACATGTAAGTACACACACGCACAAACACATACACACACGCACATACATACAACAGTACACACACATATACATACACCAGTACACACACGCATTCACGTACCTCATGCGTATACATGCATACACCAGCGCTCTTACACTCACACGTACATATACATGGACACACACACATACACGCACACACACTCACGTACATACATACATACATACACTGTTACACTTGCACATACGCACACGACCGCACACACACACACGTGCAAGCACATATGCCTGTTCACTTACACCCAACAGCACCAACCCACACACGCACACACCAACTCACGCGCATGTCCTGAATGAAAAGAGACAAAATGATGCAATAAAAACTAATTATAGCTCGGGGATGCAAGGCTCCATTTACGATTTGCTCGAAACCGGTCTTGATGAAAGGGTTCGAATCCTTGGAGGGATTACAAATTCATCTTCTAATAACTCCAAAACTAATTAAAATAAAGACAGTAAATAAACTTTATTACTTTTATGTCATTAGTTCCTTTCTTGTGCATGTATATTAGAGTCCAGGTGTCATGGGTTCGATCCTTAACTTTAAAATCTCAATTATCTCAGAAACTAGCAGGGATTAAGGTGCGGACCAAACCACGATTTTTAGTTCCTATGATGAACAATTAATGCTTTATATAATTTCCAATTAGTTGTCCCTAGCTCGAATCCCGATCTTTCAGCGACTTCCTTAATTTTCCACTGTGTTCTAGAATATATCACTTAGATCGATGCTGTAACTGCATACAGGTCTTTTAAACACAAGCTAATATTATAAATAATTTTGTTTCTGGCGTTCTGAGTTCGAATACCGATTCAATGAAGTTTACTTATAAATTTAATAACAGTAAATAATTAAGACAAAGGTACCAAATAAACCTATTACGCTTACGTCATCAGATAATATCTTGCGGGTGTATATTAGGGTACCTGACGTCCAGGGTTCGATCCTTAAGTTTAAATCTCAATTATCGCAGAAACTAGCAGAGATAGAGCTGTAGACGAAAGCATGTTTGATAGCTCATAAAATGAACAATTAATGCTGTATATAATTTTCAATCAGTTGCCCCTAGTTCGAATCCCGATCTTTCAATGACTTCACTGATTTTCCTCTGTACTCTAGAATACATGACTTAGATTGATGCTTTAACTGTATGCAGCTTTGTGTAACGACATTATGGATGTACTCCGTGTGAGACAGAGAGAGCGAGAGAGGGAGAGGGAGAGAGCGAGAGGAAGTGAAAGAAGTAGGGATAGAAGTGCTGAAAGCCTCTGCGCATGCGCAGCAAGAGATGATGTCATTGGCTACAATAATCACGTGATGTGTAAGCATCACAGCCACGATGACGTGCCGGCATCGCCTGGAGGGGGTTTAGATCCCTATATAAACAGATATCTGCCCATGTTAGAACTGCTGTGTACTTATTAACTTACATTCAAGTTTTAAAGAGCTTTAAAAGCAACGTGAGCTGCAGGCCGTCTACACATTCAGCACATATCAAAACGTGACAATGCAAGGTGAGTTTTACATAACTATACAAAATCGCTGTTGGCTTTTACAATACATTTAATTTTGTTTAAACGTTACAGTACATGAAAGACGATTCGTTGCAAAGAGCATCATATTTTCTAATCTGTGCTTTACATTCACATGGATTTCACTGCATACTCTTCTCCAGTTCACATGATTTTCGCCACACATTCTTCTTACATAAACATTCATACGATTTTCCCCCTCATTCCAACTTTTCGAGCACTGTCTTCACCAGAACTACTGGAAAAGTGTCTGCATGGCAAAACACAGAACCCAAATGAAAGCTTCAGTGGTCTTATTTGGAAGACATGTCCAAAGTGTTTGTTTCCAATTTGGTAGTGAAGATTTCTGCTTTGGAAGCTGCAGTGGTGCTTAATGATGGGAATATAGTAAGACTTCACATTCTCAGGAGGTTGGGATTTACACCTGGAGTCTTCACTGAGCAGATACTGCGGATCATCGATGAGCAACAAATTGCTAAGGCAGAGGCTTCAGAGCAGAATATAGAAAACAATTGCTAGACAAAGGAGCAGAGTAGCTAAAGGAGGATGATGATGAACAACAGGAATATGAATATGGGCAGTTTTAGCTAAGTTATGATTAAGGAAATTTTCATCCAAAATTTAAATTGAGGAGCTGCGATAGGCAGCGGCCCTGGCCTCGCAAGCCAACTTTCCGGCTGGGGGATGCGTGATGCTGGCCACATCACCTCCCCATATCGGTTGGATGATCGCCCACCTCTGCCTTGCGCACGTGGGCCTGAAACCGGCATTCGGGTTGGCAGGCCCAGGCCTTTCGCGGGCTGTAGCGCCACAGGATTATTTTTTATTATGAGTTTTTGTAAGTAGCCTAAGATGGCCGGTTAGCTATTTGTCCATTTGAGCGACTAATTGAATTAAAAAAATAGTCACAGGAAAATAATTTTTTTGGTGTATGGACCATTCCTTGAAAGCTTAAACCAAGATGGACAACTTTTTTTTATAAGTCAAGGTTGATAAGTGAATTATGCAGTATTGCAGACCAAATTAAATAACCTTGAAAGCCTTCAGCCTTCTCTGAAAATAAAGATAAGTCCACCAATTTTATTAAACAGCCTTGCAGCAGTGAAACATATGCTAATATGTCCATACCCTAAATCGATGGTAGATCGTAGCAGTACTTCTCAACCATGTAACAAATGGCACATATGGCATACTATAACATATAAATTTTGTTATCGAGTACTTTTAAGGACACCTGGTAGAAATCGCAGGGTGTTTCTTACGCTTTTTTTCTGCAATTGAAAGAAAGCCAATTTTCTCTAGAATTACAACATCTAGGACAAAGCACATTTTACTGCTTATTAAAGAAGGTTTTCTGATTATACTGGTGCCAAGATGTTTTAGCTAGCATTAAATGTTTTAATTAAAAATATTTAAAGATTGTAAAATAATTTCCCCCAAAACAGTTTGCTTTCATTTATAGGTACACTTTTCTCTGAAAATAAAGGTAACTCTGTCAATTGTTTTATTATTAGTTTTTATAACTAGCTTAAAATAGCTGGCTATTTGTCCATTTGATGGACTAATTTAGTTTAAAAAGGTAGTCACAAGAAAATAATTTTTTGGTGTAAGGGCCATTCCACGAAAACGTAAACCAAGATGGACAATTTTTTTATAAATCAAGTTGATAGGTGCTGAATTTGAAGTAAACTATACCTAATTGAGAAATTGTGTAAGCAACAAGTGGTAACATTAACTCTCTATTACTGTGACTTTACTGCAAGGTGATAAATGTTAAAAGAAGTGTTAGGCAGCTATATTTTAGAAAGGTTTCTTAAGGGTAAGTTTTAAATGATTTTGAAAATTAATGTTTTTTTACTTACATATAGACGCTTTGGGTAGATTTACATTGAATTTATTCGTCACTGTTACTTCATATTATACTTCACATTGGAACATAATTATCTTTGTTCAAATGTCCCATTCTGTCACAGAAAAAGTGTATTTTTATATTATTTGGAAATAATTAACATTTATTCAATGCCGATATGTATGATCAGTAAACTGTGATAAACATCCAACAGCACCCTAACCTCAAGTAACACAAAAATATGCCAGTGAAGAAGTTTTTTAATAATTCTCCCATTCCCTCACAAACCAGTATAACCATCAGTAAGTTTAACATAACATTTTTTAATTTAGATTCTGAGAAACAATTACTTTATAAGTGCACACATTTTGAAATATGCAGGTTATGCCTTTGCAAGTAGTGTACAGTAAGCATATATCTAATAAAATGCCTTGTGTGTAATTAATGCCTTAGTTAAGCAATTTGATCAAAGGTACTATATATCACTGCAAACTCCTGGGCGGGGGGCGGTGTTGTGACAGTAAGACAGAATGAGAAAAAGAAAAATTTCAGAAGAGATTTATGTATACCGCTAATGCCGAGGCATACCAGATATTAAAAAGGAAAAACTCTGATAAGAAAGTGGGAAATCAAAATTCTTTTCATTGCGAACCTAAATTGGTCCTTCTAGTCAGTGAAATGCTTCATCACAACTGCTTGTGTCACTGTCATGAGAACATCAATGTATCGCTACGAATTGTGACTGCATTCCCGCGTTGATCCTCATTACAATACTGTTCGGTAATTCCGGAAGTGGAAACACCGCACCAAAATCGTAACGTTTTGACTGTGTAGTGATCTGTCGTAAAGTTTGTTTGGATCAACATTAAACCAGTATGGATGTTTTGTTTATTGGCGTGAATCTGGCAGTTCAGAGTGTTATTTGCAATATAATCAGTAGGTACCGGATTTTCATGACCTAAAGAATACTGAAAAAGGACTTTAAAATTAAAATTTTGTGACTTTAGAATTGAATAATAATGACCTAAAAAGAAAAAATGTCTAAAACATTACCTTTATTTTTTGATCTCCTTGCACATTACTACTTGCTATTAACTACCCAATACTGCATTAGAATAAGTTAAAACACCTCACGCAATTTTTCAAAATTAAGGGACTGCGGATTGTCAACTAATAGCGACTTAAATATTGAAAAGCTTCTTTCAACATCGACTGAATTTACAGGAGCATACTTGAAACAGCAAATATCGTCGGTATCCAGGTCTTCATTATCGAGGGAATACTTTTTGCCTGGCGGAACATTCACAATCTTGCACATGGTAGCATATCAGTAGTAAAAAAGCCGAAACCAGAACAATGGGGTATTACTCTGATCAGAACAATAGGATTAATGATCCTTTGTTCTGTGCCGCCGACTCCACCCCCTGCTTTGTGGCCTTACCCTTAAAGCCCCCGACTCCGCCACCCCTGCTTTGTGGCCTGACCTGAGAAGCCGCTGTCCACGGCCCCCTCTGTGCTCTACTAGCATGCCGCCAGAGAGAAGTGCAGAACAATGGGCTGTTGTCCTTTTGTGCGCTGACCGGAGAAGCCGCTGACCACGCCCCCTCTTTGTGCGCTACTAGCATACCGCGCGGTAGAGGTTCAGAACAATTGGCTATTGTGCTTTTGTGGCCTGACCTAATGCCGACCTGGGTATTGGAGAACAATGGGCTATTGTACTCATCGCTAATGGAGGTGGGCCTTTGTGCACTAGTAATGCCGACAGTCGGGATCGTCGAACAATGGGTTGTTTTCGTCCCGTGTCGCCGCCCCCGCAAATCGATGTAGGTGATAATTGTGTTAATCGATCAGGTAATGTTCGTCCATGCATAACATTATCTAACATTTTTTAAAAAAGAATCAAGGGTTTATACTGCTAAAGTCCTGGCATAACGCCTCTAAAGGGTTGAACGCAAGCCCTCGATCGAAGTATCCCCACGCATATATCTTGATTAATGTAATTAAATGCTACTCGTCAATCGATGAATACGAATAGTTATTTTGATGGATTAATGTGATTAAGTGTATATGAATTGACTCGCGCACCTGGTCGCCATCGTATGTGTGTGTGTGGGTGTTAAGGTGATTATTACGCGTGTATAATTATTACGGCTAATAACACTTGTTTAATTCTACTTTTGAGAGAATTTTTTGGGGTTTATAAGAATATTACATCACTTAGATGAATCCATGACTGAAAGGTGAGAGTTATCGTAACAACACGTTAACGAGTGATTCTTTCGCTGAAAACTCGAGCGCAGTCTATCCCCTGTACAGTGCTCCACTCGACTGAAGTCTCTCCCATGTTCCGGTAGAGACTAGCTCGTATCCCCTCCCTTCCCTCCATGCCACTCACGGCCTGTCGCGCGCGCTATCTACTGGACAGCAGCGAAGGCTCGCTCATCCGCACAGCGATGAAGAAGACGGAACTTCGACATCTTAAGAGTTTAAGAAGCGCATGACGTCCATCTTGTCTCCCGGGATATAACTAACATAAATCATTTGAAATGGACGATAAGAAACTTCGCGCTTCAAGATATATATTTTCTAAGGTTCGTTTACACGTAAGGTTGGCTCCGAAAAATAAATAAATAGGTTAACATTATAGTTAAATATTACATACGTTATTAATAAATAAATAATGGACTAAATAAATAATGGAATATGGTGAGTGGCCTCAACAAAACACCTTCCTTGTTACTCTTTTAATTAACGCTAGTTAAAGAACGCTCATAAATAAAACTCGATAGAAATATAATGACAGTCGTGGAAAAATACAGGGCAGGGAGTTTAAAACAGACATCGATAAAGCACTCCACGCGCATAGGCATGGACTTTAAAACAGACATTGTCGATAAAGTACCACACTGCCAGCGCAATCATGTGCATAGGTATGGACTTTAAAAAAGAGAATTGGCAGTAAAAAACAGCATCCATCACGCAAGCACACCCTTTCTCTCTCTCTGTCTCTCTCTCCTTTGCAGGTAGGAATTTTAAAACACGTCGGCGATAAAGCACTCCACGCGCATAGGCATGGACGTTAACACAGGCGTTGTCGATAAAATACCACACCCGCCAACGCAATCACGCGCATAGGCATGGACCTTAAAACAGGCAATTTCGATAAAGTACCGCACTGCCAACGCAAGCAAACGCGTAGGCAGGGACTTTAAAAGTCATTGTCGGTAAAAAAACGCTTCCATCACGCAAGCACTCTCTCTCTCTCTCACTCTCACTCTCCACATTACGCCAACGATTTATATAGCGGTTTACACACGCTTGACAAAATATCTTGTACACCCTTGAAGAGGTTAAACCATGACGCTGCATGGTTTTTCCACTGCACTTAAAGCCTTAATGGATGGGATTCCTAAGGGGAAGTAACATGTGTAAATCGAGTCCTCAAACTTAACGCTTGAGTGGATTTTAGCGATAGGTACACGTCTCCAAAAGAATTGTCCTGATTTATACATACGAAGGGATTTTTCCTAAGACATCGAGAGAAACAACGATAATTTCTTTTTCATTACTAACGCTAAAATTATATTATCGTCAAGAAAGGTTAGTTGTTTATTCCATTTAAGGGGACCTAGGACAGATTATATGATTTTCTACAATTGTTTTTCAATCTTTTTAAAATTTTGTATGTTGGTTTCCCTCATTCTAAATACCATTGTGTGTAAATTTCAATAACATTGATGAAGTAGTTTTTCAGATATTAGTTATTTTCCGTTTTTCATATCACGATATATGAAAATTATGAAATACTCCATGCGGGACAAATTTTATTTTTCATCAGTACCACTTTGTCACATTAATATTTGAACTTCTTACAAATTATCTTAGAATGCTTTTTTCATTTTGTGCTTTGAATAACAAATCATTAATTATAATCATTAATGCAGATATTACAGCCTAAAAGGTAAACATTTTTAGGATTAATAGCCCACTGTGTCCACGTTTTACATAGTAGCCAAAACATCATACTACAACTTCTTTAGATAGAACAGTAGAACTATTATGCCAAGTTTCATGCAAAACTAAAGAAAACTGTCCTGCATGGGACATTTGACATATTGAAAAATGTCGTTCTAAGAAAACTTAAATTTTATATTGAAAACATATATACAGGCGAATGTACCTGGTGTAAAGGGTTAAAATTGTCCACAACCATAGCTCTTTACCTCCTTCTCCTTCTTCTTGGCCTCTTCTTCTTGCAATTTCAACACCTTCTTCTTTCTGTTGGACTTCTGCTGTTGTAATGTGGAGCGGCGACTTTCATACTTTCTGCGAGAATCTCTTTTCAGAGCTATTTATCTTCCTATTCCAGTAATTTCTTCTGCAGTTGAACTGGCTTTTACTTCTTGTGAAGCAATGCATCCCATATTATATTCAGAAATGGCATCAATTAATCTTATGTCTAAACGTTTCCTGGAAACAAAGGTTTCCTTAGGACACTTTCTCCAAATTGAAGAATGCAAACTTTCATTTGCACTGAGTTCCACCTTGGGTGCACCTTGACAAAAGTTCAGTACAGGCTAGTCTTTGGTACAATGGTAGTATTTTTACTAGCATAGTAGAATAAAACTGTATAGACATAACCTTATGGCTTTCTGGCTTTTTTCTTCTGCAATACGTCTGTTGTAGAAGCACCATGAATCGGTTCCAGAAGGACATTTACTATGTTTTGGGCTTTCATCAGTAGATGAGCAATGATACAAAGTGGCATAGATGGCAGATTTCATCCTACCAACATCAGGTAAATTAGAGACAATGACAAGCCTTTAATAATTGGTTAACTTGACAATATTAGCTTCTTTTAGGTTCCTGGTCCTCGCCCACCAAGTTGAGTGCCTTTTGCTTTCCATTCCTGTACCAAATTCCTTAATCCTGTACCCATCCTCTTGGCAATATTGTTAACACACTCTTCTTTTATAATTGTGGTATCTGATCCATATATAGCTTCCTCTGCCATGTGAAGGAATGTTTCAGCATCACCGTCAGATAGTAGAGTTGTGTAGCGCATGGAACACTTACTTACAGACCTCTTCCATAAGCTATCTGCAGCAGAATCTTCCATAGCAACAGATGAACCAGAGTAATTCTTACAGGTTTCTCCAGGTGTACGTTTATGTCCTCTAAGCCATATGTTATACTCTGGAGTATCTTCTCCCAGTTCATTTTGAGAGAGGACACACATGGGGCAATATTTTGATAACATTTCAAAGTCAATGACTAATCCAGTTAAAATATCAATTACTATCCGTATCCCGTATAGAGATCTGAACCATCTCTTGTGCCAGGTTCCGTCAAATGAAACAGCTATGTCTATTACTTTCTTATTTATGTTTGCAGCCTTCAGATCCTTATGGGCTTTATGCACTGCTTCTCTTGATTTGGAAAGAACATTTTTTCTTATGGTCTCTGATTCATCTGCTAAGGCATGCATATGCTTAGTGAATGTTTCAGAATCTAGAATATTCAAATTCATGCTCATGCAAAATCTTTCCACTGTTCTGTGACCACCACCAATTTTCAAAAACGACTCTATACATCTTCTATTTACATCAAAAGCAGCCCTTTTACTTTTGAAATCTGTCTTTACTTTTGGGCTGAAATAAACATCTGAAAATGTTTTGTCACAATTCTTACATTTTACAGTAAGCGTACAGGCTAGGCCCTTATATTCTCCTGTTTTAATAATCAAAGACTTTTCCCCACATTCATCACATACTACATTGCTACATAACTCATTCAGAACTTGTGAGTGAATTAAAATATATTTATTTTCATATAGGTTAGGCCACGTAAGTAGTGCTTCAAAATATCTGAGCTTTTTGTCACTGGCAGAAATTATTTCATGTGTACTGGTATGTATGGGTATGTATTATGTACAACAGAAGTAAATTCTGAAATTTCTGTGCTATTTGAATCAGATAAAATACTTTTGTGATCACATGGCAATGTTGATGTTCCAGGTTGTGATTCTATAGTTTCTTTGGGAACACATTTCCATCTTTTTTCAATATTTTTAAATTCTTTACCTTCCTTTTACTCATCCTACCTGTGGGTTTTCTCCAACTTGCACTTAGTGTAAGCATTTCAATTACCAATAAATAAACTTGAAAGATACTGATAGTAATAAGCTCACAAAACCAAGCTGCATGTAAACATAACATATATTTATTTAAACGTTATAAAACAGATAAAATCTTACAAATAAATTCTTAAAATATATAAATACGATAATAAAACTATATTTTACTGGTGTGAGATGGCTGTATAGTTTGTTTCTAAAAAAATTCGACTATATTTTGAACTCTTGTGCAGGTGATGTTTTATTGTAGTTACAGTAATGAACTCCAGATGAAAGCAACAACCAATACACACTGACTATGGTGCAAATTTGAATGATTTTTTGGAAAGAAAGTAACTAAATTGAGGGCGAGAACAGAAGTGGGTGTGACAGGCATTTAAATTCCCGTGCAGTTGTTAAAAACGGCTACCAAACCCTTTAAAAAGGTTTGTATCAGCATAAAACGCATTTGAATGTTTGACTAACATTATAAAGAGTTAATTTCTGCAGAAAAAGAAAAATTGAAAATTTTGGCCATTTTGACTAAAAAATCTGTCCTACGTCCCTTAAGTAGACTGGTATTTCAGCCGCCATGTCTAAAAATTATTCGATCCAACATCATTCCAATGTAGTAGATACCAGAATTCTCTGAGATATCGTGTCTATTCACATTCGAGAGGTCACAGGTTCGAATCTCGGTTAGGTGATCTACGATGCAAGGGCAAGCCCTCATATTAACGATCTTTATAAGCGTGAGTGTAATATATTTTCCTACGGCGTATGATGTATAGATTCTGCACTTGCGCAATTATTATTCCCGTAACAAAAATGAAACGATTGTAACAGACCCTTGAATGTTTAGATATGCAGCGTCTAAAGCGGTATTAAATACCAGAGGGAAATCGAACTCTGAACTCAAACTAAGAAAATACACGGACTTTCAAAACATGCATTCTTCTCTTAGTAAATATATAACTTAGGACGAGAACTTTTTAAACAGCCCTCCGTTCGAAAGATATTTTGTATATTCCAGCAAAGAGATTGAACCATTACGAAGACTTCAAATATAAATTTGATATTTGTTTAAAATGTTTTTCTAAAGACCCAACACCAGTGATCTTCGAAAAATTCGACAATAAGTTATTCAGTTGCACGCCCCTTGCAAAAATATGTTGTACATCCCTGAAGAGAGTATACCTACTGGGGGCCTCGGGAAATTCACATAGGCTGGTTACTATTCAATAGCCCATTAACGGACAATGTCAAACCCTTTCCCATTAAGCCGTGTATTGTGTTTTTAAAATGATTTCTCATTCTCCTGAAAAGACCATCCTTATCGGAAAACCCTGCTCATATAGATGACGGTGTAAATATTTTAACTTGTTATATACTTGTCAAATACAACAGTTGTTTGCATGATACCGATATTAAATTAATTTTTATGGAATGCTAAACAAATAAATATGATTTGGAGAGGGTAATATAAAGAGTATGGTATTTAGAATTGAAATGGGAGAAAGAATGTAACTTAAGCATTTGAGTGTATCTGATATTTTTCTTAATTTGTCTTTGAAGCAAACCAGTTTTACGGTCTGGTTTATAGTGAATGACATACTTGATTAATGACAGACTTATTTAACATGAATAAAAGATGTTTAAAGCCTGTTCTGATAAAAACTATTTCTTGGTAACGTGAGAGGTTTGAATTCGAGAGGTCGCGGGTTCGATTCCCTGTGATCACACCGTCTGACATTAGGACCTGCATGAAGGTCTACGAATACATAGATACAGAGCCAGCCGTCCCATTAACGGTTTTTATAAGCAAGAGTTCAGACGGTAACTTCAATGGACTGCATTCGGAGGTTGTGAGGTGACACTCCTGACCCCCGGGGTCTTTCGGATTTCCCTGGCTGCTAGGCGAATGCTGCGAAGGTTCATTACAATACCGAATTTTTTCCTCCATCCCGTTTCACCTACATTCTCGGTTTACTCAGGCTTTCATCTCTCCGGCTCTGACTGGTAATATTTAATAATGAACATCGGCAATCATGCGATACAAATGCTTTATGAATAAAGAAACGTAGATGTATATTGCATGTAGCTAAGAGGACAAGGATGGAGTAGTGTTTAAAACAAAATTTCGTACCCTCAAGGTAAAATACAGGGAATACCTCAAAACATGCATTCTGAGAAGATAAGGTATAAAGGTCCCGTATATATAGAGTGGTATCCTTAAACAGACGCAGGAGGAAAGGAAAGCCATTCGACTGTATAGTTTTTACTTCTCTTTTGATGTGACAGCTAGTAATTCCACATTCTTAAACATGTCGACCGCTTACTCCGGCCTCGGATTTTTCGTGATTTTCCCTGGTCTGCAGGCGAATGCCTGTGTGGTGTATGCTAGCGCGATTTCCTTTCATTCTATATAATTTGCATCTTTCAGGGATGCTTCTAGGACCCCTGTTTCGTTTACCATCGGTCTCTCACTCCGACCCCGGATTTTTTGTGGTTTTCCTTGGTTTGCAGGCGAATGCCTGGATGGTTTCTCATCTATCACGATTTCCTTTCCCTTTCATTCACATCTGTATCGTGTGCTTCTAAGGCCCCTGGTTCGACTTCCCGTCGGTCGTTCACTCTGACCTGGGATTCTTTTCGTGATTGTCCCTGATCTGCAGGCGAATGCCTGAGTGGTGTATGCTAGCACGATTTCCGCTTTCGCGTATGCTTGTAGGGTCCTTGGTTTGATTTCCCGTTGCTCGCTCACTCTAGCCTCGGATTTTTTCATGGTTTTCCTTGCTCTGCGGGCGAATGTTGGAGTGGTGTATGCTATCACGATTTACTTTCATTCTATATAATTTGCATCTTTCGTTTCATTCACATCTTTGCTTCTAAGTTTCGTTGCGCATGGTGAATGCTTGCTCAAAGGACACTTGTTCCTTGCTCGATTGACAAATCCTCCATCACCCTTACGAGCTAAGCACCCGAATCTGTACGATTATACCCGAACAATACATCTGCACAATACTTCACACGTACTCTAAGCATCCGAACCTGTACGGAGACGTCTGAACACCACCGAACAATACATTCATCATGGCAATACTTTGCTCACCCACTAAGCACCCGAAGCTATACGAAGACATAGATACACGCGTTCACTTCTCCCAAGCACCCCAAGCTATACGAGGACATATGAATACATGCAATCACACATATACATAGCTGACCGACTCTCTAAATACTCGAACATGCACGAAGACCTACGGACATGTGCTTACCAGAACCCATTATCAGATTGGAATGCTAAGCTTTAATGTAGATATTTATTTACAACCATAACAAGAACACATCACATGTGTCTTAGACAGGAACTTTCTCCTTAAGAGACGTTATGTGTGCTATTCGCTTGTTTAGACTTAATAGACGTTCCAAACTTACATATCGGAAAAAAAATTGCAGGGCATTTAGGACGCTCTTAAGATAATTTTACGAGGATTCTCTTAAAGGAACGCATGATATGCAACATTTACCAGATAATGCTTCTTATATATGCTTACAACTGCGAGTTCGCTACTTCAGATGCATGTATCCGACAATGAACTAATTTGGAATTATTTGTTCTTTCACACAAGCCGTGTGTTGGATAGGGTTGGAAAGGTAGAATCAGATGACTGAAAAGTTCAATGCCATAGCCGGGATTTGAACCACGGATCTCCCGATCTCCGTCCGGTTGCTCTAACCACTGAGCTACCATGGCAACATGCCGACACGACATTAAATTCTCCGGCTGATTCGCATTTTCCCGGGGCTTTATAGTTTCAACCACTATTAGGTCAATTAATGGAATTAATTGTTCTTTCACACAAGCCGTGTGTTGGACAGGGTTGGAAAGGTAGAATCAGATGACTGAACAATTCAATGCCATAGCCGGGATTTGAACCACGGATCTCCCGATCTCCGTCCGGTTGCTCTAATCACTGAGCTACCATTGCAACATGCCGACACGACATTAAATTCTCCAGCTGATTCGCATTTCCCGGGTGCTTTATAGTTACAACCACTATTAGGTCAATTAATGGAATTAATTGTTCTTTTACACAAGCCGTGTGTTCGACAGGGTTGGAAAGGTAGAATCAAATGACTGAAAAATCCAATCCCATAGCCGGGATTTGAACCACGGATCTCCCGATCTCCGTCCGGTTGCTCTAACCACTGAGCTACCATGGCAACATGCCGACACGACATTAAATTCTTTAGCTGATTCGCATTTCCCGGGATTGTTTTACAGTTACAACTTGATGCAGTAATTTGTATCACAAATTATTTAAATGTAAAGAGTGATTATAGTATGAATAGGCATTATTATGTGACATTGATTTGTGATGTTTGTTGACTGTAATTATTGTTGATAAATAAGTTTATACTGCCTTACTGAAACTGTCAATAATAGCGCGCAATAATGCAGCGAAGGGGGTGAGCTGTTTATCATTATTGGAAACGAGGAAGTTACGTAATGTTGGCGCGTTTTTTCGTTGAGAATCTTCTGGAATGTTTTCCTAGAGCGTATGTATTCATAATTTTCATTGGATATTAAAATAGACGCTAATGTTGGCGCGTTTTATTAGCCAATAGTAACTCAGTTATAATCTTTAGGCATATCGGGGAGTGGGAGTATAAATAGAGGCTAGGTTTGAGGTAAAGTCCGTCAGTCGTTTAGTTCATCGAAAATCTCAATACATTACACGTCGCCTTCAGTCGTTCAGTTCATCAAAAATCTGTATACACTACACGTCGTCTTCAGTCAGTCAGTTCGTCGAAAGTATTTGTACGGCAAACGTCGGGTATCGATTCACAAGTTACGCGCAGCAGAATTATGAAAGATCTAAAGTATGGTAAAGTTAATTATACAAAAAGGTTGAAGTACGTGGATTAAAAGTGATCAGTAAGAAGTTATTATAACAGTTTCAGTTTGGCGAGTGTTAAGATCAATGTATAAATGTGATAGTTAACATGTTTGACAATAAATGTGTAAAACAAATTTCTTCATCGGTGTTATATTTGGATAAAAGATTCCTTTCCGTTTACACACTCTGATCAAGAGACATGTTCGACTGAGAAATAATAGCTAGCCGGAGGACAGTAAACAAAACTTAAAATTCTTTCAAACACTAATACTGCCGCGAATTGCTAACACTAGATGCAGCTACAAACCGAACAAATGAACGACGTCACAAGATGGCTTCACATGAAGTAAATACACAAACATCACAAGCATCAACATTATAAAGAATACCGCTACAAAGTGGCACCACAACTTGGGGCAGTTAAAATTATGTAACTAAACAAAACAAAAGCAGCACAATATAAGATCTTCAAGTTCTAATAATTTACGTAAAAACATATTACGTAAGCAATAATACACTTACAAATTGGCACCCAGAACGTGGGGCAAAGTGACCAGGAAAGGGGCAGAGTGACCAGGAAAGTAGCAGAATTAACCAGGAAAGTAGCAGAATTAACCAAAATGTGGAACGAATGGAGCAGTGAACTGATCTACAAGACGCAGATTCCAGAAACAACTACGGGGACGACAGACTACGCGGATGATTGGACATCGTAATTCCGAGATTACAAGGCAACAGGGAAATTCAAACTACAGGACAACAAAACAACGCAGATTCATCATAACACAACGCAGAAGCGACATATAACCTAGGAGAGAGGGGCAGGAAGCTGGACATCAAAGTAACAGCAACAGACAGCATCACAAAAGGTCAGAGTATAGTAATTTTTTTTAAAACAAACTTATAACATTCAAATGTACTTGAGGAGTGGTAGGATAAAGAAAACAATGGCTACTAATAATATTGAAGAAACAATGATGGAAGGGGATAATGTTAACAGTTAGCTGTAATTCAATACAGGTTACAGAAAATAGCTCAAACACTGTAGAATTTGAGGGAGGAAATGTTAGTGCAAAAAGTGAGAATAGAATAGCAGGAAATGTTAATTTTGATGCTAGTATGATGATGGAAATGCCGAAAGATATTGTTAAGAGTATCAGGGAAGATAGTAGTAAGAATAATGAGAAATTAGAAAAACTAACTCAGAAGATTGATAAATTAGAGCAAAAATCAGATCAAAACAGGGAAGATATGCAAAAGAATAATGAGAAATTAAGAGAAGATATTGATAGGAGTTTAGAACAAAAAATAGATCAGAATTATATGGAACTGAGAGAAGCTATAAAAAAGATCATAGGAAATTAATGGAAAATATTGGTAGGAGGAATGAGATATTAGAGCAAAAAGTAGACCAAAGCAGGGAAGAAACTGAAAAGAAAGTTATGAAGCTAGATAGTAGTATGCCAAAAATGAGAGATGAAAATCAAAAAGTAATAGCAAGTGAGATAGGAGAAGTTTCAAAGAAAATGCTAGACATGAGCAGGGAAATAGCTAACAAAGAAAGTGAGGTTAATACTAAAAGTGAACATGTTGATGTAGAATGTACAGAGTTAGGTAGTAGAATGAGTATCATTTCAAGTGAGCTAAGAGAGATAAAAGAGGTTATGAATGTTGATGTGAATCAGGCGCAAGATAATTTCAGAGGGGAGATATCAGAAATTCAGAAAGAATCAGAAATGCAAAGAAATAAATTGTACGAAGAAGTTAAAGTTTTGCCTGTAAATAATCAAAAACTAACTTCTGAAATTAACAAGTATCAAGCTGTTCAGAATGAAAACTCCAGTCCAGTACAGTTTAGTACAGATTTGTCAGAGTATTCTCAAATTAAAATGATAGCAGAAGAATTGAAAATGACAGTTGTTAAAAGATGTGTAGTTCAGAAAACTTTAGATTGTTTTCAAATGGTATCATGGGATGAAATTTCATATGAATACAAGAGGTTATTCATGAACAAAATTTGGAAGGTTAGGATACAGCTACGAGTAATGTTTAGCCACACACAATTTGATCCAGGAGGGTAAATAGCAATGAGATGTAAAGTAAATGCTGGATAGTTAAAGATGACTTGCAGAGAAATGTATTGGAACGTAAGAGGGTTAATTATTTATATATGTCATTTGAAAAGAGAAATAAATTATAAAAAAAGAGAAATTTTTTTAAAAAAAAAATCAAATTTCTAGTAACTGTAACAATATTTGAAAATTAAGAATGTAAAGATTGAAACTTAATATGATATTAAAGTAAAAGTACGTAAATACAATTCTAAGAGTATTGTTAAAATAAAGTACAAAATAACAAAAATGGGTAAAAATAATTAAAAAAAAATACATATGTAGCAAACAGAAAAGGTGAAACATTGTCTAGATTTAAGAGATATCAATATATTTGTGTAGAGGGTGAATATTTTTGGTAAATATGTTTAATAATTACAAAAATTCTTAAATGTATAAATTTTTGTCAACAACTTAAGAAAGTAAACAATTTTGTAACAATAATTAAATAATTCAGGGTACAGTATTTGCTATAAAAAAATTGTAATGACAGATTAATGTCTAAAAACTAATTAAACCAGAGCCAGTAAGTAGTGGCGAGATAAAAAAAAAACATATGTCGTGTGTTAAATACGTGTGAAGTGTTAAGTGAAAGTGATAGCGTGTGTTCCAAGATTTAGGAGACTAAAAACCCAATTATAAAATTTCCAAACAAGTTGTAAATATTTATAATTATGTTTCTAGTGGGGCATATGATGCAGTAATTTGTATCACAAATTATTTAAATGTAAAGAGTGATTATAGTATGAATATGCATTATTATGTGACATTGATTTGTGATGTTTGTTGACTGTAATTATTGTTGATAAGTAAGTTTATACTGCCTTACTGAAACTGTCAATAATAGCGCGCAATAATGCAGCGAAGGGGGTGAGCTGTTTATCATTATTGGAAACGAGGAAGTTACGTAATGTTGGCGCGTTTTTTCGTTGAGAATCTTCTGGAATGTTTTCCTAGAGCGTATGTATTCATAATTTTCATTGGATATTAAAATAGATGCTAATGTTGGCGCGTTTTATTAGCCAATAGTAACTCAGTTATAATCTTTAGGCATATCGGGGAGTGGGTGTATAAATAGAGGCTAGGTTTGAGGTAAAGTCCGTCAGTCGTTCAGTTCATCAAAAATCTGTGTACACTACACGTCGTCTTCAGTCAGTCAGTTCGTCGAAAGTATTTGTACGGCAAACGTCGGGTATCGATTCACAAGTTACGCGCAGCAGAATTATGAAAGATCTAAAGTATGGTAAAGTTAATTATACAAAAAGGTTGAAGTACGTGGATTAAAAGTGATCAGTAAGAAGTTATTATAACAGTTTCAGTTTGGCGAGTGTTAAGATCAATGTATAAATGTGATAGTTAACGTGTTTGACAATAAATGTGTAAAACAAATTTCTTCATCAGTGTTATATTTGGATAAAAGATTCCTTTCCGGTTACACACTCTGATCAAGAGACATGTTCGACTGAGAAATAATAGCTAGCCGGAGGACAGTAAACAAAACTTAAAATTCTTTCAAACACTAATACTGCCGCGAATTGCTAACACTAGATGGAGCTACAAACCGAACAAATGAATGACGTCACAAGATGGCTTCACATGAAGTAAATACACAAACATCACAAGCATCAACATTATAAAGAAAACCGTTACAAACTACTATTAGGTCAATTAATGGAATTAATTGTTCTTTCACACAAGCCGTGTGTTGGACAGGGTTGGAAAGGTAGAATCAGATGACTGAACAATTCAATGCCATAGCCGGGATTTGAACCACAGATCTCCCGATCTCCGTCCGGTTGCTCTAACCACTGAGCTACCATGCCGACACGACATTAAATTCTCCAGCTGTTTCGCACTTAAGTACTTACAAAGAATGCAAGTCGCCATTGGGGTATGACATCTCAATACAATTTGAGATCTCCTTGTGGTTTACCGGGAAAATGCGAATCAGTTGGAGAATTTAATGTCGTGTCGGCATGTTGCCATGATAGCTCAGTGGTTAGAGCAACCGGACGGAGATCGGGAGATCCGTGGTTCAAATCCTGGCAATGGCATTGCATTTTTCATTCATCTGATTGTACCTTTCTAATCAACTAATTTGTTCTCGGTTTTGCTCAGACGCTTGATAAATCTATATTATGCGTGAAAGACTGGTAATTTTGCTCAGAGGCTTGAGGTTCTTTTACGTGCCATAAACCTACGACACGGGACCATCGACTTTACTTACATTCCGAAGGAAACCATGCCAAGAGTTTTTACGCTCGAAAAAATTCATCGCCCTCCGCCGGGTTAGAACCCGCAACCTCGGGAACTAGAGGCTAGCATGGCAACCACTGCACCACGGAGGACGACACACAACTAAGGTCATTTGTGTGTAACACACTATCTAATCGAGTGGAATGGCTCAGGTGGCGACGGTTGTGACTTGCATTCGAATTGATGGTTCAATCCCAGCAACCTACACCCCCTTGACCCGTGAGGTTTTTTTTCAAGGTTTGCCATTCTTTAGGCGAATGCTCAGAAAGTTCGTTCCAGCTCTGAATTTTTCCTCTCATCGTTTCACCTCCATCCTCCTTTTACTTTTTTTCATCTTCTTGGTTGTTTCAGGGTTGAAAGTGCCGAAGGGGGAGTCTCGGCACACGCACACCAGGGAAAAGGATGCTAGCTGTAAGTTTCAACCACGGAATCAGGGTGGTCTCCGATCCTGGACCTCTCAAGAGATGTGTAAGTCTGTAGTCCTCGAGAGGAGTCATAGATAGCACCAAATTCCGCCAGGGAATTTTTTAATCCGTGAAAGGTAGGGGGCCCCTGCGCTCTACCCTGTAAATGTTACCTCTCTCCACACACACCTCACCCCTCCCACCCGTGAAATTAAACACCCCGGCAATGTGTGGATGAGGTATTTTATATGTATAAGTTCTTGATATTTCAAAGTTCTGTTAACCTGCGTCGAAATTGATTAACACAATTTCTTGATCCTGTCATGCTATAAGTTTAGATGCTTTCGCTTACTTATCATTTCTTCAATCTCCACCGTATGATCACTATACCAGCCTCTTTCGATGCAATTAGTAACCTCAGTATATTTTACCAGTCTATTCGGATTTTCAAGCGTAGATATCACTGAATTATCATCAATGGAGACTTCAAATTCGCCCGAGTTCCGTTGTATTCTGCCTCCTCGCCTACAAGAGATTCGAGTGTGGGAGAGAGACGCGATTCAGTATAACATCTTGCTCTATGAAGCTTAAGCCTTGACAAAGAACGATTCTTAAAAAATCCGACCACATATACAACATTTAATGAGTCGTTTTCCTCCATGTGTAATGTATGAAAAAATTGAGTTTCTTATAAGCTGGTTGCAGCGATTTTCTCTGGCAATAGTTCATGCTAAAACTGTAAAAGAAATTAAATGAATACGTGAATGCTCACGCTCGAAGGAATTAAAACCGAATGAATGAGTTCATAACACGCGGCTATGTATATATCTCGGATGAGAACAGCGGAGGGAACCTCTATCTACGCATAGCAAGAGGAACAGGATGCTCTCTCGCCATAAGGACGATTGTTCACGGAGGCAGTAGACGTCAGGTTGGACGGAACAGATTCCAAGTTCAAGTATTTAAACGCAGGTGTCCCTAACGTTTCCAGCTCACGGACCGTTCCAGCTCGTTGCGCATCTCTTTCATCCGTATGTCAACGATTTGTTACCTTCTGAAGTAAAGTTTGGTGGTTGGTTTAGATCTGTACAGCTTGCATTGCGCTGTATATCCCTAACATTTTCAGCTCCTGGACCGTTCCAGCTCGTCGCGCGTCGCTGTCATCCGTATGACATCGATTTGTTAGCTTCTGAATGAAAGTTTGGTGGTTGGTTTAGACCTGCAGAACATCCATTGCGCTGAGGTGTCCCTAACGTTTCCAGATCTCGGAACGTTCCAGCTAGTCGCGCGACTCTGTCACCTGTATGTCGATTTGTGGCCTTCTGAATGTTGTTACCTTTTCTGATCACGTTGTTACATTTTCTGATTAGGCTGTTACATATTCTGATTAGGCTGTTACATATTCTGATTAGGCTGTTACATATTCTGATTAGGCTGTTACTAATACTGATTAGGCTGTTACATATTCTGATTAGGCTGTTACTAATACTGACTAGGCTGTTACTAATACTGACTAGGCTGTTACATACTCTGATTAGGCTGTTACATATTCTGACTTCGTTGTTACATATTCTGATTTCGTTGTTACATTTTCTGATTAGGCTGTTACATATTCTGATTAGGCTGTTACATTTTCTGATTAGGCTGTTACATATTCTGATTAGGCTGTTACATATTCTGATTAGGCTGTTACATTTTCTGATTAGGCTGTTACATATTCTGATTAGGCTGTTACATATTCTGATTCGGCTGTTACATATTCTGATTCGGCTGTTACATATTCTGATTCGGCTGTTACATATTCTGATTCGGCTGTTGCATTTTCTGATTATGTTGTTACATTTTCTGATTAGGCTATGTTACGTTACGCGTTTAGGATGGTCCAGGAGACGTCACAATCAAAAGGGTAGGGTGGCTACCCTTTAAATATTTGAACTTGGAGTCTGTTCCATCCAACCTGACGTCTACTGCCTCCGTGAACAATCGTCCTGATGAATGTTTCCAGAGAGCATCCTTTTCCTCTTGCTATGCGTAGATCGAGGTTCCCTCCGCTGTTCTCATCGGAGATATATACATAGTCGCATGTTATGAATTCATTCATTCGCTTTTAATTCCTTCGAGCGTTAGCATTCACGTATTCATTTAATTTCTTTTACAGTTTTAGCATGAGCTATTGCCAGAAAAAATCGCTGCAACCAGCTTATAAGAAACTCATTTTTTTCATACATTACACATGGAGGAAAACGACTCATTAAATGTTGTATATGTGGTCGGATTTTTTAAGAATCGTTCTTTGTCAAGACTTAAGCTTCATAGAGCAAGATGTTATACTGAATCGAGTCTCTCTCCTACACTCCAGTCTCCTGTAGGCGAGGAGTCAGAATACAACGGAAATCGCGTGAAGTTGCAGTCTCCATTGATGATAATTCAGTGATATCTACGCTTGAAAATGCGAATAGACTGGTAAAATATACTGAGGTTACTAATTGCATCGAAAGAGGTATTAGTGATAATACGGTGGAGATTGAAGAAATGATAAGTAAGCGAAAGCATCTAAACTTATAGCATGACAGGATCAAGAAACTGTGTTAATCAATTTCAACGCTAGTTAAAAGAACTCTGAAATATCAAGAACTTATACTTCTAACATACATCATCCAGCCATTGTTGGGGTGTTAAATTTCACGAGTGTGAGGGGCGAGGTGTATGTGGAGACAGGTAACATCTACAGGGTAGAGGGCAGAGGCCCCTACCTTTCACGGATTAAAAACTTCCCTGGCGGAATTTGGCGCAATCTATGGCTCCTCTCGACGACTACAGACTTACACATCTCTTGAGAGGTCCAGGATCGGAGACCACCCTCATTCCGTGATTGAAACTTACAGCGAGCATCCTTTTCCCTGCTGTGCGTGTGCCGAGACTCCCCCAACGGCACTTTCAACCCTGAAACAACCAAGAAGATGAAAAAAGTAAAAGGAGGATGGAGGTGAAACGACGAGAGGAAAAATTCAGAGGTGGAACGAACTTTCAGAGCATTCGTCTAGCGAGCGGAAAACCTTGAAAAGAAAACCTGACGGTTCAGGGGGGTGTAGTTCGCTGGGATTGAACCCTCGATTCGAATGCAAGTCACAGACGTCGCCACCTGAGCCATTCCACTCGATTAGTTAGTGTTACACACAAATGACCTTAGTTGTGTGTCGTACTCCGTGGTGCAATGGTTACCATGCTAGGCTCTATTTCCCGAGGTCGCGGGTTCAAACCCGGCGGAGGGCGATGGAATTTTTCGAGCGTAAACATTCCTAGCATAGCTTCCTTCAGAAGGGAAGTAAAGTCGGTTGTCCCGTGTCGTAGATTTACGGCACGTAAAAGAACCTCAAGCGTCTGAGCAAAATTACCAGTCTTTCACGCCCAATATAGATTTATCAAGCCTCTGAGCAAAACCGTGAACAAACTAGTTGATAGTGGGATATATGCATCTGAAGTCGCGAACTCGCTGTTGTAAGCATATATAAGAATCATTATCTGGTAAATGTTGCATGTCATGCGTTCCTTTAAGAGAATCCTCGATAAAATTATATTAACTTTAAGAGCGCCCTAAATTGCCTGCAAAATATTTTTCCGATTTTTAAGTTTGGAACCTCTATTGCCTCTAAACAAGCGAATGGCATACATAGTGTGACTTAAAGAGAAAGTTCGTGTCTTAGATGTGATGTGTTCTTGTTATGATTGTAAATAAATATATACATTAAAGCTTGTCATTCCAATGTGACTATGGGTTCTGGTAAGCACATGTCCGTAGGTCTTCGTACATATTGCGTATTTAGAGTCGGTCAGCGATGTTTGTGTGATTGCATGTATTCATAGGTTTTCGTATAGATTCGAGTGCTTAGAGCCGGTGAGCAAAGTATTGCCATGATGTATGTATTATTCGGTGGTGTTCGGACGTCTCCGTACAGGTTCGGATGCTTAGAGTAAGTATAAAGTATTGTGCAGATGTATGTATTGTTCGGGTATATTCGTACAGATTCGGGTGCTTAGCTCGTAAGGGTGATGGAGGATTTTTCAATCGAGCAAAGGACAAGTGTCCTTTGAGCAAGCATTCAGCATGCGCAACGAAACCTAGAAGCAAAATATGCGAATGAAATGAAAGATGCAAATTATGTAGAATGAAAGTAAATCGTGATAGCATACACCACTCCAGCATTCGCCCGCAGAGCAAGAAAACCATGAAAAAATGCGAGGCTAGAGTGAGCTAGCAACGGGAAATCAAACCAAGTACCCTAGAAGCATACGTGAAATCGGAAATCGTGCTAGCATACGCCACTCAGGCATTCTGCTGCAGACCAGGGAAACTCACGAAAAAAATCCGGTCAGAGTGAGTGACCGACGGGAGGTCGAACCAGGGGCCTTAGAAGCACACGTAAAAGATGTGAATGAAACGGAAAGGAAATCGTGATAGATGAGAAACCATCCAGGCATTCGCCTGCAGACCAAGGAAAACCACGAAATATCCGCGGTCGGAGTGAGAGACCGACGGTAATCGAAACAGTGCTCCTAGAAGCATATCTGAAAGATGCAAATTATATAGAGTGAAAGGAAATCGCGCTAGTATACACCACTGAGGCATTCGACTGCAGTCCAGGAAAAATCACGAAAAATCCGATATCGGAGTAAGCGGTCGACATGTTTAAAAATGTTGAATTACTAGCTGTATATGCTGTCACCTATAAAAAGGTAGAAACCATACACTCGAAAGGCTTTCTTTTGCTCCTGCGTCTGTTTAAGGATAGCACTATATACAGGACCTTTACACCTTATCTTCTCAGAATGCATGTTTTGAGGTATTGCTGTGTTTTACCTCGAGGGTGCGAAAACTTCTGTTTTAAACACTACGCCATCGCTGTCCTTTTAGCTACATGCAATATACATCTACGTTTCTTTATTCATAAAGCATTTGTATCGAATGATTGCCGATGTTCATTATTAAATATTACCAGTCAGAGCCGGAGCGATGAAAGCCTGAGTAAACCGAGAATGTAGGTGAAACTGGGTGTAGGAAAAAATTCGGTATTGTAATGAACCTTCGCAGCATTCGCCTAGCAGCCAGGGAAATCCGAAGGACCCCGGGGGTCAGGAGTGTCAGCTTCTGGGAATTGAACTCACAACCTCCGAATGCAGTCCATTGTAGTTACCGTCTGAACCCTTGCTTATAAAAACCGTTAATGGGATGGCTGGCTCAATATCTATGTATTCGTAGACCTTCATGCAGATCCTAATTGCATACGGTGTGACCACAGGGAGTCGAACCCGCGACCTCTCGAATTCAAACCTCACACGTTACCACGAAGTAGTTTTTATCAAAACAGGCTTTAAACACCTTTTACTCATGTTAAATAAGTCTGTCATTAATCAAGTATGTGATTCATCTATAAACCAGAACGTAAAACTGGTTTGCTTCAAAGACACCTAAGAAATATCAGATACACTCAAGTGCTTAAGTTGAATTCTTTCTCCTATTTTAATTCTAAATACCAAACTCTTCATATTACCCTCTCCAAATCATATTTATTTGTTTAGCATTCCATAAAAATTAATTTAATATCGGTATCATGCAAAAAACTCTTGTATTTGACAAGTATATAACAAGTTAAAATATTTACACCGTCATCTATGTGAGCAGGGTTTTCCGATAAGGGTGGTCTTTTCAGGAGAATGAGAAATCATTTTAAAAACAATACACGCCTTAATGGGAAAGGGTTTTACATTGTCCTTTAATGGGCTATTCGATAGTAACCAGCCTATGAGAATTTCCCGAGGCCCCCGGTAGGTATACTCTCTTCAGGGATGTACAACATATTTTTGCAAGGGTCGTGCAACTGAATAACTCATTGTCGAATTTTTCGAAGATCACTGGTGTTGGGTCTTTAGAAAAACATTTTAAACAAATATCAAATTTATATTTGAAGTCTTCGTAATGGTTCAATCTCTTTGCTGGAATATACAAAATATCTTTCGAACGGAGGGCTGTTTAAAAAGTGCTCGTCCTAAGTTATATATTTACTAAGAGAAGAATGCATGTTTTGAAAGTCCGTGTATTTTCTTAGTTTGAGTTCAGAGTTCGATTTCCCTCTGGTATTTAATACCGCTTTAGACGCTGCATATCTAAACATTCAAGGGTCTGTTACAGTCGTCGTTTCATTTTTGTTACGGGAGTAATAATTGCGCAAGTGCAGAATCTATACATCATACCCCGTAGGAAAATATATTACACTTACGTTTATAAAGATCGTTAATATGAGGGATTGTCCTTGCATCGTAGATCACCTAACCGAGATTCGAACCTGTGACCTCTCGAATGTGCATAGACACGATATCTCAGAGAATTCTGGTATTTATTACATTGGAATGATGTTGGATCGAATAATTTTTAGACATGGCGGCTGAAACACCAGTCTCTTTAAATGGAATAAACAAATAAGCTGTCTTGGCGATAATATAATTTTAGCTATGGTAATGAAAAAGAAATTATCGTTGTTTCTCACGATGTCTTAGGAAAAATCCTTTCGTGTGTATAAGTTAGGACAATTCTTTTGGAGACGTGTACCTGTCGCTAAAATCCACTCAAGCGTTAACTTTGAGGCGTCCATGTACAGATGTTACTTCCCCTTAGGAATCTCATCCATTAAGGCTCTAAGTACAGTGGAAAAACCATGCTGCGTCATGATTTAACCTCTTCAAGGGTGTACAACGTATTTTTGCAAGGGTTAGTAAACCGCTATATAAATCGTTGGCGTAATGTAGAGAGAGAGAGAGTGCTTGCGTGATGGAAGCTTTTTTTTTTTACCGACAATGACTTTTAAAGTCCCTGCCTGCGCGTTTGCTTGCGTTGGCAGTGCGGTACTTTATCGAAATTGCCTGTTTTAAAGTCCATGCCTATGCGCGTGATTGCGTTGGCGGGTGTGGTATTTTATCGACAACGCCTGTGTTAACGTCCATGCCTATGCGCGTGGAGTGCTTTATCGCCGACGTCTGTTTTAAACTTCCTACCTGCAAAGGAGAGATAGAGAGAAAGGGTGTGCTTGCGTGATGGATGCTGTTTTTTACTGCCAATTCTCTTTTTTAAAGTCCATACCTATGCACATGATTGCGCTGTCAGTGTGGTACTTTATCGACAATGTCTGTTTTAAAGTCCATGCCTATGCGCGTGGAGTGCTTTATCGATGTCTGTTTTAAACTCCCTGCCCTGTATTTTTCCACGACTGTCATATTTCTATCGAGTTTTATTTATGAGCGTTCTTTAACTAGCGTTAATTAAAAGAGTAATAAGGAAGATGTTTTGTTTAGACCACTCACCATATTCTTTTATTTATTTAGTCCATTGTTTATTAATAACGTATGTAATATTTAACTATAATGTTAACCGTATTTATTTATTTTTCGGAGCCAACCCTACATGTAAACAAACCTTAGAACAAATATCTTGAAGCGCGAAGTTCCTTATCGTCCATTTCAGATGATTTAGGTTAGTTATTTCCAGGGAGGCAAAATGGCCGCCATGCGCTTCTTAAACTCTTAAGGTGTCGAAGTTCCGTCTTCTTCATCGCTGTGCTGAAGAGCGAGCCTTCGCTGCTGTCCACTAGATAGCGCGCGCGACAGGCTGTGAGTGGCATGGAGAGGGAATTGATGGGATACCGGCACATGGGAGAGGCTTCAGTCGCGTGGAACACTGTACAGAGGATGGACTGCGCTCGAGTTTTCAGCGATAGAATCACTCGTTAACGTGTCGTTACGATAACTCACCTTTCAGTCATGAATTCATCTAAGTGATGAAATATTCGTATAAACCCCCCAAAAAATTCCCTCAAAAGTAGAATTAAACAAGTGTTATTAGCCGTAATAATTATACACGTAATAATCACCTTAACACCCACACACATATACGATGGCGACCAGGTGCGCGAGTCAATTCATATACACTTAATTACATTAATCAATCAAAATACTTAATCATATTCATCGATTGACGAGTAGCGTTTAATTACATTAATCAAGATATATGCGTGGGAATACTTCGGTCAAGGGCTTGCGTTCAACCATTTAGAGGTGCGATGCCAGGACTTTAGCAGTATAAACCCTTGATTCTTTTTTCAAAATTGTTAGGCAATGTTATGCATGGACGAACATTACCTGATTGATCGACATAATTATCACCTCATCGATTGGCGGGGGCGGCGACACGCGACAAAATAAATGACCAACTGTTTGACGATCTCCGACTGTCGATATCGGTAGCACACAAAGACCCACCTCCATTAGCGACGAGCAGAATAGCCCATTGCTCTTCTATGCACAGGCGGTATTCTGACGAGCACACAAAGGACAATAGCTTATTGTTCTGAACCTCTGCCGGGCGGCATTCAGACCAGCACACAAAGGACAATAACCCATTGTTCTACACCTCTCTCTGGTGATATGACAGTAGCACACAGAGAGGGCGTGGTCAGCGGCTTTTCGGGTCAGCACACAAAGGAGGGGGCGGAAGTCGGCGATACAGAACAATAGATATCGATTACATCTCATCAGTTGTCGGCATCTGAATGTGTGCTGGCTCTCTCACTACTCATATCCACTGTTATTCAACAGATTTTTCCTTTTAGCAAAGACAGATATACCCACACCTACATAGGTGGGATTTCTTGCTACAGATTACACCAATTCTATTTGATTTGACATAGGACATGCGAATTGTTCTGGAGAAGTGATAATGCGCGGCAGAAATCCAAAATTAGATGTGAAGTAGACCAATTTCCCTTTGATTTCAGTGTTAATGGGAAGATCTGGGGATATTTTTATGGATACTGCACTGTCACTATTAAAAGAGACTATTACTTTTTCACAATTTCAAAATGTTCGCAGTAATAATTGCGGGCAACTAGCCAGGTTCCCCACCCAGTGAGTTCTGGGGATGGTGGAAGAGGTATCCCATGGGCTTCACGTTGGTATGTTTTCACACGAGATGGTGATTTTAGAAACACCTTTTTCGCATTTCCGATTAATTTATCGACATCTGTAAAATTACCCCTTATTTCTTCTGCAACTCTATGGTAAGCATGCGCCAAGCAGGTTACATGCATCATCTTTGAGTACAATACCTTAAGGGCATTTGCGGATTTTACCATATATGGAGCTGCGTCCGTGAGAAAGAATAGCATAGAATCGTGCTGGACACCGTTAGGCCACATATAGTTCATTGTTCTGTCAAACAATATGCTTATTGTGGAGAAGTTTACTGTCAGCAAAATTTCGCAATTTAGAAGGAAAATATCACCATTGTTTTCATTCATTCCCTAGCAATTACATTTGCAACGTAGTGACTCAGGGAATCTGTGGTCTCATCAATTGAGACCTAGATTTTTTTCTTGTCCAATTTTGCCGGTATGTAATCGGTAGTTTTGCTGTAACGCAGATCAGTATAGGTTTTCCTAATTGTTGACTCATCTGGGATAGATTTTCCCGTGTATTCTTGTAGGAAACATCGGAGCACGTTATTATTGAGTTTGTGGAATGTAATGTTTCCTGAGACAAAAGCTTCGCAAAGCTCTTCATTAAACAGTGAATTCGCCGAAGTCGCACTACTGCACTGCCCGAGAAACATCTGTTGCATTTTTCTTTCTCCTCCTGCTTGAAGGCCACGTTTGTGTTTCTCCCTGTTCATATGTTGCTCTACGGTGAATCTCTTCTCTGCCGAAACTTTCACTTTGTAAATTTTACCGTACAATATGGTACCATCACTAGAAAATGGACTCACCGTACTCTGAAACAAACTGTTTTAATTTCACAGAAACACTTGGTTTTACCTTCGGCATATCACTTCAGAACCGGAACCACTAGCTTCCTCTCTGTGAATAACTGAATAATTGTAACCAGCAGACACAATAACCCGTGGTACGTCCCTCAAAAGTATCAGGTAGTTCCACCCCCACATCTCTTTAGAGGACAGGTCTGTCTAAACAAACAGTCGAACCATTTACTTGGACGAGTCCAATATGAAAAGGGAGGCCATATTGCAACATATTTCCAATAATTTTAGATTGTGATGCTCTGAAACAATTCTGCTACTATTAAGAACAATGCAAACAAAACTTGCTATACTGGCAAAAACCATGGATTTGTTCTTAAAAATGACTAAAATTACTCAACCCGTAAAAACGACCTGTCAGAGAAAAATGTTTAAAAATGCAGAAAACATTACCCCTTAGTCATTTTTTTCACTCAGGATGGTATGAGCCATGCTTATTTTTCATAGAGCATCGTCCTAGCATCGCCAGAAAAAGATGCAAAGTCATCGAAATCCGGGCCCTAATAATCAAGCTAAGAAGAGAGTACTTGTTTTCATTCAGACTTGATAAAGTGTGTTATGAATTGTTTTCCGTAGACGTAGTCACGCTCCGATAACTTGAGGATCACTTGCTGCTTGTAAGGGCGATAGGTTTAAAGGAGAATGCAGCGCACACTGTTAGTGTGACATTTGTAAAGCTGTAACACGTCTTCCTGCTGTACACGTGACACTCTTGTGAATGGAATTCTTTACGCTCTGGATGTTTTCTGGCGTCCATACTAATGATGAGCAAAGTGATCTGTCTTTATCCCTCCTCGACCTCACAGCTTTAGGTAGCGAGTTATTTCTGCAGTTCTCTCTCCAGCCATGTGTCATACTTCTCGACGAACTTTCACCTTAAATGCCGTCGTTCAACGAGTACACCACGGAACAGGGGTGGAAAGACTGGTTTGGAGAACTCTTTGAGGATACAGAATCAATTCCTTATTAGTAATGAGGTAATTAGAAACACATTGTACAGAAAATAAATGAGGACTAAGAAACCAAACACTACTCGCTCCAAAACGGGGTTTCGTTCGCCTTTGGATGTAACAGCCTGAATTGTGTGCTTCTCATTGTGATATTCAGGACGAGTTTTGAGAGACCGGCGTTGTGCTCTGCGCATCGAGCCACTCACCAGGCTCTTGCTCGCTCTCCTTCTCTCTGTCTGATGTTGTCGACGTCTCTTACGATCCTTTCACTCGCCGAGCTCAAGGACGACAAATCAAAACTTGTGCGGTCGAAAACTGCCCAAATGTCACTTTGAGACTCGATATCGGAATTCATATGAATTTACGTGAACCTGGAGCTTCAGTTACCCCAATTTCTGACCACCGTCCTGTTAACTTCCAATTCATTCCAAGCATATTACCCCAGGTTGAGCATCCCATTAATGGCTATGCCAACTAGGAGTTACTTAAGTAGCACTTAGATAGACCACCGAGTGCATCCTACTGCCTTCAAACCACTGAAGATATGTTATGTACTTCACTTGCATCATATGTTCCAGTGTCAAACCCTCGACAACTAGTGGCAAGAGATTTCAATCTGCAGATTTCTTACTACTTTCGACCTTACTAACTACTTACTATCTTCTGCAACTCAGTTACGAGAAGCATCGCGTCAGGCGATTATGGCGACGAGAACGCCTCCCTTGGCTATATACGCAACTGAATGACCATATGTCATGTGCAAATCGGGCTTGAAGGACATAGACTACAGACGTACAAATGTCCGCTCGTATTAGTATTGAAAAGTGATCCCACATCGTAGCACATTACTAAACATACGTTAAGCTTCTACGTGAAGCTAGTATTGTTCAAGCTTTATGGATCAACAATCAGATGACAACGGATGCGTCATCTAATTGTGAGGTTTTGGCATTCTAGTTTCAGCGCACATTCACCTTAAATCGGTCCTGCTCCACAGTCTGCCGTTTCGATTGAACAAGAAGCCAAGGAGCAAATTCGCAAAACCACCGTTCCCGACAGTATTTCCTTCACCGGTACATGTGAACTGGTTCTCATTCAAGTTCCTCCCAAAAAGAGGTTCTCTGGTCACGATCCCATATCCAATTATGTGCTTAGATAGCTTACTAAAATGGCATTGGCTTACATATCTTCCATATTTAATGCTGCTCTTCGACTTGGGTTATTTTCTTCCGAAGTGGAAGTTGGTGGAAATTATTGTATTTCACAAACCAGGCAAGTTTAAGAACTTAGCTTCCAGCTACAGGCTAATAAGTTATATATGTTTCACGCTAACGCCTTACCCGATTACCAGTTTGGATTTAGGCCAAAACATTCTACTAAACGTCATTAGTTAAGACTCAAAGTCCATTTGAGTGTCATCAGTGCACTTCAGGGGTAATTTTGGACATTGCCGAAGCAAGTGTGGCACGATGGTTTAATTCTTAAATTATTTCGCACACACATTCCACATTGCCTGCTACAAATGCTTAATAGCTTTCTCATAGATCGATGTTTTATGGTCCGCATTGGTGGCATTCGATCTACGCAACGCCCTGTTGTGGTTGGTGTTCCACAATGCTGCATTCTTGCACCTCTTCTTTTCCACATTTCCACATCTGATTTTCAAACTTGCTGTCCACATGCACTACCATGTATGCTGACGACACCGTACTCTTTTATTCTCTTTGCGATTTGCACACAGCAATTGCTACTCTACAATATTCGATTAATGACTTTCTGCTTGTCTCGCCATCTGGTGTATTATACTCAATACCCTTAAACTGAGGTCAACATTTTCTTCCTATTTGTGCTATATGAATGCCATCCCTTTACTTTTATTGAGGAATCCATCTTCTGGTTGCCCTTACCAACTCCAGCAAATACCTTGGAATGATGCTCTACACCAGACTTATGTGGAACTCCCATGCAAAATGCATAATCACGTTAGCTTCAGCCTGGCGCTAAAGGTTTTGTCCAGTGTTTAACTGGCGCTCACCTCTAGCTTTTGAGTGTTCTGTGCTTTTGTGTACCTCTTTTGAAATTGCTACACACCTGTGCAGCTGCTGTCCGAGGAGTTGCCGGCAAAACTCACATTAACCGCATCGAAATCATACAAAATAAGGCATCGTGCATAACCACCAACGCGCCGTTGTTCCTCAGAAATCCGCAACTCCACCGTGGATTGGGACTTTCAACTATATACCAGTACATTAGCTCCAACTTCATTCCTTTCTTCACCAACATACATTATTTCCAGGAAGTAGTATAATACAACATTGGTATATGAAATCGCCAGCCAACTCGCCTGAAACCAGATCACCGCAAGATGTACTTCTAACTGCTGATCTCAGTTCAGACTGGAACATTAATTGATCTCTATGTGCACTAATTCTCAATCTTTCCAATGAGTGCTCTTTATCCTGTTCACTGTAAAAATTTAGTTCGAGTAGCTATTTAGGCCAACCTGAAAGTTATGCCTTTGGCTGCAGTTTCATTTGATAGCGATAATGTGTAAGCACATTGGCTGATCGATCACTTCGCAATTAATAATAATAGTAAACATAACACTGAAAAATTGTTTAGAGAGGAGCAAACATAAATCGGTGTCTCATTACATAAATACATTTATAGAAGCAATGTTATATGGAGTTATTCAGGCTACTATTCCTAAAATAATCAAGAAGGAAGCATATTTTTCAATCATGTTAGTACTTCAGTGCATTGAGTACTTAATGGGATTTTATTCCAGACAAAGGACTCATCTGCCACCCTTTACGAATTGTTGAACATATGCTTGTGCTATATAACTTAGCAATAACACATTTAAGAAGACAATATTGTGATGGTGCGGGCACGTTTCAGATGTCCATTATAGTCCTCAGACTAAACTAAGAGCATTATTAATGCTTTGCCAAGCACATGCGTTGAATCTTGTAGCACAGGATTCAATGAAACATGTAAACAAACAAGAAACTTCCTGCAATTAATCCCTCGTGGTTTAAGAAATCGAGAAAAGAGATTTCTCCTTTAAGACCCTTTTTGTTCGACAAGATGGACGTTGTGGTACACACATGTGGCGTCTGTCTTGGATAACCACTTGAAGCTACTTATAATAATTTCTTTGTGAACCAGCTTTAAAAAGCTGACACATTCATTGTGTTGAAGTAAAAGCAAACATTTAAAATATTTGGAAACAGTTAATGTTTAAAATTGAAAACCTGTATGGCATAGCTAACGATTCGAAAACAGCATGTCGAACTTTTGAGAGGGAACTTAGCTAGGGAGACATTGAACATGAATGTAAACCTCTGGAACTGGATTGGTCTAAGAATCATGAAACGGAAATTACCACGAAATCATTATTGTTCCCTGATAGTATCAATTTCACTCCAAAGGAACATCACAACAGAATCTTGAGTTTACATCTGTTGATTACATTACATGTAATCATAATCTGAAATCAATTACATCTGTTGCTGTAATCACCATTGACTCCAGGTTTGTGCCGCAGCTACTCCAAGATGCGGAGGAGTTCCTAGTCATAGATACGTTTCATAATATCCAGAATAGAAATTTACAGATACATGCATTTATGAATGCTCCGAATGTTTGTGAAATTCTGACCAAGTTGAACAGAGCACTAAAATGAAGAAGAAAGAAAAGTGAGAAAGAAAAAAAAGCTCAACACATTTAACTCTAATGTTCCATTAACTATTTGCACCACAGAGCGTTTATTTTAAATGCTGAGAATACTGGAAAGTTATTTAAGAAGTACCATGACGCAAGAATGGTTGAACCTCCTGGATTATTAACTGCGGAAGCGGGTAACATTTGTTTAAATTAACATAAAAATAAGTTGATAGAGGAAATAATAGTTTCGCACAATACTTTTTTATGTCACGTTAAGTTACATTTGTGGGAACTCTCAAACACAATACTTTGATTTTAAGAATGCATATTTGGAAGCCCGTTTCAGTTCCAATTAAATTACAAATGTTTCGTAATTGAGTTAATTCTTAAAAGATTAGTAGATTTGAAACGAATATTTCCGTATTTCTTCTTAATATTTACATTTTTATTTTAATACGTAAATGCTGATTATCTTATGGCTATGATAAAGCTACGTCGGTATATTTGGCTGAGTTTTATAAGAAGCTTAAATTATTCTGTTTTGGAAAAAAGGGTTTAAAAGTTTGCTATAAACACAAGCATATAACAGTTTTGCAGGTAAATTGTAACACATAAGAAAATATTACATAGATTAGATACTACTTTCCTCAAGCTCTAACTACAAACACGTCAGGATTTCTGGTTTAATTGGATTTCATAATTTTGTAGTTAGAAAAATATTCTAGTTAATAGCACAAAAAATATCTAAAGATATTGTGCAGAAGATGCTTTGTAAACGTGCAGCCTTTTAAACACGCCTTCAAAGCATTAGTGCTTCATGGAGACCTTCTAAGAATGTAAATCAAAGTCTTAATGGTTCAGTACTGCCCAGCCTTAAATATTTTATACTTCATTCCTTTCCAGGGATAGTATACTTGTAATGCTTTAAGAGAAAGAGGGGGAAGAGAAAGCTGTATGTGTGCGCGTGTGAAAGAGAAAAAGACAGGTAGCGGTGTATATGAATTATTTTCTGGAGAATATACATACATCATAAGCTAATAGATGGGCCATAACACTTTTAAAGTAATTATGTCGTTAGCTTAAACTGGGCGACGTTATATACAAAAAAGAAACGGTCTCTTTCTTTGGTGATAAAGCAACAATAGAATTTGCGCCATATATGTTGACCGCGAGATGTGTAACGGGCCTGTCTAGTCCGAGCTGTAAGATCTTGAAGATAAAGGAATCGGTTTAGACAGGGAGTTGGAGAAGCAAAGTCCAAGCGACGTATTCTTTGTCAGATAATTGCTTCGCATTCGCAAAGTATATGCCTTGCCGTTTCTTTTTCTTCTAAAGAGAATCTGCATATATTCACCTCAGCCTTGACCATCTTGTAACGATGATCCTTAGGAGGGCAGCGTCCGGTGCGGAGGCCATTTATCATCCTCAGCTCCTGTTTGCTGAATGTGAGGATATATATACATTTTTTTTTTTATCTTTTCGCAGAAAGTTCAATGAACTGTTTTGCATGACTTAGCTTTGGAACTTATTACCAATAGTTGGTTATTTTCCCGTGTTCCTAGGCTTTTGCCTTGCCTCTTATATAGCCGCCTGGTGCTCCACAGAATGGTTCTGGGCCAATGAACAGAGTATTAGCTCCTTCCGTGGCTAGGTGATCGCAGTTTCAGTGCTCTCAATTCCTTGGTTTCCTGGCACCCTCATTAAGGTAACCTTATTGTGTTTCGTCAACTGATATAATATCTACAGAAGTCCTCAACCTTGACGCAATATTGTAAACACTAAGGTCCTTTAGCGCTACCTGGTTGTGCGACAAAATATAGATCGTGGCACTACAAATACCTTTATTGACATTTACATGGGTACGTGTTTTTATAGCATGTACTTCAGCTTGGAATATGGTGGGTTCATTACCAAGAGTTTTGCTAGGGCAAAATTAGGCCTATAAATTCCTATTCCGGTTCTCCCATCTATTTTTAAACCATACCATACAATTGACTACCAAAGTTAGGTCCGTGTTCATTCCAAGTTAGACAGTCAGTGATTGTAACTGTAAAGGAATGATCTAGGCTTAGGTGTCATCCAATCCCATAATGTAATGAGATTGTCCTCTTTAATTTCACACAGAATTTTCATGTCACCAGTTAGGTCACCTGGCTTAAATGTCATATTTTTTCGCAGTCTGAGGGCAAGTCTAAGGCAGCTTTCTTCACCCCGATATGAAGAGGTGTTATGCCTATAAGGTCCTCCATAGCTGCTGTAGGACAGGTGTTCGTTATATTCAAACAGACTAGCCTTTGAACTTTCTGCAGACAGGCTATAGCTTTTTTTTGTTCTCTTTTAGACCACCAAACCAAAGACGCGTAAGTGATCATTGGTCTCACAATAGTAAAATAACCAAAGCATCATATAAGGCTTAAGACCCCATGTTTTGCCAAATAGGCTGGAACAATTCCTAATTTTTGCCAGAGGTTTACCAGAGAGTCTTTCTAACTGAGGATTCCAGGTCATTCTGCAGTCCAAAATAATGCCCAGATACTTGACTTGTTCCTCCAGTTCATGCATAGTTCCATTGAATTGGAGTTGCAAAATATAGCTTTCTTCCCTCGTAAATGATACGATAACAGTTTTATTACAGGTAACCCCTCCATTTTACGCCAGTCATTAACAAGGTTGAGAGCATTCTACACGAGTTCCATAAGTATGGACTTGTCTCTCCCTCTTGTCATGATGACAAGATCATCTGCATATCCTTGAGCTTCAAAGACAGCACTTGCCAGTTTCTCAAGAAGTGGGGGAGCGAATGTACCCCTCTTTGGGGCACCCCTTATTGAGCCTTATACTGTCTTTTTTGCTTCCAAGCTTGGCTGTGATATTGAGGCATTATGGTATGGATATTATGTATTTAACTATAGTGGAATGCTGGCCTCTAATGCCCGAGGTCGCGGGTTCAAACGTGGCGCAGGACGATGGATTTTTTCGGGCGTAAATTCCTAGATTTGCCCGATTAGGCAAATTCCTAAATTGCCTGATAAAGAGGTATCTGAGCAAAATTTCCGGTCTTTCACGCCCAGTATAGCTGAGAACTATAGCAGTTAAAGAGCATCCATAAATAAAACCCAATTTTATTTTTCTGCAGCCTTTTCAATAGATTCATAAGTTGTGCTATCAGAAGCCGCTTAAACATACTTAAAGGCGCAGAGAGCAATTTTGCTTATGTGTAAATGCCACTTCAGTCTTGGTGACAAGACTATGCATTTAGGATATTCTTGGTTTGTCTGCTTGATATGCAAACTGTGTTTCTTTGAAGCATTGCTTTAGGCAGTATCTCGCTTCTAATGTAGTTGTCAAGGATCTTTGCCATACTTTTAATTAGCACGGAGCTTAGACTAATGGAGCGTTACGCATTAGGCCTACCTGCCTTTGGTATGAATTCCACTCTGACATTCCTCCATGCTATACCCACACCGCTGTCTTTCCGGCCCTGGCGTTTCGTGAATGTAAAGAATGAGATACGAGGGCTGCCCCAGAAGTACCCGACCTAACAAAGAAAACACTAAACTTTGGGGAAAACATATTTATTTCTCTACGTAGTCTCCTTTCAGCTCGATATACTTCCCAGCGATTTTCAAGCTTGGGTACCCTGTTTATAGTGAGAACCGCCGAGTTCTGCAAAATAGCCATCAACTGCAAACTCCACCTCTTCATTGTTGGCAAATCTTTTGCCACCAAGACATTTTTTCAACTTTGGGGAAACAGAACATAATCAGAGGGGGCTAAGTCTGACGTATAGGGTGCAGAGGAAGCAATTCGAACTTCAACTCATCGATTTTGGCCATGCGATAATGGATGTGTGAACTGGTGCATTGTCTTGATGAAACAGAACTTTCATTTTCGCTAAATGCAGCCGTTTGTGCTTGATTTCATCATTCAAATGCTGCAATAAGTTTACATAATACTCACTATTTGGTTGCTTTTCCTTTTTGAAGATAATCAATGAAAATTCTCCCACGCGCATCCCAAAAAACTGACGCCATGACCTTGTCTGCAGCTGGAACTGTCTTCGCCTTCTTTGGAGCCGATTCTCCCCTTTAAATCCACTGCTTTGACTGCCACTTCGTCACAGGTGTGAAGTGATGGACCCATGTTTTATCAATGGTTTTGAATCGACGCAAAAACTCGTTTTTTTCAGCGAAACATCGCCAAACACTCGACTGAAACATCCTCACGATGCTGCTTTTGTTCCATTGTGAGTAAACGCGGCGCTCGTCTTGCGCACAGCTTTCTCATGTCTAAATTTTCAGTTAGTATGCGATATACTGCACTTTTTGAAATGCCTACAATGTCTGCTAGCTCGCACACTTTCAGTCGACGGTCATCCAATACCATTTTGTGGATTTTCTTCACAATTTCTGGCGTGATCACCTCATTTGGTCGACCACTGCGATGTTCGTCTTGGCAGCTCGTACGGCCTCGCTTAAACTCTGCCATCCAATATTTTACTGTTGCAAGCGAAGGAGCAGACTCCCTCAGAGTAGAATCTAGCTCAGCTTTAATATTAGTTGGACTGAGATCTTTCAAATGAAATGTTTACAAATTCGCTTAGAGAGTGAAGTAGGAGGATTTTTCCTGCCCCACGTATGGTACTAAGTTTCCGGTGGCCTTCGCCCCAACGATTAGGAATGAACTTTGTATTTTATGTTTCTTTAAATATTATATATTTAGGTTTACCTCGGCTGCGTCAGTAGTAATTTGTAGATACATGTCTCTCTTAACAGGATGTGATACGGCTAAAGAATGTAGGCTTACAAAAATTATAATTTTCACTTCACTCCGTTTAGTAATCCTTGACACTATTAAATAACACTTCACTGATATAGAGAGTTGTGAGATTTATTTATTAATTACTTTTCAACACGTAAACTTTATAATATTCTCTCCATAATGAATTTTCGTCTCACACTGAATACGTTTTAAACTTCTCGAGGAACACTGTCTACAAGTAAATGACTTCTATCGCCTGAATTTGTAAATTGTTCTCATTTCAAGTCTCTGATTGGCTAATCCTACTCCAATAGAATACTTTCATTTAAGTTAAGCTTTTTCTGGTTTATAAACTGTCTCAAACATTACATTATTGTTGCTCCAAGAATTACTAGTAGCATTATTAAACTTTCCAATTCATTATTGCCTGAAGATTACCTCATTGTTACTTTTGATCTATATTCTCACAGCTCCTACATTATTAAATTACGTAATACATTCATATGACATTATTATACACGTATAAAATAACATAAACATTACATACGTTTTATATATTATATTATACACATATTGCTTTAAGGCAGGCTGTTATTATATTTTATATAATTAGACTGAAATCATTTAAGTGTTAAAAATACTGCCTCAAGAGTTGTTCACTATTAATGGATGCCAAACATTTACTAAACAACATAGCATTGTCAAACTTCAAACTTAAGCTTTATGAGTGTGGTACTTTCTACCATAGTCATTTGAGGCAACAACCGCTATATATACGTCAGGTCGGGTACTTCTGGGACTGCCCTGGTAGTTATATATTAGAATGGTCGCCTTTAGTAATAGTGTGAATTTCCACAGCAAAGGAAACTATTCGGATTCGTTTCAACAGATAAATTGGGACTCTTAATTTGATTTCTTGTAACGTTTTTAATAAATATAGTTTATTGTTGCTTAGAGCTTTGCTACCCGCAAAACACACCACGAAAGAAAAAAATCGAAAATCAGGCGAGGTTTGCAGTGCTGGGTTGACTCGCACAGCAAAGGGTGGAAGTTGTATGCTAGCACCGATTACATGCTTCCTCCCCATGTGCGTCCGCTGCATTTTGGACTGTGTTGTCAATTCTCTTGTAAGCGAAGCACGTGTCGTCAGCTGTTTGCTTTAGTCCAGGTGAGGTTGTTTATTTGTGCGTGTGCAATTTCCTGGTTTATCCTTGTTATATTTATTCTTATAGTTATCGACATAGTTATAGTTACAGTTATACTTATTCTTATAGCATTATGCCTATAAAGATAAAAGTCGGGTCTTACCGATGCCAAACCGTGAATTTATATTCAGGCTATGTGAATATTTTGAAAATGAGCGAGAAAAAGGGGCACCTCTTCTTCCTTTGGCAAGAGTAGTGGATAGAGTTTGTGATGCACTGAAGGTGGGTAAAACAACCGTGAAAAGTGTGGCGAAGGAAAAGGTAAATGCCCGGCCGATTCGAATACGTTATCAGAAGAGTTGCAGTCACCAGGAAAATCGAGATCTAAAGTTGACCTAAGACAACACTGGATACCCTTTCGAAGGGTGATTTAAGGCAGGATATTTACTAATTTTATATGAGGAAGGAATTTCCTAATGGAGAGAAGCTTTTAGATTCTTTGAAACAAGCCAGGTTATTTGATGGAGGAAGACAAGTTTAAGCAAGGCGTTAAAATAACTTGGTTTCAAATTAGAGAACCTTTCAGGTAGGACAACCGTAAAGCAAAAAGGTGATACAGTGGTATGGCGTGGCAGATATTTGGGGGAAATTCTAAACGTTAGTTCCGAAAAAGTGGTATGGTTGGACATAACGTGGGTAAACGCAGGACATACAAAATCAGGGGCCTGGACAGACGACTTGATAGCAGACTTATTCTGCTTCATGGTGGTGGAGTAAATGATTTGTTCCTGGAGCAATGCTTCTGTTTAAATAAAAAAGTACACGTGATTGCCACGAAGAAATTAATGGGAAAGCTTTCACCGCCTGGTTTAAGAAAGGCTTACTTCCACAATTGCGGTTAAATAAAGCACCAACAGTCAAAGACAGGAAGCACGTCATACCTCGGTGGCTCTTGGAAAATATTGTCCTCGGAGTGTCGGCAGTAATGAACAAATAGCTCTTGCAAATTGTTAAGTTGTACAAACCAAGGTTCTGTACATACAAGATAGACAACATCACCGCTGCATATGGGCATACCGTCATCAGGCTTCCACCATACCACTGCCATTTCAATCCTGTTGAACTCAACTGGGCGTAAGTCAAGGGGTACGTTGCAGAACACAATAAGGCTTTCCACATCGCCGATGTTGAGCGATTGGTGGAACCAGGAATTGAACAGGTGTCAGTGGAAAAGTGGCAGAGTGCTCGGAAACATACTTGGGAACTTCTCCTTCGAGCAAAAAAAATAAATAAATAAAAAAAATAAAAATAAAAAATAAAAAAAATAATAATAAATAAATGAATAAGAATAAAAAGAAACGCCGAAAGGTGTTTTACAAGAACTTGTAGAAGCATTAGTGATTTTATTAAATGCCGACAGTAATAACTCCAGTGACGCTAATGAAGAAATGGATATCTTCGAGAGGTGCGGCGTCTTTCCGCTGGACTGTTGACATGTTAAATGTGAGTACATTAAATCTGTTTGTTTCCTGTAAAGTCTATCTCCATACTTCAAATATTACAACATAGGCAGTTATATCCTTGTTTGCATTTTACAAAGAGATAGCACATGTATGAACACGTGTTCGCAGTAGGGGCGAAAATATGCAACACTGTCTCTCTCGATCGCGCAAAATATCAGAGCCGGAGATAAAACGGCGGTAGTATAGAGGAATATAATGTAGTCTGAGGTATGCATTAAACAACCTTCCTATTATGGGCATGAAAACATTTTAAACTTTTTGTAGAAGAGCCGGCAGGATTCGATGCCCTGCAGCTTTATGCGGTTCAGATGAGTTAATAACCGATTTTATATACCTGGTGATGAAGATGCATCCATCTAGGCTTTTGGCTGTACTGCTGTGCACTTCAGGAGCAGGCTTATACCATAAACCTCTTTTTCCTCCTCAGCTATGTCAAAATCGGGAAAGTGAGTCGTAATGGGAATTTCAATTTTTCCTCCTGACTCTTAGTATACTCCCAGTCTGACCTTAAACATCCGTGGTTACCATGCTTGACTCTAGTTCCCGAGGTCGCGGGTTCAAAGCCGGCGGAGGGCGATGGAGTTTTTGGGGCGTAAAATACTTAGCATGGCTTCCTTCGGAAGGGAAGTAAAGCCTGTGGTCCCGTGTCGTAGATTTTCGGCACGTAAAAGAACCTCAGGCCTGATAAAGAGACCTCTGAGCAAAATTACCGGTCTTTCATGTCCAATAGAGAATGGGACGCTAAGGACCACAGCAGTTAAAGAGCGCCCATAAATAAAACTCGATTTAATTTTTAATTTTCTGCCTGACCTTAAATAGCCAATATTATTAACATGACTTTTTGATAGGATCTTGGGCATTCGAGCTGTAGTGGGCATTTCATTTATACCTTCACAGAAGCTCTTCCAAGTCCTCGTTTTGGATTTCCACAGTTCTTTATTGTAGTTAGTTAGAGACTTCCTGTACTCACACCAATTATACGTACTACTGTGATTTGTTGCGGATATACATAGAACCGTCTACTGGAGGTTTTGGAAGAGTAGCACTTGCGATGAGTGGATAAACAGAATTTGTGCAGTGAAAACACACCAATGCAGTAACGTGAGGCAGTACAGGCTCGCATTTTGTGTGTTTCCGTAGTAGTTAGGTTAATAGTGAAAAGCTTTCTAAGTGAATTTTGCACATTGGATTTTTATTAATAATAGAGTCTTGGGAGCAATTTATCAAGGCGGAAAAGTTAAATTTAAAAGTATGCAAGGGAGAATAAAGCGTTGGTATCAACGTCCAAATGTGCACTTACTGTAAAGGAACATTGTCAATTCTTACTGTCTCCAAGTCAAATGCTGCGACTTCAACTTACATATTCTTTTGCTGAAGAGAACAAAAGGGTAACTATTTGCAGCAATTAGCAAAATTGGTAAGTAGATACAGACTTCAATATTTTTCCGTTATTGCGCCATGCTTCCTCTTGTAATGTGAATTTGAAATTGAATAATCAGCACCATTCAGCACCATAGGCCTCCATATGTTTATCGTTTTCTGACCTTGAGTTTATTAACACAGAGTGTGATGCAAGATATACGCACGTTTCGCTGCCTTCAGCACGTAGGAAAATTTACGTTTTGAATTATATTTGATGATTCCTCATTAGTTGCCATCACAAATATAGTACCTTTGCTTCTATTTAAAATGCGTAAGTTTATAATAAATTATAAATCCATTTTGTGTGTGTGTGGACAAACGTTTCTAAATTGGAACAAATCTAGTTGGATCTATTATTTAAAAACAAAAAGTAAGTATTCACACGATATGAAATTAAAACGTTATAAGCCAAAATGAAGCCCTGCTTAAATAATTCGCATAAATAATTTCAAAGATATAGGAGCTTGAATTGATTAATGATCGGGAGATACCATACATTTGAATAATTTTGTTTAAAGTCGATGAGGTTTTGAATTTTCGGGGTATGCACAAATACAGAGCTTCGTTTCATTTAAAAACACAAGATGAATTTTGCCTCTATTTCGAACAATTTGAGATGTAACAGCCGCACTCATAATTTAAGAATAAAGCTTAATGGAAGCAAGATAGAGATACCAGGAATAGAAGGTAGTAAGGAATAGAGGATTACGTTATTAGAAGTAGGTGCGACTGTAAGGAAATGGGGATCTGAATCGTAGACGATTTATCTGAATCACACTACACAGTGTCACTTGGTGCTAATAAGGAATCAAGACATTCATTCCATTCTCCAGGCTCCTGTGCTCGTGTGGAAGTGGGAAAATATTCCAGGTACTGCATTTATTCCCTACGAAATTTTAATGAAAGGTAGGAGGGGAGAATATTTCTCTAACAGGAGGCTGAGATCGCGGAAAGGTGCTAAGCGGTGACCAGCGAAAGAGTAAGGATCACTTCATTAATGGGGAGGGGAGACTACTTGCTTTATGCGATGCCTTCTCTCTAGAAATACTGGATGGAAAGTATGCCATGATGTGGAGGGGGAACTTGCTTTAATCAGTGGAAATTTTGGTAATGTAATAGATTTTATTTTGGTAAGCGAGCGTTTAATAAGCAAATCTAAGAATTTTTGGTTGGGGACCGTATCCAGTCGCATCATTGTCTATTTGCCCTGGAACTGAATATCGAGATCGAACTTGAGGTACATACGAACGAAGGTAGGGAAAGGGGCCAACGGGGTGTTAGTAAGCAAATCTGTGGAGACCGGAAGATGCAAAACTTTTTGTTGACAATGTGAAAAATCGCTAAAACTGAAAAAAAAACACGGAGACAGCTGAGCAACTAACAGAAATAATAGTTTCTGCTGCAAAGACAGTACAAGTTGAATGCAAGGGAAGGCAACGCAGTCACATGCCTGGTGTGACCAGCAATGCAAAATCGCGAAAAAAACAACTAGAGGAGGAGCCGAGAAAATTCAGAAGGGCGGGAAGGAAGAACATAGGGAGAATTTTCACCAAAACGAAGGGAATACAAGCTTTTTATAGGGTAAAAGCGAACTATTTGGTAAGACAAAATGACAGAATATTATAGATGATTTAATAATCAGGGAATAATGCTGAGATATGGTAGGCAATAAAGATTTTAAAGCATAACCGTCAGGCACGCAACGAAATTTCTCCCTGGAAGTGGGCATTGCGCTTCAAGGCAGTATTCGGGGAATGGGGAGAGAATTAGGATGGTGTGAAAAGTACGGGTTTTCGGGTCCCCGGATATAATAATCCTAGACGATAAGATCTCGGCAAAGAAAGAGTCTAACGAAGGCAAGGTCCCCATGGTTGGACGGATTGTCCAAGGCCATCTCTATGCATACGGTTTGAGTTGCCACCAGAACTTTTTAAAGTCGCAGCGAGTGTAAATACGTGTGGTATGAGTATGCTCCAGATATGCAACAGATTGTTTCTCCATGGGAATTACCCTACCTGTTGGGTAGGGCAATTCATCCCGCTTATAAGGGGAAGGGAGCTATTGCAAATCCGAAAAGCTATTAGCGAGCTACTCCGTTGCCAATTATGGAGAAAATACGTTTCATGCTTCAGAATAAATTGCTGGGAATCCAAATTTGGCAAATTTAAAAAGCTTAAGATCGGTTTCAGAGAACGACACAGTACCATATACACTACATTTATTTTGGATACGTTAAGAACGACACAAATGTTAATTAAAGGAGGCGGAAGCATTGCCCTTTCGTAGATTTTAATAACGCATTTGACTACCACTCGGAATGCATTATGGCATTAGCTACGCATAAAGGGGATTTGAGGTAAAATTATTATGCCACTGCAGGCAATCTATTAAAATGCGGAATTCTGTATAAAGTAAAAGAGGAACAGTGTGTCGTAGAGCTTCGTAAGCTATGCGGGCGTTAAGAAAGGCTGCATTTTATTAGCGTTACTATAATCTGTTTAATGATATTGTCGTATTGTTAGCGGAAAATATGGACAGAACAGTATTGGGGTATTTGCAGATTCCAGCACTTTTATACACAGAGGACGTAGTGTTAAATTATACGACAATTTAGAGACTACAACGGGTACTAGACGGACTTGAGGATTACTGCAACCAGTGGCTATTTAAGTTAAAATGAATAAGGCTAAAACAGTGACTTTCAAAAATGGCTCGGTTTATAGCAGGGAGGAGCAATGGGCATATGCAGGTCAGACGCTGGGCATCGTTGAAAGTTTCGTGTGCTTAGGACTCATGTTTACGATGAACGGAAAATGGACGAAACTTCACCTAACACAAGCAAGAGTAAAAGCAGTAGAGGCTCTTCGAATATGTACTGGAATTTCAGTCATATCTGTAAGCTTACTGCAGAACGTATATGGAGAGAGTCACATCCCGATGCCATATGGAGCAGAGATTGTGGGAGTGGGAGCAAACGGTGGATCTGGACCAAGTTAGGACTCGAATTTTAAAAGGAATTCTGGGGTTAGGGAGGGGTACGGCTAACTGCGGGATAATGAGCGGATTCGGGGCTAATAGTGAGCCGATAGTGTGCAAAAATAGAGAAATTAAATATTGGACGAGAAGCTTTCATGGAGATCAATTTCTGATTATGGCAGTCTATTACTTTGAACAGCTGAGAATGGAAGGAAATTCAACAAGGACATCACAATTAAAGAAAAGGTTTAGAAACAATAAGGATGGCTACATTTGAATGACGGATCAGGGAATAGACGGAGTGTTTGTGTGGAGAAAGATCAAGAGCCTTTTTTTGGGGGGGGGGGTGATATTGAAGGCAACAAACTATTGCGCAGTGCACGCAGATTTCGTTGGAAGCAGAGTCTGGGCTAAAATCTAAGAGGTTGTGTGGAATAGAGGTATGCCTTCTCGTGAAAATGACCGACTGTGACTCACTGGGTCACCTTCGGTTGCCATATACGCCGAGACAGATTTAGCCAAGCGCGTGAAGTCAGGCAGAGGCAGCCAGTCAGTTACGGTAAGGTCTCGGTCGCTCGCAAGCAACTGTGATGTGTCGCAGTGGTAATACAACTGCCGGCAAGTCATTTTTCAGCAGAACCGGGTACTAATACAATACTACATTCAAGAGCAGATATGTACAGCAAAATTAGAGATTTTGTTGTAGGTGGCAAAATTTGGTAGTGATGAATTATGAAACAGTTGCATTCTTTTATAAACTGCAGCGATTCATTTAATTATAACATTATTATATGCCCAAATCGTTGGTTATTACATACCCAAATTATCACTTGTATATAATCTATTATCTGGATAATCGGCGCTCTACATTGTAATTATTTATTTTTATAGTTTCAGGTCAATTAACTGCGTAGCTCATATCGCAAGTGTTGCAGTTTTGAATACGCTTTAAAAAATTGGTTGCTTCTATAAAATAACAAATTTACAGAAATCACAACTATAATGAAGATATTTAGGGGATTCAAAATCTGAGCAAATTTCTTGTATCATTTTACCGCGTTGAAATACATAATAAATAGGCTTGAACAAAGTCGTACCACATCAGGCGACGCGGAAAGGATTTGTTTTAAAATCAGGTGTTCATTATTAAACAATGTAATTATATGAAATAATCCTTATTGTTCCCAGTAATACAGTTTGTATTTGCAAGATTTTAAACAAACGTGTTGTATAGTGTATACATCATTATAGTTTTCGATACTACTGAGTGTTGGTAATACTACGGCATTACTTACTAAAAATAAAGAAAATACATTATTACGTTCTACACGATTTTACAATAACCTTAAAAATAAAGTTTAAGAGCATAGTAGAACAAAATCTGATATATTTATTACTACTTGTCTATGTGTACAAACAAGAAAAAGGTAACAAAAAGCTGGGGCGCACACATCACTCAGGTAATGTTAATTGTAATAGTAATTCTTATGGAAGGATTCTGCAGAACAAAAATCAATACTTCTTTTTGTGTAGTGTACTACAACGGAGAGGTTAATTGTAATATAAATGGTCCCCAATGTTTGTAATTCTTATAATTAACTACATTTATGACCATAAATGATTACTATTGCAGTTACAACCTTTCCAATATACCAGAGACAAAAGACTGACAGCGTTGTTTACAAAATCAGGTATGGTTGGTGAGTGGGAACTGAAAGAGAATATATTATACATATATAGAGGGATTGTACATATGAAAGGGGAACCATGCATATAAGAATTGTACAGTAATACTTTAATTCACTAACATGTTAAAATATTCAACATCTAACATTTGTACATAGCTGTTTGTAAGAAACGGGCGAGCTAGCAGAATTCCAAGAAAGCATAAAGAGCGTACCTTTCACCAAGCCAACAGGCAGGGAACCGGTAACGATACGGAGAAATAGAAAGAGACAGATAGAGAAAAGAAAGAGACGGAGATATGGAACTGGCTCCACAACGCTACAAGATGGCGCTTAAGCGCACGGGTCTGAAGACACAAATTCTCATACATGTTAAGGTAACGCGGTCTGAGGGCCAATAGGAAACGTCGTTACATTTCTAAACGCAGAGGTGAGCGTCACTAGGCTCCCGTACATAAGGGCAGGCAAGGCCTCATAGCCCACACACTCTCTCTCTCTCTCACTCACTCACTGATCTTCGAGAATTCACGTCGACACGAGGTGCTAAAGATGCACAAGGGTGGGAATGCGTGTGCAGATAGCTAGACTCCTGACTAGTTTAAAGTGGTGGGATTATAATAATGGGAAAAGCTAGCCGCCATAATTATTTGAATTGTGAATAAACTTTATTTATTATGGGAAAATTGCAGTGCATTCATTAAACTTGCCTCACCCAGTAACCTGAGAATTAATAGAATTAATAGTAGGAATGGAATACGCAACAACCGACGAGCACCAATAGCCAACGAAGAAGAACACTGCAACAGGCAACAACAACCCAGCAACGACGATTTCCCCACTACAAATGGCGCCAACGTGGTTTCATTAAAGGAGGCATCACCACGCAGTCAAGGAGTCAACGCACATCAGCTTCGAGGGTGTCACCACCCACGCATCTAGACCTTCCAGAACTTCAAGTCTACACGGAGTAAAGTACCAAAATATAATTTATAATCTATATCAGTCTCAATTGTTAACATCTAAAATTGCATGTTGCTCAGAAACAACAAAATTATAATCATGGCTGAAAAATCCAATGCGGACACCCATGTAGAGGGAGAAGCCAGTGCTCCACCTCTAGGCCAGCACAAAAATCACATACTACCTGAGTCACATACTATTGCAACGCAAAACGTACCAGATGAGGCCACAATTAATGTAATAGAATCCGGACACAGCTCTGCCAATTTAATGCAGATGCTACAGTCCATGCTCACAGCAACATTGAGAGACGCGAATAGACAATTACAAGAAAACATCACATTAAATGTCCAACAATTACAAGAAAAAATCACTACAAATAGCCAACAATTACAAAAAAATCATAGCAAATAGCCAACAAGTCAATCAACAACTCAACAATGTACGAGAAATGTTACAACAAATCAGTTTAGGGCAGGAAAACATTCAATCAGAGGTTTTAACATTAAATCAAGAGTTGCTAGTAAATAAATGTGAAATAGCCACTTTGTCCAAATTTGTAACTGCACAGGTAGACACACTAACAGCTAAGAACGAGGCAATGCAAGCCCAGTTAGGGCAGGTATAAGAAACCTTAGCACGTAGCCAACAAGCATTAGCAGACAGGATAGATTCGAAAATCACAGCGGTCAAGAAAGTAGTAACTGCGTCTCAGGTAGCCAACTCATGTGAAATTAACGAACTTAGAAATGTGATCCAAACAACGAATGCAGTACATGACAAAGCCATTAATGAGTTAAGGAATTCTGTAGAAGGATTAGAACTGAAACTTTCTGCAAGTCCAAGTTCACCTAGTGAATGCCAAAGATCGGTGGACCCCGGCAGCACTCCATTATTACCGGGCGAGACCACCAACAATGTACACAGTTCATGTAATTATGATGTGCATGCTAGAAGTGTAACACCACCGGTCACCTGCTCTCATAACAACAGTAATCTAAATTCACACTTGCTAAATGAGTTGTCACCTCCAATGTTTGATGAGGTAAAAGGGTATCACTCAAAAGAACTTATTAGCGAACAGGAACAATATTTTAGACTTAAAGCCACTCCAGATGAGATAAAATTAATTGTTGTGCGAAAATGCTTAAAAGGGCGTGCACTGAACTGGCTGCGTCTCACGTTGGGGGATTCTTTGTCATACAGTGAGTTTAAACAAGCTTTTCTATTACGTTACTGGGGACCAACAGAAGTTAACAAAGTAAGACTACAGCTCAACAATGGCAGCTATAACCAGAATATTCACGGCAGCTTGATTGATTACGTCCTCAAATTGGCACAAAAGAGCAAACAAATAGAGCCGCCACTGCCAGACACAGAAGTGATTGCTCTACTCATCAACCACTTTGATCTTCATATAAGAAATGGTCTAATTGTTGCACAACCGCAAACAATTTCCAAAATGCTGGAGCTCATCTCAGTTTTCCACCAGAAGCCCAGCACAAGCACCACGTGGCACACACAAGATGGCCAACAGTCACCACCATTTTCGGGGACCGGGGCAAGAGCCCCTCAATATAACAATGAACGGCACCCAACGTCACCAAGGACAAGAAATGGATTCCAGCCACCACGATATGAGAGAAGGCAGCAACCATATCAACCCCATAGAAACAGAGGCCACAGGGAAGAGCAGCAAACATTAACCATATTCGCTATACAGGACGGAGCCATTATCATCCAGATAACCGCAACAATGGAGGCAAAAACTCGCCTGATAGAAACGTGCACCAAGGACATCATGACAGACGCCGGAGATATTTCAATGGATCAGGGACACACAGTCCGGTACCCTCACAGATCATTGAAAACACGAGCATTGGGAGAAGATGGGGATCAAAACCGGAATTAAACAATGGCCATCCAAACACAAGCAACAATCAGAATCCAGGAAAACAAGCCCAGGTGTTTGCAGGGGCCAGGTAAACACCTTAAACACTGCTGACAAAAAACATCGTCACACTCAGGGCCCATTGCTTCGATACAAAAGTGCAACAATTACGTGGAACACAACAATGCTAACAAGAGATTAGAAAATAAGGAAAACAATGAATCGCCGATAATTACAGTGGACATAATGGATATCACTACAACAGTACTATTAGACACTGCAGCAAATATGTCTATGTTCGGAAGATTATTTTCAACAATTGTTACAGAAAAATTAAAATAATGTCGCTACCCATCAAAAATGTTTATTGTACTGTTGCAATATCGAAAAAGGCAGAACGGGTAAAGCACCAAGCCATGCTTTCCATTAAATTAGGAAACAAAACATTTAATGTAATTTTCTTAATCCTGTCACGGCTGCAACAAAGAGTAATTATTGGTGCAGATTGTTTTTATGCTTGGGGAACCATTATAAATTTTGAGGACAAATGTATATCCTTGGAGCAGGGAACTATTCAAGTACCGTTCGACGAAGAAAGTTTAAATAAAAATAGCGGTCCCACCGAGGAGGAAAACCGGCTTCGCGAGGAAGAATTCTTTGTGGAAACAATCACGGTACAAAATGAATTTATGGTCGACATTATCAGTGTGAATAAGGAATCACAGAGCTTACTACAGAAGGCGAGGATTGCGAAGAAGCACTTTATGTTCACACGCAAGCAATTAACGAAAGGTCGGAGCGCTTTGACCTTTATATGCTGAATGCCGACCGGCTGCCAAGGGAGAAAAAACCGGTCCAGGCCCCGCGTCAAGAGGTGTTGAAAGCCGACAAAGAGCTCGCGACTCAGATGAAACAACGACCGCGCGGCTAAAATAGCAAGAAACGAAGATAAAAATGAGAAACTAGCAAAAACAAAAAGGCACAGGAAGCAGAATTGACACAAACTTTGAAGGTTTCGTTCTAATAAGCAATGAGAATCAGAAAAAAATCGTCAGCCTGGAGCAAAGAAGATCATAGAATGTATATACTGTACAGAGGGCTAGCGGAGATAACAGCCCAGTTTGCTCTACACACTTACCAATTAAAGAGTATAGATGGCAACAAAATTTGGGCTACCTATCATCGGCAACTGTTAAAGCCGTTTAAAACTTAAACCAGTTGTTCAAACGCGCTGAACTTTCATAAAAAGTCTTATAATTTGTATATCTAGTAGGAATATTTAGGGTATATTTTATGTATGTCATGGATCACTTTTGACCGGTCACCGTTTATGTAAAAGTAGTAAATTAGCCACGGGCGAGAGAAAAGAATTTGTGAAGAACATGAGTAACAAGAAATTTAAGCACATATTTACGCTCATTTCTGTATGAAAACAACTTAAACTCTTGCAAACAATAATGTAACATGTGAATTTAATATTTATAATTGCACATTAGTTTTGATATATCAAGTATAAGGGTTCATCCAAATAATTTGTATGTCTCAATAGCTAAACAGCAAATTTAATGATTATGAAAAACTTTGTAAAATCCAACAAATACAATGAACTCAAATTCGAGAGTTAAGTGAGAACGATTAAAACTTGTTTTTCGTATATTACAATCCATTGTATTGTTAATGTCACATCAGAGCAGGCACCGCGGCCGGCACTGAAGCATGTAAATTAGCTACACACATTTTAAATTAGTTATAAGCAGTGCACACAACATGCGTGTGAAGTGGCCTAGAAATACGGGCAATGTAAGGGCTAGTGCAAGTGAATCAGTGAAATAGTGAAAAAGAGTCCAAAAATAACAGTTTTCGGTAAAGTAGGAACAGCAAACTATAGTGAAACTACTTCCGAAAACGAAGAGCAAGAAGTGCATTTTTTTTCTTTTCCTTGTGCTATTTACATAGCACATTAACACCAGTCGTGCTGGACACTTAAAACAATACGAAGATATGGCAACTTAGAGCACAATTAAGTTATCTATGTCTACAATATTGTACAGACTTGTCCTTACTTCTTTTATTGTTAGTTTTAAGCAGATTATTTATGTATTATGCATTTATTGTGTTTTGTTCGGGTATATTCATCTATGTTCAAAAAATGTCCATGTTAGAATTTTACCAACATAGCTGCGGGACATTTGAAAGGGGATATATTATACATATATAGAGGAATTGTACATACGAAAGGGGAACCATACATATAAGAATTGTACAGTAATACTTTAATTCACTAACATGTTAAAATATTCAACATCTAACATTTGTATAGAGCTGTTTGTAAGAAACGGGCGAGCTAGCAGAATTCCAAGAAAGCATAAAGAGCGTACCTTTCACCAAGCCAACAGGCAGGGAACCGGTAACGATACGGAGAAATAGAAAGAGACATATAGAGAAAGAAAGAGACGGAGATATGGAACTGGATCCACAACGCTACAAGATGGCGCTTAAGCGCACGGGTCTGAAGACACACATTCTCATACATGTTAAGGTAACGCGGTCTGAGGGCCAATAGGAAACGTCGTTACATTTCTAAACGCAAAGGTGAGCGTTACTAGGCTCCCGTATATAAGGGCAGGCAAGACCTCATAGCCCTCTCTCTCTCTCTCTCTCTCTCTCTCTCTCTCTCTCTCTTACTGATCTTCAAGAATTCACGTCGACACTAGGTGCTAAAGATGCACAAGGGTGGGAATGCGTGTGCAGATAGCTAGGCTCCTGACTAATTTAAAGTGGTGGGATTATAATAATGGGAAAAGCTAGCCGCCCTTAATTATTTCAGTTGTGAATAAACTTTATTTATTAAGGAAAAATTGCAGTTTATTTCTTAAACTTGCCTCACCCACTATAACCTGAGAATTAATAATTAGATATAGTTTGGAATGGAATACGCAACAACCGACGAGCACCAATAGCCGAGGAAGAACACTGCAGAAGACCACAACCCAGGAACGACGATTTCCCGCTACAAATGTCGCCCAATGACGCTTTCCCGCTACAGAACGGAGCTGGTCCGTTGTCATTTATCAGTACTCGTATAGCCGCATTTTACGGTGCGCAGGCTCAACTAGGGCTGGAGACGCATCGGTACTGAGAAGCATAGTAGCGGATCGGTTCTATCGGTGACATAAATCACATTGAAGAATTATTTCTGGTGTTGAAATGAAATTCTTATGTATATCTCCAAACACATTACGGTGCACATTCTATGTAAGTTAGCGCAGAAGAAAGGGTTGTAGCTGTTTGTTTTTCTGTTTTTTGCATATACAAAGATATTCCTAAGGCTGCTACCATTTATTAATACTGCCATTACTTCAAAAACTACTACCCTTACAACTTCAGGTACCACCCCTACATGAAAATTATAGAACAGGCAGTCATCTGATGTAAGTGGTTTTTGTCATCATGCTTCTACGAGACGAAGGAAAAAGAAACTTCGGTAAATGCAAACACAACATGCAATATTTAAAAGGAACTATTGATTTGTGAAAATAGAAATGTGTGGAACAAATTGGGCATTTTTTTTGTAGATATACATTTTTTGTGTAATCGAATTTTTTGCCCCTGCCTTTTGGTTTCCAAGTTATATACAATCCACTAACAGTAAGGTGGAGTTCATATACTATTCCCAGAAAATTCAAGATATGCATTTTGTTTGTCGTGTCAGTATTTTTTAAAATTCTTCTTGGGTCTAGGAATCTCAAAATGTGTATTTCCAGTAAAACTTTGATATCGAATTTTTGGATGGAACACAGTAGGTACTTCCGGTACAGACGGCTCCAAATGTTTTCCGTTGCACCGGAGCGGGGCAAGCGGGGTGCTTATCGTGAGGTTATTCCAGGTATCTTAGCTCATACCCGCTCTACAAGGAAGGTTAAGAAATGTAACAGGCTAAACGAAATATCATTCCAACACATTTCCCGTTAGACTTGGCTGTAAGAATGTAATAACTGAAAAGAAAACAGCAATAACATTACAACACAACGACATAAGCGGTACACAAACTAATTTTTAGGAATTAAGAGGCATCATATTGTATAACAAGCAAGTGTTAAAACAAAATGGTTTGGTTTTTTAATTACTTACTGCTTTATCTACCCATTATTAACTAACATATGTTCTTTAGTTTCATAATGTCCTTATGGAGTATGATTTTTCCGTGCATCGTGACAACAATTTAGGCCAGAAATTATTTAAAGTTACAATCTAAGTTGCACTTTTCCCTATTTGGTTGCATGCAAGATACCGTAATGACAACCAGCCGCTTATCTATTTCACAACTCATATTTTTACTGTCTCTACTATTTACCTATAATAAGTAGGGAAAGTATTGTATTCCACCCAAAAATTAAAAAAAAACGAGATTCACCGGAAATACACTTCTTGAGACCCACTGAATCCAAAGAAAGCATTTTTACTCTTCCTACTACGCACTTACAGTAAGCAGAGGAAGTATTGTATTCCACCCAAAAAATCAATAACAATATTCACCGGAAACACACGTTTTGAGCCCCATTGAATTTACTTTCCCCACTACGCACTTACAGTAAGTAGAGGAATTATTGTTTTCCACCCAAAAATTTAATAACGGGATTAATAGTCGGAACGGAAATACTCGTTTTCAGACTCCCTGAAACCAAGCAAAGCGTTTTTACTTTCTCTACTACGTAGTTGCAGTAAGTAGATCAAGTATTATACCCCACCCAAAAATTTAATAACGAGATTAATACTCGGAACGGAAATACTCGTTTTCAGAATCCCTGAAACCAAACAAAGCGTTTTTACTTTCTCTACTACGTAGTTACAATAAGTAGAGCAAGTATTGTATTCCACCCAAAAATTTAATAACGATATTAATACTCGGAACGGAAATACTCGTTTTCAGACTCTATAAAACCAAACAAAGGTTTTTACTTTCTCTACTACGTAGTTACAGCAAGTAGGGCAACTATTGTGAGTAGGTACCATAGAGGAATCCTGGCACAGCTTTTTGCGTTTATATGGGAAAGGATAGGGAAAACGAGGGTGGGTGCGGAGGAAAATGCGTTTATATGGAGGAGATAGGGAATACTGGGAGCGATGCTAGGCTAGACAGTGGTAGAAGGATTGGGAATGCGCTCTATATCAGACAGATAGGGAATACATGGAGAGGTGCTAGGCTAGTCAGATGCTTAAGGAGGGGGAACATGGCATTATACTGGAGAGATAGGGAATTCGAGGAAGGTGTCTAAGATAGATGTTAAAGCTGGCATGCGTTTATATGAGAGAGATAGGAGACCGAGGAGAGATATTAGGCCAGCAAGGGTGGGTTGAATGACAGAGTTTGCGTTTTTATATGGAAGAGACTAGTAGAAAGGAGAGAGATGCTATGTTAGGAGATGGTTGAAGGATAGGGAAATGCGTTTATATGGGGGAGGTAGGGAAAACGATGATAGGTCTTAGGGGTTGTGATTAAAACCTGTGACACAAAGAACTGCATTATTCAAGAACTTTAACAATACAAAGGTCTAAGTATAGATCATTGCACGGTATTCGAGGAGTGGTATTTAGTGGAAAAACCGCCTAAGTCTCAGTAGTGGGGGGGTAAATGGGCATTGAAGCACACTTAATATGCAGGAATGTGTATTCATATGCAAATGAGGTCCCCCATCCCCTCCCCCAGCTCCATGGTACTTTCTGTTGCAGCTGAGGGTCATAAATCTTGTTGAGTATAATGGAAGCTTGACAGGTAAGCAATTAAGGCTGTCAATCAGCTGTCAAAACGAATAATAGAATAGTAAAGTACGTTTCTGTAACAAAGGCGGAGACGTTATTCTACCCGCTCCATATCCGGACACGTGCACTTCTGCACCTGCAGCAACTCACCGCCCAGTCGCATTGTTTAACGACCGCGTGCAAAAGAACAAAAGGGTATCCATCAACTGTGAAAATGAACAATGGAATATGCTGGACAAAGAATCAGACGCTATTGTCCCGGCTCTATTGAATACCTGTAAGCTCGCAGTCGCATTGTTTGACGACCACGTGCAGAAGAACAATAGAACATATCGGACCCGAGTTAACAAAAGATTGATTAACAAAGGGACAGATGCTATTGTATCCCTTTCTATTGTCCAGAGCAAGGCTTCTTTAGAAACACCACCCTTGTAGCATCCAATTCTACTGGAATATGACAAAAGAACAAAGCCGGTCCCTTCTAACAAAAGGGAGCAGACGTTATTGTCATCCATTCCATTTTTCGGACACGTGCATGTTATGAGAACAGAAACTTGTGGAGGCTTTATACTTGCCGTGTCTTTGTTTGTCCGTGTGAAAGACAGAGAGGTCAGTTTACCTGCCAAATCATAAACAATTCTACCAACGCTCGAGTCCGTCATCCATGGCGTTGGCTTTGCCATGATGCCAGTTCTCTGGTGTATTCACGAAGTCCTACGGATATACCCGAACATAGTTAAACAAGCTCTCTGTTTGGCTCTTTTCAAGCACCGATGTCAAAAAAGCCCGCATGATATATTTCATTACTACATTAAACTTCTGTGTATACTTGAATATCCATAGATCGGTGTTCGATTCTTACTGCAATCAAAAAGTTTAATGTTTTAATGCTAATGAGAAATTGATGATTTGATAATATTATATCATTACCCTGATTAATGAAAGGGTGTTCAGGGGGCTCTTGTTCGATTCTTACCGTGCAAAACTCTAATGCGTAATAACTATTGAATTATGGAAGCATGACCGGGCAGATTAAATGTGTATTTAACCAATATGATTATTTATATTAAACACGAGTGTATACCTGGGAATATCCCAAATTGATACTTTTTAGGGTAAAACATGATTATATCATTACTCTGATTAATGAAATACGTTCACGGGTACCCAGAGGTCCTAGTTCGAATCTTATCCTGCGAAACTCTAATGCTTAATAAACATTAAATTATGAGAGTATGGACGGTCAGATTAAATACGTGTTTAACAAATATAATTTAATTTTTATGACATTACAATGTTTAATGAGCTGTATTCTTAGGGACCCAGGGGCCCTAGTTCGAATCTTACCCAGCGAAACGCAATAATAAATATTAAACCAGGTGAGTAGGAGCGGTCGAATAAAAAATGCATTTAACAAATATAATTATTTATACTCGTATTAAACCCTGGTGTATACTTAGATATCCCCATACATAGACACGATTCTTTATTTTCTTTCTTTTCCTTTGTCTATCTCTCTCATTCTTTCTTCTCGACTTGCACACATCCAAGCGTTCACATATACACATGCACAGAGTCATTACACACACACACACATTCACACCCTGATACACGTACATACATCAACAAGCATACACCAGTGCATGCGCTCATGCACCTGTGAACACACACACTCACGTACACACATACACACACGTACGTACATACACCAGTACACTTATACACTCGCGCACACACATACACAGACATACGCATACAAGCGTAGACACATACACCAGTGCACGTACACACGCACGCACACACGTACGATAGCATTGGAAATTATTACCGTTACAGAATTCAAAAATCTTTGTCTCATTTCACTGTAACCTAGCAAAAATGTAATTCTTTTCAGGCTACCACCTTCACACGGCTTTCATCCCAACGCATTTTTATAGATCGTGTAAAGACATTATTGAGGTACTCTGAGAGTGAGAGAGAGAGAGAGAGAGGAATTGAAGCAAGTAGGGATAGAAGTGCTGTTAGCCTGCGCATGCGCAACAGATGACAATTCCATTGGTGTAATAATCACGTGACGTGTATACACCCATCCCCTCCGCCAGGCTGTTTTACCATGTAATTCAGTAGAAGAGATATCGCCATTAATCATCGTTTTATTATTAAAAATTCAGTATACGATTGTTCTAAAAAGGTCCGTGTCACCTCTATAATTAGGATACCTTCAGTCACTAGTCTTTATTGTGCTAATGAGTCTATATACCTTAACATCGTGTTCTCTGTAAGAATAATCAGCTTTCTAAAGTGGTATCAAGGTGAAGAGGCGTACATTTCATTGAACAGTGATTAATACGTTATTACATCAAGAATAAGGATGAATAACTCAGCATATAAGGATATAATTCCTAGTGCATCAGCATACTCTTGTATTAAATGCAGGAAGAAATTCCTCCGAGGTTATGACAAGAGAAGGCATCAGATCAGCTGCAGGAAGCTCTTCAAATGCAAGCATTGTAATGTAACCTTCAAAGATGTTTATAAGGCTCAGCGACAAGAAGATGTATGTGAAATAAACAGAGCTCAGAAGAAAAGAAGATTGGAGACTACTAAACATCAGTTATTATCAACAATGGAGGACTGTGATACGAAAGAATACGAGACATCTTTCGAAGGACGATTGAAATCATATTTTATACGATGCGAGTCACCTAAGAACCTGAATATGTATCTGCATGATGCAAAACAACGGAGAATCCAGGCTGTGCCTAAAAAGCTTGGTATTCACAAGAGTGTGAAAATTTATCTGCTGGCTGAGTGTCGATTCGTTAACAGTATTGGAGGAAACTGTGACAAAACATTTAAAACACGGAATCAGCCTGTTTTCTCAGAAACTGATCTTCAGTCAGCGTTGGAAGCGAAATTCAAGAAATTGGTGACTGAAATGGAGGAATCAGAGCTTAAGGGTAGCAACTGGGCACTGCTTGCAGTGGAAGGGATTCGACTTCGTATCAACAAGTACAGTCCGTTACGAGGAAGTAGCTACATTCCACTACCGTCATCTGTTGAAGCAGGAAAAGCCTGTGTAAACATCCAGAACTTTAGCGATTAGAAGTGTTTCATGCATTCTGTATTAGCTAAATTCATAGGGAAGAATGCACATCGCGTGAGCAAATATGAGCAACTTCAAGATATGTAGGACTTCAGCTGTGTTTCTTACGCTACACCACTTTCTCAAATACCTAAATTTGAGAAGTTTAACAAGATATCTATTAATGTTTTCGGTCTAGATCAGAAGCATGAAGTGTATCCGATAAAGGTTGCTGATATTGAACTACCTGAACACCGTGACATGCTACTATTGAATGACAGTAGTGGAAAACAACACTACCTATATATATATATATATATATATATATATATATATATAATTTTTAGAAACTCATTCAACGCCAGAAAACTAAATGTAATGAATGTTTTTATACATGCAAGCGCTGTTTTACACATTTTGATAATCGATATGCACGAAGTGGGTTGGAAAAACAACAAGAACATGCAGCTATCTGTAATCAACATGGTATTGCAAGGGTAGTTATGCCTACCAAGGATAAATCAATTGTTCAGTTTAAAAATGTTGAGAGGATGCTGAAACTACCTTATGTCATCTATGCAGATTTTGAGAGTATTCTCACTCCATGCCATACATGTATACCCAATCCTGAAACTTCCTATACAATCCCTTATCAAGAGCACACACCAATGAGCTTCTGTGTTTATGTGAAGCCATGATACTGTGTTGAACATATTGAAACTGGTCTTCCTAAGCAACCATATGTGTATCGCGGTGCTGATGCTGTTCAGAAGTTTATGGTATACCTATCGTTCATTGCAAAGGAAATTAATAATGTATACAAATCCGCCAAGCCTTTGAAACTTACGGATCAACAGCAACAGGATTTTGAGTCTTCTATGGCATGCTACTTGTGTGGAAAAGCCTTTACAGGAGAAAACTACAAAGTAAGGGACCATGACCACATCAGTGGTGAACATCGTGTAAGTTTACATAATGAATGTAATTTAGCCTGCAAAACACCTGAATATATCCCAGTCTTCATGCACAACCTCAGCGAATATGACTCGCATTTCATTGTGAAGGAGCTGGGTTGTACAACTGAGAGGGTGGATGTAATTCCTAGCTCTGAAGAAAGCTATATCTCATTCACCAAGTATGTAGGAGATATAAAACTTCGGTTTGTGGGTAGCTTCCGATTCCTCAGTACAAGCTTGGATAAGTTGGTAAAAGATCTAACCTCATATCCTGAAACACTAAAGTACTTCGGAGAACACAAATTGAAGTTGGTGACTCGTATGGGTGTATTTCCATATGATTTTGTCACGTCATGGGATGTTTTGAACGAGACCTGCTTGCCTCCTAAGCACTCCTTCTATAATAGATTAAATGAAGAAGAAATTACTGATGCTGACTATGATCATGCTAGAAATGTATGACAGCTGTTTAATGTGACAAACCTGGGAGAGTACAGCGATGTGTACTTAACATCGGATGTACTTCTTCCAGCTGATGTCTTTGAGACGTTCAGAGAGCAAACCCTCAAAACGGACAAAGTCGATCCTACCCATTATTTTATCTTGCCAGTACTTACATGGGATCCCATGTTACTGTATACAGGAATTCAGCTGGAGCTGTTACAATATTATGATCAACTACTCATGGTGGAATCAAGTATAAGAGGAGTTTTAGGCCAAGTTTCCCATCGGTATGCAGATGCTAATAACACGTACATGGAGAAGTTTGATCCGTCGAGACCAACCCAATGTATTACATACGAGGCCGCTAATAACCAATACGGTTGTGCAATGTGCCACGCCCTCCCTTTTGGGGGATTTCAGTGGGTTTCACCTGAAGAAATCAACATTGAAAGACTACAAGAAGATAATTCTCATGGTTACATATTAGAAGTTGACATTGAGTATCCTGCAGAACTTCACGATCTACACAATGATCTACCTTTCCTGCCTGAGTGCATGAAGCCATTGGAATCATCTGCAAAGAAACTGATACCTCATCTTGGTCCTCGAAAGAAGTATGTAGTGCATTACATGACCTTGAAGCAAGCTCTTAATCACGGGTTACGTTTGAGTAAAACCCATCGTGTGCTACGATTCAGACAGTCTCGGTGGTTAAAGCTTTATGTTGAATTAACAACAGACTAGGGCAACAAGCTGCAAATGATTTCGAGAAGGATCTCTACAAGCTCTTTAACAACGCCATGTTTTGAAAAACTATGGAGAACCTGCGTGACCGTATGGATATACGACTAGTAACAAATGAGAAGACTCGAGAAGTTGATCACCAAGCCTACGTTCATCTATAGGACAAATGTGCTGCTAATCTATGTGCTGTACACATGGCTTCTCGTCAGATTGTGTTCAACAAACCTATATACATTGGTATGAGTGTGTTAGGCATCTCCAAGACATTAATGTATAACTATCATTACGACGTGTTGTTGCCTTATTACGGGGTTGAAAACCTAAAGCTTATGTACATGGACACTGATTCATTCATTCATTCATCGTGTAACAGCTGAAGATGTGTACCATGAGAAGCTACGTTTTCTTGAGTATCTTGATACATCTGATTACCTAGTCAACCATATATTCCACTCTACTCAGCCCCCCAGGGGCTCACTTCGTGTGAGTACGGGTTAGGCGCGCCAGGGGTCCCGAGCCACTCATAGCCATATTCACCCTTTCATCCCCGCCCCCAGGGACTCACTTCATGTGAGTACGGGTTTGGTGAACCGGGGTCCCGAGCCACTCGCCTCCATTTCACCTCCTCCACCAGCATCAACTGTGCCACGTTACTTTATTTCTTCTCACTCTTCCTCTTCTAGGTTTATTCTGATTCTTAGTTTGTACTGTCTTAGGCTTATTAACTCCTGTCTCACCAGCAGGGATCTTTTCTATCTCCGTGGTCCTTTCCTACGGTTTCAGCGCGGCTTCCGACGTGTGTGCCCTACGGGGGTCTCAGGCGCGAAGGTTGGGTGGACCCTTCGCACTGCCCCCATGTGTAGCCTTAGGTGCGGAGCCCGTCCACACCGTCATGTACACCCACGTAGCTCTCTAGGGGCCCGGCCTGTGTTAATGTCCCGATGGCCGTGAGCCGTTGGGTTAGTATCAGGGGCCGGACGTGTTACCGCTGACGGAACCCCGGTGTAATCAACCACAAGTCCCCTGAATCCGTGTCTGTGTTTGACGGCAGCGCGGCCTAAAGTGGGGAGCCTCAGGCGGTTATACCTGTGGTAGGGGCTTAAAGCCGGGGTGTGCGTGGTGAACGGTTTACACATGTGGACAAGCAGTGGAGATTGGAGGGTAACCCTTCTGAGGTACGCTTTGCGATCAGTCATAGGAGGGGTCTCCATGACGGCACAGACCGTGAAGATATGGTGTCTTTTCTTCTTTAACCCCCGGATGGCAGGCTGACGCCGGCGGTTCCGGAAGGGGGTCCTATCAATATGCTTCCGCGCAAAACCCCTACTTTGTTTGACACATTTTTAATTTTGCAACTGGCGAGTGAAGGAAAAACCATGCAGGACGTTAGCCCATTTTATATCAAACGCGAGGTTGACCGTATCTGTGGCCCAGTTAAAAATGCAACACGACTAAGGGACGGTACGCTTTTGATAGAAACCAATACGGCCGACCAATCCGAGAAATTGTTGAAGGCAACTTTGTTGGGATCCTACCCCATCCGTGTAGCCCCACACAAATCGTTGAATTCCTGTCGGGGAGTTGTTACCACCTCCAGTCTGGACGGTATAACAAACGAGGACATCGTCACCTGCCTTTCTGATCAACGCGTTTCTCAAGCGTACCGCCTAACCCGGAAACAGGATGGCGTAGAACAACCATTACGTACGGTATTTCTAACCTTTAAGGGCACTGTTTTACCTGACTATATTTTCTGTGGCTATGAGCGTGTCGCCGTACGTCCGTATGTTCCGAACCCCATGCGCTGTTTTCAGTGCCAGCGTTTCGGACATACTAAAGGTTCGTGTAACAACCGTGCTGTTTGTGAGCGTTGTGGTCTTCCAGCCCATGAGGACGCGGCCTGCACTCGAGCACTTTGCTGTGTGAACTGTGGCGGGAGCCATTCATCTAGCTCCCGACAGTGTCCGAAGTTCCTCGATGAGAAATGTATACAGGAGTTGCGTGTCAAGGAACGTTTGACTTTTACCGAGGCACGTCGCCGTTTTGAGCAGCTGAACCCTTGTGTCCTTACGGGTTATTCGGTTGCGGCCCGCCGCACTCCTGTTACCACTGTTGGCCTACAAACTGCGCCCGTTGTAGATGCTTCCACACAGACCGACTTACCCGTAAGTAGTTCTTTGTCTCGTGCCATTCCTGCACCACGGTCTCCATCTTCCGCCGTGCCACCATCATCTTCCAAAGCGTCTACCGGCGCTAACAAGTCTAAGTCTTCTAATGCCCGCAGTCGTTCCAGGTCTTCCCGTTGCACCAATATCCGTCCTTCCTCTGTGCAGTCCCGGTCTCGATCTACGAGCCGCAGGGGATCTTCGGACTCCCGAACCTCGGAGGAGTCCCCAGAGGAGTCTTTTCAAATCGTTGGTCCGAAGTCAGCCAAGGTGAGACAGAAGATTAAGACGGTCCATTAATCCGTTTCTTCCTATGGAAATAATCCAGTGGAATGTTAATGGGTTCCGGGCTCGTGCTCCGGACATACAATATTTAGTGTCACAACGCTCCCCTTCACTGGTCTGTTTACAAGAAACCCATCTGCAGCCTCATCACACTTTACACCTTCGTGACTTTACGGCGTTTAGGCGTGACTCTGCTGCTGGACAGCGTGCGAGCGGTGGCGTTGCTATCTTGGTGGCGCCTAACATCTCTGCCGCCCGCATCCCGCTTACTACGCCGTTACAAGCTGTGGCGGTGCGTGTCCAACTCAGTTTCATTTGTTTCTCTGTCTGTAATATCTATCTGCCTCCGGTCGGTGTCGTACAAGAGATGGATCTTCGGGCGCTTTTGGCGCAGATTCCCACACCGCTCCTCTTCCTTGGTGATCTGAATGCCAAAAATGCTGTGTGGGGCTCCGACACTGATGATGCTCGTGGATACCTTGTAGCAGACGTTTGTGATCTGTCCGGCTTGCTTTTGTTGAACACTGGTGTCCCTACCTTTTTGTCATCTACCTATGGGACACCGTCAGCCTTACACGTTGCTTATTGCAGCCCGACATTAGTTCCTCTCTTTGATTGGTCGTTGCTTTCGGATCTGTATGGGAGTGATCATTTTCCCATTAACATTCACCTCACAGGACACCATCCTTTGCCTTCTCGACATCCCCACTGGATTCTTTCCAAGGCTGACTGGAGGAAGTTCCGCTCCCTGATTGCTCTCCCGGACGATGGTTTCGCAACCATCGATGAAATGGTGGACTATTTTACGTGTACTGTCTTGCTTGCAGCAGATTCCAGCATTCCTCGAGGTTCATCTACACCGCGTCACGTTCCTGTACCTTGGTGGAGCGAGGAATGCCGCTTGGCCATCAGAACGCGCAAACGCGCCCTACGTATTTTTCAGCTACATCCTACGGAGGAGAACTTTGTGGCATTTAAACGTTCTCGGGCTAAGGCGCGCTATGTACTTCGGAGTGCAAAGCGGAAATCTTGGGAATCTTACGTGTCTTCCCTTTGCCGTCGTACTTCGGCGCAGCAGGTGTGGTCTGCTGTTCGGCGTATTTATGGCCAGTGTCGCCGGACGATCATTCCTGGTCTTGGTGTTAGTGGCTCCATTTTCACCAGCGAGCGGGATATAGCCGAAGCCCTTGCCAACTCCTTTGCTGCTGCTAGCCAAACGGATAGTTATGGTAGATCTTTTCTGCCTATCAAAGACGCTGCGGAGTGGATAGTCCTCGATTTTAATAGTGACCGTAGTGAACCGTACAACGAAGCTTTTACCGTCGCCGAGCTAGACCATTCTTTATCCTTAGCAAAGGATACCTCTCCTGGCCCCGATGACATCCACCGCCAAATGCTGCTACATCTTCCGCCTAAGGCGCTTTCCTTCCTGCTGGACATTTACAACCGTATCTGGCGTGAGCAGGTTTTCCCGTCTTCCTGGCGAGAGGGTATTGTCATCCCCATCCCTCGACCTGGAAAAGACCGGCACCTTCCCTCTAGCTACCGCCCTATCTGTTTGACGAGTGTCGTTTGTAAGATCTTTGAACGTATGATTACCGCTCGGTTGGTGTGGTGGCTAGAGTCGAATGCTTTGCTCTGTAATGTTCAGTGTGGTTTTCGTCGCCATCGCTCCAGTGTTGTCCATCTCGCCCGTCTTGAGGCCTATGTCCAGAGTGCCTTTCTTCTGAAGCAGCATGTGGTGGGTGTTTTCTTTGATTTGCAGAAGGCCTATGATACCACTTGGCGCTATGGTATCCTCCGAAATCTGCATGCTTACGGTTTACGCGGTCATTTAGCTGTTTTTATTTGTAACTTTTTAAAACTTCGCCGTTTTCGTGTCCGTGTTGGAGACACGTTATCTCAGGCGAGGATCCAGGAGAACGGTGTTCCCCAGGGGTCGATCCTCAGTGTACCACTTTTTGCCGTCGCCATCAACGGCATCGCTACTGTAGTTCGCAGCGGAATACCAATGTCACTATATGTCGATGACTTTGCGCTATACTATCGCTCTTATAGCCTTGAGCACATCGAACGCCAACTGCAGATGGCCATTACCTCACTCGCCAACTGGGCACTTCACAATGGCTTTCGGTTCTCTCCTGCTAAGACCCAGTGTGTTCATTTTCATCGCCTTCGTAGTGTACATCCTTCTCCTGATCTTCATTTGCATGGCACACCCCTCCCGTTTGTTGCGCACGCCCAGTTTTTGGGCCTTTACCTCGACCATAGACTCACCTGGGAGCACCACATTCGCTACCTTCGTGCTTCATTCGATCGTTCCCTTCGAGTATTAAGGGTTTTATCTGGCGCCTCTTGGGGCGGCGATCGCACCGTTATGCTCCGGTTGTACCGCTCGTTGGTTAGGTCAAAACTTGACTACGGGAGTTTTATCTATGCCTCGGCGTCCGCCTCTAAACTTCGCCTTTTAGACACTGTTCATCATACTGGTATCCGTCTTGCTACTGGGGCCTTCCGCACTAGTCGTGTCGAGTGTTTGTATGCAGATTCTGGCGAACCACCTCTGTCCCTTCGACGCAAGTTTTTACTCTTTTCTTATGTTGCAAAGCTGGCGGCTCATCCTAGTCACCCTTCGTTCCACTGTGTATTCCATCCGGAACTCGCCCACCGTTATGTGCGCAATGCTACCATCTCCCGCCCATGTGGTGTTCGGTTTTCGGGAACTTCTTTGCGCACATGACCTCCGACTGCCTCCTGTGGAGCGATCCTGTCTTAGTCGTATTCCCCCGTGGCAGCTCCAACGTGCCCGGTTTGATCTTGAACTTTCGGGTAATGCCAAAGTCGCTACCCCGCAACCAGTATTTCGCCAGCTCTTCTCCGCGATTCTAGACCGTTACCGGAACTATTCCCCGGTATTTACTGACGGTTCCCGTGTGAATGACAGCACAGGGTGCGGTTTTATCTATGACGGTGGGGCTCACAAATTTCGCCTTCCAGACGCCAGTTCAGTTTTTACGGACGAGCTGTTTGCCATCTTCTCTTTCTTACTTTTTATCTCCACGTTTGTCCCTGGCCGTTTTATTATTTGCTCCGACTCTCTGAGCGCCCTCCAGAGCCTGCAACAGTTTATCGGCTCCTCCACCTTGATTTTAAAAATCCAAAACCTTTTATCTCAGTTGATCTGTCGCGGATACCAGTTTGTTTTTACATGGGCTCCGGGCCATGTGGGAATTCCTGGCAATGAGGAGGCGGATGCAGCTGCTAAGGCCGCTTGCCGTTTGCCGGAGTTTTCCACCTTAACTGTGCCTTCTACGGATGTTCGGCGGTACTTCCACCGTCCTCTGTTTTTAGCTTAGCAGCTATCATGGGAGTCTCTGGCTGGTACTCAACTCCGGACAATCAAGGACACCGTACAACCCTGGTCCACTTCCTGTTGGGAATCACGGCGGTCAGAAGTAGTTCTGACCCGCCTAAGAATCGGGCATACGCGCGCCACACATGGTCATCTCCTGCGTGGTGCCCCGGCCCCTGTCTGTTCGACGTGTGCTGTGCCGCTTACCGTGTCCCATGTACTGTTTGATTGTCCGAAATACGCCCCTGCTCGTAGTTTTATGGCCTGGGTTTTACGCTGCCCTCAGTTTTAGGCGATGACCCAATGGCAGTAAGGCAGACCCTGCGGTTCGTTACCAAAATCGGGTTTTTTCCACAGGTGTAACTTGCCTTTTAGTTTTGTGTTTTTAGCCTAGATTTTATTCCCTTTTACCGATACTTTTAGTTCTGGATTTTATTCTCTTTTAACCCAATTTCTGATATTACGGCTATCTCGTTTTTAGTCTCTTCTAATGCGTATGTTTTTCTTTGGGCCCAAATGACCTAGCTGTCGACGGGCCCTTAAACTCCACTCCACCACCACCACCACATCCACTCTACTCAGAACAAAAAGGTGTTGGTAAAATTTAAAGATGAGGCTAATGGCAAAATCATCCTACGCTTTGTTGGACTACGACCTAAGATGTATGCCATAGATATTCAAGGCTGTATGATAAAACATATTAAAGGTATAACACGTGGCGCTATTAAGCAGTACATTTCGTTTAAAGCTTACAGACTGTCTTAAAACCTCTGAAATCATCAGAAAGCCCATGAATCTAATCCTATCACGAAAGCAAGCTGTTAGCACAGTGCAAGTGAATAAAATAACATTGAATCCCCTTGATGATAAAAGAGTTATTGCCGAGGATGGAATACCTACCTATGCGTATGGACATTACAGTATTACAAACAGTGCTTAAGAGACTGTAACCCGAAGATGAAGATTTTCTCCGCGAGTCTACAATCTTAAAAAATCAAACTTTACTCATGTGCTGTATATGCACATGCCGGCAAATGGTGGATAAAGGAGAAGGTGGAAGGGAAGGCGGTAACCCTGCCATTAGGAGTAAACACTAGTGTTAGTTTCAAGCCTACATAAAGGGGAGAGACGTCTACCCTTACAATCCTTGTTTAATGAAGCAATGATTTAACTGATAAAGCTGCTACACTTGAACAAGGAATGTAAACATATAAAAGCTGTCTAAAATGTTATAATATCTACTCAACCATCTGGATGCACTAGTTACGCTACTTCTATGCTGTCTGTTTCACCCTTACCGTCTCACCCACTGTTTAACATATAAAAGCTTGCAGGGTCTAGAAAAGTATCTAAATGTAGTTTACTCTGTGATACTATGAATTATCTATTAAAATGAAGTTTTTATTTCGATAAATTTTCAGTAATAATCGTTCGTGATTGTTTAAAGCATGAGTTACGTCAACATGTTCGAAAGCTGCAGCAAGAGCTACAGCAGCAACAAACGGTTACACAGCATCTGTAGCAGTAGCAGCACCAGCACCTAATCCAACAACTGTAGATTCAGGAGCCTCGATAACAGCAAGCATCACAACAGCAAATACGACAGATGTAGTAGCAGATACAGCAGCTACAAGGATAGCAGCAATAGATCCTGCAGCTACAGAAACATCAGTCGCAGACTGCACAATAGCTGTAGCAGAAGCAAATACAACAGCTACCGTAGCAGATACAGCAGCTGTACAACAATAGATGTAACAGATCCTACAGCAGCGACAACAACCGGTTACATAACGGCTGTAGCAGCAGCAGCTAATCCAGCAGCTATAGATTTAGCAGTCTTCACAACAGCAAGCATCACAGCAATGATATTCCAGCTGTAGATTCACCCACCGCAGCAACAGCAGTCATCACGGCAGCTGTAACATCAAATACGAGAGCTGCAACATCGCCTACAACAATAGCAGCATCAGATAAGGCAGCCCCCAGGGGCTCACCTTATGTGAGTACGGGTTTTCCGTACCCGGGGGTGCCCGAGCACTCATCGCCATTTTCCTCCCCGTCCGGTCGAGGTGGGTTTGTTCTCGTGACCGGGGGACTCAAGGTAGGCTCTCGTGTGTTCTGTGCATTTCATTCCATTGCACCCACGCTATCGTTTCTTTATCCTCTCTTCAAATTGATGCACATTTCGCCCCACGTCCATTCATTTACACATCTATTTTTCTTCTTCACGGGCTACCTTGCGTGCGAAACGCCCACACAGTTTTGTTTATTTTGCATTTTATTTTAATTCTCCGTGGACACAGCCTGACGGATACCCGCGCGCTAAGTGCACAGCTGGGTAAGTGGGTAATGGCGTCATCCCCACCACCCGGGGTCGTCGTGTAGGGTGTGTGTTCGTATCCGCTGTTCAATTGCAGTCCCGCGAGGGGCCATTGCAAGAGCTGCTGACTTCTGACGGCGATTGGGTCCCTCTGTCTATGTTCTGGGAGGTGTGACCCTGGGGTGAGATAGATATAGATAGGCCACTCACCCAAGCCGGGTTAACGCCCGGGAAGTCAGAGCCCGAGGTCGGAGACGGTTCAATCGTGGAGGATTTATTTCACTATGGAGCGCCCTTTCTCCATTATTCATAACAATCGCCGAAAAGTCATTGCAACAGAAGTAGCACCACCAACAACTGGTTGTTCCTTAGTGATTACCCGTACAGAAAGACAAAACTTTGAGAAGGTGAACCCTTTTATAATTCAGAAGGGCATTGATGCAATTGCTGTGTGGTTCATTCCTGCACTCGTCTACGGAATGGTTCCTTATTGGCACAAACTAAGTCCGATCAGCAAAGTAAGACCTTGTTGCGCGCCATGCTTCTCCACGGTTATCCCATCCGTGTTGAGAAGCACCGCACTTTGAATTCCTGTCGAGGCGTTGTCACCACTCACAGTCTCGACGGAATGTCGGATGATTAACTGGTCGAATATCTTTCCGACCAAAAGGTAACAGCGCTTCATCGAGTGCAGGCTAAACGCGACGGAGTGTTGGTACCTACACGTACCCTGTTTCTCGCGTTCGATGGCGTCGATCTCCCTACTAGTATTTCAGCAGGGTGCGAACGTATGGCGGTGAGACCGTATATTCCTAGATCTCTGTGTTGTTTTAAATGCCAACGTTTTGGGCATACACAAGTCTCTTGTAAGAGTGCCGTTATCTGTGCCTTATGTAGCCAGCCGTCACACGATGGTACCTGTTCATCCGGACTCGTCTGCGTTAATTGCAAAGGGTCTCATTCTGCTTCATTTGCCGACTGTCCGCGGTACTTGGACGAGAAGGCGATCCAGGAGATCCAGGTAAAGGAGAAACTCTCCTTCGCCGAAGCCCGGAGGCGTTACCATGTTCGCCAACCTTCGCTCCTGCGATCGGGAACATTCAGTTCTGTTGTTGCCTCGCCAGTACCCCGAAAGGATGCAGAGACTCAAACCTGGACCATGACTGCATTGACTGCCACTAACATCCGGCCGTCCATTTCAGCTACAGTTATCAAGCCCTCTAAACCTGGTCCAAAGGTTATGAAGTCGCAAGCCACTGAGAAGAAATCGAAGCAGAAATTTCGTAAGGAAGAGTTTTTAAGAGACCCTCCGCGTTTGCGCGGTAAGAAAGGTTCACCTTCTCCTCGAAGGTCGCAGTCCCATGATGCTCCTGGGACAAGCCGCGCTCAGCGGCCCCCATCACCCATTGCCACCCAGAACCGATACTCGGCGCTTGAATCGGTATCTGGCACTGAGCGCGTGGGCCCTCGCTTCGAGGAGCCTATGGAGTCTGACCAACTCCATACAAAAAGCCCGAGCCCCAAGGTTTAGCAAAAGGTTATTTTAAGCCGCCCTTCTAAGTAGACAGTTTATCACTTTTCTTGATGGGTATCCTGACCTGGAATTTACGTGGTGTACGATCGCATAGAGCGGAACTGCAACTTTTATTGCGTTCCTATTCACCTATGGTCGTGTGTTTGCAAGAGACCAAGCTTCGCCCTCACGATCCTTTTGATCTCCGAGTGTATACTCCGGTTCGCTACGATCTTGAACCGGAGGAGGGTGCTCCTTCTCATGGAGGTGTCATGTTATTAGTGCGTAACGACGTTCATTTTCAAACTCTTACACTTACATCCGACTTGCAAGCTGTTACCGTTAGGCTTCAATTACCCGGCTTTTTCTTTTCTGTTTGCTCTGTGTATACACCATCATCTCCCCTCGCTCACGCAGACGTTGGCTATCTCCTGTCCGCTCTCCCAACACCATTTCTTTTGTTGGGGGATTTTAATGCCCACCACCCCTTGTGGGGTTCGCCAAGGGCTTGTGCGAGGGGAACTCTTCTTTCCGATCTTTTTGATCAGTTCAACCTCTCCATCCTCATTACAGGTGGGCCTACTTTTCTTTCGGGTTCTTCTGGTACATTCTCTCACTTGAACCTAGCCGTTTGCTCACTCCAGCTTGCTAGTCGCCTGCAGTGGAACGTCGGCGCTGACACCTGCTCCAGCGACCATTACACGTGCATCGTTTCTCTTCTGTCTCACCACGTCCAGCATTCCAGAGTGCCTAACTAGATATTCCGAAGCGTCGACTGGAGATTGTATTCCAGCCTCGTGTGTTTTGAGGACCAACCCTTCACTAACATTAACCAAATGGTGCAGCACCTTACCTCTACGATGCTATCTGCCGCCAAACGCAGAATTCCGCGTTCGTTTTCTCACCCTCGGCGTATTGCTGTTCCGTGGTGGAACGAGGACTGTCGGTATGCCGTTCGTGCACGTAGAACTGCGCTTAGGGTGTTTCGGCGACACCCTAACTTGATAATTTTGTTACTTTTAAAGAATCGCGCGCCAGGGCTCGTCGCATTGTTCAGGATAGCAAAAAGTCATCTTGGACTCGTTTTGTCGAGTCTTTTAATCGCTTCACGCCTTCCTCTGTTGTTTAGGATAAACCTCTTTGCTTCTGCTAATAAGGAGTGTTATAATAAACTTTTCACAATGAGGGAGCTGGAGCACGCTCTTCATTGCTCTATGCGCTCCGCTCTTGGGCCGGATGGCATTCATGTCCTGATGTTAAAGAACCTTTCAGCCTACAGTAGTCTCTTTCTCTTACGGGTCTATAACCGTATTTGGCAAGAGGGATTTTTTCCTTCCATTTGGCGCGAAACCACCATTGTCCCTATCCTTAAGCCTGGGAAGGGTCGCCAGCAACCTTCCAGCTACCGCCCTATCTCCCTCACCAGTTGCATTTGCAAGGTGATGGAGCGCATGATCAACGGGCGGTTGACATGGTGGCTTGAGTCTCAGAAACTTTCTAGCGAACGCTCAGTGCGGATTTCGTCGCCATCGCTCTACCGTCTACCATATGGTGTGTCTGTCGACACATATTATGAACGGATTTCTGAGAAAGTGTCAAACAGTGGCTGTGTTTTTTGACCTGGAGAAAGCTTATGACACCTGTTGGAGGGGCGGCTTTTTACGTACATTTCACGCATGGAATTTCGGCGGTCGTCTTCCCATATTTCTTCGGGAGTTTATGACGGACCGCGTCTTTCGTGTACGCGTGGGCTCGGTTTTATCTAGTCGTTTTACTCAACCGAACGGGGTACCGCAGGGCTCTGTACTCAGTGTCACACTTTTTGCGATAGCTTTTAACTCCATTGTTGATTTATTCCACCTGGCATTTCATCGTCCCTTTTCGTTGACGATTTTGCCATTTATTGTAGTTCACGGCGGACCTGTCTGCTCGAACGCCGTCTCCAGAGCTGTATCCACCGTCCCTACGCCTGGAATAACGCCAACGGCTTTAATTTCTCCGCCGATAAATCCGTCTGCATCAATTTCTGGCACCGGAGGGCTTTCCCTCCGCCCTCTCTCCATCTTGAATCGGAGGTCCTTCCATTTGCAGACGACGTGAAATTTTTGGGTTTTTTTTGATCAAACGCTAAGCTGCACTTCGAACATTTCGTTTTTAGAAGCAAAGTGTGACCGTTCTCTTAATCTTTTACGCGTTTTAAGTGGCACATCCTGGGGAGCTGATCGGAGCATCCTTCTGCGGCTTTATCGCTGTTTGGTGCGGTCTAATCTTGATTACGGGTGTATTGTCTATTCGTCGGCACGTCCATCTGTGTTACGTCGCATTAATGTCATTCACCATCGTGGCATAACAGTCGCTACAGGGGCCTTTCCAACCAGCCCTGTTCCCAGTCTGTATGCTGAAGCTGCAGAACCTCCGCTTTCCTTCGGGCGTGAGATGCTTTTGTGCAGCTATGCATGTCGTCTCTCAAGCTTGCTTGACCACCGTTCCTTCGAGTTATTTCTCGAGGATTTGCTTGATCGGCAATATTTCGTTAGCCCCTCTGCATTGTTCCCTCCAGGGGTTCGATTTCGACAGCTTTTTTGGCATTTGAACTTTATGCCAGTGCCGGCTCTTCCCAGGGGGAAACGCTCTTTCGTCCATGGTTTCGCGCCGAGGCCCACTATCACCTTATGTTAACGTCCATGCCGAATAGTGAGACCCCTTCATCAGTTCTTAGATCGGCGTTTTTAGAACTTCAGGCGGAGTTCGGGGATATTCATTTTATATATACTGATGGGTCTAAGACCTTTCGTTTACCCGGGCAATGGTCGATTTTTAGCGCCGAATTTTTTAGTATTTATCAGTCACTTTTATACCTCCGGCGACACGACTTACGGCACTGTTTTATTTGTTCAGACTCCGTGAGTGCTCTTCAAACTATTCGCGCGCTGTACAATTACCACCCCCTCGTACAGCGCATACATGACCTGCTCCACTCGCTTAGTGTCTCTTGAATTAGCGTCTCTTTCATGTGGATTCCAGGTCATGTGCTCATCTCAGGGAACGAGTCTGCCGACGCCGCTGCCAAGTCGGCGATTTTATTACCCAGATTTTTTTACTTCGGTTGTTCCCTCGTCAGATTTGTGTGTTGTATTACGTCACCGCATCCTCTCACTTTGGCGCGATGAGTGGACGGCCCTGCGGGAGAACAAGTCCGGGAGGTTAAGCCTCTCCCGTATGTTTGGGGTACCTCATCCTGCTCTTCTCGTCGGTAATTTTATCTCGTCTACGAATCGGACATGCCTTCTTAGTCATAGATACCTGCTCGGTGTTGAGCGCGCTCCACTGTGTGAGCAGTGTGATGCACCCTTAACGGTGCGTCACATTTTAACAGTGTCAAGTTTTAGCTCCAGTCAGCGTTCGTGTGGGTCTGCCTGTTGGCATAACCAGTGTTTTGCAGACGACGCGCGTGCTGTAGAATCTGTTTTACGTTTTAATAGTGACAGTGATTTAATCGGCGCATTTGATGCGCTGAGCGACCTTTAGCTTTGTAATTTTGTAATGTCTGTTTTAATGGAGACTCTAAACCCCAGTGGACATATGACGCTTATGCCCCATGCGTTCTACAGTTCTTGACACGTGATTTTTCTCTTTTATTGTTTTGTTTAACATGTTTTCGTGTGGTTGTTTTAGCATTTGTGTGCATGTTTTTTTAGTGTTTTTGACTGCGGATTTTTCCCGTATTTTAGTTTTTGGATTTTCAATTTTACACGTTGTAAGGGCGCTGATGACCTTTGATGTTTATAGCGCCCTTAACCATATCATCATCAGATCAGGCAGCTGTAGCAACATTAGACACAATCAGCACAGCAGCTATCGTGGCAGATACAGAGGCTGTACAATAGTGTAACAGATCGTAAAGCTGTAGCAGCATCTGCTACAACAATAGCAGCAGAATCAGTCTCGGCCACAACACTAGCAGCGGTAGCAACAAGACGTCGTGTGGTAACAGCAGTAGCTAAGCCATTAGTTGCAGATTCAGTAACCACAGTTATGAAAATTACCTTTTAAAAATGGAATCGAATACCTTGGATACTACATGAATAAGCTGAAATTATATTAAACAACAGCGATGAAAATCAGTGATTGAAATTATCACGAACACCTGTGATTCTACTCTATTGGTTTGCATATAATGAGACAGCCTTCCGTGACGATTGCGTATACAGCTGTTTTCAGAGTCTAGCACCTGAATAGGTAGCGAACAAGCTGGCTTCACCAGTTCTATCATACAATGTAAAATAAATAATGCTTAATGAATATATGCTAATGCTCGTGAACAATGACGGAGTATAAAAGAACAATGCACTAATAAAATCAATTAGTATAGTATGAGAGCTAACGAGGTTAAGATCGCAAGAGGCTCTGGTTTAATCAACTTTTACATTAACCGGCTGCCATTTGAAGTGCATTTATCTGGTTGCAGATACTGCGGACCCGGGACAAAGCTAGAAAAATGGTTAAAGAGAGGAGACCCCGGAATCCACCCGTTAGACGAAGCGTGCAAGCTTCACGACATTGCCTGCGCTCAGCATAAGGACCCTGCATCGGGAAACATTGCTGACAAGATCATGTTTGAAACGGCATGGAAAAGAGTGCAATCATCTGATGCTACATTAGGTAAAACTTGGCAGCGAGACTAGTAACAGCAATTATGAAGGGAAAGTGGCTGTTGGTGCTGAATGCAGGAAGAAGAAACGAGGAGGATTTCTACCTCTCATGCCAATTATTGCAGCTCTAGGTGCTGCCATTGGAGGAGCAGCACAAATTGCCTCAGTAGTAAATAAGAAAACGGCAGCAGATAAACAACTTCCAAAATGATGAGGCATAACAGAGAAATTGAGGGAAAGGCGGCTGTTGGCGTTGGATCCAAAAAGAAGAAATGAGGAGGATTTATACTCTTGTCAATTATTGCAGCCCTAGGAGCCGCCGCTGGAGGTGCATCACAAATTGCTACAGTCGTAAATAAGAAAAAGGCAGCACATAAACAACTTCCCGAAATGATGAGACGTAACAGAGAAATTGAATCTCGAGGGAGTGGTATTCGAGTGAAGAAGAATAAGGCGAGGAACACCGAAAGGAAGAGAAGGCAGAGCCAGAAAGGGAATTCAAAAAACTCCTCCAGAGTGCTATACTTGTCGCGGAAAAAGCATTGAGTAACATAGACCTCGACTTGTATGCCCGGCGTTTAAAGATTCCCCATTTTAGAGGTATATACGTGATCGATCTGCTACTCTCAAGACCTCGTTACACAGAGAGAATTATTGTTATTCTCGATACATCAGAGAATGAAGGTATTCATTGGGTTGCTATAAGGAAGGATGGCAACGTGCCATTTTATTTCGATAGCTTTGGAAACGTGAAACCTCCAAAAGAGATAGAAAGTTACCTCAGAGGCGTTAAGGTAGTGTATAATACTAAGAGGTTTCAGAGTTTCAGCTCGGTCATCTGCGGGCACTTGTGCTTGCAATTTCTATCGCAATGAGTTACACTATTGCCGTCAGTGGCAACGAGTCTGTTCTTACTACATACCTGAACCTTCCTCTTCAGTTAGATCCAAAGGGTCATTATGAGATTGCTCTATTGAATTTTGAAATCTTCTATTCAATTCCCAATATTGCTCAGAGTAATAATCAATTTCATTACACAATGATTAAATTAAGATCATTGATTTACGTAATGGAACTTATGAGATTACTGATGTTAATGAATGCATCAGAGATAAGCTAGAGGTGGATGAGAATGTCTTCTTTATTGGATCAATAATAACACAATGAAGGCTGAAATTAAATGCCCTTTCACTGTTGATTTTTTCCAATGATCTATAGGAACGTTCTGGGGCTTCAGCGACAAAGTTATTCCAGCTAATCAGCTGGCTGAATCTGATTTCCTGGTGAATATATTTAAGTTCATCATCATACGAATCTAGCTCAGTATTGCTACAGGCTCTTTCATCGACGGTAAAAGGGGACACTCAATCTACGAGTTTTTCCCTTCTGTTACGCCTGGGTAGCATATTTCACAAGAGCCGTCAAATCCAGTTTACCTGTTATTCATAAACATCCACTTCATAGAGCAAATCCGCCTTTGTGTAGTGGGACAGAACAGCAATATAATTGACTTTAGAAACAATGATATAAGCATAATGTCCATAGATTTTAGAAGAAGAAGTCTGCGACATGGAGGATATAATAATGGAACGATTCGACGCACTCTTCATACTCTGCCCTTGACACCCACCGGGTTAACAACACGTAATCGACAGTTCCTCTAGGCTTTGAGCTTCAGAATCCTATAATCATGGACATCTTCATTGTTACCGGGACACAGAGATTCGAGGATAAGATCGCTAAAGAAGAGGAACATGTGTTTTACGTATAATACAGCAGCTCTGGACGCTAATGACGAGATTAGAATCCCATGTCAAGCTGAGGATTTATATACTTTACCTAATCGAAGTTATCTATACATAGAGGGAAGTATTACTAAACCTAATGGAGCAGCTACTACTGCAAAGCTTTCATGTTTGAGGAGATTCGACTGGATATGAACGACTCAACTATTGATCGAATTAGGAATCCCGGGATCGTATCAACTTTACGCAACTATGCTGCCCTCAACCCCATGGAATCTGATCGTCTGCTGAATGTTGGATAGTGCTATCCTGGAGAAGACATGGACATTGTGCATGCAGCAAATGGAGCCTTCAACGCTATAGTACCGCTTTCGATGCTTCTGGGATTTGCTGGCGACCACAAGGAACTCATACTCAATAGCAAGTTTGAGTTGGTGCTGATTCGATCCAAGGACTCTAAAAACTGTATTATAGCGCCTTAGGGTGAAAGAATGCAGGCGTAAACTTGCACGAATCGAGTGGAGAATGCCTGTGATTCGACTTTCTGTTGCTGAAAAGGTTGAAATTCTCAAGATTGTCAAGTCGGACTAGGCGCTGTTTCTCCCATTTAGGACAATGGATCTGCATACTCAGCCTGCTGTGCCACAAACTAAATCATTCACCTGGAATGTCGCCAGCACATCAAAAATGGAGAAGCCGAGATTTGTTATTTTGGGTGCTCAGACTTTGAGATCGAGTAATGCATCTAAAGACGGTTCCCTTTTTGATCATTGTAACATAACTAATTTGAGACTTTATCTTAATAGTGAATGTTACCCCTATCATGACATGAATTTGGACTTTGGAAACTCGAGATTTGCATCATTATATGACATGTACTCAAAGTTTCAAAACTCTTAATATGAAAAAGAGAATTATCCTTTATTGAAGAGAAAATATTTCCTTAAATTTGCTCCTATATTTATTATAGGTTTCTCACATCAACTAGAGGAAGTTGTAAATGGTGCTGTCAACATCAGAATAGAAATTCAAACTAGTGCAAATCTTCCTGCACAGACAATATTGTATTGTTTAATAATTCATGATAAAGTATTTACATACAAGCCTCTGACTCATGTGACGCAGCTTATATTTTAAACTAATCATTGTAAGGATTTGTTTTTTCATTAGGAATGTAAGGATATTTAATGAATAAAAACACTATGTAAAAGCATACATTCATTCTGTTTTATTATTATTTATCGTGCATTTCCATCACTTTCTTCCTCCAACTCCTCGTTCCAGCATATGGCATTACATTTGCAACAGCTAGCTTAGCTAAATGGTAATATATAAACGAAACAAGTCTTTTTAGCATGCAAATTTCATCGCTATTTAAAAGTATTTCACAATAATTTAAATTAGTATATCAAAATTTGTATTTCGAACTCTTGCATATAAGCAACAATATTATAAGAGAAAACAATATTTTCACATTATTCCACTCGCAGACACTTTCTCGATTGGAGGAATGCATTGCATTTAGGAAGACACTCGAATTATCTCCCAGTCTTGAATTGTCATGTATACAAATTTGTCTGTGTTTTTCACTATCAGCACTGGAAGATCATTGAAGAATCCTATCTTAACGCTGTGCCTTTTCGAGATGTGGACGTCTCGGCACCCGCTTCTTACCGGCATGTTTCTGGGTGCCTCGATGTTGCTTATTCTATCCGCAAATAGCGTCAACCTCCTTTGCAGGTCTGCAAATCTGTTCCTCTTCCCCTTATTGAACCGCCTGAAACATTACACAGTAAAAGTCTTAGAGAACTGCTTTGTGAAGTAAATGTAACCTGAAAAGAATTAAATTTTTTGTTAGTGCACACTTGAAATGAAACAAACGATTTGTATAAACATTACGATATTGGTCGTTATTTGAATGCGATAGATATATCGGCATCAAAACATGATATTGTGATTTTGGGAATTTTTTATAAAATTCTATAGCATGCATCACTTGAATCTTTATATGTGATATCAATGAGTCAGGTGTTTTATTTATGATTCTTTTTCATGGTAAAATAGGAGAACATTCAATACTTAAGTTTGACATTTCTACATACCTTCTCTGCAGATATAAAAGACAATTTACATGTCTTAAATTTCCCTATCTCTGCCATACCGTTATATTCAAGTTGTAATTTTCCAGGTATTTCTGCAAGCTTTTGATCGGTTAACGAATTATAGCGCTCAGGCAAGAACACTTGACAATCCTCCAGCGAAGATACGATCCTAGTACCGTATCATGTTTCAGCTCTCTTTAAGGACTTTGTCATAATTAAGACCTATTTCGAGATCTTGAACTCGACGAGTCGGTAGGAAACTACGCTCTTCAGCCATATTGTTGAGTTTATCTGCTAAACAATCTGTAACAGACATTGGTCATGAATTATTATTTCGATGATTTATTCAAGTTGGACAAGTTATACATTTCTTTATATTAGAACTAAAGTGTGTGTTGTGCTACATGACCAAAGGTTTTCTAAGTATGCTTATGAATGTGTAGAGAAAGAAAGAAAGAGTGGAGAAAATCGTATGAATGTATAGAGAACCAAAGAATGAGCGGAGAAAATCGTATGAATGTTAATGGAAGATGAACCTGCAGAGAAACAAAGAATGAGTAGAGAAAATCGTGTGAATGGGAAACAAAGAATGAGTGGAGAATATCGTATGAATGTTAATAGAAACAAAAAATGAGTGGGGAAAATGGAATTAATGTGTAGAGAAACAAAGAATGAGCGGAGAAAATCGTATGAATGCGTTGAGAAACAAAGTGAGTAGGGAAAATCGTGTGAATGTTCATGGAAGATGAACCTGCAGAGAAACAAAGGATGAATAGAGAAAATCGTGTGTATGTTCATGGAAGATGAACCTGCAGAGAAACAAAGAATAAGTGGAGAAAATCGTATGAATGTTTATGTAAAAAGGGTGTGTAGGGAAAATCGTTTGAATGTTAATAGAAGAATGTCTAACGAAAATCGTGTGAATGTATGGTGAAACGAAGAATGAGTGGAGAAAACTGTTTGAATGTTAATGGAGAAGGAATTTGTAGAGAAATTTATGTTTGTGTAAAGTTCAGATTAAGAAAAGGACTCTTGCAACGGATCGTCTTTCATGCACTGCATCCTTTGAACAAAAATAAACGCATTGTAAAAGCCTACAGTGATTTTGTATAGTTATGTACAAACTCACTCACCTGGCATTGTTTCGTGTTGATGAATGCTGTATGTGTAGATGGCCCGCACATCTTCTTAAATTAAAAAACACCTCGCGTTGCTTTTAAGTTCTTTAAAATTTAAATATAGAGTTAATAAGCTCTCAATGTTTCTAGCTTGCGCTAATATCGGTTTATTTAGGGATCTAAACCCCTCCAGGCGATGTCAGCACATCGCCATGGTGGGGGTATGAATACACGTCACGTGATTATTGTACCCAGTGACATCTGTTGTTGCGCATGCGCAGAGGCTCTCAGCACTTCTATCCCCACGTGCTTCAATTCCTCTCTCTCTCAGAGTACCTCCATAATGTCTTTACACGATCTATAAAAATGCGTTGGGATGAAAGCCGTGTGAAGGTGGTAGCCTGAAAAGAATTACATTTTTGCTAGGTTACAGTGAAATGAGACAGATTTTTGAATTCTGTAAAGGCAATAATTTCCAATGCTATCATACGTGTATGTGTGCGTCTAAGCTTGTATGCGTATGTCTGTGTATGTGTGCGCGCGAGTGTATAGGTGTATTGGTGTATGTATGTACGTTTGTGTATGTGTATATGTGTGCGTGTTCACTGGTGCATGAGCGCATGCACTGTTGTGTGCTTGTTGATGTATGTACGTGTATCAGGTGTGAATGAATGTGTGTAATGGCTCTGTGCATGTGTATATATGAACGCTTGGATGTGTGCAAGTCGAGAAGAAAGAGAGAGAGAGATAGAAAAAGGAAAAGAAAGAAAATAAAGAATCGTTTCTAGGTATCGGGATATCTAAGTATACACCAGGGTTTAATACGAGTATAAATAATTATATTTGTTAAGTGCATTTTTAATCCGACCGCACCTACTCGCCTAGTTTAATACTTATTATAGCCTTTCGCTGGGTAAGATTCGAACTAGGGCCTCTGGGTCCCTAAGAAAACAGCTCATTAAACATTGTAATATCATATAAAAATTAAATTATATTTGTTAAATACGTATTTAGTCTGTCCGTCAGTACTCTCATAATTTAATATTTATTAAGCATTAGAGTTTCGCAGGGTAAGATTCGAACTAGGACCTCTGGGTACCCGTGAACGTATTTCATTAATCAGAGTAATGATATAATCATGTTTTACCCTAACAAAGTATCAATTTGGGATATTCCCAGGTATACACTCGTGTTTAATATAAATAATCATATTTGTTAAATACATATTTAATCTGCCCGGCCATGCTTCCTTAATTTAATAGTTATTACGTATTAGAGTTTCGCACGGTAAGAATCGCACTAGAACCGCCTGAACACCCTTTCATTAATCAGGGTAATGATATAATATTATCAAATCATCAATTTCTCATTAGCAATTAAAACATTAAACTTTCTGATTGCAGTAAGAATCGAACACCGATCTATGGATATCCAAGTATACACAGAGGTTTAATGTATGTAATGAAGTATATTTAGCGCGCTTTTCTGACATCGGTGCATGAAAAAAGCCAAACAGAGAGCTTGTATAACTATGTTCGGGTATATCCGTAGGACTTCGTGAATACAGCAGAGAGAAGTGGCCTCAGGGCAATGCCAACGCCATGATGGCGGACTCGAGCGTTGGTAGAATTGTTTATGGTTTGGCAGGTAAACTGACTTCTCTGTCTTTCACACGGACAAACAAAGACAGGGCAGATACAAAGCCTCCACAAGTTTCGGTTGTCATGCACGTGTCCGAACAATGGAATGGATGAGAATAACGTCTGCTCCCTTTTGTTAGAAGGGACCAGCTTTGTTCTTTTGTCATATTCCAGTGGAATGAGATGCTGTACGGGTGGTGTTTCTAAAGAAGCCTTGCTCTGGACAATAGAAAGGGATACAATAGCATCTGTCCCTTTGTTAATCAATCTTTTGTTAACTCGGGTCCGATATGTTCTATTGTTCTTCTGCACATGGTCGTCAAACAATGCGACTGCGACCTTGCAGCTGGCATTCCTAAAAGTAATCAATAGAGCCGGGACAATAGCGTCTGGTCCTTTGTCTAGCATACTCCATTGTTCATTTTGACAGTTGATGGATATCCTTTTGTTCTTTTGCACGCGGCCGTTAAACAATGCGACTGAGGGTGAGTTGCTGCAGTTGCAGAAGTGCACGTGTCCCGATATGGAGCGGGTAGAATACCGTCTCCGCCTTTGTTACAGAAACGTAATTTATTACTCTATTCTTCGTTTTGACAGATGATTGACTGCCTTATTTGCTTACCTGTCAAGCTTCCATTATACTCAACAAGATTTATGACCCTCAGCTGCAACAAAAGTACCATGGAGCTGGGTGTGGGGGATCTCATTTGCATATGAATACTCATTCCTGCCAATTAAGTGTGCTGCTTCAATGCTCATTTACCCCTACTGAGACTTAGGGGGTTTTTCCACTAAAGACCACTCCTCGAATACCCTGCAATGATCTATACTTAGACCTTTGTATTGTTAAAGTTCTTGAATAATTCAGTTCTTCGTATCACAGGTTTTAATCACAATCCCTAAGACCTATCATCGTTTTCCCTACCTCTCCCATGTAAACGCATTTCGCTCTCCTTCAACCATCTCCTAGCATAGCATCTCTCTCCGTTCTCGTCTCTTCCATATAAGCGCATACTCTGTCATTCAACCTTTGCTGGCCTAATATCTCTCCTCGGTCTCCTATCTCTCTCATATAAACGCATGCCAGCTTTAACATCTATCTTAGCACCTCCCTCGAATTCCTTATCTCTCCAGTATAATCCTATATTCCCCCTCCTTCAGCATCTGAATAGCCTAGCACTCCAGTATAATCCTATATTCCCCCTCCTTCAGCATCTGACTAGCCTAGCACCTCTCCACGTATTCCTTATCTGTCTCATATAAAGCGCATTCCCCCTCCTTCTACCACTGTCTAGCCTAGCATCAGTCCCCGTATTCCCTATCTCCCGCATATAAACGCATTTTCCTCCACATCCACCTTTGTTTTCCCTAGCCTTTCCCATATAAATGCAAAAAAAAAACTGTGCCAGGATTCCTCTATGGTACCTACTATTGTGTTCCACCCAAACATTGAATAAGATTCGCCGGATATACACGTTTTGAGACCTCCTGAATCCAAACAAAGCATTTTTTACTTTCTCTACTACGTAGCTACAGGAGGTAGAGAAAGTATTGTATTCCACCCAAAAACTGAATAACGAGATTCACCGGATATACACGTTTTGAGGCTCCCTGGATCCTAAGAAAAGACTTTTACTTTCTCTACTACATAATTACAGTAAATATAGAAAGTATTGCATTCCACCCAAAAATGGAATAACGAGATTCAACGAAATTCACGTTTTGAAACCCCTGAATCCAAAGTAAGCATTTTTACTTTCTCTACTACGTAGCTACAGTAAGTAGAGAAAGTATTGTGTTCTATCTGAAAATTCAATATAGTAATTTCACCAGAAATCACCTTTGTACCGCTGAATCTAATGAATTTATTTTTAGACAATGGTCCAAGTGTGTGTGTGTGTGTGTGTGTGTGTGTGTGTGTGTGTGTGTGAGTGTGTGTATCATAGCATAACTCAAAAGCAAAAGGTTGGTTAAAATCCGAACTTGGTGTTTAAGTTCAACTTCTTGCAAGAATGCGACACTGAGATTTTATAGCAAATCCTCCACTCCAAACTACACTTTACATTGGAAATTTTTTGAAATTTTTTATTCTTTTAAAAATGACTAAGGATTTTGAATGAAATACATAGTTTAAGCTATTTTAATGATAAATAGAATGTATATATTTTATTTTCTAGGAGTAAATTAGTCTTTATTGTCAATGACTTTTGATAATTAGTAAGTCGTAAGAGCGAGAGACAAAATCTTACCACACAACAACTGTAGATCTTCTTAAAGCACAAAATTTATATCAAATAAAGTTTATAGTTTATGTCAAATAACTTTTATATTTTACCTATTCTGAAAGTTTCTTTATTAGTTTAAATTTTCAAATACTTTTTACTTTCCTCAAATGCAAATAGCTATTCTTTTTCTTTATTTATTTATTTCTTTCTTTCTCGTGTTCATACAACGAGAACAGAATTTCAAAGCTATCACGTCTGTGGCTCACATTCTGGAGGTCGTGGGTTGGATTCCTCTGGCCGACCTTCCTGACCCATAGGTTTTATCGGGGGGTTTTCCCGGGTCGCCAGCCGAGACCTGGGAAGGATTCTCACATCCCGAATTTCCGGACCTCCATTTCTTCTCCATTCTAATTTCCCTTCATCTTTCATCCGTTGGTCTGTTTCGGGTTGGAAGTGTCGCCGATGGTGTTTCGGTGCAGTGTAGCAGGGGAAAAGAATGTTTTTTGCGACTTTCTCCGTCCCTCAGCGTTGGACACCCTCTGTGCTGGGTAGAGTCCCCGGTCTGCCTGTCCGTCAGACGGGGGAGTCTCTATCAGAAAACTTAGGGACTTTGCCATTCCTCTGCCGTTTTTCCTGGTTACGGACGCCCGGTGTCTTGTCTCGCCTAATCCTGCCTCCCGGAGACGCCCCCTTATGGGGCGTAGGCACAATATCCACTATGTGGATCAGTGCCGAGTCCCCTCCGCAGCCAACCAATCCAAAGCTATCACGTAGCGATCAGCTTTGAGGGATTTGGCTATCGCTTTAGCTTAATATGTTCTGGTTATACCTACAACGAATTGTGAAAATAAGTGATGAAGTTTTATGGTTATTAACATGACATAGGTGCAAAATAAGCTTTGTAAGAAGAGTGAGTAGAGAAAATCATGCAAATGCAACACATTTTAGGGCAAAACCTCCATATGCCTGCGTCTCTGTGAACAACATAAATCCAAAGCTAAAATTCGGTTAACTACCAAACTTGATATTAAGTTCAGCATCTTTCAAAGTTGTGACAAGGATTTTCAAGAAAATTTCCCCATCCTGAACAACCCTTTAGATGGAAAACTTTTCGAAATTTATTTTCTTAAAAATGGCTCTAATGATTTTGATTAAAGTATTCACTGTTTAAAATATTTTCGTGACAACTGAGATGTATATTTTGAACTGACTGAGAAGAGCCTCTAAAGCCTTCTTCATTCTGAATAACTTTTGTATAATTGGTAAACTCTAAAAGATTGGACAAAGTTTTGATACACAGGAAATACAGGCCCTGTTAAAGCACGCAGTTT